>CM075063.1:78377249-81374749 GCA_037428765.1 Rubia yunnanensis | reverse complement strand
TTGAGTGGAGTATAGTTTGAAGATACTGTTGGAGTTTGGGCTTGGACTAATCTGGAATGTGGAGTTTGGGCTATTGTGGAATAGGTTAAAAGTGGTGGAAAGCCTTCTAATGGAATCATGGGAGAAACTGATGGAGTAAGAGGTCTTGGATTAGCATAATCTTTGCTGGTCCTTGACTGGGCTGACCCAGTAGATGTGGAATTACTCATGGTGACCTGTAAGAAATTCACGGGTCAGAAAATCTGGAATTGAATTGTCTTTTCCTTTTATGAATTGGATATCAAAATCAAAAACTGATAAAATAGCTTGCCATCTGGCAAAAATCTGTTTTGAAACCAAATTTTTAACATCTTTTTGTAAAATATCCTTAGCGGATTTGCAATCAATATTTAATAAAAACTTTTTGTTATATAAATCATCTTGAAATTTGGATATGCATAAAACAATGCTCAAAACTTCTTTTTTAACTGTTGAATAATTCTTTTGGGTTTTATTCCAAAATCCCGAATAATATCTTACTATGGATATTTTATCCAAATGTTTTTGTTTTAATATTCCTCCATATCCTATATCCGATGCATCAGTTTCTATTATCATAAATGCATCCTGGTGTGGAATACCTAGACATGGTAATGATTTTGCTTTTAACTTAATATCTTTTACTAAATTTGTGTGTTCTTCTGTCCATATTGGAGGATTTGTTTTTAATCTTTCATATAATTTTTTGCAGATTATTTTAATGTTTGGAAAGAAATCTGATATGTAATTAACGCATCCTAAAAATCTTTGTAATTGATTTTTATCTTTAATTTCATCTGGAAATTTTTCTGCAAATTCTATAGACCTTTGTATAGGTCTAATTGTTCCTAAGTGTATGTTGAATCCAAGAAATCTAACTTTTGTTTGAAATAATTTCATCTTTGGTTCAGATATTACTAAACCATTTGTTGTCATTACTTTTAACAAAATATATAAATGTTTAAAATGATTATCTATTGTATTGGAATAAACTAGCACATCATCAATATATACAATCACAAATGTTGAATATGGATTAAAAATGTCATTCATTATTTTTTGAAATTCTGATGGAGCGTTCTTTAATCCAAAGGGCATAACATTCCATTCATATTGACCAAATGGAACAACAAATGCCGTTTTGTATTTATCTTTTTCATCTATTTGGATTTGCCAATATCCTGATTTTAAGTCAAATTTTGAAAATACCTTTGCACTGGATAATCTATTAATTAGATCTCTTTTATTTGGAATTGGATATCTAATCCATTGTAATATTTTATTTAATGGTTTATAATTAATAACTAACCTAGGAACACCTCGTTCCTTTTCTGCATTTTTGTTAACATAAAAAGCTGAGCAACTCCATGGAGATTTACTCTTTCTAATTAATTTTTTATCTAAATGATCTTGAGTTTCTTGTTTACATAATTCTAATAATTCTGCATTCATTTGAATAGCCCTTGCCTTGGTTGGAATATTTTGTTCATTAAAATCTTTTTCATAAGGCAATGAAACTATATGTTTCTTTCTATCCCAAAATGCATTGGGATGGTTTGAACAAATTTGTTTTTGGAATCTTTGTTCTAGTGCCTTTATTTTATCTTTGATATCTTTATGTTCTAATTGTTCTTCAATCTGGGAATAGCTTAATTCTTCTTTTAAAAATGAAATATCTTTTTGTTTCCTATTTATCATACATATCCTTTTGTATATTGAATTAGTTTGTAATAAGTTTAATTCAATTTGACTAGGTGGATTCATAAAAGAAAATAATAATTTTTTGCCTAATATCTTGGTACTAATTCCTTTTTGAGTCTTTTTGAAAGGGGTTATTTGATATAAAAACGGGTTTCCTAATACTGCATCATATGACACATTTTCTAATATTAAGAATGAATGTTTAATACAATAATTATCATTTCTAATATATCCATTTGATAATTTTTTTCTAATAACCATTGGAGTACCATTTGCTGCTGCTAATTGTTCATTAGTCTTTACTAGATATTTACTTGGAATTAATCCTGACCTAATGCATGATTGATCTGCTCCACTATCAATCAATGCTACTACAGTAATGCTAAAATCTTGGACTCCTATTGTCACTAAGGAATACCATTTTTCCATATTAATTTTATTAATAACACCAAAAAATTGTTAATCATTTGGAGTGTTTTCTGCAATAATAATACCAGAACTACTAGGTGTGTCTAATGCTATTAGTTTTAATTCTAGTTCTAAATCTTTTTCTTTTAAATCATTTAATTCTGCTTTAATATATTTAATTTCATTTTTTAATAAAGAAATTTCTTTTCTTAAATCTTGATTATCTGTTGAAGTGATTATTGTTTTGTGCTTATCTAATTCTGAAAACTTTTTAATAGTTTGTCCTAAACTGAATGCTTCTGTTATCCTTGGTTTATTTTCTTCTGTTACTAAATTCCTGAGTTTCTGAATATATTCATTTTTATTTTCAGAATCTCCTAATTTTTCTATTATATCTAATAATTCTTTTTTCTTACTATGTGTATTGTTTAACATATTAATAGAGGAAATTTTACATGGGCATTCACTATCATAATCACTAGAATAATTTGAATCTGAATCTGTTTCATATTCTGACTGTTCTTTATCTGAATCAATTAAAATACTTAGTAGTTTATTTCTTAATTCTATATCTTCTAATGCATTTATTTTAGTTTCTGTCTTACAGACATTTGCTGTATGACCAAATTTTTTACATTTGAAACATTGAATATTTTTGAAATCTTTTTTCTTTTTAGATCTATGCTTCTTATGTTCTTTTGAATAAGAAGGTTGTTTATCTTTGGTTTTATTATAATCATATGACTTATTTTTATGATAAGTTTTCTTTTTCCTATTTTCTGTCTTATGTTTTCTATATTTTTTATATTCTTTTATTTGAGAAGAAGGAGGTTTGAGTCCTGTTATACCAAATTGTTGGCAAAAGGATCCCATTTCCTTTCTTTCTGATCCATACTTATGTTGAATTTTTAAATCCTGACATAGTGCTAAAGCTTCTTTCTTTATAAAAGCAAATATTTGTCCAAAAGTTAAATCATTATAATCTATCTTTTCTGTTCCTAATGCTTTGCTTAAATTTGTTATTATCCTTTGTGAAAATAAATTTGGTAATCCAGTTATGAATTTTTCTTTCCAAAATGGTGCACTAGAATCTGATCTTCTAAAAATTTGAGTTAAAAATACATCTTTGTACCATTTGAAATCGGTTAAAGTTGGACATCTTAGATTTGTTAAACATATTTTTGAACTCTCTAATGCTTCTGCTGGATTTCCAACAAAATACATTGATATAGTATATAATAAAAATGTGGAACCATCTGGAACCATAACAAATTGAATATTAGGTTCTTCACCTAGTGCTTCTTCTGTTTCATGATTTAAAATTGATTGTTTTTGTTCTAGGTTAAGGTGTTCATCCCACCAACCTTTTAATTGTCCTGTGAAACCTGTTACTAATAACATTACTATTTGTTGTTCTGTGGAGGCCATAGAAGCTTTATAAGCTACCCTAGCCATTCCCATTTCTTGTAATAAATTTAAAATTTGATATTCTGATAATCCATCAATATTCCATTGATATATTGATGCACCATCATAACTTTTAAAAGAATGTAATTGTTCTTCATATTGAAGATCTGGTGGAGTTGGTTTTGAATAATAGGGTTTTGTGTTACTATTTTTCCAATTATATTTTAATTTATTAATAGTCATGTCTGGTCTTTGTATTGGTTCTTGAAAATGTTGTTCTATAGTATTTATTTGTTTTTCAAAATTATCTTCATTTTCTGAATATTCATCTTCTGTATCAGAATTTCCTGAATCAGAACTACTATTTGACTCTTCTATTGGATTTGTTCCTGACATTACTCCTATTTGTTTTGAACTACTAGGTTTATCATTTGGTCTTAAAGATAATGATTCTTCCATCTTTTTTGAAAAAGGTGATGCTTGAAAATGAGGTTTTGAAAATGGGTTTGTAAATAATTCTGTTTTACTATTTGTTTTATTATCTAATTTTGTTGAAATAAAATCAACTTGATTAGCCACAGTATGCAATAATTGATTAGAATAATTATTCTGTTGGTAAATTTTTTTAACATCTGCTAAATTTACTGTATCTGTGTCATTTCCTGGTCTACCTGTCTTAAATGGAGAAGCAATTATTGTAGTTTCTTCTGTAACAATATGCACTGATTGGAGTGGTGGATGAATAGAACTGACTACTGTATCATTTGGTAGTTTTCATTTTTTATATAAATTGGACTGTACATTTATTACTGGAATTTCTGTGAAATCATCTTTTTTAATTATTTGTTTCTTTTTTAAATAGTATCCTAACCACATAAAAAACTTCATTTGTCTAATCTTTTTATTTGTTAATTCATCATAAAATTCTTTTTTAATATGCTCTCTAGTTTCTAAACTTAATTTTTCAAACCATATTCTATTCTTTATATTTTCTTGACTATAATAATCTTCATTTAAATATGCTTTGTTGATTTTAAATTCACTAACAGTATTCATCATATTAATTTCTGATGATCTCATTTGACTATATGTTGGAGATCCAATTGATGAAGTTGAATCTGGAATAACTTCTGGTAATGGGGCAGAATACCTTACCCTTGTGTCATTAAATTGATTTGGGATATCTGATGTTGAATGTCTATGTCTATGAATTAAATTATTATCCATATTTGCATATCTGGATGACTGTAAATTATATCTGCCTGACATAGATTTATTAAATTTTATTAATATCTTTCCATCATTTTGTTCTTCTATCTCAGATGGCTCAGTTATTCTTATATTTCGTTGAATTCCTGTTGGTCTTTCTGCTAATATTTCCATAGGAATAGTTATTTCATTCCATTTTAATAACTTAGGTGTTTCTATTGAAATATTATTAGAATTTGTGGTAACATATACTGATTCATCTTTTTCTGTTGGAATTAACTTTAATGCTGTTGGAATCATAGATTGCATAAGTTTAAAATAAACTCTATAAATTAATACAAAATGTTCTGTATCATTAACTATTTTATCTTGTTTCAATTGTATATCTAATTTTAAAGAGTCCATAATATGGGGATCTGTTAAGCTAACTGAATAGTTTGGGATACATTCAAATCTTATTGTTCCATTACATATATTAGTTTGAACCATTGCTAGTATTGAATCTTTATACCTAATTAGCCTATCATCTCTTAATGCCATGAATATTGGTGTGTCAATTCCTAATCTTACTAAGGGATGTAATGCTATTTGAACTAAACCAAAATGTAAAAACCTAAAATTTTGTTCTTTATATTTTCTAATGGCTTGTGATGATAATAATCTAATTGATTGTACTTCTTGGTTCATTGGTAATATTTCTTCATGGATTTTGATTGAATATGACTTATTAAATTCTAATATTCCTTGTTGGTATATGGATTTTAATGTCTTATTTGGTAAAATTTGTTGAATTTCATGACTTTGTAAAATGTTTGAAGAAGATAAAGATCCTGTACTTATAGTACTGGAGCTTCCGAACAAAAATCTTTTAATCCTTTCTCCCATGGTAAATATATTATTAATTGATAAGTTTGCTATATCACGCAAATCACGTTTATCTAACCAAATACCACTAGTTTCATACCATACGTGGACCACCCTTGACGAGACTCCTTCTCTTAAACGGGCTAAACCAAAACGAATTATAGGTATGATCTAAAAGCTGAAAAGCACAGTGGCACTGGACTAGACTCACAAGTCTGCAAGTATAGTTTACAAATCAATGTATAATATATCTATCACTCAATGGGGATTAAAAAATTAAGGCACTTGGCTCTGATACCATAAACTGCAGGGAAGTGCTATCTTCAGTAGTACCAATAAAAATCACAGAGTAAATGAGAGCAATTCTTAAATTTAAATTGAATAGTATAACAGTAAAGATATGCATAAGAGTATAATAGTATTGATAAGAACAGGAAGAATTCAATTTGACTAGGTGGATTCATAAAAGAAAATAATAATTTTTTGCCTAATATCTTGGTACTAATTCCTTTTTGAGTCTTTTTGAAAGGGGTTATTTGATATAAAAACGGGTTTCCTAATACTGCATCATATGACACATTTTCTAATATTAAGAATGAATGTTTAATACAATAATTATCATTTCTAATATATCCATTTGATAATTTTTTTCTAATAACCATTGGAGTACCATTTGCTGCTACTAATTGTTCATTAGTCTTTACTAGATATTTACTTGGAATTAATCCTGACCTAATGCATGATTGATCTGCTCCACTGTCAATCAATGCTACTACAGTAATGCTAAAATCGTGGACTCCTATTGTCACTAAGACACATATATATATATATACACACATATATATATACACACATATATATATATACACACACATATATATATATACACACATATATATATACACACACATATATATATATACACACATATATATACACACACATATATATATACACACACACATATATATACACACACACATATATATACACACATATATATATATACACACATATATATATATACACACATATATATATATATACACACATATATATATACGCAAATGTTACACCTTCAGTGGGCGCATCCTGATGCTCTAGCAAATAGAGATTTATTGGTGCTCATCAAAGAGTAAGATGCTGAGCACTCTTTATGTTTCTGGACATTCCCTGATCGACTTTCCTTCCATCTATCTCATCATAGGTATTAGCCCTAAAGCTAGAGCTTGCTTCTTCAGTATCTGAGGATCCCGGTCTTTCAGTCAGGAACTATTCCCAGAATCCATCATTTCCTCGGGCTGGAGGACTAGCAGGAATTTGCTTTTTGTTTTTTGAGGAAGACAAAGTAGTATTGCCATCAGAGATATATTTATCCTTGGGCAGATTGCCATCAACCTCATAATCATCACTCTTTGATTTTGTATCAGAACAGTTACCAGTTTCATCATCCTTATGGACCATCTTGGTTAAAGAATGACTCCTAGTAATTGGCAATGAAGAAGAAGCCAAAGAAAGATTCAAAAGGCAGCTGATATGAGAATTACCTTCTTCGCTAGGAGTTAAACATCGAAGGGCTTTATCACCATCTGCTCTACAGTGCAAAGGCGAATCCATCTTTTGACCAAACGATGTCCGAGGCGGAACCAATGGTACGCGAGGTAGGGCTCCAGCCCTACCTAGATCGCCGGCCGGAGGTAGCAGGAGGAGGTCCGGTCGTCGAGCGTGTCTCCGGCGCGGCAGCAATTGTCCAAGGTTTGCTCGGAGAAGAAATGCCTAAGTACTAAAACGACGTCGTTTCATATAGTAATATGAAAAAAAATGAAATGTGAAATGGATTGGGCCAAAACTGAGCCCAATCCAATAAGCCAAACCTTAATACAAAACATTGGAACAGAGGCGAGAGCAGCAGAGCCTCTCCTCCGTCAGTTCCCTCCCCAGCCGAGAGCCCTCCGCCACCACCGTCCGCCACCAGGTCTCCGCTGCGGCGCCGCCGCAAGCTGCCTCCTCCCGCTGCCTCTGTACTTCAGATGCCGACTCTCCAAACCACGGTAACCACCGGTAGACTTCTTCTCTTTATGCTAAGATTTATTAATTTTAGGGTTTATTCTCTTTTTTATTTTTTGCTTCAAAACTTAAGTTTATGTGAACATGATTTTTAGATTGGATGTTGAATTGAATTTATATGGTTGTATTATATATGATTGTTAAAATTTAGTTGAATTGCATATTTAGTCGAATTTAGTTGGAATTTAGTTGAAATTTAGTTGAAATTATAATTGTTTGATTTAATTTGTATAATTGTACGTGAAAATAAAATTGTCAATTTGTCATAATCGGTTTATGGAATTATCAATTAGGGATATTTGTTAAATTGAATTTAGATGAATATGATTTTATAAATTTTTTGTTATCCCAATTTGTTATTGTTTGGTAACTCTTTTAGATTTTTAAAAATAAATCAATTTACGGCGGCAACTCAGACGTGAAGCTCGGAGAAGAAGGCCGCTTCGCTTCTGGACCATGTATCTTTGGCCACACTAAATCAGAGTGATAAAATATTAGTGGCTAATTAGAGTTGGTACAAAACTGATTTATATCCAATTTTTAGGGCGTGGATTCTAATTTTTGTGACAAGCAAGGACTATCCTTGTTACATCTGGTACTCTCTCTTTTCCATCATAATTTGAAACGTGCTCTTTGAAGACTGAATGAGACTTTAACCCTGGAACTTTTATAGGCTGCTGTTTTTAATAAAACAGAAATAGCTTTTACCTTGCTGGATCATGGTGCGAATCCATATTTCAAGAACTCGCAAGGTAAATTGATCCTGACAGAAACTAAATTAGTGCCTTGACCTGCTTGAATACATCTAGATTATGACCTTGATTAAGGCAGTATCAGTAATTGATTCTACTTTTTTTTTCTTTTTTCAACCATATGCAAAGGACAAAAATATGCCTATGCACTCCTCCTCTACTTGGTGATCTGTGTTTCTTTAAAAGAACATGCACCTCTGATTCTTGAACCTTCAAGGCTATGCATTTATGAAAATCTCTTTCTTACGACCCCAATATCTTCAATTAGCTCTTTTACATCTATCATTTGTCTCTATGTATAACGCCATCCCTTTAGGATTAGGACACAATCTTTTTGAGTTGGTTAAAGTTTGATCTCCAGCTCCTTTGCCACTTTCATGGATAAGAAGCAAGCTTTAGTTTCCTTACGAGGGGCATTAAGGCCAAGAATTTTTTTTGGCCTGAACTTCCCTTCCATCATTAATATTTATCAGCCTCCCCTGAAAAACATTTCTGGTTCCGCCACTGCCAGTATCGGATAGCTCCAAAGTTTGAGGGGTATATAGAGTTTCTCCAGATTTGTGTAACCGATCAGATATTCTTTTTGGTGAATTTTCTCCATCTTCATTTGAGATGTGTGTGCAATGAGAGAGGGAGTTCATATCTGAGACAGCTAGTGACAACTCTAGTCTGAGCTTATTGCAGAAATTGTGAGGAAAACCAAACTCCAGTTTGGTGCTGCTATCGTTGTCTACCATAATATCATCTTGATTAGATAGGTGCTGATCGATCTCAGGCAATCTCCTTTTCTTATTGTACACTGATACATCCATAGACTCAAGCCTCTGAGCAAGCCTTTCAACAAAATCTGGATTCTGAACTGCTTTATCAAGAAAGCTCTGTAAATTCTCCTGCCTCTGTTCCAGTCCACTCATTCGTTGAGTAAAATCTTGCAATTGCACTTTTGCAGTAGACTGTTGTTGTTTGAACTTTAAAACATTCGCCTGAAGAGCAGCCTTTTCACGTGATAGCTTATCAATTTCTTCCTCATAGGCTGATCGCTCAGGATCGGCAGTACCTTGAGGGTTACTATGGCTATGAATGGGTTTTCTACCATGGATATTTTTCAGAAGATGCTTATGATCTTTCACAAAATCCTCATTAGAAAATTCCCATTTTTCAGGATCTATCTTCCTTTTTTAAGTGAAAACACCCGAGGGTGGGGGTTGATATATTGGTACCTCAAGCCAAAAAGAGTGAGCCAGAGTCATCATAGTAGTTTATACAAAAGGCAACATCATTGCCTCCAAAAGGTAGTTGCGATTCCAAAGTAACAAACCTCCACACCAAGTGTTAATTCATTACTTTGGTCAAGCAACTACCAGTCAGTCAAGTCAGTAAGTAAAACGGATAGAGGGATTGAGCTAGTAAGTCTGTGAGCAGTCGAGAGCCCCCTCGAGCACACGAAAGTCCCCTCGAGCACACGAAAGTCCCCTCGAGCTGACAGTGGTCACCTCGAACACACGGTTTTCCCCTCGAGCACACGGATGTCCCATCAAGCACACGAATGTCCCGTTGCGCAGTAGAAAGTCCAGTCGAGCACAGGAATGTCCCCTCGAGCAGTCGAAAGTTCCCTCGAGCATACGAAAGACCCCACGAACACACGGATGTCTCCTCGAGCACACGGATGTCCCCTCGAGCACACGGATGTCCCCTCGAGTGTACGAACATCCCGTCGAGCAGTCGAAACTTCCCTCCAGCACACTAATGTCCCCTCGAGCACACGGATGTCCTCTCGAGCACACGAATGTCACGTCGAGTAGGCGGAAGTCTATTCGAGCACACAAATGTCCCCTCGAGCAGTTGAAAGTACCCTTGAGCACACAAATGTCCCAACGAACACACAGATGTCCCCTCGAGCACACGGATGTCCCCTCGAGCACCCGGAAGTCCCCTCTAGTGTACGAACGTCCAGTCGAGCAGTCGAAAAACTTCCCTCCAGCACACTAATGTCCCCTCGAGCACACGGATATCCTCTTGAGCACACAAATGTCCCGCCGAGCAGTCGGGAGCCCTCGTCCATACGAAAGTACCCTCGAGCACAAGAAAGTCCCTTCGAGCATTCAAAAGTCCCTTCGAGCACACTATAGTCCCCTCGAGCACACAGATGTCGTCTCGAGCACACTAATGTCCCCTCGAGCACACGGATGTCCCCTCGAGCATACGAATGTCCCCTCGAGCACACGAAAGTCCCTTCCAGCAGTCGAAAGTCCCGTCGAGCAGTCGGTAGTCCTCTCGTGCACACGAATGTCCCATCGAGCACACGGATGTCCCCTCGAGCACATAATTGTCCCCTCGTGCATATAATTGTCCCCTCGTGCATGTAATTGTCCCCTCGAGCACACGGATGTCCCCTCGAGCACAAGAATGTCCCCTCGAGCACACGAAATTCCCTTCGAGCACACGGATGGCCCCTCGAGCACACGAATGTCACATCTAGCACACGAATGTTTTCTTGACCAGTCGGAAGTCCCCTTGAGCAGTTGGATGTCCCCTCGAGCACAGTGGTGTCCCCTCGAGCACACGGATGTCCCTTCAAGCACACGAATGTCCCCTCGAGCAAACCTGCGGCAAAAAAGGAAGAAAAGATCAGCAGTATCAATCATCTTTAGAGGCTTGCCTATGGATTCTAATATAAGGTGTATGAATGCTATCCATATAAATTAGCCCTTTAATATGCGCCAGAATGTTATTCAAATTAAGTGAAGAGTCCATCCGGGAGGTTGAGTGGTGTTTAACAATAACATCAGCCATTGAATTACATTCTCTGTATATGTGCTTAAGAGAAACCTGGGATAGAAGTGTGTGAACTTGGAAAACCAATGGGTATAAATTCCATTTGGAGCATGATGGGTCATTGATCATATGAACTGCCTGTAAAGAGTCGAATTCGACAATTAAGTTTGGATATCTAGGAATACATATTTGACATGCCAGAAGGACAGCCTTTGTTTTAGCTTCCAGTGGTGAAATGGCTGATATGGACTCTGACTTGATTAGGAGTGGGAAACCCTGGTCATCATGAGCAATTAATCCAATAGAAACAGATGTGGCAGACCATGAGGCATCCACATTAACCTTGATGACATTCGGACCTGGAAACTCCCAGTATACTGTGGAGATAGATGGCTTTGGTGGTGGTCTAGGTAGGGATATCAGAGAATGGAATTGATTGCATGAGTTATGGTGTATATTAGAGAGGCAGAGAGTGGCTGAAATGGAAAGATTCAGAGTATCTATAACTTCCTTACTTATATGGGTAAAAGAAAAGGGTTTGTCCTCAAGAAAGTAGGCATTTCTAGCCTTCCATAAAGCCCAGCAGATCAAAGGAGGCAACAATCGACATATTATTTTCTGAAACCCATAAAGGTCACTACAATTCCAAAAGATGAAGAAAGTGTCCATAACACTGTGGACATTTTGCAGGTTGAAATTAACTAAACGAGCACTCTGAATCTAAACAGATTTAGCAAGAAGGTAGTTAATGAAGAAATGTTCCAGAGAGTCAGATTGATTGCACATAGGACATTTTGAAGCCAAGCTAAAACCACATTTAATGAGGATATCATCAAAAGGTAAGAATGAGTTGAGCAATTTCCATTTAAAGATGGAGATCTTCTTAGGCAACCTAGTGTTCCATATGAGCTTAGTAACTGGGAAATTACCTGGTATATATGTTAGAGTTTTATACGCTGACTTGAAAGAGAATCTGCCAGTCTCTTCAGGTTTCCAAATCATCCTGTCCTCTCTATCATGTACAATTTATGCACCCTACAAAAATAGAAAAGTATCATTTTCCAGGAAAGGAACGATCTTAGGTAAAATTGACACTTTGTTATTTAGAAAATCAGCTACTGAACAGGGGAAAAACATGGAAGTGATGTGGGATGGGATACAGTTTATCAGTGGGCCATTTGGGCACCAGTTAGCAGCCCAGAAGTCACAGTTACCTTGCCCATGAATAATCAGTGAATTTTTTTCTGCAACAGGGTTAACCTCACAGATTCTCTTCCATGTTTTGGATTTCTTGTGGGACTGTGGAAAGGACCACAGTAATTTGGCCTACAAGTTGATCCCTAATTGGCTTTTCCACCATAATTTAAGTGAGCAAGCTTAAATAATTGACTTAATAGATCTAAAACCCAATCCATAATGAGATTTAGGGATAGCAATGTCAGTCCACTTTTTCCATACCCTATTTTCCTTTCCTCGGTCTCCCCCCAAAAGAAACTGGCCATTCTTTTTTCCATGGATTTTACAATAGACATCGAAGGTTTACAAACAGTCCAAATATGATGAGTGAGAGAGTATATGCATGATTGGATGAGTGTCATCTTCCCTCCTGCACTTAACCATCTGTTCTTCCAGTTTTTAAATCTCTTATCCATAATTTCAAGAAAGGGATGAAAATATCTAGATAGGGTTCTTCCTTTGAAAATAGGGCAACCTAGGTACTTAAAAGGGAAAATTCCTTTCTTCATTCCTAGGATAGACCTAATCTGATTTTTCTTAGTGACTGTAGCTCTCTTGCTAATGTAAAAATCTGATTTTTCATAGTTGATTTCCTGTCCAGATGTTAACTCAAATATCTACATAAATGCTTTAATCTTAATTAGACCATATTTTGAAGCTTGCATTAAAATTATGGTGTCATCAGCATAGCTTAAGTGGGTGACTGGTAGAATGGTAGAGGGAAGAGAGAAATATTGCAAACTGTTATTTTGAAAGATGAATGAAAGGCTCCTGGAGAAGGATTCTGTGAAGATATTGAACAGTAAAGGACAAAGGGGATCACCTTGTTTGATACCTCTAGTTGATTTAAAAAAAACCAACAGGATTACCATTGATGAGCACAGAGAAGTAAGCCTGGGAAAGGTTGTTCATGACGGCCTTAAGAAATTTACCTGAGAAACCAAATTTATGCAAAATATTCTGCAAAAATCCTAGCTAACCTTATCAAATGCCTTTTTTAGGTCCAGTTTGAGCATACAATTTGGTACCCTATTTTTTTTTTGTCAAGGAATCTAACCATCTCTTGAAGATATAGGATATTATCTGAGATATCTCTATTCTTCATAAAAGCAGTTTGGTTTTGAGAAATTAGTTTGTCCATATATGGTTTCAGTCTTTCCATGAGAACCTTAGAGCAAATTTTATTAGCAACATTAGAAAGGCTAATAGGTCTGAAATCATCAAAAGATGATGGGGTAGGTTTTTTAGGAATAAGAGTTATCCAAGTGCTAGAGATACCTCTTGGTATGTTAGATCCTAGTCATTTATTGCAGATAGGAGGTCATCTTTTATGAAATCCCATCATTTGATGTAAAATTTACTGGAGAAGCCATCAGGCCCTGGGCTACTATTCCTATTCAGCCCCATGACCACAGATTTAAGTTCGGTTTCTGTTACAGGCCTAGATAAGCTGGCGTTATCTTGCTCAGTGATGATGGAAGGAATCTGGCTAAGGAAGTGTGGATAGTAGGTGGAATTCACAGGGTTCCTAGATTCAGTTAGCAGGTCTGAGAAGTATTTGACAGTTTCATTCTGAATGTCTGTAAAATTGTCCAGCCATTGACCAAACGAGTTTTTGATTTTAGATACATTCAATCTACAATTCTTCTCCCGAATAGATTTATGGTAAAATTGGGTATTATTATCCCCACATTTAAACCAATTCAATCTTGACTTATGTTTCCAGAATTTTTCTTTCTCTTTTAAAACTCTGAGAAGAAGTGCCCTTTTTTCATTAAGAATGATAAGATCAGTTTTTGAATGGGATAAATCATAGATTACTTCCTGTCTTCTGAGATTATCCTCAGCCATCATTACATTAGAGTCAATATTACCAAAGATCTCTTTGTTCCATATTTTAATTACTTTCTTAACTCTAATTAGCTTAAGATATAGGCCCATCATACCTGTTTGGTGAATAGGAGAAACCCAGTTCGTCCTGATTAAATCCAAGAAATCCGGCCTATTGAACCAACAGTTGAGAAATCTAAAAGGTTTTGGGTATGAGGGAGTCTGAGTAGCAATTTGGAACAACAGGGGTGAATGATCCGAGGATTGCCTATTGAGGATCTGTATGGAAGAAGCTGGGAATTTATTGCTCCATTGGAGTGTACACAGACTTCTATCCAATCTTTTAGAAGTAGGGTTTCTCAGTCTGCCATTGGTCCATGTGAAAATATTCCCTACAGTATTATTCTCCTGTATTCCTTTGATGTTAATCCAATTATGAAAATCCCGAATACTGCCTAGATTAGGAGAGATAGGACCTCTATATTCATCAAGAGTGACAATTTTGTTGAAATCACCTATGAAAACAGTTTCGTTTAGTGGTAGAAGACCTAGGTCATGCCATAGTAACTTCCTACCTTCTCTATTCCTAAGGACATAAATAAAAACTATTTCCATCTGAGAATTAGAGCCAGAGTGAAAGATTTTAACATTCAGGAATTGCTCATGGTGACATATGAGATTAACATTCAGTGAGTCATTCCACATTAGCCAGATCTTACCATTATGGAGAGGAAGGTTATTAGAAAAATTCAGTTTCTGCATGTAGGATTGGCATTGAGAGTTATCATGCATAGGTTATATAATACATAAAATTTGAATTTTCTTTTTCAAAATCAAATGTTTCAGTCTGAGCATAGAAGTTTCAATTCCCCTCAGATTCCAAACCAGAAAGTTAATTTTGACAGAGTGCATCATTGATTAACTGATTTATGGCTTTTAGTGGCAGATCTTAGCATCATCTTATTCAATTGGACAAGGTAATTCTTTTTGGTCTTAATCTTACCTTGGCCATCATTCTTACCTGGTAGATCACTTGAAACTACCACGGGGGTGGCCTGAGAGTGATTATTTGAAGCAGCTTCACACCCATCATCAAAGGATTCCAGAGGGTCCAGAATTAGACCTTCATCAGACAGATCCTCCATATCCTGCAAAACAGCAAATCTGTTTTCCATCTTTCCTTGGTGTGAAATTGAGGGGTTAACGGGGGAGCACTGGATACGAGTCAAGTTGTGAGAGCCAATCCCTATGTCATCCTTAGCATATATTTTAGGTTTTCTTATAGGGATATTAACCTCTGTTAGGTTTCTTAGTTCCCTAAGGACTGTATGGGATTTATCCAAGGCTTGTGTTACTGATGGGTGGTCTGGGGGAGGTGGTTGAGGTAACTGAGGTGTGGTAATCTGAGCGATTGCCCATGTTGTCTCGGTGCCATATGCCAAAGGATCAGAGGCAGGGTTAGTATTAACTAGCTGATGAGATATGATTTTTAAGTTGGGCTTATTGGAAGAGGGATGATTGTTAGTAAACATAGCAGGGGCTTTTGCAAATTTATGCCTAGTAGCATACCATTTAGGCATTGGTTCAGCATTATTATGGGGGACAGTTTTACACTGACCAAGTGAATGTCCCAGTTTAGCACAGTGATCACAATACAGGGGGATATCCTCGTACTCAATATTATATTTCCGATTGTTATTTGTTGATCCTAATCTGATGGAGGTGTTAAGAGGTTTCTGAAGATCTATCTCAACACACAGCTTAATGGCAGATGGCCTGGTTAACATTTCAGTGGCTAAGTCTTTCTTGATGAAATTCCTATGCTATTTCCAATAGATTCAATAGAAGAAGCATTATAATAGTACAAGGGAACTTCCCTAATTGTGCACCATACCGGATTGATTGGGGATTCTTTGTGTGTTGAAAAATTCGAAGACCATTTGAGGATTTTCATCTGGACTCCATTGAAAACCCAGCTTCCTTTGATCCAGCATCTCTGATAATCGTTAATCTGGTCAAATCTGATGAGGACGTGCTTGAAGTCCAGTGACCCCAATTGGTATTTTCCAGCAAACCCCGCCGTTTTGAAAGATGACTCCAGTTGCTCCATTGAGAGCCTGCCTTTAGTAAATTTTTCTACCAGGGCATTGGCGTAGTGGGCAGAGAGTGTTGTGATCTCTTCCTCAGTGTATAGACATGCTGGCTCACCCAAATGTTCCGATTTTGGGATCAATTCGGGATTGTCCGGAAGGGATTGTCGGAGAGGAGGGGATTTTGCTTGGAGTGCAGAGAGGAAAGTTTTTTGTATGGTTATAGGGTTGCCGTTCTCGGCCATGGTGGCCGGCCACAACGGAGGCGTGGTCAGCACCGTCGCTTGTTGACAGGGAAGAGCCGTTAGCGGCGAAAGAAAATCGTTAGCAGCGTGAAAGGACGTTGGATTCAGTGATTGAGAAGTGAGAGAATAGAGGAAACGTTACTGTTCAGAGAGAAAAGGAAATTGCTTGTCAGGATCTATCTTCTGGAACCCATAGGTGTTGAGCTGACAAATGAAGCTGGAGAAGTTATTGTGCTTGAAATAAGTAGGGAGGAGAATCCAAGCGAACTCCGGGGGGTTCCATACTACAAAGCTCTTCCGAGTGAAGCCCCACCCGACGATGTCATCGGTGCTCGAATCGTCCACCATATCATACGTCTTCAATAGGAATGGCGCAGGTCCTCCGCCGCCGCTGCCAGCACCTCCATCCATATTTAATTGTTGGGATTGGTAGGGAATTGAGGAGTTAGGGCTTGGAAGGAGGAGAGTGAAATGGGGGTTTCTCCATTGGTTGTTGGCGCAAAGCTAGACTAGTCAGACGGTGTGCGCTGACGTTGAAAATTAAATATCCTTGCAGTGTAACTGGTCAGGTTGAGTTTTTTATTTTGAATATTGGCTTTTGGAAAAAAATATATATATATTTCTGAAACCAAAACCTTCTTCTTCCATTGCATGAAAACAAACCAAACCTGCTACATATTACAAGCTTTCAACCTGAAAGCATTAGCTAGATCATGAGCTAATTTAACGACATCCCTACTAACCTGAACTACTGTTACATGATAAAAAGACAATAACAGAACCATGGTTTTGCTAAAAAGATTTTTTAACTCCAGCCCTGACTCTTGAAATCCATTTAGTATCATCACTAATTCGAGACAGTCTGACTTCAAACATAGAGATCGAAAACCTTTCAAAGGCCTCCGTCTGTAGGGCTGAACCTGCATATACACAATGCCCTCCTTTACTTTGTTCCCCAACATGATTGTTTACCGATATTAACGAACCCACTGCAGCTGGAACTAGTGGATTAATAAAAGAACCATCAACCATTATATCCACCTGAGCCTGCTCTTGGAACTAATGGAAACCTAAAACTATGCAAAATCTTGTTTGGTTAGCAAATGAGTTTTGGAACACGTAAAACTAGGTTTGGGTTTTAGTTTTAGTTAAAATTATTTGTATTATTTTTTATTCCTAGGTTTATATTACGGGTAGCACAGTTAGCTATTAACAAATACTTTTAAATCCATGAAAATGTAACTATGCCTCTCAGTTCCTTGTTTATTGCACATATACTCTTTAATTTTTTGAAAGCGCACATATATCCCCCATGTTTTTTTGAAAGTGTACATATGTCCCTATATTCGAATACTGACGTTGAAAATTTTAGGGATTTATTATGTACACTAAACAAGGACTAGGAGTATATGTACACTTTCAAAAAATTGAAGAGTCACTAGTAGAGAGATCCCTACTAAAGGCAGAAAGGCAAGGCAGCACAAGTAAAACCGCCCTTAATTTGTATTTCCGAATTCTTAAATTACCGATCGTATCCCCTAACAAATTTTAAAGGCAATTTTTTGATGTTTTAAGGCAGTTTTTTTGGACCGCCTTTAATTAAAGGCGGTTCAAGGCATAACTTTTTAAGGGGTGAACTTTTTCCGAGCTCGGAAATGTTTCTTGTCTAAGATTGCATAGAAAAGACATGTTTCTGAGTTCAGAAATATTTTGGCCCTTAAAAAATCAAGCAGTTTCACCAGCTTAGGCCCAGATTAGGGACACGAGCTTGGAAACCACATTTTCGAGTCCGGAAAGTCATCCTTATCTATGAAAGGTTCCAAGTAATCACAGTTTACGAGCTCGGAAATGTTACTACTCTTTATTTCTGCAAAGAGGAGAATTATTTTTGGGCTTGAAAATAGATCTCCCCTTTTGGTCATTTTCAAAAGTGAAAACATTTTAACTAGTACCTATTTTAAGCTTCTATGTACAATAAAATCTGAGATCAATAAAAACATATAGTAAAACATTTTAGCGCAAAAGTATCCGATTTAACATTGTAGCAAAACATTGCAGTGTAAAACTAGAAATTGTACGAAATTGTTGCATTACATTCATATATCCCAATCGCTCATGTTCTCCCCCCCCCCCCCCCTCGTCGTCTTCGCCATGATCACTCTCAACGTAATCATTATCCTCATCTTCACTCTCCGAGAAGACTGGCTCATATTTAGGTGGCTCGTCATCCTCGCTCAATTGGAAATTTAGAACTTGAGCTTCCATGAAGGCGACTTGGTGATAACGAACGCGGGTCAACATGCCATGTATCTCGGTCATGTTGGCACGTAGACAATCAAAGTACTTGCTCAATCAAGCTTTCCATCCGCTGCCATTACCTATAATATTGATATTAGAAATTAATAGAAGTGATATTGACATTGAAGTTCTATAAGTAATTATGAATTTTATAAGTAACTTACGTGAGCTCAATGCCTCTTCTCTATCGGCTTCCACTTCACAGCCCCTGTTGTTAAAGCAAGGTATGTTTGTAGGCAAAGGTTATGAGCAAGATGGTATGTTCAATTTGAACACCGTGGTTGTACCTCCTAAGAAAGATGAAATGAATGCTTCTTCTTCTGCTTGCATGATTGAGTCTTCCAATTTATGACATGGTAGACTAGGACACACTAATTATGATTCGATAAGAAGATTAATTAAAATGGAAAACATACCTAACATGAAAATTGATGCAAATCATAAGTGTGAAACTTGTTTTGAAGCTAAGATGACTCGAGCGTCTTTCAAACAAGTTAAACGAAATACGAAACCTCTTGAGTTGATACATACCGATATATGTGATCTCAAGTTTCTGCAAACAAGAGGAGGCAACTAGTATTTCATCACCTTCGTGGATGATTGCACGAAATACTGTTATGTGTACTTTCTAAAAAGCAAAGATGAGACAATTGAGAAATTTGTTCTTTACAAAATAGAAGTTAAAATCAACTTGATAAGAAGATCAAGGTGATTAGAAGTGACCGTGGAGGTGAATATGTAGAGCCATTTAGGGACTATTGTTCTGAACATGGCATTATTCACGAGGTCACTACCCCCTTCTCGTCTCAATTTAATGGTGTGGTTGAACGTAAAAATTGCACTCTTAAGGAGATGATGAATGAGATGTTGATAAGTTCTGGGTTGCCATGTGGGGGGGGGGGGGTATTTTGACGGCCAACTATCTTTTGAATAAGATACCCCGTAAGGATGAGAAAGGAACTCCCCATGAGTTGTGGAAAGGCATGAAGTCGTCCTTTACATACATGCAAATGTGGGGGTGCCTTGCAAAGTTATTGATCCCACCCCCAAAGAAGTTAAAGATCGGACCTAAAACGGTTGACTGTATCTTTATAGGATATGCACATGAGAGTAGTGCTTATTGCTTCCTTGTACATAAATCTCATCATCCCGAGAATCACAAGAAGACGATCATGGAATCAAGAAATGCAAATTTCTTTGAGGATGTGTTCCCTGCCAAGGAAAGGGCCGAATCATCAAAGAGGACCATTGAGTCACTAGACAAAGGCGTAGTAATTCCTAATGATCTCGAGGATCAAGAGGAGGAAGTGGATGAACCTAGACGAATGACCGAAAAATCATTTGGTCCTGATTATCTAACATTTATGCTTAAAAGCGAGCCACAAAGCTATAAAGAAGCGTTGAATTTGTCTGAGGGGCCTATGTGAAAAGAATCGATTAAAAGCAAAATTGGCTCGATTCTACATAATCATACTTGGGAACTAGTGGACTTACCTCCACGGTGTAAACCACTAGGCTACAAATGGATCTTCAAGAAGAAGATGGGAGCAGATGGCTCAATTGACAAGTATAAAGCCAGACTTGTAATCAAAGGTTATAGACAAAAGGAAGGTCTTGACTACTTTGATACTTATTCTCTAGTCACGAGAATAAGCTCCATTAGAATGATACCTACTATCGTCATTTTGCATAAGCTTGAGGTTCATGAAATGGATGTGAAACTGCCTTCTTGAATGGAGATTTAGAGGAAGAAATCTACAAGTTGGTGAAATCATTGTATAATCGCAAACAAGCACCAAAGCAATGGCATAAGAAGTTTAACCATGTCATCCTTGCCAATGTATCTAAAATAAATGAGTGTGATAAGTGCGTCTACTTGAAAGACACGGAAAATGGATATGTAATCCTATGTTTATATGTAGATAACTTGCTCATTGTGGTTAGTAATGAGAAGATGATCAAATCTGCCAAGATTATGTTGAATTCTCATTTTGACATGAAGGATATGGGACTAACAGATGTGATCTTGGGGATAAAGATCATCCAAAGCTCTGATGGTATCACCTTAACCCAGTGTTATTATGTAGATAAAATCCTTGAGAAATTCAACAAGAATGACTCAGAGGTGGCGATGAATCCAATAGATCCAAATTTGCATCTACGAAAGAACAAATTGGAGGCTATTAATCAAGTGGAGTACTCGAGAGTCATTGGGAGTCTGATGTACTTGATGAGTTGTACTAGACCAGACATTGCCTACACTGTAAGTAGGTTGAGTAGATACACGAGTAACCCCAGTATGACTCACTGGAAAGCTATAACTAGAGTACTGCGATATTTACGTTTTACTCATGATTATGGTCTACATTATACGAGTTATCCAGTTGTAGTTGAAGGATACAGTGGTGCAAATTGGATACACGATATAAAGGATCTAAAATCCACTAGTGGGTATGTATTTACACTAGGTGGAGGAGCAATCTCATGGAAGTCCTCTAAACAAACGGTTATTACTCGATCCACAATGGAATCCAAGTTTGTTGCCTTAGACAAGGCATGTGAGGAGGCCAAATGGCTCTTTCAATTTGTAGAGGACATTCCTAGACGGCCAAAGCCTGTGCCAGCCATATGTATACATTTTGATAGTGTATATGCTATTGGAAAGGCTCAGAATATACTCTATAATGGGAAGTCTCATCATATTCGACGAAGACATAGTTTCACAAGACAACTTCTCTCATCTGGAGTGATCACAATTGACTATGTAAGGTCGAAGGACAACATAGCTGATCTCTTGACTAAAGGGTTGAATCGAGAGGTAGTTGAAACATCATCGAGAGGAATGGGACTGAAGTCTATTAAATGATGGGTTACGTACGTGGACACCCAACCTATGTGACTAGAGATCCCAAGATCTAGGTTCAAAGGGACAACTAAACTACAAAGACCCATCGCGGTCACTGTGGGGGTTTCATACCGCCTGTCTTATTCCTACGATGAAGAAACAGTGATGTGAATGGAGGTTAAGCATTAAGTTGCTTTTAATGATTCATGGCATCAAGTGTGTAGTACTTGAAAGAGCACATAGTTTCTGAAACTGCTCTTATGCCAAGAACTACCTATGTAAGCGAGAAGTGTGGCCACTTTGAAAGGGAATTGTTGGGACACAATTCTTTAGAAACCTTAAAGAACTAGGCGTGTTCCATGGCCTGATTAATGGACACAACTGAGGAAAGCGCAAGGGCTAGGAAATATGTCTGTGGGAAGTGCATTGTCGTTCACACAAGCGGTAGGCGAAGTTCAGGGACATCGCGTCTACTTCCTAACCAGTTGGCTAAGTGTACTCTCTCAAGCGAAAGTTCAAAGGGTGACACCTACTTATCCTATGCAGCATCTATGCCGTCAAAATGAATCTATCACCAAGTCAAACTCCGTGTCTGATGTTATTGTTCTGATTCCTACATCAATATCTATTCATGTTGGTTATTGTTGGAAAATGATAGTTAAAAAGTTGAAATTTGTCAACTTTTGGGCATCATTTTGAGTGGGACCCAAATGGATTTTGGGTCGTTGGATGTCATTTTTGGGCTCTTCTCCGCAAGTACTATAAAATCGACTACTTAAACTCTCAAAAAAAAGTAAGGGTGAATGAGATATGGATGTTTGAAATGCCACTCTTGAAAGAGAAAAATTAGGCGGAAATTGGCATAGATTAATTTTTCTCTAGACTGTCCAAAATGCGTATGGACCGCGTTGAAGTCTTTGGAAGATCCAACCGCATAGTATATATGGAATACTTGTGTGTATTTCTTAAGATATAAGAACAAAATACTTTCATATTTTGTGAGATATCTTGTCTTAAATAAATATGCGGTTTACCATGTTTAATACGATGAAGAATATTTGTGCAATTTTTTCTTCCTTTTCCAGCAGATTTGATTTGAGTTTTCATGGAATGTCTCATTTTTGGTGAGTTGGTGATTGGAAAATATTCTTCTCTAATTACAGAAAATCATAATATCACGTTTCCATGATTAGGGTCTCTTAGAGAAGTTTAAATAGAGCATTTAAGTCAGTCAGAAAACTTGCACCATTCTCAAGTTCCTCATTTATTCTAAACTTGAGTCTCACTTCTTTCTTTCTCTGTCGGTGATAGTCATTCGGGTCTTGCGTAAATCCCAAATAACTCTTAAATGTTAATTGTTACCTGCGATGGTTTTATCCTAGGGAACGATGTCCACGACGGGACTCATTCGTTTCAAGGGCAGCGAGTGTTACTCGTGACTTCATCATTACTTGAAACATGATTTATGCTTTGATTATTCGTAATTTAAGATTTTCAATTATATGCATGAATGATGAATAAAATATTATTATTTTTACATATGTTAATTATTCGTTCAATTTTTATTATTTAATTTTCGCATAGTATTATCAATATGTATGCTCAACAAAAATCTCCCGGTCGGTGGTGGCAATGAACTCGACCTTACTGGCATTGATTGCTGCAGTTTTCAGTGTTTATTACCTTGATTGCTGGTACCGTGATATTATACATGATTGCAATGATGTTATGATGTTCTGATGTTATGTTGTCATGTTCTGATGTTATGATGATGCCATGTTTTTATGTGATGATTTTTTATTTTTTTTAGAATAATGTGGAGATTTTATGATGATGTTATTTGATGCATCAGTAGTTGTGTACTATCTCTTTGTTTTTGGTGATGTTATGTGATGAACCAGCAGTTGTGTGTTATCTTTCTGTTTTTGGCGTAGATTTGAAGTAGCGTTTTATGATTTTTAGTTAATGTTTTGTTAGTTTTAGTTGAATATTGTAATTTTCAGCTTAACATTTTGCAATTGATATTTGATTTGATAATTTTATCTTTGTTGATATCTTATGATTTTTTGTTGATGTTTTGTTAGTTTTAGTTGATATTAATGATTTTTAGTTTGACGTTTTGATGTTTATAATTAATTTGACAATTTAATATTTTGTTGATTTTTATGATTTTCAACTGATGTTATGTTAGTTGTAGTTGATGTTTATGATTTTTAGTTTAGCGATTATGTTGATGTTTTCATATTTTTGTTGATATTTATTTCATTTTTAAAAATATTTCTTGTTGCGATTATAATTGATGTTTAATGATTTTCAGTTAAAGTTTTGTTAGTTATAGTTGATGTTTATGATTTTTCAGTTTGGTGATTATGTTGATGTTTTCTTTTTGTGACAATAGAAGATCATGATTGATCGTGATTGATCGTGATTGATTGTGATTGATTGATTGTGATTGATTGATTGTGATTGATTGTGATTGATCTTGATTAATTTCTAATTAATCAAGATTTATCTTGTCTATATTTAGAACTAGTCCAGATTCATTAGATCATTCATATGTAAACACCTATATATTACTTTGTAAATGATAATAGAAAATCAAGTTGGAAAATTCTTTTCATGGTATCAGAGCGTCGCTGATCATCTCTCCCTACAGTTTCAATTTTTTCGACCTCCCCTATTTCTTCTTCATTCGGCCGCCCCTCTCCCCTCTTCTTCTTCAATCGAATTTTTTTTTTCTCGATCATGGCTGACAACAAGAATTCAGACAGGTTGTCCCTCAACACCATGATCCATTTACTCAATACGAAGTTGGATGCTAACACATACCTACAATGGAAGCAGCAGGTTCAATATGTGTTTAGATCGCAGGGATTGTATGGTCATCTTGATGGTTCTAGTCCCTGCCCAAATTTTCCAGTGATGCAGACACCGGTTTCCTCCTCCTCTTCTTCGCCTGACGATGCTGCGTTTCTCAAAGCTAGAGAGGTCTTTGATAAGACCAAGGCTGTCTATGATGATTAGGTTGCTGATGATCAACGAGTCTGCAGTGTGCTTTATTCTTCTCTCTCTTCCGATGCCAAGAACGAAATCTCGCAGTGCACCACCGCGAAGGAGATGTGGGATGCCTTCGCCACGGCATATCAACACAGTACTGCCATTGCAGCCTTCAGTCTCCGCCAACAGGTCGGCATCATTCGGAAAACGGTACTGTTCATGAGCTTCACCTTTCCTTCATGAAAATTTTTGATCAATTATCTGTCATGGGAGAACCAGCTAGTAATCGTGAGAAATTGATTTGGTTTCTTAATGCTTTGGGGGCTGACTTTAAGCATTTTAGTGCACCTATTGCTGCCCGTAAGCCTCTTCTTGATTATATGACTGTGGTTGATGAGGCTAAGGGATATGAATCTTTTATTGTTAATGTGGAGAAAACACAATTGAATAGTGTCCAGGGGCAAGTAAATTCTGGTCCAATTGCTTTTGTGGCTTCAGTACAGCAGCAGGGAGAAGCTGGTCAGACCAGCAGCCAGCCGTGGGCGGGCGCATGGCCTCACGCGCCGGCGGAACCCGTGCGTGGAAGTGGCGTGTGGGCCCCATGCATGGCTGGAAACGGCCGTCCCGGTGGCCGACGTGGTGGCAGAGGCTCCTGGAAGGGTTCTGGCCGTGGGTCCTGGTCTAGATCTACTGCATATGGGTCTCCAATTCAGTGTTATACCTATGAGGGTTTCGGTCACATTGCTAGTCAGTGTCCTTCGGCCAATCCTCGCCCTTTGGCTTCGGCTCCTCAGCCTTATGTTCAGCAGCAGTACTTGCCTTATGTTGGTCATGCTCCTCAGGCAGTTCAGGCTCATCTTGTTCAGCACTATCCGCAGTATGCTCCTCCGATGCTTCAGGCGCTTCCCACACCACCAGGTTTTGCAGCACCTCAGTATTCTGCTCCTTCAGCATATCCCACTCAGCCATCTATTGCAGCACCTCAGTATTTTACCCCGAGTGTTGCTTCATCGATCCCAGACTGGTATATGGATTCAGGAGCGACTAATCATATGAGCTCTTCTGCTTCCAATCTATCGAGTGTCACTCCGTACAATGGTAACACTCTTGTCTCTGTTGGTAATGGTGCGTCTATTGCTATTGCTGGTATTGGTAATGCTCGTATTAGTTCTACCTTACATTTATCTGATGTGCTGCTTGTGTCTGCAATTGCTAAGAATCTCTTATCAATTAGCAAGCTTACTCGTGATCTGTGTGCTATTATTACCTTTAATGATCAGTCTTTTGTCATTCAGCACAAGGTCACCAGGGCAATTCTGGGGCGGGAACACGTTGAGGATGGCCTATATATGCTGGACCGTGGTGAAGAAGCACTTCTGTCATTTGTTAGACAAAACAATAACAGAGCATCTTTTGAGATTTGGCATGCTCGATTAGAACATGTGTCCTCTAGCATTGTTTCTTTGTTGAACAAGAATGGGTATTTATCTCTTACTTCTGTGCTTCCTAAACCTAGTATTTGTGAATCTTGTGCTATGGAAAAGGGTCAGAAATTGTCTTTTGTTGAGAATTCTAAGCGCGCTGCTCATGTTCTTGACTTAATTCATTGTGATTTATGGGGGCCTTCTCCAGCCTTATCTGGAAGTGGTTTTGCTTATTATGCTGTGTTTGTGGATGATTACTCGCGATTTACCTGGTTTTATCCTCTTCATCGCAAATCAAACTTTGTTGACATATATTTTCAATTCGAAGCATTTGTGGAGAATCAGTTTTCATCCCGCATCAAAGTTTTTCAAAGCGATGGTGGCACCGAGTTTATCAATAACAGGTTGCAGTCACACTTTGGGGCTCGTGGCATTCATCATCAGGTGTCATGCCCATACACTCCAGAGCAGAATGGTAGGGCTGAACGGAAGCATCGACACATAACGGAAATGGGGCTGTCCATGCTTCTCCACTCTCACATACCTATCTCATACTGGGATGATGCCTTTAGTGCTGCAGTTTTCATTATTAACCGCCTACCCATTCCTGTTCTTGATAACATCTCTCCTTTTGAGGTTCTATTTGGTCGGCCCCCGGAATATTCCAACTTTCATCCTTTCGGGTGTCATGCGTCTCCATATGTTCGACCGATTGCAGCTCACAAACTTGCCCCTCGCAGTCTTCCATATGTCTTCATTGGCTACAGTGCATATTATAAGGGGTTCAAATGCTTGGATACGACCTCCGGATGTACTTACATGACTCGACATGCCCGATTTGATGAGTCTCACTTTCCCTTTTCCACTGTATCTTCGGAGGTTCAGTTTTCATCCCTGGATGTTTCATCTTTTTTGGACCCTACTGATTCAGACTTGTCTATCACCATCCCTGATCCTGCTTCGGCTTCACCGACTTTGCCTTGTTTGGTGTGTCTAGATTCCTCGTCCACATCTGAGACTGCAGCACCGATGATTGCCCCTGCTGAGGATGTGGTTGTTCCACCACCACGATATCCTGCTTCTTTGACCACACTGACTGATCCCTCTAGTGGTTCGACTGTCCTCTCCAGCATCAATTCCAGTTCAGCATCGGCCAGTTCCTCGGATGGTTCCTCTGGAAGTGCTTCTCCGACTCCTCAGGTGCCCCGTCCTCATCCCATGACCACTCGTTTACAGGATGGGACACGTGTTGCCCGTAATCTTGGCCCAGATTTTGTGGCAACAGGATTGGTTGCATAACTTTTGGAGCAGAAGGAACCACGTCATTTTCGAGCCGCGGTGAAAGATTTAAGATGGGTTGCTGCTATGGATGAGGAAATGGTTGATCTTCGCCGTCAGCAGACGTGGGAGTTGGTGCCTTGTCCTCCGAATGTTAATATTGTTGGCTCTAAGTGGATTTATCGGCTAAAGTACCGTCAGGATAGCTCTATTGATCATTATAAGGCCCGTCTGTTGGCCCAAGGATATTCTCAGATACCGGGGTTTGACTTTGATCATACTTTCAGTCTGGTGATTAAGGCTGCCACTGTTCGTACTGTCCTTGCCATTGCCACCATGAGGAAGTGGCATTTACATCAGTTGGATGTCAAGAATGCCTTTCTTAATGGTGTTCTTGATACTCCTGTTTTCATGGCTCAGCCGGCTGGTTATCAGGATCCTGCTCGCCCTCATCATGTCTGTCACTTACGGAAGGCCATTTATGGACTCAAACAGGCACCCAGGGCGTGGTTTGACCGGTTCAGTTTGTTCGTCAGGCAGTTGGGTTTTATTGGTAGTCTTTCAGATCCTTCACTGTTTGTCTTCTCTCAGGGCACTATTGTTCTTTATCTTCTAGTCTATATTGATGATTCATTCTCACTAGGAACAACAGTGTTGCTATTCGGCAGTTCATTGCCCGTGCTGATCGTGAATTTTCTGTCAAGGACTTGGGTTCTCTCAGCTATTTTCTTGGTTTAGAGGTTACCTCTACCTCTACAGGGCTGTTCTTGGGCCAAGCCAAGTATGCTAGGGATATTCTTCAGCGAGCTGGGATGTTGGATTCTTCTCCGGTCTCTACTCCGTTCTTGCCGTTATCCTAGCTTCATAGCAGTACGAGTGGACCATTTCACAACCCTAAGGTGTATCGGTCCCTTGTTGGCGCCCTTCAGTACCTTACCATTACTCGACCTGACTTGTCCTTTGCGGTCAATTCAGTGAGTCAGTTTCTTCATGATCCACGTGATGATCATTTTTCTGCTGTCACTAGGATCCTACGATATGTTCGGGGCACGTTACATTGTGGTCTAACCTTTGGAGTTGGTGGCGTTTCGGAGGTTATTGCCTATTCGGATGCTGATTGGGCGCGTTGCTTGGAGACCCGTCGGTCCACCTATGGCTATGCGGTCTTTCTTGGTGGCAACTTGGTCTCGTGGAGTGCCAAGAAGCAACCTACAGTCTCTCGCTCGAGCTCAGAATCTGAATATCGAGCTCTTGCTAACACAGCCTCGGAGGTGGTTTGGTTGTTGCATATTCTTCGCAATCTTCAGTTTCCGCTGCAGGGCTCGCCTCTGCTTCTATGTGACAATAACAATGCTATCTTTCTTGCTGAGAATCCTGTTGCTCACAAACGGGCCAAGCATATTGATATTGACTATCATTTTGTACGGGAATTGGTGGCTGCTGGAAAACTTCGTGTTAGTCATGTCTCCACTTCGCTGCAAGTTGCGGACATTTTCACCAAAGGGCTTAATCGTGCATTGTTTGACTTCTTCAGGTCCAAGCTTTGCATCTCAGTCAACCCAACGCTTCGCTTGAGGGGGGGTGTGACAATAGAAGATTGTGATTGATCGTGATTGATTGTGATTGATTGATTGTGATTGATTGATTGTGATTGATTGATTGTGATTGATCTTGATTAATTTCTAATTAATCAAGATTTATCTTGTCTATATTTAGAACTAGTCCAGATTCATTGTATCATTCATATGTAAACACCTATATATTACTTTGTAAATGGTAATAGAAAATCAAGTTGGAAAATTCCTTTCACTTTTCTTTTTTTGTTGATATTAATTTATTTGATTTTTTAAAATATTTTTTGTAGCGATTGTAGTTGATGTTTTATGATTTCCCGTTGATGTTTTGCTAGTTGTAGTTGATGTTGAAGATTTTTAGTTTGGTGATTATGATGATTTTTACAAGTTTTTATTGATATTTTTATTTGATTTAAAAAAAATATTTTTTCAGGTCGCAGCAGGAGGGAGGGGAATTGGGAAAAGGTCTTTGGAAAAAAATTGGGAAAGATCCCTGAACAAAAAATTAGGGAAAGGTTCCTGAGAAAAATTAGGAAAAGTTCTCTAAATTAAAATTTGAACATAGATCCCTATAACTAGAACAGAGTTAAAATTACATAAAAATCTATGCTCAAAGTTTATGTTGCCTAACAGGAGACGTTTTCTAAAAAAAAATTTAAAACAAGGCTCATTTGCTATAGGGTTGGAGCAATAGGATACATAGGTTGTGAAAGAAATCAGGGAAGAAATCAGTATCTGTTATTAAGCTTGATATGAATAAGGCTCTTGGAAATTCCCAGATGCAGTGTTACAATCAATGAATTTCCTTGAGAGCTGGAGATGCATGATCAATCAATGTGTTTCTACAGTTTCCTTTTCTATATTGCTAAATGGAGAAATTTCTCAACCCTTCTTTCCTAATAAGGGAATCAGACATGGTTGTCCCCTCTCACCATACTTGTTCATTCTCTATCAGCAAGCCTTTTCTTCTTTACTTGACATGATTGGTTCGCTGGGTGTAGCATCTTCAAGAGGAGGTGAAAGGATTTCTCACATTATGTAAGCAGATGATTGTGTCATTTTCCTGGAAAATAATCAGCAAAATATCTGTTTTTTTTGGCTCAAAGCATAGACTCATATGCAAGATATTCGGGCCAGAGGACAAGTTTTGAGAAATCCTCATTTTTCTTTAGTCTGAATACTCCCCAGTTTTGGCAAGCATGGGCTAAATATGCTTTGAATATTCACAGAGAGGGATTACCAGATATAATATTTGGGAGCTAGCATCTTAACCACAAAGAAGAAGTCTAACCTATTTGAATCCTTCATAACCAACATCAGAAGTAAAATGGAAAATGGAGAGTTGAAGGAATGAATATTCAGGGAAGAATGGCCTTAGCAAAATCTGTTTTATAGGCAGTGGCTTATTGCTCCATGTCCATGTTCAAACGGCTAAATTCCACATGTGACAAGATTGACAGCTTGGTTAGAAGTTTTATATGGAAATGCAGTACTAAGGGTAAGGCAATTCATTGGAAAGACTAGCAAACTTTGTGCAGCTCTAAGCATGAAGGAAGCACAGGTATAAAGGATTGTAAGGCTAATCAAGCTCTCCTTGCAAAGCATGCTTGAAAATTGATTTATGAACCAAACTGTTTGTTTTCTAGAGCTCTAATAGGCAAATATAATATAATATTTCCAATCTAATGGAGAACAAACCAAAATTGAACTCTTCTTTTGGTTGAAAAATCAATTCATTATGGAGCAAAACTTCTTAAGAACATGTTTCAATTGGGAATCAAGAATGGTCAAGATGTTCACATTCCAGACAATTGGATCCTGGGTATCTCTAATCCCCTTTCGGAGCCTTAATCATGGGCTTCAAGAACTAACCTAAGAGTTGGTCATTTAATTGATAATATGAAGCAATGGAGGAAACAGTTGGTCCATATGATTTTTTGAAGTCCGGTTGCAAAAAGAATTATGTCAATAGGAATCCCTAAAATCTCTACAAAACAAGGTAGGGATATAGATTGGTCTTGAAAGGGTCGAATACATGTGACTATATGGTTAAATGGGGATACAGATTAGCAGTTCAGGAATCCAGGAACTCAGAACCTCAATGTTCAAACCAAGCTGCTAATATCAATTCCTCAGCATGGAAGAAATTGTGAAAAGTGCCTTCACCTGTAAGATTAAAATTCTTGGTTTGGAGGATTCTCCACAACTCACTGCCTACTGCCCAATCTCTCTTTGTAAGAAACTGCATTCAATCACCGCTATGCTTGGAATATTCTTCTGCAATCGAAATATTAACTAATTTGTTTGTAAGTTGTGAAGCTAGTCTCAAAGTTTGGCGAATGTTCTTCTACTTTTTTGCTCTTCTCTCTCATCCTCCTTTCCCTTTCTGAAATTTGCTTTCTACTGTAGCGACCGGAAACGGTCACATTACCGCTGCTAACGGCTCTCTCTCGCCTGTCGAGAGAGTTGCTTCGTTGATTGGAATCTATGGCAGATAAAACAACAACCTCTAATGCCAAATCATTCATGGCAGTCCTTCAATCAAAAGCTCCTCCACTCCTATCAGCCCTACCAAACAATCCAGAGATCACCCCAAAATCCGAACACCTCGGTGAACCCGCCTGTCTATACTCGGTGATGATATATCCACACTTTCGGCTCACTATACGAACGCCCTTGTTGGTAAATTCACCAAGGGAAGATTATCTATGGACCAGCTGGAAGGAGCCTTCAAGACAGTAGGTTTCTCCGGGAAATACCAATTGGGGTCGCTTGACTACAAGCACATACTGATCCGCTTCGAACTCCCAAATGACTATCAACGCTGCTGGATCAAAGGAATGTGAAGTTTCAACGGAGTTCACATGAAGATACTCAAATGGTCGCCAGACTTCTCCACACAAAAGGAATCGCCGATCGTCCCAATATGGTGCACAATCAGGGAAGTTCCCCTTTACTATTACAATACTTCATCTATAGAGGCTATTGGAAATAGCATAGGCAATTTCATCAAAAAAGATTTAGCTACTGAGATGCTAACTAGGTCATCAGCTATCAAGCTCTGTGTGGAGATAAACCTCCATAAACCCCTAAATCAGTTCATTAGGATAAGGACATATTTCTCTAACAATAGGAAATATACCATTGAGTATGAGGACATACCCCTGTATTGTGAAAATTGTGCTAAATTGGAACACTCATTGAACCAGTGTAGAGCTCTAGGCCAAAATAATACAGCTCCACATTGGCAATCCACAGGGAACAGATTTAAAAAGATACCTAACATGGCTAATGAACTACAACCTACAAACAGCTACCAACTCAAAGAGCAGTTAGTGCATCAAAAGGCCACTACAAACCCTACACTGCAACCATCCTCTTACAAGCCCAAGTCCATGGAAATTAACCCTGCTAGAAACAGAACACAACAAGAAATTAGTCCTGTAAGGAATATAACACCTTCACCCCATCCCTCCCCAGCTCTTGACCTCACAGACTCTCCCCATGCTATTCCAGATTCACCTACCACAGATTTGACCGATACAACAGCACAACCAAGCCAAAAAAAGACCCCAAAAATTTATGCTAAAGATGATATACAGATAGGGTCCCAAAAGCTTAATTTTCACAAATTCTCTTACACTAATCCCCCACTTTCTCAACAAAGAAAGATGGCAAATAGATTATCTGTTCTGCAGATCACAGAGGAACCCCCAGAAGTAGAGGAAGAACTGGAACACCCTCCACACCAAACATTGCTAGAAGAGATGGAGGAAGAAAAACCTCTCCTGGATGACACAATCCCAAAGCCTGGGCCGATATTTGTTCAATCCCAAACAACAGGTAATGTGAACTCTACATGTAAGTCTAAATCTAGAAAAAACAGTTACCTGAATCAGTTAAACAAGATGATGCTGAGATCAAATACAAAAGGCCATAAATCAGGTGAACAATGACATACACCACTACCATTAATTTTCTAGTCTGGAACCTTAGGGGTTTAGAGACTTCAATGCTTAGGTTGAAACACCTCATTAAACAAAAAAAAGATTGAGCTACTGTGTGTAATAGAGCCTATGCATGATAATAATAAATGTCACTCCTATATGGAGAAACTCAGATACTCTCATTTCCTGCCCCTTGAAAATGGAAAATTTTGGCTTTTTTGGAATGCTTCTTTAAATGTTGCTTTACTTTCACAACATGAGCAATTCTTACATGTAAAAATCACACATGTAGCAACAAAAATTGAAATGGATGCTATTTTTGTTTATGGCCTTAGGAATAGGGAAGGTAGGAAGGTTTTATGGCAAGATCTGAGTCACCTTCCTATTTCTGAAACTATCTTTATAGGGGACTTTAACACAATTTCTTCACTTACAGAATATAGAGGACCTTCCACCCCCAATCTAGGCAGTATAAGAGATTTCAATGGCTGGATAACCTCTAAGGGAATCCAGGAAATCAATACTGTAGGGAATCTGTACACATGAACTAATTCTAGGCTAAGAAATCCCACTTTCAAAAGATTAGATAGAGGTCTGAGTACTATGCAATGGAATGCCAAATTCCCATCCTCTTCCATTCAAATACTAAATAGACAATCCTCAGACCACTCCCCCCTTCTTCTACAAATCTCATCCACAGTTCCCTCCCACCCTAAACCCTTTAGATTCCTAAATACATGGTTCAACAGACCAGAATTTACTGAATTAGTTGAAAATAATTGGGCCAAACCGATCCCTCATCAAGGTATGCTCAGACTCTATCTTAAACTAATTAGACTTAAGAAGATAATTAAAATCTGGAACAAGGAATCCTTTGGAAACATTGATTCCAATGTACTAATTGCTGAGGAAAATCTAAGACTGCAGGAGATAAATTATGATTCCACCCATTCAGAAACAGATCTAATTAAGCTAAATGATAAAAAGGCACTGCTAATAAGAGCTTTAAAAGAAAAAGAAAAATACTGGAAGCAGAAATCAAGAATTAACTGGACCAAAATTGGAGATAATAACACTCAATTTTTCCATAAATCAGTTCAGGAAAAAAACTGCAAGCTACACATTTCAAAAATTAAAAATAGAGAAGGACTTTGGTTAGATAATCATACTGACATACAGGAAGAGGCTATATCTTTTTACTCTGATCTGCTCTCTGAGCCAAACCAGCCAAATCCTTCCACATATTACTCCCACTTTCTCAGCCAAATCCCAACAGTAATATCTCCACAGGACAACCAGTCCTTGTCTAAACCAGTTTCAGAAGAGGAATTAAAAATAGTGGTAATAAGTCTGAACAGAAATAGTAGTCCAGGTCCTGATGGCTTCACAACAAAATTCTATGCTAAATGCTGGGATATAATCAAACAGGACCTAATAGATGCAGTAAATGACTTCTTGTTAGGCTCAGAAATACCAAGAGGAATAAGTAGTACATGGATAGCATTAATCCCAAAAAAGCAGACACCCTCCTCTTTTGATGACTATAGTCCTATTAGTCTCTCAAATGTAGCAAATAAAATCTTCTCTAAGGTGCTAATGGAAAGATTGAAACCCTATATGGAAAACTTAATCTCCCCAAATCAGACAGCTTTTATGAAAAATAGAGACATTTTAGATAATGTACTATACCTACAGGAAATGATTAAGTTTTTAGACAGAAAAAATAGGGTTCCAAACTGTATTTTAAAGCTAGACCTTAGAAAGGTATTTGATAGAGTAAATTGGCTTTTCTTGGAAAAGGTTCTTAGTAAGTTTGGTTTCACAGGGAGTTTTTTAAATGTTGTAATGAACAACCTCTCTCAGGCTTATTTTTTAGTTCTCATTAATGGGAACCCTATTGGATTTTTCAGAGCCACAAGGGGCATCAAACAAGGTGATCCTCTTTCCCTTTTTCTTTTCAATATTTTCTCTGAAGCTTTCTCCAGAAGCTTATCGTTTATTTTCATGAATAAAAGACTCAGTTACTATCAACTTCTCTCAGGATTACACCTGCATCCCACTTGAGCTATGTTGATGATACTATTATCTTCTTGCAAGCCTCTAAATATAATCTAATCAGAATCAAAGCTTTCTTAGAAAGTTTTGAACTAACCTCTGGACAAAAGATAAACTTTGACAAATCTGACTTCTATGCTAGTTCAAGAGCAACAACTGTTAAACTAAATCAGATAAAATAGATTCTAGGGATGAAGAAAGGAGTCTTTCCATTTAAATACCTGGGATGTCCAATATTCAAAGGTAGGACCTTAAAACTATATTTTGAACCTTTGTTGGAAGTTGTAGATAGAAAGCTCCTGGACTGGAAAAACATATGGTTAAGCCTGGGAAGCAAAATGGTGCTTATTCAATCTTGTCTATACTCCCTCCCACAGCATATCTGGTCTGTCCTAAAGCCCCCCAAATAGATAATAAAGGCATTGAAAAAGAAAATGACAAGATTCTTCTGGGGAGAAACAGAGGGTAAATCACACAAAATATGGAGAAAATGGGCTGACCTGAGTACACATAGATACCATAATGGTCTAGGATTTAGATCTGTAAGAGCAATAATAGATGCATGTTCTGCCAAACTGTGGTGGAAAAGCCAATTGGGAACAACTATATGGTCCAAACTATTATGGGATTTACCACAGTCCCATAAGAAGTCCCATACTTGGAAAAGGATATGTGATATTAACCCCTTTGCAGAAGAAACTCTCTCATTATACATGGCAAAGGAACGAGTAATTGTTGGAATGCAAATTGGTGTCCAAATGGTCCCCTTTCTAATTGTGTTCCACCTATAGTCATCTCACCTTTTTACTACTACACTATTGTTGACTTCATCAGAGAAAAAAGTCAGATAATGCAACATATCTCCCCCTATCTAGAATATGATACTTTGAGTTTTTTGCAGGTTGTACAGGTTAACACTGAAAGGAAGGATAGACGTATATGGAAACTGGAAGACACAAGCATTTTCTCCTTCAGATCAACCTATAGGGCCCTTACTCAGCAACCAGGTAACTTCCCAGCCACTAGACACATCTGGAACCCCAGACTGCCAAAAACAATATCTATTTTTACATGGAAATTGCTGAATTGTCTCCTACCTTTTGATGATATCTTAGTCCAATGTGGTTTTAGTTTAGCTTCGAAATTTCCTGCATGCAATCAACCGGACTCAATAGAGCATTTTTTCACTTCATGCCATCTGGCTCAGAATGTTTGGGACATTTTCTCAGATATTCTGGGGATTAAACTACAGGCTTTAGACATCCTGGCCCTAAGGTTTTTTACATTTTGGAATAATACTGAACTGTCCTCGGTTCATAGGGATATATGTAGGATGTTGCCATCTCTGATATGTTGGTCATTATGGAAAGCTAGGAATGCATTCTATTATGACAACAAAAAATTTTCACAAGCTCTAATCAGTAAGGAAGTGAGAGATCTTATCTTCCTCTCTTTCTCAGCCAAGCCTGGTCACTCAAATATGTATCTAAATAGAAGTTATCCTATTTCCTCTCTAATCCCACCCCTGAGACCCCCCCCCCCCCCCCAAGCCTTCTATATCCACTATTTTCTGGAAGAAGCCACCACAGAACACCATAACTATGAATGTAGATGCATCCTGGTCTTCCAACACATCGACAATTGGCCTTATAGCTAGAGATTGGACTGGTAAACCTTGCCTAATTCAATCTTTAACTATCACTGCTAGTACACCATTAGAGGCTGAAATGAAAGCTATCCAAGCTGCAGTTAAGAGCTTCACTAGTTTGGACCCCGGCTGTTCTTACATAGTGGAATCAGATGCCATGCTTGCGGTGAACATGATAAACAATCCCAGAAATGCCAAATGGTCTCTATATGTTTTAGCTTTCGAAATCCACTCTGAACTTAAGAAGGCTACACTCAGGCATATCTTTAGAGAATGTAATGCAGTGGATGATGCAATCTCAAAGCATAAACCTTCACAACCAAGCATCAGCATCTCTAACATCCCACCAATCATCAAAGGCCTTATTCACCTGGATATTAATAATTTCCCTTACATCCGAACTTAGAAGCATGCTACCAGAAGATAGATACTGCTGGAGTTTTTTAATTCTTTTGTAGGGACATAGCATGGACATTGAACTGAGTTCTGCTCTTTTGCGATGGCTACCGAGCACTCGAGCCTGCACTCAAGCATTGGAGCCCTCGAGCCTTGGAGCCCTCGAGCACTGGATACCTCGAACACTAAAGCTTCGAGTCCTCAAGCCTAGGAGGCCTCGAGCGCTGGATACCTGGAACACTCAAGCACTCGAGCCCTTGAGCCTAGGAGGCCTTGAGCCTTGGATTCCTTGAGCACTCATGATCTCGAGCCCTGCCTCCCTTGGAGCCCTCGAGCACCTGAGACTTCGAGCACTCAAGCACTCAAGCACTCGAGCCTTCGAACCATCGAGCTATGGAGCCCTTGAGCACTGGATACCTCGAATACTCAAGCTTTTGACCCCTCGAGACTAGGAGGCCTCGAGCCTTTGATCCCTTGACCACTGAAGCTCTCGAGCCCTGCCGGCCTCGAGCCATCAGGCACTCGAACCTTTGAACACTCATGTACTCGATCCCTCCATCAACCACTCAAGCACTCGAGCCCTCAAACCGTCGAGGTCGGGAACACTGGATACCTCGAGCCCTCGAACACTGGAGCCTTCGAGCATTGGAGCCCTCGAGCACTGGAGCCCTCAAGCACTGGAGCGCTCGAGCACTGGAGCCCTCGAGCACTGGAGCCCTCGAGCACTGGAACCCTCGAGCACTGGAACCCTCGAGCCATGGAGCCCTCGAGCCCTGGAGCCCTCGAGCACTGAAGCCCTCGAGCCTGGAGGCCTCGAGCACTGGAGGCCTTGAGCACTGGAGCCCTCGAACACTGGAGCCCCCAAACACTGGAGCCCTTGAGCACTGGAGCCCTTGAGCACTGGAGCCCTTGAGCACTGGAGCCCTCGAGCACTAGAGCCCTCGAGCACTAAAGCCATCGAACACTGGAGGCCTCGAGCACTGGAGCCCTCGAGCACTGGAGCACTGGAGCCCTTGACCACTGGAGCCCTCAATCACTGGAACCCTCGACCACTCGAGCCTTCGAGCACTGGAGCCCTCGACCACTCGAGCACTCAAGCACTGGAGTTTCTCACTCGAGCCCTCGACCACCCAAGCCCTCGAGCCCTTATACCATCGAGATGTAGAGCCCTCGATCACGGGATACCTCGAACACTCATGATCTTGAGCCCTCGAGCATAGGAGGCATCGAGCCCTGGATCCCTCGAACACTCAAATTCTCGACCCCTGCCGCCTTCGAGCCATCAGGCACTCGAACCAAGAAGCACTCAGGAACTCGAACCTCGAACCATTACGAGACCTCGAGCTACCAAGTACTACCTCCTCTCCTCCGGAGCCATTGGTCCACTAGTATTAGACCTTTCTTCTGAGGGCAATGAGGTTGCCTTATCAATGTAATATTTCCAAAACAACATTGTACATCTTTTGGTTTCTAAATAGGTTTGGGGAACCTAATAAATATCCCCCAAAATTTAAAAAAAAAAGTGTTCTTCTACAACATTGGGTTTTGATTTCTCCGCTCAAGGGAATTTCTCTGGCTGGCTAGAGAATGCTACTCATTTGGAGGATGTAACCTTATCCTTCTGCATCATTTGGTCCATATGGAAAAGAAGAAACTCGATCATATGGAATAATCATCATCCGAATGCGGTGGTTGACTCATTCAATCTGTGGCAACAAGCTAAAACATTGTTAAGGTTTTATGGATTTTGGGGGAACCCCAAATATTGAGGTTGTAAAGTCAAGTGGTTTTCTGTGAGTATTTTTAATTGGAAATTTGTGAACAAATTTAGAAATGAAAAACTTTCCATGTTGGAACATGCAAACAAGCCACAGTTACGCCAACAAGATCTTACGGAAGAAGAACAGAATATTATGGTATTTGTAATTTATGGAAATCCGAATATTCTGCAATATGTTAGGCTGTGGTAGAAGCATATTTGGTTTATTGAAAATCCCTACAAATATGGTATTGAGTTTATAGAATATATGAAAGATATCGTGATAAGGAAAATCCCTTTATTTATGAGATTTGGATATGCTTCAGAAGCTAGTAAGGAATAGAAATATTATGGAGATAATCATGGAGAGTTCCGATCTGCTCATCGCTTTAAAAGGGGACATCACGATACATGAAACTCACAAATTTAATTGAGAAAATCTGCACTCATATTTTCATCTTTCCTAGAGTTTTGCAAAGAGCCAGATTTATATGTTCCAACATACGTAACCTGTTGTTCAAGTTTCAGAATCGTATACCTTAATTCCTCGGGAGGAGGAGATCCAGCGTTGACGAGTTTTGAGGTCAGAGGGAGTATGATCAGGTCGGATTGGTAGCTAGGAGAGCTAGCAGAATTCACACGTTTAATTAGAAAAGATAAGTATTTTGTATGGTATACTTTGTATTGTATCTTTCTGAGTAGTGGATTCATTCTGAACTGGTCTAGGCCCCACAGATGTAGGTGAATTTCACCGAACTGCGTAACCAAGTCTCGTGTCTTTATGCTTTATTTTATTGCATACTTGGTTAGATGTTTTATGTTGGAACATAAGAGTAGTTATTAAGAAAATTTGATAAAACCAAATTTCATTTGGTATCAGAGCTTTGGTCACTTATTTTTTCCCTTGGTTGTGTAAAGGAAAGTGTGATCCAGTTTTACCTTGGTGACCAAAGAAGGAGTTTCTGTGTCTCGACCAACTCTACTGGAAGACAACAACTACAAGTATTGGAAGGCACGCATGAGAGTCTTCATCAACTCACTGGATGAACTTGCTTTGCACTATGTTGAAAACAAGTGGAATCATCCTACTAAAGATGTTGAAACGAGCTCTAAGGCAATAGAAGGAGAGTCAAGTCAGAGGGAGCAGAAACATAAAGACAAATCTACTTGGTCTTCTGATGAACTCAAGGCCTCAATGGAAAACTCAAAAGCATTAAATGCTATCTTCACAGCTGTTGATAAAAATTAATTCAAACTCATCTCTACATGTCATCAGGCCAAGAAAACATTGGATATTCTGCAAACTGTTCATGAAGGAACTAGTCGAGTTCAAGAATTAAAATTATAGATGTTGGCTACAAAGTTTGAGGAACTCAAGATAGAGGAAGATGACACAATTGCTGCATTCAACGGGATACTCAGGGACATATCCAATATGACATATCAACTGGGAAAAGTCTACAAAGAGGCAAAATTTGTGAAAAATATCTTGAGATCACTTTCTAAAAGGTTTGCAATGAAGGTTGCAGTAATAGAAGAAGCAAGAGATGTAGCCACCATGAGCTTAGACAAAATGATGGGATCATTACGTACTTATGAGATGACATTTCAACAAACTACAAAAAGGGTCCAAAAGGAGTTGGCGTTCAGAACATCAACATCAAATGAAAGTCACGAACTTGGCAGTGAGGATGAATTTGAAAAACTTGAACTTATCACGAAACATTTCTCAAGAATGCTGAAGAAAGTAGTAAATAAGAAGCTTCAAGAAATGCTTGGTGGAAATAGACCAAGGCCACAAGAATTTGGAAATAATCGTGGGACACGGTTTGAACAAGGAAATCAGCAGTTTCCCAAGAATCAAAGTGGTGAACCAAAAAAGACTAGACGAATTTAATGCAGAGAATGTGAATGATATGGTCATATTCAGGCTGAATGTGCAAATACCCGGAAGAAAGAGGAAAAATCATATGTCACCTCATGGAGTGAAAATGAAGAAGATGAGAAAGACGAAGAGGAACTTACAAGCAACTATGTAGCATTTGGAGCAAAAATTCATGATGCATTGGATGATGGATGTTCCAACACATCAGGTAGAATCGAAGTTGTATATTCCAACATAGATTTGTATGAGGTGTCTAGTGATGATGAGAGACTTGCTGTAAGTGATAAAGAAATCTATAGTACATACGAAAAGATGCATGCTATGTGGCTCCAAGTTGTTGATACACACAAAGTACTGAAGGAAGAAAAAAATCATCTGGCGGAGACAGAAAAGAAGTTGCATGTGGAAGTTGATGAGCTCAAAAAATAGAATAATTAGTTGAATGTGAAGCTAATTTCAACAACCAAGAGAGCTAAGACGTCTGAAGCAGCTATTACCAAGCTCAACTCTGGAAAAGAAAAACTTGATGATATTCTGGTTATGGGAAAAGATTTGGAGATCGACATGGAATTGGGTATGACAACTCGCCTAAGAATACAATCATGCTCAATTCAAAGACTTGAGAGATACCTAAGAACACAGTATTGCTCAAGTCAACGATTCGAGAGATAAAGAGAAAGTTTGGCAAGCCTCATCACAGGAAACCTTTAATCTATAGCTACTGCTCATATCAAGGGCACCTAGAGGAACAATGCTAGAAATTGCTCAGAGACATCATGGTAGGACATCAACTCGTGGTATATTCCAACATAGACGAGGTCCAGAAATCAAAGATGGTCAGAAAGGAAGGGTTGTCAAAAGCTTTAGGACTTGCATTGTTCTCTTATAGGACATTCCAGAGATTCATGGTACTTTGATAGTGGTTGTTCTTGCCACATGACTGGTACTCATGAATTCCTCACAAACATCACACCATATGATGGTGGTTTTGTTACCTTCGGCGATGGAAAAAAAAGTAGAGTGGTTGAAAAAGGAGAACTAGAAATTGAAGAATTCCCAGTATTCATGAGTGTTTTGTTTGTTGAAAACTTAAAGGAAAATCTAATAAGCATAAGCTAACTATGTGACGACAATATGCCTGTGGAATTTCAGAAAGATAAATGTATAGTGAAACATGGAGAAGCCAAAGTTTTGTCAGGCATAAGATCATTAGATAATTGCTATTTTCTGGAACATGAAGTGAGGTGTATGATCTCTAAACAAGATGAAGGATTTCTATGGCACAAAAAGCTTGGTCACATAAATTACGAAGCCTTGGTGAAAATTGCAAATGCAAAGACAATACAAGGTATGCCTACATTAACAAGAAAAGGCGGAATTGTCTGTGGATCATGTCAACAAGGCAAAAAATTTTGATCTCCCCACTCTTCACTTCAGTATATAACTACCTCATGAAATTTAGAATTATTGCATATGGATTTGGTGGGTCCAGTAGATGCACCTAGTATAAGTGACAAGAAATATATCTTTATATGTGTTGATGATTTCTCCGGATTTACGTGGGTAGCTTTTCTAAAAGAAATCTGATACTGTGGAAGTTTTTAGAAGTCTTGTGATAAAATTACAGACTGAAAGGATAAGTTTAGTCAAAAAAATTGTTCGAATTCATAGTGATCATGGTAGGAATTTGAAAACTCTCAATTCAGTGGCTTTTGTGCTGAGCTTGGAATTCAACATAAGTTTTTTGCACCAATCACCCCTCAGTAAAATGGTGTCATAAAACTGAAAAATTTAATTCTTCAGGAGTTGGCTCAAGTCATGTTAGCCGAGAAAGAAATTCACAAAAAATGGTTGGCAAAAGCCATTAATACAGCCTGTTATACAATCAATCGAATATATCTGTGTCCATTCATGAGCAAAATGTCCTACGAGATTCGAAAGGGCAGGAAACCAAATGTACCATACTTTCATGTGTTTGGAAGCAAGTGCTACATTCTCAGAGATAGAGAGCAATTGGCAAAATTTGACAATCGCAGTGATATTGGAATCTTTCTTGGTTATTTAGTGAGCAGCCGGGCTTACCATGTTTACAACCTTTAGACAAACACACTCATGGAATCCATAAATGTTATTGTGGATGATTATGAAGAAGGACTAGATTCAGATGTTGTAGAAGATGAACCTAATAAAGACCATGTTCCAACACACCATAGTCAACCTGACAAGCCAGATTCATTGCATGTTAGAACATCTGAGCAAACTGAGTATCCTGTTGAACCAGACGATATTGAGTATGTTGGAACATCATCCCCCACTGCCTTATCCTATGTTCCAACACATGAGCACCTGAACCAATGACAAAGAGTACTCGATCAATCCTTGGGTTGATTACAAGAAGTTAGAAGGATTACAATGCTTCATCTCTCTCATTGAACCCAAGAACTCCAAGAAGGCATTTCTGGACGAATACTAGATTGCAGCAATACAAGAAGAACTCGGTCAGTTTGCACAAAATGATGTATGGTATCTCACTCCTCGCCCTAAAGGTGTAAGTGTTATCGGCACAAAGTGGATCTGATGTCGATGGAAAAATTACTCGAAACAAAGCCAGACTGGTAGCTCAAGGATATACACAAGTTGAAGGAGTCGACTCTGATGAGACATTCGTACCCGTTGCCAGGTTAGAGCCAATTCAAATTTTACTTGCTACTGCCTGCTCTATGAATTTTACTCTGTATTAAATGGATGTCAAGAGTGTTTTTCTAAATGGTGTGGTAAATGAAAAAGTATATGTGGAACAACCTATATGATTTGAGGATCCTCATTACCCTCATCATGTGTATCGCCTCAAGAAGGCTTTATATGGCTCAAAGCAAGCACCAAGGGCATGGTATGAACGATTTACTAACTTTCTTCTTAAGAAAGGTTATCATCGAGGGGGAGTAGATCACACTTTATTTTTGCTTGAAAAGGCATAAAAAATTATGACTTCTCAAATTTATGTTGATGATATAGTATTCGGCTCTACTTCACCATCCATGATACAAATTTCGTCACTATTATGCAGGCTGAATTTGAGATGGGAATGGTTGGAGAGCTCACATATTTTCTCGGACTGCAAGTTAAGCAAAGAAAAAATGGCCTGTTTATAAATCAGAGTAAGTATGCCCTAAATTTAGTGAAGAGATTCGGTTTAAGCAATGCCCGAGCAATTCGAACACCTCTGGGGGTTTCTGACAAACTGGTAAAAAAGGAGAAAGGAGTTGCAGTTGATCAAAAGTTATACAGGGGCATGATTGGGAGTCTATTGTATCTGACAACAAGTAGACCAGGTATATGTTTCAGCGTCGGAATATTTGCAAGATTTAAGGCTGATCCAAAGGAATCTGATCTAACTGCAGTCAAAAGAATTATTATATATGTAAGTGAGACTTCTGAGTATGATGTCTGGTATGTTAAGAATTAAGATTCTGATCTAATTAGGTACAGTGATTCTGATTGGGCTGGTAATGCTGATGATCGTAAAAGCACTACAGGTGGATGTTTTGGCATTGGTACAAATCTAGTTTCTTGGTATAGTAAGAAACAAAATTCGACCTCTTTATCTGGCTTTTTCTTCCAATGCCAAAAATTCGACCTCTTTATCTAATTAGGTACAGTGATTCTGATTGGGCTGGTAATGCTGATGATCGTAAAAGCACTACAGGTGGATGTTTTGGCATTGGTACAAATCTAGTTTCTTGGTATAGTAAGAAACAAAATTCGACCTCTTTATCTGGCTTTTTCTTCCAACATACCATAACTCAAATTTAGGTAGCTTTTTCTTCCTTCCTTTTGTTTTGATTTTTTTTTATTTTCCATAAAAACATGACAAAAAAATATTTACAGATAAATAAAGGCAAAGATTACCTCAAATCTAACAAACACCTAAGTGTTGTCTGAGAATTTCAAATGTGGTAGTGTCCAATAGTTTTGTAAAATTATTTGCAAATTGCTCAGATGATGGAACATAGACTACCACAACTTCCTTCCTTTCAACAAGATCTCTAATAAAATAATGCCTGATGTCAATATGCTTGGTTCGACAGTGTTGAACTGGATTTTTAGAAATTTCAATAGCACTCGTGTTGTCACATAAAATCTTCAAAGGGCCTTGATGAATTCCATTGTCGTTCATCATTTGCTTCATCCACAATAGTTGTGCACAACAACTTCCAGCAACAAGATATCCAGTCTCAGAGAAGATCTTTTCAAGTTATACGAAAATTTTTGGCAACAATAATCCAAAAAACACCAAGAATTGTGGGAGTGTATGCCGAAAAAAGTGGGTTATGAAGAGATGGAGTGTATGCCGAACAAACTCAAACTCTAATCTAGTATCCACCTTATATGTTTAAACCCTTAGAAAGATCTCTCTTCTCGATGATCCCGACTTGCCCTTATCTACTTAGTTGTAGACAGGAAGCATTCTAGGCTTAAAAATATTAACTTTTAGAGGTACGACGATGACTTCCCAGGTATTACTAACTTTGAAGACACGAGTGATATGTTGATAAGCGGCACTTCGTGATCTATCCCTAGCTTCGGCTGATGGTTGAGGGATATATTGATAAGCGGCGCTCTCATAGTCCAGTTTCAATCTTGATTACTTATCTAGTGGAACTATTTTGCAGGATGTAGGTGGAAACACCGATCCTAGGTAAAATCTCTTGTCTTCGCATTTTACAATTTCCCATAATTACAATAATTGTTTATGTTACACCATGAAAGATCAAGTGATATGCTGATAAGTGGCACTCTAAACATTCAATCCCAATTAATAGCTGGGTGAAATGCTAATAAGCGGCACTCATGGCGAATCCTCGAACACATACGCTTTATAACTTCATTATTGGAGAATGTTGATAAGAAACTTGAGACCTCTTCAAGCCTATTAGTGAGGAACACTGCATCATGCTAAAAATGTTGTCCAACATATTATGTCTTAGAGTTATCCTATCTCATTCGCCTAACAAGAGAAATTCGTTATTGAAAACAGGTTGAAATCTACAATCTTATTGAGGAATGTCAACCTGATCAGTATCAAGCACATTGTGATTTAAAAAATTAAATGCTTTAATATATGTGAGGTATATGATACATTGGATAACTGTCATATAATAAAACAGGCTCAAAGAACAAGAACATAAACAACAGCATGGGAAAATCTATCTATTTAGCTGGAGGATCCCCTCTATCGAGAAGGGGCGAGCTCTCCTAATCTTGATTCTAATTGCTCAAGTTCTTCCATTTTATGTTGGCTGCACATTGAAAATCCTTCATCTGTTCCTCTTTAGGATACTCGGATGGATTTAGCTGTGTTTTTATTTTACATTGCCTTGTCGCAAGCCTATTAGCCAAACCCCTCGAGGTAGATCCTTCACCTCCACGTCGTCTTTTTGAAGACTTTCTAGTAGCGTTAGTTAAAGATGCACAATTTCTATTAGTGCCTCTAGAGACTGATTTCTTTGAATGTGAGGATCTACGAGTTCTCGAAGGGGAGTGAGTACTAGATCAAAATTCTTTCAGCCACTCCATGATAGCATCAGAGGATGCTTTCTGTCGGTCTGTCCCATTCTCATACACATTGCACTCCAAGATCCAGTAACAGGATGCCTTAAGAAGAATTTTTAGTAAATGTTGGGAGTCTATCAGATATGGAGTGAGGATACCATGGGAGAGGTAATAAGCTTGAAGGCTCACATCGTGTAAAGTAATCCTTTCCTTGAGTTCCTTAACATGTACCTTCCAGACTTTGAATTCTCCAAGAGTCGAGCATTCTCAGTAAAGAGGGAGTCAATTGAGGAAGGATCTACATTGGCAGACGGATCCTTTGTTGATGAGACTTCCTCTAGCCTAGCAATTTCACCCATGGCTACCACATAGAGTTGAGCCACCTCCTCTAATTGCTACCTAAACTTGTATGCTTCACCAATACTAGCAATCCAATGGCCTTCGAGGACTGGTAGCCTATTGGCATTGATAAGACACCTTTTTAAAAATCTAGATTGACGGTTTACTTGATGCACTAACTCTTGATAGTTTCGTTATGCGGGATCGTATTCTTCCACAACCTCGAGTGGAACCACTCCGTTGTATTTCTTGGCTAAGAAATTTTTTCACAAATATTTAAAGGCAGGATGTTCCTTAGACTACCACAATTACAGCTCCTTCTCGAGTTCATTATTCTTATCTTGTAAAGAGATTCTCTTTTCATTACATTTAGCAAGGTTCAACATTACCTTCATTAGATGCACGCTGGTTTCATTCAGCTCTATTCGAGTACTCGAGAACTCTTAGTAAGCTCATTCCAGACGCCTTTTCAATGAATTACATTTGGATGAAAAATAAAAAAAAATAAGTAAACAAATAAGAAGTGAAAAATATTTATCATTAAAGAGGAAGAAAGTTACACGATGGGGACAAAATTTGGAAAAGGTTACATTTGATCACCCTACCCTAGTGGTATTCTCCTTGGTGATGGCTGGATTCTACTCTCCCCACAACTTTCCCAGCCAAAGTTGGCTGCTTGGTGATTTTGGCTGCTATTTTCTTAGGGGTGAGTGATTGAACCCCTTCAGCTATAAGAAAATGCCCACTAGACTTAAGATAGTCCGGGAGGGCGAATCTCAGCCTGCCATCCTTGACCACCTCATCCTATTTCACATTAAAGGCATCCACGAGCTCAGGTTTGATGAGGTCATCCAACAATTTGACATTGTACACGGATAAGGAAGAAGCCAGTTGAAGTTTTAATGTTTTCTCGACCAATACACTGCATCCGAGTTGCTTGGCCAGTTCAAGAAGCTCGACAAAGAACTTGAACAGCTCAGTACTGTTCATTAGTTGGTCCTTAAAAGCTTCGAGAAGAAGGACCTAGGCACTGTGATTCTTAGCTGCATTCACCATTTTCTCGAGGATCTCCTTATCAAGGATGATTTTCCAATTCTCGACCTCGAGCGTTTCAATTTTCTTCTTTTGAACTTCGAGAGATCTTTTCAGAATTCTCAAAGTCTTTTTGCTTTAACTGCTCTTAGAGCTGATTATGACCCAAAGTCACAGTTTTCAAAAGAGCAGCCAAGACTTGAATGACTTGGCTGAGATATTGAGAAACCTGGAAAATGGTTGAAGCGACCCGTTAAGTTGATTAGAAATATAACGAACTAGAAAATCACCCAAAGTTTTCACAAAATGTATACATATATAAATAAGGTAACCTGAGGATCGCCGGTCATGGCCTCAAGGACATGATCGTTTATAATAAGAACACTTAGTGCAGTCACCAGTGTGTTTGAAGAGGACGCTTGTAGATTTGGTTGTTGGGGGATGTGAGAGGTTCGACCACCATCACCACCTACCCTTTGGCGCCGATTTCTTGAGGTAGAAGTACGGCCATTTGGCCTCTTGTTTAGCACAACCATTCTAGCATCAACCTGAGGGGTGGATGTCTGCTTCGAGGGGGCAGGGGCACCCTTAGGGTCATTCTTCTTGGAAAATAAAGCTGAACCAAGGCCTAGTGAAAAAGTCACGAGAATGAGATTAGCAAGGGGAAAGGAAAAGAAAAGAAAGAAAATGAAATAACAGAACTTATTAAACACCTTGGGAGACTTCCTAGGGTGTAAAATCATTATCAGGGGAATTGAAAAGGGGCTCCTGAAGGGGGTTTTCAGACTCTTTCCACTTTTTGCTATCTTTCAGAAGCTTCTAATATACGTAATTCTCATAAATCACAGGTGACCAGACAAAGCCACCAACATTCTTATTGGGATTTGAGTAAAGACTGTAGTTGAGGGATGTGGATAAAAAATGCTTCTTATCGCCCTCGAGACAATCGGGGCAAGAGTATTCCTCTTCCTTTGGGAGCTTGATCTGCACATTCGAGTTCCATTGGAGAATCCTATATCTTCTATAATCGAAGGAGATTCCTTTTCTCCTGCTCCTCTAGTCACCTGAATGGGAAGGAATGGTAAAGAATTTGTGGTGCACCTCCCTACTAACAAAGGTGATAACCTTTTCCTTGGATTTTCCGCTATAAGATATGTAGTATAGAGAACAAAGCAGTTTATACCTTGGCCCGATCCCAAATTCATGGTATCTTGTTAAAAACATCATAATAATAGTCAGGACGTTAGGATGAAATTGTGCGGGGCTAACTTGAAATTCCTTAAGAAGGTTAGAGAATAGGGGTGAAAAAGGGAAACAGATCCCCATACGCAAATGCCTAAGGGAAATGACTGATCTTCCTTCGGGAAGATTCTCAGGGGTATCCCCCTATTGAAAAAGTTGGAAGTCTACATCCAGAGCTACTCGCTAGCCGAGGGAAATCGAAGCCAGGATCCTCGAGATAGCTTTTTTGGCCTTCGAGGATGTGGGCTTGTTTTTATAAGCTTCAATCTTTTCCTCTCGAAACCTTTTCTTTTTCCACGAGATATCTTCTTCCCTTGAGACACCTTTATTACCTTTCGAGATACCTTCTCCTCTTCTCGAGGTATTTTTTCTCCATGGGGAGGCACATTCCCTTCTTCCCTGACCTTGAGGGTTATATTCGACAGAGGGTAAAAACCAACTTTACCGGTAGTAGGGATTACCTCACGTAGGGTTTACCCATACCCGGTGGCCAGACTCCAGTATATCCTTGAGGAGGCATGTCCGTGATAGGTAAAATCTCTGGGTTATAGTTCGTGTGGCCGAGAATATCATCTTCCATATTGGATTCATACTGAAACCCATTAGAATGACTGGGTTCATAACCAAAACTCACCCTCTCAGGAGAATTAACCTGTTCCCCGCCTGTCCCAGCCCTGCCGGAAAACCACCTCTTAGTGGAACGCTTGCCGGAGATGGCCATTAATTTGAGGAAAGAAAGAGAGTAAAAGATGAAAAAGGGGAGGACGTACATATTTCAAATGAGAGGATGATGAGGTCGGAGTTGTTGATAGAAGAAGAAGAAGAAAGAGAGAAATGGCTCTGAGTTATAACCTCCTTTGTGAAGATACTTGCAAATGAAATAAAGTGGAAGTTGAAGAAAATATGAGTAGTTAATAGACCCGAAATGGCGGTAAAGTAATGATAACTTCAAAAAACTAAAATTTTGAAAAAAAATGTGAGAATCTTTTCACCTTTTTGAAGCGCGCCGCTTTGAACACGTTAACATGCGCAATTGTCGTGCACACACGTCTCTTAGTAATATTCCAGTAAAGTTTGAAAATAAAAAACTGGATACCCATCGAGACCTAAAATAGTAGGTGAAGAATTTCATATCGAGTGCTGATAAGCCGGGATCATCGAATCCTCATCAAAGGAAAAGTTCTCGAACGTTAATAAGCCGGGATCCTCAAATCCTCACCAAAGGATAAGTTTACGAACGTTAAGTTGAGGTTCTTCAACCAATATCAAGGAAAATATCCTCGAACCATTATCTCAATATATCAGTGTCTCAAACAGGAATTTAGTTTTCCGTGGGCTTTTGATAAAGATCGGGCCCCAGAGGTTATAAATTGTTGTCTTAACATCGGCCCAATTAGAATGTTACTGGACCATGTAACGTCTGTCGCATTTATAGGGTATTAAAGGTTATAATTAATGGAAATTACTATTAAGGCAATACGGTATAAATACCACATATGTATTCATTTATGTATTTATTCTATCTTTGAAATTGTGCATATATTCTTTACTAACTTAAGTATCGGAGAACAGACCCCTACATTCCCCAGAAATAATTTTATGGCAGATATAAACGAGCTCGAACCTATTGGCTACTCGATTGTGCCGACGCAGGGATGATTCAATCCAGAAAACCACATTCCCAATAATTACTACGGACAATAAACATTAAATTCGATTGCAATGTTACGCAATTCTTGCATCCTAACAACCTAACATGGATATCTCGGGTGAATGATTTCTTATTTTAATGGGATTATTTGAATGATTAATACTGAATTTTGTGGAGATATAGGTTCCCAGCTGGATTTGAGCACGGGCCTTCTAAGTCAAACTCACAAGCCTAGTGCGGTATGGGGATGTGGATCAAAATTCAAAAATTTCGGAAATTAATTGGAATTGTGTCAGTCTCTTAAAGATATTTTTTAATATATTATGAAAAAATTAAGGTTTAAATAGAAAATAAGAAAAAATCAAGATAAAAATATTATATTGCATTAATTGGGTCATAAACTTAAAACTACTGAACGCTGCATAATGAAATTTTGATTTTACAACTAAAACTTTTTATCTTTCAATAAGTCTAATTTAACCTCATCTTTCTATATGCCTATGAAAAGACGGTCTTTTCCAAAACTTTTCCTTAGAGTCTATCTCTTGAATGGGGGTATTCCATAAGTTATGGAAAGACCAAGGTTTAAAATGCAAATTAGAAAAAAAAAATAAAGATAAAACTTTCATGTTGCATTAATCGAGTCATAAACTTATAACTAATGCACGTTATACAATAAATTTTTAATATTACAACTGAAATATTTTATCTTTTTATTATTCTAATTAAACTCCGTCTTTCCATAAGTATATGAAAAGATGATATTTCCCAATAGTTTTCCATTGGAGTTTGGGATTTTAAAAATTGGATGTAGACTTTGAACTAAAAGTTATACTTCCTCTGGTCCTCTAATTATGTCCCTCTTTTTTTATTGGGATGATTTTTTTTATTTTGGCCCATTTTTCTTTTGGTAAATGCTAGGTTATTTTCATACACACATCTTACTTTTTATACTCCCAATTCAATCTCCACCTTTTTTAAAAAAAAAAATTTGTGCTATTTTTATGAGACCATATATAGTGGACGAGAGGGAGTAAGAACTATCGACATATTTAAACTATTAACTATTTCTCGACAAGTATTCCAACTCAAGAAGTGTGAGCGAATTCACTATGAGTGTGTTTTCTTCCGACCTTCTCTACTCACTAGATCCGGTGAGTTCTTTTGAACGGCGTCACCATGGGTAGATCCAGTGGTAAGAAATTGATGGAAAAAACAATAGCTCGGCTCGGAAGCGTGGAGAAGGAGGAGAAAAATGGGGCAAACAAGGAAGTAGAAAAGGAGCCAGGATTTGAAGGTCAGAAAGGAGTATTCATGATGAAGGGAACGAAGAAACTCTGAAATCAAAGATGGAAGGGTTAACAACAAGGGCTGTGGATGATGTAGAATTTTTGGGTTTATTGCCTCCGACCAAAAAATTTGTGAAAATGGAAATTGGAGAAAGTTCAGAAAGGGTAAATATCATGAATGACAAGATGCTGTTGTTGAGTGAGCAGATGGAGGAAGAAGAAGAGAAAACTTGGAGCAGGTTGTTTACAGAAGTTCAGAATGAAGTTCAATTCATTGATCCGATTGAAATGAATGGTATTAAAATGGGGGAAATCACTTTGGAGGAAGTAGAAGAGAGCTGAAAGCAATGAGACTGGAAAACAATCAACCATTCAAAGTTGCTGAGGGTTCTTTCACTGAATCTGGGGGTGCAGAATCACAAAGTATGGATGATGGAGAAATGTACGTTAATCAATCTATGCAGCGTGATGGGGTTATTGAAAAGGGAAATGTTTTTTTTGATGGAAAACCACTTATTATGAAGCCATTGTCAGTAGATGTGAACTTATCTGAGCCTATGTGCTTAAATAAAGATACTTTGGAGAAGGAAAGGCTTTCATATGCCAGGGTGAAAATTAAGATGGAAATAGGAAAAAAAGTGCCAGACAGAATAATGTTTCTGAATGAACATAAAGTAACAGTACAACGGAAAGTGGTATTTGAATGAAAGCCCATTAAATGCTCAATTTGTAATCAGCTGGGGCATAACAAAGAGGAATGTAGAAGGAAAGATATGGATAGAGAAGAGGTAAAAATCAAGAAGTGAAAAGTGTATGTACCAGTGGAAGACAGGGGATGGGGGGAAAAATACAGAACAGAAGGAAAGATGAGAAAGAAGCTGATGAAATGAAGAGAATGCAGAACAATGAGACTTATAATGATGAGGGAAAAAATGAGGATTCAGGACATGGTGCAAGGGAGAGGGAAGTTCTGAGAATGGATGAACAGAGTGCTCGAATGGTGATGAGGGGTACAGAAACAAAGGGAAAACCTCCACATGGCTAGTGAAATTCAGTTCTACCTAAAGTCTATACTTTTATGACAAGTTGTTTAACTGTTTGGTGTTAAAATACAAAGTAAAATACGCAGTGCACACACAACTTGTTTACGCAGTTCGGTGCAAATACACCTACGTCTGCAGGGCCTTGCCTAGATCAGAAACCATTCACTAGAAAGCAGTCTTTAGTACAAGAAGCTTAACTTAAATACTAATCCATTGTTAACCTATTGAGTGAATGTTGTGAGATCCTCTCACTACCGATCCTACGTCGTTGAACCCCCACGATCAACACGTCTTCCTGGATCTCCTCCTCCCGAGGAATTAAGGCTTCCTTGTTTCTGATCTTTACGGACTTGATTGATTGATTTTCCAAACCTCTAAAAACACTCCAGACAGACAGCTCCAAGAAAGTATCTCAACGTAGAGATGAATACTTGGTCACTCGTATTCGATGTCTCTTCTCCCTTTTATCCCGTCGTACTCCTTCCGTGCGTACAACTCTTTCCTTGTCTAACTCTACCAAGAATAGACTTCTAGACTAAGGAAATATCTAATTCTAATCTGGTATTTAAATGGACAATCCTTTATTAATAGGACTTGTACCATAAATAAACTACTTAATTAATTCCTAACTATTACAAGGAATATTTGTTTACCAGAATTAGATTGCCACGAAATCACACACTGATCTTCACAATATTCTATTCTGATCGCATGATTATACTCCATAATTTGCTCCATAAATCGTGGCTAGAAACTTGTTGTCTGGAAAAACTGGATTGATATGGTGTTAAAACACCACATTACTAGTTCACACAATATGCCACAAATAAGTCCAACTCCCGAGGACTCTACAATCTCCCCTTGGCATATTTGCGAATTCATCAGCACTGATAACATAAACAACCAGATAACACAATTATCCAAACATCCAAACTGATTCAAAAATCAAACAAAATCCGAACAACTAATCAAAATCAGTCAAAATCAAAATCTCCAAGTTTTCCCCCTGAATTCATTAATATGTCAAGAATGCCGTTTATTCCAAATTGTCATCAGAATCATCCGAACCACCATCAGCATCCTGCTCCTCTGAAGCTTCCTGCGTTGCTGCCGCCAACAATTCTTCTCGCTCCGCGTCCAATGCAGCCAACTCCCCCTGAATCTTTTCTACAGTAGCCTGATGTCGTTCAAGCAGTTCCTGACATACTACAACTCGTGCCTTAATAGCACTCAACCTCGCGCCTCAATAGCACTCAACCTCGCCGCACCAGCATCCGAGCAACCTTTTCCCAGAGGTGTCCAGGGTAAGTCCTTGATAATCCGACCACTCAATGTCCTGAGCGTCGGTCTTAAGGCTTGAGTAGAAATCCACTCATCAGTGTCCCTTGTAGCTGCTCCCCCTTTTTGCAGCACCATGGTGATAACACATGGATGTACCAATGCTTCCTTCCTGGTCTTGCGCGCACAGTCCATAATATCATTAAACACCAGTCTACCCATATTGACCCTATGACGTGCTCCCAGACTATATAGGAGTGTAGCCATCTCTTTGGTGACACTTGTGTTATTGACTGAGGGAATCCAATTGTATACGGCGACCACATACAAACAGTAATACTTGGACGTGAGGTTAGACGCAGTTATCTGCTGTCGACCAGTCACAGGCCATGAGCTCTCCACTCCACCAGTAAGCTCTACAGCCACCTCATCATAATTCTCTGGCATCTGGTGTTTGAACACCGATTGGTCATTTCTTGACGTGCCACGCTTCAGACATTTGTTCACTGCCTCTGGTGAGAAATCAACAATCTCTCCACGCACATAAACCCTATGAAACCAGGGTGATTCTTCATCTTCACACTCAGCTTTCAGATTCGAATAGAACTCCAGCACAAGTTGCTTGTTATAGTCACAGAAACAGGTAGCCGCCTTAAACACTTTGAGATGGTGCAAATAGTCTGTGAATCCATATTCCTTATATTTCATAGCATCAGCTGGCCTTTCTGCCAATATCTTTCTGTCACAGATAAACTCCCACTTTTCTTGACTTGCATCATCAAAGAATTCAGGGCTAATGGCTTCACTCGCTTCAGGTGCAGGTTGTGCACTAGACTCAATTGTCTCAGCTTGCTTTTGCTGTCTGTCAGCACGTAGCCTCTTCAGCTTCTTCCCAGTCGGTTCATCGATGTCCTCTCCTGCTTCTATAGTCTTATCCCTGCATCGCTAGAGTTTTGCACACCCTTGGAAGAGGAGGCCACATTGCCCCTGGCCTTCTTTGAACTCTGAGTAACAGGAGTTCTCACAGACTCTGGTGGTGTTTCAACACCCACCTTTCTGCACTTTCTCTTTGCCCCACGTGTCTTTTTGGTCTCGAGTAGTATGTCAACACCAACACCAGTACCCTCTAAGATGCCTTCACCACTGGCTATCGCAGTCAACTCTGCCAAGTTTTCAAGATCATATCCCTCAGGATTTGGTTCCCTATCAGCAAATTCCACATCTTGTGCTTGATTCAAAGGTACCTGGTCATCAACATTGGAGGTCACATCTGGTGTTTGAATACAAGAAACAGTCACATTATCACACTCTGGGTTTTCCACAGCTCTATCCTCATCTCCTCCATTTTCAGAAACTGGCTCAACTTCATCAGCTCCCCCTGCACACCCTGTCTCCTCTTCACTATCACTGATTTCCACCACTAGGATGGGCAATCGTCTCAGCAATTATTGAATCAGGAACATAGAACCATTAAAGCACTCTATCTCTTTGCCACTTGCTCTAGCAAAATCAGTGGATTTAACCACTGTAACCTAGGGTTGCACAACAGCATCATCCCCTAAGCTCCTAATAACAGGCTTGTGCAGCGAGGCTATCCTCGTATAGATAGTAAAGTACTGACCTATTTCATCCCCCACTTTGTACTGTTCACCAAAATCTACTCCAACTAACGTGGCATGAAAATCACTAATTTCACAGATTTCTCCAATACCACCAGTTAACAGTTCCTTCAAATTAAATCCATTAACCTTTCCATGCAAATTCTTGAATTTCCGAAGGTCAACATAATCTCTGTTTTCAACCATCCATTCAAGGAACTCGAGAATAGAGCAAAAATAAACTCCATCATAAATGAAGGAATGATCAAACCTTGCCTTAGGTTGTCAACAATTTATTCCACCCCACGTGGTCAGCCTCTGTTCTCGACCTCCACAAAGCTCACCCAATTCTACATTGGAGTCGAGTTCTTCAATTTGCGGAATTTCAGGCACTCGCATAGTGACCAAATCTCGAACCAATTTCTGGAATGTGGGACTCACCATTGTCAAGGGGTTTTTTGTGTGGGCTACAAAATCTAAGGGTATTGAGAAATTTCTGATTTCTGGTGAGGCACTCGCACGAGTTTTGTTCTGGGAAGATGAACAGTTGGGAAGAACTTGAATTTGTGTGGGAATTACAAACCAGTCGCTTTCACGGTCCTTTTTCGAAAACCAAAAAGCCACCCTACTTTTTCTTCTTTCAGAATACCATCATGCGCACATTTAAGCCCATCATCATAACTTTCTGGCCCAAGGTTAGCCCGTCTGGTCTACTTCCCAAATAAGATATTTTTCCAGTAACCCTAGCCCTCGGTGTTTAAACACCGCTTCACATATTTTTGGTATTTTCAATTTTCCAATTTTTTTCCAACTATATTAAAAAAATAACAGACCAGTAAATAGTACAACAGAATAAACAAATCTGGGTACCTTACATTCGACACACACCCAAGTGCTGTCTGAGGCCTTCAAAAGTCTCACCATCCAGAGGCTTTGTAAAGATATCAGCAAGCTGTTCTGATGTTGGTACATAATGAACTGTGACTTCTCCTTTTTCGACCAAATCTCTGATAAAGTGATGTCGGATATCGATGTGTTTTTTCCTAGAGTATTGCACAGGATTCTTGGAGATATCAATGGCGCTTTTATTATCACATAAGACTGTCAAACTCACATCATTGAATCCATAGTCTCTCATCATCTGCTTCATTCATAATAGCTGCGCACAACAACTTCCTGCAGCCAAATATTCTGCCTCAGCCGTAGACAATGATATAGAGTTCTGCTTTTTACTGTACCAGCTGATAAGATTTGAACCAGCAAAGAAGCATCTTCCAGTGGTACTTTTACGATCATCAGCATTCCCGGCCCAGTCAGAGTCACTGAAACCTACCAACTGCGAATCCTTGTTCCTAGAAAACCATACTCCATACTCCACTGTTCCACTTATATATCGAATGATTCTTTTCACAGCTGACATATGTGATTCCTTTGGATTAGCCTGGTAGTGGGCACAAATCCCAACACTCAAACAGATGTCTGGTCTACTTGCAGTTAAATATAACAGGCTGCCAATCATACTCCTGTATAATGTTTGATCAACACTTTGACCTTGATCATCTTTTGTAAATTTATCGGTTGTAGCCATTAGAGTGCGTACTGCCTTTGCACTTACAAGTCCAAATCTCTTGATCAAGTTCTCTGCATATTTCTATTGGTTAATGAAAAACCCATTCTTCTCCTGAGTAACCCGCAACCCCAGAAAGTATGACAATTTTCCTACCATACTCATTCCGAACTCCTTAGTCATTAAGTCAACAAACTCCTTCACCAAAACTGAAGAGGTGGATCCAAAGACAATGTCATCAACGTAAATCTGTGCAATTAGAATATTTGTCCCCTTATGCAGCACAAACAGTGTACGGTCCACTCCCCCTCGACGATATCCCTTCTGAATCAGAAAGGTTGTCAGTCACTCATACCATGCACGGGGTGCCTGCTTGAGTCCATACAATGCTTTGTTCAATCAATAAACATGGTCAGAAAAATGTGGGTCTTCAAATCCCTTAGGCTGCTCCACGTAAACTTCCTCCTTCACTAGACCATTCAGGAATGCACTCTTGACATCCATCTGATGAAGAGTAAAGTCCAGAATGCATGATACGGCCAACATTAGTCGGATCGACTCCAATCTGGCCACGGGTGCAAAAGTTTCATCGAAATCAACCCCTTCTACTTGGGTGTACCCTTGTGCGACAAGTCGAGCTTTATTTCTTGTGACGTTGCCATCTGCATCTGATTTGTTCTTAAAGATCCACTTGGTTCCGATCACATTTACATCAGCAGGCCGCGGGGTGAGATACCAAACATTGTTTCTTTCAAATTGTTGTAACTCTTCTTGCATCGCCAAAATCCAATACTCATCAAGCAAGGCTTCTTTGTAATTCTTGGGCTCAGTAAGAGAGATAAAACATGACAATCCTGCTAATTCTCTGTAATTTACCCGTGGCTGATCCCGTAACTGCATGTGTTTGGTTGAACTTTGTTCAGATTCATATGTTACTGTTTCCGGAGTTTCAACACCGGTGGACTGTGTTGGTGTTTCAACACCAGTAGGATTCACTGGATCGAGAGTATCACTTTCACCCATAGTTTCTTCTTCTGAATCATCAACAACCACATTAATAGACTCCATGACTGCTCCAGAGCGTTGGTTAAGAACTCGGAAAGCTCGGCTAGTAGGGGAATAGCCCAAGAATATACCGATATCACTTCTAGACTCGAATTTAGCTAAGGGCTCTCGGTCCTTCAGAATATAGCACTTACTCCCAAAGACATGAAAATACGACACATCTGGTTTCTTCCCTTTCCAGATCTCATATGGTGTCTTCTCAGTGAACGGACGCAGATATACTCTGTTGATAGTGTAGCATGCTGTGTGTACCGCCTCAGCCCAATATCTAGCATGAATTTTTTTCTCGGCTAGCATTGATCGTGCCATTTCCTGCAGCGTCTGGTTCTTCCTTTCTACTATATTATTTTGTTGAGGAGTTATGGGGGCAGAGAACTCGTGGTGTATACCAAGTGTCTCGCAGATGTCATGAAACTTAGAATTTTTGAATTCTTTTCCATGATCACTCCTGATACGTGCAATTCTTACTTGAGCGGTTCCTTTTTCTACATGTAGCCTGTGCGCCAAGTTCTTGAAAATATCAGCAGCATCTGACTTCTCTTTGAGAAATGATACCCATGTATATCTCGAGAAATCGTCTACACATACGAAAATATACTTCTTCCCAGCCACACTAGGGGTGTTGATCGGCCCCATTAAGTCCATATGCAGAAGCTCTAAAAGTCTTGACGTTGAAACATCACGTACGGCATGGTGTGGTATCCGAATTTGCTTTCCTTCTTTACATGACCCGCAAACAATCTCCTTGTTGTCACTGATTTCAGGAATACCTCTGACTGCATTCAGTCTGGAAATACGTGATAAGGATTTATAATTCATGTGCCCCAATTTTCTGTGCCACAGAGTACTGACTTCCTTCTTTGAACTCAAGCAGGTGACAACTTGATCGAGCAGATAACAATTATCCATTGATCTTGATCCAGTGAATACTCCAGTACCATGGTTTACTACACATTTCTCTTTGTTGAAAAATACTGTCATTTCATTGTCACATATATGGCTGATACTCAACAGGTTTGCCTTCAGACCTTCCACTAGCAACACATCTTGAAACACTGGAAGCCCTTTGATGGCTAACTCACCCTTGCCGATTATTCTGCTACGTTTCCCATCACCAAATCTAACATGTCCACCAAATCCAGGTTTGAATTTTCGCAGAAATTCAGGAACTCCAGTCATGTGCCTTGAACACGCACTGTCAAAATACCAAGAATTTCCTGTATGTGCCCCAAAACATACAAAACTTGAAAAACAAACATCTTGAGATTTTCGAACCTATACCTGTTTTACTGGTCGAGTGATGCGATGCAAACTTTGGTTGACACGTGTGTTCAGGAATCTGGTGGTGTATCCTCCAGTGTTGAAACGTTGCCTTGTATCATATCCTAACACGGTGTTGAATCTTCGATCTGCTGAATTAAAAGACAGTTTCCTAAGCAGCTTAAAATATCTATTTCTTACATGCCCTTGAGTTCCACAGTAGCCACATCATCTAATCCTTTTGGTAGGGAAATTTCTCTCGATTATTCTTGGAGAAGCCGCACCGTGATCTGCCTTGTTACTCCGTGAATTTACCGGTGAGGATCCTTCATAGCCAATTTCGTACTTGGTCGTCTGTCCCATTCTTAGACAATCTTCGAGCTTAGCTTTTCCTGTATTGAGTCGTCTAATAGATTGTTCTGCTGCCTCTGCTCATTGCACCATTTCAGCAAATTCGTTCTTGAATATTTCCAATTCGCCAATTGCCTTTTCCTTTTCAAGTTCCTTCATTTTAGCTTCTTCACTCAATCTCTTGTTTTCAGACTTGAGCACTTTGTTTTCATCCGCCACTTTTAACCACATCTTGTACATTTCCATGCTTTCCTTGCGAATGTCATATCACTAATGCTCCTAGTCTCTTCATCTGAGCTATCACTCTCATCTTTATTCAGCCCACTGAGACCTTCCTCAAAAGAGTCTTTTAACTCCACCACTGTCACATCGAAAGCAACATGATTGGTATAATCCTCTCCATCCTTACTATCATCTCCTATGTCATCATCACTCCAGGTTGTAGCATACGATTTCCCTTGCCTTTTAAGCGTATTGGCACACTCAGCTTGTATGTGCCCGAAACCTTCACACTCTCTACACTGGATTTTCCTGTTCAGGTTTGGATTTGTTGATTTAAACTTTGGTGTTTCAACACCAGTTACTTGGCCAAATCTTGGAGTGGAGTTTGCATTTGGATTTTTGTTCCCACTTGACTTCTCTTGTGGCTTCCTGCCCATCTTCTTCATAAATCTGGAGAAGTTCCTGGTTATGTTTGCGATGTCATCAGACTCTTCATTATCTGAATGGTCTTCTGACTTTCCAGAGGTTATGCTTGAAAAAGCCATCTCTTTCTTTCCTGCTTTTGTTTGCAACATTTCCATCTCATACGATTCCAGTGATCCCATAAGTTCATCAAGTGTCATTGTCCCTATCCTTCCATTTTCATTAATCGCTGTGACCTTCATGTTGAAACGTGGGGGTAATTCTCTCAACACCTTCCTGATAAGCTTTTGATCTTTATACTTTTTGCCGAACTGAAAAGCTTTGTTTGCAATATCTCGGACTCGTCCATTGAACTCAGAAATAGTCTCATCTTCGCGCATCTTTAGTTCTTCGAATTTTGAAGTGTAATACTGCAGCTTTGATTCTTTGACGGAGCTTGTCCCCTCATGATAAGTTTGTAACACATCCCACGCTTCTTTAGCAGTTTCACAGTTTGAAATCATCTTAAACTGATCTTCATCCACTGCCGTAAAGATGGCATTCAATACCGTTGAGTTGGACACGTGTGCTTTGTGCTCCTCGGTAGAGTATTTGGGAAATGGTTTAGCTGTCAGTGAGCTTGATCCTCCAGCTTCGTCACTTGTAGGTGGAGTGTATTGATTTATGACATAGTTCCAAGCTTGATCATCTAATGCTCCAATGAACACCTTCATATGTGCCTTCCAATAAGCATAATTTCCTTGTTCCAGCAACGGTGGTCGCGTGACTGAAGCCCCCTCCTTTGGTGCCATGGTGAAACCTGATCTCACTCTCCCTGTATAGGGGTCAGCAAGTGCCGTGCTCTGATACCAATTGAAATTCAGTTCCACCTAAAGTCTATACTTTTATGACAAGTTGTTTAACTGTTTGGTGTTAAAACACAAAGTAAAATACGCAGTGCACACACAACTTATTTACGCAGTTCGGTGCAAATACACCTACGTCTGCGGAGCCTTGCCCAGATCAGAAACCATTCACTAGAAAGCAGTCTTTAGTACAAGAAGCTTAACTTAAATACTAATCCATTGCTAACCTATTGAGTGAATGTTGTGAGATCCCCTCACTACCGATCCTACGTCGTTGAACCCCCACGATCAACACGTCTTCCTGGATCTCCTCCTCCTGAGGAATCAAGGCTTCCTTGTTTCTGATCTTTACGGACTTGATTGATTGATTGATTTTCCAAACCTCCAAAAACACTCCAGACAGACAGCTCTAAGATAGTATCTCAACGTAGAGATGAATACTTGGTCACCCGTATTCGATGTCTCTTCTCCCTTTTATCCCGTCGTACTCCTTCCGTGCGTACAACTCTTTCGTTGTCTAACTCTACCAAGAATAGATTTCTAGACTAAGGAAATATCTAATTCTAATCTGGTATTTAAATGGACAATCATTTATTAATAAGACTTGTACCATAAATAAACTACTTAATTAATTCCTAACTATTACAAGGAATATTTGTTTACCAGAATTAGATTGCCACGAGATTACACACTGATCTTCACAATATTCTGTTCTGATCGCATGATTATACTCCATAATTTGCTCCATAAATCGTGGCTAGAAACTTGCTGTCTGGAAAAACTGGATTGATATGGTGTTAAAACACCACATTACTAGTTCACACAATATGCCACAAATAAGTCCAACTCCCGAGGACTCTACAGCTAGTAACTGGGCAAGCTGGAACATCAGAGGGTTAAATAAAGGGAGTAAGTAATATGAAGTGAGAAAATTCTGCACAAAAAATAGAATTGGATTTCTATGTTTACTTGAAACAAATATGAAAAAAGAAAAGCAGAAGGACGTGAGAAGAATATTTGGATTGGATTGGAAACTGGAGACAAATATAGATGAAGTAACAAGGGGAAAAATATGGATTCTTTGGAAATTTGATTTCTATGATGTTAGCATTATTAGTAAGGGAGTCAGTGGATTGCTATGGAAGTTTGGATCAGAGAAACAAAGCAGAGTGTTTTTTGTAGAGTCGTCTATGGCTTCAGCACTGGGCAGAAAAGTGGGGAATTGTTGCAATATTTAAAGGGGATTGGTAAAAGAGGAAATTAATGGCTTCTAATTGGTAATTATAACTCACCATTAGACAATGGAGACATAATTGGAGGAATCCTAGTTGAGGAGAAAGAATGGGAGGACTTCCAGGGAATGGTTGAAGAATTCGAGTTCTTAAATATCAAAACTGTGGGCAGTTTCTACAGTTGGAGTAACATAAGCAATGGGAATGAAATAATTATGAGCAAGATTGACTGAGGGTTAATAAATGAAGATTGGCTGGAAAAATTGGGAGATGTATACTGTGAAGTAAAAAGTGAAGTAACACCAGATCATTTGCCTCTACTGATCAAGTTTGGCTACATGAAAGAAGATTTCAAAAGGCACTTTAAGTACTTCAACATGTACTCTCTGTAAAGTCAAGGGATGAATTTTATTGGCAATTTTGTGTGAATTAATTTTGAACAGACCATGTTGGAACATGGTGCTGCAGCAGAAGTTACGCCAAGGTTTTAACGGAATTCAAAGCCGAAATATTGGAGTGTCTTAGAATTTATGGTAATCGTATATTTGGCTATATATATCAGGCGTATGAAGCATAATTGGTTTATGGAAAATCCCTACTTATATGGAGAAGATTTATTTGAATATATGAGATAGAATGATATAAGGTAAATCCCTTTATTTATGGGATTTGGATATGCTTCAAGAATCAGATTTGGAATAGGAATATTGTGGAGATAATCAAGGAGTATTCAAGTCTGATTCGTGGATATAAATTGGGGAAAAACACGGCTGTATACTTACGGATTTATAGAGCAAAAATATGCACACAGATTTTTGGAGATTTTTCAAAACTTGCATAGAGCTGATACACAGTGTTCCAACACACCCGTCCTGTTGCACTAAGTTTAGAATCGGATACCTTAATTCCTCGGGAGGAGGAGATCCTGCGTCGACGGAGTTCGAGGTCAGAGGGAGTCTGATCAAGGCGGATCGGTAGCTAGGGGAGCTAGAAGAGTCCACACATTATAGTTAGTAAAGATAAGTATTTTGTAAACCGTACTATGTACTATCTTTCTAATTAGTGGATTCATTCTGAACTGGGCTGGCCCCGCAGATGTAGGTGGTTTACACTGAACTGCGTAACCAAGTTGTGTGTCTTTTACGTTTACGTTATTTTACACTTGGTTAAACTAGGTATGTTGGAACACACTAGTAAGAACTAGAAAAAGTGGTAAAACTAAATTTCAATTGGTATCAGAGCTGAGTCACTTATCGTTCCCTTGGTTGTTTCAAGGAAAGTGAGATCCAGTTTTACCATGACAACAAGAGAAGGAGCTTCAGTCTCTCGACCACCACTGCTAGAAGGCAACAACTACAACTATTGGAAGGCATGTATGAGGGTCTTCATCAATTCGCTGGATGAACTGGCATGGTTTTATGTTGAGAATGAATGGAATCATCCTACTGAAGATGCTGATACAAGCTCTAAGGCTGTTGAAGGGGAGTCAAGTCAAAAACCCAAAGACAAGGCTAAATGGACTCCAGGTGACCTTAAAGAATCTCTGGCGAATTCAAAGGCACTTAATGTGATCTTCACTGCTGTTGATGAAAACCAGTTCAAGCTTATATCTATATGCCACCAAGCAAAGAAAGCATGGGATATTTTACAGACTGTTCACGAAGGAACCAGTGGAGTGCGGGAATCTAAACTACAGATGCTGGCTACCAAGTTTGAAGAACTCAAAATGGAGGAGGAGGACACCATTGCCACATTCAATGGAAAGCTCAGGGATATCTCCAACATGGCTTACCAACTTGGAAAAGTGTACAAAGAAACTAAGCTGGTGAAAAACACGTTGCGATCTCTTCCCAAGAGGTTTGCGATGAAAGTAGCAGCAATAGAGGAAGCAAGAGATGTAGCCACCATGAGCCTAGATGAACTAATGGGCTCGTTACAAACTTATGAGATGACGTTCCAGCAACCTACAAAAAGAGTCTCCAAGGATTTAGCATTCAAAGTTTCTCCAGCTAAGGGAAGTCACGAGTCTGACAGCGATGATGAGTTTGAAAAACTGGCACTTATTACAAAGAATTTCTCAAGAATGCTAAAGAAGGTGGTTAACAAGAAATCTCAGGAGAGGTTTGGCGGAAGCAGACAAAAACAACAAGATTCGAACAATAATCGTGGAATGAGAATTGAACAAGGAAATATGCAGGCCGGGAGAAATCAGAACAATGAACCAAAATAGGCTGGACGAATTCAATGCAGAGAATGTGAAGGATATCGACATATTCAGGCTGAATGTGCTAACACCCGCAAGAAACAAGGAAGATCATATGTCACCTCTTGGAGTGATGATGAAGAGGATGAAAGAGATGAAGAGGAACTTACGAGTAATTATGTAGCTTTTGGAGCAAAGGTCCATGATATATCAGAAGATCAGTGTTCCAACACACTAAACAAAGGGAAATCTGTATGTTCCAACATGAACCTGGACGATGCTCACAGTGATGAAGATGATCTGTCTGTAAGTGATGAAGAGATCTATAGCACATACGAACAAATGTATGCCATGTGGGTTCAGGTAGCTGACAAGAGCAAAGAGCTGAATGAAGAAAAAAGACTGCTAATTGAAAGTGAAAAGGAATTACGATCCACGGTTGCAGAACTTGGAAAACAAAATGAAGAACTAAATAAAAAACTGATTGCAGTGGTCAAGAGAGCCGAGATGTCTGAAGCAACTATCTCTAAATTGAATTCCGGAAAGGCAAAGCTTAATGATATTCTGGATATGGGAAAGAACTTTGGTGATAGACACGGGATTGGATACAGGAAAGAACCCGAGACTGAATTGTTCAAAAAACCAGTAACTCTCAAAGCAAGGATTCGAGAAGTAAAACGAAAGTATGGGAAGCCGTATCAAAGAACGCCACTCATATGCAGATACTGTATGTACCAAGGACATGCTGAACATCAGTGTAGAAGACTAATCAGATATAAAATGACAGGAAGACAACTTCTGCTGTGTTCTTACACAGGCGATACTCATACCAGAAAATTGGTCAGGAAGATATGGGTTGTTAAAAAATTCAGTACGTGTTTGGTTGCTCACACTTCTCTATCAGCTTATTCCAGTGACTTATGGTACTTTAATAGTGGTTGTTCTCGCCACATGACTGGCACTCCAAAATACCTCACGAACATTACTCCATATGATGGCGGATATGTAACCTTTGGTGATGGAAAGAAGAGCAGAGTAATTGGCAAGGGCGAATTAAAGATTGAAGGCTTTCCAGTGTTCACAAGTGTGTTATTTGTTGAAGATCTAAAAGCAAACTTGCTAAGTATAAGTTAGCTGTGTGACGACAATATGATAGTGGAATTTTAGAAGGACAAGTGTGTAGTGAAGCATGGAGAAAACAAGGTTCTTTCTGGAATAAGATCATCAGACAACTGCTATTTGCTGGAACAAGATGTTCGATGCATGCTTTCAAAGCAGGATGAAGGAATTCTTTGGCACAGGAAGCTCGGCCACATCAACTATAAAACATTGGTGAAAATCGCAAATATAAAAGTTGTGCGAGGAATGCCTACCTTGACCAAAAAGGATGGAATTGTGTGCGGACCATGTCAACAAGGTAAACAAATTCATTCTCCTCACTCTTCAGTACAGTTTATTACTACATCTAGAAATCTGGAATTATTGCATATGGATTTGATGGGTCCGGTTAATACACCGAGTATAGGAGGGAAGAAATATATTTTTGTATGTGTTGATGACTTCTCCAGATTTACATGGGTAACTTTTTTGAAAGAGAAATCTGATACGATAGAAGTATTTAGAAGCCTTGTAGTAAGTTACAAACTGAAAAGGGAAGTCCAGTAGGGAAGATAATCCGAATTCGAAGTGATCATGGTAGGGAGTTTGAAAATGAACAATTCAGTTCCTTCTGCAATGAGCTAGGAATCCAACATGAGTTCTCGGCTCCTATCACTCCTCAACAGAATGACATTGTCGAAAGGAAGAACAGAACTCTACAGGAGATGGCTCGAGTTATGTTGGCCGAAAAGGAGGTTCATAAGAAATGGTGGGCATAAGCGATCAATACAGCTTGTTATATAATCAATAGAGTGTATCTTCGACCGTTCACTGACAAGACATCCTATGAGATCTGGAAGGGCAGGAAACCTAATGTTTCATATTTTCATGTGTTCGGAAGTACTTGCTATATCCTCAGAGATAGAGAAAAGTTGGCAAAATTTGATAATCAGAGTGATCCAGGAATTTTTCTCGGGTATTCCATCAACAGCCGTGCCTATCGAGTATTTAATCACCGAACCAACACTCTCATGGAATCCATCAATGTTATTGTGGATGATGCAGAAAAGGAACAACTTCCAGAAGGTGTAGAGGAAGAATCTGCCAACACTCATGTTCCAACACAACCTCAAACTTCAGACAAAGAAAAGCCATATGTTGATCCTACTGAACCAAATGCGCACCAGAATCCTAACTCTACTGAAGCTGACTATGTTCCAACACACGACCATGTTCCAACACAGTCCCCTCCTACTGACGATCATGTTCCAACACATGACCGACCTGGTTCTACCATGAGAAGTACTAGATCAGTGCCTCGAGTTGATTATCGACGACTGGCTGGCCTACACTGTTTTGTTTCTCTAATTGAACCCAAGAACTATAAAGAAGCCTTACTTGATTAGTATTGGATTGCTGCAATGCAAGAAGAACTCGGTCAGTTTACTAGGAATGATGTGTGGTATCTTACTCCTCGTCCCAAAGGCATTAATGTCATTGGTACAAAATGGATCTTCAAGAACAAGTCTGATGCAGACGGCTTAGTCACCCGAAACAAAGTTGTTGCTCAAGGATATACACAAGTGGAAGGTGTTAACTTTGATGAAACCTTTGCACCAGTTGCCAGGTTAGAATATATCCGTATTCTACTAGCTATTGCCTGCTCTTTGAACTTTACTTTGTAGCAAATGGATATCAAGAGTGCATTTCTAAATGGAGTGGTGAATGAAGAAGTCTATGTGGAACAACCTAAAGGCTTTGAAGATCCTCATTATCCACATCATGTATACCATCTCAAGAAGGCTCTATATGGATTAAAGCAGGCACCCAGGGCATGGTATGAACGACTTACTACCTTTCTACTTCAAAAAGGTTATCATCGAGGGGGAGTAGATCGCACTTTATTTGTGCTTGACAAGTCCTCAAAGTTTCTGATTGCTTAAATATATGTTGATGACATAGTTTTTGGCTCTACTTCACCATCTATGGTACAGGATTTTGTCACCACGATGCAATCTGAATTTGAAATGAGCATGGTTGGAGAATTGACTTACTTTCTGGGATTGCAAGTTAAACAAGGATGGAATGGTCTATTCATAAATCAAAGTAAGTGCGCCTTGAATTTGATTAAAACATTTGGACTCAGTAGTGCTCGAGCAGTTCGAACTCCTATGGGAGTGTCTGATAAACTGGTAAAAGATGAAAAAGGAGTTTCAGTCGATCAGAAGTTATATAGAGGCATGATTGGAAGTCTATTATACCTCACTGCAAGCAGACCTGATATATGTTTCAGTGTTGGAATATGTGCAAGATTTCAGGCTGGTCCTAAGGAATCTCATCTTACTGCAGTCAAAAGGGTTATTCGATATGTAAGTGGAACTTTAGAGTATGGTGTTTGGTATTCAAAGAATCAAGATTCAGAGGTAGTTGGTTATAGTGATTCTGATTGGGCTGGTAATGCCGATGATCGAAAAAGTACCACAGGTGGCTGTTTCTTTATAGGAACAAATTTGGTGTCTTGGTACAGCAAGAAACAGAAATCTCTCTATCTACTGCAGAAGCTGAGTATCTTGCAGCAGGGAGCTGTTGTGCGCAACTGTTATGGATGAAACAAACGTTGAAATTCTTGGGTTTTGAATGTAGAAGTGTGGATGAAGTGTTTGAATGGCTAGAAGCTAATAGAGTTGCAGTTGATTTAACCAAGATTAAGATGGTTAGAGGAAAATATTTGACTGTTAAAGTACAGGAGTTAGTGACTGGGAATCTAGGAGGAATAAGGCTGGAGAATTATACTGTGAGATTTGTTATGGGACGATATGCTGAGTTTCGGGAAAAGGACAAATTTTAAGTACATTGTTATATTCCGATGCCGAGGTTTGCTCATTTGAAAGAGATTGATGAAAGGGAAATTGCTGGAAGCAAAGTGATTAGGATTGAAGATAAAATGCAGTTAGGATTTTATGATTCGAACTGGGCCAATCTGATGAAGAATTAAGAAAACCGGTCATAATAGAGTTGTCGGATAGTGATGAGAGTGTTCCAACACATAAGGATGAACCAGAGTATATGGACTTGGATTCAGATGCTGATCTAGAAGGACAAGACCAGAATAATATGTATGAATGTGATGTGGAATCTGATGAGGATATGACCGAACCAAAGGACATGAATCAAGATGAGGAGTATGAAAAAGAATCTGAAAAGAAGGATGAAGCTGAAGGAACAGGGTGTGTTCCAACACAGGAAGTCCCTGACTTGGCTTACTCCAGTGATGAGGTACTGGATGAATTTTTTCAGAAGGCTAAAGGAAAGAGGAAGGCTGGCCCAACCATGAATTCAGCTAAAGCAAAAAGAAGCAAGAAAAGACACAACAATAGCCCAAGGAAGGTTCTGCCTCCTCCATCTGTCACCCAGGCCTTCTCTGCTGTGTACTTTGATGAGAAGGGTGCAGAGATGGGAGATATTTTCTCCGAGAAGAAATTCATAGCTGAAAGGCCGTTGGATCTAAAAGCTTATCAGGAGAGCGGTTTCACAGATTTTTTAAAGGTGACGAGGATGACAAAGGCAGCTACAATTCAACTTCAATACAACAGACAGGTTGTTCTAGAGGTATATTCTAATCTTATGCCTGGCAATCTAGAGGTTACTTCCCCATGGTTTGGCAGAGTGTATGTTAGGGGGAAAATCATAGATTTATCTGCTGCTAGAATTAATATGCTACTAGGTCTGAAAACACCTAAGATAGGAGGAGTGTTTCCTGATGACTTGGAATTGACTGATAATGAGATTTTGGCTGTTATATCTGGGGGATACAAGGTGGAGTGGCCAGCAGTGGGGTACTCACAAGCATCCTGCTTGACGTCTAGATTTTTTGGTCTATATCAAATAGTTGTACACTGCTGGTTGCCGTCAAGCAATACCACCGCATTGACTAGGGAGATGGCAAAGCTGCTATACTGTGTTGGAACACAGAAAGAAGTTAACCTTGGTGTTCTCATTCAGCAGCACTTAATCAGACAGGCTACTGCACTAAAAGTTAATGATGCTGTAATCTATCCTTCCTTGATTTCTGCCCTAGCCAAGAGTGCCAAAGTGAAGGGAAATGCGTCAGATGTGGTAATTGATACTGAGTTCTTACGGCCCAACAAAAAGACTTTTGGCCTGAGACAGGTTCATGATCTGCGGTGGAAAGCTTCTGGATCCACCTCGACATCAGCAGCAGATAAGAAGACTCGACTGATGATTGTAAATGCAAGACTTGGAGCTTTAGCAATACAGATGGCGGCTTTGGAAGCAGAAAGAGCATGTTTTGAGGCAGAGAATTCTAGACTTGAAAATTGAATTTGTATGCTTAATACAGGGGGAGTGCTACAGACTAATTTTTTTTCTTCTGATGATTTTGTTTGATGGAACTGCGGTACCTTTGGCCTCTGTGTGGTCCTAGGGGGAGTGATTTTGGAATGATTTCGGATATTTGGATTTGGATTTTGATTTGAATGTTTCAATTGTATGATTTTGGATTTATGGAATTCTGGATTTCGGCTTTCATTGGCTTATGTGAGTTCTGGTATTATGATTAGTATTCTGCTTGTTTTATGATATTGAATATGTGCTAGATGTTTTCTATGTATTTACAAGTCCAAAATAACATGGGTCCACAAAAATGCCAAAGGGGGAGATTGTAAAGTCAAGGGATGAATTTTATTGGCAATTTTGTGTGAATTAATTTTGAACAGACCATGTTGGAACATGGTGCTGCAGCAGAAGTTACGCCAAGGTTTTAACGGAATTCAAAGCCGAAATATTGGAGTGTCTTAGAATTTATGGTAATCGTATATTTGACTATATATATCAGGCGTATGAAGCATAATTGGTTTATGGAAAATTCCTACTTATATGGAGAAGATTTATTTGAATATATGAGATAGAATGATATAAAGTAAATCCCTTTATTTATGGGATTTGGATATGCTTCAAGAATCAGATTTGGAATAGGAATATTGTGGAGATAATCAAGGAGTATTCAAGTCTGATTCGTGGATATAAATTGGGGAAAAACACGGCTGCATACTTACGGATTTATAGAGCAAAAATCTGCACACAGATTTTTGGAGATTTTTCAAAACTTGCATAGAGCTGATACACAGTGTTCCAACACACCCGTCCTGTTGCACTAAGTTCAGAATCGGATACCTTAATTCCTCAGGAGGAGGAGATCCTGCGTCGACGGAGTTCGAGGTCAGAGGGAGTCTGATCAAGGCGGATCGGTAGCTAGGGGAGCTAGCAGAGTCCACACATTATAGTTAGTAAAGATAAGTATTTTGTAAATTGTACTCTGTACTGTATCTTTCTAATTAGTGGATTCATTCTGAACTGGGCCGGCCCCTCAGATGTAGGTGGTTTACACCGAACTGCGTAACCAAGTTGTGTGTCTTTTACATTTACGTTATTTTACACTTGGTTAAACTAGGTATGTTGGAACACACTAGTAAGAACTAGAAAAAGTGGTAAAACTAAATTTCACTCTCTATTACATAATTTTGAAGGGACTGTAAAACAAGTGTGGAAGAGCATGAAATCAAGAAATTTCTATGAGCTGGCAAAAACACTGAAGGCCCTGGAAAATCCTTTAGCCCGGTTAAATAGAAAAGAGTTTGGAGGAATTGGAGAAAAGGTGGAGATCACTTTGGAAAAATGGAGGAAAGAACAAGAAGCATTAAATGGAGACCCACAATCCATATGGAAATAGGACAAGGAATATGAAAACACGAAAGCAACAGAGAAAATGCAGGAGGCTGACACGAGGTTTTTGCAACAAAAAAAAATGCAATGGCTAAATGAGGGTGACAGGCCTACTGAAATGTTCTATGCAGCAGTGAAGGCAACGCAATGCAAAAGAAATATTGTGACACTGAGAGTAGGGGATGAAATCATCAATAATCAACAAGAAATAGAGAAGCAACTGGTTCTTCATTTTAGAGCTCAATTGGGGAAAGGTGTTAAAACTAAAATGCTTGACAGAGAAGTGGTGAAATATGGGAAGGTGGTGAGTGTCCATCAGTAGGGAGAGATGATTAAACTAGTTAACAGAAATGAAATAGTGATGGCACTGAAAAGTATCAAATATACTAAAAGCCCGGGAGGGGATGGATACACAAGCCAATTCTTCAAGAAGGCTTGAAGCATTGTTGGAGATGATGTTGTGAGAGTTGTTATTGGTTTCTTTGAAGGAAGTAGTATTCCAGAGAGATCCGGTAGTGCAGCCATAAGCCTTGTGCCAAAAACAAATCAGCCCCAGGTATCTTCTGATTACATGCCTATTACATATTGTTCAATGGTCTATAAACTGATAACAGAGATCATTTGTGCTAATTTAAGAGATGTGTTGCCTAAAATAATAAGTGTAAATCAAAGTGCTTTTATTAAAGGTAGACATATAGCTCATGATCTATTATTAGCACATGAGGTGATTTTTAGAAATAAAATGAGACCATGAAGCCCGGTTGTGTTTTGCCGCTTGATATTAGTAAAGCATTTGATAATATCAGCTGGAAATTTTTAAAGGATTGGTTAAAAGAGTTGAAATTTCTAGAACTAATGGTTGAATGGATTGAAAGATGTGTTAGAAGTGCTTCCTTTTGATTGTTTGTTAATGGTAACTATTCAAAATCACTTAAGGCAGGTAAAGGGGTGAAACAAGGGGATCCTATGTCTCAAATATTGTTTGTGATATGCATGCAGTACCTGTCTGGATTGATTAATAGAGCTTATGAGAAAAAGATGATTGACTATCAACAAAGAAGTGGCAAAGAAAAGGTTCACTCACTTCTCTTTGTTGATGACTTGCTGTTGTTCTGGGGGGCAAGTAGACAATCTATGGTAAGAGTAAAGCAATGTTTGACGGAATTTCAAGAAGTAGTAGGGTTAGGAGTGAATACAGGAAAGTCAAAGATGGTTTTCTCAAAGATGGATGAAGTTGAAAAGGATATGTTGGCATGTATTACACGTTAAAAGAAGTGAATTCCCAATGATATATTTAGGGCTGCCTTTATCTACAGTCAAATGGGACATAGGAAAATCAAAAGTTGGGGATCCAAATATTTGTCACATGCTGGTAAACTACAACTGATTAATTCTCCTTTACTTAGCATTACTGGATATTGGAGTGCTATAATGAAAATCCCTGAGAGTATAAGCAACAAAATTGTTAAAATTTGCAGTTGACGCTTATGGGGCAGAGAGGACAATGAAAGGGGATTCAGCGTTGTTTCATGGAATGCAATCTGTTTGAGAAAAAAAGAGGCGGCATGGGTATTGGAGATCCATCCATATGAAATCTGGCAACTCTTTCTAAGCATGTATGGGACATTGACAGGAAGGGGGACATTCTGAGGATACAATGACTGCAATCATATTATATGAAGGGTAGGAAGTTCAGTGACTGTAGACCATTTACTTCTCAAAGTTGGGCTTAGAACATTCTATTAAGACTGAGGGGAAAGATGAAGAATGAACTGAAGAAATGTTTTGATTCAAAAGAGAAGTTGCGAATTGCTATTGTATATGATCTGCTGAAGGGTGGAAGTGAAGTTAAGGCTAAAACTTTGATAGTTTGGCATAAACTAATTCACCTTAAACACATTTTTTTGTATGGATATTTTTGAATGGTAAGATGGCAATCACAGACATATTATGTCACTCTAGCATAACTTAACAATCAGTTTGTTGTTTATGTGATCAGAAAATGGAGTCTTCACATCATCTTGTATGGAGTGTGATTTTGTGGTAGATTTGTTTAGCAAATTGAAGCTGAGATTGTGTAAAAATCAAAGGCACCTGAAAAGGATGATGTACCAGCAGGCAAGAGGAAAACAAGGGAGGGAACATATGAAAACCGTTATTAAAATGTATTCCATCTGGATTGAAAGAAATGGGTGAATTTTTGAGAAGCAGAGAACTGATGTGCCAGCTATTTTAGCTCAGACTGTTTCAGAGTATGAATGGAGGGATAATAACAGATACAAGTTAATGTTAAACAAGGAGATGAAATTGCCCATGGAAGATGATATGGTGTTTCATTTGGGTAATCACATAGTCTTGTTTTAATCATTCTAAACTATAGGCCAGGGTTTATAGTGTAATTATTGTAAATTTCATTTTTGTGATGGGATTTTTTTAAAATATGCAAAAAAATCCAGGGACCAATTGTGCAATTATAAAATATTATATATTACAAAATTTTTAAAATTTTCATTTTTTTTCCTTTTTCATTTTCATTCTGCAACTGAACAGAAACCGCCACCGACCGCCGGTAACTGCCATCGGCAGCCGAAATCAGGCTGGAAACCACTTAATCTGGACGAATTGTGGCCGGAATATTATTGGCATATCCTCGCACCACTGATTTAAGCAGAGGTGGAGGTGGCTGGAAACCGCCGGATTGAAGCTTTCTTCACTTCCTCAAACGTCGATCTAAGCCGAAAGGACGTCGATCTAAGAAAACTCATCGCTGGCAAAGCTAAAGGATGTGTCGCGCTGCGGTGACTGCTCGGAGTGATTGGAATTAGTCTGCCACTGATAGCATGGTCCTCTAGTGCCGGAGAGTGATGAGAATAACGTCGGAGATCACGACGGAATCAATATTGTTTTGCGGTGTCGTGGCTGAGTCGATCTCATTTTCCAGAGTCCCGACAGAGAAGCGGAGGTAACGCCAAATGATTTACAAAGTCACGGCGGAGCTAGGAGGTAACCGCGCTGAGGTGGGTTTACATTGCCGTCAAGATCGATCGAAAGCATGTGTTCACGTGAGGCAATTTAAGGATGACGCGTGCATTTCACGCACGCCTCTTCTGCTTTTTGTCGGTGCGCGAACTCTACGTTGGTGGAAAATGTTTGGCGACGACATAGTTGACGATGACGACGTTGATGGCAGGCGATGACGGCAACGAGGGAGACGGAGTCGACGATGGACTGAGGCTTTGCGCAAGAGATGTGAAGTTTAATTTTGTGTTTTTTTTTTCTATAGAGATATATTGAGGTTAAATATTATTTGATTGAGTATCTGTTCACTAAACTTTCTCCGGTATAGTGGTTAGTATTCTAGCAATTGAGGTTAGAGACCATGGTTCGAATTCCACTAGGCTCTATTTTTTGATGAATTTATGTTCTTGAGGTACATGTTGAGGTTTAATATTATTTGATTAAGTGTATGTTCAATAATGAGTCTCTGACCTAGTGGTTATTAGTCTAGGCTTTGATGTTAGTGTCCTAGGTTTGAATCCCACTACGAGGTCCTTTTTTTTCGAAGAACTTTTATTCTTGAGTTACTATAGCTTTTTGGTTGATGTTTGTAGCTTTTTTTCTTTTATGTTGATATTTTTCATTATTCATGTGAGGTTTAGTTGATATGAGTTGATGTTTTGTAGTTTTTTTTGAGTGATATGGATTGATATTTGTAGTTTCTTTTATTTTCTCATGTTAATGTCTTTCATTTTCCGGTTGAGGTTTAGGCAATAAGAGTTGATGTTTGTAGTGTCTATTTTCTTAGGTTGATGTTTTTCATTTTCCGGGTGAGATTTAGGTGTTAGGAGTTGATGTTTATAATTTTTGGGTGATATAGGTTGATATTTGTAGTTTTAAAAAATACAATTGTTGGTGTTTTATGATTTTCAGAGTGAATAATTTATACTCTTGAGGTACCGTAGCTTTTGGTTGATGTTTTTAGTTTTTTCTCTCTCGTGTTGATGTTTTAATTTTTCGGGTGAGTTTAAGTTAATATGAGTCGATGTTTTGTAGTTTTTTTTTTTTGGGTTATATGGGTTGATGTTTTAAACTTTTTTTTCCCTCTCATGTTGGTGTTTTGAATTTTCTAGGTAAGTTTTAGGTGATAGGAGTTGATGTTTGTAGCTTTTTTGGTGATATAGTTGATTTTTAGTTGTGTTTTTTTCCCCCTTATGTTGGTGTTTTTCATTTTCTGGGTGAAGTTTATGTTTGTAGTTTTTTTAAAAAAAAATTGATAATTTAACCTTTGTTGATATTTTTATGATTTTTAGTTTCTGATGTTTATGATTTTCAGTTGATGTTTTGTTAGTTGTAGCCAGTGTTTTTTTCCAATTTTTTGTTGATTTTTATTTGATTTTTTAATATATTTTTTGTTGCAATTTTTTTGTCGATGTTTCATGATTTCATTAATGTTCTGCTATTTTTTGCTGATGTTTATAATTTTCAGTTCGATGATCATATTGATTTTTTTCATTTCTTAAACATTTAAAATTTGTTTTTAAATTTTTTTGAAATTGTTTTACAAATTGCAAGTGGCGGAAATATGATGGGAAAAAATGGAAAAAAAACCCTTGAAAATTATAGGTCCTTGTGAAATTATTCTAGATATGTCTCTATAAAATTATTAGAGATATGTTCTTAAATCTAGAATATAGTTAGAATTGCATAAACACCACTGCGTAAAGGAGACCATGCATTTGGTAATTAATTTAGTCATTATTTTGTATAGAAAATTATATATTTTTTTGAAAGCCACATAGGTATATATTAGTAATAACAAGCATTACATAAACAACATCCTAAAGTGATTGCCAATGTGTGCTCACTATGTAAACACAAGGATTCACCTTGGAGCACTTAAATACAACAAAGGAACGTAAAGCAGATGAAATTTGCGATATTACTTCGTTTATTTTCCACGGTGCTTTGCTTATGTTGCAGATGGAGAATATAAGAGTGGCTGAGTCCATATATAGGTGTATCTTTGAATTGTTCAGTCTATGCGGTGCCTTTATCAATCTTAAACACGCCTCTGCTTCTGCCTGTAAAGGGGATGTAGCCACAAAAAAATTCAGATCACTTGCACATTATTTTCTCCTGTGATTGTTGATCAAAGGATATAGTTCCCGCCCCTGTTCCAAGCCATCTATTTCCTTGAAAAAGATCCATCAAAAGATAAAACTATGATGCCTTGTGGCGCTCTAATATGAGGATTAGATAGTATTTGATTCGAGTGTCCATCAACACCCGTTCCTGTTAGAACTTGTGAATGAATGGCATCTTTAAAACCTGATCATATCACTGTTGTTCCTGATTGAAGATTCTCAGAGACTGATTTAGGATGATTGTTGTGTTCTTCGCCTCCTCCCAACATATTATTGGATGTTTGTTTTGATTATTGAAGACCTCATAATTCCTTTATTTCCATATCTCCCATAAAATGCAGATTGAAAGTTTGATTGCTTCCTTATATGGTGCCAACTTTATTTATTGCATACACCATTATGAGAACTATATATCTGGAATTAGGTCAAAGTTGAAACCTAAATAGAGAGCTCTCCGTGTTCTTTTTGAGTTCCCACATCTGAGAAAAATGTGAGATTCATCCTCTTCCTGATTTTGGCATTTACTTCATTGTGTTTCTATAACTATATTCCTCTTAACCAAGTTAACAACCATTGGTAAGGTCCTATTCATTAGCCTCCAAACAAAGATAGTCAGTTTTTGTGGTAGATTTAAGTTCCACATGTGATTCTAGAATCTTTGAAGATCTTGGTTTGCATGACTCGTATGTGGTGCAACTTGTTCTTGCAAGGCCAACTGATCATAAGCTATATAATATGCCTTCTTAAATGTGTAAATTCCATTTTATTTGGCCTCAATAAAGGTAAATCCTCCTGGTTTTGAGCTATTGGGATCCTGATTTCCATAATGAAGGGTACAACTCCTGGTGGAAAGATACTTCTAATCAATGGAACTCTCCACTCCTTACTGTGTGTAATCAGGCTTGAAACCTTAAGATCTATATAAGTAGCTAGGAGTGAATGTGAATTCAGTTGATTTACAGTGTTTGAAATCCATTGATCATGGATATGTATATCCTTCCTTGAAATCACCTGCCATGCCAAATTGTTTGTGATCAAATCCCTTTCCTATAGAATAGATTTCCATCCCCAAGAATCACCTCCTCTTTGCCTGACTTGTTGGAAGTTAGCATTCCGGAGATATTTTGCTTTGTAAACTTTGGTAAGTAGTGAATCTCCGTTCCTGATGATGTTCCATGCATGCGTGTTTTGGTCTCATCCCTAATCCCCCAAACTGCTTAGACTTGCAAACAAACTCCAATGATCTCCAGTGTACTGATCTTTCATGTTTTTCACCTCCCCAAATGAATTGTGCTATCATCTTATCTAGTTTTTCCAGATTCTATTTAGGAATCTCGAAAATGCTTAGAGGGTAAATAGAAACTAATGACCGGACGTGTTTTGCTAATGTGATTATGCCTATGAGTGATAATAGCTTTGTTTTCCGTAAGATGAATCTTTTTCTTAACTTATCTTCTAGCTTTTTGAATATCTGTGTTTTGTTGGAATTGAAGCAAACATTGCCCCAAATTGAGCACCATGGATATTAAGAGTGTATCTGGTATAGTGTCTTATGTTCTCAGGTGTGCTAGGGCTAAACCTTAGAGCACACTTATGAAAATTGAGTTTTTGCACTTGAGAATCTAGCATATAGATCCATAGTCTTTGCTATCTCATTAACTGCCGAATAGTTGCATTCATAAAAAAGAATACAATTGTCTACATACATGAGAAGACTTATTTTCAGACCTCCTCTTGATACAGTCATTCCCAGGGTCTTATTTGCTATTAATCTGTGCTCCATCCATGTAGACATTAACTGTTGACAAATTATGAACAAATAAGGGTACAAAGGGCATCCTTGCCTTAGTCCTTTACTTGGCACAAAGTATTCAGAACTCTTTCCATGAACCCCCTTCCAGTCTTTGATTTATGATTTTATATATGATTCATTATCTCATGAGTCAGAAAGACATTTTCGGTTATAGAACTTCCAGGAAAAAATCCATTTTGACACTCTGAAATAAGTTATCACTTTTAAGCCTTGTTGTCATCATCTTCACAATAACCTTATATTTAACATTGCAAAGGGATATATGTCTATAACCCGATGGAGAAGATGGTACCTTAACCTTTGGAATCAAGATCACCTGTGTTCTATTCCACTGATATGGGATGGCTCAATTATTTATTATGTCCAGCACTGCCTTTGTTAAATCTTTGCCAATCGCTTTCCAATGTGCCGTAAAGAAGCCCGGTGGGAGATCCTCTCCTGGTGATTTCCAAGATTTCATTTGTGTAATAGCATTCCAAACATCTCTGCCAGTGAATGGAAAAAGTAAATCCTGAAATTGTTCAGCAGATGACTTGTGCCATTCATCATCAGATACTCCTCATGTGTTGTATCCCTTGGAATCATGGGAGGATACCATTCTGGAATTCGAAACACCTCCTTGATATGATCCACAATTGTTGAGCATACATCTCCTGGTTCACTGATCCACTGTTGATTTGCATCATATATCCCCATACTAGTCTTTGTGTTTTTCCTTTTTATTAGCCCACCTATGATACAATGACGTGTACTTCTCTCCAAACTGTAACCATGAGAGTTTGGATCTTTGTTGCCAATAATCAGAGAGCTTTAGCTTGAGATATTTAATCTTTAAAGATACCTCTTGGATAATCCTTGCCCTTTCTGTAATTCCTCCAAAGACTTTTCCAGTCTCTTAATGTTATTCTGTAGGTTCCCGAAAGAATATTACTCTAATTGTGCAAGTGTCTTAACACACAACTCAACCTGGATGATAATAAGTCTTCATTATGTCTCAATTATAGATTTCGCTCTTAAGTTTGAGGGACTTTCCAGAATTTCTTGACTATCTCTTTATAAACTTGTGAGTTTGCCCAGAAGGCTTCATATCAAACCAAAATTTTCTTATGATTCTTATTTGGTAAGAGATCAAGGATGAGAGGGCTATGATCCAAATCTTGAATTGGCAAATTGAGGACTTTTGCTTCTGGGAAGATACTTCTCCATCTTGGATCACCAAAGGATCTATCCAGCCTTTCAACAATTATATATACTACCTTCTTTTTGTCCATGTGTACCATAGACCTTCATTTCTGACCTCGAGAAAGTTGTGCTTATGGAGAAGAGAGTGCCAACCATTATGAACATCAGATACTGGCGCACCTCCTTTATCTCTTTGAGATAGTACATGATTAAAGTCACCTACCAAAACTATAGAAAATCTAGAAAAGTAGTCCAAAAGGTTTAAATCATTCCAAAACGATCGGATGGCCATACACAAAACCTAAACACCAAGAAACCCTATTGGCATTGGTGATCAACAAAAAAAACACAGTTCTTAGTTTTACATAATACTTCAACTTCTAAAATATCTTATCAAATAACTGCAATGCCACCAGATTTACCAATTGGTTCTACATACTCCACCCTGTTGAAACTTGTATTCTCCATCCACTTAATAAAGTGTTGCGTTGGAGTTATAGTTTCAAACAAGCTGATGATGGGTTTTTTCTGTTTCACCAATTGGAAAATTGTTCTCTTTGTAGAGGCGTTGTTGAAGGCTCTACAATTCCAGTAAAGGACCCTCATGGCTATGCGGGGAACTATTTTGGTACAGTTCCCGTGCAATCTTCTTCTTCAAAGCCTTCATCTTCAACAGCTTTGCTTCCTCCTTCTCCATTGATTTGACCTAAACCATTCTTGGGTAGCAGTTTTCTTGCAAATATGACTTCTTTCTTTCTCTTGTTGATCATCTTGTCTTTCACCTTGCTTGCTTCAACGTCATCTGTTTTGTTTCTGGCTTTCCTGCAAACAGAGAAAATGTCATTTTGAAAAAGAAATTTGATCCTCTTCTTGGGAGGTAGCAGACTCCAATAATATTCAGCATAGGTATTATTCTCATCTTCAACTTGGGGTCGAACTTTTTTGTTGATTGAAGATGTATCACTATTGGTCAAGATAGGATCAGAGAAAGATTTCTTTCCATCCATTCCCTTCCAGTCATACGCCGCTGGAAACACCACTTCATTGTTGGCCATTGATGCTCTTCCTTTGTACATCCCTTTAGAGAGCATATCTTGGTTCCCATCAGTTGATTCTTTTTTACCCCCTTGCTTGATTTTCTTGCTTTCAGCTACCCCCTCATTCTTCATCTTACTATTCCACAAGGCCCTTTTGAACATGTTCTTGTACTGAATTCCAATCATAAACCTTCGAGAGGCTTTGATTGTTTTTTTCTTTACCACCCCTTTCCTGAGTCTCCTTGCATTTGTTAGCCAAGACTTTTGGTTGCGAGGGGTGGGGGGGCGTTAACTTGAATATCAGTCTCCTCGAGATTAAGAACATAACCCATGTTTGGAGTATTAATCAGTAGAGGTCCAATGACTGAAATTGAATCCTCATCATCAACCCTCTCTTCATTGATATGCTCCTACTAATCTGCCATTAAATCCTCAGCTAACCCCTATGCAGGAAGTTAGTTGCAGGTTCAAATCCTCCAAGTCTTCATCTCCTGATTCCATGTGATGATCATTGTGTTATTAGTGATAACTGCTCTACCTGCATTAGATAATCATTTCCCACTAATAGATTATCCCCAGAATCCACATTTACATCCATAAAGCCTCCTTCTAAGTGATAACCATTTGGTAAGTGGCTATTAGGCAGGTACTGATTTTTCTGCTTCGATTCCTATAGAGGCGGTGACGGCTACTGATTTCTTCCAAAATACAGATCAAATGAACCATAGAACCTATATTATTACCACCTCTCCCATTGTTGCCTTAGCCTCCATTATTATTATTTCCTCCAGCATTATTTCCAACATAAGCTTATTATGGTAGATTGTTATCTACCCCTATTGAAATCAAGAATCCTTCCTGTACTACATTATCAGGCATTAAACTATACCTCTCCTATCTGAGATCCATGTATCCATCTGGGATCCTTGTATTTCTCTTTGCCTGTCTGTGTGAATGTGCTCTTACTAAGGATGGAAACATTTTTTTACTGGGATCACAAACAATGTCCGAACCTTTCACAACATTATGCGCTTGAATAAATCCATCAATAAAGTCTTCTAAACAATTATCATCATCAATAGGGCACCTTTGACAGGGGTGCCCTATCACTCCACAGCAGCGAAAAAACTTATATAATCTTTCATATCTAATATCAAGCCAAATACGATTTCCATTGGGCACATCAATATTAAAACCAGAAAACAATGGTGCTCAAGGAATAACCCACATAGTAGCCCTAAGATATTTAAGATTCGTATGAGACCAAACATCAATATCAACATCAATAATGTCACCTGCGTGGTTGGCTACCTTGATAACTGACATTGAAGCATAGCATTCTGAGGGTATTCCATGAATTTGAATCGGCATCTTAATTTTTGCCACCCACAGCCTTCTCATTGAGATCTCTGCTCCTCATCGTCTTAGTGCTAGAAGACCTCCTGCCAGTGAGTAAGAGCTTCTATGAAGTGCCACCAGTGCTTCCTCTCTCTTTTGAAATTTATTGATGTATAAGTTCTTGTATCGATGAATGACAAAAGCATGGATACTCCAGTAAATATTGAAGTATTCATCCAGTCTTTCATAACTGAAATCTCGATCGTCTAACCAATACGCCAACAAGAAGTTTTGCGCCATTTCAACTCCCTTTTCTATATCGGCCTCAGTGATTTTCAAAACTCCTCCTCTCCGGGTTTGTTCTGGGAATAGTGGCCAAATCAATGTAAGCAATCAAAGTTTCTTTGTATTCTTCTTAAAACTCTGAACCTGGATGAGTAAAGAAAGCCTATGAGAGTGGCAAAGAAGACATATCACTCATTTTCTCTTGCTTTTTCTGAATTTATATGGAAGACCTGAGTTGAGGAGTAAATGGCATTGGATGTACTCCTATTTATATATTCAAGATCATTTCTTTCATTTTTCCTCCTTTTGGACGTTTGGCCTATCCTCTGAAAACCCTTACTCTTCTCGTTAGCCATAATGATTGAGTCTTTTGGAGTTTCCATAAGGATTTCCAACTCTCTATGAGCTTTTGTCAGAAAACGTGGCTTAAAATCCTTTTCACCGTGCCAGCTTCCAATAACACCCAATCCGGTTTTAATGCTTGCTGATAAATTAAAACTTCTCATCCTTGAAAACTACAAACCTAGAGTATCTCAACCATCCTCTATTTGACATGAAGAGATTGATCAAACTGACAAATAATACCGAATCAAAAAATTGAATAAATTACCTTTCCCTGCACGAATAGCTTACTGATCATGATTTCCTATTGCATGCTTGAGAAAGTAGGATCACCAGAAAGCTCTCCACCTTTTCAAATGATTTTCTTTATCTGATTTTCATATTAATCTTCGATTTGGGATGAAAATTGATTTAAAACAGGAGGAAAACCCTTTTCCTCTTTTAGATGTTTTCGTTTGTTAGACTCGCTTCACCCTATTTTAGTGACAGAAAATTTCAGGATAGAAAATTATATATAACTACGGTTTTTCTTAACTTTCGTGTTTAAACCAACTCTATCATTGGAGGTTTTGGGACCTGGTCCGTTACATTAATGATCAAGTAGATCTAAGTATTTAAAAATTTAGGCAGTCCTATTATTTATTTATTATATATAAGGGTCCCAAACATTATAGGGAGTTATATTTGTAGTCTGTCTACTGAGGTAACCTCCTTGCCTCCAAAAGAAATTGCTAGTATCTAGAGACTATAGTTGGAAGGATGAAAATTACATGAGTAATAATGAGTGAAAAACAGTAGATGCGTTTCCAAAGTAAGTAATCTCCACCCCATGTGTTAATTCCTTACTTTGGCAAGGCATCTACCAGTTAATACTACCATTTCCTAATAGGCATACTTTCCAAGAAAAACAAGGAGGTGGTCAGTGAATGATGTTGTATATGATAAACAACAGACAGCAACCATTTAGCATTTTGCTATCAAAAGCTGTTGGTGCACTGCATATCTTGTCAGATTTGCATCCCAGGTGTGAATCTGTAGGGGTGCCTGAGACAGAGGATAAGAAGAAAAACAGAAATCAGCAGTATCAATCATCCTCAGCAGCATGCATATGGATTCTAATGTAAGGAGTATGATCCCTATCTAGATTAACAAGGCCTCTAATGTTGGCAGGGATGTTGGGAGGGTTCCAGCAGGATTCCATAGAGTTAGTTGGTTTGAATTTGGCAATTGCATCAGCAACAGAGTAGCATTCTCTGAAAACATGTTTGAGAGTGGCATTTTTTAGTAAAGAGTGGATTTGGAATGCCAGAGTATAGAGGGACCATTTTGCTTTACTGGGATTGTTTATCATATTCACAGCCAGCAGTGAATCTGATTCAATTATGATATTGCAATCCAGAGTTTGGAAAATTTGACAAGCAAAGAGGATGGCTTTCATTTCAGCTTCAAGTGGTGATTTGGTAGTAGTGTTTGAGGATCTGATTAAGCATGGATTACCATTATTGTCTCTGGCTATAAGGCCAAGTGTTGAGTTAGTAGTAGACCAGGAAGCATCCACATTGACTTTTATAGTATTAGGTTCCGCCTTTCCCAGTAGACAATGGAAATAGATGGCTTTGGAGGAGGTCTGAGAGGTGGAGTCAGTGAGGAGATGGGAAAGCTCATGTGGGGGTGTTCATTTGAGAAGCAAGGTTTAGCTGAAAGGGATAAAAAGATTAGATCTCTTACTTCTTTACAAATTTGGGCTGGTGAGAAGCTTTTGTTATCAAAATAGAAAGCATTTCTGGCTTTCCAAAGAGACCAACAAATCAGAGAGGGAAGAATGCTACAGATAGTTCTATGAACTATAAGGGAGGTCACTGTTGTTCCAGTATGCAAAGAATCTGTCAGTTAATTTATCCAAAGCACGTAAGTTATATCCTATAATAACAGCAGTATCACTCCATATAGCCTGTGCTAGGTGACATGAAATGAAGAAGCGTTCAAGAGAATCAGCTTGGTTGCATGGTGGGCATTTAGAAGCTAAGATGAAACCACATTTAATTAACACATAATCAAAAGGCAAAAAGGAGTTTAGCATTTTCTACGTGAAAACTGAAATTTTTTTATGCAACCTGGAGTTCCATATCATTTTGGTTGCATGAAAATTACCTGGTAGTTGAGTGAGTGCCTTGTATGCTGATCTAAAAGTAAAAGCTCCATTCTCCTCTGGTTTCCAGATCAATTTATCATCTCTATCCTTGTTAATATCTGCATCTTGCAAGAAATTCAGAGTATCATTTTCTAGATTAGGATAAATCCGAGACAAGAAATATCCTTTATTATTAATGAACTCTGCTACTGTACAAGAGAAGGGAATTAGGCAGTCCTGTTATATCAAATATTGAGATTAAACAGATTTTCACAAAAGAGAAAGTCTGAGGAAAGATGACATTTCCATAAGCTTAAGGACAATTCACGGGGGCTTTTATTTTAAATGTTGTAATTTTTTCTTATAAATTTAAATATTGTATTTTATAAGTAAAAAAAGTAATAATATTTATTTGAAGGTGAAGATATGAAAATATATGACATAAAAAATATTTTCAAAAATTCTTAAGTTTGTATGTAATTTAACAAATGCAGAGTATAAGGTAAAAAAAAATAAGTGCCATGTCCATAAGGTTATGGACATGCCGACTGTCAGGAGACCCACTCTTCACAACATATTGCACATAAAAATTTACAAATCTAGAACTTGTATGTCTTTAACTATAAAATGTATTACAATAGACCATTAATTATGGAAATGAAAACAAGCATCTTAAAAATGTTGGGTTGTCTCTTTAAATTCCAATCAGTTGAGGAATTTCAATGCCTAATGGTTAGGAATTCAGAGCTGTTGATGGTGAGCTATTCATGAATCTGGTTATTGTCCTATTCAAGAGTGTGTTAATGGCGAACAACTGAAGAGCTTCTCTTGAACTATATAAATAGGGAGAGTTAGCTTTTGTAATAGCTGTGAGTTTGAAGACATCTGTTATGGTCTAAAATTCACCATCTGAGTCTGAAACCTGTTGTGGTAATAAAATTTGAATATGTTTGTGGAGGTAGCCAAATATTGGTGAACCATGTTAAATTTGTGTTCTTCCTTTTTTGGTTTTCTTTTTGTTATCTAGATTCTGCGCAAGAGGGGATTGCTTTTCCTAACAAAAAAAATCCTACTTGTCGCAAACAGAAGCAAGGGGTAATTCTCAACTGCACTAAGTGGTGCCCTTTGGTGAAATGAGTGTTGAGTTAACCATTGTTGCTTAGGTAGTGATTATTGTTGTTACTACTACTTAGTGCTAGTTAGAGGTTGTAGAAGTTACATAAGTTATGAAGTTAAAGAAATGTTTAAGTGGTGGGAGGTTGAAGTAGTTGCTTGGAATAAGGCACACTACTTAGCCTTCATTAGTAGAGTTAGTGCTAGCTAGTTAGTGGTAGGAGGTTATGTAGTCTTCATTAGTAGAGTTAGTGCTAGAAAGTTAAGGTAGAAGGTTATGTATGTTAGAAGCTTATAATATGTCTCTTCCTTAGTTTAGGAATACATTCTAAGGCACTTTGTAATCTATAAATAGGAGAATGAAAAATCATAAAAGTTGTATCTTTTCAGCACCAAAACTTTGTCTCCATATCTTCCATTTATCTATCATTGTTCCAACATTTGGTATTAGAGCAAGGTTGATCAATGGAAAGAAATGGATCAAATACACCAGAGGGTTCACAAACTCCACCAAGACAAAGGGGGCGTAGTGCAACCAGGGGGCCAAGAGCTCGTGAAGTGTTTGTGCAACAGGTGTTGAGGGAGAGTGGCAGACCAATGGTGTACCCTATTCTCACTCACACAAACTATACTGATTGGGCCCTAGTGATGAGGGTGAATCTACAAGCACAAGATTTGTGGTAAGCGGTAGAGGAAGGGGATGCTGATTACCGTGAAGATAGACAGACACTCTATGTGATCCTGTGAACGGTGCCACCGGAGATGTTGTCTATAGTGGTTGTGAAAGACACGACCAAAGAGGCTTGGGACATGGTGAAGATGCAAAAATGGGTGTCGAACGTGTCTACAAAGCCAATGCACAAAAGCTGCGCATGGAGTTCGAAACAATCACTTTCAAAGATGGTGAGAACGTTGATGATTTTTCCATGAAAATTACGGGTCTTGTCAATAATCTTCACGTCCTTGGTGACATATTAGAGGAAGAGAAGGTCGTGAATAAGTTCTTGCATGTTGTGCCACAACGCTACGTGTAAGTGGCAATTGTGATTGAGACTTTGCTTGATCTAAGCATACTCACAGTTGATGAACTGACTGAACAACTACGTTCGGTGGAGGATCCTTTTGGACTCATTGATCCAAGTGACAAGGGTGGTGCTAAATTGCTTCTCATAGAGGAGGAGTGGTGAATGTACCAAAGCCATAAATAGAAAGCAGACACCATAGAGACTCGAGATAAAGGTCCAAGGAAGGGGAATTGTCACAATTGTGGTATTTATGGCCATTTTTCATTAGAGTATCACAAGGAAAAATAAGGAAAATGGGATAAGGAACACCTAACCATGATCAAGGATGATCAACCAGCCATGCTAATGGAGTACGTGGTTGAGGTGCAACCCCCAAAAATTACTAGGCATGTGCCATGAAGCTATAGTGATAAGGCGCTCCATGTTGGGAGTATCGCGACAAGAACGGCCGTGGGGAGTGTTGGTAATGTCAAAGAGGCACATGAGTATGTATTCCCCAATGAGAAGAGCGGCTATGGTCCCACCGGGCGTGCCAATGTTGTGTTCGAGGAGCACAACAAGTGGGAGTGGAAATTAGAGGTGCATGATGCAGTTGCGGCCGTTGATGAAACCTACAAGGTGGAGTACTTACCGGAGGTTGATGTGCTGGGTGACACAAGTTCTTACGTGCAACAAGAGGCACCTTCCCCACTTGTGCACCAGACAACGATGCCCATTTTGCTAGAAGGGGAGAATGGGTAACCCACCAACATAAGATGATGCACTAGATACAGATGATAGTGTAACACAGTACCACAAGATGGAAGACATCTATGACACAACCGAGGAGGTTGAAATGAATGATCTTTGTTTCTTATCCGCGAAGGAACCCAACAGTGTAGATGAGGCCCTGGGTTAGGTATGTTGGAGACAAGCCATGGATAATGAGATCAGGTCAATAAAAAACAATGGGAGATAGAAGTTAGCTTCTCCTCCAGTTGGGCAAAGGTCCATAGGGCTCAAGTGGGTGTTCAAGGTGAAAAAGGACCCAGATGGCAATGTGGTGAAGTATAAGGCCCGCCTTGTGGCAAAAGGCTACGTGCACCGCCAATGAGTGGATTTTTATCAAGTGTTTTCTCCAGTGACCATGATGGAAACAGTGCACTTGCTGCAAGCACTAGCCGCACAACGGGGCTGGAAGGTGCAACACATGGATGTCAAATTAGCATTTTTGAATGGAGATGTATTTGAGGAGGTCTATGTGCACCAGCCACCAGGTTACGTTGATCCCAAAATGAGCACAATGTGCCCAGGTTTCACAAGACTTTGTACAAGTTACACCAGGCGCCACGAGCTTGGAAGACTAAGTTGGATGCAGCAACGCTCTCCATAGGTTTTTGTCGCTGCACATTGGAGCATGCAGTGTACCGGAAGACAGGTAGCTTGAATAGTCCACTGGTTGGAGTTTAAGTGGATGATTTTATCATCACGGGGGAAAGCCCCAAAGAGCTAGACTTCTTCAAAGGAGAGATGCAAAAATTTTTGACATGAGTGACTTAGGTCTCTTGAGTCTTATCTGGGGATAGTAGTCAAACAAGGCAAGAAGGAAATCACTTTATGCCAAAGTTCTTATGTGTTTAAAATCCTTGATGTGTGTGGCATAGAAAGCTGCAGTCCATGCTCCATGCCAATGATGGATATGTTGAAGCTAACTAAGAAAGGTCTAGGGGATGTTATGAACACAACAAGGTACCGCAACGTGGTGGGAAGTCTAAGTATTTGTGCAACACAAGGCCGAATATCAACTATGCTATTGGGATAGTTAGTAGGTTCATAAGGAACCCAAGGAACCACATTGGGCATCGGGGAAACAGATCCTGTGCTACGTGAAAGGCATTATTGGCTTAGGATGCTGCTACAAGAAGACAGGTAAGTTGGAGCCTGATTTGGTCGAGTTCAGTGACAGGGACCTTACTGGTGACCCAGATGATTGTAAGAGTACAATAGGGATGGCTTTCTTCCTTGGCTCCAGCCTAGTTGCTTGGTTGTACAAGAAGCAGAAGGTAGTTGCACCATTATCTTGTAAAGCAGAGTACATTGCAGCAGCGGCAGCGGCGTGCCAAGGAGTGTGGCTGAGTTTCTTATTTGGCGAGCTCACCAACATTAATCCAAAGGTGGTGGTGTTTCTCGTGGATAATAAATCTGTAATTGATTTGAGCAATAATCTGGTGCATCACGGACGAAGTAACCACATTGACATTCATTTTCATTTCATTCGTGAGTGCATTGAAAATAATTCTATGGACGTTAGTCATGTTGGTACGAAAGAACAGTTGGCTGACATCCTGACCAAGCCACTCAGATGAGTCAAGTTCATCAAAATGAGATTTAAGCTCGGTATGGTTGAAGTAGTTCCATGCCACAAGGTTAGGGGGGGGGGGGGGTGTGAATTGTTGAGTTAACCATTGTTGCATAGGTAGTGATTATTGTTATTACTAGTACTTAGTGCTAGTTAGAGGTTATAGAAGTTACATAAGTTATGAAATTAAAGAAATCTTTTAGTGGTGGGAGGTTGAAGAAGTTACAAGCTTGGAATAAGGCACACTACTTAGCCTTCATTAGTAGAGTTAGTGCTAGCTAGTTAGTGGTACGAGGTTATGTAGTCTTCATTAATAGAATTAGTGATAGAAAGTTAGTGGTAGAAGGTTATGGATGTTAGAAGCTTATAATATGGCTCTTCATTAGTTTAGGAATAAATTCTAAGGCACTTTATAATCTATAAATAGGAGGATGAAAAATCAGAAAAGCTATATCTTTTCAACACCAAAAATTTTTCTCCATTTCTTTCATTTTCCTATCATTGTTCCAACAATGAGAAATCATAATCGATTTGAGCCATTGTGGTCATCCTCCGTAGATACTTCTCTTCCGAGTTTGCAACCTGAAACTCAAAAGTCGAATGTATCCACTACCAACGCAATTTTTCTAACCCCAAGTGAAAACACAAGATCTAACTTTAGTAACTGTGTCAGACAACCAGACTTTCATTGCATTGGATCTTTAAGATGTCTTCAGAGTTTGTTTCCCCTTGGGTCAGTTTTTAACAAATGAGCAACCCTATTGTGTGTATGATGTCTTCAAAATTTGTAGTTTTCACCTTAAAATATTCTTTCGGTACGAAGGCAACATGCACCACAACAAACAACACATATTACCTCGATTTTTCAACCCTCTTTACCTCGGTTTTTTCCCCTGAAAAAGTAAAGTAAATGTGGGTGTAGTAGTCCCCTTTACCTCAGTTTTGAGACAGACATCGGCATGAATTAAGACCGACATTGCACCATGATAGAAGGCCGATGTTATGATACGCCGGCTGCGTATTAGTTGAATACAACTTTGATATCATAAACCTTGCGACGTCGATGAAAGGAATCTAGCAGCCAATGGTAGAGGAAATGCATCGACTTCGCACCTGATGATGTCCTTCATAACACAAGCGATGTCGGAGTTGCTGAGAAGCGATATCACACATAGTGAAGGACCCACATTGTGCCTCGTGACGTGGATTGCTGAAAAAATGATGGCCATTTGTTTGTCCGAAGTTGCAAATAAAATTGACGCCGGTCCATGCGACTTCGCTAATATGTCATTTCGGAGCTAGTTAATGTGACATCACAGTTATTTCGGTCAACTCTCATTTCTCGTAAAATTTTATAATAACAAATATTCAATGACGCAAGCAATCGGTCTTCAATAGCCATTACATGTTATATATAATGTGATAAATTGAATAATGGTTGAACATCATACAACACTCCACTGTTGTTCAATTATTATGGGAATCATTAACTGAAATGTTCATTTAAACCAACAACATTATAACATTCTAGTATATTACAAATAAATGTAAGAATATATTAAAATACATAAGGTTGTTATAAAATTGAAACCATAATTGCATTTAACCTCTATTTTCTACGTTGAATGACATTCATATGTCTAAGGCGACCGGTGAGAAGCCAACTACGTTCATCTGATATGATAGAATTCACTGATAACTCCATTTGATCCTATTACAACCAATACACAAGAAACAAAAATTATGTTAGACTTGGGCTTTACCCAAAAACACACATAATATATTCATATGTAGACGACATTATTTGCAATATGAAAATAGTAATTGATCAGTATCAAAATGACGTCGGACTCATAAATACCGAGGTTACAGAGACCGATTTAAAATCGAATTCGGATATTCTTATATATTAATGTGAACTAAATAATTCCTCACCTCTGCGATGTCGATTCTAACTCGGTATTGTATCGTACTAAGCAATTAATGACCGACGTCGCACATTCATATTGTGTTCATCTGAAGCTAAGACATTTTTCTCACTATTTACAAACATGTCATCTTATTGGTAACCAACACATTATACAATATATAATACGTGACACAATGATTCACCCTTCATGAAATTCTTTGATCTTCCATGAATTATGAAAAAATAAATATAAGGTATATATTGTGACAATTTGCTAAAGGAACATGTAAATGATGGGAAAGTACCTCAATAAATTTGATCCTAGTTGTTCCATTTCTTGGATACTTGTTGATGATGGTAGGAATCCATTTGAATGAGCCTTTTCATTATGGTGTGAATGGATATGGTGGGTTTGTGGGATATGTATTGAAGATGGAAAAAGTGTTAGTGGTGATAGTTATTGAAATGAAAAATAGGTTTGGGGGGGAATTTTATTTCAATTTTTTGTCTGAAATTTTTGGTTCCCGCTAGAAATTTCAGAATGAACGACGTTGCTAACTATTTGGTATATCTATCGTGTCATGCAACATGTGTGCGACACCGCATATGTGGCCATAGTGTAATAATCGAAATTTGTCCTAAAAATTACCGTTTAGAGGTTCCGGGCCCTAATATCGACCTCTTTATTCCCAAATTGGGAAAACATTATCGTCAAAATATGAATAACATAATGATATGTCCAATTTTACATTTGAGATCTCCCAGTTTCTTGGAGGGACCTAAGTACAAAAATAAAAAGACAACATGTGGTCCCAAACTCGATTCCTGATTTTCCCGAAAGAAGCAGTGCCATCTATATATAGTCTAACTTATAATAACCAATAGTAATAAAGAAACTTGTCTTATATTTCCCCATAGACTTCCACAAGATCATACGACCGACAATCGTGTACTTTTAAGTAATCATCTACAATTTACTCAAGACCACGTACTGGTGCTTTGTAAAAATTAAAGGATGGAATTTTATTACCATTATATTTCAATAAAAAACTAGAATATGAAATTTCATGTGATTCTATATATTTGGAAGAAATATTCATTCCCATAATGTTTATCGCTACAGTATTAATGGAATACTATTAAAAAACCCAAAAGATTACCTAGGTTTGCGTGTCTGTAAGATAGTACGCATAATTTCCATATGAAACATTTCTCGTTTTGTTCGGGTAAATCTTAATACACAGTAACAACCACAGAAGTTTGGGCCGTAGTGTAATTACCCCAGATTTTTGTAATTCCCAGATCGTGAATAATTTGGGTCTGTTCCGGTAACTGGTTCATGGCCGAATTCGAACATGGTGGTCATGACAATGTGAATTACATAAACGTATATCCAATTTTTCATTTCAACATCTCCCTGTTTCTTGTAGGGACCTAAGTGCAAAAATATAAAGACAACGTGCAGTTCTAAACTCGATTCCCGATTGTCCCAAAAAGAAGCAGTGACATCCATATACAGTCAAACTTATAATAACCGTTAGTAATAAAGAAACTGGTCTTATATTTCCCCATACACTTCCACAAGATCATACGACCAAAAATCGTGTACTTTTAAGTAATCATCTACAATTTACTCTAGACCACATTCTGGCACTTAGTAAAAATTGAAGGACGAAATTTTATTACCATTATATTTTAAAAAACCTAGAATATGAAATTTCATGTAATTCTATATATTTGGCAGAAATGTTCGTTCCCATAACGCTTATCTCTCTACATTATTAATAAAATACTATAAAAAAAACCTGGAAGATTACCCTAGTTCGCCTACCTCTAAGAAGGTACGCATAATTTCCATATGAAACATTTGTTGTTTTGTTCGATTAAATGTCTCTTAACACATAATTACAATCACGGAAGTTTGGGCCGTAATGTAATTTTCCCAGAGTTTTGTAATGCCTGCCCGTGAATAATTTGAGGCCGTTCCAATGACTTGTTCATGGCCAAATTCGAACATGGTGGTTAAAATTTGATGGACATTATATTATTACTTTCATATTTTGTGAGAAACATAGAGTATGCAATTTGGGCTATTTGGCCCTCAATCCATTATTGCGACGTTGATCTAGCATCGGTTTGGACTCGGTGGCAAAGACATTGAAGTTACATCAGGCTTTTGTGATTGTCGTTCACCAATGACCAGGACCGTAGTTATTTTTGGACTGGGCCTCTACTTTAATACGAACCAGTATTTATTATGAGCGACTCATTTTTATCTTGTATAGAGCGATTATTATCGCGAATTTTCTGTATATCATTTGATATATACGTACGTCCAGACCTTATCCAAAAATTGTTTGGCCCTTCTATTGGGCCCAAACCTATGATCTGCGACTTTGCACTACAATCCGTGTCTTATTCTTCCTATGCGACACACCATGCGAAGTCGCACAAAACGGCAGTGTTTCACTACGGCTATTTAAATACCCAACCACCCTACCCATTCACATTCCAAACCGATGTCATCACATCGAAACCTCCCACCTAAAAAAATGATCAGAAAACATTCAAATCCCAACAGAATCGGTTTGTCACATACACTGGCGGATTTAGGGTGGGAGCACTGGGGGAACATGCCTCCACTAATACCACCCTTAATGCTTGGTATTTCAATTTTTTAATTAATATCTAATAAATTAATTATATATGTATTCTCAATATATATAGATAAATTTTTAGCAGCAACTTTAAAGAAGTTTATTAGTTGTATAACTTTTGATTTTATCCATTTCATCAAAAATAATAAATATACTTGATTTCCCCTCTTTATCTTCTATACAATTATTGAATGATTTTTTTAGGTTTATAAATTTAAAATTTTGGTAAGTTATCCATCTATCCATTCATCATTATAAAACAAAATACTCATATGATGACTTTCCTTAAGAGTCTGTTTGTACCCTCCTTGTTTTAATCAATTTATTTTAAGACAATTTACAAGAAAATTATTGATAGGAGGAATTTAAATACACATTATATACTGCTTAATAATGTACTAATCATGTGCAGTGTAATGAAATGTTCCTGGTTTAATCTATGATTGTCTTGTTGAATTAATCGAAAAAAACACATCTTATTGAACTATTGAAGAAAGAGTTATTAAACTTGATCATAACATAAAAAAAATTAAAAATTATTATAATACTATATTATATATTCAGAGATTTAAGTTTCACAAATATATTAAATTTAAAATTTATCTTTTAATATAATATTAACTATTATTAGTGTGCCCCTACTGAATTTTTTTTCTAAATCTACCATTGGTCACATATCACAGTAGCACCAAAACCAACATTCAATTGCTATGGACGTAGTGCATTGGCGGATTTCTCCAAAGTGGAAGAGCAACAAACCCTAACAAGGTAAGGATTTTCGGATGAAGTTTGATGATGGTTTTTTGGGTTTCATATACTTCTTTTGTTTCCCATTGCTTGGTTATTCCATCGTGGCATGTTAGTTGTTTACTTTGTGATGTTTTGGTTGAGATTATAGGTGTTTTAGGAATATTCATGTTCTAGTCGCTAACTGTAAACTGTAATGTGGCACATTCAAACACATGAATCTACGACTTCACGTATTTCATGCCGGTCTAGATGAAGTGTTAGCGGCATGTATCCAAACTCGGCTAAAATACATTGACATCATTAGTTCTTGACTGTTGCATTCACTATTCTACGTCCCTTTGATTCTCAGATGGATTGAATGAAGCAGACATCCAGGAGGAAAAGGGGAGACAACATGGGCAGGTCCACCGCACATGAAGACAATGACCACCCCTCCATTTCCAACATTGGATGAAATACGCTTCTTCAAGGAGGATGCAGAGAAGCATTTCGAAAAGATCCAAGGCCAAAGGATTAAAGAGGTCAGAGTGATGAAGCCCTAGGATGTGGAACGACTACACCTCGATGTGTTCCTCAAACCCTTCAAACCATCAGGAATGGAAGGTTTGATATGCCTGGATAAACCGACGTACAATACAGAGGTCAAGAAGGTCTACGCCAATTTCACTAGGGAATCGAAGACCATCTACAAGACAAGAGTGAATGGGATAGACTTATAGATGATGACATAGTTCATCAATTAGGTGATTGGATGCACAATCGGTGAGGAGGATTAGCTGGAGGTTGAGCCTCTGTAGCTGTACTGTCGGGACAGAGTCGACGAAAATGACCCATCTGTGGCGGTTGACCTCAACCGAATGGTGAAGAAGTACTTCAAAATTAAAGTGGGGAACAAACTCATCCCAATAAAGCAGATCAAGCTTGGTGTTCTCAACCTTCAGGAGAGAATGATGTTCAGTATAATTATACAAGTACTTATCTCGGCCGGACATCCTAAAGAGTGCACAATCAACATGTCCGTCATGTTCTACTACATTGCTACATCAAGTGGCCCTTTCCACGAAGAGTCGCACACTCCCCCACGAAATTGTCATCACCGCCATTCTAGAGAATAAGAAGATTCCTATCAAATCGAAAGGGTAGATCTATCCTAAGTACTACGTTGTAAACAACTTCGGGATGAAGCAATGGGTTTAGGAGGCAGTGAAGTGGATTGTTCACAATGTCCCTACAGGGGATATGGATGTGCCTCCCACACCCAGGCCAGAGGCGACTCCATCGGCTTCCACAACTATGGTCGTTCACCCTTATTCCCGCTCTTAACGGGTAAAAACATTTTCATTTAATGTAACTAATTTCTTATCACATAGGACCTAAATAGAAGGCCTGGGCCATCCTCCTAAAGGATATGGCTGAGACCAAGGCCATGGTGCTGCTCTTGGAACACGATGTGCGTAATCTTATGGAAGAATTGGCAGTGCTGAAGTCTATAATTGCCGATGCGATCAATGAAAACGCGGAAATGAAGGGCCTGAGGTTAACGAGGATGGGATGGATACCACAGATGATGAATGGGAGGCCGTCGCCGTGCCTCTCAAAGTTAATATTTATAAGCCTTTTTTATTACTATCTACAACTAAGTAGATAGCGGCAAGCCGGGGTCGTCCACAAAGAAGGAGGATTTTCTCAAGCGTTTGAGCACAAATGGTTGATAGTAGGCTAGGAGTACATATATATACACATATAAAAGCAAGTAAAAGGGGGGGGGGTTGGTTGTTTGGTGGTCCTATGTTATGAAAGTTAAAAGACAAGACAACGCAAAGTCAAGCGACTATGCTAAATCATCAAACAAAACTAAGAAAAAGGGTTTTAAAACTACAAAAGAAAAGCCTTGGGGGCAATCGATATCCACTTCCAAACCTAATGTAGATCATTGAACCATTCACTCATCCTATCACAATTGTTACCAATGGGGAATGCCAATGGAAGATCAACATTCGTTCCTTCTTAAGAGTAGTTTGCAAAGGCAAACAACAACCATTTGCAAACCTCATTGATAATCACCCTAGACAAACAATGACCATAGGGGTATTTCATCAATGTCGTTATTTGACAATGACAAGCCTTCTACCAAAGACATAGCCGTTCAACCAAACATAGCATTCATTAAGCTAAACCTATAACAAACCACATTCAAGGTTCAACCTTTCATTGCATCTATAGGAAATATATGAGAAAATCCACAATAACATACTTATCTAGAAAGAATCACAACACATTATGCACAAGAAGTTCTAAGTTCATGTTCCTAGATTTTTATGCAAAGGAGCTAAGGAATTCGTCACTTTCCTAACTCCCTAACACTTCAATCATACAAACACTTCCTATTCTCAAATAACACATGGAATAAATAAAGTGAGACATAGCATTAAGAACACACGAATGATAAATAACAAAGGCTTCAAGAATGAATGACAAAATCTATTCACTACTTCCACTACTCATGCATTTACACAAGATTAGTCATGAACAATCGACATTCATTGACTTCTCTCATTTTCTACCTAAAACAAACATGACAACAAATTCAACATCATCACATTCATCTAGCAATAATCAACACATAAACATCATTAAGAAGCTCTAACTCATGCTCTTGGATTCCACATTAAAAGAGGGGAGAATTAGCTACTTTCTCCCAACCCTAACAAGTAATCATACAAGCAATTCATATACTCAAGCTTTCAACAACATCAATGCCATTAGCAATTCACATTCAAAGCTCAATAAATGCACAATAGCAAAAGCACCAAATATATATATATATATATATATATGGTTCTTACTATATAGAAATGGAAGCTTCAATCCATTGCTCCCAAGATAAAACTAAGCTAGAAAATTAAAAGACATGATTAACCTACAAAAACTAAGAAAAGAGAGAAAGAAAAACTAGGATTTGAACCCAGAAAAATGCAGGAAGAAGGGGATGGATTTGTCCCTCGAAGAGGAGAGGATAAGGTGGGTATTTATAGTGCAAAAAGCAAGAAGGGTTTCTGACCCCTCGCCCATCGCGACGTTCTCACGACGTGCTCACAACGGCCTCGTGACATTCTCACGACGTGCTCACGACGGCCTCGCGACGGACTCTAAGTCCAGCACCATTTCTTCTTTCTCCTTTTTGTTTCATATCCTCCTCTTCTCTTCACTTCTTCAATTCTTCAAATATTCAAAAGCTTAATTACAAGTCTTCAAATATTCAAATCTTCAAAGGTATTGTTTAAAGTCTTCGAATTATTCAAATTCTTCAAACAAATTACCTCGTCACACAAAATTCTCTAGAAAAGTAATAAAAGTGTAAAAGTCGCTTTTAACCCTCCTTAGAGAACTTCAAGGCAAAATGTCACATTGGAGCACAAAAGTGTACAGAAGTGAATCTTAAAAGTCCTAATATAACCGTATAAAATGGGCACATCAAACCTCCCCACACTTAAACCTTACCCACCCTCGAGTAAGAAAATATTTAAGCACATGAAGGAATTCATATGTCCACGTTCTAACTAATATTCCCCCAATCAACACCTCACAAAAATTCTCAATATCATAAATCCCAAAATCAAATCTCAAATGAGAATTTTTCACACACAACCCCAATTCCTAAATATAACCAAACCTACCACTTATCAATTCACTACCCATAAAAACGTCTCAAAGTCCCGAATTGATAATCCAAAAGTCCAATGACACAAAATGAAGTTAAAACCATTAGGAGGTTCAAACACATACTTCACTTTATACCAATATATCAACCAAAATCCAATGACATAAAATGAAGTCAAAACCATAGAGGAGGTTTAAACACATACTTCACTCAATGCCAATATATCAACCAAAACGAAGTATAAAAGAATCAAGAATTTCATACCCATATTTTGTTTTTTAACCCACTAAGTTGCCCAATCCCAATAGGTCTAAAGATGTTGAGCTACCCGAATCATCCATATGACAACCGCAACCTTATGACTCCAACGTCGGCAAATGAGTGAAATCATAGCATTTTTTTTCTTTTTCTCTCTTTCTCTCATTTTGCCTAGGAGCCCTTTCGGGTTTTTCATCCTAGCCACACATCATGTTTCTTTGGCTCACATCTCACCTTTTTCCACACATTTTGGCCTCTCATGTTTGCCTAGGTCGCCCTCTCAGGTTTTCAACATATCCGGGCCCCCAATGTTGCCTAAGTTTCCCTCTCGGGTTTTCAACTTAGCGGGTTTCCTTTTGTTTCTATTTTTTTTCATTTTATATCTTTTTTTTCAAAAATTTCAAATTTTCAATTTTTTCTTTCTTTTTCTCATGTTTTTCCAATCAAAAGTAGCAAAAACCATTCCAAATAAAGCTAGCATGCATGTGAGTCCTCTAACCCCTCCCCGCACTTAAAACATTACATTGCCCTCAATGTAAACATATAAGGCAAGAATAATAAAACTCAAGGTAAGAGGTAGAGTGACACCCGTTTCTTCGCATAGTCACCGGTGATATGGCGCAATCCAATGTACTTGTATAGAATCGGTCCCAAAATCAGTTTCAGAGCTGGAAGGGGGAGCAAAAGTGCCATAGAAGAACTCACCCCTAGAGCAAAACGTTGTCTCGTTGGCACCGTTTGATCAAGACTAACACCACAAAGAACAACATCAAACTCACAAGTACAATAGGATTTGTAATACTATGTTTAGCATCAAGAGTTAATAACCATAGTATTATCAGAGAATAACCAATTCATCATGCAATCACCACTATAAGATTTTCCAATAAAAATACAACATATATTGACACATATCCAAGCATCATTATAGAACATAGAAATTAAAGACTCAATGAAGTAGTCGGTATACTACAATTAACAAAGAAACTATAATGATGAAAGAATTTTCATATATCAAAATATGTGAGATGGTGGAGGAATGAGTGGGTATGTGGTGGTTCTTGGAAGTATTTGGAGAAGAAGGAAGGATTATGCAGTGTTTAAGCTCAGCTAAAAAGTTGGATTTCTCATCGCAACTCACAATAACACTGGTCGCGACTCGCAATGCATCTTCTCGAGTCGAGGGATTTTGGTCTCGAGCACTCGAGATCTCATGGCACTTGAGGTCCCGATGACTTCAGCACGAGTCAGATTGTAGCCTCGAGGACCTAAGGTCTCAGGGCTTCTGCTCGAATCGAGTGTTTATGGCCTCGAGGACCCAAGGTCTCGAGGGCTTCAGCCCGAGTCGAGGGAATGCAGCCTCGAGGACCTGAGGTCTTGAGGGCTTCAGCTTGAATCAAGTGCTTATGGCCTCGAGAACCTAAGGTCTCGAGGGGCTGATGCATCGAGGGTTTGGGTTCGACTCGAGGGGATGATGTCTCGAGGGCTGGTCCGAGAACTGGCCTCAAGAGGGTGATGAATTATGAAGTTCAGCTCGAGTTAAGGCTTGCTGCCTTGAGGTCTCGAGGGGATGATGTCTCGAGGGCTGGTCTCGAGGACCTTAGGTCTGGAGGGCTGATGGACTTTCAAGTTCTGCTCGAGTCAAGGGCTTGCTACCTTGAGGTCTCGAGGGGATGATGTCTCGAGGGTCGGTCTCGAGGACTGATGGACTTTCAAGTTCTACTCGAGTCGAGGGCTTGTTGCATTGAGAACTCGAGGGAATGAGGTCCTGAGAGCTTCAGTTTGAGTCGAGGCTTGTGGCCTCGAGGGCCTTAGCTTGAATCAAGGGTTTGTGGCCTTGAGGACCTGAGGTTTCGAGGGCTTCACTAGCCTCGAGGGCTTCTACTCGAGTCGAAGGCTTTTAGCCTCGAGGACCCAAGTTCTTCGAGGGCTTGTACTGTTGAATTCAGCTCGACTCGAGAGCTTGTGGCCTCGAGGACCCGAGGTCTAGTGGACTTTAGCTCTAGTCGAGGGATTGTAGCCTCGAGGACCCGAGGTCTTGAGGGAATTATGCCTCAAAGGTTTTAGCTCAATTCGAGGACATGCAGCCTCGAGGACTGATGGCTTTTTTGGGTTCGGCTCGACTCAAGGTCTCGAGTGGATGATGTCTCGAGGACCTGTTGGTCACAACTCGCAACTCCTCGTTACGACTCATAGAAAGTGGTGGCTGGGGGCTGATTTTTAGCACAAAACTTCTGATCACATCACGACTTGCGATGATTCCTCATGAGGTCATCGCGAGGTAGTCGTGACTTACGATCACAAGCCCTCCCAGCACTTAGAAATAATTCAATCTTTTCTCACCAACATTCCAAGATTTCTTCCCTTTCTCATGGATTTCATTCCTTCATCTCCTCCAATGCAATGCACTTCACTTTGCTACAAAATCACAGAAAAATACACCGTAAAAAGAACAGGACAAAATAACAAAAACTAAAGAACAAAAACCAAAATAAAAGGCCGAGTTTATTGACGTCGTCGACACAAAAAAGCTCCGTATATTTAAGGTCATTGGCACGACCTTAATGTTATCCATATGGTTAAGGCTTGAACCCCTTCACCATGAGTGTCCAAAAGTAGAGAAGTGGGGGTACAAACTTTCAAGAGGAAAGTCTTGTTGAGGTGGAGATGGTTTAAAGGGAGTTGGGTGGTTAGGAGGCTTGTGGTAGTCTTTTGGCTCCTCTCTTATCTCCCTCAAAACTTTTGAAAATGGTGGAGTTGGTTCAATAGGTAGAGGTAGGGGTGACGATGCTAATGAATGTAGCACAATAATTTCTTCCTCCTTTTTATCATCCTCAACAACCAACTCCTCATCCCCTTCGAACTCAGGATCATTTCCCATGGTGACCTCACTCACCGAATCCTCGAGTACAATTTGGGATGGTGTATTTTTGGAATCACGAGCTTCCATTTGGGCCAACACTTCTAATATACTCCTCGCATTCCCCTCAATAGCCTCAACACTAGAGGAGATCCGGGTGTCCGATTCTTCACTAGTAAAGTTGTTCAAGTTTGCTATCGTATTCATGACTTCCTCACGTGTCAAACTTGAACTTCCATGTTGGGCTTGGTTTTGGGGTATGGTATAAGGTGGTGATGGCCAACTATTTTGCTCGTATTGTTGGTTTTCCGGCTCATTCTCATACCACAAATCTGGATTGCAACTCCATTCCGGATTGTAAGGATTGTGGTATGGATACCATTCTTGAGCTTATTGCCCTTTAAAACCAACATCTCCTACCTCTTGGTAGCACTCTTCATAATACCCTTGGTTTTGGAAACCAGGGGTTCTTTCCCCCTCATAGTACTCTTCCCACAACAAATAGCAAGACTCAGTAGGATAGTCAGAATGACACATCCTACAAAACGTTGCTTATTGAGCCTCTCTTCTCATCATGAGTTCCCTCAAGGTGAGATGCTCAATTTTTTTATTTTTTAAAATTTTCAAAAATCCAAAATCATATTACAAGGATTCTCGATAAAAATTTACCAAGAACTCAAGCAATACCTACTCAAAACAAAAACAACCACCAAGGAGTAGAAAATAAATACAACTAGCTAATATGCAACCGAATAAACCTAAAAACCTAAATATAAATGTCTCTTGCCTAGCAGCGGCGCCAAAATTTGGAAGGCCGTCGCTGTGCCTCTCAAAGTTAATATTTATAATCCCTTTTTGCTTACTATCTACAACAAAGTAGATAGCGGCAAATCGGGGTCGTCCACGAAGAAGGGGGATTTTCTCAAGAGTTTAAGCACAAATGGTTGATATTAGACTAGGAGAAGATATATATACACATATAGAAGCAAGTAAAAGGGGGGTTTGGTTGTTTGGTGGGCCTAAGTTATAAAAGTTAAAAGACAAGACAACTAGCAAAGTAAAGCGACTATGCTAGATCATCAAACAAAACTACGGAAAAAGGGTTTTAAAACTACAAAAGATAAAGCCTTGGGGGCAATCGATATCTATTTCCAAACCTAATGTAGATCATTGAACCATTCACTCATCCTATCACAATTGTTACCTATGGGGAATGCTAATGGAAGATCAACATTCGTTCCTTCTTAAGAGTAGTTTGCAAAGACAAACAACGACTATTTGCAAACCTCAATGATGATCACCCTAGACGTATATATATGTACGTACATATATATATATATATATACACATATATATGTACGTACATATAAATGCACAATAGCAAAAACACCAAATATATATATATATATACATATATATATGTGCGTACATATATATGCGTATATATGTACGCACATATATATATGTGTATGTATATATACGTAACATATGTGTGTACATATATACACACATATGTACGTACGTACATATATACACACATATGTACGTACGTAGATACATACACACATATGTACGTACGTAGATACATACACACATATGTACGTACGTAGATACATACACACATATGTACGTACGTAGATACATACACACATATGTACGTACGTACACATATACACACATATGTACGTACGTACACATATACACACATATGTACGTACGTACATATATACACACATATGTATATGTGTCTATATATATGTGTGTACATATATATATATGTATACTTACATATGTGTAGATATATATATATATGTACATATATATGTACGTACATATGTACACATATATGTGTACGTACACACGTACACATATATGTGTACGTACACATATATGTGTACGTACACACGTACACATATATGTATGCATATATATACGTACACACGTACACATATATGTACGTACACATATATACACACGTACACATATATGTACGTACACATATATACACACGTACACATATATGTGTACGTACATATATGTACGTACACATATATATATACGTACACACGTACACATATATGTACGTACACACGTACACACGTACACATATATGTGTACGTACACACGTACACATATATGTGTACGTACATGTATATGTGTGTACGTACACATATATGTGTACGTGTGTACGTACACATATATGTGTACGTGTGTACGTACACATATATGTGTACGTACATACGTACACATATATGTGTACGTACATACGTACACATATATATGTACGCGCACACACACACACACACATATATATATGTACGTGCATATATATATATATATATATATATATGTACACATATGTATGTACATGCATATGTATGTACGTGCATATGTACACACATATATATATATATACGTGAATATATATATATATACATATATACACGTGAATATATATACATACATATATACACGTGAATATATATACATACATATATACACGTGAATATATATACATACATATATACACGTGAATATATATACATACATATATACACGTGAATATATATACATACATATATACACGTGAATATATATACATACATATATACACGTGAATATATATATACATATATATAGACGTGCGTATATATACACACACACACATATATATATATGTATATATATATATATATGGGAGGGGTTCTATGCACTCCCTTATATTAACTCAAATCTACACTCAAAAATCCTGACCGTAGGATCACATCAGATCAAACCTCTTTTATTTATTCCATTGGTTTGATCTGATGTGATCCTACGGTCAGGATTTTGAGTGTAGATTTGAGTTAATATAAGGGAGTGCATAGAACCCCTCCCTATATATATACATGCGTATATATATACATATATACATATACGTGCGTATATATACATATATACATATACGTGCACATACGTACATATATACATACGTGCACATACGTACATATATACATACGTGCACATACGTACATATATACATACGTGCACATACGTACATATATACATACGTGCACATACGTACATATATACATACGTGCACATACGTACATATATACATACGTGCACATACGTACATATATACATACGTGCACATACGTACATATATACATACGTGCACATACGTACATATATACATACGTGCACATACGTACATATATATACGTGCATATACGTACATATATACGTGCATATATATACAAATATATACGTGCATATATATACATATATATACGTGCATATATATACATATACATATATATACGTGGTTCTTACTACATACACTACCACAGAGGCCCACCTCTAGCACCGGTTTTTTTGTTCTAGCACCCATTTTTTCGTTAAAAAAATAGGTGCCTAAGTAACCAGTGCTAAATTAGCACCTGTTTTTTTTCAACCGGTGCTAAATTAGCACCGATTTTTTGTTAGCACCAGTTTTTCAACCTGTTTTATTTTGTTAGCACCTTTTTTTCAACCACCACTAAATTAGCACCGGTTTTTTTGTTAGCGCCGGTTTTTCAACCGGTGCTAAATTAGCACAAGTTTTTTTTGTTAACACAGGTTTTTGAACCGGTGCTAAATTAGCACCGGTTTTTTTGTTAGCACCGGTTTTTCAACCGAGGCTGATTTATTTACGACGACGAAAAAAATCCCTTTCTCTGAAAGCAGCAGCGCACTGCTGCTTTCAGAGAAAGGGAAAAAAGGACTCAAAATTAACAATTTTATTTCACATTAATTTAATAATAAAATCAAATTCACAAAATTAATAATTTATTTCCACATTAATGTATACAAACACCTTGTCTCGCACGACTATGACAAGAATAATAGTCCTAATTCTACAATAATAAAACTACTGCAGCACAATTTAGGATCACTCACAGTTCTAGAATCTCATTTTCTTCTCTACTCTTGCAAAAACAAAGATGAAATGAGTACATAGTTGGGAGAACCGAACCTATCAGCAGTAATTATAATTCCCAGATTCCGAATTGGAGGAAAAGAAAGGTAGGTACGAGTGGTATTTACAAATATAGAACACATGAATTTCATAACATCAAAACTGGCACATTTTTGTTCCTATAATTTGAACACAAACATGAATCTAAAGAGCCATTTAATCAATTTTGCACAACTCAATTAACATATACAAAAGTCCCAACAAACATTACTGCACCACAGAAGCAATGCACCTTGCAACATCGATTTATCAACAGAGGGTAAACCAAGCTAATTTGATGACACAAAAGGCAAACTAAGCATAATATTTAAGTTAAATGTGGGGTCACACCACGATCTCTCCCGATTCTTAGCATCACTGAAGTCTGCACCAACGATTGTACCCCCGAGATCACTGCATGTAAGAACTGATCCAACAAGGATGGCGTTGGTAAGATTTGCTTCATTAAGAACCTGCAAGTAAAAATCAACCCTCTGAATCCACTTATGTTTCCAGCTTCACGTGAATATAAAAAATGTACTAGAAATTGAATGTCCTTTATGAATCAGCAAAGTTATATCCCCTAAAAACGTGATCTATATCAGCATGAAGAGGCAAAATAAACTCAAGAATACTGATGATTGTATCAATACTTAACAAAGACAAGATCAACTTATTTACATTCACTTCAAAGGTTGATCAGACAGCAATTAAGTTCATGAGGAAAGTTCACAATAAAAATATATAAGCACGACACTATCATGAAAAAAAGGATGAATTTGGGCAGAAAAAAGCAAAGAAAATTTCTTCTTCTAACATTTCCACAAGCCCAGAAATCACAAAGCAAAATTTAAAAAAGAATATAACCCTAGAAAATTCACCCCCATTCGCACATTTTACCCTGAAATTTCAAACAATTAACAAAAGCAACTCCATAAGGGGATAGGTAAAGAATAAAGCAACGTCAAGGACTTATTGGCGAGTTCTTACCATTTTGGATGAAGCCATGTTAGGGAGTGAGCAAATTGGAGTTTGCCACCACCGCCGCCTCGTGCCGCCACAACATCCGCCTCATTCTGCCACAACTGCCGCTGCTTGGCCTGGCCACCTCACCACCTTTTCTGCCCTTGCACCACAACATCGCCATGTCGGCACCTCCCTAAAACCCTAGCCTACCCAACCCACCCCCGCTGAAGCTCGACACCACTGCCGCCTGACCTCACCACCTTACTGATTTGCCGGACGAGCAGGTATATCTGCCATCACAACACCACCGTCGCTTGACCTCATTCTGCCACCACTTCTTTACCTCGTCCCGCCACCACCACCGCCTCATCCCGCCACCACCATTTATTGTGTAAAAAATAAAATGATGTTAAAATTTGTGAAAAAATAAAAGGATGTCAAAATTTTACCTCATCGCAAGAAAATGCACCACAACACTGGATATCAATCGTTCAAGGGCAGCTCCGGATCATTATGTGCCAAAGAGGATTGATGATTGAGTCGCCTTGCTCTACGTCTGCCTCAGCCGGATCTATGGCAGAGAACCGCTGTACGGAAGTGGAGCAGGAGCGGATGGTGGCGGTTTGGAGATGTGACAGTGACAATGAACCAGGGTTTTACCATGGCAGCTTGAAGATGAAGGGCCAAATGAAGAGAGGAAAAGAGATTAATTTATTCATCAATTTTCATTTTATATGTTAGGTTAGGGTCTTTAAAAATTGGGCCCATTTTTTGGGCCAATTGTTTAGACCAGTTTTTTGGTCCAGTTTAGGTTAAGGTTAATTCAATATGATCCATTAAAAATAAAACTACTAATTTAAATATGAGTAAAAAAATTAGGAAATTTGATATATATATACATATAATTTTAAATAAGGTTTTACCCTTAACTATATATATATATAGTTATTCGTGTTTATACATAGAAAGACAGGTAAGGGTTGCTCATTTATTAGCTAAAGTCAACTTAGTTATTAGGGTTTCTTTATAGAAAGTCAAGTAAGGGTTGACCGTTTATTATTTAAAGTCAACTTAGTTATTAGTGTTTCTTTAAAGAAAGTCAAGTAAGGGTTGACCGTTGATTAGTTAAAGTCAACTTAGTTATTAGTGTTGTTATACGGAAAGTCAAGAAAGGGTTGACTGTTGATTAGTTAAAGTCATGTTAGTATATAGAAAGTCTAGTAAGGGTTGACCGTTGATTAGTTAGAGTCAACTTTGTTATTAGCGTTTCTTTATAGAAGGTCAAGTAAGGGTTGACCGTTGATTAGTTAATGTCAACTTAGTTATTAGTGTTATTATACGGAAAGTCAGGTAAGGGTTGACTGTTGATTAGTTAAAGTTATTTTAGTATATAGAAATTCAACTAAGGGTTGACCGTTGATTAGTTAAAATCAATTTTGTTATCAATATTAAATAGAAAATCAAGTAAGGGTTGATCGTTGATTAGTTAAAATCAACTTTGTTATCAATATCAAATAGAAAATCAAGTGAGGGTTGACCATGGATTAGTGAAAGTCAAGCTAGTTATTAGTGTTTATATATTGAAAGTCAAGTAAGCTTTGACCGTTGAATAGTTAAAATTAACTTAGTTATTAGTGTTTGTGTATAGAAAGTAAAGTAAAGGTTGGACGTAGATTAGTTATGGTCAAACATTTGATTATTATATACTACAAATAAAGTTTGACCGTTAATTAGTTAAAGCAAACTTAGTTATTAGTGTTTATATATTGAATGTCAAGTAAGGGTTGACCGTTGATTAGACAAAGTCAAACATTTTTATTAGTATTTATTATATACTAATTCAAATAAATTTTTGACTGTTAATTAGTTAAAGTTAAATTTGTTAATAGTGTTTATTTATTGAAAGTCAAGTAAAGTTTTACAGTTTATTAGACAAAGTCAACCTAGTTATTAGTGTTTATATATTGAAAGTCGAGTAAAGTTTGACCGTTGATTAGTTAAAGTCAGCTTAGTCACTAGTGTTTCTATATAGAGAGAGTCAAGTAAAGTTTGACCATTGATTAGTTAAAGTTAACTTTGTTATTAGTGTTTATATATAGAAAGTCAAGTAAGGTTTGACCATTGATTAGACAAAGTCAAACATTTTTATTAGTATTTATCATATACTAATTCAAATAAAGTTTAACCGTTAATTAGTTAAAGTCAACTTTGTTATTAGTGTTTATATATTGAAAGTCAAGTAAAGTTTGACCATTGATTAGTTAAAGTTAGCTTAGTCACTAGTGTTTATATATAGAAAGTCAAGTAAGGTTTGACCGTTGATTAGACAAAGTCAAACATTTTTATTAGTATTTATTATATACTAATTCAAATAAAGTTTGACCGTTAATTAGTTAAAGTCAACTTTGTTATTAGTGTTTATACATTGAAAGTCAAGTAAAGTTTGACCGTTGATTAGTTAAAGTCAGCTTAGTCACTAGTGTTTATATATAGAAAGTCAAGTAAGGTTTAACCGTTGATTAGACAAAGTCAAACATTTTCATTAGTATTTATTATATACTAATTCAAATAAAGTTTGGCCGTTAATTTGTTAAAATCAACTTTTTTATTAGTGTTTATATTGAAAGTCAAGTATAGTTTGACCGTAGATTAGTCAAAGTTAGCCTAGTTTTTAGTGTTTATATATTGAAAGTCAAGTATAGTTTGACCGTTGATTAGTCAAAGTTAGCCTAGTTATTAGTGTTTATATATTGAAAGTCAAGTATGACCGTTGATTAGTCAAAGTTAGCCTAGTTATTAGTGTTGGAAAAGTCTTCAGGAAAATCGGCCTTTCTATGAGCTTATGGACAATCATCAAGGGTATTTGCCAAAAATGTTGTAATTTTTTATAAAATTTAAATATTGCATTTTATAAGTTAAAACAAGTAATAATATGTATTTGAAGGTGAAAATATAATAATATATGATATAAAAAAATATTTTCAAAAATTTAAATTTTGTATGTAATTTAAGAAATGCAGTGTATAAGGTAAGGAATAAGTGGCATGTCCATAAGCTTATGGATAGACTCTGTCAGGAGACCCACTCATTAGTGTTTATATATTTAAAGTCAAGTAAAGTTTTCACGATTGTTTATATATCTATTCAAATATGTAGTCAAAGTTTTCTTAGTTTGACTGAATTTTTGATCTTGTGCAATTTAATCCGGGACGGAAGGAGTATACTAAATCAATTAAGGGTTGAACGTTAATTAGTTAATGTAAACAAATTTTATTCTTATTTGTATATATGAGGTCAGTGAAGGTTGATCGTTGATTAATTTAACTTAAGTTAATCATTAGTTAAAGTCAATAAAAGAAGTGAACGATTTTGAAAGTTTAAAAAAAGAGAGCTTAGAGCGGCACTCCCAGCTCATGAAGTTTCTAGGAAGATTATTTGAAATTTTTAGCGAATATTTTGAATTCTTTGGCGGAAATAATGAAATTTAAAAAATTTCAAAAAATATTTAGAAGTTTTTGGCGATTTCTTTGGGGGGAAAATTTTTTTGGCGGGAAAAATTAAAAATGTTTTAGCACCGGTTTAAACCGGTGCTATTTTATTCCAAAACCGATGCTATTTTAAAAATTTTTGGCAATTTCTTTGGCGGGAAAATTTTAAACCGGTGCTATTTTTTTCCAAAACCGGTGCTAATTTTTCCAAAACCGGTGCTATTTTAATATTTTGGGCTATTTCTTTGGCGGGAAAACGATTATAGAAAATTTTTAAAACCAGTTTTAAAAAACCGGTGCTATTATTTAAGTTTTAGCACAAAATTTTAAAACCAGTGCTAAAATTTACAAAACACCGGTGCTAAGTTTTAATTTTTAGCACCGGTTTTTAAACCGGTGCTATTTTTTGCAAAAACCAGTGCTATTCTTTAATTTTTAACACCGGTTTTTTGAACCGGTGCTATTTTTACTAAAACCAGTGCTATTTTGAATTTGTTGGCGGGAAAATAGAATTTCACAAATATTTAGCTCCGGTTTTTAAAAACCTGTGCTAATATTTTCAAAACCGGTGCTATTTAAAATTTTTTTGCTATTTCTTTGGCAGGAAAATGAGTCTCGAAAATTTTTAGCACCGGTTTTTTAAAACTGGCACTATTTTTTACAAAAAACCGGTGCTAAGTTTAAATTTTTAGAACCGGTTTTAAAAATCGGTGCTATTGTTTTGCAAAAACTAGTGCTATTATTTAATTTTTAGCACCGGTTTTGAAAACCGGTGCTATTTTGAATTTTTTGGCGGGAAGATAGAATTTTACAAATACTTAGCATCGGTTTTTAAAAACCGATGCTAATATCTTCAAAACCGGTGCTATTTAAATTGTTTTGGCTATTTCTTTGTCGGGAAAAATAAATCTTTCAAATTTTTAGCACCGGTTTTTAAAAACCGGTGCTAATTGTTTCCAAAACCGGTGCTATTGTAAAGTTTAGCACTGGTTTTTAAAAAACCGGTGTTAAAAATTAAAAAACCGGTGCTATTAGATTTTTATAACCGGTTTTAAAAACCGGTGCTAAAAAACCGGTGCTAGAGGGGGGTCTCTGTGGTAGTGACATAAATGGAAGCTTCAATCCATTGCTCCCAAGATAAAACTAAGCTAGACAATTAAAAGACATGATTAACCTACAAAAACTAAGAAAAGAAAGAAAGAAAAACTAGGATTTGAACCCAGAAAAACGCAGGATGAAGGGGCTGGATTCGTCCCTCGAAGAGGAGAGGATAAGGTGAGTATTTATAGTGTAAAAAGCAAGAAGGGTTTCTGACCCCTCGTCCGTCGCGAGTCGCGATGTGCTCGCGGCGGCCTCTAAGTCCAGCACCATTTCTTCTTTCTCCTTTTTGTTTCATATCCTTCTCTTCTCTTCACTTCTTCAATTCTCAAATCTTCAAAAGCTCACTTACAAGTCTTCAAATCTTCAAATATTCAAAGGTATTCTTTAAAGTCTTCAAATTCTTCAAACAAATTACCTTGTCACACAAAATTCTCTAGAAAAGTAATAAAAGCATAAAAGTCACTTTTAACCCTCCTTAGAAAACTTCATGGCAAAATGTCACATTTAGAGTACAAACGTGTACAAAAGTGAATCCTAAAAGTCCTAATATAACCGTATAAAATGGGCACATCAATGAAGAAGGGTCAAGCACTGGCGCTAGCGAGTCTTCCACCAAAGAGTTGAAGAACAATTCTCAAGACAATGGAAGCAGTTTATCGGCAGACGATGTTATCCCAACCGTGTCACCACCCCATTGATTGCCATGGATCATATGTTCGTTTTACGAAGAACATGAAGAATGTTTTTATGGATTTTATTAGGATTCTATGTCTGCTGTTTCATTTTCATTTTGCTGGTTTGTTGTATGTGGTACATAGCATTATGTGTTTTGGATATATATATATATATATATATATATATATATATATATACGTACGTACCTAGCATTAGTTTTGCAGATGTAACTTAATGAAATTTGAGACTGGGAGTGGTGAATTTGGAATGAAACCTTTAGATGGTACATTCCAAGTTCTGGCTGTATTAGCTATCCTTAATTTATTAGGTATGATAGATATGTGTGACCTCACATTCTTTCACACATTATTATTTTGCCTTAACCGACATAACACCGATTCAGGTGTGACATCACATAAATTAATTTATTTAAAAGGATTATAGGTACGGGAGCATGTTTGACTTAGCCGAGTGAAAAAATTGACGTCGTTGTTTATGTTGGATTGAAGTCGGTCACATCAACTGATGGAACGAAGTTGATCTTGTCATCAATGACTATTACTACTAGGTCATACCCTTACTGGCAATGTCGTACTTACATCGGTAATAACTTTTACTTCAATTTCATTGCCTATTTACTCCAATTATTGTACAACCGTGGTATAAAAAACCTATTATTTACCTCGGTTTTTTTAAAAACCGAGGTCAATAATACTATTTACTTCTAAAAAATGAGGTAAAATTACTTTTCACCTCGGTTTTTTAAGCTAAGGAAAAAACCGATGTAAATAAGGCAAAGTAATAGGTTCAATTTTTTAAAGTGATGTGAGATTTGTACAAAAGAGATCGAGGAATTTTTTTTGGAAATTTCATAGGCTCTCTAGCACTAGCAAGGTATTCAAAATGGATGAACAAATGTACCGCTGACGATTTTTCAACTGCGCCCTATTTGGTTGCTCACTGTTAAAATCAGTAAAATATTTAATTAGATATGGATAGAGTTTGTTGACTAGCTTAGATTCATACTACACTAGTGTAAGATAAGGCTATTAAAGGCAGTTATATCAGTCTATTAAAGGCACTTTCATTGTGTCTTTTCTGGCCTTGCCTTCCATTGTCCATCAATAGAAGGCCGTTAAAAGAACTGCCTTTAAAAATTCCAATAAATGTGGTTAAAAACCGTCTTTAAAAGGGAGAGAAAAATGTCTTTAAATAGTTTTTGAGTTTGGAAACTATGTCTTACTTTCCAAAAAAAGCGGTAGGAAACCAATCGGAATTAGTTTTCGATAGTCAAATCGATCTCAAAACAATTCTAGAACAACAATGAAGAGACAGAACAGTAAATCATCAATGAAATCGCAAAAAAACAATAATACATGAAAAGCCAACAAAAAAAATACAAATGCCATCTCTGGCGAAGGCTTTCAGTGGCCACGCGACATAAGCATTTGGGCTAGCGGAAAACAGCTCTGGCTTCACGATGAACGATGAATCAATCTCCACCGTCTCTAGCTTCACAAAAACCAGCGGATCAATGACAGATGAATAGAGGCCATTGAGCTTAACGTTGGAGCTTCACGGCGCAACGGAACGTACTGAGGGTGGACGAAGGAGATGGCATAGGAACCTGGAGGCAGAGACAGGGAAACTGACGGTAGAGAGAACCATAGGTGAGCCTTGGAGGAGGGAGGTGGAGGCAGGGCTAGCAGTGGTGGAGAGAACTGTAGGCGAGTGGAGGGGTGGCATGGGAGGTGGTTCCAGGCAGAGGTTGGAGTGAGGTGGGGGATGATCAGCTGAGGGACGGTGAGAGGACTGGGAGAGAAATGAAAATAGGTTTTTGATCGAGGGAGAGATGAAAATAAGGCAAGGGAGAAGCAAAGACACACATGGGTTTGGGCTAAAATTAATGAAGTATATGGTTTTAAGCCCATTAAAGGCGGTCCAGCCTTTAGAACCACCTTTGAAATGAAAATGTGACCTAAGAAAGCATTTCTGAACTCGAAAATTTTGTTTTCGAACTTAGAAATGCTTCTAGACCTCAATTAAAGATGGTTCTATAAGCGTAACCGCCTTTAACCGATTGCCATTTAAAGAAGAACCTACTTTAAATGATTACAAACCTCCTTTAAATGATTACAAACCACCTTTAAATGCTTTCGAACCTCAATTAAAGGAGGTCCTCATGCAACTGCCTTCTAATGTTGCCTTTAGTAGAGCTTTATCTACTAGTGCTAGTACTATCTTTCCTTTTGTACTCTATTTATTATGAAAAGTAACACATTGATCATTACAAGAAATCATTCTTTCGTGGTATGAGAGCATCTTGGTCCTAAAGTATTTTCCCGTCTCTTTCTTTTATTTTCATTCTGTCTATATTTTTGGCCTAAATCTAGCAAACTTTCGGCGCCGATCTTGTTATCTCAGGAAAAAATCTAAAGAGCTTCACTTCTTTCTTCTTTGTATACGGTTCAATTTCTAGCGAAGGATCACAGCAGTGGCACCTCTCTCTCAAGTTGCCTCCTTTCTGGCTATCTCCGGCGGTTTCAGCTTCATTGTCGGCCATCCTCAACTTCAGCAGGGACAGTCTCCGGAAGTTCCACGTTCAGCAACAAGTCTCCGGCCTCGTTCTCAATTCTTCAAAGGTTCTTAGATCCCATGGTGGTTTTCAATTATCTGCTGCTCTCAAGTTTGTTCCTTCTCTGACGTTTTCCTTCCGTCGTTCTCCGGAAGGTTCCACAGCGGCTGGTCTTCAGTCTCCGACAACGATGGTGTTTTTCTCTCCGAATTGGCTCTCTTTGGTGTATGGCTCATTGTTGGCAATAGTTCTTAGCAGCTCATATCCAGCACTTTGGCATTCAGCTATTAAATTTGGCATGTGCAATTCACGCGCTTCAGACTGCACACGTGCGTACAAGCTCTTGGCATGCCAGACAACGCGCACATCATCCCTTAGTGTGTCTCCACACATTCACATCAACTTCTCTCAGTGTGTCCATGCACACTCTTGGCGTTTTCTTTTGGTAGTTTTTGTGCCTTGCTGATTTCTTAGTTGACATCTCTCACATGGCTCTCTTTGTCTCTCAGAGGTGTGATATTTTGAATTATACTGGCCTTTCTCATCATCGACGACACGATGGTTCTAAGTGGATTGTAAACTTTGGTGCCACAACACACATCGCATTGTCACCCACTGTTTTTTATCATGTGACACCTTATGATGGTTCTGGCCGCGTCTATGTTGGTAATGGTTCTCAACTCCCTATTACCCATGTTAGTATTCTCGTATTTCTAAATCCATGTCTCTTTATATGTGCGTATTGTGCCAGTATCATTAAAAATTTTCTTTCAATTGGCAAATTAAGATGGGATTTAAATAATGTTGTCTGCTTTGATGATCGCTCATTTCTTATTCAGCATAAAATCACTAGTGAAAATTTGGGTCATGGTCATAGTGACTATGGTGCATCTGTTTGTTGTATACTGTGAAATCAAATAAATTATGCACGTCTTTTGAAATCTAGCATGATGGACTTGGTTATGTTCCGCATTCAGCTATTTTTGGTATACAATCTTTTGGGTCTTTATCCGTCTCATCGGTTTTTCTGAAACCTACCTTCTGTGATGCGTATGAAAATGCTAAAGAGAAGAGTTTATCTTTTTATACTAATGATAAATGTGCGGCTAGGGTACTTGATCTAGTTCATTGTGGCTTATGGGTTCCCTCTCTTATTTTTTTGTTGATGGTTTCTCTTACTATGTTATTTTCCTCGATGATCATTCCCGACTCTCTGGGTTTTACCCACTGCGTCGCAAATATAATTTTTGGGATGTTTATAGCCAGTATGAGGCTTTTGTTGAGAACCAGTTCTCGTCCACCATTAAGGTGTTTCAGAGTGACAGGGGAACTGAGTTCATAAATGGTCGCTTACGCTCTCACTTTAAGACAAAGGACATTCACCATCAAACTTCTTGCTCGTATACTCCTGAGTAGAATATTAGGGTTGAGCACAAGCACCACAACATTGCTGAGATGGCCATGTCTATGTTATACCACTCTGATGTCCCTCTCTCTCAATGGCCTCGCATTTTTGTTGCAACCGCTTATACCATAAATCGACTGCCCACTTCTATTCTTGGCAGACGATCACCATATGAAGTTATTGATGGACAGGTTCCCATATACACAAACTTCCATGTATTTGGTTGTCGTGTGTACCCTTATCTTGGTCTATATAAAACTCACAAACTTACTCCTTGCAATTTTCCCTATGTATTTCTTGGGTACAACTCGTAGTACAAGGTATATCGATGTTTGGATCCTACGTCTAGAAAAATATATGTCACTAGACATGCCTGGTTTGACGACAGTGCCTTTCCTTATGCTAATGGTTCTACTTCAGTATCTCCATTCTCTATTTATGTCTCTATTTTTTTAGATCCTGCTGATACCTCAGCTGATATTCCTGCTTCTTTTATGATGGCATCTCCCCCTGCTCGACTTGTAACTTCGGTTGCCAGCCCCCTTGGCTCATCGATGCTATCATCCTCACCGACTAGGCACCATATTCTGTCTACTCTGCCGATTTAGACCATCTAGGGGTTTTTCCGATGCATTCTTCTCCACCCATCTTTCCATCAACCAACTCATCTAGTTCACCGACTAACCCACCCGGTCCACTAGCAACCTCAACGGATCCTTCGCCGGCAACTTTGTTGGCCACGACTGCTCCTCCGATCACTCCACCTCGTCTTCACACTTATCAGAAGGATAGTCTATCGACAACTGGGGCTATTCAGTTCAGATATTATTCTGATATCGTTGCTCAAGGTCTTATTGCTGCCTTACTTGCTCAATCCGAGCCCACGGATTATCGCACTGCTCTTCAAGATCCATCTTGGGCTTCCACAATGTACGTGATGTGCCCATTTTATATGGTTATTTTTGGAATTTTTGGGTTTAATTTTGTACACATTTGTGCAGTATATGCTGCATTTTGCCTTGAAATTCTGTAAGGAGAGTTAAGAGCAAATTTTAAGATTTTATTACATTTCTAGTGGATTTTGTGTGACGAGGCAATTTGTTTGAATAATTTAAAGATTACCTTTGAAGATTTGAAGATTTGAAGACTTGAATTTGAGCTTTTGAATACTTGAAGGATTGAACAAAAGTAGAGAGAAGAGGAGGACTTGAGACAAAGAGAAGGAAAAAATCAAAGTGCTGGATTCTGCACCCATCACATGGTGCAATGAAACCATCGCACTGTGCGATGAAATCACTGCACAGTGCAACGAACTGGTGGCCAGACTTCTTTCGTGATTTTTGGTACTATAAATACTCACCTTATCCTTTCACTCTTATCCCTCTTCCTTCTCCTGTGATTTTCTGGGTTTCAAACCCTATTTTTCTTCTTTCTTTTCTTAGTTTTTGTAGGATTAATCATGTATTTTTTGTATCTAGGTTAGTAAAATCTTAGGAGCAATTGATTGAGACTTCCTTGCTAATGTCTTGAGAATCATTTCTATCTATCTATTGCTTTTTCTATTGTGCATTTATTGAGCTTTGAATGTGGATTGTTAATGGCATTAATGTTGTTGGATGTTTAGGTATATGAATTTATTGTATGATTGCTTGTTAGGGTTGGGAGAAAGTAGCTAAATTTCCCTCTTATTGATATGAAATCCAAGAGCATGAGTTAGAGCTTATAAATGGTGTTGATGTGTTGATAATTTCTAGATGAATGAGATAATGTTGAACTCATTGTCATGTTTATTTTAGGTAGAAAATGTGAGAAGTCTATGAATTTTTATCGTTATTGACTAATCTTGTGTCAATGCATGAATTGGTTCAATGCTTAGACACGGTGTACTGCTTATAAATGTTACCAAGCTTGTTGATTCTGCGTGGTCAATGCCATTAATGAGATACTTTTAGTCGTGTTTTAGCTAAGGGAGTCATTGGTGAAATTTGACATGTGATGTCAAATTTACTCTTGCAAACTACTATCTAAGAAGGATAGAGGATTTATCTTCACAACAAAGTTAAAGTAATGAATAGGTTTTCCATTATCTACTTAGTTGTAGATAGGAGGAATTAAGGGTTTCTAAATATTAACTTTGAGAGGTACGCCGATGACCTCCCAAAATTTGGTGCCGTTGTCGGGGAAGAGGCATTTATTTTTAAGTGTTTGGGCATATTTAGTAGCATATTAGCTAGTTGTTTTTATTTTCCACTTCTTGGTGGTTGTTTTTGTTTGGAGTTGGTATTGCTTGAGTTCTTGGTGATCTTTTAACGAGAATCCTTGCAATACGATTATGGACTTATGAAAAAAAGAAAAAAAAAGAGGAACGTCTCACCTTGAGGGAACTCATGATAAGAAGAGAGGCTCAACAAGCAAGGTTTTGTATGATGTCTCATTCTGACCATCCCATCGAGTCTTGCTATTTTTTTAGAGGGGAGCACAATCAAGGGGAAAGAACCCTTGGTTTCCAAAGCTAATGGTATTATGAAGAGTGCTACCAAGAGGTAGGAGATGTTGGCTTTCAAGGGCACGAAGGCCAAGAATGGCATCCATACCACACTTCTTACAATCCGAAATGGAGTGGTAATCCGAATTGGTGGTATGAGAATGAGCCGGACAAACCAACATATGAGCAAAATAGTTGGCCATCACCACCTTATAACATACCCAAAAACCAAGCCCAACAAGGAAGTTCAAGTTTGACACGTGTGGAAGTCATGAATGCAATAGTAAAATTGAACAACTTGACTAGTGAGGAACCAGACACCCGGCTCTCCTCTAGTGTTGAGGCTATTGAGGGGCATGCGAGGAGTATATTGGAAGCGTTGGACCGAATGGAAGCTCGTGATTATGAAAATACACCATCCCAAGTCGAACTCGAGGATTTGGTGAGTGAGGTCACCATGGGAAATGAGTTTCAGTTAGAAGGGGATGAGGTGATTGTGCTACATTTATTAGCATCATCACCCCTTCCCCCACCTAGTGAACCAACTCCACCATTTTTGGAAGTTTCGAGAGAGATAAAAGAGGAGCCAAAAGATTATCGCAAGCCTCCTAACCACCTAACTCCCTTTAAACCACTCAACCTCTACAAAACTTTCCTCTTAAAAGTTTTGTGCCCCCACCTCTCTATTTTTGGATGCTCATGGTGAAGGGGTTAAACTTTTCACCATATGAATAACATTAGGGTCATGCCAACGACCTTAAACATATGAAGCTACGTCGTGCCGACGACGTTAATAAATTTGGTTTTTATTTTTATTTTTGTTATTTTTTGTTCTTTTTACGGTGTGTTTTTCAGTGATCTTGTAGCAATTCAAAGACCATAGAGATGGATTTGTGAATAAAAGAAAGTATGGAGAAAGGAGGAAAAGCTTGGACATCTGGTAAAGTTTTAGTTTTTCTAAGTACCAGGCAGGGTCATCTGTCGCACGGTGCGATGGTGTCCGTCGTACGGTGCGGCCAAATCAGAAAATCCAAGGAAAAATTATGCTTTCAGGTGAAACTTTGTGCGATGTGCAAAGATCCATCTCATAGTGCGATGGTTTTGTCGCACAGTGCAACCAAATCAAAAAATCTTTGGACAATTTGTGCTTTCAGGTGAAACTTTGCGCGATGTATGAAGATTCGTCGCACAATGTGATGGTTTTTCCACACGGTGCGATGACTTTGTCGCACTGTGCTACAAAATCAAAAATTTTATTTAATTATCGGGCTTACAGATGCAACTTTTCTCACTCTGCGATGACTTTGTCGTACGGTGCGGAGGTCTATCGCACGGTGTGATGACTTTTTCACATGGTGCAAAGAATATTCAGAGGCACTTAAAGGAACACCCATAAATAGACCGTTTATTTCTTTCCTCTTCTCCACCAAATACTTCCAAGAAGTACCACACCTCTGCTCATTCCTTCACCATATTACATATATAGACATATGAATACTCTTGCATCTTTATATTATCTTTGTTGATTGTAGCATGTCGACTACATCATTGTGGCTATGATTACTATATTCTATAATGATGCTAGGATATGTGTCGATATATGTTAGATATTTTTATTGGATAATTTCATAGTGGTGATTGCATGAGGCAATTGTTGTTCTTTGAAAATACTATGGTTATAAACTCTTGATGCTAAACCAAGTATTACAATTCCCTATGTACTTATGAGTTTGATGTTGTTCTCTATGGTGTTAGTCACGATCAAACGGCGTCAAAGAGATGATATGTTTCTCGAGGGGTGAGTTCTTCTACAGCATCTTTGCTTCCCCCTCTGGCTCCGAAGCCAATTTTGTAACCAATTCTATACAAATACATGGGATTGCGCTCACCGGCGACTATGTGGAGAAATGAGAGTCACTCTACCTCTTACCTTGAATTTTATTGTTCTTGCCTTACATGTTTACGTTGAGGGCAATGTAATGTTTTAAGTGCGGGCAGGGGTTAGAGGACTCACATGCATGAAAGCTTGATTTAGAATGTTTTTTGCTACTTTTGATTAGAAAAACATGAGAAGAAGGAAGAAAAAATTGAAATTTGAAAATTTTGAAAAAAATAGAAAATGAAAAAGAAAAAGAAAAAGAAAAAAAAAGAAAATATAAAAATAAAATCCGCTAAGTTGAAAACCTGAGAGGGAAACTTAGACAACATTGGGGTCTGGATAGGTTTAAAACTCAAAAGGGCGGCCTAGGTAAAAATTAGAGGCTAAATGTGGGCGAGATATGAGCCAAAAGAAATATGATGTCTGGCTAGGATGAAAACCTGAAGGGGCTCCTAGGCAAAATGAGAGAAATATAGAAAATAAAAGAAAAGAAAAAGAAAATTTTGTTACTTTTCTACTCATTTGCCGGCGTTGGAGCCATAAGGTTGCAGTTAACATATGGATGGATAGGGTAGCCTAACATCATAAGAATCATTGGGATTGGGTAACTTAGCGGGTTGAAAAACGAAGTATGGTTATGAAATTTTTTAATCTTTTATACTTCGTTTTAGTTGATATATTAGCATTGAGTGAAGTATGTGTTTTAACCTCCTATATGGTTTTGACTTTATTTTGTGTCATTGGATTTTGGTTGATATATTGGTATGAAGTGAAGTATGTGTTTGAATCTCTCATATGGTTTTAACTTCATTTTGTATCATTGGACCTTGGGATTATAAATTCAGGACTTGGATATATTTCTATGGGTAGTAGTGAATTGATAAGTGGTAGGTTTGGTTAGATTTAGGAACTGGGGTTGTGTGTGAAAAATTCTGATGTGAGCTTTGATTTTGGGATTTATGATATTGGAAGTTTATGTGAGGCTTTGATTTGGGGAATATTAGTTTAGGATGTGGACATATGAATTCCTTTGTGTGCTTGGATCTTTTCTTACTTGAGGGTGAGTAAGGTGTAAGTGCAAGGGGGTTTGATGTGCCCATTTTATATGGTTATTTTAGGACTTTTTGGGTTTACTTTTGGACACTTTTGTGCTATATATGTTGCATTTTTCCTTTTAATTCTCTAAGGAGAGTTTAGATAGACTTTTATGCTTTTATTACTTTTCTAGTGGATTTTTCGTGACGAGGAAATTTGCCCGAAGACTTTGAAGACTTTGAAGATTACGTTTGAAGATTTGAAGAATTGCATTTGAGCTTTTAAATACTTGAAGGATTGAACAAAAGTAAAGAGAAAAGGAGGACTCGAGACCAAACGAAGGAAGAAATGAAACTGTTGGATTCTACATCCGTCACACGGTGCGATGGAACTATCGCACGATGCGACGAACAGGTAGCCAGGCTTTTTTTTGTACTATAAATACTCACCTCATCCTTTCTCTCCTATCCCCCTTCCTTCTCCTGTGATTTTCTGGGTTTCAAACCACATTTTTCTTCTTTATTTTCTTAATTTTTGTAGGATTAATCATGTATTTTCATTATCTAGGTTAGTTTAATCTTGGGAGCAATTGATTGAGACTTCCTTGCTAATGTCTTGAGAATCATTTCTATCTATATATTGCTTTTTCTACTGTACATTTATTGAGCTTTGAATGTGGATTGTTAATGGCATTAATGTTGTTGGAAGTTTGAGTTTATGAATTACTTGTATGATTGCTTGTTAGGGTTGGGAGAAAGTTGCTAATTTTCCCTCTTATTGATATGAAATCCAAGAGCAGGAGTTAGAGCTTCTAAACGTTGTTGATGTGTTGATAATTGCTAGATGAATGTGATGATGTTGAACTCGTTGTCATGTTTGTTTTAGGTAGAAAATGAGAGATGTCTATGAATGTTGATCGTTCTTGACTAATCTTGTGTAAATGCATGAATTGGTTCAATGCTTAGACACGGTGTAGTGTTATAAGTGTTACCAAACTTTTTGATTCTTCATGTTCAATGCTATTAATGGGATACTTTTAGTCATGTTTCGACTAAGGGTGCCATTGGTGAGGTTTGACAAGAGATGTCGAATTAACTCTTGCAAACTACTATCTAAGAAGGATAGTAGTTAAAGTAATGAATATACTGTAGATGAAGAAAGTAATGAATATGTTGGAGATCAAAGCGGCCAATGAAGAAATGGGAAATCGTGGTCTGATGAGTTGTGCCAAAGTCTAAGAACGATCTGAGAACAATTAGAATTCAAAGCTGAATCCATTGGATTCTTCTTCTCGAGCACTACAAAATAGACTGATAGAACTCAAAAATTGGGCTAACGGTTCACCCGTAGCGAAGGAAACGAGTTTAGCCGGCCAAGGTACCACGGGTCAGCACGGGCCATTCATGGTCAAGCACCAACGGCCCGTTCCAAAGGACATATCCTACGCCAAAATGAATCGACGTGAATCTATGGTTTGTGCCAATAGTGTTCGGCGCAAGGCTATGGCGCGGACCGCGCCAAATCCCAAGGCCTGCACGCGCACGAGTTCTACACCTCACCAAAAATTGGCTAAGTATGGGTATAGACCGTCCCATTTATAATGGCCCACGCCATTCCAAGTACAAGATGTCAATACCAGCTGATGGGTTCTAGAAAATTAGGTGGCCCAGGCCAAGTTTGTGAGCGAATGAGACTTCAAGACTACGGTCCTCGCCAAGGGCCGCATCCCGCAGATCAGAAATTTCAAAACAAGGCTTCCAGACACCGGCCCACATCAAGGACATGATATGGCCCATGCTAAATTTTGCACCCTGCACTGGATGATGCCTCACGGTTCACTCTAGACGCTGCACCCCATGCCAGCCAGGACAACAGTACGTGCCACGGGACGAGCCAGACAGCGGCTTCTCACTATTTTGGTCATAACTCTCTCTATTTCCATCCATTGTTTCTCTACCCTCTATCAAAATATTTTTCATTCCAAGCTCTATCCAATGCACCATATATCAGATCTATAAGGTTCATGGATATGACTAGTTTGTTCGAGAAAGATTAAACTGTAAGAGGAAAAGGGTGACTAGGGTTTTGACCTAATTTTGGCCTATTGTGGGCCTATATTTAGTCCCAATCTCCTACTATATAGTAGCCTTCATCTTATAGTAAACCCTAAGTAGTCATAATGTACATTTTTTTTTCTATTTCTACTTAGATAGAAGAAAGAGGAGAATTCTCTCTCTAGAGTTCCTCTCCTCTTTTCCTTCTCTTTTCTTTTCTTTTCTAGATCTATGTACAAAATAGATTATTTCATTAGGAGAGAACTTTTAGAAATAGAAATTCTCTCCCCTTTTCTTTTCTTACGTTTTATTTTTTTGTTCATCCTAGATGTGGAATTCAAATCTATATTTGAATTCCATATCTATGGAGTAGTTTCCATAGCTTGGGGATTATTGTAGCGCACACTTTAACTTATGTTTTCTAAGATTGATTAGATTCATCATATTATTTGTGTTCATGATATTATTATGATTGTTCTTGAATGTTATAAATGCATGAATATTACACCACATTGGCACAAACTTTGGGTTGTATTCATGTATGATGCCTTTATTGATGCCCCATTATGAAGAGAAATGTGGATGTTAGAATGGGTAAGGGAGTACGTTGCATCTGCGTGAGTGTGTGCATGGGAGACCTGGGTATTGCTCTGACTTATTTGCCATCACACCAGTCTTAGCTGATTACGTAAAGTTTTTTGGTAGGTTGCGGGTAGAGATAGTGTAAAAGTAGGAAGCTAGGGTTTTAAGAGGCCTTAGTATCATAGATAAGGTGCCTACGACCCTTGGGCCTAGTTGATAGAACCCAGGGGAAGTAGTGCATTTATGGTGGAAGCACGGGAAATAAACCTACAAAAAATGGCCGGACCCTGTCATAGAGTTGAGAATTGTAGAGATTTGTGATTGATTTTTGGGAAGAAATTTTTGGGAGGGTTTTAATGGAGAAAATGGGAGGGAACTCATGCCTTTAACAAATGGGTATTAAATACCCATCCAAAAATTGCCTTTAATGCTATGTTTTTTTAAGTCTCGTAAATCAGTTCCGAATTCAGAAGCATGCTTGACCGAAAGAGGTTCTGAATGAGCAACTACTTCTTCTGTTCGCAAGAAAAGACAGAAACAATTCTGAACTTGGAACTATTTCTTAGTATATATATAAAAAATCCTGATCAGCGAGTCCATCATCCCTTCAACCCTAATTCATGAAATTTTCCCCAAATCCCCAATTTCTATCATCCAGTTAACTACCTCGTAACCTCTATTAAATGGGTATCGTGGTGCTAAAGCAGGCGGGGGTTATGGCAATGGTTCAACCCATAGTCATCAACCAACACACTAGCTCCCTGGCAGTTTGACTCATTTCTACAATGGTGCTACCAAACAGAGGCACGTCGCCTTCAACAGTAGGAAATGCAGTAATCCTAAGGTTATAAATCCTACTGATGTGGTGCCACTAGGTTATCAAAAAACTTTAGCCTTCTAGTTTTGATAAATTGCTCCTGCTGAATAAACCCGTCTATTACGATGAAGTCCTACAGTTTTATGCTAATATAGGATAGGGGGCCAATAATAAGGACCAAACCATTTTCAATGGTGTTAGAAGAATCGTTAAAAAGTTCTCAATAAATCAAGCCCTAGGTTGCGAGTATACAGACGCAACTAAGTTGAAACCTATTGCAGAAGGTGGCCCAATTGAAATTTTCCATCAACAACACTGGTATGAGGTTACAGATCTTACCCAGTTGTGCCCTGTTAAGATGGATAAGAAGTATTTCAATAGGTCAGGAGTGGGACTGGAGCAAGCAGGGAGCTTTGACGTCGGGGAGTTGTCCATTGAGAATAGGTTAATCTATGAGTGGATATGCCAGAACGTTCTAGGGGTCATTCATGCGAGCCTACTATAGGGAACCTTATGCTTTTTTATTATGTGATGGAGGGTATGAATCTCAACCTGGGGCACACTATTCTTATGTATATATTGAAGGCCGTGGGGGGTAAGAAGAAAGATTTACCATATGATGGATTAATTGCGGCATTGATCAAGAATTGGAAGGGTATCCCCATCGATAAGCCAATGCATTTAGAGTACTATAATGAGGCTTGGGCAAAGTACCTGGGTTGAAAACTAGGGCAACAAATAGAGCCAGAGAAGCGGGGAAGCCTGAGTCATCTTCTTCTCATGAGTATTTAGAGTTTTAAAATGTCTAGTACATTCCCTTATGAAACTATAGATTTCTAACCCTATTCCATATATTGCGTAGGCAACCAAAGTTCGTGGATGAGTACCTTCAAGAGGTACATGAATTGCCTTAAAACCGATGTTAGTGCTACTAATGCAGAGCTAGCAGCGGCCGAAGAAAACTACAACAAGTTAATCAAATCCACCGGCCTCCATATTGAGCTTAATAATGCACTGTCTTACATGTGGAGGCAAAGAAGACCTGATAGCAATGGAATTCAATTCCTGCTTCAAATTGTGACAATCATGAGACTTCATACTAGCCAAATTTAACTCCTACACCGATACACATGAACTAATGTTAGATGAATATGCTCATGGTACCTTCAAACTACTCATGGTCTCGCAAAATGCTTTCTTCTCTGCACTAGACGTAGAGAAACATGTAGGTGGAAGATAACACTTATCACCATCTCTCACAGGACCCATAGTCTCTCTAATCGCACACATTTTTCTTGATGTGCAACACATCAAGACAATTTCTGACATCCAAATCCTTCCAATAAGGGAGTTTGAAAAAAATTGAACATTTCTTCCAACTTCCATCTACTAGAGATTTTTTATTCACCTTCCCAAAGATATTTGCTTCACATTCCCAAAGGTTTTTTCTTCACCTTCCAAAAAACTTGATGACTCGTTAGTGGTATCGGGGGTGGACGTAACTCAGTGTTCCCGGTGAACCACTTCTTCGCAGAATGCCAAGGGTTCCCCTCTGGAAGAAACCTTCTATGCCTCTAGTAAACAGTTTTACAACCGTGCTTAAGTTGACAAAATGAGGTTTCAATTTCACAGTCGGGACACACATAATAGCCCTTCACTGAATAGCCCGATAAATTCCCATAAGTTGGAAAATCATTTACTGTGCAGAACAACAAGCCCTTCAGCATGAACCACTCTCGTGCATGACCATCGTAAGTCCAAACCCCATCATTGAAAAACATCACCAAATCATCAATAAGGGGACTAAGATAAACATCTATATCATTACCCGGTTGCCTCAGGCCTGAAATCATCATCGATAACAAAGCATACTTCCGTTTCATGGTCAACTAGGATGGGTGATTGTATATTGCCAACATTATAGCCCATGAACTATGTGAGCTGCTCATATTACCATACATGTTCATTCCATCAGTCGACAGACCAAACCCAAATACCGAGGCTCCTTGCCAAAATAAGGGTAGAAGGCATCAATCTTCTTCCACTGCTCACCGTCTGACTTATGACTAATCACACCTTCCCCATGCCTAACTCTATCTACAGGCCATATTATTAACTCGGCATCGTCTTTGCAAGCAAAAACCTTCTTCAAACGTGGAATAATATGAAAATACCATAAAACTTTAGCAGGGGTCTTATTCTTTGAGATGAAACCAACTTTCGCACTCACATCAATTTCACCACGCTTCAACTTAAATCGAGACTCACCACATACACAAAATGTTTCTCTAACCGTGTCCTCCTTCCCCACGTGAAACATGCAATCATTGGGACAAGCATGTATTTTTTTTCAGTTCCAATCCTATTGGACAAAGAAATGTTTTTGCGTCATTCGCTCTATCGGGCATAAGATTACCATCTGGAAGCAATTCCCTTAGCAATTCAAGTGTCTCAGTCGTCCCTTTATCGGTCCACCCATATTTTGTCTTCAAATTCATTATCCTCAAGATTGCACTCAAAATAGAATGTTTGGGCTCGATATCTAGTGCGGTCTTCTTGTCATTGATTAACGTTTGAAGGGCCTCAGGTTTACCATGAAATTCTCTAGCAACATTTTTGACCATCTCATGAAGTCCATCATCTCCACCAAAATCTACTCCTTCATTAGTTTTAACACCATCCATAATATCTGTGAGACCCTCCTCGTAGCATATCCAATGAGTATAGCTAGTTTGAAAACCACGCAATATAAGATGTTCACACAATTTATTTTTCCCAACATATGCATCATTCTTACAATCCTTATATGGGCAACGTGCCCGCACCTTGCCATTCTTCGAGGCATGTTGGAAAGCCATAAAAACAAATGATTGAACCAAGGGAGTGTAATCGGTTGAGTTTCTAAAATTGCCACCTACGAGTTCCAATCTATCCATGGCACTAGGTGCATACGTACCTACATTTGTGTGGTTCAAAACAAATATATCACACAATATAACCCTAATTAATATCATTTCCATTCACAATACAACATCAAAACAAATAACCCTAATTCAGCCCATTCTTAATATAATTGATTTGAAAGAATTAGAATGAATGAATCACTTGAACATACCTTCACGAATAATCCCACCAGAAATCACAAAGACTTGGTTATGCCTCTTTCCTATGTCTTCTCAAATTTTATTGGGAATATCCCCCAATAAAGTTTTAATACAATCCCATTTTCTTCACTTCCGAGATCGGAAGTAATCCAGTGCTAGACAATAAAGATCTGATTCAATATCCTAACTCGGAAGCAGGACCCAAATAAAGTTCCTCACTCGGAACTAGGATCAGATAGAGTTACGAGCTCATCAATTGTTTCGTGCTTTCAAAAGACGTGAACCACATCAAATCCTCTATCAGAACATGATTCATGTTACAATTCAGAGTTCAGAACAAATGCATCAGAAGTCACTTTGGCACAACCGCCTTTGAATCTCTACAATGGAATGCGGTTCTTCACTAACCACCTTTGAATCTCTACACTGGAAGGCGGTTGTTCAATAACTGCCTTTCAACGTCCAATAACCGCCTTTGATTTGGCAAGGCGTCTAGAAATGATAAGTTCTGAGCTCGGAACATGTCCCTGAAGGTGATTCCTGAGAAATTTCTTGGAACCACCTTTGAACTCTACCTTTAATAGGCTACTCTCCACTAGTGTCAATGCAGTCCATTCTGAAGAATATCATATTCGCTCCTATGATGGCTATCAAACAATTGAAGAAGTGATTGGTACATCGATAGCTTGGCCAATAACGCTAGTACTTTTTTTATGATTCTTTATAATTTGCTTTATATATATAAATATGCATATGTGTGCGCTTCTATACATCAATTATATACACGTGTCAATCTTTAAAGTTACATATGAAGTTGTTGATTTCATTGATAAATATATTGTTTGGTTGAACAGATATCTATACATTTACAAGTTATTATTGATGATATCAATTTTTATATTGTTGTTCACAGGTCACTCGAGTTCAACACATTTAAAAAGGATCACAATATCACATTTGAAGGACATTATCCTTCATTTTATTATTTTAGCTAGAATTAGTCATTTATTTATTAAGACTTGTTTTTGGATAATTCAACATTTATATGTTTTCAGATTTGACTGTTTCAATTTAGTTTGCAATGTTATTAAATTTTACAATTATTATGTTAATTATATTTTTTGTTCTTATAAGCTTTGTAGGCTTATGAGTGTTAAACTAGATTATTACCTATTTCATTAACATTGTGTATATATATTTCTAATAAACGCATAATCTTTTCTCTTCAATCCCCATGCTGTTGACTGTAGGTAGTGATATGCCATCTAATCCCAGGCCTTTCAGGTTCCTAAATACATGGTACAAGAGAAAAGATTTTAATGATATAATCAAGAAGGATTGGGATACTCCGATACATAACTCAGGAATGCTAGCTTTCTTCTTAAAGCTAGTAAGACTTAAGAAGGCTTTAAAAATTTGGAACAAAGAGCATTTTGGAAACGTTCATGACAATGTATTACATGCTGAAATGGCCTTGCAGGCTCAGGAAGCACTAACTGATCAAGATGAATCTATACATAATCTGATTAAACTAAGGGAAGCTAGGGCCAGGTTAGTCAGGGCTATGTCTGAACAAAAAAACTTCTGGAAACATAAGGCAAAGATAAAATGGCTTCAAGAAGGGGACAACAACACATCTTTCTTCCATAAATCTGTACAAGATAAGTATAATAGGTTAAGGATAACAAAAATTAAGGGCAGAAATGGGCAGTGGTTGGAAAATACTCAGGATGTTGAGATGGAAGCTATACACTATTACCAGGATCTTCTTAGTGAAGATTGCTCCACGGATAGCTCTATATTTCAACATCATTTTCTTAATCATATCCCTAATCTGGTTACTCAGGAAGATAATGATCACCTTTTGAAACCAGTCACACTTGATGAGCTTAAAGTGATAGTTAGCAGCCTTAATAAATCAAGTTCCCCAGGTCCAGATGGTTTTACTGCCAAATTCTACATAAAATCCTGGGATATTATAGCAAATGATCTTCTACTAGCTGTTCATGATTTTCAATCTTCATCTAACCTGCCTAGAGGTATTAGCAGTACATGGATTACTATAATCCCCAAGAAGAAAAGTCCTACCTCATTTGATGATTACATGCCTATAAGTCTCTCCAATGTGATAAATAAGATTTGTTCAAAAGTTCTCATGGAAAGACTGAAGTCTATTATGCCTAAGATTATCTCTCCTAACCAAACAGCATTCCTACATGGTAGGGACATCTCAGATAATGTAATCTATCTACAGGAAATGGTTAGATTTCTTAATAGGAAGAGAAGAGACCCAAATTGCATAGTTAAACTTGATCTCAAAAAGGCTTTTGATAGAGTTAGATGTTCATTCTTATATAAAGTTTTGGCAAAATTTGGTTTCCATGCTAAATTTATCTTCTCAGTTATGAAAAACTTGTCCCAGGCTTGGTTCTCTATTCTTATTAATGGTAAGCCAGTGGGATTCTTTCAATCCTCTAGGGGTATTAAGCAGGGTGACCCTTTATCTCCATTCTTGTTTAATATCTTTTCTGAGTCTTTTTCAAGGAGTCTGACTTTCATTTTTGACAATGGTAAGCTATCCTACTTTGATCTACCAGGTAATCCTCCAAGAATCTCACATTTATCTTATGCGGATGATACTGTTATTTTCTTTAAAGCAACAAATCTAACCTTAGTTAGATTAAAGGCTTTTCTATCCACCTTTGAGGAAGTCACTGGCCAGTCTATTAACTATAACAAGAGTGACATCTTCATAGGTAAGCATGCTACAGATCAAAGAGTGAACCACATTAAAAGGATTTTGGGAATGAAACTTGGCTCCTTTCCATTTACCTGCCTGGGAGTTCCAATCTTCAATGGTGCTGCTAAAAAGATCTATTTCCAACCGCTCTTTGAACTAATTGATAATAAGATAGGTAATTGGAAAAATAGATGGATATCTATGGGTGGTAAAATTACTCTGATTGACTCATGTATATATGCTATACCACAACACATTTGGCAGGTCATTAAACCAAAAAAACTGATCATTTCCACCATTGAGAAAACAATGAGCAAGTTTTTCTGGGGGGAGGATTTAAAACCAAAAAGATCCTGGAAAAAGTGGTCTGATCTGTGTCTCCCCACGGATCAAAATGGATTAGGCTTCAGGTCTATACATACCATAATCAAAACATGCTCGGTTAAATTATGGTGGAAGTATCAATTGGCTGAGGCACCCTGGACTCATCTATTGGCAGCCCTCCCTCAATCTCACAGGACCTCTCCAAACTAAAAGAGAATCTGCTCAGTAAACTCCTGGGCTGAGGCTAATTCTAAAGTCATTATAGGAAGGGGAGATTGTAATTTTTGGACATCAAACTGGCTTGATGTAGGTTTACTGATAGATTTTTGTGATCAGAATAGGGTGGATATAGCTGAAGACTGTACAGTCTCTACTTTCATAGCTAACAAAGACGTTTTCATCACAAAACTAGAGCCATTCCTGCCTACTCATATTATTACTCTTTTGCAGGAGTCCAAAATTTTACCACACAGAGCTGATAGATTAATCTGGAAACCAGGTATTTCTGGGAGTTTCTCCTTTAAAGATACTTACAATTTGCTCTGCAACCATTCAGGTAACATATCCTCTTCTAAACATCTTTGGAACTCCAGAATAGAGAAAAAAATCTCTGTATTTATGTGGAAAGTGATAAACTCCTTGTTGCCTTTTGATAACATCCTCAGGAAACTGAGGTTTTGTTTGGCCTCTAAATGCTGTATGTGCAACAAACATGATGACTCTTTAGAGCATTTTTTTAACTCATGTGATTTCTCACTATCTGTATGGAAAATTATTCATCAGTTCATGGGTATTCGAAATAGGACCTTTCCATCTGTTTGGGAGAGAATCTCATACTATTTAACTATGCCTGCATTATCTTCTTTACATTCGATCATGATCCGGACTGCTGCTATTTTTACTTTCTGGAACCTTTGGAAGATGAGAAATAGATTTCTATTTGATTCAGTCAAGCCTTCCTCCACTCTAGTGCTTCAAATGATTAAAGACCAGATTTTCATCTCCTTCTGTGCAAAACCGGTTTATATAGCATCTCCACTGGATGTTAGTATTGCAGATCACTCTTTTCTACCCCTACTCAAAATTTCACCAAAGCCTAAAATCTGGAAAATTGCTTGGAAAAGGCCAACATTTGGTCTTAAGCTTAATGTTGATGCTTCATGGTCATGCAACACTAATATGTGTGGGATTGGAGTGATTATCAGAGATAGCAGAGGTGCTTTCAGAGGAGCCTACACTTTATTCTCTAATGCTTTCTCCCCCTTGGAAGCTGAATTGAAGGCTATTAAGTTTGCTATACAGATTTCATATGATTTGCCTGCTCCTCTGTACATGGAATCTGAATGTCTTCTAGCAGTTCTTTTTGCTAATGATCCATCCAGATGTCATTGGAACTGTTTTTGCTTAGCTGATGAGATTCATCAATCATTGAAAGACATCAAACTTGTACACATATATAGACAGGCAAACATGGTGGCCCATACCCTTGCTACAAACTGTTTGCAACTACAATGTGATTCATCTTTTAGCAACATATCTGAGCTTACCAACACTGTCCAGGGTTTACTTAGATTAGATCAAATTGGCACCCCCTCTCTAAGGGTTGTTAATTAGTCCGGATGCTACTTATTTCCACTCTTGTTTGCAGGTTTTGGTGATGTTGCTGGCCCTATGAATTCCTGCCTGCTCACTACACAAGTCTCTCAATTTCCTACAGTATTAAGCTTTCTGCTTGATGCCTTAGGGATGCTACTAAATGGCTGATTGCTGCTCCTGTTTATATAGATGATTTGCTAGATGTGATCTTGAAGCTTTCTTCTTTTCTGTTTAGCTATGTAGGGGAGGAGCTTCTTAGTTTAGTTGGGGCGATTTTGACTGACCTGTGTTTCGTCTTTTCGATCCACAAATAAGTTCGATGACCTTCATTTAAACTAAGAGTTTTCTTGTAATCCTCTAACACTTAGCCTACTCTTTTCTCATTTTTGGATGCAACGAATGTTGCCTCAATGAGCCTATGGTTCACAAATGTACATATCAACTAAGCCAATGGCTTCCCCCTTTTCTTTACTTTTCGTTTTTTTAATTTTTACGGCTTGGGAAGACCTAATATAATCTTCCCCCATCTTAGGATGGTTTAATTAAAAAAAAAGAAAGATATTTCAATAACATATAATCAAATTGTGTGTATATAATTCCTTTAAACGCATTATCCATTGTTTTAAAAAATATTCTAAAATCACATAATCAAATTGTGTGTAAAAATATTTTAAAAACTCAACCGAATGTCCAAATTTGTACTTGCAGCATATGCAATTAAATGTGACAATAAATTATAAAGTGGACAGTATTAAGTGTCCAATATATACTTGCAGCATATGCAACTAAATAGGGCAATAAAGTATAAAATGGACAATATTAAGTGTCCAAATCTATATATTTTTAGCATATTCAATTAAATGTGGCAATAAACTATAATGTGGACAGTATTAAGTGTCTAAATATATACTTGCAGCATATGCAATTAAATGTGTCAGTAAATTATAAAGTGGACAGTATTTTTTTTTTATGGAAAACACCCAAGGGTGGGGGTTGGTATATTGGTACCCCAAGCCAGTAATAAGCAAGCCATAGTAAGATGACATTAGTTTTTACAAAAGGCAACATCATTGCCTCCAAAAGAGATATCTACTACCAAGGATCAAATCTATACAAGATCGATGGGAGTACCTAAATGAGTTAGTTGCGATTCCAAAGTAAACGAATCTCCACACCCCGTGTTAATTCGTACTTTGGCCAGGCAACTACCATTAGAAAATCTATCAGTAAGTTAGCATGCTAGAGATATTAGCTAGTGAACCATCAATGGTGATATTCTGGACAAAATCCCCAAAATCTTTCCTCTCTGCGCCGTTGCTTTGGGGGTGATATTTGAGTGAATGAACCACCTTGTGTATAGCAAAGGAGATTGCGTTGGATCAGTTGTGTACAGAACCGAGGTCGTACCTGCATTAGCAAAATATAACATCAGCAGTATCAATCCTTAGCATAGCTATTTTTATGCAATCTTATATGCGGAATTTGTTCCTTGTCTAAGGCTATGAGACCTTTTATATGTACAGGAACATTAGAGAGATTAAGAGCCTGATTATGAGAAGAGTGATGTTTAGCGATTGCATTGGCCACTGAGTTACATTCCCTGTATACATGTTTAAGCACAGCACCACGTAGAAGCCTTTTAACTTTATAAGCAGAATTGAAAAGTTGCCAGTGAGTAGAGTATGGATCATTTATCATGTTAACTGCTAACAGGGAATCTGATTCAATAATAAATGAATCATCTAACTGTTGGAAGTTTTGGCAAGCAAATTGTATGGCAAGTATTTCAGCATGAAGTGGAGATTCTGCAGAGATGGTTACTGAGTTAATCATGAGGGGAGTACCAGAGATATCCCAAGCAATTACCCCAACTGCAGCCATATGAGAAAACCAAGAAGCATCTGTGTTAATTTTGATGGAGTTTAAACTAGGCCTTTCCTAGCAAACAGTCTATATGATTGGCTTAGGAGGTGGCCTAAGGTGAGGGATTAGATGCTTTAGTGAGTGTGGAATTGCTGTAGAAGGGCTCAGATGTGTAGGATTGGAATACTGAGATAGTTTGATGAGGTCCAGTACTTCCTTACAAATGAATTCAGTAGAGAATGGAATCTGATCAAACAAATATCTATTTCGAGCTTTCCAAAGACACCAACATATGATAGAGGGAAGTATGTTACATAACAGTTGATGACATTTAGAGAGATCTAGACAATTCCAGAAAATGAAAAATCTCTGAGAAATGGAATGATGATCAGTGAGGTGGAATTGAACTAGAGGTTCCATGTTATTCCATATAGATTGGGCCATGGGACAGGATATAAAAAAATGTCCCATTGAATCCGAGTGACAGCATACTGGGCATTTCGAAGCTAGACTATATCCACAACTAATAAGCACATCATCGAAAGGAAGAAAAGAGTGTAACATTTTCCATGTAAAAATGGAAACCTTTTTCTGAAGTGATGTGTTCCACATGAACTTATAGGCCGGTAAATTACCTGATGAGCTTGTGAGAGCCCGGTATGCTGACTTGAAAGAGAAGGTACCTGATGGATCTGGTTTCCATATAATCCTGTCATCTCTTTCCTCTACAACTTCTGCATTTTGCAAAAATAACAGAGTATCATTTTCCAGGAATGAAGAAATCTGTGCTAATATATCTGCTTTATTCCTAATAAAATCTGATACAGAACAGTGCTGTAATGCAGCAGATATATGATTAGGAATATAGTCAAGGAGTGGGCCATTCGGGCACCAATTAGCAGTCCATAGATTACAGCTACCTTTACCATGGATGATGAGAGAGTTATTTTCTGCAAAAAGATTAACTGAACAAATTCTTTTCCAGGTAACTGATTTCCTATGAGATTCAGGCAGAGACCACAACAATTTAGCCCATAAGGTGATACCTAGCTGACTTTTCCACCACAGTTTAAGGGAGCATGCATCTAATATAGCTCGGATAGATCTAAACCCCAACCCATTCTGTGAAATAGGTGTAGCTAGATCAGCCCATTTTTTCCATACTTTGTTTCTTTTTCCTTCTGACTCACCCCAAAAGAATCTAGCCAATCTTTTTTTCAAAAATTTTGATTATAAATTTTGGGGGTTTAGTTACAGACCATAAGTGTTGTGGCATTGAGTACAAACAAGATTGAATTAGGATTAGTTTACCCCCTGTACTTAGCCACTTATTTTTCCAATTTTGCAATTTTCTATCCAGCTTTTCCATGAGAGGTTGGTAATACCTATTCAATGTTCTACCTTTGAATAATGGACAGCCTAGGTACTGGAAAGGGAAGAAGCCCTGTTTCATTTTTAGAACCATCTTCATCTGATTTAATTTAGTAGTTGATGGCCTTTTACTAATGTAAAAATCAGATTTATGGAAATTGAATTTTTGACCCGAAGTGTATTCAAAGGTTTCTAAGAAAGCCTTAATCCTAATGAGGTTGGACTTGGAAGCTTGCATAAAGATGTTTGTATCATCAGCATACATAAGGTGAGAAGCTGCTGAAATTGAAGATGGCAACCGGTAATATGAGATTTATTATTATGGAAAATAAATGATAGACTCCTAGAGAAAGCTTCCGAGAAAATGTTGAAGAGAAAAGAAGAGAGGGGATCACCTTGCTTAATTCCTCTTGTGGCCTTGAAAAAGCCCACTAGATTGCCATTAATAAGTATCGAAAAATAAGCTTGAGATAGGTTAGTCATAACAGCATTTAGAAATTTACCACCAAAACCAAACTTCATCAGAACGTTCTTGAGAAAATCCCAATTAATTCTATCAAATGCTTTCTGTAAATCTAACTTGATAATGCAGTTAGGGACTCTATCCTTTTTGTCAAGAAATCTAATCATTTCCTGAAGATAAAGAATATTATCCGAAATATCCCCATTCTGCATGAAAGCCGATTGATTTGTAGAGATCAATTTATCCATATAAGGTCTTAATCTTTCCATTAAAACTTTGGAACAAATCTTGTTAAGGACATTAGATAAACTAATAGGCCTAAAATCATCGAATGAACATGGTGTAGTCTTTTTAGGTATTAAGGTTATCCAGGTGCTGGATACTCCCCTGGGCAACGCAGAGTCATTAATAAAATCATTAACTGCCTCAATTAGATCATTTTTTATGATGGACCAGCACTTAGAATAAAATTTGCTTGAAAAACCATCAGGTCTCGGGCTACTATTCTTGCTTAATCCCTTAATTACTGCCTCGATTTCAGTTTCTGAGGCTGGTTTAGATAAGTCTAGGTTATCCTGAGCAGAGATGATGTTTGGGATTTGGCTCAGAAAGTGTGGATAATAGGTATTATTTGGCATTTGGTTTGGTTCAGTTAACAGGTCAGAGTAATAGGAGATGGCTTCCTTATGAATTTCTGATTGTGAACTCAGCCATTGGCCATCTCTATTTTTAATTTTGGATATTTGTAACCTGCAATATTTCTCTTGCACCACCTTATGAAAGAATTGCGTGTTATTATCACCTAACCTATGCCATTTCAATTTAGCTTTCTGTTTCCAAAACTTTTCCTTTTCTTTTTGAGCTCTCAATAGTAATGTTGTTTTCTCATTTAGTTTAATAAGTTCAGCATCCGAAGGATTCAAATCAAAAAGTAATTCCTGGATTCCAAGGGATTCTTCAGCATTAATAACATTAGTGTCAATGTTCCCAAAGCATTCTCTATTCCAAATTTTTATCTCCTTTTTCAGTCTGAGCAATTTACGGAAAAAGCCAAGCAAACCGGTCCCAGCAATCTATTTTTTCCAATTATTCTTAATTAGGGTGGTGAAGTTCGGCCGATTAAACCATACATTTAAGAATCAAAATGGTTTAGGATTGAGAATAGTCACATTAGAAATATGGAGGAGGAGAGGAGAGTGATCAGAAGTTTGCCTATTCAGGATTTGGATAGAGGATGAAGAAAACTTATAGTTCCATGAGATAGTGCATAAGCCTCTATCAAGCCTTTTTGAGGTCGGGTTCCTAAGTCTTGAGTTACACCAGGTGAAAAGGTTACCAACAGTGTTGATTTCCTGGACACCAGTGGTACTTATCCATGTATTAAAGTCTCTAATGCTTCCTAAAGAGGGGGAACTAGGGCCTTTATATTCTGTGAGAGAGGTGATAGTATTGAAATCTCCTATAAAAATAGTATCACCTGTAGTAATAGCTGACAAATATTTCCACAGAGCCTTTCTACCTTCCCTATTCCTAAGTGCATATATGAAAACAACATCCATTTGCAAATGAAGGGATTTGTGAGATATATTAACATGTAGAAACTTCTCATGAAAGGAAAGGAGGGTAACTGTCACCAAATTAGACCACATAAGCCAAATTTTACCATTATACAAAGTCAGACCATTAGAGAAGTTAAGTTTATCCATATAAGGTTGAAGTTTTGAGTTATCATGCATTGGTTCAATTATACACAACACTTGAATCTTATTAAGCTTAACAAGGTTAATTAGCCTAAGCATTGAAGATTCCATACCCTTAATGTTCCACACTAAAAAGTTAACTGAGAGAGAACTTATCATTGCTCACTAGATTTATGACTTTTAGTGGATGATTTAAGCATCATTTTGTTAATTTGACTAAAGTAATTAATTTTTTTACCTTTCGCCCTACCTTGCAGTGGATTCTGACCCTGAGTAGGGGATGAAGCAGTACTAACCTGTTGATTAGAAATTACCTCCTGATCAGGAGCCTGTTCTTCCGGTTTATCCTGCAAAACAGAAAACTTGTTTTCCAATCTTCCTTGTAAAGAAAGAGTTACATTGTTATGTCTTTTCAGGCTTGAGGGAAGTGTCCCCACCTGGATATCATCTGTGGTATATGCCATTGGAGTAAAATTAAGTAGAGCTGAATCATTTAATAGCTTAGTTATAGAGTTATCTATAGGAACATGGGTTTTGGGACTAGGACGAATATCAGGCGAAATAGCCCTATCAATTCCAGGGGCTCTAATAATCCCTAAGCAGGAGCTGGAGTGAAAGTTAGGAGTGGGAGTTGACATAACTCCATGATTATATACCTTATCCTTAACAGGAATGGGGGAATCAACCTGATCATTTAGGGAGATCAAAGGAGGTATATCAAACTTCTTCCCAGTTGCCTGCCACTGAGGCTGGCTGAATTATATTGTTGTCTTCTGGTCTAGCATTAAGGTTAGGGGGGAAGACTCTACATTGAACTTTAGAAAGACCTAATTTGGCACAATGATCACAGTATAGAGGGATATCCTCATACTCTATTGGATATTTCCTATTATTAGATACTGAGCCCAGACGAATATGGTTACACAGAGGCTTAAGATCAATCTCTACACATAGTTTAATGGCTGACGGTCTTGTGAGTATGTCAGTGGCTAGATCGTTTTTAATAAAACAACATATACTATTACCAATAGACTCAATTGAAGCTGAATTGTAATAATATAGCGGAACTTCCCTGATTGTACACCAAACCGGGACAATAGGTGATTCTTTGTGCGTTGAGAACTCTGGAGTCCATTTCAGCATCTTAAGGAGGATTCTATTGAAGTTCCAAGCTCCTTTCATCCAACATCGTTGATAATCGTTGAGTAGCTCAAATCTGATTAGCACATGTTTATAATCCAAAGAACCTAATTGGTATTTACCTGTGAAGCCCGCGGTTTTGAAGAATTGCTCCAGTTGCTCCATTGAACATCTCCCCTTTGTGAATTTGCCGACAAGGGCATTTTCGTAATGGGATTATAGCTTAGCTATTTGGTCATCTGAGTATAAACAAGCGGCATCGCCTAAGTGTTGTGATTTGGGGATAAGTTCAGGATTTCTCGGCAACAATTTTGTTAACGGCGGGGATTTATTCTGTAGGGCAGCGATGAAAGATAAAGGAGGAGGAGGTTGGTTAGCATTGTTAGTTTCCTGAACGGCCGAAATTGGGGAGGCCATCATCGTTGAGAACCGTTAACGGCTGAACTAGCCGTTACCGGTGAAACTAGTCGATACCGGCGACTATTACAGAGGAATTGGAACTGTTCAGAAGAGGAAGGAGGAGGGTTAGCAGGGAACGTGTTTTCGCACACAATTTCGCACTTTTTTGCACACACAAACAGTGATCGCACACGAAGTGGACATTATTAAGTGTTTATTAAAGTTATATTTAGTCACCATGTATAAGAATATCTATAAGAATATATTTTTAGTTGACTCATGCTACGATTATTGTTGACTATTTCAAACCATGACATTAATCATAGTCTTGTTACTATATATATTCTTACATATTTACATGTGAGTTTAATATATATATATATATATATATATATCTATATATATATATATATATATATTCATACGTATCCATGTGTGGGTAATGAGTGCATATTCGAACATTATAATCAATTATTTTTATTATTTTTTAATTTTTAATCAATAATTATCTATAACCACACTTTACACCTATCCCAACACCTCCGTTAATCACATTTAGAATCAATGTGGGGATAACTCAAATGTCATTATAAATATTTTATTTTAACAAGCAATAATGTGTGTAAAGCTAATTTTTGTTGTAGTGTGCCAGTGGGTAATTTTTTGTTACATTCTATGTGAAGGCCGTTCATACAGGGGTAGAAGAGATTGAAGGCCATTCACCTCTAGAATGGTAGTAGACGAAGGCTACAAACATCAATGTGTGGTAGAAGGAGATTGGAGTCAAAGATAGGCGGCAACGGAGATCAAAGCGGCCAATGAAGAAACGGGGAATCATGGTCCGATGAGTGGTGCCAAAGTCTGAGAATATTCCGAGAAGAATTTTCTTCAAACATGATTCCATTGGACAACAATATGTGCTATAGGCAGCGCCATCCGCGACGGGCCGCGCCATGCTACGACTTCTCACTATTTTGGCATAACTCTCTCTATTTTCATCCATTTTCCCTCTATCATATATCAAAATCTTTGTCTCTCCGAGCTCTATGCAGTACACTAAATTAGCTCCAGAAGGTTCATGGATTTGATCAGTTTATTTGAGAAAGATTCAGCTGCAAGAGGAAAAGGGTACTAGGGTTTTGGCCTAATTTTGGCTTATTTTGGGCCTTTTTTAGGCCCAATATCATACTACTATATATAGGAGCCTTAGTTATCTAGTAAATCCTAAGTAGTCATGATGTTTATTTTTTCTCTTTCTAGTTAGATAGAAGGAAGAGGAGAATTCTCTCTCAAGAGTTATTCTCCTCTTTTCCTTCACTTTTATTTTTCTTTTCTAAATCTATGTACAAAGTAGATTAGGTCATTAGGAGAGCACTTTTAGAGAGAGAAATATTCTCTCCTTTTCTTTCCTTTCTATTTATTTTTGTGTTCATCCTAGATGTGGAGTTCAAATCTATATTTGAATTCCATATCTATGGAGTAGTTTCCATAGCTTGGAGATAACTGTAGTGCATGTTTTAACTTATGTTTTGTGAGATTCATTAGATTCATCCTATTATTTGTGTTCATGATATTATTATAATTGTTCTTGAGTGTTATAAATGCATGAATATTACACCACATTAGCACACAATTTGGGCTATATTCGTATGTGGTGCATTTATTGATGCCCCATTAGGAAGAGAAACCTGGATGTTAGAATGGGTAAGGGAGTATATTGTGTCTGCGTGAGTATGTGCACGGGAGACCCGAGTATTGCTCTAACTTATTTTTCATCGCAACATTCTTAGCTGATTACGTAATGTTTTCAGATAGGTTGCAGGTAGAGATAGTGAACAATTAGCAAGCTAGGGTTGTAAGAGGCCTTAGTATCATAGATAGGGTGTTTACAACCCTTGGGCCTAGTTAATAATACCCAGGGGAAGTAGTGCATTCATGGTGGAAGCACGGGACGTAATCGCACGGGAGAGAAACAGACCTACAACAATGGTCGGACCTTGTTGTACTCCCCTAATTACGATGGCGGTGTCAATGATGGGTTGCAAGCACACCCGATGTGACAAGTATGGGGAATTGTATGCCATCGGTCACACCATGTGTTGTGAACAGTATATTAGTGAAGGAATTGAGGATCAAAACATTAGGTTAATCATGTTGCGCAATGACTCCCCAAGTGCTTAGCTAATTAGATTACTTGTTGTTTTAATTTATGCATCATAGTTGATAATCTGAAAATTTAAACCCCTCCTTTTTGCGTGTACACTTACGAGATATTCCTTTCACTCGTACGGATTGACGAACCATACAAGGTTGTGTTTTTAGTTGGTATTTGAGCCCTAGTATCTCTGTGGACAAACCCAAGGCTTACCACTAACTACCCTCTAGGTAGCATAGCAGTGAGAACAGGTGCAGAATATAAATCTCTATCTTTGATCTTCTCAGCCTCCGCTCGGGTTAATTCTAAGCTATGGTTTTAATAACCTCGAGTGGAGGTAGGTCAATGGTTCTCTTGAGGTGCTTGATTATTCTGATGCTGATTGGGCTCGCAGTCTTGAGAACCGTTGGTCTACATATGGTTATGTTGTGTTTCTTGGTGGAAAACCTGTTTCTTGGAGTGCCAAAAATAGCCCACTATCTCTCGTTCAAGCACAAAGTCTGAGTATCGAGCTCTCGCTAACACAGTCTTTAAGGTTTTTGGCTGATTCACCATCTTTATGATCTTTGTGTCCCACTTTCTTGGTTTTACGCAGCTGTTATGTGACAATGGTAGTGTCATATTCTTGGCTCAAAATTTAGTTGCCCACAAGAGGATGAAGCACATCGCCACCGAATGTCACTTTGTTCGAGAGTTGGTTGCTTCTGGCAAGCTACGTGTTGCTCATGTTCATATTTCTCTTCTGATTGTAGACATCTTCACCCAAGGGCTCTCTTGTCGGCTGTTCGAGTTCTTCAGACCCAAGCTTTGTGCCGCCGAGCATCCGACACTTTGCTTGAAGGGGGTGTTTGAATTAGTCAAATATCTGATTAGATATGATTAGATATGGGTAGAGTTTGTTCACTAGGCTAGAGTTATACTAGTACTAGCTTTCCTTTTGTACTCTATTTATTCTGAGCAGTAATACATTGATCATTATGGGAAATCATTATTTCACTCACCACATTCTCCCCCATGTGCCACCGCAGCTAGACTTTGTCCAAAAAATCAGAAGATCTTCAAGCATGAATTTGTAAGACAAACTAGGGTTCACAAGCACAAACCCTAGGGTTTAAATTTGGAATCCACTAGAAGAGAATAATCTCAAAAATATTATATAGTGAAAGATAAAATATTCCAACAATAGAAAACATTCTTCAATACTATAATGAAGCCCAAAATACAAAAACACAAAAATCAAAAATAAAATGAAAAGTATTAAAATGTCATTCTGAGGCCAAAAATAACTTCAAACGCCAAAAAGGATTTTCCATTATTTTGTAATAATGCAAGGCCTCTACTACCTTCTTGTAATTCTAAAAAAGTATACTAATAGTCATTTGACGCTGTACGTGAATCCTACGATCCCAGACCTGCCGAACATTTGCTTGGACCCGTCAAACCTTTGTGACGATTGATTTGATCTTCAATTCTTGCGGCCAAAATTCCTACTCCCCCTGTCTTTCTATACGTGTCTTACTTCATTATTCATTAATAAAGCTGATGTTGTTTGAATTGTAAAAAATATAGATATAAAAATATAAAACTTATCATGTAGGATATTGCTACATTCATCGTAACATATATTTTTAGAATATCTATTTTTAAATTTATAGTTATATTTAATTTAGATATTAAAACTTTATAATCATCAATGAATAGTGACAAAGAAGAATTAAGACACAATTAGAATGACAGAGGGAATACATATATTCCTCTACCTTCGAAGAACTCAAGCTAAGTTCTCAGCTAGATACAAAACCTCATCCTTGGGATACTCATAAATATCAGCTACGTTGATAGTGGTGGAAATTTTTATAGAATCCAAAATAGCCACAACATAAGTATTATCATTTATCTTTCACAACACCTTAAACAAACTATAATCACGGGGTTTAAGCTTGTCGTAAGTACCAACTAGGAACCTCTCCTTGTGCAAAAGAACTATCACGTCATCACCCCTGTTAAACACCTTGAACTTCTTGCGCTTGTCAGCACCCTCCTTGTTCTTCTTCCTAGTAGCCTCCAATCGTACCTTAACGGCTCCCCTGGTCTCCTGAATCTCTTTTGCCATATTTTTAGAAGCCTTACTAAGTCCAGGAGCCCTCAAAAAGTCAACCAAATCCACCACATGTTTTGGAACATATAAACGAGAGAAAACAGAGAATTTCCCATAGCTGAATGCACTGCACTAGTCTAAGGGAATTCGCCAAGAGTACGACCAAAACCCACTGCTTCGGTTTATCACCAAAACCACAACAAATCATATTTCCCAACCACCTGTTCATCACCTCAGTATGCCCGTCAGTCTGGGGATTTGTTTTCAAGCTTTTGTTCAAACCTGTACCAAATATCCGCCAAAGAATAAACCAAAAATGGTTCAGGAAATTCGTATCCCAGTATAAAGTAATAGACTTGGGAATCCCATGAAGATGGACTACCTCTCTAAAAATAACAAAGCAATATTGGATACATCAGCAGTCTTCTCGTGAGCAATGAAATGAGACAACTTGGAAAACCTATCCACCACTACAAAAACAAAATCCATGCCACATTGTAGCAATCCCAACAAAACATCCGTACAAAATTCTTGCCAAACATCTTCAAGAATAGGCAATGGCATATAAAAACCAGTATTTTTTAAGACTGACCTTTAGAACCTGAAATGTGTAGCACTTCATGACAATGATGCCTATTTATGTGCACAATTATGCATGTGTTAATCAATGCATTCGGTGTAATATTTAGTTTGTTTTATATGTTAGATTGCTAGTATGAGTTGAGTTTACGTGACAAGAGGTTTAGATGCCCATGCTTGGTTTTCTTATCTAAATCTCGCATTTTTTAAGCTTAATTAGTACTAATGGACATCTTATATCCATGGGCTCATAGATCTTCCTTTGTGATCATCTTTAATAGGTTGCTCGTGGATACTTTTTGTTACATTCTATGTGAAGGCTGTTCGCAAGGACGATAGTAGAGATCGAAGGCCATTCACACTAGAACGGTAGTATATGAAGGCCACGAACATCAAATCATGGTAGAAGTAGATTGGAGCTAAAGATAGGCGGCATTGGAGTTCAAGGCGGCCAATGAAGAAACAGAGAATCATGGTATGAGACCGTTGGGCCAACTTCTAGGAATGATCCAAGAAAAAAAATCCTTCAAGAGTGGTTCCATTGGATTTGTCTCCTTGAGAACCATAAAATTGACTACATGAACTCTCAAACCAGACTCACGGTTCACCCGTAGCAAAGGAAAGAAGTTCAGCCGGCCGAAGTACAAATGAGTCGGCACGCACCATACATGGAAGGCACCAACGGCCTGCACCACATGACGTAGTCCATTCCAAATTCCTTTGGCACGGACCATGCAAAGGGTTATACATGAACCGTGCCAAATTCGATGGGCCACGCAACTAACTTCCAAGTTTCACTCAAAAACAGTAATTGTGGGAGTGGACAACCCCATTTTTGATAGCCTGTACCGTTCGAAGTGAAATATGTCAAAACCAGCCATTAGAATGTGAACAATCAAGCTGCCCATGCCTAGTTACTGAGAAAAAGAAGGTTTATGATGACGATCTCTGCCAAACATCACGCCCCAAGGATCAGAAGTATAAAAATGAAGACTCTGATGGCAGCCCGCGCCAAGTAACATGGACCGCACAGACACGACCCGCAGGGGATGACACAACTCGTGCCAAGAGATATGCACGAGGGCACCAGATCTTATAAATATAAGCCTTAGTCTACTAGGGTTAAAAATATCTTAGACATTATCTTTGATCTTATTCTCATATTCTGCTCTTGTAATTAAAGAGCATCTACGGAGAGAAACATTCTCTCTTCTCTTTTTCTTTCCTTTTTATTTTGCATTCATCCTATGATGTGGAATTCAAATCTTCATTTGAATTCCATGTCTATGGAGTAGACTAGTAGCTTGGGTTTATTTGTATTCATGTTTTGAATTTGACTTTTTGAGATTTAGACTTCCCTATCTTATTGCTTCATGAATATTTGTGCTTGATATTGTGTTTTCTAAGAATTATGGTTTATGCTATTTTATTGTGATTATGGACTCATGCATGTTTGGTAGTACAAAATCTTGCTAGGCTTCATTACGATCTTGGAAAGCGTTGGAATTGTGGAGTAGGTAAAGAACACCGAGGAGATGAGTGCATTCATGTCGTTGAATAAGTGTATGTTGAGATATTCTTTTGGGCTTGTATGCATGATCTTGTGTTGATGGATATAGGGTGGTTTGTTGTGCTATTATGCTTGGATTTTATATTCTTCATGTGTTGGGTGATTTAGGAAGAGATGAATCTTGATTGCATAGTCTTATTAATGGGTTGGTGATAACTTACATGAGATTATTGTTTGATGAGAATTTTCTTGTTTAAATAGCCTTCATGCTTGGATTATCATGTTTTGAATGGTTAGGCTATTTAGGAAGGATTTACTTGTTAAATAATATTGTGAGCCATTCCTTTTTTGAGATCACATTACCACTCTTTACCTCATCCTATTAGGATGCCTCCTAAAAGGAATGCATCGGAGAAGGGAATGTCCTCACAGGGTGAGAAGAGGAAGAAACCGGACAAGGGTGCAAACCATAAGCCGGGGACTACCATTCTTCACAACCGCACATTCATGACCAAAGAGTTCATAGGATTGAGCAATATCTCCGTGACTGTAGCTCAGAGGTGGAGGAATTTGAGAGAGCCAAAGAGGAGTATATTAGAGACCAATTGTGCATGCAAGGATACCTTGGCGGCTCTAGGATTGCTTGAGCCTATGGCCTATCTATTAGGTCGGGTAAGTCTAAAGGGGTTCATAAAGAAACACTCTAATACCTGCATCAGGCGGACACTAGATATCCTAACTACTCTTTATTCAGTTACGAACAAGAATGGACACAAGGTGATTAAAATCAATCTTGATGATAAGGAGTATGAAATAACACACCAAGAAATATCCCATGCCTTCAAATGGAGGTACGGCAAGGAGATCCCAAGGACAAACCGTCAAGGGATGCCTTTTTCACTTGGGAACTTTTGGAGGCCACTGATAGACACTGGTCAGAAGAATATGTGCAAGTGCAGTGCCTTGGTTCGTTCGGAAATTTTGTACATTCACCGGTTACTTGAAATGGGTGTTTTCTGCCATGGTGAGCTAACGCAATATCTGGGTTCAGATGTTCATTACCTCTGGGCAAGTACTCTTGAGGGTAATTTCTGTCTGAACCTTGTAGGGAACTTTGGACAAGAGTGTATGGCGATGGGGGAAAGAAAGAGTGGTAAGATATCTATGGGTGGCATGGCATGTCTACTGGCACAGTACTTAGGACATCCAGTTACAGAACAAGTGTTGGCTAACTTGGGATGATTAGGTACAAAATATAACATCAATAAGTTTTCCAAAGTGTTCATGATGGGGCTTACAACATTGGAGGATCGGTAAGTATGGCTTTCTGATGGGGCAATCACCCGTAGCTTTATAGTACTTCCCCAGCCGGAGCGCACCACCATCACCCATGACACATGTTTAGATGACCTATTTATTGAGATGGACCCATATTTTGAGAAGGAATTCTACATAGTTGTAGCCACCCCTGAGATAGATGTTGAGAATGTTGAGAGTGAGACCTCTTCGAGAGCACCTCCTAGCTGCTCTCACCTATCAACATACATCATTAACTGACTGCACTCACTTGAGGGTTAGCTTTTGAGCTCTACCGAAGTGTAACAAGAGGTTGTCAAAGAAATAGGATGTGTGAGGTCGTAGGTGAGGGAGCTTAGCACGAGGATGGGTTCTATCAAGGCAGCGATTCAAGCAAAGGGGTACGTTGAGAGAAGCATCACGAGGCACAAGGAGGAAGGCCCTTTGGGGCTGCGAGAGTAAGTGTCACTGTTTCTCCCAACCTTACTCATGTTTTCACATGTTTTTTGTTGCTTTGGGGACAATGCATTGGTTAAGTGTAGGGAGGGAGTAGTGAGCACTTAGGGAGTCTTTTTTCATGGAATTCCTTGGTGCAAATTTGTGTTTTTCTTGGTAATATTTCCTGATTTTTTGGTGATTTAGGATTTTGATTGTTGTGGGTTTCCAGTTTGCATTGGTTTGGTTGTTTTGGAATATTGGTGGTGTGATTTTTTATGATCTTAGCTATTTGTAGTATGAATGCCTACTTTTGGGGCAATTTTTAGCTACACCCAAAAATTTTAAAAATATAAGAACCCGGACAATTCGAAAACCCAAAAGGACAACTTGGGCAACATTGGGAAAAGCCCGGATAGGTTGAAAGACCTAGGTAAAAGTGAGAGACTAGGTTAGGCTATGGATATAAGCCTAGGAAAAATTGAGAGGCTATGTGGAAAAAAGGTGAGAAGTGAGTACCCTTTGTGTGTTAAAGCTAAGATGAAAACCCGATAGGGCTCCTAGGTAAAATTAGAGAAATTGAGAGAAAACAAAAAACTAGGTTGACGATACATTTGCCTCCTTGATTTCCTTGGTGGATTGTTTTTGGGAGACGACTCTTTGATTGCTTTTGGGCATCATTTTGGGAGAAGTAAGTTGGCTTGACAATTATCTTCTTGGCTTATCTTTTTCCACATTTCTATTTTGGGTGGATAGGTTACTTTAGGATCTTCGGGGAATGTGAGAGTTGTGAGGATATTCACTGCTTTGGGGGACTTAGGTGCATCCATCAATGTGATCCAATTTAGTCTATATGAACGCCTAGAAATAGGTGAGTTTAGGGAAGTTAGATTGATTGTCCAACTCGTCAATCACTCCCAAGCTAGCCCTTGCAAGCTATTAAAGGATGTGAATTTGCGAGTTTACAAATTGGTTTTTCCGGCGGACTTTTATGTTCTAGATGTAGTGCACGACAAAAGTGCATCCCAATACTTTTTGGGTACCTTTTCTTAAAATGTCTAGAACTAAAATTGATGTCCATTTGGGAAACTTGACACTAGAAGATGACGTGGACAAAGTTGAATTATGTATAATCTTGGCATGATTCAACTAATTCTGCTTTTATGTGCAAAGGTGTGACCCTATGTGATGAGAATCATTTCCATGAATCCTCTTATTTTACTTATGAGCATGAATGCTTAGACAAGTCATGTGTTGAAGATATTGTTGATGAGTCCAATGAATTGCATGATGCCATTGATATTATGTCTATGCTACACTATTTTTCCATGGAAACTAACTTGCAGCGGGAATGGAAGAATGCTGAGGGTTTAAAGCATCCTCAACCTCCAAAGTGACATTTACAAACTCAACCTTAGCAAGGCACGGAGACTCATTCCTTATGGCGGGCAAAGGGTCCAAAGGTAAGGATGACTCGTTGTGGAGACCTCTCCACAACGATGTCATCGGGGGTGGAGTCACCGCTGGCAATTCTAGAGACCCACGGGTAGGTGTTTCTCACTGAAATTGCATGAAAAAGAAATAAGTTTTCAGGACAACAATAAATATACGGTGCTTATTTCGTTTCCTGTTTTAAGTAGTGATTAGATAGGTTTTTTGTATGATTTTGTTTGTGTTGAGGATTTTTGAGATGAAACTCTTGTTTGATGTGTAAATTTGAGCTCTAGTCTCGTGATTGTCCTCAGATGGAATTAGTTTTGATGGGTGATGCAGTTTTTCTAAAAAAGAGGTAAAAGACTAAGGAATATGTCAAATTTGTGGCAACCTCATGCCAAGGCCTGACACGGTCCACGCCAAGTGCCATAGTCCATGCCAGGGAGTATAGCACGGGGGGGGGGGGGGGGCTCGTGCCTAAGAATTTGGCATGGACCATCAGTACGAGAGGGTCCATGCCAGAAGATTTGGCACAAGGGGGGGGGGGTCCGTTCTAGATACATTCCACACATATGTATTTGTACTTATTCCTAGTTTCCGTTGTCAAATTGTTCAAAAAAAGCAAATTTTCGAAAATTCCAAGTTTTGAACTTAAAAATGCATTTTTGGTTCAAAGTTTTTGAAATTTCCCAATTCCTTAGGAATTTTTATGCAAATAGTACTTCCAACATTCCTTGGAATAAAATAATTTGTACTATTGTCCCCTAATTTGCAATTTTCAAAATTCCATTCTTATCCTAATTGTACCTCCCCCCCTTATCATCTCTGCTGAAATTCCAAATCCATGGTACATTTCTTCACCTAAATGAATCATTTAACACACTCCAACTCTCAAGAAACACTCACTCACACACACTCTTGGTGAAACTTGAAAAGTTGAAGCTTTTCTCTCAAAAGTTAGCAACGTTTGCTTCTTCTTATATGGATCTTGCAAGTCTTAGCTTCAAATTCTGGGTAATTCATTGGACTCTTTGTTTATAAGTTTTATTGACATTGTGGTGGTATTATGAAAAGCATGATTCTTGAATAAGTGTATGTTGTTGAGATTTTTTTTGGGCTTGTATGCATGATCTTGTGATGATGGAAATTGGGTGGTTTGCTGTGCTATTATGATTGGATTTTATGTTCTTCATGTGTTGGGTGATTTAGGAGGAGATTAATCTTGATTGCATAGTCTTATTAATGTGTTGGTGATAACTTACATGGGATTGTTGTTTAATGAGAATGTTCTTGTTTAAATAGCCTTTATGCTTGGATTATCATGTTTTGAATGGTTAGGCTATTTAAGAAGGATTTACTTGTTAAATGATAATGTGATCCATGCCTTTTTGAGATCACATTACCACTCTTTACCTCATCTTGTTAGGATGCCTCCTTAAAGGAATGCGCCGGGAAAGGAATGTCCTCACAGGGTGAGAAGAGGAAGAAATCGGCCAAGGGTGCAAACCATGAGCCGGGGACTCCCATTCTTTGCAACCCCGCATTCATGACCAAAGAGTTTATAGGATTGACCAATATCTCCATGACTGCAGCTCGGGGCCCATGGTCCGGTAGGTCTAGAGGGGTTCTTAAAGAAACACTATAATACCTACATCAGGTGGACACTAGAGTTCCTAGCTACTCTTAGTTTAGTTATGGATGAGGATGGACACAAGGATGTTAAATTTAATCTTGATGATAAGGAGTATGAAATGACACACCAAGAAATAGCATATTCCTTCAAATAGAGGTACGACAAGAATATCATAAGAACACACCATCAAGGGATGCCTTTCCCTCTTTGGAACTTTTGGAGGCAGCTGACATGGACTGATCAGAAGAATGTGTGCAAGAGCACTACCATGGTTCATCCATCATTTCGTTACATTCACCGGTTAATGGCAATGGGTGTTTTCTGCCATGGTGAGCTAACGTTATGTCTAGGTTCGGATGTTTATGGCCTCTTGACAATGACTCCTGAGGATAATTTCTACCCAAACCTAGTAGGGAACTTTGTACAAGAGTGTACAGTGATGGGAGAAAGAAAGAGTGGTAAGATATCTATGGGCGGCATGGTAGGTCTACTGGCATAGTACTTAGGACATCCAGTTACACAGCGAGTGTTGGCTAACTTGGGACGATCGAGTACAAAGTATAACATCGAGAAGTTTGCAAAAACATTCATGGTGGGGCCTACGACATTGGAGGATCGGTATGTATGGCTTTTTGACCGGGCAATCACCTGTAGCTTCATTGTACTTCCTCAGCCGGAGCGCACCGCCATCACCCATGACACCTGTTTTGATGACCTATTTATTGGAATGGACCCACGTTCTGAGAAGGAATTCTACATAGTAGTAGCCACCCCTGAGATAGATGTTGAGGAGGTCGAAGGTGAGACCTCTTCGAGAGCACGTCCTAGCCATTCTCGCTTATCAACAGACATCATTAACCAACTGGACTCACTTGGGGATCGGCTTTCGAGCTCTACCCAAGTGTAACAAGGGGTTGTCTAAGCAATAGGATGTGTGAGGTTACAGATGGGGGATCTTAGCACGAGGATGGATTTTATCAAGGTGACAATTCAATCAAAGGGGTACATTAAGAGAAGATTCACAAGGAGGAAGACCCTTTGGGGCCGCGAGAGTAAGTGTCACTATATCTCCCAACCTCACTTATGTTTTCACATGGTTTTTGTTGCATTGGGGACAATGCATCGGTTAAGTGTAGGGAGGGAGTAGTGAGCATTTAGGGAGTTTTTTTTCTTGGAATTCCTTGGTGTAATTTTGTGTTTTTCTTGATTTTTTGGTGATTTAGGATTTTGATTGTTGTGGGATGTTTTTTGGATGTATACTTGGTTGCATGACTTTCTAGGTAGGGCTCCCATTTTGTACGGGTTTGGTTGTTTTATAATATTGTTGGTGTGATTTTGTTTTGATCTTATCTTTCGTAGTATGAATGCCTACTTTTGAGGCAATTTTGTGTTAGACCAAAAATTTTGAAAACAATTAAAAATATAAAAACCTAGACAAGTTGGAAACCCAAAAGGGCGACTTGGGTACTATTGGGAAAAGCCCGGATAAGTCAAAAGACCTAGTTAAAAGTGAAAGGCTAGGCCAGACTAGGCTTATAAGCCTAGGAAAAATTGAGAGGCCGTGTGGAAAATGGTGAGAAATGAGTAATCTTTGTGTGTGAAAGCTAAGATGAAAACCCAAAAGTGCTCCTAGGCAAAATGAGAGAAATTGAGAGAAAACAAAAACTAGGTTGATGATACATTTTCCCCCTTGGTTGTAACTAGGTCGAGAACCACGAGTTATCCCTATGTTACAACCAAGTCGATGACTCTTGGATTTCCTTGGTGGATTTGTTTTGGGAGATGACTTTTTTATTTCTTTTAGGGATCATTTAGGGAGAAGTAAGCTGGTTTGACAATTATCTTCTTGGCTTATCTTTTTCCACATTTCTATTTTGGATGGATAGGTTACTTTAGGATCTTCGGGGAGTGTGAGAGTTGTGAGGATTTTCAATTCTTTGGGGGACTTAGGTGAATCCATCAATATGATCCCATTTAGTCTATATGAACGCCTAGAAATAGGTGAGCTTAGGTAAGCTAGAGTGATTGTCCAACTCGCCGATCACTTCTAAACTAGCCCTTGTGGGCTATTAAAGGATGTAATGGTGCGAGTTTGCAAATTGGTTTTTCCTGCGGACTTTTATGTCTTAGATGTGGTGCACGATAGAAGTGCAACCCAATACTTTTGAGGAGACTTTTTCTTAAAATGTTTAGAACTAAAATTGATGTCTATTTGGGAACCTTAACTATAGAAGATGATGTAGACATGGAATTTTATATCTATAAATCTTGGCATGATTCAACTAATTCTTCTTTTATGTGCAAAGGTGTGACCCTATGTGATGAGCATTATTTCCATGAATCCTCTTGTTTTACCATTGAGCATGAATGCTTAGACGAGTCCCGTGTTGAAGATATTGTTGATGAGTCTGATGAATTGCATGATGCAATTGATACCATGTTTGTGCTAGACTTTTTTTCCATGCTAACTAACTTGCAGTAGGAAAGGAAGAATGTCGAGGGTTTAAAGCCTTCTCGACCTCCTCCTAACCCCAAATTGACATCCACGTACTCAACCTTAGGAAGGCACGAAGACTCATTCCTTATGGCGGAAAAAGGGTCTGAAGGTAAGGATGACTCGTTGTGGAGACCTCTCCACAACGATGTGATTGTGGGTAGAGTTGCCGGTGGCAATTCTAGAGACCCACGGGTATGTGTTTCTCCCTGAATATGCATGAGAAAGAAATAATTTGTGAGGAAGACAATATATATACGGTGCTTATTTCGTTTCTAGTTTGAGTAGTGATTAGATAGGTTTTTTGTCTGATTTTGTTTGTGTTGAGAATTTTTAAGGTGAAACTCTTGTTTGATGTGTAAATTTGAGTTCTAGTCTCGTGATTGTGCTCGGATGGAATTTGTTTTGATGGATGACACAACATTTCTGAAAAAGAGGGAAAAGACTTAGGAAAAGGTAAAAATTTGTGGCAACCTCATGCCAAGGCCTGACACGGTCTGCGCCAAGTGCCATGGTCCATGCCAGGGAGTATGGAAAGATGGGGCCTGGTGCCAAAACATTTGGCACGGACCATCAGCATGAGGGGGTCCGTGCCAGAAGATTTGGCACGAGGGGGTCCATGCTAGATACATTTCGCACAGAGGTATCTGTACTGTTTCCCCATTTCTGATGTCAAATTGTTCCAAAAATTCTGAGTTTTAAACTTTAAAATGTTCAAAATTTTTGAAACTTCCTAATTCCTTAGGATTTTTAATGCAAATAGTACTTCCAACATTCCTTGGAATAAAACAAATTGTACTATTGTCCCCTAATTTGCAATTTTCAAAACTTTCTTTCTTATCCTATTTCTACCTCTCCCCCTTATCATCTATGCTGAAATTCCAAATCCATGGTACATTTATTCACCTTAATGAATCATTTAGCACATTCTAACTCTCAAGAAACACTCACACACACTCTTGGTGAAAGTTAAAAAATTGAAGCTTTTCTCTCAAAAGTTAGCAAATTTTGCTTCTTCTTATGTGGATCTTGCAACTCTTAGCTTCAATTTCCTAGTAATTCATTGGACTCTTTGTTTATATTCTTTATTGACATTGTGGTGGTGTTATGAAAAGCATGATTCTTGAATAAATGTATGTTTTTGAGATATTTGTTTTAGGCTTGTATGCATGATCTTGTCTTGATGGAAATTGGGTGGTTTGATGTGCTATTATGCTTGGGTTTTATGTTCTTCATGTGTTGGGTGATTTAGGAGGAGATGAATCTTGATTGCATAGTCTTATTAATGTGTTGGTGATAACTTACATGAGATTGTTGTTTGATGAGAATGTTCTTATTTAAATAGCCTTCATGCTTGAATTATCATGTTTTGAATGGTTAGGCTATTTAGGAAAGATTTACTTGTTAAATGATAATGTGAGCCATGCATTTTATGAGATCACATTACCATTGTTTACCTCATCTTGTTAGGATGCCTCCTAAAAGTAATGCGTTGGAGAAGGGAATGTCCTCATAGGGTGAGAAGAGGAAGAAACTGGTCAAGGGTGCAATCCATGAGCTAGGGACTCCAATTCTTTGCAACCCTACATTCATGACCAAAGAGTTTATGGGATTGACCAATATCTCCATGACTGGAGCTCGGAGGTGGAGTAATATGAGAGAGCCAAAGAGGAGTATATTAGAGACCAATTTTCCATGCAAGGACACCTTGGCGGCTCTAAGCTTACTCGAGCCTGGGTCCTATCCATTGGGCTGGGTAAGTCTAGAAGGGTTCTTAAAGAAACACTCTAAAACCTACATCAGGTGGACACTAGAGTTTCTAGCTACTCTTTGTTCGGTTATGGATGAGAATGGACACGAGGCGATCAAATTTAATCTTGATGATAAGGAGTATGACATGATACACCGAAATATAGCTCATGTATTTAGATAGAGGTATGGCAAGGAGATTCCAAAGACACACCGTCGAGGAATTCCTTTCCCTCTTGGGAACTTTTGGAGGCAGCTTATAAGAAATGATCAAAAGAATATGTACAAGAGCACTACCTTGGTTCATTCGGCCTTTCATTACATTCACAGGTTACTGGCAATGGGAACATTTTTCCACGATGTGCTAGTACAATTTCCGGGTTCGTATGCTCATTGCCTCGGGGCAATGAATCCTGGGGATAATTTCTACACAAACCTGGTAGGGAACTTTGTACAAGAGTGTACGAAAATGGGGGAAATAAAGAGTGGTAAGATATCTATGGGCGGCATGGTAGGTCTAGTGGCACAGTAATTAGGACATCCAGTTACACAATGAGTGTTGGCTAACTTGGGACGATCAGGTACAAAGTTTAACATCGAGAAGTTTTTAAAAATGTTCATGGTGGGGCCTACAACATTGTAGGATCGGTATGTACGGCTTTATAATGGGGCAATCACCTGTAGCTTCAAAGTACTTCCTCAGCCGGAGCACACCGCCATCACCCATGACACATGTTTGGATGACCTATTTATTGAGATAGACCCTTATTTTGAGAATTTTTCTACATAGTTTTAGCCACCCTTGAGATAGATGTTGAGGAGGCCGAGGGTGAGACCTCTTTGAGAGCACCTCCTATCCGTTCTTGCCTATCGATAGACTTCATTAACCGACTACACTCACTCAGGGATTAGCTTTCAAGCTCTACCCAAGTGTTACAAGAGGTTTTCAAAGAAATATGATGTGTGAGGTTGTAGATCAGGGAGCTTAGCACAAGGATGGATTATATCGATGAGGCAATTCAAGTAAAGGGGTACATTAAGAGAAGCATCACAAGGCACGCGGAGGAAGGCCCTTTGGGGCTGCAAGAGTAAGTGTCACTATTTCTCCCAACCTCACTCATGTTTTCACATGGTTTTTTTTGCATTACGAACAATGCATCGGTTAAGTGTTGGGAGGGAGTAGTGAACACTTAGGGAGTCTCTTTTCTTGGAATTCTTTGATACAATTTTGTGTTTTTCTTGGTATTTTTTCTTGATTGTTTGATGATTTAGGTTTTTTATTGTTGTGGGATGTTTTTCGATGTATACTAGGTGGCATGACTTGCTAGGTAGGGTTCCTAGTTTGCATAAGTTTGGTTGTTTTAGAATATTGGTGATGTGATTTTGTTTTGATCTTATCTTATTGTAGTATGAATGCCTACTTTTGGGGAAATTTTGTGCTACAACAAAAAATTTGAAAATTTTGAAAAAAGTTAAAAAAATATAAAAACCCGGACAAATCGGAAACCCGAAAGGGTGACTTGGGTAACATTGAGAAAAACCCGGATAGGTTGAAAGACCTAGGTAAAAGTGAGAGGCTAGGTCAAGCTAGGCTTATGATCCTAGGAAAAATTCAGAGGCCGTGTGGAAAAAGGTGAGAATTGATTACCCTTTGTGTGTTAAAGCTAAGAAGAAATCCTGAAAGGGCTGCTAGGCAAAATGAGAGAAATTGAGAGAAAACAAAAAACTAGGTTGATGATACATTTGCCTCCTTGGTTGTTACTAGGTCAAAATCACGAGTTATAACTATGTTACAACCAAGTCGACCACTCTTGGATTTTCTTGGTGGAATTATTTCGGGAGACGACTATTTGATTGCTTTTGGGGATCATTTTGGTAGAAGTAAGCTAGCTTGACAATTATCTTCTTAGTTTATCTTTTTCCACATTTCTATTTTGGGTGGATAGGTTACTTTAGGATCTTCGGGGAGTGTGAGAGATGTGAGTATTTTCATTTCTTTGGGGGAACTAGGGTAGCTTGGGAATAATTTGAATGCATCGGCGAACTTATACTTGCATGTTACATGTTACATGTTGCCTAGAAGCAGAAGTTTACCAAGACAATCGCAAATCTAAACAATATAGCTCAACTAAGCGATGAAAGTTTGGCAGAATATCACAGTAGATTCGTTGCAGAAAGTCTGCAGGTTCAGGACTTATCGTTTCAATCTTCTTTAGGTGCATTCACAAGGGGCATGCGATCAGGAGAGTTCTACAAATAACTAACAAAGAACATGCCAAAAAATCCAAGGTACCTACAAAAAATGATAGAACAGTATGTGCAAATCGAGGAAGCCAACAACCACAAAATAGAGAGGGAGTGAGGCGAGAAAAGAGTAATAAAAGACTCGCAAAGAAATTTAGAAAAGAATGGGAAAGGAAACTTTTCTTTCAAAGGCAGACGGGTAGGAACATAAAACATCTTGTCCCAGGAGACACTGCTAACAAAATTGCGAAGAGAGATCTGGCAAGCGAACAAAAATCTATTCTGCGAACCAACGTCAATGGTAGCGCCTCTAGAGAAGATCAAGAAAATAATAGTTTGCCTTCCATAAGGATCACAATTAGATATCAAGTATTGCAGAGATCTACGGCGGCACATAGAAGCAAACTTGAGAAACGATTATCTTGGACAATACAGGAAAGAAGATGCCGGTAATAGGTACAACAAAGTGAGCAAGGCAGGTAGCTCTATGGCCAAAACCCAAGCCATAGTGAACACTCAGAACGTAAATCAAAAGATGACGGCATGAGTAGACTATGAAGAGGATGTGCCCAACGAAGCTACAAAAAAAGTAGTCTTTTCCATACATGGGTCAAAAGAGTCCTTATCAAATTATTCCTGGAAATCTAAGGCCAGGTATTCGTCTCTACATGGGCCATTGGATAAAAGATTGTGTATTAATGAAACAATGACATTTAAGAAAGAGGGCGCTATTCCTAATGCCTCGTCACACAATGACCCTATGGTCATTATCACAAAAATTGGGAACGTGACTGTTCGTAGAGTGTTCGTAGATGATGGAAATGCTGTAGAAATCCTTTTCGTGGACTACTTTGACAGACTTGGATTCAAGAGGACCTACTTGAAGATACACATCCGCGCTTGTAGGATTCACTGTACGAGCAGAGACGCCGCTTGGTAACATTTAGATGCCTGTAACAATTGGCGAGAATGAGAGGAATTGCACCACAATCTGTGACTTCGTTGTCATTGAGGCTCCAAGTTCATTCAACGCTATTATTGGTAGGGCGTTGATGAACAGAGCAAAAAGAAATATAGTCTCCATACAATTTAGTCATGAAGTTCCCAAACCCAACAGGGATCGCAAAGGTGAGGGGAAACTAATAGACCGCTAGACAGTGTATGGTCATCGCAATGAAAACAGGGTAAATCGTGGAACAACTGAAAATGGTTAGTACTATCACCAACAGTGACTCACTTAAACAGGTGGATCATCTAGTAGATTTTACAAAACAAACTGAAGATGTTGTTTTGGATGACAACGATGAGTCTAAGTGTGTCAAAATAGGGAAATATCATCCAAATCCAGAGCAATAGAGAGTTATAATTATTGTGAGAGATCACAAGGAGACATTAACATAGAGTGTATAGAACATGGGAGGAATTGACCCAAGAATTGCAACTTATTCTTTGAACATCGCTGATTCAATCAAGCCAGTCAAGTAGAAACAAAGAAGCTTCGCCAGTGATAGACAACATGCAATCAAAGAAGAAGTAAAGGCATTGTTGCAAGCTGGGATCGTAAAGGAGGTGATATACCCAAAATGGCTAGCGAACCCAGTGATGGTGAAAAAGGCAGACTCTGGGTGGAGAATGTGTATGGATTTCACAGATCCAAACAAGGCATGCCTAGATGATTGTTACCCCCTATCGAAGATCAATCAGCTAGTAGAAGCAATATAGGGGTACAAAGTACTCGAATTCTTGGATACCTAAAAAGGGTATCATCAGATATTTAATGAACCCGAAGATGCACAAAAAATGGCATTCATAACAAGCTTTAGGAAATTTTTCTACGTTAAGATGCTATTGGAGTTGAAAAATGCAGGCAACATCTCAGAGAGTGGTTGATAATGCATTCTCCAACCAAATTGGGCGCAACATAGAGGTATATGTGGATGATATGGTCATAAAAAACAGGTGAACATGTGACGAATTACTTAAAAGAAACCATGGATACATTAAGTGCAATTGGAATGAAGCTAAATATATAAAAAAAAAAATGAACGATTGGGGTTGGCGCAAGTAAATTCCTGGGATACAAGGTATCCTCGAAAGGGATCGAGGCTATTCAAGAGAAAATACAAGTAGGAAGTCCAAATATTAATGGCATCGCTAGCTTCGCTAAGTAGGTTTGTGTCCAAAGTAGCCGAAAGACACTTCCCATTATTTGAAATCCTTAAAAATACTAAGACGTTTAGCTAGAGCAAAGATTTTCAATCACTATACGAGTCACTGAAGGACCAACTTCAGACACTCCCAACGTTGAAAGCACCGACTCAGTGGGGAAACACTATACTTATATTTGGTGGTTTCAATGAACGCAGTAAGCTCAATTGTGGTAAGGCAAAAAGGGCAGAAGCTGATACCACTGATCTACACCAGCAGAATACTACAACAGGCTGAAATGGCATATCCAATTGAAAATTTGACCCTAACATTGATATATTTGGCAAGAAGACTCTAAACCTATTTCCACAGTTATGTGATTGTAGTCTATACTGACTACCCAATCAAGAACATCTTGAACAAGCCTGAATCATGTGGGAGAATGACCAAATGAGCTCTTGAATTGGGACAGTTATAGATTCAACCGTGAACCTCAATCAAAGAACAAGCTTTAGTAAATTTCATTGCCGAAATGACAAGCGTGGGGGTGCAGCAGGTGAAAACACAAAAGTTTCTTCACGAAGACAAAGGAAAGGCTAAATGGGAAGACGTTGTATAGAAGCTATTCGTAGACGCGACATCTTGCAAGGAAGGATGTGGAGCAGAACTGCTGTTGATTAACCCGGATGGAAGAGAATACAGATACTCTCTTCGCTTTGATTTCTCACTTACTAATAATGATGCTGAGTACGAGGCATTAATATGCGGCTTAGATCTCATAGTTAACATGAAGGTGAAGAGCATTCATCGATTAACAGATAGTGGTCCAGCAAGTATGAGGAGATTAAAAAGTGCAAGAAGAGCAACTAATCAAATACTTAACCAGGGTCTGTCAACTCATCTCTCCCCTTGAGTACTTAAACATCCAACACGTCCCAAGAAGTTAAAATATTAAGGAAGATTCCTTAAGCAAGCTAACAATAGCAGGTTTTGAGTCATTAGCCAAACACAAGGTAGTGAAAGTAGAAGTCATTCTGGTTAGAAGCACAGCAAGGACAACCATGTCAGCAGTTCAAGCACAGGAAGTAAACTGGATGACGCCATTTACTAAATCCTTTGACAAGGGAAAGCTACCGATAAATAAGGTACAAGTCAGGAAGCTAGAAAAGCAATCCCACAACTATGTCTACGAAGACAGAACCTTGTACATGAAAGGATACCTATTACATGGATAAAGTGCATGAGGCCATCACAAGCAGGCAAAATCTTGAAAGAAGTACACGAAGGATTGTGCGGATTGCATCAAGGGTCTCAAACGATCATGAAGAAGATCATTCGAGCTGGATACTACTGGCCAACCATGTTTAATGGCTTATACAACTTTGTCCTTAAATGCAAAACCTGCAAGATGAATGCTCAAATATCACATAAGCTGTAGTAAGCACTAACAGGAATATACGGAGCTTGGCCTTTTGATAATTGTGGAATTTATCTCGTTGGATCTTTTCCAAAAAGTTCTGGCAGTTCCAAGTTTTTAATTATGGCAGTTGAATACTTCACAAAGTGGGTGGAAGCGAAGCCCTTAGGAAGAGTAGCAGCTGAAGCAGCGAGAAACTTTGTCTGGCAGAATATAGTTTGGTGCTTCAGAGTACCACAAACTATTATCACCAACAATGGCACGCAGTTCACAAGTGGGGTCTTTACAGTGGAAACTTGGACTTACGCAGAAATTTACTTTTGTAGCTCATCATCAAGCGAATAATCAGGTAGAAGTAATGAACAGAACAATTGTCGAATGTATCTAGAAAATGTTGGAAGGAAAGCGAGCAGTCTGGGTTGATGAGATATCCAATACCTTGTGGCCATATAGAACAACAGTGTGAGAACCAACAAAAGAAACGCAGTATAGTCTGGTATATGGGCACGAAGCGGTAATACCAGTTGAAATTGGATAATCAAGCCTTCGAGTCGAGAAATATAAAGAAGACATCAACCTAGAAATTGTGAGGTTGGACTTAGATAAACTCAAAGAAAAGAGACAGAGGGTGGAAATCAAGGAAGCAAAGTACAAAGAAAGGATAGCTAGAGCTTACAACCAAACGTTAAGGAAACACAATTCCAAGAGATCTTGTGAATGAAATAGAATCACGCAATCAAGAGCATTCAAAATTATGAAGACAGAAAAAAGACAACCACAAAATCCAAAAACCGCAACAAAAACATCATTGTTTGGAAGAAAAAATCATTAAAAATTATCTATGCATGGATGCACGTGATGATCTAGAAGAAGTCAAACCACCACAACAACAACTGTGCTCAGCTTTGCGATGGGGGCACTCAGCTTTGTGATGGGGGTGCTCAGCTTTGCGATGGGGGTGCTCAGTGACTATGCCGGTTTTCCTCAGCCTCGTGCACCTCACTAACTATATGGTCATACTGCCATTTCATGTGTAAATAAGAAGGATTGCGTATTAGACCCCTTCACTCCATATGACCAAGATATCTAGCATAATACGCCTTAAAGTCGGTTATAGGGCCAAACTTCTTGCGGTCCAACTGCATACTCATAACATTAACAGTTTCCTCATACCACTTCATTTCAGCCCTTAAATTCTATATTTTGTTCTCTAAGCCATGAATATACGATCAGACAGCCTCGGCCAAGTTAACCCTCTACCCGCCGATTCCCACACTAAGATCTCCACGACTATTAGTTTTACGAGATGAAGAAGGGAGATCCCAAAGTCTATCTTTATACTTAACACGAGCATGCTCGAGTTGGTGCACAGAAAAATCAAGTCGATCGCACTCGCATTCAGTGCGAATTTTCTCATTCTCACTTCACATTTATGTGTTTATAGCAAACTGTTCATCAAACGTAGTTTGCCAACCGAGTGCAGAAGATTAAAAGTGATCACACTCATCCTACGTTTTCTTTAACTTATTGCACAAATCATCAATACAAGGACATTGTTTATCAGTAATTAATGTCTTCTGATGGGCCTTGCGAGTCATGCTCGTAGCATAGTTCCTATCCTCTTCTTGTTTCCGAGGAATCTTCACCATGGTCAATTGTTAACGCTAAATAAGACCGTTCTGCTTGTTGCAAATCCTACGTAAATTGTACACAACATCCTGGGTGTCCTTTATAGTTGTATCCCACTTCGCTTCAAGATCGTTAATACCCATAAGCATGTACTTTAAGAAAATTCCCAAAGATAATGCCCACTCTTCGACACAGATAGGGAGTTTAAGCGACTGCATGTACGCACCAGCAGATTCAAGAACAACCAAACCGAAGACAATATCCTTGCTAAGCTATTCAACATTATACCCATAAGGAACAAACTTACTGGAAGGACATGTTGTAGTCAAAGATGGAAATGAAGCAGGAATAGGAAGTTGCCACCCAATGCATAAGGGAAGCACTCCATACGAGAAAAGTGATCAGAAGAAACGAGCTCCTCACACACTTTGGTGAAAGATTGAGTGGCATGAAGAAAACTAACAAGGCAGTGGAAATCAGGTGGTGAAAATCCATAGCAATAAAAAAAGGATCAGTCAATCCCAGAAAGCCAAGTTGTTTCAAGATATATGATCAACCAAAATATTGAAATTCTGCACATAAGGGCGATGAGGAATGTAGAACGAAGAGGATACATCAACATTGATAACTAAAGTTATATAAATAGTACAGACATACATCAAAATATTGTCTTAGATTACAATTAAAAATCCAAAAAGCCCAGTACAGTAGGAATCAACTAACTTTGGATGTGGAGGTAGGCAAAGGTTGAACAACAATAACAACGGCTTCCTGGCTTGGTTGCTGAGCAGAAGTTTCCTTACTTGGTTGCTGAGCAGGGGCTTCAATGCTTGCATTAACCCCAGTGGACGCACTGGCATCTGGATTGGGAGTTGGAGTAACAATGCAAGATCCAAATAGAAGATCTTCCACATAATCCACCTCACAACCCTTTAGCTCAGCCCCAGAAGAAAGACAGGGAAGGCTGGTAAGATATGATGGCAAAGCATAGGGATATCCCCCATCAGCAATCTTTCGATAAAAGCTCCATTGACTTTTGCCTTATGATTCTCCAAGGTCTTAGTACGCTTCTTCAGAAAAGGCAGACTCTTCAGTGTATGGGTTGGATTCCACTCACGCTAATCCTCCACAGCCTGGCAGTAACCAACTGTGTGAGTATTTCTGGAAACATCCTCAAATAATTTATTGAAAGACTTGGTTTTTTAGAGTTGATCTACCAGAATTTGAGGGTATTTAGGGGAAGAATGTCAATTGGTGTGCATCTCCTCTAACTGAGAACGAAGCTGAGTCACTTCCACCTCCGCGAGCCTAGTACGCTCCTCAGCAGTGTTCGACCTCTCCTGAGCGGCTTTAAGGGAAGTTTCTAGAGTCGTACATTCTTCTCCATGAGCTACTCATCAACAAGAGAGAACTTAGAAAGCCACTCACTCATAAGTTAAAGGCTTTCGCCGACCTTACAAAACAAACACATGGGACAAAGAAAGTCAACATTTTACATACAAAATATCAAGATATAGAGAAGGTCACTTAAAATTTAGCCGCGAACTTACCACAACAGTGTCTCGGGCAGAGAGAGGTTGGAGAGAATATAATATATCATCTCCTCCGCTAGAAGATTCTTAATTCGCGCTAGAGTTTGCGAACGAGATTGGTTACCACACCTCTTTTTCACGGGAGGAAGCGAATTTCCTGAAGGTCCATCACTCTTATCCCACTTGTGCTTCTTCTCCTTCTACCCACCAACGGGGTGATTGCCACCTGTCTCCACGCCTTTCGTAGACTTACCCTTATTTCTTGGTTCGTGGTTTAATTTCCCTTGACCTGTTTCCACCTTTTCTTGTTTAGTTCGTGGCCTATTGTAGAGTTTGTTTATGATTGGCCAATGGCCCAGTGTTATGGAGCTTATGGGCCTGGTTTACACCACTTAACTATTTTTCCCAAATTTGCTATTAAATTTAGGGACCTACTGTGCAATTATCAAAATGCTATAAATATCACAAAAATTTATGAATTTTTATTTTCCTTTTTCTGATTGGAATTCTCTCCTCTGATCGGAAATTCATAAACGCCACAAATAGCCGTCGTTCCGCCGCCCAACACCATCGCTCTTCCATCGTGATTTTCTTCTTTCGCCTTTCGTTCTATGGCAGTTACCGAGATTGAGATCGAGATCAAAGCTTCGCCGGAACTGAGCTCCTCTGATCTCGATCGATCGATGTTTTTAGTGGCAGAGAGCATTCTGATCGACGGCACTGCCATAAGGAGAACAACTACGAGAGAACAACGATTGACAAGGTTGATTCGAACGGTGACGAAGATAGGGTTTTCAGATTCAAACGGCGATGAGGCTAGGGTTTTCAGATTTTATCGGCTGTGGCGAGCAATGGCGAGGCATCAGTGAAGCAACTGCAAGGCTTCAGTGAGGCAATGAAAAGTGATGATGAGACACGACATTGAAGACGAATCCATTGTCAGCATTGCGATGAAGAAGAAGGCTTATTGGCTGGGCTTATTTCATGAATGTTCGTTTGGTCTAGTGGCTAGTGCTCATGTTGTTGAGATGAAGGCTAAGGATTTGAGTCTCGCTATGACCTTTATTTTGAAGAATTTATGTTCTTGATGTTCATGTTGAGGTTTACTATTATTTGACTGAGTGTATGTTGAGGTTTACTAATATTTGACTGAGTGCATGTTCAATAATAGACTTTGGTGCATTGGTTATTTCTCTAGCCTTTGAGCTTATAGGCCTGAGTTCAAATCCCACTAGGTTTTTTTTATGAAGAAATTTTATTCTTGAGGTACTGTAGCTTTTTGTTGATGTTTCAGCTTTTTTTTCTCTTATGTTGATGTTTTTCACTATTCGGGTGGGATTTAATTGATGTGAGTTGAAGTTCTGTAGTTAGTGATCGGTTCTATAGGAAGTGGACGATCCTATTTTTTCTCATGTTTTATGCTTGAGGTACTGTAGCTTTTGTTGATGTTTTTAGCTTTTTTTTTCTCTTTTGTTTATGTTTTTTTTATTCGGGTGAGATTTAATTGATATGAGTTGAGGTTTTATAGTTTATGGATTGATATTTGTAGTTTTTTTTATTTTCTCAAGTTGATGTTTTTCATTTTCCGGCTGAGATTTTGGTAATAGGAGTTGATGTTTGTAGTGTCTGTTTTTCTTATGTTGATGTTTTTCATTTTCCGGATGAGGTTCATTTGTTAGGAGTTGATATTTATAGTTTTTGGGTTATGTAGATTGATATTTGTGATTTTTTTAATAAAATGTTTTATGTTTTATGATTTTCATAGTGAATAATTTAAACTCTTAAGGTACCGTAGTTTTATGTTGATTTTTTTAGTTCTTTTCTCTCATGTTGATGTTTTTAATTTTCTACATGAGTTTTAGGTGATAGGGGTTGATGTTTGTAATTTTTTAGGTGATATGGTTGATGTTTTGTAGTGTTCTTTTCCTTATGCTGACATTTTTCATTTTCTGGGTGAAGTTTAGATGATAATAATTTATGTTTTTTTAGCTTTTGGGTGATATCGTTGATGTTTGTAGTTTAATTTTTTTAAATGATAATTTAGCTTTGTCGATTTTTATTTGATTTTTATATTTTTTATTTGATTTATATATATATATATATTGCTATAGTTTTTTATTTGATATTTTATGATTTTTTGTTGTTGTTCTGCTATTTTATGCTGATGTTGCTGCAGTTTTTTACTTCAATTTTTTATTGATTTTTTTACATTTTTTACATTTTTTTGGTAGATTGCATGTGGCAGGAAAATGATGGAACAATTGGACAAAAACCCCTGGAAACTTATTTGCGATAGGTCACTGTAAAATATTTAGAGATAGGTCATTGTAAAATTATTAGAAATAGATCCATGGAGCTAGAATATTGTTAGAATTGCATAAAGGTCTCCGTATAAAGTTTAGGCTGCCTCACAAAAGACCATCTCATTTATTTTTAACTTTGATGTTTAAATATTTTAATTTGATGAATTATTATTTAAATGTGAAGTTTTAAGAATTAGACCAAGGCAAAGTCTTGGGAAAGACTGTTATTCCATAATACACAATGTTATAAAGTTTATAACCCGATCCATGCAACCCGATTCATGCAACCCTGGTTTTTCCATGACTTATAGAAAGGCTGTTTTTCCATGTTATATGGAAAGACTATCTTTCAAGAGATGGACTCTTAGATTAATTACAAAACAAAATCCAAAGGTAAACTCTTGAGAAAGACTGTCTTTCCATAGGCTTATGGAAATACGAGGTTTAATTAGAATAATAAAAGGTAAAATGTCTTAGTTGCAATATTAAAATTTTATTATGAAACATAGAGTAGTTATAAAGTTTGTAACCCGATTCATGCAACCCAAAAATTTTATCTTCATTTCTTCTAATTTTCATTTTAAACATTGGTCTTTCCATGACTTGTGAAAAAACCGTCTTTCAAGCCTAAGTAATAAAAAATAATAGAGTAAAGAGCTCATATAACCATATGTTTTGAGGGTTTGTGCTAATATGACCCTGTGAAGTTGGAAAGTGCTATTGTAACCCTGTGTTTTGCTAGAATGTGCTAATATAACCCTGGAGGCCTGAATTTGGCTGGAAATACATGAAATGACTATTGTATCCCTTTTTAAATAATAATAATAATAAAATGTAAAAGGACAATTATGCCCTCGATTTTCTTCTTCCTCCTCGATTTTCTTCTTTCTCCTTCTCCCTCCCTGATTCCATTTTCTTCTCCCATTCTTCCCCTTCATCCATTTTCTTCTCCTTCCTTGATTTTTTTCTCCTTTCCCGATTCCATTTTCTTCTCCTTCTCCTTCCCCGATTCCATTTACTTTTCCTTCCCCGATTCCATTTTATTCTTATCTTTTCTTCTTCATCCTCGATTCCTTTGGCGGAGCTTGGGTCTGGCTCAAATATTTTTGCGATGGGGTTTGGGTTGGGCTGGTCGGCGGTGCTCGTTGCCCAGTGAGGATGAGTGATGTGCGGCGGCGGGATGGGCTCGTTGCCCAGTGGAGCTAGGGTTTAATCGTTGGTTAGGGAAGAGCTGTGGGCTAGGGTTTCCGTCGATTGGTAGTGGTGGTGTTGGACCGGCAATGATGGAGTCTTCGTCCGATGTGCCCTTAGTTTTTCAATTTGTGTTTACGAGTTTTTCAATTTGTGTTTCTTTGTCCGATTTTCTGTGTTTGTTTGAGTTTTGATTTGTGTTTGTTTGTTGATCGGTAGGCAATGTTGATGATCGATGATTTCTGATTTTTAGTGTTTCTGGTGGCGGATGTGGTGGAGGGGCGGCGGTGGTGGTGGTGGTGGAGTGGCGGCGGCGGTGTTAGTGGTGGTGGTGGTGGTGGAGCGTCGATGGTGGTGGTTGTGGAGTGGCGGTGGTGGTGGAGCGGCGGCGGTGTGGTGGTGGCAGCTCGGTGGTGATGGTAGTGGTGGTGGTGAAGAGGAAGAAGAACCCTAGGGTATATTAGTCTATCACTTTGTAATTTTAATACTAAGGGTAATTTAGTCTTTTTAATTTAGGTCAACGCTGGAAATTACTAAGTCAACCCCTGAATAGTGCCAAAAGGTTATATCGGCACTTCTGATGCAAAACACAAGACTACAATAGCACTTCTGATGCAAAACACAGGGCTACAATAACACTTTTCAACTTCATAGGGTCATACCAGCACAAACCCCTAAAGCATATGGCCATATCAGTATTTTGCCCAAAATAATAGTAAAATTTATAATAATTAGGCCCCAATTGGTGACTAGAGTTCAGATCTAATGATTCAATTGCGGAAAGACGCTAGAGACACGCCGAAAACAGTAAAAAGCTCACGGCAACGAAACTGTCGATTAAAACACAAAACTATCATCTTCTCCACCCAGAAACCAAACGGTGACAGTTTCAACAAGTTCGATGGTTCAATTTTGATGAACTTCATCAAAACAAAACATGGTGAATCCGTCGAATTGGAACGACCGACCGGAAAGTAAAAATTAAGCGGACAACGGAGAAGATGAAAATGAATGCTAGAGAAGGAAGACGGTGAGGATGCGAAACGAATGCTTAAGAAGGAGACGGCGAGGAGGCAAATACTTCGATGCGAAGACCTGCACTTTTCATTTTTATTTATTTGCAATACAGTCCTTCATTTGTTTCATTGATTATTAAAAGGACCTCGAAATAAAAATAATAGTGAATTGAATCCCAAATTTGATTTCCCTATTTCCTATATATTTATTAGTCACTAGTCTCATGAGACAATCTCGCAAGGACAAACTCTTCTTTTATATGCTCCCTCTGTTTTACTATTTATGACATTATAACTTTAGTTGCTTGAATTTATGTGAAAAATAATTGAATGAAATTAAATGTAGAATGTAAGAAGTAGAATGAGTGGATGAAATTGAAGGAATCTTGCCAAAAATAGAAATTGTATCAAATGAAAGAAAATATTCATTTATAATAAGTGTGTCATGAATAACAAAACAATGGTACCTTCTTCTCTTCTTTTATGTGAGTATACAAAAGTTTCAAACTCATTTGTTTATCCTTTTGGCTTTTCATTCATTTTAAAATTTATTTAATACCTAAAAAAATTTTAATAAATATATGCTACGGCCAATTATTTTTATCGGACTAGTTTACGAAACAAAATTTAATAAATGTTTTTTAATATTATTTCATTAATTGAAAAAATTATATTCATTTTTATTTACTAATAAATAAATTATTTATAAAAACAATTTCATCAATTTGATCCCAAATTTGCTTTAAAATCTTTGTGTATGGTCTCATTTGAGCATATAAAGTCCTCCATCTAAATATAAGTTGCATACTTTCTTATCAATTAAGATTTTCATTCCACATTGATGCAAAATGAGTCTATATATTGAAAATGTTTTTAATACATTTAAATACAAATAAATTTGTAAAAAAAATTTATACATTGAAGGAGGGCCAAATTTTATTTTTTAAAAAGACTTGGGTGTGATGGTCTTACTCAATTTTATAGTGAGACAAATGGTCTAAGTACAATCATTCAAAGATGAGAAATAACATACTTTCTATCATTTTTAAAACTTTACTTACTCGTTTGTCTCACCATAAGTTATAAGTTATGGTGAGACGATCTCATACAAATATTCCTCTTTTATTTTCGCCCCGAACTTTAATTGAGTTTGGGCCAGCCCTACTGATGAGGTAGCCTGTCCAGGTAGCCTCTTCTAAGTTCACTTGCTTCGATTCTTTTACCTGAAAATGCGGTCCCGGGAGTGATTCTGGAAGAGCACCTCCTATGATCAAGTCAGTCTTCTTTTCAAGAAATGGAATTTCTCTCTATTAAACATCTTACTTAGCTCCTACAGAGCTTGTTGTATTTATAGGCTTATTCCCTTTGTCATTCCCTGTTCTTAGCACTTTGAGATCATGGTCACGCCACTTCTCCCACATTCCTCCATCGTGGCCTTTGCGTTCGTTGTGTGTCCCGTTTTCCCCAGCCCACGTTCTCTGCCACGACTTGTGATTCCTTGGTTTGCTTCACTTGCCTATCTGTTGTGTTTGACCAAAGTTTGGCGAGATAATACTGGGCTGAGGTTAGTGATTCTTAGCCCTTTGATTGCTGGGCCACACCTACACCATAAGCCCCCCTAGCCATGGAAATTACAAGAAACAAAGTGATGATGCTGTCTGTAGCCTGAGTGCAAAATGATGTTACTGTTTGGAAAGGATGTTCGTGATAAGGATGCTACTTTCAGCCTTGCAAAGTGATGTAGTCTTGTTGGCTATAATTTTCTCTTCTATCGCTCTTCGAATTTAATTTTTGATTTTTTGGGCTCCTCATGCTAAGGCAATATTTTTGGTTTTTTTTTTGGACTCTGCAATTTTCTCCCCGTTGTTCGGTATTCCAGTCCAAAATTCCATGATGTTTGGGGAATTTGAAACGAAGAATTAAATGTAGCCCTTAATCAGTGTGTTATCTGTAACCATCGTCGTCTCGATATAAGCAAAAAGGTACTTTGCTTTTTGTCATATACCCATCATTACTCTGCTTTTTGTTAGATACTCATGATTGTCTATATTTAAGGTTCCTTCTTCCTTCAGCTTCTCATCTCCATCGCCCAGAGTTTGTCTTTTTTATACTAATTCCCAAATCTTTTGCACGTAATCCAGCCTCAACTTTTTCAAGGGTAAGTTCCCTTATTTGAATTATTTCTCCTACATGTACTGTGTTCTTTTTCTTTGGTTCTGGTTGTCTATGTGACTTACTTCTGATCATCTTCTCCAGCCTGTTTTCTGCAAATCCCTTTTTGTAGTAGATTTTCTTTTATTGTATTTTAACTGAGATTATCGCATCCCCATTTTAGGACCTTCATGTCTTCTTTTAATCACGGTAAGTCCCTCCATAGAAGATGCTACTTTCGATGGGGATTCCGACCATGTTGTCGGATCCTCAATCATTCCTAGTATTTTGGCCATATCCTATGTGAATGACTTAAATAACTTATTTCCTTTTATGTCTGCTTATAAGCTTCGTTCACCTTCTAAATCTGAGTGTTTTCGCAACCCTCCTCCTGGCTATATATCTGGCTACCTAGCATATTTGAACTTCACTCTCTATTTTCCACTTTCCGAACATGTGACTGCACTGCTTCGTTCATATAAGATTTCTTGGGCCCAATTTCATCCTAAGGGCATCGCTATTATGATGGGTTTTCTTCGCATGTGTGAAAATGAGAAACATACCTTTCACGGTTGACTTATTTCACAATTTCTACCACCTTTAAAAAGTAAAGAATAGTGTGGATGAATTCACCCTATATCCTGTGATTTTTGGGGTAGAGCTTGTGAGTGGCTTCCCCAGTAGTGTTGGCGATTGGTGTAGGCGATATTTTTTTATTAAAGCCAAACAAACTCCTGAGTCTGATGTACCTTCATGGAACTACAAAGTACCTAAATATAAGCTTCCTAACTTGAGTGTTCATTATACGAAGGAAACGCTGATCGTGGATACACTTTGCATACATACCCAACACCTTCGCCATGCCAACTCTGACGCTGAAGGTGTCTAGTTTGCCTATGTTACGTTGTGTATTTTACATCGGGTTGTATTGCTATTTATAATTTTTTTGTGAGTTCATTTTGACTTATGCTATTTTTTATTCTGGCAAACATAGATATCACGAAAGATGACATTGATCCATCAATCTTCAATGACGACAAAGTGAATGTTGGTGGTGCCAACACCACTTCCCTGCAGCCGGTCGTCATCGGTTCTGAGGGTAAAGAGACTGATAATGTGAAAACTAGTCGTCAAACTTTGAACCTGCAGAAAGAAAAGAAGAACAAGAGGGATTGGAGTAGTGGTCCCTTAGGTCATCATGTTCCTCCTCTTAAAAAGGGGTGTGGAAACCAGACTGCTTTAGCAATTACAGAGCGGAAAGAAGACTCCCTAGCCCAGGGGGTAATTTCTGATATTTTTTCCGGCCTTTCACTACCCGACACACTAGCTGCAGTAAGGCTGTAATTTTCATTGAGCAACTTGTCTTACATATAACTCCGCCATTTATAACGTAGCGAGTAAATTCGTTCCCTATGTTGTAAACTTGTAAGGTTGGTGAGGGCCTGAAAATTGCGAGCGAGCGACTATCCAAGCATTCTCTCATAGATGATTCAATGGTGGAGAAATAAAAATCTATGGAGACTGATCTTTTGCTATTGGAGAGCTCATTGAAAGCTATTGAGGAGAAGGCAAAGGTTACTGGGGAGAAGGTGAAAGCCTACGAAGAAGAGGCGAGTGCTGCTAGGGAGAGTGCGAGGCTTGCGGGGGTGGAATCCTCTAAGCTTCATTTTCAGTTGGATGATATGCGTGCCAATGGACCTACTTTCGCTGAATATCCTCAAGTTCTGGTGGATTGGTTGTGCAAGAAAAAGTCCTTTAATAAAGTTTTGAGGATATCTCCAAGGCTGAACAAATTGTCGGGTATTGCGAGACCGTAAAGAATGTAGGGTAGTGGAACCCCCTGTATGACTACAAAATCATTCCCACAATGGTGAAGTGCATTGAGACTCTGGAAAGGAAGAGGGCTGAGCTGAATCGATCCTTCATTAATAAGGTGGCAGACGGGGGTCGTTCGTTCGCCTTGCTTTCACATCTCACTAGTCTCCCCAGTCTCCCATCATTGGCTAAGCTGAAAGAGTGTGAGGTGGATTATTATGAGGAACTTCCCTTTAAGCCTCGTGTTGATGTTGCGACTGTTGATCCAGATGCTAACGTGGGTAATGCAAGTTCCAAAGCTCCTCTCCTTCAAGCCAGCAATGGTGATTCCACTCAACGGCTAACAAAGATGCCTCTGCAATCGCTTCTCCAGTTCCGCCTACCACTAACTCTGAAGTTAGTTAATTTTTAGTACCTTCTCATATACATTGGGTTGTTGGGTTGTACTCGTAAAATAATATGTTAGTGTTTGTATTCGCTATTCGCACAGCTATATTTATAAGAGTTGATATGCTTGTTGTCCCGCATTTTCTCATCAGCCTTACTCATGTGCAGGGTTTCAACATTTTGATTGATATTAAATTTATAAAAAGCTTTGATTTTATGGGATGTAATAACCCTCTCTTTGAACCAATCAGTTTGTTTCGTGTTACTCGATCGTTTACTGAAGAATGTGCAGTGGCCATTTTTGCTGACATTTTTACACGAGTGAAGTCACTTCCCCCTATGTATTGGGTGGCAACTTCCTTTTCCTTTTTTCCCTCCATATTTGTCTGTAAATTTCCCTTGTAGGAAGCTTATTCCTGATGGATACGATGTTGAATCACTTGGGAAGGACATTATTCGTGGGTTAGTCGATCTTGAGTCTGCAGGCGTATATATCTTATCGCTTAACCTTCCCGTTCGTGTTTAAGAGTGGGCTCTCTGTTTAGGAATCCACTTGAAGTATAGGCTCTTGGGTATTGATGATCTTCAAAAGAAATGGGGTATGTTCGTGAAGGAAAATCAAGATGATTTGCGAGTTCTACGCAAGATCCCGAGTGAACAAAATGACCTCATTTACCGTCAGCAATTAAACCTTGCGAAGATGCTCCAAAAACAAATGGAGGTTAGGGAGTGTATCACGAGCAAGGATAGCAAAGCCCATCAGAAAATGCTGATAATTGATAAGCAGTGTGGTCATATTGATGACTTGCTCGAAAATTTTTAGAAGAAACAAGACGAAAATGAGCACATGTCATCTTCTGCCATTGGATGGCAAAATAAGTTTGACGAACAGATTGCCATAAACACACAGCTTCAAGGAGAAAATGAAGATCTTCGTGTTGAATGTAATCGTCTTGATTTATATCTTCATCAGTTAGAGCAAGCTTGTGCTGGCTACAAGAATCAACCTCAAGTTCCTCCTTCGTCGTCATGGCATACCTCAAGCCATAGTGATTTAACTGTTAGTGGGCACAACCAAAGAATTAGATTGTCAGACGCTGTCTGATCTCATATTTGTTATCTTGAAGAGGAAGTTCGGAATCTAAGGACGAAAATAGAATAGCATGAGGAAACAGTGAATGTTATGAGTATGCAGTTGAATTGCAAAGAGTTTGGTCTTATAACTGACTTCAAGGCCTATTATGCCAAACATCTTGATCATATGGGACGAAGAGGTATGAACCATCACCTTTCCTACTTACATATGCAGTGGAAATATGATCAGTTAGCGAGAAGCGTGAGGCAGAGGAAAACCACCGTCGAGCTGATCAATGTACATACGGTAGTGAACAATTTCCTTGCAAAACTGAGCGCCCCTCTTACGAGGCTGAACCAAATCATCGGTACGATGGTTATTCTACTTTTGGACCATCACACTCTTCCAAACGTAGATAGTGTATCTTGTTTGTTGATGTAGATGATATGATCGTCTGTATGCTTTTTTTGCCTTTCGAGTTTAAGACTTGTCTTTGTATTTCTAACAATTTTGTCCTATCTATTATGCTGCCACGATTATTGATCTTTTGTGATCCTGCACTTTGTAGGCTTATCCGCCTAACTGCATTTCTTGCTTTGTTGATGTTGAAAGATTTATCACTTGCAACTTGTTTAGTTTACAAAGCTGCAAGATCAAAAGCTTGTCGGCATCGCTAATTGAACAAGATCTATAGCTTGTGTTTGTTTGATTTGCAAAGTTGCAAAATCTAGAGTTTGCAAGCATCACGATTTGTGCAAGATCTATGGCTTTCAATTTGTGGTATTCATGAAACCGCAAGATCCAAAGCTTGCCAGTATTAATATTTGAGAAAGATCGATAGCTTGTGTTCATTTGATTTGCGAAGTTGCAAGATCTACAGCTCGCAAGTATCGCCAATTTTGTAAGATCCATAGCTTGCGGGTTTGACTTGCAAGATCCAAAGCTTGCAAATGTTGAGGGGAATGTAGAATCCATAGCCCACTGTTAAACTTTGTTTGTAAAGTATTAGTAAGAAATAGGAAGAATAGGAAGCATAGTCATGGTCCGGCAAAGTGGGTTTTTACATAAAATATGTACGATAGCAATGATATCGAGGCGAAACAGTGATACAAAAGCAAAAACAAGGATAATGGTTTTGTGTCTATACATGTAGTTGCTCGCTATTCTTCTTTTAGACATAAAACCTCCTTAAGTTAGTCACATTCCATGTGTTTGGAACTGCTGTGCCATCTATTCTGTCCAACACATAACTATTGGATTTATAAGCCTTCATGACTTTGTATGGTCCTTCCCACTTTGGACATAGTTTTCCTCGCTCTTCAGCAAGGCTAGCCTTGTTCTTCCTTTTCACCACATACCTAATATGAAATCTCCTTTCCTTCACTTTTTTATTGTACTCTCTTGCCACTCTTTTTTGTGTTTAGCTTCCGTGATACTTTCCAAGTTCCTTTGCCTCTCTAGTTCGTCTAGCTCCAACTTCATCACATCTGGATTGTCCATCTCCTTATAATTACTTATCCTGTGACCTGAATTTCCAATTTCCACGAGTATGAATGCTTCGTTACCATACACCAAAGCATATGGTGTATTCCCTGTTGGCTGTCAGATGGTTGTTCTATACGACCATAGTGTGTTCGGTAACTCATCTATCCATCCTATTCACTTTCCTTCCAATTACTTATGTATCCCCTAAACTATGGTCATGTTTGTTACTTTCACTTGGCCATTAGCTTGAGGATGTAACACATAGGTAAACTTCTGAGTAATCCCGAGCCTCGAACACCAGTCAGTAAATGCCACATTTGTGAATTGTGTGCCGTATGTTTTACCATACAAATGTTTTAGTGGCTTCAAATGTAACATGTCCTAATGACTTAGCTTCGACCCACTTTGTGAAGTAATAAACCGCTACAATGAGGAATTTAGCGTTGTTTTCTCCTCTTGGGAATGATCCCACTAAGTCTATCCCCCACTTGTCAAATGGCCAGGTTCCATAGATTCCTGTCAAAGTTTATTGTGTTGTATGCGATAGTGAGGCATTGATTTTGGAGCACCTACATTTGAGAACGAAGTTATGTGCATCATTGAACGAAGTTATGTGCATCATTGAATGAAGTTATGTGCATCACTGATTATCTCTCTAGATATCATTCTGGCTCCTTGGTGTGTTCCACATAAGCTTTCATGAACCTCTTTTAAGATCTCAGTCGCCTTTGTTGGCCTTACATATTTTATCCATGAGGACAAAAAAAATTTTTGTACAACGTTCCATTTTCGTAAGCGTAATTAGAGGAAAACAATTTCAACTTTCTAGCTTCCACCTTATCTTCTGGAAACGTCTCTTTTGCAAAGAAATCCATTAGCAAGGTTATCCATCTTGCCTCATCTTCTTGTATTGTCAGCACCACCGTTGATATGGTGTTTCTAACTGGGACAACCTCCATGATGACATCCCCATTTTTAGCGAAGGAATCAAACCCTGCAGTCACCAGCCTGCTTAATGAGTCCACCTGTGTGTTTTTGCATCGCGGGACGAGTTTTATGTCAAAATATTCAAGATGGGCTATGAGCTATCGCAACTTCACCCGATATTTCATCAAATGGTCTTCTCGTACCTCATAGTCACCTCGCACTTGCTAGACAACAATAGAGAATCATTGGATACTTGGACACTTCCCACTTTCATTCTGACTGCGAGGACCAATCCACATATTAGAGCTTTGTATTATGCTTCATTATTGGTCAGCAAGAAATCGAATCGCAATGAGTGTCTGTGCTCGCCCCCATTTGGGTCCACTAAAAACAGCATTACTCTACATCCTTCCTTGCTTGATGCGCCATCAACGAACAACGTCCAAGCCACTTGCTTCCAGTTTGTCTAACCTTTGTCAAATATAAAGCTCTGATGGATGTTCGATTCCTGTGCCTCTTCACTTGACATTTTAGAAATGAAGTCTGCTAATGCTTGAGTTTTGATTGTTGTTTTAGGTTGAAATTGTATTTCAAATTGACCTAGTTCTAAAGCCCATTTTCCCAATCTGCCGGAAGACTCCGGTTTAGAGAGGATGTTGTTAATTGGGAAATCTGTGTAAACTACTATGTTGTGGCTATGAAAGTAAGTTCTCAATCTTCGAACTGAATAGACCAAAGGCAAGGTTAGCTTTTCTACAGGCATGTAAGCTGTCTTTGCCTTTTGCAGGATTCTGCTAAAGTAATAAACCAGAACCTGTCTATGCCCTTCCAAGTGAACTAACACAGAACTGACAACAGTTTTTGAGGCTACTAAGTACAAGTACAATGTTTCTCCCGATGTGAGCAACTTCAGCGTTGGCAACGTTCGAAGCTACTCTTTTAACCCCTCATATGCTCTTTGACAGTTTTCGTTCCAATTAAATTTTCTCGCTTTTCGTAGTACTTCAAAGAGTGAAACGTGCTTTTCTGTAGCCTTTGATACAAAATGACTGAGCGCTACCAATGATCCCATTAATATTTGTACTTCTTTAACTGTTCATGGTTGGGGAAGATTCACTATGTCTTGTATGTTATCTAGGTTAGCCTCTGTACCCTTCAAGGAAATTTGATACCCCAAGAACTTCCCTTCCCCCACTCTAAATATACACTTTTTAGGGTTGGGCTTCATCCCTATGTCCTTCAAACTGTCTAACGTTTCTTTCAAGTCATCAGCGAAGTTTCCTACCTTCTTACTCTTAATCACCATATCGTTAACGTATACTTCTACATTTCTGCCTATTTGGTTTTTGAACGCCCTATCAATCATCCTCTGGTACGTTTCTCCCACGTTCTTAAGCCCAAAAAGTATCTTCACATAAAAAAAATTTTTGAAGCTCGTTATGAAGGCTATTTTCTCTTCATCATTCAGGTTCATCAGTATTTGATGATATCATTTGTATGCATCCAGAAAAGCTAAGACATTATCTCTTGAGATCACTTACACCAGTTGATCGATCTTTGGAAGAGGATAATAATCCTTTGGACATGCTTTGTTCAAGTTTGTGAAGCCAATACACATCCCCCAAGCACCGTCTGACTTCTTCACCATGACCGGGTTTGCTAACTATATTGGGTATATGACTTCCCTTATTATGTTGTCGCTGGGAAAGCAACGCTACTTCTGCTTGATCAGTTTAGCTAAGCTACTGACATTCAACAAATGGATAGCAATGTCTGAGCTTACCCTTCCCATGTTCTGTACGTCCCATGCGAACGTATCCATGTGGCCTTGCAAGATTTGGATTACCTTCGCCTTTTCTTTAGCTGGAAGAAATTTTCCAATCTTTACGCATCTCGAGTCATTTTTGGTATCTAGGTTTACTAACTCTGTTTCTTCACCTAGGTCCATTGACTCATCTGAATGTTCTAGTAAGCATCATCCTGAAATAGGGTTAACCAGCTTCACCTTTTCTCCTATCCTCCCTACCTTCATTGCTATAACCATGCATTGCCTAGATGCTTGCTGATTTCCTCTAATTGTTGCTACTCCGGGTGGGGTCGGGAATTTCATTACTAAGTGATAAGGGGACCAGATTTCCTTAGCTCTGTTTATCCACGACCTTCTAATTATAGCATTGAATGTACTTGGGGCATCCATAACCACGAAGTCGAACATGATTGTGCAATCCTTCCCATTTTCCCCAATCATCATGGGCAACTGTATATTTCCCAAAGGTATTTCCGCTCGCCCTGTGAATCCGATCAGCAAAGATGTAGACCTTTTAAAATCTATTCTCTTGAAGCCCAACCCATCGAAGCAATAAAAAATAGTATCTCGACCGCACTACCGTCATCTACAAAAACTCTCTGGACAGTCGTATTTCCGATTTTTGCTATGATGACCATTGGATCATTGTGCGGTGAGGCGTTGAGTACTGCATCGTCTTCGTTGAAGGTAATTGCTTCATTTGGGCCGAACCTTTTATCAACTGGCTCTTGTGGAGAAGAGTACCTTGCCATGGTCTTCCACGCATTGTTAGACAGTGAATCTGTGGAACCATGTATAGAGAAAATAATTATCTTTGGTGCTTCGCCATCCACACTGTCATTCTATTCTACAGTTGCCGTCATTTTTTTTTATTCTTAGCCATTATTTTTGTAGCACCTTGGTTTCGTGAATATGGATTTTGTGTCTTTCTTGCGTCCCCATACTGACTTGTTGCTTCCTTTCCATACTGTCCCAAGTTGCCATTCCTCATATTCTCTTCGATTTGTCTCCTTAGGTCCCATCAGTACTCTATGTCATGGTCATGATCATTGTGAAAAGCACAATAAAACTCTCAGGATCTTTTTTCTGGTGGTGCTATCATCGTTGGTGGTTCTCGGAATAGATCTTTATTCGCTAGCCATATTTCTTTCCTAGTCTTCGTTAGAGGTGTATCTTGAAATGGTGAACCTTGCAAACCTTGTTATGCTCTTCTGAAAGTAGTGTTTACTTTTCCTTTTTTAGGCTAGAATTTTTGTGAATCATCCATTGTCGCTTTTCACCCCGCTCATTCTCTATCTTTCGATTGTTTGCTTCCTCTGTTCGCACATAACGCTCGATCATTTTTTGCAATTCCCTTGGGTTTTTTGGCATATCCTTCATCAACTCCTTGTATTACTCTCAGGATCTCATGCCCCTCGTAAAATCACCTAATGATGATTGAAACAACAAATCTCGAACTTGCAAGCTCTCCGTGACGAACCGGCTATGGTACTCCTCGAGGCTTTCATTGTTTTGCAGTGCTATATTGTTGAGATCCGCAATCGTTCTGGTAAACTTCTTTTTTTGATAGAAATGTCCCAAAAATAAATATGACAATTGTGCCCAAGACTTGATACTTCCGTGAAAAAGGTCTTCGTACCACGTAATCGCAGTGCCTGATAGAAAGATGGGAAATGCTTTGCAAACTAGTTCTATGTTCGCATCCCAGAATCTCATATTGTTTCTATATGAATGTAAAAACTCTTATGGATCCGTGGTAACATCATAAACTTTAACGTGTAGAGGAAGTTTGAATTTTTTAGGCATTCGGAAATCTCTTAAATGTGGTGTGAGAGGCGACTTATCCATGTCATCTTCTGCGACAATGTCACGCAGCTCTTCCTCAGAGTGCTTACATTTGCGTTCTTGATTTGTTCTTTTCTCTGGCCTTGGGGTTTTTTGCCTCAAAGTCTTCAAGAATTGATCATACAGATCCTCCCTGTTCGCCTCTGAGAATGCTGCAAACGTTCGTTTTTCCTTATCACCGTTTGGAGATTCAGCCTCCTCTTCCTCCTTTTCTGTTTCTTTTTTACTAAATCATTTTCTCTCTACTGGGTGTGTGATGCTGCTAGTGGTGTGTTCCTTCATCTTGTCCTAGAATTTGTTCTTATGACTGATGGTTGTGGCTTTCTGCGCTTCTAGTTAATGCCATTGTTTACCTGAGCAGCCTAATAATGAAAGGAAAAAAATTTCGTTCCCTACAGTCAGTGCCAATGATGTGGTAGCCTGTTCAGGTAGCCTCTTCTCGGTTCACTTGCTTTGATTCCTTTAACTGCATATGTGGTCCCGGAAGTGATTCCGAGAGAGCGAGTCCGATGATCAAGTCAGTCCTCTCTTCAAGAAATGGAATTTCTCTCTATTATACCGCTAACCTTAGCTTCTATAGAGCTTGTTGTATTTATAAGCTCATTCCCTTTGTCGTTCTCTGCTCTTAGGACTTTGAGATTGTGGTCACACGACTTCTCCCACGTTCCTCCGCCGTGGCCGTTCGCTGCATGTCCCATTTTTCCCAGCCCACGTTCTCTGCCACGACTTGTGATTCCTGTGTTCGCTGCACCTGCCTGTCCATTGTATGGACCGATGTTTGACGGGATAATGCTGGGATGGGTTTAGCGACTCTCAACCCATTGATTGCTAGGCCACACCTACACCGCCTATTAAAAGCAAAGCTAATATAATTTCCGCGCAGCGAGGCATCGAATTTTACGTTGGATGGTGAGTACAATTTTACAATTTTCTGGCTGCAATTATTTCTGTTATGCGTACAGTTGGAATTATTCATTGAAACTTAGCTATGGTAAAACCGCACCCTAAATTATATTTTTTTCAAAATTATATAGTACATTATGTACTAGAAAAAACAAAAATAATTCATTTTCTAAATCCGTGACTGAAGGTACATGCTAGCTAGATCCAAATAATGAGAAACTTTGTCTTTTTCATAGAATGAAACCAAAACGAATTATTGGCATGGTTCCTTTAACCATTGACGTACCAAAGATGCATGAGACAAAATCTGGGAAGAGATTCACCGCATTTAGCCCTCAATACCCTCGCCTTTATGGCCCCGGCTACACTAGCATTACTGTCATTATCGAGAAGGTAAATCACAGCAAACACCCAAACTACAACATTGATTCACGACTGTACTCGCTGACCACAAGGGATCCCTCCATTTGGATAAATCTCCACACTGCGTCTGGCGAGAGTCAAACCCGCGGTAGCAGGATTGAAACCAGAGGCTTAACCACTGGGTCGATTGTGTGGGTGTCGTATTTACCCCTCAGCAACCACGATTTAGTGGATTATCGCAGGCTGCACTATATCATTAATTAAATATTATAATTAAATTTTATTTGGGGAAGAGATTCACCATATTTAGTCCTCAACAATCACGATTTAGTGGATTACTATTGCACGTTGAGCCATATTATTAATTAAAATATTAAAATTAAATTTTATTTTAAATTTTAGTCATTTAAGAAAAAATATATGAGTTATGAAGTGAAATAATTAATTTAGTTAGAAACCGTTAAATACTGAAAACAATAATAATAAAATATAATTATTTTTATAATATTTCATTCAAATTATTTAAAAAGTAATTATTTATATGTTGAGATTCATTTTAAAAGGTTATAATAATTATATGTATCTCATTCCAATAAATAAAAGTATATGTCAAATGACCTTATTAGTCACTAGTGGAGGGAGGGGTTATTAAGGCGGTTTTATCGGACTAGAGTTCCTTCTCTGGTCTTGCCTTTGATCGTCACCAATTAAAGGCGGTTATGAACCGCCTTTGAAAGGTTAAAGGAACCACCTTTAATAGGTTCCGAACTCGGAAGGCGGCTGGGTTCCTTCGGCCTTGGGTGTTGTTCCGAACTCGGAACCCCCGTTCGAGGCGGTTAATAACCACCTTTAAATGCCTGGTTGAACCAACTTTACCGGTTTTTGAGCTCAGAAACCGATCAGATTCTTTGGGGTTATGCTAACGGCTACGAACTCGGAAAGAAAATTGTGTCTATTTTTGGTCCTATGAGCTAGGCAATTCCATGATCGACACTCCATTCCGATCCCAATCTATAAATTTTTGGGAGTGCATTTTTTTGTAAATTTACTTCCGAGTTCAGAAGCCCATTCGGCTACACAAATATAATAAGGTTGAATGTAGTTACGAACTTGGAATCAACACAATTCACAAATTGAAAATTATATTTTCATTCAAATCCCCGGCTCAAAACAGGTCTCATTTGAAGACAAAAATTGTAACATAATACACAAATATATTGTACTTGGTCCCAAAAATCTACAGAAAATGCTAACTAAGAAATACTCTAGATAGGAATAAAAATGAACACAAATCTATTCCGAACTATCACTACATACTAATGTATCTAAAATATGTTACTATACCAAGTTGGGATTTTCAAGAGAGGGAGAGCAGTTAATAATGAGATGCCTTGCCAAACAATTCCTTGCATCGTTGATTTCTTCTTTTGAATAGGGTCTCATTGCCTTTGAAAGAACTTAAGCATTTCAAGATATTAGCAAATACAAATTGGACATTGAGAAACTATTAATGTTTAAGATAAGAGAATGTGAAATTACCTTGTCAATTTCAAGAAAATCATCATTTACATCTTCTATGCACTCTATTGCTTACAACATTACGTAATAGCAACATTGCCACATTTGGGCTTGTTTCTTATATTGAGTAAAAACCACATTAAACTTGTAACGTATACAAATAGCTAAATAAATCACTTTGGAAAAAGAAAAGAAAATGTACTAATTTATACGTTGCTTTCCACCACCTCAAATTTCATTCCATCAACTTCACAAGTATCCTTCATAGCGGACTCCAAAATCTTGATGATTGCTTCCGATTGTTGGAAGTGCAATGGGTTCATCCAACACACTCATTTTTGTTCGGTGAGGTGAGTTTTTCGTACCCAGTGAGGTGAGTTTTTCGTGACTTGTCCTCTTGGAACCGGTTGTCTAATTTTGTTCGGTGATGTTTGGACCGGTTTGGGTGTTTTGTGAACCAGTTTTAGTGTAGCTTGGACCGCTTTAGGTGCTGTTCGACGTGTGACTTTCAAATGGCGATCTTTTATAGGATCGGCATAAATAAGTCAATGCGGCCACAAAATAAACATTCTTAGTGTTGCCCCGACATATTTGTATTCGCCAGCCGGAATAGGCAATGGAGCGCCCTTCACCAACACGTTGTCTAGAGAAACTCTTGACAAACCTTCTGTAATTGGTACTGTGTGATGATATCACATTAACTCATGCAAAACTTCATTGGCTATGTGGACTGGTCTACCATCTATGTCTCGATCAATGTATAATTCACACATATGATAACCCTGCATCGCACCAATTACATTTGTCAACCATTTCAACAAAATTATGGTGAACGATATAAAAAATGATAATTGTGTAACTTTTTATCACTTGCGATGATGGCTTTGTCGAGGTTCTCGGCCTCGTTATAGGAGTTTGAATGATTGCCATTTGATTTACCTCAACATCCTTAAGAGAATGATGTGAACATCTTGATAGTGGTGTTCAATTGGGTGTCAAAACATTTAAGTTATCGGGATTAGCAAGGCCCGTGCATTGGATCAACTTCCGAATGAAAATGTCTCGTTGCTTAATCAGTTTCTCTTTTTGAAGGGATTGTTTTTGCAAAGTGTGTATCCGCGATGGTTGTACTGTGCTCCCCTAGAGTACCGAGTAATCCCAAACGCCTCGCTTTGGGTCATGAACCCTCCCATTCCCCTAATACGCCACACGTGTTTGGGTTTTGGTGTAGCCTCAATAAGTATGTCTTTCTTATACGTGGGTATAAATTTCCTCCAATTCGTCATTCTTTAATTTTTCCTGACCGTTATAGTTATCGGAATTGATTAGCTAATATATAAGGGAAAGTGGGTATAGAGAAGATAAAATAACCCGAGCGTGAAAGTTTACCACTCGTTCCAGAATTTCTTTTTCCTCCAGATTCTTGTACATACCCTCCTTATTTTGTCGACCTTTGAGGAACAAATCACACCGATCAATATCATCCACATTCATTGGTCTTACAGTTTCCCTTGCCTCTTCTTCGGTCATCCCAGCCTTGATTGAAATTTGGACATCTTTTTCAATATGTTCTTCCACGAATTGCATTGCCGCAATTCTATACCCCCCCCCATGGCTTAAATGATGAGGAACTATATTCAAACTGGCTAAGTGTTGTTATTCTTTCCACATACCCTATGTTAGAGACATGCCAACACTAAAGGCGCCTTCATCTAAATACTTTGTAAATTAAAATTTTGATTACTAACATTAGAATTATTCTCCAACATCCTTCTCTTGTGGATCTCCCAAATTTTCGGTTGAATGTGTGTGTACGTTATCCACGTCCAATCACCCTTCTGCGAAGAAAAATGCAGTCTCTAAACAAAGTATATTTGTGTTCCTGCCAACCCTTCCACATCATGGTTGTTGCCTTCTTTCTTAGAAGTGACATATCCAGGAAATTAATTTTGAAAGATCTCTAAGAGAGTTTAGAACGATGGGAGTTAAAATAAGGGGAAAATTAATATGTTTAATAAGAGATGCGAAAAACACTATGTCCATTAAGGGTACCTTGCATTCCATCCATAGGGTCTCCTCATAGTCCTTTGGCACCTCATGCCAACTATCGTACTTGATGTTGACCCTTGTTCTTCCTATCTTTGCAACCCAACTAGACCACTTTCTCGTTCTTTGGACAAACACTTTGCGGACTTGTTGAAAACCAATGTTGTCAACTCTTTCCTAGCCATCCTATGCTCTAGTGCTCTACAATAGGTTTTGGTTATTCCTCTCTCCCCAGACACATCATCACCATCGCCACTAAATCCCAATTGCGAGGGTTGGGAATTCCGTTAACGTGGCGGATCATCACGATTCCGTTTCTTTGACATTGTTAACCTATACATCAACAAATTTCTCAACATTTTATGAAACTAACTTCCATCTAGCATTGTTAGTGAAGTTCTAAACCCTAAATTTGTCTCTAGGTCAACCAACAACCCTCACTATATCAAACACAAAATTTCATAATTCATAGTGCTATCTAAATCATATTCTTTAGGTAAGATCCTAAAATACAAGATTGAACTAGGATTATGAACATTAGCCCTAAACAAACCTAACAATGAAAGAAAATATCTCTCTCATTCAAGAAATCTAGGGTTTAGAAGGACCAACCTTTATATCAAACAATGAGAGCTTCATCTCACTCAAACACTGCCCACCTACAAGTTGTGTAGCAAATAAGCTCAAACATAAAAATAAAGGAAGAAAATGAAGTGAAAATTTAAAAAAAAATGGAGAGGAAAGTGGGTGTATCAATCATAGAACTTGTACCTTTGATTTGAAGATAAAGAGAAATGGAGATTAAAGGATGGAAGAAATGGAGTATAAAGATGGAGAGGTGTTGTTGTGGTGGGAAATGAGGGAAAATGGTGGGATTCATAAAGGTATATAATATCCATTTGAAAAACTGCCTTTAATGCTATTTTTCCCGTCTGAAAGAGCTTCTCAACTCGGAAGCTATTCCACCTTTCATCAAAACCCTCGGAACATGTTCTAAACTTGGAACTCGTGTTAGTATAAAAAATTTGCAAAAATAGAGTTCAATTATTTTCAAACAATAGAACCCCAAATTGAGTTCTCCTCAAACCCCAACCCCTACAATCAACAACAATTCATCCAACCCGCAACAATGTCAAGCAAGAGGCCAACAAAGAAAGGCATCGGGGTGGCTAGAGACCGTAGCTATAAACCCTTTCAACAAATTGGGGCATCAGAATGACTTTTCTCCGCGAAAGCATAGGAGAGGTATGTTGAGTTTATAAAGCATAAATTTATTAATTCCAAGGTTATTAAGGCATTATCTATTGAGGAATTATGTTTGCACTACTTTTTAGATAGATTTAAGGTTCAACACCTTGAAAGATTGATGTACTTAGAAGATAGTGTGTACCATGATGAGGTGGTACAATTTTATGCAAATTTAGGGCAAATCTTTAGCGATAGGGATAGTATGAAGGTGAATGGGAATATAATAATGGTTAACAAGTATACAATATGTGAAGTCCTAGAATCAAGCTATACCTTACCTGAGAAATTGATAGCCAAAACCGATCCCCATGGCTCCCTAGAAATCTATCACCAACAATGTTGGCCATCCGTCACCGAGAACACCCCGCCAAGCCCCTTAGAAATGGCTAAGAAATATTTTGGGCAAAGAGAAGCTACACCGGCCCGGCGAATAGTTATGACATTGGGGTTCTCACGGTTGAGATGCCTAATTTATGAGTGTGTTTACTTGAATGTGTTGCCCACGAGTGGGCACATATGTGAGCCGACGATAGGTAATTTGATGCTCTTCTACTATGTGATGGAGGGTGTGAGGATAAATCCTAAGTATACAATACTCATAAGCATGCTAAAGGCGGCGAATGCAAAGAAGAAGGATCTACCCTACAGTGGATTGATTACCGCCATGATTAAGAAAGCTGTAGGCTTAACTCAAGACCATGCTCAAAGACTAGAGTACTATGATAAGGTATGGTTCCAACATAAGAACTTGCATCTTTGATTTGACGGTAGATGGGCGCACCGCATGATTCTGGGCCAAGCCACAAAGAATGCAAAAAGGGCTAGGGATTAGGATGTTGATAGAGCCGAGGGTTCATCTTCTCGTAAGGTTTGAATTTATAATATTTAAAATTCAATTTATATTATGTCCACACATTATATATTTTAATTTTTAAACAATGTGTTTGTATTTTCCTTGTGTTAATAGGTTTGCAAAGTGGTTGGTAGAGCATTTTTTTCTGGGTACTTGAATTGCATTCGTGGAAATATGGAGCAAACCCACAACATGTTGGCTCGAGAGGAGGGGCATCAACAATGTTTCTTGGAATCCCAAGGAATCACTCTTGTGGTTAGCAAAGATGAAGAGTCACCAAACTTGGAGCCGGTTGTTTTGGAGAGTGAGGAGGAGGCGGAGGAAGATCCAAACCAAGAGAAAGAGAACCTCGATGAAGACGTGGAAAATATGTTCTAGTTGGTTAGGGAGAAGGAACCTAAAAAACATGAATACTTGAATCTTATGTTTCATTTGTGGGATTTATGTACGGTTCGAAGACATTATGTTAATGTGTGGGATTATATTTAATATTGGATTTCTTAATATTCTATAATCCAATAATATGTTGGAATATTTTAGTATATGTTTTAGCTAATTATGTTGGTAAACTAAAGGTATGAAAACAGGAAAAATTATTGAATGTTAAAATTGCTACTATGGTTACGAGTTCAAAAACTAATCATGCCTTTTAAAAAACGACAACCAAGGGTTACGATTCTGGAAGTTGATCGGCTCTAATTTGATATAACAGCCGAGTTCGTCTGCCATTTCCATCCTGAATCTGGTTGGAAGATGGCATGTTTTATTTTGGAGTACTTATCAGGTTCCAAGTCTGGAAACTGATCGTGCCCTTTTAACAAAAGGCTGAATTACCATTTCCGAACTCGTAAAGGGGAATTCAGCCCTTTGTTTTAAGGGGGCGATTAGGTTCCAGACTCAGAACCTCCCCTGTATTTAAGAAAAGAAATCCCTAAATCGACTCAAAACCCTAATTTCGTCAATTTGCAGAAAACGAAATCCCATTTCCGGCCTCGAAGAAGAAATTTCCTTCAACCACTCAACACCTAAGGCTACTTTGACATCGTAATGGCAAGGGGAGGTTCATCACACAACCCTCATGCTAGATCGACTGGAAATAATCCCGAGTATGACAATGTCAAATTTGTTTCATATGGTGCACAAAAGAGGTATGAACTTCTACGTTCTAAAGGGAAATTGATTGATTGTTATGCAATTGATTTCAATGAGGTTATGAGACTAGGTTTATCATATTTCTTAGAAAACTTTAAGGACCAATATGTTGAGAAACTACTTGCTTTCACCGAAACCTCCCATTTTGAACTTGTATGTCAATTAGTAATCTACATGAGCTCCCGAATGAGGCTTACTCCACTAGGGTAGGGGGGTTTGATATTCCTCTTAATAAATGGATTTTGAATGAAACCCTAGAGTGCCTGTAAAGGAACCCTGAGAGTGTTTACCCGGAAGACACCGAGGGCCCGTTGGATGATTGTTATCATAGGGGAAAATGGCCTGAACGTGTTGATCCCTCTTACGTAGACCCTATAAAACTTAGTATTGGGTATTTCTAACCGGATGCGGTAGATTTGGGGAAGCCCGAGACCTTTTATCTTCCTCTATTGTCAAACGCCGATCGTATCATTTTTGAGATTATTGCAAGATGTTTAGTTCCATCTTCCGGCCACGTGACTTATCCCAACTATGCTTGCTTGATGATATTCTATTTGATAATGGAGGGTAGTAAGATCAACCTCGGGGTGGAGATCTTTAAACACATGCTCCATATTGCCACTTTGAAAAAGGGTGGTGAAAAGTCTTCCATACGAGAGTTTGATCACCACGATATTGAAGAAGGTTGAAGGGTTGGATGTTGGCAGTGAAGAGAAACCACCAAATTTTTTTGAAAAAAAATAATTTTAAAATAGGGGGTGGATCTTGGTTGGTGGTAAATGATGCGATAAGCCCAAGCAAGGAGGGGATTTGAGCAAGAGACTGATATTTGAACAAGGTGCACCAAATTGTCTTTTAATCTTTGACTTATATACATTGTCTTGATGCATATTAATATTTGTATGTTTAACTATTGTAGAATCCAAGAAGGCCTATCTCAAAGGTATAAGAGATTTCTATAAATGGGTCCGCAAGGAGTTTGCCGCGATGAAGGGGAGAATTTTGAAGATTGATAAAAGACAAAGAGCCTACGAGCGCCATATCGCGGCAATAGACAATCCTCGTCTTGATCAATTCACATCCACGAGCGATCTAAAGGATGACTTGGAGTCCTATATTCCATAGATTTTGCTAGTCCTGTTGCTCTTATTTCCCATTGCTCTACATGGTTAGAATTGAGACTCGTTCATTTCTAAGTTTTACTTCGGATGTTGATTTACAGTTATCTCCAATACACTTAAGAATAGTTCAGACTATGGATTTATAATTTGATTACCATGATATATTCAAGCAACTTCTTTTAAGGGCTCCGAATGATTAGGAATTCATTTAATTTCAACAAAAAGAAAACTACAACCTTGAATGTTGTGTACCCTACTTCTTATGTTTTCTTTTCTTAGTAATCTTCTTGGACACCCTCTTTTTACAAGTGACCTTTCCATGGACATCACCCTAGATTCCCTCATCATGATTTCTACGTCCCACGAAACTATTCAAGCTAATATCGTCCTTCTCAAGGAATATAGCATCATCGATAACAACACTGGTGGAATTTTGACCGAAACCAACAATTTCTTCGACTTCATAATCTTATACAAATACTTGTTTCCCTTCCACCACTATCTCCCACCTAGGATCGGAAGGGTCTCTCACGTAGAAAACCTGGTGTGTTTGGGATGCTAAGATGAAAGGATCTTCTCGACAACCGATCTAACTCCTGTCAACAAGTGTGAAACCAAAATCCTGAGTACGTTGTCCATTGTTGAAATCCTCTCACTGATATTTAAAAATAGCAACTCTCATTGAAACATAGTCCAGCTCCCAGATATCCAAAATTGTGCCAAAATAACACTGATGAGCATACATTGGATTATTATGACTTGCACTACTGATACGCAAAGCTTCAAAAACTAGGGAGACTCCACTATTCTAAGACACACCATTATTATCCACAGATTTTGTTGCGAATGGAAAACCATTGATATAATATCCTCCATGAGATAGAACAGTACCCAGTGGTCTATGAGCCAACCATTTCACTGTCATAGGATAATCTCCCATGGCTACGTGTTCATGCAACCATGACAAAAAAAAGTACCACTATGTAATTCCAAGACCTAGGTTTCATTAAAATTAGGGTTTGAGCCTCTAATGGAATCTATTTGAATCTCTATGTATGGGAAAAAATCTGCATGATTCCAAAGAACATAAAGATGGGTGGTACTTAAATATTCCACCCTAGGGCTTAATAGTTTCCCCTACCTAACTCCATGACCCTCAAACCGTCCCTCATGTCTATGGCTTGGGACCCAAACCAAATCGACCTCCTTTAAATAATTAGTACAAAAATTAATGACCACCTCTGCTACATACCTCTGTACAATACTTGCATCAAGCTTATACCGATTCTTCACAAAATGTTTGAATATTTTCATATACCTTTCAAATGGGTACATCCACCTAAGAAATATAGTACCAAAAAGCTTTATCTTCAAGACTAGATGAACATACAAGTGGACCATGATGTTAAAGAATGATGGTGGAAAATAAATTTCCATCTGGCAAAAAACTTCAACAATAATTGACTACAAACGGTCCAACTTCGACACACTAATGCTTTTGCTACAAATAGACTTGAAAAATAGATAAATCTTCATATGCATATTCTTACATGGGATGGCAATGACGATCGAATTGCAATGATGCTCAATTCCTGCATTAGATTGTGTCAATCATGAGACTTCAACCCCACAAGCTTCAACTCCTCAACTGACACACAAGTAGTGATATTCGAAGAATAGGCGGCTGGGACTTTAGCACCCTTCAGGGTCTCACAGAAAAACATTTCTCCACTTGAGACATAAAATAACAAGCAGGGGGTAAGAAACAATTTTCATAGGAACTCACAGGGCATAGGTTCTTCTTAATTCCCATCTCGACAAAATATAACCTAGCCTTATGTCTGTCCTTCATTTTTCCCAAGGTATTCAACAAGGTCCCAAACAAAGGATCATGAACACTCTTCTCAATATGCATAACATCTAGACCATGTCTAATATCCAAATGCAGTTTACGTTTCTTCTTCCCAAAGTCATTGGGAAAATTCTACACTGTTTCAAATATCGGCATGCATGTTCGTACAACCGGAGCTTCTCTAGCCTCTACTTCCCCATTGAACCATTTTTTTGCCAAATGCCATGGACGATCAGCTGGAAGAAACCTACGATGACCTTGATAAACAGTTTTACAACCATATTTAACTGATGGTGATCAGTGTCCTTCTCACACACAGGGCATGCAAAGTGGTCTTTCACTGAGTAACTGGACAAATTACTGTAGGCGGGAAAATCATTGATAGTACAAAATAACACTACTTTCAATATAAAATTATCTTCAACACACCTATTATGTGTCCACACCCCCTTCTTAAATAACATAAAGAAATACTCAACAAGAGGAGCAAGATACACATGTATTTCTTTACCTGGTTTCTTAGGACCGGGAATCATCACAGATATCAACACGTACTTACGTTTCAATATTAACCATGACAGAAGATTGTAGATGGCCAACATAACATGCCAAGAACTAGTTGTACTACTCATATTACCAAATGGATTCATTCCATCGGTGCATAGGCCGAACCTCAAATGCTAGACTTCTTTTCCAAACTCGGTGTAAAGAGCATCGATTTTTTTCCATTGCTCACTATCTAATGTATATCTAATCACATTATCCACCGGTCGATCCCTCTGTGCGTTCCATTGCAACAATTTTGCATCTTCCTTATATGCAAACAATTTTTGCAATCTGGGACGATTGGGAAATACCACATCACTTTTGATGGTGTTTTTTTCTTTATTTCAGTTACCACTTCTGCACCCACCGCAATTGCCCCTCATCAATTTGTACCGAGACTCACTACATACCCGACATGTTTCTTGATTTTCATCTTCTTTCCCCCGGTACAACATACAATCATTAGGGAAAGCATGTTTTTTTTTCAATTACAATCATATTGGGAAAACAACTTTTTTCATGGCGTATGACCTATCCGGCATCATGTTACCTTCTGGGAGCAATTCCCTAAGCAATTCTAGAGTTTCTGTCATCGACTTATCAGTCCACCCAAATTTAGCCTTCAAATTAATTATCCTCAAAGTCGCACAAGTACCGAATGTTTTGAACCGAGATACAATGGTGTATCTTTGTCATCAATTAAAGATTGCAATGCCTCGGGTTTACCATGGAACTCTCTAGCAATTTATTCAACCATTTCTTTGTATTCCGCATTCCCATCTAATTCATCTTCCACATTTGTGTCACTCAAATCAATCGTCCGTGATGATTCCCCAACTTCTCCATGCTATACCCAATGGGTGTACAGAGTTTGAAACCCCTTTATTATTAAATGTCCCTGCAACTTCTTCCTCACTAAATACACATCATTTCTACAATCTTTACAAGGGCATCAGGCTCGCACAACACCATTTTTAGAGGCGTCATCAAACACTACCATAAGAAATGTTTCAATCAATGACAAGTAATCGAGTGATTTTCTAAGATCATTACCAATGAGTTCATCCCATTCCATATCCTATAAGTTAATTAAAATGCAACCCATTAGCGTGCTCACAACAATAATCATAGCCCCTAAAAACTAGTTAACCTATCTACAAACGCTAATTCAAGATTTAATTTATGTATACATATATGTCAAACCAATAATAATTATGTAAGATAAAATTTTAGACAACTAACCTTCTCCAATGAATGCAATCCTCTTCAATAGAATATGATAGGGAGAAAACCCTTCATATTTGATTGTTTGTACTGAGTTGAAGAAATGAGAGCATTTTTGTTATTATAAAATAATATAAAATTGGAAAAATTCATTCCGAGTTCTAAAGGTTACGAACTTAGAAGAGCTATGATCTCTTCACTCTTGATACTAACATGGTGTTATGGACTTGGAACCCACTCGTTCCCTGTTTCCAAACTCGGAACATGCATCAATCAAAGGCGGCTAGACAAAACTACCTTTAATTAGGGTTGATTAACGATAGTTTCACGGTTAACCGCCTTTAATTAGCCCTAATTAAAGGCAGTTACTACAAAAATGCCTTTAATTGAACAAAAACCACCTTTGAATCTTTTTTGCTAGAGCGGATCGGAGGTTCCGAGTTTGGAACCTTTGAAATAAGGCAGGACCGCTTCTTTTTATTAAAAACTGCCTTCTATCGTCGCCTTTAATAGGCTACTCTCTACTAGTGGGTATCACTAACTATAAAATGCCCCCATTTAAAAACTAGTCGGTCTAAAATAAAAATTTGTCATACATTAATAAATAAATTATATGTATACATATTTCTATCAAAATTACTATATCATTGTATAAAAAACCGAACATTTTGTTATTTCAGATTATGTGTTTCTTTGGATTTTCTTTAGTGATATATATATGTGTGTGTGTGTGTTTGTGTGTGTGTGTCTGTCTGTCTGTCTGTGTGCACACACAAATATTATACTAATATATATGTATGTATATATGTATGTATATGGTTTTAAATGTTTTTTTAGAAGTTATATATTTTAACAAGTTATGATTGATTATATATAGTAAATAATTAAAACTAGTAACAAATTATAATATTAGTATGTTAACAATTTATGATTGATAATATATAGTAAAATATTAAAAGCAATAACATATTATAATATTCAGTATGTTATTTTTAGACAACTTGGGTTTACGATAGTCAAAATGACTTCAATATCCCTGATTGATAGCACCATCCAAAAGCAAACAATTTCTATTATATGGTGCTTGGGATAAGGGTAATAATATGTCATTGTATTCATGATCTCACGGTGCATTATATAGTGGTACAAAAGACCTGTACAAACTAGGAAAAGGAAATAGAATATAGTTACAATTACAAGTAATATCTATATTTCTTAATACTCCTCCTCCTCAAGTTGGAGCATGGGGATCATAAAAGCCCAAGTTTCCAAGTAGTGAATGAAACTAGTTCCGTCTGAGAGCTTTGGTAAACAAGTCTGCAGGTTTTTCTGAAGTGCGGATATGATAAGTAACATTAGTACCAGACTGTACAAGATCCCGGACAAAATGACAATCAATTTTGATATGCTTTGTACGTTCATGGAACATTGGATTTTCCGCAATATGAAGAGAAAATTGAATGTAAAAACAATTACATAGGAGTAGAATGCCAACACCTAAGTAAATACTTAAGTCGAAAAACTCACAAGTAACAACCGTAGCACGGAACTCTGCTTTAGTAAAAAATTGAGAAACCATAGGTTGCTTCTTAGTCTTCTAAGAAATTGGATGATATCCAATCATCACAAAGTAACCGGAAAGAGAGCGTTGGGTAATAGGTCATGCAGCCCAATCAGAATCACTATAAGCAGTCAACTGTAACGCACTACAGGAAGAGAGAAATCAACCTTGACCAGGATGACTCTTCAGGTAGTCCAAAACTCAAATAGCAGCTCTCCAATGAGGAACACATGGAGACTTTATAAATTGTGCAAGTGTATAAACCGAATAGCTAAGCTCAGGACGTGTAATGGTAAGGTATACCAGGCATCCAACCAGGCGCTGGTGTTGCTCATGATCATGGTAAAGTGAACCTTCAACACGCTCTAAATTGTGTTGTTTCTCAATAAGAAAATCAGCCGGTTTAGAAGCTGATAAACCTGTGTCATATAAAATGTCCAGGGTATATTTTCGCTGTGAAAGATACATCCCATCCAATCTTCTAGCAATCTCTATACCTAAGAAATACTTAAGCAAACCAAGATCTTTCATATGAAAATAAGAGCTCAAGTATATCTTGAATTCATAGATAAGCGATGAAGAACTACTAGCAATAACTAAATCATCCTGCAAGCACATGCAAAGAAACTGAACTACGGGAGAACACAAAGAGAGAGTAATATTCTTTACTCTAAACAAATCCTAATGCACGCAAAGCCTGAGCCAATTTGGCAAACCAATTGTGAGGGGCTTGCCGAAGACCATAAAAAGATTTTTGAAGGCAACATACATGTCCAGGAGGCACAGGATAACCAGGGGGGCCGCATAAAAACCTGTTCATGCAGACCATCATGTAGAAAAGAATTATGCACATTCATTTGATGAAGTTCCAAACCACAAATGATTGCAACAGATAAGAATAAGAAAACTGAACTCATTTTTGCCACAGGAGAAAATGTCTCAGTATAGTCAATCTCTTCAATTTGATGATTCCCAAGAACCACCAGGAAAGACGTTCAATGGTACCATCATACATGAACTTGGTACAGTAAACCCATTTGTAACTAATTGTAGTCTTATCCAGAGGTAGATGAGCTTTCATCCATGTCTTATTACGCTCAAGAGCATTAATCTCATCAACCATAACATCATGCCAATGAAAATGCTTCAAAGCCTCAGAATAAGTGGTGGGATCTACACTAGAAGTTACTGCACCCAAAAATCTAGAATGCGTACTAGAAAAATTATAACAATTTACAAAATCATTAAGAGAATAGAGAACACATGAGGATAGTGATGGCGTATGAGTGATCGTAGCAGTAGGGTGGGAGGGGTCAATATCAGTAATAGCATAAAAAAATCTTCCAAGTATTGAGGAAGTTGAAGGTCATAAACACTCTGTCGGGGAGGAGGCAGCGACGGGTTAACCAGCGAGGCAGGCGGTGGAGTAGGCAGCATATGGTGGTGGACGGTAGAGTCTAGGGTAGGGATGTCGTGTCAGGTGGAAAAATTGGAAGAGGCAAGATGCCATCCGGTGACTCGTGAGGCACAAAGCTGATGGTAGCCGGTAGTGCGTGAGGCTCGTGCGGTGGATCTGGCATCGGCTCGGGCGGTGCATCGGTGAACCGATCACCAGCTACCAATTGAAGCCGGTTGAAATGGCGTAACTATGGCTGATGATGGGTAGTGCTTCGGTGACGGCGGTGATACCGGTGGTAAGGTGGTGGCATCGCTGGGATGCACTGATGAGGCCGAATTCAGAGAGTCAGTGTACAGAAACTAGTTGTCAAAGAAATCAGCATCTCGACTGTTGAAAAAAGTACGAGATTCCAAATCATAAAGGTAATAGCTGATGTGCTTCATTTAGCGTGCGTTAACCATTGCACCCGGTATAGTTTTTAGCATTTTTTGTTGGGCGGATTGCTGGTATTAGTTAAGTTTACATGACAAGGGGTTTAGATGGTCATGTTTACTTTTATTTTCTAAATCCTACGTTTTGTACACTTAATTAGTACTATTGCATATCTTGTATCCACGGGCTCCTAGATCTTTCATTTGATCATATTCTACGTGGGTACCTTTTGGTTATATTCTATGTGAAGTTTGTTCATAAGGGCAGTAGAAGATATTAAAGGCCGTTTCCAAAAATGGTAGAAGAGATCAAAGGCTATTCACCTCTAGAATGTTATTAGACCATTGCGTGTTAGAAGGAGATTGGAGTCAAATATAGGCGACAACAGATATCAAAACGGCCAATGAAAAAATGGGGAATTGTGGTCCAATGAGTTGTGCCAAATTATGTGAAAGATTCGAGAAGAATTAGCCTTCAACGCAGATTTCATATGATTCATCTTCTCAAGCACTACAAAATCGACTACTAGAACTCAAAAATCGGACATACGGTTCACCCGTAGCAAAGAAAACAAGCTCAGCCGACCGAGGTACCACGGGTCAGTGCGGGCCATTCATGGTCAAGCACCAAAGGTTTGCATGTCACAGGTCACCCTCTCAAAGGGTTAACCGTGTGGCCTATCCATGCTAGAGTGTCACGACTACCTCCTAATTTCCATGTGCATCCCACTCAGCTTGGTTGCTCTCGGCACACTAAGCCTTCAGAGGGATGTGGTCGAGTATGCAGTGGAAATACACACACAAGTTTAGATTGGGACCAAGGCTTCACACACACAAGCCACAAATGCAATACAAGGCTTGAAACTGGGGAGAAAACACTCGTTTTAAATATTTTTAAAAAGGTAACTGGATGTGGGTAGCTCAGTACTCCACATATATGATGTATCAAGTACCAGGTATAAAGACAAAAGAATGTCAATGGAAACAAGGCCCGTATGCCATAATCTTAAAGAAAGAAACTAAGGTAATGTACTAGCTAAGTCTATTACAAGCAAAAGAGAAGACTACTGGGAAAAGGAGCTTGGGACATGTCTTATCGAGCCGTGACTCAACACTTAGTGTGCTAGCCTGCAAGCGATAGGGCACTGTGTGCACGGGTGTTGGGCACAAACGGCTCGGGAATGGTACACAGTGCATCGTGTGCATAGAGGGGGACATCACTTTCCGTGAGCGGTTAAACGGTCGGTACTGGATGACCCACACGCATGTGTGGTGCGATTTAAGAAGACTGGTTCACATACACTCATTGAGCGGCATGAGACCACAACATTGTTATGGTGTGTATGCAAGCATGAGGTTGCATTAAGGTTGGGTGATAAGCCTAATCCCATAACATTCTCCCTCACTCAATTCGGCGAACGGCCCTGGAGCAATCAATTCTCCAAGGTACTTTGCTACCCACATTTGTCTTGTACACTTCTATCTTAAGAAAGAGGTTGATTCATTTACTGGCGCTGGTGTACTCTAATGTAGCTGTGGTCCTCGGATTTTTTTCAGTTCCATTTTAAGCTGGCTTGATTTTATAGCACCCACTCCTAGATCAACGGCCAAAGGAATGTCCAACTCTGGATGCTATCCGGTATGCATCATCATCTGTTCACATCTCTGCTTCCTGCCTTGTGGGTATACGTCAATCCATGCATCTCTTTGAAAATCCATGCCGAGGACTAGACCAAAGTCATCCATTTTAACATGGAAATCCATTATGGCTTTCATGGTGCCAACCTAGACCTAGCATCTCCTCGCAACTCCTAATACCGGTTAAGCTATACTATTAATAGCCTTCATCATGCCCACATATTTCTCTAATGTGAGCCCCAATCATGATGCCTCTGACTTGAAGACATACACATGGCTAGCTCCTGTATCAACCGTTGCTCTGATTGGTTTTCCATTCACACGCAAGTCTACATGCATCAATGCTTCATTTGTTTGTCATGCTGATTTCACATAGATGATCTTAGGTTCGTCAAGCTTAGGTGTGGCTTTCTTTGCTCTTCCTGGCTGAGCTATAGCTCTCTTTGCTCGCACTGCAGCAACCACCCAGTCAATCTCAGGCTCCATTAATGGATTTAACTGTCATGGCTCTATTGATCCCACCATGGAATTACACTGCAGATTCAATGATCCCATGGAGCATAGTTCTTTCTCTTCAGGCCCATACTCCTTAGCCGAATACTCCTGAACTACCATGCTCAATGCCTCCCTGATTTGTCTCAGGCTCTTGAGCAATATAGCAGTGATCCTCTGCTCTATTGGACAGACAACAAGGGCATGATTCCCTTTTAACGTCCCACACACAAGTTATGCCTTCCTAGTTTGTCCATTCCACCTTGGTTTGAACCCAACTAAACTAGTCGCACTTATACTAGAGCTTCCCCCATTCCTTCTCACACCTGAATTGGGCCTGTAGCTACCTCCGCCGCTCGGACTAGGTCTAAAGTTACTCCCCGCCTTGGGAGAACTAGCACCCACACTATTTCCCACCTTGGCAATAGTAGAACCATTCACCTCCCTATCAACTCTTTGTGATCCTCCGCCCCTATAGCCATCCAGACTTTTGACGAATGCCATTGCTGAGTTATAGTCAGTGCAAAAAACTCTCCTTAGCTTCAGTCTAGCCCACGGCTTCAATCCCTGGTAGAAGTCACTGAGTTTGTACTCCTCTGGATGGTCAGGAAAGTTAAGCATACAAGCCAAGAAAGCCGCCACATATTCCCTTATACTGCCGGTCTGGGCCAGGGTCCTGAGTCTCAACAATGCGCTCCTTCACATTGGTGGGCATGAATTATTGCTCCCCCTTGAGCTTCAATTTATCCTATGCATGTGTCGATGTCCAGGTGTCCTCTCTTTATCTCCGCATCTTGGGATCGCCACCACACCATAACAGTGCCCTCTAGGTATATCGTGGTAACAGTAGCTTTCTCAGCTTTCGAGTCAGTCTTGATCACCTTAAAGTATTACCCAACTTGTACAAAAAGTTATCAAGCTCTCTTACGTCAGGTGCCCCGCCATATTTCTTAGGCTCGTGGACTTTTTGTCTATGCACAGCATTGAAACCACTGGCACTACCCCCACCTTGGGATAAGTTACCCACAGCTCGCATGAGTACGTGCACATCTCTACCAATAGTGCCTCTCATCTTAGCAGCGTTGGATTCATGAGATGCCAAATCTTCCCCCAGCTCAACAATCTCCTCATCCTGATGTGCAACCTTTGCACTGGCCACCTCGATGTCTCTACAGATAATGGAAACATCTGGTTTTGTCTGATCCACTCGGTTAGCTAGGCTCCTAGACCCTTATGCCTCACCAAAAAGAAAACTCTCATTGTTCTCTAACCGATCGGTCTTCTTCGACATAGTAACGACATTTCACTATCCGCTCAAGGACTTCTTGAGCTATGATACCAACTTTCATGGGTCACCCTCTTAAGGGGTTAACCGTGCAGCCTAGCCATGCTAGAGTGTCATGACTATCGCCTGATTTCCACGTGTGTTGCACTCATCTAGGTTGCTCTCAGCACACCAAGCCTTTAGAGAGACGTGGTTGAGTATGCAGTGAAAATACATACACCAGTTTAGATTGGGACCAAGGCTTCACACACACAAGCCACAAATGCAATACAAGCCCCGAAAACTGGGGAGCAAACACTCATTTTCAATATATTGAAAAAAGGTAACCGGATGTAGGTAGCTTAGTACTACACATATATGTTGTACGGAAGTAATTACAAGTACCGGGTACAAAGACAAAAGAATGTCGAAGGAAACAAGGCACGTAGGATTGGACCTTAAAGAAAGAAACTAAGCTAATGTACTTGCTAAGTCTATTACAAGAAAAAGAGAATACTTTGGGGAAAAGGAGCTTGGCACATGTCTTCTCAGGTCATGACTCAACACTTAGTGTGCTGTCCTAGCGGGTGATTGGGCACTGCGTGCACGGGTATTGGGCGCAAATGGCTCCGGTGTTGTGCACACTGCATTGCAGGCACAGAGAGGGACATTACCAGCCGTGAGCGGTTAGGTGGTCGGCATTGGATGACCCAAAGGCATGAGGCATGGTTTAGGGAGACCGATTCATAGACACACATTGAGCGGTACAGGACTGAAGCATGGTTGTGGCGTTCATGTGGGTATGGGGTTGCGTTGAGTTTGAGTGATAAGCCTGACCCCATAACATTTGTTCTTCTTTCAAGCTCATAGATTTTCCATTTGATCATCTTTAATGGGTCACCCATAGGTACTTTTTGGTTACATTCTATGTGAAGGCCGTTCATAAGGGAAGCAGAAGATATTGAAGGTCTTTCGCAAGAACGATAGAAGAGATCAAAGGCTATTAACTTCTAGAATGGAAGTAGATGAAGGCCACAGACATCAATGTGTGGTAGAAGGAGATTGGAGTCAAAGATAGGCGGCAACGGAGATCAAAGCGGCCAATGAAGAAATGGTTAATTGTGGTCCGATGAGTTGTGCCAAAGTCTAAGAATGACCTCAGAAGAACTAGCCTTAAAGGATTATTCCATTTTATTTTTCTTCTTGAGCACTTCCAAATTGACTACTAGAATTCAAAAATTAGACTAAGAGTTCACCCGTACTCAAGGAAATAAGTTCAGCCAGCCAAGGTACCACAAGTCGGCATGGGCCGTTCATGGTCAAGCACCAACGGTCCATGCTAGAGGAGTTGTACCTTGCTAACAGTTCCAGCATGAGACAATGTGCAACCCACGCTATATCCCACAGTCCGCGCAGCAAGAGTTCGGGACTTTTCTAAAAAAATAGCTATGTATGGGCGCAAACCGTCCCATTTACGATGGCCTGTGTCGTTCCAAGTTCAAGATGCCAAGACCGGCCCACATCTCACACCAAAGTCAATGCCCTATGCTAAAATTCTAAGCGGAACAAGCCTCCAGACCACTGCCCGCACCAAATCATGCTCCCTGCGCCCAACTTCTAAGCAGACCGTGCTTTCAGACCATGACCCATGCCATCTCCTACTGTTCACGCCAGAGCTTTGCACCACATCCTATGCCAGATCCAGTGCCCCGTGCTAGATGAAGGACCACAGCCCGTGCGTGATCTTGCATCCTAGACATATACTTGGCGCGGACCACGCCATCCTCGATAGCCCACGCTTGGCGGCGGCTGAACTAGGGTTTTAGCATTTTTGGCCTATTTTGGGCCTATTTTTATACCTAAAACCCTTATTCTATATATATGACCATATTATACTAGATTAAACATGTACAAAGTAAATTAGTAGGAGAGCACTTTTAGAAAGAGAAACAGTCTCTCATTTTCTTTTCTTTCCTTTTATTTTCATGTTCATCCTAGATGTGGAATTCCAATCCATATTTGAATTCCATATCTATGGAGTAGTTTCCATAGCTTGGGGATAATTTTAGCACATGTTTTAACTTATGTTTTGTGAGATTCATTAGATTCATCCTATTATTTATAGTTTCCCAGGATGTTTGAATGGGTAAGGGAGTACGTTACATATGTGTGAGTGTGTGCACGGGAGACCTGAGCATTGATCTAACTTATTTTCCATCGCACTAGTATTAGCTGATTGCGTAAAGTTTTCTGATGGTTGCGGGTAGAGATAATGAAAAAGTAGCAAACTAGGGTTGTAAGAGGCCTTAGTATCATAGATAAGGTGCCTACGACCCTTGGGCCTAGTGGATAGGACCTGGGGGAAGTAGTTCATTTGTGGTGGAAGCCCAAGAAGTAATCACACGGGGAAGAAATAGACCTACTACAGTGATCGGACCTTGTGGTACTCCCATAATTACTATGGTGGCATTGATGGAGGGTAGCGAGCACACCCGACATGACAGGTAGAGGAAGTGTATTCCATCAGCCACACCACGTGTTGTGAACACTATATTAGGTTGTTTAGTAAATCTTATATGTGAATGAATCGAGGATCGAAACATTAGGTTAATCATGTTGCGCAATAACTCCCCTGTGCTTAGCTTAATTAGATTACTTGCTTTTTATCTTTATGCTTCGTAGTTGTTAAACTGAACATCCAACCCCCCCCCCTTTGTGTGTGCATTTACTAGCTATTCCTTTTACTCGTATGGATTGACGACATGTACGAGGTTGTATTTTTAGTTGGTACTTGAGCCCTAGCATCTTTGAGGACAAACTCAGGGCTTACCGCTAACTACCCTTTAGGTAGCGTAGCAGTGAGAACGGGTGCAGAATATAAATCTCTCTTTGACCTTCTCAGACTCCGCTCGTTTTAATTCTAAGCTATGATTTTAACGACCCCGGGTGAAGGTGGGTCAAATTTTGGTGCCACCGCCGGGGATGCTATATAGCTCAAGTATTGATTAGCACAACTTGTTAGTGGAGTAGTTTGTACTTTCTTTTGTTTTTGTTTTGTGTTGTTAATTTGGTTGTTGAGCTGTTGTTATAGTTTCTTTGTTACCTTTTGATCTGTTTGCTAGTGTTGTATTCAGAAGGGTATTGCTAGCCCTAGTTTATGGTACACACTCGTACCACTAATCTAGGCGTCTTACACTTCCCAACTGTGAACATGGGTGTTTGGAGGAGAAGGAGACAGAGAACTAGGGCAGAAGTTCAACCAAGGAAAGCAGTGTTAGTTGAAGAACCACTAGCAATGGCGGATGAAAATTGTACCTTATGGAAGCTTATGGCACCCAACCTGGAGAATCAACCATTATGTATTACCTTTCCACCATTACCCACCAATGTTAGTTTTGAGCTAAAAAGTGGCATGGTCAATTGCATACCTACATTTTACAGATTTTTGGGGGAGGACCCAAAAAAGCTTCTTTCGAAGTTTCACTTGGTGTGTACGAACATGAAGCCACTGGGAGTTTCTGATGATGATTACAACTTGAAAGCCTTCTTGTTTTCCCTTCAAGACAAAACTAAAGACTGGCTATACTACTTGCCACTGGGATGCATTGGTTCTTAGATGGACATGAAGTAGAGGTTCTTAGAGAAGTATTTTTTTGGCGTCTAAGTTGGTGGGGATAAAGAAACAATTGTCGAACATCACCTAAGGGGCTACCGAAAGCTTGTATGATTAGTGGGAATGCTTTAAGTGACTTTTGGTGAGTTGTCCTTACCATCCCTTCAAGGAGGGGGAGTATATTATTTCTTCAAGGGGTTATGCGATGAAGATATGCGAATGGTGAACACCGCTTGTAATGGCTTCATAGCGAACAAGAGCCCTAAGGATACAATGGCCCTCTTTGAAGAAGTGGCTAATGGTATGAGAAAATTCAGTACAAGGTCAAGAGTTAAGGTTTTGGATGAACCCGCACAACCACCTAAGTTGGAGGAGCAAGGCCAAGCTCTTGCTATATGATGAAGGAGCTTTTGCAAGGAAAGGTGCATCAAGTCAAATTGTGCGGAGTTTGCAACCTTAACCACAACTTTAAAGAATTTCCCAAGGTAGTAGATAATTTGCAAGAAGTGAGGGCCATTGAGTACAACAATTAGGATAGGCCACAATTTTTTAGGGTTCAACCGCAAGGGTTTCGAGGGAACCAAGGAGATGCAAGGCCGGATCCCTATGAAAACTCGTTCAACCCAAGATTTTGATATTATCTAAATTTTTTATGGAGGGAGGATAACCAACCTCAAGGATACCAGGATAGACAAGCTCCTCCTCAACCATACCCTTGAAGTGAAGGCCCTTTCGATAACCATGCCTTGATCTATAATTTGGATCAAGAAGAGATCTTAGAAGCCATCGGTCAATTGAGCAAGAAACATGAAGTCTTCATGGAGAGAACAAGGCATGAGATCAAAAACCTTGGTAATAGAGCCTTCTTAAGTATTAAAAACCTTGAAGTTCAAGTCAGGCAACTTTCCACCTCGGTGAGCTAACTAGAAGCCAAGGAGTCTGAAAAACTCCCTTCCCAACCAGAGATCAATTCAAGGAACGTGAGTGCACTCAAATTGAGAAGTGGGACGGAAGTCCATGAGTTTGAGAAGAGGGTTATGCAAGATGATGATAAGGTATTGGAGGCTACCAAGGCACACTTCAAAGAAGAGGAGATTGTGGTCAAGGAGGCACCTTCCAAGGAGCTTCCACCGCCAGAGTCACAAGCTACCATTCCACCTCCATTTCCAAATGCGCTGAGGGGAAAGCCAAAGGTGGTGACCAATTATTCAAACACTCAAAAAATCTTTGAAAAGGTCGAGGTAACCGTCCCTATCTTGGAATTGATTGAACATGTGCCATCGTATGCTACATTTCTTAAAGTTTCATGTACAAAGAAAAGAAGTATGCCAACTAAGAGGCTAGGACATTTGGGGGATTCACCATTTTGAATCATAAAAATTTGACTAAGAAATGCGACTACCCTGGAATGTTTTCTATCCCTATCTCTTTAGGTGGTAAACTTGTTGAAAATGCCATGATACATTTTGGCGCATCCATCAATGTAATCCCATATAGTCTATATGAATGCCTAGAAATATGTGAGCTTAGGGAAACTAGAGTGATTGTCCAACTCACGATCATTCCTAAGCTAGTCCACGTGGACTAGTAAAGGATGTGATGGTGAGAGTTGATGAGTTGACAAGTTAATTTTTCACGATCATTCCTAAGAGACGTGGTGCACGATGGTAGTGCACCCCCAATACTTTTGGGGAGACCTTTCCTTAAAATGTCTAGTACTAAAATTGATGTCCAGCTGGGAACCTTAAGTCTAGAAGATGAGATGGATAAAGTGGAGTTTGATATTTATAAATCAAGGCATGATTCGACAAATTCTTCTCTTATGTGCAAAGGTGTAGCCCTATGTGATGAGCATGATGAAAACTCTCTTGTTACCAATGAGCATGAACATGAGTATGAATCCCATTTTGATGTTATTGTTTATGATTCTAATGAGTTGCATGATGTTATGGATAATATGTCTATACTGTTGTTTTTCTATGCTAACTCATATGCTGCGGGAAAGGGAGAACGTCAAGGGTTTAAAACCTCCTTGACCTCCCCCTAACCCCAAAGTGATATTCACAGACTCAATGCTAGCTAGACACGGAGATTAATTTCCCATCACGGACAAGAGGTTTGAAGGTAAGGATGGCTCGTAGTGGAGACCTCTCCACAATGATGTCATCATGGATGGAGTCGCCAATGGCAATTCCAGAGACCCACTAGTAGGTATCTCTGACTAGACTTGCATGAAAAAGAAATAAATCATTACGACAACAATAAATATACGATGTTTCTTTTTTTTTAATAGTGATTAGATATATTTTTCATGTTTTGCAATGAGGATTTTTGAGATGAAACTCTTGTCGTTTTGAAATTTCAAATTCAAGGCTTGTGATTGTGTTTGACTAGAATTAAACTTGATGGGTGACATAGTCTTTTGAAAGAAGAAGAAAAAAACTAAGGATTAGATCAAAAGTTTTGCGATCTCGTGCCAAGACCTGACACGGTCTGCGCCAAGAGCTTAGGTCTGTGCCAAAAGTGTTTGTGTGAGGGGATGCCTCGTGCCAATGTGTTTGGCACAAGGGGTTGATTCATGCTAGGAGGTTTGGCGTGAGGCTTTGGTCCGCAACAAACATCTCTTGTGCCAATTTTCAATTTTCCATTGCCAAGTTGTTCCAAAAATGCAAATTTTTGAAAATTATGAATTTCTAACTCAAAAATACATTTATGGTTCTAAAATTTTGAAATTCCCTAATCCCTTAGGATTTTTGATGCAAATAGTACTTCTTACATTCCTAGGAATTAATTGATTTGTACTATTGTCCCCTAAATTGCAATTTTGAAAATTCCATTCTTATCCTAATTGTACATCTCTCTCTTATAACCAAGGCTAAAATTATAATCCCATAGTAAACTTCTTCACCTAATTTTATTATTTGACACATTCTTTCTTCTCAAGAAACACTCACTTACACACTCTTGGTGAAACTCGAAAAAATTGAAGCTTTTCTTCCAAAAATTAGCAATTATTGCTTCTTCTTGTGTGGATCTTGAAATTCTTAGCTTCAAATTCTGGGTAATCCATTGAACTCTTTTTTTTATATGCTTGATTGACATTGTGTTGATGTTATGAAAAGCATGATTCTTGAATGAGTGTGTGTTTGCGAGATACATGTTTGGGCTTATATGTATGATCATGTGTTGAAGGATGTTTTGGGTGTTTGATGTGCTATTGTGTTTGAATGATATGTTCTTCATGTATTGAGTGATTTAAGGAGAAGATGAATCTTGGTTGCATATGTCTTATTGATGGGTTTTTGATGACTTACATGAGATTATTGTTCAATGAGAAGGTTCTTGTTTAAATGACCTTCATGCTTAGATTATCATGTTTTGAATGTCTAGGCTATTTTAGTAGGATCTACTTGTTGAATGACAATGTGAGTCATGCCTTGTTTTAAAGATCTCATTACCACTTTTTCCCTCATTTTGTTAGGATGCAACCCAAAAGGAATACTTTGGAGAAGGGAAAGTCCACTTGGGGTGAGAAGCGAAAGAAACCGGTGAATGGTGCAAACCAAGAACCGGTAACTCCTACTCTTCAAAACCCTACCATTGTAACTGATGAGTTTATGCGGCTATCCAATATTTCTGTGACTACAACACGGAGGTGGAGGAACTTGAGAGAACCAAAGAGGAGTATACTAGAGACCGACTTCGCATGCAAGGACAACTTGGTAGCTCTAGGCTTACTCGAGCCCGTGACCTATCTCTTGGGCCGAGTGGGTCTAGAGAGGTTCTTAGAAAAAATTTCTAAGACGTACATCAGGTGGGACCTACGTACATCGAGAAGTTAGCCAAAGCATCCATGGTGGGACCTACGACATTGGAGGGTAGATATGTATGGATTTATGGCAGAGTGAGCACTTGTAGTTTTGTGGTACTTTCACAGCCGGAGCGCACCGGCATCAACCATGACACATGCTTGGATGACCTATTTATTGAGTTGGACCAACACTTTGTGAGAGAGTTCTATAGAGTCTTAGCCACCCCAGAGATAGATATTGAGGAGGCCGAAGGTGGTATATCCTCGAGAGCACATCATAGCCACTCTCGCCTATCCTCGGATTAACTGCACACACTTGGGAATCAACTTTCAAGTTCTACCCTAATGAGAAAGAGGTAGTCTAAGAGATAGGAGGAGTGAGGATGTAAGTAGAGGATCTTAGTTCAAGGATGGATCGCATTGAAGGTGCAATTCAAGCAACGGGATACCTTGATAGGAGCTTCACTAGTCACGACGAGGAGGATGCCCTTCGGGGCCGCAAGAATGAGTGTCACTATTTCTCCCAACCTCACTTCTGTTTTCACATGATTTTTTTTGCATTAGAGACTATGCATTGGCTAAATGTGGGGAGGGGAGTAGTGAGCACTTAGGGAGTTTCATTCTTGGATTTCCTTGGTACATTTTCATGCTTTTGTAGGTAGTTTTTCTTTATTGTAGCTGATTTTTTTTTTGTGAATGTTGAGGGATGCTTTTGGATGAATGTTTGGTGGCATAACTTGCTATGCTAGAGTTTCTAGTTTGCATAGGGTAGGTTGTTTTAGAATATTGGTGGTGTATTTTTGTGTTGATCTTATCTCTTGTAGTATGAAGGCCACTTTTGGAGCAATTTGTACTACACCAAAAAAATTGAAAAAAAATATTAAAAAAACCCGGACAAGTCGAAAACCTGAAAGGGCAACTTGGGTAGCATTGGGAAAATCCAAGTTAGGTCAAAAGACCTAGGTAAAAAAGAGAGGCTGGGCCTAGCTAGGCTTACGAGCCTAAGAAAAAATGATAGTCCGTGTGGAAAAAAAGTGAGAAGTGAGTACCCTTTGTGTGTTAAAGCTAGGATGAAAAGCTGAAAGGGCTCCTAGGAAAAATGAGAGAAATTGAGAGAAAACAATAAACTAGGTTAACAATACATTTGACTCCTTGGTTGTAACTAGGTCGAGAATCACGAATTATCCCTATGTTACAACCAAGTCGGCAGCTCTTGGATTTCCTTGGTGCATTTTTTTTTGGAGATGACACTTGGATTTCTTTGGGGTCATTTTGGGAGAAGTAAGCTAGCTTGACACTTATCTTTTTGGCTTACCTTTTCCCATATTTTATTTTGGATCGTTAGATTTCTTATGTTCTTCGAGGGGTGTGAGAGTTTTGACATTCTTACTCTTTTTGGAGGAAACGGGGTAATCCAGGAATAATTGGGATGCCTCGATTAACTTATGTTTGCACGCTACATATCGCTTAATTCTTTGTCTTGTCTTTGTTTACTCGAGGACGAGCAAACGGTTAAGTGTGGGGAGTCTAATGTGCTTCATTTTATGTGTATTAACCGTTGCATCTAACATATTTTTTAGCATGTTTTGTTTGACAGATTGCTAGTATAAGTTGAGTTTAAGTGACAATGGGTTTAGACGGTCATGTTTGGTTTTACTGTCTAAATCCTGTGTTTTGTAGACTTAATTAGTACCAATGAACATCCTGTATCCACGGGCTCTTGGATCTTCCATTTGAACATCTTTAGTGGGTCGCCTGTGGGTACTTTTTGGTTACATTCTACGTAAAGGCCGTTCGTAAGGGTAGTAGAAAATATTGAAGGTCGTTTGCAGGAACGATAGAAGAGATCGAAGGTCACTCACCTCTATAATGGTAGTAGACAAAGGCCACAAACATGAATGTGTGGTAGAAGGAGATTGGAGTCATAGATAGGCAGCAACAGAGATCAAAGCGGCCAATGAAGCAATGGGAATCGTGGTCCGATGAGTTGTGCAAAATTATGAGACATATCCGAGAAGAATTTTCCTTCAAGGCTGATTTCAATTGATTCGTCTTCTCGAGCACTACAAAATTGACTACTAGAACTAAAAAATTGGACTAATGGTTCTCTCGTAGCGAAGGAAACAAGTTCAGTAAGCGAAGGTACCACGGGTCGGTGCAGGCCATTCATGGTCAAGCACCAACGGTCTGCGCCGAAGAAGATGTCCCGCACTGCCACCCATGTAGCACAAGTAATCTGCTTCATTACACGTGCATTAACAGATTAATTTAGCATACTTTTTAGTAACTTTCACTTGGTGGATTGCTAGTATTTGTTGAGTTTACGCGACAAAGGGTTTAGACGACCATGTTTGATTTTCTTGTCTAAATCCGCATTTTGTAGACTTAATTGGTACTAATAGACACCTTGTATTCACAGGCTCCTTGTTCTTCCTTGTGATCATCTTTAGTAGGTCGCTTGTGGGTACTTTTTGCTTACATTCTATGTGAAGGCCGTTCGTAAGAGTGGTAGAAGATATTGAAGGCCGTTCGCAAAGACAGTAGTAGAGACGAAGGCCATTCACAATAGAATGGTAGTAGACTAAGGCCACGATCATCAATGCATGGTAGAAGGAGATTGAAGCCAAAGATAGGCAGCAACGGAGTTCAAAGTGGCACACGAAGAAATGGGGAATCGTGGTCCGATGAGTTGTGCTTAAGTCCGAGAATGGTCCAAGAATAATTAGCCTTCAAGGTTGATTCTATTGGATTCATCTTCTTGAGTACTAAAAAATTGACTACTAAAACTCTCAAATTGAACTAATGGTTCTCCCATTCCAAAGGAAATTAGTTCAGCCGGCCAAGGCACCAACGGGTCGGTGTGGTCCATGCATGATTTGGCACCAACAGCCCGTGTCAAAGGAGATGCCCCACGCTAAGAAAACCACTGCAAGGTTATAACGTGGCCCACGCCAGAGGCCACGAGCCACCAGCACAAAATGAAGAACCCTCCATGCGGCAAAGTATGGGCACGAAACATCCTATTTTTGGCATCCCGCATCTTTCCAAGCTCAATATGCCAAGACAAGCCATTAGGGTGTGGGAAATCACACGGCCCAGACCAAATTTTCTGAGCAAAGCACTCATCCTGACCAAGGCCACCTCTAACAGCCACGGGCGTGAATCAGAACCTTAAGTTTCACCACCCTAATGGTGCCCTGCAGGAGATGACGCGACCCATGCCAGGGGTTAGATGCAAAGTCTCGCACCATGCATAACGTGAAGATCTGCGCTATGCCCTAGATCCAACACCCAGTGCAGATGAAGGGACACGGCCCGTGCCCCACCCCAGTCCTTGCGCCTTGCGCCAAGGACAAGCCACAGGCTGCATCATCGGAGACGCCCTACACTGCTTGACGGAGGAGCAAGGGTTTACCTATTTTGGCCTTTTTTTGGCCTAATTTTAGGCTCAATCTCCTACTACTAAATATAGAACATTTGTCTACTAGGTTTTCATAGCATACTTTACATTAGATAGATTAGAAGAGTAGTTTGGAGACTCTCTCCTTAGGAGAAACTTTATCTTTTTCTTCTCTTTATTTTTCTTTCATCCTAAGATGTGGAATTCAAATACTTATTTGAATTCCATGTCAAGGGAGTAGTTTCTATAGCTTGGGGGATAAATTGTAGTGATTTGGTTTAATCTATATGCTTTTTTGAGATTCTTTAGTTCATCCTAATTTTTTGTTCATTATATTATTGTGATTTGTTCTTCAGTTTAAATGCATGAATAGTACACCACATATAAGCAAACACTTTGGTCTATATTCATGTATGATGCAAATATCAATGCCCCTTGGGAAGAGAAACCTGGTTGTTTGAATGAGTAAAGGAGAATGCGTCTGCATGGGTGTGTGCACTGGGGATTCGAGGTCACTCTTATCTACTTACCATCGCACCAGTCTTAGTTGACTTTGTAAAGTTATCCGAGAGTCCGGGTAGAGATAGTTAAATAGTAGCAAGCTACGGTTACAAGAAACCCTAGTATCATAGATAAGGTGCCTACGACCCTTGGGCCTAACTGATAGGATGCGAGAGAAGTAGTGCATTTGTGATGGAAGCCCAGTACATAATCGCACAGGGGAGACAAAAACCTACAACAATGATTGGACCTTGTTGTACTTCCCTAATTACGATGGTGGCGTCGATGGAGGGTTGTGAGAGCATCCACTGTGACATAACGGGGAAGTGTATACCATCGGCCACACCACATATTATGGACACTCTATTAGGTTGCGTAGCAGTAGGAACGGGGTGCAGAACTATAAATCTCTTAAATTCTGACTGTCCATTGGGATAAACCTCCATCTGGGTTAATTAGCTACGATTAATGACCTTGGGGGAGGGGGGGAGACAAGTCAGAATCTTGTCATCGTTTTCGTGGATGCTATCAGTCTAGGTATCAATTTGGGCATAACGTATTATTAGAGTAGTTAGTTTAGCTTTTATTTTCTTTGTTTATGTTGTTGATTCCATGTTGGAGCTGTCGTTATAGCTTTTTTGTTACCTTTTGATCTGTTCACTAGTGTTGCATTCAAAAGGGTATTGTTCGCCCTAGTTTATGGTACACACCTATACCACTAATCTAGGCATCTTACACTACCTGACTGAGAAAATAGGTGGTTGGGGGAGAAGGAGGCAAAGAACTAGGGCACAACTTCAACCGAGGTCGTAAGTAGTAGTAGAAGATCCAATAGCAATGGCAGAAGACAATCGCACCCTACGGGAGCTGATGGCACCCAACTTGGAGAATTAGCCTCTATGCATCACCTTTCCGCCATTACCCTCCAATGTGAGCTGTGAGCTAAAAGTGGCTTTATCCATTGCCTTCCTATATTTCATGGATTGACGGGGGAGGACCCAAACAAACATCTTTCAGATTTCTATTTGGTGTGCACGAACATGAAGCTCTCGGGAGTGTTCGAAGATAACTACAACCCAACATCCTTCATGTTTTCCCTTCAAAGTAGTGCCAAGGATTGGCTCTACTACTTGCCACTGGGATGCATCAGATCTTGGATGGATATGAAGCAGAGGTTTTTAGAGAAATATTTTCTGGCATCCAAGTCAGCTGGGTTGAAGAAGCAATTGCCAAAAGGTGCCACCGAGAGTATGCATGATTATTAGGAGCGCTTCAAGCAACTTTTGGCGAGTTGTCCTTACCACCCATTCAAGGAGGGAGATTTGATGTATTACTTCTTTGGAGGGTTAAGCAATGAAGATATATGGCCGATGAATGCTTCTTGCAATAGTTTGATAACGAATAAGAGCCCTAAGGATGCAATGGCCCTCTTTGAAGAAATGGCAAATAGTATGCAGCAATTTGGCACTAGGTAGAGGGTGAAGGTCTTGGATGAACCCACGCACTCACCTAAATTGGAGAAGCGATTCCAAGCTCTTTCTTACATGATGAAGGAGCTTTGTAAGAAAAATTACATCAAGTCCAAGTGTGTGGAGTTTGTAACCTTAACCACAACTCTGAAGCATGGCCAGAAATCATAGATGATTTACAATAGGTGAAGGCAATTGATTACAACAACTGAGAAAGACCACAATTTGCTATGGGGCAACCACAAGGGTTCCGAGGGAACCAAGGATATTCAAGGCCTGACCCCTATGCAAATTCATTCAACCCGAGGTATCGAGATCATCCTAATTTTTTATGGAGGGAGGACAACCAACCTCAAGGATACCGGGGAGGACAAGCTCCACCCTTACCATATCCTAGAGGTGAAGGCCCTTCCAACAATCATTATTCACTCTACAAGTCGGAACGGGTTGAGATCTTGGATGTCATCGGTCAATTGGAGAAGAAACATGAAGTCTTTACGGAAAAGACAAGGTGCAATAGATCTTTCTCAAGTACAAAAAATCTTGAAGTTGAAGTTGGGAAACTTGCCACCTCGGTAAGCCGACTTGAAACAAAGGAGTCTGGAAAACTACCTTCCCAACCGGAGATCAATCTGAGAAATGTGAGTGCACTAAAATTGAGAAGTGGGAAGGAAGTTCATGAGATCGAAAAAACTGTAATGCAAGAAGATGATAAGATGGTGTAGGCTACTAAAGCACACTTTTAAGAGGAGGAAATCATGGTCAAGGAAGCACCCTCCAAGGAACTTCCACCGCCTGAGGCACAAGTCATTATTCCACCTCCATTTCCAAATGCTTTAAGGGGATGGCCAAAGATGGTGACCAATGCTGCGAACATTCTAAAATTCTTTGAAAAGGTTGAGGCAACCATCCCTATCTTATAATTAATTGAACATGTGCCATCATAAGATAAATTTCTTAGAGTTGAGTGCACAAAGAAAAATCATAGGTCAACTAAGAGGTTAGGACATTTGAAAATGGGAGGAGTCGCCATTTTGAACGATAAGAACTTACCTAAGAAATGCAATGCTAGAATGTTTACTATCCTTATCTCTTTAGGTGGTAAACTTGTAGAACATGCCATGATAGATCTAGGGGCATCCATTAATGTTATCCTGTTCAGTCTATATGAAAGCCTAGAAATAGGTGAGCTTAGGAATACTAAAGCAATTGTCCAACTTACCGATCATTCCCAAGCAAGTCCCCGTGGACTAGTAAAGGATGTGATGGTGCGAGTTGGCAAATTGGTTTTTTCGGCAGACTTTTATGTCTTAGACGTGGCGCACATCGGAAGTTCACCCCCAATACTTTTGGGGAGACCTTTTCTTAAAACATCTAGGACTAAAGTAGATGTCCACTTGGGAACCTTAACTCTAGAAGATGACATAGATAAAGTGGAATTTGATATCTATAAATCTAGGCATGATTCGACAGTCTTCTTTGATGTGCAAAGGTGTAACCATATTTGATGAGCATGATGAGTCTTCTTATGTGACAAATGAGCATGAATGTTTGAGTAAATACCATGTTAATGACAATGATAATGATTCCGATGAATCAAATGATGAAATGGATGATATGTCGGTGCTAGATTGTTTTTCTATGCTAACCAATTTGTGTCGGGAAAGGGAGATGGTTGAGAGTTTAAAATCTCCTTGACCTCTCTCCAACCCCAAATTAACATTCTTAATGATAACAAGACATGGAGATTCATTCCCATTGGCGGACAAAAGGTCTGAATGTAAGGATGGCTCATTGTGGAGACCTCTCCACGAAGATGTCATTGTGGTTGGAGTCGCGGATGGAAATTTTGGAGACCAATCAGTAGGTGGTTTTAACTAAATGCAAGAGAAAGGAAATAATTTGTGAGTACGACAACAAATATACGGTGTTTCTTTTACTTTCATTTTTTGATTGGTGAATAGATAGTTTTTGCATGAATCTTGTTTTGCTATGTGGAATTTTGAGATGAAACTCTTGTAAATTTGAAATTTGAGATTGAGACTCGTGAATGTGTGGAATTAAATTGGATGGGTTACGTAGTCTTTTGGGAAAAATTAAAAACCAAGGATTAGGGAAAATATTGGTGGATGCCTCATGCTGAAGTGCTTGGAGCGAGGCTATGCTGAAGTGCCAAACTTTTGGCACGGGGCAATGCTTTGTGCCATGATGTTTGGCACGAGCCTATGGTCCGTACCAGACATATTCTGTGCATAAAACCAAATTTTCAATTTTTTTCCAAAAATGCAAATTTTTCAAATTCTGATTCTCAAACTTTTAAAAAAATGCATTTGTGGTTCAAGAATTTTGGAATTCCCTAATTCCTTAGGATTTTTGAAAATACTTCCAATATCCCTTGGAATTAATTGATATATACTATTGTCCCTTAAATTGAGCATTTTAAAATTTCATTCTTATCCTAATTCTACCTCTCACCCTAGTCACCTAGGCTGAAATTCTAATCCCAAAGTACTTTTCTCCACATAATTCTATCATTTGCCACATTCTTTCTTCGCAAGAAACACTAACTCTCACACACTCTTGATGTAACTGAAAAAGTGAAGTTTTTCTTCCAAAAGTAAGCAATTTTTGCTTCTTCTTTTGTGGGTCTCACAAATCCTAGCTTCAAATTTTGGGTAACCCATTGAACTATTTGTCTATATGCTTTATTTAAAATTGTGGTGGTGTTATTTAAAGCATGAATCTTGAATGAGTTTTTTTTTGAGATATGCGTTTGAGTTTGGATGCATGATCTTGTGTTGAAGAAAATATTTGGGAGGAATGATGTGCCATTATGCTTGAAAGATATGATCTTTAGTGTTGGGTGATTTGGGAGAGACTGAATCTTGATTGCATGATCTTATTGATGGTTTGGTGATAACTTACATGAGTTTGTTGCTTGATAAGGAATGTCCTTGTTTGAATATCCTGCATGATTTAGATTATCATGTTATGAATGGTTGGGTTATTTGGGAGAATGTTGTCTTCTTGAATTGTAGGCCACGATTTGTTTATGATCATATCACCACTCTTGTCCTCATTTTGTTAGGATGCCACCTAAGAAGAATGCCTCGGAGAAGGGAAAGTTCACTAGAGGTGAGAAGAGAAAGAAGTCTGTGGAGGGTGCAAACCCCGAGTCGATGACTTCCATTCTTCACAACCAAACATTTATGACCGAGGAGTTTATGGGTTTATCCAGCATTCCCGGGACTCCAGCCTGGAGGTAGAGGAGCTTGAGAGAGCCAAAGAGGAGTATTTTGGAGATGGGGTTCACTTTCAAGGATACATTGGCGACTCTAGGTTTACTCGAGTTGGTCACTTACATATTGAGCCGAGTAGGTCTAGAGGGGTTTCTCGAGAAACACTCTAAGATGCACATCAAGTGGACCTTAGAGTTCCTAGCTACTCTATAGTCGGTCGTAGATGATGATGGACACAAAGAGATTAAATTCAACCTGGACGATAAGGACTACAAAATACCCACCGGGAAGTAGCGCGAGCCTTAAGGTGGAGGTATGGCAAGGAGATCTAGAAGACACACCGATAAGGGTTACCTTTCTCTCTTGGTCGCTTTTGGGTGCAACTGATGGGCACTGATCGGAAGAACCTGTTCAAGTGTACAACCATAGTTCATCAAGCATTTCATTATGTTTACCGTCTGTTGGCTATGGGAGTCTTTTGCCACGGTGAACCAACAAAATGCTAACTTTTACCCAAACTTGGTGGGGTATTTTCTGCGGGAATGTTTAGCGATGCGAGATAGGAAGAGTGGCAAAATCTCGATGGGAGGCATGGTTTGTCTTTTGGCAGAATATCTAGGTCATCCGGTCACACAAAATACTCTAGCTAACTTAGGAAAATCGGGCACAAGGTACAACATAGAGAATTTAGCGAAGGCATCCATGGTGTGACCTCTGACATCGAAGGGTAGATATGTATAGGTTTGTGGCAGAGTGATCACGTGTAGCTTTATGATCCTTCCAAAACCGGAGTGCACTGTCATTACCATGACACGAGCTTAGATGACCTACTCATTTCATTGGACCGGAAATTTGAGAGAGAGTTCTATAGAGTTATGGCCAACCTGGAGATAGACGTTGAGGAGGCCGAGAGCGAGTCCACTCAAAGAGCACCTCCTAGTCACTCTCGCTTATCCACGTACATTATTGACCACTTGCATTCACTTGGGGAAAAGATTACAAGCTCTACTCAAGTGTTGCAAGAGGTAGTCCAAGCGATAGGAGGCATGCCCTCGCAAGTAAAGATCTTAGTTCAAGGATGGATAGCATTGAGGCCACACTTCAAGCAACCGAGTACATAGATAGGAGCTTCACGAGCCACGAGGATGAATGCCCTTCGGGGCCGCAAGAGTGAGCATCACTATTCTCCCTACCTCACTTATGTTTTGATATGACTTTTGTGCACTGGACACTTTGCATGGGCAAAGTGTGGGGAGGGAGTAGTGAGCACTTAGGGAGTCTTCATTCTCTGATTTCCTCGGTGCATTTCATGATTTGCTTTGGTACTTGTTTTTCTTGCTAGTTAATGATGTTGGTTTTTCTTTGTTGGGGGATTATTTTGGATGAAAATTTAGTTGTATGACATGCTATGGTAGGATTTCTAGTTTGTATGGGGTAGGATATTTTAGGAAATTGGTGGTGAATTTTTATGTTTGATTATCTTTTGTAGTATAAAGCCCACTTTGGGGAAATTTTTTGCTACACCAAAAAAATTGGAAAAATTGAAAAAATTAAGAAACCTGGACAAGTCGAAAACCCAAAAGGGCGATTTGGGTAACATGAGGAAAAGGCCGGATAGGTCGAAAAGCCTAGGTAAAAATGAGAGGCTAGGCTTGGCTAGGCTTACGAGCCAAGGCAAAAATGAGAGGTCGTGTGGAAAAATGTGAGAAGTGAGTACCCTTTGTGTGTTAAAGCTAGGATGAAAACCCAAAAGGGCTCCTTGGAAAAATGAGATAAATTGAGAGAAAACAAAATACCAGGTTGAATGTATGCTTCCACGGTAGATTTTTTTTACAACGACACTTTGATTGCTTTTGGGGTCATTTCGGGAAAAGTAAGTTACCTTGACACTTATCTTTTTGGATTACCTTTTTCCAAACTTTACTTTTAGGTGGTTTTGATTACTTATGTTTTTTGGGGAGTGTTAGAGTTTTGAAATTCTTACTTTCTTGGGGGAAATAGGGTAATCTTGGAGTAAGTTGCATGCCTCGGTTAACTTATGCTTGCACGCAACATTTTGCTTGATTTGTTTTGTCTTGTCTTCTATTTACTCGAGGACGAGTAAAGGGTTAAGTGTGGGGATTCTAATCTGCTTCATTACGCATGCGTTAACCGATGCATTTGGAAAAACTTTTGGTTACTTTTACTTGGTGGATTCCAAGTATTAGTTGAGTTTACCTGACAAGGGATTTAGACAGCCATGTTTGGGTTTCTTATCCAAATCCCACGTTTTTTATACTTAATTGGTACTAATGGAAATTTTGTATCTACGGGCTCCTTGTTCTTCCTTGTGAACATCTTTAGTAGATCGCTCGTGGGTACTTTTTGCTTACATTCTATGTGAAGGCCGTTCGTAAGGGTGGTAGAATATATTGAAGGCCGTTCGCAAGGACAGTGGTAGAGACGAAAGCCATTCATATTAGAATGGTAGTAGACTAAGGCCAAAATCATCAATGCATGGTAGAAAGAGATTGAAGCCAAAGATAGGCAGCAACGGAGTTCAAAGCGGCCAACAAAGAAATGGGGAATCGTGGTCCGATAAGTTGTGCTCAAGTCCGAGAATAGTCTAAGAAGAATTATCCTTCAAGTCTAGTTTAGTTGGATTCATCTTCTTGAGTACTACAAAATCGACTGCTAAAACTCTCAAATCGAACTAATGGTTCCCGTAGCAAAGGAAATTAGTTCAGCTGGCCAAGGCACCAATGGGTTGGCCCGGGCCGTGGATGGGTTGGCACCAATGGCCAACACCAAACAAGATGCCCATGTCTATAAGACCAGTATGAGGCTCTGGCACAGCCCACGCCAAAGCCACGGGCTACCAGGACAAAGTAAAGAACCCTCCACGCTACTAAGTATAGGAGTGGATTGTCTCGTTTGTAGCATCCCATGTCGTTCCAAGCTCAATATGCCTAGACCAGCTGGTGGGGTATGGGAAAACACACAGCCCACGCCAAAGTTTCCGAGCAAAGCACCCATCCTGACCATGGCCACAGGGGCGGATCAGAACCTCAAGTTTCACCACCTTGACGGTGCCCCGCAGGAGATGATGGGGCCCACGCCAGGGGTTAAACACAACCTGCATAAAGTCTCACGCCTCACACGAAATGAAGATCTGTGCCACACCCTAGATCCGGTGCACCGTGATGAAAAGACATAGCCCCCGCTAGTTCTCGTACCCCGCGCCAAGGACAAGCCATATGCCGCATCATCCGAGACGCGCCGCGCGGCGGCTGAGCTAGGATTTTCCCTATTTTGGGCCTATTTTTAGGCTCAATCTCCTACTACTACCTATAGAACCTTTGTCTACTAATTTTTCATACCATACATTACATTAGATAGATTAGAAAAGTAGTTTGGAGACTCTCTCCTTAGGAGAAACTTTATCTTTTTATTATTTTTATTTTGCTTTGATCCTAAGATGTGGAATTCAAATATTTATTTGAATTCGATGTCAAGGGAGTAGTTTCTATATCTTGGGAATAAATTGTAGTGATTTGGTTTACTCTATATAACTTTTTGAGATTCTTTAGTTCATCCTGATTTTGTGTTCATGATATCATTGTAATTTGTTCATGAGTTTAAATGCATAAATAGTACACCACATATAAACACACACTTTGGGCTACATTCATGTTTGGTGAAAATATCGATTCCCCCGTGGGAAGATAAACCTGAATGTTTAAATAGGTAGAGGAGAATGCATCTGCGTGGGTGTATGCACGGGAGATTCGAGGTCACTCTTATCTACTTACCATTGCACCAGTCTTAGCTGACTTCGTAAAGTTGTACGAGAGGTTCTGGGTAGAGATAGTTAAATAGTATCAAGCTAGGGTTACAAGAAACCCTTGTATCATAGATAAGGCACCTACGACTCTTGGGCCTAATTGATAGGATGCGAGAGAAGTAGTGCATTCGTGGTGGAAGCCCAGAATGTAATCGCACGGGGAGAAACAGGCCTACAACAATTGTCGGACCTTAATGTACTCCTCTAATTACGATGGCAGCATCGATAGAGGGATGCGAGAGCACCCACCGTGACAGGGATGGGGAAGTGTATGCCATCGGCCACACCATGTATTATGGACACTCTATTAGGTTTGCCTAGATCTCTATGTGAATGAATCGAGTATAGAAGCATTAGATTTACCAAGTTTCTTAATGATTTCCCCAAGTGCTTAGCTTAATATTGTAGTTGTGTTTTTACTTTTCATGTTTTGTAGTTGTTAGACTGAAAAACCAATACCCCCCCCCCAATTTGCATGTTTTCTTTGCTATCTATTCCTTTCACTCGTACGGATTGATGACCCGTTCGAGGTTGTGTTTGAGTTGATACATTAGACCTAGCCTCTATGTGGAAAAACCCAGTTACCGCTAACTAGCCTATAGGTAGCATAACAGTAGGAATAGGGTGCAGAACTATAAATCTCTTATCTTATAACCGTCATTTAGGAAAATCCTCCGCCTGGGTTAATTAGCTATGATCAAAGACCTTGGGGGGAGGTAGGTCAACGAGTTTGAGACTTTTCTCAAAAAAGATTAAATATGGGCATGGACCATCTTATTTACGATGGCCCACGTTGTTCCAAGTTAAAGATGCCAAGACCATCCCATGGCCCATGCCAAAGTCCACAACTCGCACCAAACTTCTGAGTTGAACGAGCCTCCAGACCACGGCATGTGCCAAAGCACCCGCCCCTTGCCAAACTTCAGAGCAGACCGTGCTTTCAGACCATGACCTATGCCATATCCCACGGTTCACACCATAGCATGTGCCAGATCCAGCGCCCTGCGTTGGATGAAGGATCACAGCCCACGTGCAATCGTGCATCCCTCAACATGTATTTTGCGCGGACCGCGCCATCTGCGGTGGCTAAACTAGGGTTTTTGGGCCTATTTTTAGGAACAATCCCCATCTCCTACGTATATGACCTTAGTCTATTAGGTTAAAAATGTTCAAAGTAGATTAGTTCATGAGGAGAGCACTTTTATAGAGAGAAACACTCTCTCCTTTTCTTTTCTTTTCTTTCCATTTATTTTTGTGTTCATCCTAGATGTGGAATTCAAATACATATTTGATTTCCATATCTATGGAGTAGTTTCCATTGTTTGGGAATAATTGTAGCGCATGTTTTAACTTATGTATTGTGAGATTCATTAGATTCATCATATTATTTGTGTTCATGATATTAATATCATTGTTCTTGAATGTTTTAAATGCATGAATATTACACCACATTGGCACACACTTTAGGATGTATTCATGTGTGGTGCATTTATTAATGCCCCCCTTGGAATGAGAAACCTGGTTGTTAGAATTGGTAAGGGAGTACGTTGCGTCTGCGTAAGTGTGTGCATGGGAGACCCGAGTATTTCTCTGAATTATTTGTCATCGCACCTGTCTTAGTTGATTATGTAAAGTTTTCTGATGGGTTGCGAGTAGAAATAGTGAAAAAGTTACAAGCTAGGGTTGTAAGAGGCATTAGTATCATAGATAAGGTGTGTACGACCCTTAGGCCTAGTTGATAGGACCCGAAGGAAGTAGGGCATTCACGGTGGAAGCCCGTGACGTAATTGCACAGGGGAGAAATAGACCTGCAACAATGGTCGGACCTTGGTGTACTCCCCTAGTTACGATGGCGGCGTCGATGGAGGGTTGCGAGCGCACCCAACATGACAGGTACGGGGAAGTGTATGTTATCGATCACACCACATATTATGAACACTATGTTAGGTTGTTTAGTAAATATTATATGTGAATGAATCGAGGATCGAAACATTAGGTTAATCATGTTGAACAATGACTCCCAAGTGCTTAGCTTAATTAGATTACTTGTTTTTTTATCTTTATGCTTCGTAGTTGTTAAACAAAAAAACCAAACCCCCCCCCCTTTTTTGTGTGTGCATTTACTAGATATTCCTTACACTCGTACGGATTGACGATCCATATGAGGTTGTGTTTTTAGTTGGTACTTGAGCCTTAACATCTTTGTGGAAAAACCCAGGGCTGACCACTAACTTCCCTTTAGGTAGCATAGCAGTGAGAACGGGTGCAGAATATAAATCTCTATCTTTGATCTTATCAGTCTCCGCTTAGGTTAGTTCTAAGCTACGGTTTTAACAACCCCAGTTGGAGGTGGGTCAATAGACTTTCTTTCCAGCAGGGTATCCAAGAAACAAATATCGGTGACTTCTTGGTGCAAACTTTTCACGGAATCTAGGAATGTAAGAAGCTAAACACAAGCATCCAAATACTCGCAAAAGCTTGTAGTTTGGAGCCCGACCATAGAGTAATTCAAATCAAGTAAGACCATTGAGTTATTTTTTTGGTGTCCGGTTAATCAAATAAGCAGCAGTAAGAACATATTCTCCCCAAAAATCAACTAGCAAGTTAGCTTGAAAATGCAAAGCACGCGCCACATTTAACAAATAATAATGCTTGCGCTCAACAATACCATTCTGTTGTGGTGAATCAACCATAGATATCTCAAAAATTATCCCAGATTCAGCAAAGTATGATCTCAAAGGTAGAAATTGAGTACCATTATCAGCTCGGACCCGCAGAACGGAGCAGCCAAACTGATTCCTAATCAAAGCACAAAACTTAATAAATCTAGAAGTTAAATCTAAATTAGCAACTAATAAATAAACCCAAATAGCTCGGGCATAATCATCAACCATTGTTAAAAAATAAAATGCACCACTAGAAAATGGTGTTCTATAAGGACCCAAACATCACAATGTATTGATTCAAACGATGAACTAGCATTTGAAGAACTCAAAGGAAAACTATGTCTAGTTTTTTTTCTCTATAACACACAGAGCAAGACACAGAAGTATTATTTATGCTAAAAGTTAAGAGAAGAAACAGAAGACAACACGGTAGAAGAAGGATGTCCAAGATGCTGATGTTATAAATCAGATGAAGAAACTGAAGCAATTGTCGGAATATACTACAAGATAGTAGGACGAACAAGAGTATCCAACAGATGAAGCCAATAAACCCCCCTTGTTGTTCACCCATGCCAATCACAGTCCTCGTATTAATTTTCTATAAAATACAATAATTTTCAGTAAAAAAAGCTAGACACTTTAAGGCAAATAACAATCTAGAGCATGATAATAAGTTGCATTGTAGGGTAGGTATGTAGAGCACATGAGTAAGGGTGACATCACTAAAGAAAATATAACAATATTGTGTAGCAGACGATACAGATCCATCAAGAAGTATAACATTCACATAATCGATAGCGCTAGTAATATCAATAAGAGAACCCTTGTCACCGGTCATGTGATATGAGGCTCCTGAATCAAGAATCAAAGGTAAAGTAGAATTACCTGACCCATGGTTAGACAGAGAATTAAACTAATTAAATAAATGAATGGTCATGCTCCATTGATTGTCAGACAGAGCAGGGCCAAAATTGAACGGTAGGGACACCACCGTTAGAGGCCGCTGCCGCAAACCCTAGCGGAGACACGACAACATTGGTGAATAGCGGCAGAGGTAAACGGGCACTGGCGGCGACCATCGACCGAGCAGCTGGCGCCATCTTCTTGGCAGTGTTGGCTCTCTCCCTCATCTCCGTGTACCATTCTGGATAGCCTGTGAGCTGGAAACAGGAACCTTTGTTGTGACCCTTGCGATGACAGTGTGTGCAGACGAGATTCTTATGATCAGTTGAAGTGAGGACAACTATCGAAGAACCTGAAGGTGGTGGGCATCGTACGTCAATGCCATGGAGTCAAAAGAAGGCTCGTGAAACTGAATGACGGCTTTGTGATTCTTCTCCTGAGCAACAAGCGCATAGACGCGCATGACTGGTGGCAGTGGATTAATACTCATGACATAGGATCGCAAGGTGTGATAGCCTTCATCTAGACAGAGAGGAAATTGATAGATCGAATCTTTTTCTCGCTCGCGGAAGGCAGCAGAGGCATGGTTGCAGGTGAACAACGGGTTGAAAGCTTCACAGGAGAAAACTAAAGGAGGTCGCAGAGAGTTGTAGTTATCATACAGCTTCTTCAGTTTGCCAAAATAAATGGCAATGATCTGACCATTCTACCGACTGTTATGTATATCATCACGTATCTGCAGAATTTTCATATCATCACCAAGAGTAAATCGTGCCTTTAGATCATCCCAAAATTCCTTAACTGTGGCAAAGTAACTTGTCGAAGATCTCATTGCCGGATCTATAGTCTGTAAGATCCAGCAGACAAGGGTAGCATCAACTCCAGACCAATCAACAAAATCAGGATGATTGTCCAGGGGTTTAGTAACGGATCCATCAATGAAACCAATCTTATTCTTTGCAAGCATATCACTACAAATTACAGTATTCCATTCAAGGTAATTCTCTTCGCCCTTCAGCACGACGGAACAGATGACCAAACCGGGACCGTAAAAAAATCCAAGCTAGTAAGGATCATTCGGATGGAAATCAAAAGGTACGGGTGACTTAGTGCCAAATTGTAACTCTAACTGTTTCAGTAAAGCTGCAATCACCTAAGAGGCATTCAAATTTTGCAGCTTATTGGCCTCAGCTTCAGCATCCATGCGAGCCTGTTTTGCAGCATCGGGATTAGTTTCAGAATTTGACATGATGCAAAATCAGGTATGGTTCGTTGGGAAATTAATAGATCGGCGGCAGATAGGATCGGCAAGGCGGGGCAGCACATGACGTGAGCGGCGGTGACGTGTGGGGCTCGGATTTGGCGAGTGTGCAACGATGCATGGGTGGATTGAATAAGAAAAGCAGTCGGACGGATCGCGGCAACCTGGAGGAGGTGCGGCGGTTGGTGAATGGCGGAATTGGCGAGCAGCAGCGGCAACCGAACGGTGGCGCATAGAGGTGACGTGCGGCAGACGACGGCGGCGGAAGCTCGACAATGGCAGCGAAAATTTTCTTTAGGGTTTCAGGATTTTAGTCTATAATACCATGTAGAAAATAAGAGTAATAATATGTGATTGTATTCATGATATGAAGGTATATTATCTAGCGGTACAAAAAACATGTACAAACTAAGAAAAGAAAATAAAATCTAATTAAACTTCAAGTAATGTCTATATTTCTTAAAGACTATGCTTCAAATTATCCTAACATCATTCCCACCCCAGTTACTGTAAATATGTCCTATATAACGGATGTTCGTGTTGGGATCACTTGTAAGTTCCCCCTTGATGTCAAACATCAATTCTTTGATTTGGCTTCCACCAGAATTTCCACTAAGATTTGAATAATATATCGTCAAATTTATCCGGATAGTGAATAAAATATTAACTGGAAATATTACATTGTATTTTCAGTTACATATTCTTTCTTACATTTAAAGAGATACTCTTCATGTGAATATGAAATAAGTTGGGATTGAACTCTTCATGTCAAAGAAATCTGATAACATGGATGTGTTGGACTAGTTGTGCAACATAAATAACTAGCAATTTACATTGCTTGATATACTTGATTTTGTTTCACCACCTCATATAATTGTTAGTGTTTCTTAACCTAATTTTCATTACAGGAAGGGAATGCTAACTAGTGTGACCTTTTGTTCTTCACAGCTTCAAGGAATGGTGATGATACCTAGGCCAGCCCATTATCCAACTTAAGCCTGAGCGAAGAAAGGCCCAGATAGAAGGTTGGATGGTAGCTCCCTATAAATAGGCCAAGCGAGTCCAGTATGAAATTTAGTTTTACCTAATTAATTCAATTATCACTACTGTGTTCTAACATAACCTATCTAACAAAGTATGCAATAAAGTAAAGCATAAAAGACACAAGACTTGGTTACGCAGTTCGATGAAATCCACCTACATCTGCGGGGCCTGGCCTAGTTCAGAATGAATCCGCTAATTAGAAAGATACAGTACAAAGTACACCATACAATTATACTTATCTTATCTAACTATAACGTGAATCCTGCAAGCTCCCCTTGCTACCGATCCGCCTTGATCAGACTCCCTCTGACCTCGAAACTCGTCGACGCTGGATCTCCTCCTCCCGAGGAATTAAGGCATATGATTCTGAACTTTGTGCAGCAGGTTCGTGTGTTGGAACATAGTATTCTAACTCTTTGCAAATCTCGAAAATCTTAAAAATCTGTATGCAGATTTTTGCTCAATTAAATCCGTGAATAATGCAGCCGTGTTTGTTCTCTATATATAGTCCATGAGCATATCTGAATTCTCCATGATTATCTCCATAATATTCCTATTCCAAATCTGCTTCTTGAATCATATCCAAATCCCATAAATAAAGGGATTTTCCTTTTCTCAATATATCCCATATATTTGATAATATCAACTCCATATTTGTAGGAATTTTCCATAAATCAACTATGCTTCCATACGCCTAATATATAGAAGAATATTCAGATTTCCATAAATCACAAATACCAGAATATCCTGTCTTCTTTTTCCGTAAACACCTTGGTGTAATTATGTTCATCCGTATATTCTCATCTGTATATGCTCATCAGTTAATTCAATTCCATAACATTAATCTAATCCCACATATATAGGAACTGATATATTCTCCAAATCAAATACAACTTGGACTAGATGTATCCTTCTTGGATTCAGTCTTCAACCTTTCCTTATATCACCAAAATTTCTTCTTTGATGTTGCAACTCAATAATACCATATTTGCATAATTTCCACAAATTGTGAACTAGATAAATCTAGACTTTACAATCTCCCCCTTTGGCATTTTGTGGACCAATCACCTTTTGGTATTTCATCACAAGAGCTTATGCAAATAAAGACATCAACCTTGAAAACCACTCTGGATGTTGGAACATAGAAACATAGCATCTCCCCCTAAATTCCAGATTCCCTCAATATCCAGGAATAATGATCATGTTGGAACATCAACCCAACGAGACCAATAAAGTTATCCAAGAAATCCAAAACATCTCCCCCTTGGGACCATAAACATGCCAAACGCAATAGACACAGAAAACCAGAATCTCCATTAAATGCAGCTCCCCCTGAAGCAAATCTCTGGCATATGTTGGAACATAGCCATAACAGAACATTTAAACTTCTTCAAGAGCAACTATCCGTGCCTCATCTAATCTGGCATCTTCTACCTCCAAAGTTAACATCTGAATGGATTGAGCTCTCTACTTCACACCATTGTACCACTCAAAATCTGGATCAATGTTGCCTGCCTTATAATTCTTGTAAAATCTCCCGATTGTACTCCTTGTAGATTGGGGCGGCAGTCTTGAGACCCAAATAGTCCAGGTAAGCTTGTGTTGGAACACAGTCACCAATGTTGGAACATAACAGCTCTCATTGCTTCAGAATCAACACATCTCCTACTCAGCTTCCTTCACTTCATCGGTACTTTCTCCCCCTATCTGGTGTTGGAACATAGACTTGTTCACCATCCAGATCATAATCTTCTCCAACCACAGTTACTGATGTTTGAACAGCTGAATCTCTAATCCATGTCCATGTCTTCTCAACCTGTCTCCAAACTCTGTGTTGGAACATAACCAGCATCACTGTCTTCCAACTCCTTATCATCATAAACCATAATACCAGGAAGAACCACCTTTCTAATATATTCGACCATTATTTTTTTTCACCTTTTTCTTCTTTCTAACTTTTTTTGTGTTTTTCTAATTTTCTGTACACAAAATAAATAAACAAAACTTCCACTGCTAAATAAAAGCTTTAAAGAAATACCTCAAATCTGACAAACACCTAAGTGTTCTCTGAGGAGCTCAACCGTAGTAATGTCCAACAACTCTGTGACAATATCCGCAAATGGTCTCGATGTTGGAACATAGGCTACCACAACTTTTCTCTCAACCTGAATTATGCTTTTGACTTCATTCAAGTGAGATTCCTTAAGATCATCCTGAATTCTTACAAATACTCCAACCATACTCATCTTCAATTCAGCTTGCATCAAAGTCACAAAATCTTGTTCTCGAAAAACAAGCAAGGTAAGCAAGGTGCGATCTTCTCCCCCTCGACGAGAACCTTTCTGAATAGGAAAGGTCGTGAGTGGTGCTTATCTTGATCCATACAAAGCCTTCTTGAGTCGATGATATACTTCCTCATTAACCACATCATGTAGGGGAGCACTCTTGACAACTTTTTGGTACATCGTAAAATTCATAGTGTAAGCCATAACAAGGAGAATGCGAATATATTCTAACCTGTCAACTGAGGAAACAGCAATGAGGGAGAGAAAATATTATAGACCAGCAAGTTCCCTATAATTAATTTGAGGGATCGATTGAGTCCTTCTTCTGCTTGATTCAACCTGCACTGATGTTGGAACATGGGAGAGTTCTAGAGAGGACGATGTTCCAACATTGTTGAAGATATAAGAAACATCAGCTCAACATTGCTGAAGATATAAGAAACACCAGCTTTATCTTTAAGATTTGTCTCATCCGATGTTCCAACATCATTACGTCCCTGATCTGAGAAATCAACCGATGTTGGAACATGGTCAGCCGTACGATCTACTTCATCACATTTGACACTGTAGCAGTTCACTTCTTGTTCCAATAAGTAACATTTGTCTGATGACCGAATACCAGTAAGCACTTTGCTGTTGCCATGTTTCACTATGCACTTTTCTTTATGGAATTCCACGGTCATATTATCATCACATAGCTGGCTAATACTCAGGAGATTAGACTTTAGGTCTTCTACCAACAAAACACCAGTGAATACGGGGAATCCTTCAATATGCAGTTCACCTTTTCCAACCACTCGACTTTTCTTTCCATCGCCAAACGTAACAAAACCACCATCATATGGCTGGATATTTGTCAGTAATTCCTGAGTTCCAGTCATGTGGCTAGAACAACCACTATCAAAGTACCACGAGTCTCTAGAATGTGCAATAGGAGACGTGTGAGCAATAAGGCAAGTACTCGTGCGTTTAACAACCCATACCTTTCTGACCATTCTTGATCGCTGCACATCGTCTATGTTGGAACATACTGAGAGTTGTCGCCCTGTCACGATATCTCTGAGTAGTTTTCAGCATTGTTCCTCTGTATGACCTTGATACGCGCAGTAGCTACAGATGAGAGGTTTCCTTTGATGGGTCTTGATAAACTTTCTTTTCACCTCTTGAACCTTCGACTTGAGACTGACCTTGCTCCCTGATAAATTGTCAATTCCATGTCGATCTCCAAAGTGTTTTCCCATGATTAGAATGTCATCAAGTTTTGCCTTTCCAGTGTTTAACTTGGTAATAGCTGCTTCGGCCATCTCAGCTCTCTTCGTTGTTGAGCTTAGATTCAAATTTAATTCTTCAATCTCTCTTCTGAGTTCACCAACTAAAACTCGCAACTCCTTCTCCTTCTGGCCCAGATGATTTTTCTCTTCCTTCAACACTCTATTTGTATCACCAACTTGAAGCCACATGGCATACATCTACTCATATGTACTATAGATATCTTCATCACTCACAACTAGTCTGTCATCATCACTGGACATGCCATCAGACCCTGTGTTGGAACATACAGCTTCGTCTTTCTCTGGCATGTTGGAACATACCTCAACTGATCCACTGTGAAATTTTGCTCCAAATGCCATATAATTGCTTGTAAGTTCCTCTTCGTCTTCTTCATCATCTTCACTCCATGAGGTGACATATGATTTTCCTTGCTTCTTTAAGGTATTAGCACATTCAGCCTGGATGTGGTCGTATACTCCACATTCTCGACATTGAATTCTTTGAGACTGCTTTCCTTCACCAACTTGGTTTTTAGAGAATTGCTGACTTCCTTGTTCCATCCGAGTTCCACGATTACCAAAATCTTGAGGACGATTTTTATTCCCTCCAGATCTTTCTTGTGAATTCTTGTTTACCACCTTCTTCAGCCTTCTTGATAAACTCTTGGTGATAGGAGCAAGTTCTTCAATTCCATCATCACTATCAGATTCATGGATGACCCTTGATGAAGAGGATTTGAAGGCCAACTCCTTCTGGACTTTCTTTGCAGGTTGTTGCATTGTCATCTCATAGGTCTGTAGTGATCCCATTAGTTCATCCAAGGTCATGGTGGCTACATCTCTTGCTTCTTCTATTGCTGCAACTTTCATAGAAAATCTTTTAGGAAGAGATCTCAAGGCCTTTTTTACCAATTTTGTTTCCTTGTAAACTTTCCCAAGTTGATACGCCATATTGGAGATGTCTCTGAGTTTCCCGTTGAATATAGAAATAGTATCATCCTCCTCCATCTTCAGTTCCTCAAACTTTGTAGCCAACATCTACAGTTTAGATTCACGTACACGACTTGTCCCCTCATGTACAGTTTGTAGGATATCTCATGCTTTCTTTGCTTGTTGGCATGTAGAGATAAGTTTGAACTGATCTTCATCTACTGCAGTAAATATGGCATTTAATGCTCTGGAGTTCGCCAAACTTCCCATTCTTTCACCTGGTGTCCACGACTCTTTAGGCTTAGATTCTCCTCCTTCAGAATTTCCAACAACAGGGGGTTTCCATTCTGTTTCAACATAGTACCAAGCCAATTCATCCAGTGAATTTATGAACACCCGCATGTGAGCCTTCCAGTAGTTGTAATTTGTTCCCTCCAGCAGTGGTGGCCGAGACACAGAAGCTCCTTCTCTGGTCGCCATTGGTAAAATCGGATCTCACTTTCCTTGACACAACCAAGGGAATAATAAGTGACCAAGCTCTGATACCAATTGAAATTTAGTTTTACCTAATTAATTCAATTATCACTATTGTGTTCCAACATAACCTATCTAACCAAGTATGCAATAAAGTAAAGCATAAAAGACACAAGACTTGGTTACGCAGTTCGGTGAAATCCACCTACATCTGCGGGGCCTGGCCCAGTTCAGAATGAATCCGCTAATCAGAAAGATACAGTACAAAGTACACCATACAATTATACTTATCTTATCTAACTATAACGTGAATCCTACAAGCTCCCCTTGCTACCGATCCGCCTTGATCAGACTCCCTCTGACCTCGAAACTCGTCGACGCTGGATCTCCTCCTCCCGAGGAATTAAGGCATATGATTCTGAACTTTGTGCAGCAGGTTCGTATGTTGGAACACAGTATTCTGACTCTTTGCAAATATCAAAAATCTCAAAAATCTGTATGCAGATTTTTGCTCAATTAAATCCGTGAATAATGCAGCCGTATTTGCTTTCTATATATAGTCCATGAGCATATCTGAATTTTCCATGATTATCTCCATAATATTCCTATTCCAAATCTGCTTCTTGAAGTATATCCAAATCCCATAAATAAAAGGATTTTCCTTTTCTCAATATATCCCATAATTTGATAATATCAACTCCATATTTGTAGGAATTTTCCATAAATCAACTATGCTTCCATACGCCTAATATATAGAAGAATATTCAGATTTCCATAAATCACAAATACCATAATATTCTGTCTTCTTTTTTCGTAAACACCTTGGTGTAATTATGTTCATCCGTATATTCCCATCCGTATATGCTCATCAGTTAATTCAATTCCATAACATTAATCTAATCTCACATATATAGGAACTGATATATTCTCCAAATCAAATACAACTTGGACTAGATGTATCTTTCTTGGATTCAGTTTCAACCTTTCCTTATTTCACCAAAAATCCTTCTTTGATGTTGCAACTCAATAATACCATATTTGCATAATTTCCACAAATTACCAACTAGATAAATCTAGATTTTACACAGTACACTAATAGCTATCATGGGGCCAAACCCTATTACTTCTACAACAAGAAAATAAAACTATAACCCTACAAAAAATAGACCCTCATATAAAAGCAGGCATATCACATCACATTTCATATTTCTTATGTCCCACAATAAATTTTCTACTTTTATTTTTGGGACGTCCCACTTTAAACTTTATATTTATAAACTTTCTACATTTACGAGTAGCATAAATATGTGTTCATAACTCTTTCTTTCATTTGATATATGTAGTCTCACTCTCACCAGCCATTAAAAATATGTCACATAGACTTGTCTTAAAGTTTGTGCAAAAATCAATTCAGAACTTCAAAATGGAATGGAGGGAGTATATTTTTTTCACTTTACTATTCATATAAAGATCTTACTAACAAAATCGTCAGAGAGTTTTCCCCTCGAAATCCTCCGGGGGCTCTTTCTAGCATGCTACGCTAGGAATTCCATCAACAGTGTCTCGCATATACATATACATCAAGTTGGCACACCCAGTGGGACCCATTAGCCAAAATATCGAGCCCTCAGTGTATGTCTGCTTCCGCTTCTACAGTAACAACCTTGCGTAGGAGCGAGCAACTGAAGAACAAAAACATAGACGCCGTTGAGAAGGTTCAATCAGCCTACCATCCAAAAATGAGGACAAATAGACGAATGGTGGCACCATGATCACAACCCACGAAGACTAGCCTTATCGAAACCTCAGTCAGGCATAGCTTGGCCACCACCGTAGCTGGGGAACCAAACTCGAGGGCTGCAAGATCCCCACAACGTCCAGAGGCCAGCATTGAGCCCTAGGTGAGGGGGGTTAGCGCTATAAGACCGCCAACGGATCCGCATGCCCGAATAGGTGGCCAATTCACTTAGGGCACAACGGACTCTCAAGATCCACCTACGACAGGCTGGATGGCATGAGCCGCCCTCTTGCGGATCTGGTATCCCATGCCCAAACAGATCTGGAGGGAATGGCGCAATCCCTGGCAGTGGTGGGATATAAAGTAACACCTCTGTCGCTGCCGCCTTTGGCGTCAATGCAGCCGCATGTGACTTTTCCTCCCCTAGGCTTAATTTATTCTCATAAAATTTATTCATATACGGAATTTAATATTAACTGGAGGAATTACATTTCATTTCTAGTTACATATTTTTTAAATTTAAAGAGATACTCTATATGTGAAAATGAAATAAGTTGGGATTAAAAAAGAACAGTCTGATCTGTCAACGTAGGTGTGTTAGACTAATAGTATACTAAGGCTTAATTTATTCATGTATGGTAGTATAAATAGATGAGAATAGGTTACTCTTAATCTAACACATCTATATTAACATGATCAACAATTATATAAAATCTACTCAAAAAAACAATTTTATATATATATATGCAAAATATAATTCTTTTTGTATCGTACAGACCTTATACATAATTTGAAAATGGGGGAAAATAAGAGTACTTAATATATTTGTGAAGCATAAACAACTATCATTTTACATTGCATAATATACTTGATTTTCTTTTGTTTAGGAATAAGAATATTTTGTCAATATAACTTGTGAGTATATTAGAATCATTTTCCTTTTATGAATAACAAAAATCATGAATACATCACAACATTATTTCTTTCTAAGAACCTTAAATATCAAATCCTCGATGCACCCAATCGACGTGCAGCCGTCGCATCTGATTGTCGTCAACCAAATCCCACACAACACCAATCTGCCATTCATATGTAGCCGCCTGAGTTCACGTGCTTCCGCTGATTCACGTTAAATCCCACTAGAGTCCACCATTCTTGCAATGTCGCCTAAGTTCACGCACCGTCGTCGATTACCTCTGCAAGGATATCGACTTCTGATTCTGATATTGCCTGTGATGCCACAAAAGCTGACTGTGCTGCATGTCCAATTACACGGCATTCTCTTTCTGATTATTTTCTGATGATTAGTGACTCTCCGATTTCATAGAAGAAGAACAAGCAACCTAAAGTTTCTCGTTCTTCTATTGAAGCTGAGTATCGTGACTATGACTTGTTGTGATTATTATGGATTAAGTCTTTATTATGAGGCATAGGCGTTCTGCATTCTGCACCCATACGCATGTTTTTGAACAATCAGTATGCTCTTTTGGCTAATCCTGTCTTTCATGGAAGAACGAATCATATTGAGGTTGTTTATCATTTTGTACGTGATCACTATTGCAAGGACCATACATTGGGATCAGTGATTCGGTACATATGCACCGATTATTTGACCCCCCTGAATACCGGTGCCTAAGTAAGGGAATGCTGGAACGTAGTTACATAGGTCCCGGTATACTTTATCGGTGCTGAAATGATATATCCAGCACTAGTAACTGGTATCAGTGCTGAATTACCCTCTTCTTGTCCTTGTGCTAATAAAACAATATTGTTGCTAGTATTTCTTAGCACTGGTAAGTGATCGATGTTAGTGCTGCTTGTAAGAAAAAGTTCCCAGTGCTCATATATATTGAGCATCTGTATAACGTAAGCACCGGTATGAAAAGAATTGTCGGTTCTCACATATAAAGGGAACTCATATTTTGAGCACCGGTACATAGTGAGTACCAGTATAAGAGGTCCATCGACTTCTTTCCTTCCTTCGAACATATCTCTACCCAAGTTTCGCACCATCTGTCGGCTACAACTGCTACCTTCTTGTCATTGTATGCTCCTTATCCCTCAGGAACACATGTTGTTTACACAATCTCTGCATATTAGTTGTAAGTATTGATTATGTAAGAAGAACAAAATTTTGATTCGTAATTTATCGATTGACCTCTAGAATATTGGTAGAGGTAGTTTTGAGGACAAGTTATTCCATGAACAGGAAGACGTAGTACCCATATTCCCAATTATCCACTTGACGCCTGTATTGCAAAGGAAATTGATCAAATGTAATTTTCTGAAATAAAATTTGTCATAAAGGCAATTGTATTGAATGACTTACATCAATATTTGTGATTTTCCAGTGTAATTTGGAGATGGTTCGATCTTTCTCTTCTCACTTTGATATTGACATGCTAGCATGTCAGTGTATAACTGTGAAAGGTTACGAATTTGACTTAAAGAAGATAAAAATAAGTACAACGAAAGAAATTAAAGTACCTGGAAATGACTTGGTTATCAATTGTGGTGGGGTTTTATTTCTCCAATCAACAGTTAAAATCCATCCATACTAGGATGGATGAGGATTAAGTACCAATGATCATTGTGTTGATTAGTAGGATATGAATGATTTTATAATCGAAGAACAATATGTTGGCCTATTATAATTATAAAGTGTCACTTGCATTCCAATGTATGGAACCACATAAATCTCAGTGTCGGTCTACAACATGGTTTTGAGAATTGCCTTGACACAATTATCAATTTTTGTAACTCTGAATTCCTGAGCCAAGTGTCTCATACTCGACGGAAAAAAATGTATGCGTCCATTTTTTACGTCGAGGACTTGGTCCCATAGGTGCCTATAAGTATAGCATTGTTGATGGCTTAAACAAATTGAGAAAACAATAATAGGTTTTATGTGAATATGTAAACCATACATCATCCACATATCTATCTGTGAGATCGACAGCCAGGTCATCTAGTGGAAGTTTCCAAGCTTGTTCTCAAACTCCACCATTTGATTGATTTTCATACCACATGCATGGTATGTGCCAAAAGTGAAAGGCCAAAATTGTGGCAACAACACAAACTTTCCCAAGTCTTGCGTACCCTTCACAAGCTCGTTGCAATACTTGGCGTAGTTTGCCATATTAGGATATGGCGTAAAATTGTTCCGGTTGACAGTGTATGATTTTGAAAATGAAGGAGTATTAGGCAGAGTAAAAATTAATTAAATATGGGAAAAAATTGATGGTCTTGAGACGTACTGGTTTGATTGGCCTTGGATGCAATTGTTTTTGCTTCCACGGACGGTAATTGCTTCTTGATCTAGATTGTTTTGACGTAGATGTTTGGGTATCTTGGTGAGAAAATAAAGTTAACATAAAAGAATCATAAGTAAGAAATAAACCGTAATAGTTGTTGTAATTTTTTGTACTTATTAACTCATCATCGCTGATATTGAGGCAATAAAAATCATCGTCCTGGGGCACATTGCTTTCCATGTCCTTGGGCTAGGGATCATCTCCAAGTCTGACCAAAGATATAGGCCCATATACAACACTCCCCGACGCTTCTCCTGTATCATTGCAAGCATGGTTGGCAAACGTCAATCCAGCTTTCGAATGGTAGATTGCACACACGAACGCGAGTGATGAGATGTCAAATGCATGTATTTTTAAAGCATTTAACATCTATTTTGTTATCATTTTGTGGTTAGATTGCTAGGTTAGATATGTTTACATCATAAGGGGTTTAGATGCCATTTTCAGTTTTCATATCTAAATTCTTCATTTTGTAACCTATTTTGAGTCTAATAAATTTTTGTCCTTATGAGCATCTAGATTCTATTTTATGAGAATAGTTTAGTGAAGGTCATTATTAAGGATGGTAGGAGACTAATGGCCACGAGTCAAAATATGGTAAAAGATAGAAAGGTCGAAGAAGGAGGACAAAGAAGCGGATGAATTGTGATTCAAGAGTTGAACGGGGTTTTTGGAACAATCTAAGAAGAATCTGGCTTCAAGGGTGACACCGTTAGAATTTTCTTCTCAAGCTCTATTAAATCGACTACAAGAAATCCCAAATCGGATCAGCGGTTCAACCGTAGCGGCCATACAAGTTGAAGGAAAAAAAGGTAAGTGTTGGAAGTGTCAAAGAAGTGGCACGAGCCGTGTAAAATAGCATGACCCATGCCAATGCCACTTGTCAGCCAAGTGGGGCCCAAGACATACACGAAGATCAGGTGGAGTCATGCTTTATGATTCATCCAAAATTCTATGCATAGTATAATATTGTGCTAGGCTAAAATGCTAACTTGGGAGTGTTAGATTAGAGTTATTGTAGGCTTGAGAGTACCAGGAAAATGAGTGCATTCATGCTACCACTATAAGAAACAAGACCTTTTACCTCGATTCTGCAAGGCTTTTTACCTCAAATTTTAGTCCAGAAAAAACTGAGGTAAATATAAGCGGAGTAAAAAAGTACAATTTTTACCTTGTTTTAAAACGAGGTGAAAAATATCTTTTACCTCATTTTTTTAACCAACATTGGTAGGTTTTGTCAGCGATGTCGGTCAAAGAAACAAGGCTGATCATAGCTGCGGCATCGTTAGGATCAACATTAGCTTTCACTTGTATGTAACGTCGTCCAATGCAAGAAGGCAATCTATGGGAAATGAAATGTTGCGACATCGTTCTAACTTACGTTTGTTCAAATAAGAGCGATCTCGCACATTGTGGGGCACACATGTTGTGTGCCTGCTGACGTGGAACGCTGACGAATATGACATCATTTTGATTGGCCAATATCGCCTACAAAAACAACACCGTTTAATGTGACGTTGGTCACGTGTTGCTTGGCCACCAGTTTGCACAACGTCGGTCACATGTCGTTTGGGCACCAGTTTGCGCGATGTCGCCGACCAATCGGTTAGACTTCATTTTTCGTACAATATTACAATATTTAATATTTGATGACACAACTAAGCGTTCATCGATATCCATGGCGTATTATTTTAAATGCGATAAATCATGAAATGGTTATACCATATTCAATTTTTGTTCAATTAATGTGGGAAAGAATGACATGTTCAAACCTACAAAACTATAGCATATAATACAAATACATGTTACAACATATTGAAATACATAAGGTTATTTTGAAATTGACTAATTAATTGTATTGAACCAAAATTTTCTACGTTGCATACCATTAAGACTATCAGGACAATGATTAAAATGACAAGTCATTCCATCTACATGCTGAAAGTTCATCGATGACTCTCCTTGGTCCTATTAATACCAACACGTAGGAAAAAATATTTATGTTAGAATTGGGCACTCCTCAAATGAAATACACATAACACTACAAGAAACTGAACATATTACTTTGCCCTTTTTACATCGTTTTTTTGGCTTAACTCAAAAAACCAAGGTAAAAAGTTCTTTTACCTCGGTTATTATTTTTTTTGAAGTAAAAGATATTATTTACCTCGTTTATAAAAAAATCGAGGTAAAATTTTTTTTTACCTCGGCTATTATTTTAACCGAAGTAAAAGGTTACAAACAAAGTAAATAATCTTATCGATGTTCGTACGGTGCCGCATTTATATAATAAAATTGTTTCCAAAATTGTGTATTCTGTCGTTGTCACCGACAGAGCATGAGATGGATGACCGACATCGCATACAATTAAACATAGAACTTTAAGATGTTAAAGTTGAGAAGGATTAACTATGAAAAAAGAGAAGTTTTGTTATTTTAAATAAGTTCCATTTTGTTATGTTGCGATTGAAAATGGTTGAATAATTAATAGGAAAAACCACAACCAACATGAAAACATTTTGAATGGTACTGTTGGAATGTTTCTCAAAAATCACGCAAAGATCAAATCGCACATGTAGTCAATTACATATTGTTCAAAAATGTAATAAAATTATTAGAAAAAACATTAATCACGAAAATCTCCTTACAAATTAATTAGTACATAATAGTTCAAATATTTATAACATATGTCTGAGTTCCATTATTAGAATGGAAATAATAAAAAAATCAAGCCGCTCAAATTATAATAACTTTGAAGACAATCAGCCCCCCAGTTTCTATGATCTCGAAGAACCAGGTGTCCCCAAAGCGCAGGTTATTGCTAGAAAGGAACTCGGAAAAAACCCTTCAGGGACAGGGCCTTGATATTCCCTTGGCCCGAGTAGTTCACGCGCCACTCTTTCCCGTAGCACCTTATCACAACAAGGGTCTTTGCATTTTCCAGAAGTGATACAATTTCAATAGGGATGTACTAATCAGAAGGAAAAAAATCATTATGAACAAATATATGCAATTATAAACAAATAGTATTAACTGAAAATAAACTAATTTCATGATTTTAATTATTTTAATTATTTGCAAGTTTTAGTCCTTACCAAAGTTGGGTTTTTCCCAAAGTTTTGATGCTTCAAAGTGCAGTGGAAACGAGGGTTTTCTGGAGCCATTGTATGGTCTTCAATGTTGAACACAACCGGTTCAGGGTTTCTCCTTTGTGTGGAGAATTGTATAATATACAAATAAAAAATTAATTTAGATACAACACTGTGCATATGTATTAGTAAATATATAGTGTAAAATGGTAAAATACCTAGAAAATGGGTGCGTAGAGGATTCTTTACCAGCCATTAGTCATGTATATGAAGTGAACAATATGTTTATGGTAAACTATCCTTATAAGAACAATGTGTGACATCGGTAATGTGTCGCATGAACATATCGGTCTGAACCAGTGGAAATATCGATATGAACCACCGACGTCGCCTGTGAGTCGGCAAGACCGATATCATGACCGGCGATAAAATAAGGTCACAAAAATAAACATTAAGTTAAGTAAAATGCCTACATGCGACGTTGCTAAGACATCGGTAATATCGATGTATACATCGATACAACTGCGATGTCTTATGCAACAACTTGAAATAAGAATGTGCAACATCGCATACATAAATTGAATGGTGTGCGACTGGAGACCGACTTTGCATGCATGAAAGACAACAATGGGAAAAACACATAAACCCAGCAACAATACATGCATTAAGGAGACAAAATTACACAAAAACGTCCTAACACAAAAAAAAGAACATAATACCTAGGTTCACATGTACGAAAACTTCTCACTGTAACAAATCTGGGTAAACAGTAGAAAACCAAAAATACAACTCATACAAAAAGTATAGATTAATTAAACAAGGTGAAGTAATAATTACAAAAACTTAGGCACTACATGGGTAGAAATTCATACCTTTGTCAAAGGAGAAGAGGAAAGGGGTGGAGAGACTCTTGGTATTCGTGGGGAACTTGGAAAGAGGAGGTTAAACTAATTCTGGGGGACCATTTAGTTATAGCCATTTTGAAACGACGTCGATTTTGGACATTATGTTGTCCACCGCGGTTAGTGCGACTTCGTACCGATATCGCTGTAGCCGATACACCACCGCTTCATAGCGACGTTGTAATATTATAGATGGGCTCCATACATAGGGTATAATAGATAGGCTCCATACATAAGGTATTATAGATGGGCTCCGTACATAAGGTATAACTTGTCTAGTGCGACGTCGTATGACTGACTTTGGCAAGTGTGATTACAGGTCTCACCATTTCAGCCCACTAGCATTTCAAATGAATCCACATTTGACCAAAAAATATTTAAATGACCTTAATAATACTCTATATTATATTACAAATACGTATTGAATTTTGTAATTGTCAATGAACTTGATTAATGTTCGTTTCGATCAGAATCAATTTTACCTCCACAGGTCAAGTTTTAAATTTTTGCACTTAGGTCCCTCCACGAATGTGGGGGAAGTGGAAATGCTAATTTGGAGATACCCTAATATAAATCACAATGTCATGACCAAGATCTTCCGATTTAGGCATGATCAGATGAATGGAACGGGGTAATCGTCTGTCATTTGTATTAGCATTTTCATTTATACTCTTAGGATAAGCGCTATTGGAATGGTAAATTTCACTACATAGAATCAAACGAAATTTCTTATTCTTGTTTTTTTCTGAAAATAAAATTTATTAAAATCACGTCCATCAAATTTTAGAAAGCACTAGTGCGTGGTTTAGAGTAAATTATAGACGGTTACTTATAAGTAGGCAAAGGTTAATTGGAATATGTTGATTGGAATAAGTCTCCATGGGATCATGCCTATTTATTTATCATTTTTGAGGATTATATGTTTGACTAAGAATGGCAAAGGTCCCTTCCGGGACGTTTCGAATCAATTTTACCTTCACAGACTATGATTTTACCTCTACGGGTCAAGTTTTAAATTTTTGCACTTAGGTCCCTCCACGACTGTGGAAGAAGTGGAAATGCTAATTTGGAAATGTCATGACCAAGATGTTTCGATGTAGGCATGACCGGATGAATGGAACAGGGTAATCGTCCATCATTTGTATTAGTATTTCCATTTATACCCTTAGGATAAGCGTTATCGGAACGATAATTTTCACCACTTAGAATCAAATAAAATTTCTTATTCTTGGTTTTTTATGAAAATAAAATTTATTAAAATCACTTCCATCAAATTTTAGAAAGCACTAGGACGTGGTCTAGAGTAAATTATAGACGGTTACTTATAAGTAGGCAAAGGTTAATTGGAATATGTTGGTTGGGAGAAGTTTCCATGGGATCATGCTTATTTATTTATCTTTTTCGAGGATTATAAGTTTGACTGAGGATGGCAAAAGTCCCTTCCGAGATGTTTCGAATCGATTTTACCTTCACGGGCTATGATTTTACCTCTTTGGGTCATGTTTTAAATTTTTTCACTTAGGTCCCTCCAAGAATGTGGGAGAAGTGGAAATGCTAATTTGGATATACCCTAATCTAATTCACAATGCCATGACCAAGATGTTTTGATTTAGGCATGACCGGATGAATGGAACGGGGTAATTGTCCGTCATTTGTATTAGTATTTCCATTTATATCCTTAGGATAAGCGTTATCGGAACGATTGTTTTCACCACATAGAATCAAATGAAATTTATTATTCTTGGTTTTTTTATGAAAATAAATTTTATTAAAATCACGTCCGTCAAATTTTAGAAAGCGCTAGTACATGGTCTAGAGTAAATTATAGACGGTTACTTATAAGTAGGCAAAGGTTAATTGGAAGAACTTGTGGAAGACTACGTGGAATAAGAGCAGTTTCTTATTTGTTACTTTCGGTTATTATAAGTCTGTCTAAAACTGATAGCATTTATTTTTTAGACGATCGGGATCAAGTATAGGACCACCGGTGAACTTTTTAATATTTCCACTTTAGGTCCCTCTAGCAAAGTGGTAGAAGTCCAAATACAAAGTTGTAGATGACATTTTTTATTTTACGACACTTTTCCAAAATCACCAATTTGCCCTTGTGTACGATGTCGCGGGTAAGTTGCAAAATATGCATCCACGACTGAACAACGACCGACGTCGGTCATGCTGAAATTTCCAGCGGGAAATGGAATTTCAAGTCATTAATACCAGCACCATTACCCTTTTCTCATCTATAACACACTTTCTCCAAACCCTAGCTACAAAACACTATCTTTCCATCCACACCTTTAATACAACAATTCAAGAGCTCAATCAATTTGTTTTTCCCACATATGAACAAGTGCCGGATGATGGAGCACCTCCGGGTTCAAATTAGTTGAGGTAATTTCCATACATTCAGTGTCAATTTAGAAATTTAATTACCATACTTTCTACATGTTATTTTTCTCATAGATCAAAGCTTTTATATTTTCATAATGTATGATGATTGTGTTACATGTTATATAGTGTATATTGTTTTTGCTTCCACAGGTGATGCCATGTTTGTAGGGAATGAGAAAAAATGATTAGATTAGGGCTGATTGTGTACAATAATTACTTATTCGTATGAACACGATATGAATAATCGACATTGGTCACTGTTAGTCGGCCTTCGAGATGTAAATCCGAATTCAGACCGACGACGCACATGTCAATAAAAAGCATGAAATTTCTTGAATGTGCAACTTTGCACTTAGGTCGGCCTTAATAACATCAAATACTATAATATGCGATGTTGCTTCTACCCATATTCGTTCCTTTTCCATGTTGACATTCACGTCGTCTAAGTATGACTATATTATGTGTATTTTAAATTCATGCCTGCCTAATTCTAACTTAAATTTTGTTTGATGTGTATTCGATGTAATATGATAGCGAGAGTTATGGATGGACTATAGATGGATGACTTGTCATTTCACTACTCTCCCTGACAGTGTATATGCCTTACAACGTAGTCAATTTAGAGGTTCAATACCTTTAATGTTTAAATTTATGAGCAACCCTATGTATTATTATATATTGTAATATGTATTTGTAATATATGTTATAGCTAGCTTTGTGGATTTTAACATGTCATTGTTAATTTTCCAATATGAATTTAATGACAATTTATTGTTGTATAATGTTTATCCATTTATAGAGTAATCCAATACTAAACAACATGTAATGGATATAGATGAACAGTGTTTTTTTCTTCATATATTAAATAATATATTTTTTAACCAAAACGTTCTCTCCACGACTGATCTGCGACATCACACTTAATGGTACTCATGCGAAAAAAGTTGCATATAGAACCGGAATGTAATATTTTTTTTGACATCGCCCATTTAAAACGGCATCATATTGTTCACCATTCCACATTTGCATGCACATGACATCGGTGTGCCACATTCCACTATGTCACAGTTCTCTAGAACAACGTCGACTAGAATGATGTCACAAACATTCCTCTCCAGTCGCATGTCTAGTTGGTATGGCCGGCGTCATTCATCTTATATCCCGACGTCGATCTAAATGATGTTGTAATTATTGTATCCTATCGTTGGCCTTAGTACTAAACGCAAAGTTGCACATACATTCTACTGACGTCGGTCCAAAACTGAGGTAAAAAAGTACTTTTTACCTCGGTTTTGAACCAAGGTAAAAAGTCTTCTTTTTACTTCATCCACATTTACCTTGATTTTTTGGGGGCAAAAAACTGAGGTAAAAAGGTCTAAAAAGCTGAGGTAACAAATGCAGTCTGTTGTAGTGAATCTAGTAAAATGTAGACGACATTAAACCCGAGATGGAAAAAGTAACAGAACTGGTTTAAAGAGATGTCGCATGAGTGAAATGCCGACGTCACAAAGATCAACACATCAGCGACATCGAACATTCATAGACATGTCAACAATCCTAAGTTCTATGCAGCGTCAGTCTTCGTTTGGTACCATTTCGCATGAGCAGATGGAATGTGAACGAGGTCGCTTATTCAAACTATGTTCATATAAAATCTAAGCATCTTTCCTCATAATCAAAACAAACATAGCACTATCTTGGAAAGAAAAACAAAAAACAGCATAAAACATAAAACTCAAGAATCATACCACATGAAATGTAAGAATCTTTGATCAATTATTGATGGAAAAAAATATAGTAGGATCATCACATGATTGCTAATTGAACATGGAATGGATGTAAAACTACCTCAATTAATTTGAAGTTGGAGATGCTCCATCCTTGGACACTTGTTGATGTTTGAGAGAAGCAACTTGATTAGAACTTTAAATGTTGTAAAGTTGTGAATGGAATGGAAGGTGTGGAGTTTGGGTTGTAGGATTTGTGTTGGATATGGGAAATGGGTCTTAGTGCTGAGATTTATTGGCTTGAAATAGGGTGGGGGAAATTTTGGGTTCAGATTTTTGGCTGAAATTTTCAATTTCCGCTTGAAATTTCATATTGAGCGACGTCGGCCTACCTTTGGTTTTAGTTTCATCATAAACGACACAAATGCGAAGTTGCACGTAATTTAAGTTCTGGGGGTAAAATACTCTATTTCAAGATTACAGCCCGTCCATCGACCCGTTCATGTCAAAAGATGAACAAAATTGTTGTCAAAATTTAAATAAATAATGTTATCTCTAATTTTGCATTTTGGCCACTTTCTTGGAGGGACCCAAGTGTTAAAATTAAAAATATCACCAGTTGTCCCAGCCTTGATTTCAATCTTTTCGAAAATAAAATTTGTCACTCATATGTGAACTTATAATAATCAAGAGTAAGAAAGAAACTGGTCTTATTCCACATAGATTTCCACAAGTTATTCACGAATGACCCTTGTATAGTAATCATCTACAATTTACTCTAGACAATGTACTTGCACATTTATAATTTTATGGATGGAATTTTTTTAGCTTTTAATTTCATAAAAAAAACATAGAATATTAAATTTCATGTGATTCTATGTGGTGGAAGTTATCGTTCTCATAACGCTTATAGTAAGGGTATTAATGGAATACACAAAAATGGCGGACGATTATCCTGGTTCATGAACGGGACCCGTGCAATCCCCAGTAAAACTTATCAACACCGTTAGTGATAAAGAAACTAGCATGATCCCACTGAGACTTGCACAAGGTCTACACGATTGACCCTTGTATACTTATAAGTAATAATCTACAATTTACTCTAGACAATGTACTAACGCTTTTTAAAATTTGATGGATGAAATTTTTTTAGCTTTTAATTTCATAAAAAACATAAAATATTAAATTTCATGTGATTCTATGTGGTGGAAATTATCGCTCTCATAACGCTTACAGTAAGGGTATTAATGGAATACTAACAAAAATGGCGGACGATTATCCTGGTTTGTGGATGGGACCCATGCAATCCCCAGACAAACTTATGAACACCGTTAGTGATAAAGAAACTAGCATGATCCCAGGAGACTTGCACAAGTTCTACATGATTGACCCTTGTATACTTATAAGTAATCATCTACAATTTACTCTAGATAATGTACTAGTGCTTTTTAAAATTTGATGGGGGGAATTTATTAGCTTTTAATTTCATAAAAACCTAAAATATTAAATTCATGTGATTCCATGTGGCAGAAATTATCGATCTCATAACGCTTATAGTAAGGGTATTTATGGAATACTAACCAAAATGACGAACGATTACCCCGGTTCACAGATAGGACCCGTACAATCCCAAATCAAACTTATGACAGTGCGATTTAGAATATTGGGTACCTCTAATTTTGTACTTCGTCCTCCCCCACCTTGAGGTACCTAAGTGTAAAAACAAAAAAAAATCCTATCAAACCGGGCATTAATAAAGTCTGTGGATAATTGGTCCTATGTTGGTCACATGTCGCAGAACTCGCACATGCATTGGTCAAACACAAGCCCATTCCCATTCTAGTAGGCTAAAATGGTGAGGCCACATTTAGAATATCCGACGTCACTTTCAGGTCGGTCTTGTGTCGGTAACTTTGACTTCAATGCAAGTTTGCACAGCCCTAGGTGAAAGACACAATGCTTCATAACAAATATATAAATGGAGCCCACCTCTCATACATCACTTCAAACATTCACATTTTCCTCGAATTTCAACAGTGCCCCCTGCCAATCTTCTCAAAGGTATGATTTCCACATTTGGTTCCATTACTTTTGTTTTTGTATTTATCCTTTAAATTGTTAAGTATATGGATTAGGGTGTGAATGTATTAATTGTTTTAGGTTTTGAAGTTTCTATGGATTGGGGTGCTAGAATATGGTTTTAGGGTGTTAGTATTTGGTTTTTATGTCCTCTAGCTATGGAGTGGTTCAATTGTTTGGTTTATAACTGAGATTTTTGCCAATTTTTTGCTGTTGTTATTGTAATCCATCTGCTTGAATGTGACGTTAGAGGCTTGTTGATCTTCCATCTACTTTACCGATCCTTATGCGATGTTGCATGTCACCTTTTCTGTAGTTGACCAAGTCAATGTGACGTAGGCCCCTACTCGGTTAACCAATTGGTTATACCAAAGTTTGAGCGACATCGCATTGACGAGGTCAACTAAAAATATTATTTGTGTTCTTTAACCATTTTCTGTCTACTATAACATTTAACACCCGTGACAAAATGAATTACAGCAATCATGGCTAACAATGTTGGTTCCAGCCGTGACCCGACTAAGGTGAGCAATTTTTGGTTATGTTGTAAAAATTCCTTCTACTCTATTACTAATATTCTAATTGAATTTTTAATAATTTCCCTGACCAATATAGATCTGTAGCCTTACCCGATTACCGTTTTGCAATATATTGAATACGAACGTTTGCTCCCCGGTGTTGGGTTTTGTATTGCATCTTTGGCTTGTGTGTGTGAAGCCATGCTCCTATTCTAAACTCGTGTGTGTATTTTTGCTGCATACTTAACCAAGTCCCTCTAAAGGCTTGGTGTGCTGCGAGCAACCAAGCTGAGTGCGGCGCATGTGGGCAATTAAGCGGTAGTCGTGACAAGGTGGTACATGGCTAGGCCGCACTGTTAGCACCCTTAGTGGGCGACCCATGACAGTTGGTATCCTCGGATGATGATAGTCTGCGTCGCATATTTGAAGGCAGATGACCGCATTTTATGCATACTCCAACCTATACAAACTTCGGGTCAATTCCAATTCTTATAAGTCCTCCCCGTTTCATACAACTTGAATTTTCAATTTATTTTTTCTATAGATTACTTTCATATATACTAACAAAGGTTTTTTTTGTTTATCATTCAGTACATCCTTAGCCAGATTGTTGAGCTTATACCATCGTACAAGTTGGATGTTGTGATCGGGTGCAAAAGAAGGGAATATCACATGCACTACTCGGGGAGTAGGAGGCTAAAGACCCTGACCCCAAAGGGGGTTGGCCAGTTTCTTGCAGCAGAGGAACTCGAGGTTGGGGATACCCTCTACTTTGAGCTCCTAAATGGTGTTGGGCCCATAGTTTTCCATGTTATCATTCTTTCTCGCGAACATTAGATGTTTAGCTTAGACTTCGTATAACCATTTATTTTATACAAATTGATTCATATTTGGAAGATTATATATTCGGACGAATTTTATATATGAAATATTTATTATTATTTTTAATGTTTTTGAATTTTTAATATTGAACATAACATAACTGGATGGTGGGTTAAAATTGTTAGGCCCATATACACATGCGACGTCGGTCAATGATCGACGCATTTTTGGATTAACTGACTTACGTGCGATGTTGCACTATGCTAGGCGGACTTCACAATGTGGCCAAAATGGCTTCGTTCTGGAACAGGTATAAATATGAGAAACCTAACAAAGATTTCAAGCTCCGCTTCCCAAGTTTTCCGTGAATTCCAGTGGTCTCCCCCTCACTTCTCTTCTCTCTTGGACAAAAGGTATGGTTTTTCTAATCTATTTTTTAAAAAAAATAAACCATCCAAGGATGGGGGAAATTATATAAGGCCTTCCCAAGCCGTGTAATAGACAGGAAATAAAAACAGAAGGAAAAGGTGAAGCCGTGGCTTAGTTGAGATATACAAGAGTGAGTCATAAGCTCTTGAAGCAACAATTGTTGCTTCCAAAATAATGAATGGGAAGTAATTAATAGTTAGAGGATTACAAAAACTGTTAGTCTATCTGAGAAGATCATCGAACTTGTTAGTGAATCGTATTAACGAAACACAAGGCAGTCAAAATCACCCCAAATAGACTAAATAGCTTATCCTCTACCAGAAGAAAAATCCATCGATCCATATGATGCAGCAAGGCCGTATGGTCCATATGATACAGTAATTGGGGTCCCTCGATCCTTATGCCATCCAGACTTTGATGCAGCTTCAAACCTACAAAAACCAGTTCAAATGAGTAACATCCATTCAATGTACCATCCTTAATGATGGTGTACCTATTTGATCTAGCCTAATTAAACCTTGAATAGTATTGGAGAGCATGTGAAATCTAAACAAGGAGGTACTATTCTGGGTTTTGAGACCAGCTTTAGCCAGTGAATCTGCAACCAGATTTGCTTGTCTATGAATATGCACTAAGCTAATATCTCTCAAAAGTTGATGAATGTCATCAGATAACTGGAACAGTTTCCAGTGTGCTTGTAGTGGATCTAGAACAAAATGAACTGCATATAGACAATCCGATTCCATATAAACAGGCACAGAGTATCCTTCACACTTATTTAAGGCAAACCGAATAGCATTCAACTCAGCTTCCAGAGGGGAATTAGCCTGTGTATATTGAGTATGAGCTGCTATGAAACTACCTCGGTTATCTCTGATAATCATACCAAGTCCACACATGTTAGAATGACAACACCATGCAGCATCAACATTAATTTTGTAACCCTTACATGGCTTAGTCCAAGCAATTTTGAAAATTTTTGGCTTCGGGGAAGCTTTGATCAGGGGTAAAAAGGAGTGGTCAGCAATGCTTAAGTCAATTTGTGAGGCTATGAAGACAGGTTTAGCACTAAAGGAGTAGAAAATTTGATCCCTTGTTAGATTGAGCACTAAACTTGTTAATGGCATGGCAGAGTCATATAAACATTTATTCCTCATCTTCCAAAGGTTCCAGCATGTTATTACAGAAGCAGTTCGAATAATTATTGAATGCAAAGAACTCAAGCCAGGATAAGTGAGATAGCATGATAGTCTTTCCCATATAGATGAGAAAGATCTGTCCCTGATTCCCATGAAGTGATGCACATTTTTCCAAATTTGCACAGCAAAATTGCAGGAATTAAAGAAATGATCCAGAGAGTCCTTATGATTGTTACACATAAAGCATTTGGAAGGCAAACAAAATTTCATTTTTTGCAGGACATTATCAAAAGGCAGATATGAGTTTATCAATTTCCACATAAAAACAGAGATTTTCTTTTCAATTCTAGAACACCAAAGATGTTGAATAGAAGCAATAGTATCTCTCTTGGTTCTGAGCAACTGATAAGTGGATTTAAATGAGAACTCACCCTTGATTCCAGGTTTCCATATGATCCTCTCTGTGAATTGATAGCTTTGATTCCTGTAAAAGGGAGATAGCATAAGCTGGTAGAAGAGGAGAAATTTCCTGAATCAAAGCTGATTTATTTGTGATGAACTCAGAGACTGTATATGCAACAGGTATATTAACCAGATGTTGATCACAGAGATCCATAATGGGACCTATATCTAACCAATTCGATGTCCAGAAATTGCAGTCACTTCTACCTACTATTACTCTAGAATTAGATTCTGCCCATGCATTAAATGAACAAATCCTCTTCCAGTTAGGAGAAGACCTAGAAGAGGGAGGCAGTGATGCAACAAGATGAGTCCATAAAGCCTCAACCTTTTGATATTTCCACCATAGCTTTACTGAGCATGTATTTATTATGGTGGTTATTGATCTGAAACCTAGGCCATTTTGATTAATAGGAAAGCAAAGAGCCTCCCATTTCCTCCATGTTCTTTTAGGTTTCAGATCACTAGACCCCCAGAAAAATCTGCAAAGTTTTTTCTCTATGACAGCAATGATCTCTTTGCTAGGTTTTAGAACTGACCATATATGCTGAGGAATAGAATAGATGCATGACTGTATAAGTGTGATTTTCCCCCCAGTAGAGAGCCACTTATTTTTCCAGCTACCTATCCTATTGTCTATCTGTTCAATTAGTGGCTGGAAAAAGGTCTTTTGTGCAATCCCAGTAAATATAGGAACTCCCAGATATGTAAACGGTAGGCTCCCTATTTTCATACCTAGAATCCTCTTTATGTTGTGAACTGTGTGAACAGAAGCATGCTTTCCTATAAAGATGTCACTTTTACTGTAATTTATCTTTTGACCAGTGACATCTTCAAATATGGACAGGAAAGCTTTAAATCTAATCAAAGTCTTATTACCAGCAGTTAAAAAAACCACAGTGTCATCTACATAAGATAAATGTGAGATTTGGAGAGAATTATCTGGAAGGCCATAATATGCCAATTTACCATTATGAAAAATAAAGGCTAAACTCCTGGTAAATGCCTTAGGAAAAATGTTAAATAGAAAAGGAGAGAGGGGGTCACCCTGTTTGATACCCCTCGTAGATTGGAAAAAGCCAGCAGGCTTACCATTTATTAAAATAGAGAACCAAGCCTGTGATAGATTCTTCATAATGTAAAAAAATGAATTTAGCATGAAATCCAAATTTGGAAAGGACACAATTAAGAAAAGACCACTTAACTCTATCAAAAGCTTTCTTAAGATCTAATTTAACAATGCAGTTGGGGTCTTTTTGCTTCCTGTTCAGAAATCTTACCATTTCTTGCAGGTAGATGACATTATCCGAGATGTCTCTACCTTTAAGGAAAGCTGTTTGGTGTGGAGAAATGAGTTTGGGCATTAGAGGTTTAAGTCTTTCCATTAGAACTTTGGAACAGATTTTGTTAATTACATTGGAAAGACTTATTGACCTGTAGTCATCAAAAGAAATAGGGGTTTTTTTTTAGGAATAATTGCAATCCATGTACTACCAATACCCCTAGGAATGTTGTTCGCGGTTAGGAAATCATGGACTGCAGAAAGCAAATCATTTGCAATTATGTCCCAAGATTTAATGTAAAACTTAGCTGTGAAACCATCTGGGCCAGGGCTGCTGTTCTAATCTATTAGCACCTAATGTTAGTAATTCCTACTTTGAATTGTCCGATCTGTGGTCTGTCAATGTGTTATATTTTCTTTGTGTTCTAGTTTTTACTCACAATATTAGGTGAACTTTCCTTGATTGTAGAAATAGGTACTATGTTTTGGTATGTCTCCATAGGGTTTTTGTATAATTTTATTTTGTTAAACCTTTATTTTTTCTGGGTTTATGTGTTTCTTCCTATAGCTTCCTCTGATACGTGCAATGTTGATAAGATGTCTATTATAGTTCGGTTCATGCTATTAGTGTGTGAGGTCGTACACTTTTATTTTTAGTAGCATATTATTGAGTATAAGACATTGCACATATATCGGTCTTTCCTTCGGTTTAACCGATATGTTACTGATGTTGCATTCTGGCATTTTAGTTTACTGATATATTTGTATATGAGATGTCATTCTTGTATCGTCATGTCGTTCGCTATGACTAATGTCTTAGGAACATCATTGGTACATGTCATCCATGCCACTAGTTTGGACCGAGACGTACCTGCAACGCATAGCCGATGTCGCATGTTTGCAATTCATAGGTTGGTTCCCTCTTCATATTTTCATTTCTTATTCAAGACTAATAGCAGGTGAAGGATTTTCAAGTCGCTTGTTTGCCATGTCTTCTAACATTTCAAAACATATATTTACTAATTCATCTTCACACTTTAGCACAATAATTTGTTTTCATGCAGCTCTTCGCACAACGGAGAAATCCTAAGCCTCTTGTGTTCGACATTAAACCTCATACAATGGCTCATGAAAGCCCACGTTTATATTGTACTCTGAAGCATGGAACTTTGGGAAAAACCCAACTTTGGTAAGGCATTTTAAATTAATATTATTTTTAAATAATTGCATATATATATATATTTCTATTCAATATTTTTTTTCTGATTTAGTACATCCCGTGAGAGTTGTACCACTACTGCCAAGTGAGAAGACCCTCGTAGTACTAAGGTGTTATGGGACAGAGTACCGTATGAACTACTTAGGGGGTGGGAAGATCAAGGCTCTTTCTCCCAAAGGGTTTTGATGAGTTCCTTAAGGGAAACAACCTACGCATCGAGGACACCTTATTCTTCGAAGTGATCGAAGCTGGGGGGCCTATCGTCTTCAAGGTCATCATTATCTGAGCTGATTGAGTTTATTGTAATTTCTATTATGTTGGAATTAAACAATTATTATTCACATTTATGTACTAATTGTGAAATGTCTTCAAGACTACTGCTTTTCTACTTATTTAACTATCTTATTTGAACATCATATAATTGAATATACGTGTTTATACGTGTGATTTCATCTATGCACGATTTATAAATCATTTTATAACCCTATAATTAAAAAAAACATCGAACAAATTAATGGGGAATTGTTCGTGTACTAATTTTCCTTTTACGTTCCCCCAAATTAATAATAGGGCACGACATCCATTTTCTTTTTTTCCCTTTTTTCTATCACCGTCAAATCCTTTAATTTAACTCATCTTGTACATATATGTGACATCGCTAAGTAATTCGCAATATGTTTTGATAGAAATGACGTGTAAATTGAAATCGGTCGTGCTTCTAACACAACATATGCGGTGGTGCACGCTAATCGGTAACATCATTTACTGTATTTTTTAACCTTTTAGTTCGGTTCATTTAATAACCGAGGTAAAAAAACCAATTATTTACCTTTATTTTTTTAATAATTGGGGTAAATAAAATCTTTTACTTCAAAAAAACTGATGTAAAAGAACTTTGTACCTCGGTTATTTGGGGTTAACAAAAAAACTGAGGTAAAAGAGACGAAGTATAAGATCATTTTTCTTTTAGTGTACCTTGAGAGTATTGACCCATTCTTTAGACTATAATTCTAATTGGCTACTTGTGTGAGTGACGGCATGTTAAGAGCATAAGAATAATTCCTAACAAAGGTAAACCCTTGGCTTACCCCGACAGAATAAGCATTCTAGTTTGTAGCGACTAGGGTTGTGGTAACCCTAGAGTCATCACGAGATTCCAATTCATTTGCCGCTCTAGGCCTAGGGTTAGTGTCCATAGTGGAGTGCCCAGGACGTATTATCCTCACTCTCGTATTTAACAGTTGCGACCAACGCAAGGTTGAGATCCATTAAGCAGCGGCGCATTAGCATCGGGAGTGAGATGACGGGGAATGACTTGCGGTATTGGAAGAGAATGATACGCATTCCCTAATTATGGAGGTGGTGAGATGGTTCTTGAGGGGAGATGAACCTTTGTGTGATAGACATTGGGATTCCCGGCCATCTCCACACTATGTGACACGGGCATGAGAATAGTTTGATAGGATTTTATGTGATAGAATCTAGGATCAAAGTCTTTAGTCGGTTATGTTTACCCCCAAGACTAGTGAATTATAGTTTTAATCTCCTTGCTTGCATGCTTTTAGTTGTTAGATACAAACCCCTCCCCCCAATTAATTTTCTAAAGCACCAGCTATTCCTGACAAACAATTGGGGTGATGCCCGATTGTGGGTTGTGTAAAGCTAACCCTCAAATTCTAGTATCTTTGTGGATAACCCCGATCTTACCACTAGCTACTCTATAGTGGTTGGTAATGAGTACGTAACTAACAATATAAATTCTTATCTTTGACACTTTGCACTCCACAAGTTAATTCTCCCAAAAGATTACGACCCCACGAGGTGCGGGTCAAATTTTGGCGCCATTGCCAAGGATACGAGTTTTAATTTTATTGTTATCTAGCATAACTAGTGGGTAGAGTAGTTTTTACTTTGTTTTTCTTGTTGTGTTTTTGGTGTCTTTATTTTTTTCCTTTTTGCGTGTTTGTTATTTTTCGAAATAGGCATTTCTTGAGTTCTTGGTATAAACCGAGAACACTTGCACTACGTTTCCAAATTTTGTGTGTTTTCATTGTTTTGGTTTTACTCAAAAAAATATGGAGAAGAGAGGCTCAACGAGTGAGAGTTTCTAGAATATGTCTTCTTTTTGGAACATATTAACTTTCATTACTCCAAAACACTATACATCCATTTTGCTTACAAACTCTCCTATCAAACTAATAAAACTCTACCATAAGTTTAGCACATCTATCTTTTAGCTTTGGATTCATCCAACATCTACTTACTATACATTCAAGAATTAGATTAATTTCATCAATTTCTTTTGTGTTGTTCTTGAAACATTGTCCATTCCTCCACTGACAAACACCATACATAGTTTCGGCCACAACAAGTTTTAGCATCTTCGCCCTCTATCCCTTACCTCTATATCTTTTTCTCAGCCATTCCAATTATACACCCCAGTTTTCCGGCCTCTTCTGAATCTACAACCATCGAAGAATTTCATTCCAGACCATTCTAGCCTCTTTGCATTCGAAAAACAAATGTTGAATGCTCTCATCATGCTCACAAAACACACGTTTCCTATCCACAACCATACCATACTTTCTCAACCGGTATTTCGTAGCCTAACACTTATGGCAACACAACTATAACACAAAACAAGCTCCCGGTCTTGCTGCATTCCCTTCCAGTAGTATACTCCATACTACCCTTGGTTGCTCCTCTTTTCGCGTATCTTATATAGATCTTGTATTGAATATGTTCTTTTCCTTTTGTTTCAGCCATTCCTCCATTCCCTTCACAACATTCCGGCACCTGATCAAGCTTTTAATCATCCAGGAACAAGATACGGGAAATTCCATACTCATCATATCTTTCCCCTTTATATAATACAAGTATATCCATTTAATCCATAGGTTGTCCATCATTCTACATAAATTCCATAAGATATTGCTCATACACGTCATATTCCACTCATTTAAAGAAATAACATTAAATCCACCTGATTTTCTGGGTTCACGGATATTTTTACCAGAAACAGGCAAGTTCCTAGTTACCACTTCACCACCAGACCATAAAAACGACCAACACACATCTTCAATATTTTTGAAAACTGATTTAGGTAATGGAAATACCTGTAACCAGTAGTTAGCAACCAAAAATAGAAAACTCTTAACCAGCTGCAATCTCCCTGCATAACTTAGAAGCTTTGAGCTCCAGTGTTTGATTCTGTCCATTATTCTTTCCACCAATGGGTGACATAATTGTACTTTGAGTTTCCCACTTAAAAGAGGCACCTCAAGTATGTAAACGGCAAAGAACCTTCTTCAACCCATGTTTCCTCCAGTATTAGCTTTCTTTGCTCATCTTCAACTTTGCCAAAATAAACCTTGCATTTGTTCTTGCTTACTCTTAGTCATGTTGAGTTTTTAAACCTTCTATATCCTCTCATAAAAGCCTCCACAAATTTAATCTCCCCTTTAGAAAAGAGCAGCACATCATTCGCAAAGTTTAGATGATTTGCAACTAATCACACTTTGGGTGATAACTGAATCCCTGTTTTCTACCGACCACATGGACACACCTAGACATATATTCCATCACAATAAAAAAATAGCAGTGGGGTAATGGATCCCCCTGCCTCAGCCTTCTCCTTGCCTTAATAGTTCTAGTAGGGATCCCATTAACAATATATCTATAAGATCCTGTCGAAACACAAACCTTTGTCCATTCAACAAACCTAGCAGGCAGTCCCATACCCTTTAGAATCTCCTCAAGTGAACTTCATTGTGGCTTATGTTTTTTGTATATCCATATGAATGGTGAATCTTGGTCCTCTATTTTTACTGTTATAGCTCTTGATTAGCTTATAAGCAAGCATTATGTGATCGTGAATACACCTTCCAGGTACAAAAGCTGCTTGGTTCTCCTGTACAATCTCATTTATCACCCTACTTAGCATGTTTGTCAGTACCTTTGAAATTATTCTATAGAGTGTAGAACAACAAGAAATAGGCCTTAACTCCCTAACTTTCCTAGCTGATGGATGCTTGAGAACTAATGTAACTAAAGTGCAGTTAACATCTTTGTACATTCTACCTTTAGTGAAGAAATCCTCCATAGCCTCCATAATGTCATCCTGTATAAAAATTCCATGAAGCTTTAAAGAGTTTTGCATTGAATCCATCACACCTAGGAGATTTCAAGTCACCTATCCATTTTAAAGCTGTTAGTATTTTTTGTTTCCCAACATCTGCTGATAAAGTTCTTCTAGCCCCATTTCTCAGAATACTACCAGTTCTTATCACCTCCATATCCACCATTTCAGTTATACCATCAGATCTTCCAATTAATTTCTCATAAAGCTCAAGGATTTCAGCCTCCATATCCTGTTTCTTTGTTATATTCTCTCCATTCTCCTTCTCCATTTTATGCAACCCCAACATTTTATTTATGGACTTCACCGATGCATAAAAATATGTGTTGTTTCCATCACCCAGTTTCAACCATTCAGCCTTATATTTCTACTTTACCACTTTCTCTCCGATATCACACCACTTCTAGACCTTGTTTATACAGTCAATCACCTTTTCAATCTTCTCCCTCTTTAACCTGTGATTAATCAGGTATTTCTGAGCTATCTTGCCAATTCAAGCTTAACTTTTGTTCCTCTTAGATGCTTTGTGTATTTCCATAAATCTTTCTGTAGTCTCAATAGTTTTCCCCAGACTTTGTACATTTGCCGACCCTTCAAAGTTTTACGCCAGCTTTCTTCCATAGTCCTCCTAACCTTCTCTTGTTCCAATAAACAAATCAGAAAATTTAATTGTTTATGTTTTGACCTCGTTTCTCCACTGACCTTGACATATAATAGAGCATGATATGATATCCCAGGTTCTAAGACCTCCACATACACACTAGGAAATTTACAAAACCATTCACTATTAGCCAATGCCCTATCTATCCTTGAGTAAACCACCCCATCACATGTCGGTTTGACCAAGTATAATAGTCTCCACTACTTTCACATTCACTCAAACCAAGCAAAATCATCATGCTTTCCAAATAAGTAAACTCAACATGTTGAACTTCACTCCCACTCACTCTGTCCATTGTTTTAAGTACATTGTTATAATCACCTATCAGAATCTAAGGGCCATGAGCCTGATTTTGTGATATCTCTATTCTCTTCCACAATTTTCTTCTCTGACTGAGTTGATTACCTACATATATAGCCGTTATCTAGTACATAATTTCACCTTCCCTATTCTTCACCAAGCATTGAATCATTTAGTCTGTTGCACTAATTTTCTGAACATCGATCCTCTATTTATCCCACAAAACCCAAACTCTGCCATTCGGATGTTTCTCAAAATTATCTATGAAATCCCACCTATCACCAAATACCCTCCGAATTGTTTTTGCATTTTCCTCTCTAACTTAGTCTCCAACAACATAGCAAGCATAGCATTCATTCCTTTGATATGAGAGCTAATCTCAAATTATTTTGCTACTTTATTTAGCCCCCTTAGATTCCATGAGGTAGTCATGGATAAACCCATGACTACCCCCAGAGTCTCTCCAAAAATTCTAAGGGCTCCATATCATTACTCCCAGAAGTACCAGCTTCTTCACCTGAATCATGTTTATCCTTATTTCTCCCAAAATCGATTTCCTTTTCACTCTTGTTTTCCATTCCACCAACTGTGTTAGCCTTACTACATGAGTTTGATTTATCCCTATGGTTGTTTATGACTACATTGTTGTTCTCTAAACTGTTTAGAATTGTAATCCATTCTTCAGCTAGCTGCTTCTACCTGCCACTATCCACCATTTTATGCTCTGCATCTATTCTACCCACTATTTTTTGTTTCCAAACCTAAGTGATTTTGGTGCTTTTCAGGCTCCTTACAATCGTGGCCATCCATTTGACACCTTTCACAGAACAATGACCTTCCTTTCAGCTGAATCTCATGTTTAATAACCTTCCCACCACATCCTTTATGTTGACATACTCCAACACTTTCTGGGAAATATCAATCTCCCCCAGAATTATTGCATAAGAAATCCTCAACTTGTTAGCTGTGCTTCATCCGTAAACAGTGGTTTGCCAATAGTACTACCAGTTTTACTTAGGCCATTTGAACCCCATAAGTGTAGTGGCTGATTGGGAAGCTTCACCCATATGGGGATAGTCTTGACCATCTCATTCCTCAATGAAAAGTTAGATTTCAAGACTTGAATATACATAGCCATTCTTTAGATCGTATAGGGTCCCTTTCTCAGCACCATGTCCCTATTGTCCTTAGATCAAAATATCATTATAAAATACCCTTCATCATTATAAAATACCCTTCATCATTATATGACAGTTCCAGCATAGCCACAAATGCCCAAAATTTAGTCATAAACCTCTATACCTCATTCATCGTCAAATTACCCCCAAATAAATAATGATTAGAATAGAATTCCAGTAATCAATTTCACCCACTACATCCTCGGGATCAATTTCCACAGACGTATCACCATTAATCAATTTCAGAGTAACATATCCAATTTTCAAACCATTAGATTGACTCTTATTAGCACTAATCACATCCACCCATAATCTATCCTTCTTTTCACCATAACTCAAATAAGACTTCACAAAATGATTAGAAATTACCTCAGCATCAGCATCAAGGGTAAGAATTACCTCTTTTGTAACTTACTCTACCTATGTTTGGGTCAAAACCTCCACCTCTTATGTTTCCTCCTCGCATAGTACTCATTCTTCTTCCCAATTGACTGGTAATCGTAGCAACCCCCATCTGCTTCAAACTACCCCAGTTGACTACCGGCAGTGCTACCTTCCTCTGTGACCGGCCACAACCTCGTCCCATGGTCGAGAAAATTGCACCTCCAGTAGGTGTTTTTCACCCGCAGTCAGAGCCCTTAATTATCTCTAAAAATAGATCCAATTTATTATTTATTTGTAACATGTGTCATTGCGACCACCCTATGAAGTCTTGCTCTTGGTTAAGCGAATATGAGAGAGAGTAAGAGTTGTTGGTTCCCAAGGCCAATGGGATCGAGAACGGTACCCATACTATGATTCTCTCAATTCGGGGTTGAGTGATAATCTGTATTCATGGTATGAAGATACATTGGGAAACCAATATTGAGTTAGATAGTTGGCCTTCACCAATCTATACAGAGACCCAAAACCAATCCCTTGGATTAGTTCTCGACACTACAAGAAATAGGACCTTTTACCTTGGTTATATGGGACCTTACCGCAGTGTTTAGTTCCAAAAAACAGAGGAAAATACTGGCATGATAAAAAGTACATTTTTTTATCTCGATTCAGAACCAAGGTAAAAGGTATTTTTTACCTCAGTTTTGGACTGACGTCTACAGGATTTGTGACCGACGTTGGTTCTAGTAAGAGGGAAGAAGATGGGAGACCATTGATGCAACTTTGTTCGGGCTAACGTCGGTATGTATTGTGAACAACATCGATTAGAGAAAAAAGGTAGACGATTGGAGAGGAAATGCTGCAATTTTGTGCTAGCTGACGTCGGTCTTAATAAAAGCGATGTCGCACACTCTTGTAACCGACATCGCGCGCTATAGGAAAGTCATGTTGTGTGCATGCTAACATGGAATGATGACCAAAATGATGTTTTTTTATAGGCCGATATCGCACAAAAAGTACCAATGATGATTTATGCAACGTCGGTAATGTGTCGTCTCTGTGTTGGTGTGTGCGACGTCGCAGATTAATCATAGAGACATCTATTCTCATGCAATATTATATTATTTTATATTTGATTACACAAAAAACCATTCGTCACTACCCGTTACATGCTATTTAACATTCGATAACTCGTGAAATGGTTAAACGTCATACAACAATCAATTGTTGTTCAATGAAAGTGAAAAGGAATCACATGATAAAACCCACAACTATCACATATATTACAAATATATGTTACAAACTATTAAAATACATAAGGTTGATATGAAATTGAAATATTAATTGTATTGAACCTCCATTGTCTACGTTGTACGACATTAACACTGTCAGGGTGACTAGTGATATGAAAAATCCATCCATCTACATGCTGAAAGTCCATCGATAACTGTTTTTGTCCTATAATAACCAATCCACATGAAAAAAAATTTATGTTAGAAATGGTCAATCCCAAAATGAAATACACAAAATATAGTCATATGTAAACGACATTAATCTCAATCAGATAAACATAACTCATCTTCTTTAGTGTGACGTCGCATATATGTGACATTAATGTCACATCAGCCGATGTACAGACCAACGTTGGACATTCATAGTTATTTCAAGCATTTCCTAGACTTGTGCAACATCAGTCTTTGTTTAGTAACATATCGCAGGGGCCTATTGACTGAGGCGGGCGTTGCACATTCAAAGTGTGTTTTCCACAATCAGCCTTAATCTAAGCCTTTTTACTCGTTACTTACATCATGGCATTATCTTAACAACACAAACACAATACACTATATAACATGTAACACAATCATCATACTTTTAATTAAAATATTCAATCTTTGTTCCATAAAAAAAGAACATATACAAAATCACTAATAAAATTGCAAAATGAACATGGAATGGGTGGGAAAATACCTCAATTAATTTAAACCCGGAGATGCTGCATCCTCGGATACTTGTTGATGTTTGAGATGAGAAATTTGATTGATCACTTTAATTGTTGTAATGGTGTGAATGGAAAAAATCTTGTGGAGTTGGGTTTGGCACAAGTGTGTTGGAGATGTGAAATGGATGTTGGTGCTGAATAATAATGAGATGAAATAGGGTTGGGGGAGAATTCAAGCTCAAATTTTTTATTCCCGCTAGAATTTTCCGGATAACCGACCTTGCAGCATATTGGTTCTTGTTTCGTTCCAATTAAGGTTTTGCAATGTAGCATACATGGGCCATAGTGTAATTTTTTTTAAAGTGTCATAAAATACTCTTTGTGAAGATTTCGGGCCCTTCCATTGACCCATTGATGCCCGAATCGGAACAACATGGCCATGACAATGTGAATTACAAAAGGGTATATCCAATATTTCATTTCGACTTCTCCCACTTTATTGGAGGGACCTAAGTGACAAAAGTAAAAAGTTCACCGGTTGTACCAAAATTTATTTTGATCGTCTTAGAAAGGAACTTTATCATCCCTAATCGAACTTATAATAACCGAGAGTAATAAAGAAACTGGCCAGATCCCACAGAGACTTCCACCTGTTCTTCCCATTAACCACTGTATACTTATAAGTAATCATCTACAATTTACTCTAAACCACATACTAGTGCTTTTTAAGAATCAATAGACAGAATTTTATTATCTTTTCATTTCATAAAAAACAAAGAATGTGTAATTTTGTGTGACTCCATATGGTGGAAATTATTGTTCTCATAACGCTCGTCGTAAGGGTACTAATGGAAAACTAATAAAAAGGAGGGATGATTACCCCGGTTCCCATCCCTATTAGACAGTAATCATAATCTCCATATCAAACATTTGTCCTTATTTTCATGTGCAAAGTTCTAAAGCGTAGGGAACACTTAAGGAACTTTGGTCCATAGTGTAATTTTCAAAACATGTCATCAAATACTGTCTGTGAAGATTTTGGGCCCTTCCATTGACCCGTTCCAATCAAAACATGGCCATGACAATGTGATTTAGATAAGGGTATCTCCAATTTTTCTTTTCAACTTCTCCCGCTTTCTTGGAGGGAATTAAGTGCAACAACTAAATAGTTCACCAGTTGTCCCAAAATTAATTCCGATTGAACCGGACATTAATAAAGTCAACAGATATTTATAAATTTCAAATAGTAGTTTATAATATACTATTAAATTTTATGAAAGTCAAATTAAATTCATTTTGGTCAAACGCGGGCTCATTTGTTATGCTGGCAGTCTGAAATAGTTAGGCCCACATTCATGTAAGCCGGCGTCAGTCGTAGTTCGATCATATGTTGGCTAAGACGATAGGGGTATGAAATTGCACAAGTCAAGGCAAATTTTACAAGGGTTCAAATTGACTATATATATGAAACCCACCTCAGAAATCAGTTCAAACACTTTACTTTTCCACAAATTCCAACAGTCCCCACCCTCTATTCTCAAAGGTATGGTTTTTCAATTCTTTCAAATCATTCCTTTTTTTCCTCCAAATTGTTATATCTATGTTGTGTAAATGTTTTCGTTGTTATGTTTTTGGTTATGTAGTTCCTATGGATTAGTTATAGTGTGAACTCTCCTTGTATGTATGTTTTTGGATGATTTTGTGTCATTTTTTGTTTTTTAAGGATGAATTTTTTTTAGTATCTGCAATTTTGGATGTAACTACTAGGGTGAAATGCGACGTCAATGACATATCAACGCACCATCATTTTATGTTATAGTTGTGCGATGTCGCTCATTCATAGTTATGTTGTTTGCTCAAGAATGAGATAGCACACTTATATCAATTATTCTATCAATGTAACTGATATGTTAGCGACGTTGGAAACCTGTGTTTAAGCTTGCTTTATGCATTTGAATGCGAACTCGTTTGTCTGTTACTTACCATGTTCGGTCTAAACGAATGATGTGCAATGTTGCACAAACATGTCGGTCATGCCACTGTTTTGGACCGACATATACATGCAACACATGGCCGACTTAAACAACTAATTGTAGGCTAATGTTGAACGTCTGTGTCTTTCAGAAAATATGTTTTTGATAGACGTTGTCTACCAATTTGGTCACTCCTGTCGTTATAACCAATGAATAATGCGAACTAATTTCTCTCAATATATATATATATATATATATATCTATCTATATATATTTCATCTGAGACATATGAATTTCACAACTCATAGCTGACAATGAAGGTTCCACAAGTCATTCCCCGATAGAGGTGAGCAATTTTTTGTTTAGTTTGCTACATTCCTTTTACTTGGTTACTTATAATTTTATTTAATTAGTTTTAATATCATTGGCCAATGTAGATCTTGAGCGATTCGGAGGAGGAGCACGTGTATTACTCATTTTGCGATACTATTCCACATTTCGACTGTACCTTGAGCCAAACAAACTTCGGTCAAGTTCCAATACTGGTAAGTCCTACCCATTACACATGTATTTCATTTAACATTTTCCTTAGATTACTTTCATATATATACACTAACTGTATTATTCTTTTTATAATTTAGTACATCTCAAGGCCAATCGTTCAACTCCAACCAAAAGACAAGACAATTATTGTCTTGAGGTGCCACGGAAGAGAGTGGAACATGAACTACTCAGGTAACAGAAGGCTCAAGACCCAATCCCCAAAGGGTTTTTGTGAGTTCCTTGATGCCCACGAACTGAGGATTGGGGACACGCTCTACTTCGAGCATTAGATGGTTCTGAGTCGATAGTGTTCAAGGTCATCATTGTTGGGTCATCATTTTAGTTTTACTGCTTCATCGCCTGAGTGGAACAAAAACAAATTTATTCGAATTTGGAAGATTTGTGTAACTAAGAATATTTGTTGAATGTTATTTAATTTTTTATCTACAGTTATGAGATTTTATACTACTAATTATGTTATTTACATATCTATAGGCTGTCTCAATTTTTAACCCTACCATATGAAACTATGTTTAAAATCACGATCATACAAAAAACTAAAAAAGACTTGTGTGTAATAAAAAAAACTGTTGTCTTAAGGTAAATCGTTCCACTCCTACAAAAAGACAAGAAACATGTTGTCTTGAGGCGCCAGGGAAGAGAGTGGCACATGAATTACTCGGGGAACAGAAGGCTCAAGACCCTGTCCCCAAAGGGTTTGGCGAGTTTCTTGATGCATACGAACTGGGGATTGGGGATAAGCTCTACTTCAAGCTGTTAGATGGTTCTAAGCCGATAGTATTCAAGGTCATAATTGTTGGGTCATCATCTTAGTTTTACTGTTTCATTGCCTGAGTGGAACAAAAACAAATATATTCAAATTTGGAAGATTTGTTTAATGAATAATATTTGTTGAATTTTATTTAATTTTTAATCTACGGTTCTGAGATTTTATACACTAATAATTTTGTTATTTACATATCTATCGGTTCTCTCATTTTTTTTAACCCTACCAAATGAAACTAAGATTTAAAATTACGATCATACACAAAACTAAAAAATACTTTTGTGTAATGAAAATTTGTTATCTTGAGGTAAATCGTTCCACTCCTACCAAAAGACAAGACATCGGTTGTGTTGGGGTGCCACGAAAGAGAGTGGCACATGAACCACTCGAGGAATGGAATGCTCAAGACCCTGTCCCTAAAGGTTTTTGGTGAGTTTCTTGATACCCATGAACAGAGAATTGGGAACACGTTCTACTTCAAGTTGTTAGATGGTTATGAGCCAATAGTGCTCAAGGTATCATTGTTGGGTCATCATTTTAGTTTTACTACTTCATTGCCTAAGTGGAACAAAATAAAATTTATTCAAATTTGGAAGATTTGTTTAAATAAGAATATTTTTTGCATTTTATTTTAATGTTATTTAATTTTTAATGTACGGTTCTGAGATTTTATACACTAATAATTATGTTATTTACATATCTATCGGTTGTCTCAATTTTAAACCCTACCATATTAAACTAATTTTTAAAATTACGATCATACACAAAACTAAGAAGACTTGTGTGTAGTGAAAAAAAAATTTCAATCATTCTCAAACAAGCAAATTTTTTCGACCACTTTTTAAATAAATTCGAACTGTTGACAGACTTTCACTACAAGAAACAACATCTTTTACTTTGGTTCTGGAGGGGTTTTTAACCCAGTTTTTAGTCCAAAAAAATGAGGTAAATGTGGTCGTAGTAAAAAGTATATTTTTTATCTCGATTCAAAATCAAGGTAAAAACAAGTGTATTTTTACCTCGGTTCAAAATTGAGGTAAAAAATATTTTTTACCTCGGTTATTTAAAATATAGCCGAGGTAAAAACTATGATTAGGCAGAAGGATTAGCGACATCGCAAGTTGTAAAACCGAAGTAAAAATAACTACCGGCAGATATGCGATGTCGGAAGACGTGTCTCTTAATCTAAAAAAAATTACCGAATGCAGGACCAAGGTCGATTATGGATTTGGTGGTTCACACCCCAAGAGAGTTTTCCCGCAACCCAAACTGTACCCAAATGTTTTTCGGCAAGCCAATACAATACAGAGATTATGAACCATTACACAGTGTTTAATTAGATCCATTATACACACAGTATTCAACGATTTCCAACAGAATAAATGAACATAATTAAATCTAGGACAATAAATCAAAGAAATCAAACTAATTAAATAACCTAAAGCTTCACTCATCAGTGGTGCTAGGCGGCGAGGAAGTGGTGGTGTTGACAGAGTGCTTCGGCCAAGAGAGGAACTAGTGGCATCGAGAGAGTGCTCTGGCGGAAGCGTTGAACGGCAGAGTGCACCGGCAAAAGTGTCGAACGGCAGAGTGCTCCGGTAGAAGCGTCGAACAGTAACAGTGGTGACTCCATTCGGTAGAGTACTCCGGCGAGACAGGGCGCAACAACGGATCACCGGTGAGACAGAAGAGGTGGAGATGGAGTGGAGTTGCGGAGAAAACGGTCTGGAGTCGTAGCAGAGGAGGATCTCCAGTGCAATTTCAAAGATGTGGAGATGGAGGAGTCACGTCGGTATAGGTGAAGCCATTGGTGGCCGTCGGGGTGTGAAATTAGGGCCAATGATAAGGGTTCGGCTTAATAAGGAAGAAGATGAAATTCGAAGAAAAGAGGAGGCGGTCTTGAATGCAAGAGAAGGGAAATGAGTTTGGGCTTGTATACTAGTGTTTAGCTTTTATATTTGGGGTTTGAGTATGAGTTTAATAGGGTTTGGGCTAAAATCAAACTAGTTTTATCATGATATATTAGGGGTTAGGGCTTAAATGAAACTCAAATAACAAATATTTATAAACTAAAAATTAATTCTTGTTTTATATATTCTCAAGTTTTGATAAAATTTATCAATAATAAAAACTAAAGGAAACATTATTATTATACTTAAATTTAGAATTAAAAATAAATATTATATTGTTGCGTAGACTTTCATATATGTATGAAGATAAAGAACTAAATTTAATATCAAGTAAGGGTTGACCATTTAAAAATTAAACTTATGATCGTTCATTATTATTTATGTATATTAAGCTAAGTAATAATTGATCATTTATTAATTAAAGTCAAACAATTTCATTAATTTTTATATAAAAGGTCAAGTAAGGATTGACCGTTGATTGGTCAAGTAAGGGTTAACCGTTGATTAGTCAATTTTTACTTTTTACACTTAGGTCCCTCCAAAATATATGGTTTTTTTATTCTTGCATGAATATAGAAACATTAAATAGATTAATTTTTTGGTGAAATGTTGGAAAGTGCTAGTGCATGCTCTAAAGTAACTTAGAGTTGGTTACATAGAAGTAAGAAATGTAAATCGGAAAAGATTACAAATATATTCGTGTGCATGTTATTGATTAATACTCTGTTCCAGACTTGGAAAATACAATTGGGTTGTATAGGGTAGCATCAAGTTCAAGCGGATTTCAATTTTGAGTTGCGAGAAATTTTTTTACTTTTTGCACTTAGGCCCCTCCACAAAAATTGGTGTTGTCGAATCACGAAATTGGCAACACCAAAATACAATTTAATGATATACACTGTAACTTTCCAATTTGGGCATGTATGGGTGAATGAAAGGGCCTTGAAAGTCAACATTGATTACTTTTACACAATCTTGAAAAATTACACTATGGCCCAAAATTGTGTTACCCTATAATCCATTACTCCAAAATACATAATTGTTATTATTCTTGCTTAAATATGGAAATATTAAATAGATGAATTTTGGTGAAATGTTGGAAAGTGCTAGTACATGTTCTAGAGTAAGTTAGAGTTGGTTACATCACTAGTGGAGGAGGCCTCATTAAAGTCACCAATGGAAGGCCGTTCCACCAGAATTTTCTAAAACAACCTTCCTTGGGCAATTCTAAGCTCGAAACATAGTTCAAATGGACCCCCTACATTATTAAAGGCGGTTGTAGAGCGTTCAAATGTGGTTTGTTCATAACCGTCTTTGATGATGAAGATGGAAGATGATTCTGTCGGTGTGACTTCAAATACTTCATTTACGATCTCGGGACATGTATCCGATTGAAGTTCTAAAGTGGGAATCTGGATCCAATTTACATTCCAGACTCAATACACGTATGGATTCTGTGTAATTGAAACAACAATTTATTATCCAAGTTCATAACAATGATCGTTAAGTAGTACCGGATCCAGAACATCATTTGACCTGATGTGCTCTGAATTTTGGAACGTATGATGTTAGTTCCAAACTCAAAACACTCTGAAGATAGCAATAAATACGGACCGCAAACTTCATTTTCAGTTGGAGAAATAACCTGAAAATTTTAGGACACTCTTTGGAAGGAAAAGACTAAGGTAATTGTACATATACAAATATTTTTACCCCATCGAACTAATTATTTTCTTACTAAGTATGTTTTGTAATTCTATGAAAAATAGGGATTTGATTTCATAGGTTGCTCATTGGAATTTTGTTGATGATTCGATTGAATGTGTGTTGATGTTATTTTCATGTAGTTAATGGATAGAATCAGACTCATCTGGAGGGACATTAAGACATCACCCGATTATATTCGTTTAGATGATTCATTTATTGTGGTTGCTTTTGAACATGTGGCTAAAAATGGGGAGGTCCGTGCATATTGTCCCTGTAAGGATTGCAAGAAAGATGCATATTTAGGGAGGAAGAAGTTGTGTGACCACCTTATTTTTTTAGGTTTCCAAACAAGTTACACTTGTTGGATATGGCACCGCGAGGTACTGACGAATATTGGTGAAAATGGTGGAATGAAGGAAGGGGTTGAATTATATTGTAATGATCAATTTGATAAAATAATGGAGGATGTTGCCAGAGAATTCCATGGTAAACCCGAGGTCCTAGAGTCGTTGCTTAATGCCAAGAATTGCCCATTGTACATGGGGTCAAAACATTCAGTTTTGAGCGCAACATTGAAAATCATAAATTTGAAGGCCAAATTTGGTTAGACTAAAAAAGAGATAAGAGAAACTCTGGAATTGGTTTGAGAATTGCTTCTCGAAGGAAATCGTTTGCCTGAGAAATCCTATGCTGCAAAAAGATTTCTTTTCCTATGGGTTTAGAATTAGAAAAAGTCCATGCATGTTTGTATGATTGCATGTTGTTTAGGGGAAAGGAGGATGAGAAACTTGAAACATTCCAGGTATGCGGTAAATCTTGGTACAAGTTAAAGCATGGTAAAATTAGATTATGTGCAGAGGTGGGAGCCGTTTCGAAGGAGAGGACACCCGCTAAGGTCTTATGGTATCTTCCGATAATTCCACAGTTGCAGAAGTTATTTGCTTCCAAAGAAGATGCAAAATTACTACGATGGCATGCAGAAAGAGATCGTCCGACAGATGATGTCATAAGGTATACGCTCGATGGAGAGCAATGGAAAAAGCTTGATGGCATATACTCAAAGTTCAGATCAGATTCCCGACATTTAAGGTTAGGATTGTCAACCGATCGAATGAATCTATTTGGCAACATGAGCAGCGCATATAATTCTTGGCTCGTAATGTTGGTGATCTACAAGTCACTGTCGTGACTGATAATGAAAAGAAAATGTGTTCTCTTGTCCATGGTAATTTCAGGCCCTAAGAAACCGGGTAATGACTTTGATGTATATCTTGCACCCCTAGTGGATTATTTTTTGACGTTGTTCAAATATGGAGTTCGTAATTACGATGCTATGATGGATGATATTTTCATGATGAATGCCATTTTGTTTTACACCATATATGATTTTCCCGCTTATGGAAATTTGTTGGGCTATTTTGTGAAAGGACAATATGCATGTCCGATATGTGAGAAAGAAACCTTATTTTGTCAACTTAAACATGGTTCTAAAACTATGTACCAGGACATCGATGGTTTCTCCCCAAGGGCCATTTGTGGCGTTCTGCAAAGAAGTGGTTCAATGGCAAGACAGAGTTGCGAGGTGCACCTGTGCCACTCACTGGTGCAGAGGTATTTGAAAAACTTAGAGGATTGCCTAACAATCTTGGTAATGAAAAGCAGAAGTTGGAAATTGAAGGTAGTTGGAAGAAATACTCAATCTTCTTTCAACTTCCTTATTGGCAGGATATGGATGTCAGACACTGTCTCGATGTAATGCACATAGAGAAAAATGTCTGCGATGCTTTAATTGGCACACTTTTGAATACTCCCAGTAAAACCAAAGATGGATTGAAGTCGCTTTTTAGTTTGGTTGAGATGGGTATCAGGGAAAATCTTGGACCCGTTACTGATTGAGGTACTTATTTTCTCCCTCCCACTTGTTATTCAATGTTTCAGATGGAGAAAAAGTCGTACTGTGAGACGCTGAGTAGTGTGAAAGTGCCTGAAGCTTATTCTTTGAATATCAGTGCTTGTGTATCGCTAATAGAGTTGAAGTTGGGTGGATTGAAATCTCATGATTGTCACAACCTGATGCAAGAATTGAATGTCGTTGCAATTTGGGCATCGCTTCCATCCCATGTACAATGTTGTATTACTAAGTTATGTTTGTTCTTCAAGTCTATATGTTCAAAAACCATTAGTGTTACAAAGCTTGATCGGTTGCAAACTATGATTGTAGAAGTATTGTGCCGAATGGAGATGTACTTCCCACCGCCGTTCTTCGACATCATGGTTCATTTGATAACTCACTTGGTTAGAGAGATTAAGCTATGTGGTCCTGTATTTTTAAGATGGATGTATCTCTTCGAGCAGTACATGAAAATATTCAAGCATTTTGTGAAGAAAAATTATAGGCCTGATGCAAGTATTGTGCAACGTTATTATGTTGAGGAAGCTATTGAATTTTTTACCAAATATATTAATGAGGTTTAATCTGTGGGGGTTCCCAAGTCCAGGCACGAAGGTCGTTTGAATGGTGTAGGTGTTCGTCAGGGTAAGCTATTTAGCCCCAGTGCTGAGGATTTGTGTACTACTCATTTGTATGTTCTTCGAAATCATGAGGATGTTTTCCCAGACATTGGGATTCACATGGATGAAATTCAATTGTTGAATTCTACTTTCAACGAAGCACGAATTCCTCCACAACACACTAGAACTTTTTCTTCTTGGCTACAATTTCACGTTACCACTAGTTCGCATCCATAAATAGTCAAATGGTTGTTGCGAAGACTGTTGGGGTACTGTTCTATCCTTCGGTGGCTATGATATCAACGGTTTTACATTTGGCACAAAATCAATGGATGATAAATAATTCTCTCAAAATAGTGGAGTTTCACTTGTTTTTGAAGCTTTGCATGTTGGTAGTATGGTCGACAACAATCTGATGTATGCCCATACTTCCTACTTTAGTAAGAATACGGAAATTTAGGATCTCGATTATGTTATAATGAGAGTGCCAGTTTTCAAATGTGAATGGGTTATTTTCAATAAAGGTCAAAGAACCGATGATATGGGTTTCATACTAGTGGATCGTACTTGGACTGGTTGGAGAGAAGATCCATTCATATTAACCAGACAAGCTCATCAAGTGTTCTACATAAGAGATCCTATTGATTCCCGGTGGGAGATTGTGGTTGAGGGCAAAAGAGCTTTTGTGGAGGATTTTGAACAAGAGGATTTGATCAGGTTTGGTACAAATACTGGGATTGGGTGTGATAACGGAGACTTTCTACTCCAAGAGAATGATGATAGTTTGGGTGAGTTTGTTGGTTGCACGAACCACATTGAAGTCATATAGGTCGACAACCACAGAAAGATGACCAAGCGGAGGAAGGAACCAAAAGGGAAGTTGAAAAGAAGAAAAAGACTCATAAGGTAAACATTATAACCTTCTTTGACGTACCAACCGACATCATATGTGACAAAATAGCCACCCGGAATTAATTCTACGATCCTCCATTATGTAGTATAATAACATAGAGTGTCATATGTAGGTTTGGTGATGTGGCTTGATTTTGGAATGATTGACCTAGCTATGAAGTCCTACACAATATGATCGTCGGGTACTAGGTTTTACAAACTAAAAGACTTTGGCATTCCGAGATCATGCGCATTTCGGTGAAAATACCTCACACTACATTCTACGGGGTCTATTCTAGGATATTCATCATTCAAAGGTATATGGTAAACATCATCTAACGGACCATTCTCTCGTTGTGGATAACAATCTTCGTGACCCTTATGGGGAAAATCTATTATCTCATATGTAATCCATAGGCTAAGGTCCACATTGAAACCATTGACCTTAGTCGAATAGGCACCCCCCCCCCCCCTCAATCTCATGCAAATTGCTACAAAATTGGCAAACTTCATTAAAGTAAGACAGTTCATTTCATCGTCAATAATTTTAAAACATGTCGCCCTTCCAATTTTTGTAAGGGGTCGACTAAGCCTATGCTATGGTGCATGTTGAGGTCTAGCACATAAGAATCCATCAATTTTCCACTAGTTCTTAAGGCATTGTATCCATTTTTCAGTTGAAGAGATACGAACCTTCTCGAGTCGTAGTCAATGTTAATGCCATATCCACGTCCACGGCCCCCCCTGTTGATTTCGACCTCCTTCCATGAATCGGTGCACCATCGTTTGATGTTGACATTGTCATCGGCCAAAATTTGAAATTTGAAAAGGTTGATCTTATGCTTCCACTACCGAAAATGTGTTAGGGTTTTGAAATTGTTGTTATGCAGAATTTAAATCGCATTTTTATATAGGTGACAGGGTTCCAAGCTCAGAACACTATCTTTCCTTTCCTAAAATATGGATCAGAAACTATACAAGAGTTTGGAACATTAGTTTCGAGCTCGTAACAGATTCTGTCAATTAAAATAATAAAAAGGGTTAACCAAGAGTAAAACTCACATAATGGAATCCAAAAATTGTAAAAATTTCAGAACAATTATTCTGAGTCCAGAAGACCCTCGGGGAGATCAAAAAATTTAATAGCGCTTACATGCCAGGATAACAGTTCAGGATCAGAAATATCAAACGATTTTGGAACTCTAGTTCCGAGCTCAAAATAATGTCTATGAGAAAATAAATGAAACTGGGAATCAAAGGTCCATATAACAGTTCTAGATCAGCCATGTGAAAATAACCCAGAACATTAGTTCCAAGCTCGGAAGCTTATCTGTGACAAAAACAAAAGCTACCAAAGGTCAGAAACACAGTGCCGGTATGGAAACAACAAAGATTACGGAACTCCTATTCCGAGCTCAGAAGACCATCTGGTTCCTAAAAAAAGTATATGACTTCTAAGACATTGACTTCCAGTGCTGGATCAAAATTAGGTAAAGATTTCATAATGTTAGTTCTAATTCTGGAACTCGTTCAGTTGAAAAATGAACCAAACTGTAAGACACACTTCCGAGATCTGAACTGTTTCTTTAGGATTAATTTGCAAAGCCAAGACTACTTTTCGGATTTGGAACTGGGTCGAATAGTTTGGTAAGATAACCTAGGTTAACCATTACATGTTTTTCTAATCCACACAAGAACAACATTCCAAAAATCTCTTTGCAAAATATGATAAACATAATCAAGATCTCTAACAAACTCGGCAAATTAAAAACTTAGACAAAAAAAAACAAGTAAAACTAGTACAAATCAACATCATTACAATAACATCAAAATCAATTACATATCCAAATAAATTCTGCAATCACATTACAATCTAGTCATCGTATTCTTCACCCTCGTATTCCATCTCACCAATCATGGAAGTTTCAGGCTCAGCACCATTTTCAATGTCCTCGAACCCCTCAAAATCCTTCTCATCATAAATGTCATTGCTAGAGTACTCCGATTTGAAATTTGGAATGGAGTCATCATCGCTGAGTTGGATGGGGAGACCTATGGAATCAACAAATTTTGAGTGACGTGCTTCCGCTACTGCAACTTCATTTTTTGCCAAACTGACATCCTCTTTTATTTTTTAGATAGGGGCCAAATATTTTTTGAATGTCGCCATCTAACCCATATTCTCACCTGCTCAATTAAGTATATGAGTACAAAAACAATACTTTTATAATCAATTAATGAAAAGAATTGTTACACGTTAGGGATATAATTTCAATGTACTTACGTGATGTAGATGCCTTGGCCTTGTCCCTTAAAGCTTCCCTTGCTCGTTTAGCAGATTTGGCGGCTTTCCCAGGAATGTTACAAACTCACCACTTCTTGTCCTCACCGAACTCTAGGTGCTTGTGATCAAACCAGACCTTATTGTAGTATGTCAAATGGAGCGGCTTGTCGACAAGGATCACTTTCCACTTCCTAATCAAAGTGGTGACCAAACCACCATACGGGAGATCTTTCTTCTTTCTCGCAGCTGCCTTAAGCATATACATTAAAATTGTATACCCCAGATTTAATGTCACCCCCTCTAAGACATGGTAGAACAACATTAAGTTCCCTATGGTCGGCTCACACGCGTGACCACCCGACGGGAGGATGTTCTGGCATATCCACTCAAATACTAACATATGTTCCATACTTAGAACCCCCGCATCATACTCATCAGCTCGCCCAGCTACATTTACCATACGAACAAAATATTTCTGAGCCATTTCAACTGGCCATAGAGGGGTGAGTTCACTAACGACAGGCTAGCTCTGCTGGTGAAATATCTATAACGAACCCTTACTCCCATCTTCTAGAACAGGTTTGCTAGTGTTTGTGTACTCACCACCTGGGGCTTCATTTATGCTAAATTTTGTCACAGGACTCGTTACGCTATTAACCATAGTGAGATATCTATTGTTCCTATTCTTTCCTAAATTAGCATAAAATTGCAATACCTGGTAATAATGGACGGGTTCTTCCAAGTTCACTAATTTATCAAAATTGGATGGCTTCATATAATCAATCAAATAACCTAGGCCTAGGTCCACAATGTCTTCACTAGCAATAACCCTAGGATTGCTACATTTCCTAGTTTGGAATTGAACATACCTCTCATCTGCATCAGTGTTGAAGAATAAGGACAATTTACCCAACTCTTCACTTGGATTATGACTCCATGTATTAGTGTCCCTATATCCACCGCCAGATCGTCCACCTCTGTACCTAGGCTTGCTTGAGATAATATTTTTTTGTTGATTTGAATTCAAGGGTTTTGAATTAGGGAAGTTCTTCTTTTAGTTGGGCACGATTGAACTGATTTTCCGTTGGATTTTTTTATATATACTAAGACCAAATTCTGAGTGTGGAACTTGATCTTTTCATGTTATTAAAGAACTCTTTTCCGAATGTGTAACTCAGTTTTGAGTTCAAAACACCTTATCGTGCACAGCTTCTAAATAGCATTAAAGGCGGTTTTCAAATGGGCACTTAATACCCATTCAAAAAACCGCAAATTCCCTCCAATTTCCCCCTCAAAAACCTCCTCCCTCCTTCCATCTTTGATCCCTTTAAAATTTCTTCCACCAATCTTCATCTTTGTTCCTAACTACATAAAACCCTACTAAATGTGTGATAAACAGATCCAGAATCCATGGGCTATGGTTTTACAAAAAGCAAAGGCAATCCAAGGGTTAGGGTTTCCAAGTTCATGAGTGTTCTTGGGTATTCAAAGATAATTTCACATCCAACACGTTATTGTTTGAATTTAAAGTTAAACATTTCACCATTTTCTTTCTTCTACTATATGAATTCTAGCTAGGGTTATTATATCTTGAAATGTTTATGCATTTTTTTGTAAGTTTTGATATATATATATTTCAAGCATAATAGTTAGTTTTCCATTTCTTAAAAATAGAAACCCTAGTTTTTGATTGGGATGTGTGTTGTTAGGTAGTTTAATGTCACGAAAGAGCCTCGCGATGAACATGGGGGTCCAATAGGTGGAGATTCACAAAACCTAGGTAGTGATGGCAATTAGGAGGAGGGGTCGGATGTGGGATGTTTGACTAGAACACATTGTAGAATACTAGAAAGGAGAATGGCTAGAAAAGAATTGACTTTGTTGATTTTCAACAAATCCGGGCAGTGTATATCAGAAGAATGAGCTAAATGGTTAAGTTGGGTAGGAAAGGTTGGTAGAACTAGGGTAGACATCAAGTACGATAGTTGGCACGAGGTTCCAAAAGAATATAAAGATGTCCTTTGGACGGAGTGCAAGGTAACTATGGTATTTGAAATTATTTAACTAAGCGTAACTAAATAACATCTTACATTAATATTTAATTATTAATTTTTATTTCAATCCACGTAGAGACCATTTGAGTTCGAATCCCTGGATATGGATGATTTAAAAAAGAGGGCAACGGCCATAATGGCGAAGAGTTTGAGGGAGCACCAATATACCTTATCGTGAGATTACATTTTCTCTACTAGGAAAGGAGATCATCCATGGTTGATTTATACACATATTATACCCAAAAGTTGCGAGATCCACAAGAGGCGAGCTTTGGAGAATGCTGAAAATGTGATCCCAAAACTTTTATGCTTATTTTTATTTTGTTATAATATATATAATTTTTAAAATTTAAAAAAAATTGTTACCTATAAATGTAGGGTACAAGGAGTGCAAAACGACAGTTTGCAAAGGAAAATAAAACACCCCATCATAAGAGTTGTGGTGGATATGGTTTGGTGGCCCTGCAGTTAATTAAGGAACGTTTTGAAAGGGATGTCCAAATAGAAATTGGCAAGGGAAAGACCGAGGAGGAGGCAAGATTGTCGGTGATTCCCTTGGGTGAGGAAGAGATAGACTGGTGTGATCTATTCCTGATCAGTCGTCAAAATAGTAAAGGTGAATACGAGAAGAGTCTCGAGCGTGAAATTGCCAAACACCGTTACTCTCTTTTGCGCTAAAGAATAGATGTCAAACCACACTACGACTAAAATGTTTTAATTTAAAATGTAGCTTAAGATAAATTAAAGATCGAGCAATTGGAAGGGTGTTTCATTGCCAAGGGTAAGCACGTCATCCTCCGCGAGGCTACAGAAAAACCAGATCACCCAGGTCGTGCAAGAGGTGTTAGATCATTCTTATCACAAAGAGATGTGTTCAAAATTCTCCAGTCGTACAAGAAGACAAAACCGTCTCGGGTTCACGTCTTGCAAGAGGAAGTGTTTGCACGAGACAAAAAGATTGAGCAATAAGATATATTGATCCACAAGTTAATTGAACACACCGGTCTCCCTGTACCCAAAAATTTAGCCGATTTAACACCGGGTTGGACTCCACCTTCTAGAGGATCATGTCACTCACCGGGAGATGTTGAGGTTAACCACGAACCCATTCTACCTCCGCAAGGAGATGAAGTCAATAAAGTTGACCTCGCCATCATGTCCGCCGAGAAAAAGGTCAAATATTTATATTTATAATAATATTGATTTTCATTTACCTTCATTTGTTTGACTTACTTCTTTATTTTTCCATTTTAGACATCGCATTTGTGTGAGTTGTACATTGATCAAGAGGAGAATGGTAGGCTAATCCACGCTGCCAATGGTATTTTTCCCGAGTCAATGCGACACCATCACTCCGTACCAATTTGAGAAGGGATGGGTAGAGTCTCACTGAAGAAGCCACTAGTCCTCAATGCCTTGTTGCTAATTCCAGATGGCCAATTCAAGCACATGGGAACTGCAGAAGGACTTTTTCTCCTATGGCCTCATTGCCTAATCTATGTTGACCCTACAAAGGATGGTCATTTAAAGGCCAAGACTAAAATGGCACCCTGGAATAGTTCACAAAACACCAAAGAAGGCTAAGCCCACACTCACAAGGCCGCAAGTTTTGAAGTAGTCACCACACTTTGTTCGAGTCTTATATGATTTGATCGGCGGACACCAAGTCAACTCAACTTACACATTTTTGGGCAATGATTGCGTATTTGGTCAAAAGAGGGAAATAATTGCGATATGGTGACTTCGACGACTTGTGGAGGTATGACCAAGTGAATCAAACCAAAATGTCCTTATACGTATTGTAAGTACTATATAATTTCATAGTTCAACAGAATAATTTATTAGCTTTACTATTTTTACAATTAACATTTTCTCATTATATTTCAAAGGTAAATGTATTATTTTGCTAACTAAAGGGAGAAAGAGTGGATAGGGTATTTAAGCCACGTGATGACACAAGAAATTGAAAACACGGTCAAAGAGAGGGTCGACTACATCTACAAAATTCTTGGATGAACGGATAAAAAAATATTCATCTCTGCATACATTGAGAGGTGATGGTCAAATATCAAATCTACTTCAAGCCTTTTATTTTGGATGATGACATTCGTGTAGGGACCATTGGAGATTGATATTTACTGTCCCGGAGAATAACCGCGTCTATTGGATGGATCCTCTACATGATAAACATCCCGGGTCATTTGTTAAGATTTTGGATGCTTCCGTCAATTCCCTCACCAAATTCATTACAAGGAGTTTGGAGATAGTCGAGATCAAGGTGAACCTTTTTTTTCATGTTCACAATTCAATTAGATTCTAGGATTCCAAAGTTTAGATACGATGATTTTATTCTTTTCTATTAAATAGTACAAGAAACAAGCGAAGAATTGGGAGTGCGGGTATTACGTAATGCTATACATGGTGGAGTGTCTTCAACAAATTTGTATGGATTTTCTTAAAATCAACGACGTAAGATTTTAATTAGATCTTCTTCCATTGTTTCATTGCTATAGGTTTCTTACACTTATTAATAACATTCTCAAATTCACGGATTTTTAAGGAGGATGAGAAGCCGTATTTGCAAACTGATATCAACATGGCAAGAAATTGCTTGGCAAGGTATATTGTCAACGCCCGTTCCAATTCCATTGAAAATCCCAACATATGAGTGATTTAAGTAGCTAGTATATATGGTGAAATTGTCATTGGAATAGATTTTCTTGGATTTCTATTCCTAACTATAGATTGTTGCTGCCCTAGCGTAGTCTATAGATTTTTTTTATAGATAGTGTGGAAATGACAAGTTATTTTGGTGTATCTTGACCTGGTATGAGAGGCTTCCATTTAGCCGGATTTTAACAAAATTGTAATTTTTTACCATTCTTTTCGATTGGTGTTCCGACCTCGGAACAAATGTCGTTGCATCATTCTAAAATTATCATAGAACAGATCCAGTGTTCCGGACTTGGAACATACGATCCAAAATTTGTTTCGAGTCCAGAACATAATATCCAGCATTCAATGCTCAAAAACCTAAAACAAACAGATTAGGATCAGAAAATATATCTGACCTCGGAATGCACTCAAGTTCCAAGCTCGTAGCAAGTATATAGATCAGACAAACTGGGACCCATTCTGAGTCTGGAACCAGTCATTACATCCGACAGATTTGGTCTTGTTTCGAGCTCATAACAATCCATAGATCCGACTGTGTGATTTACATTACGAGCTCGTAACCTGCTACTTGGTCCGACGGACAACACGCTGTTACGAGGTCAAAACTATTAGAAGGCGGTTCCACCCCAACGATAGAAGGCGGTTTTGAATCGCCTTCCATTAAAGCATCTATTCCAGGAACTGCCTTCCAACTTCATCAATGGAAGGCATGTCCAGAGAAGTCACCCCCAAAGTGACTTCTAATGGCCAATGGAACCGCCTTTAATAGAGGCATCTCCATTAGTGCATAGAAGTAAGAAATGTAAATCGAAAAAGATTACAAATATATTCTTTTGCATGTTTATTGATAAATACTATGTTACAAACTTGGAAAATACAACTGGGGTGTATAGGGTAGCATCACGTTCGAGAGATTTAAATTTGGAGTTACGAGTAAAGTTTTTACTTTTTGTACTTAGGTCCCTCCAAGAAAGTTGGAGTTGTTGAATCATAAAATTGGCAACACCAAAATGCAATTCAATAATATACAATTGCGATTTTCCAATTTGGGCATGTATGGGTGAACGAAAAGGCCTCAAAAGTCAACATTGATTACTTCTACACAATCTTGAAAATTTACACTATGACCCAAAATTGTGTTACCTTATAATCCGTTGCTCCAAAATACATAATTTTTGTTATTCTTGCCTAAATATAGAAATATTAAATAGATGAATTTTTTGGTGAAATATTGGAAAATGCTAGTACATGTTCTAGAGTAACTTAGAGTTGGTTACATAGAAGTAAGAACGAGATTAGCCACGTGTTAAATGGAAAATACTAAGAGAGCAACTCTTAGCCATGCCACCTTTGACATGTGTCACCCTTGGAACTAGCCACGTGTCAAATAAAATAATAAATGTAGTGTTTGAGTCATATGTGACGAAGTCGAATATTAACTAATAAACTTTATTTTTATCGAAAAAAATTGTATATACCACTTATTCATAATTATATAAAATAAGTAGCATACAAAAAAATGTATACTGCTTATTTTATATAATTATGAATAAGTAGTTCATAAAATTTTATTCGGTGAGAAAATAAATTGTAATTATTTATATTCAACTTCGATCATGTAATCCTCGAACTCTACGTTAAATTTATTTCATTTTAAAATATAAACATTAATTCATAGTTAAAATCATAGTTATAAAATGCTTTAAAATTCAAAAGAAATGGACTTGTATAAAAAACTTTAATAAACTATATTTCAGTTTTATTAAAAAAATAAATTACATTATTAATATATATATGTATATATATTCAATTATTTTAAATCGTGCATCGGAAGGGTGTTATCTGTTATTCATATAATTATAAGTACCATGTCTGCGGGAGTGATGCGCGATGCCGGTCACGAAAACAAGCGACGTTGGTAAGTGAGAAATGCGAGCGATGTTGATCAATCATGTCTGCGAGAGTGACGTGCAACGCCGGTTACAAAAATAATCGATATAGGTAAGCCAAACATGTGTGCGATGTCGGTCATTCGTGTCTGGGATAGGTATGTGCGACGTCGGTCACAAAAACAACCGATGTAGGTAAGCTAGACATGTGTGCAAAAATCAAGGTAAAAAATATTTTTTAATTCCAAAAAAAAATCAAAGTAAAAGAACTTTTTACCTCGGTTTTTTGAGATAAGAAAAAAATGAGGTAAAGGGGGCAAAGTAATTGGTCATTTTTCTTATAGTGTTTTTCCCTTGGAGGAAGAAAATCGTAGACAACAAGAAACTGCAATTATTACCCCCCACGGTAGTTTTTACCATTTTACATCAGATGTGAGACCAAGGAAATAAATTAGTGGATTGTTCCTCTTTCATGTAACATTTGGAGGGTTTTACTGTTCAATATTTTAAACAAATTACAGTAATTTTCCTATTCAAGACTTCGGCTGATTGTCTTGTTGCATTAACCGAAAAAATAATATGTTATCGTAGTCAGCTAAAACTTTGGCTGATTTGACTTCTCCCACTTTCTTGGAGGGATCTAAGTGTAAAAAGAAAAAAGTTGGCCGGTTTCTCCAAATTCGATTCAGATCGAACCGGATGTTAATAAAGTTTATGAACATTTATACTACTTAATTTATAGTTTTAATGTACTATTAATTGGTATGAAAGCGACTTTTATTCGTTTTGGTCAAACACGACCTCATTTGTTATACTAGTTGGTTGAAATTGTTAGGCCCACCTACATGTGCGACGTCGATCATGGTTCGGTAAGTTGTCGACAAAGCTGATAAAGGTACGACTTCATAAGGGTCCAAAACAACGTTGTTCCAAAATATCTATGTATATGGAGTCCCCCTCATAATCAGTTCAAGCATTTATTTTCAAGTTTACCAAAAATTCCAACAGTCCCCCACCCCACATTTTTTCTTCTTTCAAAGGTATGGTTTTTCAACTCTTCCAACACCTTCATTTTTGTAAATTTTCCTTGAAAGTGTTCGATCTATAGTGTGTGAATGTGTTGCTTGGGATGTTTTTGGTTTTCTAGTTCTTATAGGTTTGTTAAAGTGTGAAGCTCTCGTATATATTAAACTAGGTACTATGTTTTGGTATGTTTTTGGACGTTTTTGTGTAATTTTTTGTTTTTAAACAATGATTTTTTCTGGTTTTACTGCAATTTTGGTCGTAGCTACTAGGGTTAAATGCGCTGTTGGTAGATGTCAGCTAACCTTCGGCCTATGTGAATCTAGTGCGATATCGTACATTCTAATTTATAGTGATATATTTTTTTGAATGAGACGTCGCACCTTTGTTGGTATAACCATTGGTATAACTGACCTTTTACTAACGCCGCGTACGTGCTTTTAAGCTTGCTATAAAATTTTATATGCGAACTCGTTCTTCTATCAGTCTCATGTTCTGTCTGGTCGACTGTTGAGCGACATCGCCGGTACATGTCGACCATGCCACTGTTTTAGGCCGACATGTATGTGTGACGTATGGCCGATGTCACACCCTTCACGTTTCAAGTCTTGTATGCCCTAATAATTTTCTTATTTTATTCAGGATTAATGGCTGGCAAAAGATCCTCCAGTCAACGCCATTTTCAGGTTTTTACCATTTTACATATATATATTTTACTTACATATCTTCACAGTTTATAACAATTAAATTTTTTATGTGTTTATAAAGTTCTCCGCACAATGGAGAAACAGCCTCTTGTGTTCGACCTTGAACGACATACAATGGTTGCTGATCGCCCACATTTCTACTTCACTCTGAAGCAGCGGAACTTCGGGACAAGCCCCACTTTGGTAAGGCTTATAGCTAGCTAAATAAATGCATTTAATTATTTGATTTTAAATTAATATTATTTGTTGTTACTTCCATATATATATAATAATGTTGTTTTTTTGGTGATTCGGTACATCCCGGGGGAGATTGTACTCCTATCAAATGACAAGACCCCCGTTGTGTTGAGGTGCTATGGAAGAGAGTGCCACATGAACTACTCAAGGGGTGGGAAGATCAAGGCCCTGTCCCCAAAGGGTTTTTCTGAGTTCCTTTCCAACAACCACCTATACATTGTGGACACCTTGGTCTTCGAGATCATAGAAGTAGGGAGGCCGATTGTCTTCAAGTTCATCATAATTCCGAATAGATAGAGTTTATTGCAATTTATGTTTTGTTGGAACAAAGACAATTGAATTTATGCACTAGTTGTAAGGAGATTTTATGACTACTGTTTTTCTAATAATTTAACTACCTTATTTTAACAATAATTAACTGTATGTATGATTTAATATGTGAAATGTTTTAAAAATCATTTTCAACAGTACTAGTCAATACCATTCTCTACAATGGTTTTAAAAACCTGGAAAAATAATTTTGTAGACCAAATTCAATCATTTTCAAATAACTTTAACCTCTAAAAGCTCTAGAGTGTAACATTCCAGCTTTGTTGGTCATCCATCACATTTCATGTCGGTATAAATGACATATAATGCGAAGTCAGCTGTCCTCATCAAACATTATATGCGACATCGCACGCTGTTCGTTAAGAATAATTTCTTTGTTTTTAAAACCTTTTTACTTTGGTTAAAAAATAATCTAGGTAAAAAAATAATCTAGGTAAAAAAATATTATTTACCTAGGTTATTTTTAATCAAGGTAAAAATGATCTTTTACTTCAAAAAAATAATCGAGGTAAAAGAACTTTTAACTTTGGTTATTTTGCCAAAGCCAAAAAATTGAGGTAGAAAAAGTGAAGTAAAAGGTCCAGTTTCTTGTAGCGCAAGTCTGAGCGCGAAGAAGTGCTTGCAGCCTTGGCTAACTTTGTTAGAACTAAGGAGTTTCTCTAATCACAAGTCCTTAGTGACATTAGAGATTTGGGAACTCGACTCTCCTCAAGCATTGAGAGAGTTGAAAGGCAAATGAGTGACTTGATGGAAAGGGTGAAAAAACTAGCTAGAAGCCTAATATTCCAAAAAAGAACCATCCCTAGTTGAACTTGAAATTTTGGCAAAGAATCCCAAGGGGATAATGAGTGGTTTCTAGAGAGCGAAGAATTTGAGGAAGAGGTTATTATACTTAATTCACAATTTTACCTATCTTCACCTCCAACTCCCACATTTTTGGGGCCGGTGGGCCTTTAGGACATTCTGTTCCCCCCTTGAAAAGGGGCGTGTTAACCAAACTGGTTCGCAGATATGCTGCGAACTGAGAATCCATTGGCGGAGGGGATGATCTCTGATATCCTTTCTAACCTTTCTTTACCTGACACACTGGTTGTGGTAAGTCTACAACCGAACTTTAATAGCCTTCCTTATTTCTTGATCTCTTGTTTGTAAAGTGCTGAATAGCTTCTCCCATGTGTTTTTTCCTTATAAGGTCGATGAAGGACTTCAAATTGTGAGTGAGTGGCTGTCTAAGTGTTCTCCTATTGATGTGTCACTATTGGAGAAGTACAAAGCACGGGAAACCAAATGTGCAACACTAGAGAGTTTGCTTAAAGCCGCTGACGAGAGGGCAAACGTTGCTGAGGAGAAAGCAAGCGCTGCTGAGGAGTGTGCTAGGCTCGCAGGGGTGAAAGTGACTCAGCTTCGTTCTGAGTTAAAGGAAATGCACACCAATGGGCATGCATCACCTCAATACCCCCAAGTGCTGGTAGATCGACTCTACAAGAACAAGTCATTCTATAATTTTTTTGAGGATATTTCCAAAGATGCTTGCACCGTTAGATACTGCGAGGTTGTGAAGAATCAACGCGAGTGGAATCCCACTTGGGATCTTAAGAGTTTTCCTTCTCTGAATAAGTACACTGATACCCTAGAAAAGAAGAGGGCGAATCTTAACAAAACCTTTATCCAAAAGATTGCTGACGGGGGACATCCATATGCCTTGCTCTTGCATCTTGATAGCCTTCAGAGTCTTCCTTCTGTGGCTGAGCTGAAGGAGTGTGAGGTGGATTATTTCAAAGATCTTCCATTTATGCCCAACGCTGATGCCCCAACTCCTAACCCTGATGCCAGTGTGGCTAGTGAGGTTAATTCGATCATTCAAACTCCCATCCAGTAGCCCAATGAGGAGAATTCCACTCAGCAACCAAGCCAAGATGCGCTGTAATCGTTGCTTAGCCTACACCTAACTCAAACTCCGAAGTTAGTTGATTCTTAGCTTATTTTCCTTTTTGGATTTTGGGTTGTAAACCTAAAAAAATATTTTGAGGTGTGTCTGTACTATTAGTGCAATTTTAGGTGTGAAAGATGATCTATTTGTTATGATCTATGCTTTCTCAAAGCTCTTATTTATGTGCAAGGTTTCACTATTTTGGTTGACCATAAATTCTTGAAAATATTTGACTTTATGGAACATAATGATCCTCGTTGTGAACCTATTAGCTTGCTTTGCCACCCGATCCTTCACTAAAGAGTGAAGAGGTTGTTTCTTCTGATCTATTTTCGCGTATGGAATCGTTTCCCTTATGCATTGGGTGGAAACTTCCTATTTCATTTTCATCTCCCTCTTCGTCTACAAGTTGTCTTTGCAGTAATCTCATTCCTGATAGGTATAATGTTAAATCGCTTGGCAAGAACATTGTTCATGGTTTAGTTGATCTTGAATATGCTGGCAAGTACTTACGATCGCTTAATCTCCCTATCTGTGTTCAAGAGTGGGCATTAGCTTTAGGTATACTTTTGAAGTATATGCTTCTGGGTATCAGTGACCTTGAAAAGAAGTGGAATACGAAAATTAAGGACAACCAAGATGATTTGCACGATTTACGTAGGATTTTAAGCAAGCAGAACAATCTTATTCATCGACAACAGTTGAACATGGTGAATGTGCTCCGACAAAAAGTAGCAGCTAGAGATTATAGTGCGAGTGAGACTCGTGAGGCCCATTAGAAGACGTTGATCATTGATAAACAATGTGCCTGAATTGTTGATCTACTGGTTAAGTTAGAGAAAAAGCAGGATGAGTGTGATCACTTATCAACTTCTGCTCTTGGTTGGCAGGCAAAGTTCAATGAGCAGTTTACAATAAACACACAACTACGAAGTGATAATGAGGAGCTTTGCACTGAGTGCAACAGACTTGATAGATATGTCATCAACTTGAGCATGCTCATGTTGAATATAAAGACAAACTCCAGGATCTCCCTTCGTTATCTCGAAGGGCTACTGGTCGTGGAGATGTTACAATAGAATTTGGTGGTCACAGGATTAACCTATCTGAGGTTGTTTGGTAGCACATCCAATCCCTATAAAAGGAAGCACATGACTTGAGAACTGAGATGAAAAAGTATGAAGAAGTCATCAATGTTATGAGTATGAAATTGGATTGTGGGGAGTTTGGCTCTATCACTGACTTCAAAGCGTACTATGCTAAACATCTTGAGCACATGGAGCGAAGAGTTTTTATATGCCATCCCGCCTATTTGCATATGAAGTGGCGTTATGAGCATTTGGTTAGTGAAGAAGAAGCCGCTGGAGAGAATCGACATAGGGCTGATCATTCTCATCGTGAAGTTGAGCGTGGCTGCTGCTGTGGTGGATCATTATCTTATGGATCTTTGCAAGCCTCGAGGTATAAATAGATATGTTATTTTGAACCACTTACCCTTTCTTGTAATGTTTTAATAAATTTGCTTATGACTTTGCGAATCTTGCATCTTCATTGTTGTTGAATTAGCTATCATCTGTGCTCTTTAATTATGTGGGTTTTTGGTAGGGGGGTCAAAAGTTGCAAATCTGCCAGATCTATGACTTGTTTTAGTCGTAGTTTCGTAGGCATACTGTCTTGTAGCAAGGTTTATTGCTTGCTTTGTTTAGAGTATGTAATGTGCGAAGCTGCAAGATCCTTTGCTTGCTTTTGTCGCATATTAGAGGTATGTTTGCCTAATAGCAAGATCTATAGCTTACGATTTTGTATATGGTGAAGTTATAAGATCTAAAGCTTGCAAGGATCGCGAGTTGTACAAGATCTATAGCTTGCAATTGTTTGATTTGCAAAGTTGCAAGATGCAAAGCTTGCAAGTATCGGTAATTGTGTAAAATATGTAGCTTGATGTTTACCAAACTGGTTGACTTGAAAAATCTAGGTGTTTTGGTCATAACATGTTACGAAGAAATATTTTCTATCGTGTATAATTGAAGAATGAGAAATGTGATCGTGGTCCAGCAAGGTGGTTTTTTGTATTGATAATATATTTCCAAGATAATGTTGCATCGGAAACAATGGAAAGAAAGCAACCAAGGACAATATCCTGGCGTCTATACAGGTATGCATAAAACTTTCATAACTTGATCATATGCCACATGTTTGGAACACTAGTACCATCCAGCCTTTCTAACTCGTAGTTGTTAGACTTGTGAGCTTTTGTGAACTTGTAGGGTCCTTCCCACTTTGTGCATAGCTTTCCTTGCACCTCTACTAGACTTGCTCCATTTTTTCTTAGCACTAGGTCCCCTATCTAAAATTGTTTTTCCTTCACTTTTTTATTGTAAGCTCTCGGCATCCATTCATTGTACTTAGCTTCTGTGATCGTTGCCAAATCCTTTTTCTCTTCCAGTTCGTCCAGTTCCAACCTTATCATATCTGGGTTGTCTTTCTCCTTCTAATCGCATACTCGGAGGGTTGAATTTCCAATTTCCACTGGTATAACTGCTTCATGACCATAAACCAGACTATACAGTGTTTTCCCTATTGGTTCTCAAGTAGTTTCTCTATATACCCATAGGGTATTTGGTAATTCATTTACCCATCATGTTCATTTTCCTTCCAGCCGCTGCTGGATTCCTTGAATGATAGTCCAATTCGTTACCTCCACTTGGCCATTGGCTTGAGGGTGCGCTATAGAGGTAAACTTCTGGAGAACTCCAAGCTTGGAACACCAATCCTTGAATACACCGCTTGTGAATTGCATGCCATTATCCATTACAATGGTATGTGGCACCCTGAAGCAACATACTATGTTTTGCCACACAAATTTCCTAGTGGCTTCAGCTGTTACTCGCCCTAATTCTTTCGCTTCCACCCACTCTGTAAAGTAGTTGATGGCTACAACTAGGAATTTGGCGTTGCTTTCACCTCTTGGGAATGGTCCAACTAACTCAATTCCATATTTATCAAACGACCAAGCTCCATATACTCTTGTCAAAGGTGTTTGTGGCTTATGCGACAATGAAGCTTTGATTTGGCAACTTCTATATTTAAGCACGAAGTTGTGCGCATTGTTGAACATAGTCGACCAATAGTATCTAGATCGAATGATCTTCTTTGCTATCATTCTCGCTCCCTGGTGCGTTCTACACAAGCCTTCATGAACCTCTTTAAAAATTTCTGCCGCTTGTGCTGATCCTATGCATTTTATCCACGGAGACTGAAAGTCCTTCTTGTACAAGGTCCCATCTTCGTAGGTGTAATTGCTAAAATGTAACTCTAATTTCCTACCATGCACCTTATATTCAGGCACTATTCCTTTGGCAAAGAAATATATTAGTGGCGTCATCTAGTTTTCTTCGTCTGTTTGAACTGCTGACACAATAGTTGACGTCGTACTTCTGACTGGAATGACTTCTACCACCACATCTCCATGTTCGCTGAGAGCGTCAAACCCTACTGTTGCTAGCTTGCTTAGTGCATCCGCCTTTGTATTTTGGCTTCGTGGTATGTGTTGTATGTCAAAGTACTCAAGCTTGGCTATGAGTTGTTAAACTTTCCTTAAGTATTTCACCAACTGTTCTTCTCGTACTTCGTGGTCTCCTGGTACTTACTGGACTACAATTATCAAATCACTAAACACTTGAACACTCTTAACCTTCAATCTGATTGTAAGGTCTAGTCCACATATTCTGCTTTGGTATTGGTAAGCGGGAAATTGAAGCACAACGAGTATCTATGTTCACCTCCATCTGGGTTTACGAATAGCAATCCTACCCCACATCCTTCTCTCCTGGACGCGCCATCAATGAACAATGTCCATGCCACTTCTTCCCATTTTGACTTACCTTTATCGATCCTCGAGCTCTGATACATGCTCGTTTTTTGCGCTTCTTCACTGGTCATCTTTGCAATGAAGTCTACTAGTGCTTGTGCTTTGATCGCTGTTCGTGGTTGGAATTGAATCTCAAATTGGCCTAATTCCAAGGCCCACTTTGTCAGCATACCTGATGATTCAGGAATTTTGGATGCTCTTAATTGGAAAACTAATGTAAACCATGATACGATGGCCGTGGAAATACATTCGCAGTCTTCGAGCTGAGTATACCAAGGACAGGGTTAATTTTCAACTGGCATATATACTTTTTCTGCACTCTGCAATATCCTGCTAATGTAGTAAACTAGTACTTGTTTCTAGTCCTCGAGGAAAACCAGGGCAGAGATGACTGCGTTCTGAGAGATTGCTAAGTTCAAGTCTAAATTTTCACCAGGGTTGGGAGATTTCAGGGTTGGCAGTGCTAGAAATTGCTCCTTCAAACCATCATAAGCTATCTGACAATCTTCCTTCCAGCTAAACTTCTTGGCCTTTCTTAAACTTCAAATAGTAGAAAGTGCTTATCTGCCACTTTTGAGATGAACCTGCTAAGCGCTGCTAGCGACCCCATTAGAATTTGCACTTGTTTGACCGTTTGCGGTATGGGGAGATTGACTATGACCTGGACTTTCTCTGGGTTGGCTTCGATACCCTTTGAGGACAACCTGTACCCTAAATATTTTCCTGCACCTACTCCAAATATGCATTTCTTGGGGTTTAGCTTCATCCCAATGGCACGTAAAGTGTCCAAAGTCTCTTGTAAATCTGCAGCAAAACTATCCACTTTCCTTCTCTTAATAACCATGTCATCGACATATACTTCCACGTTTCTTCTCCTAGGTCTGCTGTCGAACCTGGTTTCTGTAATGATTCCCCATTTACGATTTCGTTAACCATGTTTGCCTTCTCTCCCATTTTTTCCACCTTCATTGTGATGACCATGCATTGCCTCGGCATTTTTTTTATTTCCTCTTATAGTCGCAATTCCGACCGGAGTTGGGAATTTCATGACGAGGTGGTAAGGAGACCATATTGCTTTTGCTCTGTTCATCCATGGTCATCCTATGTCAGCATTGAATGTGCTCGGAGCGTCTATGACCACGAAGTCGCATATGATGGTGCAGTTTCTTCTACTTTCCCCAATAGTGATAAGTAGCTGTATATTGCCTAAAGGCGTTCTGCTTGGCCTGTGAATCCAATTAGCGAGGGTGTCGATTTCTTGAATTCAGTTCGCTTGAAGCCCAACCTGTTGAATCAGTTGACAAATAGTATTTCGACTGCACTCCCATCATTCACGAATACTCTGTGTATAGTAGTATTTCCTATTTTTGCAATAATTACCATGAGATCGTTGTGGGGCAAACCATCAGGCACTGCATCCTCTTCGCTAGAGGTGATCGCCTCATTCGAGCGGAGTCTTTTGTCAATCGGTTCTTGTGGGGGAGGTATCTTGCCCTAGCCTTCCAATCATTGTTAGACAATGACTCTGTAGATCCGTGTATGGATAAAAGGACTGTTTTTGGTACTTCGTCACTTGCATTATCCCTGCAATCAACTGTCACGATCATCTTTAGATTTTTGGCAGTGTGGATGTCATCCCTTGATTTAATGCTGAGGTGTTCGCTGTTTTGCTAGTGTCACCATACTGGCTTCTCCCTTCATTTCTATATTGGCCTAAGAAGTCATTCCTCAAATTTTCCTCAATTTGCCTTCTTAGGTCTTTGCAATACTCAATATTATGACCACGATCTTTGCGGAAAGCACAGTAAAATTCCCTGGATCTTTTTTTCTGGTGGTGCTAGCATAGGTGCTGGTTCTTTAAATAAGTCATTGTTCGCTTTCCATATTTCTTTCCTTGTCCCTGTCAGAGGCGTATCTTGAAATAGTGTAGCTTGTGAACCTGACTCTCTTCCTTTGAAAGGGATGTTTCCCTTTCCATTCTTCATAAATCCCTTATGCAAATCCTCCGTTGTTCGCTTTTTGCCTCTTTTCCGCTCTATTTTGCGGTTGTTTGCTTCCTCTGTTCGCACATGCTGTTTAATTATCTTTTGTAGTTTCCTTGGGTTTTCAGGCATATTCTTTGTCAGTTCTTTGTAGAACTCTCTTGATCGCATGCCTCATATGAACGCTCCTAATGATGATTGGAATGACAAGTCGCAAACCAGTAAACTTTCGGTAACGAAGCGATTGTGATACTCCGCCAGGCTTTCATCATTTCTCTGGGCTATGTTATTAAGGTCGGTGATCGTTTTAGTGAACTTTTGCTTTTAATAGAAGCAACCTAAAAATAAGTCTGATAGTTGTGCCCAAGATTTGATACTTCCTTTTGGAAGGTCTTCGTACCAAGTGATCGCCATTCCTAACAAAAAGATGGGCAGCGCCTTGCAAACCAATTCAATGTTCGCGCCGCGAAATCTCATGCTATTTCTGTATAAATGTAGGAACTCCTTTGGATCTGTGGTCCCATCGTAGATTTTAACGTGCAAGGGAAGTTTGAAGTCCTTTGGCATCTTAAAATCTCGTAGATGTGGTGCTAGAGGCGATTTGTTAGCATTGTCTTCTACGACAATTCGTAGTTGAGGTTCTCACGCTCCTGGTTTAACCTCTCTATTTTTTTCTTCTATTTTTGTAGGTTTTTGCTTAAGCGTCTTCAAAAACTGATCGTAAAGACATTCTCTGTTTGCCTCTAAGAATGCCGCGAACGCCTTTTTTCCTTGTCCTGGTTATTTTTCAGGTATTCTACTTCCTCGTCTTCCTCTTCGGTTTCTTCTTTACTATGGTTTTTCCCCTATGTGGGGTGTGATCCTGATGAAGATTCGGTAATCAATCACTTCTAAGTGTCTGTTCTTGTGACTGATGATTATGGTTTTTTCCACTCCTGGTGAACACCATTATTTCCCTGAATGAGCCTGATCCGAGAAGAAAATTTTTGGTCCTCACAGACAGCGCCAAAATGATGTGGTTGTCCTTTTAGGTAAACCGCTTGTCCGCTTCTTGAATCCCCTTACTTGCGAAACTTATCCCAGGAGCGATTCCAGGAGAAAGGCTCCGACGATCAAGTCAGCTTTCTTTCAAGAATTGGAATTTCTCTCGATAATAATGCTTACCTTAGCTTTTCAAGAGCTTGTTGTATTTATAGGCTAACATAGTTACAATTCTTTGCTTTTAGGGATTAAGATCGTAAGCATACCACGATCACCACGTTCTGCGTTCGTGGTCTTCGTGTTCGTTGCTTATTTCGTATATCTCAGCCCACACATTCTGCCACAAACAAAAGCTTAGAATCTAGTTGATCTTCATCTTGGGATGAAACATGTTTGTCTCGTTGTGGGATATCATTGGGCTGGGCCTAACAACCATCATCCTCTTGATCGATGGGCCATATATACACCATCACATAATTCTGGCCAAATTTAGGTCCTCATGGTTAGATTGGAACTTTCGACCAAATAATTGGCTTAGAATTGCACTTTCAGATTTTACAGGGTTAGATTGGCACTTTCGACCAAAACATATAGTTATTTTAGCACAATCACTATAATAAAAACACCAAGTCATATTTTAGGCAATCTAAAGTTTAGGCATGGATCATTATGCAATTATTAAATATTTTGATTGGAATGAAGTTGTTTTTTGAGAAGAGTGCTTTTATAACCCTACTCACTTCCCATAAGTGCCAATATAACCTTTTGATAATTGAAAGTGCAAATATAACCCTAAATAGTTGATGTACGAGCAATTTTACCCATTCCGGCAGTTTAAGGCCCGATTTGATTGAAAAGACAATTTTACTCCTTTGATTCTAAAAAAATAAAATAGAAGAAATTACAATTATACCTTCCAAAGCCCTTTCTTATTCTTCTTTTCTCCTTCTCCATCGTCGTTCACTCCTTCTCCGATTTTCGCTCTCCCCCCCCTTCTCCTTCTCCTTCTCCTTCTCCATCTTCGCCGCTTTCCTTCTTCTTCTTCGATGTGCATCACTACTTTCTTCTTTGGAGGTAGAAGAAAGCCAGGGTTTTAGTGGTGGGGAAGTCGAGCGTCGCAAAACTGTCGTCGGAGAAGTCGGGGTTGTGGTGGTGCAAAGGTTTAGAGGGCGAGGGTTGGGCATTTGGGCATTGAGCGACAGGGATGGTGGCGCTAGGGTTTTCCTAGCGGGGGGAAGTGGGATGGGGTGGCGCCAGGGTTTGGGTGACGAGGGAAGTTGGGTGTGGGTGGCAGGAAGGTGGTGGTGGTGGTGGTGGTGGTGGGGCTGGCTGGAGGGGGTGGTGGCGGGGCTGGCTGGAGAGAGTGGTGGCGGAGCGGCGGTGGTTTGGGGACAAAATTGTCCTAATATTTTTAAGTTTTAGGCCAAAGGACATTTTAGTCATTTTATGTGTGGTCAACGTCGGTCTATGTAGAAATAGTGTTTTAGGGTTATATTAGCAGTTTCATCAACTAGTTAGAGTTGTTTTGGCACTAAAAATTATATGAGGATTATACTGACACTTACTTAAGTAGGTAGCGCTATATTGATATATAATCCTTCTTTTAAAGGCTGCAAATAAAGGCTCTGTATGGCCGAGTTTATAAGATACCTTGCCCATACTTTTTAATGTTTGATAAAGTGCTAAAAGATAGATTATTTTGAAAGCAGAAACTATTTTTAAAAAGAAAGCATAAGTTAATCTCTCTCTACCTTTGAAATAATTCAGTTTTGCTTATAAGCACAATTTTACCATACACACCCAAAATTGGGGAAAATGAACTTTTATGTAGGTTTTTGCAGAAGAATCCATACCTGAAGCCTATGAAGATCGCCTCTGATAAAAAATATTAATGATCAAATATTTTTAGAATTTACATGTTGAAAGTCAAACCGTGCATCAAGAAGGAGTAGTGATTTCTTAAAACTTATTTTACTTCATTTTCATATTTCTCCGAGTCATTGTCAATTTTGACGAAAAATATTAACCATCAACAATCACTAACCACCACCGCCACCACACCGCCGCACCACCGCCACTTCCACTCCATGCAATGAAACCGCTGACCACCGCCCTCCGAATTCCTTCATTGATACAAATCCAAATACCACAATGGCTTGCTATATTTTCCAGAAAATTCCGTAATTTGTAATCTCTGAGACGTTATCAACCTTTTGACTTTCATCTGGGCCCTCTCTTCTCCTTCAACCGCATCCTGGGCGATTGGCCTCCTGAAACTAGCTATAATCCCTAATAGGTAAGATTTTGATGTCTGGGTTTTTGTTGGTTTTGTTTAAATTTGTGATTAATTTGCTGCTGTAATGGGTCCTATTTAGCATGGTTGGTTTTAAGTTGTAACTTGTAAGTATCCAGAAACCTTAGTTTTATGCATAGGGATTGGTTTGAGGAGTCTCTTGATTGCGTGGGACTTGGAAGTGCTAAAATTGACATTTTAATCTCATTTTTGAGTTTTTGTTTTGTGGAAAAATGGTTGTACCGGAAATTCGATTTGTTGTGTCTTTTTGCAATGTTGTATGTAGCCCTTTTGGTGTAGGAGTGGCCTTGGACAACTAACTGAGCTTGGATTGGAAGTTGGAAGTGAAACTACAGAGGAACATACTTCTATGAATTATATGTAGAATAGCAAAATTGGATAATATTTACATTTCTTTCCTCCGAAGGCTGGTTTTACGGATACAATAATAAGGACTGAATCCATCAGGGATTTTAAGTTTTGAATATGAAGTGTTTTCTCTGCTATGCTTTAACGCGCTGTTTCCAACAACACACCGACCATTTGAGCAGATACGTGTCCAGAAAAGGTCCTCGGCGGATATGTAAGGCTGGGGAACGGGAACATGGTAGTTAAGGGTTTTTGTTATTTTTAATTAAAATTTGAAGCATTAGGGGACACTATTAACCTGGAAAAAAGCAACTTTCATCAAGGCAAAGGTCTTAGTTAGCCAAAATGGTACAAAGAGATCACTCTTTGAAGCAAGGTGATGGAGAATGAGACTCTGCCAAATTATGATGATCGCTATTGATATTCACTCAATATCTGTATAAAGCACAGATCCAATTAATATGACATAATAGAAGTAAGTGGGTCGATCAAATAGCCGAATTCTAAAACACTATTGGAGAAGATTTGATCGACCACTTCTCGTCAAAGGGCTTTGACCCAGATTCCAAAGTCCTTTTCTATCCCAAACACTTCTCCAACTACTCCGATTTCTTTCACGCGGACACCTTTACCTCATGCCTCAAGAATTAACCTCAGTGGCAGGGTTTTCCACAAACCTTACCTTTTCCAGTCTCTTGTTTTCCCTTCAGTCATTAGAACTATATTTACAAAGTTGCACCTTTTGGATTCAACATTATGATCTTAGATTTCGTTTAGAACTGTAGATTATGAGTTGTATCCATTTTCAATTTTGTCTATATGTGTTGTACACACAGTTGTATATTCAAGTCTTTGAATTTTTGTTTGTGTTTGGAATTACCTGCTATGGACCAATGTTTGTTTAAGCTCTAGTGTAATAGTGGGTGCTTCATCTTTTGTAGTTATCTCATCTTCCCATTTTTTTGACATTAGTTTCACAGTAATTAAACAGCGACTTGCAAAGCTTTGTTTTTCAACTATTGACCTTGCTGATACAGAAAAGCAGAACTTTAAAGTACATATATTTCTCTGGGATTGACTCTGCTTGATTTTTGTATTTGCGTGATTTAGTTTTGAAATTAATGATCAAATTTGGTGTAAAACTAGATACTCCAGAAACTGTTGAAGGGTGATGAGTTTTACAGAATCCCGAAATATTACCCTAGTCCTTTTGCCAGAAATCAAGTTGTACCATCCGTTTAACTTGTGTTGTTAGTTATTACTTATTAGTATTGAAAGATGATAAATCTACCGAATCCCAACAAATTCCTGAAGTCCCCCTGGCAGAGATTAAGTTATTTCATCCTTATAACTTGTGTTGATTAGAACGATAAGTATAAAAATCCATAATGATCTTTATTCCTCCTTGGTAGCTTATCATTTAGCCTTTGTTTAATGGTGTGTGATTTTCCTGGGAAGGTGATTAAGTTGAATTATCGATTGCTCACACTGTTAGATATTACTTTCTCTGTCCCACTATTTTTGTCCTCTAATTTTTTGGACATCCAATTGTTTTTGTCTTACTTTGCTTTATTCCTATTTTTAGACATGATTCCACTGATATCCATTCTCTCATTTAGATTATTTTTATTTCATAATTTCTTTTATATCCCCTCCAACAGTTTTCCTCCACATTTTCACTCTCTCGTCAATCCCATAACCCACTATAGTGCTTAAGACTAAAATAGTGGGAAAATATATGAGTTGCTTGCTCATTGCTCTCGTACATAGGATTAGAATTGAAGGCTTTCTTAATGTTTAGGGTATGTTATAATAATATTTACAACATATGAACACAATGCACTACCTTACTTTAGAGTATATATGATATGTGACCTCCACCTTTCTTTTTTTCTTTTTTTTGAGTTTCAATTCTCAGTCATTGCAGTTAATTTGTTTCAAGAACTTGAAGAGCACTTGAGCATGGATTATATTGGTCACTGTAAAACATTTTTTGGCACATCTTTCTCAAAAGGAAACTTGTGCATGGAGGTCTGTCTTCAACTGATGCACCACATACTAAAGACATATACCCCTTTTGTAGGTTTCTACATTAACGAATTCATATTCCTTCCACGCTTTCTTAAAACTAGCTCTAAATCATACTCCTCTATTCTTTTATAATTGGTGCTTCTACCTTGGGCACACATTTAAGGGGAACGAAACTGGGATAGGGACTGCATAGTTGAAACGAGAAATAGGGAAGGGGACCATATAGTTGAAAGAAAAAAAAAGGTTTTGCATTTTTAGATTATGTGCTCTCATCCCCTTTTCCCCTCTTCTTAAATAAAGTGCCAAAGTAGATGCACCAATCAAAATAGGAATGAGGAAATATACTTTAATTGTCCATTTTGCTACTTCATGAATGTGTTCTTTATTTTCTATTAGTTACACTGGTACATTATGACATTGTGATTCATACTTCCGATGAATTTCAGAGATGTATTCCAGACAATGTTTTGGATGAGTATTTAGTCCCTTACATAGCAATAGTTCCTTCCACGTTGTTTAATTTAATGTAATGCAAATGAATGTTTTAAATTCTAGAACTGAGTGTTCTCTTGATTTAGTTTTATATAGAGCATATGGGTTCTAATATTATCATATTTTCTAACTTCTCAAACTTTCCACTGTCACAAATTATTTTTTGTTCATGTAAATGATTTTGAACTTGAAGCAAATAAACCTGTCCTCGTATTATACAGTGTCTTTTACTTAAAGTCTAATACATCCACAATTTTGGGTTTCTATTTGTTCTCTTTGGGTTACCATTTCTAATTGTGATATGTGGCTTATCACTTGTAATTTTTCATTTTCCAAATGCAGTTGGTGTTTGAAAGAAGTTTCCATCCTTTCTTCTCTGATGGAACACCCTTTTCTAGTTGGATCCTCTTCCATTTGTTCAAAATTGAGCAGGCCGATGGAGTGAATTGTTCTCGCTCCTTTCTAGTGACCCTTTGCATTTGAATTGTTTTCCATTATAGCTATATGAGGTAATACGTCATGAGTAAAAATTACATCATTCTATTTGTTGTATGCCCCCTCCCCCCTCTAAATCCTAGTAAGCAGTGAGATCAATTGATCTTCCTGTTATTCAAACAATGGAGAACGAACAATAACTCTGTTTATGTTGCAGTTTCTGGTTTATGAAACTAATTCTTATGGAAGCTGCTTATGTGACTTTCTTTTTAAGATCCTGAGAACGTATAAATGTAACTACCCTGTACGAAAAAAGAGATACTCGTGTTTATGATACATTTTTTAGTATTAATTGTAGAAATATTATTTTGTGACTGACTTAGTAGCATTTGCCATCAGTAAATCTGGTCTCACTGCTCTTCAGTTTTTAATCTATATTTTTGAGAATAAATCTGTATAGGTTCCTGCATTGCATCATCTGATCTGTTTTACTTTATGGTTGATGTTTGCCAATTTTGTATCTGCGAGAATTTATTATTTTTGCTTGGCAAATTTTTTATCTACGTTATTAACAGTGATTTTTTCTAACTAAAGATTGATGATTTTGGCTTGTGTGAATTTCTATACTGTATGCTATATCGTAATCATCTGATTCCCAATAACTTTCAAGAGAACATGTTGAAAGTATTGGAAGTTTTTTCTGGTAAACTGCATTGATTATTTTTCTAAAGTATTTGTGCTTGCTATATCCACAAGCTTATAATTATTCTTTGAAATCTATACTCCCCCCGGTTCACTGACATTGGCTCACTTTCTATGTTGGTATGATTCTTTACCATTGGTTCTCTTATAGTGTTTCCTAATTTGGAGGGGGACAGAAAATTATAAAGCCCGTAATGCCCTCAACTTTATATTAATAGACTACCTTTAAACTTTGCATTTTTTTCCGGAAAAACCTATAATACCCCTTCAACTCATCATTACCCCAGCCTACCTTTCACTTCACCCACCAAAATACACTTTTCCTAAGTCCAAGTGCCAAAAGTAAGTGAGCCAATGTTAGTGAACCGGAGGGAGTACAAATCATTAAATGAATTTTGTAAAAATTTTACTTGTATCAACTATAAATTCCCTAAATTAGATTAATTTTGATTTTGGACATTGTGTTATATATATATTTATTTATTTATTTATAAAATTTCTTTTCCTTACTTGCAAAATTATCTTGTAAATGGGTAGCCCTTCATCGAGAGGCTAGAGACGCGTAGTACAAGCTAAGTATGACCTTGAATTATAACACAGATACTTACAATGCTTGCTACTAAAGTATTCTAATCTCTTTATATTTGTATCAAATTTGTTTGTGTAAAACAGCCGCTCCCCTTTGACTCATCACCTGAGTTTCGCATGTACCTCTCCACGTGTACTCTCACCCCCACCCCCACCACCACCACCACCACCTTGTACTCACACACACCCAAAACTGCGAGCCTTCCATTTCAATTTCGTTTCCCATCATCTTCAACTTGAAAAATTCTTGAGAAAATCTCAACATCGCACAGGTATATACTAAATTGTGCATGCGCATGAATTGAGAGGGTGAGAGAGTCATCTACTTAAGCCTTGTGTGACTATGCATTTGTTTTCACATCTCTCTCTCTTGATGCTTCGTGCTGACCCCTGGTACTTTCTTCGTAGATTATTCTAGATGTTATCTACATTTGCAGATTTATTATATACTTATGGCCAAATTTTGTTTGCCTGTTGAATCTCGGTTGTTAAGGCTAATTAGTGGATCATGGCCCATTACTTCTACTGTTAATTAATAAAGAATTATATGTCCATTGTAATTTAAGTAGCTAAGAGATGTAATTTATTGTTTTTCTATCCGGATCTACCCCGATATCTCAATTAACTTTTGTTTTGATTTCTAGGTATAGTTACAGAGGTACTCGAAAATTTAGCTGCTGATGGCTTTCGATCAGAATGCAATACCAAAAGATTTGCGCCCACTCAATATTGTAAGAGCAGTGACTGATGATCCCCGCATTGCCACAGTGACCTCAGCAGGGAGGCCTGTTGAGAGTTTTTATGCAAACCCACCTCGCGACGGCAGCCCGAACTCCATAGTGTATTATACTCCAACGGCATCTGACCCTGGTTATGTGGGTCTTGGTGCCTTGCCTGCCCCTGCCCCTGCCCCTGCCCCTGCCCCTGCTCTAGTTCCAATATCTGGTGTAGCAGCTGTAGCTGCATGGGTACCTCGTGTGGTTACCTCACCCCCAGTGGCAGTGGCAGCTACAGGTGTCGTGAATTTGGGAAGTGGGGCTTTGTATGGTCATAGTGTTGGGGCTAGGTCTATGGGTAGTCCTTCTGACCATACTAGCGATGATGGGGGTGATGATTCTGTTTCTGGGAGGAAGGTCAAGTTTATGTGTAGTTTTGGTGGTAATATAAGGCCAAGGCCAGGCGATGGTGCATTGAGGTATGTTGGTGGACAGACTAGGATTATCAGTGTTAGAAGGGGTATAACATTTGGGGAATTTGTTCAGAAAATGATTGGTATATATGGTCAAAGTGTGGTTATTAAATACCAGTTACCAGATGAGGATCTTGATGCCCTTGTATCAGTTTCTTGTCCAGATGATCTTGACAATATGATGGATGAATATGAAAAGATGGTTGAGAGGTCTTCAGATGGGTCTGCTAAGTTGAGGATATTTTTGTTTTCTTCTTCCGAGGCTGATTCAGCTTCAACGGTACATATCGGAGATTGGCATGATAATGCGCAGAAGTATGTTGAGGCTGTGAATGGGTTAACCGATGCCAGTGGCAGAGATATAATCGGTAGGAAAGAGAGTAATGCCAGTGCTGCTTCCACTCAGAGTTCAGACATTAATCCAGCTGAGGTTGCTGAAGGGCGTGGGGTTGGTGAGATCACAAGTCCTATGGCAGTTGGAGTACTGTCGCCGAGGGAGAATCCTACAGCTTCTCAAGAAACTACTACTAGAAATTCATGTGGTGACCGAAGCCCTTTTGTGCATGTGGAAGCCTCTGCTGTTCCACCTGGCGTTCCAATGAGCAATTCATCTACTGTTCAGTCAGGTATACCAGTGAGTAACTTTGGTCGTACACCTGTGTCCCTGCATACCGAGAATGAATTTGAGAAATCTGTGCCTGTAAATGTGCAGCAGGAGAGAGTTGTGGAATTGCAGCATCCCGGGGCTGCTTATCCAACAGCTTCACCTTATTGGTATGCTTATGGGGATCCTCAGCCAGAAACCTTGAACCGTTCTGATTTTGTTCAAACTCCCGCTCAGATGGGGTTTCCTGCATCACTGATGGGGACAGTTGCGCCGGTATTCACCCAACAGCAAATCAATGCTACTGGTACCGGCCATCAACAATTTCTTCACATGACAATGGTTCCCTCTTCTCATGTTAGCTCAAATCCAAATACGGTTCAGTCACAACAATTCCTTTTAGAACCTTATCCTGGGGAAAGCCCAATGGGCCAGAGAGTTGTCCACGTGCCAGCTGATCAAGGATACCATGCATATCATGCTCAAGTTCCTCAGGCCATGATGGGAGGTTCATATGGATGGCAACAGATCCCTCAAGCAGAACATATGGCCTTTTCTGAAGGTTTCATGCCTCGTCAGCAGGTAGTAGCTCCTGAGGAGTTCCTTCGAGTTGAGGATTGCTACATGTGTCAAAAAGCGTTGCCTCATGCCCATTCTGACACGATTGCTCAAGATAATAGAGAAAGCCCCTCAAGCAATGTCCCTGATTTAAAACCAATTTATCATAGTCTCCAGTTGGATGATAAAGGCCATCCAGTTAATAAACATTTTTTAGCTGGAGCTTTCGGCGAACCTTCTGTTGAACAGCGGGGAACAGGGCCACAAGCAAGAGTAGTTGGCAATGATTCTGAATACCTACAGTTGGAGGGCAATAGATTACCTCAAAATGCAGAAGTGCATTATGATATGGATAGGATTATTCACCAAAAAGCAGAGAATTCTGAGCTTCCTAGATTACCAGTTCCACCAAATGCCACAGGGATCACCAGGGGCATGCAACCTCCTTATGGGATTGTTGTGGGCACTATTTCTCAGACTTCTTCAGACAGTGCATCTCTACAAACCCCTACTCCAACACTTTACCAACTGATTCAAGATTCTGTTGTGAATAAATCAGAGATTGCAGATAGCCCTGCAATTGGAGGCATGCTGTTGCAGTCTTCTGACTACATGCTTCATGAATCTCCTAAAGGTTATTCTGGAAATATTCCAGCTTCAGTTGACACTGCAAAGCCTGCTTATGATCATATTAAACAGATAGGTGGCAGGTTGGAAAACCTCCGAGTAAGCCCTCCTGAAGTGTTGGTAGTTACTGAGCCAAATAAGTCACCAACTGATAATCCCAAGAAGGAAGACATATTGGAAAGTAGACCCTGGCAGGTTGCTGGTAGAGAGACATATTTAGATGCCTTTAATAAGCCGAGAGCTGTTGTAGGTGTGAATCACTCGAAACTAGCAGGAATGCCTCCCTCTTCTCTCCATGAGGCTCCATGTATGCCAAATTTGCAGCAGGCAGAATATCAACCTCCTCCTTTAGTTGATGCGGGCATGTACGGTCATTCAAAGCTTGGTGTAAATTTGGTTCCTGATGAGATTTCTCACAACCCTTCCTCTGCCGTTGACTCTAGTCATTCATCTGAAAGAATTCCTCCTATTATTGATTGGAAGGACACTGTTCCAGTGCGCCAACCAAATATTGTTTCTAGTGGTGGGGAAGTTCAGTCAGATGCTTCATCTGCTGTTTCTCCATCTTTTATGATTGAAGATTTGCAGGAAAGCTCAAACTCTCTGTTCAGCAACCAGGATCCTTGGAATTTGCGGACCGAGAATCATTTTCCTCCACCTAGACCTAGCAAAATTCAGCTGTTAAAGAAGGAATCATTTGGTACAAGGGATGCTCCTGGTGAAACTCCTTTTGACAATGTGGAGTTTTTACTAGGGAATAACAATGGGTTAGTCACCGATGATGGAGTTTCCTCTGCCTATCCAAATTTCGACGCCAGTTCAGAGCATTCACAGCCTAGTAAAGGTTTTAACTTATTTAAATTTTTTTTCATAGGTCATGATTCAGATTCTATAATAGTTTACATTTTGAGATTTGCCTATGCGTTCTGTCTTTTTGGCTTTCAAAAAGGCTCATCCGAGGAGCTGATAAAGCAGGAGCTTCAGGCTGTTGCTGAGGGAGTAGCAGCTTCTGTTCTTCAAACTCCAGCAACCAGTAATGCTGGGCATGTGCGGAATGATGAAACATCCATGAGCTTTCAGAGCAATGAAGTTAGTATCATTGATAAAGAAGTGGATACTGACATATATGAGGTTTCTAACTCTCTTAACCACTGGTCTCATATTGAATAGCACCTTTTTTGGATTTGTATTTGACTTCTTTTCTGACTTTATTTTGCACTTGTTAATGTCCTGTAAACTGATCCAGGAGGTGAAAACAAGAGTACCTGAGAAGATAAACCTTGGGTTCCCTGTTGCAGATGGCCGCTTACAGGTTGAATTTGGTTCTCAATGGTTCCCAGTTTTGTCGAGACTTAATTTTTAACTTTTTGTATTGAATGTCTTTGTGGTATTTGCAGATTATAAAGAATAGTGATCTTGAAGAGATAAAAGAATTAGGTTCTGGTACTTTTGGAACGGTTTATTATGGCAAGTGGAGAGGTACAGATGTTGCAATTAAAAGAATCAACGATAGATGCTTTGCAGGGAAACCCTCAGAAGTACAACGGATGGTCTCTGTCCTTTTTGGTTGATTAGCTTATCCTTTGTGCTATGACTTTATTTGATGCTTTAATCTGATGTCTTCATCAATATTTGATTGATCAGAGAGATGATTTCTGGAACGAGGCAAATATCCTTGCTGATTTGCACCATCCAAATGTTGTTGCCTTTTATGGGGTTGTACTTGATGGTCCTGGTGGTTCCTTTGCCACTGTCACCGAGTATATGGTCAATGGTTCCTTACGGACTGCTCTGCAGAAGAGTGAGAGGTAAGTTTCTTGCACTTAATTGGTTCTTATTAATGCTTTGGAGTTGCATTGCCTCAATGAAAAGTATCAAAGGCCCTAGACTTTTAGAACATTGAGAATTTAGATATTTCTTGCCAATGAAACTGCTGGATATATGTGTAACTTTGGAGATAGATAAACAGGCATGGAACTAGTGAGATCTAGTGTTCTTCTTAACTTAAGCATACTGTATTTATTGCTCGCGAGGTGCTTGCTGGATTATTTATAAATGCACCAATAGAAAATTTTAGCATATTATTGGGAATTTGTGAGGATTGGGGGTTGGAGGATTGAGTATTTGGTGTGAGAGAGCAGGGAAATTGTGGTTTTTTACTGACTATAACATTGGAATGCTGCATGAAATTGAGCACGTATGGAGTTAGTAATTCTGCAGATTTGTCATAAGAAGAGGTGGTTGTGTAAAGTGTGCTGGCAATAACAAAAACGTATCATTCATGATATTAAGATATTAAGGAGACTAAACAAACTGTAGATTATCTGAGCATTATCTTATGTTTCTTGTAACGTAATCTGTGAGTTTGATCGGAATAGGAACTTGATGTACCTTGAAACTGATGTCTACAACTGTTGATAAGCAATTAATAGCTTTGAAAGCAGTGCAGCTTTACCAAGGAATACCTCAGGAGTACAATGCAATGGTGGTTTGTGTATGGATTAGCTTGTAAAACAGCATGTAATGTGAGCAAAAGAGTAAATCCGCTAAGTGTGAACTGTAGGCAAACCTGCGCCTTTTTGGTTTCCAAGAACTCTCTAAGTAATGGAAGAACGGGAGTGAAAGGAGTTGATCCAAATTCGTTTGTTGTGCTAGTTTTTGGTTTCCTTATATTGTGGTCACACCTTAGGTCATTGTATCAACTTGGTATTCTTCGATACTTTATTTGATGTAATTGAATATCTATCTCCTTCCCCCTCTTGTGTCTTTAATCACCCGTTTTATCTAATCCTGGATGAGAGCCACTTCTTCAGGAATCTAGATAAGCGCAAGCGTATCTTGATTGCTATGGATGTAGCATTTGGCATGGAGTATTTGCATGGGAAGAAAATTGTGCATTTCGACTTGAAAAGTGATAATCTATTGGTTAATCTCCGTGATCCACATCGCCCGATATGTAAGGTTAGTTGCTTCAAGATGCTTAATAATGCTTGTTTCATACTAGATGGTTACAGACAACATAACCTATTCTTGTGTGGTCAAACAGAATCCAAAAGCTCGAGCTTCTTAAAGATGAAACACAATGAATTCAAACTTTATAGTAACACTAAGTGTAGGCTGAAATTAGGATTCTGCATTCGATAAGTGTTGACTGAGATTGGGATTCGGAATTTGACAATCGGGGAGATGATATTCTTCTCTACGTAATATCATTTCACCTAGGCTGTTGATTTGTTTATATTATCATTGGATTTCAGGTTGGTGATTTGGGATTGTCAAAGGTGAAGTGTCAAACATTAATATCCGGTGGTGTGCGAGGTACCCTTCCTTGGATGGCACCAGAGCTTCTTAATGGTAGCAGTAACCTTGTATCTGAGAAGGTATTTGTGTTGATCTCCTCTGGTTCCAACATTGCCTCGTGAAAGATATTAGTTCTCACTTGTTAACTTGTTTTAATTCTAGGTGGATGTATATTCCTTTGGAATTGTGATGTGGGAACTGCTTACTGGAGAGGAACCCTACGCAGATTTGCATTACGGGGCTATCATTGGTGATGTCGTCGTCCCATCTACGAGTTCTTGTTATTTGTTACAGCACTTGATCTCTGTAAGATTAGTGTTTGGATGCTAATATATTTACGTACGCACCAAATGTCAGGCGGCATCGTGAGCAACACACTGCGCCCCCCTGTGCCGGAATCATGTGACTCGGACTGGAGATCGCTGATGGAGAGGTGCTGGGCTGCCGAGCCATCAGAAAGGCCTAGTTTTCCTGAAGTTGCCAATGAGTTGCGAGCTCTGGCTTCTAAGATCCCCCCAAAGGGACAACAGCAAATAGCCTCCAAGCAAGCTCAAGTTAGAAGTTGAATTACCCCTAGCTGTAGGACAGTATTAGGCTGAATGCTGAACAGAAATTCACTTGAAATGTTCTCCTAATTGAGCTTTCTTTAGATTCTTAATCCTTTTGAAAGATTGGGATTTACATATTTATGAAACACCAGAAAGAAAGTGTGCAGTCCAAAAATCTTGAAAAAGCCACTTTGGTAGCTGTTCTCGGGTATGACTTTGTCTAAGTTCAGTTTAATTTCAGCATATTTCTATTCATTTTAGCAAACTTCAAGTCCAATTTAGCAGATTTCATTTGAACTGCCCTAAACTGATCCCGTTATTGGAAAACTTCAAGTCCAATTTAGCAGATTTCATTTGAACTGCCCTAAACTGATCCCGTTATTGGAAAACTTCAACACAGAATTCTGTAAACGTGTTTTGATTCTTTATTACTGAAAGTTGCTGACTTGCTGAAAAGCTGTCAACGCAGGAGTAGTTTGATCGGCTGAACTGAAAGTGGCTGAGATAGTGAAAAAGCATTGTAGGAGTTCCAATATAAGAGCATGTGCAACGGTGAAACTCTATTGCAACCATTTTTTGTTGTTTTACTTTATTAAATATTCAATCTTCCTCCTCCACCTCAGCAACTAGAACCACAAAGAAATCATTCAATTTTCCAACAATTGTTGAAATTCTTTTGCAACCATTTTATTGATCTCACTTGATTTTTTCAATCATACTCATTAATTATACCTTTAATATTTTATTTGAATAAATTTATCCATCCAAATAAATTAAAATGTGAAATTTAGCATTACATTTGTATTTTTAAATTGAATTTCATTTTCTAAAATTTAATATTTAAATTTAATTTCAACTTATAAAAATTATTTGAGTGGGTCTCCTGACAGGCGGCCTGTCCATAAGCTTATGGACATGCCACTTATTTCTTACGTGTTGTGCGGAATGGAGAAAGAACAGAAAAATATGAACGAAAATAACAAGACACAAGATTTACGTGATTCAGCAATTTGGCTACATCCACGGGAGACGGATTCCACTATATCAGAATTAGAGTTAGTTTACAGAGAGAAGAGAGACACTTTATATGATGTCTACACTAAACCCTAACAAACTGGGCCAAAAACACAATTCGGCCCAAATCAACAGCAGTCCAATAAAGAGACAAGCTATACCGTCGGACCAGGGGCGACTCCGCCCCCCGGACCCCCAGGCCAGGGTGCGCTCCGCCCCCCTGGATCCCCCGACTCGCTGACCGGGCAGCGAGACCCCCGTTTGTTTCCCGGGGGCGGCTGCCGGACCCCCAGGCCAGGGTCGCAGAAGCGGCTATTACAGTATTCAAGGCATACCAACATTACGTTATACACTGCATTTTTTAAATTACATATAAAATTTAAAAATTTTGAAAATATTTTTTTATATCATATATTTTTATATTTTCACCTTCAAATACATATTATTACTTGTTTTAACTTATAAAATGCAATATTTAAATTTTATAAAAAATTACAACATTTAAGTCAAATGCCCCTGAGGACTGTCCATAAGCTTATGAAAAGGCCGTCTTTCCTGAGACTTTCCCAAATTATTTTATGAACCAGAATTAAAAAGAACCATTTTATGTTTAAAACAATGTGATTTTGATTTTAAAAAAGAATCAAAATTAATTTTGATTCTTTAAAATAAAATTCAGAATATTTAAACTCATAATATTAAAAATAAAAATTGAAACAGCAAAAAAAAGTTTTAAAAAGGTGGGTTTTCGGTGAAAATTTTCATTTTTATTAAATTTGGACTATTTAATTTCAAAGTAAAATTCAGAATATTTCATTTCAATTTTGTTTAAAATTCAGAATATTTCATTTCAATTTTGTTTTTATTAAATTTAAATGCAAATTAAACTTTTTTAAAAAGAAGCAGAAATTTTTTAAAAAAGAATTAAATGCAAGAGAAGTATGCGAGAGAAATGCAAATGAACAGGAAGCAGGCCCAAATTCACGTGCAGTGTGACATGATTTGCAGTGGGGAGCGGTTTCCTCACTTGGCCAATGTTGCCCTGTTCCAGAATTGGGGACAAGATTTGGAATCCCTATCGAAGGGAAAAATAGTTTCAAATGGGTTCTAGATGAAACTCCTATTGCACATGTTGTAAAACACTATTTCGTGATTTTATAATGCACTTTATTCTCTTCTTTGAAGTGGTTAGCCTTGGGTATCAAATGGGTGAGTTGGATCAATCTCATTATCAACCAAATAAATGACATGTATAAATGTGTTACAATCATAGAAATTACCACATTTAGAATTAGGAACTCCTCCTTTAGATAATCCCAACCAATAGATAATCTCAAGAAACACAATAGATAATCCCAACCAACTACCTCCTTTAGCTTTATTCTTCATTCTCTAACCGAAAACTACCTTTAACAACCTTCTAATTGATGCTGCTAATCTCCCAGTATTCAGTTGGCAGAAGAACCTATCTGTCTAACAGCCTTTTTTTTCCGTCATTAGCCGTTGAGACTATTTATTTTGGGATGTAAAAAAACCTTTTAATCCTTTTTGATCATGACAACCCATTCCTGTGAAATTGAGCTTGTCCTCGACCTTCAGAACTTAGGAAGTCGAGTAGGCAACACAAGGTATGTAATCCAATGAATACCTTCGGTCCAAACCATTGCCACGTGAGTTTGGTTTCTCGAGAATCTTCTCAAAATGTGAATATACACCGTTCTATAGTTTATATTAAAGGAGATTATTTTTGCCCTATGTCATTCACACATAATTCTTGCCACATGATATTCACGCATAGTTCCACATCATTTTCTAAAATTAATAGAAATTGTAATATTTTATAAAGTCAATCCCCAGTTTACAACGCAAATCTCTTTTACATTTTCAATGTTCTTCCCATAGTTCAATAATTTTCAAATAATGAGTAATTAATCATATCTCATTTATGAGGATGCACATTCTTTTTATATTCCCTATCTACATTTGTTAGGGAAATTCTAAACAATACTTATTTTTTACAATATATATATATATATATATATATATATATTTGATACACTTTCCATTTTGGTTTATCTTTTTAATATTATTAAACTCCATTTCATTATAATAAGTGAATTATTTTCATCTACTTATTCTTTTTTTTACTCACTGTAATTAATTCTTTTCACGTAATTTAATTTGCCTACAAAAATATCTAAAATTACTATGTTAAACATATAGAATAATAGTTGGAGTAACTTTTATTTATATATAAGAAAAGTCTTGGAAAAGACCGTATTTCCATAGACTTATGAAAAGACGAGGTTTAATTAAAATAATAAAAAGGCAAAAGGTTTTAGTTGCAATATAAAAAAATTATTATGCAGCGTGTAGTAGTTATAAAGTTTATGGCCTGATTAATGCAACCCAAAAATTTTATCTTTATTTCTTCTAATTTGCAGTTTAAACCTTGGTTATTCCATGACTTATGGAAATACCGTCTTTCAAGAGATGAACTCCTATGTATAAGTAATTTAAAAAAAAATTATTTTGAGACAAAAATCAGTATAAAATATTTTATAAAAATATTAATGTAGTACTGAAAGATTTTATTAGTAAAAACTTTCAATGGTTTATTTAATACTTTGTAAATTTTATTTGCAATTTTTCTTAGAGTTCGTTTCTTGAATACGGTCTTTCCATAAGTTATGAAAAAAACTAAGTTTAAATCACAAAATGGAAGAAATCAAGATAAAATTTTCAGATTGTATTAATCGAGTCATAAACTTATAAGTACTACATGTTGAATAATAAATTTTAATATTGCAACTAACACCTTTTACATTTCTATAATTCTAATCCAACCTCATCTTTCCATATGCCTATTGAAAATGGTTTTTCCCAAGGCTGTCTATTTATTTGACTTTATTTTATTTTTGTTAACTAATATTTAGTGGTGGTAATCCAGTCAGGCAAACCAATTGTTGCTCACACCGTGAATCTCTTCCCTTGCAAAACAAGTCCCGGAAGTGATTTGGGGAGAAAAGCTCTGACGATCAAGTCAGTCTCTCTCTTCAAGAATTGAAATTTCTTAGTTTAGTCACACTTACCTCGATTGGTCTCTGTCTTGCCCTCTTTATAGTGTAGTACGAACACGACTCTGCTTCATCCGGATTTACCATCGTGGGTTTGATCGTGGTTCCAATAAAGGCGGTTCGTGTCCGAGGGCTCGATCGTGGCTCCCGCCTTTCTCAATTTTTGGTCCAGCTTCCACCTTTTCTTATTCAGTTCATGGCCTATTGTAGAGCATGTTAATGGTTTGGGCCAACGGCCCAGCACTATAGAGCTTATGAGCTGGTTATACACCATAAGCCCCCCTAGCCATGAACACTAAAAGGCATGAAGCAATTGCATAAGTTGTAAAATAGCTGCGAACTGATGTTGTACATGAACAACATGTTTGTCTTTTAGTATTACTCTTGTTGCCACTGCGAAGTGGCGTTGGCTTTTTGGCTAAACCTATGACCCAGCTAACTCTTCTGATTTCAAATTGCAAATGTGAATCCCCCTTGTCCATGTCACACGTGCGATAAGGATGACTGTTTGGATTTTGTTTTTAAGGGTCGAGATTCGTTCCTCTTTCTTCGCTGCACTGTTCCAATTTTTCTTTTTTTCTATTATTGCTCCATCTTTTAAATAAGAATTATAAACGAATAATTTAATCTTGTCGTCATTCAGTGCGCTGTCCATTCATCTTCCGTCGTCGTTTTGATATATGTAAAAGGTAACCTACTTTTGTGTTAGATAATCATCATGCTTTTTGCACTGATTGATCTCCTTGATTTTTCCGTTTCTCCATTGCTATTTAACCGTCAAAATTTATTATTCTTTCAGTTCATCTCCTAATTATCGAAATACTCATCTTCTCCGGCTATCTCTTGTTCTTCTGCAAATCACCACTCTTCCTCCTATATAAGAGTAAGTTTCTTTCTAGCTCTTTCTCTGATTCCTTTGTTGCATGTGCTAACAATATTTGGTAATTTTACCACCTGTGATTTTACTTTACCAATCTCCGGTCATCTTCTCCGATGAACCTTTTGTTGATTTACTTAACCTTTGCCCTAAAAAATTTACCTCTAAGGTTTGCGACCCTAATTAAAGTTCTTATTTATAACTCTAGGATCACTTCCTATCCGAATGTCTTCCTCTAACCACATCGAATCTCCCATAGAAAATGCTCACTCCGACGGGGATTCCGATTACGTCACCGGATCCTCTGCTATAGGCAGTATATTGACCAGTCCATACTTAGAATACTTAAAGAACCATTTCCCATTTTTCTATTAGTTTGAGCTTTGGGCTCTTGAGAACTCTAAATGTGTTCACAATCCTCCTCCTGGCTATATCTCATGTTATTTAACTTATTTGAATTTTGGTCTCTACTTTCCTCTTCCCCCACATTGCTGTTAACCTTCTGCATTTGTACAAAATTGCATTATCCCAGTTTCACCCCAAGGGCATCGCTATCATAATGGGGTTTCTCCAGGTGTGTAATAAAGCGAACTTTCCTTTCACCCTTGATTTATTTCGTAACTTTTACCACCTTCGCAAAGTAAAAAATATCATAGATGAATTTACCTTTTATCATGTGATAGCTTGGGTTGAACTTGTGAGTGATTTTCTTAGCAATGTTGGTCCTTGGCGGACAAAATACTTTTTGTAAAACTAAACCAAAGTCCCGAAGTGTCCCTTCCTTCTTGGAAATACAAAGTTTCCAAAAGTAAGCTCTTGGATTGAGTGTTCATTTTATTGCTGAAACTGAGATCGTGGTTACACTTTGCGCTCATACACAAAATCTTTACCATGCTGATTATGATGTTGAAGGTGTTATGAACTGTCATTATTTTGATATGTTGGATCTGTATTTTGTCTTATTTTTTATGAACCTTTATTTCCTTTGTACGTTCATTTGATCTATGATGTATACTTTTTTGCTGACATGAACCTAGCTGGAGGTGTTATCAACAGATCACTTTTTTATGGCGATGATGAGGGGGTGGTTGAGAACCATGCCTTACTTGACAATGCTGTTGCTAATAACACCCGTCAACAAGGTGTTAACAACACGAGCACTAGTACTACACTTTCCAAGGGCAAGTTTACTGAAGGTGGAGAGACGGGTGGCGAATGTCTTACTAGTGAATCAAAGGAGAAGAAGAATAAGAGGGATATGACTGATGGATCATTGGGTCATTTTCTGCCTCCTGTGAAAAAGGGGTGTGTGTCCAGCCTCGCTCTCAGCCCCATGCACGAACTGATAATCTGCTAGTGGAGAGTGCAATACCATATACTCTCTCTAAACTTTCTCTTCTCGATACTTTGGCCGTGGTAAGTTCGCTGGTCAGTTTGAGTAACCTTCGCTATAAATTGATACCTTTTGTTTAGAATATTGACTATCCCTTTTGTATGTCTTTTTCTCTATAAGGTCGATGAGAGTCTTCAACTTGTGAGTGAACGGCTTTCAAAGTACTCCCCTACTGATGAATCACTCATAGAAAAATAGAAGGCCAAGGACAAGAAATGTGTGACCCTAGAAACTTCCCTTAAAGCCGCACGGGAATGGGCAAACAATGCTGAAGGGCGTACCAAGGTCGTGGAGGAAGAAAGCACCAAGCTTCATTTTGAGCTCAAGGAGAAGCGTACCAATGGCCATGCTTCTCCTAATTAACCGCAAATTCTAGTGGGTTAGATTTGAAAAATGAAGTCTTTCTTCAAACAATTTGAGGATGTTTCTAGCTTTGTTCGGATTGTCGGTTACTATAAGGCTGTGAAAGAAATGCACGAGCGAAACCCGACTGCAACGTTGAAGAGCCTGCCCTCTTTGAAGAAATGTACTGAAGAGTTGGCAAAGTAGAAGGTAATACTCAATGATGGTTTTATTGAAAAGATTGCTAACGACGGACATACCTATGCCCTGCTATCGCATCTTGCTAGCCTGTCTTCCCTCTGCAACTGAGTTAAAGGAGTGTGAGGTTGGTTATCTGGAGGACCTTCCATTTGGCTCCCGCACTATTTTTCCACCTCCTAAATCTGTTTTGAACGAGGCGACTGAGGCTAATGTGAACACTAAAGCTCCTGCTCAGCAACCAAGCCAAGAAGGTGCTGCTATCGTTGCCCAGCCTTCGCCAACCTCCACCTCAGAAGTTAGTTAATTCTTAGTCTATTGGGTTTTTGGATTTTTGCTTGTAATTTAAGACAATATTTTGGTGTATGTTTGTACTACTTATATGACTATGGTTATTGATTTTTGTTTGGGCTTCTACTTTTACGACCTTTCATCGCACTTACTTATATGCAGGGATTCAGTATTTTGGTTGATCATAAATTTTTTAAATGACTTGATTTTCTGGGATCTACTGATCGATTTTCTGATCGCTACAGATTTTTTCCATCTGATTTTCACTGCCCCATTAGATTGATTCAAGCTACTAAGTCTTTAACCAAGGAATATGATGAGCTTGTTTCTTTTGATCGCATCTCTTGTATGAAGTCGTTTCTCTTATGCATCAGACAGCAGCTTCCTATTTTTTATCCTTCGCCATCTTCTTCCACAACGTGTCCTTGTAGCAAGTTTGTCCTCAATAGTTACAATGTTGAATCGCTTAGCAAGGATATTTGTAATGGTTTGGTTGATCTTGAATATGCTGGTGCGTACATGTGTTTACTTAACCTCCCTGCCTGTGTTCAAGAATGGGCGTTATCTTTGAGCACTCGTTTGAAGTACATGCTCCTAGGTCTTAATGATCTTCAAGCAAAGTGGGACAAGACTGTGAAAAACACCCAGGATGTTGTGTGTGATTTACGAAGGGTTTGCAACGAGTAGAACAATCTTATTCACCATTAACGGTTTAACCTAGTGAAGATGCTTCGCCAACATGAAGAGGCTAGAAATTATGTTGCAAGTAAGACTTGTAGAGCCCATCAGAAGACACTGATCATTGATAAACAATGTACTCACCTTGATGACTTGTTTGACCGGTTGAAGAAAAATTAGGATGAATGTGATCACCTTTCATCTTCTGCTATTGGTTGGCAAAGTAAGTTTCACAAACAGTTTGCTATGAACATGCTGCTACAAAGTGACAATGAGCAGCTCCGTGCTGAGTGCGACCGGCTTGATAAGTTTGTGCACCACCTTGATCAAGCTTGTGTTGAGTACAAAATAAACTTCAGGCTTTCCATTCGTCATCTCGAAGGGCTACTGGTCGTGGAGATCTTACTATGGAGATTGGTGGGCAGAGAATTAACGGTGGTCATATGATTAACTATTTTGAGGCCGTCTGATCGCATATTTGGTGCTTAGAAGAAAAAGTGCAAAATTTGACGACTGAGATGATGAGATATGAAGAACCCGTTAATGTTATAAGTATGCAGTTAGATCGCATGGAGTTTGACCCTGTAACTGACTTCAAGGCCTATAATGCTAGATATCTTGGTCATATGGAGTGAAGGGGTCTAACACATCATCCTTCTTATTTACACATGAAATGGTGGTACGACCAAATAGCTAGTGAGGAGTATATGGTTGAAGAAGACCGGCATAGAGCTGAGTACTCCCATTGTGAAGTTGAGCACGGTCGCCACTGTGGCGGTTCTTCTTCTTCTGGATCATCACGAGCATCTAGGCGTAGATAGATCTCATGATTTAAGGTACTTAGTCTTTTTGTAACGCTTCAAATAATTTTGTTATGATTTTTCAAACTTGCGTGTCCGCTATCACTTAATAAGCTATATTTCATGAACACTTATGCTGACATTGTCTTTCCGGTTGTACGAGTCATGTGATTGAGTTTGCAAAGTTGTAAGATATATGGCTTGCATAAGAAGTATAGTGAAGCTGCAAGATCTATTGCTTGCATATTTAAGAGCTTTGGATTTTGCAACGTGCAAGATCTATTGCTTGCTTGTGTCACTGTTATGGGCAAATCTTCCTTTGTGCAAGGTCTATTGCTTGCTTGTGCCATTGTTATATGAAAATATTTCTTTGTACAAGATCTATAGCTTGCGATCGTAAGCTTTGCGAAGTTGCAAGATCTAAAGCTTGCAAGTGTCAGTAGTTGTGCAAGATCTATAACTTGCGAGTGTAGGAATTTCAAAGTTGCAAGATCTATAGCTTGCAGTTCAATGTTTGTTGTGTATGCGGTCCACCTTTGACAATTGAAATGCCTTAGTGTGTTGATTGCAATGTGCCGCTGATGTGTTATTATCCACAACTTCCAAGTAGAGAACTAAAAATGTAATCGTAGCCCAACAAGATGGTTTTTAATTTTAATAATGCACGACAGCGATACTGTCACCTTGAAAACTAAGGAACGAATGCGACCAAAGATAATCTCATGGTTTCTATACAACTAGATGCTTCCTATCTTTTTCCCAAATATAGACATAGAACCTTTTCAAATTGGTCACGTTCCATGTGTTAGGAACTCTGCTGCCGTCCAACTTTTCTAGCTTGTAACAGTTGGATTTGTGAGCCTTCGTAACCTTATTAGGTCCCTCCCACTTTGGGCATAGCTTCCCTTGTTCTTCCATCAGGCTTGCCTCATTCTTTCTTAACACAAGATCGCCAATCTGAAATTGCGTTTCCTTAACCTTCTGATTGTAAGCTCTAGCCATTATTTCTCTATACTTAGACTCTGTGATCGTTTCCAGCTCCATTTTTTCTTCCAGATCGTCTAGATCAAACATCATCATGTCCGGATTCTCTTCCTCCCTGTAATCGCATACTCGGAGGTTTGAATTACCGATTTCCACTGGTATTACTGCTTCATGGCCATAGACCAGATTGTATGATGTCTTCCCCGTTGGTTTTCAAACGGTCGTTCTATATGACCTTAGGGTTTTGGCTTATCCACCCCGCCAATTCACTCTCCCTCCTATCGCTTCTGAATTCATTGAACGATGTTCTTGTTCCTTACTTCTACTTGTCCATTATCCCGAGGGTGTGCTATATAAGTGAACTTTGGAAGAATCCCAAGCTTTAACACCAATACATAAAAATACCACTCGTGAATTGTGTACTATTGTTTGTGGCAATAGTGTGTGGCACTCCGAAGAGACACACTATGTTCTGCCAAACAAATTTCCTTGTTACCTCAGAGCTATGACTCGTCCTAATGGCTTCGCCTCCACCCAGTTTGTGAATTATCAATTGCCACAAATAGGAATTTAGCGCTGCTCTTGCCTTTTGGGAAAGGTCCCACTAGGTTGATCCCTAATTTATCAAATGGTCAAGTTCCATATCTCTCACAAAGCAGCTTACGGCTTATGCGATAGCGAAGCATTGATTTGGAAAATCTTAAATTTGAGCCCAAAGTTGTGCGCATCGTTAAACGTAGTCGGCCAGTAGTAACCTGCTCGGATGATCTTCTTTGCCACTGTTCTAGCTCCCTGATATGTTCCGCACAGCCCTTCGTGTAATTCTCTTAAGATCTTACTTGCCTGCCCTGGTCCTACGCATTTTATCCATGGGGACAAAAAAACCTTTCTTGTACAAGGTTCTTTCTTCATAGGCGTAGTTATTAGAACGTGACTCCAATTTTTGGGCTTGCACTTTATCTTCTGGAAATGTTCCCTTCACAAAGTACCTTATTAGTGGTGTCATCCAATTCACACCTTCAGTCTGGATTGTTGACACAGTAGTTGAAATCGTGCTTTTGGCTGGAGCAACTTCTACTGCCATCTCTTTGTGTTCACTCAAAGATTCAAATCCAGCCTTTGCAAGCTTGCTTAGTGCATCCGCCTTTGCATTTTCTCTTCTTGGTACATGCTGAATGTCAAAGTATTCAAGTTGTGCTATGAGTTGGTGAACTCTCTTTAAATATTTCACCAATTGTCCTTCTCGAACTTCATAGTCCCATCTGACCTGCTGGACTATGATCAGTGGATCACTGAATACTCAGATGCTTTTAACCTTCATTCTGATGGTGAGGTCCATTCCACCTATCAAAGCTTCATACTCCGCTTCGTTGTTAGTGAGCGGGAATTCAAAGCAAAGTGAGTAACTGTGTCCACCTCCTTCCGGGTTTCCCAACAGGAATCCTGCATTGCAACCCTCTCTTCTAGATATGCCATTAACGAGCAATTTCCATGAAACTTCTTCCCACTTCACTTTCCCTTTATTGATTCCAAGATTCTGTTTCTTATTCGCTCTCCGTGTGTCTTCGCTGACCATTTCTGCGTTGAAATCTGCTAATGCCTGAGCCTTGACCGCAATTCTTGGTTGGAATTGGATCTCAAATTGGCTACTCCAACTACACATTAGGTGGTATCCCTTATACGCATCTAAGAATGGCAGGACTTCATACCCTGAAATCGCTTCGACTAGTTGATCAATTTTTGACAAAGGATATCAGCTTGTTTAGATCTATGCAGTTAATGCACATTCTCCAGCCTCGTTTGATTTTCTTCACCATAACTGGGTTTGCTAGCCACTTCCGGTATCTGGCCTCTTTCAATATATCAGATTGAAGCAGCGCTGTAACTTCCTCTTCGACTTATTTTAGCCTGTTGCTAGCAAAGCAACGTTGCTTTTATTCAACGAATGGGTAGCGACACTTGGGTGTACTCCTCCCCTGTTATAGACGCTCCATGCAAAAGTATCTTTGTGGCTTCGTAAGACTTCTACAACCCTATTCTCTTCCATGCATGAGAGATGTTTTCCTATTTTTATCCACTTCGAATTGTCCTGTTCATCTCTGATTCTGGCTGCTCTAGTAACCTACCATCTGAGACTGTGCTGACCATCTTATCCTTTTCCACAATCTTCCCTGCCTTCATCGCGATGACCATGCACTGCTCACCATTTGCTAGTTTCCTCTTACAATTGCGATTCCAGCTGGAGTTGGAAATTTAATTACTAGGTGGTAAAGGTCCCATATCGCTATTGCTGCATTCATCCAGGGCCTTCCGATGATGTCGTTAAATGTGCTTGGAGCATCCATGACAACGAAGTCACACATTACCATACAATTTCTTCCATTTTCTCCGATGGTGATGGGCTGATGTACATTCCCCAAAGGCATTTCTGCTCACCCCCGGAATCCTACAAGCGAGGATGTAGGAATTTTTAGATATGTTTGCTTGAAACCTAACCCGTCGAAGCAATTCACGAATAATATCTCGACCGCACTTCCATCATTAACGAACACTTTATGAACTGTTGCATTTCCGATGTTAGCTATAATGACTATGGGATCATTATGAGGCAAATCGTTAGGTACTGCATCTTCCTCGCTAAAAGTGATCGCCTCGTTTGGACGAAGTCTTTTGTCGACAGGCTCTTGTGAGGGAGAATACCTTGCCTTAGCCTTCCAAACATTGTTTGACAATGACTCTGTGGATCCATGTATGAACATGATAACATTTTCTGGTACTTCATCCCATGCATTATCATTGTAATCCACTATCGCAATCATTTTTTTATTCTTTGCCAATGTGGTCGCCATACCTTGGTTTTTTTCTGGGAGGTTCCTTGTTTTTTTAGCATCGCCATAATGGCTTCCTCCTTCCTTTCTATATTGGCTTAAGTAGCCATTCTTCAGGTTCTCTTCTATTTGTCTTCTCAGGTCTCTACTATACTCAATATCATGACCATTGTCTTTGTGAAAGGCATAGTAGTACTCCCTAGACCTCTTTTCTGGTGGTGCTAACATAGGTGCTGGTTCGCAAAACAGCTCTTTGTATGCTTTCCATATCTCTTTCCTTGACTTTATCAGAGGCGTATCCTGGAATGATACACCTTGCAACCCTGGTTCTCTACCCTTGAAAATGATGTTTCCCTTTCCTTTCTTTATAAACCCATTTTACGAATCCTCTATTGTTCGCTTTTTGCCTCGTTCCTACACTATCTTGCGATTGTTTGCCTTTTCTATTTGCACATGCTGCTCGATAATCTTTTGTAGCTCTCTTGGGTTTTTGGGCATGCTCTTTATTAGTTCTTTGTAGAACTCTCCTGACCGCATACCTCCTGTGAATGCTCTGAACGAAGATTGGAATTACAGGTCGTGAACCTGCAAAATCTTGTGGAAAATCTATTATGATAATCCACCGGACTTTCATCACTTCGCTGGGCTATGTTGCTCAGATATGCGATCGTTTTTGTGAATATTTGCTTATGATAAAAGAGACCTAAAAATAGGTCCAACAATTGTGCTCAAGAATTGAAACTCCCATTTGGAAGGTCCTCGTACCACGTGATCGCTGCCCCTGATAAGAAAATTGGGAGTGCTTTGCATACCAATTCGATGTTCGCATCGCAAAATCTCATGCTATTTCTATATGAGTGTAAGAATTCTTTCGGATCTGTGGTCCCATCATAGATTTTAACATGTTAAAAATCCAGCAGATGTGGCGCTAGGGGTGATTTTTTCGCGTCATCGTCTGCCACTATGTCTCACAATTCTTCTTCGTACTTGAGATTCTCACGCTCCTAACTTACCATTTTTTCCTATTTTTTTTGGGTCTTGGCTTAAGTGTCATCAGAAATTGGTTGTACAAACTTTCTCTGTTCGCTTCTAAGAATGCTGCAAAAGCCCTCCTTTTTTTCTTGGTTATTGTTGGGAGATTCTGCTTCCTCTTCTTCCTCCTCCGTTTCTTCCTTACTACGGTCATTTTCTCTACATGGGGTTTGATCCTGGTTCTGCATTCTTCTATTGCATGCAAGTGTTTGTTCTTGTGTCTGGTGATTATAACTTTTCTCACTTCTGGTGAGCACTATTGCTTACCTAAAGGATATTGAAATGAAAAACATTTCTCGTTCCCAATAATGTGGTAATCCAGTCAAGCAAACCAATTTCTGCTCACGTCGTGAATCTCTTCCCTTGCAAAACAAGTCCCGAAAGTGATTCTGGGAGAAAAAATCCGATGATCAAGTCAGTCCCTCTCTTCAAGAATTGGAATTTCTTAGTCTAGTCACACTTCTCGATTGGTCTCTGTCTTTCCCTCTTTAAAGTGTAGTACGAACATGACTCCGCTTCATCCGGATTCACCATCATAGGTTTGATCTTGGTATGATAAAGGTGGTTCATGTCCGAGGGCTCGATTTTGGCTCCCACCTTTTTTGGTTCATGGTCCAGCTTCCACCTTTTCTTGTTCAGTTCGTGGCATGTTGTAGAGCCTGTTTATGATTTGGGCCAGCGGCCCAGCGCTATGGAGCTTATGGGCCGGGTATAAACCATTTAGAAATGACATATTTTAGTACATATCAATATGTGATTGGTAATACTATTAAAAAATTTTCGTCTCTTGAAAGACCGCACCTTTCTATAAATTGTAGAAAGATCAAGGTTTAAATTGCAAATTAGAAGAAATCATGATAAAAATTTTGGGTTGCTTTAATCGGTTCATAAACTTATAGCTACTGCATGTTGCATAGTAAAATTTTAATATTGTAACTAAAACCTTTTACCTTTCTATAATTATATTTCAACTCCGTCTTTCCATATGCCTATGAAAATGCGATCGTTCTCAAAATTTTTGTCAAAAAAATTTTAATGCATTAGGTTTATTATATATAATTTTAACTTTCTTTAATTTGTATAATTAATAATTAAAAAATATTGGCAATTTAAGACTGTATTCTTTTTTATCTAAGATGCGAATTTATATATTTTTTTGGATCAAAATTTAAAATTATATTTATATATTTATAATTCAATAAATTAATAATGAATTGCTGACAATATCCCTAATTTAAAATTTTTAGATCTAACATACATAATATTTTTATCATTATAATAAATGAGCTCTTCATTATATTTGACCGTGCATGGTTCAGCCAATGGTGTTGCAGAAACTGTCCAACCTTTTACGGAGTACAATATTTGTTGACCACGGAAGTTTTTTTTCCGGTCTTTCCTGAATGTTTAATAAAAAAAAGTCCTTCTCTAGAATGTCTTTTTTTTTTTGTTGAAAAATAGCACAATATTATCAATTATCACAATATATTAAAATTTTTATTGGAAGATGAAGAAAATGGACATCTATAACTCAAATGCACAAAGTTTAATTAGTAAAAACTATCATCTATTTTAAATATTTTAAAATTTTTGTATGATAATAATAAATATATTTTTTTATCATAAACCTTGTAATGGCAAGATATTACAATCAAATCTTCAAAACTTTGATAATTTTTCATATTTATGAAATCTGTATGCATACAATGTGGATAACGATAATGTTATTTTGCTAAAGTGGTATTTATTAATATTTTTATAAACTAATTTGTTATATTAAAAATATATATTTAGTTATATAATAATATTGAATTTCACGTCCGTGCAAAGCACGTGTATTAGCTAGTATAACTAAAAGAACAACCATTTTGATATGTGACATCTCCAATACTTGCCACATAAGTTTAGAAAATAAAAAAAATTGAAAATAATATTTCCTTATTTAATATGCCCCTATACAATGTATTTTTAATTTAATTCAATGCATCATCCCTTTCTGGGTAAGTTAAAACTGCCTCAATTAATGCTTATCTCGTCCTTGATAATTATATTTCATGTATATATGACTTATTCTCAATTCCAGATTAACATCTTGAGAGATTTATGCTTCCTTATTCGCCATTTTTAGATTACTTTTATTCAAGTATATGTAGTTTATTTTTATATATCAACCTACATTGAGTCAATTTCTTTTAAATTAAATATATATTTATAAATATATAAATTTATTTTATATACTACATTATACTTTCATATAAATATAATAAAATTTTATTTATTGTTTAAATTATAAATTATATTATATCAAAAAATTTTGGTTATAAATTTGTGGCACGGATATTATCTAGTAGAATAATTAACCAGGGATAATGGCCTAGAGTAATCTCCAACACAATTTACACTTTCGAAGAAAATGCCGGGGTCCTACGACTGTAGCATCATGATGAGGAGACAAGCAACTAAGCCCTGGATATGTCTGCTTCCAATTTTCAACCTCCTGTGACAAGGATGTTCCATTTTTCTTGCCCTTTTTTCCTAATTTCACATATTTTTCATACCGATCCAAGCATTTCTTTTTGTTAACGTTCCCAGACTTGAAATTTGAGCCATATTGATCACATCCAGCTTGGGTGCACTGATCCCATGCAGAAATAGTGCTGATTAGTGGTGTTAATTCGGGTTATTGTGTCGGGTTTGTGTCGGGATAGAAATGCTTTGGGTTAGTATAGGTTGGGTTGAAATGTGTCGATTTTTAGTTATTGGATCGTGTTGTGTTGAAACATGTCAGATTTTTTTCTTGGGTCGGGTCATGTCGGGTTGGATTACACGTGTGTCGGGTTATCGTTGTGTAATTTTTTTTGCTCTGATTATGTCGGATCAGGTCAGATTACTGTCGCGTTTGGGCGGGTTGGGTTATTTTTTGGGTCAAGTCGGATTTTTCGGTCCGGTAACTATAGTGTAGTTTTTTGTATTGGAGTTTTTTTTATGTCATATCATGTTAGTTATTTGGGCATATTTTAGGTTGGTTCATTTGGGTTTGTTCGGGCGATGTTTCAATAATAATATTTTTACAATTGCATTATTATCAATATTTGTTTCATTGTAACATGTAAGTTTTATATAATTTATGAAACATTGTTTATATTTCATTGCAAATTTAGTTTGAAATCAATATTTAGTCAATTTTCTAGAATTACTATTTCAAATTAATTGTATAAATTTAATCGTACTTTTTATTTCTAACTTAACCTTGTCTATTCAAATTTGTTGTGATTTGAATTTACGTTATTATATTTATCGATTTTCAATAAATAAAAATATAATTTTTTTTTCTAATAAGAATGTGTAACCAATTTATTAGTGTGATCGATAACCAAATCACTACTAAAAAACAAGTACATAGGCACCGTTATTTCAGTGGCAAGAGAGCAATGCCGGTGGTAGGAATTTCATAGGCAGCGGTAATTTGGCAAATGAACCAAAGTACCGGTGCCTATGAATAAATCCAGCACTGGTTCACGTAATACTGGTGCCTTTGAAGAAAAAATATCTGAATTTAATAATTTCTAGCAACGATTTTGGCTTAATGACATATACCGGCGCTAATACCGATTCCTATGACCGAAATAGTAATTTTGGTGGGTAAAGTTGTGGTGGAAAAATAGCTAGAACCGGTATATGTTATAGTATACCGGTGCTAGGAGTGTATTTAATTTAAAATTTTAAAAAAATGCTTTAAAGAAGCCCCACTCACCTGCGTTATAATTGTATAGGCACCGATATTCTAACGAATAACATCAGTAATCGTACTGGTGCTGTAGAATAATTCTCAACAATTACAAGCTAGAATAGGGAAAAAATGATTTTGAAAAATGGGTTTATGGTGTGGGTTACTCTAGAACATGTACAAGCGCTTTCCAACATTTCACCAAAAAAAATATTTATCTAATATTTCTATATTTAGCAAGAATAAAAAAATAATGTATTTTGAAGCAATGGATAATGGGGTAACACAATTTCGGCCGCAGTGTAATTTTCATAGATTATGTAAAAGTAATCAATGTTGACTTTCAAAACCCTTCCGTTCACCCATCCATACCCCAATCACACAGTCGCAATCGTATATTATTGAATTGCATATTAGTGTCGCCAACAACTCCAACTTTTTTAGAGGGAGCTAAGTGCAAAAAGTAAAAAATTTACTCGTAACTCCAAATTGAATTTCGCTCAAACGTGATGCTGCCCTATACACCCCCATTATATTTTCCAAGTCCATGATGGAATATTTATCAACAATTGAGTACAAGTACATATCTGTAATTCTTTCCATTTTCACTTTCTTACATTTAAGTAATCAACTCTAAGTTACTCTAGAACATGTATTAGCATTTTACAACATTTCCCCAAAAGATTAATTTATTCAGTATTTCTATATTTAGGTAAGAATAACAAAATAATGTATTGGGTAACACAATTTTAGGCCACGATGTAATTTTTCAAGACTATGTAGAATCAATTAGTGTTTACTTTCGAGACTCTTCCGTTTACCCATACATACCTGAATCGCAAAGTCACAATCGCATATTATTAAATTTCATTTTGGCATCGCCAATTACGTGATTCGACAACTCCAACTTTCTTGGAGGGACCGTAGTGCAAAAAGTAAAAAACCTTACTGGTAACTCCAAAAGAAATATGCTACCCTATACATCCCATTGTATTTTCCATGTCCACAACGGAATATTTATCAACAACGGGCATAAGACATATCCGTAATCCTCTCCGATTTTTCTTTCTTATTTCTAAGTAATCAACTCTAAGTTACTCTTGAACATGTACTTATTCTTTCCAACATTTCACCCAAAAAACCATTTATTTCCTATTTATATATTTATGCAATAATAACATTTTGGAGAGAAGGATAATGTAGTACTCCCTCTGTCCCAGCTTAAGTTGCACAACAATCATTATCACGCTATTCAAAAAACATGTTTGACCGTTAACATGTTCATCTATGTATAATAATTGTAAATAAACATAAAGAAATATACTATTCTACAAATGACTATAGATTATACGTAAAAATAAAGATTGATACTGGATAATATTTTTATATACTCTTATATATATAATAGGTATAGTGTATCTTAGGGTCTATCCATACAGAATTCTAGTTACTAATTAATTATTTAATTTTAAAAAAAATAGTTTTAAATTAGATTTATTATATATTGAGATGGATGGATTGGATCGTTACCGATTGGATCAATTACGAAGATCAAAATCAATAGGATTATATAGTTCTTGAGTTGAATCAGTTTTGGATTGATTACAAGTAGGGTTAAATAATTGATTTATCAGGTAGATCTCAGTTTCGGGTTCTGGTCGGATTCTGGTCAATATATCTCGAGTAAGATTCGGGTTTCAGGTTGAGTTCAGTCATGTCGGGTTTGAGTTTGGGTCCATATTTCTCGGATCAGAATTGAATTTTGGGTTGAGTTCGGTCATGTTGGGTTGGGGTTAGAGTCGATATTTCTCAGGTCAGAATTGGGTTTTAGGTTGAGTTCGGTCGAGTCAGGTTCGGGTTTGGGTCAATATTTCTCGGGTCAGAATTGGGTTTCAGGTTGAGTTTGGTTGTGTTAGTCTGTGTTAGATTCTTAGTTTAGGTCAGGGATGGACAACACTGCCAGTCACATCAAACCACCAACTTATATACATAGGGATGTAACACTTAAAAGGTATGATCACTTTATCCTACTTCTCAGGCAAGCTTTGATAGAAACCTAGAATTACTCTCTCGACTGACTTGATCGTCGTAGTAGGCGCGACCCTGTGCTAACCTGCCTGACCCTCGTCTTTCTTCCTTGTAGGTTTTATATCAAGCCATGGAGATTTTTATCGTGGTCCATACTACTACTAAATACAGACTTAACATTGGTGCCGTCTCTAGGGATCACTTTGTTCATAGAATATGTGGAGCTCAAAAAACACCAGGGAAGGACAACCAGTAGTCTAAGATCTACTCAACAACGTCCTTGTAGAGGACTTCATGCACTCGGAGGAAGAACCTACTCTCATGCCAATGAGTGAGAGAGAAATCAACTTCAGAATGCCACCGAGTTGGCTAACAGCTTAGAAGTCTTGTTGACCATTATGACCTCGCGGAAGGAGATGATGAGGAAGCTGAAAGAGATGGAGGATAGAGAGAAAGCCAAGGAGGCGGAGAGCTAGAAAGAACTAAGGCATAACATGAAACCGATGAAGCTTTTTCACGAGCCAAGAGACCAGTAAGCCAACTCCCAGCAGAAGGAACGAGAGGGGGAAGTTAGCCACAACTTGTCAAGAAGTAAGAAAATCATAGTCATGTCTCTAAAGAAGCCTATGTCAGTGATGTGCTTCATTTTGCATGCGTTAACCGTTGCATCCGGCATAGTTTTTAGCATGTTTTTTTGGAGGATTGCTAGTATTAGTTGAGTTTACGTAACAAGGGGTTTAAAGGGCCATGTTTGGTTTTCTTGTCTAAATCCTGCATTTTGTAGACTTAATTAGTACTAACAGCCATTTTGTATCCATGGGCTCCTAGATCTTCCATTTGATCATCTTTAGTGGGTCGCCCGTGGGGACTTTTAGTTACATTCAATGAGAAGGCTGTTCCTAAGGGAAATAGAAGATGTTGAAGGCCGTTCGCAAGAAAGGTAGAAGATGTTGAAGGCCGTTCGCAAGAAAGGTAGAAGAGATCAAAGGCCATTCACCTCTATAATGGTAGTAGACAAAGACTACAAACATGAATGCGGTGTAGAAGGAAATTGGAGTCAAAGATTGGCGGCAATGGAGATCAAAGTGGCCAATGAAGAAACGGGGAAACGTGGCCCGATGAGTTGTGCCAAAGTATGATAATGATCCGACAATAATTAGCCTTCAAGGCTGATTCCATTGGATATTTGTTCTTGAGCACTACAAAATCGACTACTAGAACTCTAAAATTGGACTAACGGTTCACATGTAGAAAAGAAAACAAGTTTAGCCAGCCAAGGTACCACGAGTCGCCCTGTGCCGTTCATGGTTAGGCACCAACGGCCCGCGCCAAAGGAGGCATGATCTGCTTCATTATGCGTGCATTAACCATTGCATTTGGCATAGTTTTTAGCTACTTTTATTTGGTGGATTGCTAGTATTAGTTGTGTTTACGTGACAAGGGGTTTAGGCGGCCATTTTTGGTTTTCTTGTCTAAATCCCATGTTTTGTAGACTTAATTGGTACTAATGGACATCTTGTATCCACAGGCTCCTTGATCTTCCTTGTGATCATCTTTAGTAGGTTGCCCATGATTACTTTTTGTTTACAATGTGAAGGACATGCGTAAGAGCGGTAGAAGAGATTGAAGGCCATTCACCTCTAGAATGGTAGAATATGAAGGCCACAAACATTAAATCATGGTAACAGAAGGATGGAGCCAAGGATAGGCGGCATTGGAGTTCAAAACAGCCAAGGGAGAAATGGTGAATCGTGGTCCGATGAGTAGTGCTTAAGTCTGAGAACGATCCGAGAAGAATTAGTCTTTAAGGATGATTAAATTGGATTTTTCTTCTCGAGCACTACAATATTGAATACTAAAACTCTCAAATCGGACTAATGGTTCACTCGTGCCGAAGGAAACAAGTTGAGTCTGCCAAGGCACAGACCACTTGGTGCGGGCCATTCATGGATGGCACTAACGGTCCGCACCAAAGGAGCTATCCCGCTCCAAAATGATCAGCACAAAGCCACGGTGCGAGGCTTTGGTTTGTACCAATATATTCCGTGTGAGGCTATGGTGCAGCCCACGCCAGACGCTACGAGCCGCCAGTATGAAGTTCAAATCCCACTCCAAATGGCTAAGTATGGGTGTGAGACATACCGATTTCGATGTCCCACACCATTCCAAGCTCAATATGCCAAGACCAGCCAGCGGGGTGTGAGAAATCACACAGCCCAGACCAAAGTTTCTGAGCGAGCTCCCTTCCTGACCATGGTACACGCCACCGGCCATGGGTGCGGATTAGAGCTCTCATTTTCAGCACCCTCATGGCTCCCCGCGCCAAACGACGTGACCCATTCCATGGGATTGATGCGGCCCATGCAAATCTCCGCACCCCACACTACTTGAAGTTCCACGCCGTGCACCAGATCTCGCACCCTGCAACACCAAGGACAAGTCACGGGCTGCATCATCCGTGATGGCCCGCGCCAAGCGGAGGTTTCTCACTATTTTGGCCCTAACTCTCTTAATTTTCATCCAATTTCCCTCTACCATATATCGAAATCCTTTTATTTCCGAGCTCTATCCAACACACTAAATTCTAGGTCCTGAAGATTTATGAATTTGAGCAGTTTATTCAAGAAATATTCAGCGGCTAGAGGGAAAGGGTAACTAGGGTTTTGACCTAACTTTGGCCTATTTTGGGCCTATCTATATTCCTAATTATCTAATACTATATATAGAAGCCTTAGTGTTCTAATAAACCGAAGGTAGGCATATGTAGATATTTCCTCTCTATAGTTAAGATAGAAGGAAGAGGCACTAGTGGAGAATGACCCCATAGGCATCGGTAATTTCCAACCATAGGCACCGGTATCTTATGGATTTTCATACTGTAATGTGGTACATAGGCACCTGTATGTGTTAGCGGTGCTAGAAATTTAAGCCAGCACTGGATTTCACTTTTCGGTGACCAAGTTTTTACCCCCTCCCAACCATACGCACCCATTTGGAAATGTTCAAAATACCGGTGCTAGAATTTGGGCAAAAAAAAATACGGCTAGTGATTTTAAACTTACTGGATGGAAAAAGACCTTTAAGCCTTAATATAGTTCTTCATTCAGTCAAAACGATCAGCATGTTACTAATTCTGATGCATTTTACAACACTTTCGTAATGGAATAAGCATTACATAGTTAGAGGGAAACACATGCATCGAAGGCAACCTATGCATTACCCTTCAACTAATGCTTAGTAATTTAAAATGTTGAAATGAAGCAGTTCTCGGGCAACCGAAACAAAAAGTGTTTAAAAAAACCATGTCAAACACTCCTTGCTCCGGAGGCATGTAGACTGTAACATCTCCATAGTTTAAACATCAACTACAAATCAACAAAACACCAACAAATTCTACACAATTTAAATTACAGAGTTCTACAATAGCAAAATATCTATCCTTGCTTCAGGGAAAATATCTATCCTGAACAAAATAATTAATTGTTGTCGAACAAAATAATTTCAAATGTCGTAATGATGCAGAATTTAAGCACACTGAAAGAGGCATGGTGTGTTTAAATATGTCTTATCAATGAACACACCATGCCTCTTTGTGGCTTACACACTACAAAAGTTCCATATTTGAAATACAGGAATTCTACTAAATTCGTAGCTCCTTTGCAGAATGGAAGAAGCATAACTTAGTTAGAGGGCACTACATGAATTGAACGCAACTGCAGTGCCATTAAACTAATTCTTCCTCCATTAAGCTTGTTCTACAAATGCTATAAGCATTTTATAGTTAGAGGGAAGTACATTAATCGTACACAACCTATGCAGTGCCCTTTAACTAATGCTTAGTCATTTAAAATGTCGAAATGAAGCACTTCTCAGGAAACTTAAGCAAGGAGTGTTTAAACCAACCATGTCAAACACTCCTTGCTTCGGATGCCCGTAAACTGTAACATCTCTACAGTCTAAACAAACCATGTCAAACACACCTTGCAGCCACAAACTAAGCTACAAACGAACAAGTTCTACAAATGGAATGGAAGACTACAAATTCTCCACATTTGAAATGGAAGAATTCTACAAATGTTATAAGCATTACACTATTAAAGGGAAATACATGAATCGAAGGCAACCTATGTAGTTCCCTTTAACTAATACTTAGTAATTTGAAATGTCAAAATTAAGCATTTCTCGGGCAACCAAAGCAAAGAATGTTTAAACAAACCATGGCAAACATTCCTTGCTCCGGAGGCCCGTAGATTGTAACATCTCCACAGTTTAAACATATACTAGCCACACTGTTTTCTCTACATTATCAGTGTACCTTAAACATAACAAGCATCAACCACATGCACTTCACTAGGCTACACCTACTAGTTTCGCAGTACATAAGTGAATAAGATACATAATAAGGAAACCTAATTTCAATCAACGAGAGCTAAGGAAGCCAATGAATACCAATTCAAAACTTCCCTACAAAAGCAATCAAATAGCAATGATCTACAAATAGCATTAAACAAAGAAAACAAAGCCAACAAACCATTCTTTCATAAACAATCAACAGTAATCTTCAATGGAGTCAGGTATAGACGTACCCTGTAATCATAATAAATTACAATAGCGTCTCTTCTATATATTTCCCCACCCCATCTTTTTGCATCTTCTCTCGTGAACTAGCTGCATGAATAAAGGCGTGTTAAGAAAACATAAGAAATATCTGGAGGCTTCAACAACGCAAATATGATCCCTTAAGAAGACTAGCATGAAAACAAAGAAGGGTGTCTGTATGTCCTAAATTCAAAGATCACGCACACCAATTAAAATTAAATTAGAACAAAGCACTTATAACTTCCAGAACATTAATAATAAGCAAATTTTAGCTCTTCAATAAAATCAAGTAAACTGAGAGATGATATAAATGTACTCTCCAATGAATAAAAAAATGACTTCCTCTAAAATGGAAAATATGAGCAGAATCAGATAGCAAATTAAGGGCAGAATATGAACTAGTAAGCTAAAAAATGAAATTAATTTGTTAAAAAATCAAAAACCTACAAACAAACAAGAACAAGATAACCCCCTCCATCATAGATATCCCTGACCTACAAACAACAAAAACTAGATATCTTAACCTTATTACCAGGAAGATACATACATATACATAATCATATACAAAAACTAAAACTCTATAAACATCATTCAATAAAAAAGGATGAACTTTACAATCAAAACACCAAAAAAAACACGCATACCTTACCTCTAATTTTTTATTTGAGACCACACACAGTAGAATCTAACAATGGGCTTGCGGATGTGAATGGGCTTGCGAATGTGAATTCACGCACAATAGAATCCATGCACATCGACAGTGGTGGTTAGGTTGTGAATGTAACCGGGCTCTTCAGCGGCTGCGCCTGGTGTTGTCGTGGTCTTTCCCTCTATTAGCGGCAATGTCAGAGGTCTTGGCGGTGGCGGTGGTTGGCCTTTGTGGCAGTGGCTGTGAGGGAAAAACATAAGGTTTGCATGGAAAACAAAGTGGGGAATATAGTAGGGGTTCATGTTTAACAGTTGAGTTTTAATGCAATGGAATACTGAATGGTTCAGGTATACGCGTCATCTTAGCACCGGTAGAGATAACAGAATACCGGTGCCTATAGAATATAACGTAGCTGCTCCATGCTGTGTATATTTGAACTTCTTTTTATCATTTTTGGAACTTGAGAGCAACGAGGAAATTAGTTTTATAACTATTAAGCACCGGTATAGTTACCGGTGCTACAAGTAGTCGACCCGTTGCTCATATTTGTAAACGCAACTACCTCAGGCTGCTTCATTTTTTTTAGAAACAGAGAGGAATGAAGATAACTTCTAAATGTCAAGCACTGGTATAGTTACCGGTGCTACAAGTAGTCGACCCGGTGCTCATATTAGTAAACGTAGCTTCCTTAGGCCGCTTCAGATTTTTTTTAGAAACAGAGAGGAATTGAGATAAAAAAATTTCTAATTGTCTAGCACCGGTCAAGGTACATGTGCTATAACTTCTCAAGTGGTGCTGAAATACTGGTGCTAGTTATATACTTTCCAAAATTTTGAATTTCACCCCAAACTGTTCATCCACTTATCTGTATCGTTGGATTTTTTTTTGGCTAATGAAGTTAAGTAATTGGATTCATAAGAAATTAATTAAACATTCTGCCATTCCTGTGTTTGGAAATTGTGTATGACGGGTCCCCAAAATAGATCTGCACGTAACTTTGCTAAAATTATACTATTGCTCAAAAATGCGTTACACCGTCGTATTTTGATCGAATTTATTTCATATTAGGTTTGCATGGGTTGATTGAAGTTTTGAAATAGAAAAGTAACTTTTAGTGAAAATTTTTAAACCGCTAGTGTAAGCGTTATGGTATCTTACTATACATGACTAGGAAGTTAGGAAGTTCTAACGGGGAGGATTATTGGTAGTGTTGTGGGTAAGATATATTCATAAAACTTTTGATTAAGTCTTGGTATATACTTTACAAATTCATAATGTAGCATTACATTCGAACAGATTTTAATTTGGACGTTCCAGTGAACTTTTTACCATTTGCACTTAGGTCCCTCCAAGAATCTTGGAATTGTCAAAAACCAAAATTGGCAATTCCATATCAAAATTTCATAATTTAAGTTCACAACTATGAGATTTGGACATGATTGGATAAATGGAACATCCCTAAAATGGACATGATTGCATAATGTTGAAATTGCACTGTTAGCCAAATTTTTGTTATGTACAAATAGCACTGGTTCTATACCTGTGCTACAACCTAAAACCCACATTGGTGCTACAATATTCCTATTTCCCACAAGAATTTTCCATTTTCCCACTTTATTTTTGTGGAATAACAGGTTTTATACACCGGTACATGCATAATCGGTTCTCACAGTTATCTCATTTGTTATTCATTTTCAAAACCGCACCTGTATTGAGCACTTGTTTTTCTATTTACCAGTGCTTTAAGTTACAAAGGCACTGGCACTTCAACGTTTATATGTTTATACTGGTGCTTTAAATTACAAAGGCACCGGTACATCATTGTTGATACATTTATACCAGTGCTAATGGCAAAATTAGCACCGGTACCTTCGTACCAATGCCTATGCACCTGCTTTCCTGTAGTGAGGAGAGTACTTCTTCTCCTTCCGTCTCCTTTTCTTTTCTTTTTCCTTTCATATTATTTTCTTAGATCTATGGAATCTAACCTAATATTTTACATGGATATATCTTTTAGAGAGTAGGTTAGTAGCTTGGGGATAGTTGTATTTATGTTTTGATAACTTCTTCTTAAGATTTAGATTTCCCTATCCTAATGCTTAAGAATACGTGTGCTTGAACTTGTCTTTTCTAAGAATTATGATTTATGCTATGTCATTATGATGATTCACTTATGCATGTATGGTAGTATAAATTCATGCTAGGCTTCATTGTGATCTTGAAAAGTGTTGGAATTGTGGAGTAGGTACAGAACACCGTGAGGATGAGTGCATTCATATCCTTTGAGAGAAAATCCTTATATGTGTTATACCATAATTCTGATTGGCTAGTTGTGTTGTAGAATCACATGTCGGGAAGCTGATTCAGAAAATCCTAGTGGGGGGAAGCCCTTGGCTTACCCCAATAGATTAGCGTGTTGTATGTAGCGACTAAAGTTGTGCCGACTCTAGAGTCATCACAAGGTGTCTTTTCCTTTGCCTCTCTAGGCCTAGGGATTGAGATCCACAATGGAGTGTCTCGGAATGTAATTCATCTTACTACATATCCAATGGTTGCAACCTACAAGAGGCAATGCCCTTTTAGGCAGACATTGGATCTTTCTAAGCTGGGGCGCGTTGGCCTTGGGTGAGTGATTAGGGAATGGTCTGCGGCATCGTAGGACTAGAGTGCAATGCCTAAAATTAAGGGGATGGTGAGATATGGGCATTGTGGCAAGCACCACGTGTGACAGGCAGAGGGAAATACCAGGTTATCTTCACACTGTGTGACATGAGCATAAGATAGGTTTATAGGTCCATATGTGAATAAATCGAGGATATAAGTCATTTATCAAGCATGTTACGCAAATACCCCTAAGTGCGTATTTATACAGTGGTTTGCTTTATTTTACTTTGATTTTTTGTAGTTGATAATTGAAAAACCAAACCCCCTCACCTTGCATGTTTTCTTTACTAACTATTCCTTTCACTCGTACAGATTGACAAATCGTACGAGGTTGTGTTTTGATTGATACATTAGACCTAGCATCTCTATGGACAAACCCAGGGCTTGCCACTAACTACCCTCTAGGTAGTGTAGCAGTGAGAACAGGGTGCAGAACTATAAACCTCTTATCTTCTGACCTCACCGCCTCTGCCTGGGTTAGTTCTAAGCTACGGTTTTAACAACCCCCAGGGGAGGCAGGTCAAGGCATCCCGCGCCAACAGTTTCAGCATGAGGCAATAGTACGTCCTGTGCCAAATCTCATGGCCCGAGCAGCACAAGTTCAAGAGTTCACTCAAAAATTGGCTAAGTATAGGAGCGGACCATCCCATTCACGATGACCCACACCATTCCAAGTTCTAGATGCTAGAACCAAACTACAGCTCGCTCCAAAGGCCGCACCTCACACCAAACTCCTGAGTAGACCGTGTCTCTAGACGGTGCCTCATGCTAAGACTATCACCTCATGGTTTAGAAGTTCCAAATCCAGCCTACAGATGGCATCCCACGTCAACGGCCACTGTTCACGCCAGGCCCCGTGCCGAATCCAGCACTCCCCACCAGATAAAACAATGTGGCCCATGCCAGATCTAGCGCCCTGTGCCGGATGAAGGAGCATGGCCCGTGCACAATCGTTCAGTCCGCAACAAATATATGGCACGGACCGCGCCATCCACGACAGCTCGCGCTGGGCAGCGGCCGAACTAGGGTTTAAGAACTTTTGGCCTATTTTGGATATATTTTTAGGCCCAATACCCTTCTCCTATAAATATAGCCTTTGTGCTAGGTTAAACATGTACAAAGTAGTTTTGGTCATTAGGAGAGAAACTTTTAGAGAGAGAAACACTCTCTCCTTTTCTTTTCTTTCCTTCTATATTTTGTGTTCATCCTAGATGTGGAATTCAGATCCATATTTGAATTCTATATCTACGGAGTAGTTTCCATATCCTGGGGATAAATTTTAGGCGCATGGTTTAGCTTTTGTTTGTGAGATTCTATTGTTCATCCTAATTTTGTTTTCATGATATTATTATGATTGTTCTTAAATGTTTGAAATGCATGAATACTACACCACATTAAGTACACACTTTGGGTTGTATTCATGTATGATGCAAATATTGATGCCCCTTTAGGAAGAGAAACTTGGATTTTAGAATGGGAAAGAAGTACCGTTGCGTCTGCGTGAGTGTGTACATGGGAGACCCAGAAAATGCTCTGACTTATTTTCCATCGCACCAGTCTTAGCTGATTACGTCAAGTTTTTCGATAGGCTATGGGTAGAGATAATGTATAGTATTAAGATAGGGTTGTAATATGCCCTATATCATGGATAAGGTGCCAATGACCCCTTGGCCTAATTGATAAGACCGGGGGGGGGGGGGGAAGTAGTGCATTCGTGGTGGAAGCCCGGGCCATAATCGTACGGGGAAGAATAAGACCTACAACAATGGTCGGACCTTCTTGTACTTCTCTAATTATGATGGTGGAATCGATAGAGGGTTGTGAGCGCACTCGACATGACATGTACGGGGAAGTGTATGCCATCGGCCACACCACTTGTTATGAACACTCTATTAGGTTGTCTAGTAAATCTTGCATGTGAATGAATCGAGGATTGAACCTTTAGATTAACCATGTAGTGCAATGATTCCCCAAGCTCTTAGCTAGTTAGATTATTTTATTTTTACTTTTGTGCATTGTAAAACTAAAAATCCATCCCCCCTATTGTTGTTGCATTTACTAGCTATTCCTTTCACTCATACGGATTGACGACCGTCCGAGGTTGTGTTTTTAGTTGATACTTGAGTCCTAACATCTCTGAGGAAAAATCAAGGCCTACCGCTAACTACCCTCTAGGTAGCGTAGCAGTGAGAATGGGTGCATAACTATAAATTTATATCTTTAACCTTTTCCTAAAGCCTCCGCTTAGGTTAATCAACTACAATCAACGACCCCGGGTGGAGGCGGGTCAAATTTTTGCGCCGCTGCCAAGGATGCTATCCAACTCAAGTATTAATTAGCACAACGTGTTAGTAGAGTAGCTAGTATTGCTTTTAGCTATTTCTTGCTTGCATGATGTTTGAAAAAGAAAATTTTGAAAATTCCTAAAAAGAGATATTTCCCGATATTGAGACTTTGTATGGCTTATCTTGTGTGAATGATCTATCTTGTGGCATTATTCTTGTTGAGCATGCTTCTTGTAATTTGAACGAGGATATTTCACCTTGGTATTTCATGTCTAAAGTGCAGCAAGGAAAGAAGCGGACTAAGGAATCAAAAACTCCTAAGCCCTTTCCAACCCCCAAACTCAACAAGAATATATCCACGCTTGAGAAGAATGAGTTTCCCTGGTTCATTGCTCCAAAGGTAAAAGGAAAACCTAGAATTATGTGGCAACCCACCCATTGTTATGTGGTCACTAGTAGTGTCAAGGATGGTGATTCAAGTGATCCACCAAGCCACTCTCTTTACTTTCTATAATTGAGGGAACAATAAGTCGTGAAGATGACAATAAAGAAACGTTACTTTCAGTTCAAGTAGGAGTTTTCTTTTGAATGTTCTTAAAACCTTTGGAGTGAGTTTAATCTTTGGTGTAAAACTTCTAGGAAATTTTAGTTATAAATTGTTTGTGTGGAACAATACTACTCAGGTTTTTATTGTTTTTGGATGTATGTGCGAGAGAAAATTCATAGGAGAAAGAAGGGCTGGTGATCAATGCCAGAGGCTTGGTGCGGAAGGAAGGTGCGCCAAGGGATTTGGCATGAAGGGAAGGTTCGTACCCAGAGATTTGGCGCGAACCGATGTTTCGTGCTCAGAAGTTTGGTGCGAGCCTAAGATTCGTTCCAAAGCTAATCAGCACGGAGCTGATGTGGCTGTCACGTGACCTTGGATCGCAGACTGTACAAATGTGGCACGGGCCTGCACGGACCTAATGTGTGTGCGGCGTGAACCAATACACGCCTGACACAGACGCCAAGTGTTGGCGCGAGGCCCATTCTGGGATTCGCGCTGCCACCCACCCTAGCCAGTCCTAGCCTAGCCTACCTCCTATATATACCCCTCGTTCCATAACCCTTTTCCCAAACCAACATTCATCCATTTTCTCTTTCTCACAAACACAGCCCTTCCCTTCCCTTCCTCTCGCATACAAATTCCAGCTAACCCTCTCTCATTAAAATTTCCATAACTTCCTCATTTTTCATCCAATATTTCCCTACCATATATCAAAATTTTCCTCTTTCCAAGATCTATCCAAATCACTGAACCTCAACTCCATAAAGTACGTTAATTTGAGAAAATTATTGAAGAAATGTTCGGCCACAAATTGGTAATTTCTCTGTGGAGCTGAATTCGTGATTCCTTTTGGGGAATTGAAGTTATTTTTGTTCACCCCAGGGGAGATGCTGCGTAACCCTCGAGCAGAGATTCCACCACATTCACCATTTGAGGTAATCTTAGCCAAACTTATTCTTGATTGGAGGCCTCGGATTAACGTAATTACTGTGGACTGTGCTTGCATGCTTGAGAACTTTTCTGATTAGTGATGTTGGTAGATTTACTTGGGAATTATTATTCTGTGTTGCGAGTAGTTGGAGGGAAGTTTTTTCCACACTCTGTCTATTTTACTTGCTATATCTTTGGACATTATGCCTCGTGTGCCAAGAGAGAGAAGTGAGTTTAGTATGCACTCCTATATGGGCTTAACTACTCTGACTAGGGCCCATAAAGAGAGGTGGGGTGGCTCATGGGATGCCAAATTTTAGAGACAAAGTTTGTAGACGAAGAGACCCTCAAGGATCTCAAACTCTACAAGCCTATCCGGTTGCTGCTAGGTAGGGTAGGTATGAAGAAGTTTACCACCCTATCTGCTCCACTTACACTAGATATACATTGGAGTTTTTGGCCACTGTTGAGAAGTTTAGGGATGAACATGGAAGGCAATGTATTAGATTCCATTTGGGTGATGAGCCCTACACCTTGACTTACAAGGAGTTGGGGCGAATCTTCAAATGGAAGAAGTAGAGAAAGGTATCAAGGTTTAGGGAGCCAAACACATGTAATGTGTTCATATTCAGGAGTGCCATCACTGGTCGGTTGAGGAGTAAGAATAGTAGGAGTAGTGACACGGTGCACCAGACACTCAGATATGTGGCCAGGCGTTTGACTGTGATTGTCAGTTGCCATGGGGAGGCCACCACCTCCACTGATGAGGACTGCATGATACTTCTATAGTCTTTATGAATAAGGTAGGACTTAGTCACAGCAAGAGCTCAGCTAGATGACTATCACTGGGATACGGTTGCCAGATTTGACAGTGTTGATGGTCAGTTGCAGTACCTGATAGACGACATGGAAGCTCTTCACGAGGGGCTTATGGATATTCGTGACAGGTTAAGGAGTGTAGGAATAGGGAAGTGCTATATGAATCCTCCGCATGGGCAGGGGGTGGGACCCAGATGTTGCAGGAGGGATTGATTTTTCTCATGATTCCAACCTTTCTTTCACCTTAGTTCCTTGCTTTGGAAACAATGCAAGAAACTAACTGTGGGCAGGGGTTGGAACATCCACTATTATGGTATCCCCTTTGCTAGTATTTCCTTTAACCTATGTTCTGCTGTTTTGGATTTGAAAATGACTATCTTTTCCGTATTTTTTTTTCTTTCCCTCATTGAACTCTTTGTTGTTTTTGGTGTGAGGGAACCTTTTGCAGTGTTTTGGGATGTTTTGGGAAGCTATTGGTGGTGTATTTTTGTTTTGATCTTATCAATTGTAGTATGAAGCCCACTTTTGGGGCGATTTGTGCTACATCAAAAAAAAATTGAAAAACTAAAAAAAGGGGAAAATACAAAAACCTGGACAAGTCAAAAACCCAGAAAGGGAGACTTGGGTAACATTGGGAAAAGCCTGAATAGGTCAAAAGACCAAGGTAAAAATGAGAGGCTAGGCCTGGCTAGGCTTACAAGCTAGATAAAAATGAGAGGCCATGTGGAAAAAGGTGAGAAGTGACTACCCTTTGTGTGTTAAAGCTAGGATGAAAACCTGAAAGGGCTCCTAGGCAAAAATGAGAGAAAACAAAAAACCAGGTTGACGATACATTTGATTCCTTAGTTGTAACTAGGTTGAGAATCATGAATTATCCTTATGTTACAATCAAGTCAACGGCTTATAGATTTCCTTGGTGAATTTCTTTTGAAGACGACTCTTTGATTGCTTTGGGATCATTTTGGGAAAAGTAAGCTAGCTTTACACTTATCTTCTTTGCTTACCTTTTTCCTCATTTCATTTTTGGGTGGTTAAATTGCTTATGTTTGTGAGAGTTGTGAGATTCTTACTCTTTTTGGGGGAAACAGGGTAATGTAAGAATAAGTGGGATGCCTCAGTTAACTTATGCTTGCACACTACATTTCGCTTAATTCTTTGTCTTGTTTTTGTTTACTCGAGGACAAGTAAAGGGTTAAGTGTGGGGAGTCTGATGTGCTTCATTTTGCATGTGTTAACCATTGCATCCAGCACAATTTTTAGCATGTTTTGTTTGGCAGATTGCTAGTAGTTGAGTTTACGTGACAAGGGGTTTATACGGTCATGTTTGGTTTTCTTGTCTAAATCATACATTTTGTAAGCTTAATTAGTATTAATTGACATCTTGTATGCATGGCTCCTGGATCTTCTATTTGATCATCTTTAGTGGGTTTCCCGTGGGTACTTTTTGGTTACATTCTATGTGAAGGCCGTTCGTAAAGGCGGTAGAAAATGTTGAAGGTCGTTAGCAAGAATGGTAGAAGAGATCGAAAGCCATTCACCTCTAGAACTTTAGTTGATGAAGGCCTGGATATCAATGCATGGTAGAAGGAGATTGGAGTAAAAGATAGGCCGCAACAGAGATCAAAATGACTAATGAAGAAACTGGTAATCTTTGTCCAATGAGTTGTGCCAAATTCTGAGAATGATTCAAGATGAATTAGCCTTCAATAATAATTTCATTGGATTCATCTTCTCGAGCACTACAAAATTGACTACTAGAACTCTAAAATTGGACTAATAGTTCACCCGTAGCAAAGGAAACAAGTTCAGCCGGTCGAGGTACCACGGGTCGGTGTGGGCCGTTCATGGTCAAGCACCAACGGCCCACACCAAAGGAGGATCCTATGCCAACAAGTCCAGCACAAGGCAACGGTGTGACCCATGCCAAATCTCATGGCCCGTGTAACACAATTTCAAGACTTCGCTAAAAAAATTGCTAAGTATGGGCGTAGACCGTCCCATTCACAATGGCCTGCACCATTCCAAGTTCTATATGCTAAGACTAGCCTACAACCTGTGCCCAACTCCTGAGAAGACCGTGCCTCCAGATGATGCCCCGTGCAAAGACCTGATCCTCATTGTTCAGAAGTTCCAAATGCGCCTACATGCAACGGCCCGCATCAATAGCCACGGTCCGTGCCAGGGCCCCGCGCCAGATCCAGCACCCCATGCCAGATGAAGCAACGCATCCTGCGCCAGATCCAGCATCCTGCACCAGATTAAGGAGCACAACCCATGCGCGATCGTGCAGCCCGCGATAAGTATATAGCTCGGACAACGCCATCCACCACGGTTCACGCCGGGCGGCGACTGAATTCGGGTTTAAGCACTTTTGGCCTATTTAGTCCTATTTTTAGGCCCAACCCCCTTTTCCTATAAATATTGCATTTGTCTACTAGGTTAGACATATACAAAGTAGTCAAGGTCATTAGGAGAACAACTTTTAGAGAGAGAAATACTCTCTCCTTTTCTTTTCTTTCCTTTTATTTTTTGTGTTCATCCTATATGTGGAATTTATATCCATATTTGAATTCCATATCTATGGAGTAGTATCCATTACTTGGGGATAAATTTTAGGTGCATGTTTTAACTTTTGTTTTATGAGATTCTATTGTTCATCCTAATTATATGTTCATGATATTATTATGATTGTTCTTGAATGTTTGAAATTCATGAATACTACACCACATTAAGTACATACTTTGGGCTATATTCATGTATGGTGCAAATATTGATGCCCCTTTGGGAAGAGAAACCTGGATGTTAAAATAGGTAAGGGAGTACTATTGCGTCTGCTTGAGTGTGTGCATGGGAGACCCAAAAGATCCTCTGACTTATTTTCCATCGCACCAGTCTTAGCTGATTACGTCAAGTGTTTTGATAGGCGGTGGGTAGAGATAGTGCATAGTAGAAAGCTAGGGTTGTAAGAGGCCCTGGTCTCATAGATAAGGTGTCAACAACCCCTTGGCCTAATTGATAGGACCAAGGGGAAGTAGTGCATTCGTGGTGGAAGTCCGGGATGTAATTGTACGGGGGATAACTAGACCTTCAACAATGGTCGGACCTTGTTGTACTCCCCTAATTATGATGGTAGTGTCGATGAGGGGTTGCGAGCGCACCCGATGTGACAGGTACAAGAAAGTGTATGCTATCGGCCACACCACATGTTGTGAATACTCTATTCCATTTTCTAGTAAATCTTGCATGTGAATGAATTAAGGATTGAAACATTAGATTAACCATGTAGCACAATGATTCCCCAATTGTTTAGCTAATTAGGTTACTTACGTTTTGACTTTGGTGCATTGTAAAAATGAAAATCCAAACCCCCTACCCCAATTTTCGTTGTTACATTTACTAGCTATTCCTTTCACTCATAAGGATTGATAACCCGTATGCTGTTGTGTTTTTATTTGATACTTGAGCCCTAGCATCTTTGAGGACAAAACTAGGGCTTACTGCTAACTACCCTCTCGGTAACATAACAGTGAGAATGGGTGTATAACTATAAATTTCTATCTTTGACCTTTTCCTAAAACCGTCGCCCAGGTTAATTTTGTACAATTAAGAACCCTGGGTAGAGGCAGATCAGTCGGAGAGAGCAGAATGCTCCCAGACGGTGGCCAAAGATGATTGGGATGACACGTACCACCCCTTAAACCAAAAGAGGGAGGAGATGGACTGGAGGAATCCAGAGAGAGAAAAGGTACCACCCAGAGAGTGGGGAAAGGCTACCAGTTCACAAAGATGATTCAATTATACACCGCTGATCCCAAGCTGAAAATACCCCCACTCCCCAGCTGGGACAGTACAATGGTGAGATCGACCCAAAGATGATTTGCACACATTCTTCACCAACATGGCCACATTTGCAATATCACAATCCATATGGTGCAAGGTATTTGCAATATCCCAATCCATATGGTGCAAGGTATTTGCAACCACTCTCACAACGATAACGAGGGTTTGGTTCAAGAACCTAGAGGATAAAACCATCGACAGTTGCAGTCACCTCGAGCAAAAGTTCCTGACACATTTTAGGCAAAGGAGAAAGTTCTAAAAAACTATATTGCATTTGTTGGTGGTCAAACAAAAGTTAGGCAAGACTCTGTCTGACCACTAAGAGTTGTTTAACGATGAAGCCAGTTGGGTGGAAGAAAGGAGCAACCAGTTCCTACTGGACATGTTCGTGAATGGTTTGAGACACGAGTTGTTGTTAAGAGATTGAACCCTCAACCCGCCAGCAACAATTGACGAGTTAATGGGGGGAGTGGGAAACTTTAGCAAGTAGATAACACCGATGAAGAAAATCTCAAAAAGAGGTCGGAGTCAGCCAACCATCCCAGCTGGCTGAACCTCGATCAGAAGTTCACACTACTCATAAAGACGCCGAAAGAGATCTTAGCTCTGGTAGCATAAAAAATCATATTGGAGCCCACAAGAAAGATGAAAGAGGGCTCATATAATAGGGACGTGTGTGCACCTAAAACAAACCATTGAGAAATGTGTCGAGAGCGGAGACGTGGCATACTTTGCAAAGAATGCAAGGGCGTACAACAAATAAACCTACCAGCCAAGCTTAAGAGAAGCAACTAGCTATGTGGATACCACAAGCAGTTAGAAGGCAGAGTGGTGATAGGTTCCCGAGAGGAGGTCGCGAGGCAAGAAAAATCAAGGAAGTGGCCAGGATGGAAGTGAAAGAACAATCCCAAAAGATGCACAAAGAGCATACACCCATAGATGATAGCTTAGCATTGGCTGTCATGGACATATACGCGATCATTAGAGGAAGTTCTGGGGGGGGGAGAACAGAGTCTCAGAGGAAGGCCCAATGCAGGTTGATGCCCCAAGTGGCTCCTGTTGACAGGTGGCTGGGAGCTAATGAAGTGATATCATTTACAGCAGAGGACCCCATGCTGGATAGACTTGCAGGCAGCAATGCAATGGTAATCGTGGTAAGGGTTATAGATAAAATAATTTGTTGAGCATATGTTTATAGAGGAAGCTCTGTGGAGATAATGTACTGGCATGTTTTTTGAAAAATTGGATGAGAAAACAAAGAAGAAGCTTGAGCCGACAGACACCCCCTTGGTACACTTTGCAGATGATACCATCTAGCCAGAATGAACTATATTGTTACCTATGATGGTAGAGGAAGAAGACAACAGTAAGACGACAGACATGGAGTTTATTATGGTAAAGGAAAATAGCCCGTAAAGCATCATACTGGGCAAGCCAGTGTTAGCGTTATTGAAGGGCACCATGTCCACCCTAAAACTGCTTCCGAAATTCCTAACTTGAGGGGGGATAGCAACTATGAGAGGTGACCAACAGCAAGCAAGAGAGTGCCATCAAATAGCGCTAAGCAAGAGAAAAGGGGAAGGAATGGAATAAAGCCACGGAGACCAAACCAGAAGGGAAACAACTGTCGAAATGGTGGGGAATGGAAACGATCCCCCAAAAATAGATCCAGAGGTTCAAGCCATTCAGCTAGGCGAGAATTAGTCTATACATGTTGGGGAGCGCCTGCTACCTGATGTGAAAAGAGATGTGATAAGGGCCCTGAAGGAGAATTCCCAGGAATTTTCCTAGAAGCCAGAAGACCTAACAAGAGTATCGAAAGAAATTAGATGCCACGAGCTCAAGGTGGAGCTGACACATAAGCCTATGAAACAGACGAGGAGAACGTTGTACATGGTATGAAATAAAGCAGTTAAAAGAGAGGTGGAGCAGCTAGTTGCGGCAGGAATACTCAGAGAAAGCCCATATCCAAACTGGCTAGCAAACCCTATACTGGTAAAGAAAGCTGATGGAAGCTAGAGGATGTGCGTGGATTACACTAACCACAACAAAGCATCTCCTAAAAATTCCTACCTGCTACCAATCATTGACCAAAAGGTAGATTCCCTCACTAATTTTATGATCAAATGCTTTCTTGAAGTATATAAGGGGTATCACCAAATCCCTATGTTAGAAAGTGTTGTGGAGAAGACTGCATTTATTACGGAAAAAGGAGCATTTGGGTATTGCATAATGTCGTTCGGTCTGAGAAATACCGACACAACTTACAAGAGGGTAGACGATTAGATTTTCTGGGAATAGATAAGAAAAAAATCTAGAGGTGTATGTTGATGACATGGTAATTAAGAGTATCTAAAAGCGGGACTTTCGTGAGCGATATAGTATAGACTCTGAGGCGATTTAGGGAGACATGTATGAAGCTAAACCCTGCCAAATGTTAGTTTGAGGTAGAAGCAGGGAAGTTCTTGGGACACGTGGTGTCAAACGAAGGACTTCAAGCATACTCAAAGAAGGTTCAAGCGATTTAGGAAATGAAATCTCTTACGACTGTCAAGGAGATTCAAAGCTTAAATGGGAAGTTGGGCGCCATGAATCGTTTCCTTTCTAGGGCAGCTGGGAGAACACTCTCCTTCTTCAAAATTTTGAAGGAGTGTGTAGATAATAAAGGAGAAGTATAGTGGGGAGAGCAAGAAGAAGTGGTGTTTGTGGAGCTAAAGGTGCACCTTAAGTAGTTTCCAACGGTAGCCATCTCAAAGCAGGGAGAAACGATGTACTTATACATAGCATCCAGCAGTGAGGTGGTCAGCGCAATACTTGTCTAAGAGGAAAACAAGATGCAACATCCATTTTATTACATGAACCGAGCCTTATAGGGGCTAGAGCGCAGGTATACCAAAGATGAGAAGTTAACATTAGCCCTAGTCCATGTAGCAAGGAGACTGAGACAGTACTTCTTAGCACATCCAATGGTAGTGTTGACCAAACAACCATTAAAATTGATCCTTACCCATCCAGAAGCATTGGGAAGATTGGTAAAATAGGCAGTGGAATTGGGAGAACACACCCTTGAGTACACGCCTAGGAAGGCAATGAAGGGGCAAGTTATTGTGGACTTCTCGGCAGAAGTGCCGAAGGAACGGAAGGAAGAGTTAGGGGTGTAGGGCCTAGTCAAACAGAAACCTACCGATCAAGAAGCTCTGATAGGTCTAGATGTGGGGAATTTACATGTAGATGGGGTTTCAGGAGTAGAAGGAGGAGAGGATGAGATTATAATATTTGACCCAGATAAAGAAATAGCAACATACGCTTTCTGTTTCAAATTCCTCGCTTAGAATAATGAGGCTGAATATAAAGCATTAATATAAAGAATAGAGATAGCGAGGAAGCTTAGAAACTGCAAGCTTATGGAGACTCAATGCTAGTAGTCAATCAGTACAATGGATAGTATGTTGCCAGAGAGCCCGCCATGATGAGATACTGTGACAAGGTCAGGTGTTTGGCCACGGAATTTGAAGAGTTTTACATCATAAGGGTCCCACGATTGCAGAACACCTGATGGTGGGTTGTCGTCATACCCCTCAAAGTTAAATTTATAAGCCCTTAATTCTTATTAACTACAACTATGTAGATAGTGGTAAATCAGGGTCGTGCACAAATAACAAGGATCTTTCTATAGGTTTAAACATATAAGGTTGATATTAGGCTATAAATAGATATATACATATATATAAGCAAGTGAAAAGGTGGGAGAGGGGGGGTTGGTTTTAGTCCTAAGTTATGAAATTGAAGACAAACAACTAGCAAAGACAAGTAACTATGCTAGTCATCAAACAAACTAAGAAGGGGGGGGGGGTTTAAAACTACAAAAGACAAAGGCTTGGGGGAAATTGATTTCCACTTCCTAACCTCCCATCTATCATTGAATCTACAACATATTCATTACTTTAACTAATTGTTGTGAAGATAAATCTTCTATCCTTCTTAGATAGTAGTTTGCAAGAGTGAATTCAATATCTCTTGTCAAACCTCACTAATGACTCCATTAGTCAATAAATGGCTAAAAGTAACTCATTAATGGCATTGAGCATGAAGAATCAACAAGCTTGGTAACACTTATTAACACTACATCGTGTCTAAGCATTGAAGAAATTTGTGCATTTACACAATATTTGTCAAGAACGTTTAATGATCATAGGCCTCTCATATTTTCTACAATAAACAAACATGATAAAGAGTTCGACATTATCACATTCATCATGCAATTATGAACACATCATCATCATTAGAAGCTCTAACTCATGCTCTTGGATTTCATATTAAAAGAGGGGAAACTTAGCTACTTTCTCTCAACCCTAACAAGCAATCATACAAGCAATTCATATACTCAAACAACTAACAATATTGATGCCATTAATAATCCATATTCAAATCTCCATAAATGCACAATAGCAAAAGCAATAAATAGACAAATAGTGTCCTCAAGATATGGCTTAGAAGTCTCAACCAATTGCTTCCAAGTACAAACCTAAGCTAGACAATAAAAACTCATAACATAGAACATAAATCTACAAAGAAAGAAGAAGAAAATAGAAGAAAAGGGGAAAACTAGGGTTGTGGAGCCCCCAAAGTCCGACTTGGGAAAATAGGAAAGAAAGAGGCTATTTATAGCCCAAGTGGGTCAAGAAAGAGTTAAAAGGTGGAGAGCGGCACGCAGGCCGCGTGCCGTGGCGCGAGACAGGGCACTGTGGCACGGGAAACCATGTCGGTGGTGCAAGTAACTCGCACCGTGACGCGGGCGCTAGGGCGCCTGGTTGGATAATGAGCACGTGGGCATACATGCTCAGGCACTGGGCATGCATTTCTGGACTAAGAACATGTGCCACGATAAGTTTTTCTCGAGCGAGCGCACGGTTAAGGGTGCACCCACGCCCCACAATTTTCTTCACCCGGGCGGTCGGCTGGCCGGTGTTCACGTCGTTTTGGGTGAACCGTTGCTTGGATTTTAGAGTTCTTGTAGTCGATTTTATAGTGCTCTAGAAGAGGAATCCAATGGTGCCACCCTTGTAGGATGATTCTTCTCGGATCATTTAATGTACTTTTTCCAAACTTCCAAGTGACAGTTCATCCACTTCTTTGCCTTCCTTCTTCTACCCTTCTATCTTCTATCACATTTTGGCTCGTGGCCTTCACTAAACCACTCCAAAGGGCTCACGAGAAATCTACAAATTAATCTCACAAAATGGAATCTAGATAATTGTAAGGACCAAAAATCCATTAGACTACACATAGGTTACAAAATGAAGAATTTAGATATGAAAACCAAAAATGGTCATCTAAACCCCTTATGATGTAAACCTAGCTAAATATAGAAATCTCACAATAAAAAGATGACAAAAGAGATGTTAAATGCTATGGAAATACATGCTTTTGCCATCTTATCAAACCTCCTCGTACTTTAACCTTTACTCGTCCTCGAGTAATCAAGAACAAGAAAAGATCTAAATATAAGCTAGCATGCCAAGTTTTCTCAAAACATCCAACATCATATTCCTAGACTAACCTAATCCCTAAGACATAAGAATCTCTCACACTCTCACATCCCAAAGTCTAAGATAATCTAAACAACCAACAAACCATAACAAAAGTGAGGTATACATATAATTCCAAGCTAACTTACTCCCAAAAAAGCCACCCAATAGACAAATCAAGAGAAGCATTAAAATTTTCAGTTTCTCAAATTTTCTCTCATTTTGCCTAGGAGCCCTCTCGGGTTTTCATCCTAGCTTCACACATTATTCTTTTTCAATGCTCACCTTTACTTTTTTCCACACCATTTTGCCTCTCATTTTTTATAGGTCGCCCTTTCGGGTTTTAAACCTATCCAGGCCTCCCACTTTTGCCTAAGTTGCCCTCTTGAGTTTTCAACTTAGCGGGGAATTTTTTTTCTTTTTCTTTTTTCATTTTTCATTTTTTTTTCAAACAAAACACATCAAAGTAGAGCATATGCACACTACAATACAATACAATGAGATATAATCATCTTTACCTCCCCACACTTGAAACACACATTGTCCTCAATGTGAAAAGGACAAGATAAAGAAATAAGGGAGAAAGACAAAAAAAATACTCACAACTAGGACCTTGAAGGTCCTTCCCGGTGATGGAAATGCTCACTCCTCAATGAATGTTCTCTCCTCCGTGTTCTCGAACTCCTCCCAACATGCAACTTTGATCCATCCACTACGAAGCCACAACTATACAAATCCTGATCAACACTCACAAAAGACAACAACTAGTAGTACTCCTAGGTGGTGGTTTTGGTACTGGTTTATTGGTGGTGGATTGTGGTGGTATTCTTGTGGTTTTGGATAAGGGTTTGAGGACATGGTTGAGGGTTTCTTTTTTAAGAAAACAAAAACACTAACCTGACTTAAAAGCTCGGGTTGTCTCCCAAGAAGCTCCATATTTAAAGGTCATCGGCACGACCCTAATGCTATCCATATGGTGAAGGTTTGAACCGCTTCACCATGAGCATCCAAAGATAGAGAGGTGGGGGTACAAAACTTTCAAGAGGAAAGTTTTATGGAGTTGGAGATGGTTTAAAGGGAGTTGGGTGGTTCGGAGGCTTGGGATTGTCTTTTGGCTCCTCTCTTATCTCCCTCAAAACTTCCGAAGACGGTGGAGTTGGTTCACTAGGTGGGGGTAGGGGTGATGATGTAAAGAATAATTAATGTAGCACAATCGCCTCTTCCTCCATTTTTTCGTCCTCAACAACCAACTCCTCACCCCCTTCGAAATCAAACTCATTTCCCATAGTGACCTCACTCACTGAATCCTCGAGTTTGACTTGGGATGGTGTATTCTTAGAATCACGAGCTTTCATTCAGGCCAACGCTTCCAATATACTCCTCGCATGGCCCTCAATAGCCTTAACACTAAAGGAGAGCCGAGTGTCTGGTTCTTCACTAGTAAAGTTGTTCAAGTTTGCTATTGCATTCATGACTTCCTCATATGTCAAACTTGAGCTTCCTTGTTTGGATTGGTTTTGGGGTATGGTATAAGGTGGCGATGGCCAACTATTTGCTTGTATTTTTGGTTTTCCGGTTCATTCTCATACCACCAATCTGGATTACCACTCCATTTCGGGTTGTAAGAATTGTGTTATGGATACCATTCTTGGGTTTCTTGCCCTTGAAAACCAACATCTCTAACCTCTTGGTAGAACTTTTCATAATACCCTTGGTTTTGGAAACCCAGGGTTCTTTCCTCCTCATAGTGATCCTCTCTCAACAAATAGCAAGACTCGGTAGGATAGTCAGAATGACACATCCTACAAAACCTTGGTTGTTAAGTTTGTCTTCTCATCATGACTTCCCTTAAGGTGAGACGTTCCTTTTTTTTAAATTCTCTTTTTCAAAAGTTTAGAATCATATTGCAAGGATTCTCGATAAAAAATCACCAAGAACTCAAGAAATACCTACTCTAAACAAAAAAAATGACAAGAAGTGGAAAATAAAAAACAACTAGCTAATATGCAGCCAAATATGCCAAAACACTTAAAAATAAATGCTTATTCCCCGACAGCGGCGCCAAAATTTGGGAGGTCATCGGCGTACCTCCCAAACTTAAATTTATAAGATCTTAATGCTTACTAACTACAACTATATTGATAGTGGCAGATCGGGGTCGTCCATGAAGAAGAGGGATCTTTCTATGGGTTTAAACATAGAAGGCTGATATTAGGCTAGTAGTGTGTGTGTGTGTGTGTATATATATATATATATATATATATATATAAACAAGTAAAAAGGTGGGGGGGGGATAAAACTAAAAAAGACAAAGCCTTGGGGGCAATTGATTTCCACTTCCAAACCTCTCATCTATCATTGAATCTACAACATATTCATTACTTTAACTACTTGTTGTGAAGATAAATCTTCTATCCTTCTTAGACAGTAGTTTGCAAGAGTGAATTCGACATCTCTTGTCAAACCTCACTAATGACTCCGTTAGTTGATAAATGGCTAAAAGTATCCCATTAATGGCATCGAGCACAAAGAATCAACAAGCTTGGTAACATTTATAAACACTACACCATGTCTAAGCATTGGAGAAATTCATGCATTTACACAATATTAATCAAGAACGTTCAACGCTCATAGACCTCTCCTATTTTCTACAATAAACAAACATGAAAAAGAGTTCTACATTATCACATTCATATAGAAATTATCAACACATCAACATCATTAGAAGCTCTAACCCATACTCTTGGATTTCATATTAAAAGAGGGGACACTTAACTACTTTCTCCCAACCCTAACAAGCAATCATACAAGGAATTCATATATCAAACAACCAACAACATTGATGCCATTAACTATCCACATTCAAAGTTCCATAGATGCAAAATATCAAAAGAAATAAATAGATAAATAGAGTTCTCAAGATATGGCTTAGAAGCCTCAATCAATTGCTCACAAGTACAAAACTAAGCTAAACAATCAAAATTCATAACATAGAACATAAATCTACAATGAAAGAAGAATAAAATAGAAGAAAATAGAAGCAAAGGGGAAAACTAGGGTTTTGGAGCCCCCAAAGCCGAGCTTGGGAAAATGGAGAAGAAATAGGCTATTTATAGCCTAAGTGGGTTAAGAAAAAGTCAAAAGGTGGAGAAGGGCTTGCAGGTCGCGCGCCGTGGTGAGAGACAGGGCACCATGGCGTGGGAAATCATGTCGATGGCATGAGAAACTCGCACCGTGGAGCGGGCACTGGGCACCCGGTTAGAAGATGCGCAGCGGGCACGCATGCTCAGGCGTTGGGCGTGCATCTCTGGACTGAGAATATGTGCCACGGTTTTTTTTCTCGAATGGGTGTGCAGTTAAGTGTGCAGCCCGTGTGCCGTGTTTTTCTTCACCCAACCGATCGACTAACCGATTTTTGCATCATTTTGGGTGAACCGTTGCTCCAATTTTGGATCTCTTGTAATTGATTTTATAGTGCTCGAGAAGAGGAATCCAGTGGTTCCGCCCTTGTAGGGTGATTCTTCTATGATCATTTCGAGTGACAATTCATCCGCTTCTCTGCCTTCCTTCTTCGACCATTCTCTCTTCTACCACATTTTTGCTCAAGGCCTTCACTAAACCACTCCAAATGGCTCATGAGAAATATAAAAATTAAGCTTACAAAATGGAATCTAGATGATTGTAAGGACAAAAAATCCATCAGACAAGACATAGGTTACAAAATGAAGGATTTAGATATGAAAACCGAAAATGGTCATCTAAATCTAATAAAAAAATGACAAAAGAGATGTTAAATGCTATGGAAATTACATGTTTTTTATGTCTTATCACCCGAGCAGATGCATTGAGCAAACTATCATCATCCGCACATGCACACCAAACTAAGGCTGTGCCGGTTGAGAAGCTAGAGAATACATCAACGAACGCAGATGTGATAAGCGTGATACAGGGAGCTGGAATCAGATGGGGAGACCCCATAAGGAATAACCTTCAAATTGGGATGCTACCGCAAGAAGAGGCAACAACAAGCAGGGTCATAACGCCCTCAATTATGCCATGCAAGATAGTCTATTATATAGATGGGGTTATGTGGAGCCATGGCTCAGATGCGCAGACCTATACTTGGCAGAGGTAGTGATGCGGAAAATACATGAAGGAATTTGCGGAAGTCATCAAGGGAAAAAAAATTGTAGCACTGCGTGCACTTCGAGCTGGGTACTATTAAGAAAACGATGGCAGCTAACACAGAAAGGATCGAGAAAGGGTGTCACATGTGCCAGGAGCATGCAAATGCGCAAAGACTTCTAGTGTAAGATATGAGCAACATCATGTCACCATGGCCTTTTCCAAGTGAGGAATTGACATCGTCGGACCATTCCCAGAAGCATCTTGAAGAAAGAAAATTCAGATAATGACCATTGACTACTTTACCAAGTGGGTGGAAGCCGAGGCTGTAGCAACCATAAGGGGAATGAAAATCATAAACTTTCTGTGGAGAAGCATTGTGTGCAGATTCAAGATTACCCAGATCATGGTCAGCGATAATGGGAAGCAGTTTGCAAGTGACCCATTTTGCTCTTGGTGTGAAGGACTGAAAATCAAGCAGTAGTTCACCTCGGTCGCCCATCCCCAGGCTAATAGGTGACAAATAGGACAATCCTCCAAGGACTAAACAAAAGATTGGGCCATTTGAAATCTGAGTGGGAAAAATAGCTGACGAGTGTGCTATGGGCTTACTGGACCACACCCAGAACAACAACAGGGGAGTCTCCTTTCATGTTGTGCTTCGGGAGTGAGGCGATCATCTCTCCTGAAATAGTGGTACCCAACATATGAGTTGTAGCGCCGCTCATGCAGGAGGAGAATGATGAATCCATAAGGGTTAACCTTGAGGAGCTGGAGGAGCTAAGAGAGAAAAAAACTCTGAAAGAGGCGGCATACAAGTCGTGGATGGAACAAAATTATAACAACAAGGTGAGGACAAGAAGCCTGAAGCAAGGCGACCTTGCAATGAGGAAGAATGTGGCCAGCTGAGTGCAGGGACAGAAAAAGCTTGACCTAACATGGGAAGGCCCTTATAAGGTAATCGAAGTACTGGGAAAGAGAGCTTACATGCTAGAAACCATGGTTAGACAGGCACTGCCCTAACATGGAACATCGTAAACCTGAAGTACTATGCGTAATAAGTTATCAACTCTTTTATTTTTCTGCTGTAAAAAAGTCTTTTGTAAGAACTTTGTTAAAACTAGAGCATACTGTAGGACACCCAGTCTTTTACAAGCCCATAGAGGGTATGACTCGAGGAGATTCCAAGGAATAAGAACTTGCTCAGTTACTTATAATATATCTACTTTTTGAAAATACTACACGATGCAAGTTCCTCTTGTTTTCTATTTTTTTCTTAAAAAATGGGGATGCAAAGACATCTTGATTGACAAAGGTAAACAATTGGGGAATGTAAGCCAAACAGGCATCAAAGCGTCCATGGCCCCGTGCAGCCATAGGAATGATACCCAACCTTTTCAAACACACCTAGCCACGTGCATCCAGGGAGATGTTAGCCAACCTACGATAGGTTGAGATGTTCTAAATAAATAAAAGATAAGGAAACCGAGTGACCAAAAAGGGGAAAATAGACACCCTAAAATAAGATAATGGGGTGAAGACACCCCTAAAAAAATAAATTATTTCCCCTTAAGGAGACTTACACACCACCAAAACGGGGGAGAGGGCACACCTCTTATGATAACCAAGTATTTTCCCCTTATAGGACTTACATCATATAATTAATATGAAATTTATAAAAGTATCAGATCACAGCCTTGGAGCTATCAGTAGCTCCTTCACCATCCTGCTCTTTGCCCTTGCACTTTCCATTCGCCCCTGCTTGCGTGTCACTCTGCGCAACCTGTTGGGACCAATCGCACCACCAGTTGAAGAGCTTGTATAGGCTGGATCACAGCAGAGTCAGGATCCTAAGCCTCCAATTCCCCAGTTGTCATGTTCACACTCAGGAGAGTGAAGTACTCGAAGAAGCTATACTCATGGAAGGGAACGAAGACCTAGCCGACTGCGCTTTAACTCCTCCGGATCAAATATGGTGGCTCCCAGTTCCAAAGCCTTCATCAAGCTGCTGATGAGAAACTCACAAGCCCGGCGTCTTCGTACAATCTTGGAGTTAATGCTGAGGAAACCTCAAGTGAATGCCCACTCCCGAAAGCACAAAGCACAGCAACTTCTGCCTCAAGCTTGCTTACAATTATTGCAGCAAGCCAGTAATACCCTGCTCAAGCTCCAGGTTACCCTCTAGAGACTTGTTAGGAATATGAATCTCACGAGATATTTATTAGCCCGAAAATATGGATAACAAATACAACGTAAAGAAAATAAAGAAAATAATGGACACAAGGATTTACGTGGTTCGGTCAAGTTGACCCACATCCACGGCCGAAGGAGACCGGAAGCTTCACTATATGTGGAGAAAGTATTACAAGGCTTTGCCTACCACCTATGAAGGAATTATGTGGAAAAGTATAAATATGAGGGCTTTGGCTTCTACAACTACAAAGGAGATTTAAAGAGAGAAGAAAGCAAGTAGCAAAGGAATGCTATGCTTGAGGTGTGTTTGAACTACTAAGTTCACCCCCTATTTATACTGCTCCAAGTTCACCAATGGCTATGAGATCTCAAACAAAACTTATCCCAATATCCCAAGGAATCCTCCTTCTTGCTTCAAGCATGAGTTGTGAACATTACATCCAAATGGTTCTTTCCAAAAAACCATGATAGTTGAACCCTAATAGTCAAAGAAATAATGCTTCAACTTGCTAAGCATAGGATGAGAATATTGTTGCAATTTAATTCTTTGAATGATTGTCTTTGCTATCCTCCAAAGAAGTGAATGTTCATGAATAATTGGGTGAAGACCACATTTCTTCACAAATATCCACCTTGGTCTGAACCCCAAAAGTAATAGCTTACTCACCCTCCCCCGGCATGGCCATAATGGGCTGAATCACCAACAGTGAACACCAATCAAGTCCAAGCACTGCTTGAACTTGAAATAGGGAAGAGCCTTTGTGAACATATCAGCAGGATTATCCTTTGTATGGATTTTCTTAACAAGAACCTTCTTCTGTGCAATGGTATCACGAATGAAGTGATATATCATATGCTTCATCGGCTCATGATACATCTGATCTTTAGTCAAGTAAATTGCACTTTGACTATCACAGTGAATGGTAGTAACCCTTTTTTATAGAGTTAATTCGCCGAAGAAACCTCTCAACCATAAAGCTTCTTTGATTGCCTCTGTGACTGCCATATATTCTGCCTCAGAAGTAGATAAAGCAACTACATGTTATAGAGTAGCTTTCCAGCTAATTGCACAACCTCCAATGCAAAATACATAACCTATAAGAGACATGCGATTATCTAGATCACCGGCAAAGTCTGAATCTACAAAACCAACCAGAGTGTAATTGGTTCTACCAAACTCTAAACACATGTTCAAAGTACCCTTTAAGTATCTAAGAATCCACTTCACAGCCTGCCAATGTGATTTTCCCGGATTGGCCATATACCTGCTAACAACACTAACAACTTGTGAGATATCAGGGCAAGTACAAACCATTGCATACATTATACTCCCAAATGCATTTGAATAAGGAACTATAGCCATATAATCTTCTTCTTTCTCTGCTTTTGGTGATTAGAAAGCAGATGGCCTAAAATGGCTACTAAGAGGAGTGCTAACTGGTTTGGCATCATGCATGCCAAATCGCTACAAAACTTTCTTAAGGTAACTCTCCTGGGTCAAGTACAACTTTCCAACTCCTCAATCTCTTCTTATCTCCATACTAAGAATCTTCTTAGCTGCACCCAAATCTTTCATCTCAAATTCACTATTCAACAAGGCCTTCAACTCTTGAATTTCTGCAAGATTCTTAGCCGCAATGAGCATGTCATCAACATACAATAGCAAATAAATGAATGAGTTATCTTGTAACTTCCGGAAGTAAACACAACTATCATACATGCTCTTGGAGAAACCATGACCCAACATAAATGAATCAAACCTCTTAAACCATTGTCTTAGATACTGCTTTAATCCATACAAGGATTTCTTCAACAAGCAAACCCAGTCTTCTTTACCTTGAACTTCAAAACCAGGTTGACTCATATAGATATGCTAATCTAATTCACCATGTAAGAAAGCTGTATTGACATCCAGTTGTTCTAACTCCAGATCATACACGGCAACCAAAGCAAGCATTACACGAATAGAGCTATGTTTCATAACAGGTGAGAAAACATAATTGAATTCTACACCTTGTACCTGACTGTAGCCCTTTACGACCAATCGTGCTTTGTACCTTGCATTATCAACACCTGAAGTATCTTCCTTTCTCTTGAAAACCCATTCGCAACCAACAATTTTCTTTCCTTTTGGTAGCACCACAAGATCCCATGTTCTATTCTTGTGTAGAGATTCTATCTCTTCGTTCATAGCCACCAACTATTTGTCCAAATTAGCACCTGAAACTGCTTCTGAATATGTGGAAGGTTCCTCGTCTCCACCTGTTTCCTGTGCCACTGATAAAGCATATGCCACCAAATTTTCATACCTCAATGGTGGTCGAATGTCACGTCTCAGTCTATCTCTAGCAATGGAATAATTCTCATCTCCCGGTTGATCTTCAGCACATTCATGATCACTCAACCACTTCTTAGGTTGGGTTTCTCTCAGAAGAACCACCAATATCTAACTCCACCTGCTTTTGTGCAATATCCTCTTTTTCTGAATCACAAGGATTACAAGACTCTTTTCCAGGATGTCACATATAAGATTCATCAAATGTAACATCTCTACTAATAAAAAATTTGGGTGATTTAAGATCAGGTTACCACAATCTATATCCTTTCACCCCTGAAGCATAACCGAGGAAAATACATTTCTTAGCCCTTGGCTCTAGCTTTCCCTCGTTAACATGCATATAAGCTGGACACCCAAATATTATTAAATTAGAGTAATCAGCAGGAGTACCTGACCAAACTTCCTCTGGAGTCTTGTAATCAAGAGGTGCGCATTGAGAGCGGTTGATGATGTGACAAGCCGTAGATATGGCTTCTGCCCAAAAGTCTAATGTCAACTAGGCATTTGAGATCATGCAACGAGCTCTTTCCAAAAGAGTACGATTCATCCGCTCTGCCACACCATTTTGTTAAGGCATCATTCTAACAGTACAATGTTAAGCTATTTCTTCATTTTTGCAGAAATCATTGAATTCATTTCCACAAAATTCTAACCCATTGTCAGTCCTCTGTTGCTTAATTTGTTTTCCTGTCTGTTTTTCAATCAAAGTCTCCCATTGTTTAAATGTTAGGAAAACATCACTTTTAAGCTTTAAAAAATATACCCAAAATTTTCTTGAATAGTTATCAATAAAAGTAAGCATATATCTTGCACCACCCTTAGAAGGAACACGAGAGAGCCCCTAGGTTTTCACCATTTAGCCTAGGGTTTGCATACTTTTGTATTTAGTAGGGTCGCCGGTACCTTTGAGAAGCCCTACTGCGGACGTTCCACTGCATTTCCTATTTCCCATATTTACCCATGAGAGGGCCCCCAAATATCAGAATGAATGTAATCCAAAGTACCTTTTTTTATGAACTGCAGGTGAATGAAAGCTAACTCTTTTCTGCTTTTAAAAAATACAGTGTTCACAAAAGTCCAACTTACCACTACTTTGACCACAAAGTAGACCTCTCTTGCTTGAAAATGTTAAGCATTTATCACCCATATATCCCAACCTCATATGCCACCATTTAGTGATGTCTTCATCTGAGGAAGTTGAGACAGCCACTGCCTCAGTTACTGTAGATCTCTGCAAAACATACAAAGTGCCAACTCTGCAAGCCTTCATTATCACAAGAGCACCTTTACAGATTTTCAAGATTCCACCATCACCTGAATATCTGTACCCGAGAGCATCAAGAGTGCCGAGAGAGATGAGATTTTTCTTTTAAGTCAGGAACATGCCTAACATTAGTGAGTGTCCTAATAATGCCATTGTACATTTTGATTTTAATTGTTCCCCAACCAACAACCTTACAAAGAGCATTATTACCCATCAAAACAATTCCACCATCTCATTCTTCATAAGTGGAAAAACACCCCCTATTATAACTCATGTGGTAAGAACAACCCGAATTTAAGAGCCACTCACTAGAAGACCATGACTTATTATCCATGGCCAAAAATATTATTCCATCACTCTCATCTTCTGCTACACCAGTTTCTCCAGCATTGCTGCTATTCTGCTCATTTTTATATTTTTCTTTATTTTTCAATTTAAAACAATCAACCTTAATGTGCCCCTTTTTATTGCAGTAGTTGCAAATTTTATATCTGTATCTAGACTTCGACCTCCCTTTGGATCTACCACCTTCAGAATATCTATTTTCACCTCTACCCCTCACAAACAAACCCTTAGCATGAGTTCCACTCGATTCCCCATAATGTCCCTATCAATCTGGTCTTTAGATTTTAATGCAAATTTTATACTATTGTATGAGACCGACTCTTTCCCATAAATCATAGTATCTCAAAAATACTTAAAAGACAGGGGAAGGGAACATAAAAATAAAATGGCTTGATCTTCTTCATCAACTTTAGCATCTACATTCTCCAAATCCAAAATGATGGAATCAAATTTATGAAGATGTGAGAGTATAGATGTACCTTCCGCCATTTTCAACATGTACAACTTTTGTTTCAAATAGAGGTGATTCTCCATTGTCTTCTTCATGTATATAGATTTCAAGTGATCCCACATACCTTTGGTAGTTCTCTCACTAGAAACTTCCTGCAAAACCTCATTAGAGAGATTTAAAATAATGGCCGATCTAGCCTTCTCGTCTAGATCACTGAAATCTTTCGGCGATATGTACGTTGGCCTTTCCTCCACTCCTTCAAGGTCTAGCTCTCATCCATCCTGGATTAGGATGGCTTCCATCTTGAGTTGCCACATATCGAAGTTTACACTCCGGTCAAACTTTTCAATAGAAGTCTTTGTTACCATCATGATGGCTAATAGATAAAAAAATGTGATATAGCTCTGATACCAATTTGTTAGGAATACGAATCTCATAAGATATCTATTATCCCAAAAAGATGGATAGCAAAGCAACGTAAAGAGAAAAAGGAAATAATTGACACAAGGATTTACGTGGTTCGGTCAAGTTGACCTACATCCACGGCCAGAGGAGACCGGAAGCTTTACTATATGTAGAGAAAGTATTACAAGGCTTTGCCTACCACCTATGAAGGAATTATGTGGCTAAATATAAATATGAGGGCTTTGGCTTCTACAACTACAAAGGAGAGTTAAAGGGAGAAGAAAGCAAGTAGCAAAGGAATGCTATGCTTGAGGTGTGTTTGAGCTACTAAGTTCATCCCCTATTTATACTACTCCAAGTTCACCAATGGCCAAGAGCTCTCAAACAAAACTTATCCCAATATCCCAAGAAATCCTCCTTCTTGCTTCAATAATGGGTTGTGAACATTACTTCCAAATGGTTCTTGCCAAAAAAATCATGATAGTTGAACCCCAATAGTCAAAGAAATAATGCTTCAACTTGCTAAGCATAGGATGAGAATAGTGTTGCAATTTAATTCTTTGAACGATTGTCTTTCATATCCTCCAAAGAAGTTAATGTTCATGAATAATTGGGTGAAAACCACATTTCTTCATAAGACGCAACCTGGGTGCGGGAGCGCTCAAGGTCACCCTCAAGAGAGCCAGCGAGAATGGATGCGCTGTAGGTCAGCAGTAAGATCTCAAACTGATTGGCGGGCTTGCTCAATTTATCCCTGGGCAACAACGAGGCTAGAACATCGTGAAGGCAAAGCACATATACTGGAAGAAAAAAATGTTTGAAAGATAAGCCAAGTCCAAGAAAAATAAAGAACATAGAAAGACATAAATACCTCGATCACGGAATATACACAGTAATTCGGGATGCTCACAGAGACCGCCACGGTCAAACAACACTCTGAGTGGCGAGCCCAACATTAAAATGCCTTAAGGGTAGAGCCTAAGATAGGAAGTTGGCGAGAGCAAGAGGCTCATGAAGCAGCTCACCCTCTGCAGTCGCCCGAGAACTCAAGGCATTTAATAAGAGAGGAGTGAAGCTTGCAGGGGGAATAGGAATCACGCAAGACGTAGAGGTAGAGACAACAAGTGGCTGAACAGAGCTAGCGGCAGGCGGTGGCATTGGCTGAGCAACAGGCGCCAAGACAGTGTCAGGAGTCTCGGGAACAATCTTCAGTGAAAGCTCCACCGTAGTTACCCCGGAGCATCTGCGTTTGGGCTTCAAAATCTACGTCTTTTTAGGCTCAGCAAGGGAGGCCACGAAGGTTTCAGATACATTGATGACATGGTCGGGACGATTGACTTCTCCCCCACACCTCGCCAACAGGTTGAGCAGGGAGAAAGGAAACAGCCCAGCGAGAAAGGCAGGACAAGTCCCTGATTATATCAGCCAGCGACATAGCTGCAAACAAATACAAAGAAGAAGCAATTAGCGAATCTGTCATCTACAACAGCAAAGCAAAAGAGAGTAAAAAGGAACATCCAAAATATTATACCCTAAAGATCTTCAGGGCAACCCATGGATTGATCCCAACAAACAAATGAGGGAGGCCAACAGCGCTAAGAATAGGGTCACTTAAAATCATATCGATTTGGATAGAGAGCTTGGACAAGGCAGAAGTGAAATGAGCCAAGGACTCTATTTCCTAGCTACTAGGACGTGCACCCCACGCCCTAGTAGACCTAGTCAGAATGTCACTCGACTGAGTTGCTCCACCCAACACTAAGCGAGAGTTTACGAACACAAATCTACATTTCCACTCTATAAACGAGGGAAACTCTATATTAGAATCATGGGCTTCTATCATAAAATAAACTAGGTGACCCATGATCTTATATACTGAGTTATATAACTGTCAACCACCAATGTGAGACTAACTCTAACACGCCCCTTCACGTGCAGCGGCATGAATCATTGCGCAATCATGAAATAATGGGGGTAAAAGCCAACCTTGGGCTCTGATACCATATTAGAATAATGGGCTTCTATCATAAAACTAATTGGTACTATGCAGAGGTGACCTGTGATCTTATATACTGAGTTATATGACTGTCAATCACCAATGTGGGACTAACTCTAACATGTCTAACTGTTTTTCCTCTCTATTTCTTTTTGTTTTTTGTAATCTCCCTTAGGATAATGGTGTTGAAAGTTTTGAGGGGATGACCTCCATCAATTTAAACCACATAATTATGTAGCCTCCGTTTACCCTTGTCTTCTTTCTCTCAATTCGTCTTACATTATTTTGACCTAATGCTCACTGATCTGCCCCCCCCCCCAAGTTGTCTGTGTCTTGTTAGGTCTTGAGGTTATATGTTGTTGTTTAGGCATCACCCCACCGTTCCTTTTCTGGGTTTATTACCATTCCGCGGAGATGCCCTTGGACTGGAATTTTTTTAATTTAGGCCAAGTGGGTCTAAATTGTTGTTAGGGTATTAGAATCATGGGCTTTCATCATAAAACCAATTGGTACAATGTAGAGGTGACCCATGATCTTATATACTGAGTCATGTGACTGTCAACCACCAATGTGGGACTAACTCTAACACGCTCACTCACGTTCAGCAACGTGAATCATCGCACAAACATGACAGAATGGGGGTAACGGGCCAACCTTGGGTTATGATACCATATTAGAATTATGGGATTCTATCATAAAACCAATTGGTACTATGTAGAGGTGGCCCATGATCTTATATACTGAGTTATATGACTGTCAATCACCAATGTGGGACTAACTCTAACACATCCCCTCATGTGCAGTGGCATGAATCATCGTGCAAACGTGACATAATGGGGGTAACGGGCCAACCTTGGGCTCTGATACCATATTAGAACAAACTCTCTTCTTTTTCACCTCAACTGTCGTCCAAACTCACCGCCAACAATGAGCGATTTGGAAAGTGTTGTCAACACACCGCCGGCGCCGCCTTCCACCGGCAACACTCCACCGTCGGTGCTACCTTCGAGCATCCATGGCGATAGCAGACCTCAGCCACTGCAGTAACCTCCTGATCATTCTTCTCCCTTCTACCTTCACCTTTCGGATCACCCGGGCCTTTCTCTCTGTCCTGTTGTTCTTAAAGGCGATAACTATCTGGCGTGGACTACCTTGATGAAGAATGCACTCAAGGCTGAACGTAAATTAGGATTTATTGATGGTCCATCTCTTAAGATGATTTTTCCCCTGATGATCTTGATGACTGGTATAGTGTCAATTCCATGCTCATCGGAGTGTTGTGCAATATATTGATTTGTCCCTATGATCTTCCATCACTTATCCAGAATCTGTCTTTGATCTTTGGGAGGAATTACATCATCGATTCTCTGTCGGTAACGGACCACATCTCCTTCAGCTTTGTGCAGACTTGGCAAATTTTTGCCAAGGTGGAAATATGGTTGCGTCATATTATGGCGCTCTCAAGAAGATCTGGGATGAAGTCCAGACATATGTTCCCCTTCAAGCATGCCTCTGCGCAAATTGTACTTGCTATATCACAGCTAAACTTTGTGCAAAATGTGATGTCGAGCATCTTCACCAATTTCTTCTTGGGCTGGATAACTCCTTTGGAACTCTTCACTCCAACATCATGGTGCAAGAGCCCCTCCCGTTCATCAATCGCGTTTATACTTTGGTCATGCAGGAAGAACGCCATAAGACTCTAATGCTTGAAAGCGATACCAAATCTGATGGTATGAGATTTGCAGCTCAGGCCAAGTCAGCCCCTTTGGCGAGTCCCTCTGCGCTGGACCGATCAGCCGACCGTCATGTGTGTTCTCACTGTGGTAAGAAGGGGCATGGCATATCTAAGTACTGGAAGCTCCATGGAGTTCCTGAGGGGTTCATGCATCGGTCGGCTATGCGCAACCTGGGTGTTGGTTGCGGTCGTGGCAGTCCGCCAGTTGGAGCCGACCTCTCAACGTAGCAACAAGTTCCCGCTTATGCGTCCGACATCATGTCCCTCCCAGAGTCCGCTACTCGAGGTTTGAATCCCAGCCCCAACTAGTAGCAGGCAGTATTACAGATGTATAACACCATGAACACTCCTTCTTCAGATGCTACTGGTAAGCACTCTCTCAGGATTCTCGACACGAGTGCTTCTTTTCATATGACTGGAAATCTTGCCATCCTACATGATATTGTCAATATTTCTCTTGTGCCTATTAAGCTTCTACATAACCATGTTGTTTTAGCAGTCAAGGAAGGTTCTTGGGTTTTCTCTCAGTCTGCCAGGATTAACCATGTTATGTATCTTCCGACACTGGAATGCAATCTCCTGTCCTTCGGTTGCTTCCAAATGCTCGTTATTTTTCTTTCTTGATCAAAAAGTTGTGTATACTTCAGGAAAGCGATACGAAGATAGTGATTGGTGTGGGTGAGCAGAGATATGATGTTTACTGGTTGCGGCATTTCTCAGCAGCCGCTCGTGCCTGCTCTGCAACCAAGACCGAGAAAGTGACCTCGGCCAAGTTGTGGCATCAACGACTGGGGCATCCCTCCTTTATAGTTTTAGCATCTTTACTTGTTCCTTATGCTTCTGTACGGAGTTATACTCCTTGTGATATTTTTTTATTCCAAACAAACCCGAGCTATTTTTCCATTGAGTTATAATAAAGCCACACACTTGTCTGATCTTGTTCATTGTGACATTTTGGGACCATACAGAATTTCTGCTTCTTGTGGTGCAACTTATTTTGCTACCATCGTTGATGATTACTCTCGTGCTACATGGGTTTATTTAATTAAGTCCAAGTTAGAGGTTACAAAACTGGTTATGGATTTTTGAACATTAACTATCACTTAGTTTCAGACATCAATTCATCGTTTCAGGTCCGATAATGGTACTGAATTCTTTGGTCTTAAGACTTAATTTTCTTCCCACGGTATTCTTCACGAGACTTCGTGCATTTTCACACCTCAGCAGAATGGCAGAGAGGAACGTAAGCATCACCATCTCCTAAATGTGGCACGTGCTTAGAGGTTTCAGGTTGCTCTTCCAATCAAGTTTTAGGGCGAATGTATTCTTACAGCATGCTATCTGATCAACCGCACTCCCACGTCGGTTCTTCAAAATAAAACTCCTTTACATTTTATTTTCTAAAGGGCTCCGAAGTATCTAGACATTTGGGTCGTTGGGTGTCTCTGCTTCACCTCCACTCTCCATCCGCCTACGGACAAGTTTGTTGCTTGTAGTCGCAAATGCATCTTCATGGGTTATTCAAGTTGAAAGCAAGGCTGGCGTCTATATGATCTTGAATTGGAACAGTTTTTCTTCCCCAGAGATGTTATGTTCTTTGAAGATATATTTCCATTTCAGGGTTCATCCACTTCTCCGTCGCCCGCTTCGACGCAAGTAGACACTCATCCGGCTTTCTTCGATAATCCGGAAAGGGGGAGTTCTTAGCAAATTTCTCCACCCTCCACAGTCAGGGGAAGCATCCATCCAGACCTTGGCAGCTCATCCACGGCCGTTCTGCCAGGGCCGCTCCCGTCCGCAGCCAAGCTCGCGCCAATCGACGACTGCACCTCGCTGCCTGGCGTGGTCAGCTCGCCAGCCAAAGAGGTTATTTTGGACGTTCAGCGTAGCTCATGCCAATGCCAACCCAGTGTTTTACTAAAGGATTTTGTATGCAGTTCCATGCGTCATGATGATTCTCAGTCGATTATCTCCTCCACTCTATATCCGATCACCAGTTTTATCTCCTCCGCTAAAGTTGCTCCAGTTCATGCTCACCTCCTGGCCACAGTCACCTCAGGCTATGAACTAGTTCACTTCTCAGAGGCCATCCAGTAAGCTTCTTGGTGCGATGCCATGCACGCTGAAATTGAGCCCCTCGTGAGAAATGACACCTAGTCTCTCACAGCTCTTCTTCCTGACAAGAATCTAATTGGTTGTAAGAGGTGTATTGCATCAAGTACAAGTCTAATGGTGATATTGGACGCTATAAGGCTCGTCTTGTTATGTTAGGGAATTGCCAAGTTAAAGGCATTAACTTCAATGAGACTTTTGCTCCCATTTCCAAAATGGTAACAGTTCGTACATTTCTTTCCGTTGCTGATGTACAAAATTGGGAATTGCACAAAATGGATGTTCATAATGCCTTTCTACATGGCGACTTGGACGAGCTTGTCTTTATGACTCCACCACCGGGCTACTCCAAGGCACTTCCTTGTCAGGTTTGTCGCCTACATAAGTCCATGTATGGTCTCGGGCAGGCTCCTAGAAACTAGTTTTTTAAGCTTGTGCATGCTCTTCGCCAGTATGGTTTCGACAGAGCTATGCAGATTACTCATTGTTCAGTCTTACTCGTTCTGGTCATACTCTTCATGGTTTGGTGTATGTCGATGATCTCATTATTGCTGGAGATAGTTCAACCACCATATCTACTTTCAAGCAGTACTTGTCATCCTGCTTTCATATGAAGGATCTCAGGATTCTTAAATATTTCTTAAGACTTGAAGTTGCACAAAATCCATCAGGCATCTTTGTCTCTCAGTGCAAATATGCATTAGAGGTGGTGGCCGAAGCCGGTCCGTTGCTCGCCTATGGATCCAACGCATGCCCTTGCCAAAGCTTCTGGTCCGGATTATGATCACCCTCAACAGTATCGTCACCTTAATAGGAAGTTATTCTATCTTACTATCACTCGGCCTGAGCTCAGTTTTGTAGTTCATACTTTTTCACAGTTCATGCAGCAGCCGAAAGTGGATCATTGGTTTGTAGCTTTGAGAGTTCTACACTATGTTAAAGGCAGTCCAGGACAGGGTCTATTTCTTTCTCGAGATGGTAGCTTGGCTCTAACTGCCTACTGCAACCCAGACTGGGCAACTTGTCCTATCACTCGACAATCTGTCACGGGGTATTTTATCACCTTGGGTGTCTCGCCTGTTTCTTGGAGAGCCAAGAAGCAACACACTATTTTGCGTTCTTCAGCCAAGGCCAAGTATAGGGCTATGGCCAATGCTTGATGCGAAATCCTTTGGCTCCGTTCTCTCCTTCACTCCCTTGGTGTTTCCCACTCTTCTTCGGCTCGACTCTTTTGTGATAGTCAGGCTGCCATCCACATTACATCCAATCCGGTATTTCATGAGAAAACCAAACACATTGAGATCGACTGCCATCTTGTTCATGATCTAGTGTCTTTGCGTGTCATTTCTACTCATCATATTTCCATTTCGGATCAGCCGATAGACATTTTCACCAAGGCACTAGGACGGGCATCTTTCATCCATCTCAGTTCCAAGTTGGGTATTCTCGATCTTCATGCTCCAAATTGAGGGGGAGTAATAGAAGTTGTGTTGTAATAGACTTTGGGTATAAATCCATTTCATTGTATGAATATCAAATTAGAAAACTCTTTACCAAAATCCCTTCTTTCAAGACAAGAAGAGGAAAATACCTGAGAGTGAAGAAGAAAAGAGGAAGATGAAGGAATGAGAGAAACGATGGGAGATGTGCGGAAAATAAAAGAAGAAGTGGATCGCTATATCACGCCCTGTATTTTACTTGACTACTCCCTGTATTTATACTATTTAGTATATAATATGTATTTTAATTTAATTTAAATAATTAAAATATGTTTAAATTAATATTAAATAAAAGTTATTATTTATCACCACTGTCGCCGTCGTGCACCGTCGCCACCTTCCACCGCTCTCCGCCCCCTCTCAGCTGCTTTCCACCACTTTTCCTCCACTCTCAGCCATTTCCCTTCTCCTCTGCTCTCTGTTGTTCTCTGTCGCTCTCCTTTCTTGCTTCTCCGTCGCTCGTTTCGTCTTCTCCGGCGACGAGCGGAGTCTTCTCCGGTGACTCCTCTCCCTACTCTCCTTCTCCGATCCCAATCTCTTTCTCCTCTCCCTATTCTCTTCTCCCTTCTCTCTTTCTCCTTCTCCTTCTCCTTCTCCTCCTGGTTCTCCTCTCCTCGCTCTTCTTCTCCTTCTCCTTATCCCTCTCCTCCCGGTTCTCCTCAGCCCCAGTTCTCCTCCTGTCCTTGTTTTCCTTCGCCCCAGTTCTCCTCCTGTCCCAGTTCTCTTCCCGCCCTGGTTCTCTTCTACCCCGGTTCTCCTCCGCTCTCTGCCACTCCCCTCTTCCGCTTCTCTGCCGCTCTCCTCTCTCGCTTCTACGCCGCTCTCCGCTGCTCTTCTCTCCCACTTCTCCTCACCGGTTCTTGTTTCTCCTCTCGGGCTGGGTTTTGCTCGATGGGGATGAAGGGGAAGGAGGGACGGCGGGCTAGTGTTTTGCTGGGAATGGGCGGCAGGCTAGGGACGACGGTGGGCTAGGCTTTTGCTGGGGATGGGGGCGAAGGAGAAGACAAGGGTGAAGCTGGGGACGGCGGTGGTGGTAGGCAACAGTGGAGCTGGACACTAGCGGGCTACGGTGGAGCTGGAGACGAATGGTTGGGGACAAAGGCCGGGGATGGCGGTTGTGGTTCTGGTGGCGCCGGCGCCATAGGTGGCTGCGGAGGTGGCAGATTGTTTTTATTATTATTTTTTGGTTTTTTGTTTTATTTTACAAAATTAAATTAGTATTATACATGTATATACGTATTAGGGCATAAAATAGTAAAATACAGTGGGTGAATAAAATACAGGGGTAAATAAATACTAGCCCCGCATCCGAGATGTATTCTCGGGAAACCAATGAGACGCTATGCCAAAATGATTAAGGCACCGAGACAATACGACTTTCCATTCAACCCAAACATGGTATCCCAGCAAATGCGGACACGTGGGGGAGATGTAGGCATTGGGTACAACTGTTTGAATAGCAAGCGTTAGAGCCTCGAGAAGGCACGACTTTTCAAAATACACTAGATGCAGTCCCACGAAAACATAAGTAGGCACAACGACTTTTCAAAATACACTGGCTGCAGTTTTCCCCTCGAAAACCTAAGCAGGCGCAACGTATGACTCAGCCTCATGGCTAGATGGACTTAATAAGGAATGGGCTGAAAAGCAGGCGCAACGTATGACACAGAAGCAGGACATTAGGCTAGAGGGACTTAATAAGGTATGGGCTGAAAGGCCAAAATTAGAGCAAAAGTCCAACTGGCCCAGTCTCTGTCTTTACGGGCGGACGTGGGACTAACACAAGAAGCTAACAGATAAAGGGGGATGTGACTAGAGCAGTCACATCAAGCCACCAACTTATATACTTAGGAATGAAACGCTAAAAAGGTATGATCAATCTATCCTACTTCTCATACACGCTTTCATAGAAACCCCATAATGACTCTCTCGACTGACTTGATCGTCGAAGCAGGCACAAACCTGTGCTGACCTGCCTGGCCCTTGTCTTTCTGTCTTGTAGGTTTTGTATCAAGCCAAGGAGATTCGGATTGTGGTCCATACTACTACTAAATATAGACTTAACAATGTACGTGCTGATCATGAACACTGGAGATAACCTTCTTCTTAATATCCTCCCTGTCTTGAAACAAAATAACTTCTGATTTCTTCCCAGTAATTAGAATTAAACCTTTTGAATATTGTTTCTTCATAAAAAAGGTTTTCTTCCTTTGCCATATTTCTAGCTGCATTTTAGTAGTTAGTTCTTCGAGAACATGGAAATCCCAAAGAATCTTCCATGTTTTATGAATTGTATTGGTTTTTCTATTGTCAATGTAATATACATAATAAAGCCAAATGTCTTCTTGAATTTTCCATGCTTTACTATTTTTTCTACATAATGTAAGAAAACCATTTATATGTTCATAATCACCACTGAACATATTATTTCCACAAATCACCGCCTACAAATTATTAACCTCAGATTGCACACTATTCCCTTTATTCATCTTTAGGATAATAGCATAAATGTTTCCCATATCCTCAAAAATTTCAATAAAATTTGAGGAGCCATCAAGGTTGAACATTCCATGTGCAACACTCATGGGGACACTTACCAATTGCTTCTTATACATAGGTTCTTCAACCATGAACAATTCACTCAGGATTTGGATATAAGCAATTATCATTTCTTCCAAGCAAAATATAATAGCAGACTCATCCATTTCAGACACCTCTATGCTAAATCGTAGCTTGTCTAACAATACAACTGCATTTTTAATGATCATAATGACACTATCTAAAACTCTTCTGCAACTAGTAAACACTAGACAATAACATTCAGCTGTCCTAGTATTGACACCATCCAAGCTGTATTTTTTAAGTTGTATTTTAACTTGAGATACACTCCTGCCATTTAAATATTCAGCTTCATAAAAAAATACTCGGATCAAAGAGTTTTAAAGTTTTGACAGAGCTATCCCTCACTGATACTTGTCACCTTAACAAATTGACACAATTTAACAACTCCACAAAGTTTCCAATACATCCTTCACCCCCACATATTGTTTTCTGACAGAATTTTTAATACACGGTCCCATTAAACTACAATAATTCACCTTCGATTCTTAAATACCCGGGTCATAACACTTTATAATTTCAACAAGTCTACAACTCTCACCCATACGCAAACCCAACCAAGCACTATCATACTTATCTTCCCAATCAGTGACAGTACATGAATCCGTGTAAGATTCATTAAGAATACCAGGGTCAAAACAAATGATAGATTCAAAAAATTTGCGATTATGCTCATTCATTTCAGTACTCTGAATCAGAGACCAATTCATGTCTAAAACTTCCCGTGGTTTGACTATTTCTATCCCAGTTACAAAATTATTGGCATCCAACTAAAACATTCCATCAAAAATCTCTTACGACATCAATAGAAATCATTTTCTCAACATAAATATAAATTATATCAAGAGAGGTGAGATCATGTTTACCCGGAGAATGTTCAACGAGAATTGTTGCCTAGAAAGTATCATCGAGGAGTCATTTGCATAATATGAAGTTTCCTTGCTTTCTTCTTCCATGATTTCTGAACATTGAACTTTGAAGTTACCAATAGTTTGAGAATTCACTAATAGATGTGTGGCATCACAATTTTTTGAGAATCCAGTTCTGACTCCTCAGAAAATTTCCCCGTATCAGAACTGGTTTCAAAATCTCCATTAATTTCGCCACTATCAAATCTTCTATCCAAAGTTTCAGAAAATTATATCCATGAAACATCTCCCTATATCATAAGAAATTGTTTCATAAAAACTCTAGCTTGGCCGACCAAGTGATGTTAAACCGCGTTGAGCTTATCTTCTTCTTTGATTCAGTCTTTGAAGGTGTTTTCACAAGACCTGATCAAATTTTGGGGGTTATCTCCGTGAAACAAAGGTAACTTCATGGACAATTTGGCGTCCATTTCAATCCAAAGCTCGTCAATTTCATCTACTTGCTCACCTTGTTCCTCACACTGACCTTGAGTCGATTCTTCAACATCCATAGCCATCCAAACCTCTGAAAACAAATAATCATCTTGTTGTGCGGAATGGAGAAAGAACAGAAAATATGAACGAAAATAACAAGACACAAGATTTACGTGGTTCACCAATTTGGCTACATCCACGGGAGACAGATTCACTATAATAGGTAGCAGGTTACAGACGCCAAGAAACTGGCCAGATTTCTACCTATCTAAGTGCAGAGCAGAATTAATGTTTACAGAGAGAAGAGAGACACTTTATATATTGTCTCCACTAAACCCTAACAAACCGGGATTGGAACAAAACACAATTCGGTCCAAATCAACATCAGTCCAAATTGGAATTGGAATCATATTCTTATCATAATTGTAGATGTAGTTGTATTCCAGGCGAGGGTCGCAGAAGCGGCTATTACAGTATTCAAGGCATACCAACAAATCTCCACCTTGACTTGAATCCTCAAAGTAGAAAACTCCAGATGCACCATTACAGTGCCAGATGAGTAGACTTCGCCCTCCACTCCCGGGACTGCCCATAGAGCACCTAATCAGCTCTGATGTTCAGCAAGTCCAAACAACGTTGAAACTTGCTATGTGGAACAGGTTTGGTGAACATATCAGCGGGGTTGTCAGCAGTTCCCACTTTCTTCACCCTGATTCTCCTCTCACTCCTCAGGAAATGATATCTGACATCAATATGCTTGGTCCTCTCATGATGGACCTGATCCTTGGCTATGCAGATTGCACTAAAACTGTCACAATATACAGTAGCCTGATCATGATGTAGACCAAGATCACTAACCAGCCCTTTCAGCCATATTCCCTCCTTTGCAGCCTCTGTCAGAGCCATGTACTCTGCTTCCGTAGTAGACAACGTCACTGTAGGTTGCAAAGTCGCCTTCCAACTAACCACAGAACCTCCCAAAGTGAATACATAACCAGTCATCGATCTCCTCGTGTCAACATCACCAGCATAATCAGAATCAGAGTAGCCTGTAACTAAGCACTCGGTATCACCTCCATAAATGAGACCCACATCAGACGTACCTCTAAGATACCTGAAGATCCTCTTCACAGCTTGCCAATGTTCCTTTCCCGGTTGCCCCATAAACCTGCTCACAACACTGACTGCCTGTGCTAAATCTGGCCTCGTGCAAACCATAGCATACATCAAGCTTCCCACCGCGCTGGCATAAGGAACCCGAGACATATACTCCTTCTCCTCGTCTGACTGAGGAGCAAACATGGTGGTGAGATGAATATTTGCAGCACTAGGAGTGTCTATAGGCTTGCCTGTAGACATGCCAAACCTAGCCAACACTTTCTGAATGTAGCCTTTCTGTGACAAGGAAAGCTTCCGCTGACTTCGATCCCTAAGAATCTCCATTCCTAGTATCTTCCGAGCTACACCCAGATCCTTCATCTCAAACTCAGCACTAAGAAGTCCTTTCAACTTCTGAACCTCGTGCTTACTCTTTGTGGCTACCAGCATGTCATCTACATAAAGCACCAGATAGATGAATGACCCATCTCTCAACCTGCTGTAGTAGACACAACAGTCATAAGCACACCTCGTATATCCCAGCTGAAGATGTAACTGTCAAACTTCTTATACCACTGCCTCGGAGACTGCTTAAGTCCATACAAAGACTTCTTCAACTTGCAAACATACTTTTCCTTGCCAGGAACCTGGAAACCATATGGCTGAGTCATGTACAACTCTTCCTCCAACTCTCCATGTAGAAAAGCGGTCTTCACATCAAGTTGCTCGAGCTCCAAATCCTGATGTGTCACCAAGGCTAGCAACACTCTGATGGAAGTGTGTCTGACCACTGGTGAGAAAATCTCATTATAGTCTACCCCCTCCCTTTGACTGAAACCTCTTGTAACAACTCTTGCCTTGTACTTGACTCCCTCTGCAGGTGATATTCCTTCCTTCTTCTTGAAAACCCATTTGCAACTGATTACCTTTCTCCCTTGAGGCTGTTTGACCAATTCCCATGTCTGATTCTTCTGAAGAGACTCCATCTCATCTCCCATTGCAGCAAGCCATTTATCAGCATCAGTACATGAAGTAGCCTCTCTGTAGGTGGATGGCTCATGAGTATCCACCTCCTCAGCAACCTGTAGTGCATAACCCACCATATCCTCAAACCCATATCTCTTTGGCGCCCCAACTCTAACCCTCCTGGGTCGATCCTGAGCTAAACTGCGGACTGTAGCTCCTGATGGTTGAGAATCTGGTGGTGGAGATTCCGGTATCTCAGATTCTTTCTGTGGCTCTTGATTCACCTCAAATTGTTCCAATCTATATTCACCTTGAGTGACTTCAAGCTCCACCTGTTTATCAACTCCACTAGTTTCTGGCACAACTGTGGGCTTCACCATAGATCTAAGCAAAGAATTTTCATCAAAGACAATGTCCCTGCTCAGAATAACCCTCTTCTTAGACGGAGACCATATCCTGGAGCCTTTAACTCCATCTCCATAACCCACAAAGACACCCTTCTTGGCTCGGGGCTCTAACTTACCATCACTAACATGATAATAAGATGTACAACCAAAAACTTTTAACTTGGAGTAATCAACAACTTTACCTGACCACAACTCCATAGGTATTTTGCACTCTATAACCGTGTGAGGCCCGCGGTTGATCAGGTAACAAGCTGTACTCACCGCCTCTGCCCAGAATCTCGTTTCTAAACCAGCATTAGAGAGCATGCACCTCGCTCTCGCCAGCAATGTCTGATTCATCCGCTCAGCTACGCCATTCTGCTGTGGCGTATTCCTGACTGTATGATGATGAGCAATCCCTTCATCCCTACAAAACTGATCAAACTCAGACGAGCAGAATTCCAGCCCATTATCAGTTCGAAGCCTCTTGATAACCCAAGTCATCCTTGAGTAATCATCAATCAGAGAAACAAAGTACCTGTGACCTCCCAGCGACTCAACTCGGGAAGGTCCCCAACAATCAGAATGGATGTAATCCAATGTGCCCTTTGTTCTATGAATTGCCTTAGGGAACTTGCTGCGGTGATGCTTCCCAAAAATACAATGCTCACAGAAGTCCAAACTCTTGACCTTGTGGCCACCAAGAAGATCATATTTCGACAGAATCTGCATCCCTCTTTCACCCATATGACCAAGCCTCATATGGCATAACTTAGTCATATCATCCTGGTGAACCTCCGAAGATGCAACATTAACCAGTAACATTGGATAGGATGAGATATTTGGGAGAATCCATAACCGTGGAACCTTGTAGAAAATACAAAGTACCATGCAGAACACCTTTCAGAGCCAGCCTAGAACCTTTGCAGACACGCAGAACTCCATCACTCCCTGAGTAGACGAAACCCTTTCTATCCAACGTAGGAAGAGAAATCAGATTCTTTGTCATCGATGGAACATGCCTGACATCGTTCAAAGTACAGAAACTACCATCATGCGTCCTGATCTTGATTGAACCAATCCCAACTACCTTGCACGCAACACCATTTGCCGTAGTAATGATGCCCTCAGCTTGCTCATAAGTTGAGAAATAATCTCTCCTTGGGCATACATGGTAAGATGCCCCAGAATCAAGAAGCCACGCATTAGAATGATTATTTTGCCCAGTAACAGCTAGAGCAAAATCATCTTCAGAACTGAAATCCCCTTCAGCCACAGCAGCAGTACCAGATGTACTCCCAGATTTACTAGCCTTCTTCGGACACTCCTTTTTCCAATGCCCCTTCTCCTTACAGTAGTTACAAACATCATTGGCCTTGGGACCCTTTGAAGATGACTTCTTGCCCTTCTTCTTACTGCCGGTTCCCTTGCCCTTTGTGTTTCCGTCACTAGCAAACAAGCCAGAGGCCTGACTTTCTGTACCTGTACCGTTTGCCTTATGTCGCAACTCTCTACTATGGAGAGAGGATCTTACTTCCTCCAGAGACACAGAATCTTTACCAACAATAAATGACGGAACAAAATTCTCATACGAAAGTGGTAAAGAAACTAGCAAAATCAAAGCAGCATCTTCATCTTCAATTTTCACATCTATATTTCGCAATTCTAATAACAAAGTATTCAATTGCTCTAGATGGTCTCTGAGTTGCGTACCTTCCTGCATTCGGAGACCGAAGAGGCGTTGTTTCAGAAGCAACTTGTTGGTTAGAGATTTCGTCATATACAAACTCTCCAACTTCAGCCACAGTTGTGCAGCAGTCTCCTGATCTGAGACCTCAGTGATGATTTCGTCCGCGAGACACAGCATAATCGTCGAGTGTGCCTTTTCTTCCAGACTCACCACATCGCCAGAACTGCTCGCGAAATCCTTCGTCAGCGGAGTCCACAAACCTTGCTGTTTCAGCAAAGCTCGCATCTTAATCTGCCATAAACTGAAACTGTTTCTCCCAGTAAACTTGTCGATCTTCACGTTCAACCCAGACATCTTTCTCCCCGATCAGCTCCGATCTGATGAGCCCAGAATCCGATATACCCACTACGGATATCGCCGGAAAAAGAAACCGCTCTGATACCAGTTTGTTGTGCGGAATGGAGAAAGAACAGAAAATATGAACGAAAATAACAAGACACAAGATTTACGGGGTTCACCAATTTGGCTACATCCACGGGAGACAGATTCACTATAATAGGTAGCAGGTTACAGACGCCAAGAAATTGGCCAGATTTCTACCTATCTAAGTGCAGAGCAGAATTAATGTTTACAGAGAGAAGAGAGACACTTTATATATATTTTCTCCACTAAACCCTAACAAACTGGGATTGGAACAAAACACAATTCGGCCCAAATCAACATCAGTCCAAATTGGAATTGGAATTATATTCTTATCATAATTGTAGATGTAGTTGTATTCCAGGCCAGGGTCGCAGAAGCGGCTATTACAGTATTCAAGGCATACCAACACATCTGATACTACTGCTCCCCATTCTTCTTCCTTTTTCACCAAAGTCATAAAAACCGATCAAGAAATCTAAAAATTTATCCCAAGAAGTTGCACCTTTTAAACCCTCAATAATAATTACTTTATCATATTACACTGTTAAAGTTGCTTTGAAAAGGAGATTGAATATCCACACCCAATATTAGGGTTTTTGCCATCAAAATATGGGATAACCCCTATTTCAAAATCACTTGAAATCCAAGTACGATTGACTTGAGATTCACCAAAAAATTCACTCCGAGGAATGCCGACTCTGATACCACTTGTTACAATCAGAGAAATTACCAAAAGAAACCTTTAGAATTAGGAGAGAAAGAATAGTTGTACTCCAGCTCAAAAAACCATACAATCTTAGCAAAACACAATTAAAAATCCCTGCCAACTACCTCATTCAGCTTTATACTTCGTTCTCTAAGTGATAACTACCCTGAATAGCCTTCTAGCTAATGCTGCTAACCTCTCTTTATTCAGTTGGCAGAAGAACCTGCCTAACAACCTTTCCTTCACTAGCCGTTGAGACTATTATTGGGTTGTAAAAAGGCCTTTTAATTCTTTTTGATAATGACAAAATGGTCATGATTCAACCTAACTCATTTACTAATGTATCATGATGGGATGGATTATAAAAAAAATTAATCTACGGGTTATCTTTTATGATCCAATGGGTTAAAACTCATTTTATTCAATGAATCATTATATTTGTTTTAATAATTCATTACTCAATAAAGTCAATAAATCATGTACTGTTTAATTAGTGATCATTATTATAATAACTTACACTTTAAAATTATAACATTTAACTAGGTATAAAACCTCATCATCATGAGACCATTGTTTGGACAACGTGTACACATGGGGTCACGTGTCCTCCAATGATTCAAAGTGCGGGCCGATTGGGTTGGGCCAGCTCTGGGTTGGACTCGGGTTGAGTTTGAATTCAAACCGAGCAGGTAAGGATCTATTCAAATTTGGGCCCGGGTCACGTTTGCCTTAAGGCCGGGTAGTGGGGTTTTAATATTTTTCTGGGAATGACGTTCATGTCGGGTTTGGGGTTGGGTTCAGGTTGAGTTCATGTCAAGGCCTGATTGAATTTGGGTCAAGATTGTGGAATATTAGTTTTAGACCCGTGTTGGTCAGGCCGTTATGATGTTTTAGGTCCGAGTCAGCCTATTCAGGTCTTGGGCCTGGGACAGTAGGGTTTCAAGCCTGGGTCCATCAAGTTTAGGTTTTGGTCAGGGATTTGTTTGGTCGGGTTTCAGTCTCAGGTTGTAGGGTTAGGTTTCAGGCTCAAGTTATCGAAACGGGTTCCGAGCCATGTTGGCCGGGTTGGATTGGGTTTTGGATTTCAGTCAGTCAGTCAGATTAAGGATTTTAACCCTTGGTTGGCTGGCTTTCGGGTCGGGTCGGGTCTAGATGGTATTTCAGGCTGGGTTAGTCAGGTTGGGTTTCAAGACGAGGTGAGTCATATTTTTGGTTTGGTGTCCAAGTTGTTGAGTCAGGTTTTGGGCCTAATCAGTCAAGTTTTGGATTTCAAGTCTGGGTTAGTCATGTCTTGATTTGGATTTTGAGCCTAAATCGGGCATATTAGATTTTAAATTGAAACAAAGTATTTTTCACGTCAAATATTTTATTTTTTATATAATATTTCTTATTTTTTTCACATTCAAAGACACGTTTAAATATATTTTAACTTATAAAATACAATAATTAAATTTAAAAAATACAATTTTAAAGTTAATAAATAAAGTGCTAGTCCATAAACTTATAGACGGACATGCCACCTTTTTCTCACTAGCCCAAATAACATTAAGAAAAAATAGAAATAAAAGTATATGAAAATAAGTGGTGGGTCATAAATGAGAGATAATAGTTTGAAAAAAAATAAGGCATGTATCTCGAGTTGGAAGATTGAGAAATGAATGTCAATAGAATAGATATATAGTAAATTATTAATGTTATTAGATATGGCAAAATTATAAACACTGATGAGTTCCATTCAAATTCACCCTGAAATAATACACACCGACCAAAAATTTTCGTAACAGTCAAATAAACACACCATTCAAATTCACCCCCAAATAACACCCACCGACAATAGAGAGTCGTTACAGTCAAACAAGCGCATCATTCAAATTCACCCTCAAATAATACACGGACCAGAGATTACCGTTACATTCAAACAAACACAACCGATAGCGTGGCTGATATTAGATTAGCGTAACAGTCAAATACTTCCATAATTGGCTGCCAGAACATACATATTATATAAAAGAAAGCAGAACATACATTCAAAGGATTGAAACTCAAGACAAATTAAGAAGCCATGAAAGCAAAGTACCCGTATGTTGTTTGGGTAGTTGTACTCAGAATCTGGTTCATAAACGCTTCAGCGTTCAATCGAAGCAGCTTTCCAGATGGGTTTTTGTTTGGAACTACCTCAGCTGCCGTTCAAGTACGTCTCACAACTTATAATCTAATTACTGTACTTTGAGTTTTACTATCTTTTTATTTAATTTTTCCCCATTTATTTATATGCAGTATGAAGGTGCTGCATTTGAAGGTGGAAAAGGACCAAGTATTTGGGATAACTTCGCCAATCGATTCCCAGGTTTCTTCTTCTTTTCTTTAAAATAAAAAATATTTTTTTAAAAAAATTCTAACGAATTGAATTCATTCCTTGTAGCTCTTAGGGCAGGTTTAATTAATCTTTACGAGTGGGGTGAAAAGAAATATTAATAGAGCTTTCTCTGATGATTTCATACATCACTTAAATGCAAAACTAGTTTAGACTGTGCAGTTAAATTATAAAAATGTAAACATATAACGGGGAAAATCGACAATAATTTGAAAGGGCCTGGGTATTTTCTCAAGTACCCTATCATAAATATGGTTTGTTTTATGTCTGTCAATTGGATTTTTTGAGTTATTTTTACTACCCTAAATCCAAAAAATGGTCTAAAAACAACATATATACCATTATTATAATATGTTAATGGTTTTAATTCTCCACCATATATAATCAATCATAACTTATTAACATACAAATATTATAATATGTTAATGATTATAATTCTAGACTACATATAATCAATCATAACTTGTGAAAATATATAACTTCTAAAGATGTATTTAAAACCATAAATATCTCATTATAATATAGATATATATATATATATATATATTGAAGAAAATCCAAAGAAACACATAATCTGGAATAATAATGTTCAGATTTTTTTTTACAATGATATAGTACATTTGATAGAAATATATATACATATTTATTTATTTATTTATATACAACAATGTCTTGTTTTAGACTGACTAACTATTAAATGAGAATATTTTATAATTTTTGAGAATAATAAGGTCATTTAATATTTATTTTTATTCATTGCAATGAGGTATATACAAATAATTATGATAACCTTCAAAATGAATGTCAACATATAAATACTTACTTTTTAAATAATTTGAATGAAATATAATAAATTAATTAATTTTTATTGTATTCAATATATAACGTTTTGCAACTAAATGAATTATTTCACTTCATAACTCATATAGTTTTCTTTAAATGACTAAACTTTAAAATTCTAAATAAAACTTAATATCATTATTTTAATTAATGAACACGCGATGGTACTCCACGAGTACTTAACAACAGAGATTCCTACACGTTTTAAGAAAAACTCTACCTACTCAGAATGCTAGCGCGCTTGCTAAAAAATAAAAACCACAAACTGATTTTCCAACTTATTGTACCGTTCACATTTAATTAATTTGGAGATTGATTTTAGTTAATTGTACTACTTGCAATCAGAATCAACGTCATGTTGTCTTGAAATGCATACAATTTGTATCACAGATAAGATATTCAACAGAAGCACTCCAGGTGTGGCCGACGACTTCTATCATCTATACAAGGTAATATTTGAATTATCTGTACAATTAGTAGCAATTGTATATAGCAAATGCACAATCAGTAACAGCTAGTGCACTGAAACGTCAACATGCCATAACTTTCATGTATTCAGGTAAAACTATGAAGCATGAGGCGAAATGGATACAAACTATAATGCATTTAAAAAATAATAATGAACGATAATACAATTAAACTTGATCTTTAAATTAGTTTCAATGTATTTATACGCCATGGTTCACGATTTTTGAAAAATGACATTATTTAGTGTCCAATTAATTCCATCTTTCGTATTTTGTCCGGATGAAAGTCTAATTTTATTATTCAGTGGAGACTTACTAATAACTATGTTATTTTATCTAACTGGTATTGATATATATGCACACTATATGTGGCACAACGTTTATTCAACAAAATATTTTTGTTTAAACAGGAGGATGTGAAATTGATGGAATTTTTGGGATTTAATGCGTTTCGGTTTTCCATCTCTTGGTCTAGAATTTTGCCCCGTAAGTATAATGATGCTTGTTAATTTTAATGTTTCTACCCTAGTTATTATGAACATAATATAAAGAATTTAAGAAAATAATACTATATAATTTGGATATAGGTGGGAAGCTAAGTGGAGGAGTAAACAAGGCAGGCGTTGCCTTCTACAACAATCTCATCAATGAGCTCCTATCCAAGGGTTAGTTCAGACGGCTAATTATCTTTTTTTTTAAAAACAAATATTTATGAGTTATTTCTTGTTTCATTTAGTTTTAATGGAATACTCTCAGATAGTTGAGTGCGTCTCTTTAAAGACGGTCTTTCCATAAGTCATGGAAAGACCAAGGTTTAAAGTGTAAATTAGAAGAAATTAAGATAAAATTTTCGGGTTGCATGACCGGGTTATAAATTTTATAACTACTACATGTTACATACTAAATTTTTAATGTTGCAACTAAAACCTTTTACCTTTTATTATTCGAATTAAACTCCGTCTTTCCCTAAGCATATGGAAAGACCGTCTTTCCCTAAGCATATGGAAAGACCGTCTTTCCCAAGGCTTTGCCCAGATAGTTAGGCTTAAATTTTTTATTGAAACGAATTAAAATAAACATACTGAAAATTAGAAAGAATAGGCAAGGATCATATTTAAATAACAGGAAGATGAAAGTTTTCTGAAGTGCAAATAGCCAATAACATGACCTGATATGAGTAGTACGAATCAAAGCATATTAATTCGTAAAATTGAAGTTTCTGCCACTCATTCCTGTACACAGTTAGACTAAGAATGCGAGAGGGGTATCGTAATTGTTCAATAATTTTGATTAGGAATAAAGCCCTTAGTGACGATTTACCATTGGGACATGCCGCAAGCACTTGATGATGAGTACGGTGGCTTTCTGAGTCCACGTGTTCTGTAAGTACACCCCTCATCAGTGATGAATACGAGTAATTAGCCAGGCTAATGTTGGAGGATTAGTAGTTAATTATGTTCATGCTCAGGGATGACTACCTGGAATTTGCGGAACTCTGCTTCAAGGAATTCGGAGACAGAGTAAAGCAGTGGATGACTTTTAATGAGCCATATGTCATCGCTCGCTACGGCTACGACCTTGGAACCTTTGCTCCCGGCCGGTGCTCCAGTTGGGTATCCCCCGCTTGCCCCGCCGGAGACTCAGCAACCGAGCCTTACATTGTAGCCCACCATGCTCTTCTTGCCCACGCTGCCACCGTCAAAATATACAAGCAAAAGTACCAGGTAGTTTCGAAATTGTTGTGCTTTGTGGTCAGTACTGCTTGTCAGTTTATAAGCTAATGTATGGTTCGATTTGTATATGTAGGGCACTCAACAGGGGGAGATAGGGCTAAACTTGGTGTGTCATTGGTTTGAACCTTACTCCAGTAGCAAGGACGACCTTAGTGCAAGGCAAAGAGCCCTCGATTTCATGGTTGGATGGTCAGTTTCTCAACTCCATACAATGTCTCCCATACATCTCCCCACCCAGTTTCTTGTTTCAATTGTTTTTATTTTGACGAGAAAACTGATATTTTCCCTGCTGTTTTCTGAAGATAATATGATTCCGCACCATCAAAACTAAATCCGAAATTTTCCTGGTTTATTTTCAGGACCATGCATCCATTGACATATGGGGATTATCCACATAGCATGCGAAAATATGTGAAACATCGGTTGCCCAAATTTACCCCGGAGCAGAAAGGAACCCTGAAAGGTTCATTCGATTTCATTGGACTAAGTTATTATACAGGAAAATATGCAGCTCATGACCCCACCCTCCAGAATAAGACCAGCGTAGCAAGCTCAACGGATTCTCTCGCTCGGATTTCTCGTAAGCTCAAAGCATTAGTATTATCTCAATTTTACTTTCAGAATTTCATACATGTATAGGCTAATTAATTAACCACTTTATTGCTTGTCTTTTTCATGCTTTTCTTTCCTAGTCGACAGAAATGGACAATACATTGGTGAGCAGGTATGTTGCTCTCACTGATTACAATGTGCTGTTGCTGTATGATTTCATCCCCTAAAATAAATATCACGTTGGAGTGATTAAACTGAACTTAATATTAACTGAGTTGAATGGTAATGAAGTTAAATTGAAAATAACTTAATATAAGATTATCGTGTTTTGTATCTAATGTCCTTTAGAAAGCTGTACAATATTATTAAAATTAACTTTTTAGTGACATCCGTTAATTGTATACTTTCAAAAATATTTTTTGGCAGACTGGATCTCCTATATACTGTATCTACCCGAAGGGTCTCACAAAAGTTCTTTCTTATATCGATAAGAAATACAAGAAGCCATCGATTTACATCACAGAAAATGGTAATAATAATTGATGATTTTGCCTCTTTCTTCTAAATTCCAGTTTTGTGTTTTATTAATTTCTCGAATTCCAATTTGTCTGAAGGAATCGCTGATGTCAATAATAAGACGTTAAAAGAGAGTATCAATGATCCGCATCGGTCGAATTTCTACCACGTCCATCTCCTAGCTCTTCAACAAGCCATAAAGTGAGCTCGAATGTCATCAAAATCATTTCAATTTACCTTTACGTTTCTTACTTGTGTAAAACCTAATTACAGTAAAATTGCTAAAATCAATATTTTTGGTATGTTTTGCAGGAAGGGGGTGAATGTGAAGGGTTATCTTGCATGGTCATTTCTGGACAATTTCGAGTGGGCGTCTGCTTTCCGTTTGAGGTACGGATTAGTTTACGTGGATTTTAAGGATGGGCTGAAACGCTACCCCAAAAGCTCCGCACTTTGGTTCAAGCAGTTCCTCCACATCGACTAACAATCTAAGATGCTTTCAGAGAATCATATGGAAAGCATTTGTTTTCAAGTTTCAACATGATTGAATGTACAAGTACCTTTATGGGGCAATTTTTTACAAGAAAATATATAAATGCAATATTATATTATTACATAAAAGATAATTAAGAGAAACTACATACTTATTTTCTAATTATAGCGTTGCAAAAAATATTAAAATTTAATGACGGAATTTTTTTTGTCATGATAAATCGTTACTAAATACACCATACAAATACATGATTCCGTCGCATGTGAGACCGTCTTATAGTAAGACCGACTACTAGAAAACAAGTACATATTCACCGTTATGTCAGTGCTGAGAAGTAATACCAGTGCACCGGTAATCTGTCAAATGAACCAAAATACTAGTGTTTATGAATAAATCCAGCACGGGCACACTGAATAACGGTGCCTATGAATAAATCCAACACCGGTACACTGAATACCGGTGTCAGATGCCAGTGCATTTAAAGAAAAAATGTCTGAATTTAATATTTTTCAGCACCATTTTTGGATGAATGATATATACCGGTGCTAATAACGATGTCTATGACTGGAATAGTACCGGTGTTTGATCCATAGAAAATTTTTGAAACATGGATTTATAGTATGAATTACTCTTGAAAATGGGTTTATGGTATGAGTTACTCAAGAACATCTACTAGCGCTTTCCAACATTCACCACAAAATTCATTTATTTAATATTTCTGTATTTAGGCAAGAATAACAAAAATCGTGTATTTTGGAGCAATGAATAATGGGGTAACACAATTTTAGGCCACATTGTAATTTTCCAAGATTGTGTAGAAGTAATCAATGTTGACTTTCAAGACCCTTCCACACACTCATACATGCCCAAATCACAAAGCCGCAATCATATATTATCAAATTGCATTTTGGTGTTGCCAATTTTGTTATTCAACAACTCCAACTTTCTTGGAGGGATCTAAGTGCAAAAAGTTAAAAAAATTACTTATAACTCCAAATTGAAATACACTCAAACGTGATGCTACCCTATACACCCCATTCTATTTTCCAAATCTGTAACGGAATACTAATTTAGTAACAAGTCACAAGAACATATCAATATTCCTTTCCGATTTCCCTTTGCTAATTACTTCTAAGTATTCAATGCTAAGTTACTCTAGAATATGTACTAGCGTTTTCCAATATTTCACCAAAAAAGAAATTATTTTATATTTTTATATTCAGGCAAGAATAACAAAAATCATGTATTTTGGAGCAATGGATAATGGGGTAACACAATTTTGGGCCATAGTGTAATTTTCCATAACCATGTAGAAGTAATAAATGTTGACTATCGAGGCCCTTCTGTTCATGCATACATGCCCGAATCGCAAATTGCAATCGTATATTTCTGCATTTTGGTGTCCCAGTTTTGTGGTTCCACAACTCCAACTTTCTTGAAGGGACCTAAGTGCAAAAGGTAAAAAACTTTACTCGTAACTCCAAATTGAAATACGCTCGAACGTGATACTACCTTATATACCCTCATTTTATTTTCCAATTCTGTAACAAAATATTTATCAACAATCGGGCACAAGAACCTATCCATAGTTCTTTCTGATTTCTCTCTCTTACTTCTAAGTAATCAACTATAAGTTACTCTAGAACATGCACTAGCGTTTTCCAATATTTCACCAAAAAATCATTTATTTTCTATTTTTCTATTTTTATGCAAGAATAACAAAAATCGTGTATTTTGGAGAGAAGGATAATGTCGTAATGACATTTTGGGCAATAGCATAATTTTCCATAAATATTTTGGATGCGCTTCCGTTCACCCATTGCAGCCCAAATTTTGAACACACAATTGTCTCTTATTTATTTATGTTTTTCCATCTTCAAATTTGTGATTTTCCGTCTACAATTTCTTCTATGGACCTAGTAAAATTAAAATTTTAACTTAGAGATCAAATAATACCAGAACTGCAACACCCCTAAACCCAAACGCAAGTGTCGGGTCGGGTCTGGGCATGCTACTGAAAGTGCTAACGGTAATGAGCAAATAAATTTTATACGGAAGTGATTTGGATAAATTCAAAAAACCTAACTTTATTATTACAGTGACAGGATTATTACAAATGTTAAATGGAAGTTTCACCTAACTGTTACAGAATCAAAGTTCACTTTAAAACTCCTAACACTTTGCCCATGATCTTTATCAAACGAAGTAAAGACAACAAGCACTCTTCTCTTACTGTTCTTCGTCACCTGAAAAGGGGTTGTTTAACTAGGGTAAGCCCCTTGCTTAGTGAGGTTCCATTGCCAGTATTTACCCAGTTGAGTTTTAGCGATCACATAATAATAATTAACAATTAACAACTAGCCACGTATGTCCAAGCACACAGTAAAAAGGATACGAGTGGTTAATGTTGAGTTGCCACCAAATGCCTATATGGCAACTATGACTAACATACACGACATAACCCAGTCAGTGATGGCCGAAGGCTATCAGTTCAGAATTCATTTTTCCATTCATATTGGTGTTCAGTTACGAGTTCGTATCAGTCAGGTGGTTATGCTAGCATACCAAACTCCACGTGTAGCCGGTCTAATCAGACGGTCCAGTCAGTACCATTCCCTGCCGACTTTGACCAAACTACAATCGCATCGGGGCCCCCAAAATTCACAGACAGGTAATCAAGTAGCAGGTACTTCAAGTTTGACACGGCAAGATAGAGTATAAGCCGGTCATCAGAGCAGTATATAATTCAAGTTTGACACGCTAAGATAAAGTACAAGCCGATCTTTCACAGAAAATATCATAGCAGTTATATAGTTCAATTTCACGATAATCTAGTACATTATGATAAAATACACACTTAATTCAACAGTCAGTAAATACCATCATTTGAGTGTAACCGTCATATCTCTCTCTTATGACTCAAGTATTGAGTAGAAAGGTTCGAGTATCAGGTTTCAAGTACCGGGGTTCGAGCAGATGAGTTCGGGTACAGGGGTTCGAGTACCCGTAGTCGAGTTCGAGTACAGGAGGTTCGAGTAAAGAATTCGAGTGGAGAAGGTTCAAGTGGTTTAGGTATCAGGTGGTACTGTTTCGAGTGGTGAGGTTCAGTTGGAGAGATTCTAAAGGTACGGGTTCAGTTGGTGAGGTTCAAGAGGTAAGGTTCTAGTGGCACTAGTTCGAGAGGTAAGGTTCGAGAAGTGAGCTCGTAAAGGTTTCAGTGGTACTAGTTCAAGAGGTAAGGTTCGAGAGGTAAAGGTTTCAGTAGTACTAGTTCGAGGGGTACAGTTCGAGAGGTAACGGTTTCAATGATTGATGTGTTATATTTAGTTGTTAATTTTTGGAAGAATTTAGTGATCTTTTATGTGATTTCTGGTACTTAATTGATTTATTTTGTTGATAGATCACTATTTTTGGAGCAAAGCTGTATTGGAGCGGAAGAGCTATTTTTGGAGCATTATGATGCTATTCCAGCTATCCTTAGTCGGAATCCTTCATGTGGCAGAATTGTGCTTCGTTTAACGATCACTGAGTTGCTCCGTGTATCGATCCGATTAATGTGAAGCTGATGAAAGGGGGATTGTTATACTCTTTTTTCCCGAAAGGGTTTTTAATGAGGTAACGATCCCGATCCCTCGTTAGGGAGTTTACGGAGTTGGAGTCCAGAAGAAAATCAGCCCAGAAAATTCAGCACTGTGATTGGGCCGTTATGAAGTTATGAAGCCCAAGACTTGGATTAATTATTTATTCCAAGTTAGAATTTAATTGTAATTAGGCTGAATTTAAGTGGAAGAATATTTCTTTTTGGATAAGAATTTTAATTTTCCAAAATTAGTTAGGATTTGGGTTTTAATTTTAGTATAAATATAATCGTGAGAGGAGGAAAAGGAAAAGAAAATCGGAGAGCTGGACTTGGGCTTTGTTTTTGGTTTGGACGAAAACAGAGGAGACGCTGAGGATTTATATAGATTATTTTAGTTTGCTGGAGAGGGATCATTCAGAGAGTTTTGTTTTGCTGGGCGAGAGAAAACAAAAGCAGAGACCAAATTCTCATTGTTTTTATTATTGTTTTCTTTGTGAGAAAACCGCAAGGCAGCATTATTTTCATTGGTAATTATTCTTTCTTCTTATTATTTTTTCGATTGTTAACATGTTTAATTTCGAATCGCTTGTTCTATTTAATATAATCATGAGTAACTAAATTCTTAATCGGCGAGGTTAATTCGATGGTTCATGAATTGTGAGGCTTCGGGTTTTCAGAGATTTAATCCTATGAGTTTTTAATTGTTTATGCATAAAATTTATGCTTGCTTGTTTGAGTTTGATCACCTCAATCTTGTTAGGCTATGGCTAATTAAGTAGCACCTCCTGTGAAAAACAGATAACAATTATGACTGTAATAACAGGATGATAAACAATTAATTGGATGAACTGCATGCAAATACGTGCTTGTTGTCTAAATTGGGTTCCCTAGTTCTTAAGATCGTTAAGATATAACTAGTTTAGCAAATACTTGCTAGGAATATCTTAATTAGGAAGATCACGGGTTTAGCAAATACTTGCTCGCGATTGGAAATTTAAGGGGAATTAAGGGGAAATAGCAAATACTGTTCCTGCTTATAACCAATTAATTCATGGGGGTTAAATGACTTTTGAGTAGTCGATGATCAAGGAATGAACCAAAGATTAACCTATGCCGATCCTTTATTATCCATATATTTGTTCGTAATTTATCTCTGCATTTTTCTGCATTATTTTGGCCCTATTTTTAGCTTAGTAATTCATTAGTTTATCAAATAAATCTCAAATCTTAGGCGTGGTTGCTAAACCAAACTTTGTTGGTAGTTTAAATTTGATAGAAATTACACCGTTCTCTGTGGGATCGACTCTGCTTGCTACAGTACTAATTTCATCATTATAGTTTGCAGATTATTTTGGTGAGTGAGACGACACTCACCAATGATATTAGTTCGAGAGGTACAGGTTCAAGAGGCGAGTTCAGGAGGGACATTTCGGGTGGTACCGTTCAAGGGATACAGTTTTGAGGGTACAGTTTGGGAGGTACAGTTCGAGAGGTAATGGTTCGGGAGAAGGTTTCTAGAGGTAAGGTTTCAGGGTACTAGTTTGAGGGGTAAAGGTTTCAGGGTACTAGTTCGAGGGGTAAAGGTTTCAGGGACACATGTTCCAGGGGTAAAGGTTTTAGGGAACTAGTTTGAGGGGTAAAGGTTTCAGGGACACATGTTCGAGGGGTAAAGGTTTCGGGGTACTAGTTCGAGGGGTAAAGGTTTCAAGGAACTAGTTCGAGGTGTAAAGGTTTCTAGGGTACTAGTTCGAGACATAGGTTCGAGGTGTATTGTTCTATAGGTAAAGGTATTAATAAAACTAGTTTGAGATATACAGGTTTCCAGTGGCAGTTCGAGAGGTGAGGTTTTCAGAGGGGGGTTCGAGAGGTGAAGTCTTTCAGTGGGTCTGATAGGTGAAGTTTTCAGTGGGAGGTTCGAGAGGTGAAGGGTTCTGTAGGGATTCGATAGATGAGGTTTTCAATGAGGTTCGAGAGGAGAAGTTTCTCAGTGGGGTTCGAGAGGTGATGGTTTCAGTAGGGGTTCGAGAGGTGGGATTTTCAGTAGGGGTTCGAGAGGTGGGATTTTCAGTAGGGGATCGAGAGGTAGAGTTGTGGCAGGGGTTCGAGAGGTAGTGTTTTGGCAGGGGTTCGAGAGGTAGAGTTTCAACAGTAAGGTTTTGAGAAGTAGAGTTTCAACAGGGGTTCAAGAGGTAGTGTTTGGGTAGAGCTTCAACAGGGGTTCGAGAGGTAGTGTTTTGGCAAGGGTTCGAGAGGTAGAGCTTCAACAAGGGTTTGAGAGGTGAAGTTTCAACAGGGGTTTGAGAGGTGGAGGGTTCCATTCGAGAGAGTCAGGTTCTGATGGCATTATATATATATAAACTTAGATTTTAACTCAATTCGTGCTAGGGTGATGCAACACTCATCTTAGTTAAACTTGGCTTGACAACCGCCGCTTCTACTTCACTGCTTAACCTTCTGAATATTTGTACTCAAAGTGTCTTAAGGCTGTAAGTTTTGGGGAGAATATCACTGATATTTATACTAAGTAAAATATAGGGTTCTGACACCTACCCAACCTAAAATTTTATCTTGTAAACCTTAAGCCTACTTGCCCAAAATTACTTTGGACAAACCTCTTCACGTCCGCCGTTCATTTCTTCCAGGTAATACCACTTGCCCCAAAAAAAATTTATTTTGGATAATTTTTTTCACATTCGTTGCCAGCTTTTCCTTCATGGTAATTTCTTGCATTTAATTATTCCTTTTCTCATTTATTTTCTTATTATTACTATTGTCATATAATATATATATATATATATATGTATGTATGTATAATTATGTATATTTTCTTTTTGGTAATTTCTCTTACTTATTTATTTATTTACTTATTATTATTAGTATCATTATATATATATATATTAATTTATTTATATATATACATATATATTTTGGAAAAATTAAAGGAAAGATTTGAATATGGGATAAAATTTAATTATTACATGTACTCTAATTCCATTTCGGTAGGGGTTTTCACAATCTCTCGCCCCCCCCCCCCCCCCCGGTAATGAATTTCGTCCCCAAAATTTCCATTCCCGGTGAACAATTCCGGGTAATTATTCTTCATTTTAGCTTCCAACTCCCATGTTGCTTCCTTGATCTTTTGATTTCTCCATAACACCAAGACCATAGGAATCTCCTTAGTTCACAAGGTTTTGATTTTTCGATCCAATATCTTCACAGGATTTTCCTCGTACATTAGCTTTCGTTCACTGCTAAGTCTTCATAGTTTAACACGTGTCCGAGGTCAGGGTAGTACTTTTTCAGAAGTGACACATGAAAAACATTGTGTAATTTTTCAGAAGTGTACTTTTTTCAACTAGCTAGGTAGGTTAAGTCGATACGCAACTGGCCTGACTCGCTGCACTATATCGAAAGGGCCAATGTACCTAGGATTCAGTTTTCCTTTCTTGCCATGCCGGACTAGACCCTTGTGAGGGGTTACCTTCAAAAACACCAGGTCACCCACTCCAAACTCCAAATCCCTCCCCCGATGGTCTGCGTAACTCTTTTGTCGACTTTGAGCCATCTGTAGGCGTTGCTTTATCAATTTGACCTTATCCACGGATTCCTCAATCCAAGGTATACTGGCCACTGGAAAAATCTTTTTCTATCCCACTTCGTCCCAAAAGAGGGGTGTCCGACACTTCCTACCATAGGGTATTTCATATGGGGCCATACCAATGGATGAATGATAACTATTGTTATAAGTGAATTCTACCAAAGGTAAATGAGTGTCCCAACTTCCTCCGAAATCCATAACACAGCTTCGGAGCAGATCCTCCAAGGTTTGAATTGTCCTCTCTGACTGACCGTCTATTTATGGATGAGCACTTGTACTAAAGTTCAATTTGGTTCCCAAAGCTTCTTGCAGTTGCCTCTAAAAACGGGAAGTGAATCTTGGGTCCCTATGGGATACGATAGTTATCGGCACCCCATGCAATCTTACAATTTCCCAGATGTATAGGACAATCCGTTTTTCCAAGGATTATTTAACGTTGATCGGTAGGAAATGAGCCGACTTGGTCAACCTATCAACCACCACCCATATTGCGTCAAAATGTTTTGGTGTGTGGGGTAATCCTGTCACAAAGTCTATTGTGATGTGATCCCACTTCCATTTGGGAATCTCCAATTGTTGTAACAACCCCGATGGCTGGCTTCTGATGCTCGGCCTTGACCTACTAGCACACTAAACAACATGTTACATATTCTGCTATGTCCCACCTCATATTATCCCAACAGTATCGTTGTTTCAGGTCTCGGTACATTTTGGTCTCCCCTGAGTGTACCGTATACTTGGATCGGTTAGCTTCTTCCAACACTCTTTGGGTGATTGCTAAATTTTGGGGTAGACAAAGCCTACCTCTACAAGTCAATATTCCTTCACGGTTCACTTCAAAGTTCGGCAACTTCCCTTCAGCGATAAGCTTTTTCTTCTTCACCAATGATTCATCCGACTCTTGAGCCTTTTAATCTCTGTGGGTAAAACCGTTTTTACCCTTAGATTGAAGAATACAAGTCGGTCATGTTTAGTCTCGCATTCCCAATTCTCTGCCTGTGATAACATCTCTGTCTTTTTTATCTAGATATGTGCCAAATTCACCTTCCGGCTTAGCACGCCTGCCACCACATTCACCTTGCCAGGATGATAATTGATTACACAGTCATAATCCCCCAAAAACTCCATCCACCGATGTTGGCGCATATTCAGATCCTTTTGGGAAAATAGGTACTTCAGGTTCTTATGATCTGACATTACTTCAAACGTGACTCCATATAAGTAATTTTGCCACTTCTTTAAAGCAAACACCACTGCAGCTAGTTCTAGGTCATGGGTGGGGTAATTCTTTTCATAAAGTTTCAACTTCCGAGATATATAAGAAACCACGTGGCCCCTTTGCATCAATACGCACCCTAGACCATCTCCTGAAGCATCAGTATATACTATGAATCCATCCTTTCCCTCAGGTAGGGCAAGGATTGGGGCAGTGGTCAGACGTTTCTTCAACTCTTGAAAACTGGATTCAGTCTTCTCATTCCATTCGTACTTAACTCCCTTCTAAGTCAAGCAGAATAAAGGGGATGCTAGCTTAGAAAAGTCTTTAACAAAATGCCGATAATATCCTGCCAGTCTAAGAAAGCTCCACACTTTTGTACTATTGTTCGGCACCCTCCAATTTAGAATTGTCTTAACTTTAGAGGAATCCATGGATATTCATTCCTTACTAATCACGTGCCCCAAAAAGTTCACTTGACTTAGCCAGAATTCACATTTGCTAAACTTGGCGTACAACTTGTGCTCTTTCAGCAGGTGTAATACCTTCCTTAGATACCCTTCATGCTCCTGCTGAGATTTGGAATAGACCAAGATGTCATCAATGAAGATGACAACAAACTTGTCTAGGTATGGCTAAAATACTCGATGCATGAGGTCCATAAACGTTACTGGTGAATTGGTTACTCCAAATGGCATTACCAGGAATTCATAATGACCATATCGAGTATTGAAAGTTGTCTTGGGTATGTCCTCCCTCTTCACTTGTAACTGATAGTACCCTTGTCGTAAATACAGTTTGGAAAATACGACTGCCCCTTGGAGTTGATCAAACAACTACTCAATAATGGGAAGAGGGTATTTATTCTTAATTGTCACATTGTTTAAGCCTCGATAATCGATACACATCCGAAGAGAACCATCCTTCTTCTTAACAAATAATACCGGGGCTTCCCACGGGGATGTACTCAATTGAACGAATCCTCGAGCTAATAAGTCTTCAAGTTGTAGCTTCAACTCCTGTAGCTCTAATGGCGCCATCTAATAAGGGGTTCGAGAAATGGGTGCGGCATCTGGTACTAGATCAATAGTAAACTCAGTCTCCCTTTCAGGAGATAAACTTACTAGTTCCTCTGGAAATACCTCAGGGAAGTCTTGGACCACAATTATATCTTTTCCTTTTAACTAGTCCACTGGCTTATTCAAGATATAAGACAATATTCCAGTTGCTCCCTTACAAATCATTCGTTGGCCTTTGACTCCCGCCACAAGTAATGAGGAGGATCTCTTCCTTCCCACATATACTTTAATCGGAAGTTCCCCGGGTCGACACAGCTTAACTTCCTTTGTATGACAATTTAACTGGGTGTGATTTTTAGCAAGACAATCCATACCAAGTATCACCTCATATCCTTTTAAAGGTAAAACAATTAAGTCTATGGGTAATTCCCAACGTCCCACATTTACCTCACAGTTTCTACATACACGTCCAATTAGGATTTTAATATCGTTTGTGGGAGTGCTAACTTCCAATTTATAGGGTAAGTCCTCTATTTTCTCTTCCATATTCTCAAGAAATGATTAACTAGCAAAATAATGAGAAGCACCGGGATCAATAAAAACTTTAGCTATTTTACCCAGGATATGAAGGGTACCTTCAATAACCTCGGTCGAAACCGAGGCTTCACTATCTTCCATCGCGTATACACGAGCCTGCACTTTTTGTTGACTGCCCCTACTTGCTCCTCCTTTCTGGGCAGGTTTGGCGACTGATGCCTGGGATCCCATGGGCTGAGACAAGCGACTCGGCTGAGCTTGCGAGCATTCGGATATCCTATGTTCAGAACTTCCACACTATAAACACTTGTTTGCCCTCTTCCAGCAATCCTGCTCATCATGGCCTCTCTTTCCACAGTACGTGCAATGCACTTAAGTTGTTCCTCTCGAGGCAATGCTTGAGCTCCTTGTCGTGGTCGAGGGTCGGGATGTGTCTCTCCTTGGGACTTTGTTTTGATCCAAGTTTACTCCATGCGGGCCGGGGATGTATACTGATTGGGACCTCACATTTGTCCTTCTTGATCGATGCATGGCTCGTAAGGTATTCTTGGTTTCCTCCACTCTGCAAGTGGATTTGATGGCTGCGGCATAATTGTTCTGATAAATCGGGGCTAGGGCATCATTCAATTCCATCCTTAACCCTTGGATAAATCTCCTCTTGTGTTCCTCATCAGTTGAGACCATCTTCTCTGCAAATTTAGAGAGTCGGGAAAACTTTGCCTCATACTCTGTTACACTCATCAGTCCTTGTTTCAATTTTATGAACTCCACTTCTTTCCTTTCGATAACTAGAGGTGGAATGAACTTCTTCTTAAATTCCTTTTCGAAATTCTCCCAGATCCTGGGAGTTTCCTCCACGTCCCACTTCCTTTGTATTATGTTCCACCAATCTAGTGTGGCGCCTTATAATTGGAATATAGCAAAATTCACCTTCCGTCCATCCGCATATCTGAAGGTTCGAAAGGTTCGAGCCATTGTTTCGATCCAATTTTTAGCGACTTCATCATCTGGGCCATCATTGAACCTGGGTGGATAAAACTTCTGGAACCGTTCCAAGGCCGCATCCTCTGTCTCCGGCCTATGACTTTGATCTCTGACTGGAGATCGAGCTTGATTGTCTCTCTCTATCATGAGGCTCAAAATTTTGGTAACCTGACTTGCGAATAATTCCATCCCAGCGGTTGGGGGATTCTATCCCGTGGGTGAGTTTGAACTTTCTCCTTGTTCCCATTCCATTGTCCTATACTCAATAAGTTAGTTCTATGTATTGAACCAATCTTCATTTAGTTACCTAACCAAAAGAATATAATTCACAAGGTTCGGGGAGAGGAAGAGGAAGGGTTGGAGGGCGACGAAGCGGTTGGATGAGGAGTGAGACGAGGCTGGGTGGTGGGATGGCGGAGCTTGCGGAGAGACAATGAGGGGGAGATGGGTGGCAAGCTAAGATAGTGGTGGCAGATCCAGATGTGGGGTTAAGTCGTGCTGGAGGGGTGGCTGGGGTGGTGGTGGGGGAAAGCCCTAGCAGCGGGAGGGATGGCTAGTGGTGGTGGGGGGAAGCCCTAGTGGCAGAAAGGGTGGCTGGTGGTGGTTGCGGGGGGAAGCCCTAGAGGCGGAAAGGGTGGCTGGTGGTGGCGGGGGAGGTAAGGCGGCGGAGGTAAGGCGGTGAAGGTGGTTGAGGCTTGACGGTAAGGTGGCAGAAGCAAATGGCATTTTTGTCTTTTCAATGTTTTATAAGGCTGAAAAGGTATTTTGGTTATTTTGGTCGGTCAATGGCCGAAAATGGCACCTCAATGCCTGGATATAGTCTGTAGGGTTATATTTACACTTATGTAAAGTAGTTAGGGTTTTTTTGCACTAAAAAGTATGCACTTACTAAAATATACATGGTTATATTTGTACATATTACATAAAAATATTAAAACATCAAATAAATATATGACAAAGTCTTGGAAAAGACCGTTTTTCCATATGTTTATAGAAAGATGGAATTTAATTAGAATAATAAAAGGTAAAAGGTCATAGTTGCAATATTAAAAATTTATTATGCAACATGTAGTAGTTATAAAGTTTATGACCCGATCATGCAACCCAAAAAATTTTCACTTCTTCTAGTTAGGGTCTTTCCATGGCTTATGGAAAGATCGTCTTTCAAGAGATGGACTCTAAATATATTAGAACAAAAAATAAAAATAATTAAAATATCAAAAATTAAACATAAAATTTCAGAATAAAATTAGGCAAAGTCTTGGAAAAGATCGTCTTTCTATAGGCTTATGGAAATAAGGGGTTTTATTGGAATAATAGAAAGGTAAAAGGTATTAGTTGCAATATTAAAAATTTATTATACAACGTGTAGTAGTTATAAAGTTTATAACCCGATTCATACAACCCAAAACTTTTATCTTCATTTCTTTTAATTTTCACTTTAAACCTTGGTCTTTCCATGACTTATGGAAAGACCGTCTTTCAAGAGACGAACTTATAAAAATAAGTGAAAATCATAAAAAAATGGGAAAAAATAAAACATCAAATCAAAATAATTAAAAATGAAATATAAAATTAAAGTAATTAAAAAGTGTACATAAATACTAAAAAGTTCAACATCAAATGAAAATAATTAAACATCAAAGAAAGAAGGTTCAAACTCAACAACGACAAAGCGCTTGGTTCACTCTAAAACGCTCTGTATAATTAGGAAACCCTCTGAATGAACGCGAAAGCCCGTTTGATAGGCGTCACCGCTATGGCGGAGCCACCTACAACTGCCACATCGATAACCTATGCTACTGCTGTTAGCAAACTATCTCACCCCCAATCAATCAATCCAAATTTGAATCTCCTCAACAATCATCTTCTAACTCTGTATCTCGATCTCACCACTAACAAAGCTCCCCTCAATCCAAAATGGTGAATCAACCATCTGGGCAAACCAGGCTTGCACTTTTCAGATGAAGACTGCGACCAGATTGAAGACCTTCTGAAACTCACGCTCATTGGAAAATTCTCGCGAAGTAAGCCTGATTTGGCCAAACTTCGTCGAGATTTTCAAACGGCTGGTTTTAAGGGCGAAAAAAATATTCATCTTCTTGATAATCGCCATGTATTAATCAGTTTTTATTTGACAGATGACTATTATCAATGTTGGATCCATAAGGTGTGGAATTTTAGATCATATTCAATAAGGATCACTAAATGGGAACGTACTTTTAACCCTAATTCTGATTCCTCTATTGTTCCTATCTGGGTTGCTGTTTAGGGTTTGCCACATCAATTCCTTAATCCACAAGTAGTGATGGATATATGAAGTATTATAGGGTTGCCAGTTAAAATTGATAAAGCTACCCTTAATAGGAATAGGCCACACATAGAAGGTATTCTGTGTTGAATTGGACACTAAGATCCGTGTTGAATTGGACATAACCAAACCCATATTAAACAGAATTTGGCTAAGCTTTAGGCGAATTGGTTTTTGGCAAAGTGTAGAGTATGAAGGTATTCCGTATTATTGCTCAAAATACTTGAAAATTGGTCATATTTCCTCTATCTGTCAGTCTGAGCAGGTTCAACTTAACTTTACGCCCTGGAGGCCTCAAGAAAATGAAATAAATGTAAGGAAACCAGGTAAAATGGATTACCCCTCTTCCTCAGGGGTACCTACAAAGGACAAACCTTCTATTCAAGTGCATAAGAATACCACTAACCCTATCTTTCAGGAAGTTTGGAGGCTAAAAAAAGTCAAGTTCTCAAAAGGAAACACCTCTCAAACAGAGGCACATGTTCGTGTTTGCCCTATTCTATCTAATAATGTTACCACTATCATGTCTGACTCTGCTGTCCGGAATGAATTTACTGTTCTGAATGAATCCTCTATGAAGCATATACAAATGGATACATGTATTACTTTTATTTCTGAATCTGTTACTCTGAATAAATCTGCTATCCTTAATGAATCATCTGTGAATCATAAACAAACTGAACCTGGAATCTCAGTTCAAAAACAATTAGAACTGAGCTAATTAGAATCTAATTCATCGATATTTTTGCATCAACTACTCCAAACAGAGTGTTTAACCCTCAAAGCCCTCTAACTCTAACCACAGAGGACACTACTAAGACTTTTAATAATCAAAATGGTTCTCCTCCCAGGCCCAATCCTAATACTCAAACATTAGATCCCAAAGAGTTGGTTAACTCAAAACATCTAATAATTAGGGAGGAAAGAGTACATAATAATGAACATGAGGTGCAGGTGCTAGAACCTACTAGTCTAATCACTTCAAATAACACTGTAATAACTAATGTCAAGGAAAACATAGTTATCAGTGACAATCAGGAAAACAACTTCATTGAAATAAATGCTGGGTTCTCTCCCCTTCTCTCTTCAGGGGAAAAACACAAGAAAAAAAGTCCTTTTTAATGATGATCCTAACCTAACAAGGGAAAGCATAAATGCAGGTTATAACTCAGAACCAGAAAATTTAATAACCTGCATACACCAGTATCTCAGGATGGATTCATAACAGACATGGTGGTCTCACAGAACAGGCTTAATGCTCTCCTAAAACACGCAAATACCAAAGAATATGCTAAAGGAGAAAGTGCTGAAACTAGGAAATATAATGAAAAGGATTACTCCTCAACCCCCAAAATGGTTACAACCCGTTCCACATTGTCTTCCAAAAATTGATTTAAATAGATCTGAACTTATGTTGTTGGTATATAAGAGGAATAGGTAATACACCTTCACAGATAAGAGTTAGAGATATAAAACACAAGTATCACATATCCCTGATGGCCTTAATTGAACCAATACTGGATAATAAACACATTGCAAAAAAAAAGGCCTTTGAAATTAGATTCCAAAGTCACTTTGCCACTGAAGGAAGTAACATTTGGTTATTCTAGGATGAAAATGTCAAAATTGAAATTTTACACACTCATACTCAGTTTATCTTAACCAGAATAACCCATCTCTCCCTCATCAAGCCATGCTACATGGCCTTTGTTTATGCTAAACATTCTCAAAAAATGTAAAGCTATGCTTTGGGAGAACTTATTAAAGTTCAAAAATCTTCCATTATCACTCATAAGGGATTTCAATGTTATTGAGAATCAATCACAGTATATTGGCCATTCTATCCCTATCCCCAATGTGTTAGCATATTTCAACAATTTTCTTCACTCAGGTGACTTCTTAACCCTCCCCACCTCAGGCAACCTATACACTTGGATAGGTATGAGTCCTAAAGGGAGGGTTTGGAAAAGGCTAGATAGGGGTATTGCCAATACCAACTGGCTACTTGATTTCCCTTCTTCACATATCAATGTGTTAGCAATGCAGCAGTCTGATCATACCCCTCTTATGCTACACATTCAATCTACCAACAAGTTCTCTAGTTCAAAATCCTTCAAATTTTTGAACCGTTGGATCACTCATTCTTCTTTCTATGATTTAGTAAGCCAGGCCTGGGGCATCCAAACATATCTTCAAGGAATGGAAAATTTTCCCTTTAAATTAAAAAACCTGAAGATGGCTTTGGAAGTTTGGAATAAAAATACTTTTGGGAACATATTTGACAAAGTCAAAATCTGTGAGGAGGCCTTCTTAAAAAGTGAATCAGTCTTACAAGCTCAAGAAAATGAAATCAACCATATAGCTTATAATAAGTCTAAAGCAGAGCTAACCCTAGCTCTAGCACCGCAACAAAATTATTGGAGGCAAAAATCAAGATTAAAATGGTTAAAAGAAGGTGATGCAAATACAAAGTTCTATCACAACACAGTAAAGGCCAATCACCATAGACAAGACATTGCCTCAATATAAGATTTAGAAGGAAATTGGTTGGACAATTAAACTGAGATTGGTCAGGAAGCTGTCCTATTTTTCGCAAACCTTCTCACGGAGAGCAATACTGATCCCACTGGTATAAACTCAGCAGTTCTCTTAGAGAATATCCCTTTTTTAGTCACTGAAAACATGAACCATTCCCTAACCAAGCCAATTACCATGGATAAACTTCAAAGTTTAATCCTCTCCATGGAAAGTGACTCTTCACCTGTCCCTGATGGATTTAATGGCACTTTCTACAAAACTTATTGGAATGTCATTAAATCATACCTTTTGCAAGTTGTACAAGACTTTTTGGATGGCAATCAAATTCCAAAAGCAATCTCTTTAATCCTAATTGTTTTAATCCCTAAAAAAGAGGTATGCTCATCTTTTAAAGACTTTAGGAAATTAAGTCTCTGTAACTTCATTAATAAGGTCTTCACAAAATTGATATCCCATAGAATGAAACCACTGTTGCTAATGCAGGAAATCACTAATTTCCTTAATAAAAAATCAAGAGGTTATAACATTATATTCAAACTTGATATGATGAAGGCTTTCGACAGAGTTTCATGGAAATTCTTAATCAGCATCCTCCAAAATTTGGATTTTCAGAACATCTGGTTAGATTTTAATGGGAAACCTAAAAGATTCCTACTTTTCAGTCCTTGTAAATGGTACTCCTAATGGTTTCTTTAAAACAACAAGAGGATTAAAACAAGGAGATCCTTTATCTCTATATTTTTTTTATCCTAATGGCAGAAGCTTTTACTAGAAATTTAAATTTCTTATTCCAATATGCAAATTTGGAATACTGTAAGCTGCCTCAGTTAATGACAAAAGTCACACATTTGTCATTTGCAGATGATAATGCAATCTTCTTGAAGTAATCAAAGAGTGGCATCAAAACACTTTTTCATTTTTCTTAAAACATATGAGAATGCCACAGGATAGAAAGTTAACTTTGACAAATCCTCTTTCATCCTTCTCTAGCACTCAACTTTGTGATGAATGAATATCAAATTCTTTGATGGTGTTTTAAATGCTTTGATTGATCAACTTTGTGATGAAGAATTGAACAAGGAGTCATCATCGACATCTTGGATTTATTGTTCAAAACCGTCGACGAACTGAAGACATCATGAAGAACACTATTTTTCTTTTTTTCCACTGGGTTTTTAATGAGGTAGTGTGATCACTGTAAAATATTGTAAAATTATTTCATTTTGGATCATAGACTGTAGAGCTCGGCCATGAGGGCTTTGAAGAGCTGAATTTTGAAAATACAGTCCATTAGAGTTTAGCATATTCAGTTTTATTCTAATTAGAGTTAATTTTGGTAAGATTCGATACATCCAAGGTGTGACATGGATGAATTTCAGACATAGACAGTTTATTTTATGTATTTTAGTTAGATATGGTTTTAGCTTATCAATGTTGTCATAATTCTATTCAGTTTCTGACAGGCATTACCAAATCTTATTTTGATTAGGACTAGGGTTTTTGGACGAAATTCAAGCCTATAAATAGGGGTTGAATTCTCAAGATTTTCACCACTATCATCATTCATAAATATAAACCTTTGAATTCATACTCTTGTTGTTTGCGAGCTATTCCATTGTTGCTTAACCCTGAAAGCTAGTGAAGTATCATTAAACCTTGTGATCTGATCCTGATGGCTAGTTGGAGAGCAAGTCAAAGTTAGGCGTACCCCGAGGGCTACACTCCTAAATTTCGTGCGAGATAGTGAGGGTTTGTAGATCCCTTCACTAGATCAAAGATATTAATTTCGCAATTGCGAGTCTTCGCAAGGAGATTTATATCATCCAACCTTTTTCCAAGGAAAGTCAGTGTATTCAGTTGGAAAATGCTAAACGTACTTCTGGCAATGCCTGATGTATTAGAGGACTTCTCCTTTAATATGCCTTCAAAATGTTGTTTTTGTGGTTGTGAATCTGATTCAATCCATCATACTTTCTATTCTTGCACACAAACCCAAATCATATGGCATACGCTTAATAATTTTTTCAACCTACAGAACTCCCATTTTCACACTTTATGGGATAGGTTATTCTATTATTAGCACCTTACACACTCAAATGTAAGAATACTCAATCTGATCAGAATTCTGCCTTCTCTAGTGATTTGGTTTATATGGTGTGCAAGAAATAAGTATTTGTTTGAATCAATTAAGCCTTCCACTGAATACAAAATCCAGAAAGTCATCAATCAATATAGTGACATTTTCAAAATACACATACTGGATTTTAAGTTCATAAAAAAGGCTGGCAGTACTTCTCTTGCCTATAGCATGTACATGTCAGCAAAAAGAAGGAGAAAAGAATGCATAATACACTGGCAGCCTCCAAATCATCTGAAACTTAATACAGATGGTTCTTCATTGCAAAATGGAGATTCAAGGGCTGGGGTAATCTTCAGAAACTCTAAAGGACATATTCAGGTTTCAGCTTCAAAATTCTTGGGACAGGAATCCAGCCTTATGGCCGAAATTAAAGCTCTACAATATGAACTCCAATTGGCACAACAACACAAATTTCAGAACTTCCAAATAGAATGTGATTCTCTCCTACTTGTGAAAGTGATTAGAAGGGAATATAAAATCCCATAGAGGCTCATTTCAGAAATTAGGTGCTTCTGGAAGATGGTGGAACATAGGCAAACAACAATACCTCATATTTTCAGAGAATTCAATAGTGTAGCTGATGCATTGGCTAAAATTGCAAGCATTGAGCATGTACATTTTTTTTGATAGCCATAATCTGCCAAGGAAAATCAAAGGGCTTATTTTTCTTAATGCAATGTCAACTCCTTATATTAGACATGGTTAGATTTATCTGGACAAAGTACTACTGTTTGCTGCTTGTTTTTGGCAGGTACCAAAGAATGGTTGGAGGGCAGCATGGGGACATCATGCAGGACAGAATCAGTAACTCAAAGAATTATTCAAATCACATACTCAAGCAATACATCAATTCTGAGGCACTATCTACCGCTCCAGATGGATGGCTCCCTCACATGGACCGGCTTCTTTCTTATGTGGTCAAGTTAAGTGATCCACTTCTGGGGAAGTGCATCGCAAGGGGCTACTATGGGAGGTCATCCCTTAATGTCGACACTAGGGATGGAGGCATTAACATGGTAGGCCACAGTAGACCCCGAACTGGGCAAAAATGACAGACTCTTGCTAACACTGAGGTGTTAACAAGGAGTTCGGTTTTTATCTTAATGTACATAGCATTCCACGAACTTTCTTTGTCTGTACTCAAACTAATCTTCCACATTTTCTTAAAGCTTGGGGAGCCTAATATTTACCCCCTCACTTAGGCGAGCGTATAGTTAAAAAAAATTAAACATCAAACATAAAATATCAAATAAAATTAATTAAAGAATAAACAAAAATACTAAAAAAATCCAAAATTAAATTAAAAAAGTTAAACATAAAACATAAAATAGTAAATTAAATTAGATAAAATCATACAAACATACTAAAAATTCAATTTCAAATTAAAATAATTAAATAAAATATATATTATAAAAATTCAAAATAAATAAACTGAAAATCATACATAAAAACTAAAAAATCCAACATCAAATCAACATAATCAAACATCAAATATAAAAATAAAAATAATTATCAAAATAAAATAGTTATAAATCAAATAAAAATTTTAAAATAGTTAAACTTCAAATGATAATGCTGAAAGTGCATACTCCAATGGTTTAACATCAAATAAAAATACTACAATGCACATCAAATTAGAATAGGTTAACATCAAACAAAAACACTGTAATACATACCAAACTAGAATTGATAAACATCAAATAAATGCACTAAACACTAGTGGAGGGAGGGGCCATTAAAGGTGGTTCTATCAGACCAAAGAAGCCATTTTAAAGGGGTCTTCTCTGGTCATGTCTTTAATCACGATTGATTAAAGCAGTTTCGAGAACCTCCTTTAAAATTAGCAATTAAAGAAAGTTGTGAACCGCATTAAAAATGTTGCTGGAACCGCCTTTTATAGGTTCTGAGCTCGGAACCTACATCCACTCCATCAGCCCTGGCAGCCATTCTGAACTCGGAACCAGAATTAAAAGCGGTTTATAACCGCATTGGATTGTTATTTTAAACTGCTTTTTTATCGTTCCTCGCTCGGAACTGGGTCACTATGACTAAACCAGGTGGGACGTTCCGAGCTCAAAATGGAACCGCCTTTAATAGGTTCCTCCGCCAGAAGTGAAAATTAGCTCTGTTTGCATGATTGGTTCCTTGTTTGGGTCCACTTTCCGGGCCGCCTCTGCAGTTTTCTTCATTTTTTTGTTGGTATTATTTTGCTTCCAAGTTTGTAAACCTATTCGACCCTATGGCTATTGAGAGCCAATTATTCTTACGAGTTCAAAATGAAAAATTGGCTCCAATGGCAAAAATCAATTTTCATTGAATTTTTTGGCTCACAATAGGCCTCTTTCAACAGCCACAAACGTAATTCAATACATGCAATTATTCTGTGAGCTAACAAAAATCTATATAAAATGCTAACTAAGCAATAATCTATAGATAGGAATAGAAATCAATCAAATTCTATTCCAAAGCTTGACATCACAACTAGTTACCTAAATTGTGTTACTCACCAAGTTTGGGTTCCCAAGAGGATGTGAGCGGTTGAGAATGAGATGTCTAGCCAAACAGTTCCTAGCGGTGTTGATATCTTGTTTCGAATAGGGCCTTGTTGCCTTTAGGAAAACCTATTTGGATAGCGAGTTAGTTGAAAATATTATTATTGACATTGAGACACTACTAATGTCTATTACAACCAAATGTACAATTACCTTGTCAATCTCAAGTAAATCCAAGTTCACGGCATCTATGCACTCTATTGCATACAACGTTATGTAATAGTCGCACACCCATGTTTGCGCTTGTTTCTTGTACTGTTTTAAATAACATAAAATTGGTAATGTATTGAAAAACTTAAGGTTATCTCGTTGGAAAAAATGATGCAATTTTTGCATATTATACCTTGCTTTCGACCACCTGAAATTTGTTTTCATCATCTTCGCTATTGTCCTCCGTAGCGGACTCCAAAATCTTGACAAATGAGTCCGATGGTTGGAAGTGCAATGGATCCATCCAATACACATGCTTTTTTTCCGGAAAAATGATGATGATCCCTATAAAATATAATAGTGTAATTTTATTAAAGTGCGTAAATGATTTGGTCAAACATAATGAAGATTCTAAATATAACATTTCAATGTAGGGCATAATGAATAATTTCTTATCATTTCTCCCAAGGTTTTTGCGAATGTAGTCGATTCTCTCATGGTTTGTACAACCGATCTCTTGAGTCATCACCGAGCACATGTATCCGACCCACACATTCTTTTGATTGTACATATAATACATGTACCTTGAAATTATGGAATATTTCGCATTAGTCGTAAACAATTAGTGAAAATAAAATAGTAAACTTGAATGTAATATGTAAATATAAATTTTATCCACGAGATGTAAATGGGTAGGGAAATATCACATTTCAATTTATATTGGGTAGGGAAATTGATTTAAATTAAATATTGAATGTAAAATTAATGAGTATGATAGAGAAAATCAAGTGGAGTTCTTGAAGTTGATCAGTTGTTTCAACCATTGTGAGGGTTAAAATGGAGTGGTTTCTTTGTGGTTTCAGTTGATCAGGTGGAAGAGAGAGATTGAATATTTAATGAATTGAAACTACAAGAATGGTTTTAGAGCGATTTCACCATTGTACATGGTCTAATTGACCAATCAAGGAAAGACGGGGACTGCAATGTAGTACCATAGCAATGGGAGGTTCGCCGGCGGCGGCGAAGGAGAGGCAGAGAAGACGATGCCCAATTTATTTTTGTATATTTGCAATTGAGTCCAAGAGGTTTGGTACTTGTTTTGAAAATGACACCGAGAAAAGATTAATTATTATTTTACCCCTAATTTATTGTTATAGTACCCCTAATTATTATTTTGGTACTAAATTTTAAAAATATTTTTTGTATTATATATTTTTATATTTTCACATTCATATACATATTACTACTTGTTTAAACTTTTAAAATAAAATAGTATATAAATTTTATGAAAAATTATAACATTTAAGGTAAAACTCACCGTAAACTGTCAACAAACTTATGGAACGAATAGCACTTTGCTGAGACTTTCTCATACAAAAATGAAACACATTTGTTCTTTATATGTTGCTAGTTGTAAATTAATTGTTATCGTTCATTTTTCTTTTTTTAATGGGCGATAATGTCAAAAACAAGATGATTGATTAGTATTCCCGTTGTCCACTTGCACTCGTAAAACTCAAAAATAGGAAATCAACACCCACGGGTGTACCCCAGTGGTTGGGAGATGGGTGGGTAATCCAATGATCCCAGGTTCGATACTCGGCAGCGGCAGTGTGGGGAGCTCTTGCTTTGCAAGGCTCCCTTGTGCGCACCGAGTCCATACCAAGTCCATTGGTCCTGGTGCTGGACTACCGTGATTTACCTCTCATACGATGGTCGGGGTGTCGGCTGGTATGGACCGTTGAGGGCGAGCGGATGATCGCCTTTCCAAAAATAGGAAATCAATAATGCGGCATGAAATTGTCCGACTTACCAACCATATATTAGATGCTATATAATAGGCTGGCAGAAGGTAAAAGAAACTACAATTAGAGAAGGCATGAAAGTAATAAGTTTGGGTGTTTTGTTTGTGATTGTACTGAGATGTTGCGTCGCAGATGGAAGCCATGACCTTTAAGTGTTCAACAGAAATGTGTTTCCAGATGGTTTTGTTGGAAATTGATGGTTAAAAGGTTGAAATTTGTCAATTTTTGGGCTTCGTTTTGAGTGGGATTCGAACGAATTTTGGGTTGATGGATATCATTTTTGGCTTCTCATTCGCGAGTACTATAAAATCAACTATTTAAACTCTCAAAATGGATCAAGAGTAAATTAGATATGGATGTTTGAAATATCATTCTTGAAAAAGAAAAATTAGGCGGAAATTAACCCAGATTAATTTTTCTCTGGACTGTCCAAAATGCGTATGGACCACGTGAAAATCTCTGGAAGGCCCAACCGTATAGTATATATGGAATTGCTTGTTTGTAATTCTTAAGAGATAGGAACAAAATACTTCCATATTTTGTGAGATATCTTGTCTTAAATAAATATGTGTTTACCATATTTAATATGATGAAGAATATTGTGCAAATATTTCTTACTTTTCCAGCAAATTTGATTCAAATGTTCATGAAATGTTTTGATGAGTTGACGATTGGAGAATATTCTTCTCAAATTACAAAAAATCAAAGCATAAATCAAGTTATAGTTGGAGCTAGGGGTGGACATCGGTTCGGTTTATTCAATTTTCAGTTTATTCAATTCGGATTATTCAATTTTTCTCCTAAAAAACTAAAAACTAAAACCGACCCAAATAATCCAAAACATCCGAACCAAATTTAACCCAAATAAAACCAAATTGATCCAACACTAATTAATTTGAATTCATTTCATCTGATTTTTTTTCCCACAACAATTGTGGGCCAAATCAAAAAACCCATAAACATGTTAAAATTTAAACTAAAAATTAACCACTTCCAACCCAATTATCTAAGGCCAAGTGATTAATCACTTAAAGCCCAATTGCATTTGATGTTTTGATGAAGAAATGGAGTGATGCCTATATATAATTGATATCTATGAGAGTCTCCACATTCTTTCAATGTGGGACTAATATTAAACCTTTTAAAGGCTTGCTGGGCAAATGCCAAATGGGCAATGGCATGCTTGCTAGTTGCTGCGTGGTGACGTGGTCAACTCAAGTGAGGTTTCATTTTTCATTTTCCATTTTTTATTTTCCATAGTCCTTCTCCAATTTTTCCTTCAATTATTATTACATTTTTTTAGTTGAATTTATTATGAGTCCGTCTCTTGAAAGATGGTGAAGAAATGAAGATAAAATTCTTGAGTTGAATGAATCGGGTTATAAACTTTATAACTACAACACGTTGCATAATAAATTTTTAATATTGCAACTAAGACCTTTTACTTTGTATTATTATAATTAAACCCCGTCTTTCCATAAGCTTATGGAAAGTCGGTCTTTCCCAAGATTTTGTCATTTATTATTACATTATTTAATTTGAGGAGTATTTTGTGACTGGGGAGTATTTAATACCGTTTGATCTCAAATTCTTTTTTTTATTATTACCCTATTAATTTGACTTATGTTTTACCGTTTCCATACATGATGAATGTGTTTATAATATATTTTATGATTTCTTTCTCTTCTATTTATATAAGTAATTTAAATACATTTAGAGGGTAAAAACAAAAATTCCACTATTAAATTAACACAACGTCTTGTTTTACACTGACAAATCATTATACGAGATTATTTTATAACTGATATAACTAATAAGTTGATTTGATATTTATTTTTATTTATTGCAACAAATTTCTTATAACTTTTAAAATGTATAGTAACGTACAAATAATTATAATTTGACCCTAATAGTTATTGAAACGAGAATTTTCATGATTAATCTAACATTTAGATGGTCTAATAGGAGACTTTCTCCTAAATTAACTATGATATTTATATATTACAGTTTTTAAGTTTTTTTAAAGTTAAAAATTACATATTTTAGTAGATGTATTCATTAAAATTATTAGGAATTGTATTTTTTTTAAAACTAAGAGTTAATGTATTAAAATGTATTATATTTTAGTTCAAATATAAATTCTAAATTATCATAAATTTTATCTCTTACATCTTTATGTTTATGTAAAAAAAATGATATTTTATACATTCTAGATCGTGTATTATGTTAAATTATTTTTCTACTATTATCATCTCACCCCTCCTTAAAATCAGTTCTGGTTCTGCCACTGTCTGCGGTTAGATAAGGGTTGTACCAGCCTAGTTGCTTTAGGTTCTCTACGAGTAGATTTAAACGTTGGTTTTGATTTTGAACTGACATATTTTCGTCTTCTGTTTTAGTGAATATGGGAAGTGGAGACTGAAGATTACGAATTAGATTGAAATATGCTCATTTTCATTCTACCGGAAGCATAACCATTACACAACGATCCACATCCTCACTTGTTTATGCTTCTCGGTTGGCTAATCATTGTCTTCATCTCTTCACCAAGTAATATCTTCTGAGTCCATTGTAGTTTGTTAATTTTTTAGAGCAGAGGAAAATGTCCATTGTTTGAGGAATGCTTTAGTCTAGTGAAAGATTACTGTTGAAGAATTAATTATTTGTGCACCTTATCACTGTGATTACTAAGAGCACTGTAGTTTGGATATGGATATTTATTGATTACAGTTAATACTTTCCGTTTACGTTCATGCCAATAAGAATTTATAAGAATATATATACTTGTTTTTAAAATTTATAAGAAATTTAAATGAACTAATTTATTAAACTTGTTTATAATGAATATGGATTGTAAAACACTTGAATATCGGTCTTTTGTCTATTTGATCCATTTCACATTTTCATGTTAAGATGTTTGGGGTAATTTTTTAAAATTTATAGATTAGTCCTCCCACTTATATTTACTTATAAATTTAGTTTTCTAGTTTTAAAATTTATTTATTATTATATATATTTAATTAATTTAATTAATTACAATTCGGTATTTGGTTCGGGTTTCGGTTTGAGTTTTAATATCCAAAACCAAACCAAAAACCGTATTCAGAAATCGGTTTATTCAATTTGGATATCCAAAAACCGTATATTAAATTCGGTTCGGATTATTCGAATTCGGATAATTCAATTTTTGGTTCGGTTTTTGGTTTTCGATTTTTTTGCCCACCCCTAGTTGGAGCTGCCTCGTCTGCCTTTCAAGTAAATTCATCTTCATTTACATTCTATATTTCCTTCTTATTTTCTTTCTTGGCTAAAGGCGATCATCCGCTCGCCCTTAGCGGCCCATACCCGCCCACACCCAGGCCATCATATGAGAGGTAAATCACGGTAGCCCAGTACCAGGACCCATGGGCTTGGCATTGCCTCGGTGTGCACAAGGGAGCCTTGCAAAGTAAGAACTCCCCACACTGCCGCTGTCGAGGATCGAACCTGGGTTTATTGGCTTTCCCACCCATGTCCCAACCTGGGTTTATAGTTGTTGGGTGATTTTAAAATTATTTCATCTACTCAATTGCGGCCAAACATTAACTCCTCTTCATTTCCAGATTTCTTTATTATTCAATTTACTATTAGACAAAGTCTTGTGCGAGATGGTCTCACAGCGAGACCAGAGATTAAATTGTTAAGAATGTAGTATAGGGTTTCAAATTGAAGTTTTAAAAGTTTAGGGGCTGGATGTAAAATTTTACAATTTTACATTTAAGTCCAGATATAAATATCAACATTTTCTCATTATTCTCTCATATCTTTCTGAAAGTTTCTCTCTCTTCTCCTTTCCTCTCTCATGCGCATAAAACCTTCATATTCTCTCTCATCTCCAACTCAAATCTCCTTCTTCTCTTTCCTCTCCATTTCTCTTCCATCTTCTTGAATTCGAGCTTGTTTTCTTCCATTCAACCGCTCATCATCTCCATTTTTCTTCCTCTTTCTTGCGCACAAAGATTCATCCCAATTTTTGGAAATTTTTGGCAAATTTTTCGGTGGCCAGACACAATAGAGTTTCATTTTGTGTTTATCTTCGAAGGTAATGTTTTTCCTCAAAGTTTTTGTGCATATTTTGTTGTTTTTTTAATTTGTGTTTGCTTTTTTTTTGTTCATGTGATTTTCTAGGGTGTATGTTGTTAATTGTGTTAATATTTGGGGATTTCTCTATTTTTTGTGTTTTGTGAGTTGTTCTTACAGATTTATGCCAATATTTTGTTGTTGCTGTTGTTTCTTAGATGTCTAAGGAGATTTTCATCACTATTGATTCAATCGAGAAGGAAGAATCATTTGTTAGATGTCTAAGTCTTCTGAATTTTTGGCTGTGATGTTTTATGTACAGGTATTGATGTTTCTCATTTTCAGTTTAATGTTTCAGGTTTTAAGCTTTAAGTATTGTTATCAGTGTTGTTGTGACGGTTTAAGTTTAGCGCTTGATACTTGTGGTGTTTTTATGCTTAAGTGTGCAATTGATGTTCAGTTTTGATTGTGTATGATATCTTAGGGTTTTGTTGTGATTTGTGCTTAATTTTTTTTGTTGATGTTCCTTAGATGTCAAAGAATGCTTTTGCCACTGTTGCTGTAATCGAGAAGGAAAGAGGATATGTAAATTTTGTTATTTTGCATATGTGACTTTTTAAATACTGTTGTTGATGTTTCAGGTTTTATGTTTCATCTTTCATGTTTATGTTTCAAGTATAGTTTATCTGTGTTGGTGACTTGGTGTGATGATTTAATATCAGTGTTTGATGCTTGTAGTGTTTTAAGTGTGCAATTGATGTTCAGTTTTGATTGTGTGTGATATCTTAGGGTTTTGTTATGGATTTGTGCTAATTTTTGTGTTGTTGTTGCTCTTAGATGTGTAAGAATGCTTGCCCACTGTTGCTGCAATTAAGAAGGAAAGAGGATCTGTAAATTTTGTTATTTTGCATATGTGACTTCTACATACTGTTTTTGATGTTTCACGTTTTATATTTCATCTTTCATGTTTAGGTTTTAAGTACTGTTTATCTATGTTGATGTGATGATTTAATATCAGTATTTGATGCTTGTACTGTTTTAAGCATGTAATTGATGTTCAGTTTTGTTGTTTTGATTGTGTGTGTGATATCTTGGGGTTTCGTTACTATTTGTGCTAATTTTTGTGTTGTTGTTGCTGTTTCTTAGATGTCCAAGAGCACTTGCCCACTGTTGTTTCATTCTAGAATGAAGTAGGAACTGTAAGTTTTCTTTTTTTTAGTTGTGATGTTTTAGATATTGTTGTTGATATTTCAGGTATCATCTTTGATCTTTCATGTTTAAGCTCTATGTATTGTTACGTGTGTTGGTGTAATATTTTTTATTTTATTGTTTGATGCTTGTGGTGTTTTCATATTTAAGTATGCAACTGATGTTCAGTTTTGTTCTTTTGATATTTTAGTGTGTACTGTTTGATGTTTTTAAATTTTGACATTGATGTTTTAAATACTTTATTTGATTTTCCTCAATGTAGTTGTCAGTGATGTTATCTGTGTTATTTTGATGTTTTAAATATTGTATTTGATTTTCTCCAATGTAGTTGTCAGTGATGTTATCTTTGTTATTGTGATGTTTTAATCACAAATATTAATGTTTTGATTACTATATATGGTGTTTTGTATTATTTCCCAGGAATACTATCTATGTCGGAACTCTAAGATGCCATTGATGAGTTAATAAAAAAATGGTATGAGAAACCATGATTTGAAGGTGCTACCTTGAATAGAGGACTAGAAATCGACCTTTGATCATTGTGTTGATGGAGTAGAAGAGTCATCCTCTTTGAAAGCAGCAGGAGAGAAAGTAAATATGTGAAAAAGCCAGCGGCAAAGGGAAACAAATCTAGAAAAATATAATTTGATTGTTTAGGATGTATTGTGTGAGAATGATATTTTTTATAAATATTGGTTTAATTGTTAGAGCTTAGACACTAGTTTGTTGTTGATGTTTAATGGTTTGATAGTTATGTCTATTGACATTTTTATATGCTAATTTTATATGTATTTGTAGAGCCTGTGATGATTTAATGTATTCCTTCGATTTGAGTTGTCGGTGTATGATGTTTTATGTCTTGTTTATGTGTAATATACATAAAGTGAAACGTATCATTTTATATCTGTAAATTATCGTGTAAACAAATAATAAGATTAGTGGAAAAAGTGGAACATCAAAAATACTTTTTTTCACATGCTACAACAGTTGAATGTATATTTTCAACGTTAGTTTGATTTTTTAGTATTTTGTATGATATTCAAATAATTTAATTTGATCTTCTATATTTGATGTTTGATGATTAAATACTTTGTTTTGATATTGAATTTGTTTTATAAAAACATTTATGTGATTTTCACTTAATTTTAATTATTTTATTATTTTTGTATTTTTGTATGATATTTGAATAATCTTATTTGATGATTTATATTTGATGTTTGAATATCTTTATTTTATTTTATATTTCAAATTTTCATTTTGACATTTATTATCTCATTTTATTTAGTATATTTTAATATTCTTATTTGATGTTTAACTATTTTAACTTGATGTTAAACTGCTTCAATTTGATGTATATTTTATTATTTTACAATTTGATGATATGGATTTTTTTATTTGATTTTATACATTATTAGTTTGATGTTTTAGTAGTTAGTTGTAAAGTTATGGGCATTAAATCCAATTACCTTTCAGCCCAACCACAAACATTATTTCAGCCCAAATTTAACCCAACCCAGATCCTTCCTACCCGACCCGGATTCTTTATACCCGACCTGGATCCTTCAAACCCTAACCATCGCCTTCCGCCGCCGAACGTCGACGAAGCTTCGAAATTTGTCCCCCATTGCAGATCCTTCGTGAATCCTTGCCAACGAAGCTTTGCCTTTCTACCGACGAACGCAACGATAATTAGACCCACCCTTTCTCGTCACACTCAACGCAATCACGGCTTCCATCGCAATAACTGGAATCGCAATGAAGAAAGGCGGCGGCGGTAGTAGCAACAAGATGAGCACGAGGTTCAACATCCCTGGCGACATGGCGAGCTCTAGCACCAACTCCGGCGAGGACGAAACAAAATTGAAATTGGAGAAGGTGGCGAATTGGTCGGAGAATATGAGGGATTGTTGAAACGAAACAAAATTGAAATCAGAGAAGGTGGCGGATTGGTCAGAGAAGATGAGGGATTGGTGAAACAAAACAGAATTGAAATCAGAGAAGGTGGAGGATTGGTCGGAGAAGGTGGGAGATTGACGATGAAGGTCGGAGCGGTGAACTGCACGGGAAATCGCCGTGATTCGGCCGGAGAAGTTGGCGGAAATCACCGTGAATCTGAGCTTTGGGATTCCAACATAAATTCGGCTTCAGATTCATTTCTTTCATCTAATTGCAACTTTGGCCCCTGTATTTCAGTTGGGTTTTACACTTCAACCCCGAAAATAAAATATTTGTAATTTGACCAAAAGATTTCATTTGCCATTAACCTATTTTCACTCTGGTTATTAATTTTACTATAAGACGGTCTCGCGGGAGACGGACTCTTACTATTATTGTAGCCAATGGCCGTGGACATTTTCTCATTAGATTTTCATAGTGGAAAAAAAAAAGATCAATCTTGAGCTTACTTTAATTAGCTAACTACTAAAGTTTGTTTGAATTACACATGCAGTATGAAGGTGCAGCCTTTGAAGATGGAAGAGGACCAAGTATTTGGGATAACTTCACACATCAATTTCAGGGTATTTTTTTCCTGAAAATTCTTTCGTGTGACGGAGATAAAACTCCACACAAGTGTACTTATTAAGGAAAGTAATTCCTCACTAAATTAAATATTTACATGGAAAAAAACAATATATATGTGGAAAAGTGTTGGGAAAAACTGTCTTTCTATACGCTTATGAAAAGACAGGATTTAATTACAAAATAAATGGTAGAAAGTCTTAGTTGCAATATTAAAAATTTATTATGCAACGTATAGTAGTCATAAAGTTTATAACTAGATTCATGCAACCCAAAAATTTTATCTTCATTTCTTCTAATGTGAACTTTAAACCTTGGCCTTTCCATGACTTATGAAAAAACCGTCTTTCAAGAGACAGACTCTACATAGAAAAGAAACATCAAAGAAAAAGTTATACATACAAAGGTTATCAAAGAAAAAGTAGAACTAAAAAGTTATGAGTAGGTCTCCTGATAGGCGTCCTGTCCATAAGGTTAGGGACATACCAAGGACCAATTTGCAATTAAAGCAAATTAATCAAACCCTTCCATCCCCAAATGCTGAAGCGCAAAATTAAATATATTTTCTGGATGGTAGTATCCAGACCTGCCCAAAAAATTCCTGTCGACACCGGCGACATAGAATTCTTCCCTCGTCCTCCGCCCGGTGACACTGCCTCCGTCTCCGGTGACCCCGCATCCGTATCCGGTGACTCCAGGCCATTGCCCCCTGCCCTCATTAAGAGCTTTCTCTTCTAGCTATGCAATAGCGTAGCGCATTGCCACAACCATGGTGTTCTTCACCGCGATCTCAAGCCCCAGAACCTTCTTGTTGACAAGAACAAGGGTAACTTGAAGATTGCTGATCTTGGACTTGGCAGGGCTTTCACTGTCCCTCTCAAGAGCTATACCCATGAGGCTGGTTTCTTTATTCTAATTACTGCTTATTAGCCATTACATTTGGTTGCTTTTGCTCACTTTCATTCATCATAAATTAATTTTGTTCATGTCTATTTGGACCAGATCGTCACACTTTGGTACAAAGCTCCAGAGGTTTTCTTGGGATCTACCAATTACTCTACAACTATTGATATGTGGTCTATCAGATGCATTTCGGTAGGATTCTTTTTCTCTGCTTCCGTTACAAAATTTGTAGCTCAATCTTGTTTCATTACCCTGATGATTGATTTTTCTCTTGGCAGCTGAGATGGCTAAAAGGCAGGCTCTATTTCCAGGGGATTCTGAGTTTCAGCAACTGCTCGATATATTTAGGTATATATCTATGATCTTTCAGCTTTAGTATAAGTTACAAACCTTGTTTTTCTGAAGTGTTTTATTATAACTCTTACCTGTTGAATATACTGTCTTATTTGATTCCCTGTTGAAAATACACTAGATTATATCAAAGGCTCTACATGCATGACATCTTTGTGTCTGAAGAGCTAGAACGAACTTAAATGTGGTTTTGAAATAAATATCGCAGCAAGCACAATTAGGACTGCTCTTTGATTTTTGTAGTAGTCCCGAACTAGCTCATGATCAACATTTATTAACTAACTTTAAAATGGTTTATATGTTATGAAAGGTTGTTGGGAACACCGGATGAGAATCAGTGGCCTGGAGTCTCGTCGCTGAGAGAATGGCACGTATATCCTCAATGGGAGGCATAAGAATTGGCACGAATCATTCCTTTACTGGAACCAGATGGCTTAAACCTTTTGTCTGTGAGTTATTGGGCTATATTTATCTCCCCACCTTTATTTTCTTGTTTGTCAGTGGTTATATCATATTCACTATTTTTTGTTCTTTTCCTTTGTGCTTTTAACTCTATGTGCTAAGTTTCATTGTTGCTTCCTTATTGATGACGACATTTTGTGGGGTTCTTTTGCAGAAGATGCTCAAGTATGATCCAGCTGAGAGAATATCAGTGAAAGCAGCTCTGGATCATCCCTATTTTGGCAGTTTCGATAAATCTCAATACTGAATTTTGTTAGGTTTTCATCATCCTAGTGAGATGATGAATTGCATCTGTTTTGTCAAAACATGAATATGTTAGTCTAAAACTAGTATTTGTTATAGTTTACACAGACATAGAAGGCTAAAATTTGACAATTTAATATTGTCATATTAACTCTGCATTAATTACTTTACAAATGTATTGTTTAAATAAAAACATGCATATGATTCCTTAAAAGTTCAGTGTCATCTTCATATGAATCATCCTCATGTCGGAACATCTTGTGAAGTCCAATGTTTAATGTTTACCGATTCCTTAAAAGTTAAAGCCAAAAAAAGTTCAGATCCAACTCCTGCAAAAAGTCATACACATTGGATATTTACATGTTCAACATATAAGCAAGCAAGTACAATGTATAATTCAAAACGAACAATAATCAACAATGAAAGTAAAAGTCAAACAAAATAAAACTAACAAGTACATAATGGATTCTAACAAATGCAACATATAAGTAAATAGATGCAATTCTTAATTCGAAATGAACAACCAACACCAACTTTAAAAAAACTAGTCATACACAACACAATTAACAAGTACATACATGATACTAACAGATGTAACATATAAGTAAATAAATACAACTCGTAATTCAAAACATACAACTGACAGCAAATAAAACAAAAGGTCATAGACAGTACAACTAACAAGTACACATTAAATACTAACAGATGCAACATATAAGTAAATAGATGCAGTTCATAATTCAAAATGAACGATCAACAAAAAAGAGAAGAAAAAAAAGTCATTCACAAAAGGTCCATAGATAGTACAACTAACAAGTACACATTGAATACTAACAGATGCAACATATAAGTAAACAGATGCAACATATAAGTAAACAGATGCAACATATAAGTAAACAGATGCAGTTCGTAATTCAAACGAACAATCAGCAAAAAAGAGAAGAAAAAAAAGTCATTTACAAAAGTTTTATAGACAGTACAACTAACAATTACACATTAAATACTAACATATGCAACATATAAGTAAATAGATGCAGTTCGTAATTCAAAACGAACGATCAACAAAAAAGAGAAGAAGAAAAAGTCATTCACAAAAGGTCTATGGACAGTACAACTAACAAGTACACATTGAATACTAACATATGCAACATATAAGTAAACAGATGCAGTTCGTAATTCAAAATGAACGATCAGCAAAAAATAGAAGAAAAAGAAGTCATTCACAAAAGGTCTATAAACAGTACAACTAACAAGTACACATTGAATACTAACATATGTAACATATAAGTAAACATGTGCAGTTCGTAATTCAAAATGAACAATCAGCAAAAAAAAGAGAAGAAATAAAAGGACATCGTAAAACTAACAAATACAAGTTGGATAATAACACCTGCAACATATAAATAAACGAATGCATCTAATAATTTATTAAAGCGTACACTTCATAGCCATCAATCAAGAAAAATTAGGATCAGATATTACAATGAATTCATCCATAAATCAAAGCACAGAATGTTGCATCTATGATTAGGTTGAAGAAGAATAACAACTTTCATCAAACAATAACATGTCTCAACTCTAAATGAGCCAAAGTGAGTCACAAACAGGGCATAAAACATGTTTCAAACACATGTGTGTTATCTTTTGCTTATGTAAGAGCACATCTTCTACTTTGTCTATCTTCACATCCATTGAATATCTAAACAAAGTCAATGTGGCAAGCTAACACAACCAACCACCTTCCCAATCTTCAAAGTCAATGTGGAAAAAGGCAAAATCATATCATGTTAAACAACATATTGCATATTCAACCAATTCATTGACATGATCAATGTTAATTTGATGAATTGGGGGCATCAACATTCCGGCATTTAGGTACAAGCACTAATAACAAGCAACTTAACTACAAGCATTTCTTAATGTACACTATATGAACACCTTTTGTCTCAACCCAAAGAGGCCTCATTCAGAGATTAATCCATCAATACTCGAAGAAAAAAAAAGACCAGCACTCGAATGTGCTGGTGGTCAGCGAGAGGAATCAGTTGTGCAAAGCAGTGAGACGCGCAGATTTGGTCACCTGAGTTTTCCTTCATTGGGGTGACGCACAGCGAACCTGGAGCTGCAGACAAGCTGTTGCAGCGGTGATGTTGGATATTCTGCCGGCGATATGGAGGCGAAGAATTACTACGAGGAGCTGTCGCTGGCTCTGAGCTAGGTTAAAATTCTTCTCGCCCGAACGAGTGATGCGACAGAGGTGGATGCTGGTGACGTTTCTCGAGCTCCAGCGGCATGGTGCATCTTCTTCTAGATCTAGTGGAGATGAACGACAATGTTGACGCTGTGGCGAGGCTGAGCTCTGGTTTGTCGGTGAGAACCTGGAACTGATGCGCTGCCATACGTAGCGTCGATGATGACGCATCAGAGGAGTGGTGTGTGGGGCTTTCGCCGGTGATGAACTTGGTCGTGGTCTCCTCGTCGGGACAAGCGGCCTGGATTAGGCAACGTTTGATGGAAAACAAACACAACCTGGAAAACTAAATTGATGGATCCAAACTATTGGTCTTGGCCCACGAGGAAATTTTCATTAATCGAAGCAGGTCCCTGACCTATCATAAGCTTATGGACACACCGTCTTTCCTGAGATTTTCCCAAAAGTTATTTGATGGATACATAAGAAAAGGAATGAAAGTGATGAAAGACGGTCGGGTATTTGAGGGACAGGGCCGGAGCGAGTGTAGTGCTGGCGGGCCGACCGCACACGGCCCAATATTTGAAGGGGCCCAAAAATATTATATTTACCTATTATACATGTGTAATTTTTTTTTAAAAAAATTCATTTGATAAATGGAGGCCCAATTATTTTAATATGTAGAGGTTGTACAAAATTGGAATAGGCCTGTTTTATTTACATATTTATCTATTTTTACCTTTCTTCTTTTATTACTTTTAAAATTTACAGAAAATAATTTCATTTGGCCATTTTCTTGCCTCTTGGGCCTTTTAGTAAAAATGTATTGCTCATGGGCCATTTTAAAAGCATCAATTATTTCCTAATTTGGCTCATATCTAAACCAATAAAAATCAAAACTTATTGCTACACATCAATTATCTCATTACCTCAATTCTCTGCTTTCCCTTTTGCGCCAGCGACGTAATCCGATTGCCTGTCGTCTACTCTGCGTTCTCAGTTTTACTCTATGGGATTTGAAAACCCATATAAATTTGAAAAACCATGGGAATCTTTACAAATTTTAGAATTTGTAAAAATGATAGCTATGTTTCCTAATGTTTTAATTGTTTATAGAATCTTACTAGCCATGCCTGTTATTGTAGCATATGCAGAAAGAAGTTTTTCAAAATTGAAAGTGATTAAATCTTATTTACTGACAACTATGACTCAAAATAGGTTAAATTCTTTAGCAATATTGAACATAGAAAAAAATTTGTTGAAAACTATTGATGTTGATGATACAATTGATAATTTTTCCTCTAAAAGTGCAAGGCGTCATATAAAATAGACTGCAGGTACAACAATTTTGCGATGGAGTCTCTTAGCTTTGTCCCATTTTTATGCGAGTATTTTTTTACATATGGATTACTTCTTTTTTTTTTTAACAACCACACTTATATATTCGATATATCAAAGCAAAATTATTATTTATGTGCAGAGAATGAGCAATACAGATGTGATCGATGTTTTTGAATTATAGCGATAGAGGATGATTTAAACAATGTAATATTTTTTAAGGTATTGGTTTATGACCCCTTATTTATACTTTTATTTTAAATATTTAATAAATATAAAACAAACATACATGGGGTGAGCCTCCTAGCATTGGATAGGTTCTAATTCCAAATAAATATTTATCTGTATTTAAATTGCTATCGCTTTTTTTATAAGGGGCCCAACATTAAATTTTTGCACATGGCCTCAAAATCCATTGGACCGGCCCTGCGAGGGAAAGAGAAAGGAAAGGAATTGATTAGTAATTTAATTTTTAATGTTAAAAGATGATATCTGTGGATATAATTCATCTAATTAATCAGGGTTCACTGTACTTTGATGTATAACAAAATTATATTCATTGAAAATCTAGTTAATTGTATTTTAACAATTTAGGTTCATACATAATCAGAATTTATGTGTATAGATTGCTTTAGTTTAGATGTAAATTTGTTTTCCCTAAAAAAACGGGGGAGTAGAGTATTACAAATTACACTCTTTTTTTTTTTAATTTGACCGTGTCATAGGAAGATCTTTTTTTTTTTTTAATTTAAACCATCCAAAAGATGGGGGGAATTTTATTTGGCTCCCCGGGCCGGAAGAACTGGCATAAGCCTAAAAGTGTATATAGGTTTACAAAATTCATCAATGTGATGATCTTCTGGCAAAACAAATGAAAGTCTAGTGAGATAATTCCTACAGATTGCTACCAAATGTAATCCATAAACATGTCGGCGAATCACCAAAGCGAGACTCCTATTAGTCCGTGGAAAACATTAGGGGAGAATCTGCAGGAAAAGCAGCAATATAGAATGTAGCAGCAAGAGCTTCGAGCTGGGTAGAGGATAGCAGCAAGAGCTTCGAGCTGTGAGGTTGAAGTTGAGGAAGGTGTTCGTCCTGGTGTGTCAGTCCTGGGTAGAGGAGTAGCAGCAAGAGCTTCGAGCTGTGAGGTTGAAGTTGAGGTAGGTGTTCGTTCTTGAGGTGCATCGAGGTTGAAATCCCAGATTCCGCAGCAGACCTGAAAAGAAAAAAAACACAGTAGATTCCATTCCACAATGAAAAGAATACTTTATGTAGTCCAAATAGTATTAACATGTGGGATTAAGAGAAGAAAGAGTCATCTCCTGATCTTGAGCCTATTCTTACTGAGGGAATTCCTAATCTATCAAGGCAGATGAGGCCTCTAAGCACAGTTGGAGCCAAAAGGAGATCGAGGTTCCCTTGGATATTGTTCTGTAATGAGAATTTAGCCAGATAATCAGCTACATTATTGGCTTCCCTGTGTATGTGAGAGATTGGAAATTTCATATGATAAGTGTGGAGAGCACTGCAGATGGAGAAGTTCATCCATGGAGCTTTCGATGGATTGTGTATACCTCTTACAGCATTTAAACAATCAGTTTCCAATTCACAGTTAGCAATTCCTAGTTCATATCCTATTTCATACCCCTCCTGAATTGCTACAAGTTCTGCATCAAAAGGTGTTGGTGACTGGAAGGTTTTGGTCCTCATGCAAATCACATTACCAGATGTATTTCTTACAATTACAGCTGATGAGGCCAGACCTGGATGTATCCATGAGGCATCAGTGTTAATTTTAAAGCCAGAGGAAGGTTTCTTCCATGATACAACTGTTATAGTTTTCTTCCTCTTGGGGTGGATCTTGGGAATAATGTTAGAGCAGATCCAGTGTCTGTTCCTTTCTAGGTTGCCAGAAGGCTGGTGGGCAGTAAATATGTCATAAATGAGGCCTCTGATCTCATGAAGGCAGGCATGAAGGGAAAAGGATTCGTTTTCATAAAAGTATTTATTTCTCTTAATCCACAGAACCCAAATTGTGACCAAAAGTGAAGCTATGATGATTTGAGACTGAATCCGTGTGGCAGTTTTGAAAGATAGGATGAAATCAACTCTAGACTTCAGATTTCCAAACCGAGGCATATGCATATCAAGTAAGACACCAACAGCCTCCCAAATTTTAACAGTAAATGAGCATGAATTGAAAAAATGATCTAAGATATCTGGATGCTTCATGCAGGAAGGGCAAATAGATGCCAATTGGAAGCCACTTCTTGCCAAAATATTATCAAATGGCAGAATGCCATTCAAAGCACGCCACAGTATAACAGACATTTTCTTTGGTATAAAAGAACTCCATACCTTTGAAAAATGTCTGATTCTTTGTTTTTTTTTCCTGAAGGTGTGATAGGCCGATCTAATAGAGAAACTGCCATTGTTGTTTGGAGTCCATATCATCCTATCCTCATGTTGGTATGTCAATTCAGCAACCTGCAAGATGGCAAGAATATTGGTAGCCAAGTGTGGCTCCAGGAGAGGGATGAAATTATTTTTGTTTTGTATGAAGGACCTCAGGGATATATCCTCAAAAGGTAGAGGCATCCCTTCTGGCCATTCATAACAAAGGGCTCCTTGTCCAGTCCAGTTGGAACTCCAAAAAGAGCACTCACCCTGGCCAAAGATAACTCTTGAATGTCTATTAGCCTTTTCTGTTATTGAGCAAATTCTTTTCCAGGTGTGAGAAGTTTTGTAGGAGTTAGGGAGTGACCAAATTAAAGAGGTCCATTGATATTTGTTGACTTGTAGTTTCCACCAAAGTTTGCATGAGAAGGCCTCAACAATTGCTCCTATATCCCTAAGTCCTAAGCCATTTTCATCCATAGGTAGACACATATTTTTCCATGATCTCCATTTCTTTTTTTCAGTGTTATCCACTTTCCCCCAGAAAAAGGTGGATGCCAATTTTTCCATTTTCCTTATAACAATCTTAGGAGGGCGCAAAACTGAGAAAATGTGAGTAGGAATTGAGAGTATACTGTGGTTGATAAGAACCAGCTTACCAGCACTGGAGAGCCACCTATTCTTCCAGTTGTTTATTGTCTTCTCCATCCTTTCCAGCATTGGCTTGTAGTAAACCTGCAAGTTTCGACCATAGAATACTGGTACCCCAAGGTACTTAAAGGGTAGTACACCTTGCTCCATGCCCAAAAGTCTCTTAACAGTTAGAATGTGGGCAGGGGGGGTTTTATGTGAGGTGAAGAATTCTGATTTACCAAAATTTACTTTCTGACCTGTGGTGTGTTCATAAGCAATTAGGAACCTTTTAAATCTCTTTAAAGTTGTGGGTTTGGCATTTAGAAAGATAGCTGTATCATCAGCATACATGAGGTGAGAAATAATTGGACAAGAGAGAGGCAAGCTAAACTGGTGAAGGTATCCAGTATTTATCATTTTTTTAAGAGTCCTTGAGAAAGCCTCAGAAACAAGGTTATATAGAAAAGGGGACAGGGGGTCTCCCTGTTTCAGTCCTCGGGTGGATTTAAAAAAACCTGAAGTGACTCCATTTATCAAAACTGAGAAGTGAGCAGAGGCTATGTTACTCAGGATAATTTTAACAAAATGTCCATGGAAACCAAATTGAAGGAGTATAGAGTTTAAAAAGGACCATGACACTCTATCAAAGGCTTTCTGCATATCAAGTTTCACAATAATATTATGAGCCTTTGATTTTCTGTTTAAAAATCTCACCATTTCCTGCATTTGAAGCACATTATCTGAGATGTCTCTTCCATTAATAAAGGCACTTTGTTCAAGAGAAATTAAGGAGTGCATTAGTGGTTTAATTCTCTCCATTAACATTTTTGAGAAAACTTTGTTGATGAAGTTAGAGAGACTTATTGGTCTGAAATCAGAAAAGGAGAGTGGAATTGGCTTTTTAGGGATCAAGGCCAACCAAGTACTAGAGATTGCTAAGGGGATATTTCCAGTAACCAAAAAATCATTAGCTGCATCAAGCAGGTCATTTTTAATGATCTCCCAGAAAGATGTGTAAAAATTCCCTGAGAAACCATCAGGACCTGAGGCACTATCTTTTTTCAGTTCAAAAACAGCCTTCTTAAGTTCCTGTAAATTAAAAGGTTGAAGGAGCAGAAGATTCTGTTCTTCAGATATGAGCAGAGGGATTTCTTGAAGAAAAAACTTAAGATGAGATCCAGTTTTAGGGGTTGGTTCCTCATTCAATAAATCTTTATAAAACCGAATTCCTTCTTCCTTTATCAGATTAGGGTCTGAGATCCAATTGCCTGAGGAGTCTTTAATTTTGCTGATCCTAGATTTTGCCCGGTTTTCCTTTATGGCATGATGAAAAAATTTTGTATTAGCATCCCCAAACTTAAGCCAATTAAGTCTAGCTTTTTGAGATAGAAATGTTATCTTTTCTTTCTGAGATCTTAACAATAAGGCTTTTGATTCATTTAAAAGTGCTAGATCCTTATCATCCAGTGTTTGTTGGTAAATTATTTCCAAATCACTAACTCTCTGTTCAGCCTGAATCAGATTCTGGTTGACATTGCCAAAAATAGTTTTGTTCCACTGTTTTATTTCCACTTTTAGCCTCTTAAGTTTGAAAACAAAACCAGTCATGCCTTTTAGAGGTGATGTTAAAGTCCAACACTTAGTAACTATATCCCTGAAATCTTGCCTAGAAGACCACATTTCCTGATATCTAAAAGGCCTAGGGGAAAACTCAGAAGCTGATTGTATGGATAAGAGTAAAGGAGAATGATCCGAGGTGATTCTATTTAAAACCTGTATAGAGCTGTGGGGAAATAAATCAAGCCATTCTAAATTACAGAGACCCCTATCCAGTCTTTGGAATATTATATCTTTACCCCTGTCCTTGAACCTATTGTTACACCAGGTGAAAGAATTCCCAACAGTGGGAATATCATGCAAATCAGATCTGTGAATGAATTCATTGAAGTTTTTCATACTTTTGTGGGGGGTTGATTTCCTTCCTTTGTATTCATTAACTGAAGAAACCGTGTTGAAGTCCCCTATATATATGGCAGGTTCTGAGAGAGCTGAGCCTAAATCATGCCATAAATTTTCCCTCATAGTCCTATGTACACTAGCATAAATGAAAAAGCAATTCCAGTTGGATAAGGAATCAGATTCAGTAATTTTAACATGAATGAATTGATCTGATTCTCTAACACAAGATAACTGAAAAGATTGATTCCACAGAATCCATATTTTGGCATTTTGAGCAGCAAGAGCATTATTGAAACCTAGGACATGCTTAAGATGATCAATCTACTGATTATCATGCCAAGGTTCTAAGAGACAAAGGATGTCTATCTTGTGGTTCCTCTTTAGTGTTTTTAGTCTTTCCAGAGATGTACCATAACCTCTCACATTCCATACCAAAATATTACCTATGATGGTGTATCTTATCATTTAAAACTCATTGGAACGGCTTTTTGAGAGGATCTGAGTTTCCTAGATTTACTAGGCACAGCTATAGTAGAGTTATCCTGAGTCTCTTTACCTTTGACCGCAAGTGCAATAGATTTCGGAGTATCAACAGTTGTGTGCTCTAAATTAAGTTCATCAGTAGAGGGTAGAGGTTTGTCACCTGGATTGGCCATAGCTGTTACCTTCTCCACTGGAGGTTGCTCAAGAGATGCTGATTGTTTTGGTGTAGAGGCTAGGATCTGATCTGGTCTGACTTCAGGTATGTTTTCCAAGTGAAGTTGTTCTTCAGAGCTTCTTTCTGGTGAATATGTGGTGCCCGAGTGTTTTACCTGATCGTGAGTTTGTTGGGTCTCATGGAAGATCTCCACTGGCTCTTCTTCCTGTTCTTCTTCAAAAGATACATCTAGAGCTTGAAAAGCATTAGAAATGGACACTGATTGAGTATGCTCTAAGGTTTCTAATCTGAGGCTTTCAGATTGCTTAGTCTTCTTCCTCCATATTGTGTTACTAATAGGCTTTGAAATATCATCCAAAGAGTAGAAGTCTGATCTTTTCTTATGAGTATTGTTGAATGAGTTAACAAAAATGTTCTGTGGATGGCCTGAGTGATGATTCTGCTTTTGAAATTCTTTTTGTTTCTGGGAAACACTAAGGGCTGAGGTTCCAGTTATCTTATCATTAGGTAATTCCTCTTGGTGAGACTGTTTCTCAATTGTTCCTTCAGTGTGAACTTGTTTCTCAACACCAGAACTATCCTGAGCCAGATCAGCTATGTTACTTTCTGCCCTTCCTTGTTTTTTCTTAGTTTCAATAACCTTTTTTTTAAGCTCAGGGTGTAAGAAAGTACACTTATCTTGGTTATGTCCAACTACTTTGCAGTGAGCACAATAATGTGGGAGTTCTTCATATTCAATTGGATATTCAGAGACCTTATTACCTATACCTATGACAATAGAAGCAGGAGGTTGGGACTGAAGGTCTATTTCAACGCAGACTTTTATTGCCGATGGTCTAGTTAGAGCTGCCGTAGCAGCGTCCATTTTTAAAAACCTTCCAATTTGACTACTTAGACCAATAATGGCAGAGTTGTTGTAAAAATGAAGAGGGAGTCTGTGAATCGTTACCCACGCCGGAACGATTGAGGACTCTGCCGTTGGAGAGAAGTCGGGCGTCCATTTTTGCACCTTCATTACCACGCCCTGTATCATCCACTGGCCCTTCATCCAACAGCGTTGGTAGTCTTCAGGATCCTGAAATCTGATCAAAACATGGCGATAATCAATAGAGCCTAACTGAAATTTAGATTTAAATCCTATTGATTTGAAGGCAATTTGTAAGGAGTCCATCGAGGGCTTTCCCCGATTGAATTTGCCGACCAGAGCGTTCTGGTAATGGGACGCCAGACGTTCTCCTTCCTCGATGGGAAGGATAAACGCAATCTTCCCTTTGTATTCTGTGACCGGATGGAGATTAGGAGTGTCCGGAAGGGATGTGAAAAGAGGAGATGGCTTGGTGTTGAGAGCTTGGATGAAGCTCTTATTGATCGCAGGACCCGACTCCGCCATGGGAGCGGGCGGCGGCAACGCCATCGGTGGCCGATATGATTAGGCCAAGAATAGTAGCAGATGGTGAAGGGAAGGAAGAGAAGACGGAGTGAATCGCACTGTGTGTTTCGCACTGTAATCGCCCCTAGTGAACAGTAATAGAGCCGTTATTATAGTCGCTGATTATAGTCGCTGATCCTGTGTCATAGGAAGATCATTTTCTACCATTATGAAAAAGTTTCTTTAAATTTATTTAAATACTGTATATTTTTTAAATTTAGATACATTATAAGTTAAATATATAATAAAATATGCTTTAATATAAATACACAAAATTTAAAATAAAATTCTAACATTTGAATTTAAAAATATAGTATTTAAATTTAAGAGTATAGTATTTAAGTTTAAAAATATAATAATTCTGTTTCATCATTTATAAGAAAATCATTATTAGAACAATTTATCCACTTATTTTTCCAACTTACTAGCCAAGCACGCGCTATATAACTTCACATTGTCAGAACGGTTACTGCGTGCGATTTTTGTGTGCGAAACACACACTGTCACTGTGAATCTTCTTCTTCATCTCATTTCTGCTCTTCTAACGACTATAGACGGAAGCTGTTCCAATTCAAGGGGCTGGCTATGGCGTCTCCGGCGCCTCCTCCGCCACCGGATCCCACTCCACAAACCCACAGAAGCTTCCTTCAAGCACTTAACACCAAACAATCGCCTCTCCTCTCGACACTCCCTGATACCCCAAACCTACACCCTATCACAGAATTCAAAGGAAAAATTGCTTATATCCTCCCACCTGAAGAAGGAGAACTACTAGCATCCCATTACCAAAACGCCCTTGTCGGGAAATTCATTCGTGGGAAACCTCCAATGGATTCTTTGTTGCAGGCCTTCAAATCTATAGGTTTCAAATCCAAATTCCAGCTTGGCTCAATAGATTACCGACATATTCTTATTCGATTTCAGGAAAGCGAGGATTATCAACGATGTTGGATGAAAGGGCAATGGACAATTCAAGGATACACGATGAAAGTTCAGAAGTGGTCGCCGGAATTCTCACCATCGGTGGAATCCTCAATCGTGCCGGTCTGGGTAACTTTACATAATTTGCCTCTTCATTTCTATAACAATTCTGCTATAATAGGAATCAGCTCACAGATAGGTAGATTCCTCAAAATGGATGCTGCTACCAAAGCGCTTACTAGACCATCAGCTATAAAAGTTTGTTTGGAGATTGACTTGTTAACACAGCTCCCTAACACAATAGTGGTAGGAATAGGTAATAAGGTGGCAGAATACCCTATTGAATATGAAGATTTGCCACTCTACTGCTCTCACTGTAAAATCCTTGGACATAATAACATTAAATGCAATCATTTGCACCCTGAGTTGAGGAAAACATCTCTGAAAAAACTTGAGGTACCTGAGGTATATGTTCACAAGGAGAGCAAAAATATAGAACCTCAGCCTATGGAAGTGACAAATAAGGAAAACTCCTCTGCACTAACTGTTTCACAAAAGGAGAAAGATTTTCAAAATAAAAAATCACTTCTAGGTCAGCTGGAAAAGATTAGTCATAAAAAGAGAAATGCCTCCTTTTACTCACTAGATGACATATCAAAACCAATAACCACCTCATTCTGGAGGAAAAAAAGCCAGTCACCTGATGTTACCAAATCCCAAGGAAATGATTTTAATGGAAATGTGGTAACTATCTCAAATGCTTTTAAATTGCTTGATGACTTACATGATGATGTGGAAGAGGAAGTAGTAGAGATGATTCATGAAAATGTGAATGAGGAAGTATTTGAGAAGCTTAATGAAAATCAGGAACCACAGGATCTTGATAAAAATATAATCCCTGCACCTAACCATCCTGTCTTTGAGATACTCCTAACAGGTGACTCAGAGCAAATCATCTCAGAGGCTAACACAGATGTTAATACAGAGGCTAACACAGAGGTTAATTCAGAGGCTCTTAATCAGACTGGATCAGAAAATGATGAGGCAATGCAGATTAAGGTTAGTATTTCTGAGCAGATGCCTACCTCTCTAAATTTAGATAAAAGTAATGGTAAGTCAGGTGACAAAAGTAAGACTTCAGCAAAGTTAGTGAGAAAACTAAGATCATCACAAAAAGCTACCCCTAAAGTTTTTAAATGATAAAATACACCATAATAGGAAATATCTTGGTTTGGAATGTTAGGGGAATAGGAACATCTGTAGAAAGATTAAAGATTCTTAAGCTAAATCATAAGATTGATATCATGTGTTTGATAGAGCCATGGCAGGATACACAGATGCTAACAGTCTTAAAGCGTGAACTTGGATACTATAATGCTCTAGCTGCACAATCGGCCAAAATTTGGATTTTATGGGATCCAACTTTTAACATTACAAATCTAAGTGAGACAGACCAATTTGTTCAGGTTAACATAACTGATGCTGACTCCTCTTTTAACTGGCACTGCTACTTTATCTATGCAAGTGTGCATCGACAATTAAGAGAGGACTTATGGGATAATCTAAAAGTGACAGGAAATACACCATCCATTTATATAGGTGATTTTAATACTGTGCTCTCTGTTTCTGAGTATAAGGGTAGGAAGTCTACACCTAAAAAGAGCATGAAACAATTTAATGAATTCATAAACTCAAATGATTTGCATGATATTTCCACAGTTGGGAACTTCTACACCTGGAGTAATAATAGATTTAAGGAAAAATGCAAAGATTTAATGTTTCAAAGGTTAGACAGAGGCTTAGCCTCCCTAGATTGGTTGGAGCTCTTCCCTAATAGCTCTATTCAAGTTTTAAATAGGCTGACTTCGGACCATGCCCCGTTATTACTTTCTGTTCAATCTTCTGAAGAACAAGCCCCTAGACCATTTAGATATCATGATATGTGGTCAAACAGACAGGAATTTCAGGATCTGGTAGCAACAAACTGGAAATTAGACTCCACTTTTCAAGGAATGTATAGGCTGGTTTTTAAATTGAAGAGGCTTAAGATGGTAATTAAACAATGGAATAAAAATCATTTTGGTAATGTCTCACAAAATTTGACACACTATGAGAATGTAGTTAAAGATCTGGAAATCACTTTTCAGCAAAACAGTGATGACTTAACCACCTTAAGTGAGTTAAATAAGTCAAAACAGTTGCTTATGAGGGCTCAAAAAGAAAAATTCATGTTCCTAAAGCAAAAAGCTAGGATTAACTGGTTTAAGTTTGGAGATGCTAACACAAGCTACTTCCACCACTCGGTTAGAGAAAGGAGATCTAAGACAAGAATCAGCAAGATTAAGGATAAAAAAGGTAATTGGATCTCAGATCCATCTCTAATCAAAGAAGAAGCAGTAAGATTTTACAAAGATCTGTTTCATGAGGAAGTTGCTCAAAAAAAGGGGACCTTTTTTAATTATTTCCTTTCAGAAATTCCTACTGTAATTTCAGACCAGCAAAATGAACAACTCCTATCCCCTTTCCAACATCAAGAACTTAAGGCTGCAGTTTTTGACCTAAACAGATGTAGCTCTCCTGGTCCTGATGGGTTCTCAGGAGCTTTTTATACCACCTTTTGGGAAGTCATCAATGAAGATCTTCTTGATGCTGCTAATGACTTCCTAACAAGTGGATATTTACCTAAGGCCATATCTAGTACTTGGTTAACATTAATTCCCAAAAAGCCTACCCCAGTTTCATTCTCAGATTTTAGGCCCATAAGTTTGTCTAACTTTGTGAATAAGGTCATTTCTAAAATGATCATGGAAAGGATCAAACCACTGATGGATTATCTCATATCCCCTGAACAAAGTGCATTCATAAAAGGTAGGGATATATCTGATAACATTCTTATGATGCAGGAAATGGTTAGAAGATTAGGCAGGACATCAAAAATCCCTAACCTCATAGTTAAACTAGACATGCAGAAGGCTTTTGATAGAGTATCATGGTCTTTTCTTAATTCAGTCCTGTTGCAATTTGGATTCCATGGAATATTTGTGCACAGAATAATGCAGAATATTGCTTCAGCTCATTTTTCAGTATTAATTAATGGTGTTACTTCAGGATTCTTTGCATCTAATAGAGGAATTAAACAAGGGGATCCAATGTCTCCTTTTCTTTATAACATTTTGTCTGAGGCTTTTTCAAGGGGGTTAAAAAAATTATTCCAGATAGGCTATTTACAGAACTTTAATCTGCCTAGGAATTGTCCACCATTAACCCATCTTATGTTTGCGGATGATACTGCAGTGTTCCTGAAAGGCAATCCCAAAAATCTGAAAAGATTTAAAAAATTTCTTTTGGCATATGAGCATACCTCGGGTCAGAAAATTAACTTTGCTAAATCTAATTATTTTGCTGATCCAAAAAAACCAGATGATAGATTGCTTTTAGTTTCCAGGACCTTAGGTATGTCAAAAGGCACCTTTCCTTTTAAATATCTAGGGACTCCTATTTTTGCTGGAAGGAATAAACAAGTCCACTACTTTCCTGTACTTGAGAGAATGGAAAAGACATTAAACAATTGGAAAAATAAGTGGTTAAGCTCAGCAGGGAAAATTATCCTCATTAATCATTGTTTCCTTTCCATTCCAATACATCTGTTTGCAGTGCTCAGTCCTCCTAAAATAGTCTTAAGAAAAATGGAAAAGTTAGCTTCAGGTCTATTTTGGGGCCATAATGAGTACACAGGAAATAAAAAGAGATGGCGTTCATGGAAAAAAATGAGCATCCCTGTCCATGAGAATGGTATAGGCTTCAGGGATATTCAGGCATCAGTGGATGCTTTCTCTTGTAAGCTCTGGTGGAAACTGCAGCTCAATAAATCTCAATGGACCCAACATTTGTGGTCTCTCCCAGAATCATACAAGAATTCTCACACATGGCAAAGGATTTGCAAGGTAACAGAAATCTCAAATAGTTTAACAAGAGTTATTTATGGATCTGGTTCTTGTTCTTTTTGGAATGCTAACTGGAATGGTAGTGGGGCTTTGTTTTATGAATGGCCTGAAGGTATGGAAATTCCATTTCCTGACATAAAATTAAGCTCCTTTGTTGCTAACAAAAACCACTATCTTCCATTATTGGAGCCTCATTTGGCTACCACAACCAATCTAATTCTGCAGGAGGTGGTAATCACAAACACACATGCTGATAGACTAATCTGGACCCCTACAGTGGATGGCAACTTCACCACTAGCTCAGCTTACAAGAACCTCAGACAAAAAGGTACACAAATCAGGCATCTTCATAAAATTTGGTCCTCTTTTATCCCCTCCAAAATGTCAATTCTTCTTTGGAGAGCGCTTAATGGAATTCTACCATTTGATAACATATTATGCAAATTTGGATACTCCCTAGCCTCCAAATGCCCTTTGTGTAGGAATCATTCGGATACCCTAGATCACCTGTTTAACTCCTGCCCCATTTCACTTGAAATCTGGAACAGAATTAACACACTCACTCATCTTCAATATCCAGTTGTAGGAAGCTTTAGAAACAGGGTAGAATTTTATTTATCCAAAAGAGCAGATTCTAAGGTATCCTCTAGCATGAACATTGCAGTCCTCTTAGTTACATCATGGTCCCTGTGGATTCATAGGAATAAGAGTATATTTGAAAATCAGGTTTTTTCAATAGATTCATGCTTCCATCATATTAAGGACCTGATCAAGCTAATTTTTATTGCAAACCCTTTGAGAGGCAATAAAGAAAAACACAAAGAACTAATCCAAGCAGGCCTTTTGTCTGATATACTACCAAAACAGAAAAGATCAGTTTCAGTGGTAGGATGGGAAAAACCGGTTGTTGATGTGAAACTTAACACTGATGCTACATGGAAGACTGGAGGCTTGTCTTCCTCTGCTGTGATAGTGAGGGATATAAATGGTGAAGTGATTAAACTTAGAACTCATGCCTTTCACTCAGAATCCCCATTGCATGCAGAACTTGTAGGCATTCAACAGGCATATCTGCTATGTTCAGAACTTAAATTACATGGTTGCATGATTGAATCTGATTGCCTTTCAGCTGTAAAAGGAATTCAGGATCCTATGGTTTGTCCTTGGACAGTTTTTTCTATCTGTAGTTCTTTGAATGAGTTGCATAAAGTTAATCCAATTTCATTCATACCTAGGGAGTCTAATGCTCCAGCTGATTTTTTGGCAAAATATGCCACTGGAAACAATCTGAAAGGTGATATTAACATGGACATGGCTCCACTTTTTTTCAAAGGTCTCATTTTGCTGGATAAAATGGGAATCAAAGGAATCCGTGTAACTCCCTGTACTATTGGTTGATTCTATCTGTTGCAATCTCTGGTTTCTTCATTGTCTGCAATGGAAACTGCTGGTCTTCTTCATACTTCATGCAGGAAAGGAGCATCTCATCAAGGAGCATCTCATAAAGGAAGGAATGAAAGGAATACGAGTAGCTGACACTTGATACATCCGAGACGAGAGATAACTACAGATGTGAGAAAACCACCTTCTAAAAGGGCACATCGTTGACAAATAGAAGTTCCGTTTTTTACGTTTCTTCGCTCTGTTCGCGATATGTCCTGTTTAGAGGTTATTTCGATTCATAGGAACCCTGGTTGGTTATTAGTTTATTGAAACATCTTCTATCGGGATTCACTTACTGTCGGATTCATCCTATAGGTTGTCCTTTTGTAATTGCTTCGTACTTTATGATTTACAGGCTGATTTTGGTCTGTTTTTTATTGGTCTGGGGAGCCAATATATACCCCCCATCTCATGATGGTTTTTAATTAAAAAAAAAAAAAAAGCACGCGCTATATCCCTCTAGAATGTAGCTTAAACCCAAAATCCGAAATGAGAGGAGAAAACTTTCATCATTTCTGTATTGTATACATATGAGAGATTCAATTTCGATGTCGAAAATTTGCACATAAATACAACAATATAAACTGAACTCGAAATCAACAACTTGTAGTGAAACTATCTAAGAGTTAAGTTTGGTTTAGTAATAGAATTACGTACAACAGCTGTGGACCAAAATTTAATATGAACAACAAACTAATTTCTCTATTGAAATTTTACTCTCACACATATATTCTTAGATTTCATGAAATTGTGGATCGTGACTTTAATTATTTAAAATAAAATAATTTTATACACATCATGAATTTAAATAATATTCTTAAGTTTTTATCATCACATAAATAAAAGGAGTTAAATAATACCCTATAGTTTCATTAAGTATTTTTAGGCTGTATTTTACATATATTTTAAACTGATTTACTTATATCCTGAGCACTATTAAATACATTTTTAAAAGAAATATAAATTAATATCTCGTCTTAGAGTACTTATTAAAAGAAATCATGCCAACCGCATGGTTGACACAAACCGTTGTCCGGGGTAGAATGGTAAAGTCCCATGCACTTGTTCACGCACATGGCTGCCTAACCATGTAGGTCCTATCAAGTGGCTGCCCAAAACGACGTCGTTTTGGGCATCGCCAGGAGTGGAATGGTAAATTCTCATGCACCTGTTCACGCACATGGCTGCCTAACCATGTAGGTCCTGTCAAGTGGCTGCCTAAAACGACATCGTTTTGGGCATTTAAAAAAATGGCTGCCTAACTATGTGCGTCTATAGGTGCTGTCAAGTGGCTGCCCAAAACGACGCCGTTTTGGGCATTTTTTAAAAAACAATAATAATATACCATTAGACGGTTCAAGAGGTAGTGGGTTCGAGTGGTACTGGTTCGAGAGGTGAAGGTTCCATTGGATAATTCAAGAGGTGAAGGTTCAATTGGACAGTTCAAGAGGTGAAGGTTATGGGTTCCATTGGAGAGGTTCGAGAGGTACCCATTCGAGAGGTGAAGGTTCAGGTGCAGAGGGTTCAAGTGGAGGGGTTCCCTTGGAGGGTTTGAGAGGTACCAATTCGAGAGGTGAAGGTTCAGGTACAGAGGGTTCAAGTGGCGGGGTCCATTCGAGGGGTTCGAGAGGTACCAATTCGAGAGGTGATGGTTCAGGTGAAGAGTGTTTAAGTAAAGGGGTTCCATAGGAGGGGTTCCAGTGGTACTGGTTCGATAGGTACCAATTGGAGAGTTCGATTGGAGAGTTCGAGTGAGGGGTTCGAGAGGTACGGGTTCGAGAGGTACGGGTCTCATCGGACAATTCTAGAGGTGAAGGTTTGGGGTTCCATTGAAAGGGTTCGAGAGGTACCGTTCAACTGGAACACTCACATCTTGAACCCTCCAATGGAACACTCACCTCTTGAACCCTCCAATGGAACGCTCACCTCTTGAACCCTCTAATGGAAACTTCACCTCTCGAATTCGTACCTCTCGAACCTCCTCTCAAACTCTCACCTGTCCAAGCTTCTACCCTCAAATCGTTCAAAGGAACTTTCACCTCTCAAATCAGTATATCTCGAACCCCTCCACTTTAACCCTCTCCACCTGAACTTTACCTCTCAAATCGGTTCCTCTCGAACCCCTCCACTGGAACTCTTCCACTTGAAGCCTCTCCACCTGAACCTTCACCTCTCGAATCGGTACCTCTCGAACCCCTCCACTTTAACCCTCTCCACCTAAACTTTCACCTCTCAAACCCCTCTGCTGGAACCCCTCCACTTCAACCTCCGCACCTGAACCTTCACCTCTCGAATCACTACCCCCCCCCAAACTGAACATTCACCTCTCGAATCAGTTCCTCTTGAACCCCTCCACTGGAAACCCCTCCACTTGAACCCTCTCCACCTGAACCTTCACCTCTCGAATTCGTACCTAGTTCGAGACCTGGTTCGAGATTAGGGTTTGAGAGGTACTGGTTCGAGAGGTGCAAGTTCCATTGACCGATTCGACAGGTGACAGTTCCAGTGGAGGGTTCGAGAGGTGAAAGTTCGAGTGGTACGTTGCTTTACTTGATAGCTCGAGTTAATTATGAGCTTCAATTACATGTAAAATTGGTACATTTTTAACTTCAATTGCAACTCTTTTCACATTCCTATATCATAGCAGCATTCCTACAGTATTTCTAAAATTTATTATCAAGCTCACTGTGCGGTGTTACCAACCTAGTTACTATCAAAATAAATTAAATTTATTGAAAAAGTACGTATGTATCAAATGAATAATTATTTAGTTGGTACTACACATCAATCAAAATGTCATGGATGGGGCTAGATTTGATTCTTGTGGCCTCAAGACGTAACAATTTGCTTAATTATCTCATACTGCAGTGGGCCTAAAGTCAGTAGTTCCAGATTAGAGGTATGTGCCACTGTTTAAAATAGCTGTAAAGTCAAGTGGTGTTCATTGAATATTTTAATTGGCAATTTGTGAACATATTTGAAAGAAAAACTTTCCATGTTGGCACATACAGATAGCCACGTTTGCGCCAACAAGTTTTACGGAAGAAGAAGGTCAGAATAGTATGGTATTTGTGATTTATGGAAATCTGAATATTTTGCAATATGCTAGGCGTGGTAGAAGCAAAGTTGGTTTATGAAAAATCCCAACAAATATGGTACTGATATTATCGAATATATGTGAGATATTGAGATAAGGAAAATCCCTTTATTTATGGGATTTGGATATGCTTCAGAAGCAGATAAGGAATAGGAATATTATGGAGATAATGATGAAGATTTCTGATCTGCTCATGGCTTTAAAAGGGGACACAACGGCTGTATTAAGCTCGCAAATTTAATAGAGAAAATATGCACACAGATTTTCATCCTTCCGAGAGTCTTGCAAAGATCCAGATCTATATATTCCAACATACGTGACATGCCGTTCAAAGTTCAGAATCATATGCCTTAATTCCTAGGGAGGAGGAGATACAGTGTCGACGAGTTTCGAGGTCAGAGAGAGTCTGATCAAGGCGGATCGGTAGCTAGGAGAGCTAGCAGAATTTAAAAGGGGACACAATGGCTGCATTAAGCTCACGAATTTAATAGAGAAATTCTGCACATAGATTTTCATTCTTCTGAGAGTCTTGCAAAGAGCCAAATCTATATGTTCCAACATACGTGACCTGCCGTTCAAAGTTCAGAATCATATACCTTAATTCCTTGGGAGGAGGAGATCCAGCATCAACGAGTTTCGAGGTCAGAGAGAGTCTAATCAAGGTGGATCGGTAGCTAAGGGAGCTAGCAGAATTCACACATTTGATTAGTAAAGATAAGTATTTTGTATGGTGTACTTTGTACTGTATCTTTCTGATTAGTGGATTCATTCAGACTTGGGCCAGGCCCCGTAGATGTAGGTGGATTTCACCGAACTGCGTAACCAAGTCTCGTGTCTTTAATGATTTACTTTATTGCAAACATGTTTGATAGGTTATGTTGGAACATACTAGTAATAATTAAGAAAATTTGGTAAAACCAAATTTCAATAGCCAGACAAAACAAATTAAGAAGATAACTGCAATTATACAAGTTTACTTATTAAGTATATTAATTCCCAGAAATGTACGTGATTGTTCTGAAATGCAAATAAATTTGTTAACTTTACAGGGAAGATATTAAACAGAAGCACTACAGTAGAAAATAAGGGTAATAATCTATGAACTCACGATACATTATATAGCGGTATATGATACCTATACAAGCTAGAAAAAGGTAATATAATATAATTACAATTACAAGTAATATTCTAATTCCTTAATACTCCTCCTCAAGTTGAAGCATAGGGATCAGAAATGGCCAACTTTCCAAGCAAGGAATGAAACTGGTTACGTCCAAGAGCCTAAGTGAGCAAGTCCGCAGGTTGGTATGGCGTGCGAATATGCTGAGTAACAATAGTGTCAGATTGAATGAGATCCCGGATAAAATGAAAATCAACTTCAATGTGCTTTGTGCGTTCATGGAAAACTAGATTTGCCACAATATGAAGAGCAGATTGACTGTCACAAAACAGCCGCATAGGAGAAAAGTGCATAACCCCTAAGTCTTTCAGTAAAGACTTAAGCCATAACAACTCACAACAGGTAACAACCATAGTACAATACTCCGCTTCAGCAGAAGACCAAGAAACAATAGGTTGCTTCTTAGTCTTCTAAGAAATTGGAGAATCACCAATCATCACAAAATATCCAGAAAGAGAACACCGAGTAATTGGGCATGCAGCCCAATCCAAATCACAGTAAGTAGTTAACTGTAACATACTACTAGAAGAGAGAAATAAACCTTGACCAGGATGGCTCTTCAGGTGGTGCAACACACGAACAACAACTTTCCAGTAAGGAACACAAGGATACTTCATGAATTGAGCAAGGGTATGAACCGAATAACTAAGTTCAGGATGAGTAATAGTCAGATATATCAGACGCCCAACCAGACGTCTATACTGCTCTGGGTCATGGTAGGCTGGACCTTCAACACGTGCCAAATCATGTTGTTGCTCCATCGGAAAGTCAGTTGGTTTAGATGCAGATAAACCTGTATCTGATAAAATGTCCAAAGCATATTTCCTTCGTGAAAGAAACATCCCCCCAGTCTTCTAGCAATCTCTATGCCCAAAAAATACTTAAGCATACCAAAGTCTTTCATATGGAAACAAGAACTCAAGTATTTCTTGAAATTATAGATTAGCGCAGAAGAACTACCCACAATAACCAAATCATCCACATAAACCAGAACATGCAAAGAAACGGATCCACGAGAAAAGACAAACAAAGAGTAATCAACCTTACTTTGAACAAAACCAAATGCTCGTAAAGCCTGAGCCAATTTGGAAAACCAATTTCTAGGAGCCTGGCAAAACCCGTAAAGAGATTTCTGAAGGCGACATACCTGACCTAAGACACGACATAGCGTGGTGGAGGTCGCATAAAAAACTCTTCATGCAAATCACCATGCAGAAAGGCATTATGGACATCCATCTTGTGCAGTTCCCAACCACGAATGACCACAACATATAAGAATAGGTGAACATAACTCATCCTCGCAACCGGATGCAAATGTCTCTGTATAATCAATTCCTTCAACCTGGCGATTCCGGAGAACCACTAGGCGTGCCTTATGACGTTCAATAGTACCATCTGACTTAAACTTTGTCCGGTAGACCCATTTGCAACCAATCGCATTCTTATTTAGAGGCAAAGGAGCCAAAGTTCAAGTTTGATTGCACTCAAGTGCCGTAAGCTCTTTAGTCATAGCGTCTCGCCAATGAGCATGTTGTGAACCCTCTGAATAAGTGGTGGGATTTGCACTAGATGTTATTGCACCCAAAAATCTAGAATGCATACTAGAAAAATTATCACAATTTACATAATCAGTAAGAGGATAGAGAACACCTGAGGATAATGATGACGCATGATTGAACGTAGACGTAGGGGAGGGGGGTCTTAAGTAGTAAGAGCACAGGCATAATCATCAAAATCATAATTTTCCAAGTAAGGAGGCGGTCGAAGAGCATGAATACTCTATCTGATAGGTGGCAACTCGGCAGCGGTACCATCTGGAGCCAGAGATACTGCAGAAGGAGACTCTGTCGGGTGGTCACAATCGGCAGCATTTGGGGTCGGAGAACGGGCAGAAGCCACCTACGAGTATCCAATGGCGACCGGAAGTGGAATTCTGACGGTGGCTAATAGCAAAGAACTGTGGATGGCCGACAGTGGTGGATGGCCGACAGTGGTAGATCGACGGCGGTGGGTGGCGACGGACCATCAGCTGTCGTCGACGACCGGCGATAATGGATTGGCGGCAACCAGCGGTAATGTATCGAAGGCGACCGACGTCGATGGACTGGCAATGGCCGGCGGCGACAGGTCGGCAGCGGACGGCGGCATGAGGAGGCCGGCGGAGGCCTGCGGCAGTAGGCCATGTGACTCCAGCGATGAGGTGGTGGCACCATCGGGTTCTTCTTAAGAGGCCAATGTTGGAGTTCCAGTGTACGAGAACTGGTCTTCAAAAAAATTGGCATCCCGACTGGTAAAGATTAAACGGGATTCTAAGTCAAAAAAGTGATAGCCTTTCTTTCCAGCAGGATGACCAAGAAACAAACAATGCCGACTTCTTGGTGCAAACTTGTCACGGTATCTAGGAACATGAGCAGCAAAACACAAGCACCCAAAAACTCTTAATGATGAGTAATTAGGAGCTTGCCCATAGAGGAACTCAAAGGGAGTACGACCATTGAGATGCTTTGTCGGTGTTCAGTTAATCAAATAAGCAGGAGTAAGAGCACATTCTCCCCAAAAATCAATAGGAAGACTGGCTTGGAATCGTAAAACACGCACCACATTGAGTAAAAAGCGATGCGTTCTTTCAACTCAATCATTATGTTGTAGTGTGTCAACCATAGATGTCTAAAAAATGATCCCATATGTAGCAAAATGAGATCTCAAAGGCAAAAAATCAGTTCTATTATCAGCTCGAACACGTTGTATGGTTTGGCTTCACTGGTTCTTCACCAAGGCACTAAATTCTAAAAATCTAGAAGCTACTTCTGATTTAGCCACTAATAAATAAACCCAAACAGCTTGGGAATAATCATCAACTATAGCTAAAAAAATAAAATGCACCACTAGAAGATGGAAAACTATGAATTAATTGAAATAGTATAGTAGCATTTTTAGAACTCAATGGAAAACTATGTCTAGTCTGCTTTGCTCTATTACATATAGAGCAAGGAATAGAACTCTTATTAGTGCTAAAATCAAGAGAAGAAATAGAAGACAACATCGTAGAGGAAGGATGACCAAAAAAGCTGATGTCATAAATTAGAAGAAGACACAGAAGCAACCGTCGGAAGAGACTGCGGGATAGGAGGATGATCACAAGTATCCAGCAGGGGAAGCCAAAACACCCCCCCTTTCTATTCACCCACGCCAATCACTTTCCTCATACTAATTTTTATGTAAAATGCAATAATTTTCAGTAAACAAAGCTAGACATTTCAAGGCAGATGATAATCTAGAACATGATAATAAGTTGCACCGCAAAGTAGGTACATATATCACATGAGTAAGGGTGACAACACCAAAGCAAATAGAACCATATTGGGTGGTGGATGGCACAGAGCCATCAGGAAGAACAACATTCACAGTATCAATAGCAGTAGTAAGATAAGTAAGAGAACCTTTGTCACCAGTCCTGTGATATAAGGCTCCTGAATCAAGTATCTATCGTGAAGTAGACTTACCGGACTCATTTTTAGTAAGAGAATTAAACTGATGAAATAAATGCATGGTTGTGCTCCAGTGGTCAATAGACAGAGTGGGGCCAAAGTCGGATCGGGTAGGGACGCAGCCAGAGGAAGCCACCACCACTAGACCAGGCGGTAACATGGCAATGCTGGCGAACGGCGATGGGAGAGGAAGTGTCGTGGTGGAACCCCGGTTACGGCGGCGGCGGTCGGTTGAGAGGCTGGCGCTGTCTTCTTGGCGGCGTTGGCTTTCTTCTTCAACTCCTTGAACCATTACACTAAAGATCTGGAAGCATGGATCCTTATTGTGACCCTTGACAATATATACAAACAAGATTCCCGCGGTCAGATGCAGAAATAACAACTGGCAAAGAACTCATAGGTGGTGGGGATCGTGCAGCATACGCCATGGAGTTATAAGAAGGCTCACGAACTTGAATGACAACTCTATGATTCTCCTCCTAGGAAACAAGGGCATGCACTTTCATGAAAGGTGGCATTGGATCAATGCTCATGATATGTGATCACAAGGTGTGAAAGCCTTCGTCGAGGCCAGAGATGAATTGGTAAATCAAATCCTTCTCTCTCTCTCGGAAGACTCTCGCAGAAATATTGCAATGGCACAGTGCCTTGTTTTCTCCACAGTCACAAACTAGGGCGCATGCAGTGATAATTAGCAAACAACTTCTTCAATTTGCCAAAGTAAATGTCGATGGGCTGACCGTCCTGCATATAACTCTGAATAGCCTCTTGCATTTGCAAAACTTTCATACCATTTCCAAGAATAAATCGTACCTTCAGGTCATCCCACAGTTCCTTAACTGTGGAAAATGAGCTTGTAGAAGATCTCAACACTGGATCCAAGGTTTGCAAGATCCAGCAGACAAAAGTAGCATTAACCCCAAGCCAATCGGCAGCATCAGGATGACCATCCTGGGGTTTTGTAATGGATCCATCAATGAACCCAATCTTGTTCTTGGCAAGGAATGTGAGGGACGTCGCGTTAAACCATTCAATGTCATTTTTTTACCTTTCAGCATTTTTGGTACAAGTTGTAAACCTAGACCATCGCCAGAGCCAATAAAGTAAGGATCGGTCGACATACGACAATTAGGTACAATAGTCCGAGGGCCAGATTGCAATTGCAACTACTTCGGCAAAGTTGCAATCACATCATAACCACTCACATCCTGAAGCTTCAGAACCTCAGGAGTAGCATCAAGATGGGCCTATTCTTCGGGATTTCTTCCGAAGTCAGACGTAGTGTAAAATCAGGTATAGATTAGTAGCAGGTACAATAACCAACGACGGATCGGATGAGCAAGACGCGGCGGCGCGTGGAGTTGACGGCGACGGCGTGTGAGGCGTGGGATCGACGTGTGTCAAGCGACGCTCGATCGAATCGAACGGTTGACGAATCACTGCTACCGGACGACGGTGGCAGAAATCGGAAAGCACCGGAAAAAAAGCTGATGCGCGGTTGAGGCGGCGGCACGTGAGGAAGACGCGCGACTGAGGCGGTGGTGCTGGAGCTCGGTAATGGCAGGAAAATTTTCTTTAAAGTTTCAGGATTTTAGGCTCTGATACCATGTAGAAAGTAAGAGTAATAATCTTTGTTTATTCATGAACTCAGGATACATTATATAGTGGTACAAGATACTTATACAAGATAGGAAAAGCTAATAGAATATAATTACAATTACAAGTAATATTCTAATTCCTTGGTAACTGCGGATGTTGACGACAGCTTCTACCATCTACTGAACATGATACATTATGCTATTTCTTGTTTGGAAAACAGAAGTTAACTTTCTTACTCCTTTGTCCCAATTAGAGTTGCACTCTTCCTTTTTACACGTTGTTTAAGAGACATATTTGACCGTTAATATACTTATCTATGTATAATAACGGTAAATAAAAAGTTGATATTTAGAAACTACTTGTTACGACGAATTGAACAATATCATATATGATAATATTATTGTTCATATATCTATTCAAATATGTGATTAAATTTTGATAGAGAATAGTGTTAAAAAAGCAAGAGTGCAACTTCATATGGGACATAAGGAGTATATAATTTTTAAATACAACATATGGTATGATTATATATAGTTTATACTACGCATATATATAGTTTGAAATAAGGCTCTTTGTTTTTTCTTCTTTTTTGTAGACTGGGAATCAATTTGTAATTTTTTTTTGACTTTTAAAATCAGATCTGTGTAAATGAATACATGCAATGTGAAAGATAGGACTGTTTATTTGAATGGACAGGTTAACTTCTACTACTATTCTTTTGCTATTTTTGCTTATGGATTGTGAGGTGATGTACCACAAATCGAACATGATTATGCGTCAGAGTATGAACGTAAAAATGCAAATGTAATACTTCCGGTAAGAAAAATGTTGATTGAGTTATATGAATTTTAAACGCTAACAGTCCTTTAAATTAATATTTGTGAATTACAACACCCTATGTATAAATAAAATTGAGTCCGTCTTGAAAGACGGTCTTTTCATAAGTCATGGAAAGACTAAGGTTTAAAATGCAAATTAGAAGAAATGAAGATAAAATTTTCAGGCTTAATGCATCGGGTTATAACTTTATAACTACTACACATTGCATAATAAATTTTTAATATTGCAACTAAGACCTTTTACCTTTTATTATTGTAATTAAACCCCATTTTTCATAAACCTATGGAAAGACCGTCTTCCCCAAAACTTTACCAATAAAATTTACTTTATAATTCAAGTTTCACCCCAACATACACCCTCCTTTCCCCTCACTGATTCCCCTCCACAGACCTCCACCAAAACCTTCCATATCCATTGTATTCTGGGAATTTCCAGGTCCTAACCTCATCAAAATTAATGTGGATGCCTCATGGTCTTCTAACACTGCATCAATTGGTTTTATTGCCAGAGATAATAATGGTTTTCCAATCCTAATCAGGTTGGCAATCACAACTGCCAAATCAGCTCTAGAAGCTGAAATAAAAGCTGTTTTATTGGCATGTCAGATTTGTATCCCTAGGTTTCCTAACCTCATCTTGGAATCTGATTCATTGCAGGTAGTTAATATGATTAATGATCCAACCTGTTCTAAATGGTCCTGTACCCATTAGTTTTCCAAGTTCACACTCTTCTAACTGATGTCATCCTTCAGCATACTTACAGAGAAAGTAACTCAGTGGCTGATGCTATTGCTAAATACCAATCTTTCTATCCGATGGAAGCCTCTCTAAATTTGTCTAACATCCCTGTTCACATTAAAGGCCTCATCTATATGGATAGTATACATACTCCCTATATTCGGATTCATAGACATGCTTCCAAAGGTGATTGATACTGCTAATTTTCCTTTTTATTTGCCTCAGGTTTGGATGCTATTTTACTCTGGCTTGGACATATTTTTACTCCTCTCTGCTTTCCTCTGGCTGCATTATCAAAGTCTACAACTTTTTCTCGGCTATGAACTCACACCAACACCACAAGAACATGGGAGACTCTTTCACAACCCCTCCAGCTGTTTCTTTCTGCTATGATATAATGGTAGTTGCCTAGCCAAAGTAATGTATTAACACATGGGGTGGAGATTCTTTACTTTGAAATCGCAACTACCTTTATAAGTTTCTTTATCTCTAACCATTGAATCATTGTCAATAGATCGATCCGTAGATATTAGTAACTAGTCATTCTTTTGGAGGCAATGATGTTGCCTTTTGTATAATCTACTGTAATGCTCTACTGCACGCTATCTTTTTTTCTGGTTTGAGGTACCAAATATACCAACCCCCACCCTCGGGTGTTTTCATTTAAAAAATATACTTTATAATTCAAGTAAAAATTAATGATAAGTTTGAGATGAAAAATTATGTCAACTATTGAGATGCAGATTGTGTTTTGTTGTATATGGGATGTCCTAAGGTTCAAAAACAAATGCTCGGTAAGTAGAAATAGGGCAAACTCTTGGAAAAGACAGGTTTTTCATATACTTATGGAAAGATGAGTTTTAATCATAATAATAAAAGGTAAAAGGTCTTAGTTGCAATATTAATAATTTATTATGCAATATGTATTAGTTATAAAGTTTATAACCCGATTCATGCAACTCAAAAATTTTATCTTTATTTCTTCTAATTTACACTTTAAACATTGGTCTTATGAAAAGACCGTCTTTCAAGAGACGGACTCGCAGAAATAAATGGCGTGATTTTCCCAAATTATATGGCTGTCTTATTTTTGGTTTAATCAGGAGGATGTGAAACTGATGAAATTTTGGGATTAGAGGCATTTCGATTTTCCATCTTTTGGACCAGAATACTGCCCCGTAAGTGTCGATGATTAAGCCATTTGAAAAGATAACTCTAATTTCCTGAAAGTTCAGGAAATTGAATTCGATCTTAATAGCACCCCTAGTGAGCTAATTAAATTAAAACATGCAAAAGCTATGCTTACTAGGGCACTTAAAGAGCAAAACAGTTTCTGGAAACAAAAGGCCAAATTGAGATGGTTTAAAGAGGGTGATGAGAATACAAAATTTTTCCATAATGCTGTAATGGAAAAAAGAAGTACACTTAATATCACAAAAATCAGAAGTTCTGATGGTACTTGGTTAGTTAATAGCTCTGACATAGAAAATGAAGCAATTTGTTTCTATCAAAAGCTTCTGACTGACCATCCACACTCAGATCAGGGACTTTTCTACTCTCACTTTCTGTCCCAAATTCCCAAACTGATTACTGAGGAAGAGAATGCTTCTCTCATTAGTCCAGTGACAATTGAGGAATTAAAAAAAGTTGTTTTCAGTCTGAACAAAAGCAGTAGTCCTGGTCCTGATGGCTACACAGCAAAATTTTTTGTAAAAGCATGGGATATTATCTGTTCGGATTTACTAGAGGCATCAAATGATTTTCTTTCAAGGTCTATCATTCCTAGAGGTATTTCTAGTACTTGGATCACAGTGATTCCAAAGAAACAAACCCCTACTAGTTTTAATGACTATAGACCTATTAGTCTTTCAAATGTGACAAACAAAATCTTCTCAAAAATACTAATGGAAAGACTCAAACCATTGATGCCTAAATTAATCAGTCCTCACCAATCTGCTTTCCTCCAAAATAGAGACATTTCTGACAATGTCATCTATGTAAAGGAAATGATCAGATTCTTGCACAAAAAATCTAGAGACCCTAATTGCATTCTTAAACTAGATCTAATGAAGGCTTTTGATAGGGTAAGTTGGGCCTTTTTAAACAGTATACTTCTCAAGTTTGGTTTTCATGGGAAATTTGTTCATTGTATCATGAAAAATCTTGCAAATGCTTGGTTTTCAGTTCTCATAAATGGCAAACCTGTTGGTTTTTTAGTGCTTCCAGAGGCATTAAACAGGGGGATCCTTTATCACCCTTTCTGTTCAACATATTCTCTGAATCATTTACTAGAAGTCTAGCCTATATTTTTGAGTCTGGAAAACTTCATTATTATTCTTTGCCAAGGAATGCTATACCTATTTCTCATTTAAGCTATGCAGATGACACTATTGTCTTTCTCAAAGCTTCTAAAAGGAACCTAATCAGAATAAAAGCATTCCTAGGCATTTTTGAGGAGGTCACTGGGCAGAAAATTAACTATGAAAAGAGTGACTGTTATGTTAGTAGAAATGCCACTCAAGCTAAACTCAGACAAATTAGGAATATACTGGGTATGAAATCAGGTGTCCTTCCTTTTAAATACTTGGGTGTTCCTATACACAGTGGTAAAATTCTCAATCTTCATTTTCAACCGGTTATGGAAATGATAGATAGGAAACTGAAAAATTGGAAAAATGTGTGGCTATCTACTGGAGGTAAACTGACCCTTATAAAGTCATGTTTATACTCTTTACCACAACATATTTGGGCAGTGATGGAACCCTCCAAACAGATTATTAAGAAAATAGAAAGATAATTTGCTATCTTTTTTTGGGGTGAGACAGATTCAGGTCCGAAAAAATCATGGAAAAAATGGGAATCTCTTTGTTACCCTACTGAACAAAATGGATTAGGACTGAGATCTCTAGCTGCCATCATTAGAGCTTTTTCCTGTAAACTCTGGTGGAAATATCAATTAGGTGAAGCTCCCTGGACTGCTTTCCTTAACTCCCTCCCTGAATCTCACAAAAAATCTCAAAACTGGAAGAGGATATGCAAAATCAACCAATTTGCATAATCCAATTCCAGGGTGATACATGGTCAGGGACTTTGCAATTTCTGGACTTCTAATTGGACTGATTTTGGCCCCTTAATGGATTTCTATTACCCAAATAAGACCCAAAGGCAGTGCACTGTTGCTGATTTTATTACACACAAGGACTCTCTTCTCCCACTCCTGCAGCTAGTGCTCCCTGCCCCCATCATTAATACTATCAAGTCTGCCTCCATCCATGAACACAGACCTGATAAACTAGTGTGGAAGCCTGACTATATTGGGAACTTTTCTGTCAAGACAGCATATCTGAAACTGAGACCCCCTACTAATGCTTTCCCTGCTCTTAGAAGTATATGGGCTAACCATATTCAGAACAAAATCTCAGTTTTTATGTGGAGGCTTTTAAATGTACTACTGCCATTTGATGATATTCTTGTGCAATTTGGCTTCCACCTCCCCTCTAAATGCTGTTTTTGCAATAATGCTGACTCTCTGCATCATTTTTTCAATACATGTGCTATCTCCTCCATGGTCTGGAAGGAAGTTCATAAAATCTGTGGTATTTCATATTTTGAATCTGAAAATCTATGGGATAGATTGGCCAGTTTCTGGGCATATACTGGTCTATCAAATCTCCACACCAGACTGATCCATACTGCACCTATCCTTGTCTGCTGGTCATTGTGGAAGGCTAGAAATAGGAAAGTTTTTGATAACCTCAATCCTCATTGTCATACTATTATTAAAGAGGTCAAAGACAACATTTATTTATCTTTTACTGCCTTTCCCATTGACATATCAAGACAGATTGACTATGAACTTGCTTCAGAAGGTTATATTCCACCGATTTTTAAGCCTCCAAAACCTCCCATTATCACAGTTACCTGGCAGAAACCTGAGTTGGGCATAAAGATCAATGTTGATGCCTCATGGCATCACTCCAAAAAGGCTGGCATTGCGGTCATCATAAGGAATAAGTATGGTTTTGTTCAAGCCAAGGGGTACTTTGTTACTGCAGTTTCCCCCTTGCATGCTGAAACTTTAGCTATTCAATGTGGGGTACAGTTAGCAATACCTTATGCAACTCAACAGGTTGTGATTGAATCTGACTGTCTAAATGCTATTAATATGATTTTACTACCATCTGTTAGACACTGGAAATTTCTTAATCTTATGGACAGTATTCACAACTCTTTGGGTAATACTAAACTGATACACATTCTCAGACAAGGAAACCAACCTGCCGATGATCTTGCTAAGTACATGTTACTTACTAAGACTCACCAATCTTTCAGCTGGTCGAATCTGCCTGCAAGAACCAAAGGGTTACTCTGTCTAGATGACCTAGAGATTCCTACAGTTAGATCCCCTTCTTAGGTGAACTGATGCTACTAACTGTTTTCTTATGTTTTCTTTGATAGGACCTGTGGTTTCACTGCCACCACTCTCAACCAAAGGACTTCTATTTGCTCCTAAAGCTTCAAGAAATGGTGCTGCCACTGTTTCAGCAACTCCAAATCTTCTCTGAGCTGCACCCCCACTCCTGCATTGGTGCTGTATTATTGTTTCTTGTATATTTTGTACCATTCTGACTCTTGCTCCTATTGTCCTAGTGATATAGGTGGCTAAGTGGTGTTTCGATTCGTTGATCACCGACCTGCTCCTTATTATCACTAGGTATAGTGAGAAAGTTTTACCTTGCGGTCTGTCTGATCTGCTAGGTAATTTTTGGTCCTACAAATCCATCACATTGAATTTTGGGAGCAACTGTTATTGCTTCGTGGTCTTGGCCTCCTTTAGCTTAGGAGTTATTCTTGTACTGATTGAGCAGTTAGGGCTAATTACTGCTTCTTCCTTTTATTATTATGGGTTTAGGGTGCCCAATATATATCCCTCCACCGCATGGTGGTCTTCATTTTAAAAAAAACTCTAATATAATTAAGTTGATGGGTTGAATTTGTCTGTTTATTATCTGATTTCCAAATTATTGGGAAAGATCATCGTTCCATATACTTATGAAAAAATGGGGTTTAATTAAAATAATAAAAGGTAAAAGGTCTTAGTTGCAATATCAAAAATTTATTATACAACATGTAGTAGTTATAAAGTTTGTAACCCGATTCATTCAATCCGCAAATTTTATTTTTATTTATTCTAATTTTTATTTTAAATTTTTTATATTTCCATTTCTTATGAAAATATCACATTTCAAGAGACAACCTCTTATTTGTAAAGCATATATGTAAATATTGATTTGGAAATAGGCGGGAGGGAGGAGTAAACAAGGCAGGTGTTGCATTCTACAAACTTTGCCTTGTACCCCACACTCTTAGATTAATAGCTAGGAGTATATTTGTATCCTGTGTGCCACCTAATTCCAATTATATTATTAAATCTGAAATCAATAATTCAAATTCGAATTCCAATTCCAATTCGAATTCCAATTCGAATTCGAATTCGAATTCTAATTCTAATTCCAATTCCAATTCCAATTCCAATTCCAAGTTTGCTTGAAGATTGTAAGTGACTCAACAATTTGAAGCACTTGAAGATGAGTACGGCAGAGGTTTGTTTCTAGGAATTTGGAGACAGAGTGAAGCATTGGATCAGTTGCAACTGAGCCTTCTATTGTAGCTCACTAATTAGGATATCATAGCCGTCTTCGTTTCAATAAATTTTAGAATATGAATTAAGTAAGATTTATACTGCTCTTTCCATTCCAGGTTAAACTATACATTTCACCTTATGTCATTATTCACTGTTCAACTTTGACCGCATATTTGAATATATATATATATATATATAAACAACAATATTATCATATGTTATAGGGTATTGCTATATCACGCCCTGTATTTTACTAGTTTACGCCCTAATACGTATATACATGTATAATACTAATATTAAAATTTCAAAATAAAACAAAAATCAAAAACAAAAAAAAATAACCACCGCTGATGCAGTGCGCCAGCGCCATCGCCGTCGTGCACCACCACCTTCTTCTTCGTCTTCTCTGGCGGTCTCGCCACTGCCACCACCGTGCCTCCTCCGCCTTCCCTCGTCCGCAGCAAAACCCTAGCCCCGCCGCCGTCCCTCCTTCTCCTTCACCCCGTCGAGCAAAACCCTAGCCCCGCCGTCCCTCCTCCTTCGTCCTCGTCGAGCGATACCCTAGCCCCGCCGAGCTCCTTCCCCTTCTTCCTCGTCGAGCGAAACCCTAGCCCCGCCAAGCTCATTCTCCTTCGTCCCTGTCGAGCGAAACCCTAGCCCGAGAGGAGAACGGCGGAGAAGCGGCGACAGAGAAGCGGGAAGTGGCGGAGTGCAGAGGAGAACCGGGCGGAGGAGAGTAACGGGAGAAGGAGAGCGGGAGAAGGGGAAGGAGAGGAGAACGGGAGAAGGAGAGCGGGAGAATGGGAAGGAGAGGAGAACGGGAGAAGGAGAGCGGGAGAAGGTGAAGGAGAGGAGAACGGGAGGAGAAGGAGAAGGAGAAGGAGAGCGGGAGGAGAAGGAGAAGGAGAAGGAGAAGGAGAGCAGGAGAGGAGAAGGAGTCGCTGGAGAAGAAGAAGAAGAAGAAGAAGAAGAAGAGAAGGGGAGACGAAGAAGAAGGTGGCGCACGGAGGAGGAGGCGCGGAGGTGGTGCACGGAGGCGGCGGAGGTGACGCACGGCGGCGGAGTATTAATTAAATAAATAATTTTATTTAATATTAATTAATTTGAATTATTTAAATTAAATTAAAAATACATATTGTATATTAAATAGTATAAATACAGGGCGTAATCAAATAAAATACAGGGCGTGATATAGCAATTCATGGTTGGATTCATTCTAACAAGTAATTTTTGAAAAGTAACTTTTTGTTTAGTTTAATATATCAACGATTAGGCAAATTTCTTGATGAACATGAAAAATATTCTATGCAATTTAACCAAGAACAGAGGGAGGGAGTAGCTAATTTGGATGTTTGGTTTGAAGGCAACTCGGAAGGGTGAAATAGGGATAAACTGGTTTGTACCCTATTCCAGCAGCAAGCTTGACGCCGGTGCAAAGCAGAGAGCCCTAGATTTCATGTTTGGGTGGTAACATTAAATCCTTATTATAACACCAAACTATCACAATATCTCCAAAAGAAAAAAAAAACTACGACAATAGTTAATTCTGAAAATTGTTGCCTATTTTTTAATTGAAGTGTGATTCAAGTTGCGGGATTGGAAATAAAAAACATTCTCTCTGAAAGTTGAGAGCTACAGTGATCTTTATAGAAACCTTTCATTTTGTTCATGGTAGCAAGCATCCTTGCAGCAAACACACAAACAAAATCATCCATCCACCCAGTTCACCATTCAAAACACAGCCATGAACCTACACAAAAAAGCCATTTTCACATTAGCATATCACTTTTCCACAAAATCAAAAAGCTCCAATCAGTATTTTCTTACAAACAAATTTTTTTACACAACCGGGCCTTTAGTCAGTATCAGTTTGTTTCATCAAAGGAGAACAGAGTAATAGAAGTTCAAAAGAAGAATGACCAACAGAGTTCATGAGGATCACTGGTCTGAAGGGTCAAGAGAAGGATCCGACAACTCAGAGGAAAGGAGGGATGTTCTTTTTGGGGATGAACTTATCAGAGAAGTACATTTACCTCGAAGGAGGGGCGTCGTTTTCAGGCCGGAGGAAAATGAATACCTCAGAGGACGGGGGTTGCTAGCAGATTGCTTAGTGGGGTATTTTCTCGACTACCGTCACTTTGCACTTACAAGAAGGCAACTCCTTATTTCAAACTATTGGGGAGAAGGGGCTTATGTTATAGCAAAAAATGGGAAATTCTATGTCATTCAGTTCGACCAGAGATCCAAACTACTTGCAGTGCTTCACAATGGCCCTGTAAACATAGCTGGAGGTCTGATGGCCTTGCATAGACTAATCCCAGAGATGGTTTTATCACACATGTGAGTTACCAGGGTTCTCATTTGGGTACGCATCTATGGTCTACCACTAGAATACTTTGGCAGGAAAACAATCTAGAAGTTCGCTAAAGTGGTAGGAGAAACAGAGGAGGTGGAGTTTGGAGGATGGCTATTGCAACATGCGGAGTATGTAGGTGTGCGAGTTTGGACACTGGTACAGAAACCTCTAGTCTCTGGTTTCTGGCTCAGGCTGAAGCGAGGAGGAATGGTCTAGATTTTAATCGGATATGAACGAGTACACAAAATGTGTAGACGTTGTGGTGCACTAGGTCATACCTATCCACAATGTCATTGGCAGGTTATTGAAGCACTAGAACAGCACATTGATGAAAGGTTTGCACTCCTCGGAGAGGATTTGCAACTTGATATATATAGAGACTTATCGGAGGATCTATACCCCCCAAATGTTAGGGTACACAGGAATATGCCGAAGAGGAGGTTCACAAGGTTTCCCCAACACTATTTTCATACAAATGAACATAGGTTTTTACAAATGCCGGAGGAGGCTTTCATTGATGGTTTTAAGTTTTTTGAGGAGATTTACCCCACCCCAGAGGAACTGAGAGAAGCAGAACAGGAGTACAATCCTGAGAGTCCTCAACAACGAAACCAACTACATGAAGAACAGGAGGAACCAACAGATATTGTGGAAGATTTGGTCCGTCAAAATGAGATTAATCATAGCAGAGGCACAAGAAAGATTGTTGCGCCTCCCAGAGGTCCCAGATTTCTGGGATAACTATCAGGAGGAAGAAGAAATTAACATAACCACTAGTCACTCTGATGTGTCCATTTTATATGCTTTATTTAGTAGTATTTAGGATCACTTTTGTGCTCTTTTATTATTGAGAGCTTGTGTTTTACCTTGAAATTCTCTTAGGAGAGGTAAAAGCAACTTTATGCTCTTTTACCTCTTCTAAGTGGATTTTGTGTGACAAGGGAAGAACACGGAAGCAACGAAGACCGGAAGACATTGAAGACTATACTTTCGAAGACTTTTGGATACTCACTTCAAAGACATGAAGACCAGAGGCCGTTGAAGACCATTTTTGGAGCCGTTGAAGACTTGAAGATTGAGAGGGATGGCTATGAAGAAGACAAAGAAACAATGCAAAACTCTGGCTCCCGTCGCGACCCCCGTCGCGACACCATCGCGACCATCAGGGCACCGTCGCGAGTCGCGACGAAACTCGTCACGAGTCACGACCAACAGGCGGCCAGAAATCAACTTTATCTTCTTTGCACTATAAATACTACTCTCTTTCCTCCTCTTCTCCAGTTTTGCTCAGCCCGTTTTCTCTCTGGTTTTTGGGCGAAAACTCTAGGTTTTTCTCTTCTTTCTTTTCTTTGTTTTTTCTTAGTTTAATTATGTCTTTTGTTGTTCTAGAGTAGTTCTTGTACTTGGGAGCTATGGATTGAAGCTTCCACTTCTATGTATTGAGAACCATTTCTATCTATCTATTTGGTGATTTTGCTATTGTGCATTTATTGTGCTTTGAATGTTAATTGTTGATTCCATTGATGTTGTTGGGAGCTTGAGGATATGAATGCTTGTATGAATTGCTAGCTAGGGTTTGGGGGATTTGGGTTAATTTCCCCCCTGTTCTTGTTAGGAATGTATGAGTGTGAATTAGAGCTTCTGATTGTGTTAGTGTGTTGACAATGTGCTAGACGAGTGTGATTGATGTCAAACTCTTCGTCATGTTCGTTATGTGTAGCAAACGAGAGAGTCATATGCTCGTGGGTGAATGTACTTGCACGTTCATCCAATCTTGTGTAATTGCATGAATCGGTTAAATGCTTAGTCACGGTGTAGTGGTCATAGGCGTTGCCGAGCTTGTTGGTCCTTCGTGCTAAATGCCACCAGTGGTACCTCGAGTCGTGGTCACGACTCGGGAGTCATTGGTGAGGTTTGACAAGCGATGTCGAACTCACACTTGCAAACTACTAACTAAGAAGGATAGGAGTTTAGTCTCCACGACAAGTAGTTGAAGTATTGAATAGATGATTTAAATTCATTCTTGAAGCATTTGTTATTTGGCGTTTATGTATTCTTGACGGTGTGTTTTACTGCATGTGTGCCATGAGTTGTTTGAGCATAGGTAGTGTTTGTGTGGTTGAATTGTTTAGGTGGAGGAATGTGACGAATTCCGTAGCGCCTTTGCATAAAGATCTATGAGCATGAACTTAGAACTCCTTGTGATGTGTGTGTTGTGGTACTTGCTAGATGGGTATGTGAGTGTTGGGTCCTGAATGCTACATGATGGAATGTGTGAATGATTCGATGAACTACATTAGATTTGGAAGTGGATATCCATTGCCCCCAAGGTTTTATCTTTGTAGTTTTAAAACCCCTTTTCTTTAGTTTCGTTTGATGACTAGCATAGTCACTTGACCTTGCTAGCTATCGTGTCTTTTTATCTTTGTTAATTTAGGAAACCAACCAACCAACCAACCCCCCCCCCATTTACATGCTTTTATGTGTGTGTATATATAGTTACTCCTAGCCTAATATCAACCATTTGTGTGCTTAGACGCTTAGGAAGATCCCTCTTCTCCTTGGACGACCCCGATTTGCCACTATCTACCTAGTTGTAGAAAGTAAGCATTTAGGGCTTATAAATTATCTTTTGCACGGCGGGCGCGACGACCGCTCGCCTGTCAAAATGGCGCCGCTGCCGAGGAAGAGGCGTTTATTTTTTTAAGTATTTAGGTGTATTTGGTTGTGTATTGGCTAGTTGTTTTTATTTTCCACTACTTGGTGGTTGTTTTTGTTCGGAGTAGGTATTGCTTGAGTTCTTGGTAATTTATTTTATCCAGAATCCTTGCACTATGATTCCGAACTTTTGAAAAATAAAAAATAAATTTTTTTTAATGGAGCGTCTCACCTTGAGGGAACTCATGATGAGAAGAGAGGCTCAACAAGCAAGGTTTTGTAGGATGTGTCATTCCGATCATCCTACCGAATCTTGCCCTTTGTTGTGGGAAGAGCACTATGACCGAGAAAGAACCCTTGGTTTCCAAAACCATGGGTACTATGAAGAGTGCTACCAAGAGGTAGGAGATATTGGTTTTCAAGGGCAAGAAGCTCAAGAATGGTATCCGTACCACAATTCTTACAATCCGGAATGGAGTGGTAGTCCGGATTTGTGGTATGAGAATGAGCCGGAAAACCAACACTACGAGCAACCTAGTTGGCCATCACCACCCTATACCAGACCCCAAAACCAATCCCAACAAGGAAGTTCAAGTTTGACACGTGAGGATGTCTTAAATACCATAGAAAACTTAAACTCCTTTACTAGCGAGGAGCCGGATACCCAGCTCTCCTCTAGTGTTGAGGCCATTGAGGGGCATGCGAGGAACATATTAGAGGTATTGGCCCGCATGGAAGCTCGTGATTCCAAAAATACACCATCCCAACTTGAACTTGATGACTCGGTGAGTGAGGTCACCAATAAAAATGATTTTGAGTTTGAAAGGGATGAGGAGTTGGTTGTAGAGGATAGAAAAATGGAGGAAGAGGTGATAGTGCTACATCCATTAGCATCGTCACCCCTTCTCCCACCTAGTGAACCAACTCCACCATTTTTGGAAGTTTTAAGGGAAACGAGAGAGGAGCCGAAAGATTATCCCAAGCTCCCTAACCACTCAATTCCCTTTGAACCATCTCCACCTCCACAAGACTTTCCTCTTGAAAGTTTTGTGCCCCCACCTCTCTTATTTTGGAAGCTCATGGTGAAGGGGTTCAAGCCCTCACCATACGGATAACATTAGGGTCGTGCCGACGACCTTAAACATACGGAGCTTCGTCGTGCCGATGACGTTAAATAAATTCGGCATTTCTTTTAGTTTTTGTTTCTTAATTTTCATTTTTTTTATTTTAGTCTTTGTTTCTTAGTTTTGTTGTTGTTTTGTTTTGTTCTTTTTATGGCTTGTTTTTCTGTAATTTTGTAGCAAAGTGAAGTGCATTGCAATGAAGGAGATGAAGGAACGAGATCAATGAACGTGGAAAGAAAGCTTGGACAGTTGGTAAGCAAAAGAAAATTTTTAAGCCTGGGATACCCTGCTGTCGCGAGTCGCGATGAGCTTCGTCGCGAGTCGCGACGAACAGGGGAGTAAAATTCACTCCCAGCGCCAACTTTCCGTGAGTCGCGATGACATCGCGAGGCACCGTCGCGAGTCGCGATGTACTTCGTCGCGAGTCGCGACGTGGTCAGAAATTTTTGAGCTTTCGGACTCAACTTTCCGCGAGTCGCGATGACTTCGCGAGGCTCGTCGCGAGTCGCGATACACTTCGTCGCGAGTCGCGATGAGCTCAGAAAATTTGGAGCTCTCGGACTCACCTTTCCGCGAGTCGCGATGACTTCGCGAGGCGAGTCGCGAGTCGCGAGTCGCGACGTGCTCAGTAACTGTTGAAATTTTTTTTTTTATCCCGGATTTCAAATTTCCAAGCTTCCAAGTTTCCAAATGATTTTAAACATTGTATGATCCTACCTTCTTCTCCACCCAACACTCCCAAGAACCACCACATACCCACTCATTCCTTCACCATCCTACATATATTGACATATGAACATTCTTGCATCTTTATAGTACATTTGTTGATTGTAGTATGCCGACTACATCATTGTGATCGTAAGTGCATATCCTATAATGATGCTTGTATACATGTCAATATATGTTGGATATTTTTCATGATTATTCTTATAGTGTTGGTTGAGTGTGATTTGGTTGTTCTTTGAAAATACTATGGTTATTAACTCTTGATGCTAAACCTAGTATTACATATCCTTATGTACTTGTGAGTTTAATGTGTTCTTTGTGGTGTTAGTCTTGATCAAATGGCGCCATGGAGACAATGCTTTTCTCGAGGGGTGAGTTCTTCTACGGCATCTTTGTCCCCCCTTCCGGTTCCGAAACCAATTTCGGGACCATACAAGTGCTTGGATTGCGCCATATTACCGGCGAATTGCGGAGACACGGGTGTCACTCTATCCCCTTACCTTGATTTTTATTGTTCTTGCCTTACATGTTTACATTGAGGGCAATGTGATGTTTTAAGTGTGGGGAGGGGTTAGAGGACTCATATGCATGCTAGATTGTTTTGGAATGCTTTTTGCTACTTTTCATTGGAAAAACATGAGAAAAAAAAAAAAGAAAAAGAAAATAGAAAAAGAAAAAAGAAAAAAAAAGAAAAGAAAAAGAAACCCGCTAAGTTGAAAACCCGAGAGGGCAACTTAGGCAACATTGGGGGCCCGGATAGGTCGAAAACCCTTAAAGGGCGGCCTAGGCAAAAATGAGAGGCTAAAATGTGCGGAAAAATGTGAGATGTGAGCTAAAGAAACATGATGTGTGCCTAGGATGAAAACTCGAAAGAGCTCCTAGGCAAAATGAGAGAAAGTGAGAGAAATTGAAAAATGCTATGATCTCACTCATTTGCCGGCATTGGAGTCATAAGATTGCGGTTGTCACACGGATGGATCGGGTAGCTCAACATCTATAGACCTCTTGGGATTGGGTAGCTTAGTGGGTTAGGAAACGAAGTGTGGTTATGAAATTCCTTATCTCTTTCTACTTCATTTTTGGTTGATATATTGGCATTAGGTGAAGCATGTGTTTAAAACTTCCTCTCTGGTTTTAGCTTCATTTTGTGTCATTGGATTATGGGAATATCAATTCTGGGCTGTGAAATATTTTTATGGGTAGTGAATTGATAAGTGGTAGGTTTGGTTAGATTTAGGATTGGGGATGTGTGTGTGCAAAATTCTCATGTGAGCTTTAATTTTGGGATTTATGATATTGAGAGTTTTTGTGAGATTTTGATTGGGGGATTAGTTTAGGACATGGCCATATGAATTCCTCCGTCTGCTTGGATCTTTTCTTACTCGAGGGCGAGTAAGGTTCAAGTGTGGGGAGGTTTGATGTGGCCATTTTATGCGGGTATTTTAGGGTTTTTAGGATGTGGATATATCATTTCCTCCGTGTGCTTGAATCTTTTCTTACTCGAGGGCGAGTAAGGTTTAAGTGTGGGGAGGTTTGATGTGTCCATTTTATATGCTTTATTTAGTAGTATTTAGGATCACTTTTGTGCTCTTTTATTATTGAGAGCTTGTGTTTTACCTTGAAATTCTCTTAGGAGAGGTAAAAGCAACTTTATGCTCTTTTACCTCTTCTAAGTGGATTTTGTGTGACAAGGGAAGAACACGGAAGCAACGAAGACCGGAAGACATTGAAGACTATACTTTCGAAGACTTTTGGATACTCACTTCGAAGACATGAAGACCGGAGGCCGTTGAAGACCATTTTTGGAGCCGTTGAAGACTTGAAGATTGAGAGGGATGGTTATGAAGAAGACAAAGAAACAATGCAAAACTCTGGCTCCCGTCGCGACACCATCGCGACCATCGGGGAACCGTCGCGAGTCGCGACAAAACTCGTCGCGAGTCGTGACCAACGGGCGGCCAGAAATCAACTTTATCTTCTTTGCACTATAAATACTACTCTCTTTCCTCCTCTTCTCCAGTTTTGCTCAGCCCGTTTTCTCTCTGGTTTTTGGGCGAAAACTCTAGGTTTTTCTCTTCTTTCTTTTCTTTGTTTTTTCTTAGTTTAATTATGTCTTTTGTTGTTCTAGAGTAGTTCTTGTACTTGGGAGCTATGGATTGAAGCTTCCACTTCTATGTATTGAGAACCATTTCTATATATCTATTTGGTGATTTTGCTATTGTGCATTTATTGTGCTTTGAATGTTAATTGTTGATTCCATTGATGTTGTTGGGAGCTTGAGGATATGAATGCTTGTATGAATTGCTAGCTAGGGTTTGGGGGATTTGGGTTAATTTCCCCCCTGTTCTTGTTAGGAATGTATGAGTGTGAATTAGAGCTTCTGATTGTGTTAGTGTGTTGACAATGTGCTAGAAGAGTGTGATTGATGTCGAACTCTTCGTCATGTTCGTTATGTGTAGCAAACGAGAGAGTCATATGCTCGTGGGTGAATGTACTTGCACGTTCATCCAATCTCGTGTAATTGCATGAATCGGTTAAATGCTTAGTCACGGTGTAGTGGTCATAGGCGTTGCCGAGCTTGTTGGTCCTTCGTGCTAAATGCCACCAATGGTACCTCGAGTCGTGGTCGCGACTCGGGAGTCATTGGTGAGGTTTGACAAGCGATGTCGAACTCACACTTGCAAACTACTAACTAAGAAGGATAGGAGTTTAGTCTCCACGACAAGTAGTTGAAGTATTGAATAGATGATTTAAATTCATTCTTGAAGCATTTGTTATTTGGCGTTTATGTATTCTTGACGGTGTGTTTTACTGCATGTGTGCCATGAGTTGTTTGAGCATAGGTAGTGTTTGTGTGGTTGAATTGTTTAGGTGGAGGAATGTGACGAATTCCGTAGCGCCTTTGCATAAAGATCTATGAGCATGAACTTAGAACTCCTTGTGATGTGTGTGTTGTGGTACTTGCTAGATGGGTATGTGAGTGTTGGGTCCTGAATGCTACATGATGGAATGTGTGAATGATTCGATGAACTACATTAGATTTGGAAGTGGATATCCATTGCCCCCAAGGTTTTATCTTTGTAGTTTTAAAACCCCTTTTCTTTAGTTTCGTTTGATGACTAGCATAGTCACTTGACCTTGCTAGTTATCGTGTCTTTTTATCTTTGTTAATTTAGGAAACCAACCAACCAACCCCCCCCCATTTACATGCTTTTATGTGTGTGTATATATAGTTACTCCTAGCCTAATATCAACCATTTGTGTGCTTAGACGCTTAGGAAGATCCCTCTTCTCCTTGGACGACCCCGATTTGCCACTATCTACCTAGTTGTAGAAAGTAAGCATTTAGGGCTTATAAATTATCTTTTGCACGGCGGGCGCGACGACCGCTCGCCTGTCACACTCGGATATAGATATGCAGGAACTCAATCTGCAATCACCCTCACAACATTCTCAGTAGAATTTGGAAACACATAACCAGGAGATTGGCACTGTCAAAACAAGACACGTGGAGGGTGGTAATGGAGATATAGTCATGGAGAAATACATGGTCAATGGTGGGAGGAGGTACATCTTCGCCGAGGATGAAGCTCCGGGAAGATCTGCTACCAATATGGTGCAGCTCAAACAATTCAAATTGGCTGACAGAACAGTAACTGAACCTTTCCTTACCAACGGGGTATTTTTGGAAGATCAAGCCTGTTTTGTTAACTCTGACCAGAAGGAAGGGCTCAATTTTGACATGGACGTCACCATTAATTTTGGTGATACAGGTGATGAGACTGATCTCATCATGAGTGTACAGAGTGCCATAAATGAAAGGTTACTGAAGGATGGCAAGGAGAAGGAGAAAGACAAAACAGAGGAGAATGGAAAAGGCGAGAGTAAACTTGTCAAATCACCCCATATACAAAGCAAGTCAGAGAGGAGCAAAGGTCGTATGAGGCGACGCCAAAGTGGAATCCATATTAATGAGCCTAGCCACAATTTTCCACAACAGTACTCAAGTTCGGACTCCAAGCCAGAGGATCTTGACACAAAAGATGCTCCAACAAGACAGAAGGGAGAGTCAAGCAGCTTACAACAGACTCAAAGGCTAGATAACAATGATGACGGGGATGGGATATCTGGCAGGAAAAAATGGGGTCAACAGAGAAGTTATGTGGAAAAGAGGAGGAACGAATTCAAAGCTGATGGGATGGACAGTGAATGCGGGAGGATGTTAGTTGAGGCCAAAGATGATGAGTTCAAGCTGACTACAGGGGTGATACATTTGGATAGCTACGAAAATATAGGTACCTCTACTAACCTTCTACTGTTTTCTAATGGGCCAATATATTCTAAGTGTGCACAACATAAACCACACCATAGGAAGAAAATTACAAAGTCTGACTTTTCAAGCCCAAATCATTCTACCTCCCCAAGCCTTCTTTACCTAGTACTGAATAAAAACATACTACCCCCTCTGTTACCCAAGCCCATAACAGATATTACCAACCCAGAACCTGAACCTCAGAGCCAACCACTCTTTCCCCTAGCTACAGTATATTCTGAAATTCAGCCTTTGTATAATTGTAGCAAATTAAAACAGGTATTCAATGAAGGGGAAGAAAATGGTACTGTTCATCATGTTGGGTATTCCTCCCTAATTCTAGAATTTTCCTTTGGTAAAATTGGAAGTAGATTCTAGTATGATGGGGGATGTATCTAGACCATGAAGCATATTTTAGAAATACCTCCTAGAAGCCTCCAAGCATTAATTGTAGTAGTTAGAGAGATGGAGAAGAGAATTCTAGAGCTTCAGTGCTCATCTATAAATAGGGTGCTCTTGGAGAGGACTTGATCATCCAACCAAAAACCATTTCCTTTCCTTCTAGATATCCTCCAAGAGAGAGTAGTAGGGAGAAGTCTTCATCCTCTCTAGTTGATAGATATCCACCATAGTGTGAGAAAACCTTTGTAATCCATCCACATTTTGGGCGAGACATTGTAACCCCATTTTAATCATATAGTGGAAGAGTTGGACTACCTAGTCTCGCAGTTTTTCCCGTTTTGGGTTTTCCGCGTAACGAAATTTGGTGTCTTGCTTATTTTTCATTCATCATCCTAATCACACAAAGAAGGAAACTATATTTTCCCCCAACAGTGGTATCAGAGCAAGGTTGATCGGCGTCATATTCTTGTGTGATTCAAGATGGAGGGGGGATATATGCTCAAACTCACGGCGGAAAATTATGCATATTGGAAGCCCATGATGGAGGACCACTTATATTGCAAATATTTGTATGAACCAATCACGGAGGAGACCAAGCCGAAGGAAAAGGATGACAAAGAGTGGGAGATCCTAAATAGGAAGGCGGTCGCCATGATCCGTAAGTACATAGATCGAAGTTTATTTGAGCATGTTTCTACATACACCAATGCCTTTGAGCTATGGACAAAACTTGAGTCTAGGATTCAAAAGAAGACACCACGTAATAAAGCCCACCTAGTGAGGCGGTTGGTGAAATTGGAGTACAAGGATGGCCAAAATATGATCGAGCACTTGAATAGCTTCAAGGGGTTTGTAAACCAATTGGCAAAGACCGAGATGAAGATCGATGATAAGTTGCAAGCTTTGTTGCTCCTAAGCTCACTACCTGAAAGTTGGGACACTTTGGTGGTCACGCTTAGCAACTCAGCTCCAACAGGAAAGCTTAATATGGATGATGTAGCCGATAGCTTGATAAATGAAGAAGCACGGAGAAAAGAACGTGGCACAACAACCTATGCGGAGGCAAACGAGATCAAGAATCGTAGAAGAAATGAGTCGCGTGGAAGATTTAGAAATGGTGGACGTGACAGATCACGAGGCCGGTCAAAGTCTCGTTCCCGAGTTACTTGCTACTATTGTGGCAAAGTAGGTCACAAGAAAGATGAATGTCGCAATCTCAAGAGAGACCAGAAGAATGGCACAGTCAAACCTGATCAAGTCAATCCAAAGAAGAAGGAAGAAGAAAGCACTACGGCGGTGGCATCCGTGGAGCATGGTGATATCTTTGTCATTGACGATTATGCCAATCTCGCCTACGATGAAAATTTATGGATCGGTGATTCCAGTGCTTCCTTCCACGTTACCCCACATGAAGGGCTCTACTCGTCCTACCAGCGTAGAGATTTTGGCATTGTGAAGATGGGAAATCATGTCACAAGCAAGATTGTCGGCAAAGGCGACATCATCTTGAAGACAAACACAGGATACAAGCTCGAGTTGAAGGATGTGCGACATGTCCCAGAAATGCGGCTCAACCTTGTCTCGGCAGGGAAGCTTGACGATGCTGGAATGATAAGCCACTTTGGAGATGGAAAATGGAAGATCACTCAAGGCAATATGGTGATTGGTCGAGGAAAGAAGGATGTATCCTTATATGTAATGCAAGGACAAATCTGCAAGGGAGAGGCTAATGTTGCACATGAAACCTCGAACATGGAGTTGTGGCATAAGAGGCTTGGCCACATGAGCGAGAAGGGACTTCAAATCCTTGCACGAAAACATATCCTCTCTGACATAAAAGGTACAACACTTAACCCTTGCACTGATTGTTTAGCCGGCAAACAACATAGAGTTTCTTTCCTCAAGCCTGCTTACCCCCGTAGAAGAAAGAATATTCTTGACTTAGTGCATACTGATGTTTACTCAATGACCAAAAGATCCCTTGGAGGTGCACAATATTTTGTAAGTTTTATTGATGACCATTCTCGAAAGGTTTGGGTGTCTTTGTTGAAAACTAAAGACCAGGTACTTGAGGCGTTCAGGGAGTTCCATGCAAGGGTGGAACGTGAGACAGGCAGAAATTTGAAGTCTGTCAGAGCTGACAATGGTGGAGAATATCGCAGCCCATTTGAAGAGTATTGCAAGTTGTATGGGATCCGACTTGAGAAGACACCACCGAAGACACCTTGGTTGAATGGAGTTGCAGAGAAGATGAACCGCACCATTGAAGAGCGAGTTAGATGCATGTTATCTCATGCAAACCTCCCTAAAGGTTTCTGGGGAGAAGCTGTGAAGACTGGTGTTGATATCATCAACTTGACCCCTTCAGTTCCCTTGGATGGAGACATACCGGAGGAAGTTTGGTCAGGGAGAAAGGCTTCATATGACTATCTATAGGTATTTGGATGTCGAGCATTTGTTCACATTCCCAAGGATGAGCGGGCCAAGCTAGATTCAAAAACAAGAGAGTGTATCTATCTTGGCTCACCCAAGGATGAGTTCGGTTATCGGCTGTGGGATCCAGCCCAGAAAAGGATTGTGAGAAACTGCGATGTCGTGTTCTTTGAGGACCAAACCATTAGTAATTACAAGGAATCGCGAGAAGCTCAAACCAGGCGGACCAGAGAGCCTTTGGAGTCCATGCCATCTCCCGTGGTGCAAGATAACACAAGAAGAGAATCAGTGGAGGATGTTCACGATGAAGAAGTTGAAAACCGTGATCCCAGAGAAGATACAGAGCAATCTCAAATAAGCGGCGAAGAAATGGAGGAAGAAAATGACCCAGTAGTACCCATGCTTCGGCGTTCAACTAGAGAGAGACAGCCTTCGACCAGATATTCACCAGATGAGTACGTGACACTCACTGATGAGGGGGAGCCTCAACACTATGGTGAAGCTATGGAAAATGATCATAAAGATGATTGGGAAAATGCTATGCAAGAAGAGATGAAGTTCTTGAACGAGAATCATACATATGATCTCGTAGAGCTACCAAAAGGGAAGCGAGCTCTAAAATGCAAATGGGTGTTTAAGCTCAAGACCAAAGAAAACAATCTCAAACCCAGGTATAAGGCTCGAATCGTTGTTAAAGGTTGCAACAAGAAGAAAGGTATATATTTTTATGAGATTTTCTCTCCCATGGTAAAGATGTCATCAATCTGAGTTGTGTTGGGTCTCGCTGCTAGCTTGGATTTGGAGGTTGAGCAACTCGATGTTAAGATAGCTTTCTTACATGGAGATCTTGAGGAGGAGATTTACATGGAGCAACCCGAAGGATTCAAAGAGCCGGGAAAAGAGCATTTAGTGTGCCGTCTCAAAAGAAGTCTCTATGGTTTGAAGCAAGCACCCCATCAATGGTATAAGAAGTTTGAATCCTTTATGAATCATCATGGATTCAAGAAGACACACACCGATCATTGTGTCTTCATGAAGAGGTACGATCAAGATGACTTTCTCATACTCATGCTTTATGTTGATGATATGCTGATTGTCGGGCAGGGTAAAAGGAAAATAGCTGCTTTTAAGAAAGCATTGAGTAATTCTTTTGCGATGAAAGATTTGGGGCCAGCGAAGCAGATTCTTGGGATACGGATCATGCAGGATCGATCTGAAAAGCTACTTTGGCTATCTCAAGAGAGATATATTGAAAAGATTCTTGAGAGATTTAATATGCATCAAGCCAAACCTGTTAGCGTACCACTTGCCGGACATTTCAAGTTCGATAAGAAGAAAAATCCAAGAAGGGATGAAGAAATGAGAGGTGTTCCATATTCTTCAGCTGTTGGTAGCCTCATGTACGCCATGATATGTACCCGGCCGGATATTGCGCATGCAGTTGGAGTTGTGAGCAGGCACTTGTCAAATCCTGGGAAGGAGCATTGGGCTGCTGTGAAATGGATATTTCGATATCTCAGAGGAACAACCAAAAGGTGTTTGCGCTTTGAAACAACCAAACTTGTGTTGGAGGGATACACAGATGCTGATATGGCCGGAGACTTGGAATCTCGAAAATCAGCGTCGGGATATCTGACTACTTTTGCAGGGGGAGCTGTATCTTGGCAGTCAAAACTTCAAAAATGTGTTGCCCTTTCTACGACGGAGGCAGAGTATATTGCTGCCATCGAGGCTTGTAAGGAGATGCTGTGGATGAAGAATTTTCTACTTGAATTGGGGCTAAAGCAAGAGAAGTAAATCCTCTATTGTGACAATCAGAGTGTCATCCACTTAGCCAAGAATTCAGCCTACCACTCCCGAACGAAACATATTGATGTTCGCTATCATTGAATTCGAGACGTATTGGAAGAAAAGTGACTACAACTTGAAAAAGTTCACACCAATGATAATTGGTCCGATATGATGACTAAAGCACTACCTAGTAAGAAATTCGATGATTGCTGCAAAGACGCTGATGTGGAGATCCCTTCCAATTAGGTCGGAAGGGGGAGATTTGTTGGGTATTCCTCCCTAATTCTAGAATTTTCCTTTGGTAAAATTGGAAGAAGATTCTAGTATGATGGGGGACGTATCTAGACCATGAAGCATATTCTAGAAATACCTCCTAGAAGCCTCCAAGCATTAATTGTGGTAGTTGGAGAAATGGAGAAGAGAATTCTAAAGCTTGAGTGCTCATCTATAAATAGGGTGCTCTTGGAGAGGACTTGATCATCCAACCAAAAATCATTTCCTTTCCTTCTAGATATCCTCCAAGAGAGAGTAGTAGAGAGAAGTCTTCATCCTCTCTAGTTGATAGATATCCACCATAGTGTGAGAAAACCTTTGTAATCCATCCACATTTTGGGTGAGACATTGTAACCCCACTTTAATCATATAGTGGAAGAGTTGGACTACCTAGTCCCGCAGTTTTTCCCATTTTGGGTTTTCCGCGTAATCAAATTTGGTGTCTTGCTTATTTTTCATTTATCATCCTAATCACACAAAGAGGGAAACTATATTTTTTCCCAACACATCAGGATTAGTTTTCTGATAGCTGCGAACAAGCTCGTCGTCCAGGGGTAATGTCCCAGGAGGGGAGTGTAGCGGGAGGAATCAATAATAAATCACTCACAGTTTTTATTCCACCGGACGCTTCCTTGATGCCGGAAGTACCCAACCTCAGTAGAGCAGAGCTTCATTCCCATTCAAATCTCCATGGCCAATTACCCGTTTTGGCCACAACCGAAGGAAACCCTCCAAGCTTAGAATCATCAATACAGCTACAAAGGGGAATAGGGAAGACTCTCGATACGGTGGATCTGGGAAAATATTTGGGGGAGGAGGTGGAGGTGACTCAAAACCGAGAGGGAATCGATACAACCATGGAGTCCGACCTAACTGAGGGAATCAAGGAGCTCTCGGAGGTAGCTCATCACTCAAAGATAAGAGGCGACAGAAGGGGCTTAATTTCAGAGGATACCGTGATCTTTCATCGAATTGGGTTGCTCGACGAAGGTTTGAAGTTAGAGGATAAATGAGTCGGGTTGCTCGACAAAGGATTGAAGATAGAGGATAAAGGGAAAGCACCTTATTCTGTTCCAATGACCAAAAAAGAAGGTGGGTTTTCGGGTGTGGGCCAACAAATGGGCCAGGAATCTATTTTGGAACCATTGTCACAATGCTAAGCACAGATTATTTCACTAGCTCACGGTCAAGAAAGTTCAAGGATTATCACTCGTATCATTGGAAGGAGAGGGAACATCAAATTTTCCCCAACAATATCTACAATCGCCACTAGATTCCTAATTGAGAAGAACATGGAAATAGTACGGAGTCTGAATATTGCTGATAACATACAACAGGTTTCAGTGAATACTGGCAGGGGAGCAACAGTCTGGCCGAAATCTACATCTACACAGGCCTACACAAATCAATCACATATGGATAATCTGTCACAAATGAACACAAGGAAGAAGGCTATCAACTGGGCAATGGGGGAATATATGACAGTGGCGGAAGGCCTCCAAGTTAAGAGGAAAGACAACTGCAGGAGGAGATAGAAGGAATAGCTTTCCACAAAAGAAGACGCACTTGGGAATAGGAGGAGGAGGATCTGCATGAGATGGTTTTAATGTTCCCCGAAATTGAACAATGTGTTGGGAAGAAACAGGGGGAGATGGTCATAGTCACAACCATAACTTTTGAAGCGGTGGTACAAACAGTGTTGCAAGGGGTTGAAGGACATTGTTGTGGTACTTTGGTGGTTGGTCCAAAACAACCACCTAGAGGTACATGAATCTAGTCTCTTGGTACTGCAGAGGACTGTCACATCCTCTGACAGTAAAGTTTCTAAATCACAACATAAATCTTTGTAACCCAAATATTGTCTTTTTAATGGAAACAAAGGGAGGCTATAGTAAGATTAGTAAGTGGCTAGGAACAACCTATTTTACTAGCTTGAAAATAGTGGATTTCGTAGGAGAAAATGGTGGGCTTTGTGTAGCCTGGTCGTCAGACATGTTAGTATCGGTAGTTAAAAGCTGCCAAAATTTTGTATGCTGCAATATTACAACCGCCCAGGGCGATGATTGGATGTTGATCCTTGTGTATGGGCACCCTGATAAAACACAGAGGAAACCAGTTTGGGATTCTCTGCATGACATATTACAGAGTACAGACCTTCTGGTTCTCTTCACAGGTGATTTCAATCAGGTTTTGTATCAGGAGGACAAATTTGGTGGAAGGCCAATTCTCTCACAAGATACGAAGGATCTAAAAGGCCTGTTGAGGGAGGCTAATTTGAGTGAACTTAGATACAAGGGACAATGGTTCACCTGGTCCAATGGAAGAAGAGATATGGAGCTGATCATGGAGCGTCTAGACCGAGCTTTTGCTAATGCTAAATAGTTTAGGATGTTCCAGAGGCACAGTTTGCATAATCATACCATAATGAGAGCAGACCACAGACTCCTCACCATCAACACACATCCAAAAGATAGGCTTAGGAATGACTCTTTAACAAGACGTTTTGAATCCTTTTGGGTTCGATATCGTCAAACTGCAGAACTGGTCAAACGAGTCTGGAGACCAGTCCACCATACGTCACCTCAAATACAAGGTTTATCTTCCTTAGTAATGGCGGAGAATAACAGTGCATTCAGTTTTAATAGGAAGCTAAAGGAAACCACAACAAGGCTACAAAATTGGGCCAAGGAAAACGTGGGCAAGTTGGAATACAGAATAAGGAGGGTCAAAGAACAGTTGGGGGTAAAGCAAAAACAGAAAGATGCTAATGGCATGCACTGGAAAACAAAAGAGCTGGAGGAACTTCTGACCATGCAGAATGACTATTGGAGACAAAAAGCAAAGGCAATGTGGCGCCTAGAGGGTGATAAAAACACGAAATTAATCCACCATTGGTCGCAAAAGAGAAAAGGAAGAAACTACATATCGCAGCACAAGAATGACATGGGGGAATGGATCTCCAAGCTAGAAGATTTACAGCGTTTATTCTACAACCATATAAGCTCTGTTTTTACCGTTGATGCTTTTGGAGACTCAAATCTGCAGGATATTCTGAATCTCATCACTCAAAGGGTAGATCAGTTTCAACAGAGGGAACTAGAGTGTCTAGTGAGTCCACAGGAGATTAAAACAACAATTTTTCAAATGGGGAAATGGAAGGCCCCGGGATATGATGGTCTACCACCGGGTTTTTATCAACATTACTGGTCAGAGGTGGGTGATGAAGTCACAGCAGTGGTATAGAGGTTTTTTGAAACCTCAATCATGCCGAGGGAGTGGAACCATACACAACTTGTTCTAATACCGAAAAGCAAATGTCAAACAGAGCCAGCGGACCTGAGACCGATAAGCCTGTGTAATGTTACTTACAAGATCATCGCGAAGATCAGTGCCAACAAAATTAAAAGAGTTCAGGGTTTTCTCATATCAGGAAATCAGTCAGCTATTGTGCAAGGAAGATCCATCATCGAAAATTCACTAATAGCGCACGAACTCATCGAATACATTCGCAAGAAAAAGACAGGAAAGCAATCAATGACGGCTATGAAAATTGATATGAGTAAGGCTTATGATCGGGTCTATGGGAGTTTCTGGAGAAAATGATGATACACATGGGTTTCCCCAGCATATGGATAGGCTGGGTCATGGAATGTGTTGTGCGGAATGGAGAAAGAACAGAAAATATGAACGAAAATAACAAGACACAAGATTTACGTGGTTCACCAATTTGGCTACATCCACGGGAGACGAATTCACTAATTATGTGTGGAACAGAATTAGAGTTAGTTTACAGAGAGAAGAGAGACACTTTATATACTGTCTCCACTAAACCCTAACAAACTGGGCCAAAAACACAATTCGGCCCAAATCAACAGCAGTCCAATAAAGAGACAAGCTATACCGTCGGAACGGGGGCGACTCCACCCCCCCGGACCCCCAGGCCAGGGTCGCAGAAGCGGCTATTACAGTATTCAAGGCATACCAACAAATCTCCACCTTGACTTGAATCCTCAAAGTAGAAAACTCCAGATGCACCATTACAGTGCCAGATGAGTAGACTTCGCCCTCCACTCCCAGGACTGCCCATTGAGCACCTAATCAGCTCTGATGTTCAGCAAGTCCAAACAATGTTGAAACTTGCTATGTGGAACAGATTTGGTGAACATATTAGCGGGGTTATCTGCAGTTCCCACTTTCTTCACCCTGATTCTCCTCTCACTCCTCAAGAAATGATATCTGACATCAATATGCTTGGTCCTCTTATGATGGACCTGATCCTTGGCTAGGCAGATTGCACTCAAGCTGTCACATTAAACAGTAGCCTGATCATGATGTAGACCAAGATCACTAACAAGCCCTTTCATCCATATTCCCTCCTTTGCAGCCTGTGTTAGAGCCATGTACTCTGCTTCCGTAGTAGACAATGTCACTGTAGGTTGCAAAGTCACCTTCCAGCTAACCATAGAACCTCCCAAAGTGAATACATAACCAGTCATCGATCTCCTCGTGTCAACATCACCAGCATAATCAGAATCAGAGTAGCCTGTAACTAAGCACTCCGTATCACCTCCATAAATGAGACCCACATCAGACGTACCTCTAAGATACCTGAAGATCCTCTTCACAGCTTGCCAATGTTCCTTTCCCGGTTGCCCCATGAACCTGCTCACAACACTGACTGCCTGTGCTAAATCTGGCCTCGTGCAAACCATAGCATACATCAAGCTCCCCATCGCGCTGGCATAAGGAACCCGAGACATATACTCCTTCTCCTCGTCTGACTGAGGAGCAAACATAGTGGTGAGATGAATATTTGCAGCACTAGGAGTGTCTATAGGCTTGGCTGTAGACATGCCAAACCTAGCCAACACTTTCTGAATGTAGCCTTTCTGTGAGAAGAAAAGCTTCCGCTGACTTCAATCCCTAAGAATCTCCATTCCTAGTATCTTCCGAGCTGCACCCAGATCCTTCATCTCAAACTCAGCACTAAGAAGTCCTTTCAACTTCTAAACCTCGTGCTTACTCTTTGCGGCTACCAGCATGTCATCTACATAAAGCACCAGATAGATGAATGACCCATCTCTCAACCTGCTGTAGTAGACACAACAGTCATAAGCACACCTCATATATCCCAGCTGAAGCATGTAACTGTCAAACTTCTTGTACCACTGCCTCGGAGACTGCTTAAGTCCATACAAAGACTTCTTCAACTTGCAAACATACTTTTCCTTGCCAGGAACCTGGAAACCATCTGGCTGAGTCATGTACAACTCTTCCTCCAACTCTCCATGTAGAAAAGCGGTCTTCACATCAAGTTGCTCGAGCTCCAAATCTTGATGTGTCACCAAGGCTAGCAACACTCTGATGGAAGTGTGTCTGACCACTGGTGAGAAAATCTCATTATAGTCTACCCCCTCCCTTTGACGAAAACCTCTTGCAACAACTCTTGCTTTGTACTTGACTCCCTCTGCAGGTGATATTCCTTCCTTCTTCTTGAAAACCCATTTGCAACTGATTACCTTTCTCTCTTGAGGCTGTTTGACCAATTCCCATGTCTAATTCTTCTGAAGAGACTCCATCTCATCTCCCATTGCAGCAAGCCATTTATCAGCATCAGTACATGAAGTAGCCTCTCTGAATGTTGATGGCTCTTGAGTATCCACTTCCTCGGCAACTGACAGTGCATAACCCACCATATCCTCAAACCCATATCTCTTTGGCGCCCCAACTCCAACCCTCCTAGGTCGGTTCTGAGCTAAACTGCGGACTGTAGCTCCTGATGGTTGAGGATCTGGTGGTGGAGATTTCGGTATCTCAGATTCTGTCTGTGGCTCTTGATCCACCTCAAATTGTTCCAATCTATTTTCACCTTGAGTGACTTCAAGCTCCACCTGTTTATCAACTCCACTAGTTTCTGGCACAACTGTGGGCTTCACCATAGATCTAAGCAAAGAATTTTCATCAAAGGCAATGTCCCTGCTCAGAATAACCCTCTTCTCAGATGGAGACCATATCCTGGAGCCTTTAACTCCATCTCCATAACCCACAAAGACACCCTTCTTGGCTCGGGGCTCTAACTTACCATCACTAACATGATAATAAGATGTACAACCAAAAAATTTTAACTTGGAGTAATCAACAACTTTACCTGACCACAACTCCATAGGTATTTTACACTCTATACCCGTGTGAGGCCCGCGGTTGATCAGGTAACAAGCTGTACTCACCGCCTCTGCCCTGAATCTCGTTTCCAAACCAGCATTAGAGAGCATGCACCTTGCTCTCGCCAGCAATGTCTGATTCATCCGCTCAGCTACGCCATTCTGCTGTGGCGTATTCCTGACTGTATGATGACGAGCAATCCCTTCATCCCTACAAAACTGGTCAAACTCAGACGAGTAGAATTCCAGCCCATTATTAGTTCGAAGCCTCTTGATCTTCTTCCCGGTCTGATTCTCCACCAAAGCTTTCCACTCCTTGAACTTCGAGAAAGCTTCACTCTTATGTTTCATCATGATAACCCAAGTCATCCTTGAGTAATCATCAATCAGAGAAACAAAGTACCTGTGACCTCCCAGTGACTCAACTCGGGAAGGTCCCCAACAATCAGAATGGATGTAATCCAATGTGCCATTTGTTCTATGAATCGCCTTAGGAAACTTGCTGCAGTGATGCTTCCCAAAAACGCAATGCTCACAGAAATCCAAGCTCTTGACCTTGTGGCCACCAAGAAGATCATATTTCGACAGAATCTGCATCCCTCTTTCACCCATGTGACCAAGCCTCATATGCCATAACTTAGTCATATCATCCTGGTGAACCTCCGAAGATGCAACATTAACAGAATCCATAATCGTGGAACCTTGTAGAAAATACAAAGTACCATGCAGAACACCTTTCAGAACCAGCCTAGAACCTTTGCAGACACACAGAACTCCATCACTCCCTGAGTAGACGAAACCCTTTCTATCCAACATAGGAAGAGAAATCTGATTCTTTGTCATCGATGGAACATGCCTGACATCGTTCAAAGTACAGAAACTACCATCATGCGTCCTGATCTTGATTGAACCAATTCCAACTACCTTGCATGCAACACCATTTTCCGTAGTAATGATGCCCTCAGCTTGCTCGTAAGTTGAGAAATAATCTCTCCTTGGGCATATATGGTAGGATGCCCCAGAATCAAGAAACCATGCATTAGAATGATTATTTTGCCCAGTAACAGCTAGAGCAAAATCATCTTCAGAACTGAAATCCCCTTCAGCCACAGCAGCAGTACCAGATGTACTCCCAGATTTACTAGCCTTCTTTGGACACTCCTTTTTCCAATGCCCCTTCTCCTTATAGTAGTTACAAACATCATTGGCCTTGGGACCCTTTGAAGATGACTTCTTGCCCTTCTTCTTATTGCCAGTTTCCTTGCCTTTTGTGTTTCCGTCACTAGCAAACAAGCCAGTGGCCTGACTTTCTGTACCTGTACTGTTTGCCTTATGTCGCAACTCTCTACTATGGAGAGAGGATCTTACTTCCTCCAGAGACACAGAATCTTTACCAACAATAAATGACTGAACAAAATTATCATACGAAAGTGGTAAAGAAACTAGCAAAATCAAAGCAGCATCTCCATCTTCAATTTTCACATCTATATTTTGCAATTCTAATAACAAAGTATTCAATTGCTTTAGATGGTCTCTGAGTTGCGTACCTTCATGCATTCGGAGACCAAAGAGGTGTTGTTTCAGAAGCAACTTATTGGCTACAGATTTCGTTATATACAAACTCTCCAACTTCAGCCACAGTTGTGTAGCAGTCTCCTGATCTGAGACCTCAGTGATGATTTCATCCGCGAGACACAGCATAATCGTCGAGTGTGCCTTTTCTTCCAGACTCACAACATCGCCAGAACTGCTCGCGAAATCCTTCGTCAGCGGAGTCCACAAACCTTGCTGTTTCAACAAAGCTCGCATCTTGATCTGCCATAAACTGAAACTGTTTCTCCCAGTAAACTTGTCGATCTTCACGTTCAACCCAGACATCTTTCTCCCCGATCAGCCCCGATCTGATGAGCCCAGAATCTGATATACCCACTACGGATATCGCCGGAAAAAGAAACCGCTCTGATACCAGTTTGTTGTGCGGAATGGAGAAAGAACAGAAAATATGAACGAAAATAACAAGACACAAGATTTACGTGGTTCACCAATTTGGCTACATCCACGGGAGACGAATTCACTAATTATGTGCGGAACAGAATTAGAGTTAATTTACAGAGAGAAGAGAGACACTTTATATACTGTCTCCACTAAAACCTAACAAACTGGGCCAAAAACACAATTCGGCCCAAATCAACAGCAGTCCAATAAAGAGACAAGCTATACCGTCGGACCGGGGGTGACTCCGCCCCTCCGGACCCCCAGGCCAGGGTCGCAAAAGCGGCTATTACAGTATTCAAGGCATACCAACAGAATGTGTCACATCCGTCTCTTATTCTATAAAGCTAAATGGGTCAACGTCAACATCCTTCCAGCTAAAACAAGGAATCAGACAAGGATTCCCACTTTCTCCATTCTTATTTATTCTATGCCAGGAAGCTCTTTCATCGATGATAGCCTCTAGAGCTTTTCAAGCTATCTGTCCAGGTGTCAGGATATGACGCTCTGTTCAACCTGTCTCACATCTTATGTTTGCGGATGATTGCATACTTTTCTTCAACATATCTGAAGAAGGATCGACAAAACTGGTGCAGACAATTAATCTTTTTGCTGCTTATTCCGGACAGAGAATAAACTTTCAAAAGTCTGCGTTACTAGTCAGCCCAAACACATGGCCAAGAACAAAGTAGCACCTGAGCCAGACTTTCAGAATCTTTGGGGACCTACTCAATGGAAAGTTCTTAGGTCATGACATTAATTTTGCAGGGCCAAAAGTTAGATTGTTCAACAAACTTATACAGAGAGTCAAAGCTAAGACTTCAATTTGGAAGACAGGGGATCTATCCGTTATAGGAAGAGTCACTCTTTGCAAACACGTATTAGCGTCAGTAACCCAATACACACTCAGTACTTTCCGGATACCATCAACTGTCGCAAAGAAAATTGATAGCCACCTAGCCAGATTCATTTGGGCAGGGGACATTGATGTGAAGGGGATACATTGGAAATCATGGGAATCAATCTGCCAATCAAAACTGCATGGTGGATTGGGGATGCGATCCACAGAGCAAATGAACCAAGCCCTATTAGGAAAGCTAGCGTGGAAGCTAGTCAGTGACAAACAATCCTTCTTCTCTAAGTTATTCCTGAATAAGTACTGCAAGAATGAAGATTTCCAGACGGTCAAACTTAAGCGAGGCACAACGTGGGGATGAAGGGGAATCATATGGGGTAGAGACCTACTCAAGACAGGTCTCAAATGGCAGGTGATTAATGGACATGACATAAATATCTAGGATGAGTGGATCCCAAACCATCCTAATCCTATAAGGTACGACAGGAAACTGCTACCACAAATTGGCTTCAAGGTGAGCGACCTCATTGATAATGCCAAACAATGGCATTTGCATTTACTTCAACTTTTCTTTAGCCACGACATAGTTAACGAGATCACAGGGATTCATTTATCTATTCAACCTTTCGGACAAAAAGATTTCCAATGTTGGGAAAAGGATTGGCTTGGAAAATATACAGTAAAAAGTGGTTATTATGAGTCATGGAACTCAAGAGCTCGACGTAAACCTTCGGCTTCAACACCCATTGGAGATAGGGAACCAGAACATCTTTGGAAAAAGCCGTGGAACTCTGCAGTCCCAGAGAAAGTTAAATTTCTGGCATGGAGACTCGCTCATAATGCGGCTTCGACAGGACCTGCCCTGAGGAAAAGGAATATGGAGGTCTCGTCTATCTGCCAAATGTGTCACTCCGAAAGGGAGACACCAATGCACATGATACTCGAATGTGATTTCCCAAAAAGAATCTGGCGATTATTAAGATTGGGTTTTGATTTTCAACAAGGAAATCCAACACACTTTAAAGCATGGCTTATAGCCTGGTTCAAGATAGCTCCAGAAGTCGAAGACATCAACCTCACATGCATAGTTATATAGGCTATCAGGTGCGTCAGGAACAAAGCAACAATTGAACAACAGGGAGTAAGGATTGATTTGGTCTAAGATATTATCAATGATTTGCAAGCAGAAATGATAAACAAGGATACAAGGCTCCTGGAAGATCCCAATTCCAATCCATTACTCTTGGAACAAGAGTCATGTTCACTACAATCCAGTCAGCCAAAACGGGTGATAGTTGGAGAGATTCAGTTAATTTGGTTCTCACATGGAAATCACCTAGACCCAGTTTATACCAGTTGGACGCGAATTGACACGGATGCAGCATTCAGAGCTCAGGACGGGGAGGCAACGGCTGCTTGGTGGGCGACATGATAGCATGGGGGATACTTGTGGTTTGGAGCGAGGAATATACATGTTCTATCCGGAGTCCAAGCTGAACTTATGGAAATCCACGAAGCAATGGCGGATGCAAGGACACGAGGTACAACACATATCTGTCTACGGACGGACTGTGAGATGGATCTAAATCACATTAACAAATTCCCAAGCGTACCACCAGGTTTACAGGGTCTAATTAGAAATATGATAATGTTAGCAATGGTCTTTACTAAAATCCATATAATGAAGGTCCCAAGATCGATTGTATGGAATGCTCATAATTTAGCTCGTCATGTAATAGGTAGAGGCTATGTACACCAAAATATGATGATGATAATATAAAGACCGACTGTTTATTTCAAAAAAAATTTGTTGCCTTCGTTTTCATGGCTTATATATATATATATATTGGCAGGTTCATTAATCCCTTGGTATTTGGAGATTATCCAAGAAGTATGCGAAAATAAATTAAAAACCGGTTGCCCCAATTTGCCCCCGAGCAGAAGCAAAGCATCAAGTTTGATTTTTGTATGAGATATTTTGTGAATATCTTCTGCAATGCAATATTATTGTACATTACATAGAATTATTTTCCATTATTAACTCTTTAAATGATGTCTATATATTTTACACGTGTACCATCAATGAAAATACACATTTATATTTTACATTGTATCAGAGCCTAAATCTTGAAAACCCTAAAAACAAATTCCTTACTCGCAAGATTGCGGCCGCCGCCCTCATTTCTCCGCCCGCCGCCCTCCAGCTCAATTACGTGCCACCACTACCAGCCGCCTCCGCCAGCTGCAGATGCTACCAACTGCTGCCGCTACCTATCTCGTTTGTCCGTCCTGCCTTCACGCGCCGCAGCTCCGCTCGCCCACGCGCTGCCGCCCCGCATGTCCAATGGATCTGTTCAATCAGGTTGTGATTTAAAATCTTAATTTCCAGGCCGAGGCTCTCATCGAGGCCGCCGACACTCCACATGCGGGCACCGCCACTGCAGTCATTTCAGACTTCGATCGATCCACCTTCGTCTCGACACTGTCCAAGAAGCAATGGAGTACAGTTTTAAATATGTTATCTAAATTAAATACATTTGACAATATGTCAGGTAAAACTGCTTTACCGTGGATTCTTGATACCGGTGCATCGTATTATATGACCGGCGACACGGATCTTCTCTATGATATTAAGGATGCTGCAAATGTTGATGTAGTCCTTCCTGATGGTTCTATTTCAACTGTTGTTGAACATGGAAAAAATTTGTTTGGAGATGTTGTCGTGACTCATGTTCTCTTTATTCCGGCATTATGATGCAATTTTCCATTGTTTGCCAAGTTAACTGCTGCTTAAAAATATCTAATTTTTCTTATTCGAAAATTATGTGTACTACGGGATATCAACACGAGGACAGTGATTGGCGATGGTGAACAACGAGGAGGGGTTTATTCGTTGCGCATATTGGGAATTTCTAGGTCTACACAGCCATCCTTGTCTGTTGTTGCTTCAGTGTCTTCATCTGCTTTATGGAATCAGCGCTTTGGCCATCCGTCCTCCTCGGTGTTGTCATCTATTCCAGCTATTTCTTTACATAATAGTGATTTTAATAAATATGTTCCCTGCTCGGCATCGGGCAAAATAGTCTAGAAATAGTTTTCCTATTAGTTTTGCTAAGGGTAGTACTTTGTTTGAACTTATTCATTATGATGTTTGGGAGCCTTACAGATCACCCTCTTCTAGTGGAGCATTTTTATTTTTGACCATAGTTGATGATTATTCCCGATCTGTTTGGGTTTATTTATTAGTTTCTAAGTCTCAAGTACCATTGAAGATGAAGGAGTTCTCAGTGTTTATTCATACACAGTTTCGCCGTCCCATTCAGCTGGTTCAGGCAGACAATGGTAATGAATTCTCGCCCCTCAAATCATTTTTTCTAGAGAAAGGTGTTCATTTTGGGAACTCCACAGTCTACACACCTCAGTAAAAAGCATAGACATATTCTTAATGTTGCTCGTGCTCTTCGTTTCCAAGCCCATCTGCCTACCGACTTTTGGGGAGAATGCATTCTTATAGCGGCTTACCTCATCAATTGCACACCAACACCGGTGTTAGATGTTGAATGCCTCATCCCTTTCGGTACGGTTGTGCACCATATTACAGTCATCTCTGTGTGTTCGGTTCATTGTGCTTTCCCTCTCAGCTTCCACAGCCGCCTAATAAGTTTGCATCTAGAAGTCGAAAGTGCAATTTTCTTGGCTACCCTGTCGATAAGAAAGCTTGGCATGTTTACGACTTGGAGTCTCGCACTATGTTTAACAGCCGGGATGTGATAATTTATGAATATTGTTTCCCTTTTGCACCTATTTCTGCGAAGGCGCCATCAACTGATCCCTTGCCATCTCCGTCACCTGCCGTATTTGACAATCGTTCCTAAGCCGTCCGACCCAGTGGAGCATCCCAATCACGATGCAATCACCACCTGCGATGCCAGCACCGTAGCCATCCATGATTTCTTCACCAGCAGGTGCCCCGAGATTGACCGTGATCATGCAGCTTGAGCCCGGCTCGTGGTGGTCCGTGATTGCTCCACCAGGCTCCCTAGGGCCATCTGTGGCCGCACAGCCAGAGCCCGGCTCGCAGCCATCTGTGGCCACTTGCCCAGAACTGTGGCTACTGGTTCCTGGTCGGCGGCTAGCTCTTCCCAAGCTCCAGCCGCAGATGGTCGTGGCCGCTCAGCCATTATTGCCCATCCCGCAGTCGTCTCCTGTCGAGCCGATGCCTGCCTCACCTCCAGCTGCTACATCCGCCGTCCGTCCTCCCAGCACTCGTCTTCATCAGCCTCCAGTTAAATTTAAAGACTACATCTGCACTGCTACTCACTCTATAAACTCCCCCCTGCAGATCCCGCATCCTCTGATTCACTGCCCTCAAGTACGCACTGCCCTATTGCTAATTATGTTTCTTGTAGTAATTTTTTTATTTTGAATTTTAGACTTTTGGTTGCAGTGACAGATGCTGCTGATCCAGTTACTTTTTCTATGCTTATCTCCATGCTCATTGGCGTGAGGCTATGTCCGACGAGATTGATGCACTCAAGCGGAATAATACATTAGTTCTTGCTCCTCTTCCTCCTGGCAAGAAGGCTATTGGTTGTAAGTGGGTTTATCCGACTAAGTTTAAGTCTGATGGTTCTATTGAGCGATACAAGGCTCGTTTGGTTATACTTGGTAATCGTCAGATTGAGGGGGCTGGCTTTACTAAGACATTTTCTCTTGTTGCCAAGATGATTTCAGTTCATTTTTTCTTGGCTGTTGCTGCTATCCGTGGTTGGAATATTCATCACATGGATTTCACAATGCATTTTTGCATAGTGATCTTGAGGAGGAGGTGTACATGCGTCCGCCTCCTAGTTATACACTTTCGGCACTTGGGTTCGTTTGCAAGCTTCGCAAATCTCTTTATGGTCTACACTAGACTCCGCGGAATTGGTTTGCTAAATTGGCTGCTGCTTTTCACCTCTTTGGGTTTGTTCAAAGTAAGGCAAATTACTCCTTGTTTTCCTACTTGAAGGATGGTGTTCTCTTCATGTATTGGTTTACGTTGATGATCATATCATTGCTGGTTCATCTCCTGCGATGATGCCCGAGTTCAAGAAGTATTTGTGCTCTTTTTTTTCATATGAAGGATCTTGGTACTCTGAAGTAATTCTTAGGCATTGAGATTGCTCGTCGTCCTGATGAGATGTTTCTGTCTCAGTGGAAATATACCTTGGATATTTTGTCTGATACTGGTTTATTAGCAGCCAAGCACACAAATTTTCCCATGGAACAACAACACAATTTGGCGCGAGATGATGGTCCTTTGTTTGTGCGCAGTATCGCAGACTTGTAGGGAAACTCATTTATCTCACCATCACTCATCCCGAGCTTAGCTATTTTGTTCCTACCTTGGCCCAGTTCATGGAGAAACTGGGTTTGGCGTATTGGCATACAACTTTGCGAGTTCTGAATTACTGAAAGAGTCATCCTGGTCAATGTTTGTTTCTATCGGCTAAGAATTCTCTTCAGCTTACAACATTTTGTGATTTAGATTGGGCAGCTTGCCCAATTACTAGGAGATCGTTGAATGGATATTTTGTGATGATTGGTGAATCTACGATTTCTTGGAAGACGAAGAAACAACCCACTGTTTCTCGTTCTTTGGCTGAAGCAGAATACCGGGCTATGGCAGTCGTGTGTTGTGAATTGTTGTGGCTCAAGTCATTTCTTCGTTCGTTGGGAGTGGCACACCCTACTCCGATGCATTTGTACTTTGATAGTCAGAATGCTCTTCATATTGCAGCCAATCCATTTTTTCATGAGAGGACGAACCATATTGAGATTGATTGTCATTTTGTTCGTGATTTGATATAGTCTGGTGTTTTGGTTACTTACCATATTTGCACTGCTAGTCAGCCAGTAGATTTATTTACGAAGGCACTTGGATGACAGACATTTCAGACTTTGCTTGGCAAATTGGGAATTCGAGATCCACATGCTCCAACTTGAGGAGCAATGTAGGAGATATTTTGTGAATATCTTCTGTAATATTATTGTACCTTAGATAGAATCATTATCTTTTATTGACTCTGTAAATACTGTCTACATATTGTACCATTGTAGCATCAATGAAAATACAAGTTCATATTTTACAATTTTAGAGCAATAAATTATTACACTGCAAAGTATGCAGCTCATGTTGCCGCCTATCCAAATAAGACCCATCCAGCAAGCTCAAAAGATTCGTTTACTAATCTTACTTGTTAGTTCAGAAAATCACAGTAAATTATTTAATGAGTTTTGTATAAAATAAATTGTAACCAAATATCTTTCTATCTCTTTTTGTTTTTTTTTTCTTTTTCTTCCTCTTTTTAGTTGAAAGGAATGGACACTTCATTGGTGAAAAGTTATGTTTATTAATTTCTCTAACTTGAAATTGCAATATTAGGTGACATTTCCACGGCAAAGAAATCGTCAGAATAATAGTACATATTAAGATCTTCGTGCCAAATGAAACTTGCAGTTTAGTTTTACTATGTGCTCATATAAAACTACTAGCTCTGTCCCAAATCAAGCTTTACGCTCTTTGCTCAACTTTCTCATGATACATTTGACCATATATTTGATTTAGTATATATGTATCAATATCATCATGTGAGATATTGTTAGATTTTTTGCATTATGTAGTTTCTAAATATCAAATTTTAATACACTAATAATATACGTATTTAAAGTTATTGATGGCCAAACATAGCTTGATAAAGTTGACCAAAAAGTGTACAGCTTGGTTTGGGACGGAGGGAGTATCTATCTTCTAAAATTATACTTTTTAATATCCAAAATGTTAATATTTACAGACGGGATGCAGTTTCTACTATGCCTACCCGAGGGGTATTACAGATTTTTTTACCCAGAATAATGCAACTTACGTGGGAAGGGGGATTGAACCCTGATTGCACCTAGGTGGGCACAAAACCCTAACCACTTGAGTTAGCCCAAGTAGTTGGGGTTTTACAGATCTTCCTGCTTATATCAATAAAAAAAATACAATAGTCCACAAATTTACATCACTGAAAATGGTAAGACATATTTCTCTTTTTTCTTTATAATTTTGCTTATCATATATTGATTGCTTAAATTTTAAAAAATAATTCAAGGAATTGGTGATACAAATATTGCATCTTTAAAGGACAGTATCAATTGTTAGTGACTATGATTTAGTCAAGGTTGTTAGCATGTAGTTAGGAGTCAAGTCAAGGTTGTTGAGGAATCCTAACAACCAAATCATATAATCATGTAAATCTGTTGTAAACATCATTATATATATGGAATACAAACAGGATGGAGGGGCATCCAATTATAACCAAATAACATGGTATCAGAGCCAAATTCCTCTCTCCATCCTTCGCTTCTTTTCCAGTTCTAAAATAGATTTTTCTTCCTCTCCAATCTCTATATACATATTATCATCATCCATAGCCATTATTTATCACAATGACAGCTTCTTCCAGTGAAACCATCATTTCTTCTTCTGGTGAAACTCCGGTGCAACCTGTCACACCTCAAATTGCAGCCTCCAACTTTCACTCGGCACAATCGGTTTCCAACATTCGGAACCACATCCCTCTCATTCTCGATCTCCAAAAGGTTCAATACCACACATGGGCTGAACTTTTCCAAATCACTGCTAGGGCACACAATGTCCTAAACCATATCAACGGTTCTCCTCCGCCAACCGAGATATCCGAGGCAAAATGGCAACAATTAGATGCCATCGTTTTAAGCTGGATTTATGGAACCATTAGTGATGAGTTACTCCTTACCGTGATCAAGGCAGGTTCAACTGCTCACGAGGCTTGGCTGCGAGTCAAGGGCATCTTCCACGATAATCACACCGCCCGAGCGGCTGATCTTGAGGGTCGATTCATCAACGCCAAGCTGGACTCCTTCCCTTCTGTCTCTGCATACTGCCAGCACCTCAAATCCTTGGCCGATCAACTTGGAGACGTGGAAAGCACAGTCACCGATCAACGGCTTGTTCTTCAGCTCATCAACGGCCTGTCCCCTACCTACGACACCGTTGGTAGCATTATCAGTCAAATGAACCCGCTACCGTCTTTCTCTGTGGCCCGAAGCATGTTAACGTGGGAAGAGTCTCGCCGGAATCGCACCGCCACCGAACCAACCCACGCTCTGATGGCTGCCGGATCGGCCTATCCCACCGGCCCCTCCAACAACGCCAGCTCCTATGGGCAGCACCGCCGTGGCTGGCGCTACAATGGCAGACACGGCGATCGAGATCGTAGCTCCAGCGACCGTCGTTTCCCCACCAGCAGCGCCACCCATCCCACGCCGTGGTTCCCAGCCGCGACCCAGTACTGGCCGGCCAGGTGGACTCCTCCGCCACCGCCGCCGTGCCCGTATCCCACAGCGCCGCCCAGTTTTTCTCCGCTAATGCGCTGCAGATTGCCAGGCTTCTGATCGCGGCTTCTCTTTTCTAGCGCAATCAGATCAGGGTCAATTTGGGGCTCCTTCTTCCATTTTAGGTCCAGGGCTAGGCCCAATTTCTTATGTCCAGCAGCAGCCCTATTTCGGTCCAGGAGGATATGTCCAGCAGCAGCAGCAGCCCTATTTCAGTCCCGTGTCACTTCAGGCACCTTCCGAAAATTGGTATATGGACAGCGGGGCTTCATCGCATATGACTGCAGATTCAGGTACCCTTCGTACCTATTTTAATTCGAGCACTTTATCACCTATTTATGTTGGAAATGGGAATACTATTCCCGTTGTCGGTAAAGGTTCTGCATCCCTAAACTCATCCCCAGACTACTCCCTAAACAACGTTTTACACACTCCTGATATTGTCAAAAACCTAATCTCTGTTCGCAAATTTACTACTGATAATAAAGTTAGTGTGGAATTTGAGCCTGTTGGTTTTTCTGTCAAGGATCTCGCCACGGGGAAACTCAAAACGAGATGTGATAGTCATGGAGATTTATATCCATTTATCATTTCACCATCCATTGCGTTTGTCGCCTCCCAACCACCACCCTGGCATGCTCGACTCGGTCACCCCGGTGATCACGTCTTAGATATTCTTAGGCGTGGGGATTCTCTTTTTAATAAAGCCACATGTTCGGCCATTTGTTCTTCTTGTCAAATTGCTAAACATAGGCGTCTTCCATTTTTCCCTTCTAGCAGTGTTACTTTTCCACCATTTGACATTATTCATAGTGATATTTGGACTTCTCCAATTCCTAGCACTAGTGGTTTTAAGTATTATCTGCTCTTTTTGGATGTTTTTTCCAGTTTTACTTGGATTTTTCCACTAAAACACAAATCTGAAGCATTCTCCAAATTGACGATTTTTCACACCATGGTCCAAACACAATTCCATACAAATATCAAAACTTTTCAGTGTGATAATGGTGGAGAATTTGTCAATCAACATTTTCGAGCTTTCTGTGAACAAAAAGGCATGTTAATGCATTTTGCTTGCCCCTACTCTTCTCCTCAGAATGGTAAAGCCGAGCGTGCACTTCGAACCCTTAATGATATTACTCGGTCTTTACTTACCCATGCCTCTTTACCTCCTCGATTTTGGATCGAAGCACTTCACATGGCTACATACCTTCATAATATCCTACCATCTAAAGCCATACAGAATAACACACCAACCTATGCCTTGTACCATCGTCATCCGACATATTCTCATCTCCGTATATTTGGTTGCTTGTGTTACCCAAACACTTCCGCCACAGCCCCTCATAAACTAGCCCCTCGGTCAGTCAAATGTATCTACCTCGGTCCATCTTCTGATCATAGAGGTTCTCGGTGCTTGGTTCTCGGCTCACACCAAGTTATCACCTCTAGACATGTCGTGTTTGACGAAACGACATTCCCATTTTCTCAATCACGAGAGTTCCCCTCCCCAACTCACACTGACATCCAATCCACTGATCCATCTCCTCTTTTACTCGACTTATTCCATCACATATCTCCAACTCATGATCAGTCTGTCTCTGCCACACCAAGCACAAACCCACCATCACCTCACTCCACTCTACCTTGCCGAACTCCACCACCACCTCCTCCACCGCCACCCCCTCGTCATTCGATGACCACCCGCCTCAAAGCGGGTATACAAAAACCAAACCCCAAATACAATCTTCTAGCGTCATCTCCTTCTATCTCTCCTCTTCCAAAGTCTCCAATCCGTGCACTACAGGACCCTAACTGGCAAGCCGCCATGAAAGATGAATTTAGTGCTCTTATTAAAAATGGTACTTGGGACTTGGTTCCACGGCCACCTGATGCTAATGTTATTCGCTGCATGTGGTTATTTAAGCATAAATACAGATCTGATGGGACGCTAGAGAGACATAAGGCTCGTTTGGTTGTCAACGGCAAGTCACAATAAGCGGGAGTTGATTGTGATGAAACATTCAGTCCTGTCGTGAAACCGGCCACCATCCGCCTTATTCTCAGCATTGCTCTGTCTCGATCCTGGCCCATTCACCAGTTCAATGTGAAGAACGCATTCCTTCATGGCCACTTGCAGGAAACAGTCTATATGCACCAACCACCTGGGTTCTCAGACAAGCACCGCCCTGGTCATGTGTGCCTCTTGCGTCGGTCTCTTTATGGTTTGAAACAGGCACCACGTGCTTGGTATAAACGTTTTGCTGCATATCTTCACCAGCTTGGGTTCACTAGCAGTCATAGTGATCACTCCCTGTTTATCTTTAATTATGGTGGTGAGACTGCCTATCTACTTCTCTATGTCGACGACATCATCCTCACAGCTTCTTCCACAGCTCTTCTCCGGCGCCTCACCACCATGCTTGGCGCAGAATTTGCTATGACAGATCTTGGTCCTTTAAGCTACTTCCTTGGAGTTTCTGTTACAAGGAATCAGTCAGGCCTATTCCTATCCCAGCAACAGTATGCACGTGAAATCATTGCTCGCGCCAAGATGACTACATGCAAGCCGTCCACAACACCTGTCGACACCAAGTCCAAGCTAGCAGCCGAAGTTGGACTACCACTACTTGATCCATCTGTTTACCGTTACCTTGCTGGTGCTCTACAGTATCTTACATTCACTAGGCCGGACATTGCATATGCTGTACAACAAGTCTGTTTGTTCATGCATGATCCACGCGAGCCCCACTTTCAGGCACTCAAACGGATTATACGGTATCTTCAAGGCACTACTGAATTCGATCTTCAGCTCCAACCATCATCTACTTCGGCGCTCACAGCTTACTCCGATGCCGACTGGGCTGGATGTCCCGATACTCGACGGTCAACTTCCGGTTGTTGTGTATATTTTGGCGACAATCTGATTTCTTGGTCTTCAAAGCGCCAGCATACCATCTCCCGATCCAGTGCAGAGGCAGAGTATCGTGGTGTCGCCAATGCAGTGGCTGAGACATGTTGGCTACGTAATCTACTGTGTGAACTTCGTGTTTCCCTACAACGGGCCACTCTTGTCTATTGTGACAATATCTCCGCGGTCTATCTCTCGTGTAACCCGGTGCAGCATCAGCGCACCAAACATGTTGAAATAGATTTGCACTTTGTTCGTGAAAAAGTGGCTCTTGGTCAAGTCCGAGTTCTTCATGTTCCATCTGCTCATCAATATGCTGACATCTTCACTAAGGGACTTCCATCTCCATTGTTCTTGGATTTTCGGTCTAGTCTCTGCATCCGCCCTGCTCCTGCTTCAACTTAACGGGGGTGTGTTAGTGACTATGATTTAGTCAAGGTTGTTAGCATGTAGTTAGGAGTCAAGTCTAGGTTGTTGAGGAATCCTAACAACCAAATCATATAATCATGTAAATCTGTTGTAAACATCATTATATATATGGAATACAAACAGGATGGAGGGGCATCCAATTATAACCAAATAACATCAATGATGTGCAACGGGTGAATTTCTACCATCGCCATCTTTTAGCTCTACAAAAAGCCATCAAGTGAGTTTGCTTTCTCATCTATATTACTCTATCTTTTAGCAATAATTTCTTGCCATTTTATGAGTTAAAGAGAAATTACCCTAGGATTATTTGATTTTGTAAAATTTTATAACAAAATTGCTGTTTTATGATTGTAGGATGGGAGTGAATGTGAAGGGCTTCTTTGCATGGTCATTTCTGGACAACTTTAAGTGGGCTTATGGTTACACTCTGAGGTCCGGTTTGTGCTATGTGGATTTCGCTGATGGCCTCAAACGCTATCCAAAAAAATCAGCATTGTGGTTCAAAAACTTCCTTCACAACTCGGATGTTAATCTTCCATTTGAAATATTGACATAATTTGTTGAATAAGTGCCTTTTTTTGGTCGAAAGAGGCCAGTCATCCAAAAGTTGACAATTTCACTTTATATGCTGCAAAATATTATCCCATTCCTTCTTTGGAATCACTTTTCTCGCACATTTAAAATGTTATTTATATCTATTACTAACGGGTACGAGATTAAGTTAGAAATAGATTAAGTTAGAAATAGATTAAGTTAGAAATAAGCATAGGCCGGGTGACAATCACTGAAGTCAAAGACGGGGAAAAGTGATGGCTCTGCCGATTAGATAAAGTTAAACTTTAGTTTTAGTGGTCAAATATGAAACAATGAATATAGTTTGATTTTCGATTAGTGGAAGTTAAATCTGGATAATTAGTATATATATATATATATATATATATATATATATATATATATATATATATAAATATAGTCTGTCTTTTGAAAGACGGTCTTTCCATAAATCATGGAAAATTCAAGGTTTAAAGTGCAATGTAAAAGAAATGAAGATAAAAATTACGCGTTGTATGAACCGGGTTATAAACTTTAAAACTACTACACGTTGTATAATAAAATTTTAAGATTGCAACTAAGACCTTTTATCTTTCTACTATTCCAGTAAAACCCGTCTTTCTATAAACCTATGGAAAGACGGTATTTCCCAAGACTTTGCCACACACACATATATATATATATATATATATATATATTTATATATATAGGGAAGAATTCAATTCACACCCTTATTGTAACACCAATTTTTACACCAAATCCTAACCTTCCACCTAATCTAATCTCATCCATTCATTAATTCTAATTTTAACTAATTAAATTAAGGGCATAATACTGATATGACCCTATGTTTTGGTGGTTTGTGCTAATATGACCCTATGAAGTTGTAAAGTTAAATTGTAACCCTGTGTTTTGCATCAGAAGTACCGATATAACCTTTTGGCACTATTCTGGCATTGACTTGGCATTTTCCGGCATTGACCATAACTAAAAAGGCTAAAATAACCCTAGTCTTAAAACTAAAAATGCAAAGACAAAATTACCCCTAGTTCTTCTTCTTCTCCAAAACACAACCACTGCTCTGCCGCCCCACCACCTCCGCTGCCGCCGCTCAGCCACCTCCGCCGCCACTGCTCCGCCACCTCCACCGCTGCCTCTCTATCTGGACACCAAAATCTAGAGTTCCGCTCCATCACCGTTGGAATCTAGTTGCCGCCGCCGACTGATCAATCTGTCACCACCTCACCTACCTCCCCTCACCACCACCTCTCGAAACCCTACCTCACCTCCCCATCGCCACCACTACTGCCGTCCGCCACCAGCACCACCGCCATTTCAGTCCGCCAAATCAAACAAACTAAGAAAAACCCATCTCAAATAAACCCAAACCAACAAAACCCACCACAAAATAGGTTGTTTCCCGAGGAATATTAGGGCCTGGATTAGTATTTCAATAGAATGGTTAGAATATTAGTGGCAAAGGAATATTAGTGCGGATGAATATTAGCGCTCCTCTCTTAATATTAGTGTTGGACTAATATGTTTGGTAGGTGAATGAGCAGAGAAGCAGCGACGCCAAATTCACACAGCAGGTCTGCCACCACTGGAGTTTGCCAGAATCTGCCAAAATTCCTCTTCCACGCCTCACCACCTCCAACACCATCTCTGCCCTCCGCCGTTGCACTATCAGTCCACTAAACAATTACAGCCAATCAAAAAAACAAAGAAAACCTCCGGTATCCTTCTACTGTGAAACAAAAATCACAATCTATAAAATCAATCAACATACAAAAAACTCAACTCATATAGTTCTTCGAAATATAAAGTTCACCGGACGAGCAGGTAGATCCGGGTGAGAAAACTGGAGTCTGCCACTAGCGCCGCTACGTCCCGCCACCACTGCCGCTGCCTAACCTCGCCGCCTCACCACCTCTGCTGCCCCTGCGCCACCACATCACCGTGTCAGTGCTTCTCTAAAACCCTAGCCTACCCAACCCACCCACGCTGAAGCTCGACACCACCGCCGCCTGACCTCGCTACCTCACCGATTTCGCAGGACGAGCAGGTAGATCTGGTCACGACACCATCGTCGCTTGACCTTGTCCCGCCACCATCCCTTCCGAGCTGGCTACTCCCTGGCGCAAATGCCAACCCTGTTCAAGAAGAAGGAAATGTAATCGAGTGAATCGAGAAGAAAAGAAAAGGAAAAGTGAATGGAGAGGAAGGAAATAGGGTTTTCTTTAAGATATTGTGGGCAATATAGACTTTTCATATTTTCTTTTAATATTTTTTAAACAGGGTATAATAGTCAGTTCATGTATTTCCGGACAAATTCAGCCCTCCAGAGTTATATTAGCACATTCAAGTAAAACACAGGGTTACAATAGCACTTTTCAACTTCACAGGGTCATATTAGCACAAACCACCAAAACATAGGGTTATATGAGCACTTAACTCTTAAATTAATTAGTAAAAATTATCCTTTTCTGCATCGCAATCCTGAGCTTCTCGTAGGACGTTCTTTCCTCTGCCGATAAGTTATTCTCTGATGGCAAGATCTTCCCCGCCATAGTCAAATATCCACCACCGCTGCTGCCGCCAGTAACCTTCGATCAAAGCCTATTTCACCGTGCTTCCGTAACATTAACTCCATAGCACAGAAGAAAATCCCGAAGGAGTTCCTCTCCCTAACTCCGATGCACAATTAGAGCCCGGAGAAGAGAAAACTCCAGCGCCGGCGGGGAAACCATTATGGCAATTCCGAAGAAGTAGTGGTTTGAATTTCGATCATTACAGAAGCAGCAAGACATTGCTTTAATCGTTACACTTTCTTCCTCGAAGCAATTAAACCAGCTCGATGCCGTCACATCATCGACATACTTCAAATCGCCAAGTTCATCTGCAGCGCTCCAAACAAGTTCTCCAAAATCAAGCTCACTGTCATCACAAAAGAAGAAGGCTGCTCTTAGGGATGCCTATAAGAACAAGAAGTATTTGCCCCTTGATCTGCGCCCAAAGTAAGCCTGTAAAATGGATTGGGTCACCCGTTGGATAAGTGTTATCCATATGCTATTTTAACTTAATGGATAAGACTTATTGGATAATGACCCATTGGGTTAATGGTTATAATTGGGTTGAAGTTATTGGGTTTAGTTGGGTTGGATAATGGGTTACCCGTTGCATAATTTTGGGTGGGTTGAGTTGGGTTGGGTAATGGGTGACCCTTGGATAATTTCATATCACAAGATAACTAAATTTTCACAAGTTTGATTATGAATTATTTAATTTTCCATAATATATAATCATTTATTATAGTATGTAATATAATATTATGTACATTTTATTATATTATATTTAATAAAAATATATATATATATATATAATATGTTGGGATCAAGCTTGAGCTCAAATACTGTACAAGCTCAAATATTGTACGAGCTCAAATACTGTACGAGCTCGAATATTGTACGAACTCAAATGTTGCACGAGATTGAGCTCGAATACTGTACGAACTCGAATACTGTACGAGATTGAACTCGAATATTGTACGAACTCGAATACTGTATGAGATCGAGCTCAAATACTATACGAACTCGAATACTGTACGAGATTGAACTCGAATATTGTACGAGCTCGAATACTGTACGAGATTGAGCTCAAATACTGTACGAGCTCAAATATTGTACGTGATTGAACTCGAATATTTTACGAACTCGAATACTGTACGAGATTGAGTGCGAATTTTGTACGAATCGAATACTATACGAGCTCAAATACTGTACGAACTCGAATATTGTACGAGATTGAACTCAAATAATTTGTGAATTATATTTTGTATAATTTGTGAATTATAGTGAATATTTATGTTAAATATTACACATGCATTTAAATTGGGTAATTTTGGATATTTATTGGGTATTTGTTAAGTTCCCATTAAGTTAACATAATATGAGACCTATTGAGATCAAAATTCTCATTAACATAATTATTCTCATCCCTCAAAATCTCAAAAACTAATGAGCATTTAATACCTGATCTCATTGGATAATGACAACTTGCAATCCAAAGCAAAAGAAAATATTGAATGATAACTTATTGGGTTAGTTACATAATGACTTATTGGATAATATATTTTAACCCATTGGGTCATATGAGTTATCTCATGAGTTACCCAATGAGTTATCCATTTAATGGCCCAACTCATTTATGATTCAACCCATTATGACCCATTAATAAATGAATTAATTGAATAAAAACTCATTAAATAATGGGTTAATTGTATTTGGATAATGGGTTAATCCAATTAACCAATTTTACAGGCCTAGCCCAGAGAAGACCAGGGCCATCTGAAGACGTCTTACTAAGCACCAGGTATGAATATCATATTGTTTTTTGTCATGTTATGTTCAGTAGATACACTTCAAACTATGATTATTTGCTTATTATTTTTCATATTGAACTTGCGTGTCATGATTCATCTAGCTACTCAACCTTGTTATTGCAAATTTGGTAGGCCCTGGGTAGTTTTGATATCAACACTCACGATTGTGGGATTAATATCTTTGATCTAGTGAACGGACTTGTAAATCCTCACTATCTCGCACGAAATTCAGGTGTCTAGCCCTCGGGGTATGCCTAATCTTAACTTGCTCTCTAACTAGCCCTCAGGATCAGATTACAAGGTTTATTGATACTTAACTAGCCCTCAGGGTTAAGCAACAATAGAATAGCTCGCAAGCAAAGCGTATGAACTCAAAATGTTGTATATTTGACTGATAAATATGTTGTCAATTCGTCCATAAGGCTTCCCTATTTATAGGGTAGATTTCGGCCATAAACCCTAATCACAACTGGAAACTGAATTGACTTATGGCAGCTTTAAGAAGCTAAAACTATATCTAACTAAAATAACTAAAATAAATGGTAATCTAAGGTAATCTGATCGAATTCTTCAAGAAGTAACCTTGAAGAATATAACCTTATATAATCTTACCAAATATAATTCTAATCAGAATAAAATTGAATATACTAAACCTTAATGGACTATATTTGAAATTCAGCTCTTCAAAGCCCACATGGCCGAACTGTCAGTCCAATAAACCCAAAATGAAATAATTTTACGATATTTACAGTGATCACACTACCTCATTAAAAACCCAGTGAGAAAAAAGAGTATAGTGTTCTTCATGATGTCTTCAGTTCTTCGACAGTCTTGAACAATAAATCCAAGATGTTGATGATGACTCCTTCTTTAATTCTTCATCATAAAGGCGATCATTAAAGCATTTAAAGCACCATCCCTAAGCTTAGTCCTTGACCTAGTCATAGGTCCCACCATGTCACTTAGAGGATCCCAAACATATCCCTTAATTGTTTGATCAAGTCGTGGAATGTCTTTATTTTTTATGGTAGTCATCTTGGTATCTCCATCATTCCCTCAGTGGTCGAAAGGTATCGCCCTCGAAACTGGATCATCTTCAAAGGTAAATGGAGATAAATCAGCAACATTGAAGGTGGCACTAACACCATAATGATCTTGTAACTCAATCTTGTAAGCATTGTCGTTCACACTATCCAACACTTTAAAAGGACCATCTCCACGTGGACTCAACTTAGATTTCCAAGCATTTGGAAACCTCTAAAGCCAAACATAATCTCCCACGTTGAATCTCATCAACTTGCAACTTTGATTAGCTTTATCAGCATTCTGTGCATTTGTCCATTCAATTTTCATGCGCACCTTCTCATGGATTTTCTTCCCAAAATCAGCTTTCTTTTCTCCATCAAGGTTTTAAACTTGTTTAAAATTCAAAGTAGATCAAGAGGTGTAATAGGTAGAAAACTATAAATAATTTCAAATGGAGATAAAGAAGTAGTAGAATGAATAGTATGAGTGTAAGAAAACTCTACAATCAGAATGCATTTTTTCCAATTTTTTAAGTTCTTCTGAACTAGTGCATGCAGGAGATCCCCTAAGGTTTGATTGGTCACTTCTGTTTGTCCATCAGCTTGAGGATGATTGATTGCAGTCAGAATGCATTTTTCCCAAATCTTTAAGTTCTTTTGAACTAGTGCACACAAGAGAGCCCCTAGGGTTCGATTGGTCACTTCTGTTTGTCCATCAGTCTGAGGATGACTGACAGTCAAAAACAATAACTTTGTCCCTAACTTGCGCCACAAGGTATTCCAAAAGTAGGATAAAATTTAACGTCGCGATCAGAGACAATGGATGCAGGAATGCCATGTAACCAAACTACTTCCTTCAAAAATAGATCTGCAACTTGCTTTGCATCATCTGTCTTCCTACAAGGAATAAAATGTGCTATTTTCAAAAATCTATCCATAACCACAAAGATAGAATCATTACCTGACTGAGATCGTGATAAACCTAGGACAAAATCCATGGAAATATCAACCCAAGGATGTGTAGGAATAGGTAATGGAGTATAAGGTCCATGAGGCTTAGTTTTAGACTTATCCTTCAAGCAATCAAGACAATTCCTACAAACTCTGTCAATAGCAAGTGTCATTTTCGGTCAATAGAAGTGTTCTCACAACAAATTATAAGTTTCAAATGCACCAAAATGTCCCATTAAATCACATGAATGAGCTTCTCTAACAAGTAATTCACGCATAGAACATTGAGGAATACATAACCTATTATTCATAAACAAGAAACTATCATGCCGAAAAACTTCTCATAAGCACCATTTTTGCATCCAACAAAAATAGATGGAAAAATCAGAATCAGTCATATACAAATCTTGCACGAATGAAAACCCTAACATAATGCATTCCAATTGTGTAAGTAAAAAATGTCTACGACTCAAAGCATCATCAACAACATTTTCTTTACGCTTTTTGTAACGCAGCACATAAGGAAAAAATTCAATGAAACTAGACCATTTAGCATGACGCTTATTTAACTTCATCTGACTCTTCAATTATTTCAAGGATTCATGATCACTATGAATGGCAAATTCTTTAAGCAATAAATAATGTTGTCAAGTTTCTAATGCACGCACAATTGCATAAAATTCTTTATCATACACATGATAGTTTAGAGCACCACCCTTTAGCTTTTCACTGAAGTAAGCTATAGGTTGATTCTCTTGCATCAAAACAACACCAATGCCAACACCATAAGCATCACAATGAATCTCAAAAGTACCATTAAAATCAGGTAAAGCAAGAACAAGAGCATTACATAATCGTACTTTTAATTCATTAAATGCATTCTCTTGACTTTCAGTCCAAACAAATTTCACATCCTTTTTAACTAGTTCATTTAGAGGTGCAACAATAGATGAGAAATCACGCAAATCGTCTATAAAAACTAACTAAACTATGAAAAGAACGTACATGGTTTGCATTAGTAGGTCTCGGCCAAGTCTTAATGGCCTCAATTTTGGTTTTGTCAACTTTTATACCCTTCTTAGAGACCACAAAACCGAGAAACACCACTTCCAAAGTGCAAAATGTGCACTTCTTGATGCTCTGATATCAACTGATATGAATCTCCTTGCAAAGACTCACGGAGTGCAACAAGAACCATTTTAACATGCTCAATATGTACATCAGCCGACTTAGAATACATTAATATATCATAAAAATAGACCACAACAAACCAACCAATAAACTTCCTCAAGACATGATTCATCAACTGCATAATAGTACTAGGTGCATTAGTTAAACCGAAAGGCATAACAATTCATTCATACAACCCTAACTTAGTCTTAAATGCAGTTTTTCACTCATCCCTTTCATTAATTTAAATATGATGATAACGTTGAGTCAAATCAATCTTAGTATAAATCACAGATCATCTAACCTAGGGATATGATGGAAATATTTAATGGTAATCTTGTTATTAGCACGACAATCAATGTACATATGCCAAGTTTTATCTTTCTTAGGAGCTAAAATGACAAGCACAACTCAAGGAGATGGGGAATCTCACACACAACCTTTTTGAAGTAACTCCTTGACTTGTGGCTGTAGTTCCTTTGTCTCCTCAGGGTTTGTTTTATACGTCGGACGGTTTGGGATAACCAAACCCAGAATCAAGTCAATCTGGTGTTTAATACCTTGAAAGGGTGGTAAATTCACAGGTAAGGCTTCTGGAAAGACATTCTCAAATTCCCGTAACATCTGAGCAAACCGTGGAGGAACATGCATAGGAATATCATCATTGGCAAAGTAGCTCTCTTTAAAATGCATGATAAGCACATAAGAATGATTAGCAAAAGAAAAATTCACATCCCTAATCAATGCATAAAATGATCTACCATAATCATTAGGAAGTCCATGTCTCATCATTTAAATCGATGGCAAAGGACTAAGATGTGAAGATAAGATTTTACGTGACTTATCAGAATCATTCTTAGATTTACCTGGCTTACCTGGGACGACCTCCCTTGATTTTTGGTCAAAATTATCTAGGTTTTTGCCTCCATTTTTCACCTTGTGGCCGATTTCCTTCAAGCCCTGGCTAGGGTTTTGGTCAGCTATTTGCACCTCAGTCGCAAACTTCTCTTCGTCGACTTTCATGTGTCTCTGTGCATCTAAAAATTCTGACGGAGATAATGGAACCAAAGTATACCTTGTTCGATCCTTAATCACGCTAATTTTTTTAGTGTAACCATCATGCATAGATTTACGATCAAACTGCCAAGGTCTCCCTAACAAAATATGACTAGCTTTTATAGGTATAACATCCCATAAGATAGAATCATGGTATTCTCATATCTTAAAGTTAATCATGTATTATTTGTTAACCCTAATTTCACCACTACCATTTAACCAAATAGTTTTATATGGTGATGGATGAGTATTCACAAGCAAAGACAATGATTTAATAAGAAGATTAGACACATTATTAGCACAAGAACCACCATCAATAATCAATAAACAATTCTTATATTTCACAAGGCAATGTGTATGAAATATGTTAATCCTTTGTACCTGTGTTTTGGCCATTTGAAAGTTTAGAACTCTTAACGACACGAAGTAGCTTGTGTTTCCGGATCTTGTTCACTATGATCATTTTTATGATCTTTTCATCTACCTGTTCTCCACCACTTTCATAAAATGGTGGCATATCAACATATTCATCTTCTTCATCTCCTTCCTCAATTGTTGTTAACACCCGTGCATGATGATAGTTATTGCGTACATGTCCTCTTTCTTTACAATGAAAACAAGTAGGAGAGTTAACAGAAACCGAATTTGATGAAGAAGTAGTGGACTTACATGGAATTTTTGAAACCTATTGGGTTGGTGGTACAACCCCCCTCTCAGTAGAATTATAAGTTGGATTTGACTAGGTCTGAACCGAGCCTCGTCCTCCCATGGGTGTGCCCTTACTGCGGCCATAACTAGGGTTTCTAGAGTCAAACCCTGGTCGTCGACTGGGGAATCTTGGTTGTGGCATCCTTGGTCACAGGGTACTCTCAACCAACCTTGATTTCACCAATAAATTATTCATAGATATGTGATGTTGAAGCTTGACTGGCGTTTGAAGGTTTTCACGCAAACCTTCAATGAACCAATTTTTGATGAATGCGTCGTCTTCTTTCATTCCAACCCTTCTCATGGTCAACTCAAGATCTTGCCAATATTCATCAACTGTGCGATTTCCTTACTTCATGTTGGATAGATAAGAATATTGTTCCATCAAGTAAGTAGGCGAAACATGATATTGGCAAAGCTCAGATCTCAATCTCTCCCAGGTTGAGATCGGTTTCTTTCCGGCAAGATATCGCGACTCCTTTTTATTTTTCCACCATTTAGCTGCATTGAGTGAAAGAATATTGTGCCATTTTGAATTTTTCTTTCTCTCAATAATTGTTGAGATCAAACAGATTCTCATCTGTCACTCCTAATCAAGATACTTCACTGGATTGTGTTAACCATCAAATCGAGGGATATCATATTTTAAACCCTTGATGTCTCGAGCTTCATCAGAACCCAACTCAGATCTTGAATTACTCTTCACTCTCATTTGGGAATGGGGTTTACTGTGGCGATGCCTTCTATAAGACCCTCGGTGTGATTACCTTTCCGAACCATTATTAGAATAATTACCTGAACTTCCAGAACCATTGAATTGACCAAAATATTTCTTGGTTTCTTCTCTCTTGACCAATGATGTAGGTGTAGGTGGTGCCATGCTACCAACTTTTCTCGCCAACCTTTGCACCTCACACATAAGTTCATTTATTGAGACAACAACCCGATCAGGATCATTGGCTTCATTGGCTTCATTTGGGTTAATTCAATATCGCTCCCAACTATCTGAAGCCTCTTCACATTGGTGACTACCACTCCCACCATTATAGGTGTTCATCAATGGAAAATTGTTAGGATTGATAACAAAAGGTGGGGCGAATGGGTTTTCGTCCCCCATCTTCACTAAATTGCTAAGAAAATCAAACGGTTAGTTAAAAAATCGTCCCCCTTCCCTTTGTTTAGTAAGGTCACTCACCAAGTTTATAAAACTCACAACTCACAAGGCGAAGACTAATGCGAGGGCAATTGATTAATTCACCACAATTCAAAGCAAACTATGGAGATGAGTACCGCCAAACTTATTTTGAAATTTAAAAATATATAAACTCAAAATCGGGCTCTAAGATCTGGAATTCCAAATTCTATAAAGAATAAGGAACAAAATACAATTTGAATGGCACAAATTGGAGCCGTATTGAATGAATTATGATCAAAACAAGAAGGCTTTATATAGGCGACAAATAGGTTCCGAAAATTCAAGAAACTTTTTCGAAAATAAATCAGAACAGGAACACAAATCCAAATCCCTTGTGATAAAGGATTTTAATCACTCACTTGTCCCCCAAGTCAAAAATTCAAATAAAAACCCCTCTCTCAATAGGCTTTTATTTCCTTTTTCTCTTCCGATTACGATTTTGACTTTTCTTTTCCTTTTTCAAATCGGATTTCCTTTCTCTTTCCTTTTTTTTCACCCACAATTCATTTTTTCCTTTTTTTTTACTATGAAACACACAATCAGAATCTTATTCTCCAAGAAAAAATTTCGGTCACAATTCCCAAAAATTTTGAAAATTGCAAATCTGCCCCCAAACTTTTAAAAATTGCAAAATCTGCCCCAAATTTTAAATTTCAAATCCTAAATTCCAATTTTGAAACCCAAAAATCTGCTGCCTTTTTTTAAAAAAATTTTTTGAAAAGTTTTGGAACAAATTCCTCTTGATTCAAATGAACTTCGAGACATTCAAGATCGTTAGGATCAAGAATATGACACAATATATATGGAAAAAACACAAGACTCTTTTTTTTCATAAGGTGTGATCAAGAATCAAAGACGATTCAAGATCACGGAATCAAAGAACGATAAAGAAAACAAATAGGATTATGAGCATTCAATAATTTTTAGAAGAGTTGATGAAAAAAATCACAAGCACATAAACTGTTTAAGCTACCTAAAACTACAAAACTGACCGGGAGGTGAAGGCGGATAATACATGTTAATGCTCCGACCCTTCGACGTCCTCTTGACTCGATTGATGAAGGTGAAGACGGATAGTAATACCGAAGTATTCTAACTCTCGGACCCTTCGACGTCCATCGACTCTAGATTCAATCCTTTTGGTAAGAAAGATCAAACAAACACAGTTAAAATACGACACGAAAGAGTTTAAAAATTACAAAAAAAATTGAAAATAAATTCAACAAAACTCGAAACCCTTTTTTGGCCTTAGTAGATCTTTCGCTTTGCTCTGATACCAACTAATATGAATCTACTTGCGAAGACTCATAATTGCGAAATTAGTATCTTTGATCTAGTGAGGAGTGAAGGGATCTGCAAACCCTCACTATCTCGCATGAAATTCAGGTGTCTAGCCCTCGAGGTATGCCTAATCTCGACTTGTTCTCTAACTAGCCCTCATGATCAGATTACAAGGTTTATTGATACTTAACTAGCCCTTGGGGTTAAGCAACAATGGAATAGCTCGCAAGCAAAGAGTATAAACTGAAAATTTTGTACATTTGATTGATAAATGTGTTGTCAAATTCATCCATAAGGCCTCCCTATTTATAGGGTAGGTTTCGGCCATAAACCCTAATCACAACTAGAAATTGAATTGACTTATGACAGCTTTAAGAAGCTAAAACCATATCGAACAAAAAAACCTAAAATAAATGGAAACCTAAAATAAATGGTAATCTAAGGTAATCTGGTCGAATTCTTCAAAAAATAACCTTGAAGAATATAACCTTATCTAATCTTACCAAATCTAATTTTAATCATAATAAAACTAAATATACTAAACCCTAATGGACTGTATTTTCGAAATTTTGCTCTTCAAAGCCCACATGGCCGAACTGTCAGTCCAATAAATCCAAAATGAAATAATTTTACAATATTTATAGTGATCACACTACCTCATTAATAAACCAGTGGGAAAAAAGAGTATAGTGTTCTTCATGATGTCTTCATATATATGTAATCGAGAAATTAATAAACCAGTGGGAAAAAAGAGTATAGTGTTCTTCATGATGTCTTCATATATATGTAATAGAGAATACATACATACATATATACATATATACATAAATATATATACATTATACATAAATACGTATATACATAAATACATAAATATATACATATATACATATATACATAAACATATATACATATATACATATATACATAAATACATAAATATATATACATATATATATGCATAAATATATACACACATATATACATATATATAGAAAAACTCTTGTACGAGACGGTCTCGCTGCGAGTCCAAGGATTAAATTGTTAGAAGGTGGTTTCAAATTGAAGTTTTAAAAGTTCATGGATTGGATGCGTAATTTCATTAATTTACAATTTAAGTCCAAGTATAAATATAAATCTTTTAAATAATGTTGTTTATGTTTCAGGTTTTATATTTGATTTTTCATGTTTGGGTTATAAGTACTGTTTACCTGTGTTGGTGTAATGATTTAATATCAGTTTTTTATGCTTGTAGTGTTTTAAATGTGAAATTGATGTGCAATTTTGTTTTTTGATTGTGTGCGGGGTATCTTAGGGTTTTGTTACGATTTGTGGTAATTTTTGTGTTGGTGTTGCTATTTCTTAGATGTGTAAGAATGCTTGCCACTGTTGTTGTAATTGAGAAGGAAAGAGGATCTGTAAATTTTATTATTTTGAAAATGTGATGTTTTAAATATTTTTGTTGATGTTTCAGGTTTTATGTTTGATCTTTCATGTTTAGGTTTTAAGTACTGTTATCTGTGTTGGTGTGATGATTTAATTTCAGTATTTAATGCTTTTAGTGTTTTAAATGCGCAATTATGTTATGTTTTGTTGTTTTAATTGTGTGTGTGATATCTTAGAGTTTTGTTACTATTTGTACTAATTTTTGTGTTGTTGCCGCTGTTTCTTAGATGTCTAAGAGCACCTGCCCACTGTTGCTCATTGAGAAGGAAGTAGGAACTATGAGTTTTCTTCTTTCTTTTTTTTAGCTGTAATGTTTTAAATATTGTTGTTGATGTTTCTGGTTTTATATTTGATCTTTCATGTTTAAGCCGTGAGTATTTTTTATGTGTTTTGGTGTAATGTTATTAATTTCAGTGATTGATTCTTGTGGTGTTTTCATGTTTAAGTATACAACTGATGTTCAATTTTGTTGTTTTGATATTTTAGTGTGTGCAGTTGATGTTTTTAAATTTTGAGATTGATTTTTTAAATACTGTATTTGATGTTTCTCAATTTAGTTATCAGTGATGTTATGTGTGCTATGGTTATGTTTTAATTACAATTATAGATGTTTTTATTAATGTATGTGATATTTTATATTTTTTCATAGGAATACTTTCATGTTAGAGCTCTATGATGTCATTGAAGAGTTAATAAAAAATGGTATGAGGAACCATGCTCTGAAGGTGTTCCCTTGAATAGAGAATTGTAGTCGACCTTTGATCTTTGCATTGATGGAGTATGAGAGTCGTCCTATTCAAAACTAGTTGGAGAAGGCAAGTCTGTTAAAAAGCCAACGGCTAAGCGAAACAAGTCGGAAAAAATAGAATTTTAATTGTTTAGGATGTATTGTTTGACATTGATTTTTCAGTTATAATGGTTGATTGTTAGTGTTAGTGTTGAGACGCTTGATTGTTGTTGATGTTTTAGCTTGATTGAAAAATTTCAATTTTTAGGGCATTTGAACTTTTTTTTTTGTAAAGAAAGATGTTTGATGACTCGATAGTTATGGCGATTGTCATTTTTACATGTTAACGTAAAACTTCAAATTAAAGTTTGCAACTTTTATATGCTAATTTTATATGTATTTGTAGTGCCAGTTCTATGAATTTCTTCGATTTTGAGTTGTTAGTGTATGATGTTTTATTTCTTGTTCATATGTAATATACATAAAGTGGTACATATTATTTTACATCTGTAAATTATCATGTAAAAATAATAATAAGATCTGTGGATAGAAGTGGAACGTCAAACTAGTTTTTTTTTTCAAATGCTACAACAGTGGAATGTATGTTTTCATTTTATTTTAATAAGATGTTTTACAATGTTTGTTTGATATTTTAATTTTGTAGTTTGATGTTTAGTAATTTTTATATGATGTATAAATATTTTAGTTTGATGTCTATTTTAGTATAATTATTTAATTTGATGGTTTAGAGTTTTCAGTTGATGTTTATTTTAAATTTGATGTTTTATCACTTAAATGTGAATCATAGTCTTAAGGCCCAATATTTGGACCTAATTTCAACCCAAACTTTTGGCCTGAACCCTGTGTCTTTCAACAGTTGCAGTCACCGAATTTTGACCAGAACCAAAGCAACGAACCAAAACTAGAGAAACCTCACCTCACCAGAAACAGGGCCGCGAATCAAAGCCACCGCCGACAGGTAACATCCACCTTGTGACTGACGATGACGCCAACGTGCGCAAAATCATCGTGATGTGGTTCTCCGGCGGCCACGAATTCGACCAAATCTCCAGTGGCTTCATTTCTTGATCGTGGTGACGAGGCCTATCTTTTCGCACATATCGGCGATGGCTTCGAAGGCTTTGATTCGGTTGAGACAATGGCGGCTAGGGTTAGGGTTTTAGGCGTAGCGGAAACCGGTGGCGGTGCCTTTGGGCTTGGAGATGATGATGGAGAGAGGGGCATCGGTGAGATGAACACTGCATAGCCGGTGGATTGGTCGAGATCAATGCGGAAGTTCAGTAACCACCCGCCGCCATTGACTCAGATTCTTTGAGATCGGAAGTTCAGGAACAGGCGAGAAGATGGAAAGTTTGTGTTCTGTGATTATTTTATGTTATTTGCTGTTTGGTCCCCCACTTTTTTTTTGCAATTTTCATTAACTACCCTGAGTTCAAAGTACTTCAAATTCTGCCCTCAAATGAGATTTGCTCTTCTGCTATTTTCTCTCTAGTCCTTGGTCTCACTATGAAACGACCTGAAAGGAGACAGACTCATATATATATATATATATATATATATATATATATATATATATATATATGTCAATACACACCCTTACTTATACACCATTCATTATTATATAGGGGAGGGTTCATGATAGAACACTCATTTATATGAGAACAAATATGAGCCATTAAAATATTTTGATCAAATGGATGAAAAGGTGCGGGAAATTCTTTAAGATTTCTGATCCTTGTTCGGATAAAAAAACAAAGGTCATCTTCCTTCCTTTAGTATGTAGCTTTCTGTCCATGGTGCCCAACCCATTAAAACACACACAGTCAATCGTCGAGGCCCAATTAGAAGTGGCGGCATAGAGTGGCAGGATCATGGAGAAGATTAGAGGGGTCAATTAATTCCAATATACCCATTTAAAATCAGAAGTGGGGTATACAAGCTAATGAGATAGAAAATTTCCCTTATTTTCTAGTTTTGGGATTATGATCAAATGAGTTTTATAGTATTGGGTTACAAGGAGAAATGGGATTGAGATCCCAATCTTCCCATATACCCATTTAAAATTGGGTAATTATGGGTACCAAATTAATACCCAATCAATTCCAATATTTTGATAAAGATATTATTTAGTGTAATTAAACTCTACTCAATCGTGAATATATTTTACTCTTTTCTGACTATTTTTATGGTTACATTTTCCAAACTTCATCAGATTCCTAACTACGGCGGTAAGCAAGTTTGTTCGAGTTCAACTTGTTTAAAATATTTCGAACTTAGTTTGATTTGATTGAACCTGTAAAATCATGATACACCTCGAGCTCGAGTGAAATTAATTTAGTTCGAGCTCGAACTCGAGCCATGAATAAATATGTTATATTATTTAAATTATATTATATTATATTTAATAAAAAAAATATATTGGCTCTGTGAACTCTACGAGATTTACAAATAATATTAGTTAGATTCAAGCTCAAGCTCGAGTACTATATGAGCTCGAGCTTGAATACTGTACGAGCTCAATCAAATTGGAATCCAAGTCGAGATTTGACTGAGCTATTCGCAAACAGTTTGCTTCGTTTACACCAGAATTGTTCACAAGCTCGAGCTTCGTCGCACTAGGTATGTAAACGAACCAAACTATTTACGAGCATCTCTATCAATGCTCGACTCAAATTCAAGTTTGACCGAATTCGAGTGTGCTTGAACCAACTCATATAGTACTCGAGTTCTAGCTCGAATTCAATTGACACTGGTATTTAAACTTTTCCAACTTATCGAGCCAACATAATATATATTTACTAAAAATAATATTAAAATGTATATTAAAAGAAAAAGAATGCGTCTCTTGAAAGACGGTCTTTCCATAAGTCATGGAAAGACCAATGTTTAAAGTGTAAATTAAAAGAAATTAAGATAAAATTTTCGGGTTGCATGAACCGGGTTATAAATTTTATAACTACTACATGTTGCATACTAAATTTTTAATGTTGCAACTAAGACCTTTTACCTTTTATTATTCGAATTAAACCCCGTCTTTCCATATGCCTATGGAAAGACCGTCTTTCCCAAGACTTTGCCAAAGAAAAATTTTACTAAAAGAAAAATTATACTAAATCATGGCTCTAGTACAAAATCAAAATGGAGCTCGAATCAAATTATTTTCACTCAAAATCGAACTCGAGTCAAACTTATTTCATTCGAACGTGAGCTTGAGCCAATATACTATAGGTTCACATGAGTTTAAAAAAGCTGAATTCGAATTAGTGGTTGTTCGAGTTCAGCTCGACTCATTTATGGTCTGAAGTGTTGTAGAAATAAAATGAAAGGACATGAATTGTACTATGTCCAGGACATGAATTTCTTCCCGATCCCATTAGTTAATCGTTGGAGCGTGGCCAATTAATGGTCAATTGGGCGGGATTGAGAAGAAATGAGATGGAAAGTTAATAAATGGGTAATTAATGGGTAATTAATGGGATGGGGTATTAAATACCCATTAGCTTTTGGGATTAGGCGGGAGGGGAATGATTATGTTAATGGGAAATTTTGATCTCAATGGGTCTCATATTATGTTAACTCAATGGGAACCCAACAAATACCTAAAATTATCCAATTAAATGCATATGTAATATTTAACCTAAAAAAATCACTATAATTAACAAATTATACATGTTTAACGCTTGTATAAATCAGTAGCCTAATAGTTTGATATTATTAGATATATTATCACTCATTCACATGTTTAAATTATTTTCTAATCTGCCGCTAGACATGGTACAATTTGTGTCCTTTCATTTTATTTCTACAACACTTAGGACCATAAATGAGTCGACCTGTACTCGAACAACCACTAATTCGAATTAAGCTTGTTTAATATATCTCGAGTTCCAACTCAACTCAAACTCGTGCAAAACTGTAGTATATTGGCTAAAGCTCGAGTTCGAATGAAATTAGTTTGACTCGAGTTCGATTTTGAGTGAAATTAATTTGATTAGAGCTTTATTTTGATTTTGCACTAGAGCTATGATTAAATATAAATTTTCTTTTAATATACATTATAATATTTTTTTTATTAAATATGTATTATGTTGGCTCGATAAGTCAGACAAGTTTAACGACCAATGTTAATTGAATTCGAGCTCGAGTTCAAACTCGAATATATGAGTTGGTCCAAGAGCACTCAAATTCGGTCAAACTTGAATTTGTGTCCAGCTTTGATAGAGATGCTCATAAACAGTTCAGTTAGTTTACATCCCTAGGGTGACAAAGTTCGAGCTCGTGAACAGTTTTGGTGTAAAGTAAGCAAACAGTTTACAAACAGTTCGGTCAAATCTCAACTTGAATTCCAATTTGATCGAGCTCGTACAGTATCCGAGCTCGAGCTCATACAGTTTTGACCTCATACAGTATTCGAGCTCATACAGTTTTGACCTCATACAGTATTCGAGCTCGACCTCGTACAGTATTCGAACTCGAGCTCAAACCTAACTAATATTGTTCGTTAATCTCGTCGAGTTTACAGAGCCAACATATTATATATATTTTTATTTTTATTAAATATTATATAATATAATGTAAACAATATAATATATTCATTCATGACTCAAGTTCAAACTCTAACTAAATTAATTTCACTCGAGCTCGAGGTGAATCATGATTTTATAGGTTCAATTGAATCAAATCGAGTTCGAAATATTTAAACGAGTTGAACTCAAACAAACTTGTTTACAGCCGTAGTTAGGAATCTGAAGAAGTTTGGAAAATATAACCTTAAAAACAGTTAGAAAAGAGTAAAAAATATTCACGTTTGAGTGGAGTCTAAGTACACTAAATAATATCTTTATCAAAAGGTTGGAATTGATTGGGTACCCATAATTACCCAATTTTAAATGGGAAATAGGAAGATTGGGATCCCATTCTCATTTCTCCTTGTAACCCAATACTATAAAACTCATTTGATCATAATCCCAAAATTAGAAAATATGGGAAATTTTCCATCCCATTAGCTTGTATTTAATGGGTCCCAATAATTATTGAGACTAATTGGTAATTGCCCCCTCTAGATGTAACTAGCATGTGTTTCTTTTATAGCTTACATGTGCTACGAAATCAAATTGGTGCTTAGAGTATAACTCATACATGCGTAAACCATTTCTTATAAGTGCTTCAAATGTAATAAGTAGGTGATTCTTTTATAATTTGAATGTGCTACAAAAATAATTTGGTGCCTGACTTGTTTTTGTTGATTTCATCAACGAATAAAGCTAATGCTTTATTTTATAACTTGAACATGAATGAACACGATAACTTGAAAAAATGATCCACTTGCAATATGAGCTAAGAGAGTTCTCCCGGGGCTTGTTTTTTTGCACGACCAAAAGATTCAACGGAGTAGCTTGATCGGTTTCGAGACACATCAATGAGCACGCCCAGTGGGACAGATTTAGTCAAATTTGGGTCTTTTGGTTTATGTCCGCTACTATGAATACTCGAAGGAATGAGAGGTTAAAGTTGAAGGGGACAAGTACTACTGACAAAATACAATCCCCCTATCGAGAAAGAAGAAGAAAGATGGTTAACCCTCAAACACCCCAAAATGTTTAGCAAGAAGCGATGCAGACCTTGACGGGTTAGTCGAGGGGGCATTACAGGTCTCGACTAGTAGGTAGGGAGAAGTGCAAAGCTCCTGCGAGCATAATATGCCAATAGTCGAGGCCCCTCAAGATTTAGCTTAACCTTTGAGGCCTACGGAGGATAATGCAGGATGAGGCGTAGAGATTATGAACCCTACAGAAGATACACCCACTGGGTCGTACGACACAAAGGATGGTCATTTCATAGGAGCTTCTGGTGATTCCCATATTGAGCATATTGAGGCCTACGAACGAGACGTGCAAGCAAATCAGACCACGAAGGTAATTGTTTCACAGTCTGATTTAGCGAGAGCAGTTCAGATGTTGGCAGATGCTAAGTATGAAGTCACACCTTTATCGATACCTATAGGTATTTCGAGGGATATGACACCTTTGACAGCCATATAGATGCTTGAAAGTAATGTTTCCCAACCTGTGATGGCATTCCTCTACCTTGGATATGCTCGAGAGGGGCATCAAGCACGACCTCAACCTTCTTTCCCAGAATATCCCCTAGGGGTGGTATACTCGGTACCTCCTTCAATTCCATAGCTTCGACGGTCACGCTCTCCAGAACCGAGATAGGATATGGGCTATAGGGATATGGAAGCACATTAATACCAAACTATCCTGTTGGTTAAGGATTTTTTTTTCATTTATGGGCAGCCTCACGTAGGTTTAGGGGCTATACAGACTTGGATGAATCCTGGGCATATGGCCCAATAACCCATGTATGGAATGCCATATGGGGATGTCAATAGAGGATTGAATGTATCCGGAGAGCAGAGATGGCCAATGGGAGATATTAGAGATGCATTAAGGAGGGAATTGGATAGACTGATTGGGCCACTGGGCCAAGCAGCAGGATCACCATTTACTCCCATGATAATGGGGGAACGCTGGCCAGTGGATACAAAACCCCAAGAGGGGCTTCCTACTTATAGTGGAGAATCAGATCCTAGAGAGTTTATTCAGACGTTCCTCTCCCTAATGAACTCGAGGGACTTTGATGAAAAGTTAACACGTAAGCTAGTGGGGAGCTATCTTCGGGGGAAAGCTCAAGAGTTGTATAAAAAGTTTTCGAGAGGGTCTTTGCATTCCTATAGGACTTCAATGCTGCGTTATTAAGCCAGTACACCTAAAAGAAGAAGTTTACTAAAACTATGTTGGAGTTGTATCAAACAAAAAAGAATCCAGGAGAAACGACATAGGCTTTTTATCATCGTTATGTGGATGAGAGTTTGGGGGTAGTGGAGACCACGGAGAATGAAGTAATTTAAGGATACCTGTTGGGGATGCAAGATATAAAGTTGTACAAGAAGCTGAGTACCAATGTCCCTCAAACAATGAAAAAACTTAAAGAAGTTGTCGAGCAGTATTTGAAAGTTGTAGAAGCCACGAGAAGGAAGATGGAAAACATGACTGATAAGCCAGAAAGAGGCAATGACCCTTAAGGAAAGAAACGAATGGAAGTAGCAAGGCCTAACTTCTAGAGGTACACGCCGATGAACAGGTCATCAACACAAATCTTAAGTATTTACCAAGGGATACTCAAATAGCTTGGAGGATGTCGATGTGCCTCTCAAAGATAATATTTATATGTCCAAATTACAGCTAGCTACTAAATAGTAGCTAGTGGTAAGACAGGGCCATCCACAAGGAAAAAAGGGGTTTTATCGAGTGTTAAATGTAGTTGAAAAGCACACGAAGAAGTCACTCTAAGTGTGTGGTAAATAAGGTGAGGGGGTTTTGGTTATGAAAAATACCACAACTACTTTAAGCCACTAAATTAACATGCGATTAAAAAGAACGATGCAAATACGATCTCAAATAGCACAAATAACTTATTTAAGATTATAACGAGTCTTGGGCGTAATTTGTTTACGTTTCCAATCATCCTCTGATAATAGATTAATTATCCTAGTTTTATGCATTGACCACATATTGTGGAGAACTTATCAACACCATTCTTGTGTTGATATTTCTCACTTCTCCTCGGTTATAGTTAGAGTGGGCGATCGGCTCCACACAGTAACCCTTACCCTCGGGTCACTCTAGACAATTGGCATCATAGACTTCCCCGAGGATAGCAATACACATGATGACCCAATACAACTACCACAATGTCCTACAAGCAAGGAACACATAGATAACACAAGTATATTTACTAATAACGACTATGAGGATCGGCCTTCATGTTAATCATTTTTAGTGAACCACATTGATAGTTAGTCAAACCCATTCAAATTCATCCTAAGTCTAAGAAACTCCATCAATCAACAATCATAATTGGTTGTCACTGTGAATTACTACCTAACATTCACTAACAATAATCACGTTGACTAAAAGCAAAGTCTTCTGGGTTTGACCAAAAACCTAGCACATAATCAATCCACAATCTTCAACTAGTTGATCACCTTAGTCTAAATCATCCATTAATCTCACAATGAAGCACCAAACATACTTGATAATCAAAGCACAAAATAGGATAAACCAAATCTCACAAATTCATACTAGAAATGCTCACTAATTAATCCCAAGAGTATCTTTAGCCCAGATTAGCTAGACCCATAACAAAATAGCAAGAATCCATGGTAAACATATAGTTAAAGAGAAGAAATAAATGAAGAACTAGGGTTTCTAAGGGTAGTAGTTCGGGTAGAATGAATGAATGAGGAAGAATGAGATAAGGTTTTGGAGTATTTATAGTACAAAATGGTTAAAAGAAAGTTAAGGCGAGCATGCCAGGCGGCCGATGGGCTAGCTGGCAGTGCGGATATGAGGCGTTGTTATGAGGACCTGAGCGAGTTGGTGCGAGGACCTAGAGCGAGGTTGTGGCGCGAGGAAATGTTGTGAAGGCACGTCACGAGGCTACTGGGACACGCATGCATGCGGGCGTGGGATGAGGCACGTTGAGCGTGCATTAGAGGACTGGGGGACTGTACCGCGGCATGTTTAGCGTCAGGCTACGTGGTCTATAGAAACGGTTAGGTTGCTGCACGCAGCCACATGCTAGCTCACACAGGCCACATGTTCCGGTTCTGGGGCTGCGCTCTATAGTTGATGTCCACCGCGTGGGCGCACAGTCAAGAGCGGTGCCCGCGCGCTCGGTCTTCATCACCCAGCTGGTCAGCTGGCCGGTCTTTGCGTCGATCGACTGGCCTTCATTCTTTGCATCTGGAATTTCTTCTACCACACATCTTTCGTGGCCTTTAATCTTCTACTATTCTTGCGAATGACCTTTAATAAACCGAATCTGAAGTGCTTACATCAATCTACAAATTAACCTTGCAAAAAGGAATCTAGACGGTCGTTAGGACCAAAAATCCATTAGACTATAAATAGGTTACAAAATGAAGAATTTAGATATGAAAACCGAAAACAGTCATCTAAACCCCTTATGATGTAAACCTACCTAAGTTTAGCAATCTTCCAACCAAAATATGGAAAAAAGAGATGTTAAATGCTTTGGAATATACATGCATTTTACGTCTTATCAACAACCCCAACCGATGTTGAACAATCAGGCAGGAAGAAGAGCCACAAAATATTATTTTGATTTTCATAAGAATTATGGCCATGATACGAATAATTGTATCCATTTGAAAATGGAAATAGACAGGTTTGAAAAGGAAGGACGACTTAAAGATCCCAGCCCTAGGCGGGGAAACTGGGGTGAGCTCCCTAGACCCCAAAATGATCGACCACCATACATGAGAAACTACCAAAATAATGGAGGTAGAGGAGATAGAAGACCCCAAGGCCAGGAGCCGCGAAACCCTCGAGATAGAGAGCAAGGAAGAAGGGATGGAAACCCGTAAGAATAACCATCTGGAAATCAAGATAATAGAAATGAAGATAATCCTCCAATCCGTAGGATGATCAACATGATAAATGGGGTTGTGGGTTAAAGGTCTTCAAATTCAGTTATGAAGGCTGACTCCCGTAAGGTTCCCACGGAAGAGCAGAGACACAAGAGATTTTTAGCAAGATGAAACTATAACTTTCTCTGAAGTAGACACAGTTCCAAATCAGACCTCATATGCGGATCCTCTGGTGGTCTCAGATCTAATTGGGACTTTTTGAGTGAAAAGGGTCATTATTGATGATGGGAGCGGAGTCGAGATAATGTTTATTGAATGTTTTGATCAGCTGGATATAGGAAAGGTCAACTTGAAAAAGTTGGCCACACCCTTCTCGGGATTCACTGGAAACCCTATATACCCCCTAGGAGAGATTTCCCTGTCAGTTTGGATTACAGAAGGAGATAAAGGGGGATAGTAGACTGTAACTTCACCGTTGTCGATGCATATTCCCCCTATAATGTTATTTTGGGAAGGCCATGGATGTGTCAAGCTCGAGTAGCATGATCCCCTTACCACTTGATAATGAAGTTTCTAACAAGCAAGGGGATAGCTTCAATACGAGGGGACTAGGCGGTCGCTAAAAGTTGTAACCTCACAGCAGTAAGGGAATCGCAAAAAATGAGGGATGTAGCCCCGATACATGAAGAGTTATACGTCACAGAAACTAAACATATGCCCATTCAAGACAGGGGGACAGTGGCTGTAGGAAAGCTGGTGCCTGAGAACATAAAAGAGAAATTGAGAAGTTTGATGGGTAAATATGAGGATGTGTTTTCGTGGGGTACTTGGATCTCACAGGGGTCCCTTCGAGGTTACTAGTTCATAAGTTGAACATTGATCCAGCAGTTAAGTCTATTAAGCAGAAGAGAAGGATATTCACACCCGAAAGGGTAGAGGCAATCAAGGCTTAAATAGATAAATTGATATCTAAAATTTTTGGCTAACCTGATAATGGTCCCGAAGCATGATGGAACTTGGCGAATGTGCATAGACCTCACCAATTTGAACAAATTTTGTCCTAAAGACAGTTACCCTCTACCCCCCCATCGATAAGTTAGTGGAAGCAATTGCAGAATATCAGGTATTGGCTTTCTTTGATGCTCATAAGGGCTACCACAAGATACTAATGGTAGAAGAGGATAAGGAGAAATTTTCATTCATAACGGATGTAGGTACATACTGTTATAAGAAGATGCCATTTGGCTTGAAAAATGCAGGGGCAACGTACCAAAGGTTAGTCATAAACTGTTCATGGAGCATATTGGAAAGAATATGGAAATATATGTGGGTGACATTGTGGTGAAGAGTAGAGTTTATTAAAAGTGCATGATACATTTGAAGGAAATCTTCGAGAGGCTGAGAGATGCAAACCTGAAATTGAATCCAGCTAAGTGTGTGATTGGAGTAGGAGCTGGGAAATTCCTTGGTTTCATGGTATCTGAGAGGGGCATTAATGTTAATCCAGAGAGATTTAAGGCCCTATTGAGACTGAAGAGCCCAAAAAATGTGAAAGAGGTGCAGAAGCTTACAGGATGTTTAGCTGCTATGAGTAGATTTCTCTCGTAGGGGGCTAAGAAACACTTGCCCTTCTTCGATGTACTCCGAAAGTCCAAGAAGTTTGAGTGGACTAACAAGTGTGAGTAGGCAATTCAATAGCTGAAGGAACACCTTCGAGTGTTACCAACTCTTACGAAACCAGAAAATGGGAAGGTTCATTTCCTTTTATATTTCTGCCTCACCCTTGGCCATCAATGTAGTGCTCGTAAATGAGAAAGAAAAGCTACAACACCCCATATACTTTTAAAGTCAAGCCCTCTAGGGGCCAGAAACAAGATATACAACCTTCGAGAGATTGATTTTGGCACTCACGGAGACTGGAACCCTACTTCCAAGGACACACGATCATCCTGCTCACAAACCATCCCCTCAGGAAAGTTCTCTTGAAGCCAGAGACGTTGAAAAGAATGATGAAATGGCTGTAGAGTTAGGTGAGCATGATTTATAATTTCAGCCCAGAGTTGCAATAAAAGGACAAGCCTTTGCAGACCTCATAGTGGAAACTACTGAACCTATTGAACTTGAGGGAGAGGCACGAAAGAAGGAAGTTTGGACGCTATACATGGATGGTTCTTCGCATCTGGGGGAGAGTGGAGCAGAGGTGCTGCTCACTAACCCTGAAGGAAAATATTACCTATATGTGCTGCATTTAGCATTCAAACCAACAAACAATAAGGCTGTATATGAAGCCCTAATTACGAGATTGCAAAGGTACAAGATTTGGAAATCTTTAGTGATTATTAAATTGTGGTTCAGCATGTTAATGGAGAGTATGAGGCCAAAGAACGTAATTTATAGAGATACTTGAAAGTGGTGAAACCCTTGCTGAAGAATTTCAAAACCTATGTTTTGAAACAGGTGCCGAGAGAGGAAAACCATAAAGCTGATGCCTTAAGCAAATTATCCTTGTCAGACTTAGGGCCTAAGCCTCAAGGGCAGTTACTCATCGAGACCCTCTGTAATCAAAGTTTCGAAGAACATATGGTGATGGATGTTGAAGAAGAAAACAGTTGGATGGCGCTCATAGTAAGTTATCTTCGGTAGGGGGCCCTGCGGAGGATGCAGTGGAAGCCAGAAAAATCAAGCTTAAAGCACCAAAATATGTGTTGCAGGACGGAGCTTTATATAAAAGAGGGCATTTGCAACCATTGCTTTGATGTGTAAATCCTTATGAGGCAGATTATTTGATCAGGAAAGCTCACGAAGGAATATTTGGAAGCCACCAAGGAGAAAGATTAGCGTCGAGGAGGTTTATTCGAGCAAGGTATTATTGTCCTATGATGTTCGAAGATGCCAGCAGATATATACAGACCTGCCATTAGTGTCAAAAGCATGCACCGCTTAAACACATACCCCAGGAAGAAATGATGACTATTCACAGCTCATGGTCATTTGACAAATGGGGAATTGGTTTGGTTGGGCCATTTCCCGAGGCCCCTGGGAAGTGCAAATACTTAATTGTGGATGTGGATTATTACACAAAGTGGGTGGAAGTGAAGCCTTTAACCAATATGACAGGAAAGTCAGTGATTGCTTTTTGTTGAAAAAATCTTATATGCAGGTTTGGAATCCCAAGAACCATAATAACGGATAATGGAAAATAATTTACCCATGACCTGTTTAAGAAATGGTGCGAGGAATACAAGATACAATAGAAAGTAACGGCTGTGTACCATCCCCAAGCAAATGGCTAGGTAGAAGTGACCAATAGAACCATTGTTAACGGAATCAAAGCAAGACTCGATGAGGCTGCTTGAAATTGGTTATGTAAGTTACCGGTGTCCTGTGGGCCTATAGAACTGTAGAGTCCTCTGCCACTAGAAAGACACCTTATAATCTGGTCTATGGTTCTGAGGCTGTAATTCTCGTGGAAATATGAGTGCCAAGCCCGAGGATAATGAGGGCATCAGAGGAAAGTGTTAACAAGGAGAATTGGCGCCTAGACCTTGATATGGTAAAGTGGCATGAGAGTTGGCTTCAATCCATGAGGCTAAGGTGAATGAAAAGGTGAAGCTCTATCATGATCGAAGGGTAAGAAAAGTGCATTTCAGCATCGGAGACTTAATGATGAGAAAGAATCAGAAAAGTCGAAAAGAGCCTGAAGGGAAAGTAGTTGCTAACTGGGAAATGCCTTATAAGGTGGTGGAAGCATATCCAAGAGGTAGCTATGTTCTCGAGACTACGGGGGAAACTTAAATCCCAAGGAGATGGAATATTACCAACTTACAGAGGTACCATAAACTTTGACAGAAACAGGAGACATCACAGGATCTTATGCTATGCGCTAAGACCAAAGAATCAAGCTAAAAACTCTTGTGCATTTTTCCAGATAAAAGCTAAGGACTCGAGCTAAAAGTTCTTGTATAGTATTCCAGCTAAGCCTGAGTATTTGAGCTAAAAACTCTTGTATTATTTCCAGCTAAGGCTGAAGGGAGGAATGAGACACTAATAAGCAATACCCTAGTGATATCCCTGTCGATTGTAACCGCAATCAATGATCTAGTGGAATAATGTTTGCAGGTGGTAGGTGGAAACACTGAACTATTTTTTGACCGTTACAGCATTCCCGTACGCCCATCACTAATTGGTGAAAAACTTCGTATGTTAAATAAACAATTGAAGAGTAATATATATATATTCTAGGAGATGACAATTTCTTTACAAACATTATACAACTAATAATTACAAATCTCGAGGAATCAAGTAACTACTTTCTTTAATTCCTCCTCCATCCTCTCTACTTCTTCTATTTTAGTGCCAGCCATGCATTGGAAATCTTTCTCCCGTTTCTCTTCGGGATAATTGTCTATGTTAATCATAACCTTGGAATGAGGATGCTTTGATTGAGGGTCCTGATTCTTAGTATGTTTCCTCGCGGATCGCTTAATACTGCGACTCATAGAGCCACTACCCTTAGTGGTCTTCTTGGCTGCTAATCTCGAAGACCTTCGACCTTTTGGAAGGCGGACATGCAATCTTCAAATCCACTCAAGAATGGTGGTGGAAGCATCCTTTTGACCATCGGTTCCATGTGATTCTAATCGGTTCTTTATGATCCAATGATGGGATGCTTTGAGAACAAATCCAGGCAAATATTTATCGTCAATAAGCTTTGGGTGAGCCACACCATGAAACAGGTTGTGAGCTTGGAAACTCTGATCGTACATATGAACCTTCTACTCCAACTTGATGATTTTCTCCCCAAGGCCTTGTTTTTGGCCGCTAGTCGAGTATTCTTGGTAAGAACTGACTCAACTAACGAAGGGTCCTCCTCGACAGTATGATTTTTTCTCTAGAGATCCGCATTTAGCCTTACAATTTTATCCAACACAACTTTATAAAGCTACACAATCTCTCCAACCTCGGACCTAGGTCCATAAATCTCACCACGGCTAGCTATAAGACAGCCCTCGAGGATAGATCCCTATCAGCAGCACCGAGACACCTTTTAAGAGAACCCAACTTACTAATTATTTGATGCATTATTTTTTGATAATCAGCTTCAGAGGGGTCACGACTCTCCACAATCTCGAGGGGCATAGCGCCATTGTATTTCTGACCATATCAGCATCAGCGAGACACCTTTTAAGGGAACCCAACTTACTAATTATGTGATGCACTGTTTCTTGATAATCAACTTTGGAGGGGTTACAACTCTCCACAATCTCGAGGGGCATAGCACCATTGTATTTCTTATGCCCGAGGTCCCTCAAGAGCTTTACAAATGCATGATGGTTTCCACTTTGCCAAGCTTTCAAGTCCCCTTGCATTCAATCTAGTTCTTTCTTGGTAGAGTCTAGGGCTGCAGTTAAGTTGGACACGTCCCTCTCGAGATCTACTATGCAAGGATGAGTCCTATTACGCCTTGATTCCAACTCTTTGGAGCACTTCCTCAAAACTAACATAGTCTTCATCAGGTCCCCTCTAGCAGTTTCAAGCTCTGCCTTGGTCTTGGTGAAACCTTCGCAAATAGACTGAAGTTCCCTTTGCAAGGCGTTAAGCTACGAAAATGAAAATTTAGACACAAAATTAATGGGGGAAAGTAATTTTTTATAGAAAAAAGATAATTTGATTACATCAAAAGCCCAAATGGGCAAGTTACACCATACTTCCTACATTAGTGGACTGATCCCCTATTTGCGCCTCGTGGTTGGACACAATTTTAGCCTCGAGCTCCTTGGGCTCTTTTTCGGGATCAGGGATAGCACAAATCTCTTCAATAGAGTGGTATTTACCCGAGGCCTTCAGTAGGTTCATCAAGGATAAGATCAAACCCCCCTTGTAGATGGCCTTTTGTCACTTCTGGTTGATAGCCTCCACACTCTTGCCCTCAGTTTCCTCTTTCAAAAACTTGATGTCATCTTTAGAAAGAGACGAGGACATCTTGGGTAAGAGGACTGCTTCAATGAAGATATTGTGCCAAACCCCCTTGGCCATGCCGAGAAGATCGATGAAAAGATAAAAAAAATTCTCGACTCTGGAGAACCTTATCCATGAAAGTCTCCAACATAACTGCTTGAGACTCTGGGTCTCGAGCTTGTTTGGCATTCTCTATAGCAGCAATTTTCTCCAAGACGAGGAACCCATTTACAGCCTCGAGGCCAGCAACTTTCTTCTTTGAGGCCTCGAGTTCCGTCTCTAATGAGGTAATCTTATTGTCCTTTTCCTCCTGAAGAGATAAAAGGCCGGAACCCAAGCACTGAAGAAGGGAGGAGAGGGAAGAGGACACTAGGTTCAAATATTAGACACCTAAAAAGGGATAGAAGGATTAGCAAAACTTGACAAAACTAAAAAAAAGAAAAAAAACGCTTATCTTCCAGGTAGAAAACCAACCTGGGGATTTTTTTTGCAAAAGGGCCAAGAACATTGGCTCCCACAACCAAGAGGCTCAAGGGGGGTGCCACGATATTGGCCTCAGTTTTAAGAGATTAGGTAAGAGGCTCTTGAAGAGCCTTATCTGGGGAAATTTTCTGGCGACACTCCCTCTAGGAGGAATTGCTCTCGGGCTTCCACTTCATCGGGGACTTCGCAAAAGTAGTAGCTTCATAGGGGGTAGGGGGAACAACCTTTTTCGTGGGGTTATTGTTGCCCCCTTTCTAGATCATTGCATTTCCTAAACTTATGCCCACTGAAGAGGATGAAAGGGACGCTAGTAGAAACAAAAAAAATAACAGTACAAGAGTGGGCAGTAAGATATCAAAACACCTTCAAACTCAGAATAATCAACATAATCCCCAAAAGGAGGCTCTCGAGCGACTGGGTCGAGAAAAAATGAAGGCTTATCTCCATCCTTAACAAGTATTCTCCGACTCTTATTTGGTTTAGGCTCATCTTCCAAAGCCAAATGTTGTCGCCTCGATAGTTTCCTCTTCTTGGCCGGCTCGTAGATGTATATTTGATAAACCTCGGTTGGCCAGGCCTGTCCCCCAATCAAGTTATTCGAGTTGGTATAGTCAGCATAAGAGAGAAATGAGGCTAACAGGCGATCCTAACTACCCTCGAGGCGTTCAGGGCAAACAAATTTAAATGGCAGCTGGGTCTTGACGATAACGTTTGGATATCACTGGGGAACCTTATACCTAACGCTGTTGAATGTAAGTCCTCTCTTGATATCCCTCCACTTACCTAATTTCGTGGGGAGAGTAAAACCTTTTTCCTCCTTTGCCTGCAGGAAACTGTGATAATGTTTTCCGAAGCTTTACCACTAACAGTAATGCTATACAAAGAGTGAAACAACTAGCACTCGAGGTCTATACCTAACCTACGGAACTGAGTCATAAAAAGCATGATGGTAATTACTACGATGGGATGGACCTAAGAGGGATTTACTTTGAAATCCTTAAGGAGCTTCAAGAATATTGGGGGAAAGGGGAAGCACAGCCCTGTGCGAAGATGCCTTAAAAATATAACTGATCTCCCCTCGGGGGTGTTCTCTAGAGACCCCATTGCTCCCAACAACTGCAGATTAATGTCTTAGGGAACCCTCTGACCAGAGGGCAGAGATTGCAAAATCCCGGATATTGACCAGGACCCATCATGAGTTGGGGGCTCCTGAGCCTCATCCCACATAGGGGGCTCTCGAGTGTTCTTCTCTTGAACCTCAAGAGTAGGATTATTATCTTGTTAACGCTATCTTTAACCTCTTCTGGAGTCCTTAAAGAACCCCCATCATCGTGAAGAGATGAACTAAATTCGATATCTCCATTGCAGGAGGACGGTTAAGTATACCCTTTCCCCGGGCGAGGGGCCAAACTCAAGGAAATTCTCCCTGGGGCACATCAATGAGGGGTATATAGTTAACATGACCAATCTTATTAACACTTGGGCTGGAATCCTGGGGAGAATGCTCAAAATCGCTAAGTGTGGCTTCAGAATCCCACTCCCCAGGCAACCTCGTCTCAAATCTCTCCGACCTAAACTCACCAGAGTACCCCCTCTCATTGGATTTCTCTCTGAAAATGGCCATATTAAAGAGGGATGAAGTAAAAGAAAATTAGGAAAGATGAGGATTAGGAGAACTTACTGGTGGAAGAAGAGAAGATGAAAGTAGAGGCAGAGAGTAGATGAAGGGAAGAATGTTGATATGAAAATCTTCTAAAAGCACCTAGAAATAAAGTGAAGAAAAGTGGGAGAAGTGTGGAGTTAAGAATCCTAAAATGGCGGCCAAAGTAATGATTATCTTCGGAAAGGCAAAAATTTGAAAAGGCGTGAAAAGGTTGTCATACCTTTTCAGAAGTTACCATTGCTCATGCAGTTTTCAGCATAGCTAGCCCACACGCGCACCTTCTCAAATTCTGTCTGAGAAATAAAAAGTAAGAAAACTAAATGATACCTCAAAGCTCAAAATCCTTACTCAGGGTATGGTGAGTTTAAGAAGCCATAACCTTCGAGACCCTTCGAAGATACACGTTTAAAGGGTTTAGAAGTTTGGGTATAAGAACGCGACACGTCGAGGACTCTCTACCTCGAGGCCCCATTGAGCTTTCTGGGGGCTCTTGATGGTGGATATACCTGATAAAGGCCCAGAAGGGGTTGGGCCTATTTCGGCCCAATATGCGTATTGAGTAAGAAGATATTCAGTTACCGCATTAGTGAGAGTTAAGAGTTATAATTAAGGATAATACTATTTAGTGATAAAGTATAAATACCAGGTACGTATTCATTATTATACACACACTTTTTTCACATCTTTGAGTATTCTTTTGACTTAAGCATCAGAAAGTTCTCCCCTAGGACCTCCCGGGGCTTGTTGTATTGCAGATCACAACCAAAAAATTTCAACGGAGTAGGTAGATTGGTTTCGAGATGCATCAATGTATATTTAGCTCGTGAAATAATAGTCAACTTTCGATTAATTGAAGTCAAACCTTGTTTATATTATTATTAGTTTATGGACCGAGAAGTGACAGTTGACCGACAATTAGATAAAGTCAAACCCGACTGACACTAATATTTATGTAAATATTGAAAATTTGGCCAACATCAGATACGTCATGGCATGAATTCAGTTTTACTAAATACGTCACGTCATGTATTCAGTTTTACTGAATACCGTCTGATGTCGGTCACATATTTCGACCCAGTTTCAAGTGATGTGAATTATCACCGACATTGGTAACTACATTTATTAGGTGTAATGACATAAGAACGAGGTCATTATAAATAGGTATATAATCCCAATACCCTAATCTCGAAGATATGGTGATCGACGTTCGCTCCTTCGCTGGTGAATCTCCTTTCACTACAAGAAACTGAACTTATTACTTCGCTCATTTACCTCAATTTTTTGGTTAAAGGTAAATAATCTAGGTAAAAAGTTCTTTTACCTTGGTTCTTATTTTTTTTGAAGTAAAAAATATTTTTACCTTGGTTAAAAAAAGCGAGGTAAAATGTACACTTTTTTACCTCAGTTTTAAAGCCTGCCATTACCAACATCGCACGCATGTCTGACTTACTGACATTGGGTTTTTTTGAGACCGACGTCGCACGTCACTCTCTGACAGGCGCGGGCGGTCGTCGCGCCCGCGCGCCAAAAGATAATTTATAAGCCCTAAATGCTTACTTTCTACAGGTAGGTAGATAGTGGCAAATCGGGGTCGTCCAATGAGAAGAGGGATCTTCCTAAGCGTCTAAGCACACAAATGGTTGATATACTAGGCTAGGAGTAACTATATTTACACACACTTAAAAGCAATGTAAAGGGGGGGGGGGGTTGGTTGGTTGGTTGGTTCCTAAGTTACGAAAGTAAAAGGACAGGATAACTAGCAACGTCAAGTGACTATGCTAATCATCAAACGAAACTAAAGAAAAGGGGTTTTAAACTACAAAGATAAAATGCCTTGGGGGCAACGAATATCCACTTCCACATCTAATGTAGTTCATCGAATCATTCACGCATTCCATCATATAGCATTCATGACCCAACGCTCACACACCATCTAGCAAGTCTCCACAACACACACACCACAAGGAGTTCTAAGTTCATGCTCGTGGATCTTCATGCAAAGGCGCTACAGAGTTCGTCACGTTCCTACACCTAAGCAATTCAACCACACAAGCACTCCCTATGCTCAAACCACTCATGGCACACATGCAGTGAAACACACCGTCAAGAATACATAAACGCCAAACAACAAATGCTTCAAGAATGAGTTTAAATCACCTATTCAATACTTCAACTACTTGTCGTGGAGAATGAACTCCTATCCTTCTTAGTTCGTAGTTTGCGAGAGTGAGTTCGACATCTCTCGTCAAACCTCACCAATGACTCCCGAGTCGCGACCACGACTCAAGGTGTCATTGGTGGCATTTAGCACGAAGGACCAACAAGCTTGGCAATGCCTATGACCACTACACCGTGACTAGGCATTGAACCAATTCATGCAATTACACGAGATTGGATGAACGTGCAACGCACATTCATCCGCGAGCATATGACTCTCTCGTTTGCTAAACAAACGAACATGACGAAGAGTTCGACATCAATCACATTCGCCTAGCACATTGTCAACACACTAACACAATCAAAAGCTCTAATTCACACTCATACATTACTAACAAGAACAGGGGGGAAATCAACCCAAATCCCCCAAACCCTAGCTAGCAATTCATACAAGCATTCATATCATCAAGCTCCCAACAACATCAATGCAATCAACAATTAACATTCAAAGCACACTAATTGCACAATAGCAAAAACATCAAATAGATATATAGGAATGAGTTCTTGCTACATAGATAGTGGAAGCTTCAATCCTTTGCTCCCAAGAACAAGAACTACTCTAGAACAACAACAAAAGACATAATCAAACTAAGAGAAAGCTAAGAAAAGAAAGAAGAAGAAAAACCTAAAATTGGTGCCCAAAACCAGAGAAAACGCGGGCTGGAAAAGCTGGAGAAGAAGAGGGAAAGAGATGGTATTTATAGTGCAAAGAAAATAAGAATGATTTCTGGCCGCCCGTTGGTCGCGACTCGCGACGGGGTTCGTCGCGACTCGCGATGGTGTCGCGACGGGATCGCGATGGTGTCGCGACGGGGTCACGACGGGATCGCGATGGTGTCGCGACGGGGTCGCGACGGCAGCCACAGTTTTGCATTGTTTCTTTGTCTTCTTCATAGCCATCCCTCTCACTCTTCAAGTCTTCAACAGCTCCAAAATGGTCTTCAACAGCCTCCGGTCTTCATGTCTTCGAAGTGAGTATCCAAAAGTCTTCGAAAGTATAGTCTTCAATGTCTTCCGGTCTTCGTTGGTTCCGTGTTCTTCCCTTGTCACACAAAATCCACTTAAAAGAGGTAAAAGAGTACAAAGTTGCTTTTACCTCTCCTAAGTGAATTTCAAGGTAAAACATAAGCTCTCGATAATAAAAGAGCACAAAAGTGATCCTAAATACTACTAAATAATGCGCCTAAAATGGACACATCAAACCTCCCCACACTTAAACCTTACTCGCCCTCGAGTAAGAAAAGATTTAAGCATACGGAGGAAATGGCATATCCACATCCTAAAACCCCCAAAATAACCACACAAAATGGACATATCAAATCTCCCCACACTTAAACCTTACTCGCCCTCGAGTAAGAAAAGATTCAAGCATGCGGAGTAAATGATATATCCCAAAACCTAAACTAATCCCCCAATCAAAGCCTCACCAAAACTCTCAATCTCAAAAATCCCAAAATAAAAGCTCACATGAGAATTTTGCACACACACATCCCCAATCCTAAATCTAACCAAACCTGCCACTTATCAATTCACTACCCATAAAAATATTTCACAGCCCAGAATTGATATTCCCAGAATCCAATGACACAAAATGAAGCTAAAACCATAGAGGGATTTTTAAACACATGCTTCACCTAATGCCAATATATCAACCAAAAACGAAGTAGAAAGAGATCAAGAATTTCATAACCATACTTCGTTTCCTAACCCACTAAGCTACCCAATCCCAAGAGGTCTAAAGATATTGAGCTACCCGATCCATCCATGTGACAACCGCAACCTTATGACTCCAACGCCGGCAAGTGAGTGAAATCATAGCATTTTTCAATTTCTCTCAATTTCTCTCATTTTGCCTAGGAGCTCTTTCGAGTTTTCATCCTAGCCACACATCATGTTTCTTTAGCTCACATCTCACCTTTTTCCGCACATTTTAGCCTCTCATTTTTGCCTAGGCCGCCCTTTAAGGGTTTTCGACCTATCCGGGCCCCCAATGTTGCCTAAATTGCCCTCTCGGGTTTTCAACTTAGCGGGTTTTCTTTTTCTTTTTTTTTCTTTTTCTTTTTCCAATTTTTTTTTAATTTTTTTTTCCATGTTTTTCCAATGAAAAGTAGAAAAAAGCACTCCAAAACAATCTAGCATGCATATGAGTCCTCTAACCCCTCCCCACACTTAAAACATTACATTGCCCTCAATGTAAACACGTAAGGCAAGAAGAATAAAAATCAAGGGAAGGGAGTTAGAGTGACACCCGTATCTCCGCAAATTTGCCGGTGATATGGCGATATCCAAGTACTTGGATGGTCCCGAGATAGGTTTCGGAACCGGAAGGGTGAGCAAAAATGCCGTAGAAGAACTCACCCCTCGAGAAAAGCATTGTCTCCATGGCGCCGTTTGATCAAGACTACACCATGAAGAACACATTAAACTCACAAGTACATAAGGATATGTAATACTAGGTTTAGCATCAAGAGTTAATAACCATAGTATTGTCAAAGAACAACCAATCAACCCTCAATCACCACTCTAAGATTATGCATGAAAAATATCCAACATATATTGACATGTATACAAACATCATTATAGGCTAAGAACTTACGGTCACAATGATGTAGTCAGCATACTACAATCAACAAATGTACTATAAAGATGCAAGAATGTTCATATGCCAATATATGTAGGATGGTGGAAGAAATGAGAGGTAGGTGATGTTCTGGGGAGTGTTGGGTGGAGAAGAAGGAAGGATCATGCAATGTTTAAAATCATTTGGAAACTTGGAAGCTTGGAAACTTGAAATCCGGCTCAAAAAATTTTCGAAAGTTACTGAGCACGTCGCGACGTCATCGCGACGTGCGGAAAGTGGAGTCCGGGAGCTCGAAATGTTCTGAGGTCGTCGCGACTCACGACGAAGGGCGTCGCGACTCGCGACGAGCCTCGCGACGCCATCGCGACTCGCGGAAAGTGGAGTCCGGAAGCTCAAAATTTTCTGAGCTCGTCGCGACTCGCGACGAAGGGTGTCGCGACTCGCGACGAGCCTCGCGAAGTCATCGCGACTCGCGGAAAGTTGGCGCTGGGAGTGGATTTTGCTCCCCTGTTCGTCGCGACTCGCGACGAAGCCCATCGCGACTCGCGATAGCAGGGTATCCCAGACTTAAAATTTTTTCTTCTTCTTACCAACTGTCCAAGCTTTCTTCCCTCGTTCATTGATCTCGTTCCTTCATCTCCTTCATTGCAATGCACTTCACTTTGCCACAAAATCACAGAAAAACAAGCCATAAAAAGAACAAAACAAAACAACAACAAAAACAAACTAAGAAACAAAAACTAAAAGAAATGCCGAATTTATTTAACGTCGTCGGCACGACGAAGCTCCGTATTTTTAAGGTCATCGGCACGACCCTAATGTTATCCGTATGGTGAAGGCTTGAAGCTCTTCACCATGAGCATCCAAAATAAGAGAGGTGGGGGCACAAAACTTCCAAGAGGAAAGTCTTGTGGAGGTGGAGATGGTTCAAAGGGAATTAAGTGGTTAGGGAGCTTAGAATAGTCTTTTGGCTCCTCTCTCGTTTCCCTCAAAACTTCCGAAGATATTAGAGTTGGTTCACTAGGTGGGAGAAGGAGTGATAATGCTAATGGGTAATGTAGCACTATCACCTCTTCCTCCATTTTTCTATCCTCTACAACCAACTCCTCATCCCTTTCAAACTCAAAATCATTTTTATTGGTGACTTCACTCACCGAATCATCGAGTTCAAGTTGGGATGGTATGTTTTCGGAATCACGAGCTTCCATTCGGGCCAATACCTCTAATATGTTCCTCACATGCCCCTCAATGGCCTCAACACTAGAGGAGAGCTGGGTATCCGGCTCCTCACTAGTAAAGGAGTTCAAGTTTGCTATGGTATTTAAGACATCCTCACGTGTCAAACTTGAACTTCCTTGTTGGGCTTGGTTTTGGGGTATGGTATAGGGTGGTGATGGCCAACTAGGTTGCTCGTAATATTGGTTTTCCGGCTCATTCTCATACCACAAATCCGGACTACCATTCCATTCCGGATTGTAAGAGTTGTGGTATGGATAGCATTCCTGAGCTTCTTGCCCTTGAAAACCAATATCTCCTACCTCTGGATAGCACTCCTCATAGTACCCATGGTTTTGGAAACCAAGGGTTCTTTCTCGATCATCGTGCTGTTCCCACAACAAATGGCAAGATTCGGTAGGATGGTCAAAATGACACATCCTACAAAACCTTGCTTGTTGAGCCTCTCTTCTCATCATGAGTTCCCTCAAGGTGAGACGCTCCATTAAAATTTTTTTTTTTCAAAAGTTCGGAATCATAGTGCAAGGATTCTCGATAAAATAAATTACCAAGAACTCGAGCAATACCTACTCCGAACAAAAACAACCACCAAGTAGTGTAAAATAAAAACAACTAGCTAATACACAACCAAATACACCTAAATACTTAAGAATAAACGCCTCTTCCCCGGCAACGGCGCCATTTTGACAGGCGCGGGCGGTCGTCGCGCCCGCGCGCCAAAAGATAATTTATAAGCCCTAAATGCTTACTTTCTACAGCTATGTAGATAGTGGCAAATCGGGGTCGTCCAATGAGAAGAGGGATCTTCCTAAGCGTCTAAGCACACAAATGGTTGATATACTAGGCTAGGAGTAACTATATTTACACACACTTAAAAGCAATGTAAAGGGGGGGTTGGTTGGTTGGTTGGTTCCTAAGTTACGAAAGTAAAAAGACAGGATAACTAGCAACGTCAAGTGACTATGCTAATCATCAAACGAAACTAAAGAAAAGGGGTTTTAAACTACAAAGATAAAATGCCTTGGGGGCAACGAATATCCACTTCCACATCTAATGTAGTTCATCGAATCATTCACGCATTCCATCATATAGCATTCATGACCCAATGCTCACACACCCATCTAGCAAGTCTCCACAACACACACACCACAAGGAGTTCTAAGTTCATGCTCGTGGATCTTCATGCAAAGGCGCTACAGAGTTTGTCACGTTCCTACACCTAAGCAATTCAACCACACAAGCACTCCCTATGCTCAAACCACTCATGGCACACATGCAGTGAAACACACCGTCAAGAATACATAAACACCAAACAACAAATGCTTCAAGAATGAGTTTAAATCACCTATTCAATACTTCAACTACTTGTCGTGGAGACTGAACTCCTATCCTTCTTAGTTCGTAGTTTGCGAGAGTGAGTTCGACATCTCTCGTCAAACCTCACCAATGACTCCCGAGTCGCGACCACGACTCAAGGTGTCATTGGTGGCATTTAGCACGAAGGACCAACAAGCTTGGCAATGCCTATGACCACTACACCGTGACTAGGCATTGAACCAATTCATGCAATTACACGAGATTGGATGAACGTGCAACGCACATTCATCCGCGAGCATATGACTCTCTCGTTTGCTACACAAACGAACATGACGAAGAGTTCGACATCAATCACATTCGCCTAGCACATTGTCAACACACTAACACAATCAAAAGCTCTAATTCACACTCATACATTACTAACAAGAACAGGGGGGAAATCAACCCAAATCCCCCAAACCCTAGCTAGCAATTCATACAAGCATTCATATCATCAAGCTCCCAACAACATCAATGCAATCAACAATTAACATTCAAAGCACACTAATTGCACAATAGCAAAAACATCAAATAGATATATAGGAATGAGTTCTTGCTACATAGATAGTGGAAGCTTCAATCCTTTGCTCCCAAGAACAAGAACTACTCTAGAACAACAACAAAAGACATAATCAAACTAAGAGAAAGCTAAGAAAAGAAAGAAGAAGAAAAACCTAAAATTGGCGCCCAAAACCAGAGAAAACGCGGGCTGGAAAAGCTGGAGAAGAAGAGGGAAAGAGATGGTATTTATAGTGCAAAGAAAATAAGAATGATTTCTGGCCGCCCGTTGGTCGCGACTCGCGACGGGGTTCGTCGCGACTCGCGACGGTGTCGTGACGGGATCGCGATGGTGTCGCGACGGGGTCGCGACGGCAGCCACAGTTTTGCATTGTTTCTTTGTCTTCTTCATAGCCATCCCTCTCACTCTTCAAGTCTTCAACAGCTCCAAAATGGTCTTCAACGGCCTCCGGTCTTCATGTCTTCGAAGTGAGTATCCAAAAGTCTTCGAAAGTATAGTCTTCATTGTGTTCCGGTCTTCGTTGGTTCCGTGTTCTTCCCTTGTCACACAAAATCCACTTAAAAGAGGTAAAAGAGTACAAAGTTGCTTTTACCTCTCCTAAGTGAATTTCAAGGTAAAACATAAGCTCTCGATAATAAAAGAGCACAAAAGTGATCCTAAATACTACTAAATAATGCGCCTAAAATGGACACATCACTCTCGCAGACATGAATGACTGACATTGCACGTATGTCTGGCTTATCGACGTCGGTTGTTTTTGATACTAACGTCTCACATACCACTCACAGATATGAAATGACCAACGTCACACACATGTCTGGCTTACCAACACCGATTATAATTGTGACCGATGTCACAAGTACCTCTCTCAGACATGAAATGACCGATGTCGCACGTACCTTTCGCAGACACCCTTGCAATGCACAATTTTGAAATAATTGAATATATATATATATATATTAATTATGTATTTTTTTATTTTCACACCGACCCAGGAGAAAAGATGTAGACGTGTACAACTATGTGTGGGCAATTTTTACTCTTTGTGTGTGTGAATTGATATTCTTCCAAAGTTCTTAGAGATCTTTGAGTATCATGCTATGGGGGGTGGGTCATGGAGGAAACGACAGACTGTTAGGGCGGCGAATCACAACGTTAGCATACCACAATCAACAGAGAAGGAGGAATCTGTGAAAATGAACAAAAATTTGAAGCAAAAGGAAGTTGAACCTGAGCTGGGGAATTTAATGGATTTGGGAATTAGAGGAAATGGAGATAAGGCGGTAGCTATTGGACCACTAGAGCTAACAACGGTGAATCCAATAACGATCCCATCACAACAGATGAAGGTTGCAAGTACAACCAATCTAAACAAGGGTTCTGAAATTGAGCCAAACCAAAATGAGCAAACTACTGTAAGTAAGTGCTTAAATTAGGGGGATAATGATACTAGAATTGGAGATAAATCTGTGGAAAATTGGTCTGATCTATTTAAAGGTAGTGCAATAGGTATGTAGTTCTAAGAACTTGTAACCGTGGATGGTAGAAAATTGGGTAAAGTCAGAAGGTTCAGTGTCGATGAAAGTATTAAAAATTGGGAATCAATAGCGGTTTTTTATGTGTTGGGGATGAATCCTCCATTTACTGTTATGGATGGATATGTGAATAGAATTTGGAGAACTCTGGGAAAACTTCAACTGTCTCTGATTAAACCTGGCATATTTTTGCTAAGATTTGAAAACGTGGATAAAAGGAATCCAACAATTAAGTAAGGTCTAGTGTACTTGAATGGTAGGCTTGTGCTGTTGAAACCATGGAAAGTAGGTATGAACTATGATGCTCCCCCAAGTATCCCTGTCTGGGTGCAACTCTCTGAGCTAAACCCTGTCTACTGGACTCCATACATTTTAAGCATAATCCTCGGTCGTATAGGAAAACCCCTACTGATGGATAAAGCCATAGTAAACATGGAAAGGTTATACTATGCGAGAGTGCAAATAGAGATGGTGATTGATGATGATATGCCTGATTTTGTAGACTACATTGATGAATGTGAGGTGATTCAAAGACAAAAGCTGGTGTTTGAATGGAAGCCAAGCAAATGTAAAAACTATTTGATGCTAGGGCACTCCACTGATGAATGCAGAAAGACTAAGCAGAAGGCAACTATGGTAAAAAATTATGTACCAGTTCAGGCTAGTAAAAGTGAGAAAATGAAGTAGAAAATGTAGTAGGAAGTCCAGAAAAATAGTGGGACTTAGCATACTGCACCTGATGTATGGCCTAACATTGCTGAAACTTCAAAAAGACCTGGTAGCTCATCCACTGCTACTGAAATTGGTAATACCCCTCCCCTTAAACCCTCTGATGGAGTATAATGCTTTAGTATGGAATATCAAAGGTGTAAATAGTTCAGAAAAAGAGAAAATGGAAAAAAATACTGTTTTGTACATAATGTGAGTCTACTTTGTTTACTTGAGGCAAAAGTAAAAAAGGAGAATGAAGTGAAGTTGTGGAGTAACATATGTGGTGGCTGGAAGTTCTTGTCAAACAATGGATGTACAGGCAGAGGGAGAATTCTAGTTGGATGGAGAAGTGACATGTATGGCCCAACTATACTGTCCAAAAGGGAACAATGGATACACATGGAATGCATTTTTAAGGGACTTAATACAAAAACTTGTCTTACTTTTGTCTATGGTGAGAGCACAGGAAAAGACAGGTTGCCTCTGTGGAATGCTCCGAAGATTTTTGTTGTCCAGATTCCATAGATCATCAGTGGGGATTTTAACTCTCCCTTGAACCTGGAAGATAGAGAAAGAGGTAATCCAGTCCATGAGAATGAGATAAAGGATTTCAGAGGCATATTGAATGCTTTGCAATTAGAGGATCTAAAAACCTATGGAGTAAGTTTTACATTGTGTAATAGCAGAACAAGCTCACAAAGAATCATCTCCATAATAGACAGATGTATGGTAAATCAGGAATGGTTGTTGGCACTGGAGAATTCAAAATTTTTGGTGAAAATTGAAAGCATATCAGTCCATAAACCTTTGTTGGTCTTGTTCAATAAGGTGTGCCAAAAGTTAGAAAACCTTTCAATTTTTTTTAACATGTGGACTGTCTCTAAAAATTTCATACAGGTGGTGGAGGAAGTGTGGAAGCCAGGACAGAACCTATACATGCTTTGAAATAACTTGAGAAACTTGCAGGAGCCACTAAAAGCCTTAAATAAGAGCCAGTTCAGTAGCATCAGACAAAGATCAAACCTCATCAAAGACAAGCTGAACTCAATTCAAGAGAAACTGGGAATACAACCTTGGGAGCAAAAGCTTCTGGAAGAGGAAAAGTAACTAAGAGAGGAGGAGTGCAGATATATAAGGCAGAGATTCAGTTTCTACAGTAGAAAACCAAATGTGATGGGATTAGGGAGGGTGATAGACCTTCAAGGATGTTCTATAGTTTTTTAAAGTCCAAATAGTACGATCAACATATTTTGTGCTTGGTGAAGGAGGGAAAGTTGATTACTGGAAAGCAACAAGTAGATAATGTGTTACTACAACATTTTCAGAAAAGGATGGGGAGTTTAGATCACTTGAATCTGAGGATTGATGACAAGGTAATTTCCCAGGGGTCTGCTCTCAGTATTTCTCAACAATTGGAGTTGATTAAGACAATCTCTGAGAAGAAGATATGCTCTGCATTGCAAGGTATTCGCTCACAAAACATTCCAGGGTATGATGGCTACAGCAGCCATTTCTTCAAAGCCTCATGGAAATTCATTGGCAAAGATGTTACAACAGTCATCCAGGAGTTTTTCAGGACTAGAAAAATGCCAAAAGACTTGAGCAAGACTCTTATCACTTTACTGCCAAAAAAGGAAAACCCTCAGACAGCATTAGACTTCAGACCAATCTCCGGTTTCTCCACAATCTATAAGGTCATCACCAAGGTAATCACAGCCAGACTGAACACTGTCTTTCTAATTTTAATCTCTGGAAATCAAGGTGCCTTTGTTATTGGAAGGTCTATTACTCAAAATAGTTTGATCACACAAGAACTTTTGCATACCTATAATTGGAAGGACACAAGAGCTTCTAGCTGCACACTAAAGATTTATTTACAAAAAGCTTTTAATAGTCTAGACTGGCACTGTTGCAAAGTCTGAAGTTCCCTGGAGCTTTTATTTTCTAGATTAAGAGTTGTCTAGTGCATTATGCTTTTAGTATAGCACTGAATGGAGGATTTACTAAGTCTTTTTTAGCAAAGAAATGGGTAAAGCAAGGTGACCCTGTCTCTCTACTACTGCTTGTCTTATCCATGGAGTATTTCTCTAGGCTACTTTTTTCATTTGATGGTAAACTTATTGATTACCATATGAAATGTAACAAATCTAAAATTCGGTGTTTGCTATTTGTTGATGATTTGATGATATTCCAGTAAGTCTCATATGAAAACTATGTTGGGCATCCAAGAAGTTTTGGAAAAGTTCAGGGATACATCAGGTCTATCCATCAACACTGGAAAATCTCAAGAATTTTTTTCAAAGATGAATACAGTGGAAGCCCAATGACTACTGGATGTTTTGAAGATACAGTATGAGGACCTGCCAGTTTCATACCTTGGATTGCCATTGTTAGGTACTAAATGGAGTATGAAGAATTGCCAAAAACTAATAGATAAGCTCAATGTCAAACTGAAATCTCTGGGAAGTAGAAATCTTTCACATGATGTAAAGATCTAACTGATTAATTTGGTTTTGCTCAGTATCTTTGCCTATTGGATGAGCATGTTTCAGCTATCACAGTACATTCACAATGCTATTGAAAGCATTTGTAGAAATTTCTTATGGGGCCATTCAGAAAACACAAGGCAACTGGTTCCTATTTCTTGGGATCTTCTATGCAAAAACAAGAGGAATGGAGAAGCTGGTCTTAGGGATACACTTACTTGGAACAAAGTATTTCTTTGAAAAATGCTTTGGGAAATCCAATAAAAAAAAACAACCTTTGGGTGAAATGGATTTAGGAATTTTACATGAAAGGTAAGGAGTTGTGTGCCTGTTGTGCTAAAGTGGATAATAGCTTTGCATAGAGGTCTTTAATGGTGTTAAACAAACACTTGGGACATTACTTACACAGTTTTGTAATCAAAGGCAGGTTCAAGATTTCTCTTGCTTATTTACATTTGCAGGGAGAAATGAGGGAGTATGGCTTCACCAATGCCATATGGAGTAAAAACTTGCTGCCCAAACATACTTTCTTTTTGTGGATGCTCGCTCTAGGGAGGCTATCCACACTGGATAAACTGTTGAGTTTTAACATTCAAGGGATTAATCCTTTGTGTAGTTTGTGTGTTGCACATGTGGAGGAAAATCCAGGTCACCAATTTGTAAGCTGTGATTACATTAAGAGGATCTTGGTTGAGCTGCATATGACAGGTTTTGAAAACACGGGGGGAGTGAAGAGATTCCTATTTTATGGCTGTAATAGGAGAGATCAGCAGAAGAAATTTAAACTCTTGGTGACTGTTTTCTATCACATTTGGATGGAGAGAAATAGGAGATGTTTTGGAGGGAAAAAGCTCAAACCTATAGAACTTTGTTTTGTCATTAGAAATGATTGTTTGTTCAAAAATGAGTTTGTAATAGCTTCATTAGCATTAGGTTTTGAAGTAAAAGTTTGTACATTGGTTGATGGTTTTTATTAAGAAATGAAAAGCTTTCCACCAAAAAAATGTGTAATTTTTTATTAAGAAAATCTCTCGTGAGACCGTCTCATCATAGTTTATGGTGAGACGAGGGACTAAGATGCAATTTATAAAATACTCATATAATTTCGTGGGTCAAATACGAGTTATAAGATTAAAAACAGGTCAAATCCCTAATACATATCCATTCTCTCGCATCCAATTCCGATCTCTTCATTTTCCCTGCATCGCACCACGCCTCTATTCTTCCAAAAAATCCTACTGAAAATCCAACTCTGATGAGTTTGAAATGAGTACCTACAGTTTTATGGTCGGTGCACGACGCCATGTTATTAGATGTTCAATTCTGTACCTGCGGCAGAGTGGCAGAGCTAGAATTCTGGTCGATTCAATTGCAGTGAAGTAGAATCATCGGCGAGCTAGAAACCGGAAAATGTTAGAGAGAAAATGCGTTAACTTCGACGATTATAAGAGCTTCTTAAATTGGATATGTATTAGCTTTACTGGGTATGTGAGAAAAAAAGGGCACGGGTGATTTTTTTTTAATGAAAACACCCGAGGGTGGGGGATTATATATAAAGGTTCCCCAGACCTTAATTGTAGCAATTGAAATGTACAAGGGCTTGGATTTTTCATGAGGAGAAATGAGGCAACATAGTTGCCTCCAAAAGAAATACCTATCTACTAATAGATTGTGTAAAAACTATCCATAGTAAAAGAGGATAGTTATTGAAGTTGCAATTCCAAAAGAAAGAATCTCCACCCCTTGTGTTAATTCTTTCCTTTGGCCAGGCAACTACAATCTAGAAACTACAGAGATTAATCTTAAGAACTCCAAACCTAAAGTTGGATTTCTGAGTAATCAAAATCTGGTAACCGAGACTTCTTTCACATAAGCCACAGCAAGATAAATTGAGTTGAAAGTCCATAAAGTTATAGCTGAGCTGTGCTTCAGATGTTGGTATCCCTCCATAGTACCTTCAAAATCAAAACAACAAATTCTTAGCAGTATCAATTCTATCAAGAGCCATTCTTATACAGTCTGATATAGGGAATATGCTCCTTATCCAAAGAAATGAGGCCTTTGATATGTTTGGGAGCATTAGAAAGGCTTAGACTCAGATTATGGGTTGAATGGTGTTTAGCAATAGCATCTGCCACAGAATTACATTCTCTAAAGACATGTTTGAGATCAGCATTCTTTAACAGGGATTGTACTTTAGAGGTTAGATCAAACAAAAGCCAATGAGCAGTGTAGGGATCTTTGATCATTTTTACTGCCAACAATGAATCTAATTCAATTGTGACACTGTTATCTAGTTCTGGAAAAGTATGGCAGGAAAATTGTACAGCTAGAATCTCTGCTTGAAGTGAAGAAGCAATAGTAATAGCTGTTGATTTAATCAGGAATGGGGTACCAGAACTGTTCCTTGCAATGAGGTCTACTGTTGCATTATTAGGATTCCAGGATGCATCTACATTGATCTTTATGCAATCTGGCTTTGGCCTTTCCCAAAAAACAATAGATATAATAGGTTTCAGAGGTGGTCTAAGATGAGGGATCAGATGCAAAAAGCTGGATGGAATAGATAAGAAGGAACTATGGTGATAAGGTTTAGCATGGAGAGACAGATAGATTTGATCACAAACTTCCTTGCATATTAGCTCTGAAGAAAAACGTTTTTTGTCAAATAAGAAACTGTTTCTTGCCTTCCAGAGGCACCAACATATCAAAGGTGGGAGAATTTTGCATAACAGATAGTGCCACTTAGGGAGGTCATGACTATTCCAAAACAGAAAGAATCTTTCATTAATTAAGTCTTGATCATTAAGGTGAAAATCTAACAAAGATGCCATATTATTCCATATGTTATGAGCAAGGGGACAAGATATAAAAAAATGTTGAATAGAGTCTGAGTGACAGCATGCTGGCCATTTTGAAGCAAGACTAAAGACACATTTGATTAGCACATCATCAAAAGGTAGGAAAGAGTGCAACAGTTTCCATGTGAAGATAGAAACTTTTTTTTGCAGCTTAGGATTCCATATAAGTTTGGTGGCAGGGAAATTACCTGAGGAGAGAGTGAGTTCCTTGTATGCAGATTGAATGAGAAAGACGACTGTCACTTCTGGTTTCCAGACCAATCTATCTTCTTTGTCTAGATTAATTCCTGCACCCTGAAGAAAAGAGATAGTATCATGCTCCAGGAAGGGGGAAATCTGTGATAGAATTGAAAATTTATTACTGATAAAATCAGCAACAGAGTAATATAATAGTGGTGAAATGATGGAGCTGGGGATATAGTTCATCAATGGTCCATTAGGGCACCAGTTAGCAGACCAGAAATTACAGCTACCTTTACCATGAATGATCAGTGTGTTTTTTTTCTGCAAAGGAGTTAACTGAACAGATTCTTTTCCAGGTCATGGACTTTCTATGTGTTTGTGGTAAGGACCATATCAATTTAGACCACATAGTAGTTCCTAACTGACTCTTCCACCAGAGTTTAAGAGAGCAGGAGTCAATTATGGTCTGCATTGATCTAAAGCCTAGACCATTTTGAGACTTTGGTACAGCTAAATCAGTTTATCTCTTCCATACTTTGTTCTTTTTGCCATCAGACTCACCTCAGAAAAATCTAGACATTTTTTTTCAAATGTCTTAACTATATGGTTAGGGGGTTTGGTAACAGTCCATAGATGCTGAGGTAAAGAGTATAAGCAAGATTGGATTAAGGTCAATTTACCCCCTGAGCTGAGCCATTTGTTTTTCCAGTTCATCAGTTTTTTATCCAGGTTTTCCATCAAAGGTTGGAAGTATCTGTTCAGGGTTCTTCCTTTAAAGATTGGGCAACCTATGTATTTAAAGGGAAAAGAATCTTTTTTTTTCATTTTTAAGATCATCCTAACCTGATTTGATTTAGCTACTGTAGCCCTTTTACTTATATAGAAATCGGATTTCTCAAAATTGAATTTTTGTCCCGAGGTAGATTCAAATACCTCTAAGAATGCTTTAATCTTAATCAGGTTGGATTTAGAGGTTTGCATGAAGATAATGGTATCATCAGCATACATTAAGTGAGAAGCTGGTGTGATTGAGGCAGGTAACTGATAGTATGAAAGACTCCTATTCAAAAATATAAAAGAAAGGCTCCTAGAAAAAGCTTCTGAGAAAATATTGAAAAGAAAAGGAGAAAGTGGGTCACCTTGTTTGATTCCTCTTGTGGCTTTAATAAAGCCCACTGGATTGCCATTGATAAGAACTGAGAAATGAGCTTGTGATAAATTATTCAATACAGCACTTAAAAAATTCCCCCTAAAACCAAATCTAGCTAATATGTTCCTAAGAAAATCCCAATTTACCCTATCAAAAGCTTTCCTAAGGTCCAATTTGAGGATGCAGTTAGGCACTCTACTATTCCTATCTAAGAATCTTAACATTTCCTGTAGATAGAGAATGTTATCAGAAATGTCTCTATTTTTCATGAATGCAGTTTGATTGGGAGAGATTAGGTTCTCCATGTGAGGTTTCAATCTTTCCATTAAAACCTTATAGCAGATTTTGTTGATAACATTAGAGAGGCTAATTGGTCTGAAGTCATCAAAAGAGGATGGTGTTGTTTTTTTAGGAATTAGGGTTATCCATGTGCTGGAAATTCCTTTTGGCATATCTGAACCTAAAATGAATTCATTAACAGCATCAACTAGATCTTCCTTAATGATAGTCCAATATTTAATATAGAATTTACTAGAGAAGCCATCTGGGCCTGGACTACTATTCTTATTTAGACCATTAATCACAGATTTAAGTTCATCCTCAGAGACTGGTCTAGATAAAACTTGGTTGTCCTGTTCTGTGATGATAGATTGGATTTGGCTAAGGAAATGAGGGTAATAGGTATTTTTAGCCATATGATTAGGTTCAGTTAACAGATTAGTAAAATATGCAACAACTTCTTTTTGAATATCCAAGTATGAGTTAAGCCACTGACCCTGCCTATTTTAAATTTTAGTGATTTGTAATTTACAATTTTTTTCCTGTACTGTCTTATGAAAAAATTGTGTGTTATTATCTCCTAACTTATGCCATGTTAATCTAGCTTTCTGCTTCCGAAATTTTTCTTTCTCCTTTAGGGCTCTAAGCATTAATGCCTTTTTCTCATTTAATTTGATTAATTCAACATCTGAGGGGGTAGAGTAGAAAACAAGTTCCTGCAGTCTTAGTGCCTCTTCTGCAATGGTTACATTAGCACCAATGTTTCCAAAGCAGTCTCTATTCCAAGTTTTTATCACTTTCTTCAGTCTAATCAATTTTAGATAGAAACCTAACATTCCAGATTGAGGAAGTGGATGTGACCAATTTTCCCTAATTAGTTCTATAAATTCGGGTCTATTAAACCAAGTATTTATAAATCTAAATGGTTTAGGGTGAGAATTAGCCAGAGTTGAAACTCGAAGGAGGAGAGGAGAGTGGTCTGAGGATTGCCTATTCAAAATTTGGATAGAAGATGAGGGAAAATTTAAATTCCATAAAATGGTGCAGAGTCCTCTATCTAATCTTTTTGAGGTAGGCTTTCTAAGTCTTGAATTAATCCAAGTGAATAAGTTACCTACTGTATTAATTTCCTGAATTCCAGATGAACTGATCCAATTATTGAAATCCCTAATACTACCTAGAGAGGGAGAGCTAGGACCTATATATTCTGAAAGTGAAGTGATGGTGTTAAAGTCTCCTATGAAAATAGTTTCACTTTTAGGTATGGCACTCAGGGCTTTCCATAAAGTGTTCCTACCCCTCTATTCCTAAGAGCATAAACAAAAACTGCTTCCATATAAATGTCTAAAGTAAGGTGGGCTATTTTAACATAAAGAAACTGTTCATGATGAGAGATTAATGAGACTATTACATGGTTGTTCCACATAAGCCATATTTTACCATTTTGGAGTGGCATATTATGTGAGAATTTGAGCTTATCCATATATGAGAGACACTGAGTGTTATCATGCATTGGTTCAATTATACAAAGAAGTTGAATTTTCTTCAGCTTAACTAAATGGATTAGTCTTAGCATAGAAGATTCCATTCCTCTAAGATTCCATATTAAAAAATTAACAGTTGAAGTGTGTGTCATTGTTCACATGATTTATGACTTTTTGTAGCTGATCTAAGCATCATTTTATTCAGCTGACTAAACTAGTTTTTTTTTATTCTTAGACTTACCTTGCTGATTAATGTTACCTTTAAGCTTCATAGACTGTGGTGCAGTGAGGTCCATGTGACTGTTTGTAGCATCTTTTTCTAATTCCTGCACTTCCAGTTCCATGAGGTCCTCTGCTTAGGGTAGATTATCTAAATCCTGCAACACAGAAAACCTATTTTCCATCTTTCCTTGTAGAGAAAGTGAGGGGTTAGTTGGAGAGGATTGGTTCAGGGTTAACCTGAGTGAGCCAATTTGTATATCATCTTTTGCATAGGCAATCAGAGTGGGTTTGGATAATGCAGTAGCATTTAACAGTTTTGAGAGTGAAGGTTGAGGATTTTCTTGGGGTGGGATTCTGGGTGATTGAACAGGTGTTATTGTTGGTGATTGCAAGGTATTGTTTTCAAGCTCTCTATTAACACCTGGAAGCAAGTATGAAGAAGGGTTTAGAGAGGGGCTTGTTATAGCTCTCTGATAAACTATTTTGTCATTATTGGGAGGGGGAGTGACAGCCTGGTTCCCTAAAGAGATCAGAGGTGCCTTACTAAACTTATTCCCAGTAGGCTGCCACCGTGAATGATTTTGGCTTTGTGATATAGGGCTTTCCACTGATTTACCATTGGTGTTTTGTGGGATAGCTCTACATTGATTTAGAGAATGTCCTAACTTAGCACAATGATCACAGTAAAGAGGGACATCTTCAAATTCAATTGGGTATTTTCTGTTATTAGTAACTGATCCCAATCTAATGAAATTACACAACGGTTTCTGTAAATCAACTTCCACACACAATTTAATTGCCAAAGGCCTTGTAAGCATTTCAGTAGCTAAGTCATTCTTAATAAAGCTTCCTATGCTATTTCCAATTGCCTCAATAGATGCATAATTATAATAGTACAGAGGTACTTCCCTGATCGTGCACCAGATGGGAACAATTGGGGATTCGCTGTGAGTCGAGAAATCCGGAGACCATTTGAGCATCTTCAGCAGAATTCCATTGAAATTCCAAACTCCTTTGATCCAGCATCTTTGGTAATCATTGACTTGCTCGAACCTAATCAAAACATGTTTATAATCTAGTGAGCCTAATTGATAGTTACCGGTAAAACCTACCGTCCTGAAGGCTAGCTCCAGTTGCTCCATCGACAGTCTCCCTTTTGTGAACTTTCCGATCAAAGCATTAGCATAGTATGCAGAGAGTTTGGCAATTTGGTCATCGGAGTAGAGACAAGCCGGGTCGCCTAAATGTTAAGATTTGGGGGTTGGCTCTGGGTTGTTAGGCAAGGATTTCATTAGTGGTGGGGATTTGGTCTGGAGAGCAGCCATGAAGGATTTTGGCGTGGCTTGGTTGGCGTTGCCTTCCGCCATAGCGGCCGGCGGAGCAGTGGCCGTGTCTCTCGTTGAAACATTAACAGCAGGATTAACCGTTAACGGCGGGAAAGAGCCGTTACCGGCAAGAAAAAAAGTGAAAGAGATGAAATGTTTGTTACTGTAGCAGGAGGATAATGTAGCACGAGATTTGAACCGTAAAAAATTGTAATTTGCCCCCAAAGAGAATTGGCACGGGTGATTTTAGAATTCTAGCATTATACGTATGTAATATTAATAAGTAATAAAACCTTCTTAAATTGTATACTGGATTTCTTGCTATCGATTATACTTATACCAAATCATGTATGGATACTGGATCAATGCATTGTCAAAGAGTTTCCCGGAACCAAACGTCTTTAAATTAAAATTTTAAAATTTATTAATAAATATACTATTTTATAAATTTGCTAATTACAAATTCTATAATGAGTCCGTCTCTTGAAAGGGTCTTTCCATAAGTCATGGAAAAACCAAGGTTTAAAATGTAAAATAGAAGAAATGAAGATAAAATTTTCGGGTTGCATGAACCGGGTTATAAATTTTATAACTACTACATGTTGAATACTAAATTTTTAATATTGCAACTAAGACCTTCTATCTTTTATTATTCTAATTAAACCCAGCTTTCCATAAGCATATGGAAAGACCGTCTTTCCCAAGACTTTGCCTTCTATAATTACTTTAAAGAAATGAAATGTCTAAACTAAATCATTAAAACAATTACCAAACACTTCAAATATATGAACTAATTTATACATTTGCTATCTGTAACTTTTATCATATCTTACTAGAAAATAAAATTTTAAATGTAGTCCTTACAAGATTTAATGAACATTCTAATTCTAAACATAAGAACTAATTTATACATTTTCTAAATTCTAACTCTATGATTATCTTGCAGAAAAAGATTTAAACAAAGTCATTAAAATGATTAACAAATATTATAAGTATCTAAACTAATTTATACACTTACTTGTAACTTATATTCTTATTTTGTAAATAATTACAATTTAAACAAAGTATTTAAAATTATTAACAAATATTTTAAACATATGAACTAATTTGTTCACTTGCTAAAAAGTTTGTATAATAGCAATAATGAACTAATGCATTAACACTAAGATCTAACCACTATAAACTAAGAACTAACAAAATTTGTCTGCTACAAAAAAAATTGACTTAATAATAATGAAATTATACCTAAAACCCGTGATAAAAAATACTCAAACTTATGAACCAAAATAAATTCATATCAATCACACTATTTAATCTATTACTAAAATTTCTATTTTAAGAATAGCAAACTAATACCTAAAATCTAAATAAAGTATGAAAAATGATTTACAAATATTTTAAACACATAAACTAATTACGTGTTTGTAAATTGTAAGTTCTACTATAATCTATATATAAAATATTAATGTCCAAGAAAAGTCTTTAAACCAATTAACAAATATTCTAAACACATCAACTAATTATGCATACTCCGTATGTTTATTGTAAGTTTTACTGTAATCGCTAAATAGAACTCTAAACAAAGTCTCTAAAACAATTTACAAGCATTCTAAATATATGAACTAATTATGACTTTAATAATTGTAAATTCTACTACTATCTTTAAAACAGAGAAATAATCTAACTGAGAGATTTTTTTGCCTACTGGAACAATAAAGGCCTCCCAAAAATTTATAGACTGATTTGCAACATTCTGCCACCATTGGTTTGCTGGTGCCTGTGGAAAGCTAGAAATGATTTCCTTTTTGAAAATAAAAAAAAATTTCATTACTCAAATTTGCAGGAAAGTAAGAGATTTAGTGTTTTTAACCCTCTTGGCAAAACCTTGTTTCTCAAATGAACCATCTGATCCGAGATTTTCTATCACCTACTCAATCCCACCCTTTAGACCTCCACCAAAACCTTCACTTACCATTATGCTTTGGGAAAGACCTGAACTTAATAGCATTAAGATTAATGTGGATGCTACCTGATCTGTTTCTAACTCAACACTTGGCCTCATAGCTAGAGATAATAATGGCATCCTCATTTTAATCAAGACATCAAATATCACTGCCACCTCCCCCCTTGAAGCTAAAATGAAAGCCATTCTTTTTGCTTGTCTCTCTTTTCCTACACCTGCTTGCAGAATCATAATTGAATCTGATTCACTTTTAGCTATTACTATGATTAACATACCTATGGGAGCAAGATGATGTCTCTACACCCTTGCTTTCCAAATCCACTCTCTGCTAAAAGGGGCTATACTGAAACATGTTTTCAGAGAGTGCAATACTGCTGCTGATGCGATTGCAAAGCTGAAATCCAACCCCACTTCATAAACTAATTGGTGTCTATCTGATCTCCTAGCTAACACTAGGGGAATTATCAACCTAGATAGGACTCAAACTCCTTATATTCGAATACATAGACATGCTTATGATGATGATTGATACTGCTGATGTTTTTCTCTGTCTGCCAATTCAGGTAAACAACAAATGCTGTACTCTCAAATTGCCCTCTAAATTTTGGCAACCGAAACATTTCAATGTTGGCATGGAAGCGGTATACCCACTCTATCATCTAATTTTTCCAAGCTGCACTACCAAGGGTTCGCACTCAGTTTTTTGCTCAACCATTTTGGCAATATTGAATGATCCGACACCACTCATAGGATCGACACTCATTTTCTGAACTAGGTCACCCCGAGATATCTTTTACCCAGGACCTCATCTAAACACTCAGTAGATGCCCGGCCAAAGTTAGAAATTAACACGTGGGGTGGAGATTTCTAATTTTGGAAACGCATCTGCAGATATAGTTTGTACATATGCATAACTAGCTACTCAAACTCTAGATTTTAGAGGCTTTCTATTTCTCTGCTAGTTTTGGAGGCAATAATGTTGTCTCGGCCACTATGTTTCTGGCCTCTAACTTTTGTAATGAATCTTTTCATCTTTAAAGGACTGGGGATCCCTCACCTCCGGGTGTTTTTGGGAGGTCGTCGCCGTACCTCTCAAAGTTAATATTTATAAGCCCTAAATGCTTACTATCTACAACTAAGTAGATAGCGGCAAGTCGGGGTCGTCCACGAAGAAGAAGGATCTTCCTAAGCATTTAGACACAAAATGTTGATATTAGGCTAGGAGTAGATATATATACATACATATAAAAGCATGTAAATGGGGGGGGTTGGTTGTTTGGTGGTCCTAAGTTATGAAATTAAAAAGACAAGATAACTAGCAAAGTCAAGTAACTAGGCTAATCATCAAACAAAACTAAGAAAAGGGGTTTAAAACTACAAAGATAAAAGTCTTGGGGGCAATGATATCCACTTCCAAACCTAATGTAGATCAATGAACCATTCACTCATTCTATCACATTCATTACTTGACTTAACATTAACATACTTATCTAGCAAGAATCACAACACATTATGCACAAGAAGTTCTAAGTTCATGCTTGTAGATTTTCATGCAAAGGAGCTAAGGAATTTGTCACTTTCCTAACACCCTAACACTTCAATCATAAAAACACTTCCTATTCTCAAACAACATATGGCATAAATGAAGTAAAACATAGCATTAAGAACACATGAATGCTAAATAACAAAGGCTTCAAGAATTAGTAAAACAATCTATTCACTACTTCAACTACTTGTTGTGAAGATAAATCTTCCATCCTTCTTAGATAGTAGTTACCAATGACTCCCTTAGTACTAAGAGTATCCCATTGATGGCATTTCGCACGAAGAATCAACAAGCTTGGAAACACTTATAAACACTACACCGTGTCTAAGCATTTAACCAATTCATGCATTTACACAAGATTAGTCAAGAACGATCGACATTCATAGACCTCTCTCATTTGCTACCTAAAACAAACATGACAACGAGTTCGACATCATCACATTCATCTAGCAATTATCAACACACCAACATCATTTAAGAAGCTCTAACTCATGCTCTTGGATTCCACATTAAAAGAGGGGAGAATTATCTACTTTCTCCCAACCCTAACAAGTAATCATACAAGCAATTCATATACTCAAGCTTCCAACAACATCAATGCCATTAACAATTCACATTCAAAGCTCAATAAATGCACGATAGTAAAAGCATTAAATAGATAGATATGGTTCTTACTACATAGATATGGAAGCTTCAATCCATTGCTCCCAAGATAAAACTAAGCTAGATAATCAAAACCCATAACATAGAACAAAGATCTAAAAAGAAAGAAGAAGAAATGGAAGAAAATGGTGAAAAACTAGGGTTTTGGAGCCCCCAAGTCGGGCTTTGGCAAATGGGGAAGAAGGGGGGCTATTTATAGCCCAAGTTGGTCAAAAAGAAGGTCAAAATGCAGCAGGCATCGCCCGGGCGGAATTGGCGTCGCCCGGGCGGAAATGGGATCGCTCGGGCGGCGGATGTCTCAGCCCAAATTCAGAAATGAACTCGCCCGCAGCTTCTTGTTTTACTTCCCACGGGTGAATCGTTGATCCGTTTTGGGAGTTCTTGTAGTCGATTTTATAGTACTCGAGAAGAGGAATCCAATGGTATCACTCTTGGAGGCTGATTCTTCTCGAAAAATTCTCAGAACTCTGCTTCAAAACATAGGTTATTCTTCACCCTTTGCTTTGCTCTCCTTTCTTTACTTTATCTTCTACCACTTTGAAAGTGGCCTTCCATCTTCTACCATCCTTTCGAATGGCCTTCACTAAACCATTCCTAAGTGCTCACGAGCAATCTGCAAATTAAGCTTACAAAAAGGAATCTAGATGCTCGTAAGGACAAAATAATCCATTAGACTAAACATAGGTTACAAAATGAAGGATTTAAATATAAAAACAAAAAATGATCATCTAAACCCCTTATCGTGTAAACCTATGTAAATCTAGCAATCTTACAACAAAAATATGACAAAAGTGATGTTAAATGCTTTGAAAAATACATGTATTTGATGTCTCATCAGTTTTCACTAAAAAAACCCTAGTAAACATCTAAACAAAGTCTCAAAAATAATTAACAAACATTCTAAATATATGAACTAATTATGCCTTTGATAATTGTAATTTCTTTCATAATCTCTAAGAAAATTAATATCTAAATAAATATTTTGAAAAAATTAATAAACATTCTACACATGTGAACTAATTATGCATTTATCAATTGTAAATTCTACTACTATCTTTAAAAGTCTAAAAAAAGTCTTTAAACCAATTAAGAAACATTCTAAATAGTGAAGTAATTATAAGTTTGTTAATTGTAAGTTTGACTATTATCTTAAAAAGATAAAAGTCTAAACAAACTCTCTAAAACAATTAACAAACATTCTAAATGTATGAACTAAATATGCCTTTGATATATAATTGTAAGTTCGATCAACCATTATCTTTAAGAAAATAAAAATCTAAACAAAGTCTTCAAAATGATTAATAAACATTCTAAACATGTGAATTAGCTACCTAATTATGCGCTCGTTAATTGTAAGTTTTACTATAATCCTTAAAAAAGAAAAGTCTAAGCAAACATTATAAATATATGAACTAATTATACGTTTGTTAATTGTATGTTTTATCATTATCTTTAAAAATAAAATCTAAACAAAAATATTAAAATGGTTAACAAACATTATAAACAGATGGACTAATTTATACACTAGTTAGGTATATATATTTTTTATTATTATCTAACAAAATATAAAATTAACTTCTTAAAATAATTAAAATTTTTTTTCTAAACATATAAATTACTGCATAAAATTATAAAAATGTATACTTTGTAATTTTAATTTAAAAATATTATAAAAGAATTTTTTTTAAAAAAAAGTGATTTACAAAAGAACGAGAAAAAGACAGGGCAAATTCTTGGGAAAGACGATCTTTCCATACGTTTATGGAAAGATGAGATTTAATTAGAATAATAAAAGATAAAAAGTCTAAGTTGCAATATTAAAAATTTATTATGTAACATGTAGTAGTAATAAGTTTTAACCAGATTCATGTAACTCAGAAAATATATCTTTATTTCTTCTAATTTACACTTTAAACCTTAATATTTTCATGATTTATAGAAAGATTGTCTTTAAAGAGAAACGAAAAAGAAGGAAGGAAAATAAAAGAAAAGAAAGCATGTTACGCTAAAAGCCTAAAACGCACAAGCAAAGAGCTTAGTAAATACGCGCGTGTAGGATGCGCATGTAGTGGGTGCGCGTGTAGGATGCGCATGTAGTGGGTGCGCGTATAGGAGGAACGCGCGCTGATGAATCCGAAAGGTGGCTTTAATTTACACAAATTACATAAATTACCCCGTGTTACATCTTACTCTTACTATTTGCATGTTAGTCCTATGTCTCATCATAATTTAAGGTGTGACGGTCTCACACAAGTCTTTGTATTTTTTATAAAATAAAATATATAATTTTTTTATGCAACTCCACTTATTTTAATTTTAAAAAGTTTTTTAATTATACTTTTAACTTTATGTTTATATTTTCAAATGAAATAAAAATAAATGTAGAGTTTGAGTAACTAGGATTTTAATAATAAAATTTAATATTAAAAAAACTAAAATATGAGTTACTCAATAACATATACTAGTGTTTTCCAACATTTCATAAAAAAAATTATTCTGTATTTCTATATTTAGGAAAGAATAATAAAAATTATGTATTTTGGAACAATGGATAATAGGGCAACATAACTTTGGACCATAGTATAATTTTTCAAGATTATGTAGAAGTAATCAATGTTGACTTTCGAGTCCCTTTCGTTCACACATAATGCCTAAATTGCGAATTCGCAATATTTTATTATTGAATTTCATTTTGGTGTCGCCAATTTCGTGAATTGACAACTCCAACTTTCTTGGAGGGACCTAAGTGCAAAAAGTAAAAACTTCACTCATAACTCCAAATTAAAATTTTCTCAAACGTGATGCTACCATATACACCCTCAATGTATTTTCCAAGTCTTTAATGAGATATTTATCAACAATCGGGCATAAGACCATATCTGTAATCCTGTCCGATTTTCCTTTCTTACTTCTAAGCATTTAACTCTAAGTCACTCTAGAACATGTACCAGCGCTTTCCAAATTTTTGCCAAAAAAATATATTTTATATTTTTATATTTAGGCAAAAATAACAAAATCATGTATTTTGGAGCAATGGATGATGGGGTAACACAATTTTGGGCCATAGTGTAATTTTCCAAGAGTGTGTAAAAGTAATCAATGTTGACTTTTGAGGTCCTTCCGTTCACCCATACATGCCCAAATTGAAAATTCACAATCTTATATTATTGAATTGCATTTTGGTGTTGCCAATTTCTTAATTTGACAACTTCAACTTTCTTTGAGGGACCCAAGTGCAAAAAGTAAAAACTTTACTTGTAACTCCAAATTGAAATATGCTCGAACATTATTTTCCAAGTCTGTATCGGAATATTTATCAACAATCGGACATAAGAACATATTTGTAATCCTTATCGATTTTCCTTTCTTACTTCTAAGTATTCAACTCTAATTTACTCTAGAACATGTACTAATCAACGACCAACCCTTATTTGACTTTCCATTTATAAACATTTATAAAATGGTTTGACTTTATCCAATAAACGGTCAACCTTATTTGACTTTCCATAAATAAACACTAATGAAAATGTTATAACTTAACAAATAAACGGTTAAACCTTAAGTGACTTTCCATACATAAACACTACTGAAAATGTTAGAACTTAACTAATAAATGGTCAACCCTTACTTGACTTTCCATACATAAACACCAATGAAAAGGTTAGAACTTAACTAATAAACGGTCAACCCTTACTTAACATTCCATACATAAACACTAATGAAAATGTTAGAACTTAACTAATAAACTGTTAACCCTTACTTGACTTTCCATACATAAACACTAATTAAAATGTTAGAACTTAACTAATAAACGATCTACCCTTACTTGACTTTCCACACATAAACACTAATGAAAAGGTTATAACTTAGCTAATAAACAGTCAACCTTTATTTGACTTTCCATACACACTTATGAAATTGTTAGAACTTAACTAATAAACTGTCAACCCTTACTTTAGTTTCCATACATAAACACTAATGAAAATATTATAACTTAACTAATAAACTGTCAACCCTTACTTGACTTTCCATACACAAACACTAATGAAAATGTTATAACTTTACTAATAAACGGTCAACCTTTATTTGACTTTCCATACGTAAACACTAATGAAAAGGTTATAACTCGACTAATAAATGGTTAACGTTTACTTGACTTTCTATCCATAAACACTAATGAAAATGTTAGAACTTAACTAATAAACGGTCAACCCTTACTTGACTTTCTATACATAAACATTAATAAAAAAGGTTATAACTTAACTAAAATTTTCTTCTAAGTGAATATCTTTACCATATCTCTCTCTTCTATAGTAAATATACGGAGTATAACAATAATAATATTTATAATATTCAAATCCACAAAATTAATATCAAAATAGGTCAATATTAAATTACTCCAATATACAAGTTGTTGTATTCAAAATTTTCTTCCTCATTTGTTTTTTTAGAGAAAAGAATCCTTCAATATTCACATTAATATCTTAATGTCTATTCAAAGTAACTAACAAATCAGCCCAAAAAACCTAAAACCTAAACCCTAACCCTAACCCCAAACACTATTAACCTAAACCCTAGAATATAAGAAGAAGAAGCCTTCTCCTTGAACATAACTCAAATATCTCTCTCATTTATCTCCCACATGCCTTCTCCTTCTCCGCCTTATTCCGCAAAATCTCCGCTGCCACTCCGCTGTCTTACAGAGCCACTCAACGTCCTTCCCCGCCTCCCCGACGTCCTCCGCCGCCTCCCCGACATCCTCGGTCGCATCCCTAATGTCCCCCGTCGCCGCCTCAACGTCCTCCGTTGCTGCTCCAACGTCTTCCGCCGCCATGAAGTATTCCACCGCCACCTCGACGTATCCGTCGTCACTTCACCGTCTTCTGCCATCTTCTCCAGCGTTCCATCACGGCTTCCTTCAGTGTTCCAGATTTGGCAGCCTCCGGTATTCCAGATCCGGCCTTCTTCGGTGTCTTTCCCAGCCGTTCCACCCACCTTCTCTAGCCATTTCAGATTCACCCTTCTCCAGTTCTCCGGCTTATTCTCCGGCTTATTCTCCGGCCCGTGCTCAGCTTGGCTTCAGCACTCCAAAATAATAAGTTTGTAGAATCTCTTTTGTATAAGAACCTATCTATTTTGTATAAATCTGTGTGTTTGCTTTGTAGAAATCTCTATATAAGAAAAACATCTGTTTTATATGATAAATTTCTACTCGGTTCTCTATGTTTCGCCGTTGGCTGTGAACATCTAGTTTTTTTTAATTCCAGAAATGCAACGTGTGATGCTTACTACAATTCTGTGCGGAGTCGCATTAACTATCGCAATAATTTTTTTTTACTGTGGTTTCAGAAATTTGGTGCGACATCGCACAATCTTCGGTTGGTTTCACTTTTTACCTCGGCTATTTTCTAAAAACCGAGGTAAAAAATATTTTTTAACTCGGTTTTGAACTGAAGTAAAAAATGTACTTTTTTACTTCATCCACATTTACCTCTATTTTTTATGGCTGAAAACTGAGGTAAAAACCCCGGTAGAACTGAGGTAAACGGTGTTGTTTCTTGTAGTGTTCCCTGCCATTTTTTACCACATCCCACAACCATTCCTGGTGACCTTGAATTCCTCCGGTACACAACAATTGTTCAACTCCAAGGATCTACTCATCAATCCGCTATTATCTCCCACCTAATTTAGGGAATATTCTCCCTTAATATATTTGAATATTATGGTTAATAGATTGATTATGTTATTGAAATGATTATGTCATTCAATTAATGTTCGAGTGAATTTGATTGGATTAGGTTTCTGAAATGTATATCAATGAATAGGTTGATTAATTATGTAGTTGGAAATATTGTTACATTCGATGGTTGTATGCTTATGACTCTGACAGTCGATTAATTAGTTAAGTAGTTTGATATATTATGAAATCGAATTCATGTTTGTGGTTGTATAAATTATAATGTTTATTCGCTACCCATATGTATGTATTCATCGTGTCAAATCGTGGAGACACGATTGTTTTGTTCAAAAATCAAGCAAGTAACTTAAATATATATCCCCAGATACTATTTTTGTTCAACTCAATTGAACCAACTTAACTTGGTCACGAGGTTAAGGGCATGGGCAGTGGTGATCTCTTAAAATTAAAAGACCGCTTAAGAGACCAAAAATCACCACAGTGATGGTCTTTTAAGCGGTCTCTTGTTAAGAGACCGCTGACCGGGCTCTTGCTAAGAGCCCGGTCTCTTGCCAAAATTTTCAACGCAGCCTGGCCATGGCACATGGGGTTGGGCCGCAATTGTTGATCTTTCAACGGTGGGACACGTGTCGCCACCTGAGTGGGACACGTGTCCCACTCATCCGATTTCTTTTTTTTTTATTTTTTGTTTCGGACACGTGTCGCCCATTGGTTGGGCCACGTGTCCGCAAAAAGGTAATTTTCAGTTGCAAGGCTGCAATTTTTTAATGGGACACGTGTCCCATTCTGGTGGCGACACGTGTCCCAATCGTGTTTTTTCTAAATTTTTTTTCAATTTTTTAAATTTTTTTTCAGAATTCCAAATTTAATATATTTTTAATTTTCAAATTGTAATAATTGGTCGGACTAGATCAATATTTTATTTAGTATTGTCTGTAATTTTTATAGTTGTTGAAATTGATTTTTTCAATTTTAATGGTTTTTATATAATTTTAAAAACATGGAATTATCTTATTATTTATTTTTTTTTATTTCATTTTAATAATTATATTAAATTTTACATTCAACTTATTTTTTTTGGACAAACTTATTTAAAATAATATTTAATGGTCAAATTAATTATTGTTATATTTGGTTTTGTGCACTTTTTATGGTTTCCATATTATTTTATAGAAAAAATGAATTCTCATAGTATTTATTTATATAATTTCGTTTTAATAGTTTCTTAAAAAAATGAAATTCATTTGATTTTTTTACACTAAAGCATGGTATTGACAAGAACAAGAAAAACAAATTATTTAACATATTTTTAAAAAATGATTTTATATTTAAATATTTAAACATTACATTAAAATAATATGGAAACGAATTTAAATTCAAAAAAGTTACAAAATTTAAATTTTAAAACGAATTTAAATTTAAAAACGAATTTAAATTTAAAAACAAATTTAAATTTAAAAACGAATTTAAATTTTGTAACGAATTTAAATTTAAAAACGAATTTAAATTTAAATATTTAATCTTATTTTGGTGGACAAATTTATTTAAAATAATATGTAATGGTCAAATTAATGAGTAGGATAGAGAAAATCAAGTGGGTTCCATGAATAGTGTACAGTGGTCTCTTAACCATTGTGGAGAAAAAAAGGGGGTGTCTCTTAAGTGGTCTCTTAAGCTGAGGTGGAAGAGAGAGAGGGAGAAAAATAATATATTTAATTGGTAAGAGACCGGTAGCGGTCTCTACCACTGCCCATGACCTAACAATGTTGCTTCAGGTAGCAGGATGGGCCATCCCATATATGGTGAAGGTGTCCCGGGGGGAGGGGGGGTCTCAGTGTTGAACTGTACACAATCTCCCGCAAATGCCCAGTTTTCTGTGATTCTATCCTAGAAACACTTCAGAGTGATCCCAACCTTGATTTTTGAAGCTCTATCCTTTTTACATGAAAACTTATTACCACAATTAATGTTGTTTGGTTATTTTTAGCTTATCCCCCCTATTCAGTGATGTTTCAATTTTATGTACATATTTTAAGACTTTTTGGGATCACTTTTGAGCTCTTTTGTTGTCAAGAGCTTGTGTTTTACCTTGAAATTCTCTTATGGGAGGTAAAAGCAACTTTTGCGCTATTTTACCTTTTCTAAGTGGATTTTGTGTGATAAGGAAACAACATCAAGACTTGAAGACCGAAGGCCTTTAAAGATCACCTTTTGAAGACTTTGAGGACTTGCTTTGAAGATTTGAAGACTTTAAGAATGGAAGAAACTTGCTATGAAGAAAGAGAGTTTGAGACTAAGAGAAGAAAAAGAAGACAAGTTCTGTTCCGGCCTCCCATCGCGAGCCGCGATAAACCCGTTGCGGCTCACGGTGAACGTGTGGCCAAAAAATATTTGTCTTTCTTTTTGTACTATAAATAGCAGTCTATCTTTTCTCTTTCCTCACTTCTTCTTCTCTAGGATTTTCATAGCAAAACCCCAGGTTTTCTCTCTTTTTCATCTTGTTTTAATCTCTAATCTATGTTTGAATTGTTGGTGATAATTAGCATGGGTTTTGGTAGCTAAAATAATCTCTTGGGAGCAATTTATTGAATCTTCCAAACTTATATATGTAGTAAGATTCTTGATTTTACTCATTTATGAACATTTGTGGGAAGACATTTATTGTGTCATTAATGATATGTTTTGCTTCATTTATATCATGGATTGTTTATATGATTGAAGTATTAGGGTGTTAGGAAAGTTGCAAATTTCTTGACTCTTTTGTCACAAAAATCTAAAAACATGAACTTAGAACTTCTAGTGTATAATGTGTTGCAATTCTTGCTAGATAAGCATGTTAATGTGGATTATTCTCATATTTGTCATATAGATGCAAAGAAAGGTGAACCTTGAATGTGGTTTGTTCTAGGGTTATCCTAATAAATGCTTTATTTGGTTAAATGACTATATCTTTGGTAGAAGACTTGTTGCTATCAAATCTGTGGTCCCTCATGTGAAATACTATTGATGAAATGCCTTTATGGTGTAGTTTCCTAAAGTGATTGTTAATGAGGTTTGTAAAATGTCGTTGTTTGTATTTGCAAATTACTAGTAAGAAGGAATGAATGTGGATCTTCGATTGGGAATTAATAGCATTTCCCGTAGGCAATAAATGTTAATGAGTAGATGAATCTATGATCTATAAGAAGTTTGGAAGTGGAAGTCGATTGCCCCCAAGGCTCCGCTAATTGTTGATTTAATCATCTTTTCAGTTGTTGCATGATTAGCATTGTTCTCTTACTTTGCTAGTTGTTATCTTTAAATTCATAATTTAGGACAAAACCCAACCAACACCCCCCCCCCTTATATGCTTATATATATATATGATTATATCTAGTATGTTTCTTGCTATATATGTGTAAACACTTGAAAAGATCCCTCTTCTTCGTGGACGACCCCGGCTTTCCATTATCTACTTAATTGTAGATAGCAAGCATTAGGGTTTATAAATATTAATTTTGAGAGGTACGGCGATGACCTCCCAAATTTTGGCCCGCTTCCGAGGAAGTGACATTTATTTTTAAGTGCTTTGGCATATTATGTGTGATTATGTGCTAGTTATAAATATTTGTTAGTTTGCTTTTATTTTGTTTTCTTAGTTGACTTGCCATTTTTTCTTGGCTTGGATACGTATTGTTTGAGTTCTTGGTGTATGGTTCGTACGCGATCCTCTTCACAAGAACCCCTACACTACGACCTCGAGTTAGAGTTTAATTTGAAACGGGCTAGGAGGCTTTTTTTTTTTGGAAAGTATGAATAACACCCCTCCTAGTGACCTTTTTGTGGATACTTCTACTTCTATGGAGCATCAACATGAGCATGAAGATGAGAATCCGGGAGGAGGGCCTCAACATCCTCCTCTCCAAGGAAGAGCTCTTCCTCTCAAAGGAAGGGAGATTCCTTTGGGGCAAGTCTTATTGAGGGACATTATGGATCCCAACCTTAACCAATAACTAATGTGCATTGAATATCCTTTGGTTGGATTGAATGGGCACTTCGAGCTCAAGACCGTGTTTATAAACATGCTACCTATCTTCCTTGGTAGGCAAGGGGAAAATGCCAACAAGCATCTCACTGAGTTCCATTTCTTATGTGGTGGTACGGTCCCCTATGGAGTAGATGAAGACTTCTACAAGTTGAAGGCATTCCCATTCATATTATGGGATGGTTCAAGGGATTGACTCCATTACCTACCACCCAAGAGCATCAAAAGTTGGCTAGACATGAAGATGAAATTTCTAGCCAAGTACTTCCCGGCCTCAAAATTTTCCGCTTTGAAGGACATCAAAAACATCCTCCAATGGCATGAAGAGTCTCTTTTCGACTATTGGGAGAGGTTTAAGAAGCTTCTCGCGAGTTGTCCTTACCACAACTATTCGGAGGGAGACTTGGTCTACTATTTCTAAAATAGTCTTCTTAACGAAGACCAAAGACTAGTGAGGAGTTCTTGTGGTGGTACCCTTGGGAACAAGATTTCAATGGAGGCTATGCAATTATATGAGGAGCTAGTTGATGATTCAAGGAACTTTAGCTCGAGGGCCAATTTAAGAAGAAGAAATACAATGACCAAAAGTGACCCTTCTAACAGTGGAAAGCTTGAGGACCAAGTCCCGGCCCTTCTATGATGAAATCCTTGATGACCAAGCCCGAAAATGTGCAACATGTTAAATCTTGTGAAATTTGTTTATCGCCGCATCCTACAGACGCTTTCTGTACTTTGCAAGATGATTATGTTAAGGAGGTGAGTGCCATGGGGTATCAAGGTATGCAAGGCTATCAAGGCAACCAAGGCTATCTAGGGAATCAAGGGTACCAAAATTGGTCGTAAAATTTGGGTAATCGTGATAACCCAAATCTCCGATATGGAAACCCTGAAGGAGGTTAAAACACTCAACCGTATTACCCTCCACAACAATAATATTGGCCACCTCAACAACAATATCAAAGGCTTCAAGACAATCCCCGGGACCAAGGAGAGACCACGAGTTTAACAAAAGATGAGGTGATGCAAACCATTCATCGGTTGAGCATGTGAGTGGAGAAAGGCAAAAAATTCCAAGATGAAGTTAAGGCGAGCATCAAGAACTAACAAAATTTAAGTGAGTCAAATAGCTCAAATGGTGAAATGGATGGAGGCCCGGGAAAATGGAAAACTTCTCTCCCAACCGGAGATCAACCCTCGACAAAATGTAAGTGCAATCTCATTGAGAAGTGAAAGGGAAGTGAAGGAGCCCCAAGCAAGGGTTGTTGTTAAGCAGATGGTTGAAAAAAAGAAGACCTTGAAAAAAAGTCCAAGGAGTTGGCCAAAGAGAGAAAAGAAGAAGAAATTGAGGTGGGTAATTTTGTGCCCAGACCGAGATCAAATCCGGAAACCTCATCCCCACCGCACAAGAAGTCAAGAGGGGCAGAGATCTCTATCTATGTGCCGGAACCACCATTTTTGGAGGCATTAAAGGATAGGAGGACCAAGGAGGACACCAAGGACATTTACAAAGTCTTTTGTAGATGCGAGATAAATATTTCACTCTTAAATGCTCTAAATCAAGTTCCTAGGTATGCTTAGTTTCTTAAGGAATTGTGTACCTTCAATAGGAAATAACAATTGAATAGTATGAAAAAGAGTGTGAAGAGTGAATATGTCTCCACCATGTTTGATGATAAAATGCCCCCTAAATGTGATGATTAGGGAATGTTTACAACACTTATGAGATAGGAGGCAAATGTGTTAACAAGTCCATGTTAGAATTATGTGCATATTTCAATGTGATCCCATATTCCTTGTATGAAAGTCTAAATCTAGGCACTTTGCACAAAACCGGGGCTATTATCCAACTAGCCGATCACTCTAGCACATATCCAAAAGGTATTGTGAAGGATGTGTTGGTTAAAGTGGATTCTTCAACATTCCCCATGGACTTTTATGTTCTTCAAATGGGAGGTGACAATAATGCTATACCTATTCTTTTAGGAAGTCAATTTCTTAAGACTTCAAGGACCATAATTGACGTGCATAAAGGAACATTGACCATGGAATTTAATGGTCGGAAGGTAGAATTTGACACTAATAATTCTATTGATCATTCTAGTAGATACCATTCTTACCAAGCTATTCATGTTATTGATGATAAAGAGCAAGATGTAGTTGAGCCCAAAGATGATAATTCCTTAAATGTTGCCATAGATAATGTTTTGAGTGGTGCTTTGATTTCAAATGTTGTAAGTACTAACTTGAAGGAAAACAACAATGGCGAATACACTCTTCGAAAAGCAACATCCAACACTTTTCGTGTGTCCATGGGTAAGCCAATAAGGGTGGTTCTCCCTTTTTCTCTTGAGAAGACTTTGGTGGAATAATGCAAACCACCACCGAAAGCTCTTAAATGTTCATCCCTTGGAGAAGGAGAGAAACCCCCGAATGCTCACGTGGGTTGAGATCACCATGGAATAAGAAGGTGAGTTGTTGGAAATATTGAAAGAACATGAAGAAACCCTAAGCTATTTGTAGAAGGTTTTGTTGAGGGATGATGTGAATCCCAATTGTTTTGACCCAGATCGGGGAAAAGAGACTGATCATCTCAGTTAATTTTGTGAGTAAGCTCCAAGAAGGGGAGTAAGTCGTGCCGACAACGTTAAATAAACTTGGTTTTAATCATCCCGATCGTCATTCTTGACTTTCCGTTGATGTTGTTTGATTTTGAGTTTTTGTCGTTAATTTCTATACTTTTCTTTGTTCTATTGACGGTGTGTTTTTCTATGATTTTGTAGCAAATTAAGGCACAATAAAAAGGCCATGGATAAAGGAGGAAAAGCTTGTACAATTGGTGCCAAGCATGTGTATCCATTGCGAGTCACGACCATTACATCGCAACTCACGATAAGATCAAGGGGTTCTCACAAAATATGAGCTCTTGGGCTCAAGATGTCGCGACTCGCAATGGTCCTGACACGACTCGCAATGTGACATGCGATGGTTCATTGTAAGCCGCAACGGTTTGGTCGTGACACGCGACCAAGCCAGGAAGATTTTTGAAAATTAAAGCTTCTCAAGGTTCAGATATTGCGAGCTGCGACATACCAATCACGGCTCGCGACAATAGAGTTGACTTCAATTTCCCCGTTGACTCCCCATTGCAAGGACTCACGACTGATGTACACTACCATTTTAAAGAACGGGCAGTACCCATTCTTCTTCTTTACCCCTTCATTTCTCCACATCATCGCCACCATTTCCTCTTCCTCAACAATTTGCCTCTACTCAAAACCATCCACCAAACCACCACAAATCTATTGCACATCTATAACCCATTATCCTTAGCCTCTAAATCCTCCACAAACTCCCACAAATCTACCAAATTTGTGAAAATCCCAAACCCCAATTTTTGGGAATTTCTTTAATTTGGGCACAATAGATCGTGGGCTTCATTTTTTCTCCTCCCTAAGCTTGTAAGTGGTACATTCCGTCACTTTCTTGTGCTTGAATTGTGATTATGTTATATAATTTGTTCTTGTGGATATTGTGTGGATTGTATGTGATATTTATTGAATTAGGATTGTTGAAACTTTGTATATTTTTGTGTTTATGGGCTTATGTCGATACGAGATATGTTCGTAGTGATTTTCTCGTATTGGTGTTGTGCTCTCATTGTGCTTGTATTGTTTCTTAAGTTTAGGATTTGGTTGGGGCTTGTGTTATAGATTGGACATATTGGCTTGTTGAACTTAGTTGATAGTTGTATGCAATGTTATCATGCTTAAGGTAGTTTAGCTATGTAACTTAAATGTTAACGTTGTGAACGTACTAATGGTAGCTAACCTAGTTAGGAACGATTGTGATCATAGGATAAAGCATATGAGATCTTCAGCTAGGTGACAACCTCAATGAGTGGGAAATGTTGGCACCAGCGATTATGTCCTTGTTTTTGTTAGGTATTCAATACAATTATGGACCATACTCAAACTAGTCTAGCCTATGCTTGTGCTTATGTCATGCTTTTGGAACTTGTAATATTGGTTTGACTAGTTTAGGGTTGATTTTGATTTTCAAATATTGCATATGTTTATATTCTTGAAAGTGTTAACATGTTAAAAGTGACATGAACTCTATATGTAATTATGGATGATGCTTAAACTAGTTTCGCTTGGACTTAAGTGTTAGAATTTTTGAAATGTTGAGATTATCTAAACTAGTTTCAAAAATACTTATGATTCCAACATATTACATATATTCTTATTCATTTGAAATGTTTGTTGTGGTTGTTAGACATGGCCCCTACCAAGAGACCTTGGGCTCCTCCCCAAGGTGCACGAACTACAGCTCCACCTCCACCTCCGCCACCGACTCAGAAGCCAAACCTTATACTTCCTCCTCTTGACTGGTACATGGGTTTGACCCGGATCACTGGGTTTTACGCAGATATATGAGATGTCCTAGTTACCCAAAAGTTGATGGAGACGAGCTTCATTGACCAGACAACACTTGATACTCTCAGGCTGCTAGAGCCAGTTCACTGCCTCCTCGGTAAAGGAGGGTTAGAGGGTTTTATGAACAAGAGTGCCCCCACTTACCAATGCTACATGCTGGAATTCCTATCCACTATCAGGATAAGTGGTACGAGAGACGATGAGACCTATGAGAGGTACATTTGTTCCATTTGGATGATGTATCTTGGGAGATGACAGTCTCAGATATCGAGGGAGCATTTGGGTGGGTGACAGCAGAGATCCGGGCAAGGCTGGACCCAGCGGCCTAAGAGCGCCCAATTGAGAAAACACATGCTCTTCTAAAGAAGAATTAATAGGAGGCAGAAGAACTCCCATGAAAAGAGTAGTGTCATCACCCATCTCGCACTCTGTTTTGTACACCGGTTCTTAGCAGGCACAGTCTTATGTTCGTTAGAGCTGACGAACGTGCCCGAAAATGATATTCATTTCCTATGGGATCTGACGAGTGAGGGGTTGGGATATGGAGTCTGGGCTTAGTTAAGGATGAAGAGGGTTCTCGAGTTAGCCAAGAAGCCAAAGAGCAAGATCAGTGTAAGAGACATGATTACACTCTTAGCGGAGCGCTTGGGATTAGTTGCACTGACTATATTACCACGCTTGGGGAAACATACATCATACCTCATCACTATTGAGAGGTTGGGGCGATTCAACATGGTCAGCACCACACAGGTCCCAGGATTATACCACTGGAAATATGGGGCGGGGAATATCATCTTTATGACACTGCCTCAGTGCAACAGGACCAAGTTGGAGCTTGATACACATTTGGAGGATTTATCTATCCAAGCCGACGCTTCTTTTAGGGAGGAGTTTGAGCGAGAGCTCCAGAACATACCCCCACTTCCAGCTCTGACTGATAAGGGCGTCTTACCGTCCAGTGAGCAGCAGGGTGAGCACCATTCTCCACCAGAGACCGAGCCTATGTAGGAGGATCATGTGCCACCTCATTTCCCTCAGCCTCCTCTCAACTTTTATGAGTGTATGATGCAGACTATGAAGGATGGATTCCGCCACCCGGACAACATGATATTAGAGCACAATGTTTTTGTCTCCCAGAGTTTGATAGATATGGATGAAGAGATTGACCATTTGTCATTCTGCATTTATGAGATGCAGTCTAAGTCTGGTGGTACCTCAGGCCCTGATGCCGGAGTGGAGAGGCGTAGAGCTTGGTGCCAGAGGAACACTGTTTGGATTGCCCACTATCAGCATCGCTACTTTGGTGATGGTGGTTCATCCTCATAGCAGTAATTGTGAGCTATATTTTCTTGTACCCCCCATACTTAGGTTTGTATGTTTTTGCCCTGTTTTGACTACATTGAGGGCAATGTAACATTTTAAGTGTAGGGAGGGGTAGTACTGCTTTCACTGTTTTGCGTTTGGATTTTTTCCCCTAGATTTGAATGATTTTGATACTTTTCTTTGTTTTGGGGATGTTTTTCACTTGATATACTTGATTTCTTAGCTTTGACATGTGAAAGCTTTTTTCTACTTTTTATTGGAAACACACGGAAAAATGAATTTGTTTTTGAAAAATTTGAAAAAAATAGAAAATGAAAAAGAAAAAATTAGAATCCCGTTATGTTAAAAACCCAAGAGGGAAACTTAGGCAACATTGGGGGCCCGGATATGTTGAAAATACGAGAGGGAAACCTTGGCAAAAGTGAGAGGCTAAATGTGCGAAAAAAGGTGAGATGTGAGCCAAAGAAATATGATGTGTGGCTAGGATGAAAACCCGAAAGGGCACCTAGGCAAAATGAGAGATATAGAGAGAAAAGAAAAACAAATGCTATGATTTCACTCATTTGCCGGTGTTGGAGTCATAAGGTTGCACTTGCTATATGGATGGATCGGGTTGCTCAACATTTTGATACCTCTTGGGATTGGTAAATTTAGCGGGGAAAATGAAGTAAGTTGTGAAATTCTTGATTGTTGATATACTTCGTTTTTAGGATGATATATTGGTATAAAGAAAAGTATGTGTTTGAACTTCATGCATGCTTTTGGCTTCACTTTGTGCCATTGGATTTGGGATTGTCAATTCGGGACTTAGAGATGTTTTCATGGATATAAATGAATTGATAGGTATATATGGTTTGGGTAGATTTAGGAATAGGGGTTGTGGGTAACTTCTCATTTGATCTTAACTTTGGGATGTGTGATATTGAGATTTTTGCGAGGTAAGGATTTGGGGAAATAGTAGTTAGGATGGAATATGTGGATTCCTTCGTGTGCTTGAATCTTTTCTTACTCGAGGGTGAGTAAGGTTTAAGTGTGAGGAGGTTTGATGTGTCCATTTTATGTGCACATTTTGGGACTTTTTGGGATCACTTTGAGCTCTTTTGTTGTCAAGAACTTGTGTTTTACCTTGAAATTCTCTTAGGTGAGGTAAAATCGACTTTTGCGCTATTTTACCATTTCTACGTGGATTTTGTGTGACAAGGAAACAACATCAAGACTTGAAGACCAAAGACCATTGAAGATCACTTTTTGAAGACTTGCTTTGAAGATTTGAAAACTTGAAGAATGGAAGAAACTTGTAATGAAGAAAGAGTGTTTGAGACTAAGAGAAGATAAAGAAGACAAATTCTATTTCTGGGCTCCCACAGCGATCCGTGATAAACACGTCGTGGCTCACAATGAACGTGTGGCTAGAACAGATTTGTCTTTCTTTTTGTACTATAAATAGCATTCTATCTTTTCTCTTTCCTCACTTCTTCTCTTTCGCGATGTTCACAGCAAAACCCTAGGTTTTCTCTCTTTTTCATCTTGTTTTCATCTCTGATTTATGTTTGAATTGTTGTTGATAATTGGTGGGTTTTAGTAGCTAAACTAATCTCTTGGGACCAATTGATTGAAGCTTCCAAACTCATGTAGTGAGATTTTTGATGTTGCTAATTTATGAACATTTATGGGAAAGCATATATTGCGCCATTAATGATATGTGTTACTTTATTTATATCATTGGTTGTTTGAGAATAGGAATTGTTTATATGATTGAAGTCTTAGGGTGTTAGGAAAGTTGCGAATTTCTTGACTCTTTTGGCATGAAAACCTAAGAATGTGAACTTAGAACTTCTAGTGTACAATGTGTTGCAATTCTTGCTAGATAAGTATGTTAATGTGAATTGTTCTCATATTTGTCATACAGATGCAAAAAAAGGTTGAACCTTGAATGTGTTTTGCTCTAGGGTTATCCTAATAAATGCTTTATTTGGTTAAATGACTATGTCTTTGGTAGAAGACTTGTTTTTATAAAATCTATGGTCCTTCATGTGAAATGCCATTGATGAAATACCTTTATGGTGTAGTTTTCCTAAAGTGATTATTAATGAGGTTTGAAAAATATCGTTGTTTGCATTTGGAAATTAATATTAAGAAGGAATGAATGTGGATCTTCAATTGGGAAGTGATAGCATTCCTCGTAGGTGATAAATGTTAATGAATGAGTGGATGAATCTATGATCTATAAGAAGTTTGGAAGTGGAAGTCGATTGCCCCCAAGGCTCAGTTAATTGTTGATTTAATCATAATTTTAGTTTTTGTTGTTGTATGATTAGAATTGTTCCCTTGCTTTGCTAGTTGTTGTCTTTCAATTAATAATTTAGGACCAAAACTACCCCCCCCCCCATTTACATGCGTATATACACACACACACACACACATATATATATATATATATATGCTTATATCTTGTATATTTCTTGCTATATATGTTTAAACACTTGAAAAGATTCCTCTTCTTCGTGGACAACCCCTACTTACCATTATCTATTTAATTGTAGATAGGAAGCATTAGGGCTTATAAATATTAACTTTGAGAGGTATGTTGACGACCTCCCATTCAGCCACTTATACTGGAGAAAAATGTTCCAACCACAATTCAGTGCAACACCAAGAGTTGAGAAGTGTCCCACTATAGAAATACAACCAGTAAGACATTGAACCCAAAGGGCTGGACGAAATCCATTGAGGAAATAACCCAGGTATCGAAGATGTTGCTTTCTTCGAGCTATGGAGTCCACCGAGAGGAAGATTGTTTTCAAAGACATCAAACTCAGATCCATCTTGTGTTCTGCTCCCCCCTCCTCCCCCAGTGCTTGATATAGGGTTTTCTAAGTTCAGGTCAACAATGATATTTCATTTAGTTAAACATTTTAATATTTTAATAAAACCTTGAGTATTATTAATTTTAAGGAGTGTGGACTTTTAAGTTTTATTATTTGAATTTTGCTTCATTTTAATTTTTTCTAAAATAATAGTAGTAGTAATATTCATATGTATGTATGAAACTGAATCAATGTCTGAAAAACTCAAATTGAATTTGTGCATAGAGATATTTTTTAATTAGAAATTTTCACACCTCACAAACTGACGCCGGACACTATTAATTCTCCCATTGTCTGAACCTAAAACGAATTAACATATTGCTAACATCAGCTTCATAAACCACAATCGGCATTGAACTTCCCATAAAACTATGTTTTGATCAAGCCGAAATGAGGCCGATATAAGATGTTTGGCTGGTTGAGTTTCCCAAAAATTCGACATCTGTATCTTATCGTTGTGGTATCATAATGATCAGACACAGAACCAGCAGTGAACAAGAGGGATACTCCCTACCTTCATACATTTTTTAATGTTCTCAGACACCAGTTATGATTTGAATCTCCTTACAAAGATTTTTTTGATAAATGTTTAGAAGCACTCTTCAATTGAGGGATCAAAGCACCTTTTTTAACTAAAGAAAACACACTCGAATACAATGATGAACACAACTTGATCATCAGTGACACAAGACCTATTCCACGAACCAAGCACCACTTGCATGAATTCAACATAAAGAACGCAAGTTCTAAGCACTAAATCAAAAATAAAAAACCCAATGGTTAAAAATTTTGAAGCAAGAAGTTTAAACTAAAAAATGTGATGTATTTGATTGATGAAAGGTGATTAAAACAGTTGAAGAACACCCCCTATTTATAGGTATAGGTTTGTCTGTTACAAGACATGATTTGGTAAATCTTGACAGAAAATGGAATGACTTATGGTAGCTTTAAGAAGCTAAACCATATCAAACTAAATTACCTTATTTAGACATAATCTTGGCCGAATTCAGGAGCTAAACCCTAGCCAAATTCCGCTTTATCCTATCTTATCAAATGTTATCTAATCTTATCTAATCATATCAATCTAATCATATTTCAATTGATCTTCTAAGACCAAAATAAAGCCATGAATTATCTCGAACTTGGCCAAGATGGCAGAGATATTCATGGGAAAAAAATACAAAACCTAAAGTAAGAAATCTGTAAACTATTGTTGAGCCAACCCGCTTAATGAAGGTCTAGTCGGTTCTTTTAAGACGCTTCATTTGTCTTAATCTTCATGAATTTAATCCTTAGAAACAAGAATGACATTCATCCAACATATTCTCTTGTGATCTTTGAATCTTCATCACGAATTTTATTTATAAATTCATTCAAGATTGTATCTCTAAGTTTCTTCCTTGACCGAGTCATAGAACCTGCCAAATCACTTAGATGATCTCTAACATGACCTTTTAATGTTTGATCAAGCCTTGGTTTGTCCTCATCCATGGAGTTAGCTTTAATATTCATATCATTCCCACAATGGTTGAAAGGTTTCATCCTTAAAACGGAATCATCCTCAAAAGTATATGGAGATAAATCAACAACATTGAACTTAGCACTAACCCCATAGTCGCCAGGAAAATCATTGTTGTAAGATTTTCAATCAAATGTTCAAGGACTTGAAAAGAACCATCACCATATGGACTCAACTTAGATTTACGAGCATCATGAAACCTTTCTTTGTAAAGATGTAAATAGACCCAGTCACCTCGTTCGAACCTCATCACTTTTCGGCCATAGTTTGCCCTCTCCGCATATTGAGAATTTGTCCTTTCTATACTTAACTTAACATTCACGTGTAGTTGCTTCATGAAACATATTTCTTCTCTCCATCAAGTTTCTTAACATGTTTGAGATTCAGAGGAATAAGATCAAGTGGAGTAATAGGTAGGAAACCATAAACAACTTCAAATGGAGATAAAGAAGTAGTAGAATGAATAATTTGATCATAAGCAAGCCCTTCTATCAGAATGCAAACATCCCAATTCTTTGAGATTGTATGAACTAAGGCATGGAGAAGAGTTCCCCAATGTACGGTTAGTGACCTCCGTTTGCCCATCAGTTTGTGGATGACTTGAAGTGGAAAACAAAAAATTCTTACCCAACTTCCTCCATAATGTATTCCAAAAGTAGGATAAGAACTTAACGTCGCGATCAAACACTATTCTTGTAGGTATCCCATGTAAACGACCAAACTCTTTAAGAAACAAGGCTGCCACATGCTTTGCATCATCAGTTTTTCTACAAGGAAAAAAGTGTGACATTTTCAAAAAATGATCAACCATAACAATGATAGAACATTACCTGGTTGAGATCGTGGCAAACCAAGGAACAATTCCATGAAGATATCAAACTACAAATGTGTAGGAACTAGTAAGGGAATGTAAAGTCCATGAGGCTTAGTAGTTGACTTAGCCTTCAAGTATTCAATATAAGTTCTACAAATCTTATCAACATAAAGTGCCATCATGGGCCAAAAGAAGAGCTCATGCAACAAGTTATGCATTTTAAGTGCACCAAAATGACCCATGAGTCCCTTAGAATGAGCTTTTCAAACAAGTAATTTATCCATTAAACATTGAGGTATGATCTGCACTCGTAGGGTCGTTCAATCCCACAAGTGCAAGGGATAATGCAAAGTTCAAGTGTAGGGGCGAGAGTAGTGAAACACATAGGAGTTTTTTTTTATCTTGAGATTCCTTTGTGTTTTTGGTATTGATTCGTTTTGGGGTTGCTTTGGATGCATTTTGGTGGTGTGTTTTTATCCTTAGGGTACTATCTCTTTGTAATTTGGTTGTTTGGGGGATGTGTTTGGAAACTTTTGGTGGTGTAATTTTTTTTTTCTTATCATCATGTAGTATGAAGCCCATCTTTGGGGCATTTTGTACTACACCAAAAAATTTTAAAATTTTAAAAAATGAAAAAAATACCCACTAAGTTGGAAACCCGAAAGGGCAACTTAGGTAACAATGGGAAAAGCTTGGATAGGCCGAAAGACCTAGCTAAAAATGAGCTAGGCACAAATAGGTTGGAAAATCAAAGCAAAAATGAGAGGCCGTGTGGAAGAATGTGAGAAGTGAGCTCAACATGTGTGAAAGCTAGGATGAAACCCCGAAAGGGCTCCTATGTAAGATGAGAGAAATTGAGAGAAAAGGGAAACTAAGTTGAGGATCCTTTGGCATTATCATTGGTTGTAAATAAGTTGAGGATCTTTTGAATTGTCCTTAGTTACAACCATGTTGAGGATCTTTTGAATTATCCCTGGTGATTTTTCGGCAACATCTCTTGGATTGCTTTTGGCGGACTATTTGGTTGAGTAATCTAGTTCAACACTCATCATTTTTGCTTACCTTTTTCTTCACAAGATTTTGGGTGGTTAGGTTACTTTAGCTTCGTCGGGGAGGGTGAGAATTATGAGATTCTTACAATCTTTGGGGGAACTAGGGTAGCTTGGGTTTAAGTTGAATGCATTTGCTAACTTATATTTGCATGCTACATTTCTCTAAGATCTTTTCTCATTTTTGTTTACTCGAGGCCGAGTAAAGGTTTGAGTGTGGGGGGATTTATATGCACCATATTGCATGCGTTAACCAATGCATTCAACACAAGTGTTAGTATATTTTACTTGGTTTATTGCTAGTTTTAGTTAGCTTTACACGAGAAAGGGTTTAGATGACCATTATTGGTTTTCTTGTCTAAATCTTGAGTTTTGAAGACTTAATTGAATCTAATGGATACTTTGTATTCACGAGAACCTAGATTTTCATTTGTAATCCTACTGGTAAATTGCTCGTTAATATTTCAGCATCATTTTGTAGAAGGCTACTCACAAGAATGGTAGAATATATTTGAAAACTATTTGCAAGGATGGTAGTTAATAACAAGGCCATAGACATAAAGTGTGGTAGTAGATAGAATTGAGCTAGGAAAGATGGAGTTGAATTTCAAAGAGGTTAAGAATAGAAGACGGCATCAACCGGCCGAATCAGTCGGCCGGCCAACCGACCGGTACAAAGCTAGCACGGCAAGTGTCGGGGTCTCAAGCATGGCCCGTGCCACAACCCTCAGCACGGACCATGCCAATTAGTGTTGCATGTGTCCCCATGTCTCCAAATTCACTCCAAAATTGGCTAAGTATGGGCACAAGCCATGGCGTTTCTCACGGTCTGCATCGATCCAAGTCCAAAATGTGAAGACCAGCTTGCGGGGTTTGAAGAATGACATGGGCCATGCCATTTTACTGAGCAATGAGTGCCTCTAGCCGACGGCCTGCACCAAACAACATGGGGCATGCGATCAAAAGTGTCAAAACAAGGCTCCAATCGGCGGTCTATGCCGGGTGACATGGTATGCGCCAGCACAAAGCAAATGGGCCTGTGCCAGACCAAGTAGCCCGTACCAGCACAAAGCACATAGGTCATGCCAGATTGGCGGCTCACACTAGCACGAAGGCAACCTTGCTGGCACAGACCGTGCCATTCTCCACTGGCCGTGTCAATTGCGGCTACTAGGGTTTTTTTGGCCTATTTTGGGCCTATTTCAAGGCCCAATTCCCTACTACTATATATATGGACCTATGTCTACTAGGCTTAAGTTTATGCTCATTTTTAGACTTCAAGAGTAAGGTAGAGAGAGAAATGAGCTCTTTCTTCTCTCTAGAATCTTTTCTTTTCTTCTCTTTATTTTCCCTTTTCCCAAAGGAATTGAATCAAATGAAATACTTGGGCTCAATGCTTAAGGAGTAGTTAATTTTCTTTGGGTAGTATTTGTATTCATGAAATGATTATGGTTTTTTGAGATTTATAGATTCTCCCATCTTTATGTCCTACGAATATTTGTGCTTGATTTATGCTTTCCACTCATGTGATATTTATGATATACCATTATTACGATGTATCCATACATGTATGGTAGTGTAATATCGTGCTAGGCTTCATTGCTATCTTGAAAGTGTTACATTATGGAATAGGTTTAAGAACACTGGGGAAATGAGTGCATTCATGTTACCTTGAGAGAATATCTTCGTATTTGTTAAACTATAATTCTAATTGGTTAGTTGTGTGAGAAATCACATTTTGGGCAGTCGATTCGGAAAATCCTAATGAGGGAAAACCCTTGGCTTACTCTGATCGATTAGCATGATTTTTTGTAGCAACTAGAGTTGTGCCAACTCTAGAGTCATCACAAGGTATCATTTCCTTTGCTCTCTAGGCCTAGGGATTGAGATCCATAGATGAGTGTTCCAGATGTAATACCATTACTTTCATATCTAACAGTTGTGACCTAAGCGAGGCATTGCCCTTTTAGGCAGGTTTTGTTCCTCTAAGCTGGGGCGCGTTAGCATTGGGAGTGAGATGACAGGGATGATCTGTGGAGTCCTAGGATTAGAGTGTATCCCTAATTACAGAGACCGTGAGATATGCATGTATTGGTGGTAATTACCTCGTGTGACAAACGAAGGGAAATACCAGGCTATCTTCAGAATATGTGCGTAAGCATAAGATAGGTTTATATGTTTGTATGTGAATGAGTCGATGATAAGAGTCATTTATCAACCATGTACGCAAATACCCCCAAATGCTAGTCTATATAGTTTAATTTTGTGTGATATCATATGCTTGTAGTTATTAGTTGAACCCCCCTAACCCGTTTTGCAATATTTAGCTATTTCTAACATACCTACAGATTGACAACCCGTACGTGGTTCTGTGTAGTTGACTTTTGGACATCTAGCATCTATGTGGACAAACCCGGCATTACCAGTAACTACCCTATAGGTAGCTTAGTAGTAAGTTTTGGAGCTGAATATAAATTTTATCTTTGACTCTTTTGAACGCCCTCCGCTCACGTTAGCTACTCATCATTTGTTAACGACCCCGAGTGAAGGTGGGTCAGTTCCGAATTGGAAATTGATTTCATAACCGTGACTAATGGAGTTTATAATGTAATCGACATTTGTTTCAAAATTGAAATTGTCCTAAAGATGCACATCAGTGAGAGGTTAGAAAGCAGTTCAACTGCCTTGTAATAAAGTGACATCATTTATTACAATAACCGTCTCCCCATTCCCATATAAGCTTAAAAGATGCACTCCTCCCCTTTCTCTGAAACCCTTGTTCGCTTGCATGTTCCAAAAATAGTTCAGTCCCTTATCTGCTATCACAGATTTGCTGTGGGGGATTCACCAGTAACACAATATGGTGACATCCATGACCTTCCCCATTGTAATTTTCTCCAAAACTCCACCACCATATTCCTCAACCTCTTTCAAACCTTCCCACCACCGCCACTTGCACCTTATCTCCACCACATATCATAGTCCCATCTCATTCGTCGCCTTGGAATCCCCATTGTGCAACATCTCCCATTGTGTTTCACTCATTGTCCGGAGTGGCAAGAGCCTGGTCATTGTGCCTTGGAAAGGGCGGCTGAAGGTGGTTGAAAGAGCTGGGGTTAGGATTAACTTTGTTCATCCGTAGGCTGCCATAGAGATGTATTGGACTTGAAAAGACAAAGGTAGTTGGAGTCGTTGTTTTTGTTAATACATGTGTGTTTTTTTTGTAATGTGTAGTTCTAGATTCTTGATTAGTATGAATATTTTGTTTTTTTATTTGATTAATATGATATACACCACAAATATATGTTCTTTTTGTCGATTCCTTTTAGTTAATACTTATTAAATATTTATTTGTAGGCTTCATCGACAGACATTTGGTTAATGTTTAATTAGTGTTGTCTGGAAACTACGGTAAAGGTTCAGATGCCAACCCTTGAGAATCCGCAAGAGTCATCAACATGACGTAGATGTTTAGGGGACTGCCTCCAACATGTTATCTCTTTATTTTTTTTAAAAAAATATTCATATCATTTGGCATGTTGTAGGTTGATAGAGCATTTTGTATAACTTTGGAATTTTCTTTGCAGTGTAGAAGTTTTTGGAGAAGTCTATATTCTTCCATCCACTGTTGGATGAACAAGGTTTAGAAGGCAATGGCGTGGAGTATTGGAAGGGTTTTTTTTAAGCCAAGTATGGCTTTAGTCACACATACCTCCAATTAATGTATATGTATTTAGTTAGACAAACCTCCCAAAATATCTAGTAGTTTAGGTTCATGAATTTCAACTTAACCAAACCCTTAAAACTAGTTCAAGTTAAGGCACTGCATACAAACATTTAGTAACATTATGGCATGAAAATCCCTTAAGTACTTTTACATTTAACTTACATTTGATTAGTTTACTTTAATACTAAGGCTTGCTATTTATTCAAGTTTAGTCACATTTCCTTTGTCTACAGTAATAAATTCAAGTTTTGTATATTTTTCAAGTTGAAATGCACTTCATGTCTACATTAAAGTTTAATATGTTTTTCTCATTTTGTCTTATAATTATCTTTGTGTTACAATTTCTTTATTAGTTTCAGAAATTACTCAACCGTGTTACTTATTTTGGATATGAAATGCATTTAAGAATACATTTTTGTTGCTTTTAGCAACAATTTCCGAGAACATTATGATTTTGTATGTTTTGTCACAATGTCAGCCTTAAGAGGGTTGATTGCCTTTGCAATTTTGGAACTCGTTAAACTAATCAATTATTATAGAATAGCAACTATTCTGAAATATCAACCGGTAAAGGAATGCAGCAAACGCAAAATCTGATAAAATTTTGACTTTGCAAGATTTTGTAATTCTAACTCATGATCTGAAGTAATAAAATCTCCCCAAGCCAATGGGTACCTCATGCCGAATTTATTTCCAAAATCATAAATCTATCTTACCGATGTCTATTACACCTCGATAAGCTCGAATACCTTGTTCGAGTACAAATTTTCATTACCGGAAGTATTTTCTACGCATGATGATTTATTCTTTTTCCGATATCGAAAACATAAGAAGGCGGTTGAAATAATTAATACTAAGGCATTTGAAATGTTATGCAACACAATTTTGTAAGACGGTGTTATATCATCGTGCAACGAAGTGGTTGGAACTGCGGCAATGCCAGATGCAGCGGATTGAAAATGCCTTCCAAGTGCTCCTTTCACTGCCTTTAATTGCCCTATGTTGTATTAGCGTGATTGAGATACGTCATTGATGAGATATTTATGTATCATTGACGAGATATTAATGTATCATTGACGATATGTGTCATTCATATCATATTGAATAACACCTTTTATATTTATCATGGTATTAGAGCCAAAATTATGAAAACCTAAAAATTCCAAAAACCCTAAATCAGTTTGCCATCACTACCATGTCCTTCCTGCCATCGTTGTCGCTTCTAGTTTCTGCCACCGCCGCAAGGATTTCTGCTACCGCTACTCACCAATAAGTTATATTAATGGTTAGTTTTGCAGCTTTCCTAGAAGACGAAGATGTCGCTTGTGTCCTTGGAGTCACAATGCGCCGTCGCTGTTACTGCCGTTGTCGTTTCCATAGTTCCCTCTGACTTAATCGCCACTGCTTCTACCAATGTCGTCATACTATTTGCATCATTATGATCACCCTTGTCTTACTATTCGCTCAAAAATTTTGAAAGGTTATAATAATCGAGAATAGATCACTGCTCTTTGATTTAAGTAGCCATCTTGGTTTGTTTGAAGGCAACAAACTTTAGTCCTATCCGCTGCCTGGGCCAAGTTAATATGCCCACCCTCGGCTGATAACATCAGCTAGTCGACCCTCTATATCTATTTACCCTAACCATACACTATTTTCCTTCTGTCCGTGTTCTTGATTCCACCATTCTACCATGGCTAATTATTTTATCAATACCACTATTACTGTAGTTGAATACTGTTCTATTGCTTCCACTCTACTAATAGTGAATTTGAATACCATTCTACTGCCACCGCTACTACTAGTGTGGCTGCTACTACTACTACTAAAACTCAATCTCGTTCTAAGGATGACTTGTTTATTGAAACTCTTAACTAATAGTAATTTCATAATCTTATTAGCAAGTTGGGATTTCTTGATACTCATGCTCAAACTTGAAGAAAAGTATTAAGGCCGATATAGATGAAATCAATGGTGTAACCAAGGGGCGAGGGGGTGGCGGTGCAACCCTTAAGATTTGGAGACACAAAAATTAGCCCTAGGACGCCACCGGAATACATGGTTCTGTCACCCCTTTAACCAATTGCTTCACCCCTGGTTTCTTATCATAAAGTTGGAGAAAACAATGCTTGATTTGTTTTAATTTAAACTCAATACTTAAAAGATGCCGTTTATGCACTTGGTTTAGTAATAATAATTATTTTTTGCCTTAAGAACTCAAAATGACATCGTTTTGATTTGAGTGAAACTATGTCGTTTTGAGTTCTAGAGGCAAAAGAAAAAGAAGAAAAATTAGGGAGAAACTCAAATTGGGTTGATAAAAAGACTGGTCATAACCCCAAAATTAGAAAATCCCCCAATTACCTCGGTTCAGTTTACTCCTTATCTTCCGCCCTGTGGTGCCCAACCGCCTGTCAGACGCTGTCACACTGCGTGGTACAAAGCCAACCAATCCGCGCTGACACCAACGCTTGCAAGCCCACCATTGCAACTCAAACCTCCTTAACCCCTTTAAATTTTTAGTTCTTGAAGTTGAAATAAACAGCTTTGTGAATTTGGCTTTTTAAAATTTAAATGCTTTTAATTTTTAGGAGATTTGTGAATGCCGATCTGAGCTCGTTTTCTTCTCAATCAGAAATTTTCAAATTCTCCAAATTTAGAAAATCTCAATTCTTAGTTCGGTATATTTTTGACTATTTTATTAATTTATTAAATTATTCGATTAATTTTTAGGTATATATTGATTTCAGTTAAGTTATTCAGTTAATTTTATTGCAATTAGATATAAATTTATTTCGATTAGTTAAAAATTGATTTGTAACTGTGATTTTCAGTAATTTATTTTTTTAGGATTTCATTTATATTCTTCTCAATTCATTAGTTAACACGATATAATGTGTAATTACAATTTATTTCAATTTGAATGATTACTATTTGTTAATTTAATATTTATTTTTCATTTGCAATTAGATTTTAATTTGAAATGTTGAAGTTGAATTTAATTAAGTGAACATGAATTCTTTGTTTTCTTACCTTATTGTTGTTGTCGTCGTTTTGTTGATGTTGTAGTAATTATTTAATTGGAAAATATATTTTGTATTTGATGTAAAATAGGTTAAGGATAAGTCCTTAATTCGAGTAGTGGATCATCAATTTTTAAAGAGACTGGGTGAAACAAATGAAGAAAGACACAATGAGAAGGGTGGTGGAGGTTGGGCCTAGAAGGCACGACGGGTCGTATTTAATGGCAATATTTAAGGAAGCTATTATTTAGGACATGTAGTATAAATACAAGGTACGTATTCATTACTATTCATTCTGTCTTAATCACATTTAGACTCTTTGACTGACTTAGCCATCGGATGACTAACCCTAGGGACCCTTAGGGACAGTTTTCATTGCACGTCGGTTCCAGGAGCTCAAGCCCATTAGTTGGATGGACGTTCGATACGCATCAAGTGGCACTGAGTATGGAGATGACAAAGCCAAATTAGTTTTTTAAAGTTTATGTCTACAGTTTCCCGAAGGAGTGAAAGGTTAAAATCAAGGGGCACGGGGGCCAGTAACGTGTCACAGCCCCCTGGAAAGAGTAAAAAATTAAGGTTGAAGGGTGGAAGAATCGGTAGTACATCGCAACCCGAAAGGTCAGACATGGTTAAACCCCAGGAGATACAGTGTCCCTCGATAAGTAATGTTCGAGTGCCGGTGGTAGAGTCAAGGACAGAGTCTTCCCCCGTTGTAAAATGTAAAGGGATACCAACCTCGATCGGATTCATCCCAAGCACGGTCACACCCACACGAGAGGATAATGCGGGAACTTTGAGACGTCTGGAGATAACTGCAGGACAAGATGCAGGGAACCTTGGACAAGCACAATGTGGGCTAACCGGTTTGAGAGAAGATTGTGATGGAAGATTCACAGAAGTTTCCGAGGATTTGTACATGGAAGACCATGGGTTCAATACATAAGAAATTCAGAATGTAGGGATGACAGGCCCGAGTCAGGATGTGGAGCGAGCTGCTCAGGTTCTCGCTGGAGTATGGTTTCAATTTAACCCTCATTCAAGGGGTGCGGGAGTCACGTACTATCCTCACCCATGAGAGTAACTATAGGGTTAACTTCTCAGCCCATGGTAGCATATCCTTACCCGGCGTATGTAGGAGAGGCACAACAGGCGAGGCCTCAACCTTCTTTCCCAGATTAATCACATGGTCAGGCATACGTAGTGCATCCACTAACCCCATTTGCTTCAACCTTCATGCTCCCAGGAATAAATGCAACGTATGGGATGATGGCTTCTTCGAGTTTCCATGGATATGGAAACACATGATTGCAGGGGGCAATGGCTAACCAGGGACATTACAACCCCTACGGGTGGACTTGGACGAATACTGGGCATATAGAAGCCCATCATATTCACCCATTTCAGTTTGGAGGCCACGAAACATGCCAGAATGTGATAGGGAGACAACAAGAACTAGGAAATGATGCAATTAATTCCCTCCGAAGAGAGTTAGATAGATTGATCGGACCATTGGGGCAGGCTGCAGGCTCACCTTTCAGTGATCTAATAACAGGGGTTCGCTGGCCAATGGAAACTAAACCCCCAGAAGGGCTCCCCACTTACAGTGGTGAGATGGATCCTCGCGAGTTCATACAAATGTTCCTAGGCTTCATGAGCTTGAGGAAATTTGATGAAAAACTGACATGTCAGCTGATAGGAAGCTATCTTCGAGGAAAAGCTCAGGAATGGATCGACGAGTTACCGAGATTATTTCCCCACTCTTATCGAGACTTCAGTGGAGCATTATTAAGCCAGTGTGCATAGAAGAAGAAGTTCACAAAACCCCTGTTGGAGCTATACCAAACAAAGCTGAAGCTAGGAGAAAGTACATAAGCTTTTTATCATTGGTATATGGACGAGAGCCTAGGAGTAATGGAGACAACAGAAAATGAGGTGATATAGGGATATTTTCTGGGAATGCAAGACTTGGAGTTATACAAGAAGTTGAGCACGAACACTCCTAAGACTTTACAAAAACTTTAGGAGGTTGTAGAGAAATACTCAAGGGTAGAGGAGGCAACGAGGAAGAAAAGAGATAGCCTCACAGAGAAGGCCGAAAGAAATATGGATCCTCAAGGGAAAAGACCAATCGAGCCCATGTGAACACCATTCCAGAGATACGCTCCCATGCCACTGACACTTGGAGGAAGAACCCCTGCACAAATATTGATTATACATCGAAGATTGTTACGAACACCCCCACCTTTGAAGAATTTGCACAATGTAATAATGACCAAGAGGGCGACGAACCGATATTGCAATAACCACGGAGATTATGGCCATTATACAAATGATTTCATCCAGTTGAGAATAAAGATTGAGAGACGTGAGCGAGAATAATGGTTTTGAGGGCAAGGGCCCAGGAATCAGGTGGCTCCTTTAAGGTCTCGGGTGAATCAATGGCACCCCTATAGAAGAAATAATCAAAATAATGGGGGTAGAGGTGACAGAAGGCCTCGAGAACAGAAGGTTTGAGATAGAAGACAAGAAGGAAGGCAGGAGAGACCTCAGGAGCAGCAAGGGGGCAACCCGGATACCAGGAATAGGGGAAACCCACATGTTCGAAGAGTGATTAACGTAATAAATGGTGTGGTTAGATATAGATCCTCAAATGTTGTGATAAGAACAGATGCTCGAAGGATCCCTGCAAGAGAATCCCACTATAAAAGGTTTTGGCTAGAAAAAATGGTAACGTTCGCGGAAGCAGATGTAATACTAGATCAAACACCTCATGCGGACCCCATATTAGTTTCAGCGATCATTGGAACATATTTCATAAAAAAAGGTATTCATTGATGATGGAAGTGGGGTAGAGGTAATGTTTTTGACTGTTTTGATCAGCTGGACATAGGACGTGGTAACCTAATATTTCCCCTGGGGGAGATAACCCTGTCGATTCGTGTGGCAAATGGTGATAAAAGGGTAACCATAAGTTGCAATTTTTCTGTCATTGATGCCCCATCTCCATATAACGTGATTTTAGAAAGACTATTGATGTGCCGAGCTCGAGCAGTCTGGTCGCCTTACCACCTTATGATGAAGTTCCCAACTGAGAATGGGATAGCATCGATTCGTGGAGATCAGGCTGTAGCTCGAAATTGTAACCTTATCGCAATGATGAAGACAAGACGATAGAAAGATGTGGCCACATTACACATAGACGTGGGACTCGCCGATATAATATAAATATCGGTTTGAGACGTGGGATCGATAGCTGTTGGGAAGCTGGTGCCCGAGGTCATTAAGGATAAACTAAAAGACCTGTTGGGAAAATATGGGTTGTGTTCTCATGGGATACCTCTAATCTCACCGGAGTGCCCTCGAATTTGGTAGTACATGGATAAAGCCGGTAAAGCAAAAGAGAAGAGTGTTTGCTCCTGAAAGAGCTGAGGCAATCAAAGAAGCGGTGGAAAATTCATTGAAGGAAGATGTAATCGAGAATGTTTTCTACCCTGAGTGGTTAGCTAACCCAGTCATGGTCCCAAAATAGGATGGAGCTTGGTAAATGTGCATAGATTTAACTTACATGAACAAATGATGCCCCAAAGATAACTACCCATTACCACCAATCGATAAGCCAGTGGAAGCTATGGATATTGAATCATGTCATTCTTTGATATGCCCAAGGGATATCATCAAATACTTATGGCAGAGGATTACAAGGAGAAAACATCGTTCATTACAAATGTAGGCACTTATTGTTACAAAAAGATGTCGTTTGGACTAAAGAATGCTGGGGTTACTTACCAGAGGTTGGTTAACAAGCTGTTCAAGGAGCAAATCGGGAGGAATATGGAGATTTATGTGGATGATATGGTAGTGAAAGCAGGAGTAACAAGAAATTCCTAATCGACTTGGAGGAAACATTCGGCAGGCTTCGAGGGGATAACTTGAAGTTAAACCCATTCAAATATGTCATTGGTGTACGAGTGGGGAAATTCCTTGGGTTCATAGTCTCAGAAAGAGGTATTTATGTGAATCCAGAGAAGGTCGAGGCCTTGATAAGGATGAGAGCTCCACAGTTAATAAAAGAAGTGCAAAAGCTTACGGGGTCTCTAGCGGCATTGAGCCGGTTCCTCTCCAAGGGGGCAGAGAAACACCTACCCTTTTTTGACATCCTTTGAAGGGTAAAAATATTTGAGTGGACTGAAAAATGCAATGAGGCGTTCAAATAGTTAAAAGAACACTTGAGAATGCTACCTACCCTGATGAAGCCTAATAATGAGGAGACGTTATACTTGTACATTTTTGCATCACCCCTGGCAATTGGCGCGGTACTAGTAAAAGAGAAGGAAAGGGTACAACACCCCATTTACTTTGTCAGGCGTGCCTTACAAGGGCCGGAGTCGAGATATACTGTTCTTGAGAGGTTGATTCTAGCCCTGGTATATATAGCCAGAATATTGGTCCCTTACTTCCAGGGACACACGATCGTAGTGATCACGAATCACCCCATCTGACAGATTCTGTTGAAACCAGATTTTGTTTTGGAAGAATGATGAAGTGGGTGGTGGAATTGGGAGAACATGACATCCGGTATCAGTCTCAAGTTGCAATTAAAGGCCAAGTGCTGGCCGACTTCATAGAATAAACTTCGGAGCCCATTGAGTACCAAGACTCTACCCAAGAGGAAGAGGTGAGTAAGAAAGAAGTATGGAAGATATATTTGAATTGTTCATCACACTCAAGTGGGAGTGAAGCTGGACCAGTCCTGAAGGCAAAGATTACCCTTATGCGTTGAACTTCACATTCAAGGCGATGAACAAGGAGGCAGAATATGAAGCCCTGATAATAGGACTGAGGTTAGCTAGGGAATTAAACGTGGAAAGCTTGGAGGTGTACTGTGATTCTCAGATTTTCGCTCAACGGGTGAATGAAGAATATGAAGCTAAGGAACGTAACCTGTAAAGGTATCTCAAGGAAGTGCAAAATATCTTGAAACTTTTAAATCTTATACTCTAACATAGGTCACAAGGAAGAACAACCATAAAGCAGATGCCCTAAGCAAGCTCACTTCCTCGGACTTGGGAATCCAATCTCAGAAGCAGTTGCTCATGAAAACCTTAAACAAATTTTTTTTTGAAGAACTTGTGGTCATGAAAGTAGAGGTGGAGGACCATTGGATGACCACTATTGTGGCATACCTTCGAGAGGGTATCCTGCTGGAGAATGAAATTGGGGCTAGAAAGATAAGGTTTAAAGCTCCAAGGTATGTGTTGCAGGAAAGAGTGTTATACAGGAGGGGTCATTTGTAGCCGTTGCTTTGGTGTGTTAACCCCCATGAAGCTGATTATCTCATAAGAGAGGTCCATGAATGCATATGAGGTAGTCACCAATGGTTCATATATGTGGCAAGGAGGCTCATTCGAGCAGGATTCTACTGGCCAACAATGTTTGATGACACAAATAGATAAATACAAGCTTTCCACCGGTGCAAAAGACATGGTCCTATAAACCATGTTTCCCATGAGGAGATGAAAAGCATTTACAGTTCATGGCCCTTCGATAAGTGGGGGATCGACCTGGTGGGACCCTTCCCAGAAGCTCCAGGGAAGTCCAGGTACCTCATAGTGGCTATTGATTACTTTACAAAGTGGGTGGAAGCTGAGCCCTTGATGAACATAAGGGGAAAACAGTTATTGCCTTTTGTTAGAAAAATATTATATGCCATTTTGGAATTCCAAGAACAATAATCACAAATAACGGAACACAGTTTGCTCAAGATCCATTCAATAGATGGTGTTAGGAATTCGAAAATAAACAGAAGGTAACGTCGGTTTATCACCCTTAAGCTAATGGACAGGTCAAAGTAACCAACTAGACAATAGTGAATGGCATTCGAGCTAGGCTCGAGGGGGCAAAAGGTAATTAGATATGGGAACTACCAAATTTTTTGTAGGCATATCAAATAACTGAGTCTTCCACCACTGGGGAAACACCATACAATTAGTAGATGGCTCTGAAGCAGTAATTCCTGTGAAGATAGGCGTTCCAAGCCCAAGGATGATGGTCGCTACATATGAGACAAGTAATTAGCATAATCGGTGTTTAGATCTGACATGGTTGAAGAAAAACGAGAGCTGGCTTCCTTACATGAAGCAAAGGTTAAAGAACGGGTCAGAAGAAACCATGATAGGAGGGTAAAGAAGGTGTTATTCAACCCGGGAGATTTGGTAATGAGGAAAAATGAGAAAAGCATAAAGGAACCCAAAGGGAAGCTAGCTTCGAACTGGGAAGGACCCTACAGGGTAATCAAATTGCATCCGGGTGGTAGCTATGTCCTCGAGGCGATGGATGGTGCTCGAGTGCCAAGAAGGTGGAACATTACTAACCTTAGAAAGTATTATCAGTTATGATGATGTTCGAGTGGTTTTCTCTTAAGTGGCACTCATGATGGTATTCGAGTGGTTTGCTCTTAAGCGGCACTCGTGAGGGTATTCGAGTGGTTTACTCTTAAGCAACACTCGTGATGTTATTCGAGTGGTTTACTCTTAAGCAACACTCGTGATGTTATTCGAGTGGTTTGCTCTTAAGCAGCACTCATGATGGTATTTGAGTGGTTTGCTCTTAAGCGTCACTCATGATGATGTTTGAGTGGTTTGCTCTTAAGTGGCACTCATGATGATGTTAGAGTGGTTTGCTCTTAAGTGGAACTCATGATAATATTTGAGTGGTTTGCTCTTAAGCAGCACAATAATGATGTTCGAGTGATTTTCTCTTAAGCGGCACTCACGATGCTATTCGAGTGGTTTGCTCTTAAGTGGTACTCTAGATGGCATTTCCAGCTATGGCTGGTGTTCGAGTGGTTTGCTCTTAAGCGGAACTCTAGATGATATGTCTAGCTACGGCTGATGTTCGAGTGGTTTGCTCTTAAGTGGCACTCTAAATGATATTTCCAACTACAGCTGATGTTCAAGCGGTATGCTCTTAAGCAGCACTCATGAGGTACTTTTGTGATCTCAAGATGATGACCCACTAGAGGAAAATTTGTAGGATGTGGGTGGAAACACCGAACCTAGGTAAAAGTGCTTGTGTCTTATAAAATTTCAATTCCTACTTATTGTAGCTGATAACAACATTTCTAATTAGGTAAGCTGCAAGTGAACCAATGTTTGGAAATTAATTCACAAAAGATATGCGCCTATGCAACTTGAATCCTGCTATAACTCTTCAAGCCATCGAGCATTACTCAAAGATCAAGAGTGGTTTGATGGAATCTACTCTCAACTGAAATACATTGTTTCCAGGAAGAAGACTCACATAAAGATCTTAATGTCGTTAATAAATAAAAGCACATTTGCGTACAGTACATGATACATTATTGATCTACTTAGGTTGGGGATACCCCTCTCGAGAAGGTGTTAACCCCTCCAACTTGGCTTCCAAAACCTCAAGTTCTTCCATTTTAATGCTAGCAAACCTCTAAATATCATTCATTTGTTCTTCTTTGAGATACTCGGAAGAGTGGTGCGATTGACCTACCCTTCATTTCTGGGGCATTTCTTGGAAGATCTCTTTGCAACTATGCTCGAGGATGTGTGATTGTTATCAGCTTTTGTGGAAGCCAATTTAGGTGATTGGGGAGTGTCATGATTGCTTGCTGGAATGGAACCCTTTAATTGCAATTCCTTCAACCACTCGAGAATAAGATCAGAGGCCTTTTTCTGTTGAAGGGTTCTGTCCTCATAAACTTTAACTTCCTCAATCCAATATCAAGAAGCCTTGAGTAGAAATCATGAAAGCTGATCATGCCCAATTAAATACGGGGTAGGGATGCCATGAGAAAACATGTGGGCTTGAAGGCTCACTTCGTGAACAAAATTCTTCTCCTCGAATTCCACAATACGTTCCTCAAAGTCCTTGGCCTTAAGTTTCCAAGCCTTGATCTCTCCTACAAGTCTCAAATAAAAGGGACTCCACCAGAGAAACGTCTCCGGTAGGTGAGTTCCTCATGGGAAATTCCCTCGCCAGGGAGGGGTCTTTGCTAGCTACTTTTCATGTTAGCAACTCCTCTTTGAGATTGGTTACTTTCCCTATGGCCACCATATATCATTTGGCAATATCCTCTTTTTGCACCCTCAACTTATAATTTTTTCTCATACAAGGAGTTAGGCGCCTCTCCACGGATGGTAGCATAGTTGTGTTAGCGACACACACCTTTAGAGATCCAAACTTCAAAGTTATTTGGCGCATTAATTATTCATATTTTTAATTTGTGGGATCATGATACCACCTCTAGAGGATATTTCCCGTTGAAATCCTTGGCTAAGAAATCCTTAACAAGTTCTTTAAAGATTGGGTGATCTTTAGACTGTCACAACTTAATCTCCACTTCGAGCTGATTGAGTTTGTCCTTTAAAGATTGCTTCTCTTGGTTATAGATAGATAGGTCACGCATTGACTTCAATAGTTATTTGTGTGTTTCATTCAACTCCTTTTACGTACTTGAGAGCTCATGGCAAGCATTTTCCAGCAGCATTTTCAAGGAATTAAACAACAAGAAAGACAATAAGAACAAAGACAGGAATGATAGGAATTCCTAAAAACACTTTCATATCCAAGCATCAAAAGTTACACGAGGAGGCTAAAAGTTGGCAAAGTTTACAATCAAGTACGAACCCCAAAGTCTTCCTCTTTTGAGGTGGATGCAATTAGCTCTTCAACATTTTGCTCGATTGGGATTCTTTGCTTGAAAGCCTAGCCAGTGGCCTTTAGAAGGGGAATTTCTTGAATCCCCCCAGTAGTGAAAAACTGTCCCTTGGAATTGATAAAATTCATTAGGGCTAAACGTATATTGCCATTCTGGATCACTTCGTCCCACTTTGCATCCGGGAAGGCCACAAGCTCCGACTTGATTAGCTCGTCCACTTGTTTAGCATCCTCCTTCGATAGAGAGGCAGACAATCAAGGATTTAAGAACTCCTCAGCCAAATCACTACAACCAAGTTTCTTGCCCCCCTCTAGGAGGTCTACAAACAACTGGAACAGCTCTACACTGTTCAACAGTTTCTCCTTGAACGACTCCAGCAGTTGGACTTGCCTGGCTGGGTCCTGGGCTGTTATGGCCCTTTTATCTCCAGCGTGAGCTGACGCTTCTCGGCATCAAAATCCAACGTCTTTATCCTCTCCTCCTCGAGCACTTTTTTGTCCTCCTCGCGCACTATCTTTTCCTCCTGAAGTGCCCTTCCCTCCTCCTCCAGAAATATCTTCAGCTTGGCAATTTTGACATCTTTCTGGCCTAGCTGCTCCTGCAGGCTACCATGGCCAGTGGTCACTGTGTGAACAAAAGCAGACAATTTCTGGGTAGCTTCGCTGAGAAGCTGGGAAGCCTAAAAGAAAATCAACAACAAAAGTTAAGTGCTTGGAACTAGTGTACAATAAAACTTCACAAGGGAGAGTGAACCTAAGGATTGGCGACCATAGTCGCGAGAGATTGCTCATTCACAGCCAAAATGCTGGATGTAATTACCACAGCACTGGAGGAGGGCATTTGGGAAGAAAGTTGTTGCTGAACATTGACACCTTGTCCACCTTCTATTTCTATCCTCTGATGGACAATCCTGGCAGAAGTCTGATTGTTGGACGGTTGATCATCCCTTGAGGACAACATAGTACTTCCCCCACCTACTAGAGGGATGAAAGTCAAAGTTGAAGGGGCATGGGCCCCCTTAGGATTTCCCTGACTTTGACTCTGTTTCGAGTCATTCTTGGCTTTCTTCAAAAACTCGTCGAGACCCACTGAGGAAAAACAAAAATGCATGACAGTAAAGAAAACCCAAAAAGAAAAGAAGAAAATAACAATAGAGTTCTATTAAGGCACCTTCAAAGGCTTCCGAGGGTCTAAAATCACTATTAGGGGCATCGAGAGGGGGGTCTTCGAGAGGGTCCTCATATTCTCTTCTCCTCTTCTTGCCACTTTTCAGAAGTTTATTATATACATATTTCATGTATATTACTGATGACCAGATAAAACCGCCAATATTATGGTTGGGGTTCGAGAAGGGGTTATAGTCGAGGAGCAGGATAATAACTTCTGACTATCCTTTTTGAGTTTCTTTGGGCAGACATATTCCCCTGGCTTGGGGGACTCGATTTGTACATTCCAATTCCACTGGGGAACTCGATGCCTCTTGTTGTCAAAAGAAATCCCCTTCTTCTAGCTCCGCCAATCACCCGAGTTACCAGAAATATTAAAATCCTTATGATGTGTTTCCCGACTGCTGAAGGTAATAATCTTATCAGAAGACTTCCCACTATGAGACACATATACAACCAGCGGAGCAGCTTGTATCTCGGCTTGATGTTAAACTCATGACATCTCGAGTGAAACATCATAATGATCACCAAGACGTTGGGGTGGACTTGTGCGGGGCTCACTTGGAACTGCTTGAGAAGCTTGGAAAAAATGGGTGGAAAGGGAAAAGTGAGCCCACAACGCAAATGCCTAAGGCAGATGACTGATCTCCTTTTGGGAAGGCTATGGAGAGTGTCTCCTTCTCAAAAAAGTTGAAAGTCAACATCTGGGATATTCGATGGCCAAGGGAGATCGAGCTAAAATTTTCAAAATAGCCTTTCCCGCCTTCGAGGATGAGGTCTTCTTCACATAAACCTTAGCTTTTACCCCTCAAAACACATTCTCCTTCTTCTCTTGAGATGACTCTTCCCCTAGAGATACTTCTAAAACCTTGGGGGGCTACTTCCCCACTCTTGAGGAATGTCTCCTCCCTGGGAGGAGACACATTTCCTTCCTCCTGCACCTCAAGGGCTGGACTTCGAGGGGGATGAAAATTAATCTTGCCGCTAGTTGGAGACCTTCTTATATAGGGCTTTCCCATGCATGGTGGCTGGTTTCCAGCACACCCTCGAGGGGGCATATATGTGAGGGGAAAACCCCAGGGCTTGGGGTATTATAGTCAGACGCTTCCCTTCTTACGGCGGAATGAAATTGTGATTCATCAGAGTGGCCGTACATAGAACCATTACCGGTCCTTTTAGACACATAAATCCCCTCCTCATCTAACCTAGACTCACTGAAAAACCTCCTCTCAACAGAATCCTCATCAGAATTGGACATGATTTCAAAAGAAGAAAGAAAGAGAGTAGCAGAGTGAGAAGAAGGGAAAACTTACTGGTTTTTGAAGGAATGTGGTGAAAGCGAGATTGCTGGTGGAAAAAGAGAAAGATATTACTTGACAAGTTTTCTGCAAATGAGTAAGAATGAAAGATGAAAGAGGAAAAAATGAGCAGTTGAAAAGTCTGAAGCTGCAGCATGATTAATAACTGCATCGGAACACTAAAAAGTTATGGGGAGATGCAACTATCTTTTTGCCTTCTTTTTTGCATGCCACTTGGAGTATGTCTACACGCACGATTACCAGACATGCACACCTCTTTGAGTTCAGATGCTATTATTTGATGTGAAAACTAGATTCCCTCCCTCGATGCCTGGAACCATCAATGACAGGGTTCACGTTAAACCTCAAGCCCTCGAGACACACGTGCATGCATAAGGTCACAAACACGGCTGAGTTGAGATCCTCGAATCTCTAATGCCCTATTCCAGGGCCTCGAGAAAGAAGAACTTAATTTTCTAGGGGCTCTTGATGGAGGTTGCGCCCAGAAGGCACGCGTGTCGTATTAGTTACAACCCAATTAGGGTATTATTGGAATATTAATGGTGATAATTAAGGAAGCTATTATTTAGGACATGTAGTATAAATACAAGGTACATATTCATAACTATTCATCCTGTCTTAATCACATTTAGACTCTTTGACTGACTTAGTCATCGGAGGACTGACCCTTGAGGCCCCTCAGGGACAATTTCATTGTTGGTCCGTTTCAAGGAGCTCAAGCCCATTAGTTGGACGATCGTTCGAGACGCAACATAGGGTAGTAGTCGAAAGCATTCTCGCATTAGAGTTCAATTCAGATGATGTTATGAATGATCTTGGGTTATGTAAACCTATTAAGAAGTTTGATACTTCGATTCAACTAACAAGAGCGTATGTGTTAAGTGGTCCTTGCCGACCTAAGAGTTCTTTTCAAAAGACAAACTATGGTAATGACTATACAAAATTTCAAGATTCTTGGTTGGAAAATTTTGATTGGTTAGAGTATATCAGATCAAAGGATTCATCATTTTGCTTATGTTTCTATCTTATTAGAAATTCACATAAAGGATGTTGAGATAGAGATGATGCATTAACTTATAAAATTTTTGGTGTAGTGGAGAGTGCTCATAATGATGCAACTCAACAGTTAAAAGCCTTTAAACTTAAAAGGCAGGGTATCTCACATTCTTTGTAGGCACTTGGGCACGAATCAGATGTTGCATATCACATGTGTTTGACAATCATTTTGGATGTGACACAGTACTTTCTAAATTAAGGTTTGGATTTTCGTGGTTATGATGAAGGGTTGGGTTCTCTCTATAAGGGAAATTATCTTGAATTGGTTGAGTGGTATTGCAAGTGAAGTGATGTTGTTGCTAAGACAATGAATGAAACTGCTCTTGCAAATTGCAAGCTCACATCTCCCAAAGTTCAGAAGGAACTCAGAAGTGCTTGTGTCGGCGAGGTAACAAATGTTATCCTTAATGACATTTGAGGTAGTATAATTTCTCTTATGGTTGATGAGCCTAGAGATGTATCAATAAAAGAGAAAATGGGGGTTGTTTTGAGATATGTCAACAAACAAGGTTGCATTCTTGAATGATTTCTTTTTCTTGTGCATGTGTGTAGTACTTCTGTTATTAGTTAAAGAGTGCTATCGATGAATTGTTTGCAAAGCATAAATTATGATTGCCAAGGTTGAGAGGTCATGGATATGATGGAGCCTAAAATATGCGAGGAGAGTATAATGAATTGAAAGCTTTAATATTGAAAGAAATATCATTTGCAAGATATGTCCATTTCTTTTCTCACCAAATTCAATTGGTTGTGTTTTTACTACTTCTAGTAATTGATATGTGGGAGAAGTTTTCAATTATCTTGGTACGGTTGTAAATTTAGCTGGAGCCTTGTGTAAAAGAAAAGACAAGCATCTTAATTTAGAACATGGTAGAATTTTAGAGGCATTAGAGAATGGGGACAATAAGAGTGGAAGAGGCACAAATTAAGAACCAAGTTTGAGAAGGCCGGGGGATACTCATTGGGGATCACATTACTTTACTATTATTCGGTTCATAACTATGTGGTAAATTATTTTGAAAGTTCTTGAAAATGTCTATGATAATGGTGACAATGATGTCAATAAATCATCGACAATGGGTTTGATTAATCGTATGGAGAATTATGAGTTTGTAATTGCGATGCTTTTGATGAAGCATTTGTTGGGATTTACATATCAATTGTCCCTTGCTTTGCAACAAAAAGATCAATACAAGGAAGTTTGAGTTGAAAAAATTCAGAGATAGTGGTTAGGATGATTTATTGAATGAATTCGTTTGATAAATACAAGGAAGTTTGAGTTGAAAAAATTCAGAGATAGTGGTTGGGATGATTTATTGAATGAATTCGTTGCAACATATTCTTTAACCATGAGATCTCGTTAGACATTATGGAAGAAGAAAAGAGAATTCGTTGTCGTTCTAGACAAAAAGAGAAATAATGACCAATTATAATTTATATCGTGTTGATGAGTTCCTTTAGGTATTACTTTTTTCTATATACATACTTTATTTGATTTGTGTTTTTTTCTTATTTTATTGCTAAATGCTAACATTTTATTATTTACATACTAGGTTGTTGATAGGATGATTCAAGAAATGAATAATTTATTTTCGGAAGCAAGCACAGAGTTACTCATGTTTATTCCATGCTTAATCCGGGAAATTTATTTTCTAAGTTTGATATTGGTAAGTTACTTTGTCTTGTTGAACTATGTCTATATGACTTTTCTGAAACTCATCATGTCAAGTTTAAACAAAAACTTGGTACTTACATCGAGAACTTTTTTTAACCCATAACCTCGATAAGGACAATTATCTCGAATTGGTTGAGTAGCATTGCAAGAGAAGTGATATTGTTTTTAAGAAAATTAATGAATATGCTCTTGCGAATTGCAAGCTCACATCTCCCAAAGTTCAGAAGGAACTCACAAGACCTTGTGTTGGTGAGGTAACAAATGTTATCCTTAATGACATTAGAGATAGTAAATTTTCCCTTATGGTTGATGAGTTTAGAGATGTATCAATAAAAGAGCAAATGAGAGTTGTTTTGAGATGTGTCAACAAACAAGGATGCATCCTTGAATGTTTTCTTTGTCTTGTGCATGTTTGTAGTACTTATGTTATTAGTTTAAAGAGTGTTATCGCTTAATTGTTTGCAAAGCATAAATTATTATTGCCAACGTTGAGAGGTCATGGATATGATCATGTTAACAACTTGGTACTGATCATGTCAAGTTGAATGACTTTTTAGCCATCGAGAACTTTGAAATTTGCTCAAAAGATGGTTCATACAAGCAGACATGAAACTTTTTCACTGGTATATCGTCTTATCAAGTTAACATTAGTTATACCAATTGCAACTACTTTTGTTGAACACATTTTTTTCCGCCATGAAGAAAATCAAGACTGATTTAGCATAAGATTAGGAGATGAATGGTTGAATGATGTTATGACAGTGAAAATTGAGAAAGAGATTTCTTTTGGGATCGATAATGAACCGATTTTGCAATGGTATCAACGTATTCATACTCGTAGGATGTCGTTGTCTCCGCTTATTACTGGTTATATTTCTAGTATTTTGAGTATTAGAGAGTAGTATTTTTAGTAATTTTTCGTACTTGTAAAAATCAAATTATTTTGTACTCAACTTATTATGTAAGTGTTTCTGTTTGAATATGTCAAATTAAGTGTTCGTTAATTTTCGCTAGTGTAATTTATCCCTCCCTCAAATGCTTTCCTAATTCTGCCACCAAAAGAAATCTTTTCCCATTCGGAAAGTTTATACATTCTAGTTTTATTATGAAAATAGTTTCCTTGTATGAAAGATTATAAAAGCTTTAAAAGTTGTAATTTTATCATGTTTGACTTTAAAATTCGTATCTCCACATATTTATAATCCACATTATAATTGAGATATGTTATTGATGGAATATTAACGTGCCATTGACTAAACATGACATTCATATCATATTAAATATTTTTTTTAATTTATCATTTAACTTCAGCTGCAATCGCTTGTTTAATCGATTAGTTTTGGCCAGTTTTTAATACTACAGAACATACAAGACTTATTCAATAGCTGAGGTGAATTTTGAACCGTGGATTAGTTTTTGACAAGTTTTTGTCGTGCGACCCCCGATTTTGTTTTGATCTTTCCCTATAAAGTATCTCGAATTTAAATTTATTTATACTCTAGCTTTAAAATTAGGGAAGGAGAGAATTTGACTTTTGATATTTAAATTTATTGTTAATTCTCGTTTTAAGGTGTGAAATCGAGTCCATCTCTTAAAAGACGATTTTTTCATAATCCATGGAAATATCAAGGTTTAAAGTATAAATTAGAAGAAATGAAGATAAATTTTTTGGGTTGTATGAATCGGGTTATAAACTTTATATCTACTACACGTTGTATAATAAATTTTTAATATTACAACTAAAATCTTTTAACTTTTATTATTTTATTTAAATCCCGTCTTTTCATAAGATTATGGAAAAATGATCTTTTCTAAGATTTTGCTGAAATCATAAGGTTTAATGCAAAATAACGGTAACGATCAAAGACATTCATAACGTGTCAAAGTCAAAGATTTATGGAAAGACGATATTTCCTTAGATTTTATCGAATTTATAAGATTTAATGCGAAATAATGGTAACGGTCAAAGACATTGACAACGTGTCAAAGATTATCTGATTACGCACCGACCATATATATTAATAAGCACATATAATAGTTTTCCATATTAAAAATCATATATATAATAGTTTTCCATATTAAAAATCATATATATAATAGTTTTCCTGAAGGTAAACGAAACTACTACAATAACTGGGAGGACTAAAATCCAAGACAAAGAAAAGCCATGAAGTTGATGAGTTTTGTTGTTTGGTTTGTCCTACTCGGAATCTGCAGCACCACAACTGCTTCACCGTTTAATCGAAGTAGCTTTTCGGATGGGTTTATGTTTGGAACAGCCTCTGCCGCCTTCCAAGTATGAATCAAGATACGGAGTATCCATTTTTCTCTTGATTTAGGATAATTAATTTTTTTATTGTTTCTGGTTTATCAGCTCTTTTATCCGCATACAAAGAAATTGTGTCAAAATTATTTACTATTTACTAGAGTCTGTTATTGTTTCTAGTTTATCAGCTCCTTTATCCGCGTACAAATAAATTGTATCAAAATTATTTAACATTTACTAGAGTCTGTTTTAACCCTGTATGCAGTATGAAGGTGCAGACTTTGAAGATGGAAAAGGACCAAGTATTTGGGATACCTTCACTCGTCAATTCCCAGGTTTTATTTTTCATACATTCATTCTTTTCTTTTATTTGGTCTATATCTCTCATACTCCCTCTGTCCTCACCCTATTTGCATAAAATCTTTTTTTTGGTAAACTTTGACTACATATTTAAATAGGTATATGAACAACTATTTTATTGTACGAAATATGGTTAGATTTTTCGTAACATATAGTTTTTAAATATCAAATTTTTGTGTGTCATTATTGTCCATAACTACATATATTTATAATTAAACATGTTTATTGAAAATCGTAAAAAAATTCTGTTCATGATAGATTGGGACGGATGGAGTGGTGAAATTGGGTTTAAAATAAGAAATGCTTGTTAATTAAATAATTGGTGAATTTTATTTTGTTGGTCAGAATTTATTCTGTCACTTTGATTTAATATAAGAAACGTTTAGTCTTTTATTAAGAAAGGGAATGAGTTACCATTCCCTTAAAAATGAGGGAATATAGTATTTGACTTATGCATAAAAACTCTTACAAAGTTCCTACTTATATTAAGGAAATAGATACTCTTTCTTTGTAGGAAAGGTTATGAGTGGTAGTTAATTTATAGAATTAGTTTTCTTATGGAATTAGTTATAGATGGTAGTTTTTTTATAGACTTAGAATTTATTTATGTTAGACTTTGGTTTGTTGTACCCCTATATATTGTAATTATCATGATTGATGAGGGGTATCATTGATTAATATTAGTGCACCATAATAAAGTCCTTTATATTTTGTCATGGTATCAGAGGCTAAAATCCTGAAATCCTAAGAAAATATTCCGTTGCCTTTCCAAGCCACCGCAGTCAAGTCGTGCGTCAATCCATGCGCCGTTGCATAACCGCCGATGTCTGCTCCATTCCGCCGCTAATCGATTGTCACTGCCACCGCCTAGCCGTGGTAATCCGTGCGCCGCCTCTCCTGATTCGATCGGTCCGTGCGTTAAGTCACACGTGTCGATCTCGAAGCTCACGCGCCACCGCATTCCCATCATGCGCCACTGCCGGTTGCTGCACCTGCTGTTTATCCGTACCTGATTTTGCACTATGTCTGCCTCCTGAAGTAATCCCAAAGAACAGGCCCGTACTGATACTGATTTTGAGGCTACTGTGCTTCAGAACATGAATGGCTATGAGGTAATTGCGACTTTAGTGAAACAGTTGCAGTTGCAATTTGGCCATAAGATACTTGTACCCGTTTGTTGTTTGTCGACTGATCCTTACTTCATTGGCTCTTCTGACGGATCTGGTTTGGTTATTGCACCCACCATCCTGAAGGGTCAAGAAAATTACGTTGAATGGTCTCTACAAATACATGGTCTTACTGAATTTGAATACTGCTCTACCAGCTGCTACTGTTACTGTTGTTGCTGCTACCCCTACCCCTACTGAGATTTTTAAATTTTTTTCTTATTAGCAATTTTATAATTTTTTTTGCAAGTTGGACATTCTTGTCATCATGCTCTAACTTGAGGGAGGATGTTAAAAAAATAGAAACTATTTTCTGGTAGGAAAGATTATAGATGGTAATTAACTTATAGAATTAGTTTCCTTATGGAATTAGTTATAGATGGTAGTTTCTTTATATACTTAGAATCTATTCATGTTAGACTTTGGTTTGTTATATGCTTATATATTGTAATCATCATGATTAATTAGGGGTGTCATTGATTAATATCAGTGCACTATGGTAAAGTCATTTATATTTTATCAGTAAGCTAGACCAAATTACTTGCTTAGACAAAAAAAAAGAGTCCGTCTCTTGAAAGACATGGAAAGACCAAGGTTTAAAGTGTAAATTAGAAAAAATGAACATAAAATTTTTGGGTTGCATGAACCGGGTTATAAATTTTATAACTACTACATGTTGCACACTAAAAGCTTAATATTGCAACTAACACCTTTCACCTTTTATTATTCTAATTATATCCCGTCTGTTCATAAGCTTACAGAAAGATCATCTTTCCCAAGACTTTACCAAAAAAAATGAAAAAAAAAAAGCAAACCTGCAAATATTATACGGATTTAATGAGTACGTAACTTTCCACCTGTTTTTTTTTTTTTTTTTGAATGAGCAACTTTCCACCTGTTTTGAAATAGAAAGAAAGAAGAAAAATACGTAGTCATATTAATTGATCCAAAATGCCACTGTCTTGAAAGTGTAAATTCATACGATTTGCATCACAGATAAGATGTTCAACAGAAGCACTGCCGACGTGGCCGTCAACTTCTATCATCTATACAAGGTAATATTGGATATTTTCCACTTTTTGTTATAAGATAATGCTGAATAAGTTACGAGCTGGAAATCATGTAGTTTTAAGGATAGTAAAGATTATTCATCTTAAGAAAACTAAATGAACTTTCTTCGTTTTAAGAAGAGAATACTTATGTTGGAGGTTTGACGGATCCCTATATTTTTATTAATAAAAATAAAAAAGTAAAAAAAGAGGGGATACAATAGCCTATCTCTCACAATGAAAAGAAGCGAATCCCTTGACTAAACGAACTTTCTTCATAATCTTTTACTCCCATGTGTTCCAAATTAAACTGCACACTTTACTATTTGATACTATTTACTGTTAAAATTGACCGCATATTTAAATAGGTATATAAGCAATAATATTATCATATGTTATATTGTTGGATTTTTTATAACAAATAGTTTTTAAAAAGTAATTTTTTATTTATTGATATTATACGTAATTAAACATATTAACGGTGAAAAAGATTCTTTACCTGATAACTGTAAAAAAAGATTTTTTACCATTTAATTTGGAACGGAGTAGTATATCATTTTAGAAAAAGTTGTCGATTCAAACTGGATGGAATCTCTAGAAAAATAGGGAAATGAAATCTTAATTTATCCTTTATATTTTATAGTGTTGCGTGCTGCTAGACTATTATAGCTAGATATAATACTTATCGTTCTCCAATGATTAATTAGTATATTTATATGTTTGAAAAATATATGATAAACACTAATTCATGATCCAAGATTTTAAGAATTACCTATAATATTTCTTTTTATATTCTTAAAAATACGATGTGGAACGTATCCAGATGGTGCAACATAATTTCCTTCTTAAACGAGTGCAATGCAAGATTTTACAGAAAAGAATGTGAATATGCAAATACATACGTTTGTTTAAACAGGAGGATGTGAAATTGATGAAGTTTTTGGGATTCAATACATTTCGATTTTCCATCTCCTGGCCCAGAATATTGCCTCGTAAGTAAAATTAAATACGTATATTAATGTTTCTTAGCTATAGATATTCACACATTATAAAGTATATAAGTAAATATTGATTTGGAAATAGGTGGGAAGCTAAGTGGAGGAGTAAACAAGGCAGGTGTTGCATTCTACAACAATCTCATCAACGAGCTCCTATCCAAGGGTTAGTTTCTGAAACCTTTTCTTTTTAATTAGTGTTATTAATTTGTATATTGTTTTCATATTTATGTATGCTCGTATACCTATACTAAACGTGAATAAGTAATTGGCAATTGTTTAGTTTTGTGATTCAATTATTAGATTTTTAGTGACAATCAATGATTACAACTCTCACTTTTGATTAATCAGGTATAGAACCTTTTGTGACGATTTACCATTGGGATTTGCCACAAGAACTTGAAGATGAATACGGTGGCCTTCTCAGTCCTCGTATAGTGTAAGCACATCAATGCTCTAAAAGCTTCAGTTTGATGATTAACAAATTATAATTAGCTTAAAGAAATGATGAACACGTAGGGATGATTATCTGGATTTTGCGGAACTCTGCTTCAAGGAATTCGGAGATAGAGTTAAGCATTGGATGACTTTTAACGAGCCATATGTCATTGCTCGTAACGGCTATGACCAGGGATTGATGGCTCCCGGCCGTTGCTCCGCTTGCTTATCGGATGCATGCCCGGCCGGGAACTCTTCAACCGAACCTTACATTGTTGCTCACAACATTCTTCTTGCTCATGCAGCCACTGTCAAATTATACAGGCAAAAATATCAAGTAGTTGTGCTAAGCTTTTCATTTTATCGTTTTACAAATTCTATCCATCTTAAATTAATTAAAGATAATTGTTCATTTGTATAGGAAACCCAAAAGGGAGAGATAGGAATCAACCTAGTTACCCATTGGTTTGTTCCTTATTCAAACAGCAAGGAAGACATCAGTGCAAGGCAAAGAGGCTTTGATTTTATGTTGGGATGGTGAGTTTTGAAGCACCCATACTTCACACACATCACTAAAGTTCCGACATATTTTTATCATATTTTCCATTACCGTATTATTCTGGAAAGCGCGTAGAGCAGATCATACTGTCATGGTAAAGCAGATTATCGGGTCAGAAAATGACAGCAATCACTGCTTATTTTGCAGGCTCATGTATCCATTGACACACGGAGATTATCCATATAGCATGCGGAGATACGTGAATAAGCGGTTGCCAAAATTTACTCCGGAGCAGAAAGAAAGCGTTACAGGCTCTTTCGATTTTATTGGACTGAGTTATTATACAGGAGTGTATGTAGCTCATAATGCCACCGTCCAGAATAAGAGCTGCAAGACATGCACTACAGATGCCCTCATTCAGCTTTCTGGTAACATCAAGCTAAACATTATATGCCCATTTTTCTCTTCTTCTTTTTCTTTTATTTCAACTTTCATAGGCTAAATAATGATTTTCTTTTTCCTTCCCTTCTTTTTCTAGTCGAAAGAAATGGACAATCCATTGGTGACAGGGTAAGTTACTCTAATTTTTGTCGATAAATATCTGATTATATTGAATCTAATATAGATAAATAAGTAATTTACGTATAATAATCGCAGCATGCAATTAATAATTTAGCATCAAATTAAGCATGAAAATAAACAAAATGTAGATCGTTGATATCCAATAGCGAATTACATATTTTTCTGAAACAATATTTTCTGCAGACTGGATTCTCAAAAATGCGTGTGTACCCAAAGGGACTCACAGACTCTCTTGCTTACATAAAAAAAAATTTCAATAGCCCACCAATTTACGTCATGGAAAATGGTAAACTAATTTCAGTTGCCTTTTTTTTCTTCTTAATCTTTGGTTGTGTTTTACTAATTGCTGGAATTTCAAAAAATATGCAGGAATGGCTGATTTAAAGGCTAGTACAACATTAGAGGAAGGTATCAATGACCCGCAAAGGGTGAATTTCTACCACCGCCATCTTGTAGCTGTACAAGAAGCCATAAAGTGAGTTTATTTTCTCACATGTCATTTTCAGCAGTATTTTCTTGTCCAATTCAAATGGTAGAAATTGTGAACATAAATGAATTGAAAAACAATTTAGCTACTTTCAAGATCTTTAATCTACAGTATTCAACTAAAACACTACAATGAAATGGGGTGATAGTCATCATTTAAGACACCCAATCGATAGAATTTCAAATTCACTCTTGTGAAAGTGAAAGATTTTCTCATTTTCACATGCATCAAAGTTGGAAAAATTATTTTATTGTTTAATAATTTTATCTACTACGTTTTGCAGGGCGGGAGTGAATGTAAAGGGTTTTTTTGCCTGGTCATTGCTCGATGGTTTCGAGTGGAATTCTGCTTTCAAGTTGACGTTCGGATTAGTTTATGTAGATCACAATGATGGGCTAAAACGCTACCCCAAACGCTCGGCATACTGGTTTAAAAGGTTCCTCCGCGTCGACTAAGGGCACTGGTTTAAAGTAGCATGTGGACAATTTAATTATATGTCCGTCTCCTATCAGACCGATTGTTAGACAAGATACTAATTAGAGATTAATAAGAGATGGTAGAATTATAATAGGAGCAAAAGCTTTCGGAGTATAGTTATTACAGTGGGTCTCCTGACAGAAGGCCTGTCCATAAGCTTATGGACAGAGAGGGGCCACTTTGCAAATAATGCAAACTTAAACAAAAATATAACGCAAAACCACAGACACAATTTTCACACACAAACACAAGTACTATGTTCTTCTTCTCCGAAAAGCTCTCAATGCGTTTTCCGATCTTCTTACCAGCACGTTTTCGATCTTCTCATCAACAACGCCTTTCCGATGTACTCCGACGACAACAACCAGCGCGATTACGACTCTTTTTGTCCTCCAGAATCCTCTGAACGCCGATCAATTCTTCCTCACCAGTCCGCCGGTGTGTTTTCAATTCTTCTCGTCCAATCCGTTGACGGCGCCTTTCCGATGTCCTCTGACAACAACAACTGCTGTGATTCCGACGGAATTGAACAACAAAATCTGTCGCTAGATCATATTGAAGCAGATGAAATTTCAGCTGCTTTAATAGTAACAACTACTGCTATCGAATTGGAATATGCAAGAGAAAACACGATTCTAAACGCCAGGATTCAACTTCAAGGAGAAGAAATTCAATTGCAAGAAGCTGAAATACTACTCAATCCCTATGAAGGTATGATTTTCTATCATCAAACTGAAATTATTGTGTTCAAATGCAATCGATATGAATATAGTTGTTTTTTAAATTTCTAGACAATGAAATTCGACTGCTATGAACATGTATGAACATGTGGAAACATTAGCAATTTAAACTACGTGATGCACAGAAATTTAGTATAATTTATCCATTTGTTAACATAAATCACGTATATGTTACAAATAAACATGCATTAGATTAAAATGAACAAAACACAGAAAATGCATTTGTCAATTCCAACTTTTAAGAAACTTGTTCGTTGTTCAGATTATAACATGTAAAAAATACACTACACTCTGCATATGTTACACTACAAGTAGTATTTCTTATGCTTATCAGAACAGAGCTTACATTAGAAATTGTATTCTTTATTATTACAGGTACAAATTTTCCAAATTTAAATAATATTGATGCCACTAAAAATCTTACTGGCGTAAAAGCAAAAACATTGGAAGCACTTCATGCTCTGTACAAGAAGCATGCAAATGCTATTGGTTTCAACTACGGGAAGGACTGCCAACGTCGAAACAGCAAAGGCCAAATTCGTGAAAAGTACTACAAGTTCTCTGCTAGAGGCCAATTGAAAAGATTAAAAACCAGTACTACCAACCCTGTTCTTTGCATGGATAATACTAATCATTCTGAAAAGAAGAAGAAGAGGAAGAGAAAGGACTTGATTACAAAAATAGGATGCCTAGCTGAAATTAGAGTGAAGCTAGAGCAGGATTATTACATCGTGGTACATCACAATACCGTACACAATCATGAGTTAACAAGACCAGCCTGGCAGTATCTCAGTAGGAGTGAACGGAGGATTACAGAAGACAAAGGAAAAGCCATCAGAACAATGGAACAAGCAGGTTTAAGACCTACTATAGGATATAAATACATGTCTTTTGAAGCTGGTGGAGAAGAGAATCTAGGGCATACAATGAAAGACAACCTCAACTTTGTGTGTCGACTTCGGATGAAAGAAATAGAAAGTGGAGATGCTCAGAAACTTGTTGACATACTCATGGAAATCAATGCCAAGGACAAAGATTTCTTCTTCAAAGTCAAGTTCGACGAGGAAACAAAACTATCAGCAGTATTTTGGAGGGATTCAATGATGCTGGAAGACTACAAACTCTATGGAGATGTCACTATATTTGACACTACATACAGAACAAACAAGTATAACTTGATTTGTGCGCCAGTAGTTGGAATCGACAATCACTGGAACATAACAATGTTTGCTTGTGCTTTTATAGCAAATGAGTTGGCTAATACTTTTGTGTGGCTCCTCAACACTTTCAGGAAGTCAATGAAAGGAAAAGAACCTGTCACAATATTCACAGATGAAGATCCTGCAATGGACAAAGCAATAAATGAGGTATGTTTTGAAAATTTGTTGCATACAGTTCTAAGCACTTAATATGCACTAGTAGACATTGAACCTCTTACCTTACAGTATGCATTACATAGATTATAAGCTGCACTTGTTACTTTAGAAATCAGGTTTCCTGAAAATGATGCAACTTCAGAAATTCCATTTCTTAGACCTGAAACTGAGTAGGAAATGTTAGCTTCTGCACGTGTCAGCTTACAATATGTATACTGATCAACATCCATTTCTTGTTGCAACTTCCAGGTCTTCCAAAACACAAAACACAGTTTGTGCCTATGGAACATAAAACAAAATGCAATACAACATTATGGGAGATTAAAGAAAGATGAATCCTTCAAAAGCGATCTAGACTACTGTATGAAAAGATGTCATAACCCTACAAAATTTGAAGAAAAATGGACTTCCATGATCGGCACATACAAGCTGGAAAGTAGCACTTGGTTTCAACGCTTGTACAGCATCCGTGAAAAATGGAGCACGACATTCAGCAAAGATATTTTCTCAGCAGACATCTTATCATCACAACGAAGTGAAAGCACAAACCACGCATTGTGCTTCAATGCAAACAAAACAACAACACTGACACACTTCTATGAGCTCTTCAACCAAACAATAAGAAAATGGAGGAGAGATGAAGTAGAAAAGGAAAATGCATGTACAAAAGCAAAGCCAAATTATCAAAACAAAGCAGGTATGTTCACATTTGAAAATATGTATTACTTAGTCTAGAACACGAATTTGTTAACTTACAGTATGCATTTATATCCCACTACTGGACTTGTACAGGTTTGGTAAAATATGCTGCTCAGGTTTACACACTTACATTGTACAAATGATTCAAAAAGGAATTTTCCCTAGCAATGGCAACTAAGGTCAAGGAACTTTTCTCAGAACCACCGACAAAAAAATATGAGGTCAGCCTAGAACATGATGAATCCAAATACGAGACAGTTGAGTTCAAAAATGAAGATGGGTTGGTTGAAGTACAATGCACATGCAAGTCCTTCGGGTGTCAGGTATGCTTTGCTTTCATACCCTCAGGATATTGCACCTTCATTCCATCACAGAAATACCAGCAAAGTACATCCTCAAAAGGTGGACAAAAAAGGCCAAAACAGAAGTTTGGGATAGGATTCTTGGCCAAGAAAAACAACAATCAGAAAGTATCAACAGTGTACTTTCATGGAGGAACCATATGTCCAGCAGATTGTACAATCGGGTTCTAAAGAGCGAAGGAAACTCAGAAGCTAGAAGCGCTCTTCAAGAGATGTTTGACACCTGCTCGGTAAGAATAGAAGACTTGTTGACATAAAAAACAAATGCCATCGAACAATCAACCACAAGTAGCCAAAGCAACTCAACCATAACAAGTGCACCGAAGATACTCGATCCAGCCCAAGTGAAGACAAAAGGAAGAGGAAAAAGTCTAAAATCAGGCATGGGAAAGAAAAAACCAAGGAAGAAAACTACTGAATTTGGCACAAAAACACCAGATGTGAAGACACTGTAAAGAGTAGCATTGTTTAGGATACAAGTTGCATTTGTTTAGCTATATATTGTATTTGTTTTTCAGGATCATACTGTATGCCACAGATTTTTATTTACCTAATATTTTTATACATTCAATAACATACTGTATTTTTTAGCTTACAACTTTAAATTATCAAATTATAACTTTCATTTATTTTGCTTACCCAAGTACCAACCTTTGTTTCATAAAATGTTATTGATATGGAAACAATGACTACAAACTAACTGATATGTGATTACTAGCTTACAATTGTAATTCATTAACCTATGAATTGCATTTGTTTTCCTATAAGATCACAAACCCAACACAATAAACCACATAACATTACTAAAATGTAACTTCGTATTAATAAGCATACAAATATTACTTCTTAACATTCAACATGCACTTGTTTCCCTAAAAGGGACTTGTATTATATTTCACATAATTTTAGTGATACGAAAACCACTAAATACATGTAGAACTACTTAGCTTACACATGTAGTTTATTAACCTACCAATTGCATTTGTTTTCCTATAAGCTCAGAAAAACAACACAATCAACCCCATCAAATAATTCAAAAATCAACTTGGAATTAAAAGCATATAAATAGTATTTCTTCAAACTAAACATGCATTTGTTTCATTAAACCTGCAACCTTACAAACAAATCCTAAAATAGCGTCTCAAATGCGCTCAACATATCACCTACAAAACAGTCAGTCACAAATCATCCAAATACACCTTCAACCTTAAAAACAACTCCTAAAACAACGTTTCAATTGCGCTTAACATACCACCAACAAACCAATCAGTCACAAAATAAGCTGATTACAGATCATCCAAAAATAATTCCAAGATGCTAAAGCTACAAATCATCAAGTCCTTCAATCCCAAGGGAGAATGAAGGAATCATAGAACGAGCTTTCCTCATGTATTCTTCAACTATCTTATCACCCACTCATGTGTGGCTGGGTCTTCCATAATTTCTTGTGTTGTCTTCACATGAACAGAATCCTCATTGGCTGTGGTTGTTCCTTCTTCCTGAGATTCTGGCTGCGGCTGCGGCTGTGGTTTTGGTCGCACAATCGGGCTAGCATTTGCCCTCTCAAGGTTTTGAACCAATACACGTGTAATGACCTCCATGTCTCGTTTGAAAACAAGGCAAACCCTATTAAGAGGCTGACAAACAAGAACAAATATCAGTCCAATAAAAAATTCAGAATCTATCTAAAAAGGAAATATGAACTACAAACTGCATTACATTAAATAACATCTGCATTAGTTTTAAAACAACATGCACTAATTTTTACAAACTATATAAAAAAAGACAAAAAATACTTACATTGCTGGTAGCTTTGTCAATGTCTTCATTGCTCATCACACCGTTAGGTATTCAATAAGAAATAAATCCTGGCTCCTGAGCAATACCATCACATGCAGCAGTAAGTGTATGAAGCCCCTCGTGGCTATTACGAGTTCCCTTAGATTGCTGTTCGCTACTTATGTTATCTTTAATCCTCCCATCCTTTGTCAAAGGAAAATCAGCAACTACCATAACACCCTTATCATAACCCATTTTTTCCAGATGATGAGCCCTTTCGAGCAAAGATTTGTTCGACCAATGCATGTATAAGGGAAGTCTGGTAGGGTCAAGCTGGCCTCTAAAGGGAAACCTATAAATATAAGCTAGCAGCAATACAAACACACAACCGCCAACACAAGACACGTCTCTTTTACCTGAATCAGATTTGAAGCTCCTAACACCCTCACAGAGACGATCAAGCACTAAGCCACACCAATCAAGACTCTTGATGGCCCCAACATTTTCTAAAGCACTAACCAGCTTAAAATCAACCAAATTTCGGGTAGTTTGCGCCAAAAAAGTACACATGACATACATAACAAAAAATCTCTTAAAAGCGCTCACCACCATCACTTAATCTACCCAGCTCCTGAAAAAGATTAACATGAGAAATATTATCATATTTATTAGCACCCAACTCTTCTCTCCAATTATTCCTAATGTCCACATCTCTTGACAAACCCCTATCATTATTCCTAACCAAACCAACGGCACAACCTGGAATCCTAGGGATACAGAATATATCAAACACATCATCAGGTGTAATAATGTACATTGAGCTTGATATTTCTTGCACACAGCCAACAGGATCAAACCTAAAACAAAAAAAAAAAGTCAGCCTAGAATAATTTGTAGTCAGCATTAAACAATATGAAATCAGCCCACATAATCAAACATGTCAACCAGCCAAGGCACAATTCCAATAGGAATGGATGAGATGTCAAATGCAAGAAGTCTACCAAAATCTATATCTTCCACATCAATCTTTTGGGCGGGAGTGAGTGAGGCAATTAACAATTTCAGCTTCGAAGGACAACAACTGGTTGAGAATTTCTTAGAAAACCTAAAATAAAATAAAATATGAAGAGTGTAAGTTTATTTGAGACTGTGAATAACAAATGAACACTGAATCTTATCAAATGCAGCATCTTATGAATCAAGTACAGTTTATAACACATTAAAATACACTTACGTATTACCCTCCTCATCAGTACGTTGGACCACCTGCTTCTTCTGACGGTTGCGCTGTTGTTTCGCAACTCCTTCTTCACCAGCAACCATTTTTCCTGACCCAGAAGCTTCACCAGCAGTACTGTTCGCTTTCCTCTTCAAACCAGTTTTTTTCGCCACTTCAACTTTCTTCACCTTCTCAGTAAACTCCTTCAAACCAGTTTCTTCCGCTACTTCAACAACTTCCTTCACCTTCTCAACAGACTCCTTCAAAATCCCACCAAATTTCTTCGCCTTCACAGCACCTTTCTTAACAACAACTTTTTTAGTCTTTGTCTTCATCGCCTTCTCAACAGGCGACTTTGCAGTAAGTTCTTCTGCCTTCCTTTTATTCTGTCCAGTAGAAGTCTCACATTGTTTACCCTTCTCCTTGCTCAACAAACGAGGTGACGACCTCTCATTTTCTCCTTCAAATGAGACCACCACAGTAGGTCGAGCTTCAACACTCTCACCCAATTCCACATCAACTTCACCACCCTCACTTTCCCTCTCACACGCAGCCGCCTCCGCCTGCGCCGCCTCCGCCTTCGCAACTGCACCCAAAATCCACTGATTTTCATTAATATAGTCTTTAATCATACTGTCCGTACTGTCACCATCATCACTGGACCCGCCTTCACCATTATTCTCAACAGGTACAGCTTCATCAACACCAGGTACAACTTCCTCCCTAACAGATTCAGTCTCTTTCCCCTCAGCAGGCCTAACAACTCCATCAATTCGTGCTGAACCATCCTTAGAACCCATGGCTTCATCAACACCAGCTACTTCTCTACTCATTCTAACAACATCATTCACCAGTGTGTCATAATCAAAATCTTAACTTGATCCACCTTCACCCGCAGCTGATACGTCTTCACCATCTTTCAACTGCTTAACAACCACATTCATCTGTTTCTTGTTTCCCGACTTAGGAACAACATGAACTGAAATCTGTAGAGTAGGACCACCACCAATCCTGGCAGACCTACGTGCCAATATAACTACTACACAAAAAAAATGAAAAACCAAAAACTGTATAAGCACATATTTTTAAAAAATAAACATAATCACACAAATAAAATGCAACATGTAAAAAAAACCTCCAAAAGCATAAGACTCCGGAAGAAGATGGCTGACACAACTTCTCAGCTTTAGAAAAATATATTTTAATGCATACTCTGATAGCCAATAAGAAACCTGATCTAGGAAAACAACAGTATAACTAACTAATTAATAGGCTATACTAATATATGCAACTTGTAATGAAACAAATGCATACATAGTCTGACAGTCAGTAAGCAACATAATCAGACATACACATTCTAACTAACTTCATATAGTAAACTAACATAAGCAACTAGTAATGAAACAAAATACATACTAGCAAATAAGAAATAATAACAATAACTAACTAACAATCAGTGAAACTCAAACACAACCTAAGTAACTAATACATAAGTTATATTAACATATGAACATTCTAAGAAAACAAGTACACAATATAACAATCAGTCAACAACAAAATAATTAACTCAAAAAACACATTACCTAACTTCTAAGAAAATGCGGACCTGACATACAAATCAAAAGAATAGGATGACTAACTTATACAGCTGTTAACCTAACATATGCAACTCCTAAGAAAACAAATGCAAATTATAACTGAAATGATAACATGCTGGGAGAAAACAGAGTAACTAACTAGTGCATATTTTACAATAACAAATGCAACTTCTAAACAATCAAATGCATGTTATAAAAAAGACTCAAAACATACATATCTGACTAACAAAAAAGTCAACATCAACAACTCATATGCATATCTGACTTACGAATAAAATTCTAAAAAAAGTCAACATCAACAACACTGAAAAACACATACACACACAAAAAGAACAAAAAAAGCGCAAAACTCCAAATTTCAAAACAGAAAACAGGAAGAATACGAACCAGGAGAAGAAGAAGGCTGAGGCAACTTCTCAGCTTCAAGAAGAACAGCTTTCCCCTTCGCCCTACTCATCACTAGGTCAAATACACAAAAAAACCTCAAATGAGATTCGCGTACAACTATAAAGAAAAAATGGAAAAGAACAGCAACGAAATTTCAAAACCTAGAATATCAACATCAACAACTCATATGCAGATCTGACTTACGAATAAAATTCTAAAAAAATTCAACATCAACAACACTAAAAAAACACATACACACACAACAATTAAAAAAAGGGTGAAAGTACAAATATTCAAAACAGAAAAAGGGAAGATTACGAACCAAAAGAAGAAGAAGGCTGAGACAACTTCTCAGCTTCAGGAAGAACAACTTTTCCTTTCGCCCTACCCATCACTAGGTCAAATACACAAAAAAAAACCTCACATCAGAATCACGTACAACTATAAAGCAAAAATGGAAAAGAACAGCAACGAAATTTCAAAACCTAGAATATCAATCTTACCGAATCCAGGCAATTCCGGCGCAAACTTTAGCAACGCGATTCCGGAAAAATTTTGTGTGATAAAGGAGAACGAAGAGCTAATTTGAAAAAACAAAAATTAAAGTACAGAGAAATTGAAAAACGAAGAGAGGAGAAGAGAGGGCAAAACAAGTGCGAATAATGAGGAGACTGAGAATAACGCGTGATAAATGATTACACTTTCCAAAAATTACACGGATGATTAGGCACGAATGATGATTCGGCACAAATGATTTTTAGGCACCCCATTATTAAAATAATTGTAATATGACCCCAGTTTACGTATCAGTCCCTGGCCTGTCCATAAGCTTATGGACAGACTGCCTTTCCTGAGACTTTCTCTAGTTATTATATTCTATGGGCAAATCTATTGACATGCACAAAACTCTTAAGTACGGATAATTTTAATGTTTAATTTTCTATATTATCCTTAAAACCTTCATTTAGAAGTTTTGAATTGGCATTTAAGATTTGATTCTAACTATAAAACTTTAGCCCTAACAATTTATAATTCTTAAAATATACCCATAATCTCGATAAACATTATCAACTACCTTTTTTTCCAAACATATTGTCTCATCAACACGTGCCCATGTTTTGGTCATATTTGGTTGCATAACAAGCACCCATAAAAGGATAAATTTGATTAACATGGAAACACTACGACAAAATGGACCTATCCCAACATATATTTTATGACATTTTTTATTTATTTATGTTGTTATTGAATACACTATAACGACACCTGATAAGATAGCAAGATACTATTAATAGAGTTGTAAATCAATTAGAATCAAGATAAGAAAGGAATACCTTTTCTGATTGGTTTTGTATGTATCATGTTCCATATTTGTTTAGGTCTTGTATACCCTTTTCACTCACTATATATGAATACACACAACCACAATTATGTGTGGGTTTTACATTCTATCATGGTATCAGACAGGTTTAATAAAATTCTCTAGATTTTCCCAAAAAAATTCCACTCTTCTTTCCCGTGTTTTTTCAAATCTAGGCCACGCCCATCCGCCTTGTTTTTTCGATCATCGCCACCGCTCTCAGGTTGTCGGTGATCACCTATCGGAGCTCTCATGCGCCGCCCACGCGCCACCGTCCTTCTCTCACATGCCGCTGATCCGGCTGCCGCTGGTCTTTTTTCCGATGTTGTTCGTTGCTGCTCCCTTGTCCACACACAAAGTTAAAGCAGTCATCCACTGCCATTCACAAGCTTGCTCCGTGTTTGGTGCAATTTGATTTATCTCTTGTGTTTGAATCTGTCTTTGCTTGTTTCGGATAATGTCCATTACGTTTTCATCGTTGATCAACTGCATCACCATTAAGCTTGGTGGTTCCAACTATGCTCATTGGCATACTCAAGTTACTTCTGTTCTTCATATTGTCAATTTGATTGGTTTTGTTAATGGATCTGCCAAGTGCCCTGATCTCCCTGCGAGTTCGTCTTCCGAAGAAACTAATGACATGAATACTGTGAAAAACAAGGCTCGTGATGCTTGAATCCAGCAGGATCAACTGGTCCTAGCTGCTATTTTCTCATCCCTATCACCGGCTGCAATATAAGTAGTAAATGGTATGGTCACTGCTGCTCAGGTATGGGATGCTTTAGCTACAAAGTACTAGAACAATTCTCGTTCTCGTCGCCTTTTTCTTTGTGATCGTTTGTAAGATGTTCGTCAAGATTACCATTCTATTCAGGATTTTATTCTCATTTTAAGGACATCATTGATGAATTGCGTGTCCTCAAACATCCTCTCCACGATGAGGATGTTACTGTTATTTTTTTTCATGGTTTGAACCAACAATTCTCTGAGTTTTCCAATTCTATCATGCTGAGAGATCCATTACCACCATTATATTCTATTGTTGTTGATGCTGAGGCTTTGGAGTTTCATTTCAAAGCTCGTTCGTCAAATTCTGGACCTGCACCTGTTGCATTTTCTGCTAGTCAACAGGCGTCCAGACATGCTAACTGAGGTAGGGTAGGCCGCGGTAATGGACAAGGAAGGGGGAAAGGTCATGGATGTGGCGGTGGCGGTGGCTGAATCTCATCGCCGATCGGTGGCCCTTTATCCACGCCGGGTGGCCATGGCGGTGGCACCAATGTCTGTCAGTGGTGTCATCGTTCTGGTCATCTTGCTGAATTCTGTTACAAGCTTTCTCATGTTGGTCGCAATGATGTTGCCACTAACGCAGACACAGCTTAACCACAGTACTATTAGCAAAACAATGCAACTTCGGATTGGTACATGGATTCTGGTGCTATCAATCACATGACGACTATTACATCCAACCTGGATAGTGTCGCTCCTTATAATGGCAATCGTCGTGTTTATTTTGGTAATGGTGCCTCTTTGCGTATTTTCTATATTGGCAATTCCCGAATTTCTGATTCCTATACTTTATCTGATGTCTTGGTTGTTCCCCATATCACCAAGAATTTATTATCTATTGCCAGGTTGACCAGAGATCTAAATGTTGTTGTTTGTTTTGATGATAATGTCTTCACTTGTTTTGATGATAATGTCTTCACTATTTAGAACAAGGTTACCAAGGAGCTCGTGGGCCGAGGACACAGTGAGGGAGGTCTCTACGTTTAGATAATGGTGGTGCTGATTTACTGTCTTTTGTTAATGCAAATAAAGCCAAAACCTCATTTGAGCTCTGGTATAGTTGTTTAGGACATGTTCCTTTTAATGTAATTTCTGCTTTGAGTAAGACTGTTCATTTGTCAGTCACTATCTTGCTGCCTAAGCCTCATTTGTGTTCTTCTTGTGAGATGGCTAAGGGCAAGCGTCTTTCTTTTAATGATAATTTAAAACACACACCACGCATACTTGATTTAGTTCATTGTGACCTATGGGGACCCTTACATGTCTCTCGCACCGGGTACTTTTATTATGTCATTTTTATTGGTGATTTTTCTCGGTTTACTTGGTTATTTCCTCTACGACGAAAGTCTAATTTTATGGATGCATGCATGCAATTTGAAGTTCTGGTTGAGAATCAGTTCCCTACCACCATCAAGGTATTTCAGAGTGATGGTGGAACTGAGTTTGTAAATCATTGCATGCAGACTCATTTTACATCTAAGGGCATTCATCATCAGCTTTCCGTCCCTTACACTCCTGAGCAAAATGGTCATATTATGGGGATAGGTTTGTCGATGCTCTTTCATTCTGGCCTTCATCATTCTTTTTGGTATGATGCTTTTTGTACGACGGTCTACATCATCAACAGACAGCCTACTCCAGTTTTATCTGGTCAGTCTCCACTTTCTGTTATTTTTGGCACTGCACCTGACTACTCCAATTTTCATCCATTTTGCTGTCGAGTTTTTCCTTATTTGAGGCTCTGTGATATGCATATACTGGCCCCTCGGAGTATGTCTTGTATATTTTTGGGATACAGTTCTCAGTACAAGGGTTATCGATGTCTTGATCCTCATACAAAGAAGCAGTACATCACTCGCCATGATCGATTTGATGAGTTGTTCTTTTTGGCTACCCGTACTGGCACTATTACAGATTCTTCACCACTGGATATTTATGTTTTTTTGGAGCCCTTAGCGGTTCTATCAAAGGCGTTTGAGCCATCTTCTTCAGCCGAACCACCCATTATTTTGGAAAATTCAAATTTTCTGACTGTACCGGAAGCTCAGGGTTATTCTAAAAATTGCATTTGTTTGGCACAAGGTGACCTGCAACTTTTCTGTTACAAGCTAGCACCTCCACCACGGCCGATGCCGCAGCCGCCGACTCATGCGCCGGCCACCTCGACTGCGCGTGAATATTACGTGCCACCTAATCAGCCGCCAACGTCTTCAACTCTTTCACCGGATACCCCTACTTCTTCAGTACTATCATCACCACTGTCTACTGGGCTATTAGGTTTTGCACCCACTGCCTCGGTTTCCATGCCTTCCTTGGGATCTGTGTCTTCACCAGTTAAGGGTCCTTCCTTTTGGCACCCGATGACTACTCACCTCCGCACCGGTTCTCTTTGGTACAAGGATTTATCTAAATATGATATTTCTGGTTTACTAATTGATTTATTTTCTAAGACTGAGCCTCGGAGTCATCGCTCGGCTGTCAAGGATCCTAAATGGGTTGTTGCTATGGACTCAGATATGGAGGTTTTGCGCACTCAACAGACACAGGAGCTGGTTCCTCATCCTTCTCATGCAAATGTTGTTGGTTCAAAATGGGTTTACCGGTTGAAGTATAAATCTGGTGGCTCTTTTGACCGTCACAAAGCAAGGTTAGTTGCTCAGGATTTTTCGCAATTGCCTGGTATTGATTATGATCATACTTTTAGTCCAGTAGTGAAGGCCTCTACTGTCTGTATTATTTTATCCATTGTTGTACATCACAATTGGCCATTGCAACAATTTGATGTGAAGAATGCCTTTTTAAATGGCATTTTGCTGGTTACAAAGACCCTATACGTCCTGACTATATTTGTCGTCTACGCAAGGCTATATATGGTTTGAAGCGAGCTCCACGCACTTGGTTTCAACGTTTTAGTTCTTTTTTTATTGGCCTGGGTTTTGTATGCAGTTCTTCTGATGCCTCCTTATTTGTTTTCTCACAGGGTGCTTCTTTACTCTATTTATTGGTTTATGTTGATGACATTATTCTTATTGGGAATGATGTTCGTCTTATTCGGAAGTTTATTGATCGAGTTAATCAGGAGTTTAAGATTACCAATCCTAGCACTATGCAGTATTTTTTGGGATTGGAGGTTGTTCGTACTTGTAACGGCTTATTCCTTGGTCAAGCCCGATATGCCAGGGACATTTTACTACGAGCTGGCATGCAGGACTCTACGCCTATTGCTATTCCTTTTCAAGTTTTTTTGCAACTTTCCATCTCATCAGGTAAGCCATTCGGAAACCCCACGCTTTATCGTTCTTTGGTTGGAGTGCTACATTATCTTTTGATCACACGTCTCGACTTGTCCTATGTTGTCAATACGGTCAGTCAGCATATGCAGGCTCCTACTGATGACCATTACCAAGATGTCACTCGGATTTTGCGCTGTGTTTGTGGTAAACTCCACTATGGTCTTTAATTTTGTGCAAACTCCCCTTCTTTACTAGTTTTGGGTTACTCTGATGCTAATTAGGCTTGTTGTATAGAGACTTGTAAATCTATGTATAGTTATGCCATTTTCCTTGGTGGCAACCTGGTTTCCTTGATTGCTAAGAAGCAGCCTACAGTTTCTCGTTCCAGTTCAGAATCAGAGTACCGTGTTATGGCAAGTATTGCTGTAGAGTTAGCTTGGTTGATGAATCTTCTTCGGAACTTACGTGTGACATCGCGCTCCCCGCCCATTTTGATGTATGATAATAATAGTGCTCTCTACCTGACTCAAATTCCTATTTCTCATAAGAGAGCTAAGCACATTGATATTGAATATCATTTTGTGCATGAGATGGTGTCTACTGGCAAGCTCAAGGTTGCTCATGTTTCTACGGACTTATAGCTTGCTATTGACTATCATTGATATTGACTATCATTTTGTGCGTGAGATGGTGTCTACTGGCAAGCTTAAGGGTGCTCATGTTTATAAGGATTTATAGCTTGCTGACATCTTTACGAAGGGTCTACCCGTCCTCAATTTGATTTTCTGCGTTCCAGGGTTTGTGTTACGACCAGTCCTATGCTTCGCTTAGGGGGGTAATAGATTTGTAAATCAATTAGAATCAGGATAAGAAAGACATGCCCTTTCTGATTGATTTTGTATATATCCTGTTACATATTTGTTTAGGTCTTGTAACCCTTTGTAATCACTATATATATGAATACACACAGCCACGATTATGTGTGGGTTTTACAGTCTATCAACTAATAATAAATCTTCTGTTAGTATAGTTATGTATACCAACATTTTAAATATATTGTTGTGATATCATTCTATCTCAACATTGCATAATTTATGTCCAAATTAATATAGGGATAGATGGGTTATAAATTCATTATCAAATGAAATATAACACATATTATAGTTCTAAAATTATATTATAAAAACTTAATTACATTGGTGTAGTTATAAAGAGTCAAAATCAATATTAGTGAGATTGTGTTATAAAAGCATTATGTTTTAACATTACAATGTTTATGGCACATTAACATTACAATATAATTTTGTTATGAATTGCTGAAAAATATTTAAAATATGTATTTAATCATTGAATTAATTTATATTAGTAAATTTTAATTGATACACTAACAACAAATATTATATAAAAAAATTCTAGATGTGAATTTAAATAATTAAATAACCCTTGCTTTTAGTGTATAATTACACAAATTTATTTTTTTAAAAACATATTGTCCAAAAATACATAAAAGGAAGGTAGTGTAAGGATAACAGGATAACATTAAAACCTATTTGGGCTTGCGGCCCAAATGCTTATACACAAACCCCATAACACAAGTCACACACACATGGGCTTGGTATTGGGCCAGTCACTAAAAGACAAAGAGAACTAGGTCATAAATTGAGGAGATTAAAAGTTTGGAAACAGTATAAATAGAGAGGTATGTCTTCTATTTTTGGTAACTTAATATTTGCTTACTTTTACTCCTTATAAGATTGCTGACTAGACCGTCGAAGAATCTCCCTCCGGAGTTCCCGGGATCTGTTTCTTTCTAGTAGATCAAAGGCAGCGCTAGATTAGGTTCGACTCGGGTTGTGAACGAAGGTTACCATATGCATCAAGTGGCACGCCCAGTGGGACCGAGTTTCGAACAGATCTGAATCCTATAGCGTACGTCTTTGTCAATGACTTCAACTCACCGAAGTGAAAGATTGAAGAGAAAAGGAACTAGTGTGGGCATTGAGGTTGGATCTTTATCTAGATCGATGGTAGGGGAAGAAATGGGCCCTCCCATCATAGACCAAGATACGTCCACCCAGTCGGAGCTTGGGCGGGACCTGGCCCAACGGCCCTTATGATTGAAGGGTCACAGGTCGAAACCCTACCCGAAGGTTCAGCAAGAGCGTAGTTCACTATTGAACCCGCCGTAGGAGTTCGTATGAGAATGCCATTGGCTGAAACATGAGGTGTAGATGGACATCTCACAAAGTGTTCCGGTGTCTCGTAGGTCGAGGCCTACGAAAGAAAACTCCAGGAAAATTACATGATCGCCGAGGATTGAGTTTCTTCAAAAAGCTTCAATCATATCACACGGATGCTGGTAGTCGCAGGATATTAGGTCGTCCCCCCCATCGATGACCCCTAACCATTCGACGTCTATGATACCTCCGGTAAATAATCTCTCTTCAATAATCCTAGAAGCCCGGATCAGATCATTGCCCCTAGCCAGCTGAGTGTGCGGGGTTCCGTACACGGGATATGCAAGGGAGGCTGCACAGTTGAGACCCCAACCTTCCTTCCCAGAGTACTTGCAGGTAGGCTACCCCATGCCGGTTTTGGGTTATCCCCCCCAAGGTTTTGACTAGGGTTGGGGAGCCCTGCCTTGGATGAGGATCCCCGACCTTATGGGAAGCCCATAGCCAATACCCTTCGTCAGCCCAGTGGATTCTCAAAGACCCTACCCAAGAGACCTTTAAGAGTAACCTCAGAATGGAGCAGACCAGTATGTGGGGCTGAGACAGCCCTGGGCAGGGAATTGGATAGATTGATAGGCCCGATGGGGAAAATGGCAGGATCCCCGTTTTGACCAGTGGTGACGAATGTTCATTGGCCACAGGATATGAAGCCACCAGAGGGACTTTCTACTTACTCATGGGACTCAGATCTGCGAGAATTTTTCCAAACTTTCCTTAGTTTGATGAATTCTCGGGACTTTAATGAGAAACTGACGTGGAAACTGGTGGGCAATTACCTTCGAGGAAAGGCCCATGAGTGGTTCAAAAAAATGCCTAGGAGTTCATTGCATTCATATCGAGACTTTAGTGGGCTCTTCTGAGCCAGTATTTCCAGGAAAAAAAATTCACCAAGACCTTGATAGAGTTGTATCAAACAAAGCAGAAGCCGAGAGTATGAAATTACATCGATGACAATCTTAGGGTATTCGAGCGTACACGGAATGAAATTATCCAGGGATATTTATTGGGAATGGACGACCTGGAATTATACAAAAAATTGATGGCGAACACCCCAAAAACACTGCAACAGCTCCAAGAAATGGTGGAACATCATTCGAAGGTAGAGGAAGCAATTCGAAGGAAAAAGGAGGGCCAAGTGGCTAAGAAATCAAAATCTAATAACCATCGAGATAAGAGACCAAGTGAAAGGACAAATTTTGAGAAGTACACCCCTATGCGCCGATCCCTGGCTGAAATATGGAGCATCCATGGAGGAATTTTCAAACAACCACCCCCATGAGTGATAGTCAATAAGCCTTCTCAAGCATGAGGGCCACCACCAAATTCTCTGATCATCACGAAGACTACGGATACACCACAAATGAATGTGCCCAACTTCGAGCGGAAATTGACCGATGTGAGAGGGAAGGCCTCTTTAAGGAGCCATCTTTTCAACCCTCTCGAGATGAGAATCAGGGGCACATGAATTATAGAGGGAACATGTGACCACCTAAGAAAAATTTCAATGCTGGAAACAAAGGAGATCGAGTCCCCCAGAGGCAGCGATATGAGCGCCGTGACGAGCCCCAATGAAACCCCCCAATGGAGAACAGGAATGAAGGAAATCTTGCCATTAACAAATTGGTCAATGTTATTAGTAGAGTTATTGGTGAAAGTTTTTCGAATGTAGTTATGAAAGCACAATCGCAGTGAGTCCTAGCAGGAGAACCGATGGGGAAAAGGCTTCGATCAGACGAAACAATCACATTCTTAGAAGCGGATGCAGTTTCGAACCAAACCCCATGGTGATTACGGTAGTGATTGGAACTGCACTGGTGAAGAGTGTGTTCATTGATGATGGAAGTGGCATAGAAACCATATTTGTAAACTGCTTCGATCAGCTAGGGATTGGAAGATCGAACATTAAAAAATCCACTTCACCCTTATCAAGGTTTACATGAAAGACGGTATACCCCATCGGGGAGATAACCCTGCCGGTAAGGGTGTCAGATGGAAGCCGGTGCAATGTAACTTTGCAGTTATCGATACTTTCTCTCCCTACAATGTGATCTAAGGGAGACCTTGGATGTACCAAGCTCGAGCAGTGTGGTCTCCGTACCATTTGATAATGAAGTTTCCAATGGAGAATGGAGCAGTGTCCATCCGTGGGGATCAATCCATGCTCAAAGTTGTAACTACGAAGAAGTAAAAGTGGCAGCAAAAGTAAGGAGTGTTTCTTCAATACATGGTAAAATTGGACCAGCCGACACATAACCACTCTTCATTTGAGACATGGTACCCGTGGAAATAGGGAGTATGATGCTCAATGGGGTAAGGCAGGAACTAAATGCTCTGTTAGATCACTACTATGATGTGTTTTCTTAGGATGCTTTAGATTTTACAGGAGTACCGACGGAACTAGAAGTCCACAGGTTGAACGTTGATCCTTCGATAAAGCCTGTTAAGCATAAATGATGAATGTTTTCCCCTGAGAGGGCAGAGGCGATCAAATCTGAGGTAGGAAAATTTATCGCAAGAGATGTTATCGAATAAATGTTGTATTCTCAATGGCTGGCTAACCCCATCCTAGTCCCAAAGCCAGATGGGATGTGGTGCATGTGTATAGACTTCACGGATCTAAACAAGTTTTGCCCGAAAGATAGTTACCCTTTCCTTCGATGGACTAGGTGGTGAAAGCAATAACAGGTTACTGTATCCTTGCCTTTTTTATGTTCACAAAGGTTATCACCAAATACTCATGGCACAAGAGGACAAAGATAAAAATTCATTCATTACGGATGTGGGCACCTTCTGCTATAAGAAAATTCTATTTGGGTTAAAGAATGTTGTGGCAACTTACCAACGGTTGGTGGATAAACTTTTCAGAAAGCAGATTGGTAAAAGTTTGAAAATCTGTGTTGATGACATGGTGGTAAAAAGTGTGACCTACGATCAGTTTTTGCAAGACCTAGGTGAACTATTCGAAGGCTTAAGAAGGTCAAAATTGAAGTTAAACCTTTCAAACAGTGTAATAGGGGTTAGTGTTGATAAGTTTCTAAGATTCATAGTCTCGGAAAGGGGTATTGATGTTCACCCGGAGAAGGTAGAAGCCTTGATGAATATAAGGAGCCTTCACAATGTAAAAGAAGTTCAAAGATTAACAAGGTGCTTGGCAGCATTGAGTAGATTCTTATCGAAGGGGGCAGAGAAACATCTCCCTTTCTTTGATATGCTTCATAAAGCTAAAATATTTGTATGGACCTAAGCATGAGAGAAAGCCTTCGTGGTCTTAAAGAAGAACCTGAATATTCTGCCTATGTTGATGAAGCCAGAAAAAATGGGAGGTCTTGTACCTTTACACCTCAGCCTCAGCCCTAGCCATTAGTGTCGTACTCGTGAAGGAGAAAGAAAGATAGCAACACCCTATATATTTTGTTAGCAGAGCCCTGCAAGGCCAGGAAACGAGGTACACCACCATGGAAATACTAATCTTAGCCTTAGTTCATGCTGCTTGAAGATTAGGTCCTACTTCTAGGGTCATATTTGTGCTCACTAACTGTCCCATCAGGCAAGTACTTCTAAAGCCTTAGGCCTCAGGAAGAATGATGAAGTGGGCCGTAGAGTTGGGAGAACATGATATACACTACCATCCCGGGACCATAATCAAAGGCCAAGCCTTGGCGGATATCATCGTGGAGACCACCGACCCCACCGAAGATAGTTGGAACACTGACAAACATGGAGTATGGAAATTTTTCGTAGATGGATCTTCTCATACAGGTGGAAGCGGATCAGGTGTGTTGCTCACCAGTCCTGATGGTACCGATTATCCTTACGCCTTACATTTCAAGTTCAAATCAATAAACAATGAAGCTGAATATGAAGCCTTGATCTCAGGACTTTGATTGTCCAAGGAACTAAAAGTAGAAGAGGTGTAAATATTCAATGACTCGCAGATTGTGGTAAATCAGGTGAATGGGGAGTACGAAGTTCATGAAGCAAGCTTGAAACGCTACTTGGAGGTAGTCAAACCTTTGTTAAAATGCTTTCGATCATATACTCTTTCTCACCCAGGGAGAAAAATCACAAGGCTGATGCCTTGAGTAAGTTAGCTTCATCTGATTTGGGTGAATTGTCGCATAAGCAAGTAAAATCCAGAACCTTTTATCAATGAAGCTTTGAGGAGATAATTGTGATGGCCATTTTTGAAGGGGATACATGAATGGCCCCAATTGTTCGATACATCCAAGATGGGCCGCCTCCAGAAGATCCTATCAAAGCACGGAAAAATCAACTCAAGGCACCCAAGTATGTTATACAGAAGGAACCTTGTATCGAATGGGGTACCTGCAACCCTTGCTTCAATGTGAAACCCCCATCGATGCACACTACTTAATGCAGGAAATCCATGAAGGAGTCTGTGGAAGCCATTAAGGAGCACAGTTCATATCAAGAAGGATGCTTCGGGTAGGGTATTTGATGTGTGTTATATTGTGCTCATATTTTGTGGGATTATTATGATTTTATTGAGATATAATTTACACTTTAAGGTGTTTTTGGTGCAGGAATTCATTGATTGTGAAGAATTGAGAGGGAGCTATACATTGTACTCTTTTCCCCTTAACCAATGGTTTTTTCCCACTAGATTTTCCAGGTTAAGGTTTTTAATGAGGTGATGTGCTCCAATGGAAAATGTTCTTATTTTATAAGACATTTCCCAGGGATGAAGGAAGAGAGACAAAAGAAGAATTGCAGAAGTTATGGGGTGAAAAGTGAATTATTAAAGAGATGTGAAATCGAAGAAATTAAAAATATTCACTCCCTATATTGATAAGGATTGTATTATCTCCTTCCAATTGAAATTCCTTAATTTTAGGAATTAGTCATTTAGTTAATTTTCCTTATTTCAGTTGACACGTGAATCCGAATTAGACTTAAATTCAGTTTTTTTTCCTGGACGCGCACATGTATAAATACATGTAAGCCGGAAGTGGAAGGGGGAGATAGTCATTATACGTATTACGCATTAATAATCTAGAGTTGTTTTGGTTTTGTTTAATGTTTAGTTAGGTTTGGTTTCTGAATCTAATGGTACTGGAAGCTTTTCATGTTGGAATTTTGATGGGCTTAAGCAATCTCTGCATATGGTCACACAAATTTCCGTGAGCCTCATTGATCAGGGATCCAGTAAAAAATATATAGTATACTGCATTTAGTTATTCAATCTCGACGATTTTTTGATGATCGATTATTATAAGTTCAAGACAAGCCGCTATGTATTACGGTTTGGTTTAATTAATTTATTATCATGTTTAAATATTATATTCTTTATTTGTTTAGTTTAATTATTCTGAGTAGCTAATTTATATATCGGCATGGAATAACAATCATTAGTTTATAAATCATGAGATCTAATTATTTTATAATTGATTCTTATGTGTTCTTGATTGTTCTTGGTTTATTTTATTCTTGATAGATTTAAGCCTGATCAACTTGAATATTATTGGGATAATGCTATCTAATTCCATCAATACGTAATCGTTGGAAAGGTTAGTAAGTAGCGAGTTCTTGTGAAAAACAGCTAACTAACTAAGACTGTAATAGCAAGATGGGAACAGTTAAGTGTGCATTACTATTTGCTTTTACTTTGGTAATTTCTATATCAGGTTCTTTTCATTCTTAATGCTATCGAGGTGTGTATCTGATTCAGCGAATACTTTCCGAGGGTATCTTGGTAAGAGAAACAATTAATTAATTATAATTGGTTAATTGTCGATAAAGTACGAAAGAATTGGGGAGGTGAAATGTACCTACTTTCCTATTACTGATAGATGCATATGAATTGATTTATCTTTGTGCCTATGATCGATGTTTAACTAATGTGAGTTATTCCGATCCGATTGCATTCATCATATATTTGCTAGATTTTTATATTTATTAGTTTGCATTATTATTTCATATTTTATATTAGTTAGTTGCATTATTAGTTGTTAGATAAATCTGAAAATTAAGGCGTGGTGGCTACACCAAAAGTGTTACATATTAGTAGGTATTTTATTATAATTTTTGCTTCGTTCTTTGTGGGATCGACTCTGCTTGCTACTGTACTAATTTTATCATTAGAGTTTGCAAATTATTTTGGTGAGTGAAATGACGTTCACCAATTTGGCGCCGTTGCCGGGGAACGGTAAGTCAATTTCTATAATTTATTTTCTTTCTAATCTGTGTGTTACTGTGCTTGGTTTATGAGCAGATTATCCTGGCCGAATTTAATATTCGACTTGAAAGTTGAGAAGATAGCCAAGCAGAACAGAAAGCAAACAAAGGCGCGAAAAGCAGGATCTACCGAGACCTTTCGGTTTGGCCAAACTGAACCCATCGCGATTTCAGCAACTACCTCTGATTTGGGAACTGACATCAAGATGGACGGAGCTGACCGAAATCTGAATCTTGGGCAGAACCCAAACAATCCATACATGTGGGAACTCACTGGTCATAGTGAAGATGACCCCCCACTCCTATTCAGCTGCCAGAAACTGAAAATCCTATTGAAATCAAGCTGGCGCTCCTGAAAGTACTCCCTAAGTTCCACGGGCGAAGCACTGAAGACGCTTACAATTTTCTGAGCGAATTTATCAAGATTTGTAAGGTCCAGAAGATGGCATCTACTGTGACGGAAAATCAATTCAAATTGGTGGCATTCCCATTCTGTTTGACAGGAGCAGCAAATCAGTGGTTTTCGAGCTTGCCTCCTAACTCCATTACGACATGGGCAGAATTGAAGATATTGTTCTTGGAGTACTACTTTCCAGCCACAAGAACAGATGCCTTGAAGAAGGAAATCACAAGCATCAAGCAAGAGTATGATGAACCATTGAGTATCTTTTGGCTGAGGTTCAGGAAGTTGGTGGATAGTTGCCCTAATCACCGAATGACGGAAGGCCAGTTCCTTCAATGTTTCTATCAAGGGATGACATCCAGCAACAAAGACTTGGTGAACTCTTCCAGTAGTGGTGGATTTTCTCACCTTCGAGTGAATGAAGCTAGAGAGATCATCAAGAGGTTGGTGAACTCTAAGAAGGAGTATGATCAACAGGAGGTACGAATCTTGAAGAAGGTGGCACAGACATCCACTCCCGAAAAAGATGAGATCAAGGAAAGGATGGAAAGAATGGAGAAAATACTATCCAAGGTCGTTGAGAAAGTTGCATCTGTACAAGAAGGGCCTTGCGATACGTGTGGAGCGGTTAACCATATGACGTCACAATGCATTCTTACTATGGGAGAGATACTTGTCCAAGAAAATGCCATTGGAAATTACAATGAGAGGCAGCAAAAAGATGGCCCATATCCCCAAAATTTCAATCCAAGGTATAGGGATCACCCTAACTTCCATTGGAGAGAACAAGGTTTTTCCGCAGCAGCCTCAGCATTACCAACGACCCTATGTTCCACCAATGCAACGAGAAGCTCCTGTCTTTCCTCAGCCTCATCAAGGTGGTCAAGAGAAATCTTTGAATGATAAGCTGGACATAATGGGAGACATGATGCAAAAGCAGCACCAAAGGTTTGAGAAGATCGAAGCAACTTTAGAGGAGCATACACGACAAATCACCCATTTATCGAATTCCATGAACGAGCTCAGAATGAAACAACCAGGGTTACCCTCTCAAGTTCAGTTAAATTCACATGAGACAGTAAATTAGGTCACATTGAGAAGTGAGGAAGAAGTTGGTGCATTACCATTGAAATCCGCGAGCAAAGAAGTGAAGGAGTTCACTGACGGAGGGTCCGGTTTGGCCAAACGGAACCCTGCGGCAGAAAGTCAGATTCCAGAGCCAGAGGAAAAAGACGATGCCATTATCATACAACACCCAAATCCACTTCCAGAGTTCATTCATGATGGTAAGTCTAGGGTACCAGCGGAGGTAAGTAAAAAGCCAACCTTACATGATTCCTTGATTAAAATTTTGCCTCCTTTCTCTCGTAGATTAGAAAAGAATAAGGAAGAGCCTTTGGATTTTTCTTTGGAAAAATGGATATTAATCTTCCTTTCTTGCAGACCATAAAGTTACCACTAGTAAGAAAGTTCTTGAAATATTTTATTGCAGGAATGCCAAAGGATTCTAAGATCATGATGGGTGAATATGTGTCGGCAGTGATTCAAAAGAAATTACCACAAAAGTGCAAGGACCCAGGTATGTTTTCCTTACCTTGTTATATAGGAGATAAGAAGATCGATGCTACCATGTGTGATTTAAGAGCTTCAATTAGTGGTGTCAATTCGGGTTATCGTGTCACATTTGTATCGGGTTTGAAACGTGTTGTGTTGAAACGTGTCGGGTTGAATCGTGTTGATTTCATTTATCGTATCGGGTTGGAAACGTGTCGTGTTGAAACATGTCGGGTTGAATCGTGTTGATTTCATTTATCGTGTCGGGTCGGGTTGGATTGGGTACTTATCGTGTCGGGTTGAAAATGTGTCAGTTTTTTTCTCGGATTGGGTCGTGTCGGGTTGAGTTAATATCGGGTCGGGTTAGTGTCATGTAATTTTTATACTCGGATTAGATCGGGTCGGGTCAGAATATTATCGGGTTGGATTGGATCGGGTTATTGTCGTGTCATTTTTTGTACTGAAGTTTTGTTTGGGTCTGATTATGTCAATTATTTTTTATAATGTTTCACATTGAATTCAGATATATTTTGGGCTGGTTCATTTTAGATCGGGTTTTATGTCACCCAATTAAATTTGGGTTGATTTAGGTTATATTTCAATAACACTATTGTTACAACTGCACTATTATCAGGTATTGTTTCGTTGTAACTTGCAAAATATAAAAACTTGACTCGTAACTCCAAATTAAAATTCGCTCAAAAGTGATGCTACCCTATACACCCCCATTGTATTTTTCAAGTACGTTAGGGGTTGGCGTCGGTAGGGGTGGGCATCGGTTCGGTTTATTCAGGTTTTAGTCTATTCAGTTTGGATTATTCGGTTTTTTTCCTCAAAAATCAAAAACTGAATCCGACCAAACCATTCAAATAATCCAAATTACCCGAACCGAATTTAAAATTCAAATTCGGTTTGAAACCGAATTCAACCAAATAAACTAAATTAATTCTAATTTTTATCAAATTGAATTCGATTAAATTGGTTTTGGACCATACCAAAAAGCCCATAAACATACTTAAATTTTAATTCCAAATGAATAATTACAACCCAAAAATTAAGGCCAAGTAATTTGCCATTAAAGGCCCATTTGGCATTTGCATGTTATGCTTTCGTTGCTTTGCCTTAAATAAGGGAGGAGTTCCCTATTTATAGTTGAAATTGAAGGCAAATTCTCCCCCATTTCCGATGTGGGAAAATGTAGTAAGGCTAAGAGTCTTTGGCCCTTTGCTGCCTTGCTTCCTTCTTGACTTCATGCGGCTTCAATTTCATTTCATGTTCCATTTCCACCTTTTCTTCCATTATTTTTTTAATTGAATTTATTATGAGTCTGTCTCTTGAAATACGGTCTTTCCATAAGTCATGGAAATATTATGGTTTAAAATGCAAATTAGAAGAAATGAAGATAAAGTTTATGGGTTGAATGAATCGGGTTATAAACTTTATAACTACTACACGTTGCATAATAAAATTTTAATATTTCAACTAAGACCTTTTACTTTGTATTATTATAATTAAACCCTATCTTTCCATAAGCCTATCGAATAATGGAAAGACGGTATTAATGAGACATCTCTCTTTATTTGACTATTATTCATTAGATTTATATATTTAGTCGTGTGCATTTTTAACTTAACATTGTGTATTCACATTTGTTATGAATTGACTTTACGTACTAGTAATCATATGGCTAAAAACCCCATTTGTTATTAGTTTGATGCACAACCAACTTGACTTGGTTCCATATTAAATGTTAATTGACTTTATAACTGCATCTGTTTTGGGTTGATTACATGCAGGGTTATATAGTTGATTTATCAGGTTGAAATAGGTTCGTGTTAAATCGGGTTCGGATTGATCTCGGGTTTGTATTCAGGTCGAGTTTGGGTCCAGATTATCGGGTCATATTCGAGTTCGTATTTAGGTTGGGTTCGGGTCCAAATTATCGGGTCATATTCGGGTTCGTATTCAGGTCGGGTTCGGGTCCAGATTATCGGGTCATATTTGGGTTTTGGGTTGAATTTGGTCGTGTCAGGTTCGGGTACAGGTCAATATTTCTTGGGTCAAAATTGGGTTTCGGGTTGAGTGTGGTCGTGTCAGGTCGGGTTCGGGTCAATATTTCTCGGATCAGATCGGATTTTGGGTTGATTCGTTCGTATCGGTCCAGGTCGGGTTCTCGGTTCGGGTCAGCGATTGACAGCTCTAGCTTCAATTAATGTTATGCCATTATCTGTGTATCAAACTTTAAATAGAGCTGAAATGGTAGATACAAGAGTGGTAATTCAATTGGCAGATAGATCTTGCGTGTTTCCTGAAGGGTTGTTGGAAAATGTGCTTGTGAGAGTTAATGAATTTATTAATCCAACAGATTTTTATATGGTAAAAATGAATCATACTAGTGATAAGGGAACACAAGGGGTATTGTTGGGTCATCCATTCTTGAAAACTGCAAACACCATTATTAACGTTGGGATGGAACTATTTCACTTGATTATTTTGGTGATATGTACACACTCAACATTGATAAACCCATGCAGAAATCTATAGATGCTAAAAATGTGAATGCAATCAATCATACTAACCCTTTTATCCAAGATTCTCTTGAGACTAAAGTTTTGCAGGATAAGATGAGAATTCAAATTCCTACAAATCCAGAAGAGGTAAATGTTCAAGTCTCAAGTGATAAGGAAATCTGTAAATTATTGTGTTCAGTGCACTCTCAGAAAGTGGTGCCCAGAATCAAAATAAATCAAGGAATGGCCAACTCGACTCAGTCTGAAGCGGATGTTCAAAAAAATTCTGAAGTGGTGTACAGGGTCCGTTTTGCCCAAACGGGACCCGTCCGCCAGACTTGTTCCATCGGATGTGAAAACCTCAAATTTGGAGTTAAAGGCGTTACCACCCGATCTGAAGTATGTTTATCAAGGAGATGGTGATACTCTTCTAGTGAGTATGGAGTCGCTCAAGTGTGAGGAAGAAAGAAAGTTCCAACTCCAAGAATTGGGGGATATGCGATTGAAAGGATTTGATCAATCTATGTGGTACAAGGAGCGGAATAAGATGTGGCATGATAGAGATTTGAAGTCAGGGAAGTTTTTGGTTGGGCAGAAAGTTCTTATAACTGAGTTAAAATTTTGACATATGTCATGGAAATTCAAGTCTAAATGGGCTAGACCATTCGAAGTGGCTTATGTTTGGCCTGATGGGATAGTAGAGATTATAAGCATGGATGCAAAAAAGGCCTTCCTCGTCGATGGTCGTTGCCTTACGCTGTACTATGATACTTCTCAGGTGGCATTAATGGAAGAAATTTCGTTGTGCCCAACAAATAATCATTAAAAGCATCCAAAGTCTAGCCAAAGACTATAAACAAAAGCGCTAATTGAGAGGCAACCCAATTTTCTTAGTTTTTTTATTTTCTTCTTTTAAGTTTTTTTATCTTGTAGGAATTTCAAATTCTCATCTGATCTCAATTCTTGATCTACAGATATAAAGTATTTGAATTTGCACCATGGAGAATTCACACATTTGGAAAGCTGGACTCGCAGGGTTCCGTTTGGCCAAACTGAGGCCAGCGGTAGAACCTGATTTTGATCAAACGCTCGCCTCTTGATCAAGAATTCCTCCAAACCCACCAATATAAGTTCCCTTTTCCTTTGTCATTTTTTCATGTTGACTGTGTGTTAAACCTTTTCTCCTAAGAGCTTTGCATTATTTGCTTGAGGGCAAGCAAAGTTTAAGTGTGAGGAGGTTTATTGTGTGTTTTGTTTTGTATTTTTGGAAAAAAATTTTAATTTTTTTCCAGTTTTTTGAGTTAAACATGTGTTTTTGTGTTGTTTGAGTCGATAATTTGACATGAAGAAATTCTAGTGGCTACCCTGCCAGTTGTAAACTTCATTGTAACAAACTTGGTAAATCTAATATGCCTTGAAGTTATTGAATGAGATTTTCTATGATTTGTGAAATTTGATTGGTATGATTTTTGGGATGACTAAAAAGGACGAGTTTAATTGAATATTTTAGCCTACTAAAGTGAGGTTTGAGCTAGAGTAGAGCACTCTCTACATCAATCTTTGTTCTGAGAGATCACATTGTTATAATTGGAGTTGTTATGTGTGAAAGGGATGGAAGGCACTAGGATGAACCACACAGCTTAAATTGCCTACCAATTACATTAACCCCCTAGTGAAACACTTTGAAGCTTTGGCTATGTTCTTTGATATGAGTTACTATATATTTAGCCAAAACCTTGTTTTATCCTTTCTCTTGGCCCTATTATGCATGTTCTTGGAGTTGATGTTGATGAATTCATCCATTGTGTTCTCTTGAGTTGATGTCATTACTGAGTATGTGTCCAGTTTGCCCAGACTGAACAGTTTTGAAAATTGAAGGCTGAATTTTATGATGAATAGTGACACTGGGGTTCCGTTTGGCCAAACTGGAGGGGCGTAACTGTGAAAAAAAAGAAGAGAAAAAAAAACTTATTTTTATGTTGCGATTTTCTCTCAAAAGTACTGATTTTGGACTGTATTCAAGAAGAGTGGTGCTGGAAAAAAATCAAAAACAAAAAAAAAACAAAAAACGAAAAAGAAAAAAAACAGCACCTACATTTGATGTGATATTATTTTCCTTTCTCATAATAGCCATGAGATGAAGATTGTTGGTGAATATCTACTATATATGGATGATGGTTGAAGAAAAACCATGCATAATATTTTGTTCGATATTGTTTGAGCTTAGAAACCTTAGGATCTCACCAATCTGAATGGTCCCTAGCCCCGTTACAACCCTTGAGAAAGACCTTCCTGATTTGCATATTAACTTCTCTATGTTATAACTTGTGAATTATTTGAGTAAATGTCCTTCATATATTGAGAGTGATTGAGTGAAACTGTGACAAAATATTCATTGCTTGTCCGATTTTGACTGAATTGATGATTAGATTTTCTGATCTTGAACATTTTATTCTAATTACTTTAAGGGTTGATGATTTCAATGTGCGTTAACGTGATCCTTTACTCCTTGGCAGGGGGAAAATTATTGTTACAAGAGTAGAATCTAGAGTTTTTAAATGTTGAATTTTCGTTTGTCTGGTTGTGTGATTGGTGTTTCTATCTTACTTTTCTTTTTATTAGGTCATTTTAGATAGAGTCGTATGGGGGAATGAGAACTTATGAACACTGTGGATTATTGATTGATCTTATAGTCTTCACTTCATACTTGAGAGCAAGCATGATTCAAGTGTGAGGATATTTGATGTGTGTTATATTGTGTTCATATTTTGTGGGATTATTATGATTTTATTGAGATATAATTTGCACTTTAAGGTATTTTTGGTGCAGGAATTCATGGATTGTGAAGAATTGAGAGGAAGCTATACATTGTACTCTTTTTCCCTTAACTAATGATTTTTTCCCACTGGATTTTCCAGGTTAAGGTTTTTAATGAGGTGATGTGCTCCAATGGAAAATGTTCTTATTTTATAAGACATTTTCCAGGGATGAAAGAAGAGAGACAAAAGAAGAATTGCAGAAGTTATGAGGTGAAAAGTGAATTATTGAAGAGATGTGGAATTGAAGAAATAAAAAATATTCACTTCCCATATTGATAAGGATTGTATTATCTCCTTCAAATTGAAATTCCTTAATTTTAGGAATTAGTCATTTAGTTAATTTTCCTTATTTCGGTTGACACGTGAATCCAAATTAGACTTAAATTCGGTTTGTTTTCCTGGACGCGCACATGTATAAATACATTTAAGCCGGAAGTGGAAGGGGGAGATAGTCATTACACGTATTACACATTAATAATCTAGAGTTGTTTTGGTTTTGTTTAATGTTTAGTTAGGTTTGGTTTCTGAATCTAATGCTACTGAAAGCTTTTCACGTTGGAATTTTGATGGGCTTAAGCAATCTCTGCATATGGTCACACAGATTTCCGTGAGCCTCATTGATCAAGGATCCAGCAGAATTACGGTTTGGTTTAATTAATTTATTATCATGTTTAAATATTATATTCTTTATTTGTTTAGTTTAATTATTATGAGTAGCTAATTTATATATCGGCATGGAATAACAATAATTAGTTTTTGAATCGTGAGGCCTAATTGTTTTATAATTGATTCTTATGTGTTCTTGATTGTTTTTGGTTTATTTTATTCTTGATAGATTTAAGTCTGATCAAATTGAATATTATTGGGATAATGTTATCTAATTCCACCAATACGTAATCGTTGGAAAGGGTTAGTAAGTAGCGAGTTCTTGTGAAAAACAGCTAACTAGCTAAGACTGTAATAGCAAGATGGGGAACAGTTAAGTGTGCATTACTATTTGCTTTTACTTTGGTAATTGCAATATCAGGTTCTTTTCATTCTTAATGCTATCGAGGTGTGTATCTGGTTCGGCGAATACTTTCCGGGGGCATCTTTGTAAGAGAAACAATTAATTAATTATAATTGGTTAATTGTCGATAAAGTACGAAAGAATTGGGGAGGTTAATCGTACCCACTTTCCTATAACTGATAGATGCATATGAATTGATTTATGTTTGCGCCTATGATCGATGTTTAACTAATGTGAGTTATTCTGAGCCGATTGCATTCATCATATATTTGCTAAATTTTTATATTTATTAGTTTGCACTATTATTTCATATTTTATATTTGTTAGTTGCATTATTAGTTGTTAGATAAATATGATAATTAAGGCGTGGTGGCTACACCAAAAGTGTTATATATTAGTAGGTATTTTATTACAGTTTTTGCTCCGTTCTTCGTGGGATTGACTCTGCTTGCTACTGTACTAATTTCATCATTAGAGTTTGCAGATTATTTTGGTGAGTGAAACAACGTTCACCAGTATTATTGGGCAACCCTGTTTGAAGATACCAACAAATATATCCAAGCCTATGACCAATGCCAAAATCACGCACCTATGACCCGTATCCTTTGAGCAGAAATGATCAACATATTCAGCTCCTGGCCAATCGGTAGGTAGGGTATAGACCTAGTGGGCCCTTCCTAGAATCACCGGAGAGATTCAAGTATCTGATATTGGCAGTCAATTATTTCACTAAATGGGCTGAAGCAGAACCGCTTGCAAACATTAAGGAGAAAATTTTCATCTTGTCTGGTTGGAGGATATTGTTTATCGCTTTAGCATACCAAAATCGTTCATCACGGACAATGGAACCCTGTTTGCGAATGACCCTTTTAAAACCTGGTGTGAGGAGTTCAAGAGAAAGCTAAGGGTCACATCGGTATACCATCCATAGGCAAATGGTCAGGTTAAAGGCACTAACCGGACTGTTGTCAATGGAATACGAAAAAGGCTGGAGGGAGCAAAAGGAAACTGGGTCAACAAACTACCCAGTGTGTTGTGGTTCTATCGAACGGTGTAGTCTTCGACCACAGGAGATACGCTATATGGACTTGTGTATGGCTTGGAGGCTGTAATACCTACGAAAGTTGGCATGCCTAGCCCAATAATAATTGTTGCCAATGGTGTCAACAAGGACAAAAACCATTGCCTCGACTTGGATCTAATTGAAGAAGATGTGCCATAGCATCCGTCCGTGAAGCCAATGTCAAGGAAATGGTGAAACGGTATCATGATCGAAGGGTTAAAGGAGCGCAGTTTTTTGTGGGTGACCTCGTCATGAGAGACAATGAGAAGAGTAAGCAGGAAGCTGAAGGGGAGCTGGGCCCTAATTGGGAAGGACCTTACAGAGTGCTCGAGTCTCACCCAGGAGGGAGTTATACCTTGGGTTTGATGAATGGAGACCACATACCTAAGCGGTGGAACATAGTTAACCTTTGACAGTATCACCAGTTGTCTGGAACATTTTTACTGATGCACGGAAACTTGCTTGTTTTACTATGTATCTGATGTGTCCATTTTAGGCGCATTATTTAGTAGTATTTAGGATCACTTTTGTGCTCTTTTATTATCGAGAGCTTGTGTTTTACCTTGAAATTCACTTAGGAGAGGCAAAAGCAACTTTGCACTCTTTTACCTCTTTTAAGTGGATTTTGTGTGACAAGGGAAGAACACGGAAGCAACGGAGACCGGAAGACATTGAAGACTATACTTTCGAAGACTTTTGGATACTCACTTCGAAGACATGAAGACCGGAGGCCGTTGAAGACCATTTTTGGAGCCGTTGAAGACTTGAAGATCGAGAGGGATGGCTATGAAGAAGACAAAGAAACAATGCAGAACTCTGGCTCCCGTCGCGACACCGTCGCGACACCATCGCGAGTCGGGACATCGTCGTGAGTCGCGACGAACACCGTCGCGAGTCGCGACGAACGGGCAGCCAGAAATCAACTTTATCTTCTTCCGACTATAAATACTACTCTCTTTCTTCTTCTTCTCCAGTTTTGCTCAGCCTGCGTTTTCTCTGGTTTTTGGGCGCAAACCGTAGGTTTTTCTTCTTCTTTCTTTTCTTAGCTTTCTCTTAGTTTGATTATGTCTTTTGTTGTTGTTCTAGAGTAGTTCTTGTTCTTGGGAGCAAAGGATTGAAGCTTCCATTATCTATGTAGCAAGAACTCATTTCTATCTATCTATTTGATGTTTTTGCTATTGTGCTCTTATTGTGCTTTGAACGTTAATTGTTGATTGCATTGATGTTGTTGAGAGCTTGATGATATGAATGCTTGTATGAATTGCTAGCTAGGGTTTGGGGGATTTGGGTTAATTTCCCCCTGTTCTTGTTAGGAATGTATGAGTGTGAATTAGAGCTTTTGATTGTGTTAGTGTGTTGATAATGTGCTAGACGAATGTGATTGATGTTGAACTCTTCGTCATGTTCGTTTGTGTAGCAAACGAGAGAGTCATATGCTCGTGGATGAATGTGCGTTGCACGTTCATCCAATCTCGTGTAATTGCATGAATTGGTTTAATGCTTAGTCACGGTGTAGTGGTCATAGGCATTGCCAAGCTTGTTGGTCCTTCGTGCTAAATGCCACCAATGACACCTTGAGTCGTGGTCGCGACTCGGGAGTCATTGGTGAGGTTTGACGATAGATGTCGAACTCACTCTCGCAAACTACGAACTAAGAAGGATAGGAGTTTAGTCTCCACGACAAGTAGTTGAAGTATTGAATAGGTGATTTAAATTCATTCTTGAAGCATTTGTTATTTGGCGTTTATGCATTCTTGACGGTGTGTTTCACTGCATGTGTGCCATGAGTGGTTTGAGCATAGGTAGTGCTTGTGTGGTTGAATTGCTTAGGTGTAGGAACGTGACGAATTCCGTAGCGCCTTTGCATGAAGATCTATGAGCATGAACTTAGAACTCCTTGTGATGTGTGTGTTGTGGTACTTGCTAGATGGGGTGTGTGAGTGTTGGGTCATGAATGCTATATGATGGAATGTGTGAATGATTCGATGAACTACATTAGATGTGGAAGTGGATATCCGTTGCCCCCAAGGCATTTTATCTTTGTAGTTTAAAACCCCTTTTCTTAGTTTCGTTTGATGATTAGCATAGTCACTTGACGTTGCTAGTTATCTTTGTTAACTTAGGAAACCAACCAACCAACCCCCCCCCTTTACTTGCTTTTAAGTGTGTGTATATATATTTACTCCTAGCCTAGTATCAACCATTGTGTGCTTAGACGCTTAGGAAGATCCCTCTTCTCTTTGGACGACCCCGATTTGCCACTATCTACCTAGTTGTAGAAAGTAAGCATTGAGGGCTTATAAATTATCTTTTGGCGCGCGGGCGCGACGACCGCCCGCGCCTGTCAAAATGGCGCCGTTGCCGGGGAAGAGGCGTTTATTCTTAAGTATTTAGGTGTATTTGGTTGTGTATTAGCTAGTCGTTTTTATTTTCCACTACTTGGTGGTTGTTTTTGTTCGGAGTAGGTATTGCTTGAGTTCTTGGTAATTTATTTTATCGAGAATCCTTGCACTATGATTCCGAACTTTTGAAAAAAAAAATTTCTTAATGGAGCGTCTCACCTTGAGGGAACTCATGATGAGAAGAGAGGCTCAACAAGCAGGGTTTTGTAGGATGTGTCATTCCGACCATCCTACCGAATCTTGCCATTTGTTGTGGGAACAGCACGATGACCGAGAAAGAACCCTTGGTTTCCAAAACCATGGGTACTATGAAGAGTGCTATCAAGAGGAAGGAGATATTGGTTTTCAAGGGCAAGATGCTCATGAATGCTATCCATATCACAACTCTTACAATCCGGAATGGAGTGGTAGTCCGGATTTGTGGTATGAGAATGAGCCGGAAAACCAATATTACGAGCAACCTAGTTGGCCATCACCACCCTATACCATACCCCAAAACCAAGCCCAACAAGGAAGTTCAAGCTTGACACGTGAGAATGTCTTAAATACCATAGCAAACTTGAACTCCTTTACTAGTGAGGAGCCGGATACCCAGCTCTCCTCTAGTGTTGAGGCCATTGAGGGGCATGTGAGGAACATATTAGAGGTATTGGCCCGCATGGAAGCTCGTGATTCCGAAAACACACCATCCCAACTTGAACTCGATGATGCGGTGAGTGAAGTCACCAATAAAAATGATTTTGAGTTTGAAAGGGATGAGGAGTTGGTTGTAGAGGATAGAAAAATGGAGGAAGAGGTGATAGTGCTACATTATCCATTAGCATTGTCACCCCTTCTCCCACCTAGTGAACCAACTCTAATATTTTCGGAAGTTTTGAGGGAAACGAGAGAGGAGCCAAAAGACTATCCTAAGCTCCCTAACCACTTAATTCCCTTTGAACCATCTCCACCTCCACAAGACTTTCCTCTTGGAAGTTTTGTGCCCCCACCTCTCTTATTTTGGATGCTCATGGTGAAGAGCCTCAAGCCTTCACCATATGGATAACATTAGGGTCGTGCCGACGACCTTAAAAATACGGAGCTTCATCGTGCCGACGACGTTAAATAAATTCGGCATTTCTTTTAGTTTTTGTTTCTTAGTTTTTGTTGTTTTGTTTTGTTCTTTTTATGGCATGTTTTTCTATGATTTTGTAGCAACATGAAGTGCATTGCAATGAAGGAGATGAAGGAATGAGATCAATGAACGAGGGAAGCAAGCTTGGACAGTTGGTAAGAAAACGAAAAAAATTTAAGACTGAGATACCCTACCGTCGCGAGTCGCGATGGGCTTAGTCGCGAGTCGCGATGAATAGGGGAGCAAAAAACCACTCACAGCGCCAACTTTCCGCGAGTCGCGATGACTTCGCGAGGCTCGTCGCGAGTCGCGACCTACTTCGTCGCGAGTCGCGACGAGCTCAGAAAAATTTGAACTCCCGGACTCTCCTTTCCGCGAGTCGCGATGACTTCACGAGGCTCGTTGCGAGTCGCGACGAACACCGTCGCGAGTCGCGACGAGCTCAGAAAAATTTGAGCTTCCGGACTCCACTTTCCGCGAGTCGCGATGACTTCGCGAGTTGCGACACCCTTCGTCGCGAGTCGCGACAAGCTCAGAACATTTTGAGCTCCCGGACTCTGCTTTCCGTGAGTCGCGATGACGTCGCGAGGCTCGTCGCGAGTCGCGACGAACCTTGTCGCGAGTCGCGACGTGCTCAGTAACTTTTGAAAATTTTTTGAGCCTGGATTTCAAGTTTCCAAGCTTCCAAGCTTCCAAGTTCCCAAATGATTTTAAACATTGCATGATCCTTCCTTCTTCTCCACCCAACACTCCCAAGAACATCACATACCTCTCATTTCTTCCACCATCCTACATATATTGGCATATGAACATTCTTGCATCTTTATAGTACATTTGTTGGTTGTAGTATGCCGACTACGTCATTGTGACCGTAAGTTCTTATCCTATAATGATGCTTGTATACATGTCAATATATGTTGGATATTTTTCATGCATAATCTTATAGTGGTGATTGAGGGTTGATTGGTTGTTCTTTGACAATACTATGGTTATTAACTCTTGATGCTAAACCTAGTATTACATATCCTTATGTACTTGTGAGTTTAATGTGTTCTTCGTGGTGTAGTCTTGATCAAACGGCGCCATGGAGTCAATGCTTTTCTCGAGGGGTGAGTTCTTCTACGGCATTTTTGCTCACCCTTCCGGTTCTGAAACCTATCTCGGGACCATCCAAGTATTTGGATATCGCCATATCACCGGCGAAATTGCGGAGAAATGGGTGTCACTCTAACTCCCTTACCTTGATTTTTATTGTTCTTGCCTTACGTGTTTACATTGAGGGCAATGTCATGTTTTAAGTGTGGGGAGGGGTTAGAGGACTCATATGCATGCTAGATTGTTTTGGAATGCTTTTTGCTACTTTTCATTGGAAAAACATGAGAAAAAAAAATTGAAAAAAAAAGAAGAAAAAGAAAACCCGCTAAGTTGAAAACCCGAGAGGGCAACTTAGGCAACATTGGGGGCCCGGATAGGTCGAAAACCCTTAAAGGGCGGCCTAGGCAAAAATGAGAGGCTAAAATGTGCGGAAAAAGGTGAGATGTGAGGTAAAGAAACATGATGTGTGGCTAGGATGAAAACTCGAAAGAGCTCCTAGGAAAAATGAGAGAAATTGAGAGAAATTGAAAAATGCTATGATTTCACTCACTTGCCGGCATTGGAGTCATAAGGTTGCGGTTGTCACATGGATGGATCGGGTAGCTCAATATCTTTAGACCTCTTGGGATTGGGTAGCTTAGTGGGTTAGGAAACGAAGTGTGGTTTTGAAATTCCTTATCTCTTTCTACTTCGTTTTTGGTTGATATATGGGCATTAGGTGAAGCATGTGTTTAAAACTTCCTCTATGGTTTTAGCTTCATTTTGTGTCATTGGATTCTGGGAATATCAATTCTGGGCTGTGAAATATTTTTATGGATAGTGAATTGATAAGTGGTAGGTTTGGTTAGATTTAGGATTGGGGATGTGTGTGTGAAAAAATTCTCATGTGAGCTTTTATTTTGGGATTTTTGATATTGAGAGTTTTTGTGAGGCTTTGATTGGGGGATTAGTTTAGGTTTTGGGATATATCATTTACTCCGTGTGCTTATATCTTTTCTTACTCGAGGGCGAGTAAGGTTTAAGTGTGGGGAGGTTTGATATGTCCATTTTGTGTGGTTATTTTGGGGGTTTTAGGATGTGGATATGCCATTTCCTCCGTATGCTTAAATCTTTTCTTACTCGAGGGCGAGTAAGGTTTAAGTGTGGGGAGGTTTGATGTGTCCATTTTAGGCGCATTATTTAGTAGTATTTAGGATCACTTTTGTGCTCTTTTATTATCGAGAGCTTGTGTTTTACCTTGAAATTCACTTAGGAGAGGCAAAAGCAACTTTGCACTCTTTTACCTCTTTTAAGTGGATTTTGTGTGACAAGGGAAGAACACGGAAGCAACGGAGACCGGAAGACATTGAAGACTATACTTTCGAAGACTTTTGGATACTCACTTCGAAGACATGAAGACCGGAGGCCGTTGAAGACCATTTTTGGAGCCGTTGAAGACCATTTTTGGAGCCGTTGAAGACTTGAAGATCGAGAGGGATGGCTATGAAGAAGACAAAGAAACAATGCAGAACTCTGGCTCCCGTCACGACACCGTCGCGACACCATCGCGAGTCGGGATATCGTCGCGAGTCGGGACATCGTCGCGAGTCGCGACGAACGGGCGGCCATAAATCAACTTTATCTTCTTCCGACTATAAATACTACTCTCTTTCTTCTTCTTCTCCAGTTTTGCTCAGCCCGCATTTTCTCTGGTTTTTGGGCGCAAACCGTAGGTTTTTCTTCTTCTTTCTTTTCTTAGCTTTCTCTTAGTTTGATTATGTCTTTTGTTGTTGTTCTAGAGTAGTTCTTGTTCTTGGGAGCAAAGGATTGAAGCTTCCATTATCTATGTAGCAAGAACTCATTTCTATCTATCTATTTGATGTTTTTGCTATTGTGCTCTTATTGTGCTTTGAACGTTAATTGTTGATTGCATTGATGTTGTTGAGAGCTTGATGATATGAATGCTTGTATGAATTGCTAGCTAGGGTTTGGGGGATTTGGGTTAATTTCCCCCTGTTCTTGTTAGGAATGTATGAGTGTGAATTAGAGCTTTTGATTGTGTTAGTGTGTTGATAATGTGCTAGACGAATGTGATTGATGTTGAACTCTTCGTCATGTTCGTTTGTGTAGCAAACGAGAGAGTCATATGCTCGTGGATGAATGTGCGTTGCACGTTCATCCAATCTCGTGTAATTGCATGAATTGGTTTAATGCTTAGTCACGGTGTAGTGGTCATAGGCATTGCCAAGCTTGTTGGTCCTTCGTGCTAAATGCCACCAATGACACCTTGAGTCGTGGTCGCGACTCGGGAGTCATTGGTGAGGTTTGACGATAGATGTCGAACTCACTCTCGCAAACTACGAACTAAGAAGGATAGGAGTTTAGTCTCCACGACAAGTAGTTGAAGTATTGAATAGGTGATTTAAATTCATTCTTGAAGCATTTGTTATTTGGCGTTTATGCATTCTTGACGGTGTGTTTCACTGCATGTGTGCCATGAGTGGTTTGAGCATAGGTAGTGCTTGTGTGGTTGAATTGCTTAGGTGTAGGAACGTGACGAATTCCGTAGCGCCTTTGCATGAAGATCTATGAGCATGAACTTAGAACTCCTTGTGATGTGTGTGTTGTGGTACTTGCTAGATGGGGTGTGTGAGTGTTGGGTCATGAATGCTATATGATGGAATGTGTGAATGATTCGATGAACTACATTAGATGTGGAAGTGGATATCCGTTGCCCCTAAGGCATTTTATCTTTGTAGTTTAAAACCCCTTTTCTTAGTTTCGTTTGATGATTAGCATAGTCACTTGACGTTGCTAGTTATCTTTGTTAACTTAGGAAACCAACCAACCAACCCCCCCCCTTTACTTGCTTTTAAGTGTGTGTATATATATTTACTCCTAGCCTAGTATCAACCATTGTGTGCTTAGACGCTTAGGAAGATCCCTCTTCTCTTTGGACGACCCCGATTTGCCACTATCTACCTAGTTGTAGAAAGTAAGCATTGAGGGCTTATAAATTATCTTTTGGCGCGCGGGCGCGACGACCGCCCGCGCCTGTCAGTATCTATTACCAGATTTGTATGCTTCGCACACCAACTGGGTGACTTAATTAAAGTTTTGATTTCTCCCCAAGTTAAAGTGAAAAATTGTTCTTAAGTGATCGAAACTTAGCTATTAAGAAGTCCAGTCAGTTCTCGCTCTTGCGCGATAGAATCCAAATCTCTCCTGTGAGCGATGGAAATTTATTCTCTCCCTCACACGATAGAATCCAATTCTCACCTTCGTACGATTGAAATTTATTCTCACCCTCGCGCAATAGAAATTTATTCTTGCCCTCGTTCGATAGAAATCAATTATCGCCCTCGTGTGGTAGAATCCATTTCTCGCCTTCGCGAGATAGAAATTTATTCTCACCCTCGCGCAATAGAATCCAATTCTCTCCTGCATGCAATAGAAATCAATTCTCGCCCTTGTACAATAGAATCCATTTCTCGCCCTCGCACGATAGAAATTTATTCTCACCCTTGAGCGATGGAAATCAATTCTTGCCCTCGCGCAATAGAATCCATTTCTCGCCCTCACGCAATAGAAATTTATTCTTTCCCTTGAGCGGTAGAAATGAGTTCTTGCCTTCGAGCGGTAAAAGTTAATTCTTGCCACTAAAAGATAAATAAACATTCCCCACTGATCGAAGGCGCACTCTATACGTAAATGAAAGCATACTCGTTTTATAAGTAAAATTGCTTATGAACAAATGGAAGGTGTAAGCACAATGATCGAATGCGCACTCCATACATAAAGGATGGTATACTCATTTTATAAGTAAAATTGCATCTGAACAAATGAATGGTATAAGAAATTTTTTTTATTAAGGTATAACATACAACATAAACCTTAAGGTATAACATACAACATAAGCTTTAAAGTATAACATACAACACACGTGATCGCTCATACCACTGAATATTTAATGGTTTCAGCCCGGCGGCAATTGTAAATAGGCAATCAACCTCACTTTCCGAGGCTTCAGGGATGGGATTGACACGGATCGTTCGACGAGGTATCAAATTCTCAGAAGGCGTTGACACCTCTCCTCATCATCTTCAATGATTATTGGTGCCCATTCTTCAACATCACGAATGCCAACATAAACTTCCTCCACAGGTTCAACTGATAACACTCGATGAGAAGGTTCGATAAGAGGTGTGGTGCACTGAAGATGGGATATACTTGGGTTTGTTTGCTTTGACATAGCATTTCCTTTCGATTGATTCCTTTTTTTTGAAGTACTGTGGGAACATTTATGAGAACGTTTATCCTTCAGAGGAATCCTAGACGAGGGACCCCTCCTCAAAGGACCTGCTCCTTAAGATGCTATTATTCTATAATCAGAGGTGTTCTTTCCACTCGTATATGGCATCAAAGGACCCACGTAGTCCGAATCCCTATCGAGATCCTTTCGAAGAAAAGTCATCTCAATCTCGTACAAAAACCGAAACATGTCATCAATAGGACCCATGTTAAGGACCCCATACGATAACCCATGCACCCAAAGGCTATCAGGGTAAAGTTGTATCGTAGCGGAATGAGCTAACACTTGGTTCGAAAGCTGGGAATTCTGACTTACAAGTTAGCTGCAAAATGGTTAGTTATTGTCGATGACCCCTTATAGCCTAGAAACCTCTTCGACAAGAAAACTATCCCGTTCAGCCATCTCGCTAGCTCATGAATCTAGCTCTTTAACCTTATCTTGATAGCGCCTATTATCACCCCACTGACTTAGGTTTCAATACAACCAGGCATCGATAAGACACTTGTGCAAATTAGAATACTCATTTATCATTTCTCGTAAAGCATCTTGGTGACTGAGCTCATCGACGATGCATGATTCATCTACTATGGTAAGGGCAATGGCTGATTGACTAGCGTAGAATTATCCTTCAATTTGTTAATAATTTCCCTTATCAAAGAATGGCTACCATCTTTCCACGATGACAACTCCTTATTAGCCTTAGATAAATCTTCACTCAGGTGGGCCAACCTAGTCAAAGCCTTCGAGTGCTCTACCTTAATCGTAGCAAGCTCTTGAATAGATTTTTCCAACTCATCACGCAGTAGAGTATTCTATAAAGTAATAAACAAATATAGTTAACTCTAGGAAAAACAACTTGCAAAATCTATTTGATTGCCTTAATGTCATTAAAACATTTGATCAAGTCTCCATCAGGGATTACAAAGCATTACTAATCGAAGAAGAAGATTAGAATTCATACCTCTCTAGCCTCTCACCCTATGCTATGATCCTTATCATTCACAGCCTTGTCATAGTCAGTCTCAGCGCCCTCTGGTTTCTCCTTTGAGGCTTGATCACTGGACTTGGGCTGGGGATCATCTTCAGGAACGGCCAAAGCACGAAGGTTGGAGACATACATGAATTTCTTCTTGTTCTTGATAATGTCAAGGAATCAGAGCCTGTGACCACCTGGCCATAGAGCTTACCCCATCCAACCTTCATCTTCTCCCTGCGTCGGGGTCAGTGCGAGCCTTGAGGGCCTCATCTTATTTGAGGGTGAGACAGTCACTTGTCCAACCATAAGCATCTGTTCGACCCCAAGCCTTCCCAATGCCCAGAAGATGAAGAAAGGCCTTTTCCATTTCTTTCGACCCCATCACCCTATCAACAAAATCCGATAACAGAGCATGCTGAGTTTTCGGGGTACATTTCCTTACGAGACACTTCTCTTTTTACCTCGAATTTCTCAGATCTTCCTCCAAATCTTCAATCATTTTCTTCAATTTGGCATTTTCTTCCTACCGAGCAGCATAGGCAACGACTTCGACATGCCCTTGCATAAGGGAAAGAACCTGGTCCACGAAGACGCTGGAGGATTGCAAGGTCGATCGAACTGCCGCCACCACCTAGACAATATATATAAGCAATAATAAAGTGAAGATATGAGAGGAAACCTAAACAGGAAGAAAACAAATAGAGGCCAACTCACCTTGACCGACCGAAGGGTAGAATTATCGAAAGAAGTCAAATTGGCACCACCCGAAAACCTAACCCATGAAGAATCTACCCTTTTAGTATTTCTATCAGGGTTTACAAAAGAAGAAGAAGAATTCACAAGGATAGCGCTAGGGCTCATGGAGACTTACTTGTTAAGGGATGAGGTGAAAAATTGAAGATTGGAGCTTGGGGTTGGATAAGTGAAAATTAGAGTCGCTTCGAGAAAAAACCTACAAGTGGAGAATGAGAATGAGAGGAAAGAAAACCTCTTGGTTTTGGGGATATTTATAAGCGGGAGGATGAGAGAGAAATGGGCGCGAGACAATTATTGCCTAAAAAGACGGGTAGACTGAAAATACGTAAAGAGATGAAAAGTATATTAAATAACCGTCAGAATGCATAGTTTTTCTCTCAACATCCCATTCACATGCCATCCTAGGGAATCCCAAAGGTCTAAACATCTGAGAAAAACCCAAGTGTTCTTCCGTTAATTCAACGAACAGAGAACCTTTGAGAATTCCTCACCTCATGGTTGACTAAGGTAGACAATAAGGACAAAACACATCCCCCAAGAAGCTAAAACTTGGAAGACCGGTCCCCTACAGTTATAGCCAGAAAATTTTGATGATTACGGCTCGAGAGCTTTCCCCCCCAGTGGTCAAGAATAACCTTCGATGACTGATAGTTCAAAAGCCATTTCCGCTCATTAAGCTCAACCTTTAATGACCAAGGGTGAGCATTCGATAAGAGAAAGCCTCGAAGGATGAAAGAACACTTGGTTTTTTTGGGGGCTTCTGATAACAGGATAACATTAAAACCTATTTGGGCTGGCGGCCTAAATGCTCATGCACAAACCCCATAACACAAGTCACACACACATGGGCTTAGTATTGGGCCAGTCACTAAAAGACAAAGAGAACTAGGTCATAGACCAAGGAGATAGGGTTTAGGAACAATATAAATAGAGAAATATGTCTTCTATTATTGGTAACGTAATCTTTGCCTACTTTAACTCTCTATAAGATTGCTAACTAGATCGTCGGAGAATCTCCCCCCGGAGTTCCCGGGGTTTGTTTCTTTCTTGTAGATCAGAGGTAGCGCCAGATTAGGTTTGGGTCGGGTTGTGAACAAAGGTCACCATATGCATCGTTTAAAATATAAATTATATATATATAAATATTTGATTTAATATATATATATAAGATAAGAACGGAGAGTATGGAATAATTTGGTCACAATTTAGGCGGAAATAAATTTGGGAGGTAAAAAAAGGCACACAATTCTCCCTCACCCGCTTTCTTCCGCGTTCTATGGACACTGGTCACAACTCACACGTACGGGCTTATGTACACCCACTCTCCATCCACTTCAAACATATTTGATGTATTGAAAGATTTTCAATCATTTCAATTCGCTCCATCTGTTCATGATTGGTAAGTCCTATTCATATATTCCTTCTTAATTACTATTGAATTTTTAATTATTTGCTTATGTTATACCGGAGTTGTGTTAGGAGTTGTATGAGAGTTTTCACTACCACAGAGACCCACCTCTAGCACCGGTTTTTTAGCACCGGGTTTTAAAATCGGTGCTAAAAATTTAATAGCACCGGTTCTTAATTTTTAACACCGGTTTTCAAAATCGGTATTAATTTAACTCCAATTTTTTTAAAACCGGTGCTAAATTTTATAATAGCACCGGTTTTGGAAACAATTAGCACCGATTTTTAAAAACCGGTGCTAAAAATTTTCGAGACTCATTTTCCCGCTAAATAAATAGCAAAACTTTTTAAAATAGCACTGGTTTTGAAAATATTAGCACCGGTTTCTAAAAACCGGTGCTAAATATTTGTGAAATTCTATCTTCCCGCCAACAAATTCAAAATAGCACCGGTTTTAGTAAAAAATAGCACCACTTTTAAAAACCGGTGCTAAAAATTAAGGAATAGCACCGGTTTTTGCAAAACAATAGCACCGGTTTAAAAACCGGTGCTAAAAATTAAAACTTAGCACCGGTTTTTTAAAAAATAGCACCGATTTTTATAAACCGGTGCTAAAAAATTTCTAGAATTTTTTTCCCGCCAATGAAATAGCCCAAAATTTTAAAATAGCATCGGTTTTGGAAAATTTAGCATCGGTTTTGGAAGAAAATAACACCGGTTTAAAATTTTCCCGCAAAAGAAATCGCCAAAAAAAAATTTCCCGCCAAAGAAATTGCCAAATATTTCTAAAATAGCATCGGTTTTGGAAGAAAATAGCACCGGTTTAAACCGGTGCTAAAATGTTTTAAATTTTTCCCGCCAAAAAACTTTCCCCCCAAAGAAATGCCAAAAACATCTAAATATTTTTCAAAATTTTTTAAATTTCATTATTTCCGCCCAAAGAATTCAAAAAATTCTCTAAAAATTTCAAATAATCTTCCTAGAAATTTCATGAGCTGGGAGTAGCTGCGCAGCCGCTCTAAGCTACTTTTTTTTTAACTTTCAAAATCGTTCACTTCTTTTGTTGACTTTAACTAATGACTAAGTTAAGTTAAATTAATCAACGATCAACCTTCACTAACCTCATATATACAAATAAGAATAAAATTTGTTTACATTAAATAATTAACATTCAACCCTTAATTGATTTAGTATACTCCCTCCGTCCCGGATTAAATTGCACAAGATCAAAGATTCAGTCAAACTAAGAAAACTTTGACTACATATTTGAATAAATATATAAACAATCATGAAAACTTTACTTGACTTTCAATATATAAACACTAATAAGTGGGTCTCCTGACAGGCGGACTGTCCATAAGCTTATGGACAGGCCACTTATTTCTTACCTTATACACTGCATTTTTTAAATTACATACAAAATTTAAAATTTTTGAAACTTTTTTAGATTATATATTTTTATATTTTCACCTTCAAATACATATTATTACTTGTTTTAACTTATAAAATGCAATATTTAAATTTTATAAAAAAAATTACAACATTTTAGGCAAGTATCTCTGAGGACTGTCCATAAGCTCATGGAAAGGCCGCCTTTCCTGAGACTTTCCCAACACTAATAACTAGGCTAACTTTGACTAATCAACGGTCAAACTATACTTGACTTTCAATATATAAACACTAATAACTAAGCTAACTTTGACTAATCAACGGTCAAACTATACTTGACTAATCAACGGTCAAACTATACTTGACTTTCAATATATAAACACTAATAACAAAGTTGACTTTAACTAATTAATGGTCAAAATTTATTTGAATTAGTATATAATAAATACTAATAAAAATGTTTGACTTTGTCTAATCAGCGATCAAACCTTACTTGACTTTCTATTTATAAAAACTAGTGACTAAGCTGACTTTAACTAATCAACGGTCAAACTTTACTTGACTTTCAATAGATAAACACTAATAACAAAGTTGACTTTAGCTAATTAACAGTCAAACTTTATTTGAATTAGTAAATAATAAATACTAATAAAAATGTTTGACTGTCTAATCAACGGTCAAACCTTACTTGACTTTCTATATATAAACACTAGTGACTAAGCTGACTTTAACTAATCAACGGTCAAACCTTACTTGACTTTCTATATATAAACACTAGTGACTAAGCTGACTTTAACTAATCAACGGTCAAACTTTACTTGACTTTCAATATATAAACAATAATAACAAAGTTGACTTTAACTAATTAACGATCAAACTTTATTTGAATTAGTATATAATAAATACTAATAAAAATGTTTGACTTTGTCTAATCAACGGTCAAACCTTACTTGACTTTCTATATATAAACACTAGTGACTAAGCTGACTTTAACTAATCAACGGTCAAACTTTACTTGACTTTCAATATATAAACACTAATAACAAAGTTGATTTTAACTAATTAATGGTCAAACTTTATTTGAATTAGTATATAATAAATACTAATAAAAATGTTTGACTTTGTCTAATCAACGGTCAAACCTTACTTGACTTTCTATATATAAACACTAGTGACTAAGCTGACTTTAACTAATCAACGGTCAAACATTACTTGACTCTCTCTATACAGAAACAGTGGAGACTAAGCTGACTTTAACAAGTTAACGGTCAAACTTTACTCTACTTTCAATATATAAACACTAATAACTAGGCCGACTTTGACTAATTAACGGTCAAACTATACTTGACTTTCAATATATAAACATTAATAACTAGGTTGACTTTGTCTAATCAACGGTCAAACTTTACTTGACTTTCAATATATAAACACTAATAACTAGGTTGACTTTCTCTAATTAACGGTCAAACTTTACTAGACTTTCAATATATAAACACTACTAACTAGATTGACTTTGTCTAGTCAACGATCAAACTTTACTAGACTTTCAATATATAAACACTAATAAATAAGTTGACTTTAACTAATCGACAGTCAACCCTTACATGACTTTCAATATATAAACACTAATAACAAAGTTGACTTTAACTAATTAGTGATCAAACTTTATTTGAATTAGTATATAATAAATACAAAGAAAAATGTTTAATTTTAACTAATCAATGGTTAACCCTTACTTGACTTTCAATATATAAATACTAATAACTAAGTTGACTTTAACTAATTAACAGTCAAACTTTATTTGATTTTAGCTAATGAAAACTTTAATGGGCTTAAGCCCATAATTTTAGCCCAAACCTCATGTCTCAAATTTTCATATACTTAGCCTTCCTTCTCCCTTGCCCCAATTTGATTCGATCGAAACCACTCCCCACCGTCCCTCTGCCTCCTCTGGCTTTCTCCGCCGATCAGCCACCGGCCACGCATCACCTAAAGATGTTGAAGGAAGGGGAGATGGCACTGGCGCCAGTGAGGGAGAGGATCTTCCCGCTTGTCTTCCCACTCAAGGCCTTGCCCCTTTCCTTCGACGCAAAGAACCTAAGGTTCCACCACCGCCGGAGGGTTACGCCGTCACTGGAGGGTTCTACCACCGCTGGAGGTGCCCCGCTAGTAAAGGGTTCTTATTCCTTATTTTTGCTAAAGGGTTCCGCCACCGTCGCTAGAGGGTTCTTCCGTCGGAGAAGGAGCCCCACCACCGATTGAGGGTTCCGCCACCTCTTCGTTTCCCACCACCAATGATGATGCTCTCTACCACCTCCGCACCGCTCCCCTCTGTCGGAGCTCCCATCGCCGGCCGCGCTTACCAATGCACAGGTGAATCTTTGATAAAGTTCCATTCTAGTTCGTTTGAGTCGATGTCAATATAAATATTGCTATGATAATTTTTTGAAGCACATGGTGTTAGGTTAGTTATTGATTATGCTTGGTTTTGGATCTGTTATCTGTTTTTCTTTCTTCTGGTTGCTAAAAGTTGGTATCTTTAAATTTATTTGCAAACTGGGATTGTGTGGTTTCATTATTTCGAGCTGGTTCTCCTTGTCTACTGTTCTTTTTGTCTTTTAAGCTCAAGTCCTTTACATCAAAGAACCAATCAGTTTCTTGCATGAATTTCAGTATTAAGAAAGACATGGGTAATGTTTTTTCCAGCTATGCTTTCAAATGGTGTGCTCGTCTTGTGTTGTTTGGAAGTTGAAGAGTTTATTTATACATTTTGTGTGAGCTTTTGTCTTGTAGTGTTGTCTGCTTTAATCCCCTTGTCCCGTCAATATACTTTTTAATGTATTGTCTTACATTTTTGTTACATTCTTAGCTCTTTCCTTCTTCCAGCAAGAATAACTGCGGGTTCCCTTCCTCGAGAACTACAATCCTGAATTTGTCCAAAAATAAAATTTCCACCATTGAAGGTTTACGAGAACTCACTCGCCTCCGCGTTCTTGATCTCAGCTACAACCACATGCTGAGAATTGAGCATGGTATGTATTCTCTTTTATTGGGTCCTTTCATCAATCACTATTCGGTTGAATGTCTTTGTTGAACTAAGGGTGAAAATTCTTGTAGACTATATGAAGTTCAAGACAATATCAGTTTTCTATAGATTTTGCACTTGCTTTTAGAAGAAATAATTTGCAGTTTTGACTGTGCAACATATATAGTACGATCAGTTTATTTTTTGTATGCTGATAGAAGAATAATATGTTGAACTTTGTTTTGGAATTTTTGGATGAATTCAATTATGTCACATGTACTGGTACATGACTTGAACTCAGGGCGACTTTTTGCACATGTACCTTGAGTGCGACCCTCCCCCTGCCATGCCATAATATAACCCTGGACGATGAGGGTTGTAGAAGGTAACCTTCGGACGGAGTCCTAGATATATTTGGCTTTCAAAACCCAGGAAAACTCCCATCGACCCTACCAACAAGCGTGGAATAGTCTGTCTCAGCACTGAGGGCATCGAGATAGGCGTCAAGGTCGGTGCAGAGTATGTTATCATTTGTGGCATGCTCGGGAGTGTCGGCTGGGGCCGTGTAAGGGCACCAACGTTAGCTTGATATGAAACTCCCCGGGGAGTCTGACTGGAATCTTGGCTGCAACACCAGGTGCATCAAAGGTTGGGGCCCTATCTGCTGCTGTATCTCTCTATGGTAGAGCATAGAAGGCTCCACCTAATAGCCAGTAGATCTGAGGGCCTGAGCCCATGATGCTAGATCTTGCTGCGACAGGGAGCCCACCTTTCTCATACCCCTTGATGCTCAAGCAGCCTCTTCAAGATTTCTGTTTACGAATCCGCCGTAGCCTTCGTAAATTGCAGTTCATTTGCCCTTTGTCGATGTGCCTGACTTTGCGAGGTAGAAGCGTTAGCTCTACCTACCCAAGGTTCGACGCTGACCTCCATGGTCTGTGGGGGTGCATCAGCTTCTTCACAAAGAACTTCCGGACCCTTGCCTTGTGGGACCCTTCCGAAGGCTCAATACCGGTGCCAGAGGGAGTGGGACTCGGAGGCATATTGGATCTACGCCCTCTCATTTTTCGTTACGGGGATTGTACCTCTTCACTTTGGTCTGAAGCTTTGCCTTTTAACCATTCGCTCCTATAGAAAGCGCTTACTATAGATGTGGACATAAATAGAAAGTATTTGATCGCAGATCTAACTAACGGTCCCACCTGGCGTGCCACTTAATGCGCCTCAATTTACCACCGTCGCTGCTCCGATGTGGGTGATCAAAATCTGCAAAGACAAAGTCCCCTGAGGTTTCCAAGGGGAAGAGATTATGACGGCCAAGTAAGCAAACAGGCTACCCATGTGTAATTAGAAACGAATAGTTGAGTTGTGTAGGTTTACCTTTGGTCTTTATATAGTTAGGCAAATAGGGCAACTATTTTTATTTTCTTGTGGAGCAAGCACTCTCATGTTGGGCCAACCCAAAAGACTTTACCCAAAGGGAAAAACTATGGACTTAAGGTCGACTGCTTGGGTATTTAGGCCCATACAAATTTAAACATTATCAACGTGCACACTGAATTTGACTTTATTTAATCGAACTACACTTGACTAAAAAATAAAGACAAAGTATTCCTAATGCACGAAATGGAAACCTATATAAACACTAAATCCAAAGGCACTAATATGATAATTAAGCTTGATATGATGAAATCCTTTAACAGGGTCTCCTGGCCTTGTCTATCAAAGCTATTATCAAAAATGGGATTTGCAGATTATCTGATAGATCTGATCATCAACAACAACAAATCTGCTTATTTCTCAATATTAGTCAATGGGGAATCCTTTGGTTTCTTCCCAGCCTCTAGAGGCTTGAAGCAATGTGATCCTTTATCACCCTTGCTCTTCATTCTGATGGCTGAATCCTTTTCCAAATCCATTAACTTTTACTTCTAATATGTGGGGATTCAGTACTATAAGCTTCCTAAATGTATCACGACAAAAAATCAACTATGAGAAATCCTCTTTTTTAATATTCAAAAAAGCCAGTCCAAGAATAATCTCTCAAATTAAAACTGTAACAAACATGACCCAAGGGAGATTTACATTCAAATATTTGGGATCCCCAATCTTCATTGGTAGGAACAAAAACTCCCACTGCCACAACACAAATTCCTAAATCTAGCAGGAAGAATGATCTTAATCAAACATGTCCTGGCCTTCATTCCCCTCCATATAATCAATGTACTTAGGCCCACTAAATTCATAATCAACTAAATACATAAAAATTTGGGAAACCAGGAGCTACAACCTGTGCGGCCCATGCGCTCTACAATGCACCAGCGCGCATCAAGACACACGGGGAAACATCTTTCAGGACCCTAACACGCAGCCAGCTCGGTCTCTTGCCCGCTCGTGTGCTGGGTTCTCGTGCGCCCCCAACCGGGCGCTTCAGCCCGCGCCCCTGTTATTCACTTGAATTTTTCTTTATCCTAACTTGTACTATAAATATCTCTTATCCTATTCTCATTCCTAACTTTCTATTTGCCGTAAATAGAGCTCCAAAAACCCTAGTTTCCTTTTTTTCTTCATCTTTACTCTCTTTCTTTATCTATGAATTTGTCCATGAATGTTAGTATGGTTTATATTAGCTAAACTTATCACCTGGGGGCAATTGATTGAAGCTTCCAAACCTATGTAGTGAGATTCTCTATTTTGCTCTTTCATAAGTGTTATTGCTTAGCATTTATTATGCCATTAATGTTGATGTTTACTTCATTTATTCTATGGGTTGTTTGAGAATATAAAATGTTCGTATGATTAAGTGTTAGGAGGTTAGAGATGTGCACAATTTCTTAGCTCTTGGACATGAAAATTCAAAACATGGAATTAGAACTTCGTGTTGTGAAATGTGATGTAAATGTTGCTAGATGAGTATGTTAATGTGGTTTGTTATCACATTTATCATGTGGTAGCAATGAAAGGTTGAATCTTGAATGTTGATTGTTCTAGGTTTAATCTAATAAGATTAAATTATTTTTTTAGTCTCTTACATATTCACCAATACCTTCTTTTGGTCCCCGAGGTCAAAACCGCGTTTAATTGGCTAATAACATTCTAAAATCGAATCTTTTGGTCCCCAGAGGTAGTTTTCAGGTAAAGTCAATGGTAAAATAGGTAAAATATGTAAAATGACCATTATACTCTCTAAGTTTAAAAAAATATAAAAAAAGAAAATCAAAAGCCTCGTCGTCTCCTCTGTATCCCACCACTGGTAACACCGCATACCTCATCATCTCCCCCGTCTCCCACCATAGGCGATGCCAAAACCAAAACTCTCGCCGCATATTGTTAACCACCAAAACCAGATGACGAAGGAGATATGTGATGGCGGAGCCTCCATTGAGCCCATCACGAAGGTCAACAACAGCATGGCCAGATTGCATGCCGCTCACATTTTTCGACGGGGAGGAGGTGGAGCCCTACCTTGTCAAAAAACCATCTTCATCCTTGTCGGCACTAAAGCCTCGATGGAGATGACTCGATGGCGGCGCTGGATAAAATGGAGAAGATGACTTGATGGAGAAGATGGAGAAGACAAATTGATGGCATTTCATAGCAGAGAAGATAGAGAAGATGGTGATTCACGACGGAGAAGATGAATTGATGGCAGCACTGGAGAAACCATGACTAAGGCAAGAGGAAGAAGGTGTGTGAGATTCACGCGCTTTGTCACCAACCCAAAAATATTTCAGCGCATGGCTTCGCACGCTCTTTTTTTAATTGTGATTATTTATTTTTTAGGTGTTTAACTAGTGAAATTTAAAAAGTACCACTATCTATACCGAAAAACTATTTTTTTCTACTTGAAAACCACCTCTGGGGTCCAAAAGATTCAATTTTAGAATATTACTGGCTGATTAAATGCAATTTTGGCCTTGGGGACCAAAAGAAGGTATTGGTGAATATGTAAGGGGCTAAAAAAACAATTTAGTCATCTAATAACTGCTTTGTTCAGTTATATGGTTAGGCATTTGGTAGAATGCTTGTAGTTAATCATCTATGGTTCTTTGTGTTCAATTCCATTAATGAGATACCTTTAGGCATTGTTTGTCTAGAGTGATTATCAATGAGGTTTGAAAATTGTTGTTGATTGCTTTTAAGAAGAAATGAATATTTAACTTTGAAATAAAGTGGTGGCATTCACCATTGGCAATAAATGTAAATGAATGAGTGAATGAATCTATGATCTATAAGAGGTTTGGAAGTGAGAATCAATTGCCCCTAATGCTTTGTCAATTGTGATTTTACCATATTTTAGTAGCAAGTTGCATGATTAGATTTGTTACCTTACTTTGCTAGTTTTCTTGTCTTTAAATTCATAACTTAGAAAAACCAACCAACCCCCCCCCCCCCCTCTTTTCTTTCTTTTATATATCTATGTATATCTATATCTAGTATAGTATCCACCTTATATGCATGAACCCTTAGGAAATTCCCTCTTGCTCGTGGAGGACCCCAATTTGCCACTATCTACTTAGTTGTAGTTAGGAAACATTTAGGGCTTATAAATTATAACTTTGAGAGGTACCACAGAGACCTCCCAACAGGGAAATAGGTTTGGTGTATCATTTCCTCTAGTAACCTTTTGTGCCATTTTGCATACCCCCAATCAATTATAAGTCGTCATTAATCTCCTGCTTTTTAATTTCTATTTTTTGTATGTTTTTGTTATAAATTATGTGTTGAAATATGTCCTAGCACCGGTATTGAAATCATAAACCGGTGCAAAAAAAGTATGTGCTCTGTTTATAATAACGGCACCGGTATTACACAAAACTGCACCGGTATTCATACCAGTGATGCGTACATAGAAAGAAAATGGCCTTTGCTCTTGGGTCTCTTCAAAATGATTAGAAGTAGAACTAAAGCAGCTACGTTAGGCTGCGCTTGACTTACATAGGCACCAGCTTGTAACTCATGGGAACCGGTATTTATACCAGTGCCCAGTTCTTAGAAAAAGTCTGTCAATTGCTCTCGGGTCTCTTCAAAAATGATTAAAAGCAGAATTAAAGTAGCTACGTGAGGCTGCGATTGACTTGCATAGTACCTACTTGTAACTCATAGGCACCGGTGTACATACCGGTGCTATTTAGCTCTGCTCTCCGATGCTATGAAATAAAAAATAGAATTGTATAAGCTGAGTGAGGTTGTGGTTGGCAATGGTATTTTATATCTAGAACTGATACGTTACCGGGGCTAAAATGTGATTCCTCTTTTGAAACTTAACATGCAGCAACACTCTCATTCTAATACGAACACATAAGGTTTTGACCTCAAAGATCTGAAAATTCTATTTTTCACACCATTTAGATCGTGCTTCATAAGGTAGTATTATACTTTCCCTTTAATCTTGTAATGATCTCATACAATTTAATTTTAATCATTTGCGTATTTGCAATGAAAACTCAATCATGAACTGCTAAGCTCATTTCAAAATCCCACATTTACCATTCAATTGTGATTATAATTTGAATAAGTAGATTTAGTTTTGTAACAAGTGTGGAACATACTGAGATAATGGGATGTTTCATGTTGTTTTGATTTGTTAGAACTTCGAATACATTCCCCTTGAATACAAGGTGTTTGATAAAATGCTTGTATGTTATTATAGGTGATGAACCCCTAAAACACCAAGTAAGAGGCCTAGAAAATGAGGGTTATCACCATCCTCAAGCAGATCTCACTCGAAGAAGTCAGAAGATAGATCGGTGTGTGAAGAGGCAAGGTTTTTGGCACAAAATTACAGAATGAGGAAGCATTATTCGAAAAGAGGAATAGAAGCAAATCCACATTTTTAGGAAACAATTTGGCAATTGGGATGGGAAAAACTCTGTGCTACACCGCCTGCTTTCAACTTGATCATGGTATGTGAGTTCTTTGCGAATTTGAGATGTCAAATAGGCACGAATCTAGTATTATGCCAGAGGAAATAATCTCTTTATTTGGAAACTATTAATGATTTGTATGGATTTCCAAATGTACAAGGAGGGGAGGACGAGATTTGAGCAACGATCAATGAGGATGATGATGTGGACAATGGAGTGGCCAAAGAGCTCGTAAGGTGCATCACTGGAGAGGGTAACAATGTCGAGGTTGTAGTCCTTCCAGGGTGGAACGAAATTTTGAAGAAATTATTGACATTAGAAATGAATGTGTGGTATCACTTCATAGCCTCCCGTATTGGCCCTGAAACCATATACACCGAAGTTCACAAGAGTAGGGTAATAATAAAGAATAAACTACGTTGGAATGTTGGTGACACATGATATTTGCGCATGTGGTTGAGGAATTGGATAAGACATGATCCTATGGATTTTGCAGCCTTGTTTCATCACTTTGTTCTATAGCAGGTGTGCCAAACTATGACCACGACATATTTGGCCACCCGATAACGCATATTGCCGTTGAATCATTTTGCAAGGTGGGACCCTCACAATCTGCCCCATCGATTGAATCTAGGGTTTCGGCCCTGGAGACAGGTATCCAAAATTTACATATGGGTTGCCAATTTTAACGAAGATGGTGTGATCATATGGGGAAAGTGCTAAACTACTAATTTCCAGATTCAATCAAGGCAGTCGGACCTTTCCCGTCACAGAGTGACAATGACGTCACGGAGGACATTCTTGCCGGATCAACTTCACATGAATTAGAGAAGACAACTTCGTTCGTGGAATCACAACCATTTTCATGTTATTATTTGTGAAATTAAGAATTTAGAAAGTTGTGCTGGTGAAATTGGGATGTTTTGAACACCCTACTTTTATCATATTAAATTCCTTTATTTCCAACAACGAAGAGACCATTTATGTTAATTATTACGATACGATAGTAGCAGTTTCTTAATATTTTCATGGTGGTTATTCCTTTTCCGCTATTTCTTTCTTGAACATGGTCTATTTATTTACATATTTTAAGTAAAAGGAATTTTTAATGAAGACTAATTCGTATCTTATCATTGATACTAACTTGGAGACTAATTACGTTACCACTACGTAAGCATCTATCATTTACCTTGGAACGTATACTAGCAATTTTGCTCTTATGTCTGAAAATGAGGAATTATTTTTCTTTAGCATAATTATTCAATGAAATGAAAATTCATGGGTGGGGTATCAACGGAAGGTAAAGTAAACAAAAAAATCATAAGAAGGGCCTATTTGAATAATTTTTAAAATTGGACTCGAGAACTTGCTTCCCTTAAATTTATTCTTCAAACATGTACACATGCATTTTATAAACTGTGTTATCACTCTTGTAGGGATAATTCATGGCCGTAATAGTTTAAAAAAAATTTGGGTAGTAACAAAATTCAAAATTTTACTACATACATATTCGACATATATGGATTACACATTTAACTCCAAACACGTAAGCTTTGTATCATACATATGTGAATTAATTAATTTCTTGGTCAAATTTGTCATCCTAATAATCTCAATTAGTAAAGGGGTCAAAGTCAAAATATTTTAAAGATGAAAACAAAGTTAGAACCAGTAAGTATAACATTCTACTAGTACTAGAATTTTTGAAGGAGCCGAAAATGTTTAAAAGTTTTTGCTAAGAAAAGGCAAGAAAATGAAATTTTAAAAACACTGGTATTCAACTCAGAGGCATTGGTTTCAATGCTGGTGCTCAGCACTTGAACAAAATTTTGGACACTTCCTCTCTGTCCAATGCCATAGATTAAAAAATAGAATCAACGCAGCGTGGCCAATTCCATTAGCATACAAAAGTACCAGTAGTTTTCTCAGAGGCACTAGTTTCTGTGCCGGTGCTTAGCACTTAAAGAAAATTTTGGACATTTGATCTCTATCCATTTTAATTAACGCATCCTGGTGCAGCTGTGTTATCCTAAAAAGGCACTGGTATTTTTATCAGAGGCACCAATTTTTTTACCGGTGCTCAACACTTAGAGAAAATTCTGGACATTTAGTCTATGTCAATTGCTATAAATTAAAAAATGGAATTAATGCAGCCTGGCGCAGCTGTGTGATCTTAACAAGGTACATTTATTTTTCTCAGAGGCATCTGGTTTCATATCGGTGCTCACCACTTAACCTCTTGGGATTTTATATAATTTATCATAGAAACTGGTATAGTTACACTTATGCAGGTGCAAATGATAATCATATAAAGCGTCGATTTGAAGGAACCATTGTTAGTTTCTTCCATAACCACGACGGTTCCTCTTAAAATTCCGCCATCAACTGCCACCTCTCCCACGATAGCAACATCCAAATTCTCTCCAACGATAGCAACATACAAATTAACCCCATTGTGCATATAACATCGAGGGAACAAGGTTTTAGGCAACGAAACCAAAGCAATTCTCCCCCGAACAGACGACTTATTAACCACCAGTGAGTTCCTCCTTTTTGGAGGTTCCCGATAGCCATTCCGGCCTATCTATTCTACAAGCGGTCAAAATAATCAAAGGTTGGTGTCCCCTTTCCATTGCTCGTGTGTAAAAGTTTATGATTTTGCCTTTGTTAGTGTCAATCATTATGTATGCATATCATGTTTGATGAATTTCCTCAAACAACTAAAATGTCATTGTTGTGGAAACTCTATGTGTTTGATGGTAACGGATTCAATCACATTATATATTTTTTTACTATACAAGTTTTTGGGGTAATAGCTTTGGTAGTATTTTGAGTTCATGGATTAAGTATTCATATTTTTGTTATGGATTGATGTGGTTCTTGATGGATTGTGGATTGCATTATTGATTTTTGGATTTATGTGGTTTTTGTTGGTTGTGGATTGCAATTTTTATGTGTGCAAAATTGTGGATTGTGGAATGCGTTATTGGTTCTTCGATTGAAGTGGTTCTTGTGGATTATTGATATCCTTCTTAGATTGATGTGAATTGATGTGCTTCTTGGATTGTGAAATATTATGCATGATTGTGTTATTGATAGCTTTGTATTGTAGTTTGTAGAAGTCTCCCAAATCAAAGAAAGGCACCGACATCGGCAAGAGAAAGAGGGGTGAGATAAAACCAAACATTGTGTCCGCTGAGCCCGACACACCCGTCGTTCCCCTCAACATACAAATAGAAAAACCTAGTGAGTCTAAAGATGCAGTTTCCTCTTCACTGGATGAGGAGCCTCCGGTAAAAAAAGTGGTTCAAGAAAGATGCTCAAATAGAAGATGTATCAAAGGCGGGGGAAAGAATGGGAAAGCCTTCAACAAATTTGAAATTGAGACTTGGTGCAAGGATCGTGGTACAACCACGTGCCAATCTGTGATGCTCGCAAAGGAGAGAGATCCGGTGCTGGTTTAGTTCAACCTGGCTGACATGGTGTGCACAAAGAATTAGACCGCGTGAAGGATATTTGGGTAAGATCTATTTGTACCGAAAATTTTATAATGTCTAATTTTTTTTTGACAACGATTGATAGAAAATATTTATCGAGAATTTGTAGCTTACAAAATTTATTTTGGGAATTCAATGCAGGCGAGCTTCAAGTTCAAGCAAAAATTGACTGCAGCATAGCTCAATAAATTGAAGGGATTTATTTATGTCGCGGCGGGCAACGTCCACTGCAATTGGAAGTAAAATATTGCAACAAAATAAATCCATAACGTGGCAGACATAAAAAATCCAAAGCGAAACTTGGGAAAAATACAAGTGGATGGAAGAGGAGGAGTGGAACAAGTTATACAAATTGAGGACGACACCCGAATTTGAGATAACATGTTTATGAATATTCGTGCCTAAAATTTTGCATCATTATATGCATTAGAAAATAATTACTTTACTTATTGTGATTTGGATAGAAAATTCGGGCGATGGGTGGCTCCCAATCAAAGCAAAAGAAATATACCCATCGGTTTGGTAGGAGCGGTCACAGGGTAACTCAGGCGATGATTGTTGGGAATTTGAAAGAAGAATAGAGAACAAAACTTGCTGCTTAGGGCTACACAAGGGATAACATTGAGCCGGAGTTGAGTACAAGGAATTTTGATGTTGACAAATCATTGGTCTACCTCGAGTCTAACAAGCTGGGGGATAAAGGCGCACATACAGACCCGGAGGATAGGGAGTTGCTGCTGATATTGTAAGTATTTTTTTTATACTTGGTTATAGTGTTACCGATTCATTGTAATGTATTTAGCTTACCCCTAATCATAGATAAGGATGTACAAGGAGACTGCTAGGGGCACAATGATCCTGGAATGTGGGTAGGAAGGATCGCCCAAGGAGGTATAGGGGTACTCAAACCAACCTCCCATATACTATTGTCATGCCCCGTCTGACCCGTAACCAAAGAAAATGCGGTAGCAGCTCGTCCCCCAGGCCGACAATCCCAAAAAAGCAACCTACTGAACAACCAGTGGTTAAGGCGATGGTGGCATACTTTGACCAGCTAGTCCAGGGGATTGCAGTTGCTAGAGGAATTCAAATCCCAACGGGCCTCGATGATTCAAAGTCATTCATTGAGAAGGCATTAGGCTAGGTCAGAGCAACATAAACCAAGTCTGAGGGTGATCCTAGCGGTGAGGAGGATGATGAGGAGGTACAAAATTAGATTTCAATTCCATTTAATTTATGTGATCCCCGGTATTTCTATCTATTTTATGTTTATTATTCCTAACAAATCTTTTTCTAAAACGCATGACAGAATGGGGAGAAAGTTTCTTTGTTGTCAAGAACATTTACGGGACAGGGGCCATAGTGGCACAAGGGTTTCTCCGAAAACCCTGCCACAACCATACATTAACAGGTGGAGTTGCTTGTGTCTGAGTTTGTGAGCTGGTCCTCCATGCTAAGGCAGGATTGCTTTCCACCAACCACAAATGCATTGGTGTTGGAGAGGCTGTTGGACATGTGGTTGATTGGCCGGTAGCTTTGGTCGACCAAGATAAGCAGGCCCCTAAGGAAGAGAAGATGGACGTGCTTGCGAAGGTTTCTCCGGACAAGAAATGGGAACTCCTGGAGGTCCCCAACGACGAGGTAATTTCATTAAAATATTGTATATAAATATTTTAGTGTGTACATATACCCATTGTTCAATTCCTGGTTGCAAAATGACATTGTTATCCTGTCATGCAGTCTTCCAATACATCGTCATTGCAACCATCCGATTATACGACCAGTTACTGGCCAGGGAAACAATTGTTGGACAGACCATTCAAGTCTCTAAAACTAGTAATCCTATTATACCACTTTAGTATTTTATTTCAACACTTTTCATATACTTAATGCATTCTATTTAAACTTTTCACATGCAGATTGTAAACATATGCAAATTGAATGAGTATCCAATGATGAAGGAGTTCATCAAACATTGCAATGAGGTGTCGAAGGAAATGAATTCTAAGTTCAAGGTTGCGTATTACACCATGTTTCCGGAATCCACATTTGCCAAACCTTACTAATGTTGCCTAGATACTGAGTAAATGTTTGAGTTTGGAGCCAAGCATGGGAATTATTATGGCATGACATGGATATCGAACGCTCAGATAGATTTGTGGATGGGGTAAGTTTCAAATTTAAAATTTTCTGATTCAGATTTCACATACAATCAAAGACATAAGCCGACATGTACTCTGACAGGAAACCATGGAATAAAGCTGAGGACAACAACATGGGCAAAATCCAATTATGTGTCTCGAACATAGGAAGGAACGACACCGGTCGTGAAGAAAGTGATATCACTAACCAGGTTGCCCTTATCTGGAAAACGATAGCTGCATCTTCATCCGAAGCTGACATTTATTTGGTACCCTACCTCAGGAGGTTAGACACATTTTCTTAATGTTTAAATTACCATCTGTTTAATAAATATATTCCTAAAATATTAATATGTTAATTATTAAAGCATGTCATATTGGTTCCTCTTCATCATTTGCCTAGGTACAAACGATGTTTCTACTTGGAGACAATGACCAGTGGTATAAAATTTGACGATTACGTCGGAAGCTAAGTGATTTCCAGGTATTTCTTTCCATTCAATTATACTTCACTTTTCCCTTAAAAGTTTGTATATTATTATTTGAAAATGATATATATGCAGGCTTGCAAGAAAATATGTGAGAGAAGAGGAAGAATGAACCCTCAGCCAATTTCACCTGGAACATAACAAACATCAGTGTAAGTTTTCATAAAAATATTTTGCAAGTACCTCATAATTTTTCGTGTCTCTATACACTGATTAAACATTTGGAATTGATGTTTTCTATCTTAGCACTAAAAACAAGGGAGTTGCTAGGAATGTGGCTATTATTTCATGCTATTTTTGGAAGAGTTGGTCCTGAAAGCAACTTCAAAGAATCCACTCGACGTACGTATCACAACTACTAAACAAACATAACAGTTCTGCCTTCATTTTCAGTACCGCATCCTACTACCTAACAATTAATAAAATTGCAGGTTTTTCCAGAGAACCAAGGATCATACAATGCATATGAACTTCAAGAGGTGGTGGACAAATGGTGCGTGGCATGGATTAATGTTTATGCAAAAGAGGCTAAGACAAATGTTGAAGACTTTGATTGATTGAGAGGTGTGGATGAGTGATGGGAGTAGTATATTAACAACGATGTATTATGCTTTCTTTATTTTCAATTGTGGATCCATATTTTTTTTAATTGCTAATTTACTCATTTTTAATAAGTTATGTGGGATTTATTAAATCTATTTTCCCCATGGTGGATTCGGGATGGGGAACAAAATTAAAAATTATCCATTTCAATTTTTAATAATTCTAGCATCGGTAATATTATTAATACCATACTGGTACTACAATTTGTCCATATTTGTCAAATTGATAAACCGTTGCTTTGAATTGATACTGGTGCTATTGATTGATACCATACCAGTGCTAATAAAAATGACCAAACATTTTCATTCTGGTGCTAAGTGTTAGAGTTGAGGGGGGCGTGTTAGAGTTAGTCTCACATTGATGGCTGACAATTATATAACTCAGTATATAAGTTCATGGGTCACCTCTACATAGTACCAATTGGTTTTATGATAGAAACTCATGATTTTAATATAGTATCAGAGCCCAAGGTTGGCCTGTTACCCCTTTCTGTCCATATTTGCGTGATGATTCACACCGCTGCACGTGAGAAGGCGTGTTAGAGTTGAGGGGGGTGTGTTAGGGTTAGTCTCACATTGGTGGTTGACAGTTATATAACTCAGTATATAAGATCATGGGTCACCTCTACATAGTACCAATTGGTTTTATGATAGAAACTCATGATTCTAATACTATGAAATACTATGCCAATTTTAGAATCAGATTACAATCTGATTCTAAAATATTTCAGCACCGGTACCAAATTAACATCCGGTGTTGGAAAAAAATGAGCACCGTCAAGTTTTTCAATATAATGGTGCCCAATATCTGTAATTGGTCATTGGTTCCTAAACACCGGTATGGAAATGATTAAGCACGGTAGGGAAAGACACCGATACTCATTTGTATAGCACCGGTATGCCTTACCGGTGCCCCAAACTGTGAAAATTTGCACCGAATCACTTACGCATTACATCTCAGGGGCAATTTTACCGGTGCCTTAGTTATGAATTGTGAAGAAATTTGGTCTTCACCCAATTGTTCATGAACATTCACTTCTTTGGAGGATAGCAAAGACAATCATTCAAGGCATTAAATTGCAACACTATTCTCATCCCATGCTTAGCAAGTTGAAGCATTATTTCTTTGACTATTGGGGTTCAACTATCATGGTTTTTTTGGCAAGAACCATTTGGAAGTAATGTTCACAACCCATGCTTGAAGCAAGAAGGAGGATTTCTTGGGATATTGGGATAAGTTTTGTTTGAGAGCTCTTGGCCAGTGGTGAACTTGGAGTAGTATAAATAGGGGATAACCTTAGTAGTTCAAACACACTTCAAGCATAACATTCCTTTGCTACTTGCTTTCTTCCCCCTTTATCTCTCCTTTTGTAGTTGTAGAAGCCAAAGCCCTCATCTTTATATTTTGCCACATAATTCCTTCATAGGTGGTAGGAAAAGTCTTGTAATACTTTCTCCATATATAGTGAAGCTTCCGGTCTCCTCCGGCCGTGGATGTAGGTCAACTTGACCGAACCACGTAAATTCTTGTGTCCATTATTTCCTTTATTTTCTTTACGTTGTCTTTCTTATCCATCCTTTTGGGCTAATAGATATCTCGTGGGATTCGTATTCCTAACAAATTGGTATCAGAGCCATATCTCATTTTTTATATATTAGACATCATGACGGTAACAAGGACTTCTATTGAAAAGTTTAGCCGGAGTGTAAACTTTGGTATGTGGCAACTCAAGATGGAAACCATCCTAATCCAGGATGGATGTGAGCTAGCCCTTGAAGGAGTGAAGGAAAGGCCATCGGACATGTCGCCAGAAGATTTTGGTGATCTAGACAAGAAGGCTAGATCAGCCATTATTTTAAATCTCTCTAACGAGGTTTTGCAGGAAGTTGCTAGTGAGAGAACTGCCAAAGGTATGTGGGATCAGTTGAAATCTACATACATGAAGAATACAATGGAGAATCGCCTCTATTTGAAACAAAAGTTATACATGTTGAAAATGACGGAAGGTACATCTATACTCTCACATCTTGATAAATTTGATTCCATCATTTTGGATTTGGAGAATGTAGATGCTAAAGTTGATGAAGATGATCAAGCCATTTTATTGTTATGTTCCCTTCCCATGTCCTTTAAGTATTTTTGAGATACTATGATTTATGGGAAAGAGTCAGTCTCATACAATAGTATAAAATCTGCATTAAAATCTAAAGAGCAGATTGATAGGGACATTACAGGGGAATCGAGTGGAACTCATGTTGAGGGTTTGTTTGTGAGGAATAGAGGAGAAAATAGAGATTCTGAAGGTGGTAGATCCAAAGGGAGGTCGAAGTCTAGATACAGAAATAAAATTTGCAACTATTGCAAGAAAAAGGGGCACATCAAGGCTGACTGTGTTAAATTGAAAAATAAAGAAAAATATAAAAATGAGTAGAATAGCAGCAATGTTGGTGAAGCTAGTGTAGTAGAAGATGAGAGTGATGAAATCATATTTGTGGCCATGGATAATAAATCAAGGTCTTCTAGTGAGTGGCTCTTAGATTCGAGTTTTTCTTACCACATGAGTTATGATAGGGGGTGTTTTTCCACTTGTGAAGAATGGGATGGTGGAATTGTTTTGATGGGTAATAATGCTCATTGTAAAGTTGTTGGTAGAGGAACAATTTAAATCAAAATGTAAAATGACATTATTAGGACACTTGCTAATGTTAGGCATGTTCCTGACTTAAAGAAAAATCTCATCTCTCTTGGCACTCTTGATGCTATCGGGTACAGATATTCAGGTGATGGTGGAATACTGAAAATCTGTAAAGGTGCTCTTGTGCTAATGAAGGCTTGCAGAGTTGGCACTTTGTATGTTTTGCAGGGATCTACAATAACTGGGGCAGTGGCTGTCTCAACTTCCTCAGATGAAGACATCACCAAATTGTGGCATATGAGGTTGGGACATATGGGCGAGAAAGGCTTAACATTGTTAAACAATAGAGGTCTACTTTGTGGTCAAATTACTGGTAAGTTGGACTTTTGTGAACACTGTATTTTTGGAAAGCATAAAAGAGTTAGCTTTCGTTCACCTGCAGTTCATAAAACAAAAGGTACTTTGGATTACATTCATTCTGATCTTTAAGGGTCCTCTCGTGTTCTTTCTAAGGGTGGTGCAAGATATATGCTTACTTTTATTGATAACTATTCAAGAAAAGTTTTGGTATATTTTTTGAAGCTTAAAAGTGATGTTTTCCTAACATTTAAGCAATGGAAGACTTTGATTGAAAAACAGACAGGAAAACAAATTAAGCTACTGAGGACTGACAATGGGTTGGAATTTTGTGGAAATGAATTCAATGAGTTCTGCAAAAATGAAGGAATAGCTCGACATCGTACTGTTAGAATGACTCCTCAACAGAATGGTGTGGCAGAGCGGATGAATCGTACTTTTTTGGAAAGAGCTCGGTGCATGATCTTAAATGCCAAGTTGACATTAGACTTTTAGGCAGAAGCCATATCTATGGCTTGTCACATCGTCAACCGCTCTCCATGTGCACCTCTTGATTTCAAGACTCCAGAGGAATTTTGGGCAGGTACTCCTGCTGATTACTCTAATTTAAGAATATTTAGGTGTCTAGCTTATATGCATGTTAACGAGGGAAAGTTAGAGCCTAGGGCTAAGAAATGTATTTTCCTCGGTTGTGCTTCAGGGGTGAAAGGATATAGATTGTGGTATCCTGATCACAAATCACCCAAATTTGTAATTAGTAGAGATGTTACGTTTGATGAATCTTATATGTTACATCCTGGAAAAGAGTCTTGTAATCCCTGTGATTCAGAAAAGGAGGATAGTGCACAAAAGCAGGTGGACTTAGAGATTGGTGGTTCTTCCGGGAGAAACCCAACCCAAGAAGTGGTTGAAGAATATGATTATAAACATGCTGGAGATCAACCGGGAGATGAGGATTATTCCATTGCCAGAGATAGATCGAGACGTGACATTCGACCACCATTGAGGTATGCAAATTTGGTTGCATATGCTTTATCAGTGACACGGGAAACAGGTGGAGACAAGGAGCCTTCCACATATTTAGAGGCAGTTTCAGGTGCTAATTCAGACAAATGGTTGGTGGCTATGAATGAAGAGATGGAATCTCTACACAAGAATAGAACATGAGATCTTGTGGTGCCACCAAAAGGAAAGAAAATTGTTGGTTGCAAATGATTTTTCAAGAGAAAGGAAGATACTTCAGGTGTTGATGATGCAAGGTACAAAGCACGATTGCTCGCAAAGGGCTACAGTCAGGTACAAGGTGTAGATTTCAATGATGTTTTCTCTCCTGTTGTAAAACATATCTCTATTCGTGTATTGCTTGCTTTGGTTGCCATGTATGATCAGGAGTTAGAACAGCTTGAGTCAACCTGAAGGTTTTGAAGTTCAAGGTAAGGAAGACCGGGTTTGCTTGTTGAAGAAATCCTTGTATGGATTAAAGTAGTCTCCAAGATAATGGTATAAGAGGTTTGATTCATTTATGTTGGGTCATGGTTTCTCCAGGAGCATGTATGATAGTTGTGTTTACTTCCGGAAGTTACAAGATAACTCATTCATTTATTTGCTATTATATGTTGATGACATGCTCATTGCGGCTAAGAATCTTACAGAAATTCATGAGTTGAAGGCCTTGTTGACTAGTGAATTTGAGATGAAAGATTTGGGTGCAGCTAAGAAGATTCTTGGTATGGAGATAAGAAGAGGCCGAGGAGTTGGAAAGTTGTACCTGACCCAGGAGAGTTACCTTAAGAAAGTTTTGGAGCGATTTGTCATGCATGATGCCAAACCAGTTAGCACTCCTCTTGGTAGCCATTTCAGGCTATCTGCTGCCCAATCACAAAAAATAGAGGAAGAAGAAGATTATATGGTTAGAGTTCCTTATTCAAATGCAGTTGGGAGTATAATGTATGCAATGGTTTGTACTTGCCCTGATATCTCACAAGCTGTTAGTGCTATTAGCAGGTATATGGTCAATTCAGGAAAATCACATTGGCCGGCTGTGAAGTGGATTCTTAGATACTTAAAGTGTACTTCGAACATGTGTTTGGAGTTTGGTAAAACCAATAACACTCTGGTTGGTTTTGTAGATTCAGACTTTGCTAGTGATCTTGATAAGCGCAGGTCTCTTACAGGTTATGTATTTTGCACTGGAGGTTGTGTAATTAGCTGGAAAGCTACTTTACAACATGTAGTTTCTTTATCTACTAATGAGGCTAAATATATGGCAGTCACAGAGGCAATCAATGAAGCTTTATGGTTGAGAGGTCTCTTCGGCGAATTTACTCTACAACAAAGGGTTACTACCATTCACAGTGATAGTCAAAGTGCAATTTGCTTGACTAAATATCAGATGTATCATGAGCGGACGAAGCATATTTATATTAAGTACCACTTCATTCGTGATATCATTGCACAGAGGAAGGTTTTTGTTCAGAAAATCAATACAAAGGATAATCCTGCTGATATGTTCACGAAGGCTCTTCCCTCTTTCAAGTTCAAGCAGTGCTTGGACTTGATTGGTGTTTATTGTTGGTGATTCGGCCCATTAGGGCAATGCCGGAGGAGGGTTAGTAAGCTATTACTTTTGGGGTTCAGACCAAGGTGGAGATTTGTGAAGAAATTTGGTTTTCACCCAATTGTCCATGAACATTCACTTCTATGGAGGATAGCAAAGACAATCATTCAAAGCATTAAATTGCAACACTATTCTCATCCCATGCTTAGCAAGTTGAAGCATTATTTCTTTGACTACTGGGGTTCAACTATCATGGTTTTTTGGCAAAAACCATTTGGAGTAATGTTCACAACCCATGCTTGAAGCAAGAAGGAGGATTTCTTGGGATATTGGGATAAGTTTTGTTTGAGAGCTCTTGGCCATTTGTGAACTTGGAGTAGTATAAATAGGGGATGAACTTAGTAGTTCAAACACACTTCAAGCATAGCATTCATTTGCTACTTGCTTTCTTCTCCATTTAGCTCTTCTTTTGTAGTTGTAGAAGCCAAATCTCTCATGTTTATATTTTGCCACATAATTCCTGTTGATCGTATATTGAAAACAAACATGTCGGAAGTATGCAAACAATTTAACATCAGTAACAAATTTGGAATATTACTAATGAACAATTTAACATCAGGAACAATAATGGAATATTACTAATGAACAATCAAATATTACTAATTATTCACACGTACAACTAATAATCACGTTTCAAGCAATCACATATATCACATATTGATGGAGTCACGAGTACACTCGCTGTCCTTGAAGCGAATGAGTCCCATCGTGGACATCGTTCCCTAGGATAAAACCATCGAAGGTAATTTAACAAGTAAAATTACCTCGGAGTCACACAAAGCCCGAAGGACTATCACCGACAAAGACAGAATAAGAAGATAAGACTCAAGTTTAGAAGTAGGGAGGAACTTGAGAATGGTGCGAGTTTTCTGTCTGACATAAAGGCTCTATTTATAGATGTCTAAGAAACCATATGAGAAGATACGTGGAAGATCTGATTTCCGTAATCAGAGAAAATATTCTCTAACCACCAAATATTTTACAAATATTTGAATAGATTCTGGAAAGATAAGAATATCATATTCCTTATCATGATTAACCGCGTATCAAATCTCAGATATTCCACACGTGATTCTTAGAATATTTGTTACACGGTTTGGGCTTTCGGAGACTTCCACGCGATCCAAACGCATTTTAGACAGTCAAAAAATTACAGAATACTTAGTACGTACGGATGAATTTCCGCCTAAGTTTCCATTCTCAGAGTGACTCTTTGAGCATCCATATCTCATTCACCCTTTATCCGTTTTGAGAGTTTAAACAGTCGATTTTATAGTACTCGCAGAGGAGAATCCAAAAACGACACCCACTGACTCTAATTCAGTTCGAACCCAACTCAAAAACGAAGCCCAAAAGTTGACGAAATTCAACTTGTTTTACAATCATTTTCCAACAATCCCCCACATGAATAGATATTGATGTGGAATCAGAACAATCACGCCAGACACGGAGTTTGACTTGGTGATAGATTCATTTCGACGGCATAGATGCTGCATAGGATAAGTAGGTGTCACCCTTTGAACTTTCCCTTGAGAGAGTACACTTAGCCCACTGGTTAGGAAGTAGACGCGATGTCCTTGAACTTCCCCGACCGCTTGTGTGAACGACAATGCACTTCCCACAGACATCTTTCCTAGCCTTTGTGCTTTCCTCGGTTGTGTCCATTAATCAGGCCATGGCACACCCCCTAGTTCTGTAAGGTTTCTAAGGAATTGCGTCCCAACAATTCCCTTTCGAAGCGGCCACACTTCTCGCTTACATAGGTGATTCTTTGCGTAAGAGTAGTTCCGTAAACTATGCGCTCTTTCAAGTATCATACACTCGATGCCGTGAATCATTAAAAGCAATTTAATGCTTAACCTCCACTCACTTCACTGTTTCTTCATCATAGGAAATAAGACAGGAGGTATGAACCCCCCCACAGTGATCGCGATGGGTCTTTGCAGTTTAGTTGTCCCATTGAACCTAGATCTTGGGATCTCCAGTCACATAGGTTGGGTTTCCACGTACGTAACCCATCATTTAATGGACTTCAGTCCCATTCCTCGCGATGATGTTTCAACTACCTCTCGATTCAACCCCTTAGTCAAGGGATCAGCTATGTTGTCCTTAGACCTTACATAGTCAATTGTGATCACTCCAGTTGAGAGAAGTTGTCTTATGGAACTATGTCTCCATCGAATATGACGAGACTTCCCATTATAGAGCATATTCTGAGCCTTTCCAATAGCAGATACACTGTCACAATGTATACATATGGCTGGCACAGGCTTTGGCCATCTAGGAATGTCCTCTACGAATTGAAGGAGCCATTCGGCCTCCTCACCTGCCTTGTCTAAGGCAACAAACTCGGATTCCATTGTGGATCGAGTAATAACCGTTTGTTTAGAGGACTTCCACGAGACTGCTCCTCCACCTAGTGTAAATACATACCCACTAGTGGATTTCAGATCCTTTATATCGTGTATCCAGTTTGCATCACTGTATCCTTCAACTACAGCTGGATAACTCGAATAATGTAGACCATAATCACGAGTGAAACGTAGATATCTCAATACTCTAGTTATTGCTTTCCAGTGAGTCATACTGGGATTACTCGTGTATCTACTCAACCTACTTACAGTGTAGGCAATGTCTGGTCTAGTACAACTCATCAAGTACATCAGACTCCCAATGACTCTCGAGTACTCCACCTGATTAATAGCCTCCAATTTGTTCTTTCGTAGATGCAAATTTGGATCTATTGGAGTCATCGCCACCTCTAAGTCATTCTTGTTGAATTTCTCAAGGATTTTATCTACATAATGGGACTGGGTTAATGTGATACCATCAGAGCTTCGGATGATCTTTATTCCCAAGATCACATCCGCCAGTCCCATATCCTTCATGTCAAAACGAGAATTCAACATGTCCTTGGTAGATTTGATCATCTTTTCATTACTACCCACAATGAGCAAGTCATCTACATATAAACATAGGATTACATATCCCTTTTCCGTGTCTTTCACGTAGATGCACTTATCACACTCATTGATTTTGAAACCATTGGCAAGGACGATATGATCAAACTTCTCATGCCATTTCTTTGGTGCTTGTTTGAGACCATACAATGATTTCACCAACTTGCAGACTTTTCCTCCTTGTCCGGGAGCCGTAAACCCCTCAGGTTGCTCCATATAGATTTCTTCCTCTAAATCTCCATTCAAGAAGGCAGTCTTCACATCCATTTGATGAACCTCAAGCTTACGCAACGCGGCGATAGCAAGTATCATTCTAATAGAGCTTATTCTCGTGACTGGAGAATAAGTATCAAAGTAGTCAAGACCTTCCTTTTGTCTATAACCTTTGATTACAAGTCTGGCTTTATACTTGTCAATCGAGCCATCTACTTTCATCTTCTTCTTGAAGATCCATTTGTAGCTCAGTGGTTTACACCTTGGAGGTAAGTCCACTAGCTCCCAAGTATGATTATATAGAATTGAGTCGATTTCGCTTTTAATCGCTTCTTTCCACATAGGCCCCTCAGACGAATTTACAGCTTCTTTATAACTTTGTGGCTCACTTTCAAGCATAAACGTTAGATAATCAGAACCAAATGATTTTTTGGTCCTAATCCGTTTACTTCGTCTAGGTTCATCCACTTCCTCCTCTTGATCCTCGAGATCGTCAGGAATTACTACGCCTTCGTCCAGTGACTCAACGGTCCTTTTCGACGATTCAGACCTTTCCTTGGCAGGGAACACATTCTCAAAGAAATTTGCATTTCTTGATTCCATGATTGTGTTCTTGTGAATCTCTGGATGATGAGATTCATGTACAAGGAAGCGATAAGCACTACTCTCATGTGCATATCCTATAAAGATACAGTCAACCGTTTTAGGTCCAATCTTTAACTTCTTGGGGGGTGGGATTAATACCTTCGCAAGGCACCCCCACATTCGCAAGTACATAAAGGATGGCTTCGTGCCTTTCCACAGCTCATGAGGAGTTGTTTTCTCATCCTTACGGGGTATCTTATTCAAAAGATAATTGGCTGTCAAAATAGCCTCCCCCCATATGCTCTGTGGCAACCCAGAACTTATCAACATCGCATTCATCATCTCTTTAAGAGTGCGATTTTTACGTTCAGCCACACCATTAGATTGAGGCGAGTAGGGGGCAGTGACCTCATGAATAGTGCCATGTTCAGAACAATAGTCCCTAAATGGCTCTACATATTCACCTCCACGGTCACTTCTAATCACCTTGATCTTCTTATCAAGTTGATTTTCAACTTCCGTTTTGTAGAGAACAAATTTCTCAATTGCCTCATCTTTGCTTTTCAGCAAGTACACATAACAGTATTTCGTACAATCATCCACGAAAGTGATGAAATACTTGTTACCTCCTCTTGTTTGCACGAACTTGAGATCACAGATATCGGTATGTATTAACTCAAGAGGTTTCGTGTTTCGTTTAACTTGTTTGAAAGACGTTCGAGTCATCTTAGCTTCAACACAAGTTTCACACTTATGATTTGCATCAATTTCCATGTTAGGTACGTTTTCCATTTTAATTAATCTTCTTATCGAATCATAATTAACGTGTCCTAGTCTACCATGCCATAAATTGGAAGACTCAATCATGTAAGCAGAAGAAGAAGCATTCATTTCATCTTTCTTAGGAGGTACAACCATGGTGTTCAACTTGAACATACCATCTAGCTCATAACCTTTGCCTACAAACATACCTTGCTTTGACAAGACTAACTTATCAGACTCAAACACTAGCTTAAAGCCATGCTTGATCAACATAGAACCGGACACAAGGTTCTTGCGAATGTCTGGCACATACAAAACATTCTTCAAAGTCAACTCCTTCCCAGACGTCATCTTCAGTACCACAGTGCCACGCCCTTTCACCATAGAAGTTGCAGAGTTGCCCATGTAGATGGTCTCTCTATCTTCAATTGCCTTAAAGTTTGAGAAAACTTCCTTGACAGAGCAAATGTGCTTAGTAGCACCAGTATCAATCCACCATTCCTTTGGATTGGAGTCTACCATGTTGACTTCAGAAATCACAGCACACAGATCGATGTTATTCACATCTAGTGCAAGATTTTCAATCATATTGGCCTCGTTCTTGGCATTCCTTGGCTTCCTACATTCGGAGGATTTGTGGCCAACGAGGTTGCAATTGTAGCACTTTCCAGTGAACTTCGACTTCTTCGAAACTCCACCCTTAGCTCCTAACTTGGATCCCTTCTTTGCCTTGGCCTTCTTTGACTTGGAGCTCCCACCAACCTCCACGAGATTGGCCCTTGCCACAGGCACATATCCACTCATCCTCTTTTCAGAGATGCGGTTATCCTCCTCAACACGAAGCTTTTGGATCAAATCCCTCATGGTCATCACCTTTCGCTTGTGTTTTAGATAACTCTTGAAGTCCTTCCAACTTGGAGGCAACTTCTCGATGATGCAATAGACTTGGAGAGTCTCACACATTGTCATCTTCTCGGCTATCAGCTCATTGATCATCATTTGAAGCTCTTGAGCTTGACTGACCACAGACTTGGCATCAACCATCTTGTAGTCGAGGAACTTGCCGACGACCCACTTCTTGGATCCAACCTCCTCACCCCTGTACTCTTGGTCAAGAGTTTCCCACAGCACCTTAGAAGGCTCTTTCACTTGATACACACTCCAAATGGCTTCGTGAAGGCTATTCAAAATGAGGTTGCGACAGATATACTCCTTAGAGTTCCATTCCACCGCAGTATTTTGGACTTCCACATTGCTAGTCTCATCTGCAAATGGACGATCTTCGCGAACATAGCGCTCCAAACCCATAGTGGACAAGTAGAAGAGCATCTTCTGTTGCCACATCTTGAAGTTCATACCATTATTGAACTTCTCGGGTTTCTCAGCATGAGGAACAGCCATAAGAGGCGTCACCCCTGGGGTAGTCTTAGCCTGAACAGTCACAAGAGGCGTCGCCTCATGGATAGTCTCATCGCTCGACATGGTTCTGTTGTAAATAACCAAAACCAATTAATTAGCATGTATACAATTTCCATAAAGCATGCAATCAAATATTTTCGCAGACTTGCAAAACCACATGCATATTAGTAGCATGCATATCTTTCCAAACTTACAATTTGCATAAAGCATGAAGTCACATATATGGAATATATTAAATCATGCAAGTAATGTAGAACCTTACGCATGCGTATGCGAACCATGCAAAAATATGGTAATGTAAGGCATGCAATATTGATGCAGATTAATCATCTAATCACGTAAGCATACATAAATTTTGAACAACTATTTAGTTGAGTATTATGAATGCAAATTCTAATTACTTATGAAGTATACTGCATATATACTATTAATCCAAACTAGGCATATAATTCGCATACGACATGTATGACACATTTGCGTACGACATGTATTGCATAGGCATATAATTTGCGGCATATTTGCGTACGACATGTATTGCATAGGCATATAATTTGCACAAGCATTAATATACATGGCGTGTAAATTATTATTATTATTTTATTTTTATTTTTAAATTTTTTTCAATATAACCCAACAAATATCATTCGTTTCAAGACTGTTGATCGTATATTGAAAACAAACATGTCGGAAGTATGCAAACAATTTAACATCAGTAACAAATTTGGAATATTACTAATGAACAATTTAACATCAGTAACAATAATGGAATATTACTAATGAACAATCAAACATTACTAATTATTCACACGTACAATTAATAATCACGTTTCAAGCAATCACATATATCACATATTGATGGAGTCACGAGTACACTCGCTGTCCTTGAAATGAATGAGTCCCGTCGTGGACATCGTTCCCTAGGATAAAACCATCGAAGGTAATTTAACAAGTAAAATTACCTCGGAGTCACACAAAGCCCGAAGGACTATCACCGACAAAGACAGAATAAGAAGATAAGACTCAAGTTTAGAAGTAGGGAGGAACTTGAGAATGGTGCGAGTTTTCTGTCTGACATAAAAGCTCTATTTATAGATGTCTAAGAAACCATATGAGAAGATACGTGGAAGATCTGATTTCCGTAATCAGAGAAAATATTCTCTAACCACCAAATATTTTACAAATATTTGAATAGATTCTGGAAAGATAAGAATATCATATTCCTTATCATGATTAACCGCGTATCAAATCTCAGATATTCCACACGTGATTCTTAGAATATTTGTTACGCGGTTTGGGCTTTCGGAGACTTCCACTCGATCCAAACGCATTTTAGACAGTAAAAAAAATACAGAATACTTAGTACGTACGGATGAATTTCCGCCTAAGTTTCCATTCTCAGAGTGACTCTTTGAGCATCCATATCTCATTCACCCTTTATCCGTTTTGAGAGTTTAAACAGTCGATTTTATAGTACTCGCAGAGGAGAATCCAAAAACGACACCCACTGACTCTAATTCAGTTCGAACCCAACTCAAAAACGAAGCCCAAAAGTTGACGAAATTCAACTTGTTTTACAATCATTTTCCAACAATTCCTTCACAGGTGGTAGGCAAAGTCTTGTAATACTTTCTCCACATATAGTGAAGCTTCCGGTCTCCTCCAGCTGTGGATGTAGGTCAACTTGACCGAACCACGTAAATTCTTGTGTCCATTATTTCCTTTATTTTTTTTACATTGTCTTTATTATTCATCTTTTTGGACTAATAAATATCTCGTGGAATTCGTATTACTAACCTGAATTAACGGTGAATATGAGAAATTTTTCCAGTGATGAATAAAATATAGCGGAATCAGTGGAGCAATCGACTCGTTTGGCTATTTGTCCCTTTCCAAAACAAGATATTTCTGGCCGACGCTTTCCCAGTAGATTCACTTCCATAGCATCCGTACAGTTCTCGTCAATTTTGATCAGAATTTTTGTTATGTTTTTGTTATTCGTATATGAAATGCAGAGGCGGTGTTATTATATTTTGATCGCATTTTTTGAATTTTTATGCAATTGCTGATTTAGTCGATAAGATTTTGCCAATTTTTTATGCAACCGAAAACTTTACAAGACATATTCGATTGTTGAGCTGAAGGTTTAGTTGTCGATAAGTTTTCGCAAAGTTTTGTAGTGCGGCCCCTGATTTGGTTTGATTTTTAAAAGTATCTCGAATAAAAATTATTATAGTCCAACTTCACAACTAGAAGAGGACCGAAGGAGAATGAAATCATTAGGTTTTACTGCAATTTATAGTTGGTCACCGTCTAACTTATAGGAGCGGCCCTTATTATATATATTTTTTGATAACATCTAATTCTTATTAGAACTATATCACATTGACATCAGTTAAGACCCTTTATATTAATGTGTGGGATCATTGGGAATTAATGCAAAGTACCTGTTACGGTCAAAGATACTAAAAGTGTGGCATAAATTGTTGGTTTTAGATACCGACCACATTAAATACGTATAATAATTTACCAGGAGGTAAAAGACACAATAACCATATTAAATATATACTCCGTATTCGTTTGACAGAAAGTAAAAAACACAACAATAACCTGGAGGACCAAAATCCAAGACAAAGAAGCCATGAAATTGATAAGTTATATTATTTGGTTTGTTCTATTCGGAATATGCGGCACAACTGCTTCATCGTTTAATCGAAGTAGCTTTCCAGATGGGTTTCTGTTTGGAACAGCCTCTGCTGCCTACCAAGTATGAATCAATCTATCCATTTTTCTCTTGATTTAGGGTGATAATTAATTTCATTATTGTTTCTAGTTTATCATCAGTTGTTTCATCAGCATAGGAAGAAATTTTATCAAAATTATTTACAATTTACTAGAGCCTATTTTAACCATTTATGCAGTATGAAGGAGCAGATTTTGAAGATGGAAAAGGACAAAGTATATGGGATAACTTCACCCGTCGATTCCCAGGTTTTTTCCTCTTCACACGTCAATTCTTTATTTTTCAAATGTTCATTCTTTTCTTTGGTGCATCTCTCTCAAGTGGGTTTAATCATTGAAATTGGGTTTATAATAAGAAATGATTAGTAATCTAATTATTAATCAATTGTGTTTTGTTGGTTAAAATTTTGGCAAAATTTTTAGAGAAATCGTTTTTCCATAGGCATATGAAAAGACAGTCATTCCATAGGCGTATGGAAATACGAATTTGAATTGGAATTATAGAAATGTAAAGATTTTAGTCTCAATATTAAAAAAGTATTATGCAACGTGCAGTAGTTATCAGTTTATGAACGATTAATGCAATTTGAAAATTTTATCTTAATTTATTCTTATTTGCAGTTAAACCTTGACTTTTACATAACTTATGGAGACTATAGAATTGATGCTGTCACTTTGAATTGACATACGAATTTTTTTATTTTATCATAAAGTATAATAAAGGAGTGGGTTTCATTCCCTTCAAGATGGGGAATATAGTATTTGACTAGAAAATTAAAACTCTTATAAATTTCCTATTTATTAAACCTAGCTTAGGAGTAAGCTAGACCAAATTTGTTAGACAAAAAATAGAAGGAAACCTGCAAATATGATACGGATTAAAGGTGTGTGTAACTTTCCGCCTGTTCGTAATAGGAAGAAGAAGAAAACGTTGTCGTATTAATTGATCCAAAAATGTCATTGTCTTGAATGTGTAAATTCATACCATTTGCATATCGCAGATAAGATATTCAACAGAAGCACTGCCGACGTGGCCGTCAACTTCTATCATCTATACAAGGTAATATTGGACCTTTTACATTTTCCGTTACAAAATAATAATGCAAGATCTGCTGAAAAATAATATGATAATATAAACATTATACCGCTTTTAAAGATTATATTATAACAAAATCTTATTTTAAACAATCTAACCGTTAGATGGGTCATTCTATAACTGATGTAACTAATAAAATGATTTGATGTTTATTTTTATTTATTGCAACGAGTTTCCTATAACTTTAATAAACTTTTAAAAAAAATTGCAATGTATTAATAATTATAATTTCACCCAAAAAATTATAATTGATCTAACCATTAACATGTCTAATTAACAGGAGACTTTCTCATATATTATATATTGTCAATTTAATTTTTTTTTAAAAACCTACATATGTGTACAAACAGGAGGATGTAAAGTTGATGAAGTCTCTGGGGTTCGATTCATTTCGATTCTCTATCTCCTGGTCCAGAATATTACCCCGTAAGAACAACTAATGCTTCTTAATTATATATATTGAACTAACAACATGAACGTACGTATTGTAAAGTATCTGAGTAACTAAATAAAAATTGGGATACATATATAGGTGGGAAGCTAAGTAGAGGAGTAAACAAGGCAGGTGTTGCCTTCTACAACAATCTCATCAATGAGCTCCTATCCAAGGGTTAGTTTCTGAAACCTTTTCTTTTTAAGTGTCATTAATTTGTATATTGTTCTTATTTTTATTCTCGTGCCCATACAATCGTGTGAATCATACATAATAGTCATAATAATTAATTAGTATTATTCAGTTGTTTATTATATATGCGATTCAGTTAATTGACTTTTTAGTGGCAATCAATATTGATTAGGCATAGAACCTTTCGTGACAATTTACCATTGGGATTTGCCACAAGAACTTGAAGATGAGTACGGTGGCCTTCTCAGTCCTCGTATAGTGTAAGCATATAAACGCACCAAAGGCTTCAATTTAATGATTTATAATTTATAATTTGCTCAAAGAAGTGGCCAATGCGCAGGGATGACTATCTGGATTTTGCGGAACTCTGCTTCATGAAATTCGGAGATAGAGTAAAGCATTGGATGACATTTAACGAGCCATATGTCATTGCTCGTAATGGTTACGACCACGGAAACATGGCTCCTGGCCGTTGCTCCGCTTGCTTACCGGTTGGTTGCGCAGTCGGAAACTCCGCAACCGAGCCTTACATTGTTGCTCACAACATTCTTCTTGCCCATGCAGCCGGTGTCAAATTGTACAAGCAAAAATATCAAGTAATTGTCACTCTTCCCCCACAATTCAATTGGAAGCTAAATTTTTATTTTTCTCTTTGTTAAATGCATGTTTAGCTTTACCTACTTAGCAATAACTGATTTTGAACCGTTCTATAAATGTCTTCTACGCTTGTTTACATATGCACATATAATATAAGGTTTGATTTGTATAGGAAACTCAAAAGGGAGAGATAGGAATCAGCCTAATGACTCATTGGTTTGAACCACAATCAAGTAGCAAGGACGACATTAGTGCAAGGCAAAGAGGCCTTGATTTTATGCTGGGATGGTGAGTTTGACATTTATTATAATCGAATTATCGGATCAGAAACTGACAGCAACACTGGTTAAATTTGCAGGCTCATGCATCCATTGACACACGGAGATTATCCATATAGTATGCGGAAATATGTGAATAAGCGGTTGCCAAAATTTACTCCTGAGCAGAAGGAAAGCGTTAAGGGCTCTTTCGATTTTATTGGACTGAGTTATTATACCGGAGTATATGTAGGTCATAATGTCAGCGTCCAGAATAAGAGCTGCAAGTCATGCTCTACAGATGCCCTTATCCAGCTTACTCGTAAGTTCAAATTAAACAAGTTGTTTTCTTCTTCTTTTTATTTTAAGGGCTATTAATTGATTGAATTGGTTATCTTTTCCGTTGCTTTCTTTTCCAGTCGACAGAAATGGACAATACATTGGTGAGCAGGTACGTAATTACTCTAATTTTTAGGATCTAAAATTTATTCTTAACTTATTAGAAAGTGAGAAGTCAATTTTTTCCCAAACGTTTGTTTTTAGCTTTTCTTTTGATTATAACATTATAAAACAATTCATAATCACAAAAAAGTATTTCACAATTAAAAAATCATGCACTAACTTGGAAAATATCTTACTTTTTAGTCATATTTCATCTCTTGTAAACAGTTTTGTATACTTTAAAGTGGGTTTTATAATCAAATAATCATTTATATATTTTTGGAAATATCATTTCTGGCAGACTGGATTCTATAATTTCCGTGTCTACCCGAAGGGACTCACCGAAGCTCTTGCTTACATCAACAAAAATTACAACAGCCCGTCAATTTACATCATGGAAAATGGTAAGACTATAATTTATTTTTACCCTTTTTTACTTAATTTTTTTCTTAGTTTTTTATTAATTTCTTGAATTTAAAAACATGTGAAGGATATGCTGATCTAAAGAATAATACAACAATAGAGGAGAGTATCAACGATGCGCATCGGGTGAATTTCTACCACCGCCACCTTGTAGCCCTACAAGAATCCATAAAGTGAGCTTAATACTTTCTCATCAATATCATTATTTAGCGGTATGTTTTAGTAAATGCATAAGTTATAATGGTTGCCTTTGCGATCGTAAAAGATTTTAAATTAGATCCTGTTTCACTCCCATTCTCACATGCATCAGCAAATTTAATTACTGCAAACTTTGTAAGTTTATTTACTACGTTTTACAGGATGGGAGTGAATGTAAAGGGTTTTTTTGCATGGTCATTCGTTGATGCTTTCGAGTGGGATTCTGCTTTCAAGTTGAAGTACGGATTAGTTCATGTAGATCACAATGATGGGCTAAAACGCTACCCCAAACGCTCCGCATTTTGGTTCAAAAGGTTCCTCCGCATCGACTAAGGAAATATGTTCAAAATAGCTTGTAGAACATTTAGTTCTAATAAGGACAACTGCAAGTCCAAGTTCCATCATAGTTTAAACGAATGGCCATGTGCCTTTTTTTAAGCATCGAAAAATAGAGGAGTCTGTTTTATGAATTTAGAATGTTACTTCCTTACATGGGATGAATTTATTTTTGTTCGATTGGAGTTCAGTTTTATTTATAAAATATTAGAGTTCGTCTCCTGTGAGACCGTTTTACAGTAAGATCAAGGGTAATTGGAAATAGTGAAAGTATGAACAATAATATTTCAAATTTCGGGGGTTAAAATGATAATATATTTGGCTCGGGGTTTAAATTAAAATATGCAAATAACTTCAGGGACTAAACTAAAAGTTTTCAAATAAAATTGGGGAAATCCTCCGTTTCGCCGAAACCTTGTGTGAATTCCTCCCATGCGCTGACTGTGGGGACGACTAGGTCAGAGTCGAGTTTCTTGGTTCATGTCTACGGTTAAGTGAGAGATTAAGGTTGAAAGGTATTGGAGCCGATAACAAAGGATAATGCAGGAGAACAAATATGGCCGATCCCCAGGAGACAGGGTATAAAAACTGAAGAGGTTCTAGTATCAGTAGGTAGGTCGAAAATGGTACACGTCTCGACTACGGACCATGAAAGAGTGCAGATTTCAAGTGGGCCTGATTTGTGGGTTGTTGAAGCTCCTCGAGGAGATGTTGCGGGGTCCTCGAGTTGCCCAAAAGTTAAGATGGAGCAGGGAGTTGGGAATATCGGACCTGCTCAGAGTGGGCTAGCTGGTTCACGAGATGACAGAGATGGAAAGTTCACGGAGGTTTCTGTTGATTCTTATATGGAGGCTTATGAGCGGACTATGCAAGGAAATCAGAATATAGGAATGAAGGAGCTAAATCAGGATTTAGCGCAAGTAGCGCACGCATTAGCTGCGGCAGGATATCGAGTTACCCCTCTCTCGAGGGGTGTAAGTGTCTCATATAACGTGATGGCATCCCTACCTATAGGAATGACAGTGGGATTGACGTCTTAGCTCGTGGTAGCTTATCCCTACCTAGCATATGTCGGAGAGGCATTGCAAGCATTACCTCAACCTTCTTTCTCGGATTACCCGCAGGGAGTGGTGTATTCAATTCCTTTACTAGCCTCGTTAACCTCAGCAGTTACATTCCCAGGAGTTGAGACAGGATATGGGCAATTACCAATCTATCTAGGGATCATGCTGTCTTGGGCAAATTATGGGTATATGGGTGCCCAGCCTACATACCCTATGCATTTTGGAGGAAATGAATGGCATTTAATTTGATTGGAAGGCAACAAGAATTGGCAACTGATGCAGGTGACTCACTTAAAATGGAGTTAGATAGATTGATTGGGCCGATGGGCCAGGCAGTGGGATCGCCTTTCAGCTTGGTGACAACAGGGGTTCATTGGCCAATAGATGTAAAGCCCCCGGAGGAACTTCCTACCTACTCCGGTGAGACAGATCCTTGAAAGTCATTCAAACGTTCTTAAGTTTGATGAACTCGAGGGATTTCGAAGAGAAGCTAACATGTAAATTGGTTGGGAGTTACCTTCGAGGGAAGGGTCAAGAGTGGTTCAACAAGCTACCAAGGGGTTTGTTACACTCTTATAGAGACTTCAATGGAGCTTTATTAAGTCAGTATGCGTAAAAGAAAAAAATCACAAAGACTTTGTTGGAGCTTTATCAAACTAAGCAGAAATTGGGAGAAAGCACGGAAGCCTTTTTTCATTGATATATGGATGAGAGTTTGGGAGTAATATAGACCACATAGAATGAAGTTATTGCAGGATATTTGTTGGGGATGCAAGACTTGGAACTGTACAAGATATTGAGCACAAATACCCCTAAAACCTTACAAAATCTTTAGGTGGTAGTGGAGCAGTACTCAAGGGTAGAGGAGACCACTAAGAAAAAGAGAAACAACCTGGTAGAGAAGTCTGGAAAGAATATTGACTCTCGAGGAAAGAGACCAGTGGAAGCAGCTAGGTCTACCTTTGAGAGGTATGCCCCTATGCTGCCAACACCTGGAGGAAGAATCCCTGCGCAGATCCTTAGCATACATAGAGGATTATTTCGGCCGCCCCTACCTATGCAAAATACACCAAATGCCGTGATGGCCAGAAGGGCAACGAAATAGTATTGTGATCATCATAGGGATTATGGACATTACACGAATGACTGTTCATAGTTAAGGATGGAGATTGAAAGGTGCGAGAGAAAAGGACAATTTCGAGGCTCAGGACCTCAGAATAATCAGGCTAGGCCCCAACGACCCAGAAATGATCGGAGGGAATGGTAGCCGTGTAGGAGGAATAATCAAAATAATGGAGGCAGAGGAAGACCCCATGATCTAATGATTCGAGATAGAGGATAGTATGGAAGGCAAGAATGGCCACAAGAACAACAAGGTGGCAATCAAGAAATTAGGGATAGAGATAACTTGCCAATTCGAAGGGTGATCAACATCATCAATGGGATCGTGGGAGAAATATCCCCGAATGCTATCATGAGAGCGGGTGCACGAAAGGTCCCAGCAGAAGAGCCACACCCTAAAAGGTTTCAGAAAAATGAGACTGTAACATTCTCGGAGGTTGACACAGTCCTAGATTAGACACCACATACTGATCCTATAGTGGTCTCAGCAGTGATTGGAACGTCATTAATAAAAAAAAGGTGTTTATTGACGATGGAATTGGGGTAGAAGTAATATTCATGGATTCTTTTGATCAGTTAAATATAGGGCACGGTAATATGAAGAAGTCAACCTCGCCTTTATCTGGCTTCACACGAAACCCCATATTTTCTCTAGGGGAGATAACCATGTCGGTTAGAGTATCTGACAGTGACAAAGGGGTAACAATGGATTTTTAATTTTGCATTCATTAACGCCCATTTTCCCTATAATGTGATTCTCAAAAGGTTGTGGATGTGCTAGGCTCGAGCATTCTGGTCACCTTATCATCTTATGATGAAATTTCCAACTGATAGGAGATCAGGCCGTGGCTAGAAATTGTAACATTACAGTGGTGAGAAAGGCGAGGATATAAAGGAATGTGGATTTAGTACATGGAGAGATTGGCCCTGCGGACACAGTACAAATGCACATTTGAGATGTTGGAACAGTGGCTATTGGGAAATTGATGCCTGAGAGCATCAAAGAAAAATTGAGTAACTTATTGGAGAGATATGGGATGTCTTTTCTTGGTATACTTCTTACGTCAGAGGAGTGCCCTCGAACCTAGCAGTGCATAAGTTGAATATTGATCATTCAATAAAACTAGTGAAACAGAAAAGAAGGGTGTTTGCCCTTGAGAGGGTTGATGCTATCAAGGAAGAAGTAGAGAAGTTATTGAAGGTGGATGTTATCGAAGAGGTGGTCTACCCTGAGTGGATTTTGTGTGACAAAGGAAGAACATCGAGACTCGAAGACCGGAGACCATTGAAGATCACATTTTGGAGACTTTGAAGATTTGAACACTATCTTTGAAGATTGAAGACAAAAATAATCAAGGATTTGAAGGCAAGGCGACACAAGGGTGAAAATGGGCAGCCCGCCCGGGCGGGAACCTGCTACACTTTTGATTTTTGCTTTAATTTTCCCCCCTCTTGTACTATAAAAGGAATTTTTTCCACCCACTTCATATCTTATCCTTCTTGGCTGAATTCTACTCCCTCCAAACCCTAGGTTCTTCATCTTTTTTATCTTTTCTCTCTTTATTTCTCTATGCATTTGTTTATGGATGTTAGTATGATTTGTATTAGCTAATCTAGTTCTTGGGAGAAATTGACCAAGGCTTCCAAGCCCATGTTTTAAGAACAATTTTTAGCCTATTTGATACTCTTACTATTATGCATTTATGGAGCATTGAATGCGTTTGTTAATGTCATTAATGTTCTTGAAAGCTTGAATATATGAAGTACTTGTATGATATGCTTGTTAGGGTTTGGGGAAATGGGTTGATTTCCCCTTTTCTTGATAGGAATCCAAGAGTATAATTTAGAGATTTTTATTGTGTTTATGGATTGATAATTTCTAGATCAATATGATAATGTTGAACTCTTTTTCATGTTTGTTTCTTGTAGCAAATGAGAGAAGTCTATGAATGTCGATCGTTCTTGACTAATCTTGTGTAAATGCATGAACTGGTTAAATGCGTAGACACAGTGTAGTGTTTATAAGTGTTGCCAAGCTTGTTGATTCTTCATGCTCAATTCCATCAATGGGATCATTTAGTCATATTTTGACTAAAGGAGTCATTGGTGAGGTTTGACAAGAAATGTCAAATTCACTCTTGCAAACTACTATCTAAGAATGATAGAAGTTTAGTATTCACAACAAGTAGTGAAAGTAGAAAATAGGTTGCATGTTCAATGATGGATAAGAGGCTTGGAAGTGGAAGTCAATTGCGCCCTAGGTTCCTTTAATTGTTGGTTTAATCACCATTTAGTTGTTGTTGCATGATTAGCATAGTTCTCTTGTTTTGCTAATTGTTGTCTTTCAATTTGATAATTTAGGATAAAAAACCAACCAAGCCCCCTTTTTATATGTATCTATATATGTATATTCCTAGTATGTTTTCTCCTATATAGATTTAAACACTTGAAAATATCCCTCTTCTCGTGTACGACCCCACTTTCCATTATCTACTTAATTGTAGATAGGAAACATTAGGGCTTATAAATATTAACTTTGAGAGGTTCGACGAAGACCTCCCAGATGTGTATAGATTTCACTGATCTGAATAGATGTTGTCCTAAGGACAACTACCCTTTGCCACCAATTGATAAGTTAGTGGAATCTGTTGTTGGATATCAAGTCATAGTCTTCTTCGATGCACATAAAGGATACCATCAAATACTTACGGTAGAGGAAGACAAGGAGAAAACATTGTTTATCACTGATATGGGTACTTATTGCTACAAATAGATGCCATTTGGGCTTAAGAACATTGGGACAACATATCAGCGGTTAGCTGATAAACAATCTAAAGGGAAGATTGGAAAGAATATGGAAATTTATATAGATGATATGGTTGTAAAGATCAGAAGTTATGAGGAATTTTTGGTAGACTTGGAGGAAACTTTTTATAGGCTTCAAGGGGCAAAATCAAAGTTAAATCCAGCTAAATGTGTTATCGGTGTAGGAGCTGGAAAATTTCTTGGATTCATGGTATCTGAGAGGGGTATTGATGTAAACCTTGAGATAGTTGAGGCTCTGATAAGAATGAGAACTCTGGAAACATTAAAAGAGGTACAAAAGCTTACAGGATCTTTGGCAGCATTGAGCAGGTTTCTATCAATAGGAGCAGAGAGACATCTCCCCTTTTTTATGTCCTTCGAAGGGAAAAGAAACTTCAGTGGACAGAGAAGTGTGAAGAGACATTCAAGCAGTTAAGAAGCATTTAAGGATGTTACCTATCCTCATAAGTGCCGAGAGGGGAGAGACATTGTACTTATATATTTCTGCCTCACCCTTGGCAATCTGCGCAGTTTTGACAAAAAGAAAGAGAGAATGCACAACATCCTATTTATTTTGTTAGTCGAGCCTTACAAGGGCCAGAGATGAGGTACATAGCTCTTGAGTGGTTGATATCAGATTTAGTACATGCAGCTCAAAAATTGCATCCCTACTTTCAGGGCATGCAATAGTGGTGCTCATGAATTATCCAATCAGGCAGATTTTATTAAAACCATAGGCTTCTAGGAGAATGATGAAGTGGATGTGGAGTAGATTTACAATCAAGGGTCAGGCGTTAGCAGATTTTATAATGGAAACACCAGAACCCATTGATTACGAAGATGCTACTCGAAAGGAGGAGGTTCGAAAGAAAGAGATTCAGAAGTTGTATGTAGATGGTTCCTCAATTTAGGTGGTAGTGGGGCTGGGGTACTACTCACCAGTCTTGATGGTAAAGACTACCCCTACGCACCGCACTTCGTGTTTAAGATTACAAACAACGAAACCGAGTTTGAGGCCCTGACAACTAGACTACAGTTAGCTAAAGAATTGAAGGTTAAAGATCTGGAGATTTATAGTGATTCTCAAATAGTGGTTCAACTGGTGAATGGGGAATATGAAGTCAGAGAGCACAATCTACAAAGGTACCTAGAGGTGGTGATAAACCTTTTGAAAATTTTTAGATCACACACTCTAACACAGCCCCCTAGGGAAAAAAATCACAAAGCAGATGCTTTTAGTAAGCTTGGTTCTTCAAACCTGGGTGTTCAATCTCAAAGAAAGTTGCTCATAGAAACTTTAAACAAATGAAGCTTCGAGGAACCAGTGGTTATGGCAATCAAGGAGGAAGATACTTGGATGTCTACAATTATCAAGTACCTTCGAGAGGGAGTTTTTCCTGAGAACGAAGTGAAGGCTAGGAAGATTAGGCTGAAGGCACCGAGATACGTTCTACAGGAAGGAATATTATATAGAATGGAATATATACAACCATTACTTTAGTGTGTTACCCCTTATGAAAAAAACTATCTAATTCGGGAGGTTCATGAAAGAATATACGGTAGTCATCAGGGGGCTCGATCGGTGGCAAGAAAGATCATTTGATCAGGGTACTACTGGCCAAGGATGTTTGATAACGCGAAAAAATACATACTGGCTTGTCATCAGTGCCAGAAACATGCTCCGATAATCCACATGCCACAGGAAGAGATGATAAATATTTATAGTTCATAGTCATTCGATAAGTGGGGGATCTATCTGGTAGGACCTTTTCCTGAAGCCCCAACGAAGTTCAATTACCTTATAGTGGCAGTTGATTATTTCACAAAGTGGGTTGAGACCGAGCATTTAACGAACATAAGGGGAAATACAATCATTGCATTATCACTACCACAGAGACCTCCCTTTTGCACCGGTTTTTTAGCACCGGTTTTTAAAACCGGTGCTAAAAATCTAATAGCACCGGTTTTTTAAAATTTCAACACCAGTTTTTAGAATCGGTGTTAATTTAACACCAGTTTTTTAATTTTAACACCAATTTTTTAAAAATCGATGCTAAATTTTACAATAGCACCAGTTTTGGAAAACATTAGCACCGATTCTTAAAAAGCGGTGCTAAAAATTTAAAATTTTCATTTTTCCAGCCAAAGAAATAGCCAAATTTTTTTAAATAGCACTGATTTTGGAAATATTAGCACCTGTTTTTAAAAACCGTTGCGAAATATTTGTAAAATTCTATCTTCCCACCAAAAAAATCAAAATAGCACTAGCTTTTGCAAAAAATAGCACCGGTTTATAAAAACCAGTGCTAAAAAATTTCAATACTCATTTTCCGCCAAAGAAATAGCCCAAAATTTTAAAATAGCACCGGTTTTGGAAATATTAGCACCAATTTTTAAAAATCGGTGCTAAAACTTAAAAAAATAGCACCGGTTTTTGCAAAAAATAGCGCTAGTTTTAAAAATCGGTGCTAAAAATTAGAACTTAGCACCATTTTTCTGTTAAAAATAGCACCGATTTTAAAAACCGGTGCTAAAATTAAAAAATAGCAACGGTTCTATAAAAAAATAGCACCGATTTATAAAAACCGGTGCTAAAAATTTTCAATACTCATTTTCCCGCCAGAGAAATATCCCAAAATTTTAAAATAGCACCGATTTTGGAAACATTAGCACCAGTTTTAAATACCGGTGCTAAAAATGAAAAAATAGCACCGGTTTTGAAAGAAACCGGTGCTAAAAATTTTCAAAATGATCCCGCCAGAGAAATTGCCAAAAACATTTCCCGCCAAAGAAGTCGCCAAAAAAAATTCTCGCCAAAGAAATCGTCAAAATATTTTAAAATAATACCGGTTTTGGTAAAATTAGCACCGGTTTAAACAGGTGCTAAAAATTTTAAATTTTTCCCGCAAAAAAAATTTTCCCCCCAAAGAAATCACCAAAAACTTCTAAATATTTGTCAAAAAATTTTAAAGTTCATTATTTCAGCCAAAGAATTCAAAAAATTCACGAAAAATTTCAAATAATCTTCCCAGAAATTTCATGAGATGGGAGCAGCTGCGCAGCCACTCTAAACTATTTTTTTAAACTTTTAAAATCGTTCACTTCTTTTGTTGACTTTAACTAATGACTAAGTTAAGTTAAATTAATCAACGATCAACCTTTACTGACCTCATATATACAAATAAGAATAAACATTTCTTACATTAACTAATTAACGTTCAACCCTTAATTGATTTAGTATACTCCCTCTGTCCCAGATTAAAATTCACGATATCAAAGATTCAGTCAAACTAAGAAAACTTTGACTACATAATTGAATAGATATATAAACAATCGTGAAAACTTTACTTGACTACATATTTGAATAGATATATAAACAATCGTGAAAACTTTACTTGACTTTCAATATATAAACACTAATAACTAGGCTAACTTTGACTAATCAACGGTCAAACTATACTTGACTTTCAATATATAAACACTAATAACTAGGCTAACTTTAACTAATCAACGGTCAAACTATACTTGACTTTCAATATATAAATACTAATAACTAGGCTAACTTTGACTAATCAACATTCAAACTATACTTGAATTTAAATATATAAACACTAATAACAAAGTTGACTTTAACTAATTAACGGTCAAACTTTATTTGAATTAGTATATAATAAATACTAATAAAAATGTTTGACTTTGTCTAATCAACGGTCAAACCTTACTTGACTTTCAATACATAAACACTAATAACAAAGTTGACTTTAACTAATTAACGGTCAAACTTTACTTGACTCTCTCTCTATATAGAAACACTAGTTACTAAGCTGGCTTTAACTGATCAACGGTCAAACTTTACTTTATTTTCAATATATAAACACTAATAACTAGGCTGACTTTGACCAATCAACTATCAAACTATACTTGACTTTCAATATATAAACACTAATAACAAAGTTGACTTTAACTAATTAACGGTCAAAATCTATTTGAATTAGTATATAATAAATACTAATAAAAATGTTTGACTTTGTCTAATGAACGATCAAACCTTAGTTGACTTTCTATATATAAATACTAGTGACTAAGTTGACTTTAACTAATCAATGGTCAAACTTTACTTGACTCTCTCTATATAGAAACAGTGGAGACTAAGCTGACTTTAACTAATCAATGGTCAAACTTTTCTCGACTTTCAATATATAAACACTAATAACTAGGTTGACTTTGTCTAATCAACGGTCAAACTTTACTTGACTTTCAATAAATAAACACTAATAACAAAGTTGACTTTAACTAATTAACGGTCAAACTTTATTTGAATTAGTATATAATAAATATTAATAACTAGGTTGACTTTGTCTAATCAATGGTCAAACCTTACTTGACTTTCAATATATAAACACTAACAACAAAGTTGACTTTAACTAAATAATAGTCAAACTTTACTTGACTCTCTCTCTCTGTATAGAAACACTAGTGACTTTTTTTTTAAGTTTAAACCATCCGTAGATGGGGGGAAATTAATTGGCTCCCCTAACCCTAGAAATGGCTAAATCGCCTGAGAGTACATACATGAGTACAGAGGAGTCATCCTTATGATGATCCAAGGGCTATGAGAAGCTCATGAAGCAAAAGAATTGCTATGAAATGTCTACATTAGCCTAAAATAAAAATAATGTTGAGAGAGTAGCTTTCTATATATCATTCCATTGTTTTCCATGAACCGGTCGGCGAATCGAGAAATCGAAACCCCAGTATGTCCGTGGAAAACAAGGAAAAAGAAATATAGGAAGAAGATTAGAGTCGGCATAAAGTTTCTCTGTGGGTGAGGAGGGAAGGAGCTCGAGGAAATGACCATTGCATATTCCTTGTTCGTCCAGGACCAGTTAATCATCCCAGGCACTAGCAAACTTGGAAGAAGAGAAAAAGCAGAGTAGATCCCATTCCAGGAAAAGAAAGCAATATCAAAGACCTACTCGTATAGAGGGCAAACCAATTTTGTCTAGAGATATGAGTCCTCTGAGCACAGGAGGAGCTAATTGAATGTCTAAAATACCATGTAAATCATTCTCTAGTGAGTATTTGGCCAAAAAATCTGCAACATTATTTGCCTCTCTGTGAATATGTGTAATTGGGAATTTCGTATGCAAAAGATTAAGTGAACTACAAACAGAAAAGTTTATCCAAGGTGCAGTCATGGGGTTATGAATTCCTCTTAAAGCAATTAAGCAATCTGATTCCAAAGAACAGTATGCTATTTCCAGTTCTGCACATAATTCATATCCAAACTGAATAGCTATTAATTCGGCGTGTAGTGGTGAGGGGGATTGGAAAATTTTTGTTCTCATTGTAATCACATTCCCTATAGAATTCCTCACTACTACAGCTGCAGAGGAGAATCCAAACATTTTCCATGAGACATCTGTATTGATCTTATATCCCAAGAAAGGTTTCTTCCATGTTACAGCAGTTAAAGGTTTCCTTTTCTTGGAATAAATGTGTGGGATAATGTTAGACTCAATCCAATACATATGCTTTTCTATCTTTCCAAAAAAGGTGATGAACTGTAAATATATCACGAATGATACATTTAAACTCATGTAAACAGGCTACAGTGGAGAAAGGTTCATTATCATAAATGATTTTGTTCCTCTTTATCCATAGGATCCAGATTGTAACCAGAAGTGAAGCAGTGATAATCTGAGAGTGGATCTTATTTTCAGCATTAAAGGATAGGAAATATTCAACTCTATGCTCCAACTTATGGAAATTAGGTTGCTGAAGATGGATCATATCTCCAACTGCCTCCCAAATAGCAATAGAGGATGGGCAAGAGTTGAAATAATGGTCTAGATTATCATTATGGTTCATGCACATAGGACACCTCGATGCTAATCGAAAGCCTAACCTAACTAAAATGTTATCAAAAGGCAGAATGCCATTCATTGCACGCCACAAAATGACTGACATTTTCTTAGGTATGAAACTGCTCCATACCTTGGAAAGGTGTCTGATTTTAACTTTTCTTCTCCTAAAAGTGTGGTATGCGGACCTGATTGTGAACGTACCATTGGTGTTTGGTGTCCAGATATGCCTATCCTCGTGCTGATACTCCAGTTTTGCTACCTGCAAAATGGTAAGTATATTGGTAGCCAAGTATGGCTCCAGCTGTGGTAGGAGGTTAGCTTTATTTTGTATGAAGTATCTAAGGGTAATATCCTCAAATGGGACATTATGCCCATCAGGCCATTCATAGAAAAGGGCTCCTTCACCCGTCCAATTTGAATTCCAGAAGGAGCATTCTCCCTGTTCATATATCACTTTAGTGTGTCTATTTGCCATGGCAGTGATATTACAAATTCTTTTCCAAGTGTGAGATTTTTTATAAGACTGTGGTAGTGACCATAGTAAAGAGGTCCACTGATTTTTATTAGCCTGTAATTTCCACCACAGTTTGCATGAGAATGCATCAACTATTGCTCCTATATCTCTTAATCCTATGCCATTTTCATCTAGTGGTAGACTCAGGTTCTTCTAAGATTTCCATTTTTTCCTGTCACCATTATCTACTTTCCCCCAGAAAAAAGTGGAAACAATTTTTTCAATTTTCCTTAAAACTATCTTGGGAGGGCTCAGTACAGAAAATATATGAGTAGGAATAGAAATTAGGCAATGGTTGATAAGAACTAACTTACCTGCACTAGTCAGCCACTTATTCTTCCAGTTGTTAAATGTCTTCTCCAACCTTTCAAGCAAAGGTTTGTAATAAACCTGCAGATTACGACCATAGAATACAGGGACACCCAAATACTTGAAGGGAAAAGAGCCTTGTTTCATTCCTAGTAATCTCTTGATAGAGAGAATAGAATTGGGAGGGGTTATGTGTGAAACATAGAATTTTGACTTCCCAAAATTAACTTTTTGTCCAGAAGTTAGTTCATAGGCTATTAAAAATTGTCTAAATCTCTTCAAGGTTTTAGGCCTAGCATTAAGAAAAATAGTTGTGTCATCAGCATACATTAGGAAACACTAGTGACTAAGCTGACTTTAACTAATCAACGGTCAAAGTTTACTAGACTTTCAATATATAAACACTAATAACTAAATTGACTTTGACTAATTAACGGTCAAACCTTACTTGAATTAGTATATAATAAATAAAAATAAAAATATTTGACTTTTGTGCAATTTCCTAAACTACTAACCCTAACCCTTTTCCCACTGAATTCATAATTTTCCCATCTTACCTTATGCACTAAACCCATCGTTCTCCCTCCATTCATCACCTCCAAACCTGCCGTCCCTCATCCGCAACTAATCTCTGGTAAACTCCAGCCATGTAGCTATCAGAGCTGAGCTCTTTGTCCGCCGGAGTTCCCAGCACCACTGTCCTCATTCGTGCACAACCACCGGAGCTCCATCTCCGAGCAGCTGCACCCCACCGCGCATTCACCAGAACTTGACCTTCAGCCGCTTGCAATTGAACCCTAGCGCACCGACACACCAAATTCCGGCTCTTTGTCCGTCGAAGTTCCCAGCACCACCGTTCTTATCCGTGCACAACCACCGGAGCTCCATCTCCGAGCAGCTGCGCCGCATCGTGCATTCATAGGAGCTCGACCTTGAGCCGCTCAAAATTCACAGCCCGGAGATCTAGTTCCACAGGTAAAACCATTATCCGATGCTGAAAAGCATCGGAGTTATTCTCTTCTTGAAAGTAGACCTCTTGTGAAGTGGTATGAATTTGTTTGGAAAACTTTGCGTAAGTTAGATGTGAAATTTGAAGTAGAGGCATTGTATTCTAATATTGGTAGGAATGCATTGTTGTATGTTACTAAACCGGTTTGTCGAAGGTTGTGCTTAGAATTGTATAGTTTATTTGTGTGTCAAGATTTGACGAAAAAAATGGATGTCATGAGTCCTACTTTTGTCACGTTTGATCTTGGGGGACAAACATGGACTTAGTCAATCTCTGATTTGGTGGTTTTATTGGGATTTGAAACTACTGAGGGTATTAATTCTTATGCATATATTGATTATGATATTGTGCCTAACACTAAGTATGCTAAAATTGTGAATAAAGAGTGGAGTATCATGTCTTTTGAATCTGCCCATGCTAAAAATATGTCAAAAAGTACATCGATTAAAGATGGTGCATTGAGAAATTTTCATCGTTATTTGGCATATAACTTATTTGGTTGGATTGATGGTGCAAATGTTGTCACTCAAACTGAAGTATCTTTGCTGTATAAAATGTGCATATGTTACCTCTCTCTTACACAATGAGGACATTGTGTTGTCTAAGTGTGGGGTGGAGGTGTAACATCATTAGATTGGGTTTAGCTTTTTTTTTCAAAAACAAACTTGAAAATTTGAAGAAAAATACAAAAATATTATCAGTACGAAGAAATTGCAAAGTTGGTGGAGGAGGCATTGTGAACTATGTAGTTGCAAACTGATAATTCTCGATTTCTTTGTGAACTATGTAGTTGCTTAACAGAGAGAAGAAATTTCAAAGTTGGTGGAGGAGGCACAAATGAAGAAAGATCACATGCTTCAGGTACTGAATGACTCTGTCGTTATAGCATGAATCAAGCATATGCTAATTTTTCCTATTTATTATGTCAGTATAAAAGTATTGCTCAAGCAAATGAAGAAGCCCTTAAACAGCTTGAAACTGCATATGAGAAATCAAAGGCAGAGGTATCACACCATCATTGTTTATTTATTGTTGAACGCATTGAGTTTTCTTGCTAAACATTTGGGTATTGCTAAACATAGGGTGAATTGACTTGGCGGAGCTAGTCAGTAGGCATTCACTAAACCTTTTCTTATTTATATAGGGTACTTGTGACATTATTTTCAAATCGTAAGGTAAAACATAATGAGATAGACTTGTGTGCTAAGTGGAGTTTTGATTACTCTTTTTTTTCTCCATGTTTATTTATATCTAAACTACGTAGCCCCTTTGTGTGTATGTTTGATTCCTTTGTCTGTTTGAATATACAGAGGATTTCCAATTTGTCTTAAGTATGTTCCAGGCATTAGCTTCTGAACACACAATGAGCCTTCCAAGGTAAGATTTACTGATTTAGTTACATTTACCTTTCCCCCCTACCATTTTTGCAAACTAAATTGAAGTTTGTAGTTGTATGGTCTTGTAGATGCATATGGAACGGTACATCTGAGCATTTTTAAGGATCATAGATTCAAGATTAGTTATGTGGCTTAGCCTTGTGATTTGATGTGTATACGCCACATGATTCAATTGCTAGTTCAAGCTAAAGTTATGTTTAGTTCCGTAGATAGTTACCTTTGTGATAGTTATGTTTAGTCCCATTAATTATTAATTTTGTATCATAACTTTTTTTTGGTTTTATTTTTATATCATCAATTTTTTGAAGTTGATTTTATTATTAAATTAATGTCCTAATAAATTGTTGATTTTGGGTTTTTTACCTTTCTCTGAAAGCGGCAGCATGCTGACTATTTTAGAGGAAGGGATTTTTTTACTCGTCGTAATTAGCACCGGTTTTTCAAAACTGATGCTAAAATTAGCACCGGTTGAAAAACTGGTGCTAACAAAACAAATTGGTGCTAAATTAGCACCGGTTGAAAAACTGGTGCTAACAAAAAAACAGGTGCTAAATTAGCACCAGTTGAAATACCGGTGCTAACAAAAAACCAGTGCTAAATTAGCACCAGTTGAAAAACCGGTGCTAACAAAAAAACCGATGCTAAAAGTTGGAATTTAGCACCAGTGTTTTTTCAACCGGTGAAACCGTTTCATCGGTTACTTAGGCACCAGTTTTTTTTAACGAAAAAACCGGTGCTAGAACAAAAACAATCTGGTGCTGGAGGGGGGTCTTTGTGGTAGTGTATGTTGGAGGAATATTATATACATCTTTGGGATTCTAAGGACAATAATTACTGATAATGGAACGCAATTCACCCAAGACCTATTCAAAAGGTGGTATGAAGAGTATAGGATTCAACAAAAGGTGACGGCGGTCAATCATCCTCAAGCTAATGGTCAGGTAGAAGTAACCAATCAAAAGATAGTCAATGGTATTCGAGCTAGGCTCTATGGGGAAGAAGAAAACTGGATATGCGAGATACTGAATGTTTTATGGACATACCAAATGGCTGAGTCTTCTCCCACTGGTGAAACATTCTATAGCATGGTGTCTGGTTTAGAGACAGTAATTCCCTCAGAGATAGGAATTCCCAATCCGAGGTTGATGGTTGCATTAAATGAGACAACTAATCAAGAAAATTGCTGAATTGACCTTGATATGGTGGAAGAAAGGCAAGAGCTAGCATCCCTGCATGAAGCAAGGGTAAAAAAGAGGGTCAAATGATATCATAATAGAAGGGTGAAGAAAGTGTTGTTTAGCCCAGGAGATTTGATGATGAGAAAAAACTGAGAAGAGTCGTCGGGAACCTAAAGAGAAATTGGCTGCCAACTAGGAAGGACCCTACCAAGTGGTCGCAGCACATCCAGGAGGCAGCTATATCCTCGAAGCTATGGATGGATTTCGAGTGCCTAGAAGATGGAACATTACTAATTTGAGGAAATATTACCATATTTGAAGACACAAGCGATTTGATGATAAGCGGCACTCCGTTTCTTATTTCTAGCTCCGGCTGATCATCGAGTGATATGGTGATAAGCGGCACTCTCTACATTAATCCAGCTAAGGCTGAGGAGTTGAGTGAAAAGCTGATAAGCGGCACTCTAATGATAATACCAGCTAAGGAAGAGAACGAGTGAAATGCCAATAAGCGGTACTCTTATAGTACCCTCGTAATCTTGATTACTTATCTAGTGGAACTATTCTTGCAGGATGTAGGTGGAAACACTGAACCTTGGTAATTAAATTGTGTTCTTTTAACTAAAATGACAGTTCACGTTAAATCATAGGAATATCGAGTGATATGCTGATAAGCGGCACTCCAAAGTTAATTTCAATCGTGATTGATAACTGAGTGAACTGAGTGAAATGCTGATAAGCGGAACTCATGGTGAATCCTCAAACTCATATACTTAATGATTTAAATAATAGAGAATACTGATAAGTAACTCGAACCCCATTCAAGCCCACTAGTTCTTCGAACATATCTTCATGATAAAAAGGAAGTCCGATATATTATATATCTTTGGGTTGTCTTATCTCATTTTCCTAATAGGGGTAATTCGTGAAGGTAATCTTTGCTAACAAATTGAAAACATGTTGAAATTTACTATCTGATTGAGTAGTGACAACCAAGTTAGTATAAATTATGTTGTGGCAGAAAACTTAGAGGTTTCATATATATATATATATATATATATATATATATATCGAGGTTCATGATATATTAAATCGTTGGTATACAGTGAAAGTATGCTCAAAGTACAAGAACTGGAACAATAGTATGGAAAGAATCTATCTACTTGGTTGAAGGAGCCAAATTTTCTAATCTTATTTCTTATTGCTCAAGCTCTTCCATCTTAATGCCGACAACACATTGAAAATCCTTAATCTGTTCCTCTTCAGGGTACTCGAATGGGTCTAACGGCATCTTTGTTTTACATTACCTTGTTGCAGGCATGTTATCTAAACCCCTCGAGGTGGATCCTTCACCTTCACGGTGCCTTTTTGCAGACTTTTTAGTAGTATTACTCAAAGATGCACAATTTCTATTTGTCCTTCTAGATACTGATTTCTTTGAACGGGAGGATCTACAACCACTCAAAGGAGGTGGGTGCTAGATCGCAATTCTTTTAACCACTCTAGAATAGCATTGGAAGCTGATTTTTTCCGGTTAGTTCCATTTTCATACACATTACAGTCTGCGATCCAATAGCGGAACGCCTTAAGCTAAAATTTTGGAAAATGTTAGGAATTAATATGGGGATACCATGAGAAAGGCAATGAGCTCTAAGGCTCACGTCGTACAGAGTAATCATTTCCTTAAATTATTTTATCTGTATCTTCCAGACCTTGACTTCCCCCAGGTTTCGCGCATTCTCAGCGAGAAGAGAATCCAGTAATGAAGGGTCTTCACCGGAAGATGGGTCCTATGTTGGCAAGGTTTCCTCCAGCCTAGCAATTTCACCTAAGGCTACCTGATGAAGTTGTACCACCTTCTCCAATTGTGACCTAAACTTGTATGTTTCACCCATGCTAGCAATCAAACAACCTTCTAGAATGGGAACCCTATTGGCGTTAGCAAGGCATGTTTTTAAAGATCCAAATTGGCTATTTATTTTGTGTACTGTCTTCTGATAGTCTTGCTCAGCAGGATTGCAATCCTCCACAACCTTGAGTGGAACTACTCCGTTGTACTTTTTGGTTATGAAATTCTTCATGAAATCCTTAAAGGCGGGATGTTACTTAGATCGCCATGATTTCCACTTCTCCTCAAGCTGACAACTCTTATTTTGTAAGAAGCTCTTCTCTTCATTGAATTTTGCAAGGTCCAACATTGCCTTCATTAGATGCTCACTGGTTTTATTTAGCTCTATTTGAGTTTTCGATAGTATTTTGTAGGAAATTTCCAACTTCCTTTTCAATGAGTTACACTGCGAGTGCAAAAATTTAAACAAAAATAAGTAAATGATTAACTGATAGAATTGTTTTTCATTAAAAAGGGGAAAATACACGAGGAGGCTAAACACGGGCAAAAATTATAGTTAATCTCCTACCCTAGTGTTATCCTCCTAGGTGATGGATGGAACTTGATCCCCCACAACTTTCTCTACCGAAGTTGGCTGCTGAATGGGATTGATCGGTATTATTTTAGGGTGAGTTCTTGAACCCCTTGAGTTGTGAGAAAATGCCCACTGGACTTAAGGTAGTTCAGCAGGGAGAAGATTGGGCTGCTATCCTTGACCGCATTATCCCATTTTGCATCCAGGGCATTCACGAGCTCAGGTTTGATGAAGTCATCCATTAATTTGACATTTTCCTTGGATAAGGAGGAAGCTAGTTTGGGTTTTAATGTTTCCTTGGCCAAGACACTGCATCCGAGTTGCTTGGCCAGTTTGAGAAGAACTTAAACAACTCAATATTGTTCATCAGTTGGTCCTTAAAAGCTTCCAACAGATAGACCTGGGCACTAGGATCCTCAGCTGCTTTCACCCTTTACTCGAGAACCTCCTTATTGAGGATAACGTTTCGATTCTCAACCTTGAGTGTTCCATTCTTTTCCATCTAATCTTTGAGAGATCTTTTCAGCTCAGTGATCTCGAAGTCTTTTTGCTTAACCTGGTCTTACAGCTGACCATGACCAGAAGTCACAGCTTGCAAAAGAGTAGCCAAGCCCTGGGTCACTTGGCTGAGATATCGAGGGACCTGGAGAATGGTTAAGAGACCCGATAAGCTGGTTAGATAAATTACGGTCTAAGAAATCATTCACAAACTTCACAAAATGTATGTATATACATGATGTAACCCGAGGATTGTCAGTCAAGGTCTTGCGGACTTGTTTATTAATAGTAAGAACACTCAGAGTAGTCTCTAGAGTGTCTGAGAATTATGCCTTTGACGATGATTCCTCGAGGTAGAAGTATGGCCATCAGGCCTCTTGTTTTGAATAGTCTTTCCAACATCCACCTGAGAGGTGGATGTCTACTTCGAGGGGGCAGGGCCACCCTTAGGGTTGTTTTTCTTAGAAGTTAAAGTTGAATCTAGGCCCGGTGAAAAATTTACGAGAAGGAGATTAGCAAAGGGAAAGAAAAAGTAAAGAAAGAAGACGAAACAACAAGACTTGTTAAACACCTTTGGAGACTTCCAAAGGTCTAAAATCACTATCAAGGGTATCGAGCGGGGGCTCCTGAGAGGGGTGTTCAAAGACTTTTTTTCCATCTTTCAAAAGCTTCTTATCTACGTACTTCTCATAAATCACAGGGGACCAGACAAAACCACCAACATTCTTATCAGGATTTGAGTAAAGACTGTAGTTGAGATATGTAGATAAAAGGCATTTTATGTCGTCCTCGAGATGATTGGGGCAAGAGTACTCCCCATCCTTTAAGGACTCGATCTGTACATTTGAGTTCCATTGGGGAACCTTGTATTTTCTACAATCAAAGGAGATCCCTTTTCTCCAGTTCCTCCAATCAACCGAATGAGAAAAGGAATGGTAAAGACTTTATGGTGCACCTCTCTGCTAACAAAGGTGATACCATTTTCCACTGACTTACCACTATAAGATATGATGTATAATGAACGAAGTAGTTTATACCCCTGCTCGATCCCAAATTCGTGGCATCTAGTTAGAAACATCATTATTATCACCAAGACGTTGGGGTGAACCTGTGCGGGGCTAACTTGAAATTCCTTGAGAAGTTTAGTAAAAAAAGGTGGAAAAGGGAAGAAGATCCCCGTACGGAGATGCCTCAGAGAAATGGCTGATCACCGTTTGGAAAGATAATCAGTGGTATCTCTCTCTTGAAAAAGCTGTAAATCCACATCCGGTGCTATTCTTTGGCCGAGGGGAATCGAAGCCAAGATCCTTAAGATAGCTTTCTCTGCCTTCAAGGATGAAGGCTTGTTGGCAGAAGCTTCAATTTTTTCCTCTTGAGACACTTTCTTCTTCCCTCGAGATATTTTCTTCCCTTGAGATACCTTTATCACTTTTCGAGATACCTCCTCCTCTCCTCAAGGTACTTCTTCTCCCTTTGTAGGCACATTTCCTTCTTTCCTGGCCTCAAGGGTTATATTCAATGGAGGGTAAAAACCAACTTTGCAGGTAGTAGGGGACCGCCTCACATATGGTTTACCCATACTTGGTGGCCAAACTTTGGTATATCCTTAAGAAGGCCTGTTCGTGATAGGTAAGACCTCTGGGTTGTAATTTGTGTGGTTGAGAATATCATCTTCCATACCAGATTCATATAGTGACCCATCAAAATAGCTGGGTTAAGAACCAAAACTCACTCTTTCTGGCGAATTAACCTATATCCATCCATTCCAGCCTTGTTGGAAAACCCCCTCTCAGTGGAAATCTCATCGGAGATTGCTATTAACTTAAAGAAAGAAAGGGAGTAAGAGAGGGAAAATCGAAGTACTTACTGGTTTCAGAGGAAAGGATGATGGAGTTTAAATTGTTGATAGAAAAGGAAAAGAAGAAATAACCCTGAGATATAACCTCCTTTATGACAATACATGCGAATGAAGAAAAGTGGAAGTTGAAGAAATAGGGGTAGTTAATAAACCTGAAACGGCGGTAAAGTAATGATAAATTCAAAAAACTAAATTTTTTTGAAAAGACGCGACTGTTTTTTTTTTGCCTTTTTTAGAGCACGCCGTTTTGGACGCATCAACACGTGCAATTTTCGGACACGTGCGCCTCTTGGTATTCCAACAAAATTTGAATAAGAAAATTGGATCCCCTTACGAGACCTAAAATAGTATGTGAAGAACCTCACCTCGAACGCTGATAAGCCAAGATCCTCGAACCATTATCGGGGGAAAAGTTCTTTAACTGCTATCTTAATGTTTTAGGGCCTCAAACATGAATCTAGTTTTCTTGGGTATTTTGGTAGAGGTCGGGCACAAATATTATAATCGGCCCAATTGGAATATTGCTGGACCATTTAACGCCGCGTTTATAGGGTATTAACTGGGTTATAATTATTGTGAATTATTATTAAGACTATACGGCATAAATTCCAGGTACATATTCATTCTATCTTGAAAATCGTGCATATACTCTTTACTGACTTAAGTATCGGAGGACTCACCCCTGGAATCCCCAATGACAGTTTTAGTTCAGGTCACAATCGAGAAGCTCGAGCCTACTGCCTGTTCGATTGCTCGGATGCATCAAGGTTCATTGAATCATATATCTCATATAATTCTTAGTCGCAAAACAATTGTTAATTAATTGAGTCTCGACTGTTTGCATGATTTGATTAATCAATAAGTGTATTATTGGGCGTATATTTATAACCCGCAATATTATATCTATTGAGAATGAGAACATAGGACAAAGTCTTGTGCGAGACGGTCTCACAGCGAGACCGGGGGTTAAATTATAAATAATATATACTTAATTTGGGATAGGGTATTAATTATAGTTTTCATATTGTTAGGGATTAAATTGTAATTACGGTAAATATGAGCATACATTTACTGTATCTCTTCCTCTTCCCCTCATTCTTTACCTTTTGTTTTTCTCTCTCAAAAACCGCTTCTGTTTTCTGTCGTCCTTCTCTTTTTCCCTCTTTTCTGGCGACCTAGGTTTTCTTTTTCCGTCGCGGTTTCTGTACTTTCTTCTTTTTTTGTTGCTTAATACGCATTATATCGTGTTTTGACGTGAGTGTAATCGGTTGTTCTGGTCTGATTTTTGGAGTTTCTTGCAATTTTGCTTGATAATCGGTTCGGCTCTTCATCAGGTAACTCCGACGACTTAGATTTGTTCTTCTAGATGATAATCTTTATTTTTTAGTCGTTTTATTGTATGGTAAGCTTTTTGTTGTTGAGCTCTGAGGTTTCTGTACTTTTTTTACGATTATTACTCTATTCTATTTTGAGGTTGTTATCGTAAATGAAGAGGATATTGCGAAGCTGAATGTTTTTACATGCATGTTGTTTATTAGGTTTTCATTGATGTCGATCTTTTTTAACTCTATTATTTTTCATGTTTATCGTTTTGTAGATGTCAAAGAAAGGAGATGTTGTTGATTCCGGTTGTATAGACAATGCTGTGATTAAAATTGCAAAGTCATACTCCCAGCCTTCCGTTTCTTCGAAGGCTGTTGTAAAGCAGAAGAGGAAGACTTCTTCCCAAGGTTTGTTGCTTTTTTTAATTTGTTTGGCGGGAATATTTGAATTTATTACTATATTTGTTCATTTTTTGTCATCTAGGGTTTTACATGATGTTTTAATGTTTGATTATGATGTTTCAAGGTTTTCATTTGACTTTATTTTCCGTTTATGTATGTTGTTCTTATTATATGTGTGTTTTACTGTCAATATTGTATGATTTTTAAATTACAGTGATTCTATCATAATTTTTAGTAAGAGTGATGATGTAAGTATATCAGTTGATGTTTTCATTATATATGTTTTTATTTGATGTTTTACAGTTCTGATTTGATGATACAAATATTCCATTTGACTTTACTGTTCTTGTACTGATGTTTCTTTGTACTGTTTGGTTTTATGTGTTATGATAATGCTAGTGTTTATTAGTTTGATGATACAAGTATTCCATTTGACTTTACAGTTCTAATGCTTTACAGTTCTGATTTGAAGTATATCAGTTGATGTTTTCATTATATATGTTTTTATTTGATGCTTTACCATTCTGATTTGATGATACAAGTATTCCATTTGACTTTACTAGTTCTGATGCTTTACAGTTCTGATTTGAAGTATATCAGTTGATGTTTTCATTATATATGTTTTATTTGATGCTTTACAGTTCTGATTTGATGATACAAGTATTCCATTTGACTTTACTAGTCCTGATGCTTTACAGTTCTGATTTGAAGTATATCAGTTGATGTTTTCATTATATATGTTATTTATGCTATAAATATTTTTTCTTTTATTTTAGATTGTGGTGTTCCTGTACGAAAATCTGATAGGATTTGTGGTTTGACAACACCTACATTTACTGCAGGTATATGTTTATCTGTATAATTTGTTGTATGTTTTAAATTTTTATTAATATTTTAGTTTTCCTCCAGCTTTGAATCCAAGGAATGTTAAAAAGAAGAAAGTTGTTGAGGTGTCCATTCCATCATCTCCAGTTCCTGATTCATCCATTCCTAAAGAAAATGTATGGAAGAGGTGTGTAAAACAAGCTGCTGTTAATCGAGTCAAATTGATTAGCGGTAAGGGTAAGGTTCTTGCTGATCGTGATAGCTATTCTGATGTTGAAGGTATTATTCAAATTATAATATTATGTTTTATTATGTGCTTTGATACTTTCTATTTTAAATCTTTCATGATGTTTTATGTTTTTTAGAGGAGGGTGCCAGTAAGATTCATTCCAACCAACTTGCTTCTGTTTTAGCTGAGAACGCAACTGGTAATATTTATAATTTTGATTTATTTTTCATTTTATATTTTATGAATTTCTCTGTACCATTTAACAATATGGTTTGATGTTTGATATAATTCAGATGAGGGTATCAGGCAAGGTTATTTTGAGTCTGGAAAAAACTCTGCTAAAAAAGGTAAACATTATTTTTCTCTAATACTTCTTTTTCTAATTTTTGATTTTTTATTCATTACTCTTTACCCTTTACCAATATGGTTTGATGTTTTATGTAATTCAGGTGATCGTGTCAGTTTAGCATCTGCTGGGGCTGGAAAAAATTCTGCTAAAAAAGGTAAACATTATTTTTCTCTAATACTTCTTTTTCTGATTTTAAATTTTTTATTCATTACTCTTTACCCTTTACCAATATGGTTTGATGTTTATGTAATTCAGGTGATCGTGTCAGTTTAGCATCTGCTGGGGCTGGAAAATATTCTGCTAAAAAAGGTAAACATTATTTTTTAATGCTTCTTTTCTGATTTTGATTTTTAATCCATTACTCGATACCATTTACCAATATGGTTTGATGTTTATGTAATTCAGGTGATGGTGTTAGTCAAGGTTCTGCTCTGGCTGGAAAAAAATCTGCTAAAAAGGGTAAAGATAGTTTTCCTTTCAAATTCTTCTTTTTTCTTCTTTTTATTTATTTATTAATTACTCTATACCATTTACCACTATGGTTGTATGTTTCACATTATTCAGATGAGGGTGTCAGCCACGTTTCTTCTTCTGACCTTGGAAAAAACTGCTAAAAAGGGTAAAAACAGTTTTTCTTTCCAATACTTTCATACTTTTGATTTTTATTATTTATTATCCTTTACCAAATAGGACTATGTTTTGATGTTTCAGCTTCTGATCTGCCTGGAAAAAAATCTGCTACAAAAGGTACAATATTTCTGATTGTTTATGTTTCAGTTATTACCTTTTACCTTTTATTACTATGGTTTGATGTTTTATATGTTTCAGGTGATGCTGTAAGTCTAGATGTTGGAGTTGCTGATATCCTATTTGGTAAATCATATGTTTTAACCTTGCTGTTTTAAATTTTCAATTCATATGATATTTTTTTGTTACCCATTATTTGACTGTATTTAATATTTTTGTTTGTAGAGGAGATCTTCAGTACTGCTCCTTCTCAATCTCAAGGACTTGATGCTACCATTGATGAAACTGGTCATGCAGATCAGGCTAGTGGTGATGATGATAAAATGGAGACAAGTGATGGCTCAGAATCTGATGGCAGTTCTGACAATGAAGGTGAGAAGCCAAATGATGTTGAGGAAGATGGAGAGGCTGAAGAGGAATCTGAGAAGGAGGGAGGGGATGAAAGTGAAGACAATTCTGATGAAGGTGAAGAATCTGACAAGGGGGAGGATTCTAAAAATGTTGTTGATGTTTCAGAACAAGTTGGTGATGGTATTGGTAGTAAGTCTGACAGTGAGGAGGATTATGACAATGGTGATGAGAATAAATTAGTGAGTGGGGAGAAACATGATGATTCTGATGAAAATGAGGATGATGATGAAGATAGATGTGATGTGAAGGAGGATGACTCTGATGATTCTGATGAAGTGTTTGATGATACTGGTGGAGAGTCTGATGATTCATATGAGGAAGGTGGCAAAGGTGTTACTGTATGTAAAACAACTTATGTTGGTAAAGGGAAATTTGTTGTGAAGAAGAATGTTAGAGAGAAGAGTGGGGGAGTTGTGAAGTAAAAAAATCTAAAGGGTGTCAATGATTCATCCAGGTATGCATTAATGATTAACAGTTTTATGATATGTTTCATATTTCAGTGTTGCTTATCATTTTTTAAATTTTTTTGCAGCTCGAAAAGGGGCTACTCTACGAGGTGTAGCCCTGGTAAGATTGTAAAGCTTGTGAAATCATTGACTGATGGGCAGATCAGGTCAGTTATTGATATATGATTTGAAGGATTATTGAAGATAAATTTTGGTGTCTTGCCCAAAAATGTGATTCAATATCTGATATCTAACTTCAACCCAATTAGTCGCTTGCAGCGAATAGGTAGTGATAAGTATTATATAACCAGGGATGATGTTTATGATTCCATGTGTCTGCCTATAAGTGATGTTGAGGTTGTAGAGGTTAATAACTCGGGTAAGGGGCAGAATAGGGATATGGAGTTGAGGCTTAAGTGGAAGATGGATTTAGGGGCTGATAAACATGACAATATTCCTTGTGATAGGTTGCTATGTAAGATGTCATTATTGACTGAGGGAAGCGATCTTTTTAAGAAGTATTTTCTGATGTATGTGCTGTGTACTTTCCTTGCTCCCACATCTAGAAGTACTGTTGATTTTAAGCTTTTGAGGGTTGTGGAAAGTGTGAATGAAATCAGGAATATGGATTGGTGTGGGTATGTGTTGAAAACATTATGTGATGCTGTTGAGAGGTACAACAAAGGTCCATTTGATGTTGTAAATGGTTGTGTATTTCTACCTTTGATGTGCTATCTTTATAGATTTCCATTTCAAGGAATCCCATTGCCTACTTCCCTCCCCTTAGTCCAACATTTTAATGACAGTAAGGTTAAGGTAATTTGTAAGTCCATAGTGAGTGCTGGGTTTGATGCTTGTGTGATGAGCGGCAATGGTTTTCCTTTGACTTCAATGGCAAAATTAAAGTTAGGTTCAGGACAAGGTAATGGCACTGCCCGCAGTACCTCTTGCTTTGTAGTGTTGGAAATTTCTGACGATTTACCCACTGACGAGAAAATTCTTGCTGAAGCTCCTTCTGTAAGTTTTTTATTTATCTTATGTTTGTTGTTTTTTATATGATGTTTCAAATTATGAGTTATAATTTATTTTTTTGTAGGATGTTGTTGAGCGCTCAATGCGATTTGCTAGGAATATTGAAATTGTTACCAGATCCTATGTAGCTGAGATGACGAAGCTTGGTGAAAAAGCTCCAGCTACTGCACAAGATAGTGTTCCTCCAGTTCATATTCCTGTTTGTTCACAGGATTATTTTTCTGATGGTTTTTTTAAGCATATTGAAGAAATCATTAAGAAGTCAGTGAAGAAGTGCACTCCTGAAGTTCCAATATTGAAGACTGGACCTGAACCATCTTTTAGTCTTGGGATTGAGAGCTTGGAAGATATTGGACGAGTTGCAGGTTCTTCTACTATTGTATGTGAAAAGAAGGGGTCTACAGTTGCTCAGAAGAAGGGAGGACAAGTGGGAAAGTCATAAAAGGGATTGAAGAAGAAATAATTCTTTTTTAATGATGTGATGAACTTGTGTTTGAGAATGATGTTTTTAAGTACTACTGTTGGATGGTTTTTAGCATTGTTGGTTTTTGATGGTTTTTGGATGTGATGAACTTAAGTTTGTGGATGATGTTTCAAGTATTTTGGATTGTTGGTTAGGTGATTCTCATAATTCTTGTTTGAATTTGACATTTTAAAGTAATGCGGTGATATTTCATGAGTAGGTCTTGATGTTTTATGGTGTTGATGGTAAATCTTATTTGTAGAGTTTTTTTTACATTAATGATTATGTTCGAAAGATTATGTTTTAAAATTAGGTTCATATTTTAGGTGTTGTCTAGTTTATTTATAAAATAATGTGACATATTTCTAGTAGTAAATTTTGGTATATGTAAAAATCCAGTAAACTTTAAATGCTCATTACATATCTTTAAGTTATCACACATTTAAGTTAAAAGATCTCGTTCCTGCAAATTAAAGTCCAGTACTCAAAACAAGAAACTTATAGAGACTAGTAAACTCTAGAATGATTTCCATAATAAAAGCATATGTATTCTACTAAGTTGAGTACTAATTTTAATTCAAAGTCCTCACTTTTGAAAAATGTAACATCCAATGAAAGTCTTAAAATGTCAAATGAAAGTAATGAAACATCAAATTTGTTCTGCAATTTCAGAATTCACCCTTCATCAACTTTGGTCTTCCCTAATTCAGATGATTTGGGCTTTTGGAGTCTTTGACCCAAATTCCTTCTTTTGTGGCTTCTTCCTTTCTAGCTTTCCTTTCAACCTCTTACTACTTCCCTTTGTTTTTGCTCTTTTTGGATCTAGGACTTCAGGAGCACTTTTTGTTGGTGAGTCTTTGGCATTGTTTGTCTCTGAATGTTCAGTTTTGTCTTGATCTTTAAATGAAAGAAGCTGACCTACTGTAGTCGAATCCCTGTTCAAACCATCCTCAAGTGTTCTACGAGTATCTTTGTCATCTTCACATTTCAACACTAAATTGTAGTATTTTCTGAGCATCTCATGGCGCCATGGTATCTTACCTTTCATCTCACTGTAGTTTTCGCTATTTTGTGTTGATGCACCTCCAAGTACTCGGTTCCATATTTCCTTCTTTGCCATCTTTGTCCATCTCTTTAGTATATAATCTTCAGGTATTGTTGTGATGTTGCGCAAGTGGAGCACACGAAGGCTGTGGAAGCACAACAGCCCAACTTCTTCAAAGTATTTACACGAACACTTGATCTCCACTTTACCATCCCTGAGTGTATAATAAACCTTCTCTACCTTTGTTTCATTAGTTTCTGGGCTGACTTTGTAAATATCTTCATAGCCAATGTTGAATATTTTCTCCACTTTACTCGTCATTGCTAACTTCCACTCTGTTTCGAAGTCCTTGAAAATTTTAAGAGTGTATATCTCCCCAGCCTGCTTCAGTAATCCGGGCCCTTCTACAGCTGCTCTTGGTTTTCCTATTGAAGCGTTGTACTCCCTGCTTGTCTCTGTGCTTCTCCAACTTTTGACAGTTTTTCCAAATATTGCAAAAAACTGTGCCAAGTTGGTTGTTTTTGAAGCATTGAAGATGATCGCTTTGTTGGTACTTTCACTACGTTGTGATGACAAAGTTCCAGCTGAGAAGAAATCCTTGCTTAGTGCAGTGCACCATTTATCTCGGAGTTCGTACAAGCGCTTGAACCAATCTTTTTCTTGCAGCTGGTAAGTTTCTATCATGGAATTCCAGCATTTTTCAAATTCTTCTTCATTTGCACAACCTTTCAAACATTGGTCGAATGTCATTCCAAATTCTTCATCACTTTTTACTTTACCGTAATAACTAATTGCATTCTGTTTCAGATGCCACAAACAGAGTCTATGTTTTATTTCTTTGAATACCTACGAAACAACAATTTCAGTAAATGCATCATCAAATTGTTTCTTAAAAAGGTCATATGCTGCTAATGTATCATCAATTATAAATGTAGGATGCTCATGTTACAGTGTCAAACCAAGAGAAATTGTATACATGTCCATGATGAGTTCTCAGATGTTCTAAAATAGGTTATGGTGATGATTTAAAAATTAAATTATTGACATCACAAGTAAGATAATTAGAAGCATGGTTCTAAAATATATATTTAGAACATCAACTGTATAACATTATAGGTTAGACCTTTTTGATGAAACATCAACTAAATAATATAATAAGTTACACTGGTTCAAAACTTCAACTGAAGGAATATTTAAAACATCATAATAAATTTTTAAAAGGTTAAATACATAACTTGAAACATCAATCGTCAGATAGAGTTTAGAAATGCCTCCTTAATTGCCTTTACTATAGCCAAATCCTGGTCAGTGAATATAGTCACTGGTTGTTTTCCCCCAATTGATTTTTTAAATACCTCCAGCAGCCATACAAAAGTTTCAGCCTTTTCATCTCCAATAAAAGCACACCCAAACATTGCATTGTTCCAGTGATTGTTTATCCCGACAATCGGAGCACAAATGAGATTATACTTGTTTGTCCGATAAGTGGTGTCAAAAATCACAACATCACCATATAACATGTAATCTTCTTTCATCATCGAGTCTCTCCAAAAGAGTGCAGTTAGTTTTCCTTCATCATCCAGCTTGACTCTAAAAAAGTAGTCTTCCTCGGTAGCAGCAATCTGATAAAGATCATCTATGACATTTTTAGCATACCCTCCTTCTGTAGTGTCCATTATGTACCTATTAACATAATTAATGTGACCTCTCATAGTGTGCCCAACATTTTCTTCTCCTTGGGCAGCACATGCTAAATATTTGTAACTTGCTGCTGGTTTGATACCTGCCTTTTCCATTGCTTCGATTGCTCTTGCTTTCTCATTTTTTATTCTTCTTTCACTACGTTGCAGGTACTGCCATTCTGATCTTGTGAACTCATGGTTATGCTCTACAAAGTGGTGCTTGATTTCATAGAACTTTTCATCAACAAGCTTGATCCTGATCTGAGCTTTGCATCCTGTTCTTATCACTGGAAAATCTTTTGATTTTCTTTTTCTCTACCTTTCTGGCTGTAGAGTAGGTGTGGTTTTAGTTCTTGAAATGGACTCTCCTTCACATGAGCATGTGAAATATTTTTCTCTAATTACTCCTTGGTTTGACTGCCTTGTTGTTGACTTCCTTACACAAAATCCAAGCACAGTTGCATGTGCTCAATACAGTTTTTCAAGCTCTTCCCAAGTTCTTGCTCTCACTCCTTGCAAACACTCCCTTGCATCTATCTCCAATAGATTAGGAAAATCATCTGGCAGATCTGTCATTTAAATCAAACACCACTCAGCTTGTTTATAAAATAACATATTAATTCTATCAGTTTCAGTAACGGTTGACATCAGGTGCTGAAACATCAAACACGTTTATTAAAACATCAATATATATGATAGAAACATCACATACCAATATATGCAGGTCAGTTTCTGAATTAGGTGCAGAAGCATCAAACATTTTTCTTAAAACATCAATCCATATAATAGAAACATCACATGTCAGTATATGCATGTATGTATTTGAATCAGAATTCCAAGATTTGCTAGAACTGAGCATTTAGTTTTATCAATGAGAATAATGAAATCACTCATTCTATTTATAGTATGATACACTAGTTACAACAGCCAGTATTCAATAACAATTGGCACCAGATAAACAAGTATCAGTCACTTTCATTAACACATCAATCTCTATATCAGTAACATCACATAATAGTTTATTGTGGTTAACTTAATGCAGATCTAGAACATTATTTTTACATACGGGTTCAAAACATCAATTTTGAACATTAAAACACTCTGAAGGTTTTTGAGCTGAAAGATCAGTCTGCATCAAAATATTCACAAGCTTTATGAGCTGAAACATTCGCAAGCAGATTAAATCAGGTTTTATATGATGATTCCAGTTTTTCATACTCATCTTTTACAGAATTTTTTTCGATTTCATTGATTGTGTCGTTCACCACAGTAAGTTGTTCATTGTTCAAAAGGCTTGTTGATGAAGCTTCGTTTTTGCTATCATCTTCTTCGCACATCAATTGATGGTCCGATCTGCAAAATAAATGAAATTTTACATAATCTAATTGTACAATGTTCAACAAATTGATTTGATTATGTAGTTTTGAATAACAAACCTGATTTCTTATTGATCGTCGTTGTTCATTGTTATTCGCAGATGTTGGGAATTTGATCTTTGAAGGTTTGGGATCGATGGATTGCAGTGGTTGAGATCGATTGAAATTGTTAGAATGTTTTGGAATTTGCAGGTTTCTTCTCAGATTGTGTCAAACCCGTGTTTCTTCTCAGAATTCTTTCCATATTTTTTATATTTGCAGGTTAGTCCTCCTATTTTTTCGCGCATTTTAAATGGGCACCGAAAATAAAATAATTATGCAAGGACCCCCAATTTTTTTTTGCATTTTACATTAAATTACTGTAAGTCCCTGGTCTTACGGTAAGACGGTCTCGCAGGAGACGGACTCAGAACATAGATATTAGGAACTGAATGAAACTATATCTATTGAGAATGAGAACATGAATATTAGGAACTGAATGAAAATCTGAGAACATGTGATCATTGTATGAAGATGATATGTGAAAATTGTTCGGTGAACTATTTTTATTCTGTGATATAAATTCTTTGTTTTATTTTCTTGTTTGAATTATTTTAATACAAACAAATCTTCTAAAACCCCCCAAATCCAATATAGAGGAAGGAGCTAAAGTATATAACTTAGTAAGGAATACTTTTTTCCTCCTGGGATTGACACTTACTTGCTTGTTATATTACTAAATTTTGTTGGTAGATACGGTTTTTATAAAGTTTTATTTGACACAGAAGATATTTTAATGACCTGTTTCTATCCTGTGTTAGTTTGCTCCATACCTCCATCCCAGCCACCCTCTGCCTCCCCGCCTTCATCATCAAACCCAAACTTCGTTAATTTCAATTTTGTTATCATCAATACGAATCATCGTCGTCATTGTATTCTTTAAGCATTTTTATTCAATATTTAACTACGTTCATTTGGTTTGTATTTTATTCTATTTAAATATTTTATTTTGATATTTACTTTCAGTGTTTTCATTTGTTTAATTATTTAAATTTGACGTGCTTTTAAATAATTTTATTTATATTTAAATAATTTAATATTTGATATGTATTCTTAGTATGTTATTTTATATAATCCATTCTAGTTAGACATATATTTGTTTATTGGATATTTAACTATTTTATTTATTTTATTTTAAGTTTAAGTTTAACTAATTTAATTAATTTGATATATATTTTATCTTTTTATTTGATGTTTAAATATTTAAATTTGATGTTATTTTAGTTGTTTTTGCATTTAGTGTTTAGCAATTTTAATCTGATGTGTATCTTAGTTTTTTTTTATATTTATCTATTCATCTATTTAAATTTGAAATTTATTTTAATTTTATTTGTTATTTAAGTATTTTAATTAAATGTATATTCCCATTGTTTTCTTATTAAAATACATATGAATCATTGTAACCGACTCATTAAATTTTTTATTCTCTTTACTTAATTTTTTTCACGCATTTCAATGTGCAAAAGAAACACTACCTAAAGATAGGATACCAAACATAGTAAAGCGAATGGAGTATTTTATTTGACATTTAATTATTTTATTTGGATGTGAGTTCATGGGTTGTGCCCAAACAAAAGCAAACCAAACATCAAACCCAATTGTACAAAGTTGAAATGGTCAGGCCCGAATTGTACTATCCGAAAACCACGTAGAAATCCTTTTGAGTCCTGGGAAAATAAGAACAGCCGCCGCGAGACCGCTAGCCACTATATGGAAGCAAGGCTACCGGATTTTTGTCAAGAAGGTACCAAATCTGGCATCTTATCCTTCACGACAATGAACTTCCACGCTTATGGTTTTTTGTCAATAACATGAAGGCAACTTCTCCATCCCAACATCTAGAATATGATATTACCGAAATGAGGAAGTTGTTATCGAAGGAGTTATTATCGCCTGAATTTCAGTTTCACCTAAATTCTGAACCTTTATGCCAAGTTGTTTAACAGTTTGGTGTTGAAACACCAAGTTCAGTTTGATGTTAAAACTCAAAACGAAACACGCAGTGCACACACAACTTGGTTACGCAGTTCGGTGCAAATACACCTACGTCTGCGGGGCCTTGCCCAGATCAGAAACCATTCACTAGAAAGCAGTCTTTAGTACAAGAAGCTTAACTTAAATACTAATCCATTGCTAACCTACAGAGTGAATGTTGTGAGCTCCCCTCACTGTCGATCCTACGTCGTTGAACCCTCACGATCAACACGTCTCCCTGGATCTCCTCCTCCCGAGGAATTAAGACTTCCTTGTTTCTGATCTTTACGAACTTGGTCGGTTGATTTACGAACCTCCAAACAGCACGGCAGATCGCTCCAAAGTTCTCAACGTAGAGAATAGTCCTGGACGCGCAAAGTGATTGCGTTGTATTGGTCTTCTATTTATTCCATCGCAATCCTGCCTTGAATCAACTTCCTTCCTTGTCTAACTCTACCATAAATAGACTTCTAGACTAAGGAAAACTCTGATTCTAATCTGGTACTTAAATGGACAATCCTGTTAACAATAGGACTTGTACCATAATTAAACTACTAAATCAATTCCCACTATTACAGGAATATTCGTTTACCAGAATTAATCTTCCACGAACTAAGATAATATCTCTCACAATATTCTGATTTGATCACATCAATATACTCCATAATTCCGTGGATACAAATCTGTATTTCCGGAAATCTTTAAAACCTGCAAAACGGTGTTTAAACACCAGATTTCCACAATTCACAATTTGCCATTTAACAAGTCCAACTCCCGAGGACTTTACAATCTCCCCCTTGGCATATTGGTGAATTCATTAATACACGCAAAACAGAACACCAGAATCCCAGAATAACAGATCATAGATCAGCAGAAAACTAGCTAGCACACATATCCAGAATCCAGACCGAATTTAGAATCAAATCAGAATTTAGAATCAATCAACAATATAAAACTTCCAAAACGTCTCCCCCTGAATTCATTAATATGACAAGAAGGCCAAGAGAAACAAGAATACCACTAAAATCAATTAAGCCAAACTGTCGTCCGATTCATCTGAAGTACCAACATTGGACCCGTCTTGTGTTTTTGCCAATAATGCTTCCCTCTCAGCCTCCAAGGCTGCAATCTCCCCCTGAATCTTTGCAATCGTAGCCTGATGACGACTAAGTAGTTCGTGACACACAACTGCCCTCGCCTCAATTGCTCTCAGCCGAGCTGCTCCTCCATCCAAGCCAGTAGTCGCCGGAGGAGTCCAGGGTAGGTCCTTTACTATACGGCCACTCAAAGTCCTGAGGGTTGGCCTTAAAGCATGTGTAGATATTATCTCATCTGTCTCCCTTGCAACTGCTCCCCCTTTCAGCAGTACCATGGAAATAACACACGGATGGACTAGAGATTCCTTCCTAGTTTTACGGGCACAATCCAGAATGTCATTGAATATCAGTCTACCCAGATTCACTCGATGCCTCGCACCCAGACAGTAAAGCAAGGTTGCCATTTCTTTTGTAACCATAGTGTTGTTCACCGACGGAATCCAGTTATGCACTGCTACCACATATAGACAGTAATACCTGGAAGTCAGGTTTGATGCTGGAATTTGTTGTCTCCCAGCAAGTGGCCAACTACTTTCCACTCCTCCTGTCAACTCAACCGCCACCTCATCAAAGTTTTCTGGAACTTGGTGTTGAAACACCGACTGAGAATTCTTGAAATTGCCATGCTGCAAACATCTACTCACAGCCTCAGGGGAGAAAACAACTACCTTCCCTCTCACATAGACTCTGTGAAACCACCGAGAGTCTTCATCTTCACAGTCTTCCTTCAAATTGGAATAAAATTCCAGCACCATCTGTTTATTGAATTCTACAAAGCAAGTGGCAGCTCTAAGCACCTTAAGGTATTTGAGAAACGCAGTAAATCCACAATCTTCATACTTTTCAGCATCAACCGGTCTCTCTGCTAGGATTCTTCTCCCACTAATGAATTCAAACTTGTCTTGACTATCATAATCATACCATTCACTGCAAATAGCTTGACTGACTTCAGGTGCAGGCATGACTTTGGCCTTCATTTTCTTAGCTGACTGCTTCAGCTGTTCTGCCCTTAATCTCTTCAGCTTCTCCCCAATGGGTTCATCACTGTCTTCACTTTCAACTCCACTCCTGTCTCTGCAGCGTTTTGATCTCCGAATTTTCTTGGAGGCTGAGGCCGAACTTCCTTCAGCTGGTGTTTCAACACCAACTTCCTTTCTTTTCTTCCCAAGTCCCTGGACTGGACTTGTCTCTGGTGGTGTTTCAACACCACTTCCAAACATCTCAGAGATTTGCTGCTCCTCAGTCAAATCCTCTCCTGGTGTTGGAACACCAGAATCCAGCATTGCAGTATCTTCGTCCACATCAGTACTCAGCATGTTCACTCCTTCTGATTTCTCTTCTTCTGGCATCTCAGCATTTTCACTCTTTTCCTCAGCCACAGTTTCAACCACATCCTTCTCAGAATCTGATCCCATAAATGCTGCCAGAGCCGATTCAGATCTCATAAAAGCTGCCAGAGCTTCATCCAGCACAGTGCCCTCTTCAGTTACATTCATCGGGGTTTCCTCTGTATTAACTCTTCCAACACTTCCAGCTTCTTCCTCACTGTCAGAGATCTCCACAACTGGAATCGATAATCTTCTCAGAAATATTTGAGTCTGATTCAGAGACTCATCAACACACACCATCTCCCTAGCAACAGTAGTGGATTTAACCACTTTTATCCAAGGCTGCACATAAGCATTATCTCCCAAATTTTTGATACTGGGCCTATGCAATGATGCTATCCGTGTATAGATTGTAAAGAACTGACTCTCGAACTGACCCTCTTCATATTCTACTTTATAAGTTTCTCCAAAACCAACCCCAACTAACTTAGCATCATAGTCGCTGATCTCTTTAATGTCTCCTATTCTCCCAGTCAACAATTCATCAAGCTTAAACCTATTTATCTTGCCATGCAAATTTTTATACTTCCTGAGGTCTACATAGTCCCTATTTTGCACCATCCATTCTATGAATTCAAGAACAGAGCTAAAAAACATACCATCACGGATGAAGGAACAATCAAAGCTGGCTTTCCGTCTCCTCTGACTTTGTCCATACCAAGCTCCTACTGTCCGTATTCGATCTCCACCCATCTCGTTCAAATCTGTGTCATCATCGAGCTCTTCAATCCTCGAATTCTCAGGCACCCGAACCCTGACTGAATCTCCGACCATCTTCTTGAACACGGAGCTCGCCATTGTTATCTTACATTCGACAGACACCCAAGTGCTGTCTAAGTACTTCAAACGTCTCACCATCCAGAGGTTTTGTAAAAATATCGGCCAGTTGTTCAGCTGTTGGCACATACTGGACTGTGACTTCTTCTTTTTCAACCAAGTCCCTAATAAAATGATGACGAATATCAATGTGCTTCGTCCTCGAATGTTGCACAGGATTCCTGGAAATATCAATAGCGCTTTTATTATCACACAGCACTGTCAGACTCACATCATCAAACCCATAATCTCTCATCATCTGCTTCATCCACAATAGTTGTGCACAACAACTCCCAGCAGCTAAATACTCTGCTTCAGCCGTAGACAAAGATATGGAGTTCTGCTTTTTGCTATACCAGCTGACTAGATTCGATCCAGCAAAGAAACATCCACCTGTAGTACTCTTACGATCATCAGCATTCCCAGCCCAGTCTGAATCACTGAACCCTACTAACTGTGAATCCTTGTTTCGAGAAAACCATACTCCATACTCCACTGTTCCACTTATATACCGAATAATCCTCTTCACTGCTGACATATGTGATTCCTTTGGATCTGCTTGATAGCGAGCACAAATACCAACACTCAAACAAATGTCTGGTCTACTTGCGGTTAAGTACAACAGGCTCCCAATCATACTCCTGTACATTTTCTGATCAACACTTTGTCCCTGCTCATCTTTTGTCAGTTTATCAGTAGTAGCCATTGGAGTGCGTATTGCTTTTGCGCTTGTAAGTCCAAATCTCTTGATCAAGTTTTCAGCATACTTCTGCTGATTGATGAAGAGACCATTCTTCTCCTGAATAACTTGCAATCCCAGAAAATATGACAGTTTCCCTACCATGCTCATTTCAAACTCATTAGTCATTAAGTCAACAAACTCCTTTAACAAGACTGAAGAGGTGGATCCAAACACAATATCATCTACATAAATCTGTGCAATCAGAATATTTGAACCTTTGTGTAGTACGAACAGAGTCCGATCTACTCCCCCTCGACGATAGCCCTTTTTAATCAGAAAGGTTGTCAGTCGCTCATACCATGCTCGGGGTGCCTGCTTGAGGCCATATAGTGCCTTATTCAACCGATAGACAAAATCAGGAAACTGTGGATCTTCAAACCCTTTAGGTTGCTCCACATACACCTCCTCCTTCACGACCCCATTCAAGAATGCACTCTTGACATCCATCTGGAAAAGAGTAAAGTCCAGAATGCACGACACAGCCAACAAAAGTCTGATTGACTCCAATCTGGCTACAGGTGCAAAAGTCTCATCAAAATCTATTCCTTCTACTTGCGTGTACCCTTGAGCAACGAGGCGTGCTTTATTCCTTGTGATATTACCATCTGCATCAGATTTATTCTTGAAAATCCACTTGGTACCGATCACATTGACATTTGCAGGTCGTTGGGTAAGAACCCAAACATTGTTTCTTTCGAATTGCTGTAATTTTTCTTGCATAGCAGAAATCCAATATTCATCGAGCAAAGCCTCTTTATAATTCTTCGGCTCCGTGAGTGATATGAAACAAGATAATCCTGCCAATTCCCTGTAATTTACACGAGGTTGATCCCGAAGTTGCATATGTCTGGACGGACGCTGTTCAGATTCAGGTGTCTCGGTTTTTGGTGTTTCAACACCGGTTGACGCTGTTGGTGTTTCAACACCGGTAGGGAACACTGGTTCAAGCACTTCACCTTCTCCAACCTTGTCGTCCTCAGAATCATCTACCACCACATTAATAGATTCCATGACCGTTCCAGTACGTTGATTAAGCACTCGGTATGCTCGACTGGTGGGAGAATAACCCAAGAATATCCCGACATCACTTCTAGATTCGAACTTAGCTAACGGCGCACGATCTTTTAGAATATAACACTTACTGCCAAAAACATGAAAATACGACACATCAGGTTTCTTCCCTTTCCAAATCTCATACGGTGTCTTCTCAGTAAATGGACGCAGATATACTCTGTTGATGGTGTAGCATGCTGTATGAAGCGCCTCAGCCCAGTATTTAGAATGAATTTTCTTTTCGGCTAACATTGCTCTGGCCATTTCCTGCAGTGTTCGATTCTTCCTTTCAACTATACCATTTTGTTGCGGTGTGATGGGAGCAGAGAACTCGTGGTGTATACCAAGTGTCTTACAGATGTCATTAAATCTAGAGTTTTCAAACTCCTTTTCATGATCACTTCTGATACGTGCAATTTTTGCCTGAGTAGTTCCTTTTTCTACGTGTAATTTGTACACCAAGGTCTCGAAAACTTCAGCTGCCTCTGACTTCTCTTTGAGAAAAGATACCCAAGTATATCTCGAGAAGTCGTCTACACACACAAAAATGTACTTCTTCCCTGCAACACTGGGTGTATTGATCGGCCCCATTAAGTCCATATGTAGAAGCTCCAAAAGTCTTGACGTTGAAACATCATGAACAGCATGGTGTGGGATCCGAATTTGCTTTCCTTCTTTACATGAGCCACACACAACCTCCTTGCTTTCACCGATTTCAGGAATACCTCTGACTACATTCAGTCTGGAAATACGGGCCAGGGATTTGTAATTTATATGTCCCAATTTTCTGTGCCATAGAGTGCTAACTTCCTTCTTCGAGCTCAAGCATGTGACATCTTGATCGAGCAAATAACAATTATCTATTGACCTTGTTCCAGTGAATACTCCAGTCCCATGGTTAACAATACATTTTCCTTTGTCAAAGTTAACTGTCATATCATTGTCACATAGATGGCTAATGCTCAATAGATTAGCCTTCAGACCTTCCACGAGCAATACATCTTGAAACACGGGGAGTCCTTTAATTGCTACCTCACCCTTGCCAATTATTCTGCTCCGTTTTCCATCACCAAATTTAACATGTCCACCAAATCCAGGTTTGAATTTTTGCAAGAATTCAGGAACTCCAGTCATGTGCCTTGAGCACGCACTATCAAAATACCACGAGGTTCCTGTATGTGCCCCAAAACATACAAAACTAGAAAAACAAACATCTTGAGATTTTCGAACCCATACCTGGCGTACTGGTCGAATGACTTGTTGTGGATTCTGATTAACCCGTGTGTTGAGAGATCCAGTTCTGTATCCTCCAGTGTTGAATTTGTGCGTTTTATGTTCTAAGTTGGTGTTGAAACCTCGAACTGGATTGGTGTTGAAACATCGATATGGGTTGGTGTGCATGCCCCGATATTCTGTGTTGACAGACAGGGTTTTCATCAGTCTAAAACATCTGTTTGTCACATGACCTTGAACTCCACAGTATCCGTATCGTCTGACCCTTTTTGTGGGACCATTCTTCTCAATTATTCTTGGAGCTGGTGCATTTTGATCTGTCTGATGATTTCCTTCTTTCACTGTCCTTTCATAGCCAATGCCAAATTTGCTCGTCTATCCCATCCTTAGACATTCTTCGAGTTTAGCTTTCCCAGTATTGAGGCGTCTAATGGATTGTTCTGCTTCCTCTGCTCGTTGCACCACTACAGCAAATTCCTTCTTGAGTTTTTCCAGATCTCGAGTTGCCTCTTCCTTTTCGCATTCATACACTTTAGCATGCTCACTTAACCTCTTGTTTTCAGCCTTGAGTTCTTTGTTTTCATCTGCCACTTTTAACCACATCTTGTACATCTCCATGCTTTCTTTGCGAATGTCTTCATCACTAACGCTTCTACTCTCTTCATCTGAGCTACAGATCTCTTCTTCGTTCAGCACACTGAGACTTTCCTTACAAAAGTCTTCTACCTCCACCATTGACACGCCGAAAGCAACATGATTTGTATACTCATCTTCATACTTAACATCATCTTCTCCATCATCATCACTCCAGGTTGTGGCATATGACTTTCCTTGTCTTTTGAGTGTATTGGCACACTCAGCTTGTATGTGTCCAAAACCTTCACACTCTCTGCACTGGATTCTCCTGTTCAGGTTCGGATTTACCGATTTGAATTTTGGTGTTTCAACACCAGTAGATTGACCAAATCGTGGAGTGGAGTTTGCATTCGGATTTTTGCTCCCACTTGACTTTTCTTGTAGTTTCCTGCTCATCTTCTTCATAAATCTGGAGAAATTCCTGGTTATGTTTGCAATCTCATCCGTCTCTTCATTATCTGTAGAATCATCAACCTTTCCAGTGTTTGTGCTTGAAAACGCCATTTCTTTCTTCCCCGTTTTAGTTTGCAACATCTCCATTTCATACGATTCCAGAGATCCCATAAGTTCATCAAGTGTCATTGTTCCGATCCTTCCATTTTCATTTATTGCCGTGACCTTCATGTTGAACCGTGGGGATAATGCCCTCAACACTTTCCTTACAAGTTTTTGATCTTTGTACTTTTTGCCAAACTGAAAAGCCTTGTTTGCAATATCTCGGACTCGTCCATTAAACTCGGAGATAGTTTCATCTTCACGCATCTTCAGTTCTTCAAATTTGGTCGTGTAATACTGCAGCTTTGATTCTCTTACAGAGCTTGTTCCCTCATGGTAAGTCTGTAACACATCCCACGCTTCCTTTGCAGTCTCACAGTTTGAAATCATTTTAAACTGATCTTCGTCCACAGCCGTAAAGATGGCATTCAATGCTTTTGAGTTGGACACGTGCGCTTTATGCTCCTCGGTGGAATACCTAGAGAATGGTTTAGTGGCAGTGGAGCTTGATCCTTCAGTTGTGTCACTAGCAGGTGGAGTGTATTGATTTATGACATAGTTCCAAGCTTGATCATCTAGAGCTCCAATGAATACTTTCATACGTGCCTTCCAATAAGCATAATTTCCTTGTTCCAGCAATGGTGGTCGCGTGACTGATGCCCCCTCCTTTGGTGCCATGGTGAAACCTGATCTCACTCTCCCTGTATAGGGGTCAGCAAGTGCCTTGCTCTGATACCAATTGAATTTCAGTTTCACCTAAATTCTGAACCTTTATGCCAAGTTGTTTAACAGTTTGGTGTTGAAACACCAAGTTCAGTTTGATGTTAAAACTCAAAACGAAACATGCAGTGCACACACAACTTGGTTACGCAGTTCGGTGCAAATACACCTACGTCTGCGGGGCCTTGCCCAGATCAGAAACCATTCACTAGAAAGCAGTCTTTAGTACAAGAAGCTTAACTTAAATACTAATCCATTGCTAACCTACAGAGTGAATGTTGTGAGCTCCCCTCACTGTCGATCCTACGTCGTTGAACCCTCACGATCAACACGTCTCCCTGGATCTCCTCCTCCCGAGGAATTAAGACTTCCTTGTTTCTGATCTTTACGAACTTGGTCGGTTGATTTACGAACCTCCAAACAGCACGGCAGATCGCTCCAAAGTTCTCAACGAGAGAATAGTCCTGGACGCGCAAAGTGATTGCGTTGTATTGGTCTTCTATTTATTCCATCGCAATCCTGCCTTGAATCAACTTCCTTCCTTGTCTAACTCTACCATAAATAGACTTCTAGACTAAGGAAAACTCTGATTCTAATCTGGTACTTAAATGGACAATCCTGTTAACAATAGGACTTGTACCATAATTAAACTACTAAATCAATTCCCACTATTACAGGAATATTCGTTTACCAGAATTAATCTTCCACGAACTAAGATAATATCTCTCACAATATTCTGATTTGATCACATCAATATACTCCATAATTCCGTGGATACAAATCTGTATTTCCGGAAATCTTTAAAACCTGCAAAACGGTGTTTAAACACCAGATTTCCACAATTCACAATTTGCCATATAACAAGTCCAACTCCCGAGGACTTTACATCGCCGAACTTCACCATCGCAAAGCTCTCCATCATCAAAGTTCACCATCGCAATGTTCATCATCAATCGTCATTGGAGGCCCATATTCGCGGGAGTCACGTTTTCCCTTTTCTTTTTTACGTTATATAATTTGGACCCTTAAAATCACCGGGTTGTTTAAATTGTACCCCGAGTCAATTTACTTTTACCTCAAATTTAAAACCTTTAATTTAATATTTACATTATCCCTACTTATGTTCCTTGTCTTACCTTGCATAATACGATCTCGCGAGAGACTGAACCATCTAACAATTTCTCACGTAACATTATTCTTATTCTTATATTATTTTGAAGTTTGCGACAAACGTACACAAATTTTTGTTTTAGGTCGATTAACCATTAGAAGAAGTTATTTTATAATTGATGTAACTAATGAAATAATTTGATGTTTATTTTAATTTATTGTAACGAGGTTCCTAAAACTTTTAAAATGCATCACAATGTATAAATAATTATAATTTGACCATAAAATTTTATGGAAATGAGATTTTTTCATAACAGGTCTAACCGTTTTCCGGTCTAATAGGAGACTTTTTCTCAAGACAAAGTCTTGTGAGAGACCATCTCATAGTAAGACCGGGGTTTAAATTGAAATTTAGAGGAGTGTTTGTTGGAACTGGGGTCAATTGATATTACTTTTTTTCGGGGTAATTTTTAAAAAGTTAATAGAAGTTTGGGGGGATTAAACTGCAATAAACTATATGTTTCATCTTCTCCGACGAAGCGGCTATTTTTTCAATTTTCTGCCATAATTTTTTGCATCGTTCAAGCTTCACTTATCTTCAATCATCGCCTCTTTTAACCTCCTTTCTTCACCACTGATATCCACATCCTTCTGTTGTTAGTTTTACCGGTTTGAACCGAAGGATTTCATTAAAGTTGGTGCTATAGATCATTGCTAGGAAACTCAGTGTTACAGAGAGAGAGATGGCGAAGTCAAACGAGTTTTTTGATGGTGATATGGAGGTTAGGGATTGAGGACGTCATAAATGAAGTAAGAATTGACAAATGAGATGCTAATTCGACTCCAATGCGGTCATTTCCAGCAGCAAATGGGACGACAACGGCTTAGGGGTGGGGGTGATGGATCGAGGGTGGGGCGGCGGTTCAATCAGGGTAGGTTGGGCAGCGGATCAATTGGGCAGGGTTAGAGTTTAGTTAGTTTTGGGGCCTAATGTGTATTTTGGACCTATTATGTTTTTTGGGTCTAATTTAAACCCCATTATTTTAATTATTTAACTTTTTTTGTTATTTATGATGATCTTTTTATAGATTACTTTCATGTTTTATGTTATTTATATGATTTTAACTTTTTAATATTTTTAAAAGAGTTCGTCTCTTGAAAGACGGTCTTTCCATAAGTCATGGAAATGCCAAGGTTTAAAGTGTAAATTAGAAGAAATGAAAATAAAGAAATTGGGTTGCATGAATCTGGTTATAAACTTTATAAGTACTACATGTTCCATAGTAAATTATTAATATTGCAACTAAGATATTTCACCTTTTATTATTCTAATTAAACCCTTATTTTCAGAGGCTTACGGAAAGATGGTGTTTCCAAAGAATTTGTCTTTTTAAAATGTAAACGTGCAATGATTTTAAATTTTGGACGATGTTTTATTATTGTTGTTTGATGTATTATAATTTTATTTTTTTACTAAAATAATGATGACAATTCAATTGTTTTCTCTCAAATTTTCCAACTTTAGTGTGCTGTTTTAATTTGATATATATTTTTATTCTACATTTAATAATTTTCTCTTGATATGTACGTTTAAGTATTTCAATTTGATGTTTTTCTATTTTAAGTCGATTTATATTTATTTGAGGTTTAAATAATTTTAATTTTATACTTTTAAATGATTTGTGATGATTTTTCAACAAATTACTTTCATTTTTTTAATGTTTTTTACATGATTTTAAAATTTAGTCTTTTAAAATTTTAAACGTGTGATGATTCTAAGATTTGGGATGGTGTTTTATTGCTGTTTTATTTTCAATGTTTTACAATTGTGAGCTTTATTGAATTATGATGACAATTTAATTTTTTTTCATTCACTTTTTACAGTTTCATAGAATTATGATGTACTTTTCATGTTTTAATTTTATTTTTTACTCATTTATTTTGATATAATGTTGGTTTGATGTATAACCATTTTCATTTGATGCTATTTAAAAAACTATTAAATTTGTAATCTAATATACCACATGTGCTTTTAATATTTTATTCGATGTTTTACATTCGATGTTTAACCATTTTTATTTAATGTTTATGTTTTAGCATTTTAATTTGATGTTTTACTAATTTATTTTAATTTTCAAAATTAGTGTATTTTAAAATATATTTCATACTTTTTTTGTGTACTTTTATTCTTTTAATTCGATTTTTTTCTATTTTATTATGCTATACTAATGTTTATTCGAGTCCATATGATGTTATTAAAATTAATGTAATTTAATATTTGGAAAAAAATATTCGATGTTTACTATTTTCATTTAATGTTAACGTTTTAGTATTAGTTTGATCTTTTAACTATTTTTTAATTATTTTTGTCTATTTTAAATCTCATGGGCTCAATGACAATATAGCCCACTACACCTATATATTAGCCCCGAATCCGAATGATCCATATCTGCCCCATGATTTTTCCCCAATTTCATTTGCCCTAACCCGAATTGAACCCGAAATGTTTGCCATATTTTGTTCGTCGCCGATGTGTTCATCTCCTCGGCGTGTTGAATTCGACGCAAATCAAACTCAAACGATGATGAACGTCACAACGGTCGAGATCGACGAAGAAGACGATAAATTTCACCAATTTTGACAATGCTAAATCAGAGTTGAATCGGACGACCGGCGAGATTGAGCGACGACGATATTGAGTACGTATTGAACGAAGGAACGAAAATGAAGGAGAGGTAAAGACGGAGAAAGATGACAAAGAAGGAGCGGTGAAGAAGGAGCGACGGTTATGGAGGTTGGAACTTCGCCAGAGAAGGATGTTTTTGGTTGTGCAAATGGATGAATTTGACAGAGAAGACGATTGCGCAGTGATTGAACGACGGAGAAGAAGGTTGCGCAGGTGGAATACTAGTGTGATTGAGCTCGGCAGAACGTCGTAAAAGTGGAGCATTGCGGAGAAGGATTTGCTGGAGAAGAGGAGCTCGTCGGGAAGAAGGAGTTTGCTGGAGAAGAAGGTATTTTTTTCATTTTTGCATATTAGCCCCCGATGTTTCTTACACTTTTTAAATTTCACCCCAAATATGTAATATTTTGTTTAAACCCCCAAAATTCATTTTTCATGTTTTTTTATTTTCTTTATTTATAATGTACTCCTTGATCTCAATGTGAGACGGTCTCGTAGGAGACAGACTCTTTTCTCAAACATATTATAAATAAGTTTATTAAATTGTGTATCATTTATTTTAGAGCGAAGTGCATATATAACCCCTACATAATTCACGAAAGTGCACATACAACCCTGTGATAATTGAAAGTGCAAATAAAACCCTAGATAATTAGTTTATGTGCATATATAACCTTTTCCAGTAGTTTGAGGCCAGAATTAGATGAAAAGTCAATTTTACCCTAACAATATTTTTTATAAAAAATGAAAAATGGTGAAGTTACTATTATGCCCCTTCTCTCATTCTCCTTCTCTTCATTTTCTCTTCCACTGAAAGAGAAAATTACATTTCTCTTCTTCCAGTCTGGCTCTGGCGCCCTAGCGGCGGCGCGTTGAATCTAGCGGTGGCAGCGAAAGTGTGGCGGAGGTGGGTTTTCGGTGAACGATGTGAGGTGGTGCGAGGCCGCAACTTGAATCTAGCCACGTCGGTAAATTAAGCTCATACAACTCTACCAAGGTTTGTCAATTTTTCGGTGCTTGGCTGAGCGGATACCGGATATGGTGGCCGATGGTGGCGGAGGTGACCTGTGGCTAGGGTTTCGATGAAGAGCTGGGATGGGGCTGTACCGCCAAGGGCTTCGTCGAAGGGGTGAAGGCGGGAGATACTTGACTTCTGAACGTGTCGGGTTAATCAAGTTCTGAATGCATCGGGTCACTTTGGTCGACAGTTCGCGAAGCAGATAGGGATTTTGGGGCTGATGTATACTGGGTTGGAGAGCGGGATGGTGGCCGTGAGGGGCACGAATGATGTCATCAACAGCGTGGTGGCGTGGCTGGGAAACAGGTGGCAATGGCGGCGGCGGTGGCGGAAGCTATCAGCGGAGTGGTGGTGAGCCTCGCATTTACTAGGAAACAACATAATTCCCAAATCTACAACATAATTTCCCAGCGTTTTCACCGGGAAAAAGCGAAGGGGATTTCTGACGTTGTGGAGGGCTCGTAAAGGGGCATGTTTGTTTTCCGTTGAAATTCTCGTCGGTTCGACGCTACTCATTTTTCGGCGATCCGAATCGAGAAACGTGGCTCGGGCAATGCCGTGGTGGAGCTGTATGAGAATAATTAAAAATAAAAAGATGGCGATGCAGCGGTGGTGCTGTAGCAGAGGTACGTCGACGAAGGTGGTGGAGGCGCATCAGTGAGAGGGCCAGAGTATTTTTTTAAAATGTTGTCTTTAGCGCAAAGGGCATTTTGGCCATTTTTGGTCGGTCAACGGGCGGATGACCAGTCAATGCTGGAAAATAGTTTTTGAGGTTATATTTGCACTTATGTAAAGTAGTAGGGTTATATTTACACTATAAATTATCTCAGGATTATATCTGCACTTTCCCAATTATATAGGTTTATATTTGTATGTTTCCCTTTATTTTATAATGATGGGAGTACTCTTTATGCGTTAAAGAGAAAATCTCATTTCAAAGTTTTATCTTTTTCGATTTTTTAAAAAAGTAATATGATTAAATATTTATCGTGTTTCAGTGATAGAACTAAACGAATGATTTTCAACCTGAAAGATGAGTAAGTAAAGGACGGTATTAAGAAAATAAATTCAAATAATCTACTTAATTAAAATATTGTAATCTATTTTGTTTTAATAAATCAATAGTGACAGGATTGCTTTAATTTTTCAACTTTAATTTATAGTGTGAGAATGTCTCTTCATCTACCTAATTAATGAATGTTCAATCAATGTTTATTAAAATTATAAATATTATTATTATCATTAATTTGATTTGAAATTCATAGCCTTATTGACATCAAATTGACTTTTTCACATTTGAGATATTTAATATACTAATTAAATGTAAAAGAAAATGGATGGATATAAGATATGAAAATGTAAAAGATAAGATCATATTCTTCATCTGTCTCAGTCAAATTTGCACATAATATTTTTTCATAATTTCCAATAAACATGTATGATTGTAAATATGTGTAACTACGGATAATAACGGTGCATAAAAATTGATATTTAGAAACTACATGCTATGAAGAATCTAACAATATCTCATACAATAAAATTATTGTTCATATATGTATTCAATTATGTGGTCAAAGTTCTACAACATTGACTGAAAAAAAAATTATGTGCAAATTTAACTAGGAGGGATTATAATTAACAAAAACTTGTTATGACTCTCATGGGTTGGGTCATAAGGGTTAAACACGGTTAAATTGCCCTTCTTCCCAAACACCATATAATAGAAATTATTTGTTTTCTGTGTTGTTTATTGGAGATATTGAAGTCATTTTGACTAAATTAAACTCAAGTTGTCCAAAAATAACATACTAATGGTATAATATTTTAATAATTTTAATTCTTTAGTATATATAATCAATCATAATCTCAAACACCATATAATAGAAATTGTCTGCTTTCTATGCTGTCAACCCGGGATATTGAAGCCATTTTGATTAAATAAACTCAAGTTGTCTAAAAGTAACATACTAATATTAAAATATGTTACTGATTTTAATTCTTTACTATACGTAATCAATCATAACTTGTTAAGATATATTCTCAAACACCATATAATAGAAATTGTCTACTTTCTGTGCTATCAACCGGGGATATTGAAGTCATTTTGACTAACCTAAACCCAAGCTGTCTAAAAACAATATACTAATATTACAGTATGTTACTGATTTTAAGTCTTTAGTATATATAATCGGTCATAACTTGTTAAAATATATAACTTCTTAAAGTATAATTAAAACCATAAATATATCATTGCAATATATATATATATATATATATAAATATATATATACATATATATATATATGTGTGTGTGTGTGTGTGTATTAAGAAAATCCAAAGAAACATATAGTCTGAAACAAAAAAAATGTTATGATTTTTATGCATTGATAGAGTACTTTTGATAGAAATATTTATACATATTATTTATTTATATACGACAAAGTCTTGTTATCGACTAACTATTAAATGAGGACATTTTATAATTAGTGAGACTAATAAGTTCATTTGATATTTACTTTTATTTATTGCAATGAGATACATATAATTATGTTAACCTTTTAAAATGAATCTCAACATACAAATAATTACTTTATAAATAATTTGAATGAAATATTATAAAAATAGTCTATTTCTATTGTATTCAATATTTAACGATTTCTAACTATCTCATATAGTTTTCTTAGATGACTAAACTTAAAATTCTAAATAAAATTCTTTGTTTTCAATTTAAATGTAAGACACAACATGTACATAAAAATTAATCCTAATATTTAAATTAATAATATTGCGCAATATGCGATGGTATTCACTATATTCTATTATGGGTCATTTGGTTCAAGCAGAGATATGGAAAGGAATCAAGAAAGGGAAAGGAAGAGATATGAAAGAAATAACTCTATTTTTTAAAATCTGTTTGGTTCAAGCGATGAAAGGGAATCAAATTCTTTCTCATTCTCTTTGTTATTGTTTGGTTTACACTACGAAAACAAATGTATCAATTTCTAGCCTTATTTATTAAATAACATACATAAGTATAAATTTTTTTGCATTATATAATTTGCTAAAAAATATAAAAGTATTTCATGAATTAGTTCATATAAAACGATATTTAATATAAAATATGTAGTTCATCATCTTTAATTTATTAATATGTTGTATGTGATTAAAAAATGTATACATATTTATAATTTGTGGTAAATAATTTATTTACATATTGTAATTTTTACATATTTTTTAAAATTTCATATCACATACGACATATTGATTGAAAATCTGTTGTTCATTTAATATAAAAATGTGCTAATAATGATGTTAAAAAAATCACGTACGTATATCTTTTAAAAATGGGCGTACATAGGATATTATTTATAAAACATAAAATCGATGTAAATCCTAAATATTACATAAGGTATTATATCCATCAACACACATATATTTTTCTAATAAAATATTTAAATTCTATAAATAAAACATTTATTATTCAACATCAAAAACCATATTACACCAAAATATCACCACCTCCATCAAAAAGCATGAGAACGAAGTTAAAATTTCACAAATTACCTTTTTATCTGGGTAGGACATCGATAAGAATTTCAATTTGTTTGACTGACCTCTATAATATAATAATATTTATGAAATATTATTATTTTTATAAAAATTTTATAAATATTAATTTTATTAATATTCCACTCACATACAACTCGAAAAGTAAAGTTATAATATTACGTATGAAATTAATTTTTGTCTTAAATTTAATTAAGTTAAGAGTTCGTCTCCTGAAAGACGGTCTTTCCATAAGTCATGGAAAGACTAAGGTTTAAAGTGCAAATTAGAAGAAATTAAGATAAAATTTTTGGGTTGCATGAATTGGGTTATAAACTCTATAACTACTACATGTTGTATAATAAATTTTTAATGTTGTATCTAAAACCTTTTACCTTTTATTATTCTAATTAAACTCCATCTTTCTATAGACTTATGGAAAGACGGTCTTTCCAAGACTTTGTCTTAAGTTAAAGTATAACATTACTACTTAATATAAAACTATTTATTATAAAATTATAAAATAATAGTATTTATATAAAATTAATATATTTATTATAAAATAGTATAACTATTATTTATATTATAAATTTAAAAATAATTTATTTATTTTTACTTTTAAAAAAGTTCATATGAAAATTATAGTTTTATTTAAATTTGACCTATGTACAATGAAAAATAAAACTATAATACTTTAATTGAAATCATAATCATAATCATAATTTTGTAATTTTTATTTTGATAAGAAATATAAAGTATAATATTATTTTATTTTGGAGTTGATAAAACAAAGTGGAAAATGGAATACCAAATGAAAGGAAATCCCAGTTCCAAAGTAACACCTAACGTTACACCCAATTGAATGAATGGTAAAGCTATAAATGGGAAAAGAGAATGATAAAAAAAGCAAAACAAACGCTAAGTAAGAGAATCAAAATCTCAAAATCTCAACGGGTGTACCCCAGTGGTTGGGACATGGGTGGGTAAGCCAATAATCCCAGGTTCGATCCTCGACAGCGGCAGTGTGGGGAGTTCTTGCTTTGCAAGGCTTCCTTGTGCGCACCGAGGCAATGCCGAGCCCATGGGTCCTGGTGATGGGCTACCGTGATTTACCTCTCATATGATGGCCTGGGTGTGGGCTGGTATGGGCCTCTGAGGGCGAGCGGATGATCGCCTTTAGCCAAAATCTCAAATTGGGTTGTTTGGTATGGTGGAATAAAAACAGGGAAAGGGATTAAAGCATCAATACATTAGTTAATGTTTGATTGGTATTTTTAATCATCCCATTTCCTTTTTTACCATTTACATTCTCTCAATTCGGAGAAGGGTGATTGTCTACCCACACCCTCAGATTCGGATTTCCCATATTTTAGGTTTCGTTTCCAAGAATAAAAAACTATTTTTTCCACTCGTAAGTATTCCAACTTCTTAAACAGTGAAAATTCTTAGAAAATATATAATATGTTTACTGTTATTTATGGTTTTAGTCTCGTATATAACTGAATTGGGTAGAACATTAATCATATATGTGTATTGCTATATTTTATGAGAACAAATTAATTAAATAGTATTGCTATATTTTACCTTAAATTTATTATATACAAAGAAAATTATTAACTCTAGAAAATTATTTCGAGTTGTATGGGTTGAATATTACCAAAACTATAGTTTTCTTATAAACTAAAATTTAATAATAAATAATATTATTTCATAATTATATTACAAATTGTTGTGCGGAATGGAGAAAGAACAGAAAATATGAACGAAAATAACAAGACACAAGATTTACGTGGTTCACCAATTTGGCTACATCCACGGGAGACGGATTCACTATATCAGAATTAATGTTTACAGAGAGAAGAGAGACATTTTATATGCTGTCTCCACTAAACCCTAACAAACTGGGCCAAAACACAATTCGGCCCAAATCAACAGCAGTCCAATAAAGAGATAAGCTATACCGTCGGACCGGGGGTGACTCCGCCCCCCGGACCCCCAGGCCAGGGTGCGCTCCGCCTCCCTGGACCCCCCGACTCGCTGACCGGGCAGCGAGATCCCTGTACTAACCTGTCGATGCGGCTAATACATATTCAAGGCATACCAACAAATCTCCACCTTGACTTGAATCCTCAAAGCAGAAACTCCAGACGCACCATTACAGTGCCAGATAAGTAGACTTCGCCCTCCACTCCCGCGACTGCCCCTAGAGGACCTAATCAGCTCTGATGTTCAGCAAGTCCAAACAATGTTGAAACTTGCTATGTGGAACAGGTTTGGTGAACATATCAGCGGGGTTGTCAGCAGTTCCCACTTTCTTCACCTGGATTCTCCTCACTCCTCAGGAAATGATATCTGACATCAATATGCTTGGTCCTCTCATGATGGACCTGATCCTTGGCTAGGCAGATTGCACTCAAACTGTCACAGTACACAGTTGCCTGATCATGATGTAGACCAAGATCACTAACCAGCCCTTTCAGCCATATTCCCTCCTTTGCAGCCTCTGTCAGAGCCATGTACTCTGCTTCCGTAGTAGACAACGTCACTGTAGGTTGTAAAGTCGCCTTCCAACTAACCACATAACCTCCCAAAGTGAATACATAACCAGTCATCGATCTCCTCGTGTCAACATCACCAGCATAATCAGAATCAAAGTAGCCTGTAACTAAGCACTCGATATCACCTCCATAAATGAGACCCACATCAGACGTACCTCTAAGATACCTGAAAATCCTCTTCACAGCTTGCCAATGTTCCTTTCCCGGTTGCCCCATGAACCTGCTCACAACACTAACTGCCTGTGCTAAATCTGGCCTCGTGCAAACCATAGCATACATCAAACTCCCCACCGCACTGGCATAAGGAACCCGAGACATATACTCCTTCTCCTCGTCTGACTGAGGAGCAAACATGGTAGTGAGATAAATATTTGCAGCACTAGGAGTGTCTATAGGCTTGGCTGTAGACATGCCAAACCTAGCCAACACTTTCTGAATGTAGCCTTTCTGTGACAAGAAAAGCTTCCGCCGACTTCGATCCCTAAGAATCTCAATTTCTAGTATCTTCCGAGCTGCACCCAGATCCTTCATCTCAAACTCAGCACTAAGAAGTCCTTTCAACTTCTGAACCTCATGCTTACTCTTTGAGGTTATCAACATGTCATCTACATAAAGCACCAGATAAATGAATGACTCATCTCTCAACTTGCTGTAGTAGACACAACAATCATATGAACTCCTTGTGTAGCCCAACTCAAGCATGTAGCTGTCAAATCTCTTGTACCACTGCCTCGGAGACTGCTTAAGCCCATATAAGGACTTCTTCAACTTGCAAACATATTTTTCCTTGCCAGGAACTTGGAAACCATCTGGCTGAGTCATGTATATCTCTTCCTCCAACTCTCCATGTAGAAAAGCGGTCTTCACATCAAGTTGTTCAAGCTCCAAATCTTGATGTGTCACTATAACTAGCAACACCCTGATGGAAGTGTGTCTGACCACTGGTGAGAAAATCTCATTGTAATCTACTCCCTCTCTCTGACTGAAACCTCTAGCAACAACTCTAGCCTTGTACTTGACTCCCTCTGTAGGTGATATCCCTTCCTTTTTCTTGAAAACCCATTTGCAAGTGATAACCTTTCTCCCTTGAGGCCGTTGAACCAAATCCCATGTCTGATTCTTCTGGAGGGACTCCAACTCATCTCCCATTGCTACAAACTATTTGTCAGCATCAGTACCTGAAACAGCTTCTCTGTAGGTGGATGGCTCATGAGTATCCACCTCCTTAGCAACTTGTAGTGCATAACCCACCATATCCTCAAACCCATATCTCTTGGGCGCCCCAACTCCAACCCTCCTGGGTCGGTCCCGAGCTAAACTGCGGACTGTAGCTCCTGATGGTTGAGGATCTGGTGGTGGAGATTCCGGTATCTTAGATTCTGTCTGTGGCTCTTAATCCACCTTAAATTGTTCCAATCTATTTTCACCTTGAGTGACTTCAAGCTCCACCTTTTTATCAACTCCATTAGTTTCTGGCACAACTGTGGGCTTCACCATAGATCTAAGCAAAGAATTTTCATCAAAGACAATGTCCCTGCTCATAATAACCCTCTTCTCAGATGGAGACCATATCCTGGAGCCTTTAACTCTATCTCCATAACCCACAAAGACACCCTTCTTGGCTCGGGGCTCTAACTTACCATCACTAACATGATAATAAGATGTACAACCATAAACTTTTAACTTGGAGTAATCAACAACTTTACCTGACCATAACTCCATAGGTATTTTGCACTCTATACCCATGTGAGGCCCGCGGTTGATCAAGTAACAAGCTGTACTCACCGCCTCTGCCCAGAATCTCCTTTCCAAACCAGCATTAGAGAGCATGCACCTCGCTCTCGCCAGCAATGTCTGATTCATCCGCTCAGCTACGCCATTCTGCTGTGGCGTATTCCTGACTGTATGATGACGAGCAATCCCTTCATCCCTACAAAACTGATCAAAATCAGACGAGCAGAATTCCACCCATTATCAGTTTGAAGCCTTTTGATCTTCTTCCCGGTCTGATTCTCCACCAAAGCTTTCCACTCCTTGAACTTTGAGAAAGCTTCACTCTTATGTTTCATCATGATAACCCAAGTCATCCTTGAGTAATCATCAATCAGAGAAACAAAGTACCTGTGACCTCTCAGTGACTCAACTCGGGAAGGTCCCCAACAATCAGAATGGATGTAATCCAATGTGCCCTTTGTTCTATGAATCGCCTTAGGAAACTTGTTGCGGTGATGCTTCCCAAAAACACAATGCTCACAGAAGTCCAAGCTCTTGACCTTGTGGCCACCAAGAAGATCATATTTCGACAGAATCTGCATCCCTCTTTCACCCATGTGACCAAGCCTCATATGCCATAACTTAGTCATATCATCCTGGTGAACCTCCGAAGATGCAACATTAACAGAATCCATAACCGTGGAACCTTGTAGAAAATACAAAGTACCATGCAGAACACCTTTCAGAGCTAGCCTAGAACCTTTGCAGACACAGAACTCCATCACTCCCTGAGTAGACGAAACCCTTTCTATCCAACGTAGGAAGAGAAATCAGATTCTTTGTCATCGATGGAACATGCCTGACATCGTTCAAAGTACAGAAACTACCACCATGCGTCCTGATCTTGATTGAACCATGGTGAGCGTCGTTTTACTCGCCAAATAACCTGCAAATTCAGATTAATATTAATTAGTACAATGATAAGCAGGGTCGATCCCACAGGGAGCAAAAGCAATAATCATTAATTATTTTTCCTACTAATTTTTGAAAACCTTTTATTTGTGATGCCACCACGCCTTGAATGTAATGATTTTATTAACTCTAAAATGCAAATGAAGACTTAAACTTATGAGAAATAAATATACGAATGAATGATATCGGCTAAGAATAACTCATGCTAGTTATTATCGATCATAGGCGCAATGATGAATTAATTCCTACACATCTACCGGTTATAGGGAAGTAGGTACGCTTAACCCCCCCAATTCTTTCTTACTTTATCGACAGTCAACTAATTATGATTAATTAACTGTTTCCCTTACCAAAATGTTCCCAGAAAGTATTCGCTAAACCATAACACATTTTGATAGCATTAAGTATTAAAAGAACCCGATATAGCAATTACCAAAGTAAAAGCAAATAGTAACGCACACTCAATTATCCCCTATCTTGCTATTACAGTCTTAGCTAGTTAGCTATTTTTCACAAGACTATGCTACTTACTAATCCCATCCAAAAATTACGTATTGGCGGAAATTAGATAGCAGTATTCTAAAAACATTTAAGTTGATCAGGCCTAAACATATTAGAAATAAATTCAACCAAGGATAATCAAGAACATGCAAGAATCAATTATAATGCAATTAGGCCTCACGATTTATAAACTAACATTTGTTATTCTTTGCCGATATATGAATTAGCTACTCATGATAATTATACTAAACAAATATATATAATAATATATAAACATGATTAAATGAATAAGAGACAAGTAATTAAAGAAAACAAAACCACATGCTTGCACTAGTACTGTATCCACGTCTGATCTGGGGAAGTAACAAACAGAGAGAAGAAAACAAAACCAATGTTAAAGTTTCTCCCCAAACTCTCTTTCGTCCAAAGCCAAAAGGAAAAAGAAAAAGAAAATATGTTTGACTTTTTTTTTCTCCACTAAAAACTATATCCCCCTGTGACATGCTCACCAAATTAATACCAAAGAAAAACCTCCTTCCCTTGTCTTCATGCGCACCAATTTATAGGCTGCCATTACAAAATAATGTCCATATTGGACTCTTTCTTCCCAAAATTAAATTCTGATCCAATCTTCACATTATCTTCAAGAATATTTCCAATAATATCAGTCCAATCTGCTCCAAATTAATTACTACGATTCTGATCTTCATTTGATTCCGATAATTTGCGATAATTGCCCGATTCTCCCTACTCTCCTCCAAATTCCTCTCGAGCCCAAAAACTGTGATCTGTTACAAATAAAACATTCAAAGTGCACATTAATCACGTAAAATCACAGTTAATCCCAATAAAATAAACAACATAATTATCACACATCAAATATCCTCACACTTGAGTCATGCTTGCCCTCAAGTATGAAATGAGAATCCAATCATGTTGTTTACTACAAGGTTCCAAGTATCCCCTACCGACTCTAAGAAAGACTCAAAAGAAAAATAACAACACGACACTAACTACAACCCAACAAACAGTCAAACTCAGCATACAAATCCTTAATTTCTTGTATCATAGACAAACTTTACCTTACTAATAAATAATGCTCATATATAACACACTTGACACTCTCACACCCTTCAAATGACATTGGTAAATTCATCCTCAAATTAATGCAAACCAGCCCTCAACTTAGTCAAAATTAGATAAGCATTTAACATTTCTCACGTTTCACACATTCGCTCTAGATGTAAGGGATAGTCACTCAATATATGAATTTCAAATGGCAATACTCACATCATTCAATGCAAATCAGAAAGGTCTTTATTCAAGGTTGTAACGGGGCTCGGGGGAATAAAAACGAGGTAAGGTCCTAAGGGTTCTAAGCTTAAGAATATAAATATACATGCATGCTCTTTCCAGCCCAAAAATTCCTCAATCTAAAAGATAATTTTTAGCCACCATAAAGTGAAACAAATCTGCTCTGAACCGGCTGTAATTACCAAGTGTTGGTGCTGGATTTTTATTTCTTTTTATTTCTTTTTTTTTCCTAATTTTTTTCTGAGCACATCAGCCCTCTTTTTTCTGAATTTCAAGCACCAAATCACTCATTTTGTTATCATTCTACTGCACTTTTAAACTCAGTACCACATGGTCACTTCATACATCAAAATCAAGGTACTCACTGATATTATTTAAAGCACATCAGCAACAATTAAACTGAGAAACCTCTCATAATCACAAGCATGCATGTATAAGGGACACAAAAGAGGGGATAAAAATAGGTTTTGGCTTCATTTTCTGTGGCTCAAACAAAGAAAAAGGTCAAGGCTTCAAAGGGTTTACTAAGGATGATGTACGGTAGGCCATATAAGCTGGGTTTAAATCCTAATGCCTTTCATCATTTTCACACCAAATAATTCAAGTAATTCCATGACTCTCAGAAAAAAGATTGATGTAGAGACTGCTCTACTCTAGCTCAAACCTCACATTTACTGGGCTAAAATGTTCAATTACTTGTCTTTTTTCGTCATCCCAAGTATCATCTAGGCCAAGTTACACCAATTATATTAGACTCATTTACCAAGTAATTTTAGAGGTGTATCAAGTAACCAAATATGTCACACAAGAGCTTTCTCACAGGCAAGTTCAGTCTGTCAAGAAACAATAATATCAAGAATAGTATGCTGAATTTGACTCGACTAAAAAAAAATCAATTTTTTAATGTTTTTTTTTAAATTTATTAAATGACACTAACACATAACTAACACATAACACATAAACATATACTCCTTCTCACACTTAAACCTTGCTTGCCCTCAAGCAAGTTTAGTAAAAATGTAAGAAGGAACAGAACCACCTAAAAACTAAACTCAACTAAGACAATAAAAAAATGGAAATAAAAATAAAATCAGGGATAGGGGAACTCATTGGGAGGGGCCAGCCACATTTCGGAGGGCTAGAAGGATCAGCTCATTCTACTCCATGAGTCGATCCACCTTCTGTTGGAGGCTTTTGAGGTCCTCATTGATGGAGACAAGAGAGATGTGACCTGCAGGAGTAGAAGAGCTCGGGGTAGGATTTCCCGGCGGAGGAAACTGGGGGCACTTGTTAGCATCCAAATAGATCAAATTAGATTCAACCATAGCATTCAAATTGAGAAGAGAAGGAGCTTTCACTAATTCCAGCTGAGGTAAACCATCAAAAATCACATTGTTCTCAAGAAACATAGCAAGAATATGGCACAACGTGACATGGCGAGTAGTGTGTGTAGCAATGTCAAGCAAGGCCTCAGCCAACCAGTACCCTAAGTTCAGTTTTTTGTTGGTGTACATACACCACAAAACGAAAAGGGTTGGTTGGCTTACCTTAGCCCAAGAAGTGGTACGACCAAACACATTTCTCACAAGTATAAGATGGCACAAACGCAAGGCAGGATCAGAAATCCAATGCACAGTAGACATAGTGGGATCATAAATATCAGGGCATGAGGGAGCAAGTAATTTCCAGGCAGCATTGGGATTAAATCCCGAATAAGTCACGTAAGGACCACAAAAGGCAGACTCATACTCTTCTGAAAATAATTGCTCCCTGGATGCTAAACCCAAGGATAAATTCCACTCATCTACAGATAAATGAACCATATTCAGACCAATACGAAAAAATATGCTAGGCTCAGATGATGTCATATCATTGGACTTCTCAAAATGAAAACTCGTAATAAATTCTTCGGCAAGCTCCTCATACATAGGCAGAACATGACAATTTAGCAAAGTAGCCCAACCAATCGCAGTAAAATAATGAGAAACTCTATCAGCAATATTTGCAACTCGTAAGGCTGGAATACTCACCTCCCAACCAGCTTCGTATTTTTTACCTTTTCGCTTCTGCAAGGCCTCCCTGAGCTTTGGTTCCTCGAATTCCCCAAATACGGATGGATCATCGACTCGCACATGCAAGGGAAAATCACCGTAGGTGTGGACTCTGGGCCATGGAGTGGAAGTATTATCTACCCCAGAACTAGCAGTGGCGGATTTAGCCCTCTTGGTGGTTGAAGGTGGGCAGTCCGAATCTGGTGCACTCTTTTTTGCATGAGTGTTTTTCTGGTTGCCTCGCTTTTGTGGTTGTCGCTTTGTCGCTTTACGTGGAACCTCAGAAGGAACCCCATCAGCTGGAGTAGGAGAGGGCAACGGTTTATGGACTCGCTTCTTGGCCACTGATTTTTGGCGCATCGGATGACCGGAAGTTGATGATGCCGGAGCTGGAACAGGAGTTGGGGAAGGCTCGGTTGAATGGCTATCTGCAGGAGTAGCGGCTGGTGCAGGCGGCGTGTGGGCGGCGCGTGGGAGCGTGTGGCTCGGCTTGTAGAGGTGAGTCGGCCTCTGCTGACGACGGATCTGCAACTGCAACTCCTGTGGACTTTGATTCCGGCGTCGGCAATGCCGGTCGAGCGGGCTCCATTGGAGCGGATGTGACCGGAGGTGCTGGTGGACGACCGTGGCTGCTCTGGCGAGGCTTCTCAGTGGGCAAGGAGGTGGAGAGTGGTGGTGGAGGCCCGGCTGCTGGCGGCGAAGCGGCTGAACAAGGAGGCTCCGCCACGGCCACGACGTCCGTAGGTGGTAGCGAGGTCAGCGGCGAGGATTGGACTTCGGACGTTGGTGACTGAAGTCTACGTCGTTGGCGGCCCATGGCGGATCCGGTGAAGATGGAGGTGGTAAGGCGGTGTGAAGGTGGCTTAGACGAGGAGGCGAGAGAAAGTGAGGGTGGTGCTAAGGCGGCGGGTGAAGGTGGTTTTAAGGTGATGGAGGAGGAGAAAGAATGGTAAGTGAAAAAGTAGGGTGGAAGGAAGAAGAAAAAGGTGTGCAGCAAAATTAATATGCACAGAAGTCCCCAAAACCTTGGTTATCTTCCTTGAGCCCCCATGACTCCTCAAGCTCTCCTTAGCCGAAAATGGGCCTATTTCGAAGCCCAAAAGCCTTTTATTCAACCCATTTGCCTTCCTTCATGAAGAACTTGCTCATACTTTTCCTCCAACTACAAAAAATATGAAAAACACAACTTAGAACCAAAAATGCACACAAAGAACCATAATAACATATATATATATATATTTAACTTTAATTAATTTTTTTCTTTTTTTTAAATAAAAAATAATAAAATTAACAAAATTCAAATCAAATCAAGACAAAGAAACAACTGGGCTGCCTCCCAGTAGCGCCGTCATTTATAGTCTTGGGCCAGACTGTAGAATCCCTCAACTTTGCTGGGTGGTGTTTAGTGGAATTTCGTCCACCATTTCCACCTGAGAGGAATCATGATACGGCTTGAGGCGATGACCGTTGACCAGAAAAACTTTATCTGTCTCCAAACTTTTAATCTCGACTGTTCCGTTTGGCCAAACCGAAGACACCACGAATGGGCCTATCCATTTTGATTTAAGTTTTCCGGGAATTAACCGGAGCTTGGACTGAAAAAGTAGTACTCTTTGCCCAACCACGAACTCCTTGGTTCTCAGATTCTTGTCATGCCACATTTTTGTTCGATCCTTGTACCACATAGCATGATCAAATGCCTCTAAACGGAGTTCCTCTAGTTCCTGAAGTTGAAATCTTCTCTCCTCCTCACACTTAAGGGATTCCATATTCGCTTGCTTTACAGCCCAAAATGCCCTATGCTCAAGCTCGACAGGTAGGTGGCACATTTTTTCGAACACAAGACAATATGCCGACATACCTATAGGTGTCTTGAACGCAGTACGGTATGCCCAAAGCGCATCCTCCAACCGCTTGCTCCAGTCCTTCCTGGAAGGATTTACTGTCTTCTCTAGGATTTGCTTAATTTCTCAGTTTGACACCTCTGCCTGGCCATTGGATTGAGGGTGGTAGGTAGTGGCAAATCGATGGTGTACTCCATACTTCTTCATGAGAGCTTCAATGGTCCGATTCTTGAAGTGAGTTCCCTGATCACTAATGATTGCTCGTGGTACTCCAAACCTGCAGAATATAGTTGATTTCAAGAATCCTGTAACAACTTGAGCATCATTAGTACGGGTGGCTTTAGCTTCCACCCATTTCGACACATAATCAACTGCTAATAAGATGTAAATATTGCCGAAAGAACTCGGAAAAGGTCCCATAAAGTCCATGCCCCACACATCAAATATTTCACAAACAAGCACAGGCATTTGTGGCATTTCATCACGTCGAGAAATATTTCCACTCATTTGGCATTTATCACAATTCTTACAAAATGAATAAGCATCTTTATGCAAGGTTAGCCAAAAGAAACCACAATCAAGTACTTTACGAGCAGTACGTTTAGGCCCAAAATGTCCACCACATGCATATGAGTGACAATGTAAAAGAATACTACCTTGCTCATCATCAGGGATGCAACGTCGAATAATCTGGTCAGAACCAATCCTCCAAAGATACGGTTCATCCCAAATGTAATGCTTGCAATCACTTTTTAATTTTAATTTTTGAGCACGACTCAGTGTATGTGGAATATCTCCAGTGGTCATAAAATTTACGATGTCCGCATACCAAGGATTCGAGTCCGACTTACCTGAATTCTGTTCTGGCAGGGGGTTCTGTTTGGCCAAACGGAACCCTGTCGCAGTGTACAAATGTTCTTCGGGAAATGCCTCGGGAATGGGAATATCATCCTCGGGCCTGATTAAACCGCTCAAATGATCAGCAACATGATTTTCTGTACCCTTCTTGTCTCTGATCTCAAAGTCAAATTCCTGCAACAATAAAACCCAATGGATTAATCGAGGTTTAGAATCCTTCTTAGTAAACAAGTATTTTAGTGCAGAATGATCAGTATAAATGATGATTTTAGAGCCAAGTAAATAAGATATGAATTTATCCAAAGCAAAGACAATGGCCAGCAACTCCTTCTCAGTGGTGGTGTAATTGCTTTGTGCAGGATTCAAAATTTTTTATGCGTAATGAATCACATGGATCTCCTTCCCTGCTTTCTGTCCCAAGACTGCACCAACCACATAATCACTTGCATCACACATCAACTCAAATGGAAGATCCCAATTGGGTGGTTGCATGATTGGTGCTGAGATTAACTTGTTCTTCAATACTTTATAAGAAGTCTTGCACTCTTCATTCATCTCAAAAGGGACATCATATTGGAGAAGTTTCGTCAAAGGTTGAGCAATCTTTGCAAAATCTTTGATGAATCTCCGATAAAATCCCGCATGACCCAAGAAACCACGAACCTCACGAACATTAGAAGGATATGGAAGCTTTTCTATGGTCTCCACCTTGGCTTTGTCCACTTGAACTCCCTTCTCAGAGATCACGTGTCCCAATACTATGCCATCCTTCACCATGAAGTGACACTTTTCAAAGTTAAGAACAAGGTTCCTCTTCACACAACGAATTAAGACTTGTTCTAGACGACTTAAACACACATCATATGAGTCACCATAGACGCTGAAATCATCCATAAACACCTCGATGCTTGTCTCAATCAAATCAGAGAAAATACTCATCATACAACGCTGGAATGTGCCTGGGGCGTTGCATAAACCAAAGGGCATTCTTCTGTAAGAATAAGTGCCGAAGGGACAAGTAAATGTGGTCTTCTCCTGGTCCTCGGGGTTCACACAAATCTGAAAATAGCCGCTGTACCCATCCAAAAAACAGAAGAAACTATTTCCCGCAAGTCTTTCCAACATCTGATCGATGAAAGGAAGCGGAAAGTGATCCTTGCGAGTGGCGGCATTTAACTTCCTGTAATCAATGCACATTCTCTATCCAGTAACCAGCCTTGTAGTCACCATCTCTCCCTTGTCATTTTTCACTACTTACAAACCCGATTTTTTAGGTACCACATGAACAGGACTCACCCACTTGCTGTCAGAAATGGGGTATATGATCCCAAGTGAGAGTAGTTTCAATATTTCCTTGAAGACCGCCTCTCTCATGTTGGGATTGAGCTTCCTCTGCACTTCCCTAGTTGGTTTGGCATTGTCCTCCAACAAGATGTGGTGCATACAAATGTCTGGGCTGATTCCCGTAATGTCCGCCAGTGTCCATCCTATGGCCTTCTTGTATCTTTTTAGCAAGGCAAGTAATCTCTCTTCTTGAGATGTGGATAACTCCGTGCTAACTATTACTGGAAGAGTATCATTGTCACCGAGATAAATATATTTCAGATTCGGGGGTAAAGGCTTTAACTCCAAAATTGGGGCTTTTACGTCTGATGGTACTGGTCTGCCAGACGGGTCCTGTTTGGCCAAACGGGACCCTCCCTGCACTTCAGAATTTTTTCGAACTTCCATACTTGACCCGGATGAGTTGATTTTTTTGGGGTCTATATCAGTACTAAACACCCCTTCCTGAGAGTATATTGAGGACAGCCACTCACTGATCTCCTTGTCGCTCAATCCTTGAATATTTAATTCTGTCAATCCCGATGGCAATTGAATTCCATTTCTTTCCTGCAAAATTTCAGTCTCAAGATGTTCTTGGACAAGAGGTTCAATGAGATCAATGGAAAATACATTCTCAGCATCAATTGGCTTTTTCATGGCCTCATCAATACTAAAAGTATACTTTTCACCATAATAATCCAGACAAATTGTACCATTTCCCACATTAATGATAGTATTAGCAGTTCTCAAGAAAGGATGACCCAACAAAACTCCTGTTGTTCCCTGACCACTAGAATGATTCATTTTTACCACATAAAAATCTGCGGGATACACAAAATTATTGACTCTCATGAGTACATTCTCCAACAATCCTTCTGGAAAATACAAGATCGATCGGCCAACTGAATCACTACTCTAGTGTTAACCATTTCTGCTCCATTTAAAGTTTGATATACAGATAATGGCATCACATTTATAGAGGCTCCTAAATCACACATTGTAGCATCAATCTTCTTATCTCCAATATAACAAGGTAGGGAAAACATACCTGGGTCCTTGCACTTGGGTGGCAATTTCTTTTGAATTACTGCAGACACCGATTCACCCATTATTATTTTGCTCGAATCCTTTGGCTTCCCTGCAATGAAATCTTTCAAGAATTTGCTAACTGGTGGCAACTTTATGGCCTGCAAGAAAGGAAGATTAATATCCATTTTTCCAAAAATCGATATAAAATCCAAAGGTTCTTCCTTTTTCTTTTCTAACCTACGAGGGAAAGGAGGCAAAATTTTAAGTGAAGGATCATGTAAACTCAACCTCTTACCTACCTCAGGTGTTACCTCGGATTTACCTTTATCTTGGACCTCAGCATGCTCAGGATTCTCAGAGTTTGTAGTCGCCTTTTTCCTCCATTACCTGATTCTGAATTTCTGCCGCAGGGTTCCGTTTGGCCAAACTGAACCCTCCGTCAGTGAACTGGTTTGCATCTTTATTCGCGGATTTTGACGGCGGCGCACCAACTATCTTTCCACTTCTGAGTGTTACCTGATTTGCCGTCTCATGGGGGTTCACTTGGACCTGGGAGGGCAATCCTCCGGGTTGCTTCATCCTGAGTTCATTCAGAGAATTTGATAGCTGGGTGATTTGCCGAGTATGCTCTTCCAATGTTGATTCAGTCTTCTTTGATTGCTTCATCATCATGTCCATCAACATGTCCATCTTTTCATTCAGAGATTTATCGTGACCTCCTTGTTGAGGCTGGGAAAAACTGGAGCTTCTCGTTGCATCGGTGGAACATAGGGTCGTTGGTAATGCTGAGGCTGCTGCGGAGGGGGACCTTGTTCTCTCCACTGGAAGTTAGGGTGATCCCTATACCTTGGATTGAAATTTTGGGGATATGGTCCTTTTTGCTGTCTCTTATTGAAATTTCCCATAGCATTTGCTTGAATAGGTATCTCTCCCATGGTGAGAATGCACTGCGACGTCGTATGGTTGACTGCTCCACACGTATCGCAAGGCCCTTCTTGTACAGACGCAACCTTGTCAACGACCTTGGAAAGCATTTTCTCCATTCTTTCCATCCTTTCCTTGATCTCATCCTTTTCGGAAGTGGATGTCTGTGCCACCTTTTTCAAGCTTCGTACCTCCTGTTGATCATACTTCTTTTTAGAATTCACCAACCTCTTGATAATCTCTCTAGCTTCATTCACCCGAAGGTGAGAAAATCCACCACTACTAGAAGAGTTCACCAAGTCTTTGTTGCTGGATGTCATCCCTTGATAGAAACATTGAAGCAACTGGCCTTCCGTCATTCTGTGATTAGGGCAACTGTCTACCAATTTCCTGAGCCTCAGCCAAAACATACTCAATGGCTCATCATATTCTTGCTTGATGCTTGTGATCTCCTTCTTCAAGGCATCCGTTCTTGTGGCCGGAAAGTAGTTCTCCAAGAACAATATCTTCAATTCTGCCCATGTCGCAATGGAGTTGGGGGGCAAGCTCGAAAACCACTGATTTGCTGCTCCTGTCAAACTGAATGGGAATGCCACCAATTTGAATTGATCTTCCGTTACGGAGGATGGCCTCTTCTGAACCTTACAAATCTTGATAAATTCGCTCAGAAAATTATAAGGGTATTCAGTGCTTCTCCCGTGGAACTTGGGAAGTACATTCAGGAACGCCAGCTTGATTTCAATCTGATTTTCGGTCTCTGGCAATTGAATGGGAGTGGGGGGGTCATCTTCACTATGACCGGTAAGTTCCCACATGTATGGGTTGTTTGGGTTCTGCCCAGGAATCAGATTTTGGTCAGCTCCGTCCATCTCGATGTCCGTTCCCGAATCAGAAGTAGTTGCTGAAATCGCGATGGGTTTGGTTTGGCCAAACCGAAGGGTCTCGGCAGAAATTGTTTTTCGCTCTTTTGTTCGCTTTCTGTTCTGCTTGGCTGTCTTCTCAACTTCCGGATCGAATATTAAATTCGGCCTGGATGATCTACTCATAAACCAAGCACACTAACACACAGATTAGTAGAAAAAAAGATTAAAAATAATTGACTTACTATTCCCCGGCAGCGGCGCCAATTTGGTGAGCGTCGTTTTACTCGCCAAATAACCTGAAAATTCAGATTAATATTAATTAGTACAATGATAAGCAGGGTCGATCCCACAGGGAGCAAAAGCAATAATCATTAATTATTTTTCCTACTAATTTTTGAAAACCTTTTTTTTGGTGATGCCACCACGCCTTAAATGTAATGATTTTATTAACTATAAAATGCAAATGAAGACTTAAACTTATGAGAAATAAATATACGAATGAATGATATCGGCTAAGAATAACTCATGCTAGTTATTATTGATCATAGGCGCAATGATGAATTAATTCCTACACATCTACTGGTTATAGGGAAGTAGGTACGCTTAACCCCCCAATTCTTTCTTACTTTATCGACAGTCAACTAATTATGATTAATTAACTGTTTCCCTTACCAAAATGTTCCCAGAAAGTATTCGCTAAACCATAACACATTTTGATAGCATTAAGTATTAAAAGAACCCGATATAGCAATTACCAAAGTAAAAGCAAATAGTAACGCACACTCAATTATCCCCTATCTTGCTATTATAGTCTTAGCTAGTTAGCTATTTTTCACAAGACTATGCTACTTACTAATCCCATCCAACAATTACGTATTGGCGGAAATTAGATAGCAGTATTCTAAAAACATTTAAGTTGATCAGGCCTAAACATATTAGAAATAAATTCAACCAAGGATAATCAAGAACATGCAAGAATCAATTATAATGCAATTAGGCCTCACGATTTATAAACTAACATTTGTTATTCTTTGCCGATATATGAATTAGCTACTCATGATAATTATACTAAACAAATATATATAATAATATATAAACATGATTAAATGAATAGGAAAGAAGTAATTAAAGAAAATAAAACCACATGCTTGCACTAGTACTGTATCCACGTCTGACTGGGGAAGTAACAAACAGAGAGAAGAAAACAAAACCAATGTTAAAGTTGCTCCCCAAACTCTCTTTCGTCCAAAGCCAAAAGGAAAAAGAAAAAGAAAATATGTTTGACTTTTTTTTTCTCCACTAAAAACTATATCCCCCTGTGACGTGCTCACCAAATTAATACCAAAGAAAAACCTCCTTCCTTTGTCTTCATGCACACCAATTTATAGGCTGCCATTACAAAATAATGTCCATATTGGACCCTTTCTTCCCAAAATTAAATTCTGATCCAATCTTCACATTATCTTCAAGAATATTTCCAAGAATATCAGTCCAATCTCCAAATTAATTGCTACGATTCTGATCTTCATTTGATTGCGATAATTGCCCGATTCTCCGTACTCTCCTCCAAATTCCTCTCGAGCCCAAAAACTGTGATCTGTTACAAATAAAACATTTAAAGTGCACATTAATCACGTAAAATCACTGTTAATCACAATAAAATAAACAACATAATTATCACACATCAAACCAATCCCAACTACCTTGCACGCAACACCATTTTCCGTAGTAATGATGCCTTCAGCTTGCTCATAAGTTGAGAAATAATCTCTCCTTGGGCATATATGGTAAGATGCCCCAGAATCAAGAAACCACGCATTAGGATGATTATTTTGCCCAGTAGCAGCTAGAGCAAAATCATCTTCAGAACTGAAATCCCCTTCAGCCACAGCAGCAGTACCAGATGTACTCCCAGATTTACAAGCCTTCTTCGGACACTCCTTTTTCCAATACCCCTTCTCCTTACAGTAGTTACAAACATCATTGGCCTTGGGACCCTTTGAAGATGACTTCTTGCCCTTCTTCTTACTGCCGGTTCCCTTTCCCTTTGTGTTTCCGTCACTAGCAAACAAGCCAGAGGCCTGACTTTCTGTACCTGTACCGTTTGCCTTATGTCGCAACTCTCTACTATGGGGAGAGGATCTAACTTCCTCCAGAGACACGGAATCTTTACCAACAATAAATGACTGAACAAAATTCTCATACGAAAGCGGCAAAGACACTAGCAAAATCAAAGCAGCATCTTCATCTTCAATTTTCACATCTATATTTCGCAATTCTAATAACAAAGTATTCAATTGCTCTAGATGGTCTCTGAGTTGCGTACCTTCCTGCATTCGGAGACCGAAGAGGCGTTGTTTCAGAAGCAGCTTGTTGGTTAGAGATTTCGTCATATACAAACTCTCCAACTTCAGCCACAGTTGTGCAGCAGTCTCCTGATCTGAGACCTCAGTGATGATTTCGTCCGCGAGACACAGCATAATCGTCGAGTGTACCTTTTCTTCCAGACCCACCACATCGCCAGAACTGCTCGCTAAATCCTTCGTCAGAGAGTCCACAAACCTTGCTGTTTCAGCAAAGCTCGCATCTTGATCTGCCATAAACTGAAACTGTTTCTCCCAGTAAACTTGTCGATCTTCACGTTCAACCCGGACATCTTTCTCCCCGGTCAGCCCCGCTCTGATACCAGTTTGTTGTGCGGAATGGAGAAAGAACAGAAAATATGAACGAAAATAACAAGACACAAGATTTACGTGGTTCACTAATTTGGCTACATCCACGGGAGACGGATTCACTGTATCAGAATTAATGTTTACAGAGAGAAGAGAGACACTTTATATGCTGTCTCCACTAAACCCTAACAAACTGGGCCAAAACACAATTCGGCCCAAATCAATAGCAGTCCAATAAAGAGACAAGCTATACCGTCGGACCGGGGGCGACTCCGTCCCCCCTGGACCCCCAGGCCAGGGTGCGCTCCGCCCCCCTGGACCCCCCGACTCGCTGACCGGGCAGCGAGATCCCCGTACTAACCTGTCGAAGCGGCTAATACATATTCAAGGCATACCAACACAAATAATAGTTATATTATGTTAATATAAATATTTATTATTTTATTATATAAAAAATAATTTACTATTTTATTATATAAATAAAAATTATATTATTTTATATAAATATTTCTATTTTATATATCGTGATTGAGCTATACTTTATATATATTATCAAAAAAAAATTACAATATAATGATTATTTTTTCAATAAAAATATTATGATATTATTTTTTGAGTTGAATATGAGTCGAATTTAAATAAAACTATAATCTTCATATGAATTGGTTTTTTAAGTAAAAAAAATCATATTACTTTTAATTTTTTACTTTGAAGAGTAGTTATATTTTTTTTATACAAATACTATTATTTAATTAGTCTATAATATAAATAGTAATAAATTATTTAGTAATATATTCTCTAACTTAAATAAATTTAAGATAAAAAATTAATATTATACGTGAAAAAAATAATAAAATAAATTTACTTGATATTAATAAAATTAATAGTATTTTTATTTATAAAAATATTATTATTTCATAATGTATTCTGTAATAATAATTACAATATTTTATTTAAAATATATTATTTTATTATATAAATAATTTAATTTATTATTTTGATTGATTAATTTAGTTGCCCATTTTAAAAGTAGTTTACTTGTTGAACATATATATGACCACGAGTTTTTAAACTACAGTGTATTAGAAATCAAAGTTTGTTTCCTCTTCTTGAACCAAACAGATACAAAGGGAACGGAGTAGAAGTTGATTCCCTTTCTATTGCTTAACCAGTTTGAAAAATCCGATATCATTCCTTTCCTTTCTTTTTCCTTTCCTTTTTCTGATTCCATTTCCTTTCCGCTACTTGAACCAAACGGCCCCTTAATATTACTATCTTTTTATTGATCTCTACCGTGGCTCTCTCGAAACTCTTCCTCTTACTTTGGTCTTTCCTTTTCTTCTTTGATCTATTATTTATCAGTTTCTCATCATCATCTATTAAAAAAAAAAAAGTTTCTCATCATCAGTCGCTGGTCATATCAAATCGAAGTTCAATAAATTGGAAACAAAGCAGCATTACTGCGATTGTATGGATAATATTGATGTTTGGCTTATTGAAAACGATGCGGTTAGTGGCCGATTGCTTAAACTCAACGGTAGCTACTATTACTCCGTCCCAGCCGAATGTGCACACTTTTTGGTCAACTTTCTCAGGTCATGTTTGACCAACGATAACTTTAGTTACGTATATTAACGGTGTGTTAAAATTTGATATTTAGAAAATACAGCATGCAGAGAATCCAACAATATCTCACATGATGATATTGGTATCTATATACTAGTTGAAATTTATGGTCAAACGTGTCTTGAGAAAGTTGACCAAAAAGTGTGCAGATTCGACTGGGACGGAGGGAGTACAAAAAGTTTTTGTGGTTTTATGCGTATTTTAAGTTGTAGAGAAAAAATTGTACTTTTAGCTTTGTAGGTGGTGTTGATATGATTTATAGTCTGGGCTCAACATTTTCTTCTTCATATTGCTATTGAAAGTGCTTCATAATTCACTTTAGTCGTTCGGTTTCTAGAAACATGGGGTAAACATTTGCAATATAAAATACATTGCTACTGAAATATTTCATCTTAGATAATGTGTTTTTAAGTAGGGTTGGTTATGTTGACTAGCGTGTCTGGATGAGTCAGCTGTCCCAACCTAAAACTTATGGTCAAATGAATTGGGTTGGGTCAAATTTCCATATTATTGGGTCGGGTCGGGTTACAAATCGACCCAAATTTACCAAAATTATATTCCCTCTGTTTCACTAAGACTGACACACTGGATTTAGGCTCTTGGATTAATGTGAAGAAAATGAGAGGTTGAAATTGAGTGTAGAAAGTAAAAAGTAGAATTGGTGGATGAGATTGTAGAAATCTTGTCAAAAATGGAAAGTGTGTCATTTAAAAAAATTCCAATAAGGCAGGTGTGCCATTCTTAGTGAAACGGAGGGAGTAGTATTTTTTTTTATAGTTTATCCAAATAAAATGAATTATTTTTAAATATATGAATCCTTAAATAATAAATAATAAATAAAAATTTGTTTTTATATAATTTAAAGTAAGAATTATATTTAATTTAATTTAAAATTATTCACTTAATAAAGAAAAATACTTCATTCTACTTAGTTGGAATACTTTTATTATTTCAATTTAAAAAAATATAATTTTACTAAAGTTTATTTATATAATTATGAATATATATTTCATAATTTAATAAATATATTATCTATAATTAGTAGCAGTTTTAAAAAATATTATTTATATATATATATATATATATATATATTTTTCCCAATAATTTAAACTTGTTTGATTATGAAGTAAATTGAATTAACCACCAAGCTGATTATGTTCTTTCACGAAGGAGAATTTATGTTATTAATTAAAATGTTAAACTTTTTTTTGAAATAAATTAATGTAGGATAAATTGTATTAAACTAATTCTTTTTCATAAATATTTTTTCAAGAAAATGGGGAAAAATGCAAATGGGTTTAAATGGGTCGATTTGGGTCAACATCCGATACAACTTTTGACCCTACCCACTTGACCCAGCGTTAGTAAGGTGAGCGAAGAATATATTGGTTTCGTGGATGCGTTTTTGGAGCATGCTTTTAGTCGTGAGAAATAAATATTATGTTCTTGTCGTGATTATAGAAATCAAAATTGGACTGACAATAAGGACATGTTGAGACTCCATTTGTACAGTAGGGGGTTTGCAAAGATTATGTGGTGTGGACGTTTAATGGGGAAAAATCACCCCTAGAGGTGGTAGTTAGTAGTGAGGGAGAGTGTTTTGGATATGTAAAATTGGAAGACATGTGTGATGGGAGATTGTCGTCGTACCTCTCAAAGTTAATACTTTGAAGCCCTAATGCTTCCTATCTACAATTAAGTAGATAATAGCAAGTCGGGGTCGTCCACGAGAAGAGGGATCTTTTCAAGTGTTTAAACATATAGTGGAGAAAACATACTAGACATATACATATATAGATACATATAAAAGCACGTAAATGGGGGGGAGTTGGTTGGTTTTTTATCCTAAGTTATCAAATTGAAAGACAACAATTAGCAAAGTAAGAGAACTATGCTAATCGTGCAATACAACTAAAAAGATGATTAAAAATATAATTAACGGAGCCTTGGGGGCAATAGACTTCAACTTCGAAACTTTCTATAGCTCATTGATTCTTTCACTCATTCAATTACATTTATTGTCTATGGTGAATGCTATCACTTCTCATTCGAAGATCAACATTTGTTCCTCCTTCATACTAGTTTGCAAAGACAAACAACGACCATTTGCAAACCTCATTAATGATCACCCTATAAAAACGACATCATAGGGGTATTTCATCAATGGAATTTCACCCAAAGGACCATAGGGTTGATAACAACAAGCCTTCTACCAAAGGCATACTCATTTAACCAAACAAAGCATTTATTAGGTTAAACCTAGAACAAACAACATTAAAGGTTCAACCTTTCTTTGCATCTATGGGATAAATATGAGAACAATTCCCATTAACATACTCATCTAGCAAGAATTACCACACATTATACACAAGAATTTCTAAATCTATGCTTTTGGATTTCATGTCAAATGAGTTAAGAAATTTTCAACTTTCATAACACCCTAACACTTCAATCATACAAACATTTCATATACTCAAACAACCCATGGTATAAATGAGGCAAAACACAACATTAATGGCATAATAAATGCTCTCCAATAAATGTTCATAAATGAGCAAACATAGAATCTTACTACATAAGTTTGGAAGCTTCAATCAATTGCTCCCAAGAACTAGATTTAGCTACAAGAGTTCATACTAATTAATACTAACAAATCCAACATACTACAAGGGAATTTAAAGATGAAAAATGGTGAAAACTAGGGTTAGAAACAGTACCAAAGTGAAGAAAAGAAGAAGATGATGAATGAGAGGAAAGAGAGTGCTATTTATAGTACAAAAATGATAAGGTTAGATTTTGGCCACCTGTTGGTCGTGACTCGCGATGGGTTCGTCGTGACTCACGACGGGCGCCATACTTAACCTTGTTTTCTTTTCTTTTTCTTGTGGAAAACACTTATCTTCACAATGATTTCTCTCATTTTTCAAGTCTTCAACTCTTTGAAGAAAGTCTTCAAAGGCTTCTAAAATGGTTTTCGATGGCCTCCGGTCTTCAAGTCTTCATGTCTTCGAAGAAAGTTTTCAAAGTCTTCGAAAAGTGATCTTCAATGATCTCTGGTCTTCAAGCCTCCATGTTCTTCCTTTGTCACTTAAAATCCACTTAGAAGAGGTAATAGAGCGTAAAGTTGCTCTTACCCCTCCTAAGAGAATTTCAAGGTAAAACACAAGCTCTTAGTAATAAAAGAGCACAAAAGTGACCCCAAAAAGTACTAAATTATGCACATAAAATGGACACATCAAACCTCCCCACACTTAAACCTTACTCGCCCTCGAGTAAGAAAAGATACAAGCATATGAAGGAAATGACATATCCACATCCTAACTACTATTCCCCCAAGTCAATACTTCACAAAACTCTCAATATCACACATCACAATGTTAAGGTCAATTGAGAAGTTTCCCACAATCCCCATTCCTAAATATACCCTAACCATATCAACCTATCAATTCATTGATATCCCTAGAACTTCTCCAAATTCTGAATTGACAATATCAATTCCAATGGTACAAGGTGAAGCTAAAGATATGTATAAGGTTCAAAACACATGCTCCACTTTATACCAATATATCAACCTAAAAACGGAGTATATTAATGATCAAGAGTTTCATAACTTACTTATTCTCCCCACTAAATTTCCAACTCTTAAGAGGTCCTCAAGATGTCAAGCTACCCAATCCGTCTGTATGGCATCCACAACCTTATGATTCCAACGCTGGCAAATGAGTGAACACATAGCATTTTTCAATTTCTCTCATTTTCTCTCATTTTTCCTAGGAGCCCTTTCGGGTTTTCATCCTAGCCACACGTCATGTTTCTTTGGATTACATCTCACATTTTTCCACACATTTAGCCTCTCATTTTTTCCTAGATCGCCCTCTCGGGTTTTCAACTTAGAGGGATTCTTTTTATTTATAATTTTTTTTCATTTTCCTTTTTTTTCAAAATTTTCAATTTTATCTTGATTCTCCAATCCAAAAAGTAGCAAAGGACTTTCCAAATGTTAAGGCTAAGAAACATATCAAAGCCAAAACCATCTAAGTACATCAAAATAAAAGCATCCCAAAACAAAAGGGAAAAATATCCAAAACAAAACAAAAGAATTATCCAAAAGTAGCAAGTCTAACAAAATATCTGCAACCCCAACCGTGCAATCAGTAGACTCCCCTCCCTACTCTTAGAACACTACATTGCCCTCAATGTAGACAATAGAGCAAAAGCGTACAAAGCGAAGTATGGAAAGAGTAAGGATATGAAGCTCTTAAATCACTAATGTGAGGAAGATATGCCACCACCAAAATAGCGCTGCTGATAACAAGCCATCCAATCCGTGCTCCTCTCCCTCCTAGCTCTCCGCCTCTCTGCTCCCGGATCAGGGCCTGAGACACCGCCTGCTTGGGACTGCATCTCATGGATACGAGCTAATAGGTGATCAATCTCCTCATCCATGTCGATCAAGCTCTGGGAGACAAACACGTTGTGCTCTAGTATCATGCTGTCTTGGCGGTGGAATCTATCCTGCATGATCTACATCATACGCTAATAGAAATTTGGTGGAGGCTGGGAGTAGTGTGGCACATTATCCTCATGCATAGGCTCGATCTCTGGTGGAGGCTGCGGGGAGTGCCACTGCTATCGCTTGGAGAATGGCAGGATGGTATCATCACACTGGACAGGGGCTGGACCAAGGTCGTGGAGCTCATGCCGGAAGTCCTCTCTGTATGATGAGTCAGGTGAAATTTCCAAATTTGCTAGAGGTGTATCAAATTCCAACTTCGTCTTGTTGGGCTTAGGAAGTGCCATGAATGTGACCTTCCTGGCGCCATATAACCAATGGAATACCCCCGTGGCTTGAGTGGCACTGAGCATCTCAAATCAGACCAACCTCTTTGTAGTGATGAGGTAGGAAGTGCGCCTCCCTAAGCGCGGAAAGTCAGCCGGTGGAACCAATCTCAAGTACTCCGCCAACAGGCCTATCATACCTCCAACCATAATCTTCCCCTTTGGCTTCCCCGCCACCTCTACAATCCTTTTCATCTACAGCTCAGCCCATAACCCATATCCCAGTCCCTCACTCGTCAAGTGCCATATGAAGTGAATGTCGTTGCCTGGCCTATTCTTTGGTTCCACCGAGCAAAGTACTATGTCAGCTAACAGTCGGTGCACATAACAGAGTGCGGGGTGGATGATGACACTGCTCTTGTTGTGGGAGTTCTTCGGCCTCACATTGATGACATTTGGAATTGCATGTCATTCTCATCGATCGTTCATGTGTATGTAGGTCCAACCTTGCCTGTATCTCTGCAGTGTCCCATCCAAACGCCTCCTTAACCTGCGAGAAAGTCATCTGTCGAGATATGTCATCCAAGTGGAAAGCGATGTACCTCTCGCATGGTTGATCATCTCTCATGCTGCATATCCTGCCCGTGGACAGGAACTCCAGTGTATATCGCCGGTAACAGGGGGCACTCCTGCTCATGAAACCCTCCATCCCCCTTTGGCGAGGAGGCATCGAACTGGCTGGGTGAGCCCAAGAGTATCCAATGTGGGCACGTCTACAAAAGTCATCTTCTTGAGATGACGGCTGGCCAGGGCTTTCTATCTCTCCGCATAGGACCATGTGATCCGGTTCAAACCCATGAACCTATCCGAATAAAGAGGTACATAGCTCAACTCCAGAGCCGGTGATGGAGGCGAAGGTGGAGCGGAGGTGCGCCCACCTCGTGGTGGAGCCCTGAGTCTCTTGGTAGAGGCCATATCTAAGAACCACAACAAACAAGTCAAACATACATGAATATACATATAGGAAATATTACAAAGTCATACTCAACCTTTATACTAATTTTTGCCAATCCTCACAAACCAAATCAAATCCACGCCAACTAGTTCAAGTACTAATCACAATTGTATATACAATCCATGTTATATTCAACATGCCCGTATTCTCAAGTCCATGAAGTTCTCACATAGTTGAATATCTAATATGCTATATCTCATAATCACAGTCATGCCTAACTAGTTTTAGCCACCATTAGTACATTCATAACATCAACATTCACGTCCCAAGGCTAAACTATCCTAAGCAAAATAACATTGCATTCAAATAACAACTATGTCTAATCAAGGGGCCAACATGCCTCATATCTAGTACAAGCCACAATCCATTCTCAACCAAAGCAACACTAATAGCACAATGCAAGCACAAAACCAACACGAACGAATCAACACACTCAAAGTGAGTATAATGTTATCCCACATCCGACCAAGCCGTAAACACAATATATTCACGCAATCCCCATCAAATCAAATCGCAAGCACCATATATTCAAAAGAATCTACAATATTCCAATAGTCAAAATTCCTAAGGCATCACAGAAAATGCACACAATATCCCACAAAATAGTTTATTCAACATAATCACAATTGAAGCTTAGGAGAGTAAAGAATTGTACCACTTAGATTCCTAGGATGAAAAAGGAACTAAGCCCACAAGCAATTTGAATATGAATTGCCAAAAATCTCAAAACCCCCAAATTCTAGAGTTTTGTGTTCTTCAACAAATTAGGGTGATTTGTGGTTAGAGATTGAGAAGATGGAATGGGGGTGTATTGAGTGGTGGCCTTAGGGTTTTGTTTAGGGTATATCGGTGGTCAGGTGGTGGCCGAAAGGCAGTGGCGCAGTTGAAGTGGCGGAGAAAGTGAAGGGAATAATGGAGATGGGGAAGAATTTCTATTTCTGCCCCTTTTTAAAACTGCTCTGGACTCCCATCGTGACTCGCAACGTGTTTGTTGCTACTCACAAAGTGTAGGTCAAAGGGCGCCTCAGGTCAAAATTCACGTCGTGACTCGTGACCACTTCGTCGCGACTCATGATGGTCCATCGCGACTTGCGATGAGACCATTGCGACTCGCAAAAAGTGGAGCCTGAGAGCTCCATTTTTCAGCCAAAATCCTAATCTGGTCGCGACTCGTGACCACACCATTGCGAATCTCAATGGTCCGTCGTGACTCGTGATGAGACCGCTGTGACTCACAAAAAGTGGAGCCTGAGAGCTCCATTTTTCAGCCAAAATCCTAATCTGGTCGTGACTCGCGACCACTTTGTCACGACTGGGGATGCTCAGTCATGACTCGCAACGCGGCATCGCGGCTCGCAAAAAGTGGAGGCTAAGGTTCAAAATTTCCACCAAAAATTTCTGAGCTCGTCATGACTCGCGATGAGGTGGTCGCGACTCGCGATGGGCTACCCACCTGGTACTTAGAAATTTTTTTTGATTTCAACTCTTGTCCAAGTTTTTCCCTTCTTGACTCCAAGAATTTATCCCTTCAAAATTCCAATGTCTTGGTTTCAAGTTGCTAAAAACAAACCGTGAAAAGCACAAAGCAAAACAATGAAACTAATGACAAAATTTAAAGCCAAATAACATCAACGGAAATTCACGAATGACAATCCAGATGATCAAAACCAAGTATTTTTAACCTCGTCGGCATGACTCACTCCCTTTTCTTAGAGCTTACTCACAAAATGAACCGAGATGATCGGTCTCCTTTCCTCGATCCGGGTCAAAACAATCGGGATTTGCTTCATCCCCCAACAAAACCTTCTTTAAGTACCTTAGGGTTTCTTCATGTTCCCTTAACATCTCCAACAACTCACCTTTTTGTTCCATGGTAATCTCAAGCACCTGAGCATTCGGGGGTTTCTCTCCTTCTCCAAGAGATGAACATTTAAGAGCTTTCGGTGGTGATTTGTAATCTTCCACCGAAGTCTTCTCAAGAGAAGGAGGGAGAAACACCTTTACTGGCTCACCCTCGGACACACAAAAAGTGTTGGATGCTGCGCTCCCAAGAGTACATTTGTCATTGTTGTTTCCCTTCAAGTTACTACTAGCAACATTTGAAATCAAATCATCACTCAAAACATCCTCTATGGCAACATTTAAGGAACTACCATCTCTGGGCTCAACTACATCTTGCTCTTCATAATCAATAACATGTATAGTTTGGCAAGAATGGTATCTACTAGGATGATCAATAGAATTACTAGTGTCAAATTCTACCTTCCGCCCCTTAAACTCCATGGTCAATGTTCCTTTATGCATATCAATTATGGTTCTTGAAGTCTTTAGAATTGGCCTTCCTAAAAGAATAGGTTTGGCACTACTGTCACCTCCTATTTCAAGAACATAAATATCTACGGGGAATGTCAAAGAATCCAATTTTCCCAACACATCCTTCACAATACCTTTCGGGTATGTGCTAAAGTGATCAGCTAGTTGGATAACCACCCCGGTTTTGTGCAAAATGCCTAGATTTAGACTGTTATACGAGGAATATGTGATCACATTGATTGAAGCACCTAAGTCTAAAATGGACTTGTTAACACATTTGCCTCCTATCTCACAAGGGATTGTAAACATTCTCGGATCATCACATTTGGGGGGTATTTCATCATTGAACACGGCGAAGACATATTCACTCTTTTCATTCTTTTTCTTACTTTTCAAATGTTGTTTCCTATTGACGGTACACAATTCTTTAAGGAATTTAGCATACCTAGGAACTTAATTTAGAGCAGTTAAGAGTGGAATATTTACCTCGTATCTATGAAAGACTTCGTAGATGTCCTTGTTGTCCTCCTTGGTCCTTCTATCCTTTAATCTCTCCCAAAATGGTGGTTCCAGCACACCCTCTTGATTTCTTGTGAGGTGGGGATGAGGTTTCGTGATTTGATCCCAGTCTTGGTACCCGCCTCTACTTCTTCTTCTTTGCTCCCTTTAGCCAACTCCTTGGCCTTCTTCTCATGGTCTTCTTCTTTCTCAACCTTCCACTCAACAACAACCCTTTCTTGGGGCTTCTTCACTTCCCTTCCACCTCTCAATGAGATTGCACTCACATTTTGTTGAGGGTTGATCTCCGGTTGGGAGGGAAGTTTGCCTTTTTCTCTGGCCTCCATCCGGTTCACCACTTGAGTTATTTGGCTCACTTGGATTTCCAAGTTCTTGATACTCTATTGGCTTCATCTTGGAATTTTTTCCCTTTTTCCGCACACATGCTCAACTGGTGGATGGCTTGCATCACCCCATCCTTTGTAAACCCCGAGCTTTCCCCTTGGTCTTGGGGCTTGTCTTAGAGCCTTTGAAATTGTTATTGAGTTGGCCTATATTTTTGTTGAGGAGGTTGATACGGTTGAGGGTTTTGGCTTCCTTGAGGGTTTCCATATCAGAGGTTTGGGTTATCATGATTTCCTGAATTGTACGGCCAGTTTTGGTACCCTTGATAACCTTGGTAGCCTTAGTGACCTCAGAAGCCTTGCCCGCCTTGATATCGTTGGTTGCCTTGATTTCCTTGATACCCCATGACACTCAGCTCCTCAACATAGTCCTCTTGCAAAGTAGGGCAAGTGTTTGTAGGATGCGCCAAGTAACAAATTTCACATGATTTAACATGTGGTGTATTTCTGGTCTTCATCATCAATGATTTTACCATTGATGCAAGGGCCGAGACTTGGTCCTTAAGCTTCCCACTATTGGAAGAGTCACCTGCGGGCATTGGATTTCTCCTTCTGAAATTGGCCCTTGAGCTAAAATTCCTTGATTCTTCTGCTAGCTCCTCATACAATTGCATAGCCTTGGATGACGTCTTGTTCCCATGGGTGCCACCACAAGAACTCCTCACAACCTTTGGTCCTCATCAAGAAGACCATTGTAGAAGTAATAGACCAAATTCCCCTCTGAATAACCATGGTGAGGACAGCTTGCAAGAAGCTTCTTGAATCTTTACCAATAGTCCAAGAGAGATTCTTCATGCCATTGGAGGATTTTACTTATATCCTTCAAGGCGACGAATCTTAAGGCCGGGAAATATTTGGCTAGAAACTTTGTTTTCATATCAAGCCAACTCTTGATGCTCTTGGGCGGTAGGTAGTGGAGCCAATCTCTTGCACCATCCCTTAGTGTGAACGGGAATGCCTTCAACTTAGAGAAGTCTTCATCCACTCCATGGGGGACGGTACCACCACACAAAAAGTGAAATTTAATTAGGTGTTTGTTGGCATTCTCCCCTTGCCTACCAAGAAAGATGGATAACATGTTTATGAACCCGGTCTTTAGCTCGAAGTGCCCATTTGGTCCAACCAAGGGATACTCAATGCAAATTGTTTATTGATCAAGGTTGGGGGGATGTCTCTTAACAATGCTTACCCCAAAGGAATCTCCCTTCCTTGGAGAGGAGGAGCTCGCCCTTGGAGAGGAGGAGCTCGCCCTTGGAGAGGAGGATGATGAGGTCCTCATCCTGGATGCTTATCTTTGTGCTCATGTTGATGCTCTATAGAATTATAATTATCCACAAAATGGTCACTAGGAGGGGTGTTATTCACACTTTCCAAAGAAAGTCTCATTGCCCATCTCAAATTCAACTCTAACTCGAGGTCGTAGTGTAGGGGTTCTTGTGAAGAGGATCGCGTACGAACCATACACCAAGAACTCGAACAATACGTCTCCAAGCCAAGAAAAACTGGCAACTCAACTAAGGAATCAAAATAAAAGCAAACTAACAAATATTTACAACTAGCACATAATCACACATAATATGCCTAAACACTTAAAAATAAATGCCTCTTCCCCGGCAGCGGTGCCAAAATTTGGGAGGTCGTCGCCGTACCTCTCAAAGTTAATAATTTTTAAGCCCTAAGACTTCCTATCTACAATTAAGTAGATAATAGCAAGTCGGGGTCGTCCACGAGAACATGGATCATTTCAAGTGTTTAAACATATAGCGGAGAAAACATACCAGGATTATACATATATAGATACATATAAAAGCATGTAAATGGGAGGGGGAGGTTGGTTGGTTGGTATTTGATCCTAAGTTATCAAATTGAAAGACAACAATTAGCAAAGCAAGAAAACTATGCTAATCATGCAATACAACTAAAGAGATGATTAAAATGATAATTAACGGAGCCCTGGGGTAATCGACTTCCACTTTCAAACTTCCTATAGCTCATTGATTCATTCACTCATTCAATTACATTTATTTTCTATGGGTAAGGCTATCACTTCTCATTCGAAGATCAACATTTGTTCCTCCTTAATAATAGTTTGCAAAGACAAACAACGACCATTTGCAAACCTCATTAATGATCACCCTAGACAAACAACATCATAGGGGTATTTCATCAATGGCATTTTACCCAAAGGACCATAGGTTTGATAACAACAAGCCTTCTAACAAAGACATAGTCATTTAACCAAACAAAACATTTATTAGGTTAAAACTAGAACAAACAACATTGAAGGTTCAACCTTTCTTTGCATCTATGGGATAAATATGAGAAAAATCCACATTAACATACTCATCTAGCAAGAATTACCACACATTATACACAAGAAGTTCTAAATCCATGCTTTTGGATTTCATGTCAAATGAGGTAAGAAATTTGCAACTTTCCTAACACCCTAACACTTCAATCATACAAACATTTTATATACTCAAACGACATTAATGGCATAATAAATGTTCTCCAATAAATGCTCATAAATGAGCAAACATAGAATCTTACTACATAAGTTTGGAAGCTTCAATCAATTGCTCCCAAGAACTAGATTTAGCTACAAGTGTTCATACTAATTAATACTAACAAATCAAACATACTACAAGAGAATTTAAAGATGAAATATGGTGAAAACTAGGGTTAGAAACAGTACCAAATTTCAGAAAAACAAGAAGATGATGAATGAGAGAAAAGAGAGTGCTATTTATAGTACAAAAATGATAAGGTTAGGTTCGGGCCACCCGTTGGTCGTGACTCGCGACGGGCGCCTGAACGTAACCTTGTCTTCTTTTCTTTTTCTTGTGGTAAACGCTTATATTCACAATAATTCCTCTCATTTTTCAAGTCTTCAACTCTTTGAAGAAAGTCTTCAAAAATGGTCTTCGACGGCCTCCGGTCATCAAGTCTTCATGTCTTCGAAGTATGTTTTCAAAGTCTTCGAAAAGTGATCTTCAATGGCCTCCAGTCTTCAAGCCTCCATGTTCTTCCTTTGTCACACAAAATTCACTTAGAAGATGTAAAAGAGCGTAAAGTTGCTCTTACCCCTCCTAAGAGAATTTCATTGAGAAACACAAGCTCTTGGTAATAAAACAGCATAAAAGTGACCCCAAAAAGTACTAAATTAAGCACATAAAATGGACACATCATGTGAGGAGGTAGTTGATGAATTTAGAGGGAGGCCCGATGTTTTGGCCTACTTGTTAGCAGGGGCGGAACCAGAAATTTTTTTCAGGGGAGGCTGAAAAATTTTCGGCGTCCGGCATGCAGAGGCGTCCGGCGTCCGGCGTCCGGTTTATGTAAATTGATTTATTTTTCATCGATTCAAATTCAATTTAATAAAATATCCCTAATTGATAATTAACAAATGAAAATAAAAAGTTCATAAAATCATATTCATCTAAATTCAATTTAACAAATATCCCTAATTGATAATTCCATAAACCGATTATGACAAATTGACAATTTCATTGTCACATACAATTATACAAAATAAATCAAACAATTATAATTTCAACTAAATTTCAACTAAATTTCAACTAAATATGCAATTCAACTAAATCAATTTATGCAATTCAACTAAACTTCAACAATCATATATAATACAACCATATAAATTCAATTCAACATCCAATCTAAAAATCATGTTCACATTATACATATATTTAAGTTTTGAAGAAATAAATTAAAAAGACAAAAAATTATAAACCCTAAAATTAATAAATATTAGCAATTTAGCATATAAAGAGAAGAGAACTAGAGAAGACTTACCAGAGGCGGCGGGATGGCGGTGGTGGACGGCAGTGGCGCGGCGGCGGTGGCGCGGCGGCGGCGTGGCTGAGCGAGTGCCGAGTGAAGTGGCGCTGTGGTGGAATGAGGCAACGAGCTGCGGCTTGCTGTTCTTGTTCCCGCCTCCAGCTCAAGTATTTATATAGGATGATGGATGCTATTGGATTGGGCCGCTCAGTTTTCGGCCCAATCCATTTCCGATCTCTTTTTTTTTTCATATTACTTAGTAAAACGACGTCGTTTCACTAACGTGAAACGACGTCGTTTTACTACTTAGGTTATAAAAAATTAAAGCCAAACGAAACGACGTCGTTTCACTAACGTGAAACGACGTCGTTTTAGTGCGTACGACTGCAAAAAAAAGAAGGCCGCAGCGCGGCCTTCTTCTCCGGCGAGCAGGCGCTGCGCTCAGCCGGAGATGCGCTCGGCCGCGCCGGAGACGCGCTCCCGCCTCCTCCTAGCTCCGGCCGGCGACCGAGGTAGGGCTGGAGCCCTACCTCGCGTATCAATAGATCCGCCCCTGCTTGTTAGGTGAGAAGGATAGGCCATTCTATCCCAGCTGGAAGAAGAAAGACATGGTCATGTCATGTTTGATGGAGATGTTTAATTTTAAAGGTGTTGGTTCATAGAGCGATAATAGCATGAATAAATTGCTTAAGTTTTTGAATGAGAAGCTTCCTGTCGGTAATGGTTTTAACGGATAACATTTATGAGGCTAAGAGAATTTTTTGTCCAATGGGAATAGAGTATGAAAAGATACATGCTTTTCCAAACGATTGTGTCTTGTATATGGGTGACTTAAAGGATAAGATTGCTTTCCTTGTATGTAATCTGTCCTTTTATTAGAAAAGGAGAAATTTTATTGTCGATGGAGAACATGTCGTGTTGGTGAGGAGGCTGGTGCCCGCCAAATGTATTTGGTACTTCCTGATTATTCCAAAGAGCTTGGCATGGTACATGGATATGAGAGGTTCTAAAGATGATGATATGATTTGGCATCGGGCGAATACAAATCAATGGAAGAATTTTGATAAGATGTATCCGAAGTTTTCTTCCAAACCTAAAAATATGAGAATCACTTTGTGTACTGATGGTTTGAAGCGCTTGGCAATATATCCTCGAAACACAATTAATGGCCAGTTATGCGCGCCATTTACAACTCCCCCCTTACTTATGCATGAAGAGGAAAAGGTGTTGATGCCCATGATGATTTCTGGGCCCAACCAGCCTGGAAATGATATTGATACTTATCTTGCCCCTTTGACAGAAGATTTGAAAGTGTTATGGTCCACAGGAGCTTTAGTGTTTAATGGTTTTTGTGGAAAGAAGTTTACCTTGAAAGCTATGATTTTTTGTACCATAAATGATTTTTTGGCATATGGTAATCTTTCGGGTTATGTAGTGAAGGGCCACTAGGCTTGTCCCATTTGCGAGGATGAGATGGATTTCCATCATTTGAAAAATGGTGGTAGGAATATGTATTTGGGTTACCAAAAATTCATCATGTTGAAGCGCAAGTTGCGTGAAAATACGGTGGAATTTGTTGGCAGGAAGAAGAGTAAAAAGGCACCTAAACCATTGGCTGGTGTTTCATTCACAACAAGGTGAAGAAATTGAATGTCGTACTTGGTAAGAAGTTATCTAAGGTCTATGGGGCGGTAGAGGGACCGTGGAAGAAAAAGGTTGATTTTCTATGGTTTGCCTTACTGGAGAATTTAGAGGTTCAATTTTTTTTTGATGTCATGCATATTAAAAAGAATTTTTGTGAGAGTATAATTGGCACGCTACTTAACATTCCGAGGATGATGAAGAATATCCTAAATGCGAGAAAGGATTTGGTGGAGCTTGGCATTTAGTTGGATCCAAACGTACCTGCCTCCCATCCCTTAAAATTTGTTAGTTGCTGAGAAGAGAGTGGTGTGTGAGAGCATTCACGGCATGGAGGTACCATCCGGCTACTCTTCTAATGTTAGTCATTTTGGGAATGATGAATTGCATTTTAATGCTTTGAAATCGCACGATTGTCATGTCCTTATGCAATAACTTTGGCCTGTTGCGACCTGCGATTGTTTGGAAGAGGAAGTTATATTTTCAATTATGCGCATGTCTTTCTTCTTCAACTCGATTTGCAGGAAGAATATAAGCAAGCAACAGCTGGATGAACTGGAATGAGAGGCTGTTGAGAAGTACTTTCCCTCGTCATTCTTTGTCATCATGGTCGACCTCATGATACACTTGGTCAGGGAAATATGTATATGCGGTCCTATTGGGATGCATGTGATGTACCTTTTTGAGTGTCACATTGAAGGTTATGTTCATATTTGTAGTCGATCGGATGCTTGCATTGTACAGAGGTACGTCACTGAGGTGATCATCGAGTACTGTACTTTAAACTAGGTTGGAAAAAAATGGTTGGTGTTCCTGGTGGAGCGCATTGCGGTAGAAAGAATGGGACTCCACGGTCTAAGGGTACGCTTTATACACCCTTAAACACTGAATTCATGATAGCTCTCCTGCATGTTCTATGGAATAGTGGCGAGGCAACAATTTATGGTCAACAGCATGTGTCTAAGTTGGAAGAGATTCATCAAAACTGGCTATCGAATAAAATACAGGTAAAGCATTCTTCAAAGTTTGTTAACTGGTTTTACAAGTGTTGCAATGTAGACGACATGCCTAGCAATCTACATGTGTTTGCAAGGACACCAAAATACACCGTCAAATGATACCAATGTTATGACATCAATGACTTCAGTTTCTCAATGTGAAAGAAGGATGAGAAGAGCACGACGCAAAACAATGGTGTTTATATTGAACTGGAATTCACGTGACAGGCTAGCAAGAGAGACAAACATCATGTTGTTGTTGTGATGTCATATTATTGGGTAATTAAGGATATTTAGAAGTTGGATTATTTAGAGTTCAAAGTTGTGTTCAAGTGCCGGTGGTTGAACATCTTTTCGGTGTTGTGATGGAAAAACCTATGAGTTTTACATTGGTGGACTTACGAAGATGACAAGTTCATCTTAGCAGCCCAGGCACAACAGATTTTTATGTCAAAGACCCTTCCAATGAGCAGTTCGATGTTGTACATCATGGGAAGAATTTTTACTTTGAAGAGAAAATTGATTAGCCAATCACAATTGAAAGTCTAGAGTTTCCATTAGTCTTTCCTGGTTTGGAGATGTCGGGGGAGCAGTAGTAGGACGAGTTCTCATGGTGATGGACTGTGGGTCGATGAGACTGGTGAAATAGTGAGTAGAAACAATGTCTTGAAAAGGAAAAGACGGACAATTATTTCAAAGTGAATTAGATTTCCTCGCACTGTTTTGCATAATACCAAATGACTTATGTTGCGTACTTTTGTATAATGCCCTACAATGTATGTTATGTACGTTTTAAATTAAAGTATGATTATGATTTGTACATTTTTTGGATCGTTAATCATAAGTGAAAGGAATATGAAATGACAAAAAAAAAGGAATCAATTCTGTTTTATACATAGGCACCGGTATTTAAGTCAAATTACCAGTGCTAAAATGCAGATGAAGTGCTCTATCTTTTATATAGGCACCAGTAAATTTGACAATGACACCAGTAAATGTATTGGTCCTAAATTTGACAATGACACCAGTAAATGTATTGGTCCTAGGTACTTAGCCAAAAAAATAGGTTTTGCTCTCGGGTCCAAAAATTTAATTAAATGGGGATTTAAAGCAGCCTAAAGCAGCTGCGTTACAAACATATATACACTGGCATTTTCTTTATAGACACCAATATATATACCGATGCTAGGTACTTAGCCAAAAAAAGGTTTTGCTCTCGGGTCCAACAATTCAATTAAATGGGAATTTAAAGCAACCTAAAGTAGCTGCGTTATAAATATATCTACACCGGTATTTTCTTTATAGACACCGATATATATACCAGTGATAGGTACTTACCAAAAAAAGAGGTTTGCTCTCGGGTCCAACTATTTAATTAAATGGGGGATTTAAAGCAGTCTAAAGCAGCTGCGTTATAAACATATCTACACGGGTATTTTTGTTATAGGCACTAGTATATATGCCGGTGCTAGGTACTTAGTCAAAACAATATGGTTTTCCTCTCGGGTCCAACAATTTAATTAAATGGGGATTTAAAGCTGCCTAAAGCTGCTGCTTCAACGTATCATTGGCCCTAGTACATTATCCAAAATACTAATGTAAGTTGTTTATAGCATCTTTATGACTCATTTGAAATATACAACAAAACATTGCTTCCGTCTAAAGGAAGCACCTTTCTATCTCTCTCATAAAAAACACACAAAGGTCCGGCAATTGACCAACAACGGAGCAGATAGAAGAAGGTATATCACCTCTCCTTTATTAAATGTATTTGTATGATTCCTTTGGAATGTTTGTTCAAGCATATATGTGATTGTCCATAATTCATTTGGGCCGCATGTAAGGTGTTTGATAAAATGAATGAATCAGTTTTAGAGATAGGACCTAAACCCACTTTGAAAATGACACACCATGCATCCTCTTCATCTACACCAATTGGATCAACGTGCAAGTACTCGAATGATACTTTTGTGTCCGAGGAGGCAAGGGTCGTACAAGAAACATACAAAGTACGCTATCATCACCTAGAGAGTGGAATAGAGGCATCTCCTCCATTCGAAGAAACAACCTGCATCCTTGGAAGTGAAAAAACTATGCAAGACTCCCTGCATTCAACCTTAGTATCATAAGTGAGTTCTATGCAAACTTAAGGTGTGGCCCGACCAACGATGAGGTGTATTGTAGATGAAAAATTGTGCCACTTACACTGGAAGTAATAAATCACTTGTTCAGGTTTCCCAATGTTCCAAACAATGGAAGTGCCATCATTTTCCTCAAAAACTGACTCCTGGCCGACGACCCACAAGAATTCACAAAGCTCGCACTGCTCAGAAGTAAATTCATGCACCCAGCAAACGGCCCTAGAAGGTTTACACGGCCTATGCCTCTCTACTAATAGGGGATGCACTCCTAGCTGACGGCCCATGCCGACCGATGCAGATGCACACTCAGAAGGCCGAGGACCAAACCCTAACGGGTTGTTCGTGTTAGCCGGTACGACCCGTTCAAGAGCTGGCTAGCACAACCCATAACAAAGTGGGAGGTCTTCACCGTACCTCTCAAAGTTAATATTTATAAGCCCTAAATGCTTACTATCTACAACTAAGTAGATAGCGGCAAGTCGGGGTCATCCACGAAGAAGAGGGATTTTATTAAGCGTTTAAACATAAAAGGTTGCTATTAGGCAAGAAGTAGATATATATATATATATATATATATATATATATATGTATATACAAAGATAAAAGCGAGTAAATGAGGGGGGGGGGGGTTGGTTGGTTGGTTTTCCTAAATTATGAAAGTTAAAAGACAAGATAACTAGCAAATTCAACTAACTATACAAATCATCAAACAAACTAAGAAAAGGAGGTTTTAAAACTACAAAATCAAAGCCTTGGGGGCAATCGATATCCACTTCCAAACCTAATGTAGATCATTGAACTATTCACTCATCCTATCACATTTATTACCTATAGGAAATGCCAATAGAAGATCAACATTCATTCATTCTTAATAGTAATTTGCAAAGACAAACAACTATCATTTTCAAACCCCATTGATGATCACCCTAGACAAACAACGACCATAAGGGTATTTCATCAATGACATTATACACGAAGGACCATAGATTTGACAACGACAAGCCTTCTACCAAAGACATAGCCCTTTAACCAAACATAGCACTCATTAGGCTAAACCTAGAACAAACCACATTCAAGGTTCAACCTTTCATTTCATCTATAGGATAAATATGAGAAAAATCCACATTAACATACTTATCTAGCAAGAATCACAACACGTTATGCACAAGAAGTTCTAAGTTCATGTTCCTAGATTTTCATGAAAAGGAGCTAAGGAATTCGTCACTTTCCTAACACCTTAACACTTCAATCATACAAATACTTCCTATTCTCAAACAACACATGGCATTAATGAAGTAAAACATAGAATTAAGAGCACATGAATGCTAAATAACAAAGACTTCAAGAACGAGTGAAACAATCTATTCACTACTTCCACTACTTGTTGTGAAGATAAATCGTCCATCCTTCTTAGATATTAGTTTGCAAGAGTGAATTCGACATCTCTTGTCAAACCTCACCAATGACTCCCTTAGGCGAAATACGACTAAAAGTATCCCATTGATGGCATTGAGCATGAAGGATCAACAAGCTTGGCAAAACTTATAAGCACTACACTTTGTCTAAGCATTTAACTAATTCATGGATTTACACAAGATTAGTTAAGAATGATCGACATTCATAGACCTATCTCATTTGCTACCTAAAACAAGCATGACAATGAGTTCAACATCATCACATTCATCTAGCAATTATCAACACATCAACATCATTAAGAATCTCTAACTCATGCTCTTGGATTCCACATTAAAAGAGGAGAGAATTAGCTACTTTCTCCCAACCCTAACAAGTAATCATACAAGCAATTCATATACTCGAGCTTCCAACAACATCAATACCATTAACAATTCACATTCAAAACTCAATAAATGCACAATAGAAAAAACATTAAATAGATAGATATGGTTCTTACTACCTAGATTTGGAACCTTCAATCCATTGCTCCCAAGATAAAATAAACTAGATAATTAAAAGACGTGATTAACCTACCAAAACTAAGAAAAGAAAAGAAGAGAAAAACTAGGGTTGGAACCCAGAAAAATCACAGGAAGAAGAGTATATCTGAAGAGGAGAGGATAAGGTGAATATTTATAGTACAAAAAAGCAAGAAAGATTTCTGGCCATACGTCCGTCGCGAGTTGTGACGGGTTCATCGCAAGTCGCGATGGTGTCCAGTTCCTACATCTTGATTAATTTCTTCTTTTTGTTTCATGTCCTCCTCTTCACTTCACCTTTCTTCAATTTTTCAAGTCTTCCAAAGCTCAAATACAAGTATTCAAATCTTCAATTCTTCAAAGGCATTCTTCAAAGTCTTCAAAGCCTTCAAACAAATTGCCTTGTCACACAAAATCCTCTAGAAAAGTAATAAAAGTATAAAAGTCGCTTTTAACTCTCCTTAGAGAATTTCAAGGCAAAATGCCACATTTAGAGAACAAAAGTGTACAAAAGTGAATCCTAAAAATTCTAATATAACTGTATAAAATGGGCAAATCAAACCTCCCCGCACTCGCCCTCGAGTAAGAAAAGATTCAAGCACACGAAGGAATTCATATGTCTAAATCCTAAACTAATATTCCCCCAATCAAAATCTCACAAAAACTATCAATATCGTAAATCCCAAAATCAAAGCTTAAATGAGAATTTTTCACACACACAACCCCAATTCCTAAATCTAACCAAACCTACCACTTATCAATTCACTACCCATAAAACGTTTCAAAGTCCCGAATTGATAATCCCAAAGTCCAATGACACAAAATGAAGTTAAAACCATATAGGAGGTTCAAGCACATACTTCACTTCATACCAATATATCAACCAAAATTCAATGACACAAAATGAAGTCAAAACCATCTAGGAGGTTAAAACACATACTTCACTCAGTGTCAATAAATCAACCAAAACGAAGTATAAAAGAATCAAGAATTTCATTACCATACTTCGTTTTTCAACCCACTAAGTTATCCAATCCCAAGAGATCTCAAGATGTTGAGCTACCCGATCCATCCATATGACAACCGCAACCTTATGACTCCAACAGCGGCAAATGAGTGAAATCATAGCATTTTTTGTTCTCTCTTTCTCTCATTTTGCCAAGGAGCCCTTTTGGTTTTTCATCATATCCACACATCATGGCTCACATCTCACATTTTTTCGCACATTTGGCCTCTCATTTTTTCCTACGTCACCCTTTCGGGTTTTCGACCTATCCGGGCCCCCAATGTTGCCTAAGTTGCCCTCTCGAGTTTTCAACTTAGTGGGTTTTCTTTTCTTTCCCCTTTTATTTCATTTTCTATTTTTTTCAAAATTTTCTATTTTTTTTTTCTTTCTTTTTCTCATGTTTTTCCAGTCAAAAGTAGTAAAAAGCATTCCAAATAATGCTAGCATACACGTGAGTTCTCTAACCCCTCCCCGCACTTAAAACATTACATTGCTCTCAATGTAAACATGTAAGGAAAGAATAATAAAACTCAAGGTAAGGGTAGAGTGACACCCATTTCTCCGTATAGCCGCCAGTGATATGGCGCAATCCATGTATTTGTATAGAATCGGTCCCAAAATTGGTTTCGGAGCCGAAAGGGGGAGCAAAAGTGTTGTAGAAGAACTCACCCCTCAAGAAAAATGTTGTCTCCTCGGCGTCGTTTGATCAAAACTAACACCACAAAGAACAATATCAAACTCACAAGTACATAAGGATTTGTAATACTAGGTTTAGCATCAAGATTTAATAACCATAGTATTCTCAAAGAACAACCAATCCATCATGCAATCACCACTATAAGATTTTCCAATTAAAATATCCAACATATATCGACACATATCCAAGCATCATTATAGAATATAGCAATTATAGTCACAATGATGTAGTCGACATACTACAATCAACAAAGATACTATAAAGATGCAAGAATTTTCATATGTCAATATATCTAAAATGGTGGAGGAATGAGTGGAGGTATGGTGGTTTTTGGGAGTATTTGGGAGTATTTGGTGGAGAAGAAGGAAGGATTATGCAGTGTTTAACCACAGTTGAAAAGTTGGTTTTTTCCATCGCGACTCCCGACGAAACTGGTCATGAATCGCGATACACCGTCTTGAGTCGCGACAGGTAGGGAGGGCTTGGATCTAACTAGTCTCAAGGATGAAAGATTTGGTCTTGAGGGGCTCAGGTCTAGCTGGGCTTAAGGATGAAAAATGAAGTCTCGAGGGGCGTTGGTCTCGAGGGGCTCGAGAGGCAAGTGGTTCTCGAGGGCTTAAAAGGCTTCACTGGTCTTGAGGGCTTCTGGCCTAGAGGACTCGAGGTCTCGAGAGGGTGATGTCTCGAGAGATGATGGACTTTAAGGTTCGGTTTATGTCGAGGGCTTGCGGCCTCGAGGACTAGTCTCGAGAGGGTAATGGACTTTTGGGTTCAGCTTGAGTCGAGGGCTTGCGGCCTCAAGGACTTCAGCTCAAGTCGAGGGCTTGCAGCCTCAAGGATTTCAGCATGAGTCGAAGGATTGTGGCCTCGAGAACTAGTCTCGAGAGGGTGATGAACTTTTGGGTTCAGCTCGAGTCGAGGGCTTGTGGTCTCGAGGACCCAAGGTCTCGAGGGGATGATTTCTCGAGGGGTGATGATCTTTCATGTTTGGCTCGAATTGAGGTCTCAAGGGGATGATGTCTCGAGGGATGTCTCGAGGACCCGTTGGTCACGACTCGCGACGGGCTCATCGCAACTCACAAAAAGTGGAGGCCAGGAGCTGAGTTTTAACACAAAATTCCTGATCCCATCGCGACTCAGAATGGTCCGTCGCGACTCGAGATGGTCCATCTTGAATTGCAATGGTTCGTCGCAACTCGCGACCACAGGATTTCCCAGCACTTAGAAAGAATTCAATCTTTTCTTACCGACATTCCAAGTTTTCTTCCCTTTCTCATGGATCACATTCCTTCATCTCCACCAATGCAATGCACTTCATTTTTCTACAAAATCACAGAAAAACACACCTTAAAAAGAACAAGACAAAATAACAAAAACTAAACAACAAAAACCAAACAACAAAAACCAAAATAAAGGCCGAGTTTATTTACGTCTACGGCACGAAAAAGCTCTGTATATTTAAGGTCGTCGGCACAACCCTAGTGTTATCCATATGGTGAAGGCTTGAGCCCCTTCACCATGAGTATCCAAAAGTAGAGAGGTGGGGGTACAAAACTTTCAAGAGGAAAGTTTTGTTAAGGTGAAGATGGTTTAAAAGGAGTTGGGTGGTTAGGAGGCTTGGGGTAGTCTTTTGGCTCCTCTCTTGGCTCCCTCAAAACTTCTGAAAATGGTGGAGTTGGTTCACTAGGTGGGAGAAGGGGTGAAAATGATAATGAATGTAGCACAATCACCTCTTCCTCCATTCTTTTATCCTTGACAACCAACTCCTTATCCCCTTCGAACTCAAGCTCATTTCCCATGGTGGCCTCACTCACTAAATCCTCGCATTCGATTTGGGATGGTGTATTTTCGAAATCACAAGCTTTCAGTCAGGCCAACACTTCTAACATACTCCCCACATGCCCCTCAATAGCCTCACAACTAGAGGAGAACCGAGTGTCCGTCTCCTCACTAGTAAAGTTAGTTGTTCAAGTTTGCTATTGTATTCATGACTTCCTCACGTGTCAAACTTGAACTTCCTTATTGGGCTTGGTTTTGGGGTATGGTATGAGGTGGTGATGGCCAACTATTTTGTTTGTATTGTTGGCTTTCCAGCTCATTCTCATACCACCAATTCGGATTACCACTCCATTCTGGATTGTAAGGATTGTGGTATAGATACCATTCTTGAGCTTCTTTCCCTTGAAAACCAACATCTCCTACCTCTTGGTAGCACTTTTCATAATACCCTTAGTTTTGGAAACCAAGGGTTCTTTCCCCTTCATAGTTCTTTTCCCACAACAAACACCAAGACTCGGTAGGATGGTCGGAATAACACATCCTACAAAACCTTGCTTGTTGAGCCTCTCTTCTCATCATGAGTTCCCTCGAGATGAGACGCTTCATTTTTTTTTAACTTTTCAAAAGTTCGGAATCATATTGCAAGGATTCTCGATAAAAATTCACCAAGAACTCAAAAAATACCTACTCCGAACAAAAACAACCACCAAGGAGTGGAAAATAAAACAACTAGCTAATATGCAACCAAATACACCTAAACACTTAAAAATAAATGTCTCTTCCCCGGCAGCGGTGCCAAAATTTGGGAGGTCGTCGACGTACCTATGAAAGTTAATATTTATAAGCCCTAAATGCTTACTATCTAGAACTAAGTAGATAGCGGCAAGTTGGGGTCATCCACGAAGAAGAGGGATTTTCTTAAGCATTTAAACATAAAAGGTTTCTATTAGGAAAAAAGTAGATATATGTACAAAGATGAAGCGAGTAAATGAGGGGGTTTGGTTGGTTGGTTTTCCTAAATTATGAAATTTTAAAAGACAAGATAAATAGTAAATTCAAGTCACTATGCTAATCATCAAACAAACTACGAAAAATGGGTTTTCAAACTACAAAAGTAAAGCCTTGGGGGAAATTGATATTCACTTCTAAACCTAATGTAGATCATTGAACCATTCACTCATCCTATCACATTTATTACCTATGGGTAATGCCAATAGAAGATCAACATTCATTCCTTCTTAATAGTAATTTGCAAAGACAAACAACCACCATTTACAAACCTCATCGATGATCACCCTAGACAAACGACCATAGGGGTATTTCATCAATGGTATTATACACGAATGACCATAGATTTGACAACGACAAGCCTTTTACCAAAGACATAGCCATTTAACCAAACATAGCACTCATTACGCTAAACCTAGAACAAACCACATTCAATGTTCAGCATTTCATTGAATCTATAGGATAAATATGAGAACAATCCACATTAACATACTTATCTACCAAGAATCACAACACGTTATGCACAAGAAGTTCTAAGTTCATGTCCCTAAGTTTTCATGCAAAGGAGCTAAGGAATTCATTACATTCCTAACACCCTAACACTTCAATCATACAAGCACTTCCTATTCTCAAACAACACATGGTATTAATGAAGTAAAGCATAGCATTAAGAACACATGAATGCTAAATAACAAAGGCTTCAAGAACGAGTGAAACAATCTATTCACTACTTCCACTAATTGTTGTGAAGATAAATCGTCCATCCTTCTTAGATAGTAGTTTGCAAGAGTGAATTCGACATCTCTTGTCAAACCTCACCAATGACTCCCTTAGCCGAAACACGACTAAAAGTATCTCATTGATGGCATTGAGCAAAAGGATCAGTAAGCTTCGCAACACTTGTAAACACTAGCGTTTCAATTTGGCCATATTTTTAGATCATTTTCTATTCTCCAAGAGTAGGGTAGAGAGAGAAAGGGAATAACTCTTCTCTCTAATTTTATTTTATCCCTATTTTTGCCAAGGGCATTAGATCCAATGAAATATATGGGTTCAATGCTTAGGAAGTAGTTAATTAGCTTGGGGCTTGTATTTGTATTCATGATTTGGTGTTTATTTTGGGAGACTCTTTAGATCTATCTATTTCTATGTGCTTATGAATATTATGTTGGCTTGTTCTTATGATTCTTGTTAATTGCATGATTGTCACACCGTGTTTGCATACACCTTAGTCTACTTTCATGTTGTCTCATCTATTGAAATCCCCCAGGGAGTGAAACCTAGATGTATGCGGGTAATGCTAGTCTGGAACCCTATAAGTGTCTGCATGTGGGTTTCCGAGTCAACGTTAACATCGACCATACACGAGTCCTAGCTGGCGAGTTGGCTGGAAAGTGTTATGCATAGAGATAGTGCTAGTAGCAAACTAGGGTTAGCATAATTTGCAACCTTAGAGCCATCGATAAGGTGCATATCCATTTACCTCTGTAGGCCTAAGGAGAAGCATTCGTTATGGAGTGCCCGAGACGTAATCGTACGGGGGAGAAATAGATTTGCACAGCAGCAGGGTCGTTGTTGCACTCCCCTAATTACGGAGGCAGTGCCGATGGAAGATTACAAAAGCACCCTATGTGATAGGTGTGGGGATGTTTTGACCATCGACCACACTATGTGTCATAAGCACTAGGATAGGTTTGTATGTTTTGAATGTGAGTGAGTCGAGGATTGAAACATATCACCGATCATGTTACGCACATATTCCCCAAGTGTTAGTTATAAATTGTTTAGTTCTCACATGTACGGATTAAGGACCCGGTCGTGGCTGTATATAGTTAACTTTTAGACACCTAGCTTCTCTGTAGATAGTCCCGGTCTTGCCACTATCTACCCTTCTAGGTAGGTTAGTAGTGGGAACGGGAGCAGAATATAAATATTTTGTCTTTGATATCACGTCCTCTCATGGGGTTTGATTGATTAGCTACTTTTATTTGACGACCCCGAGGGGGAGGCAGACCAAATCTCATATAGTAGCATTTCGAATGGTATCCCAATTTTTAGTATTATCAATGAAAATATTTAGATGAAGAAGAAGGTGAAATTTTGGATGAAGAGGATGGTAAAAGTTCATATAAAAAGGAACGTGAAAGTGGGTTAAAAATGACGATTGAAATGAATATATATGTAATAATGAAAGGTAATGATGAATCAAATGGAGACTTGTTAAAAATTCCACCTAGGAAAGTAAAGCGCACCCTTGGAAACCATTTACATTGTTGCACTCTAGGTGTTAATGTGCGAGTGACATGTAACCCATTTTTAAAAATTTTGACATGTGTTCCTATCCCACAACCTAAGTCAAACATAGTTCCTCCGTCCCAGCTATTTTGCACTATTTCCCTTTTGGGACGTCCCAGCTATTTTGCATTATTTCCCTTTTGGGACATCCCAGCTGTTTTTGCACTACTTCATTTCTTTCCATAAATGGGTTATTTTTATTATTTGTTTATTCAATTTGGGCCCAACTTCTGAATTCTTAACCCACAACTATAGCCCAAAATTATCCTATAACCCTTCCTAGTCTATTTTAAACCCAATCTGTCGTTAACCTAACCCTTTCCACCGAATTGAAATCTCTTCAACTACCCAACCACCTTTATTACTCTCTTCTCCCATTAAACAATGCATGTGACTCTGATTCTTCCCAACGTCTTTATTTGCATCGAGATTCTTCATCTCTCTGAAAATTTGTCTCCCTTCTTATCCCTTTAAGCCATTAGGGTTTTCTCACTCAATAATTTCTTCCCACCTATTCATATTCCCTCTCAGATTCTCTTCTTCTCTGAAATTGGTCTTCCCTTTCAAATCTTCCTCTTGTCTCACCTTTTAAATTTTTTCTAGGTTATGCAAAGAGGTCATTTTGTTGGTAATGGAAAGTGGTGGGTTTTGTTCGGAATGTTATGTCTCATATTCAGGTTCCTTATCTCGATCTGATAGCTTCTCTATAGGGGTGATGGTTCAGCCTTCAAAGGCCTTGACACCGGAGAAGAAGAATCCAAGGCGGCGCTGCTCAGCCTCCGGCATGGTGTTCAGACTTTCTGATCCTGTGGGTATGTAGGCGGCGTTACCACTGTAAAGTCGTACGCAGCCTCTATTTTGATTTCAGGGAACCAATTTCAGGTGGCGGTGCCCACCCGCCAGCATGGAGAACTAACTCCCGGTGGGTCTGTTGTTGGCGCCACCATCAGGAAACAAAAACCTGGCCTTGTGGCCTCTGTTTCCATATTCGGTCAGCCTTCACTTTGTGCGGCTGTGTGCTTAGAAGGAAAGAGTAGTGCTGAGCCCTGCGTTATCCCTTCTTTGGTGAAATGCAGTCGTTGTGAGGCTACTGTTGGTTCTAGAAATGATGACGAAGGGTTCTCTTCTATCCCTTTGATTCATGCACTTCTCTGGTATGCGAGATAGTCCAGTCTCCCTCGAAACACATGCCAGAAATGAAGCCTCTGAGTTTGGATCAGATCGATGCACCTTTTCATGTGGCTGAGATAGTGATATCGGGTTTGAAGGAGCTTCTTAGTCGGAATAGAGAAAGGGAAGAATAAAAAGTTAAGTCATGGGCTTCAACTTCATGTAATAAACTTGTGCTTGTATGATTATCGGTTTATGATTAATAAAATATCTTTTTTTTTTATTTCCATGTTCAATCACTGATTTTAGCTTCTTCTTTTTTTTGTCTTACAGAGCCAAAATGGCACCGATTGTGTTTTTTAAACATCCATAGGGGAGTCGTTCCTGTTTAATGTGATTGAGATCAGCTTTGGCTTAGTTGAATGTGCTTAATCTTTGTTCCAGGAAAATGGAACAATTTATTAGATGTTAAGCATTAGTAAATTATGAATGTGGATCACTGTTGAATAATTTACTGATGTTTGAGGATCTAATTCACTGATGGTATAGTTTTTTTTTGGCCAAAGATTTTTTTGATGCTTTGTAGTTTCATTATTTTTTTTTCTTCGGTTATTGATTCACGTTTGTTTTTTTTGGCAGATGCGGAACATGGGAGTTGAGAAAACATTAAAAAAAAGCAAGATCTCCCAGTTACAGCCCCTTGGACATGTTTCTAAACAAAAAAAATGAGTATATTGGTTCATGTTTGCGCCTTTTATCCTTGTTGTCTGATGGTTTGTTCTGGGTGGCTGAACCCCAGCACTTGTTCTGTGATTGTTCTTTTTCAAAGTGTGTTCTTGTTTGGCTTTTGACTTAAATGTTCTTATACTGTGTTTGTGTATGTTCTTGTTTGGCTTTCTACTTAAATGTTCTGTTGGCCTTGAATGTGGAAGAGTCTTGATATGCATTCACAAAGTGCATGATGCCTATGCATTCCCGTTCTCTCTAAGGCTTGGAAGGATATTATACATATATGAAAATAAAAACTTGCATTAGTTTGATTTGGGTTACAAAAAAACTTGTTTGTCACACCAAAAGAGACAATTTTTCAGGTTTCCAAAATGTCACCCTAGTCTAACCTTATCAGAATACTTAAATCCCCTATTGTTGCAGATGATATCCCAGGGCTTGCATCATGTCCCCCATTCCTTGAGTTTCATGAATTGTAATAAGGTGTTCCAGGCCTTCAAGAACTATTCCCTCATCAAAACTTAGCATCTTAGGTAGTTCTCCTCTCTTTCTGAGCGCATCCTTTGTCATGTGAGACAACTTATAATTGTTGCATCCCTCGACTCTTAAGATTTCTATCATTGAAGCTTGATGGGTGAGGAAAACTTTATTGAGTGTTGCTAGATCTTCTCTGTCATATGCATTGTACAATGTTGTAAGTAACACATCTAGTGTTGTTCTTGGGGTTTCATGTTGTAGAGACTATATAGAGTTAAACAAAACAAGGTCTAGTACATTAAGATCAGGTGATTTAGCTAGTTTACATACCAAGTTGATGTGAAACCCGTCGGAGTCAATTACTACCCGGAATTGAGGATCTAAATTCTTCATGTTTGCCTTGCAATTATCTTGTTGAATATAGATGTGCTTGCTCATGAATGATAGCCAACGTGCTTGTTTTGCTGGTATGATTTCATCTATAATTTTTGCACGTGTCACAAGTCTAGTGATCTTCTCCACAGGCTTAGTTTCCATAGTCCCCCTCGGACAATTAATGTTGGTTCTTTGTGCTTCAACCCTCTCAGTGAAAGGGAACACACCATACTTCCCATAAAAAATTAACACACCATCATGGTTGTAAATTGTCCTACTTAGAGCACACATAAACATAATTTTTGGAATGTGAGACTTGTGTTGGGTGGTTCATAAGGGCTCATGCTCACCTAATGCCAAATAATAACAGACAGTTGGCTTAGTCATGTAAAATCACTTCTCATCCATGTGAATTACACTGTCCATGGGATGGAATTGAAAGTTGGGTTGCAATTTAGATACATTTTCAACCTTTGTACCTTGTGTTGAAATGTTAATGCAGGGTTAACACTGCTTGTATGGCTTTTAATGACCTTTGCTGCCACAACTCGTTGTATTGTGCTCTTCCCTACCCTCATCCATGCACTTGTCCCCCTAATTGTTCTTTGTTCGGTGCAGGTATTGCTCTCAAGGCCTCAAGATAAATTTCCTTCTTGTTGTAGCCCGGATGGCCGGACATCCTGTTTCTAATGTCCAGCGGCTAACCCATTGAAAGTTAGAGCTTGATTTTTGACCAGATGTAACTGATGGTTCTTTGGCTGCATATGAACTTCGTCGCTGCCTCGATTCTCTTCCCCTAGAGTATCTTCCCGGTACTATTACTGTCCAACAGAAACTCAGGAATATGTTGCCTCTGATGGTTTGTCATATTCTTCTCCCCCCTTATATTTCTCAAATACCTGATGATAAAGGGAAGATCCGATAGTAGGAGAGCAATCAGTCTGCAAGGGCTTGGTAGGGATCAATGAATGCTGACATTCGACCTGAAGGTACGGAAAAAAAACTTGTCCTTTTGTTGCTAGGTTTTCTAGTTTGGATTATGACGGGGGGAATGGAATGTTGGTGAAAAGGTGATTGCGGATGAACATTTTCAGAGCAGATCTGTTTGCTTGTGGGATTTTTTAGAACCATATAAATGTATATATAGTGGGGTAGAAGTGTGGGGTTTGATGGTTGTAAATTCAAGTTTTTTTTACTGTTCATGTTCTTTGCTCTGAAATTTGGAGCCTGAATTTTTTTAAATCTACATGTGAAATCACAAGAATTTTTGGAGTTCCCTTCATTTTGACTGTGTTTGGATGAAAATAATTAAAACCCAACGAAAACAATTAATGGCCCAAATAATGGGCTAAGTCAGATTCAAAATAAAGGGAAAAAGAAAACAATTTCTGGATACCCCACTATGAAAGCATATAATAATATATTCTTAAAAATACTTCCAGTTTCTCACTCCACAGAAGTAGTTAGGACAGAGGGAGTAGGATCTAATTCATGAATGTTCATTATGACGACGGTCCCCAATGGTGACTAACAATTGATGTAAGTGTAATTTTAAACGGCGTGAAATGTACATGAATAGATGGTTGTTAAAGTCAAACTGTCATCCAGTAGAATTACATAGCCATCCAATGATTTACCATCCTCTTGACCTAATAATTTGATATGTGAACACATGAAAGATGGTTGCTCCGAGCAAAAAATTGTAAAGACTGTGCAATGGCACTATTAATGACCAGAATTGCACTAGTGTGTTCAACCTTGTCTTACTCTCTTCCTCTTCATGACTCCCTTTTCTCAGGGAAGCTCAACCTTGTAGTAGCAATGTGGCCTTTGGTCTAAGGTGGAGCTTTGGCTCTGACCCTCATCAATAGTCGAGAGAGATGAATGTGCGAGCTTGCTAAGGACTATTCTTTTTCTCTTACTTGATTTTTGCGGGTCGTTTTATATGCTCCTTGTGAGGGAAAATTTAGCCAAAATTTTCAAAACAAAAGTCATATTTTCAAAAAGAGTGGGTCTCCTGACAGGCGGCATGTCCATAAGCTTATGGACATGCCACTTATTTCTTACCTTATACACTGCATTTCTTAAATTACATAAAGAAATTAAAAATTTTGAAAATATTTTTATATCATATATTTTATATTTTCACCTTCAAGTACATATTATTACTTGTTTTAACTTATAAAATGCAATATTTAAATTTTTTCAAAAATTACAACATTTTAGAAAAATACCCTCGAGAACTGTCCATAAGCTTATGGAAATACCATCTTTCCGGATACTTTCACTTTCAAAAAATGGTTTTTCTAACGAGTGTCCATGGGCACTCGTTAACAACTCCAGATTCCATCGAAAACTGTATTATTAAATGTAAAAAGAGTTAATGATGCATGACATCCCTCCAAAACTTACACTCGTTAATGACATAATTAACTCTTTTTGCATTTAATAACAAAATTTTTTATGGAATCTGGAGTTGTTAACGAGTGTACTTGGGCACTCGTTAGAAAAACCGTTCAAACAAAGCATCACTTTAGCGCAGAGAAGTTACTTCAACCGTTTCAACTCGCTGCCACGTGCTCACCGTTTTCAGATATCAAGTGCAAGTTAGCAAAATATTGCATCTTCCCAAGAGTTGGCATAATCATTTGCCGATTATTCCTATTTTGCTTTTATTACCAAGTATCATCCTAAGTGTTAACTACCACACTCTTGTCTTTTGAACACACTTTTCCATCTTGACACTTCATTTTTGTCTTGCTCGTTGCTTCTTTTGCTTCTCCTTCGTGCTCGCTCTTCATTGACTTCGGGTATCCTTCTGCCTACTATTTTTTATTTCTTCTTATTTTCTTCAAAACGAGAGAATGGGCAGTGGCGAACCCAATGGCAACTAGCCTCTCTGAGATTCTGGTTGATAAATGCGCCTCTTCCGCAGATGTTTCAAGGTGATGGCGGTTGTAGACCTCCCTGAAGGGGAGGAAATTGACAGCTTTCACGACCACGATAGGCCATTTCCCCTAAAACCATGTTAAAATTAATATACATAAATTGCCATAGTATCTGCTTGCTGAGTAAGATGTCTGTCAATTATGTCTTCAACTGAAGTGACCATGTTTTTTTGTTGTAGGGATGCCTTATTTTCAGGTTAGAGTTGCACCCAAGTTTTCCACTGCCACCCTCTCTGGTATAGGTCGCTGCTGTTTATTTTTAGTTTTTTTAAATTTCGTTCCTAGTTTGTATGCTTCCTGTGCCTATGTTCCTTTTGTTTTAATCCGATGCTGACTTCTTTCTATACCTATCTGAATTCAGAGTGGACCTGTCTGAATTCTCCTGTCGTGGCCAACCATTGCCCTGTAACTCTTCTGCTCCCATTGTTCCTATGCAGGTTGTTCTTGAGGAGCCTGGGCCACTAGAGTGGAAGAGCTGGCATAGAGGATCTACTCTCGACGTCGTCCTTGAGACCCCGTTGCCACTTCCCGAGGTGAATCCTATTGGGAATATCCTCTCCATCGTGGTTCGAACTACTAGCCCCTTTCTCCAAATCTCAACAAATTCTCTTCTCAGGTGTACTCTGACTCAAGACCAATGAAGATCGTTGTTTCTCGAGTTGAATTTATGTCTCAAGTGGTCCCTCCATGACATCTTGAGGCGTGGTTTCGCGAGTAAGCGCTCAACGTGGCTGGCTTCTCCAGCAACTCTGACCACATCTCAGCAACTTTACGGGTAACTTACCTTGTTCTTTCTTGCCCTTTTTGTTTACTTGGTGACTTTTTCTTTTTTTAATCTTGTGGCTTCCATTACATGCACGATATTGGTGTTGTGAAAACGGAGTCTCGGTAGGTACGCGTTGATGTGCGTCCTTTCGCAAGAAAATTGCAGAAATTTCTGGGAACTTAGCCCGCTCTCGTACCCGGACAACCTCCGCAGAAGGTGATCTAGAGCTGGAGTGAGGGGTTTGATGTGCACCGTATTGCATGTGTTAACCAATGCATTCGTCATGATAATTGTCATGTTTTACTTGTTGGATTGCTAGTTTAAGTTAAGTTTACACGACAAAGGGTTAAGACGACCATGTTTGGTTTTTTTATCTAAATCCCGCGTTTTGCAGAATTAATTGAAGCTAATGGACACGTTGTATTCACGAGCGCCTAGATATTCAATCATGATCTCATTAGTGGGTTGCTCGTGCATACTTCAACATCATTGTATAGAAGGTCATTCGGAAGAACGGTAGAATATACTCGAAAGCCATTCACAAGAATGTTAGTAGATATGAAGGCAATGGACTTAAAATGTAGCAGTAGATGGAATTGAGCCAAAAAAAGGCAGGATTGAGGTTCTAAAAGGTCAAAATGGAGGAAGCCATCAACCGGGCAAACCAGTAAACCGGCAGGCACATGACCAAATGCGCAGGCACAAATTGCAACCAGAGGCGGAACCAATGGTACGCGAAATAGGGCTCCAGCCAAACCTTAATACAAATATGCTGGAGGCGAGACTCGAGAGCAGCAACAGCAAGCCTCCAGTTCCCTCCTCTGCCTCACAGCCTCAGCCGAGCCGTCCGCCGCCGCTCCACCGCCGTCCGCCGGAAGCTGCCTCGTCCCGCCGCCTCTCCAAACCACGGTAAGTCGGTAACCACCGCCGGTATACTTCTTCTCTTTATGCTAAGATTTATTAATTTTAGGGTTTATTCTCTTTTTTAGTTATTTCTTCAAAACTTAAATATATGTGAACATGATTTTTAGATTGGATGTTGAATTGAATTTATATGGCTGTATTATATATGATTGTTGAAATTTAGTTGAATTGCATATCTGAATTTAGTTGAATTGCATATTTAGTTGGAATTTAGTTGGAATTTAGTTGGAATTTAGTTGAAATTTAGTTGAAATTATAATTGTTTGATTTATTTTGTATAATTGTATGTGAAAATGAAATTGTCAATTTGTCATAATGGTTTATGGAATTATCAATTAGGGATATTTGTTAAATTTAATTTAGATGAATATGATTATATAAATTTTTAATTTTCATTTGTTAATTATCAATTAGGGATATTTTATTAAATTGAATTTGAATCGATGAAAAATAAATCAATTTACATATTTTTCCTATTTGATATTTAATAGGTTATGGATAAATATCAAATAGGAAAAATATCATATTTTTCCAGCCGCGGCGCCACCGGAAGCTGCCTCGTCCTGCCGCCTCTGCACGCCGGACGCCGAAAATTTTTCAACCTCCCCTGGAAAAATTTTCTGGTTCCGCCCCTGATTGCAACCACGCCAGCACGAGCTCCAACTAGCATGGCTCGTGCCTGGAGAGCTAGAACGGACCGTGCCACAACCCTCGGGACGAGGGGGATTCGTGCCACAGCCTACAGCACGGACCATGCACGTCTCAACGCCCAGCATCATTTTTGCTCTGTTTCACACCAAATCGGCTAAGTACGGGAATGAACCATTTCGTTTCACTCAGTCCACACCTTTTCAAGTCCAAAATGGGAAGACCAGCCCACAGGGTGCAACGGATGGTGCAGTCTGTGCCAAATTACTGATTAGAACGAGCTTCCAGCCGACATCCTGCGCCAAACCACACGTGACATGCAAATCAGAAGATTATCACAGAGGTTTAGCCAGTGGCTGCCAAACGAGCGGCCCAGGCAAACACGAGGGTCTCGGTCCACGCCAACACGAACTCGCGGCCCGTGCCAAGTCGCGCAGGCTGCGACAGCACGAGGCTTCCCTTGCCGACACGGACCATGCCGAATTCCATTGGTCGTGTCTGTTGCGGCTGCCATTTTGGGCCTATTTTAAGGCTCAGTTGCCTACTCTTATATATATGGACCTATGTCTACTAGGGTTTAGGTTTATGCTCATTTTAGACTTCAAAAGTGGGGTAGAGAGAGAAAGGAGCTTTTTCTTCTCTCTAGAATCTTTACTTTTCATCTTTTATTTTATTTTGCCCAAGCATTGAATCCAATCAAATAATTAGGTTCAATACTTAGGAAGTAGTTTAATTGCTTGGGGATAATATTTGTATTCATGTTTAATTTATGTTTCGTGAGATTCCTTATATCGACCTATTTCTATGTGTTAGTGATATTATGTTGGCTTGTTCTTGAATTATTATGAATTGCATGAATGATAGACTCCATTAGCACACACTCTAGTGTACATTCATGTTGGTACACATATTGATACATCACGGGGGAAGAAAAAGCTGGATGTAATATGGGTAGCGGGGTCCAGTTCCACGTGGGTGTGTGTATGTAGGTCTTTTTCGAGTTTTACCGTTACAATGATAGCACACCAGTCTTAGTTGGCGAGTTGGTTCGAAGGGTTATGGGTAGAGATAGCATTTATTAGAAAAACTAGGTTTTAGCAAGCCATCAATAAGATGCCTATCTTCCTTTGCCTTTTAAACCCTAGGAATAGGGCATTCGTGGTGTAGTTCATGAGACGTAATTGTATGAGGGAGAAATATATATGTACAATGACATGGCCGTTGTTGTACTCACTTAATTATGGAGGCGATGTCGATGAAAGATCGCAAGAGCACCCTACGTGACAAGTATGGGGAAGTGTTGACCATCAATCACACCACGTGTTATGAAAACTAGAATAGGCGTTAATGTCTTACATGCGATGCAATCCAGGATTGAAACATTTAATCAATCATGATACACAAATATTCCTCAAGTGTTTTTCTATATAGTTCTCTCTCGTGTTATTTCTTATGTTTGTAGTTGTTAATTGAAAAAATGCAAAAAAAAAACCCATTTTGCAATATTAGTTATTCCTAGCATACATGCGGATTGACAACTCGTGTATGGTTGTGCTTAGTTAACTATTAGACCCAAGCATCTTTGTGGACAAAATCGGCCTTGCCACTAACTATCTCATAGGTAGCCTAATAGTAAGTTTGGGAGCAAAATAAAAAATTTAATTTGATCATATCTCATTCAACCTTTTAGGTTTGTTTGTTTGACTTATAAACCCCTTCGCTCGGGTTAGCTACAACAACTTAACGACCTTGAGTGGAGGCGGGTCAAATTTTGGCGTCATTGCCGGGAATACTAGTCTAAAAATTTAATTGTTAACTTGCATAACACGTTAGTTGAGTAGCTAGTGTTCTTTTGTTTGTTGTTTTCCAGAATAGGTATTGCTTGAGTTCTTGGTGAAAACTAAGGACCCTTTCACTACGATTCCAAACTTTGTGTGTTTTCTTTGTTTGTATTTTTTTTTATTGGAAAAAAATGTGGGATAGTACTTAACAGATGAAACTTTGTAGGGTGTGTCATTATGATTATCCTATGGAGTGGTGCCCATGGTTGAGTCAGTATGAGAGAAGAGAGGTTCAACGAGTAAGATTTTGTAGGATGTGTCATTGCGACCACCCTACAGAGTCTTGCTCTTGGATGAGCGAAAATGAGAGAGAGGTAGGAATTTTTGGTTCCCAAGGCCGAATTGATCGAGATTGGTACCCATACCCCGATTCTCCATATTCAAGGTTTCGTGGTAACTCGAAATCGTGGTATGGAAATGCATCGATAAATCAACACTTTGGGTTAGATAGTTGGACATCACCAACCTATCCAATGCCATAAAACCAATCCTTAGGATTGGTTCCAAATCAGATTATGGAGATATTATTCAAGCTATAGCTAATGTGACCAAGATTAGTGAGTTACTCTGATGTGTGTTATATTGTGTTCATATTTTGTGGGATTATTATGATTTTATTGAGATATAATTTGCACTTTAAGGTGTTTTTGGTGCAGGAATTCATTGATTGCGAAGAATTGAGAGGGAGCTATACATTGTACTCTTTTTCCCTTAACCAACGGTTTTTTCCGACTGGGTTTTCCAGGTTAAGGTTTTTAATGAGGCGATGTGCTCCAATGGAAAATGTTCTTATTTTATAAGACATTTTTCCAGGGATGAAGGAAGAGAGGCAAAAGCAGAATTGCTGAAGTTATGGGGTGAAAAGTGAATTATTGAAGAGATGTGGATTTGAAGGAAATAAATATATTCACTGCCCATATTGATAAGGATTGTATTATCTCCTTCCATTTAAAATTCCTTAATTGTAGGAATTAGTTATTTTGAATTAGAATAGGTATTATTTTATCTCCTTATTTCTTCCCTAAGAAGAAAAGTAATTAGAAGTTGATTTGGATTTGGTTTTGGTTTTGTGTATATAAATACACGGCCGAATGGTTGGGAGAGGAGATTATTATTTTGGAGACGTATATATTAATACGGAGACCACAATATTCATGGGAGATGCGCAGACTTGATGCAAAAGCAATTCCTGGTTTGTTTGTTTTTCGTTAGTTAGTATTACTTTATTAGGTTAATTATGTATTGTTTTTATATTGTTTATTTGTTTAGTTTAATTATTATGAGTAGCTAATTTATATATTGGCATGGAATAACAAGCATTAGTTTATGAATCGTGAGGCCTAATTGTTTTATAGTTGATTCTTATGTGTTCTTGATTGTTCTTGGTTTATTTTATTCTTGATATATTTAAGCCTAATCAACTTGAATATTATTGGGATAATGCTATCTAATTCCACCAATACGTAATTGTTGGAAAGGGTTAGTAAGTAGTGAGTTCTTGTGAAAAACAGCTAACTAGCTAAGACTGTAATAGCAAGATGAGGAACAATTAAGTGTGTGTTACTACTTGCGAATACTTGGGTAATTGCTATATCAGGTTCTTTTCATTCTTAATGCTATCGAGGTGTGTATCTGGTTCAGCGAATACTTTCCGGAGGCATCTTGGTAAGAGAAACAATTGATTAATTATAATTGGTTAATTGTCGATAAAGTACGAAAGAATTGGGGAGGTTAAGCGTACCTACTTTCCTATAACTGATAGATGCATATGAATTGATTTATCTTTGCGCCTATGATCGATGTTTAACTAATGTGAGTTATTCCGAGCCGATTACCTTATTCATATATTTTATAGACAATTATATATTTTAGTTTGCATTATTATTTCATATTTTATAGTTGCATTATTAGTTGATTAAATAAATCTGAAAATTAAGGCATGGTGGCTACACCAAAAGTGTTCTATATTAGTAGGTATTTTATTATAGATTTTGCTCCGTTCCTCGTGGGATCGACTCTGCTTGCTAATGTACTAATTTCATCATTAGAGTTTGCAGATTATTTTGGTGAGTGAAACGACGTTCACCAAATTGGCGCCGCTGCCGGGGAGCGGTAGTTAATTTCTATTTATTTTGCTACTGATTTTTGTTCTTTAGTTATTGGTATATGACCAGGTCCCAGGACCAGGAATTGATATTTGATTCTGAAGTTGAAAAGACAGCCAGGAAGAATTACAAACTCGCCAGGGAGAGGAAGCTGAAAGCTGCCGCAGACCCTCTGCTTGGCCAAACAGAGGCTGTTTCCGGAGCAGAATCCAAATCTGAGCCCGAATCTGTTTCCAACATTGAGATGGGGGACAGAGGAGAGGCGGATCCCAATGCTGACAATCCGTACATGTGGGAATTAATGGGGCATAGTGAAGAAGACCCTCCCACACCAATTTCTTTGCCAGATGCTGCGACCCCTGTGGAGATAAAGCTTGCACTGCCGTACTATGATACTTCTCAGGTGGCATTAACGGAAGAAATTCCATTGTGCCCAACAAATATTCATTAAAGGCATCCAAAAGTCTAGCCAAAGACTATAACCAAAAGCGCTAGTTGGGAGGCAACCCAATTTTCTTTTCTTTTTTAAGTTTTTTTTTAAATTTATTTTTAGGAATTTCAATTTCTCATCTGATCTCAATTCTTGATCTACAGATTTGAAGTACTTGAATTTGCACCATGGACAATTCACACATTTGGAAGGCTGGACTCGCAGGGTTCCATTTGGCCAAACGTAGGGCCTGCGGCAGAACCTGATTATGATCAAACGCTTTCCTCTTGATTGGGAATTTCTCCGAAACCCACCACTATAAGTTCCCTCTTTCCCTTTTATGTTTATTATGATGTTGAATATGTGTTAAACCTTTTCTCATAAGAGCTTTGCATTATTTGCTTGAGGGCAAGCAAAGTTTAAGTGTGAGGAGGTTTCTTGTGTGTTTTATTTTTATATTTTTGGAAAAAAAATTTTATTTCAGTTTTATTTTTACAGTGAAACATGTGTTTTTTGTGTTGTTTGAGTCGATAATTTGACATGATGAAATTCTAGTTGCTCTTGATAAAAGTACCCTGCCGGTTGTAAACTTCATTGTAACAAACTTGGTAAATCTAATATGCCTTGAAGTTATTGAATGAGATGTTCTATGATTTGTGAAATTTGATTGATATGATTTTTGGGATGACGAAAAAGGACGAGTTTAATTGAATATTTTAGCCTACTAAAGTGAGGTTTGAGCTAGAGTAGAGCACTCTCTACATCAATCTTTGTTCTGAGATATCACATTGTTATAATTGGAGTTATTATGTGTGAAAGTGATGGAAGACACTAGGATGAACCACACAGCTTAAATTGCCTACCAATTACATTAACCTCTAGTGAAACACTTTGAAGCTTTGACTATGTTCTTTGATATGAGTTACTATATATTTAGCCAAAGCCTTGTTTTATCCTTTCTCTTGGCCCTATTATGCATGTTCTTGGAGTTGATGTTGATGAATTCATCCATTGTGTTCTCTTGAGTTGATGGCATTACTGAGTATGTGTCCAGTTTGCCCAGACTGAACGGTTTCAAAAATTGAAGGCTGAATTTTATTATGAACAGTGACACTGGGGTTTCGTTTGGCCAAACTGGAGGGGCGTTTGGCCAAACGAAAATATCAACACAGTTTGTGAACGAAATTCAATGAATAAATATGCACCAAAATAAACTCAGGATCTAATATGAAGCTAAACTAATGAACCTTAATCTAAAGTCTGCTTTTGCGTTCTGGCCGTGTATTTATATACACCAAACCAAAACCAAATCCAAATCAACTTCTAATTACTTTTCTTCTTATGGAAGAAATAAGGAAATAAAATAATATATATTCTAATTCTAAATAACTAATTCCTACAATTAAGGAATTTTAAATGGAAGGAGATAATACAATTCTTATCAATATGGGCAGTGAATATATTTATTTCCTTCAAATCCACATCTCTTCAATAATTCACTTTTCACCCCATAACTTCAGCAATTCTGCTTTTGCCTCTCTTCCTTCATCCCTGGAAAAATGTCTTATAAAATAAGAACATTTTCCATTGGAGCACATCGCCTCATTAAAAACCTTAACCTGGAAAACCCAGTGGGAAAAAACCGTTGGTTAAGGGAAAAAGAGTACAATGTATAGCTCCCTCTCAATTCTTCGCAATCAATGAATTCCTGCACCAAAAACACCTTAAAGTGCAAATTATATCTCAATAAAATCATAATAATCCCACAAAATATGAACACAATATAACACACATCATACTCCAATCACAATTGCATAGCGAAATTAGAGATTGGGGAACTCAACTCTTCTCAAGCATTGAGAGAGTTAAAGGGTAAGTGAATAAATTGATGAAAAGAGTGAGTCAACTAGAAACCTAATATTACGAAAATGAACTATCCCTATTTCAATGTGAAATATTGGTAGATGAATCCAAAGGAGATGGGGAATGGTTTGTTGAGAGTGAAGAAGTCGAGGAAGGGGTGATTATACTTAATTCTCCATATGACCTATTTTCACCCATATCTCCATCTATAGAACCAACTCCCACATTTTTGGAACCCTTAGAGGAAACCATAAAGAAGCCAATTGAATATGCTAAGCTTCCAAACCATCTATTTCCTTTAGGGTTTACTCCTCATCTACTACATCTTCCTCTTGGATATTGTTACCCCCACCTCTCCATTTTTGGTTACCTATGTTGATGGGGGTACAAACCCGAACCATATGAATAACATTAGGGTCTTGCCGATGACCTTAAATGTACGAAGCTTCTCGGGAAGCAATCTGAGCTTTGAAAAATTAGATTAGTTTATTTTTCTTTGAAACTAGGTTGATGATTCTTTGGCATTATCCTTGGTTGTAGCTAGGTCGAGAATCCAAAGTTATCCTTAGTTACAATCAAGTTGAGGAAATTTTGGAATTCCTTGGTGGTTTTTTGGCAACGACTCTTGGATTGCTTTTGGGGAACTATTTGGGAGATAAGCTAGTTCAACACTCATAATTTTAGCTTACCTTTTTCTTCACTGTATTTTGGGTGGTTAGGTTACTTTAGCATCTTTGGAGAGTGTAAGAGTTTTGAGCTTTTTCTTGTTTTTGTTTACTTGGGGACGAGTAAATGTTTAAGTGTGAGGAGATCAATATGCACCATATTGCATGAATTAACCAATGCATTCGGCATAATAATTGTCACGTTTTACTTGTTAGATTGCTAGTTTTAGTTTGGTTTATACGGCAAATGGTTTTGATAACCATGTTTGGTTTTCTTGTCTAAATCCCAAGTTTTGTAGACTTAATTGAAGCTAACAGACACATTGTTTTCATGAGCGCCTAGATCTTTATTCATGATCTCATTAGTGGGTTGCTTGTGGATACTTCGACATCATTGTATAGAAGGCCGTTTGCAAGAATGGTAGAAGATACTCGAAGGCCATTCTCAAGAATGGTAGTAGATATGAAGGCCATAGACTTAAATTGTGGTAGTAGATGGAATTGATCCAAGAAAGGAAGGATTGAAGTTCAAAAATTTTAAAACAGTGTAAAGTGTTAACCGGGTGAACCGGCCGACCAATCGGCATGTGACCAGACACATCGACACATATCTCAGCCACGTTAGCACAAGCTCCAGCTTGCACGGCCCATGCCCGTGGAGCTAGCATGGACCATGCCACATCCCTTGGCATAAGGGGAGTCCATGTCACAGCCCACATCATAGACAGTGCATGTCTCAGCGGCCAATGTCTTTTTTGTCTATTTCACATTTAAATTATCTAAGTATGGGAATGGACCACGCCATTTCACACGGTCCATGATGTTTCAATTCCAAAATGTGAGACCAGCTCACTGGGTGCGACGGATGACACAGTCTGCACCAAATTACTTATCAGAACGAGCTTCTAGCAGACAGCCCGCTCCAAACAACATTGGACGTGCAAATCTGAAGATTAAAATGAAAGTCCAGTCGATGTCTCGTGCCAGAAAAAGTGCCCCACGCCAACACGAGGGTCTCGATCTGTGGCAGACACGATGACCCACTCTTGCACGGACCAGAGACCCATGCCAAGCCGCGCAGGCTATGCCAACACGTGGCTTCCCTACTGGCCATGTCCGTTGTGGCTACTAGGGGTTTTGACCCCATTTTAGGCTTATTTTGAGGCCCAAATACCTACTAATATATATATGGACCTATGTCTACTATGCTTCAAGTTTATGCTCATTTTAGACTTCAAGAGCAGGGTAGAGAGAGAAAAGAGCTCTTCCTTCTCTCTAGAATATTTTCTTTTCATCTTTTTATTTTTCTTTTGCCCAAACGCATTGAATCTAATGAAATACTTGGGTTCAATGCTTAGGGAGTAGTTTAATAACTTGGGGATAATCTTTGTATTTATGATTTGATTTATGATTTTGAGATTCTTTATATCTACATATTTCTATGTGTTTGTCATATTATGTTGGCTTGTTATTGAATTGTTATGAATTTCATGAATGATACACTCCATTAGCACACATTCTAGTCTACATTCATGTTAGTGCACATACTGATACCCCTTGGGGAAAAGAAACCTGGATGTGATAAGAGTAGCGGGGTCCGGGTCCACATGGGTGTGTGCACGTAGGTCTTTTCCAAATTTAACTATTACGATGATAGCACAACAGTCTTAGCTAGCGAGTTGGTCGAAAGGGTTACGTGTAGAGATAGTATTTAGTAGCAAAACTAGGGTTTGGCGACCCTAGTGTCATCGATAAGGTGCCTAATTTCCTTTGCTTTGCCTTTTTAGGCCTAGGAATAGGGCATTCATGGTGTAGTGCCCAGAACGTAATCGTACAGGAGAGAAACAAATATGCACAACGGCAGGGCCATTTTTGCACTCCCCTAATTACGAAGGCGATAACGATGGAAGATTGCGAGACCACCCAACATGACAGGTATGGGAAACTGCTGACAATCAATCACACCACGTTGTATGAACACTAGAATAAGCATTGATGTCTTACATGTGATGGAATCGAGGATCGAAACATTGAATCAATCATGTTACGCAAATATTCCCCAAGTGTCTGTTTATATAGTTTTCTCTCGTGTTATGTCTTATACTTGTAGATGTTAATTGAAAAACCCCAACCCCCCCCATTTTGCAATATTAGCTATTCCTATCACACAGATGGATTGACAACTCGTACGTGTTTGTGTTTAGTTGGCTATTAGACCCTCGCATCTTTGTGGACAAGCCCGGCCTTGCCACTAACTACCCCATAGGTAGCTTAGTAGTAAGTTTAGGAGAAAAATATAAATATAAATTTGATCATCTCTCAGTCAACCTTTTAGGTTTTTTTGTTTGACTTGCAAACGCCTTCGCTAGGGTTCGCTATAACAACTTAACGACCCCGAGTGGATGCAGGTAAGGGCTGCAAAGTCTCTATGCGATTAAGTCAAGAAGGCTGAAGATGCTAAACACAAAGGGAAGTTCACGTGTTGGTTCCTTGTCCTTCATTCCAAGGTTGTACAAAGTAACAAGTCCTTAGAGTTTCTCGTTGAGACTCTGTATGGTGCATTTGAGCTAGCTGAGAACATTACTGACCAAGTCGAGCTTTGCCGGGCACTTGAGCAGGTGTTCCTCAGGTATCTCTAGAAAAGGTTTGTACAGTACTTCACTCATTTGCATCTCACAATAAGTGAGGCTCAATTGAAGAATTGACAACCAATTGTTCCAGATGCAGAACTTGCAGGAACCTTTACACATAGCTCGAGGAGGATGACAATGGAAAAGGAAAAGGTGTGGCTAGCGAGGTTGCAGCTTAAAATATTTCTGCTTTTTTAGCAACTTTATATTGCTTGTGTTGTAAGTCCCCATAAGGTTGAATATTTTTAAAATATGTGGTATTTAAGTCTTCATAAGGGGCAGATATTTTTGCAACTTTTGGTTGATCCCATTGGGGATAAATACTTTTTCTGCAGCCGCGCATGCTACAAGTAAATTTTATTGGGGTTTGTTCCATCTTTTCCTTTACCTTGTTATTTGCATATTCTTTTTAGGACATCTTAGGCTCTTCCTTGAAAGTTGTATGTTTGGAGTTGTGTCTTTTCGGGCCTCTTTCCTGCAGGTTAAGGTTTAGAATTGTATTTGCAAAACTCTCTTCGTTTTAAGCTATCATTTCATGATCTTTTCCTGATTTCCTGATGAGCTTTCCTGGCCCATTCTTAAAATTTCTTTAAATTAGGCTCATTCTTTTGCCTGAACATTTCCTGCCCATGTTGTGTCCCTTATTATTTTCTTCATGTATAACACGTGATTGCATTTGGCCATTTTGTAGCCAAGGTGCATCTTTCACTTACTTCATTGGGGGCAGATTAGGCCTTTTCCATTTGCTATTTTGTAGCTAATATGTGTTTTTAATCAACCTATATTGAGTTTGGTAGGAATCTCCCACCACTCTATCATAGCTAAGATATGTTTTTCATCATCCTTTAGTGAGACTGGTTGGCATCACCCTAGACTGTATCGTAGCCAAGGTGTGTTTTTCACCAACCTTTAGTGAGGTTGGTTAGCATCTCTCCCGACTATATTGTAGCCAACATGTGCTTTTTATCATCTTTTGATAAGGTTGGGTTGCGCCTGGCTTTGATTATTTTGTGGCCATGATGCGCTTTTGTGTGCTTTAAGCTGAAATAGATATTATATTTGCACATAATTGCATATTCAAACAAAAGGGAAGGTGCGAGGAATTTCCTCTAGATCATACCCTTATGGGTTTACAAAAGATATGATCTTTATAGGAATTCCCCCTCACCGGGTTCAGAATTGAAAAATCATGCACGCTAATGCAGAACGTTAAATTAGGAGGAGGGTACTTGATCGGGTTTAGTACTTCCTCAAGTTTTTAATGTTAGAGGTTCTTGGTGTTGCTCTTCCTTCCATTGTTTCCAACTTGCAAGCACCCTTTCCTAAAACTTCAACCATTTTGTATAGTCATTCCTATGCAGCGTCCATATTTTTCTAGCACTGCACCCAACTTGCTTCATTTTATCTCAATGCTAGGTCGCCTGCTTTCAGGATTTTCTACCACACTTTGTTTCTATAGTGTTGTTCCATACATGACTTGTATGCATCTTCTTTCAATGTTGCTCGCTCTCTATCTATTTCTAAGCTTTCCAAGTTTCTTCTAATTGCTGCTTCATTGTGTGACTATGATAGCGTATCTTCCACCCTACTACTCGGTACCACTATCTTGGGTGGGATAATTTTGATTATCCCAATATATACCCAATTTTAAGTGCATTCAGAATCCAACCGTAATAGTTTAGAGGGCTAAAGGGAAGTGAATTGGAATTTTATCAATTAAGGGTAAGAATGATATCACATGATTATATGTCCTAATTATTTGATTTATGTAGTGTTATATGATCAATGTGAAGACCTCCCACGATCGAGTAATTTTTGAAGAGTTTGATGTTGATGAGCCGATGAGATTTTGGAGAGAAGAACACTTTTTCTCAAAAGTGATAGAAGCTAGATGGATTGGTCTCCACGAACCGTATCATATTCCACGATATGTAGCAAGGTGCATTCCACAATCGTGATATATCCCACGGTCCGTGGCTGACAGACCAGACTTCTATTACTTTTGAGAAAAAAGTGTTCTTCTCTCCACGGACCGTATCATATTCCACGGTATGTAGCAAGGTGCATTCCACAATTGTGATACATCCCACGGTCCGTGGCTGACAGCCCAGAGTCCCATTCATTATGTTTTTTTCTTTATTTCTTCTAGACTATAAAATCCTACTTCATCATTTTTACAAGACAACCCCTTGGGAAACATTTTCTTAGCTATAACCTTAGATCTTTGCTTTTTTTTCTTGTTTACTCGAGGACGAGTGAAGGTTTAAGTGTAGGGGATATGATGAGACATGAAATGCATGTTTTCTTAGGGTATTTCACACCTCTTTTGTTATGCTTTTGTTGGTGGATAATTAACTTTATAGAGGTTTTACATGATAGAGAGTTGAAACCATCTTGTTTGGTTTTCTATGTTAACTTCCCTATTTTGTGAACTATTTGTAGCCTAATGGGAATTTACCTCCATGGGTGTCTAGACTTTTTTTTGTTAGATTAAACTGTAGATCATTCATGATAGAAGGACATTGGAAAGAATGGTAGTAGGCTGAAGGCGAATTACAATATTGATAGAAGGATAAAGGTCATCGAACATGATGGTAGAAGATTGAAGAAAGTGGAAGAAGAAAGAAGTCAAGAGGAGCAAAGAGTTCAAGGGAAAACATAAATGTTCTCTGGGCACGTATCATGCCATGTTACACGGTCTATGCCTCAAGAAGTTTTCCATAAGAATTGAAAGTCTAGTGGGTAGACCGTGCAAACATGCACGGTTCATCATCTGGAAAATCATCCCAGATGACGGACTGTGAAAATGAGCACGATCTGTACCACTCAGTTGCTAGAACACACGGTCCTGGATACGGACTGTGTAACCATGCACGATTCATCAATAGCCTAGTCCATCAATGGCATGGTCCGTGCAGTTGACTAGGGTTTTGACCAGTGAGCTTTTTGCTTTCTCTCTCTCTCCCCACTATATAAAGTGGCATTTATCCACAAGACAAAGAGGGAGGCGGATCTACAAATAAGAAAGCCCTTTATCTCCTCTATAAAGCCCTTTATGTCCTCTATTTCTTCAGTGAATACACTTATTCCATGGCATTTATTCCATCCAATGCCATGGATTTTAAACTTGTATCTCAATTTATTACTTTGGAGCATTTGAAAGAATATTGAGCACCACATATGATCTTCCTTCTGATTGATGTTCATTTTCCATGGTGATTAAGTTGTGCGACCATATTTGTAGTCGTCCTCACAGTTGGCGCCAATGTTGAGTCTAGTATTTGTAATGGATTGATAATGCCACCGCCTCATTCCACGACACGTTTCGATTCCTACAAGACCAAATGGAAAATGATTAGGCGGTGTTTCTTCGTGCCCTCTCCAACTCTCTAATTAGTTCAGAGAGACATTGAGATAATTGGTAGTGTGAGGGGGAAGAGAAAAATAAATTTTCATTTTTCCACGTTTGATCCCCCCCTTTTTATACGAGCTGGGAAGTCAAGTGAAACCTCTCGTCTTGTCGCTTATTTTCTCGTGCCACCCCAGGCTTATTCTCTGTTAAGTAGGTAGAGCAATGGAGAATATCGAAGTATGTTGGGAACACTCTTGAGACTTCAAAGAATTTTGCTTCCCCTTTTTGTTGATGTCAACTCCGCTTTCAAGACCAACTAAATACAGAAACAAAGAGCATCATTAAAAATCAAATCAATAAAAACAAACATGCATGAGAAATTAAATAAACCTTGGCTTGTCGAGGAAGAAGAAGCGTTGGCTCTGCCTATAACCAAAGAATGAGCAGGTATATCGTAATACCTGGCATACACTACTGAAGAAAGTTATAAACAATGCTAAGTCTAGATACTTGACTACAAACTTGGAAACTGTGGTGTCTAATTTATTAGAGAATGCTATGAAAGTGGATATATCATCCCATATCGCATGACCATTCCAAAATGGACAAGGGAATGGACTTGAGTCAAAGATCAAATAATCTCCTCTCTAGTTTTAGGTGGACGATGGAACTCCATCCACAAGTCTTTAGCCCTTCGCGGCTCGAGAATAAAAAGTGAGGAACCTTTGTCATTCACTTTTTTGCTTCAATTAGGCCAAAGAGTGTACATGGTTCAGAGAAGGGCAATCAAGGGAGTGACTTCGCCCCTAAGAAGTTCAAGGAAGCTAAAGACGACTAAGATACAATTGGGATGAATATAGCAAATATTAATACTATGAAACGCTAAGAGGCGACAAAGAACCTAGGCAAAAGAGAAATATATGACATAATTCGAGTGACAATGATAGTGGTCGATCTACCTGAAAGAGTTACCGAAGAGTTTGACTTTCCCGGTGAATAACAAGTTTAGCCTTTTCTGTAAGAAGAAATCCCGATTGTCTAACTAAGGGCATTTGTGGTAGAGTGACACCCTGTTTTATCGATAGGAGTACGTTCCCGTCGGGAAGATGTATAGAGTGCTCAAGATTTATAACTTTCTTCCTCCTCGTATGCCCCCGATTAGGGTTCTTAACCGAAGGACCAGTAACGGTAGATGACCCTCCCTTAGAGAAACTCATGTTTATAGGGGAACGTGCGAATCACTAATGTGTTCATCCCTTTCTAGGCTTGGAGACACATTCCTAGTGGGGTGAGTGATGCAAACATGATGAATTTAAGGTAGAAAGGTTGAAGAAAGAAATTAACCTACTTGTTATGAGTTTGAAGTATGAAAGATTTGAAAGTTTTGGAGCTCTGGAAATATAAAACGCTTTTAAGAAGACTCTAGGGATGACTCGAAGAAATATGAAAAATGAAGAAATAAGAAGTTGAAAAGAGTTTTATAACGATGGGGTTTGGGCGGTTTTTGAAATTAAATGTAATGATGCTTATGTCAAAAATAGGTGATATGCGCTGACTGTGGAAAAGAATTTCTCTGTGTCTACGGTACTAACATGTGGAGCCTTGATAAATGTGAAGCGTGTGAACGTTCCAGATGCATGCCAGCTTTTTGTGGCTGAAAAAACCAAATGTCTCTGATGAAGCACGACCTTCGACTTTCTCCAGGGGTAGTAATAGTGTATGGGACGAAATCCATCAGCCTGGACTGAAACTCGCTTGCTAGGTGTGGACGTCATCGTTGGGATGAAACCTACTATGATCACAGGTTCTAGTGATTATAGTATATTTAAGAAAGTATGACTCTGAACCAATTTTGTTAGGATAACATTCTCATTCCAATAAGGAATAGTTATATAGACCCTTGCATGATTCGGAGGATTTGTAGGGATAAACACATGCATATACCACGTTATGTCTGTGATTTATTTATTATACTACATCCGTTCCACCTAGGTTCTTATTTACTAATTTTTCATGTCCCAACCAAAGATTGCTACGTACGTTTACTATTTCCTTATTTTGAGTGAAATTTGTGGCTGAAATTTGGATAGCTCATTTCAATCCTCTCACTTTTCTCGTCACATCAGCATGCATAAAAGTTCATGCAAAAAGGTAATAGCTATGTTTGGATTGAACGAAAGTAGCATACTTTTATCATGAGCAGACATCTTTGGGCTGACTAAACACCGGGGACTTTTTCTTACAAGTTTATCGTCATCGAACAAGATTCGGCTATCAAATTGATGTCCACTCCACATCATGGTGTTTAGTAAGGCAATGATTCTAACAAATTGTGACCATAAATTTGTTGTGAGAATAGAAATTCCACATGGACTATCTAACTAGAAATATAATGATACTAATATTATTGGGTTAGGCAGTGTATATAGTCAATGGTATCTATCTCATACGATAGTGAAGCCTAAAGGCACATGTGAGAAATGTAACCCATCGATCGGGTAGTTTGACCCCTCTGCCCGGCCAAATAATTGGCATTATAGGCAGAATCTATTGTATTTGTTTTAATATTGTCCCACTTTCTTCCTACTCTGGCTTTTCATGAATCCCTATGTGAAAATATGTGATTTTCTAATTTAAGAAAAAATGCATAGAAAAGATGCAATTTATTCTTGCTGTCAAAAGGAGTGCTGACCATGCAAAATGAGAACTCCCTCTAGTTTTTTAACCATAGTTCTAACAATGATTCATTTTACTGTTTGGGATAATTTTTTAATATTGGTTCACTTTACTTTTAGTTTTTTTAACAATGATTCATTTTATTTTTTGGGATAATTTTTTAATATTGGTTCCTTCTTCTTTTTACAAATTCTAAATTATTTTCATGCAATCAATTTATTTTTTATTATTTTAATACATTCTTCACCACCAATTCAATATTTTCTAAATTTAAATGTCAAAAGCAATAGAGCAAATGTTAGAGATTGGAGGGAGTATGATTTGGGTCTTAATTAGGACCCTCCTTGTCCTCTAGTTTTATCCAAATAATAATTTAGCAGTACATCAAAGCACATGCCACATTACTAAGCACGAGAGACTGTCCGTAACGTGAGGACTAGACCGCGACCAATTCAAGTAACTACATGGCTTTGCTCGGCCTTGGCCCGGTTTATACGCTTTCTCAAATTGAGCATTATTCAACTTGGGACATGCAGAATTGCAGATCATTGATTCGAGCCATTTAAAATACAGGGAAGATAGAATGATCATTATTTAAAATGTCTCCAAAACTGGACGTTGCTATAAATTTCAAGACATGAAAATAACAATGTCATGCGTCTCCGACAACCGATCGGTTCGTGGGTTTGAATTCTTCTCGAATGGAACTACAATAAAACTGTCACTGGGGTTCTAGGAGTTAGCACTCCGATGTCTAACTTAGCCCAAGCGTTTTATATGATAAAGACAGAATGAATGATAAGTAAATGCGTACCTTGTATTTATACTCCATGTCCTAAATAACTTTCTCCTAAATTATCGCCCTTAATTACCCACGAATGCGATAATTAAGTTAGAGTATTAAATATTCCCCTAACTGGGCTGTCACACCTTGGCCCAATGGTCTTCTTGGGCTTAACCTCTATCAAGAGCCCCCAGAAAAGCAGGTTCTCGACCTCTAAAAGCTGGAACGTCATGAACGCTCGAATGCATGGAACAGTTCGAGGACTTTGAAAACTCGACCTGAAACTTGCACTTCGATGCTCTTGCCTTCGAGGGAGAGAACTTGGTTTTCTAATCAACTCTGTCGTTTAGGATTCCAAAAGGCGCGCGTGCTGTAAAACCGTGTGTCACTGCTCTCCAAACAGTGCGTTGTCAGAAGACAAAAAAGTAAATTCGTCTTTCCATAACTTTTTATATTTCCAAGGCAGTAATAATTATCCGCAGTTTCTGCCCCCATAATTACCTCTTATCCGTTCTTCCTTATTCACTTTTCTCGTTAGCAGACATCTTCTTACAAGCATTCTTTCTATACTTCTCTCTCGAGCGATCTAATTTTCATCATCTTTCCCAAAAAAATTAATAAGTTCCTTCACCCCTATTCTTATTCTAATCTTTTTGTTTCCTCCCTTTACAATCATGCCCTGCTGTGATGAGGTTTCCACTTTCGAGAAATTTTCCGATGAGATTACGGTAGGTGGGACAGGGGTTAGTACGCCAGAAAGAGCCATTAGCGACTCAGAATGCACTCAATCTGAAGAACTCTGGTACAATTCAGATGTTTGAGAAGGCATATCTGATCAGGTTGCTAACAGTCCTAGGGAAGAGAGGGGTTTCCCTATAACTGATATGCCTCCTCGAGATGCCGTTGAGAACTGGCCACCAGGCATGGGCAACCCCTACATAAGAAGGTCCCCTACGAGTGGAAAAATTGGTGTCTACCCTCCTCCAAATCCAGAGCTCAAATTGGAACAAATACATCTTTGGTCTGCAGGGATACACCTCTCAAAGCCATAAAGGAGGAGGAGAACGCGTCTCTTTTGAGAGAGAGAGGAAAATCCTCGAGAGGGAAGAAGCACCCTCGAGAGCGCCTCGGGTATCTTCTCTGGCTAAACCCTATCAAAAGAAGAAAAAAGGGACCTATCGAAGGTTAAGGTTAAGGTGCAAGTCCATCCCAATGTCTTGGTGGTCATCATGATGTTCTTGACTAGATGTAACAGTTTTGGTATCAAGCCCAGGTATAAGCTACTTCGCTCGCTATACTTCGTGTCCTATAGCAGGCGGTCTACCGATATGATTATCATTTTTATCAGTCGAGAGGCACATTATAAGGTCTTTGTTGTTCCTGGAAATTCGAGTGACTGGAAGAGCTAGAAGAAAGGGGTTTTGTTTGATAGCAAGAGGTATCTAGTTCCTCCGTGGAATTGGGGCGTGCGAGTCGAGTCTCCCAAACCTGGGGAATAATTCTGCCCGGATGCCCTCAAGAGGGATTGGCAAAAAAATAATGTATAGCTCTCTGGACTACTGTCTCTTCAACAACCCCAATTCCCAAATTGACGGCTTTGCGTTCCCGCTCGCAATCTACAAGGAGTATGTGTATAATATACTCCAAAAGGATATCAAGAAGCAAAGAAGAGAACTTGAGGCCCCCAGAGAAGGCCCTCCCCTCGAGACCATCGTTAGTAATTTTAGACATTTAGGAGCCTCCGAAGGTGCCTTAATAGAAATCTACTTCTCCTGTTTGTTGTGTTGTTGAGTTTATTATTACTGACTGACTCACTATCTTTTTCTTTTTTCAGTGGGTCTCGCTAACGCAAATCTTGGAACATGGAAACTCAAACTGAGGACGGGGTAGACCCTTCGTAAAGATGTCAACAAGCTACAAGTCTATAGAAACACGAGCAACCTTGAGCTTGCCAGAAGACATCATTTCACGCACAAAATGATAGTCAATATCAATGTGCTTAGCTCTCTTATGAGAAATGGGATTCTGAGCCAGGAATAGAGCACTATTATTATCACACTGCAAAATGGGCGGGGCGCGCGATGTCACACGTAAGTCCCTAAGAAGATTCATCAACCAAGCTAACTCCGCAGCAATATTTGTCAAAGCACGGTACTCTAATTCCGAACTGGAACAAGAAATTGTAGGTTGCTTCTTATCACTCCAAGAAACTAAGTTGCCACCAAGGAAAGTGGCATAACCAGATGTAGACCTACGAGTCTCAATACAATGAGCCTAATCAGCATCAGAGTAACCCAAAACTGGTAAAGCATAGCAGTTTGCACGAAACTGAAGACCATAGTGGAGTGTACCATGAATATAGCACAAAATCCGAGTGACAACTTGGTAATGGTCATTAGTAAGAGCCTTCATATACTTACTGACCGTATTCACAACATAGGACAAGTCGGGACATGTGATCGATAGATACTGTAGCACACCAACGAAAGAACGTTGAAGTGTGGGGTTTCCAAGTGGCTTACGAAAGAGCTGGATAGTTGCGAAAAAAACACAAATTGAATAGAAATAGGCACAGAGTCTTGCATGCCAGCCCAAAGTTAAAATTTCCCTGGCATAACTGGCTTGACCAAGGAATAAGCCTTCGGAAGTACGAACAACCTCCGATCCCAAAAAATACTGCAGAGTGCCAAGATGGATAATTTTAAACTCCTGATTAACTCGATCAGTAAACTTTCGAATAAGACGACAATCATTCCTAGTAAGAATAAATTCATCAACATAAACCAATAAATAGAGTAAAGAGGCACCCTGTGAGAAAACAAATAAGGAGGTATCTGAATAACTGCATACAAATCCCAGGAAAATAAAAAAGGAACTGAAACGCTGAAACCAAGTGCGTAGAGATTGCTTCAAACCATAAATGTCCTTGCGTAGATGAAAAACATAATCAGGATGCATAGGGTCTTTGTATCCAGCAAGCTGCTCTATGTAAACCGGAGACTCCAGAATTCCATTTAAAAAGGCATTGTTCACATCAAGCTTATCGCAATGGCCAATTGCGATAAATAGCAATGGATAAAACAGTACAAACAGTAGAAGTGTTCACCACTGGACAAAAAGTATTATCGTAATCAAAACCAGGCAATTGTAAAAAACCACGAGCAACTAACCTCACTTTGTGTCGGTCAAGGGAACCATCAGATTTATACTTCAACCGGTAAACCCATTTAGAACCAACAACATTTGCATGGGAAGGACGAGGAACCAGCTCCCATGTCTATTGAGTGCACGAAGTATCCATCTCCGAGTCCATAGTAGCAACCCATTTAGGATCCTTGATAGCCAAGCAATGACTCTGAGACTCAATCTTAGAAAATAAAGCAATCAGTAAACCAAAAATATCATATTCAGAAAAATCCTTGTACCGTAGAGAACCAGTGAGCAGCTGAGTAGTCATCGGATGCCAAGAGGAGGAACCCATAATCGGTGAAGGTACAGATCCTAAGGATGGTGTGGAGGCTGAGGCGGAGGGCATGAAAGCGGCCCAACAGACGTTGGTCATGATGGCACTGGAGAAGCAGGAGCGGCCGGTGAATTAGGTGAAGACACCAGCGGCTGTAGAGGTGGCATGTGGTGTACATGCGCGACCAAGGTGGCCGGCGCGTGAGTCGACATCGGTGGCATCATCGTTGTCGGTTGTGCTGGCGGTGCTGGCTAGTGTCGGACATACTACTGGTCACCTTGTGGCAAACAAATGCAATTTTCTGAAGAACCCTGAGCTTCTAGTACAGTTGGAAAATTTGAATTTTCCAAAATAGTAGGTGGTTGTGCTATAGAAGATGGCCCAAACACTTCTGATGGAACCGACAAAAATTCCAAAAAAGTAGAAACATCTAGTGATGAAGAATCTGTAACAATTCCAGTACGGGTAGCTGGAAAAAACAACTCATCAAACAGAGCATGGCGAGTAAGTACTCTTTCTATGTATGAGGATCAAGACATCGATAACCCTTGTACTGAGAATTGTATCCCAAAAATATACAAGACATACTCTGAGGGACCAATTTTTGCGCAGCATAGCAAATAAGGTAAAACTCGACAGCTAAATGGATGAAAATTGGAGTAATCAGGTGTAGTGCCAAAAATAATAGAGAGTTGAGACTGACTAGATAAAATCGGAGTAGGCAGTATGTTGATGATGTAGACCGCCTTACAGAAAGTATAATATCAAAATGAATGATGAAAGCCAGAATGAAAGAGCATCGACAAACCAGTTTCCGTAATATGGCGATGCTTCCTCTCTACACGACCATTTTTCTCAGGAGTGTAAGAATATGAAAGTTGATGATGAATGCCCATAGACGCAAAATGAGTCTGCATGCCATGATTTACAAACTTGGTTCCACTATCATTGTAAAATACCTTGATGGTGGTAGATAACTAATTCTTAACAAGAGCTTCAAATTGCATGTATGCCTCCACAAAATCAAACTTTCGTCGTAGAGGAAATAAACAAGTAAACCGAGAGAAATCATCAATAAATGTGACATAATAAAGAAACTCGGAACGAGAGAGAAAATGTGAGTTTCCCCAGAGTTCACAATGAACTAAATCAAGTATGCGTGGAGCGCATTTTAAATTATCTTTAAAATAAAGACGCTTGCCTTTAGCCATCTCACGAGAAGAACACAAATGAGGCTTAGGCAGCAAACTAGTGACTGACAAACTACCAGTCATACTTAAAGCAGAAATTACATTAAAAGGAACATGTCCTAAACAACTATGAGAGAGCTCAAGTGAGGCTTTGGCTTTATTTGCATTAACAAAAGACACTAAAGCAGCACCACCATATTCTAAAATGTAAAGACCTCCCTCACTTTGTCCTCGACCCACAAGCTCCTTAGTAACCTTGTTCTGAATAATGAAAAAATTGTCATCAAAACAAACAACAACATTTAGATCCTTTGGTCAACTTGAAAATAGATAATAAATTCTTGGTGATGTGGGGAATAACTAAGACATCAGATAAAGTAAGGGAATCAGAAATCCGGGAATTGCCAATATGAGAAATATGCAAAGAGGCACTATTTCAGAAATCAAAACGATGATTACCATTATAAAGAGAAACACTATCCAGGCTGGATGTAGAAGCAGTCATGTGATTGGTAGCACCGAAATCCATGTACCGATCCGGAATTGCATTTTTTTGCCGATAGTTTTGTGGCTGAGCTGTGTCCGCAATATTTGCAATATCATCATGACCAAAATGAGAAAGCTTGTAGCAGAATTCAGCAAGATAACCGGGGCGATGACACCGTTGGCAGACGTATGTGCCAGCGCCGGCAGACGTAGGTGCCAGTGCCACGGCCACCCAGTGCGGATGGAGGACCGCCTGTCAGCGATGAATTTTTTCCATGACCACAACATCGGCCTCTCCCCCCTCCTTGTCCGTTACCGCAGCCTCCCCTGCCACGATTAGCCTATCTTGATGCATGTTGACTAGCAAAAAAAGCAGCATGTGCAGGTCCAGAAGTTGACGAACAAGCTTTGAGATGAAACACCAAAGCCTCAGCATCAGCAACAATAGAGTATAAAGGTGGTAATGGATCTCTCAACATGACAGGATTGGAAAATTCAGAGAATTGTTGGTTCAAACCACGAAAAAATTTAACAATAACATCCTTATCATGGAGAGGATGTTTGAGCACACACAGTTCATCAATAATGTCTTTAAAAAGAGAATAATAATCCTGAACAAAATGGTCATCTTGATAAATGTCGTACAGACAATCACAAAGAAAAAGGTGATGAGAACGAGAATTATTCTGGTACTTTGTAGCTAAAGCATCCCATACCTGAGCAGTAGTGACCATACCATCAATTACTGAGATTGCAGCTGGTGACAGGGATTAGAAAAGAGCAGCCTGGACCAGTTGATCCTGTTGGATCCAAGCATCACGATCCTTGTCCTCCTCAGAAGCCTTGTCATCGATTTCTTTGGAAGTTGAGCTCGCAGGGAGATCAGGGCACTTGGCAGATCTATCAACAAAACCAATCGAATTGACAATACGAAGAACGGAAGTAACTGAGTACGCCAATGAGCGTAGTTGGAACCATCAAGCTTGATAGTGATGCAGCCGATCAATGATCAAAGTGTAATTGACGTCATCAGGAATAGCACAAACAGATCCCAACACAAAAGAGAAATCAAACCGCACCAAACACACATCAAGCTTGTGAATGGCAGCGGATTACTGATTAAACCTTCGTGCGATGATGGAGCAGCAGCCGTGGAGCAGCAGCCGTGGAACACCAGGTGGTGGATCCGGAGGTGAGTCTGATCGGCAATCACCGGCAAGCAGGGTGCATCGGCAGAGATCGGTAAAGGAGGTGGCGGGTGGACGCGGTCGGGGATCGGAAATCACAGGAAAGAAAATATGGAAACTTTTGGAAAAAGCCAGAGAAGTTTAGAAAAACTTAACTGATACTATGGTAGAATGTAAAACCCACAAATAATTGTGAATGTGTGTATTCATATATATAGTGAGTACAAAGGGTATACAAGACCTAAACAAATATGGAACATGACATATACAAAACCAATCAAAAAAAATACTACTTTCTTATCCTGATTCTAATTTATTTACATCTCTATTAACAATAAAGAGTAATAGAAGGACGAAGATAATACCCCTAGTCTGCAAGAAGCTAAAAGCATCCACAATGGTAGTGGATTTAAGGAATACTTATAAAGTATCACATCATTTATTTTGGTATAAATTAGGTAAGAACCAACTACCAACAATGAAATGACATTTTGAGAATCAATTTTTTTTAAAAAAAACCCACCGATAGGTGGAGGGGATTTAATTAATTGCCTCCCCATACCTTTATCCAAGAATTTTAAAGTAGGGGAGTAAGTTTTAAAAGAGGAAGAGATAAATCACATTGGTCAAATGATTTATTTTTATCCTTAAAGAGATTATTTAAGAATAGAAATCGAACCATTTGGAAAAACGCATATGTGCAAAATAGAATGCTGGGATAGAAATGCTTCCATCTGATCTCCTGAGAATAGCAAGTTCCTGGGGAAGATGATTGACCGAATGGTTTCATCTCCTTGAATTGTTTAGTGCTTCCTCCGATCTCATTATATTGGCACCATACTAATAGATACATTTTTTTTGAAAAAGTAAAATATATGAAGGAGATTAAATTGGAAGAGTAAAAAATAAATTTAGTAAATAAAAATAATTTAGAATTTACCAAAAAAAAAGATGTCAATATAAAAAAAAAAACATCCAAAAAAAGGAAAGGGCAACTCCACGGCTTGTTCCAAAAGGAATGAGATACACCCACGGGTGTACCCCAGTGGTTGGGACATGGGTGGGTAAGCCAATAATCCCAGGTTCGATCCTCTGCAGCGGCAGTGTGGGGAGTTCTTGCTTGCTCCCTTGTGCGCACCGAGGCAATGCCAAGCCCATGGGTCCTGGTGCTGGGCTACCGTGATTTACCTCTCATACGATGGCCTGGGTGTGGGCTGGTATGGGCCGCTGAAGGCGAGCGGATTGATCGCCTTTTGCCAAAAGGAATGAGATCCGTTGAAAAAGTGTCCTCGAGCTGTAGAGCAGAGGTTGGTCCGTGTAATTTATGCAATAATCCTTCAAACTTTGGTCCAGATTCTTTGATCTCTGGGTAGAGTAGAAGTTGTGATTCTGCTCTCTGTGTCTAAAATTTGTGAGAACAACCTGCAAACAAGACCACACAATGGGGCTAATCAGTAGCATCCGCATCAAATTGAAGCTTGATTGATGGGATCTTCATTTGATCTAATCTCATTAAACCTCTTGTAACCGCAGGAAGATCATCAAACATGACATAATCAGCAGATTCATTAGCTTGAAAGGAGTGTTCCGCTAAAGAATTGGAAGGTTTATTAGTGATGTGTTCATTTTATGTGCATATTTTGGGACTTTTTGGGATCATTTTTGTGCTCATTTGTTATCAAAAACTTGTGTTTTACCTAGAAATTCTCTTATGAGAGGTAAGAGTGACTTTACACTCTTTTACCTTTTCTATGTGAATTTTGCGTGACAGGGAAAAAACATCAACACTTGAAAACTGGAGGCCATTGAAGATCATCTTTTGAAAACTTTGAAGATTTGAATAGATTTGAAGACTTTAAGAGTTGGAGGATTGTGTAATGGATTGAGGGCTAAAAGACAAGAAGAAGAGCAAAATATGTCTTGTTCTAGGCACCCGTCGCGAGTAGCGATGGACCCTGCCGCGACTTGCTACCAACAAGTGGCCAGAAATCCATTTTTTTCTTATACTATAAATAACACTTCATCTTTTCTCTTTCTCCACTTCATCTCCTTCGCGACTTCAGACCAAAAACCGTAGGTTTTCTCTCTTTTTCATCTTTGATTTATGTTTGAATTGTATTGATAATTAGTATGAGTTTTAGTAGCTAAACTAATCTCTTAGGAGCAATTGATTGGAGCTCCCAAACTTATGCAGTGAAATTCTTGATTTTGCTCATTTATGAACATTTATGGGAAAAAAACTATTGTGTCATTAATGCTATGTTTTGCTTCATTTATATCATGGTCTGTTTGATAATAGGAGGTGTTTATATGGTTGAAGTGTTAGGGTGTTAGGAAAATTGCAAATTTCTTGACTCTTTTGGCATGAAAATCTAAGATCATGAACTTAAAACTTCTAGTGTATAATGTGTTGTAAATCTTGCTAGATAAGTATGTTAATGTGGATTGTACTCATATTTGTCATATGGATGCAAAGAAAAGTTGAACCTTGAATGTGGTTTGTTCTAGGGTTAGCCTAATAAATATTTTATTTGGTTAAATAACTATGTCTTTGGTAGAAGACTTATTGTTATTAAATCTATGGTCCTTCGTGTGAAATGTCATTGATGAAATACCTTTATGGTGTAGTTTGCCTAAAGTGATTGTCAATGAGGTTTGCAAATGTCATTGTTTGCGTTTGCAAATTACTAAGAAGGAATGAATGTGGATCTTCAATTGGGAAGTGAAAGCATTCCCCGTAGGTGAAAAATATTAATGAGTGAGTAGATGAATCTATAATCTATAAGAAGTTTGGAAGTGGAAGTCGATTGCCCCCAAGGCTCTGTAATTGTTGTTTTAATCATATTTTTAGTTGTTGTGCATGATTAACATTGTGCCTTTAATTTGCAAGTTACTTGTCTTTCAATTCACAATTTAGGATAAAAAACCAACCAAAACCTCCCTATTTACATGCTTTTATATGTATTCATATATGTCCATATCTAGTATGTTTTCCGTTATAGATGTTTAAACACTTGGAAAGGTCCATCTTCTCGTCAACGAAACCGACTTGCTATTATTTACTTAATTGTAGATAGGGAGCATTAGGGCTTTAAAATATAATTTTGAGAGGTACCGCGACGACCTCCCAAATTTTGGTGCCGCTGCCTGGAAAGAGACGTTTATTTTTAAGTGTTTGGGCATATTATGTGTGATTATGTGGTAATTGTAAATATTTGTTTGTTTGATTTGATTTTATTTTCTTAGTTGAGTTGCCATTTTCACTTGTCTTGGAGACGTATTGTTCGAGTTCTTGGTGTATGGTTCGTACGCGATCCTTTTCACAAGAACCCCTATACTACAACCCCGAGTTAGAGTTGAATTTGATATGGGCTAGGAGGCTTTCTTTGGAAAGTGTGAATAACACCCCTCCTAGTGACCATTTTTCGGACACTTCTACATTAATGGAAAATCAAGATGAGCATGAAGGTGACATTCCAGGCGGAGGACCTCAACGTCCCCCTCTCCAAGAAAGGGAGATTCCTTTGAGGCAAGCCTTTTTGAGGGACATTATGCCCCCGACCTTGACCAACAACTGGTGTGCATTGAGTATCCTTTGGTTGGACCAAATGGGCATTTCGAGCTTAAGACCGGGTTTATAAACATGTTACCTATCTTCCTTGGTAGACAAGGAGAAAATGCCAACAAGTATCTCACCGAGTTCCATTTTTTATGTGGTGGTACGGTTCCCCATGGAGTAGATGAAGACTTTTACAAGTTGAAGACATTCTCATTCACATTGAGGGATGGTGCAAGGGATTGGCTCCACTACCTACCACCCAAGAGCATCAAAAGTTGGCTTGACATGATGACGAAATTTCTAGCCAAGTACTTCCCGGCCTTGAAGTCCGCCGCTTTGAAGAAGGACATAAGCAACCTCCTCCAATGGCATGAAGAGTCTCTTTTCGACTATTGGGAGAGGTTCAAGAAGCTTCTCACAATTTATCCGCACCACGGCTATTCTAAGGGAGACTTGGTCTACTATTTCTACAATGGTTTTCTTAATGAAGACCAAAGACTAGTGAGGAGTTCTTGTGGTGGTACCATTGGGAACAAGACTTCAACTGAGGCTATAAAGTTATATAAGGAGCTAGCTGAGGAGTCAAGAAACTTTAGCTCGATGGCCGTTTTGAGAAGAAGAAATCCAATGCCCACGAGTGACCTTTCCAATAGTGGAAAGCTCGAGGACAAAGTCTCGGTCCTTACTTCTATGCTAAAATCCTTGATGACCAAGCCCGAAAATGTGCCACATGTGAAATCTTGTGAAATTTGTTCATCGGCGCATCCTACGAATTCTTTCCCTACTTTTCAAGATAATTATGTCGAGGAGGTGAGTGTCATGGGGTATCCAAGTGGGGAAGGCTTTCAAGGCAACCAAGGCTATCAAGGCAACCAAGGCTATCAAGGTTATCAAGGCTATCAAAGGAATCAAGGGTACCAAAACCGGTCGTACAATTCGGTTAATTGTGATAACCCAAATATTTGGTATGGAAACCCTCAAGGAGGCCAAAATACACAAAACAATTTTCCAAGGCACCAAGACAAGCCTCGAGATCAAGGGGAGAAATCCGCCTTGTCAAAATATGAGGTGATGCAAGACATTCACCGGTTGAGCATGTGCGCTGAGAAAGAAAAAAAATTCCAAGATGAAGCCAAGGCGAGCATCAAGAACTTGGAAACTCAAGTGAGCCAAATAGCTAAAGTGGTGAATCAGATGGAGGCATGGGAAAAGGGCAAAATGTGAGTGCAATCTCATTAAAAAGTGGAAAGGAAGTGAAGGAGCCCCAAACAAGGGTTGTTGTTGAGGGATGGTTGGAAAGGAACAAGCCTTGAAAAGAAGGCCGAGGAGGTAGCCAACAAGAAGGAAAGCGAAGGGGAAGAAATTGAGGTGGAGACATTTGTGCCAAGGCCAATATCAAATCCCAAAACGTCATCCCCACCTCACAAGAAGTCAAGAGGGGCGGAGATCCCCATCTATGTGTCAGATCCACCATTTCCGGAGGCATTAAAGGATAGGAGGACAACAAGGACATCTACAAAGTCTTTTGTAGATGCAAGGTAAATATTCCACTCTTAAATGCTATAAATCAAGTTCCTAGGTATGCTAAGTTTCTTAAGAAATTGTGTACCATTAATAGGAAACAACAATTGAAGAGTAAGAAAAATAGTATGAAGAGTGAGCATGTCTCTGCCGTGTTTGATGATGAAATGCCTCCAAATTTTGATGATCAGAGAATGTTTACAATCCCCTGTAAGATAGGAGGAAAATGTGTTAACAAGGTCATGCTAGACGTAGGTGCTTCCATTAATGTGATCCCATATTCCTTGTATGAAAGTCTAGATCTATGCACTTTGTACAAAACTGGGGTTGTTATCCAACTAGCCAACAACTCTAGCACATACCCAAAAGGTATTGTGAATGATGTGTTGGTGAAAGTGGTCTCCTTAACATTCTCTGTCGATTTTCACGTTCTTGTGGAAGGTGGTTATAGTGCTAAACCTATTCTCTTAGGTAGGTCATTTTTAAAGACTTCAAGGACAATAATTTATGTGCATAATGGAGCTTTAACCATGGAATTTAATGGGCGGAAGATAGAATTCGACACTAACAATTCTATTGAGCATTTTACTAAATACCATTCTTGCCAAACTATTATTTTTATTGATGATATAGAGCAAGATGTATTTGATCCCAATAATGGCAGTTCCTTAAATGTTATCATAAATGATGCTTTGAGTGATGCTTTAATTGCAAATGATGTTAGTACTAACTTGAAGGAAACAACAATGATGAATGCTCTCTTGGAAAAGCAACATTTGACACCTTTCGTGTGTTCACAGGTCAGCCAATGGGGGGGAGTTTCCATCTTTCTCTTGAGAAGACTTTGGTGGTAGAGTGCAAACCACCACCGAAAGTTCTTCAATGTTCATCCCTTAGAGAAGGCTTCGGTGGTAGATTGCAAATATTGTTAGTACCAACTTGAAGGAAAATAACAATGGTGAATGCTCTCTTGGGAAAGCAACATTTGACACCTTTCGTGTGTCCACAGGTAAGCTAATAGGGGTGAGTTTCCCTCCTTCTCTTGAGAATACTTCGGTGGTAGAGTGCAAATCACCACCGAAAGTTCTTCCCTTGGAGAAGGAGAGAACCCCCCGAAGGTTCACTTGATTGAGATCGCCATGGAAGAAAAAGGTGAGTTATTGGGAATGATGAGGGAACACGAGGATACACTAGCCATGGTGCGCCAAGTCTTGTTTGGGGTGATGTGGATCCTACATATTTTGACTCGGGTCGAGGAAAAGAGACCGAACACTTCATCTTGTTTTGTGAGTATGCCCCAAGAAAGGGAGTAAGTCATGTTGACAACTTTAAATAAACTTGGTTTTGATTATCCAGATCGTCACTAGTGGCTTTCCGTTGATATTTTTTAAATTTGAGTTTTTGTCGTTAGTTTATTATTTTTCTTTGTTCTTTTTACGCTATGTTTCTCCAAGATTTTGTAGCAATTTGAAGAGCTTGGAGCTAGACTTGTGCAGGAAGGAAAGCAATGAGAAAGAAAGGAAGGAAGGGTTTGGACATTTGGTAACATTGATTTTTTTCCTAAGTACCAGGCATGTGTAGCCGTCGCGAGTCACGACCTTTACATTGCAACTCGCGACAAGATCAGGGATTTCTCACAAAATGTGAGCTCTCGGGCTCAAGATGCCGCTACTCGCAATAGACCTATAGCGGGTTGCGATGGATCATCGCGATCCGCGATGGTTTGGTCGCAACACGCGACAAGTCAGGAAGAATTTTTAAAATTATGGCCTCTCAGGATTGAGATGTCGCGAACCGCGATAGACCCATTGTGACTCACGACGAGAGAGTTAAGTTCAAGTGCCCCATTGACCTAAACATTACAAGTCATGACGTGTGCATCGCGACTTGTGATGGATGTACAGTACCTTTTAAAAAATGGGCAGAACAGATCCTTGCCATTTCATCTCCTCATCACCCGCTCTTCCTCACGCTGCTCTCATCATATCTCCATCACTCACAATTTTTATTCAACAATTTTCATTCTAAGAACCTAAGTGGTACATTTCCTCACTTTCTTGAGCTTGAATTGTGATTATATTGTTGAATAGTGTGTGGATTATATGTGATGCCAAATGGATTTAAATTGTTGGGACCTTGTAGATTTTGGTGGATATTGTGCTTATGAATTTAATTTGATTGAGATTGCGGATATGGGATTATATTTTACCTATATTGAATTTCTTATGTTGGTGTGAGGTAGTGACTATGGGATGGAGTTGTGCTTATGTTGATATGAGATTTTGACTTAATCGTCCAAGAATATAAGTGATTGTCTAAGTGGTGATTGTTGGAATTGATTGTGGCTCATGCTATGGATTGGTTGTGTTGGCTTGTTGGACATAGTTGATTTATTTTTTAAAGAGACATAGCTGATATTTGTATGCAATTGTTTTCGTGCTTGAATTAGTTTAGCTATGGGACTTAAATGTTAGCATTTTGAAAAGTGTCAATGATAGCTAAACTAGTTAGGCACAATTGTGTTCATTGGATGTAGCATATGGGATATTTAACTATGGGACAACCCTATTGAACTTGAAAGTGTTGACATGTTAAAAGTGACATGAACTTTTTATGTAATTATGGAAGATGTTTAAACTAGTTTCACTTGGACTTAAGTGTTAGCATTTTAGAAATGTTGAGGTTAGCTAAACTAGTTTCGAAATAATTTTGATTCCAAAATATTACATATATTCTCGTGCATTTGACGTGTTTGTTGTGGTTGTTAGACATGGCCCCTACCAAAAAACCAAGGGCTCCTTCCCGAGGTGCACACGCCGCTGCTCCACCTCCACCTCTGCCACTGGCCCCAGAGCCGAACCTTGTACCTCCTCCTCCTGATCGGTACATGGGTTTGACCTGGATCACTGGGTCCTACATGGATAGGTGGGATGTCCTAGTTACCTGCAAGCTGATGGAGACGAGCTTCATTGACCGGAAAACACTTGATACTCTTGGGTTGCTGGAGCTGGTTCACTGCCTCCTCGCTAAAGGAAGGTTGGAGGGTTTCATGGGTAAGAGTTCCCCCACCTACCGATGCAACACGCTGGAATTCCTATCCACTGTCAGGATATGTAGTACGAGAGCTGGTGAGCCCTGCGAGAGGTACATTTGTTTCCATCTGGATGATGTATCTCGGGAGATGACAGTCTCAGATGTCGAGGCAGCATTTGGGTGGGAGACAGCAAGGATATGGGAAAGGTTGGAGCCAGCGGCCTGGGAGCACTCGATCGAGAAGGACATGTTTTTCTGGAAGAGAATTAATATGAGGCAAAAGAACTCACATGACAAAAGTAGCGCCATCATCCAATCTGCACTCCGTTTCATGCACCGATTCTTAACATGCACAATGTTATGTTCGTCAGAGCCGACGAACATGCCAGGAAATGATATTCATTTCCTATGGAATCTGACGAGTGAGGGGTTTAGATATGGAGTCTGGGCTGAGCTATGGATGAAGATGGTTTTCGAGTTGGTTGAGAAGCCAAATGGCAAGATCAGTGTAGGAGGCATGATTACACTCTTAGCAAAGCACTTGGGATTAGTTGCACCGGATAGCTTCCCACGCTTGGGGAAACATACCTCATACCTCATCACTATGCAGAGGATGGGACGATCCAGCATGATCGGCACCACACAGGTCCCAAGATTATACCACTGGAAATATGGGGCAAGGAATGTCATCTTTATGACACTGCCTCAGTGCACCAGGACCAAGTTGGAGTTTGATACACCTTTGGGGATTTAGTTATCCAGACCGACACTTCTTGTATGGAGGAGTTTGAGTAAGAGCTCAAGAACATACCCCCACCTCTAGCTTTGACTGACGATGGTGCCTTACCGTCCACTGACGCAGGGTGAGCAGCATCCTCCACCGCCTCCATCAGAGACCGAGCCTATGCAAGAGGATCATGTGCCACCTCATTTCCCCCAACCTTCACCTAATTTTTATAAGTGCGTGATGCAGACAGTTCATGATGGTTTTCGCAGGCTGGATCAGTACCACCGCGGATAGGTTGAGCACAACATATTTATCTCCAGGAGCCTTATGGAGATGGATAAGGAGATTGAGTACCTCTCGTCCAGGATTTCAGAGCTGCAGTCGTGGGCTGGTGGTACCCCAGGCCTCAATCCTAGTAGAGCAGCGAGGCAGAGAGACAGAGAGGTGTCAGGGGAACACATAATGGATAGAGCAGTATCAGCAGACATATGGCAGAGACTGCGACGATGGTGATGGGCTATCTCACTCCTGATTGTGAGCTTATTGTCACAGACCCCCTATGCTTTGATTTTTATGTTTTTGCCCTATATTTCCTACATTCAGGGCAATGTAGCATTTTAAGTGTGGGAGGGGTAGTACTACTTTTACTGTTTTTCTTTGGATTTGCTCTTTAGACTTGGATGCTTTGGGATGCTTTGCTTTGTTTTTGGGATGTTTTTCACTTGATATACTTGGATTATTTTAGCTTTGACATGTGAGATTTTTCCTACTTTTTTTATTGGAAACACATGGAAAATTTGAAAATTTTGAATTTTTTTTTAAAAAATAGAAAATGAAATAGAAATAAAAATAAAAAGAATCTGCTAAGTTAAAAAGCCGAGAGGGAAACTTAGGCAACATTGGGGGCCCGGATAGGACAAAAGGGAGACCTAGGCAAAAACGAGAGGCTAAATGTACGGAAAAAGGTGAAATGTGAGCCATAGAAACATGATGTGTGGCTAGGATGAAAACCCGAAAGAGCTCCTAGGCAAAATGAGAGAAATAGAGAGAAAAAAATTCTACGATTGCACTCATTTTCCGGTGTTGGAGTCATAAGGTTGTGGTTCCCATATAGATGAATTGGGTATCTCAACATCTTGAGACCTCTTGGGTTTTGGTAATTTAGCGGGAAAACAAAGTAAGTTATGAAATTCTTGATTGTTGATATACTTCGTTTTTAGGATGATACATTGGTATAAAGTGAAGTATGTGTTTGAACTTCATGCATGCTTTTGACTTCACTTTGTGCCATTGGATTTGGGATTGTCAATTCAGGATTTAGAAATATTTTAATGGATATCAATGAATTGATAGGTTGATATGGTATGGGTAGATTTAGGAATGAGGATTGTGGGTAACTTCTCATTTGATCTTAACTTTGGGATGTGTAACATTGAGAATTTTTTGAGGTATTTATTTGGGGGAATAGTAGTTAGGACGTGGATACGCAAATCTCTTCGTGTGTTTGAATATTTTCTTACTCGTGGGCGAGTAAGGTTTAAGTGCGGGGAGGTTTGATGTGTCCATTTTATGTGCATATTTTTGGGGATTTTTGGGATCTTTTTTGTGCTCTTTTGTTATCAAGAACCTGTGTTTTACCTTGAAATTCTCTTAGGATAGTTAAGAGCTACTTTACGCTCTTTTACCTTTTCTAAGTGAATTTTGTGTGACAAGGAAAGAACATCGACACTTGAAGACCGGAGGCTATTGAAGATCATCTTTTGAATACTTTGAAGATTTGAAGATTAGCTTTGAAGATTTGAAGACTTGAAGAGTTGGAGGATTGTTTAATGGATTGAGGGCTAGAAGACAAGAAGAAGAACAAAATATGTTCTGTTCTGGGCACCCGTCGCGAGCCTCGATGGACCCTGTTGTAACCCTCGACCAACAGGTGGCCAGAAATCCATATTCTTTTTCTTGTACTATAAATAGCACTTTATCTTTTGTCTTTCCTCACTTCTTCTCCTTCGCGATTTCAGACCAAAAACCCTAGGTTTTTTCTCATTTTCATCTTGTTTCTTCTTTGATTTATGTTTGAATTTTTGTTGATAATTAGTATGGGTTTTAGTAGCTAAACTATTCTCTTGGGAGCAATTGATCGAATCTTCCAAACTTATGTAGAGAGATTCTTGAGTTTGCTCAATTATGAATATTTATGGGTAAGCATTTATTGTGTCATTAATGCTATGTTTTGCTTAATTTATATCATGGGTTGTTTGAGAAGAGAAAGTGTTTGTATGGTTGAAGTGTTAGGGTGTTAGGAAAGTTGGAAATTTCTTGACTCTTTTGGCATGAAAATCCAAGAACATGAACTTAGAACTTCTAGTGTATAATGTGTAGCAAATCTTGCTAGATAAGTATGTTAATGTGGATTGTTCTCATATTTGTCATATATATGCAACTAAAGGTTGAACCTTGAATGCGGTTTGTTCTAGGGTTAACCTAATAAATATTTTATTTGGTTAAATGACTATGTCTTTGGTAGAAGGCTTGTTGTTATCAAATCTATGGTCCTTTGTGTGAAATACCATTGATGAAATACCTTTATGGTGTAATTTTCCTAAAGTGATTGTCAATTAGGTTTGCAAAAAGTCATTGTATGCATTTGCAAATTACTATTAAGAAGGAATGAACATGGATCTTCGATAGGGAAGTGATAGCCTTCCCCATAGGCGATAAATGTTAATGAATGAGTAGATGAATCTATAATCTATAAGAAGTTTGGAAGTGGAAGTCGATTTCCCCCAAGGCTCCGTAATTTTTTTTAATCATCTTTTTAGTTGTTGTGCATGATTAGGATTGTACATTTACTCTGCTAGTTACTTGTCTTTCAATTCATAATTTAGGATAAGAAACCAACCAGAACCCCCATATTTACATGCTTTTATATGTATCTATATATGTCTATATCTAGTATGTTTTCCGCTATATATGTTTAAATGCTCTGAAAGATCCATCTTCTCGTGGACAACCCTGACTTGCCATTATCTACTTTATTGTCGATAGGGAGCATTAGAGATAAAAAAATATAACTTTGAGAGGTACGGTGATGACCTCCTAGTTAGCATCTCTATAAGCATGAACCAAATTATAACCAACAATACTCCTTTTGATCTTATATGCAAGTAAAAATTATTCCTATGGAGCTTTTTAGGGCAAACAATGGCACTGATGGCCATTTTACAGTCAGATTCTATTATAGCCTCAGTGATGTGAAGTTCATTATTGAATTCCAATGCAAAGCTGGTGGCTAAGAGTTCAGCATGTAAAGAAGAATGAGACTGAGAGAAAATTTAAAAGGCTATGAAAAATTATGCTTTTTGGTCTCTAATTATGATACAAATACATGAGTGGTTATTATACCAAGAATCATCTACTTTCACTTTATAACGAAAGTTTTGTTTGAACCACTTTATTATAGAGATTGGTGGTTTTGGTTTCTGCATAGTTTGTTCTGAATGCTAACTGCTTTGTTGTAAAACAACAAAGTTATTCATAGCCTTCCAAAGGGACTAGCAACACAGAGGAGGGGTCACCTTTAATAGATGCGCATGTATAGGAGATTCACCCTTGTATGACCAAAAATATGAAAGCCTATCCCAAAGAGATTGAAAATTATGGTTTGGGAAATAAAGCCAAATGTTAATCTGTCTCCAATTACAAAAATGATCTGGAGTATCAATCTCACAACAAATCGGGCATTTTGAGGCAAACTGAAGGCTCTTCATTTTTAAGGTATCATCAAAATTGAGGAATTTATGTAAAGTCTCCACACAAAATAAGACACTTTTGGATCAACACTCTTAAGCCATACATGTTTGAGATAGTTTACTATTGTTCTCTTCCTTCTGAGCAGTTGATAGGCTGACTGAATTGAGAAATTTTCTAAAACTTCTGGAGTCCAAATCAACTTGTCCTCCCTTATTGTATCCAGTGCCACACTTTGTAATATGTTCAGAACCTGCGAATAAAATAGAGACTCATAGGAGGACATGAAGCATTGTTCCGAGACTTTGAAGTCTGCCACAGATTAGAAGAAAATTTCTAAGGGGATTAGTTCTAAGATCATACTATCCAAAGAGCCGCAGCCTAACCAATCAGATTGTAAAAGGCTACAAGTACCTTTTCCAAGGATTATCCTTGCCTTGGTAATGGCTATTGAGTTGATCTCGCAAACTCTTCTCTAGGTGCTTGATTTCTTGTGAGATAGTGATAATGACCAAATAAAATTTGCCCAAGGGTTTTCATTCCTTTGGAGTTTCCACCAGAGCTTGATTGAGAAGGAATCAATGATTGCATTGATGTCTTTAAACCCTGGACCATTCTCAAGTTTAGGAAAACACAAATCCTTCCACTTTCTCCAAAATTTTTTTGGCTTTAGGTCTACTTTACCCCAAAAGAAGGTTTCCATTTTCCTTTGTAAAACTTTAATGATGTGTTTTTAGGGGACTGAACTGCCGAAATGTGTTGGGGAAGAGATTAAAGGCATGATTGGATCAAAGTGGCTCTTCTGGTAGAGGAGAGCCATTTATTTTTACAGTTGTTGAGTTTAGAATTGAAGGATTCATTAGAGGCAGGAAGAAGATTTTCTTCTTTATACCCGTGAAGATTTGTGTGCCAAGGTACTTAAAAGGAAGTGATCATTCCTTCATTCTTAGCAGGTTTTTAACTCTGTTATGTTGACCTAATGAAGCATTTTTTCCTAAAAAGTAATGGATTTTTGAGAAATTAATCTTTTGGCCAGTAGTTTGTTTGAATATATCCAAGAATGCCTTCATTTTGATCAAATCCAACCTTTTAGCTGTCATGAAAATGAAAGTTTCATCGACATAACTGAGATGAGAAAGGGGGATGGCTCCCCTGCTTGATACCTCTTGAGGGTTGAAAAAACCCGCACGGTTCTCCATTTATTAAGATAGAAAACCATGAGTTAGTGATGTTATTAAGAATAATCTTAATAAACAGTCTGTGGAAACCAAATTGCTGCAGTACACCATTAAGAAAGGCCCAAATAATCCTGTCAAAAGCCTTCATAAGGTCCAATTTTAGTATACAATTAGAATTTCTTTTTTTTATTCAAAAATCTCACCATTTCTTGCATATGGAGAACATTGTCAGAGATATCCCTTTTATGCATAAAGTTTGTTTGATTTGGAGGGGTTAACTTTTCCATTAAAGGTTTTAATATCTCCATAATTAGTCTCCTTCCCCCTTACATGCTAAACTTTTATCTATTCAATGTGGCTACGAAATTTGTTCAGAACTAGCATTAGATACCTGTGTAATAGAATCTGATTGTTTAACTGCTGTTAAGGGTATTCATAACCCAATGTGCTGCCCTTGGAGAACATTCTCCATCTGCAGTGCACTCAATTTAGAACACTTCACACATCCAATCCAACATACTCCTAGAGAAGCTAACCTTGCTGCCGATTTCCTGGCAAAATTTGCTCTGGAAAATAACCTACAGGGAGATTTAGATACTATGTCAGTCCCCCACTTTCTTAGGGGTCTTTTGTCCCTCAATAGCATTGGTTATCCATAAAGTTCTTGATTCCTCGTACACTCCTATTTTTTCTGCTACACATATTACTTTTCTCACTACTATAGCTCAGATTCCAGAACCAGCTTCATACAGAGAAGCCATTTTTTATCCTGAGTGGATCACTGCTATGAATGAAGAATTGCAGGCTTTGGAACAGAATCATACTTGGGACATGGTTTCTTTAACACTAGGAAAGAGGCTATAGGCACTAAATGGGTGTACAAAATCAAGTGCAATCCTGATGAATCAGTCAGCAGATATAAGTCCAGTTTAGTGGCTAAAGGTTATTGTCAAATTGAAGGTGAATATTTCTATGAGAGCTTCTCTCAAGTTTCAAAAAATGTTACAGTGAGATTATTCCTTGCTTTAGCTGCTGCACAGAACTGGTTTCTTCATCAATTTAATGTGAACAATGCCTTTTTACATGGCTATATTGATGAAGAACTCTACATGTTGCCACCTGCTGGTTATCACTTGGCTCAGAAAGGTGCTGTTTGTAAACTGAGGAAGTCCCTATATGGCCTTAAACAAGCCTCTAGGCAATGGAATCAAGAATTTACCAAGCACTTAAAGCACCTTGGATTACATCAGTCTTATAATGATTCATGCCTATTCCTCAAATTTACTAGCTCAGTTATTCTAACTCTTATAGTTTATGTGGATGATATTCTCATTGCTGGAAATTTAGAGGTGGCTATTCAATCTGTGAAAGCTTCTTTACATAAAGCTTTTACTATCAAGGACCTTGGCCCTGCTAAATATATTTTTAGGAATTGAAGTAGCCAGATTAAAACATAGAATGTTTCTCACTCAGAACAAGTATATTCCAGGTCCAGTTTCAGACCTGAATCTTGATCAAGTAAGGGCTACAGCTTCTCCTCTTCCTGTGGATTGGATTTGCACTAATACAACATCTCCTCTCTTACTAGATCCTGCTCCTCTTCCTGTGGATTGGTCGCTTGCTTTATCTGAATTTTACTATACCAGATATTACATTTGCAGTACATCAACTGAGCCTATTTATCCACCAGCCTACTCAACATCACTGGCTTGGTGCTCTCCATATTGTCAAATACCTGAAACATCATCTCTCCTTTGGCCTATTCTATCCATCTCAGACTCAGCTCCATCTTAGCAGCTATTGTGATATTGACTGGGGAACTTGCAAAGAAACAAGGAGATCAGTAACTGGTTTTTCCATCTTCCTCGGATCATCCTTAATCTCTTAGAAATTGAAGAAGCAGTCTACGGCATCTAGATCTTCTGCTGAGTTTGAATATAGAAGCTTGGCTATGACTCTATGTGAACTGAAATGGCTTAGATATCTTCTTAAGGATTTCAGGTTACAGCTTTCTCTTCCTATACATGTTCATTGTGATAACAAGGCTGCGATTCATATCACTGAGAATTCGGTCTTTCATGAATGAACTAAACACATCAAGATCGATTGTCATCTTTTTCGAGATGCATACAAAGATGTCTTTATTACTCTTCTCCATGTTTGTTCGTCCTCCCAACTTGCAGATGTTTTAACTAAACTTCTATCCTGCACTCAGTTTTTACCTATATTGTTCAAAATAGGCTTTTGCAATACTCGCAATAGCCTCATTTTGATGGGGGGTAATGGATAATGCAGATTCATTTTCAGCCATTCCTCAGCAATACCATTAGAAGGCAGCAACGCAGCAAGCATCAAACTCAGAAGCTTCTAGATTAGAAACAGTTAGTTAGGTTCTAAACAGTTAGTTAGTTTTTAGTTAGCCTTAGTTAGTTAGAAGTTTGTTGTTATTTTTCTGATTAGTTTGTTAGCTGATTTGAGAACATTATAAATGTACAGATTGTATGCCATTTGAGTAAGTTAATCAGTTCAATACACAAAAATTTTCCAAAACACTTCTCCTTTCCTTGAGTTCAGTTTCTGAGTGTTCTTCATCCTTTTCCTACTTTTCTGATTGTTGCATCAGTAATGTTCACTAATTTTACAATGCCTCTTAGATTCCATACTAATATGTTTTGGTGAATGGTTTTATCAATCATTACAAAACCTTTATAAGAGCATTTTGAATATGGCCTGAGGACCATTTTATTTAGCTGTGTGAATTAGCTACCTTTGTTTTTCTCCTGCTTAGTTTTAAAACCATCTATGTTTTTATCCTGGGATGAGGTGGATTCAGTGTCCTCTTGCTTATTTAGCAGCAAAAACATGTTGTTAAAAGAATTAGGCAAGCTAATAGTCTGACTAGGGGATTTCAGGTTTCCTTAATTTATCAGTTGATTAGTCGGAGAATTCATTTTAGGATTATACCTGGAGGGTATGTCATCCATGGCTTACTGTTTCCTAGGCTTAAATTTTGGGATAATTGAATCAGCTGGTTTGAAAATAGTATTTTCATTTGATGAGGTGCCATGGATCTAGTTGGAGAATTGTACTATCAGGTCCTAAAATCTTAACATCATTCACATCTTCCTCGGCAACTAGAGCTGAGTTATGAGTTAAATTTCTATTAATTTCAAATGTATCATATTGGAGGGTGTTGAGGACAGAGTGGTGATATGATTCATTTGGTTCATACAGTTTTCTTGGGAGTTTACCATATGGTTGTCTAGTTGATAAAAAAAGGTTCATAAGAGGAGTTATCCTAGGGTTTGTCTACAGCAATCCCAATAGAAGTTGTTCCTTTTCCTACAGTATCAGAATCCAGAGTGAAGTGACTAACCACTTTATTGGCTGCCTTTTTAGGGATCCATGTATTGTTTGTGTTGTTTCTTATCTTGCATATGTATACATGGTGTCCCAACTTACAACAATAGGTACAATAGGCAGGTAATTCCTCATATTCTAGGGTGTACTTCCTATTTTTTGTAATATATCCTAGCTTAATAGTAGGGGGAATTGGTTTTAGAAGATCAAGTTCAACACAAAACTTAATTGCAAAGGGCATAGTTAGGGAGGAGGTTGTTGTATCCATTTTAATATAGATACCTATTTGATTAGCAATCCACTTAATCGAAGCTATGTTGTAATAATAAAATGGAGCATCATGAATAACTATCCAAATAGGTACAATGAAGGATTCAACTTTAGTGGAAAAAGAAGGAGTCCAACAGAGTAACTTCATACATGAGCTGACAATGTTCCAAAACCCTTTGCTCTAGCAGCGCTGGAAATCCTCAATGCACTCGAATTGAATAAGCAAGTGTCTGAAATCGATTGAGCCCGGCTATAACTTACCTTGAAATTGATTGATTTGAAGGCATCTTCCATTGTGGGCTTTCCTTTAGAAAAATTCCTATCAAAGCATTGGCGTAGTGGGAAGAGAGCTTGTCGACTTCCTCATCTGTATATAAGCAGCTTATTTCCCCCTAGGTGCGTTGTTATTGGTGTGAGTTCTGGATTGTTGGGCAAGAACAAAGCAAGGGAGAGCTTTAGCTTTAAGAGCGTTGAAGAACGACTTAGAACCACCCTTTTGAGATGGTTCCACCGTTGAAGGCTGGCGGAGAACGGAGGAGTTACGCTGGAGTAAAGTATCATTACCAGTGAGCTTGGGAGAAGGGAAAGTTGAGAATCACTTCTTTAGCACCTTATCACCATCTCTAATCACTACAAGAGACAACACCTTTTACCTCGGTTTTTTGTCCAAACGAAACGAGGTAAATGTGGGCAGAGTAAAAAGTATGTTTTTACCTCGGTTCAAAACCGAGGTAAAAAGTATTTTTTACCTTGGTTTTTTTTGAAAAATAATCGAGGTAAAAAGTGTTCAAGACCCAAGGGCATGCAACATCAGTTCTTATTAACCCACAGATTGCTGGTGCGACATCGTTCATAATTTCAGTTTTTGTACAAAATTTAACTACACTAAAAATATTGAACGAGATTAGTGCGACATCGCACATTTTATTTCTAGAATATAAAAAAAACTGCCGACACAGAGTTTTCGGGGCCAGGTCTCAGATACACAGCAGAAACAAACTAATAAAAAAATTTATTTCAATTCAAGAAATAAATAAAATAAAGTGCATTGGAGCTGTAAAGACAATAAACCAATATGATTTACAGAGGAAAAAATAAACATATCTCAAAAAGAAGGCTGAGCAGAGTCGGACAACGGCGGAGCCAAGGCGGAGAATAGTGGAGCCAAGGTGGAGAACGGTGGAGCCAAGGCGAGGACCGCAGTGCGACGTCGGAGAACCGCGAGCCACATTGGAGAACAACAAGCCACGTTGGAGAACAGCGGAGCGACGTCGGAGAACGGCTTAGACAAGGCTAAGAGCGATAGAGCTAAGGCTAAGAACGGAATAGCCAAGGCTGAGAACAATGGAGCCAAGGCCGAGATCGATGGAGCCAAGGCCGAGAATGCCAAAGACAAGACAGAGAATGCCGGAGACAAAGACGAAGAGTGGCGGATAGCGGCGATGTGGCAGAGACATCGATGGAGTGGTGGGCGACGTCATTCTGACGAAGGATAGCATTGTTTGGGCAGAGGTGGCATCGATAGGGTAGAGGACGTTGTTGATTGGGTGGCTATTGTTCACAGACAGCGTAGGAGACGGCAGTGTAGGGGTGTGGAGGAGAAGGATGTCTGAAATGTTGTGGACGAGAGATTAGGGTTTCATCAAATTTATAGGGCTAGGGCTTAACAGTTATTTTTGGGCTTGATTGGGCTTAAAAACCAAGTCCTTAGATTTATATTTGAGGGCTGAAATACCAAATTGAGTCCTTCAACTAAGTCCTCAAACTTTATATTTTAAATGTTGTAAAAATCAAATTCTACTTAATATTTTATAAATTAAATTTCAATGAATTGTGTAAATAATAAAATTTTAAAAATTATTATATTTGTATTTAGAATTAAAAATAGATTTTATGTTGTTGCATAGTCTTTCATAAATGTATGAATATTAAAAAAATAATCTTCAAATTTGATTTAACAAATTAGGGTTGACCTTTTATTAATTAAAGTTACGACCATTCAATAGTGACCTACCCAGTTATCGTTAAAATACGAGACGGGCATTTACGGGTCAAATATAGAGATTTATATTCTGTACCCGTTCTTACTGCTAAGCTACCAACGGGGGTAGTAAGCGGCAAACCCTGGGTTTGTCCACAAGGATGCTATGGCTCAAGTACTAGTTAAAACACAACCTCGTGCGGATCGTCAATCTGCAGGAGTGATAGGAACATCTAGCAGTGTAGACATGCAACTTGGGAAGGGGGTGCGTTTGGTGTTTTAAACTAACAACTACAAGCATGTAATTGTCAAACAAGTAAACTATTTATACTAAGCACTTGAGAATCATTTAGCAATATGGTAGTTCTAATCCTTCAATCCTCAATTAATTCACATATAGACATACAAAAGACCTATCAGAGTGTTCACAGCACGTGGTGTGGCCGATGGCATACACTTCTCCAACCCTGTCACGGTGGGTTGCCTCACAACCCTCCATCGCCACCGCCATCATAATTAGGGGAGTACAACGAGGTCCAACCATTGTTTCAGGTCTATTCCCCCCCCCCCCCCCCCGTGCTATTACATCTCAGGCTTCCACCACAAATGCAACTACTCTTCCCAGGTCCTATATACGCTATGCCCAAGGTTCGTAGGCACCTTATCTGTGATACTAAAGTTTCAACACAACACCTAGCTTGCTACTATTCACTATCTCTACCTGCAATCTCTCAGACAATAGTTACGAAGTCAACTAAGACTGGTGCAGTGGCAAATAGGTCAGAGCATTCTCAAATCCCCCGTGCACACTCCCACGCAGATGCTTTCTCCCCTACCCATTCTAACATCCAGCTTTCTCTTCCAAAATGAGTAGACTAGGGTCTTATATATAGTAGTAGGAGTTTAGGTCTAAAAATTGGCCCAATATAGGCCAAAAATAGCAAAACCCTAGGCGCCAAGGTTTCATGGGTCGGCACGGATGTCATGGTCCATGAAGCATGCATAGCCACAAGACGCTAGATCTACCACAAGTTCGTAAATGTTCATAGCCGCGACCCGTGGGATCTGCCGCGGTCCGTGAAGCTGGGATCGTGTCACGGTCTGTGATTCAAGGACGACAAGCAGCATGCAGTTTTTCTCAGTGTTTTCTCACGGTCTATGAAGGTTTTCACGGACTGCAAACAACTAGTGGCTTCTGCTCAAAAATTTTGTCACAACCCGTGAAGTTTTTCACGGACTACAAGTAGGTTGTGGTCTTGATCAAAAGTCTTCTCACGATCCGTAAAGGTTTTCATGAACCGACTCCATGCTTGGCCAAATTCTACAACTCTTCATCCCCTTGCTTTACAACTCGGTGCTTTTGTCACGGCCCGACGCCTTGGCTCGTGAAGGTCTTGTGAAAGTCTTCACGAAACCCCTAGATTCTCGTGTAGTGCGGGCAGTGAAGATTGTCACAGTTTACTGGTGCTTGACCATGCGTGGTCCGTGACCAGCCGCTGGTGCTTCGTTGGCTGAACTTTGTTTGCTCGTCATGGGTGAACCGTTAGTCCGAATTGGATGTTCTAGTAGTCAATTTCCTTGTACTTGAGAAGATAAATCCAACGGAATTAGCTTTGAAGGCTAATTCTTCCTGGATTGTTCTCGGACTAAGGCAACACTCCTCCGACCATGATTCACCATTTTCTCCTTTGACCGTCTTGAACTTCGAAGCCGCCTATCTTTGGTTTTAATTTCCTCCAGCCACGCATTGATGTTTGTGGCCTTTGTCTACTACCATTAAAATGAGAATGTCCTTCCAATATTCTACCGTTAAAAGAAAACGGCCTTTGCCAGAATGTAATGTAACATAAAGAATTCACCGGCGACCTACTCAAGGTACTAATAATGAAGACCAAGGAGCCCATGAACACGAGATGTTAAGAATCACTAATTAAGTATACAAAACGTGGGATTTAGAATAGAAAACCAAAAATGGTTGTCTAAACCCCTTGTCATGTAAACTCAACTAATGTCGCCAAACCACCAACCAAAAGTAACTAAAAACTGTGTTAAATTCAATGGTTAAAGCATGCGAAATGGTGCAGATTAGACTCCCCATATTAAACATTTACTCGTTCTCGAGTAAATAAAATCAAAGAAAAAGGTTCAAGCGGAATGAAGCAAGCAAAAATAGTCAATTCATTTAACTTATTCCCAAACTACCCTAGTTCCCCCAAGAAGGTGAAACCGTCACAACTCTCATAGTCCCCAAAGTTCCTAAAACAACCAAACCACCCAAAGCAAGTAAATATGTATGAAAAAAGATAAGTGAAAAAGATTGGAATAAAGCCAAGCTTACTTTTCCCAAAAGTAGTCCCAAAAGCAATCAAAGAGCAATCCTCAAGCAAAAAAATCCACCAAGAAAATCCAAAAGCCGTCGACTTGGTTGCTACATAGGGATAACTCAAGATTCTCAACCTAGTTGCAGCCAACGAGTCTAATGTATCGTCAACCTAGTTTCTTATTTTTTTGTTCATTTATTTCGCTCAATTTCACTCATTTTTCCTAAGAGTCTCTTTGGGTTTTCATCCTAGCTTTATCCCACAAAACGTTCACCTCTCACCTTTTTGCACACGACCTCTCACTTTTTTCTAGACTCGTAAGTCTTGTCGGGCCAAGCCTCTCACTTTTACCTATGCCTTTCGACCTATCCAGGCATTTCCTACTGCTACCCAAGTCACCCTTTTAGGTTTTTGACTTGTCCAGGTTTTAATTTAATTTAATTTTTTCACTTTTTTGGGGTAGTACAAAATTGCCCCAAAAGTGAGTTTTCTACTACAAAAGATAAGCAACAAACCAATACACCACCAAATCCTAAAGACACATTCCACATGCAAACTAGAATCCTAAAATCCTAGCATAACATACAAACCACCAAAATTTTCCAAAAGCATCCCAACACAAGTAACCAAAAATCTACCAAGAAAAACAAACAAAGCAAGCATGCACGAAGAAATCCATGAATGAGAATTCCAAAGTACTCACTAATCCCTTGACTCCCCACACTTAACCAATGCATAGTGCCTTATGAATTCTCATGTCAAATCAAAGGTGAAGTAGGGAAACTGGTGATACTTACTCTTTCGGCCTCGAAGGGCCAGCCTCCTCGCTTAGATTGTGCCTCAAGGCAATCCACCCTCATGTTTAGCTTCTCAACTTATGCGTTCACTCCTCCAATAGCTTGAACTATCTTTTGAAGCACTTTGGAAGAACTTGAGAGTTGCTCCCCAAGTAGGTGTAGTTGATCCATAATGCCCGTGGGAAGAAGAGACCGGCTCGGAAGTGCTCTCGAAGATGTCTCTCATTCGGTCTCTTTTAGGTCTATCTCCGAGTTGGCCAATACTCTATAAAAGTCCTTCTCAAATTCTGGATTGGGTTCAATGAACAAGTCATCTAGCTCATATCAAGGTTGATAGAGGTGCGCTCCGGTTGCGGAAGAACCATGAATTTTCAAGTAGGTACTCCACCGTAAAGCCACACAAATCGATCCTCCAAAGTTTTAGTTCCCACCATGAATTTCCTAGATAACTTCTCAATTGTATAGGTCAATCCCAACCTATCCATATTGGTTAACGCCCTATGTGAGATAGGGTGTCCCAAATGTCGTGCCAAAAGGCCAACCATGCCTCCCATACGAATCTTCCCACTCTTCTGCTCTCCCATAGCTATGCATTCTTGAATAAAAACACCAACCAGGTCCGTGTAGATGTTTCTCTCCGTTGTTATCACCCAAAGAAGGTGTACATCAGAGCCCGGACAATGCATCAATTCATCGTTAAAATGCTCATAGAAAGGAGTCGATGAACATAGCGTATTTTCAGGTGAACTATAGTTGTGCTCTTTCTCAGATTCTTCGTGTCAGTCCTAGTTAATTATCTCCAAAAATTCCCAAGAGAGAATGGCATTCCTTGGCGATGAGTCCGTGGAATGTCCCGACCGGTCTTCCACCCAAAGGCTAATGCCACCTCTCTATAGGTCATTTGGTACTCCTTGTTATCCAAGTTGAACTTAATCGCCTTGTGACCATCCTCGTCTGTGACCTACCAAATAGTAGCTAGAAACTCTACAGTGCACCTTATGTAGGTTTTCGAGTGCACGTCAAGAAAACCTTCTAGGCCTACCCGACCCAAAAGTAAGGTCACCAGTTCAAGTGAGCCTAGAGCCATCAAGGTGCTCTTGCAAGCAAAACTAGTCTCCAAAATGCTCCTCTTTGGTTCCCTCATATTCCTCCATCTTTGGGCTGTAGTCTTGGTAATGTTGGTCAAACCCAAAAACTCATCGACCAGAGACTTGGGGTTGCGAGGAACGGGAGTTGCCGGTGTAGGGTTTGCACCCTTTACTGGCTTCTTCCGTTTCTCACCCCGCAAAGACTTCTCTTTCTCTGAAGTACCCTTTTTGGAGGCATCCTAACACAATGAAAGAGAAGAATAGTAATTTGATAGTAAACAATGCATGACCCATGATGTCATCCAATAAAGAACATTCTCCCAAAAGACCAAACATTCAAAGCATGATGGTATAAGCATAAAGGCCATTTAAAATAAGAATATTCCTCATCAACTAACAAAATTATGTATGCATTTCACTACCCCATCAATATATTCATTCAAACAAGATTTATGCTCTCTCTAATCCCCCACAAATGAAGAACACATCATTCAAGATCAATAACACATTCAAGACTCCCATAAACTCATCATCACAAGATTGGACACACAAGCTCAAACTACATCACATCAAAAGATGCTCATTCGAAAATCATGATTTTCATAAAAATACCACAATGCCAATCGAGCATATATACAAATAGATCAAAGGGTTACCCAAAATTTGAAGCCAAGAAGTGTAACATCCACACAAGAAGAAACAAAGCATGCAAATTTTTGGGAGAAAAGCTTCACTTTTTTCGAGCTTACCAAAGAGTGTGTGTAATTGAGTGTTTCTTGAGAAGAAAGAGTGGAGAGATGATGAAATTAGGTGGATAATTATACCATGGGAGTAAAATCTCAGCATAGGTGAAAGAGAGAGAGAGAGATAGAGAGGTACAATGTAGATAAAGATAGAATTTCAAATTAGGGGACAAGTAGTACAATCAATTAATGTTGGAAGTACTAATTGCATCAAAAATCCTAAGGAAATAGGAAATCTCAATTCTTGAAGCAAAAATGCATTTTTAATTTTGAAATCCAAACTTCATTTTTGAAAATTTGCATTTTTTAGACAAGTTTGGGGGTGGAAAATCAAAATTCGACAAAAAGAAAAAATTTTCCCCAGTTTTCCCACCTTCACGACATAGGTCTTGTGGTCATCATCATGGCACGAGACCTGCCCTTCGTGACAAGCATTGTCACAAAGCAAAGCTCGGATTTTCACCATTCCTTAGTTTTTCTCAATTTTTGAAAGAAAACTATATCACCCATCAAAATACATTCCATCTACACATAAGCACACATTTTCACATCTAGATCTCCAAATCAAGCAAGAATCAAGCAAGATATACAATTTCTACCAAGTCACTACTTTAAACAAGAAAATAAAATAACCACGTATATTTATTGTTGTCATCACGACTTATTTCCTCTTCACACATTGTAATTTGAAGCACTTACCGGTGGATCTCCGGAATCACCATCGGCGACTCCTCCCATGATGATGTCGTTGTTGAGAGGTCTCCACAACGAGTCATCCTTACCTTTGTAGCCTTTGTCAGCACCTAGAAATGTCTCTCCTTGATTTGCCAACCTTGACTCCTTGAATGTCACTTTGCTGTTAGGAGGAGGTCAAGGAGTTATCGAATCCTCAACGTTTCCTTTATCCCGCTGAAATTTGGTTATATAGAAAAATAATCTAGTTTGGACATATCATTGACCAAGTCATTAAATTTATCGGGGTCCTCCACAAATTTATCAACAATAGATTCATGCTAATTGGTAACACAATAAGGTTCAAGAATATCATGCTCATCAAAAAGTGTCAAACCTTTGCACATAAGAAAAGGTTTTGTTGAATCATACCTAGATTTATAAATGTTGAATTTTACTTTGTCTATGTCATCCTCTAAAGATAAGATTCCCAAGTGGACATCAATTTTAGTCCTAGACGTTTTTAGAAAAGTTCTCCCCAAAAGGATTGGGGGTGTACTTCCGTCGTACGCTACGTCTAGAACATAAAAGTCTGCCAGAAAAACCAACTTGCCTACTCACACCATCATATCATTCAATATCCCACGATGGCTATCTTGGGAGTGATCGGCGAGTTGAACAATCACTCTACTCTCTTTAAGTTCACCAATTTCAGACATTCAAATAGACAAAATGGAATCACATTGATAGAAGCTTCTAAATCTATCATGGCATGCTCAACAAGTGTTCCACCTAAAGAAATCAGGATATAAAACATTTTGTGGTCATCACATTTCTTAAGAAAATTATTATGATTCAAAATGGTAACTTCCCCAATTTATAGCTTCCATTACTTCTTAGGTGGTCTACGCCATTTCTTAGTACATGCAACCTTAAGAAATTTAGCATATGAAGGCACATTGTCAATCAATTCCAAGATAGGGATAGATACCTTCACTTTTTCAAAGACTTTAGGAATGTTAGCCTCATTTGTCTCCACCTTTGGCTTTCCCCTCAAAGCACTTGGAAATGGAGGCGGAATAGCAACTTGTGCCTTGCGTGGTGGGAGCTCCTTGGAGGGTGCTTCCTTGACAAAAGTCTCTTGTTCTTTGAAATGTTCTTTGGTGGCCTCCACTAACTTGTCATCCTCTTATGTCACCTTCTTCTTGGTTTCTCAAACTTCCTTCCCACTCCTTAGCTTGAATGCACTCACATTTCTTGGATTCACCTCCGTTTGGGAAGGTAGTTTGCCAAACTCTTTTTCTTCAAGTCAGCTCACCTAGGTGGCGAGTTTTCCAACTTGAATCTCAACGTTCTTGATACTTGAGAAGGCTCTAGTACCAAGGTCTTCTATTTCCCTCCTAGTCCTTTCCGCAAAAATCTCATGTTTCTTCCCTAGTTGACCAATGGCATCCAAGAACTCCTCCCTATCCTACTTGTAAAGTATGGTATGATTGTTGGATGAACCTTCACCCCTAGGATAAGGTTGAGGTGGTGCTTGTCCACCCCTATATCCTTGAGGTTGATTGTTATCCCTTCATTGGAAATTAGGGTGATCTCTATACCTCATATTGAATGTATTTGCATAGGGGTCCGGTCTTACTTAGCCTTGGTTCCCCCGGAACCCTTGTTGTTGACCCCTAGAAAATTAAGGTCTCTCCCAATTATTGTAGTCCACAGTGTTCACTTTTTGCATATCACCAACGACCTCAGGGCATTTTTCCCCACACATCTTGACTTGGTGCATTGCTCCTCACAAAAGCTCTCTCATCATAGATGCAAGAGCTTGGACTTGCTCCTCCAACTTTGGTGTGTGTGCGGGTTCATCCAAGACCTTAACTCTAGACCTTGTACCAAATTGCCTTATCACATTGGCCATCTCTTCAAAAAGTGTCATCGCATCCTTCAGGCTCTTATTGACTATAGAACTATTGCATGCGGCATTTACCATCCTTATGTCTTTGTCACAAAGGCTTTAAAAGAAGTAATATACCGAATCATCTTCCTTGAATGGGTGGTAGGGAAAACTAGCTAGGAGTCTCTTAAACCTCTCCCAATAATCATATAGGTTCTCGGTTGCTTCTTGAGTAATGTTGGACAATTGCTTCTTCAACCCTGCCAACATAGATGCTGGAAATTATTTTTCCAAGAATTGCCTCTTCATATCCATCCACGATCCAATGCAACCCGATGGTAGATAATACAACCAATCTTTTGCTCCATCTTGCAGTGAAAATGGGAATGCTCTCAAGTTGTAATAATCTTCCGACACTCTCATCGGCTTCATATTCGTGCACACCAAATGGAATTTCGACAAATGTTTGTTTGAATCCTCACCCTTCATACCGTGGAAAGTAGAAAGGCAATGTATCATCCCACTTTTCATCGCACCAGTCACATTTGGGGGCAAAGGTGGGAATGTGATACATAAGGTTGGTTCTCTAATTTCGGGCCATAAGCTTTCAAATTGTGGTTATCTTCTGCCATCTTATGCGATGCTTCCTCAAAATTCAAACCCCTAGGTTGAGCCTCCAATCTAGTTCTCTTTCTCCTTCTCCTCCGATTACCTGTGAAATTAGTTAGAGAATGCAAAACACCTAGATTTTTGGTATGGGTATGTGCCATAAACTAGGGTCACACTATCCTTCCAATATCACAATAGTAAACAGAATCGAAGTAACAAGGAAACTATGACCAAAACTCCACTTGCACCAAAAAAAACAAACAAAACAAAAACAATAAAACACACAACTAACCACTCTACTAACATGTCATGCTCAACTAATACTTGAACTGAAAAGCATCCAACGGTGCCAAAAATTAACCTACCCCAACCCGGTTGTCATTAAAACATGAGCCGAGCGGCTTATGTGTCAAAGATAGAGATTTATATTCTACACCCGTTCTTACCGTTAAGCTACCAAGGGGTAGTAAGCGACAAGCCCTAGGTTTGTCCACAAGGATGCCAGGGCTCAAGTACTAGTTAAAACACAACCTCGTGTGGGCCTTCAATCTGTACGAGTGAAAGGAACGACTAGTAGTGTAGATATGTTGGTGTTTTCAACTAACAACTACAAGCATGTAATTGACAAAAAGGTAAACTATTTATACTAAGCATTTGGGAATCATTTAGCAACATGGTAGTTCTAATACTTCAATCCTCGATTCATTCACATATAGACATACAAAAGACCTATCAATGTGTTCACAACATGTGGTGTGGCCGATGGCATACACTTCCCCAACCTTATCAAGGTGGGTGCACTTGCAACCCTCCATCGACACCGCCATCATAATTAGGGGAGTACACCGAGGTCCAACCTTCGTTGCATGTCTGTTTCTACCCCATGATATTACGTCGTGGACTTTCACCATGAATGAAACTACTCCCTTTGGGTCATAAATACGCTAGGCCCAAGTTTTGTACGTACATCATCTGTGATACAAGGGTTTCAATATAACACCTAGATTGCTACTATTGACTATCTTTACTAGCAACCTCTTGGACAACAGTTAAGAAGTGAACTAAGATTGGTGTGAGAGCAAATAGGTCAGATCATTCTCGAATCCCCCGTGCATACACCCCAACGTTCTTTTCTATCCATTCAAACATCCAGGTTTCTCTTCCCAATGGGGCATCAATAATTGCACCATGCATGAGTATATCCCAAAGTGTGTGCTTATATGTGGTGTACTACTCATGTACTTATAACAATCAAGAACAATCACAATAATATCATAAATACAAAGATAGGATGAATCTAATGAATCTCATAAAGTATTTAGAACATACCAAGTGTCAAAATTAATCCCAAGCTAATCTAACTACTCCCTAGACATGGAATTCGGATATAGATTTGAATCTATATCTTTGGGACAAAGCAAGAAGAAAACAAAAGACTACAAACCTACAAAAGGAACTCCTTCCTTCTCTCCAAGCTCTCTCATCTCCAAATGTGTTTCCAAACATGATCTCACCTCTTCAAATGAGTTGGCTAGGGTCCTATATATAGTAGTAGAAGATTTGGCCTAAAAATAGGCCAAAGGTAGCAAAACTCTAGGTCAGCCGCCAAGGTTTCACAGGTCAGCACGGATGCCACGATCTGTGAAGCATACATAGCTACAGGATGCCAGATCTGCCACGATCCGTGAATATCATAGTTGTGGCATGTAGGATCTGGTGCAGTTTGTGAAATGTGTATCGTGCCATGGTTCGTGAAGGTTTTCACGAACCGCAAGCAGCATGCAGTTTTTGCTCAGAGTTTTCCCACGGTCTGTGAAGGTTTTCACAAACCACGAACATCTTGTGGATCCTGCTCAAAAACAATTTCATGGCCCGTGAAGGTTTTCACGGACCACAACCAGTTTGTTATCTTGCTCAGAAGTCTTCTCACGGTCCGTGAAGGTTTTCACGAACCGGCTCCATACTTGGCCACATTTCTTCAACTCTTCATCCCCTTGTTTCATGGCCTGATGCTTTTGTCATAGCCCAGTGCCTTGCCTCGTGAAGGTCTTGTGCTGGTCTTCATGGAACCCCTGGATTCTTGTGTAGTGTAGGTCGTGAAGATTGGCACGGGCCGCTGGTGCTTGACCATGCGCTATCTGTGATCGGCCGCTGGAGCTTCATTGGCTGAACTTTGTTTGCTTATCACGGTTGAACTGTTAGTCCAAATTGGAAGTTCTAGTAGTCAATTTCATAGTACTCGAGAAGACAAATCCAATGGAACCATTCTTGAAGGCTTATTATTCCTAGATCATTCTGGGACAAAGGAAACGGTCCTCGGACCATGATTCACCATTTCCTCCTTTGTCGTCTTGAACTCTAAAGCCACCTATATTTGGCTTCGATCTCCTTCTACTATGCATTGATGTTTGTGGCCTTTTTCTACTACCATTCAAATGCGAATGGCCTTCAAATATTCTACCGTTAAAAGCAAAGTAATATAACAAACAGCATTCACCAGCGACCTGCTAAAGGTACTAATAATAAAGACCAAGGAGCCCGTGAACACGAGATGTCAAGAATCACTAATTAAGTATACAAAATGCGGGATTTAGAATAGAAAACCAAACATAATTGTCTAAACCCCTTGTAATGTAAACTCAACTAATGTCGCCAAACTGCAACCAAAAGTAACTTAAAATTATGTCAAATGCATTGGTTAAAGCAAGTGAAATGGTGCAGAAATTAGTATTTATAATATTAAGTTAAGTAATAATGGTCATTGATTAATTAAGGTCAACCCTTTTTTAGTGTTAATATGTAAAAAAGTCAAGTAAGAATTGAATATAGATTAGTTAAGTTCAAACCATAACTATTTAAATTTATCTATAGAGAGTGAAGTAGGGATTTGTTCCTCTAAGTTAAGTTCAAACCATAACATGCTCCCGCTTAGTTAAGGTCCACCATTTTCAATAGTGTTTATATAAGGACAGTCAAATAACGGTTGACCGTTGATTATTAAGTTGTTAATCGTTCATTAGACAGGGACAAACCATTATATTAGCGCTAATATATGGAAAGTCAAGCTATGGTTGACCATTGCAATTTTACAATTTGGGCATGTATGGGTGAAAGAAAGGGTCTCAAAAGTCAACATTGATTACTTCTAGACAATCTTGAAATATTACACTATGGCCCAAAATTGTGTTACCCTATAATTCATTGCTCCAAAATACATGGATTTTTTTATTCTTCCATAAATATAGACATATTAAATAGACAAACATTTTGGTGAAATGTTGGAAAACGCTAGTACATGTTCTAGAGTAACTTAGAGTTAGTTACATAGAAGTAAGAAAGGGAAATAGGAAAATATTACAAATATATTCTTGTGCATGTTTATTGATAAATACTATGTTATGGATTGGAAAATACAATTGGGGTGTATACTGTAGTATCACGTTCGAGCGAATTTCAATTTGGAGTTATGAGTAAAGTTTATACTTTTGCACTTAGGTCCTTCCAAGAGAGTTGGAGTTGTCGAATCAAGAAATTGGCAATACCAAAATGCAATTCAATAACATACAATTGCAATTTTCCAGTTTAGGCATGTATGGTGAACGAAGGGGTCTCGAAAGTCAACATTGATTACTTCTATACAATCCTGAAAAATTATACTATGGCCCAAAATTGTGTTACCCTATAATTCATTGCTCCAAAATACATGATTTTTATTATTCTTGATAAATTTAGAAATATTAAATAGATAAATTTTTTGGTGAAATGTTGGAAAGCGCTAGTATATATTCTAGAGTAACTTAAAGTTAGTTACATAGAAGTAAGAAAGGAAAATCGGAAAATATTACAAATATATTCTTGTGCATGTTTATTGATAAATAATATGCTACGGAGTTGGAAAATACAATTGGGGTGTATACGGTAGCATCACGTTCGAGCGGATTTCAATTTGGAGTTACGAGTAAAGTTTTTACTTTTGCACTTAGGTCCTTCCAAGAAAGTTGGAGTTATCGAATCACGAAATTGGCAACACCAAAATGCAATTCAATAATATACAGTTGCGATTTTCCATTTTGGCCATGTATGGTGGATGAAAGGGCATCGAAAGTCAACATTGATTACTTCTATACAATCCTGAAAAATTACATTATGGCAAAAAATTGTGTTACCCTATAATTCATTGATCCAAAATACATGATTTTTATTATTCTTGCATAAATATAGAAATATTAAATAGATTAATTTTTGGGTGAAATGTTGTAATGTTCTAGTACATGTTATAGAGTAACTTAGAGTTAGTTACACAGAAGTAAGAAAGGAAAATCGAAAAATATTACAAATATAATTTTGAGCATGTTTATTGATAAATACTATGTTACGGATTGGAAAATACAATTGGGGTGTATACTGTAGCATCATGTTCGAGCGGATTTCAATTTGGAGTTACGAGTGAAGTTTATACTTTTGCACTTAGGTCCTTTCAAGAAAGTTGGAGTTGTCGAATCAATAAATTGGCAATACCAAAATGCAATTCAATAACATACAATTGCAATTTTCCAGTTTAGGCATGTATGGTGAACGAAGGGGTCTCGAAAGTCAACATTGATTACTTCTATACAATCCTGAAAAATTACATTATGGCCCAAAATTGTGTTACCCTATAATTCATTGCTCCAAAATACATGATTTTTATTATTCTTGATAAATTTAGAAATATTAAATATATAAATTTTTTGGTGAAATGTTGGAAAGCGCTAGTATATATTCTAGAGTAACTTAGAGTTAGTTACATAGAAGTAAGAAAGGAAAATCGGAAAATATTACAAATATATTCTTGTGCATGTTTATTGATAAATAATATATTACGGAGTTGGAAAATACAATTGGGGTTTATACGATAGCATCACGTTCGAGCGGATTTCAATTTGGAGTTACGAGTAAATTTTTTACTTTTTCACTTAGGTACTTCCAAGAAAGTTGGAGTTATCGAATCACGAAATTGGCAACACCAAAATGCAATTCAATAATATACAGTTGCGATTTTCCAATTTGGCCATGTATGGTGAACGAAAGAGCCTCGAAAGTCAACATTGATTACTTCTATACAATCCTGAAAAATTACATTATGGCACAAAATTGTGTTACCCTATAATTCATTGATCCAAAATACATGATTTTTATTATTCTTGCATAAATATAGAAATATTAAATAGATTAATTTTCGGTGAAATGTTGGAAAGTGCTAGTACATGTTATAGAGTAACTTAGAGTTAGTTACATAGAAGTAAGAAAGGAAAATCGGAAAATATTACAAATATAATTTTGAGCATGTTTATTGATAAATACTATGTTACGGACTTGGAAAATACAATTGGGGTGTATATGGTAGCATCACGTTCGAGCGAATTTCATTTTGGAGTTACGAGTGAAGTTTTTACTTTTGCACTTAGGTCCTTCAAAGAAAGTTGGAGTTGTCGAATCAAGAAATTGGCAATACCAAAATGCAATTCAATAGCATACAATTGCAATTTTCCAGTTTAGGCATGTACGGTGAACGAAGGGGTCTCGAAAGTCAACATTGATTACTTCTATACAATCCTGAAAAATTACATTATGACCCAAAATTGTGTTACCCTATAATTCATTGCTCCAAAATAAATGATTTTTATTATTCTTGATAAATTTAGAAATATTAAATAGATAAATTTTTTGGTGAAATGTTGGAAAGCGCTAGTATATATTCTAGAGTAACTTAGAGTTAGTTACATAGAAGTAAGAAAGGGAAATCGAAAAATATTACAAATATATTCTTGTGCATGTTTATTGATAAATAATATGCTACGGAGTTGGAAAATACAATTGGGGTGTATACGGTAGCATCACGTTCGAGCGGATTTCAATTTGGAGTTACGAGTAAAGTTTTTACTTTTGCACTTAGGTCCTTCCAAGAAAGTTGGAGTTATCGAATCACAAAATGGGCAACACCAAAATGCAATTCAATAATATACAGTTGCAATTTTCCAATTTGGCCATGTATGGTGAACGAAAGGGCCTCGAAAGTCAACATTAATTACTTCTATGCAATCCCGAAAAATTACATTATGGCCCAAAATTGTGTTACCCTATAATTCATTGATCCAAAATACATGATTTTTATTATTCTTGCATAAATATAGAAATATTAAATAGATAAATTTTTCGGTGAAATGTTGGAAAATGCTAGTACATGTTATAGAGTAACTTAGAGTTAGTTACATTGAAGTAAGAAAAGAAAATCGAAAAATATTACAAATATAATTTTGAGCATATTTATTGATAAATACTATGTAACGGACTTGGAAAATGGTAGCACCACGTTCGAGCGAATTTCATTTTGGAGTTACGAGTGAAGTTTTTACTTTTGCACTTAGGTCCTTCAAAGAAAGTTGGAGTTGTCGAATCACGAAATTTACAATACCAAAATGTAATTCAATAACATACAGTTGCGATTTTCCAATTTAGGCATGTATGGTGAACGAAAGGGTCTCGAAATTCAACGTTGATTACTTCTATACAATCTTGAAAAATTACATTATGGCCCAAAATTGTGTTACCCTATAATCCATTGCTCTAATATACATGATTTTTATTATTCTTGCATAAATTTAGAAATATTAAATAGATAATTTTTTTTGTGAAATGTTGAAAAGCGCTAGTACATGTTCTAGAGTAACTTAGTGTTAGCTACATAGAAGCAAGAAAGGGAAATCATAAATTATTACAAATATATTTTTGTGCATGTTTATTGATAAATACTATGTTACGGAGTTGAAAAATACAAGTCGTGTGTATAGGGTAGCCACACGTTCGAGCGGATTTCAATTTGGAGTTACGAGTAAACTTTTACATTTTGCACTTAGGTCTCTCCAAGAAAGTTGAAGTTATCGAATCACAAAATTGGCAACACCAAAATGCAATTCAATAATGTACAGTTTCGACTTCGATCATGTATTACTCGAACTCTACGTTTAACTTATTTCATTTGAAAATTTAAATATAAAGTTATAGTTAAAAGTATAATTATAAAATCTTTTAAAATTCAGAAGAAATTGAGTTGCATAAAAAAATTTAAAATATATATTTTAGTTTTGTTAAAAAAATAAAATACATTATTAATATATATATATTCAATTATTTTAAATCGTGCATTGCAAGTACTTAAAAGTGTCATGTCTGTGAGAGTGACGTGCGATATCGGTCACAAAAATCGGTAAGCCAGACATGCGTGCGACGTCGGTCATTTCATGTCTGCGAGGGACATTGCGATGTCTGTCACAATAATAAGCGACCTTGGTAATCGAGAAATGCATGCAACATCGATCATTCATGTCTACGGGAGTGAACTACGACCTCGGTAACAAAAACAACGGATGTCGGTAAGCCAAACATGTGTGCGACATCGTTCATTCATGTCTGCGAGAGTGACGTGCGAACTTCGGTCACAAAAACAACTGACATCGGTAAAATAGATATGAGTGCGACGTTGGTCATGTCAGACTTTTTACCTCAATTTTTTTTAAACCGCAGTTTTTTAATCGAGGTAAAATATATTATTTACTTAAAAAAAAAGAGTCGGGGTAAAAGAAATGTTAACTTTGGTTATTTGGGGTTAACAAAAAAATCGAGGTAAAAGAGGCGAAGTAAAAAAATCATTTTTCTTGTAGTGAATAAAAAAATATTTAAACTTTTATTTATATTTTATAAATACCAATATCATACAAATTTAAAATTATTGTATATTATATTACGATATAAATATATAACAAACATGTTAATTCTTTCATCCAAAATAATATTTTATATAAAAATTTATATGATTTAAAATTATCAATATTAATATCAATATCATAATATTAATGGATGTTTTTCAGATTGGATGCATGTATTTCAGTATTTTTAAGCCAAATTCTTTTTAACGCTTGAAGCACTGCTTTTCATCAAAAGTCTTTTTCATTTTGAATTATATAATTAATTAAAAATACAAAACAAGTCATGTCAAGTGTCAATTATTAGTTGATTGGCCATACACAAATAAAGAAGTATCAGCTCCTTAATTAAGGAGCAGCTTCTTGTTAAGGAGTGGTTCTTAAAACTCCACAATGGTCCTCCTTAAATAAGGAGTGCTCCTTATTAAAAAAAGTGAGTTTAAGGAGCAACATTTGTAGATACTCTAATAAAGCCAAATATTTTCATCCGCAATGTATGGAGCAACCATATAATTAGCTCTATGTGGATGATTTCAACATTGTAGGTTGCTTCTTAGGGCATCAAGCCTATCATGACAACGTGCCCAAATCTGCATCAAATATAGTCCACTACCACTGCATGAGACTTCGCCGGATGGAGATAAAACGAAACTCCAAGGTACCCTACAAATACGTGAAAATTCTCTTCACACCATGAAAATGAGTAATACGGGGAGCATGCATAAACTAAGACCACAGTAACAACATAAGTAAAATCCGGATGAGTCATAGTCAATGATTGCAAAGCACTAACCATACTACAATATTATGTATGATCACCAAGAATGTCTCAATAAAAAAAAGACATTGTAACTCTAGAAACCCAGGGTGTGCGTACATATTTACAATATGAAGATGAAATTTCTTCAGTAAATCAAACACATATTTTTGTTGTGGGCAAAAAATAGCCAAAACGAGTACACTGCACCTGAAGTCCTAGAAATAATAGAGATCTAGATCCCCCAGATCTTTCATATCAAGCTGAGACAAGTAAATATAAGTAAATCTATGAACTAGATTAGAAGTAATATCAATGAGAAAATTAGCATCCACAAAAAGAAGGAAAATAAGCATATGGTCCTAATATTTTAATACAAATATAGAGGTATCAAAAGTGCAACATTTAAAACCAATATACAATAAAATTTAATGAAACGATAAAAGTAAACTCAAGAATCATGTTTCAAACCATATATGGACTTACGTAAATGACAAATGTGATGAGAAAAACCTTAAGGCTGACACATATAATTTCCCTCATTTGATAAGCCATGAGAAAAACCTTTAACATGCACTTGAAGAACAATCCAATTAAGAGAGATAAAAATAGTAAGAACTAAACACACAGTAGTAGATTTCACAACAGGGATAAAAGCTTTGAAATAATCAATACCCATATGTTGATGATTTCCGAAAACAATTAGTCTGGGATTGAACTGCTCCACAGACCCATCAATTGTATTTAATTTTATATACCTATTTACAACCATGCGCATAACAATTGAAGTCACAAGGTACCAATTCCCAAGTATCATTTTTAATCAAAGTCGTACATTCATTAAGCCTAGCCAGACGCCAACAAGAATCTTTAGACGCGTGTTAAAAATTAGAAGGTTTTAACTCTAAGATATGTTTTTTTAAAAAAATCATGAGGGGGTTAGGCTTAGAGATACCATCTTTAAGAAGAGTAATCATGGATGAGCCTTCATAACTGGTGATGAAATAGATGGGGAAGCCGGACTGAGGGGAACATTCATCGAAGGGTTGGAGGATGATCAGGATGAGATGAATGGTGCAGGCGACTCGAGCAAGGGAGTGAATGAGACAGCTCTAGCGAGTGGTGTCATATTAAGAGAACTTACCATCCTGATGGGTCATGTCTGAAGCATCTCCCGAATATGGATACCAGACATAGTCATTCACTTACTAACAACAAACGAAACAACAAAAGCATGAGTGACACTCTCTTTATTCATTGGCACAAAACTCAGATTAAGACACTGAAGACAATACCCATCTTAGTGACTTGGATTCCAACAAAGATCATAAGAATGGGAAGAAAGGGTAGAACTAAAATTTCCATTAGATGGGTCATTTCCTGTTGATGGCACATTATTAGTAACACCGATGGTGGAAGGCAATAATATTCATGACAATTCAGAAATATTACCCTTACCATTATTACCATTCTTGTTGTTTTGTGTCATACCACCCCCTCTATGAGATGGTGGGAAGCGATTGTTGAACTTGCCTTCAGAATTGCGATTGTTGTTGTTGTTGCGGCCACTCTCGTTGCGATTGTTCTTACCCTTATTTTTACTACCACCGGCATTATTGAAAGCGGGCGTAGGAGACGAGCTCATTGTCTAACCCGCCACCATCACACAAAGCTGAGAGACATCCATAAAATTCCTTAAAGCTTCATTTATTTCTCATGAAATAATGGCTTTAGTCGCAATTCATCAAAGGTGAATTCCAAAGAATGGTGCCCCAATGTAGTAACAATAGGTGCATAATAAGGATTTTCATCCAAACCAAACAAAGTATATTTCACCAAGTCTTGATTAGGTTTCAGACATTTAATAGCAACTAGAGTATCCACCACAACTTTATTATCACGCAGATATTTATACATAGACTTAGATTCAGTCTTCTGAATTCTAGAAAATCTACTTTTTAGCTTCATAGATCTAGTTTGACTAGCATGCATGAACAATCCTGTAAATGAGTCCAAATACCATGAGAATTAGGAAATTCATGAATATCAATAACCCTCCTCCTCTCGGGGTCTTCAACTGTAGCTAATTAACCTGAGCGGGGGATGTTAGATTGAAGATAAAATTTATATTAAGCTCCCAAACTCACTACTAAGCTACCTATGGGGTAGTTATTGGCAAGACCGAGCTTGTCCATGGATATGCTAGAGTCTAATAGCCAACTACACACAATCACGTACGGGTTACCAATCCTTATGTGTGCTAGGAATAGCTTGATTTTACAAAATGGGGGTTTTGGGTTTTTTAAATTAACAACTACGAGAATAGAAAATAACTCAAGAGAAAACTAACATGTTTGCTATAGGTCATTTGGTATTCCTTGTCGTCCAAGTTGAACTTAATCGCCTTGTGACCCTCCTCGTCTGTGACTAACCAAATAGTAGATTGAAACTCTAAAGTGCACCTTATGTAGGTTTTTGAGTGCACGTAGAGAAAACCTTCTAGGCCTACCCAACCCAAAAGAAAGGTCACTAGTTCAAGTAAGTCTAGAGCCATCAAGGTGCTCAGGCAAGAAAAACTAGTCTCCAAAATGCTCCTCTGTCTCGATCCTCGATTCCATCACATACAAGATATCAAAGCCTATTCTAGTGTTCATAACAAGTGGTGTGGTCTATGGTCAACACTTCTCCATACCTGTCACGTAGGGTGCTCTTGCAATCTTCCATCGACACTGCATCCATGATTAGGAGAGTGCAACAATGGTCTTGCTGTTGTGTAGATCTATTTCTCCCTCGTACGATTACGTCTCGGGCATTGCACCACGAATACTCTATCCCTGGGCCTAAAGAGGCGATGTCACTAGGGTCTCTAACCCTAGTTTCACAACTAAATGTTATCTACCCATAACCCTTCGGACTAACTCGCCAGCTAAGACTAGTGTGTTTTCATCGTAATGGTAAAACTCGGAAAAGACCTATGTGCACACACCCACGTGGACCCGGGCCCTGCTACCCATATCACATCAAGGTTTCTCTTCCTCGGGGGGTATAAATATGTACACCAACATGAATGTAGACTAGAGTGTGCTAATGGAGTGTAACATTCATGCAGTTAATAACAATTCAAGAACAAGCCAACATATAAACACATTGACATAGGTAGATCTAAGGAATCTCACAAAACATAAATCAAAACATAAATACAAATACAAATATTATCCCCAAGCTATTAAACTACTACCTAAGCACTGAACCCAAATATTCAATTGGATTCAATTCCTCTGGGCCAAGAAAAAAATAAAAAGATGAAAAGAAGAATTCTAAAGAGAAGGAGGAGCTCTTTACTCTCTCTCTACCCTACTTTGGACATTTAAAATCTGAATCTAAACTTAAACCCTAGTAGACAAAGTTCTATGTATATATATATATATATTAGTAGGGAATTGAGCCAAAAATAGGCCCAAAATAGGCCAACAGCCCTAGAAGCCATAAACGGCACGGGGTGGCATCTGGCACGGGACGTCGGTCCTGGCACATCCCGTGGTCTCGTGCCGGCGTGGGCCATTGGCCTTGGAATGGGCCATGAGCCTCGTGTTGGTACAGTTTGTGTCAACTGGCACAGGTCATTGGTTGGAGCTCTATTTTTAATTTTCTGATTCGCACCCTGTGTCGTTTGGCGCGAGCCATCAACCGGATCCTCATTTTTCTCAGTATCATGGCATGTGCTGCATTATTCTTCATACCCAGTGGGCTGGTCTTAGCATTTGTGACTTGAAATGATGCAGACCGTGTTAAATGGAACGGTATGCGCCCATACTTAGCCGAATTTTGGAGTGAAAATAAGACATGTGTCACACGTCCTGCTGGAATTGGCACGGTTTGTGCTGGGGCTTGGCATTGCCCGTGTTGGTTGGAATGGACCTTGCCAAATATCCCTGATATGAGCTGTGTTGCTTAGCACTGGTCGTGCTAGGTCTAGCCCTCGTGCTGGCCTTGTGCGTTCTGTGTTGGTCGTGGCCGATTTGGTCGGTTGACTTGTTTACTCTGCTATGGATGAACTATTGGTCAATTGAAGATTTCTTGTAGTCGATTTTATAGCGCTCAAGAAGAAAAATCTAATGGTGCCACCCTTAAGGGCTGATTCTTCTTTAGATCTTTCCCAGAACTTTGTGCAACTCCCAGACAATAATTTTTCCACTTCTTCTTTAGCCTCTTTGAACTTCGAATCCGCCTTTCTTGGGTTCAATTCCATCTACCACCATGCTTTAGAGTCTGTGGCATTCAATCTACTACCATCCTTGCGAATGGCCTTCAATATCTTCTACCATCCTTGCGAGTGGCCTTCTACTAAGATGATGAAAAGTACCCAGGAGCAACCTACTAATGAGATCACAAAGGAAGATCTAGATGCATGTGGATACAAGGTGTCCATTAGTATAAGTTAAGTCTAGAAAACACAAAATTTAGACACGAAAACCAAACATGGTCTTCTAAACCCTTTATTGCGTAAACCAAACTAAAACTAGCAATCCAACAAGTAAAACATACAAATTATTATGCCGAATGCATTGGTTAACACATGCAATACGGTGCACATCAGTCAACATAGATATTCCAAGAAATAGTTGAAAAATCCAAGTCTTAGCTTTATGATCAATATGCATATATTAAAGAAATTGTGTATTTGGAATCGAATTACTAGAAACATCATAGATATAGAAGTATGAAGAATAACCATTCCACCAACAAGGCCCAGTAAATTATGAGACAAAAGGACACGTGCAATCTAAGTCTTCCAAAGAAAGTATCTTCTGGCGTGGACGGTTGAATGGTGACAAGATTTTATGAATTCAAAGCTACTGTATGGGGCACGGTGAATGATGATGCAATATTAGAAGACGTTGTGGATGCACGATCTTGGGAGTTATGTGACACAAGGGTCTGGATGTATTTAGGACCGTCGGAAAAGTAATTCGTACTTACCGTGAAGAAACCTATTGGGAATGAGAGCTAGCATTAGTCGAATAGAGGCTGGGGAGAACCAACAAATAGACTAAATGTAGCAAATTGACGGTACTGATAGTGGAGCCTATGGAGGTTGGGAAGAGCCGAGCTTTGGTGTGGCCAACGACTGAGCAGAACACCACAGATAGAGGATTTGATGATTGAAGAGATTCACTGGTGGTTGCTGCTGATAAGGAAACCCATGGGATCTAATCGCAAGGTTTATACCAAAATCGGATGGAAACCAGTCCACCTAGGGTTGGTCATGATGTGTATATTGTTGCACTGGATATTGGCCAAATTGAATCGATTGCCTCTGTTGATTTGGGTTGTTCTTTGGTGGGTTCTGCTAGTGAAATTGTTGATGTTGTACGGGGGGCATTAGAAACTCGAGTTTGGGTAAAAGTTCCTTGCGGTTGATTGGGTACTGGAACCTATGATGATGGACGCATTAAGTGTGTATTGAGTCTGGACATGTGGTTGATGCTGCGTAGGATGGGGTTGGGGATTGAAGAAGAAGAAGAAGAAGGAAGAAAACATTTTTTGTTTTTGAAAAGGGGGATAACCATTTTCAATGATAAAAAGGGGTAAAATTGGCATAAAAAATCCGCTTAAAGTACAAGGATATTTCACACTTTTTATGTTTGGTAAACCAGGGGTTGAACATTGGGGGGACCAGGGGGTGTTTGGTCCTTGCCAACTTCTTTTTTACCATTAGTGATTTGTGTTTTTCTTGTGTTTTGTATGGTAAAAAAAAATGTTGTGCACCCCTCCCCCCTCCCAACCCAATCCCCAAAATAATACCTTTGCATACGTGAAGAATCGGAAGAAACATAGTTACGTAGTGTTTTCTTTAAAAAGAGTTACAGTCCAATAAGAAATAGAATTCCTTTTTTAACTAATTTTACCTTCAATATTTATCCTACTAAGATTTGGTTTTTGACTAAATATACTCAACAAAACAATGTTTTCATGTGATTATGTCCAAGTTAATACGTACACAATACATCAAAGTCCAAAGGTGTAAAAAACTTTATTATTTTGATTCCAAATACGATTAGAACTATCAATCGGAAAAATATTATTACTAATTTACTCCGTATCTAAATTGGATAAAGATAACATATGCAAGTTTTATTTAACAGATATAATATGATTCCAATTAAGATTTAATTTTTTTTTATCAAGATAGTATAACATATGTAACATGATTTAAACAAACATAAATATTTAAATAAGAATATAAGATATCAAGAAGTAAGGCAAAAAAATCAACAAAAGGTATATAATTTTCATATTTGTTCATCAATTATTTTTGTAATTTAGAGTATTTATATTCTCTAACTTTAAATTTTACTTCATAATTTTTTCTTCTTTAGGTCTATTCTCAAAATATGTCGAAGAGAAAACAAATTGCTTCTTACTGCGCACCTCAAAAGAAGGATAAAATTGTTGAAGATGATAAACACCATACTACTCTAGTTGAAGTCATTGAAAGTGAAATTGATCCGGTTGTTTCTAGTGATCCGAGTACAGAGCACCCTCCTCAAAGTACTGCAAATAATGATGATGCTAGTGAAGGTATTTATTCACACTCTTTAGTACGTGATCCGTCTTTGCGTAAACAAATAGAATCGTATGATTGAAATGAAAAATATATAGTTAGAAGGGCGTATATTAATTCTGGGCCTTATCAACATTATCATTATTCTGGTTCTGAAAGTCATCCTCGTCGGTTCCAAAAAGCTTGGTTTCATAATACCCTTGGTTAGAGCATTCTTCGACAAAATACGTTGCTTATTGTTTTTATTTTTTCCTGTTTGCAAAAAGACCAGTTGGAAGGTGTGGTTCAGATACATTCACCGTTATAGGGTTCCGAAATTGGAAAAAAAAGTAAGTTGTGGAAAAGAATGTGCTTTCTTAACCCATGTGGGAAAGGATTCTAATTCAGCACATAACTTTGCAGCAAACTGTTTTTATAATCTCAAAAATCAATCAGCTCACATTGAAAAGGTAGTAGAGAAGCAAAGTTCAGGAGAAATTAAGTGCAATCAATTGCGTCTTAAAACATCTATAGATGCAGTTAAGTGGTTGACATTCCAAGCGTGTGCATTTAGAGGACATGATGAACGTACTGGCTCAAAAAATCAAAGATTTTTTTGGAGAAGTTACAACTTGGCATCGCATAATAGTGAAGTAAATGAAGTTATTTTGGATAATGCTCCACAAAATGCCGAATACACTTCACCAAAAAATCAAAAAGAGATTTTGCATGTTTTTGCTAGAAAAGTGCAAAGTACAATACGTGAAGAGCTTAGGGATTCTAAGTTTTGCTTGATTGTAGACGAATCCAGAGACGTTTCTAAGAGGGGGCAAATGGTTATCGTCATAAGATTTGTTGACAATGGTGGATTCGTAAGGGAGTGATTTTTAGATTTAGTCCATGTTAAAGACATGACTTCTTTGACTTTAAAGACTGAGATTTGTGATGTTCTTTCACATCATAATATTAATGTTTAGAATATAAGAGGTCAAGGATATGATGGGCAAGTAATATGCGGGAGAGTGGAATGGATTGCTTGTTTCACAATGATTTCAAATATGCTTATTATATTCATTGTTTGGCTCATCAATTACAACTAACACTTGTTGCTGTAGTAAGAGAGGTGCCTCAGATTCATACTTTCTTCCAACAATTGATTTTTATCATCAATGTTGTTACAAGTTCTTCTAAGCGGCGTGATGAGTTGCAGGCTAACCAACTAGCTGAAATTGAGCATTTGAAAGAAATTGAGGAACTTCAGACAGGTAGAGGTTTAAATAAGATTGGAACATTGCAATTCCCTGGAGATACTAGATAAAGCTCTCATTTTAAAGCAATAAGCAGTTTGTTAAGAATGTATGGGGCTATATGTTCTGTTCTCACTGACATAGCTGCTGAAGTGGCAACTTTTGCTCAACGAGGTGATTCTTTGAATGCATTAAAATGGTTGGTGTCATATCATTTTGTGTTTATACTTCATATGGTTAAGGAGATTATGGCCATAACGGATGGACTTTTCCAAGCATTACAACAAAGATCTCAAGATATTCTGAATGATGCACTTAGTTTCTACTACAAAGAAGCTGATTCAAAATATGAGAAATGGTGGATGGGAGAGTCACTTAGATAATGTCAAATTATTTTGTGAGCAATATAACATACATATTCCTAACATGGATGCTTCTTATATTGCTGTCCTTAAATTTCTTCGACAACAAGGAAATAACACACAGTGACAATGGTTCATCAATGCTAGTTTGATATTTTTAATGTTCGTATAATCAACAATTATATGAGTTAAATAACTGATTCAGTGAACAAGTAATATAACTTCTCATTTTGAGAGAATCATTAAATCCTAAAGATGATTATAAGTCATTCAACAAGGAAAGTATAAGTAACCTAGTTGAGGAATTTTATCCTAATGATTTTTCCAAACAAGAAAAAATTGGTTTGAAGTGTGAACTGCAACATTATGAGTTAGATGTTTCTACTCATCCAGACTTGAAGAATTTATCAAATATTGGTGATTTTTGCCGGGGGTTTGTGACCACATCGAAGGTAGACGTGCATCCCTTACTTTATACACTATTGTGCCTTGTCTTGACTCTTTGGCATCTACTGCAGCATATAAACGATCTTTTTCGGCCATGAAAATTGTGAATATATGTCTCCGCAATAGAATAGAAGATGATTTTCTGCGAGATTATTTGTTGGTCTATATTGAAAAGGATATTGCAGAGATATTTAACATTGATTCAATCATCGATACTTTTTATATGATCAAAGAAAGAAGAGCACAACTTAAATAAAAATAAGAAGGTCATCCATTTTAAAAGTATCAATTTCTTATTTTCTTTAGCACTAGTTTGTCTTTAGTATTTAATTTTTTGTCTTTTGAATGAAATAATTTGCTATGATTTTTATTTTAATGATTGATTCGGAAAACAAAATTACATAAATGGCACAAATAATTATAACTGAACAGTTTATCAAAAACAATTTGTGTTAGTTTGACACTTTCTCAATTTGCATAACTATATTGGCACTTTAATGGAAAAAATAGGATTACAAGTATATTTTACCCATATTTGATCTCCAATGCAAGCATCACTCTAGCCACGTCATACTAAGTGACCCTCAACCTCAAAAATTATCTCCAATGCAAGGGTCAAATATGAGAGTTAGTGTGATGTGTACAAAAATCAAAGAGATCCCTCTAATTGAGCCTCTATTTTCATAAGGTCATATTGAGGCCATCAAGAATGCCTAAGCAAAGTTACCAAAATCATATATATTAACTACTCTAAATTCATATAATTTTAATATTGTTAGGTAAATATTCATATTAAACCAAGCTATAAATGTAGTTATTTTAGATATTGATTCAATTATATTATATTATATTTTTTATTAATTAGATTAATTTTAAATTTTAATGTTCATAAAATTATAAATCAAATAATTAAATATAATATTCATAGATTTATATAAAAGTAAATAATAATAATGTATATTATTGTGCAAAATTTAGTCCAGAGTAAATGTGTAGGTGTGGTGTGCACGCGTTATTTTTAAGATTATTGATTAAACTACAAATTCTTGTTTTAAATCGTCTAAATGTTGAATGTGGCCATTTTATAATTAAAATATATTTAATTGGGTAGTTTGAAATTTGTTTTCATTAGTTAGAACGAGGTTACCGTAATTTTAAATATCTTTTAACTATATATCTTGAAATATAGATAATTATAATTTAAATTTAAAAATAATAAAAATGAGATTTTTCATCATTGGTGTTATGACGGTTAGGCGATCTAACAAGAAACCCTCTCTAATTAAATATTTATAAAATGTAAAATAAAATTTGGTGGTATGCTATTTGAATATGAATATAATATAGAGTGAATGAAAATAAATATAACTCTTTTGTAGTAAAAAATAAAAAATATTGTGACACGTCACCTTAAAATTTTAACTTGCGATGCTTGCATTGGAGATCAAAACTTCACTAATCCCTATTATCAACACGTATATATCCAAATCAAAATGATGCTCCATGATAATCTGTTAAATAATTTCTAATTTTGTAGATGACACTCCAAGCATTTATATTCACGTTTTACATTTTTAAGAATACAAATTTAGAATTTTTATTTGAAATAAATGAGGACTCGATGAAACGTCAAAAACGAATAAAGGATGGACAGTGAAGTAAAAAGTTTGTGGAGAAAGAACCACAGGTCAGACGTTGCAAAAGTGGAGGGCAAGGAATCCGTCTTTTGAGTCTCCCACGTAGGACAAAATGCCAGCATGTTTATTACCCATCGCCAGCTAGCCTCGGAAACCGTAGTTACGTAGTTTCCCATCACACTGTGCTTTTTTTTTTACATAATTTTCACAATAATTCTCTCCATTTTCTGTAAACTTCTGAACATAAATTTAAGTGATAAGATCCTCATCCTTAAATTTAATGTAATATTTTTGTATCCACCTCTACTTCCAAGTTTGGTTTTTAAATGAGAAAGTGTTAGTAAATGTGATGTTTCCATGAATTTATATACCGTTCACGGTTACTTTTATCTTAAATACTCCTATATAACTTTTTGTAAATTCAAATATTGTATTTTAAAAATTATAGAAAATAAGGGTAATAATTGTGTGTCTGTATTAATGAATTCATGATACATTATATAGTGGTACATGATACCTATATAAGCTAGGAAAAGGTAATAAAATACAATTACAGTTACAAGTAATATTGCAAGAATATTCTAATTCATTAACACTCCTCCTCAAGTTGGAGCATGGGGATCGGAAATGTCCAACTTGCCAAGTAATGAATGAAACTGATTACGTCTGAGAGCCTTAGTGAACAAGTCTGCAGGTTGTTCCGCCGTACGAATATGGTGAGTAACAATAGCACCAGATTGAACAAGATCCCAGACAAAATGACAATCGACTTCAATGTGTTTGGTACGTTCATGAAAAACTGGATTGGCCGCAATATGAAGAGCAGATTGACTGTCACAAAATAACCGCATAGGAGAGGATTGCGAAACCCCCAAATCTTTCAGTAAAGACCGAAGCCATAACAACTCACAGCAGGTAACAGTCATGGCACGATACTCTGCCTCAGCGGAAGAACGAGAAACAGTAGGTTGCTTCTTAGTCTTCTAACAAACCAGAGAATCACCAATCATCACAAAATAACCAGAAAGAGAATGCCGAGTAATTGGACATGCAGCCCAATCAGAATCACAATAAGCAGTCAATTGTAATGTACTACGAGAAGAGAGAAATAAACCTTGACTAGGATGACTCTTCAGGTAGTGCAACACACAAACAGCAGCTTGCCAGTGATGAACACAAGGGGACTTCATGAATTGCGCAAGAGTGTGGACTGAATAACTCAGTTCAGGACGGGTAATAGTCAAGTAGGTCAGGCGCCCAACCAGGTGTCGATACTGCTCCGGGTCATGGTAGGCTGGACCTTCAACACGTGCCAAATCATGTTGTTGCTCCATCGGAAAGTCATTCAGCTTAGAGGAAGATAAACCAATATCCGATAAAATGTCCAAAGCACATTTCCTTTGCGAGAGGAACATCCCCTCCGGTCTTCTAGCAATCTCTATGCCTAAAAAATACATAAGAAGACCAAGATCCTTCGTATGGAAACAAGAACCTAAGTATTTATTGAACTCAGAGATGAACGAAGAAGAACTACCAGCAATAACCAAATCATCCACGTAAACCAGAACATGTAAAGAAACTGATCCATGAGAAAAGACAAACAAAGAGTAATCGGCCTTACTCTGAACAAATCCAAATGCTCGTAAAGCCTGAGCCAGTTTAGCAAATCAATTTCTAGGAGCCTGACGAAGACCATAAAGAGATTTCTAAAGGCGACAGACCTGACCAGGCGGTACAGCGTAGCCAGGTGGAGGACGCATGAACACTTCCTCTTGCAAATCACCATGCAGGAAGGCATTATGAACATCCATCTGATGCAGTTCCCAACCACGAATAACTGCAACGGACAGAAATAAGCGAACAGAACTCATCTTCGCAACCGGAGCAAAAGTTTCAGTGTAATCAATTCCTTCAACCTGGCGATTCCCAAGAACCACTAGGCGCACCTTATGACGTTCAATAGTACCATCTGACCAAAACTTCATCCGGTAAACCCATTTGCACCCAATCACCTTCTTATGCAAAGGAAAAGAAGCCAAAGTCCATGTCTGATTGCACTCCAGCGCAGTAATTTCCTCAGCCATAGCATCTCGCCAATGAGAATGATGGGAAGCCTCAGAGTAAGTAGTGGGATCTGCACTAAATGTTACAGCACCCAAAAATCTAGAATGCATACTACAAAATTTATCACAATTTACATAATCAGTAAGGGGATAGAGAACACCTGAGAAAAGTGATGACACATGAGGGAACGTAGTCGAAAGGGGGGAGGGGTCTTTAGGAGTAAGAGCACAAGCATAATCATGACAATCGTAATCTTCCAAGTAAGACGGTGGACGACAAGATAGAACACTCTGTCCGGTAGGTGGCAACTCACCAGTGGAACCATCCGGGACCAGAGAAGCCGGTAAAGTAGAAATCGAAGGAGAAAGATCGACGGCAGTCAGATGATCGGCGGCGATAGGTGGTGGCGCACCGGCGGCGGAAGATGGAAGTTTACCGGCGTCGGACGGTGGCAACGGGTCGGTAGTGGCCGACGGCGACTGGTCGGCTACAAACGGTGGTGACTGGTCAATGACGAACGACGGCGACTAGCCAGCGGCAGATGGTGGCAACTGACCATCGACTGATAGTAGCAATGGACCGGCAGCAGAATGCGGCAACCAATAGACAGCGGTCGATGGTGACGGGCCAGCGGTGGACGGCGACGAATGTTAGGGACAAGCCGGCAGCAGGCGGCAGCAGCTGACCGCCGGTGGACTACGGGATGCCAATGGCGACCGGCAGTAAAGGAATGGTAGCGGCTAGCGGAATAAAAATTTTGGGCGGCTCCGGTGGCAAAGAGGAGGAAACCGACGGTGAGGAAGATGCGCCGCCGGGTTCGTTGGCAGAAGTTGGAGTAGTAGAAAATGGGAACTGGTCTTCAAAGAAATTAGCATCCCGACTGGTAAAGATCACACGGGTTTCCAAGTCATAAAGGCGATAGCCTTTCTTTCCGGCAGGATAACCAATAAATAGACACCGCCGACTTCTTGGAGCAAACTTGTCACGATATCTGGGAACATGAGTAGCAAAACACAAGTATCCAAAAACATTTAATGATGAGTAATTGGGAGCTTGCCCATAAACCAACTCAAAGGGAGCACGACCATTGAGATGCTGTGTCGGTGTTCGATTAATCAAGTAGGCAGCAGTAAGAACACATTCTCCCTAAAAATCAATAGGAAGACTGGCTTGGAATCGTAAAGCACGCGTCACATTGAGTAAATGGCGATGCTTTCTTCCAACCCCGACCATTCTGTTGTGGTGTGTCAACCATACATGTCTCAAAGATGATCCCAGATGCAGCAAAATGAGATCGTAAAGGCAGAAATTTAGTCCCATTATCAGCCCGAACACGTTTTATGGTTTGGCCCCACTGGTTCTTCACTAAGGCACTAAATTCTAAAAATCTAGAGGCTACTTCAGACTTTGCGACTAATAAATAAACCAAACAGCTCGTGAATAATCATCGACTATCGTCAAAAAATAAAATGCACCACTAGAGGATGGAGTTTGATAAGGTCCCCAAACATCACAATGTACTAATTTAAATAATGCAGTAGCATTTGTAAAACTCAATGGAAAACTATGTCTAGTCTGTTTTGCTCTATAACATATAGAGCAAGGTATAGTAGTATTATTGGTGCTAAAATCAAGAGTAGGAATATAAGACAACACCGTAGATGATGGATGACCAAAAGTTGATGCCATAAATCAGATGAAGAAACCGAAGCAACTGTCGAAATAGATTGCAGGATATGAGGACGAATGCGAGTATCCAATAGACGAAGCCAATAACCCCCCCCCCTTTCTGTTCACCCACGCCAATCACAATCCCCGTATTGATTTTCTGTAAAATGCAATAATTTTCAGTAAACAAGGCTTGAAATTTTAAGGCAGATAACAATCTAGAGCAAGATAATAAATTGCATCGCAAAGTAGGTATGTAGAGCACATGAGTAAGGGTGACATCACCAAAACAAATAGACCCATATTGTGTAGCAGACGACACAGATCCATCAGGCAGTATAACATTCACAGTATTGGTAGCAGTAGTAATATCAGTAAGAGAACCTTTGTCACCAGTCATGTGATATGAGGCTCCCGAATCAAGAATCCAAGGTAAAGTAGACTTACCTGACCCATGGTCAGATAACGAATCAAACATATTAAATAAATGTATAGTCGTACTCCATTGGTCGTCAGACAGAGCAGGACCAAAATCAGAACGTGTAGGTAAGCCAGAGGAGGCGGCCACCGCAAATCCTTGCGGCAACATCACTACGCTGGCGAAAAGAGCCATAACACAAATGGCAAGTACAATTAAAGTAAGAGAAGAGAGAAAATTTGTTGAACCAAAGCCAAAAGAAGCAACTGACGTGCGCCTTCTGTCTGGCACGTGCAAATCACGTGCTCGGAAGAGATAACTGCGCGTGTAGTGTACCCGCGCGTGGACTCGCGCACTTCTGGAAGGCCGCGCGCGTGAATCTCACACGCGTCTCACTCTGTCTGAAGCTTATGCCACCGGTCGGAGCTGATGGATCCCGGTCGAGCTCGCCGGTCTGATTCGGATGAAGTAGAGCTAGCCAGACTGATTCGGGAGCTCGCCGGTCGGAGCGGGAGCGGGCCGGACGAAACTGAAGGAAGACGGACGGAGTGTTAAGCGGGAGCAGGTTCAGGCCGACGGACCTTGTATTTGAATAATATGTATTTGAACAATATGTATTTGAATGTGAATATATAAAAATATATAATATAAAAATATTGTTTCTAAATTTCTAAATTTAATACGTAATTTAACAAATGCAGTGTATATGGTAAAAAATAAGTGGTATGTCCATAAAGTTGTATACATGCCGCGAGACCTTGTCCATAAATTTATGGACAGACCACCTTCAATGAGACTGGGTGGTCATCGTCGTACCTCTCAAAATTATATTTTAAAGCCCTAATACTTAAAATTTACAATTAAGAAGATAATGACAAGTTGGGGTCGTCCGCGAGAAGAGGAATTTTTCCAAGTGTTTACCCATATATAGTGAGAACATACTAGATATATATGTAGATATATAGATAAATATATATAGATATATATATATAGATAAAAATATATATAGATAGATAAAAATATATATAGATAGATATATATATATATAAGCATGTAAATGGGGGGAGGGTGTTTGGTGGTTTTGGTCCTAAATTATGAATTGAAAGACAACAACTAGCAAAGCAAAAAAAAGAATGCTAATTATGCAACGACAACTAAAAAGATGATTAAATCAACAATTAACGAAGCCTTGGGGGCAATCGACTTTCACTTCCAAACTTCTTATAGATCATAGATTCATCTACTCATTCATTAACATTTATCGCCTACGGGGAATGCTATCACATCCCAATCGAAGATCCACATTCATCCCTTCTTAATAGTAATTTGCAAATGCAAACAATGACATTTTGCAAACCTCATTAGCAATCACTTTAGGCAAACTACACCATAGAGGTATTTCATCAATGACATTTCACACGAAGGACTATAGATTTGATAACAAGTCTTCTACCAAAGACATAGTCATTTAACCAAATAAAGCAATTATTAGGCTAACCCTAGAACAACTACATTCAAGGTTCAACATTTCTTTGCATCTATATGACAAATATGAGAACAATCCACATTAACATACTTATCTGGCAAGCATTGCAACACATTATACACTGGAAGTTCTAAGTTCATGTTCTTAGATGTTCATGCCAAAAGAGTCAAGAAATTTTCAACTTTCCTAACACCTAACACTTCAATCATATAAACACTTCATATTCTCAAATAACCCATGATACAAATGAAGCAAAACACAACACTAATAGCATAATAAATGTTCTCCAATAAATGTTCATAAATGAGAAAATAGAGAATCTCACGACATAAGTTTGGAAGCTTCAATCAATTGCTCCCAAGAACTAGTTTAGCTATAACAATCCATAATAATCAACAACAATAATCCAAACATGAACAAAGATTAAAACAAGATGAAAAAGGGCAAAAACCTAGGGTTTGCAGGTAGAAAGTTGGGAAGGAGAGAAGTGAGGAAAGAGAAAAGATAGAATGCTATTTATAGTACTAAAAGAAAGACAAATCTGTTCTGGTCACCCGTTCATCGCTTGCCGCGACCGGTTCGTCACGGCTCGCGACGGAGCCAAAAAACAGGACTTGTCTATTTTTTTTCTCCTCCTAGTCTCAAACTATCATTTTTCATAACAAGTTTCTTTCATTTTTCAAGTTTTCACATCTTCAAAGAAAGTCTTCAAAGTCTTCAAAATTTTTGAACAAATTGGTTTGTCACACAAAATCCTCTAGAAAACTAATAAAAGCGTAAAAGTCATTTTTTACTCTCCTTAGAGAATTTTAAGGCAAAATGCCACATCCAAAGCAAAAAAAAATTACAAAAGTGAATTCTAAAAATCCTAATAATACCATATAAAATGGGCGCATTAGAGACTTTTTTTAAAAAGGGATAAGTGCCAATAACCCTATCTACTTGAGTAAGTGCCAATATAACCCTATGATAATTTTTAGTGCAAATATAACCCTATCTAATTAATGAAAGTGCCAATATAACCCTCAGACCTCATTTCCGGTATTGGCCTCAGTTTTTCGGCATTGACTCTATGTAAATTGACCAAAATACCCTTTGGGCTACCTATGAAATTATGAGGACAATTTTACCCTCATAGTCCGCCGGACCGCCGCCAGATTAGGTAGGGTTATATCAGTATATTATGAAAACTGGTAGGATTAAATCAGCACATTCCTAAAATTTATAGGATTATATCAGCACATTAGTAAAAAATGTAGGGTCATATCAACACATATTGTAGAATATAGGGTTTTAATGATATTTTGTTGTGTTTATTCCGGATTAATGATTCGATGACCTTTGGTTTTGTGTGTGATTGTTATTTTGATGTGTTCTTCGACCTAGAGTTTTTAATGTTGATAAGTTTTGAAATGAGGCTATGATATGTGATAACAGTGTTTAATATTAATAATGGTGTCATGATATCAAATTTTATGTTGTATATGATATTGTTATGATTTTATAATGGTGTATATGATGATGTGGTCGCCCGTTAAGGCCAGCCGAGTACCACACACTTAATATGTATAATATGTGCTGGTATAACTCTATAAGCTTTAACAATTTGCTGATATAACCCTACAAACATTAGAAATGTGCTGATATAACCCTACAAATATTAGGAATATGCTGATATACCCTACCTGTTCTTGCGGCGATCCGGCAATGAGTCTAAGGGTAATAACATCATTTCCAATTTTTTGTATTTTAATTTTTTTTTCAGAAGGGAAAACATGTAATTTTATTAAATTTCGGCTAAAAGTTTCCGGAGAGAGTTATATTGGCACTTTCACTAACCAGATAGGGTTATATTGGCACTTTCAAATTCTGAAATGTTAAATTGACACTTATATCAACTAGATAAGTTTATAAAAACACTTTTTTCCTTTTTTAAAAAACTATATAAGCGAACATCAAATGATGATCACCCTTGAAGATGAAGTGATTATTGAAAAAAAGTGGGTCTCCTAGGCCTTCAATTTTAATGTAAAAATTTAAATATTGTGTTTCAGAAGTTAAAAGTAATAATATGTATTTGAATGTCAAAATATAAAAATATATAATATAAAAATAGAATTTTAAAATTCTAAATTCAGTACTCCCTCTGTCTCAGACTAAGCTGCACACTTATTATTTGACAGCCAACCATGTCAAACTTTGACCACATATTTGAATAGATATATAAGCAATAATACCATTATATGTGATATTGTTGGATTCGTCGTAGTAAGTAGTTTTTAAATATCGACTTTATATTTGTTGTTATTATACGTAGTTAAACATATCAACTGTCAAACATGTTTCTCAAAAATCGTAAAAGAATCTATAAACCTTAATTTGAGATGGATGGAGTATGTAATTTAACAAATGCAATGTATAAATTAGAAAATACAGTGACTTGTTCATAAACTTATGTACATGCCACATGTTAGGAGACCCACTCTTCAAAAAAATATTTATTGGGTACACCAGATGTATCCAATCTTTTTACTATAGAGATTAGTAATAGTTAGGTATTCATTTTTAATAGAACAAGGATATATCGCATCGCACTATTTCAATTAATATTAGAGATTATTACAGTATAATATGTATTTTTGGTAAATTCGTATTTGTATATGAATAAATTTTCATAACTTTGCTTATTCTCTAAGCAAGCCCTTGTATAAATACATATTGATATGATGAATGAAATCAGAACAGTTTTACAGATCCTTATACAGTTTTAAAGATAATAATGCTTATATGCTCTTTTCCCTACCCATTGTTATGTTAAGGATCAGCAAGATCGTACACTTCTAACCGGAACCGTTGAAAATGGTCTCTATAACCTCAGTCCACCACCTCAGCCATCCAAAGCTCTCTCTGTTGCTATTCTTGGCGCGCACGTTGGCTTACAAACCTGGCATGAGCGTCGGTCATCCTCATGAGTCTTCTCTTTATCTTTTAGTTACTCGTTTTAATCTTCCTGTGTCTTCAAATAATTTACAAACCATTTGTGAGTCTTGTGAGCTCGGTAAGAGCCATAGATTACCAATTTCGTATGAATATATTCATAAGTCTAGTAAAGCTCCTTTTGATCTTGTTATTAAGATGTTTGGGGTCATGCCCTTATTTCTTCATTTAATTGAAATCGTTATTTTTTAAATCTTTGTTGATGATTGCACAAAATTTGTTTGGAATTCTTGCTCAAAAATCACAGGTTCTACATCAATTCCAGCTTTTTCAAAAAATGGTTAAACTCAATGTGACTCTAAAATTAAACTATTTCAATCAGACTTCAGGGGGGGAGGATTTCAATCTGTATCTTCTTATCTTCAGAGTAATGGTATTTCTTATCATGTTTCTTGGCCGCTGAATGTCGTCATCGTACGATTGTTGAGAAGGGTCTCTCTCTCTCTTGTCGCATGCAAGGCTTCCTACTGTCTTATGGGAGCACATCTTTCATACCTCTGTCTACCTTCATAACCGTACTCTTTCTCCAACATTAAATAACAAGTCTCCATTTGAGTCTATTTTTTAAAAACTTTCTGACTATGAATTTTTTAAAACATTTGGTTGTCCGTGTTATCCCTTTCTTCGTCCTTATAAATCTAACAAACTTGAATATCGTTCTTCTCCTTGTATTTTTATTGGTTATAATTCTCATCATAAGGGTTATCTATGTTTGCACATTCCAACTAACCGTGTTTCTTATTACTAGTCATGTCATTTTTTATGAATCAACCTTTCCGTATCCTGACCATATTACTCCTGTCTCATTCAGTCCGTCATTTGATACAAATTTTGTACCTCTTTTCTTGCTTAAATTGGCTGCCTCTACTCCTGCTATTAATCCCGTCCCGCCTCCCTCTCCTGCTCGTGCGTCACTCTACACGCCACCGACTCCAGTTCTCGCATCTTTGGTCCATCGTTTGATGCGTCACCCTCCCCTGCACGTGCATCGCTCCACACGCCATTGGCTTCCTCTGATGCATCGCAGTCGATGCTATCTCCAGCGTCTGGTCAGACGCCTCCAGACCTCGTCATTCGACCGTCCATCTCGGTACAGTATGCCACAATAACTCATCCTGAGATTTCTTATGTTGTTAATCGTGTCTACTAGTTTATGCATAATTCGACAGAGTTGCATTGGTCTGCTGTCAAGCGCATTTTGCATTATCTGAAGGGGTCCATCGATTCTAGTCTTACTCTACAACCTTGTACAGATCATTATCTTGTCGCCTTTTCTGATGCTGGTTGGGCGTCTGATGGTGATGACTGTTGTTCTCAGCATGGTTTTGCTATTTATTATGGTGGTAATCTTATCAGTTGGTGGTCGAAGAAGTAACATGTGGCAACAAAATCAAGCTCTGAGGCCGAATATATGGCAATTGTGTTTTCCTCTACTAAACTCATTTGGATTCAGTAGTTGTTACTTGAGCTCCAGGCACCTTTATCTCCTCTGCTTATTCTTCTTTGTGCTAATCTGAGTGCTACCTTTATGTCTGCCAATACGGTGTTTCATCAAAGGTCCAAGCATATCAACATTGATTATCATTTTGTTCGTGAGCAGGTTGAGGAGGGTTCTCTTGTTGTTCGGCATGTTCGTTCTCTTTATTAGATTGCTGACATTTTTACCAAAGCTGTTGGTACTGCATGATTTGGTGCTCTTCGGTTTAAGCTTCATGTCGCTCCACCTCTATGAGCATGCGGGAGGTATTAGAGTATATATGTAAATACGTATTTGTATATGATTACATTTCCATAGCTTTTCTTATTCTCTAAGCAAGCCCTTGTATAAATACTTGTTGATATGATGAATGAAATCAGAACACTTTTACAAAATCCTTATACAGTTTTACAGATATACATGTTTAAAAACCATTTTCTTATCATTTTATTGTTTCATATTTAATTGCCAAAAAAATGAAGAAATTATGCTTCATTGTAGTACTTGTACTCGGTTTAAATGCATGTAGAAAGAGAGTTAAATTATTTACTCCATTCGTTTTTCTATTATTGGTAATTTCTTTTTTGGATTGTTTTTTTTATAATGACACACTTTTCATTTTGGGTAAGATTCCTTTCATTTTATCTATCCATTCTACGTTTTACTTCTTACGTTCAATTTCATATATTCATTTTTTTACATAGAGAAAGTCTCAAGAAATGCGGTATTTCCTTAAACTTATGGACAGTCCATAGTGATTTTTACCTTAAATGTTGTAATTTTTATAAAATTTAAATATTTTATTTTAAAAGTTCAAACAAGTAATAATATGTATTTGAATATGAAAATATGAAAATATATAATATATAAAATATATTTTTAAAATTTCTAAATTTAATATATAACTTAACAAATACAGTGTATAAGGTAAAAAATAAGTGGTATGTCCACAAGCTTATGGACAGCCCGCATGTTAGGAGACCCACTCTTTTGCATAAATCCAAACACCCAAACCTGCTGACACTAATAGAGAAACGGAGGGAGTACTAGAAAATTTTAAATATATCTTGCGTGTTAAAATATTATAGAAAATTATGAGTCACATCTGATTTTATACTCTCTGATTTTTATATATTGGTCTCCTGTAAAATAATGGTACAATATTTTAAAAAAACAGAATTAGTGGTGAAGATTGCATTGGAAGATGAAAAAATAAATCAAGTAGATGAAAATAATTTAGTATTTACCAAAAGGGGAATAAGACGATATAAAAAATTCATCCCAAAATGAAGTCAATATTAGATAATAGATGGAGTACTTGAAGTTAACTTTTTCATGAAAATAATAGATATAAATATTTTTATTTTATTATAAAATTTTAAAAGAAAATTAAGAAGATTTTACTCACTGTTAGCCGTACAAAATTAGAGTATCTTCATTTTATAATAAAATTTAACATCATATGAACATTTAGGTCAATCTAACACCACTTCATCTGTGAGTTTATGATATAAATATTTTTAAAAGAGGAAATAGAAGTTGAGAATGTAGGAGGATTATTGGAGAGGGGCAAGTGGAGGAGGAGGACAGGGTGTGGGAAGAATGGCGGCAGGTCACATGATTCGTTTATGCTCATTGTTTATTGTTTAATCTCCAGCTGCCATTTTCACTCTATCCTTCTTTCTTCTCTCCTCCCAACTCACCCGACCCTATCTTAGTTTTGCTCAATGTCTTTTTTTAAAAAAAATAGCTGTGCTCCAGATTTTGATTCATTTCTCAGTTTCAATGATTTGTTTGGTAGTGTAAACATAATGTACTACTAATGATTTGTTTGGTGGAGTAAAAATAATACAAGAATGATTTGTTTGGTGGAGTAAAAATAATACAAGAATGATTTGTTTGGTGAGCTCGAGCTCCCACATTCCATTAGGGCCGGGGTAAATAATTTTATGGCTTTACAATTTGCATTTTGAATCAATTTGCAATTTTGTTCATAGTAATCAGGTAGTTTGAAACTCACTCTGTCCCAGCTACATATATTGGTACAAATAGTATTAATTTACTCAGCGTTGGTGTAATTGTCGTAATATCTATTTTCATAATATTAATTTTTTATATAAATTTTTAATGTTATTAAGGAATGTAGATATTACCTGTATTTGTAATTAGATTTTATTTCTTTTTCCTAGCTTGTACATGTATTTTGTACCACTATATAATGTACCCTGAGATCATGAATACACAGACACATTATTGCCCTTATTTCTACAAGGGATCAGAGCCTAAAATCCTGAAACCCTAAAGAAAATTCCATGCTTTACAACTTCAGCCGCGCGCACCGATCACACGCCACCGTTGCTGCCCGACCGCCGTCCACTGATCACCGCCACTGTCCCTCCAGTTGCAGTGAATGAAACCTGCCCCGATCCGTCCGCACGTGTTGCCCACGCGCCGATAGCCCGGCCCATTTGCCACTGCCGTGAAGCTCACGCACCACCAAGTCGTCTTGCCACTGGCCTGATCCGTCGCCGCCTCTTTGGGTTTGCCGTTGATCCTGACCCTGCACTATGTCTGACTCTGGAGTTAATCTCGATGCCGCTCAACAGACTTGCATCGATGTTGAATCTGAGGCCACCAAGCTGCAGAACATGAACGTCTATGCGGTAATTGCGACTTTATTGAAGCAGTTGCAATTACAATTTGGCCTTCGTTCACCTGTACCTGAAAGATCTTGGTCCGTTTAAGTATTTCTTGAGTATAGAGATTGCTAGAAGACCGGATGAGATGTTTCTTTTACAACGGAAATATGCCTTGGATATTTTATCTGACACTGGTCTATCTGCTTCTAAACCGATTGACTTTCCGATAGAGCAACAACATGACTTGGCACGTGTTAAAGGTCCACTTTACCATGATCCTGAGCAATACCGGCGTCTGGTTGGGCACCTAATCTACCTTACCATCATTTGTCCTGAGCTCAGTTATTCAGTTCATACACTTGCCCAATTCATGAAATCCGTTGTGTTCCTCACTGATAAGCTGCAGTTCGCGTGTTGCACTATTTGAAGAGTTATCTTGGTTAAGGTTTATTTCTCTCTTCAAGTAGTGTGTTACAGTTGACTGCTTACTGTGATTTTGATTGGGTTGCATTCGCCATTACCTGGCGTTCTCTTTCCAGATACTTTTTCATGATTGGCAATTCTCCGGTTTCTTGGAAAACTAAGAAGCAACCTACGGTTTTTCGGTCGTCTGCTAAAGCGGAGTATCATGCTATGACTGTTACCTGTTGTGAATTGTTATTGCTTAGGTATTTTCTTAAAGACTTGGGGGTTGCGCATACTAATCCTATGCATTTATTTGGTGACAGCCAATCTGCTCTTCATATTGCGGCAAATCTAGTGTTCCATGAACGTACGAAGCATATTGAAGTTGATTGTCATTTTGTTCGGGGTCTTGTGCAGTCTGGTACTATCGTTACTCATCATATCCACACTTCAGATCAACCTGCGAACTTGTTTACAAAAGCTCTCGGACGTAACCAGTTTCATTCATTACTTGGCAAGTTGGGCATTTCTGATCCTCATGCTCCAACTTAAGAAGGAGTATTAAGGAATGTAGATATTACTTGTAACTGTAATTAGATTTTATTTCATTTTCCTAACTTGTACATGTATTATGTACCACTATATAATGTACCATGAGATCATAAATACACAGACACATTATTACCCTTATTTTCTACAAATGTACACAATTAAAAATATTAATGGTCAAAAATAATTTTGATCAACTTAAATAGTAAACAAGTGCAAATAAAATAGAGTCGGAGGAGTATTTGTCTTTCGAGAAAGTCTCCTATAACACCATCTCACCGTTATTTATGGTGAAACAAGAGATTCAATTGATTTTTTTAAAAAATAACTAAAATTCTCTAAGATTATTAATTGGATCAGAATTTGGTTACTACGAGAAATACTTTTGGATCATCCACACGTACCAATACTTACAGGTTGCGAACCGCACAGTAGTGCACCTTCAGCAAATATCTCATCAGAGAATAGTCATCTCGCCAAATATCTTATCAGAGGATAATCAGCTTCTAGAAATATCTCATTAGAGGATAACCTCCACTGACAAAATGAAAAGAGCAAAGTGCATATATAACCCTACATAATTGATGAAAATGACGATATAACCCTGGGATTATTGAAAGTGCAAACATAACCCTAGATATTTAAGTTATGTGCAAATATAAACTTTTTCGATAATTTGAGGCTGAAATTATGTGATAGTCAATTTTACCCCTATGATTTTTTTATAAAAAATGAAAAATGGTGAAGTTACTATTATACCCTTCTCTCCTTCCCATTCTCTTCGTAACATTATCAGGCTTCACACCTTTTGCAATCATTTCATTAAACAATTTCTCAGCCTTATCAAGATCCTTGCTCTTCCTAAACACCTTAAGAGTAATATTATACAAGAAAACCTCTTAACCAAACTTAGCCCTTTCTTGAAAATACTTGAGAGCAATAGGGGCAATTAGACATATCATTTAAATTCTACAGGGCTACATTTGTCCAACTCTTGGGAAATTTTCACATAAGAAGCATACGTGAAGTCATAGGACTTCTTCCTGAGATTCTTACCCCTGAGGCTTTTGGGGTTGGCCCAGATATAGCTGTTCGATGAAGAAGGAGAAGAAGAGGCATATTTTGCATCTGGGGTCTGGGAAACCTGGGGTTCTTGCAATGAAACCGGGACACATAAAGATTGGCTTTTTTAACTGAGTTTTTGGGGGGAAATTGAGGATCTGAAATTGGACCCTATTCATCAATGCATCTACTCCGATTGGAAGAATTGGACCCTATTCATGGAAAATGGTGACTGCTACTTTGATTCCAGGGATTGTGGTTGCACTGGAAGGGTGGGGTAGTGGCCAGGAGGTGGTGGACTGATGGCTGGCGGCGGGAGGTTGGTGGCCGGGGGTGGAGGTTGAACATGGCGGTAGACTGGAGTGTGAAGGCGAATTGGAGGACAAAAACACCAGGCATGATCGTTGAAAATAAATGGAAATTTAATTAAATTTTTGTGGGGCTCACGGTCATAAGGCCATAATTGTCAATCTGATGTAAGGCTTCCAGTATAAGGGTATTTTAGTCTTTACAAATCAGTCAACAACCGGAATTTCTTAGTCAACGCCAGAAATATGGTTATAGGGTTATATTTGCACTTATGTAAAGTAGTAGGGTTATATTTGCACTAAAAATTATCTCAGGGTTATATCTGCACTTTCTCAATTATATAGGGTTATATTTGCATATTTCTCAATGAAAAATATAGCTCCATGAGCATGTATCCTGCAAAATATTGGTGTAGGTATATAATGCAGCCTGAGTAGTAAAGTCTTGTTCTAGGAATGCATACGGAGGTAAAAAGTACATGTGTTGAGCTACCAAAGAAGTAACAACTCCTAAAGAAGCTAGAGCAAGGCCTAATTTAAAAGGGAGCGAATTATTGATTGTATCATAAAGACCCCTATGCCACGTCCCAATTGTCCACCCGACAAAAGATGTGCATCTAAAAGGTCTTTCATATTGTGCCCAATTCCATTAGCAAAATATCTCATTAGAGGATAGCCGCCATAGGTAATCTTTATCGGCCAAATATTCCTTCAAAGGATATCCCATCAGAGATACCCCAAAGAGATAAATGAAAGGATGAAGGCCTAAGTGGTGACGACCGCCTGATCGAACCGAAGCCTACCAACAAAATATTCCTCTAAAAGAAACACAAAGGAGGTTCAAGAATCCCTTACGAGGATATGATCCCTCCACAAAAGCTTCTTTTTGAAATAAAAAATCATGTAAGTACATCATATCTTTGAATCGATGTTCAAACCAACTCCTTGGACAATATGAAGGTTGTATGAAGAGTGAAACCCTGTCCACTTGGGCTTAATTGGTGCTGTATTTATTTTATTAGTGCTAAATTTAGTTTATTGGTGTTGCATTTAGTTTATTAGTGCTGAATTTAACTTATTGGTGTTGAATTGAGTTAATTAGTGCTGAATTGAATTTATTGGTAGTTTTTTTTTAAAAAAAATGAAATGAATGACTCCCAAAATGATGTTATATTCGTAACATATTTTACTTTTAGACTTATTATTCAACCAGTGACTATCGAGAACCCAAATAAATATTTATTTATTAATTTTTTATTTCAGTACTGAGTTTATTGGTGTTGAATTAGTTTATTAGTGGTGAATTTAGTTTATTGGTGTTGAATTTAGTTTATTAGTACTGAATTTAGTTTATTGGTGCTAAAATGAAACTCAACTGGACAAGGGTCTGAGTTTTAAAGGGAAGAAGGGTGGAAGAAGTAGTGAAAGAAACAACGAGTAAAATCGAGAAAAAGAAAATTTATTAATTCCAAAAAAATTCTTGAGTTTGCAAAAACTAAGGATTAAAACTCAAGCTATCTCATTAATTACAGACTTAAGCTGGACCTAAATAACTCCTTCTAGTTGAGCAGTTTCTTTGGAAGAAGGTTCGCCACTCTAAGACTTAAGCAGTTTCTTCATATTCCAAATCTTCCTATGTCTGGACTTCTCCACATCTTCCTCGGAAATGTGCTCAGCACTGAAGAGCGCCCTCCCTAGGCTACAAACTCCACAGCAAAGTGATAATCCAGGTGGCATAGAGATGAAGAAGTGGAAATGCTTGTGCCTTTGCACACTGCACCACCTTTCCAAATTAGCACCATCTGGCCTAATCTTAGGGCATCAGTCCGAACCGGCGGGAACCCTTAAGAGCCATGTCCTCCCTAACAAAGTGATGGTGTGGCCATGAACGAGCCATGAATATTGTAGTAGACTGCCACCTTGTCGACTGGAAAAGCTGTGTGATGAGAAGCCTAAAACTTTCATCCCCACCTTTGGCATCTTCGTTGGCCAAGCCTCCTGGAAAAATATCAGTCCAAAGAGTTAGTAAACCAAAAATTAAGATACTAAGACAGAAAAGAAAATTGGGAACTTCCTACCTACTTAAGAGAAGATAGATGAGTTCAGTAATAATATAATAAGTATCCCGCCCGAAACATAGGAGACTCAAATAGAGGGAACCCTCCACCTCGGTGATGGGTTATCCCTCTCCCATTGAAAACTCTGTATTTCATGAATATCCTTGGGAGCAAAAAAAGGGCTCTCCAAGAAGAAAAAATGTAAAAATCGAGCATATATATTGATTCTAGATCATTCTGTGCCAAAGGAACGAGAAGTAAAAAGTTGCTGAGAATTTTAAGAAAATATAGCAACTAAAGAAGATGAAAAAACTCATTGGATGCAGGAGAAGTTAATGGAAGCTTTGAAAGCGGACGAAATATGTGTCATTAGAACATCTCCAAAGATGGTGTTTTTGAACCTAATTACGAAATTTCATTAATTGCAGCGCCTACCGCTGTTGCAGAGTACACGTCCACAACTTCCAAGCAACTGTAGCTTGTGGGAGCGACCTACTTAATGTTCAATGCATTTAATTCTTCAATTGCAGAAAGTTTATTCCACATGAAATTTGGTTGGACCGTGCAGTTCAATCTTCATATTATTAAGTGTACAATCTCCACATGCAACAAATAACAATAATAAATCAATTCAAAATGTAATAATTATGATGATAATTTAAGAAAATTAATTTTTACAAAAATACAATTAATTATTTTATTTTATTTCTAAAGCATGAATAGAATTGTAAAATAATTATCTTTCAAAAATAATAAATATAGAAAAGTATAAATGAAAATTAAATAAAACTTCCTTGTCTAAATACAAAATTAAATAACATATATTTTGGGAGCATATATTGCTCGGGATGCAACAATTTGAGATAGATGAATGCATCATCAACTTAAGGCAGATTTGGTGGAGCATATTTCTACACGTTTCAGAGGTTAAAACTAGAAATGACATAATTTAAAATTTGCAATAATAATGATGTGATGTTTTGTCAATCTCGTAGTATTTTATTAAAAATTATTTTATATTTTTTTATTTAAATAAATTCAAGGATATATACAAATATAACCCTATATAATTCAGTAAGTGCACACATAACCCTGAAATAATTCAATATATAAACATAACCCTAACTACTTAATGAAAGTGCAAATATAACCCTAAAGACTATATTCACGCATTGATTAGTTATTTCCGACCATTGATCGACTAGAAACGACCAAAATGTCCTTTGGGCCAAATACAAAATTTGAAAGGCAAAAATGTCCTTTGCCCCGCTGTAGTTCTGCCACCACTGCCCGTGCTCTATCACCTCTGCCACTACTTCACCACCTCCGCCTCCGTTGCCGCTCCACCCCCGCCGCCATGCCACCACCACCGCCACAACTCCACCCAGCCCCCATCCACTCTACCCCCTCCGACATAGCCTTTTTCTTAACATCGGGCTTTCCCTTCTTCAGGACTGCCACTTCCGCACTAGTCCACTCATCCAATCTCATCTATACCAGCGTCTCGATGGTAATTTTAGCATGCCACCAAACTCTGATCCAACTCCGCCTCGCCACTGAGCTCTACCCAAGCTCTGCTACCCACCCGCCACCACCCATCGCTCGCCACCACCCAGCTAAGCCCACCCGTCACCACCGAACCCAGCCTACCCACCACTCCCCCCACCCAAGAAAATAAGAAGAGAAAACAAAGAAATAGGAGGAAGATGCAAGGTGGAAGAAGAGAAAAAAAGAAGAGAAAGAGAAAGTAGAGGTTGCTGCATGGAGGAAGAAAATTAGGGCTTCAAAAAGGTAATTTCAATGCTTTTGTATTTTTAAAATTTTTACAGAGGGATAAAATGGTCTTTTCACTGAATTCCAACCTAAATATGCCAGAATGGGTACATTTGCACTTCTACTTACTATCTAGGGTTATAATTTAAATTTTAATTATCAAAAGGTTACATTTACACTTATGTGAATAAGGTAGGGTTCTATATGCACTTTTCTCATAAATGGAATTTATACTCCCTTAGTCCCAACCTATTCTGGTAAAAGAGGAAGGGATGGTTTTTTAAGTGGGCCCTTTTGTCTGTCCACATCAGCCATGTGGGGTGGTTAGCTCAGAAATATTCCAAATTTTCCCATGCTTATTAAGGGTCGCATTTCTTCCCATTTTATTACTTTGGGGGGAGGGGGGTAATTCCAGCCCAAAAAAGGTGGCAACTGCTGGTTCATGTACATTGTTTACCAAAAAGGTAACATTAAAAACTTCAAATTTACATTCCCAATAATAAAAATTTAAACCTACTATTGTCTATAAATACAACTGAAAGACAAAAACAATCCAAGCTTCATTAAATTACAAGTTGAAACATGAAATTCTCTTTCTCTCTCTCTCTCTCTGTCTCTGTCTCTCTATCTCTATCTCAAAACCCCCTAAATACTCTCCAAAGATGTGATTTTTGAAGGGAAACCCTCAGATTTTTGGTTCTGCACTTCTCTGGAGCATCCTAAAAGAGTTTGTTACTCCTCTAATTTAGTGCATCTTCTCAACATCACCAATTTTTTTTGTGTTCAAATCGAGGCAGCATGTGGGTCAAGAATGTAACGAACGAGGAAAGGTAGTATCTTGGGGAATATAACGAACGAGGAAAGGTAGCATGTGGGTCAAGAATATAACGAACGAGGAAAGGGGTATCACCAAAAATAGGAAGATAAAACTCAGGAAAAGGGTCAAGGCAACAATTTTGTTCAGCTATTCTATAAGAGCCATGAGCTCGATATGGTCACGAGCAAGAGCCTAACTTGCTTCCGGGTAGCATTAGATTATAGGATGGATAGACATCCTCCGCACAACAATATCACAATCGATATGGAGGCTTTAAAAATCTTGCTTGCAAATTCACAAAGAACCATAAGGGGGAAGCAGTGGGATTACAAATCGGGAACAGATCGGTTCAAAGAGTAGTAGCATCTAAGATTGTCAAAAGCCACACCAACATTATTTAACCCGCATTGACAACACGCAACAAAATCTCAAGGTTGGTGGTTTGCTTGAATTAACTAGATGCACAACTATAGCTCAAGGAAATGGATCATGTTATACACATAGTTGAGAAATAGTTTTATCTAAGCAAACCTACAATGAGATATTTGTTAGCACCAGATGAAACTGATCCATACAAAACATGCAAACATAAATCTCACATTTCCAACTTTATGTTTATTTGTGTTGTTGGTGGACCTATATTTGGTAAGGATGGGTAGATACTATTTGTTGGGAAGATTGGGATTTTTCCCATTTTTTCAAGAGCAACTTGCAATAAACCATAGCAAAAATAGACCTGCATGGACAATATAGCTTGTCCCCATACAAAAAATTACGAAGGACGTGACAAGGAAAAAGATAATTTAGGAAGTAATACCAGCAATCAAGGTGAGGTGGTCAGCAAACATGAGCAAGAACATATTCATACAACAATGCACAGGAAGATCTCTAACTCCAAATCTGTTTACGAAAACATACTCCTTTTCCAAGTATATTTACTGTATACTGATTTATGGTAAGTATGTGATGATAAGACACACATTCCTACATGAAATGTGCATATTATATCCCAACATGATTGGGAGAATTTCTGAGGATCAAGCCCTATAAATACATCTGCATATCTCCATTCTATACATTAAATTCTCAATATTTAGAGTAAACTCGTTTGGCCTGACTTTGATATATGAGCTTCTTCCGCTGGATAACCCTTAATGACTTTGTTTTGCAGTTTCATTGCTTAAGAGAAAGGTCTGGAAATCAGATCGGTGTTTGACATACATCCAAGATCTTCTTGCTGATCCCACAAAATATCGTAGTATGGTTGGTGCTTTGCAATATTTGACATAACTCACCCAGATATTTCTTATGTTGTTAATATGATTTCTCAATTTATGCATACTACATGTACTACTCACTGTCATATTGTGAAGAGATTTTTTCAAGAATTTATAGGTTACTTTGGAGTTTTTTTTTCTCTCCATTTGGTGAGCTTTCCTGTGGTGGTAAAGGCCTATTCTGATGCAAATTGGGCAGGTTGTCCTCATAGTCATCGTTCTACCACTGGCTAGTCGTCTTCTTTAGGATTAATTTGATTTCTTGGCACTCTAATAAGCAGCCAATTGTGTCGAAATTCTTCAATAAAGCTAAATATTAGGTTTTTGCATATACAAAGGTTGAGACTACATGAGTTTTTAAGCTTCCTATATATTTGTGATATGTCTTTGTCATCCGTTACTCTATATTGTGATAATGTTTCTACCACTTATCTTTCTACCTATCTTATTCATCATGATCGTAGAAAGCATATGATGTAGACTACCACTTTGTTCGTGTAATGGGCGTACATGAGAGTCTTTATATTTGCCATGTTCCTACACGGACATGTTGCTGCTATGTTTACAAAAGGTTTTTCTAGTGATTGATTTGTTTTGTAAACATCGTTCTAATCTTTCCACCACCGCACTCCATAAATATATAATGGGTGTACTAGGGTAAAGATGACTTTTCAGTCTCTTGTATGTAATATACAATCATATATATATATATACACACACACACACATATATATATATATATATATATATATATAGTGTAAGGACTACTAATTCAATAAGTCACAATCATTATTCATTATTTCATTTACAATTTGAGATAGAACCAAGAAAGTAGTAGGTCACATAAAACTTCTTATAAAAAAAGAAAACCTAATATCAATGTAAAGCAATTTGTAGAGAATAGAGAGTAATCATTGCGGGAGCTTTAGATCAAGTCCAACAAATTCTTTATAAGTTTCTCTTAAATGCATAATGAAAACTCATTTTTCTATATATTTTTCATTCAGCTCTAACAGATTCTTCATATTGCATAACACCTCTGTATAGTATAAGGATATTATATTTTAATTGTATGTGATTTTTGATTTTTTTTACATAAAAACGGAAATTATGTTTTAAATAAAGGTGATTGATTATGTTAGAGTTAATATTTTAAAAATATTTTTGACATAAAGAAGGAAATTATGTTTTAAAAATGGGTGATTGATTATGTTAGCATTAAAATTTTAAATCTCCAAATTACTCCTTCTCTCACAAGTGGAGATGCTTCTACTAAATGCGGCAATGGAAGGCAGTTATAAAAAAATCTGCCTAGAACCACCTTTAATTGAGTTCAGAAATCATTTTCGAGTTCAAAATTAGCTCTTAGGCCATTTTTTAAAATTTTAAATGCGGTTCTAATTAATTTAAGGCGGTTCCACCTTTAAAATCCCTTTTTTGAGTTCGGAAACTAGGTACGGAAGAATTTTTGAGTTTGGAAACTATTTCCTATGTTAGCTATTAAATTTAAAGGCGATTCTAATTAGAGCTGCCTTTAATGGGCTCTACCTTTTGGCCCAATATAAAAGTAAAACTTAGAAAAATCTGAAGCCCAATTCACCTATAAGCTGAAACTCTAGTCCCTCTCCCACCCTCCACACTTAATCCCTCTGCCACCACTCACTCCATGCCACCGTCCTCACATCGCCACCACTCACTCCATCCCCGCCGTCCCCACGATGCCACCCCACTCCATCGCCATCACCATCTCCTACCTCTATCGCCGTCGTGAAGCTCCGCCAGATTAAAAGCTCGCCATGAAGCTCGCCTCTGCCGTTTGCTGGAGATAATAGACACCGCCGCTCGCTGGAGATCGATCGGCGCTCACTGGATTGCATCACCTCCACTCGCCGCTCGCCGGATTGCTTCACCCCCACTCGCCGTGAAGCTCACCATTAACTGGAGACGATCGACACCGCCGCTCACCAGATTGCTTCACTGTCGCTCTCCGGATTGCTTCACCGTCGCCTGTCGGATTTCTTCACCTTTGCTCACCGGATTGCTTGCTTTTGCTACTCCTTTTGCTACTCCTTTTGCACGCTGGGATTACTTCTTGATGTTGTTCTTTTCTTTGAAATTGGAATGATTATTATGTTCTAGGTTGTTGTTCTGTTATGGGTTGATGTTCGCAGTTGGAAACCAATCAGTTTCCGGCACCTATTTTTTGGAAGCTGAGACATAGTTTTCAAACTCGAAAACTATTTAAAGGCAGTTTTCTTATCTTTTTAAAGGCAATTTTTAACTGCCTTCATTTGCATTTTTTAAAGGCGGTTCTTGGAACCGCCTTCTATTGATGGACATTAGAAGGCAGAGCCAGAGAAGGCACAATGAAAGTACCTTTAATGGTCCGATAAAACCGCCTTCAGTAGCCCCCCTACACTAGTGTCTCTCTATCGATATAGAGAATGAAACACATCTTTCCTTTAAATCTCTATTTTTGAGCAAGTCCAATAGGTTCTCCAAAAATTCCTTTAAAATGGAGATTCAAAACTCATATTTTCTATAATTTATTGCTCCAACTCCAACAAACTCTCCATTTTACAAATTTTAACATTTATTACACAATAATGATTTTTTTTGTAATTTAAACCAAACCCTTATATTTATTTGAAGAAAATTTAAAAATGGACAATTTAATTGTTTCATTTTAAAAGATAATTAAATATCTTCTAACTATTTAAAAAACATTATATATTCAAAATAACGACTATAAATTCATGAAACTCATGATATTATACTAACGCAAAGTTTTTAGTACAACTAAAATAAAGTAACCTGTTAGAATCTAAAAAACATTATAGAAGTAGAATTTTAAAATATATCCTTTTAATATTTCACTATTTCTCATCGAATCTTTTTTTTTTGAGAACACCCGAGGGTGAGGGTTATTTTATTATAGGTACCCCAAGCCTTAATTTCCAAATGATCGAATATACAATTAGAGTTGGATTGTGAAATTAAGAGGTGAAACAACATGGTTGTTTCCAAAAGACCTAAAAGTGTTTGCTAATATTGTGAAAACAGCTATCCTAAGTGGATGGATAGGTGTCAAAGTTGCGATCCAAAACAAGAGGATCTCCACCCCTCGTGTTAATCCTCTGTAATGGCCAGGCAACTTCAATCACGAGACAAGAAATTAGTCATGAGTATGCTGAGCCTTGTAGCTTTGAAGCTAAGAGTATCTGAGAAGGACTCCCAACTCCCTGATCTGTGCGCAAGCCTCCCTACCGTAGCAGACAGCAGAAAAGCCAAACAGCAAGGGAGCATCCGGGCTAAGAATAGTAGCAGTAATCTAAGCATGAGCAATCTCCCCCTCATAGTAGTGCTAGAGTTCCCTTGTTCTGCAAATGAACAAAACAAAAAAAAACATTCAGCAGCATCATATTCTAAAACCTGGGAGTTTTAGCAACTCGAATATGAGGAACACAGCCTCTATCCATATCTATAAGACCCTGAATTCTAGGTGTAACATTAGTCATATCCAGCCCTTGGTTTAAATCAAAGTGATGTTTAGCTATGGCATGAGCTACAGAGTTGCATTCCCTGAAAGTGTGGATCCGTTCAGCATTACCAAGTATAGATTTCGCTTTGTATACCTTATCAAAAACTTGCCACTGTGCCTCATAAGGATTCTGTATCATATCAATAGCAAGCTTACAATCTGATTCCACAATAATGTTACACTCCAGATGGTCAAAAGATTCTGAAGCATATAATATTGCTTCAATTTCGGCATGTAGGGGGGATGAAGATGTAACAGTTGCCGAACTAATTCTAACAGGTAAGCCAAGACTGTTCCTAGCTATAAGACCCACAGAGGCTTTGTTAGGGCACCAGGCTGCATCTACATTGATTTTTATGGATCCATGTTTAGGTCTTTCCCAGAAAACAGTCCTTAAATTTGGTTTAGGGGGAGGCCTTAGCAATGGAATGAGATGCTGAAAATATGGTGGTACTGATACTGTGGATAGAATTGTTAGAGGACAACCACTAACTGTCAATTTAATCAAATTCTCCACCTCAGTACAGATAACATTCATGGATAAAGGCTTGTGGTCATCGAATCAATATTTATGTTGTGATTCATGTTATTATCATTTGAGGTTTATAAGTTTAAAAAATACCATAAAAAATTTTAAAAACGACAGTCAAATGAATACTTAAAAACGAGAAAAGTATAGCCAAATGTTCCAATGGCTCAATTTTATTTGTTTATTCAAAAAAATATAGAAAATAAATAAATAAAGTATTTTAAAAATAATTCCTCAATATAATATCCCGGCTACCATCAATCAAATGTTGATTATAGAATAGGGACAAGAAAACTGAAAGATCACTTAAGGGAAGAAAAATAAAAGGGGAAAATGAAAGGTTATTTTATTTGTAAGTCCAATGATTTGTCTAATGAGATTATTACTTCCTCCAAACTTGTACGAGTACAAAACATGTAATTTTCGAGAGTCAAATTTCTTAAATTTGAATTATATATCAATAGATTATATTATTATGCGTAATTTTGTTAAATTTGGTAGGAAGTATATTATTATTAATTATTAGTTTTTATAATATTTAGTTTTATGTAATTCAAATATTAATCGTCAAGCATGTGCACTGAACATCATGAAAAATGTGACATTTTTAGTAGGATGTAGGAAGTTTAGGAGTATAAATTTAAATTTCTTACCATGTATGAAATATTGGTATTAATTTAAACAGTTAAATGAATGATTGCATTGATGATGACATTCTCCAGATTTTCTTTACTCTCTCTACCAATATAGAGAACCAAATTTTGATTTCAACAATATCTCTATTTTGGAGAACCATATGGAGAATCTGTTGAGCAAAAACGTTGTCAGAAATCTCTAAAAAATCATGAAAATATCTATTATGGAGAATCTGTTGGACTTGCTCTTAGATAACAAGATGCACAACCTGTTGGAACTAAAAATTGAAGAAAATCTCCATCTTTGACCAAAATTCTTATCATGAAGAGTCTGTTAGACTTGCTCTCAGACCTTATTCTCTAGGACTTATCTGAACTGATATAAATTTAATTGAATTGAACTGAACTAAACTAAAAATAAGTATGTTGAAAAATAGTATAATTTGACTAAATAAAGCTAAATTTCACCAAATTATACTTCCGTTGAACCGAATTGAACTGAAGTGAATTAATTTGAACTGAATTAAAATGAAGTACGAATAATCTCTAGAGAACAGAGCCTTACCACTAAAGATTAATACTCTTTATTTTCTTTTAACTTTTCCACTTTAATTTTTAAAGAAAAAAAATATATTTGATATTAATAAATATTAAATATATAATTTAACTTTATGAATGTTTATATTTTAAAAGTAAATAATACAATAAATTTAATAAAATATATATCTTTATCTTCTAAAAGCAAGAATCCCTCTGCTACAGTGAAGTTTTGCTAGCAAAAATGGTGTCATTTTCGTCCTTTTCCACCCGCGTTTTGGCTCCACCGTCGTTCTATACAAGCTTCCATTGTCTTACTTTTGATGCATCCTTCTGCCTCCTTCGTTTTTCTTCCTTTTATTTCGAGAGAGTTCTTCTACTTTCATATGCTCTCAAATTCCCCTCTTGGTTCTTTGCTTCGTTCAACTATTGAATTCACCCAATATCACCGCCTGGGCTCCTGTCGCATATTCTCTTTTGGTATGGGTCTGAATTCATGGTATATGGGAGTATCTCTGCAAGGTATTTCTAGATTCTTCTCTAAATGAATTTGATCCATGCGATGTTGAACTCAAAATTTGTCTGCAATTTTTTCCCGGTACTTCATTCTGTGAGGGTTTTCTAGTTTTAGGCTTTAGCATTAGCACACAAGGTGTTTATTTATTTGTCTCGTAAGTTTATTAGATATTTTTTTAGTTGTGCCGAGAGACATATGTTTTATCTACTTGTAGGAAAGATTATATATCTTATAGTGTTATACTAATGCGTAGTTAATTTTCAGGAAAAGATGTGATTGCAACCTTCCATTGCAAAGGCACTTAGAAGTATGTCCACAGATCAAGTCTAGATAATTAGAGGTCAATAAGGTACAGATACATGCGGATTTTGATTTGTTTTTTCGATTTCATAAACATGGGTTGTTTATGTGTGTAATCTATTGTATTAGCATGGGTTGAACATAGAGAAGAGGAGTATCAAGGCAATTTCCTTTTACATCTTCTGAAGAATTTGGCCTTTTGATGTTGAATCGATTTTTCTCCTACTCCTAATGATTTTATCGCTTCCAATGTTGAAATTGGATGTGTTTCCATTTGTTGATTTATTTCTTTTGGGGTTTCTCTCAGTTTGAATTCTGGTACACAAGGTGTTTGATAATTTGCCTCACTAACTTAATGGTTTTTTTCTTTTGTTGATTTCAGATTTGAATTGGGAATTTATTTGTGAAGAAATTGAGTGAGTAAAGTAAGGACTGGAATTTATTTTTCCCGATACCATTTATTTCAAGCATAGATGATTATTTTTCATTTTCCGTAACCATAATTTCTATATACTTTAACATTTTTAGGTATACGAAGCTGTGTAGAATGGTGCAGAAGTTAGTCCACGTGTTGAAATGATTGACCTCAGAGACCTTTATCAGATTGAAATGTCTTCATTTGTTGATCGCCCTAATTCTTTGTGCAAGAACCGCTGCTTGAATGGAGTTGAAGACGTTTGATTTTGGCCATGTTTCACTTCATCAACCTAATCAAGAGTATGATCAGTTTAAGATTTTTTTCTTATATATTTTAAATTGGAGATTAATATTCTGAAATGAAAACATTCTTATATTAGGCCAACTCCTTTCCATAAGCTCGTGCTTGTCTTCTTCTTCTGGGAGTGGCTTCTGAAAATGTTGCTGAAAGGTTTGAGATCCGAAAAACTGATTGATTGCATTAGAAATTATTATGAATGAGTTTACTATTAGTTCCTCAATATTGCTCTTTTCCTTGCCAACAATAGAGTAAATGCAGTTCAGATGAGGTGCAGGTGTTTTGAATGAAATACTTGGTCTCGCTAAGCTATTTAATGAAGATCTCACTTTAGATAATATAAGAAGGTTAGTTTTAGTGATTTCACTCTTGAATGAAGAGATATTTCAGACCATCATTCTTCACACCTCATCAAATGGTTTTTGCTACTTTTATTTCGAGGTTAAAATTCAGTTGGGATCCCTTCTGATTGACATGTGTAATGGATGGTAGGAGAACAACGGTGAATCAGAGGCCTTGCTCCAATTGCCGGGTTGAATAATTTGATTTCATATATTGTATTTAAACTTTAGTTTGTTTTTCATGGTTTACAGCTTCCCTCTATCAGCTTCCCTCTACATACGAAACAGAAACAGGGTGATTCTTACGGATGGAAGGGTATACTTTGGGGACTGGAACTACTTAAACCCCATATGAAGTGGAAGATTATGACAGGGGAGACAGTTGACATTCAACAGAACTGGATTCCAAACCAGCCTAATCCAATCAAGTATGAAGCATCTATCCTTCCTTTGCTAGGTTTTAAAGTTTCTGACCTTATTGACGCAAACAAAGCCTGGAGAATGCCGCTTCTCGCCACATTTTTCCCAACCCACACAATTAGGGAAATACAAAAAATTCATATTCCAACACATTGTTTTGGAGATGTGGACTATTTGGCATGGGACAATGATGTTCTAGGGAAATACTCTGTTAAAACGGGTTACCACACAGCGAAGGAAGCTAAAAATTGGGACAATCCATCATCGTCAACGTCGCCAGCATCACAGGAACGCCCTGATTAAAAAATGTGGAAGATTCTTTGGAATGCGAACATCCCAGAGAATAATAAGTTCCTTATTTGGAGAATGATCAATGGTGCTTGCAAAATAGGTCCCAGTCTTCTGAAACGAGATATGTTACTGTCCACGAAATGGCAAATGTGTTCCATGGCTGACGAATCAATAGAGGATATGCTTTTTAAATGTGATATAGCCAGGAAGGTGTGGATACATAGCAGATTGGGATTAGACTTCAGTACAGCTACCCCAATTTCTTTTTAAGCTATGGTTACAAAATTGGTTTACTATCGCCCCACAGAAGGAGGATCGGGAGCTTGCTTGCTTCGTAATATGGGAAATTTGGTGTGCGAGATGTGCCATTACGGTGGAACAAATACCTATTTCTTTTACTCATATAATGGATGTAATACATGGTTTGGCTAAGAGAGCTAGGATAAGGGATGTTTTCCGGTCATCACAAAGGTCATACACGGATTTGGGGTTATCGGAGGTAGGAATCCATTCTGTTACAGGATATGGGCCTTTCAAAGAGATACAACAGTTGGGCGATCTCAACCTCATGTGGTTAAACAAGGATGGCTACATAGATAATCTTTTTCATGATTGTACTATCATCACTACTGATGCGGCCTTCTGTATTGGTAGTGGAGAAGGAGTGGCGGCTTGGTGTGTGCAGACTCCCACACAAACAAGGTGGACAAGAAGAGATACCATCCATGCTTCCTCGGCAGTCCAAGCAGAACTATTAGCCATTTACAAGGCTATGAAGCAGGCTACTTACAGAAGGAATTGGAACATAGTCATCAAAACAGATTGTGACAATGCACTGCGATACATCATCAATTACCCAAAAGTTCCGCCAGATATAAGGCACTTAGTTAAGGAAATTAAAATTCTAGGTTTGGTGTTCCACCAATTATCAATAATTAAGGTGGATAGATCCGCAGTCACAGAGGCTCATAGTCTAGCTCATGACAATGTAATCTGTAATAACCTTCTTCATAATCAATGATAAGTAACTCGTTGTCCAAAAAAAAAAACCCCCATAATAGTTAATTGCTGCAACTGGGGTTTTGACCGATGCAAATTCATCCCTTTTGATACTATAAGTTTTGATGTTTTTTTAAATTTCCGAGTGGTGACTCTTCCGTGCTTATTTATAGTAATTCTGCATCATTGAATACTATTTGTTTTTTATTTTCAAGTAGAAGATTGGTGGCAGAAACTGATACATGTGAAGGTTTGGGTTTAGTTTTGACTTCTGTTTTTGTTGGATTCGTACCTTAGTTTTGATTAAGGGCTCTGGATTTATATTAATACTATTGTTCGAATGTGTGTGGTAGTACAAGTTAAGGTACCAGATAAGGCACCTGGTGGAAGTGGTTCAAACTTCAATCAGCCAGCCAAGAATAGTTACTTATTTTATATGCTCTCTACAATGTGGATATCATTGTTACAAATTTTATTACAAATCACTCATAGTAGTATTGTATGCCTTAAGCTACTGCTATTTTTTCACTAACAGATGATTGCAGGATTTTACTAACATATGTTATAGTCATATTTTGCAAAATGCCTTAAACTACTGCATTTTTAAAATTTAAGCTCTAAATCATGGCTAACAACAATATTTTCCATATCATCTTTTAATTCATTGGTTAGTAAGTCTATCGGAAGATGCTTTACTGATGTGTGATGTTCTTTTAATGATGATATCCATTATATATTGTTTTAACAGACATATGGTAATTTGGTTATGTAACATTAAAACAAATTATGTTAATCTTTATAAAAAGAGATATTTCCGGGAAATGCACTTCTATACCCATAAAAAAAATTCATGTAAAATTTACTACTTTTGAGGATTTCTTAGTGTGGGTACTAAACTTACTGGATTTTCCTTTTCATTGTGGTTTATCTTTTTTTTTCTTCTAACTTTTTCGTGACTTTAGATTCTCGAAGCACCTGACGAAGAAGACTGATCCATGTCAGTAAAAAGATGGAAATTTGAGATTCTCGAGGGTTATACGATTGTCGATGTTAATCAGGATAATCAAAGCAGTACTTTATATATCTATGTCGATCAAATCTGCAATACGAGGAATCATGGGATGCGAACACTGAAGAGAAGATTGAAATAGCTGGGCAAAGAAGAAAGAAAGAAGAAGGTAATTCACTATTTAAGGCTGGTAAATACGCTATACCTTCAGAGCGATACAAGAAGGTTACGAAGTATACTGAATACAACACTAGTGTATACCTAGCCCAAATGCTAGGTCGCAGGCCCAAATCCGCAAATGGGCCCGAGGCTAACTTGCGATGCGAACTGAGACAGAGTCAACCCACGAACCATGAAAAGAGGACACCAGGATCAGGTGCCAGCCACGAACCGTCATTCTTGGAGTCATGATCAAGAACACGATGACAAACCTGAGAAAGGTGAAGCCATATTCATAATAGACTATAAAAGAAATGGAGAGGACATGAATACAGGTAAATGCAACCAAACTGAAGAAGCTTGATTCTGAAGAGAAAGTAACTGACTTGAGTGTTAGAGTCTTTTCCCCGGAACCACTTCTGGGATCTCTTTTACAGGCACACCGTGGTGAACAATGATCAACTGGTCGGATTACGAATACAACAACATTTGGCACCGACTATGGGGACAGAATTTTTTCCCAGTCATTCATTTCCAACAAGATTGATAATGGTGTTCACAAGAAGTGGAAGGAATCAAAACCACCACACTCAAGAGCAAACAACTGGGAGAAATAGGAATTTACATCCCAGCCAAAATCAGGATCACATTTCTAGCAGAGAGCAAGAACACGTTAGGGGTGACACAGAAGATAAATAAGAGGCAGAATCTCCTAACACAAACAAGGAAAAGGAAAGGAGAGCGTTCACATCTTTTCTAGAAGCGAACAAAGATCAACTGTATAATCAGTTCCTAGCTACTCTCAAACTAAAGTTCCCAAGAGTAAGTAAAAAATATGTTCAAAGCGATGATGACCTTAAATATGGGGATGAATTAAGAGACATAGTAGCAGATGATGATGCAGACAAGTTGCCACTAGCATCACATCTTCGCAACTTCAAGATGCCAAAGGACTTGAAATTACCATTACATGTCAAGATCTAAAGCTGGACAATCGACCCAAAGGAATTCCTACATTCCCATCGTAATAGCATAAGGTTCCGGGATACTGAAATTGTGTTGGTGTGTAAGGCGTTCCCCATATTTTTGTTGGGAACAACGATCACATGTTATGAAGATATTTACCAAATGGAAGTATCACATCTTGGGCACAGCTGTCAGATATGTTTTTGGGACGCTTATACCAGAAGTAGAAGTTTACTAAGACAATCGCGGACCTAAACAATATAGCTTAACAAAGCGATGAATGTTTGGCAGAATATCACAGTAGGTTTGTTATAGAAAGTTTACAGGTTTGGGACCTGTCATTTCAATCTTCTTTAGGTGCGTTCACGGGGGCATGCAATTAGGAGATTTCTACAAGGAACTAACAAAGAACATGCTAGAAAACCCAAGAGACCTAAAAAAAGTGATAGAATAGTATGTACAAATCAAGGAAGCCAACAACCGCAAAATAGAGAGGGAGCGAGGTGAGAAAAGAGTAATAGAGGACTCGCAAAGAAATTTAGCAAAGAAGGGAAAAGGAAACTTCGCTTTCAAAGGAAGAGAAGCAGGAACACAAAACATCTTATCCCAGGATACACCGCTAACAAAATGGCAAAGAGAGATCTAGCAAGCAAACAAAGATCTATTACGCGAACCAGTGCCAATGGTAGCGTCTCCAAACAAAAGATCAAGAGAATACTATTGTGTCTTCTATAAGGATCACGGTCACGATATTGAGCATTACAGAGTTCTACGGAGGCAGATAGAATAAAGCTTGAGAAATGGTTATCTTAGACAATACATGAAGGAAGATGGCGATAATAGATAAAATGAAGCGAGCAAGGCAAGAAGCTCTATGGCCAAAACCCAAGCCACAGTGAACACTCAGAAAAGAAACCAAAAGATGATGGCAATAGTAGACTATGGAGATGATGTGCCCAATGAAGCTCTAGAAAAAAGTGGTCTTCTCCATACATGGGTCAACAGGGTCCTTATCAAACAATTTCTGGAAGGCTAAGGCCAGGTATTCACCTCCACAGGAGCCCCTAGTTAAAAGATTATGTGTTGACGAAGCAATCACGTTAGCAAAGATGACGCTAATGCATCACCACACAATGACCCCATGGTCATTATCGCTAAAATTGGGAACGCGAGTGTTCATAAAGTGTTCGTAGATGAGGGAAGTGCTGTAGAAATCCTTTTCGTGGATTTCTTTGACAGACTTGGATTCAAGAGGATCGACTTGAAAAAATCCACATCCACGCTCATAGGATTCACAAGACGAGCAGAGACACCGCTTGGCAACATTCAGCTGCCTGTATCAATTGGGGAGAGTTAGAGGAACTTCACCATAATCTATAACTTCATTGTCATTGATGCTCCAAGTTCATTTAACGCCATTATTGGTAGGCCGTGGATGAACAGAGCGAAAGCAATATGGTCTCCGTACCATTTAGTCATAAAGTTCCCAACCTTAACAAGAATTGCAACGGTTAGGGGAAACCAAAGACCGCCAGACAGTGTATGGTCATCGCAATGAAAGTAGTAAAAATTGCGGAACAACCAAAAATGGTTAGTACTATCACCAATAGTGACTCACTTAACCAGGTGGATCATCCAGTAGAACTTGGAGAAAAAATTGAAGATATCATTTTGGATGACAATGATGCGTCTAATTGTGTCAAAATAGGGAAATATCTTCCAGATCAAGAGAAATAGAGAGTGATACAAATTATGAGAGATCACAAGGACACATTCACATATAGTGTACAGAACATGGAAGGAGTTGACCCAAGTTTTGAAACTCATTCTTAGAATATCGCTGATTCGATAAAGCCGATCAAGAAGAAATAAAGAAGCTTCGCCAGTGATAGACAAAAGGCAATCGAGGAAGAAGTAAAGGCGTTATTGCAAGCTGGGATCATAAAGGAGGTGATATAACCAACATGGCTAGCAAACCCAGTGATGGTGAAAAAGGCAGACTCTGGGTGGAGAATGTGTATAGATTTCACCGATCTAAACAAAGCATGCCCAGAGGATTGTTACCCCCTGCCAAAGATCAATCAGCTAGTAGAAGTGATTTCGGGGTACGAAGTCCTCACTTTGTTGGATGCTTACGAAGGGTGTCATCAGATATTGATGAACGACGAAGATGCAGAAAAAATGGCCTTCATAACTAGTTTTGGGATATTCTGCTACGTAAAAATGCCATTCGAGTTAAAAAATGCAGGGGCAACATATCAGGGAGTGGTTGATAATGCGTTCCGCATCCAAATTGGGTGCAATATATAGGCATATGTGGATGATATGGTCATAAAAAGCAGGCAAACATGTGACTTCCTGAATAACTTAAAAGAAACCCTGGATATATTAAGTGCAATTGGAATGAAGTTAAATCCAAAAAAATGCACAACTGGGTTTGGCGCAGGTAAATTCCTAGGATACAAGGTATCCTCAAAGGGGATCGAGTTTCATCAATTCACAAATAGTGGTCCAACAACTACAGAGAGATTACGAAATGCGAGAAGAGCAATTTATGAAATACTTAACCAGGGTTCGTCAACTCATCGTTCACCTTGAGTACTTAAACATCCAACACATCCCAAGAAGTGAAAATATGATGGCATATGCCTAAGAAAGCTAGAAACAACAGGTTTTGAGTCATTAGCCAAACACAAAGATGTGAAAGTAGAAGCCATTCCAATTAGAAGAACAACAAGGACAACCGTGTCACCAGTTCAAGCACAAGAAGTTAACTAGATGGCATCATTGATTGAATACTTTGACAAGGGGAAGCTACCGACAGATAAGGTACAAGCTAGGACGCTAAAAATGCGATCCCATAACTATGTTTACGAAGATGGGACCTTTTATGAGAAAGGATATCTATCTCCATGGATAAAGTGCATGGGGATATCACAAGCAGGAGAAATCTTGAAAGAAGTACACGAAGGATTGTGCGGATCGCATCAAGGATCTCGAACGAACACAAAGAAGATCATTTGAGCTGGATACTACTGGCCAACCATGTTTAAAGATGCATACAACTCCGTCCTTAAATGTAGAACTTTCCAGATGAATGCTCCAATATCGCACAAGCCAAAGTCAACATTATCAAGAATATATGGAGCTTGGCCTTTTGATAAATGGGGAATTGATCACATTGGACCTTTTCCAAAAGGTGCTGGTAGTTCCAAGTTTTTAATTGTGGCAATCGACAACTTCACGAAGTGGGTTGAAGCGAAGCCATAAGGAAGAGTAACAACGGAAGCAGCGAGAAAGTTTTTCTTGCATAATATAGTTTGTCTCTTTGGAGTACCACAAACCATTGTCACCGATAATGGCACGTAGTTTACAAGTGGGGTATCTACATAATGGTGTTTGAAATTGGGAATCACGTAGAAATTCACTTATGTAGTTCACCCCCAAGCGAACGGTCAGGTAGAAGTAACAAACAGAACGATCATTCAAGGCATCTAAAAAATATTGGAAGGAAAGCGAGAAGGCTAGGTTGATGAGATACCCAATACCTTGTGGTCATACAGAATGGCAGTGCAAGAACCAACAGGAGAAATGACGTATAGTCTGGTATATGGGCACGAAGCGGTAATACTAGTTGAAATCATACAATTAAGCCTTCGAGTCGAGCAATATAACGAAGACATCAATCGAGAGATGGTGAGGTTGGACTTAGATGAACTTGAAGAAAAGAGAGAGAAGGCGGCAATCAAGGAAGAAGAGTACAAAGAAAGGATGGCCAAAGCTTACAACCAGAAAGTCAAGGAAACACAATTCCAAATTGGAGATCTGGTGCTAAGGAAGAATGAAGCTAGCCTAACCGAGGAAAGAGAAAACTTGTGCCCGAGGTGGGAAAGGTCTTACAATATAACGAGGACACACCGATCCAACTACTACGAGCTAGAGAGAATGGATGGTAACAACATTCCTAACACTTGGCACATTGTCAACTTAAAAAAATTTTATGTGTAAAATTAGCAAAGAGGCAGGAAAATCTAGTCTCCATGTATAGAAACCATGATATAATCATCGGTGGTGTTCCTTCCCTTGTTTTGCTTTGAGGGTGATATTATCGCAATATAAATCTTTTGGAGTACCATATTTTCTTTTCAAACAGCTATAAGTATCAATCATAAATGCCACTTTAAATGCCTCTTTGCAAAATATAAAGTAGAGTAAGTCATGAACTTTGCAATAAGGCATATATGCCCACAACGAAGCGACAAAAGCAAGCAATAGATCTTTCAACTTCGCACTCTCAATAAAAAGAAAGCTATAGATCTTTCCAGGAAAACCTGGCTCTAATACAGAGACAAAAGCAAGCAATAGATCTTGTGGCTTTGCAATAGAGACCCCTCATATGACCAAGATATCTAGCATAATACGCCCTGAAGTCGGTTATAGGGCTAAACTCCTCGCGGTCCAGCTGAATACTCATAACATTAACAGTTTCCTCATACTGCTTCATTTTAGCCCTTAAATTTTGTACTTTGTCGTCTAGGCCACAAATATGCAATCGAACAACCTCAGAAAAGTTAATCCTCTACCCGCCAATTCCTACGATAAGATCTCCCTAACTTGTAGCTCTGCAAGATGAAGAATGCAGAGCTTGAAGTGTATCTTTGTATTCAACACAAGCTAGCTCGAGTTGGTGCACAGATGAATTAAGTCAATTGCACTAAGAGCAAAGTTTCTCATTTTCACTTTGCGTATGTGTGTTTATAGAAAACTATTCGTCAAACTTACTTGGACAACCGAGTGCAGAAGATGAAAAGAAATCACACTTATCTTGATTTTTCTTTAACTTATTGAACAAATCATCAATATGAACACATTGTTTATCAATAATCAATGTCTTCTGATGGGCCTCGCGAGTCTTTATCGCAGCATAATTCCTAGCATCTTCCTGTTGCTGGAGCATCTGCACCATGGTTAACTGTTGATGCTGAATAAGACTATTCTGCTTGTTGCAAATCCTATGTAAATTGTGCATAGTATCCTAGGTGTCCTTTACAGTCGTATCCCACTTTTCTTCAAGATCATTAATACCTAGAATTATTTACTTCAAATGAATGCCTAAAGATAACGCCTACTCTTAGACACTGACATAGAGGTTAAGCGACCGCATGTACATACCAGCAAATTCAAGATCAACAAAATCGCGGACAATATCCTTGCTAAGCGATTCAACATTATACCCACCAGAAACAAACTTACTACAAGGACATGTTGTAGACGAAGATGCAAATGAAGCAGGAATAGGAAGATTCCACACAATGCATAAGGAAAACGACTCCATGCAAGAAAAGCGATTAGAAGAAATGAGATCCTCACACTCTTTGGTGAAAGATTGAGTGGCATGAAGCAAACTAATAGGGCATTGGAAATCATGTGATGAAAATGTGTAGCGATCGAAAAAAAGGATCAGTGCCTCCCAGAAAGTCAAGTCTTTTTAAGTATTTATGATCAACCAAAATATTGAAACCCTGCACATAAGTAAGGGCGATGAGAAAATGTAAAGCAAGAAGGATACATCAACATTCATAACTAAAGTCACACAAATAGTACAAATGTACACCAGAATATTGTCTTAAATTACAGTTAAAATCCAAAAGAACGGTACATTAGGAATCAACTAACTTTAGAGGTGGAGGTAAGCGAAGGCTGAACAATAAGAGCATCAGCTTCCTGGCTTGGTTGCTGAGCGGGAGTTTCCTTGCTTGGTTGCTGAGCGGGGGCTTCAATGCTCGCATTAACCCTAGTGTCCACACTAGCATCAGGATTAGGAGTTGGAGTAATAATGCGAGATCTAAATGGAAGATCTTCCAGATAATCCACCTCACAGCCCTTTAGCTCAACGGTAGAAGGAAGACGGGGAAGGTTGGCAAGATGCGAGAGCAAAGCATAGGGATGTTTCCTATCAACAATCTTTTTGATAAAAGCTTTGTTGAGTTTTGCTTTATGCTTCTCCAAAGTCTCAGTACACTTCTTCAGAGAAGGCAGACTCTTCAGCGTAATAGTTGGATTCCACTCATGCTGATCCTTCACAGCATGGTAGTAACCAATGGTGCTAGCATTGTTGGAAACATCCTCAAATAGTTTATAAAAAAACTTGGTCTTGCAGAGCTAATCTACCAGAATTTGTGGGTATTTAGGGGAAGCATGTTCATTGGTGCGAATCTCCTCTAACTCATAATGAAGCTGAGTTACTTCCACCTCCATGAGCCTGGCATGCTCCTCAACAACTTTAAGGTAAGTTTCTAAAGTCACGCATTTTATTTCACGTGCCTTATACTTCTCCATCAACGACTTATCAATAGAATATAGCTTAGAAAGCTGCTCACTCGTGAGTTTAAGTCTTTCGCCGGCCCTACAAAACAATAACACATGGGATAAAGTTAGTTAACATTTTACATACAAAATATCAAGATATAGCGAAGGCCGCTAAAATTCAGCCGCAAACTTACCACAGCCAGTGTATCGGGAAGAGATAGGTTGAAGAGAATATCAGATATCATCTCCACCGCTAGAAGATTCTCAGTTCCCGCCAGAGTTTGCGAACGAGATTGGTTACCACACCCTTTTTTAATGGGAAGAAGCAAATGTCCTGAAGGTTCATCACTCTTATCCATCTTGTGCTTCTTCTCTTTCTGCCCACCAAAGGAGTGATGGTTACCTGTATCCCTGCCCTCAGTAGACTTACCCTTATTACTAGGGCCCATTTTTTTAACACCATGTCGGGTTGTGTTACTCGCAGCAGCATTATCTGGCTGAAAATAGCCTCAGCCACCTCCTCATCATCGCCATCAAAGAGCGATCTATTGATATCACCTCTAACTTGATCCATGTCTGAAATAAAATGAAATCATAGATCAAACAAACACACAAAAAAATAACTGTTTGCAAAAATAAGAGAGAATACAGATCAAACACATCAAAAAATAACAAATAAAACACTTTCAGCATTAGAGTCAGCAAGCCGGAGATGTTGTGTATGAGCATGAAGTGTGACCACGATCTCCATCTCAACAGTAAAATGGGCATTCAAACCAAGAAGCTTAGACTTGGGAACCTTGTAGTTCTAAGAAGGCACAGTCACTTCGGAATTTTGATTTAATTTTATAAAACAAATATTTTGTACGCCACAGACCAACATTAATAGGAAACCCGTACACAAGCTCAACCCCAACAATCATAGGATAAAAGGTAAATTCATCTACTACGTTTTTCACTTTTCAAAGATGATAGAAGTTGTGAAACAACTCAAGAGTGAAAGGAACGTCCGCTTTCTCACACACCTGAAGAAACCCAATTATGATAGCAATACCCTTGGGGTTAAACTGGGACAACACGATTTTGTACGAACAAATAAGATCAACCACATATTGGGGGGGGGAATAAAGGCCAAAGTTCAAATAGGATAAATAACATGATATATAACCAGGCGGAGGAGTGCAAACAAATTCAGAATTCGCAGGAACATGAAGCTTAAAAGGAGTTTAAAATAGGAAATAGTTCTTCAAGTTATCTAAATAGGAACCAGAAAGCATAGTGCATATGGTAGAGGATCAGGTGACATGACCGAAATCCCCATAGGAGTGAGCATCTTCTATGGGAGACTCAACATGGTTAGAGGAAGACCTGTGGACAAACAAGGACCCTAGAGTTGGAAATAACAACCTTAATTAGGGTTAAAGACCACAGATACACGTTTCTTAGAGCAAAGTAGAACAGAAGAGACGTCGAAGAAGATTACCGGAAAATAGTAAGAAACACAACAAGTACTAAAATTACCAGAAATTGAAGAAGAAATAAAACTTATTAAGTCCAGAACATGCAACAAAGAAATTGGAGATTAAGTTAAGGATAAAACTTACTCTTACAAAAGATGAGGGAAGATGATACGCAGAAAACCTAGGGATGATCGGAGGAGATGAAGGCTTGGACAAAAGAGAGATAAAATGAAACAAAAATTAGATAAGATGGTTAAATATAAAAAAGAAACTGCAAGATCGAGGAAGACAATCAGTTTAAAAAATGAAATTGATGTGGTTGTTCTTGTAGGTTCTTCATTGTTCACCTCTTTGAGTTCTTTCACTTGCAAAGGCAGTCCCAAAAGTGATTCCGTGAGAGTACCTCTGACGATCAATTCAGTCTTCTCTTTACGAAATGGAACTTCTTAAAATAGTAAGGCTTCCCTTAGTCTCTTGTCTGTTTGCTGTAATTATAAACTGACCTGAACGTGTTTCCCTATTTTTAGGAAAGTAGATCATTGGGTGTATCATGATCTCAACTTTCTCGGTTCGTGGCTTTCATGGTCGTTGTTCGTTCCTCCTTTACCGTTCCACATTCTCTGTAGTGTGTGCTTAAGTTTCCGATGACTCGGCCTTGAACAAGTTTGACTTCGCCATGCTTCGCCTGCTGGGCCACATATACACCATAAATCCCCCCAGCCACGAAGCCAATGCTACACGAAGCAATGTCCGGGTTGGTAAGCTGCGCAACGAAATTATTATCTCACCATGTAATTATGCATTGTAATATGTTCTCTTGCACTACGATGTGAACTGTTCATGTGAAGTATTGAATGCTTCTTGTTGTATGCTGCCTTTTCCTGGATTCACGCGTTCATTTGAATTTCAAAATTCAAAGTATTTCTTATCCCTATGAAATTTATCCATTACAATCTGACAACCGAGATTTTCTCCTTCATAACCGTTATCCTTCCGTAATTTAGTGCGATGTCGTTTCACTTACCTCTCCCTATAATTACATTGAATTTAAATCTTTTGAAAATTGCCCCAATTCAAAGTATTCCTACCACCGCCATCTCGAGAATCCAAAAAGGTAACCTACTTTATGTCAGCTAGTCATGATTGCACATTATTCCCTTTCTATCTTTTAGCTCTTCGGCTTCTATAGTTAATACCTTTTGTAGGTTCAGATCCATTCTCCTTCTTCCATCTCCTATATTCTTCCTGGTTTTCCCTTGCATTCCGTGCTATAACAGTAAGTTATTCTGTGTCTTTTTTTTTGGTTTTTCTTAAGCAATATTTGGAGCTTTCAATCTGTGGATTTGTGCTTCTTGTAGTGTAACTTTATTTCCCAGTGATTGAGGGGTTTTCATTCTTATTTCTCCGTCATTTTGTTCTAGATTTCGGCAAAATAGGGTTTTGTGATTTTTCCCTTTAATTGACGCCCTCACTCATCATTATTTCAGGGATTTTGAACTCACCGATGTCTGCCTCTAACAACCCCGGACTTCCTGCTCCAAACACCCGTAAATCAAATTTTGATTCCGGGGAGGTATCCGACCATCATGCCGAATCTTCCATCATTAGTAGCCTTCTCACAGATTCTTACGTTGAGGGCTTGAAAAACACTTTATCTTTTTTACGCTCGTATGAGCTTAAGGCACCTGAGCCTTCTGAGGGTGTTCGCACTCCTCCTCCGGGTTATTTCTCATGTTATTTAGATTACCTAAAGTTTGTGCTTTCGTCTCCTTTGCCCCAACATGTGTTGGATATTCTTTATTACTATAAGGTCAACCTATGTCAATTGCATCCCAAAGCAGTCTCTATCTTTGTATTCTTTTATCATGTTTGCGAAGCGGCTGGTGTTGACTTTTTTACTGATTCTTTCCACAACCTTTTCCATCTTCACAAAGTAAAACATTATTCTAATGAATGCACTTTGTACCCTGTGATCCCCACCACTGAGTTCAATAGTGGGTTCCCGAATAACTGTAGGGTGTGGCGTGAAAAGTTCTTCTACATAAAACTTAATCCCAATGGTAACTCAACCTTTTCAGTTTGGAACTACGGCGTTCCAAAAGCAAAGCTTCCTAAGGATAGTGCTTATCGAATTGCTGATTTTGAGGTTGTAATATCACTTAGCCATCAGTCCATCACACTTCGCCCTGCTAGTACCTTACGCAATGGTGTTAAAATCATTGATCACTTAGTTATTTCTGGTCTGCTTGTCTTGACTATGTGCTACTGCATTGCTTCTTATGTTCGCATTCTTATTTAGCTGGCTCCACTTTTTTTGTCACAGATATGGACCTGACAAAATGCACCATTGAGTGGAAGTCTGTTTCTAGTGATGAGGATGAAGAGGTACAGACCTTGGCCAATGAGGGCGACAAAAACATTGAGGCTGATGTGCCTATTTTATACAGTTATATTAGAACTTTTAGGATTCACTTTTTGTACACTTTTGTACTCTAAATGTGGCATTTTGCCTTGAAATTCTCTAAGGAGAGTTAAAAGTGACTTTCACGCTTTTATTACTTTTCTAGAGGATTTTGTGTGACAAGGAAATTTGTTTGAAGACTTTGAAGAATACCTTTGAAGATTTGAAGACTTGTATTTGAGCTTTTGAAGATTTGAAGAATTGAAGAAGTGAGGAGAAGAGGAGGATATGAAACAAAAAGAAGAATGAAAAAAATGGTGCTGGAACTGGAGTTCGTTGCGAGGTCATCGCAAGCCCGTCGTGACTCGCGATGGACGTAAGGCCAGAAATCCTTCTTGCTTTTTGTACTATAAATACTCACCTTATCCTCTCCTCAAAAAAACGAATCCAGCTTCTTCTTCCGGCAAATTTTTTGGGTTCAAACCCTAGTTTTTCTTTCTTTCTCTTCTTAGATTTTGTAGGTTAATCATGTCTTTTAATTATCTAGCTTAGTTTTATCTTGGGAGTAATGGATTGAAGCTTCCATATCTATGTAGTAAGAACCATATCTATCTGTTTGGTACTTTTGCTATTGTGTATTTATTGAGCTTTGAATGTGAATTGTTAATGGCATTGATGTTGTTGGAAGCTTGAGTATATGAATTGCTTGTATGATTAGTTGTTAGGGTTGGGAGAAAGTAGCTAATTCTCCCCTCTTTTAATGTGGAATCCATGAGCATGAGTTAGAGCTTCTTAATGATGTTGGTGTGTTGATAATTGCTAGATGAATGTGATGATGTTGAACTCGTTGTCATGTTTGTTTTAGGTAGCAAATGAGAGAAGTCTATGAATGTCGATCGTTCTTGACTAATCTTGTGTAAATGCATGAATTGGTTAAATGCTTAGACACGGTGTAGTGTTTATAAGTGCTGCCAAGCTTGTTGGTCCTTCGTGCTCAATACCATCAATGGGATACTTTTGGTCGTGTTTCAGCTAAGGGAGTCATTGGTGAGGTTTGACAAGAGGTGTCGAATTCACTCTTGAAAACTACTATCTAAGAAGGATGGAAGATTTATCTTCACAACAAGTAGTTGAAGTAGTGAATAGATTGTTTCACTCATTCTTGAAGCCTTTGTTATTTAGCATTCATGTGTTCTTAATGCTATGTTTTACTTCATTTATGCCATGGGCTGTTTAAGAATAGGAAGAGTTTGTATGAATTAAGTGTTAGGGAGTCAAGAAAGTGATGAATTCCTTAGCTTCTTTGCATGAAAATCTAAGAACATGAACTTAGAACTTCTTGTGCATAATGTGTTGTGATTCTTTCTAGATAAGTATGTTAATGTGGATTGTTCTCATATTTATCCTATAGATGCAATGAAAGGTTGAACCTTGAATGTGGTTTGTTCTAGGTTTTTCCTAATGAATGCTTTGTTTGGTTAAATGGATATGTTTTTGGTAGAAGGCTTGTTGTTGTCAAATCTATGGTCCTTCGTCCATAGGTAACAATTGTGATAGGATGAGTGAATGGTTCAATGATCTACATTCGGTTTGGAAGTGGATATCATTTGCCCCCAAGGCTTTGTTTTTGTAGTTTTAAAACCCTTTTTTTTAGTTTGTTTGATGATTAGCACAGTTAATTAACTTTGCTAATTATCTTGTCTTTTAAACTTTCATAACTTAGGACCACCAAACAACCAAAACCCCCCTTTTTACATGCTTTTATATGTGTATATATATACTCCTAGCCTAATATCAACCTTTTGTGTCTAAACGCTTAAGAAAACCCCCCTTCTTTGTGGACGACCCTGACTTGCCGATATCTACTTAGTTGTAGATAGTAAGAATTTAGGGTTTATAAATATTAACTTTTAGAGGTACGGTGACGGCCTCCCAGAGGCAGTTCCTCATGAAGTGATTACTGCTCACACAAGTACTTAGCAGATCGCATTTGGCTGTCACACTAAAGAAACCGCTGAGGATGGTAAGAAAAAGCCCAAGGAGAAGAGCCAGCAGAGAAGGTGCAAAGATCAAACTAAAAATACTTGTGATAATTTAGGACCTGCAAAGAAGAAGGGGCGTGTTGGCTAACTTCCCCCACTTTCTTTCTGAGCTGCGACCTTTTCATAAAGGGGACTATTCCTTCTACGCTCGCCAAGCTATCCCTTTCAGAAACCATGGTTGTAGTATGTTCTTGTTATGTTGAAGTGTTTATCATAATTTGAGTTCTTTGTCTTATCGTATAACCTTTCATAATCTTGGTGTGCTTTGAAATTAAGGTTGGTGAGAGCTTGTAACTTGTCAGCGAATGATTTGCTAGCTTTGCAAAAGGGGAAGGAGCCATACTAGCAGAGTTGTAGGCAATAAAGCTGAGTGCAGTGTTTTGAGTACAGCTGTTAAGGATGCCATGGAGCAAGCACGTGCTGCCAAGGAGCGCACTGTGAGTGCTAAAAGAAAGATGGAAAAGATGTGCTTTCAGTTGGAGAGGATGCGGACGAATGGTCCCTCTTTACCTAGATACCCCCAGCTATTGGTCAACTGACTTTTAAAGACTAATTCTTTTTATGCATTGTTCGAGGAAGTCTCAGCTAACGCTCGTGATGTTGGCTATTGTGAGGCTTTAGTTGAGCTGAGGAAGCTGAATCCGATTGCGAAGCTTAATAAGTTGCCCAAACTGGCCAAGTCAGAAAATATGTTGGCAGAACAGACCAAAATTCTTAATGATGGGTTTGTGAAGAGCGCCTTCAACGATAGTCATCCTTTTGCACTGCTGTCTTATCTTGCTGGTCTGCCAACCCTTCCATCCGCAGCTCATCTGAAGAAATGTACGGTTGATTACTAAGAGAACCTTCCTTTCAACTCTTTCAGACTCTGAGGATCGCCAACCTGATCAAGATACTATAGCGAACGACATTGCGAATCCTGGGGGAGGGTCAAACAATGAAGTCCCCGCTCATCCTGTTAGCATGGAAGATGCTGCTATCGCGGCCCATACTTGGCTATCATCTCCTTCCAAAGTTAGTCAAGAGCCATAGACTTGAGGCATATTCTGATTGTTTTATGTAATTTTATGACAATATTTTTGGAGTATGTTTGTATGATTATTGTATCATTGGCAACTGATTGGATCACTGTGCCTGATATTTATAATTTGACCAATGTTTTTTATATTTATTTATTTGCAGGGCTTTAATATTTTGGTTGACAGGAAGTTTTTGAAAAGCATTGAATATCTGGGTTATTACGCTCGCTATCCTTGTGAAAATGTTTTCTCGCCGTCTTTTGGATAGTTCCCTATGAATCTAATTGAAGCAAATAAGAGTATATCAAAAGAGTATTTCCAACTTATTTCTTCTGACCACTTATCCCAAGTGGATTCTATTCCATTGCACATTGGATGGAAAACTACGTCATCCTTGTCAACTTTGCCTTCTTCCCCTTCATGTCCTTGTAGTAAGCTTATACCTGATGGTTATAATGTTGCATCACTTGGAAAATATATTGTTCGTGGTTAGTTGACCTTGAATCAGTTATTGTGTACTTGCATTCGATCAAGCTTCGTGTTCGTGTTCGAGAATGGGCATTAACCCTGGGAATTTGTCTGAAGTATATGTTGTTAGGTGTTCATGATCTTGAAACAAAGTGGGGTAAAACTGTGAAGGAGACTCGGGATGCCATTAGCAGTATAAGAAGAATTTGCAAACAGCAGAATGATCTTATTTATCGGCAACAGTTGAACATGGTTAAGATGCTTCATCAACAGAAGAAAACTAGAAACTATGCTACAGATAAGACACAAAGTCCACCAAAAGACAACCATCATAGACAAGCAATGTATCTGTATTGATGACTGGTATGATCAATTAAAGAAAAAGCAAGAGGAATGCGATCACCTGTCAACCGCTGCCGTTGGTTGGCAGACAAAGTTTGATGAGCAGTTTGCAATTAATACACAGCTACGGAGTGATAATGACAAGCTTCGCGCTAAGTGCGACCGACTCGATAGATATGTGCATCAACTTGAGCAGACTTGTGCTGAATATAAAGACAAACTCCAGGCTCTCCCATCGTCTTCTTGAACTTCTAATGGTTGTGGGGATCTTACCATGGAATTTGGTGGTTAGAGGATCAAATTGGTCTAAGTCTGTTCGGATGCACATTTAATCCTTAGAAAAGGAAATACGGGGCTTGAATGCCGAGATGAAAAGATATGAAGAAGCCATCAACATCATGAGTATGCAATTTAATCGTGGAGAGTTTGGCCTCATTACTGACTTTAACACATACTATGCTAAACATCTTAGGCATATGGAGCAAAGAGGTTTTATACGTCATGCTGCTTATTTGCATATGAAGTGGCGATATGAATATTTGGTTAGTGAAGAAGAGGCCACCAAAGAGAATCTTCATAGGGCTGAGCATTCTTGTCATGAATCTGAGCGTGGGCATCGCTGTGGTGAATCATCGTCTTTTGGATCTTTGCAAGCTTCAAGGCGTAGATAGATATGCTAACTTGAAATTCTTATCTTATAATGTTTTCAATAATTTTGCTAATGGCCAGGTGAAGCGTGTACATATGTCTTTGCTAAGGAAACTTTCTTGTTGATGTTTTGTCACCTAAGTTGGTGGATTTAATAAACCACAAAGATGTAAGCTCTATGGCTTGATTTTATTGTTTTGTTCTGACTGGCTAAGTATCAAGCTGTTTGTGTGACTTCCTTGGCTACTATAGCGAAGTCTTTTAAATTGTGTAATTCCTCTTGTGTATGTTGTATTTATGAGAAAATCTGTTCTTGAGCAAGGTCTATAGCTTGCTTCTGTTATAAATAATTTAGCAAGATCTAAAACATGCAATGTTTGGTAGTTTTGCAAGATCTATAGCTTGTGTTCGTTTGATTTGCGAAGTTGCAAGATTCAAAGCTTGCAAGCATCGATAGCTATGCAAGATCCATAGCTTGCGTTCGTTTGATTTTGTGATATACAAATCTTGCAAGTATTTATAATTGTGCAAGGTCTATAACTTGCGTTTGTTTGACTAGAGAAGTTGCAAGATCCAAAGCTTGCAAGCATCGATAGTTGTGCAAGATCTATAGCTTGTGGTTTGTTAGGTAGCGTTCTTCAAGTAAAGTCTAGGCAATTTGATCTTAATATGTTACAAACAAATTGTCTTCTAATCAGTGTAAGTAAACAATAAGAAACTTGATATTGGTCCAGCAAAGTGGTTTTATATTAAATATGTACGACCGCGATTATATCACGTTGGAACAATGGAATGAACAAAACCAAGGATAATGTCCTGGTATCTATACAGTTTGATGTTCGCTGGCTTCCTCCTAGACATAAAACTTTCTTAAGTTGATCACATGCCACGTGTTTGGGACTGCGGTGCCATCCATTCTTTTGGATTTGTAGTTGTTCTAATTGTGAGCTTTCGTGACTTTGTAGGGTCCTTCCAACTTCAGGCATAGCTTTCCTCATTCTTCTGCCAGGCTAGTTTCATTCTTCCTCAACACTAGATCACCAATCTGAAATCGTGTTTCCTTCACCTTCTGATTGTACGCTCATGCCATTTTTTCTTTGTAGTTGGATTCTTTGATTATTGCTAGATTTCCGTGTTCCTCCAATTCCTCCAGTTCGAGTTTCATCACATATGAGTTGTCAATCTCCTTGTAATTTCTTATCATAAGGCTTGAGTTTCCTATTTCTACGTGTATGACTGCTTCGTGACCATACACCAAACTGTATGACGTCTTCCCCATTGGCTCTCAGATAGTTTTTCTATACCATAGTGTGTTTGGTAACTCGTCTACCCATCATGTTTGCCTTCCTTCTAGACGCTTATGTATCCCTTGAACTATGGTCTTGTTTGTCACTTCCACTTAGGCATTAGCTTGAAGATGTGCCACTGAGGTAAACTTCTGAAGAATCCCGAGCTTCGAACATCAACAGTGAACACCCTACTTATGAATTGTGTACCGTTATCCATGACGATGTTATGTGGCACTCTGAAGTGACATACTAAGTTTTTCCATACAAATTTCCTAGTGGCTTTGGCTGTGACACATCCTAACGGTTTAGCTTCCACCCACTTCCTGAAGTAGTCGATTACTTCAATCAAGAACTTGGCATTGCTTTCTCCCCTTGGGAATGGTCTGACTAAATCTATCCCCCACTTATGAAATGGCCAGGATTCATAGACTCCTGTCAAAGTTGATTGCGGCTTGTGCGACAATGAGGCATTGATTTGGCAACTCCTACACTTGAGGATGAAGCTGTGTACATCGTTGAACATAGTTGGCTAGTAGTATCATGCTCTAATTATCCTTTTAGCTATCATTCTAGCTCCCTGGTGCATTCCACATAGGCCTTCATGAACTTCTTTTAAAATCTCAGTCGCCTTTGTTGGTCCAACATATTTTATCCATGGAGACAAGAAGCCTTTCTTGCACAAGGTCCCGTCTTCGTAGGCATAATTAGTATAATGCAACTCAATCCTTCTATCCTCTATCTTATCTTCTAGAAAAGTCCCTTTCACGAAGAAATCCATTAGCGGAGTCATCCAGCTTACTTCATCTCCTTGGATTGTTAACACAATCGTTGACATGGTGCTTCTGACTGAGATAACTTCCATGATGACGTCTCCCTTCTCACTAAGGGAATCAAATCCTATTGTCGCTAGCTGCTTACTGCGTCCGCCTTTGTGTTTTCACTTTGCGGGAAGTGTTGTATGTCAAATATTCATGATGGGCTATGAGTTGTTGCACCTTACCTAAATACTTCATCAACTAGTCTTGTTGCACCTCATAATCACCTCGCTCTTGTTGGACTACAATTAGCAAATCATTGGACATTCAAAGGCTTCTGACTTTCATAATGACGATGAGATCTAGGACACAAGTTAGAGCCTCGTATTATGCTTCATTGTTAGTGAGCAAAAAATTGAATCGTAATGAGTGTCTGTGTTCGCCCCCATTTGGGTCAACCAAAAGCAATCCTGCTTCACAACCTTCCTTGCTAGATGCGCTGTCAATGAACAACATCCAAGCAACCTCCCCCTATTTTTGTCTTGTCTTTGTCAATTTTCAAACTCTGGTATACGCTTGCCCTCTGTGTCTCTTTGCTTGTCATTTCTACAACGAAGTCTGCTAACGCCTGAGCTTTGATCGATGTTCTAGGTTGAAATTGTATTTCAAATTGACCTAGTTCCAGGGGCCACTTCGCTAATATACCTGAAGAATCTAGCTTAGTGAGGATGTTCTTGATTGGAAACCCTGTGTAAACCACTATGCGGTGACTATGAAAATATGTTCTCAATATTTGTGTCTAATAGACCAAGGCTAAGGTTAACTTTTCAATGGGCATGTAAGCCTTCTATGCTTTTTTTGCATGATTTTGCTGATGTAATTAACTAGAACCTGCTTCTGTCCTTCCAGGCGAACCAACACCGAGCTAAAAACATTTTGTGAGATCGCTAAGTACAAGTACAATGTCTCTCCAGGTGCGGGCGATTTCAATGTTGGTAATGCTTGAAGTTGGCCTTTTAACCCATCATATGCTCTCTGACAGTCTTTGGTCCAACTAAATTTCTTGCCTTTCTTAACACTTCAAAAAGTGAAAAATACTTCTACGCTACCTTTGATACGAAGCGGCTAAGCGCTGCTAGTGATCCCATTAGGATTTGCACCTCTTTAACCATTCGCGACTGAGAGAGATTTACTATAGCTTGGATATTGTCTGAGTTAGCTTCGATACCTTTGAAGAAACCATGTATCCCAAGAACTTTCCAGCACCCACTCCAATTACACACTTCTTGGGGTTGAGATTCATCCATGTGGCCTTCAATGTGTCCAAATCTTCTTTTAAGTCTGCAGCGAAGCTTCCTACCTTCTTACTCTTGATCATCATATTGTCAACATAAGCTTCGATGTTTCTCCCTATTTGGCTTGAGAATGCCTGATAGATCACTATTTGGTATGTTGCTCCAGCATTTTTTAGTCCAAAGGACATCTTCCCATAACAAAATGTTTTGAAGCTTGTTATAAAGGCTATTTTCTCTGCATCATCTGGGTTCATCAGTATTTGGTAATATCCTTTGTATGCATCCAAGAATTCCAAGACTTTGTATCCCAAAATTGCTTCCACCAGTTAATCAATCTTTGGCAAGAGGTAGGAATCTTTTGGACATACTTTGTTCAAATCCGTGAAATCAATGGACATTATCCAAGCAACATCTGATTTCTTCACCATGACTGGGTTTGCTAGCCATTTTGGGTATATAACTTCTTTTATTATACTGCCTTGCAACAGCGATGCAACTTCCTCCTCGATCGCCTTTTACCTATCGCTAGCAAAGCAACACTGTTTTTGTTTAACCGGTTTTACCAAGCTACTGATATTCAACGAATGAGTAGCAATGTCTGGGATCACTCCTTCCATGTTATGTACGGCCCATGCGAAAGTATCCCCGTGGCTTTGCAAAATTTGAATAACCTTCGCCTTTTCTTCGCTTGGAAGGTGCTTTCCAACCTTTACGCATTTGGAATTGTCTTCACCACCTAGGCTTACCAACTCCGTTTCTTCTCCTATGTTGACAGATGCATCTGATTGTTCCAGTAAGTTACCTCCTGAAATGGTGTTAACCAACTTCACCTTTTCTCCCATCTTTCCTGCCTTGACCATGCACTGCCTGGCCGCTTGCTGGTTTTCCCCTAATGGTTGCGACTCTGGCTGGGGTTGGGAACTTCATTACCAAGTGATAAGGGGACCAAATTGCATTAACTCTATCATCCATGGTGTTCCAATTATGGTGTTAAATGTACTTGGAAGTCTATAACCACAAAGTCGCACATGATGGTGCAATTTTTCCCATTCTCCCCAATTGTGATAGGCAGTTGTATATTTCCTAGAGGCATCTCTACTCTCCCTGTGAATCTAACCAGTGAAAATATAGATTTTCTTAGTTCTGATCTTTTGAAGCCCAACCTGTCGAATTAATCCATGAATAGCATTTCGACAGCGCTACCGTCATCCATGAATACTCTGTGAACAGTTGTGTTCCCAAATTTTGCTATTATGACCATGGGATCATTGTGTTGCGAAGCGTTGGGTACCGTATCTTCTTTGCTGAAGGTAATCTCTTTGTTTGGTCAAAACCTTTTATCAGCTGGTTCTTGTGGGGGAGAATATCTTTCTTTGGCATTTCAAAGGTTGTTGGACAGTGACTCTGTGGATCCGTGTATAGAGAAGATAATTGTTTCCCGCGCTTTGCCATCCCCGTTGTCATTGTATTCTACAGCCACTGTCATTTTTTTATTTTTAGCCACTATGGTCGCAGTACCTTAGTTTCTTGGAGATGGGTTCGCTATCTTACTTGCTTCCATATACTGACTTGTTACTTCTTTCTTATTGGCCCAAGTTTCCATTCCTCAGATTTTCTCCAATCTGTCTTCTTAGGTCCCTACAATACTCAATGTCATGGCCAATATCTCTATGGAAGGCACAATAAAACTCCCTGGAACTTTTTTCTAGCGGTGCGATCATTGATGTTGGCTCTCGAAATAGATCTTTATTTACTAGCCATACCTCCTTCCTTGTCTTTGTTAGAGGTGTATCTTGGAATGACGAACCCTGCAGTCCTGGTTCTCCTCTTCTTAAAGCAATGTTTCCTTTTCTTTTTTTAGTCCACCTCTTCTGCGAATCTTCCACTGTTCGCTTCTCACCTCTCTCATTTTCTATTTTTTGGTTGTTTGCATCCTCCGTTTGCACATGATTTTCAATCATTTTCTATACTTCCCTTGGGTTTTCTAGCATGTTGTTTGTCAGCCCTTTGTAAAAGTCACAAACTTGTAGGCTCTCCATGACAAATCGGTTATGATACTCTGCGAGGCTTTAACGCTTCGCAGTGCTATCTTGTTGAGATCAGCAGCCATTCTAGTGAACTTCCATTTTTGGTAGAAGCTTCCCAAAAATAGATCTAATAGATGTTCCCAAGACTTGATGCTTCCATTCGGAAGGTCTTCGTACCACGTGATCAGTGTTCCTGATAGAAAGATGGGAAATGCCTTGCATACTAATTCTATGTTCGTGTCCTAGAATCTCATGTTGTTTCTATATGAATGCAAGAACTCTTTTGGGTTTGTGGTACCATCATATAATTTAACGTGTAAAGGGAGCTTGAAATCTTTAGATATCTTAAAATCTCGCAAATGTTGTGCAACAGGTAACTTATCTGCATCATCTTCTGCGACAATGTCACGCAATTCTTCTTCATAGGGGAGACGTTCGTATTCTTAATTTACCCTTTTCTCTGGCTTTGGGGGTCTTTGCCTCAGAGTCTTCAAAAATTGATCGCACGGGTCTTCCCTGTTCGCTTCCAAGAATGTCGTGAATGCCTGTTCTTCCTTATTACAATTATTATTTGGATATTCCGCTTCCTATTCTTCCTCTTATGTTTCCTCTTTACTAGGCTCTTTTTCCTTACTTGGGGTATGATGCTACTGAAGGTGCGTTCCCCCATTACGTCCAAGCATTTGCTCTTATGACTGATGATTATGGTTTTTTTCACTTATGGTGAACACCATTGCTTACCTGAGCAACCTGAAAATGAAAAGAAAAAATTCAGTGTTCCCACATTCGGTGCCAAAATGATGTGGTTGTCTGGTAGCTTCTTTGTTGTTCACCTCTTGAGTTCCTTCACCTGCAAAGGTAGTCCCAGAAGTGATTTCGGGAGAGTACCTCTGACGATCAAGTTAGTTTTCTCTTTAAGAAATGGAATTTCATAAAATAGTAACGCTTTCCTTAGCCTCTTATCTTTTTGCTGTATTTATATTCTGACCTGAATGTGTTTCCCTATTTTTAGGAAAGTAGATCATGAGGTGTATCACGATCTCAACTTTCTCGGTTTATGGCTTTCATGGTCGTTGTTCGCTCCTCCTTTATCGGTCCACGTTCTTTGTAGTGTGTGCTTAAGTTTTCGATGACTTGGGCTTGAACAAGTTTGACTTCGCCATTGGGCTGGGCCTGGCGGCCCTTAGATTTGCATGTTGGGCCACATATACACCAGAAATGATGATAATCTGACACAAAAGCATGTTACCTTTTACATATATCGAAATGGCGGCGGTATATGAAAAGACATCGCAATGAATGAGGGCAATATTAAAATATTTTTTTCAAATTCCTCATTTAAAAAGTAAACCGAGAACAAACATCAGAAAAATTTGGAACGGAATAGCGAAAAATGAGGATCAAATCTCGGCCTTTAGAAACAAAATCTTTGCAAATAGCCTTATCATAAACATAACAAGGACGAGGAATTCAAAATTCAAAATTCAAATTTGAAGAGAGATCGAGGACAGAGGTATAGCCAAAATCTAACGTCACTTTGCAATGACTACAAAGGTAGCATTAAATGGCAAAAAGTTTGTTGAAGAACAACATCAGATTGCATTTAAACCACGATCGATGCCATTACTCCGTGTTTTTTAGTCTTCATGGCTGGGGGGTTTGTGGTGTAACCCTAGCCCAAATGCTAGGTCGCAGGAGGCTAACCTGGAATGTGAGCTGAGACAAAGTCAACCCATGAACCATGAAAACGGAGACCAGAATCAGGTGCCAGCCATGAACCATCATTCTCGGAGCCACGATCAAGAACACGATGGCAAACTCAAGAGAGGTAGGCCACGTTCATAATAGACTATAAAATAAATGGAGAGGACACGAATACATTTAAGTGCAAACAAACTGAAGAAGCTTGATTCTGAAGAGAAGTTAACTGACTTGAGCGTCAGATTCGTTTCCTCGGAACCACTTCCGGGATCTCTTTTGTAGGCACACTGTGGTGAACAACGATCAACCATCCGGATTGGGAATACCAAAACAAACACTAATCTCATTGAGTAAGAGAAGACACAAGCAAAGACCTTGAATATAAGTTGCAATATGAACATTCATTAGAATACCCCTAATAGCTTTTGTGTTGGGTAACTTGGGTTCTTCTTCTTTTTTTTTCTAATTTGTTGAGAAAAAGCAGTATTCTTGATTTCTCTTTTACCTCCAATAATATGTTTTTATGGTCTGGTTCTATAATAAGTTTGGAGAGAGTTTTCTCAAAAACATTTGCAATGAAAACACAATTTAATCATTTGCTTAGCTAGCATTTGTGAAGGAAAACGTTGTTTTTGTACTTGCTTCTTTTTTTCCTTTGCGAGATTTCATTATTCATACAATATTCTTAAGTGGGAAATTGTTAATTATATATTTTACGCTACAAGAAAAATTTGTATAACCATGATCTTTATTCAAATGAATGTTTGAATTTGCATGCAACATGCTTGTTGTAAGGAAGAAGAAGCTTAAACCGCATATTTTTTTGTGAAATTCAACCGAAGTGTTTAGCGTTCTCAAATGCTCGCGCACAGCACAGGCGGAGAGTCCCAGTATTAATAGAATTTTACGATTAGAAACACACTTATGATTTTAAAGAGTTAAAATCAGAATCGTAGATATGAAGGAAAGAAGTATGTGAACAAATAATAAAAACAAGGGAACTCTCATAAAATGTGACTTATCCATAATTTTATGGATAGACTCCCTAACTTTTTACCTTAAAAATTACTACCTCTGTTTCATTGGATGTGACACACTTTCCTTTTTTGGTTGTTTTTGTGAATTTGGCACACTTTCCTTTTTTGGTAAGATTCCTTCATTTTCATCCACTCATTATACTTTTTCCTTTCTAAATTCAATTCCATCCACTCATTTCATTCACCTAAATACAATCACCTAAGGCTAGTGTATCACATCCAATGAATGGGGGTAGTACAAAATTGTAATTTTTTAAAATTATTATTGTATTTTATAAGTTAAATAAGTAATAATGTGTATTAGAATGTAAATATATATATATATAAACAAATTAAATATAAAAAGTACATTTTAATTTTTGAGTCAGTCTTTTGAAAAACAATCTTTCCATAAGTTATGGAAAGACCAAGGTTTAAACTGCAAATTAGAAGAAATAAAGATAAAATTTCCGGATTGCATTATTCGGGTTATAAACTTATAACTACTACACGTTGCATAATAAATCTTTAACTTATACTAAAAGAGTAACTCCTTGGCCAAGTGTCACCCCCACACTTGGCCAAGTAAGCTTTGTCAAATGTCTCCACCAGAATTGACCACATAAGCTGTATAAAAACAGAAAATTGCAATATATGTAAACCCTAGTATGTTCTCTGCCGTTCCACATTACAAACCATCATCCCTGCCACTTCATATTCAAAGCTCCTCTCTTCTTCCGGTGATTTTCATGCCGACCTTCTCCCTACTCTCTTTTCAATCCATTCTTTTGTTAATTTATCATATAATTGATCCCTTTTTGTAGTGATGAGATTTCATAGAAAGCGGTATTCGAAACAAATCATCTCGGCCACTCCTTATTCAAAGCTCCTCTCTTCTACTAGTGAGTTGCATGCCAAACTTCTCCTTACTCTCTTTTCAGTCCATTCTTTTGATAATTTATCATATAATTGATCCCTTTTTGCAGTGATGAGATTTCACAGAAAGCGGGTATTTGAAAGAAATCCGAGGGGGGGTGGGGTAAATTGCGCCTCTTCGGAAAGTTAAGGTCAGCTCACTCCTTAATTCCAAATCTCATATCTGAAATTGTACGATGTCTACTCTACAAATCTGAGGGGGGTTATGAATCATGAACTAATAGCTTCTCCGGATTCTCTTATTTTAACCAACTATGTATAGGATTTTTTAAAATTTTAAATTGCTATGCTACGGAATCTCTTATTCATTGTTAATGAATTTTCTGCAGGGAGAGTGTATTGCAAAAACAATTGTACGATTTTGATGCAGATTCTTGGGAGGAATGTAAGTTGTTATCTCTTGTGTTGCTAGTTGTCCAGATATGGATATGGTATTGTGAATGCTAACTTTTTGTCCTAAAAAATGCATGTTATTTGGTTTAGGAAGTCTTTTCTGATACTCTGTCGTTGATTAGATCAGTTCTTGATGGATACAATGTTTGTATATTTTCTTTTGGCCAAACGGGATCAGGGAAGCCTTACACCATGGTATTTTGAAAATTTTATTGTTTGTGCATTGAAATAAGTTCATCTCATTTCATAGTTTACACATTTTCTCCTGCCTTTGTCTATAGAGTGGCCCAAGGGATTTGAGATTGCATGTTCTATTCATTTTCATCATACTTGCAGTTTCATTGCATGTTCTTTTGTTCCATTTCATCAATAGTTTTCTATAACTGTCAGCTACACTGGAAATCAGGAATGATTCGCGGATAGAATTGAATGTCCTTGATGCAAACATAGTTCGTGTGTCATCAATTTATGATGTCATTGATCTCATGAACCTAGGACATAAAAATTGGTTGTATGTGCCACAACTCTAAATGTCTGTAGCAGCCACTCTCATAGGTATCCTAGATTCTACATTATTTTGACTAGTCCTCTTCTGAGGTTGATTCATGACGTTCGATTCTGATTCGTGACATTCGATTCTGATTCATGACATTGTTTTGCTTCTCATTCTGAACTTTTTTTATTCTGATTTCTACCAAGTTTTTGTTTCAAATTTTAAACTTTTTTATTATGATTTCTACCAAGTTTTTGCTTCTGTTATGAATTTTTTTATTCTGATTTATAAGTTGGTTCTGTATGATATTTGTTTATTAGCATACATTTTAATGTTTGCAGTGGAATGGTTTAGCTCAAAATCAGGCTAGCTCAATCTTAGGATCAAACAGAAATTTGGCAGGAGTAGGAGCAAGTGGCGGAACCAGAAAATTTTGCTAGGGGAGGCTAAACAATGGTGGGCTGTGGTGTTGGCATCGGCTGCTGCCGCGGGACAACGACGACGTCCGGTAGGAAGCGGAGGCATGGAGCTGAGATTGGCCATTGGGCAGTGCCCTTTCTCTTTCCCATTTTCTAAATCTGAAATTTGATTGGGGGAAATGGCCCAATCCAGTTTTAACAAGCCTTAAAAACTGATTTTTTTTATTTTAATTTTTTGTTGTCTTCGGCACTAGTGAAACAACATCGCTTCACTTACACGAAAACAACATCGTTTTAGTAATTCATGGGCCAAAACAATAAGGCCGCGAAACGGCCTTCTTCTCTAAGCAGGCTGGCCGGACAACGTGCAGACACGCTGGAAGACGCGCAAACTCGCAGGAAACCTAATCCTTCCACCACTACTACCTTTGGCCGGTGACTCAAGTAGTCGGCTGGTGAATCAGGTAGGGCTGGAGCCCTACCTCGCATACCACTGGTTCCACCCATGGCAGGAGCCTTAAGTTTATTTAGTTGTTAGCTTAGTTTCTGAATTATTAGGAAGTTAGTAGTTGGACAATTAGCATAGAGTTTTGTAAAAGTTTTAGAAGTTATATTATGTTTAAAAATCACTCTATAAATGGAGTTGTACATATTGATCATTACATAAGTTTCAATATTAGAAAAGTTTGCAAAAATCTTTTGCCTTTGTCCTATATTTTTTCATGCTATGAGAGCGGGTGTAACCGCCTCTGTTATAGCCCTAACCTTTTTTCTGTTTGAATCAGAGAAGATTAAAGTTAAGAATGTTAAGCAAATGCAAGTTGGGTGAAGAATGTGCTTATTCTTTATAAATAGTAGTGAAAGGTTGACTAATGGTTTAATGTATTTGTGTACAAGAGATTATCTTATTTGTAATCTCCACTCAAATGGTATGTACTCGGACAATCTAATTTACATAAATGATTGATTTTAAAATATTCCCATCATTAACTTTAACTTAATAAAAATGAATCAATTAAATCATATCAATTCCTTTGACATATACTCCCTCCGTTCCGTTTATTATGGCACACTTGCCAGAAATGGACAATTTTCTTTTGTTGGCACATTTGAATTTCATGCCAAAAAAATGGGGGACAGCCATAATATTTGACCATTTTGATGGCTTTGATTTCCCAAATTTACCACTTTCCTTGATGCGTTTTAGTCTCTCGTTTGTAGTTGCTCCTATTAGAGTGTAAATTTGAATTAAAGTGAGTATTTCCCCCCTGTCCGTGGGGTTTGTGATGGTTATTTTGGTGGGAAAATTTAGGCTTCTTCCCATGGATGCTTGTCATCATTTTGGCTGCTGTACACTTGCCTACAAACTTTGTTCACATTTCTTCATGTAAATTCAGCTGCTACCAAAATCCAAGTGTCATTCCTTGTTGTGCCATAATAAACGGAACGGAGGGAGTACCTTATTGGCTCATATACCATATTTATGTAGTCACGTTAATTTTGACGGAATTCAAAATATGGAATCAAATGAAATTATATGGTGTAGATCAATTAACTCATATTTATGTAGTCACATTAATTTTAACGGATTTCAGAATCTGGAATCAAAGAAAATTATATTGCTTGTATCAATTAACTAATATTTTAACACATTTATGTAGTCACATTAATTTTGGTGGAATTCAAAATCCGAAATCAAATGAAATTATATGACATGTATCAATTAACTCATATTTATGTACTCACATTAATTTTGACGGATTAAATCTGGAATCAAAGGAAGTTATTTTTCCTGCATCAATTAACTAATATTTTAACACACATTTATGTAGTCACATTAATGGCAAAGTCTTGGGAAAGACCGTCTTTCCATAGGTTTATGGAAAGCCCGTCTTTCCATAGGGTTTAATTAGAAAATAAAAAGGTAAAAGATTTTAGTTGTAATATTTAAAATTTATTTTGCAATGTATCGTAGTTATAAAGTTTATGACCCGATTAATGCAACCCAAAAATTTTATCTTGATTTCTTCTAATTTGCAATTTAAACCTTGGTCTTTCCATAACTTATAGAAAGACCGTCTTTCAAGAGATGGACTCTAAATATTAATAGCTCACTAAAATTATTTAGTTAAAAAAATAAGTATTTAATCGAATAATATATATATGTAGTATAATTTAAATTGTTTATAAAATTATAATTTAATTTTCTTTGAAAACATCTTCTTACATTCTTTTGTATTTTCATTTAAAAGAGTTCATTTTATAACTTCAGTTCAATAATTTTTCATTATCAACTGATATTTCTTATTTTTATCACTATATTTTTTAGAGTTCCTCTCTTGAAAGACGGTTTTTTCATAAACCATGGAAAAACCAAGGTTTAAACACCAAATTAGAGGAAATGAATATAAATTTTTGGGCTGCATTAATTGGGTCATAAGACTTATAACTACTTGCATAATAAATTTTAATATTGCAACTAAAATATTTTACATTTTTATTATTCTAATTAAACATGTCTTTCCATAAGCCTATGAAAAGACAGTTTTTCCCAAGACTTTGCCTATTTTTCATAACGTAAAGTATTTTTGTACAACAGTTACTACTTTTTTTTATTATACAGATGTTTCAACAAAGATCGCATCGATTTTCTTTCATTTCATTTCATGTATTATAATATTAATAAATATATTGATTTCTATTATAAACTATGCAACATATCGTTTTACAACTCATTACTTATTAAAATTATAAATTATATTATATCTTAACTTTTGTTTTTAATCCGTGCATCGGCACAGGGATTATCTAGTTTTTAATATTATAACTAAAACATTTTACTTTTCTATAATTCTAATTCAATCTCGTCTTTCCATATGCATATGGAAAGACAGTCTTTTCCAAGACTTTGTCTTAATTTTTTAAAGTTAGTACTTCCTTTATCCCATTTCAAGCTGCACACTTTCCATTTAAGTCCATTCCAGACAAAGCTGCACACCTTCTATTTTAGGAAAATATAACAAGTAAAAATACCTACATACCCTTAGTATTTACAAAATAAATTAAATTGTGATTAAATTAGAGTTCATCTCTTGAAAGACAGTATTTCCATAAGTTAGGGAAAGAAGGTCTTTCCACAAATTAGGGAAAGACTAATGTTTAAAATGTAAATTAGAATAAATCAACATAAAATTTCTGGGTTGCAATAATCGGGTCATTAACTTAAAACTATTATATATTACATAATAATTTTTTGATATTACAACTAAAACCTATTACATTTCTATAATTCTAATTTAACTCTGTCTTTCCATATGCCTATCAAAAGACGGTCTTTCTAGGACCTTCCCTTAAAATTATCAAATCAAATTAAATGTTAAACTTAAACTCAATCTTAGGTTTAAACAGTGAATTAAATGATTAATAAATTCCGTTTAAACTTACATTACCAAACCAAGTTAAATGGTAAAACTCAGCCTAAATTGTGATACTCTGCATAATTTTAGTCTGTTTCCAACTTTGTTCCTCTCTCATCAACATCTCCACAAGAAACCCATCTTTTTTAAATCTCCAAAGTTCCACCATAACACCCACGGGTGTATCCCACTGGTTGGGAGATGGGTGGGAAAGCCAATAAACCCAGGTTCGATACTCGGTAGCGGCAGTGTGGGGAGCTCTTGCTTTGCAAGGCTCCCTTGTGCGCACCGAGTCCATACCGAGCCCATTAATCCTGGTGCTGGACTACCGTGATTTACCTCTCATACATTAGCCAAGATGTCGGTTGGTATGGGCCGCTGAGGGCGAGCGGATCTTCGCCTTTTGCCAAAGTTCCACCATAGATTTATTATCTTCTCCATATCCACCGAATCAAAGTTTTTTCCCTCCTTTTGTATTTCGGCCTCGTTAAGTGAGTTCTTACTATTTATTTTATTATTATTTGAGTTGAGATTTTACTGAGCGCCATAGCGGCGGAGATTCGGATTAGTTATAAGAAAAGGATGTCCGGTAGTGGTGGAGCTATATATGGTGATAGTAGATGAAGGATTTGAAGGTACTAAGCGAATGGACGGTGATGGAAAGTGGAGTTGCAGAGGGCAATTTTAATATTTTGCATAGCTTAAATTTTTTTGTTAACTTTTCTCTTTATGCAGCACTATAATAAATGGGATGGATGGAATATATATATATATATATATATATATATATATATATATATATATATATATATATAATTTAATAAACACAATATATAATTAAAAAAATTACAGTGAACCGTTCATTATATAAGCCACATGTGAGGAGACATCCTCCAAAAGCAATTGTTTTGGCTAAAAGTTTAACTAATAATAATAATAAATAAATAAATAAAAATAGTAGTAGCAGCAGCAGGTGTAACTAAGGGAAATAAAGAAAAAGAAAGAAACAATACGAAGAAAAGTCCACATTATAGCCAACAATATAGGTGGTTAGCCATAGCCTCCAGCATGGAAACGCAAATAGCACCCCATGGTTAACCTTGCAATGCATGCAAATTGCATCATTTCTTCCTCTTTTACGAAGTAACATACTGAGTCATAAAACACGCCTGGCAGACTATATTTAATTAGAAGCTGCATTTTCATAAGCTTATCCATAGTTCTGGATGTTTTTACTTTAAATATTATAATTTTGAGTCCGTCTCTTGAAAGACGGTCTTTCCATAAGTTATGGAAAGACCAAGGTTTAAAGTGTAAATTAGAAGAAATGAAGATAAAATTTTTGGGTTGCATGAACCGGGTTATAAATTTTATAACTACTACATGTTGCATACTAAAAGTTTAATATTGCAACTAAGACCTTTTACCTTTTATTATTCTAATCAAACCCCGTCTTTCCATAAGCCTATGGAAAGACCGTCTTTCCCAAGACTTTGCCTATAATTTTTATAAATTTTAAATATTATATTTTATAAGTTAAAAAAAGTAATATATATTTAAATATAAAAATATAAAGATATATAATATAACAATATTTTTAAAAATTCTAAATTTTATATGCAATTTAACAAATACAGTGTATAAAGTAAAAAATAAGTGGCATACCCATAATCTTATCAAAAGATCGCACCACTCATATTTAATTAAGCCAACAATATGTAAGGGTGTAACTAAATAATTGGCATAATTTCTTGTTTAAATTTACGTTGACGCTTCGTCTATAGTGAGAAATTTTTTTTATGTTTACTCCAATTCATTATCAATTTATCAATATTATTAGTTGCAGTAAACTGCTAGAAAACAGGTACGTTAGCACTGGTATAATTTTATGAGTGTAAGTATATCGGTGTGTATGTAACCAAATGCATCGATATTTATCATGTTAACATCAGTACAGGTGCAAATAATAACAAACGCACCGGTATCCTGTCAACTGATGTACATTTGCTTACATGTGCACGGGTAAACGAGTACCGTGTGTAAATATTTCCTTTTTTTAGTAAATTGGTGCCAAGAGGATAAATTTTTTAGCCGGTAACCGGAACTTACCAGTGCTACAATAAAAAAGGTGCGGGAAAAGGCTGCATTTGTACACTGGTTACTATTAGAACCGGTGTAGGAATTACACACGCACCGGTATGTTCTTAATACTAGTGCATACAATTTTTATTTTTTTGAGTAATTTGGCACCAAAACTATTCATTTTTGCACTGGTACTGCGAACTTACCGGTGCAGAAGCAAAAAATGCGAGAATAGGATAAATATCTACATCAGTGACTGTTTTTACCGGTGTTGGAGTTACACACGCACCGGTAATGTCTTAATACCGGTGTAGGAAATCGCATTAAATGCTCACCTACCACCTTTTTTAGCGGGTTAAAATGGGAATTTTGGAAGACGGGGTTCATTAATGGTATTTTTGTGGTTAATAAAGGCATTGAATTCTCCACAATGAAGACCCTTGAAGGTACCATTTTTAGAAATATATTTATGGATATTAATGATTTCATGTATGATTTTTGTTAGTAGAGATATTTACTTTTTGCGTTTGATCATTTTATGGTGATTGAGGTAGAATTGTTGATATTAATTTGTGATTTGTTCTCAAGGATGTTGTAGTTATAATGCTATGGCTATTGATTCTTATAGTGTTGGACATGTTAAGAATGTTGTAATTGTAATATGGAATATTGGTGTATATTGTGCATTTATGATATTGCATGATTAGGAAGTCGTCATGAAATTCTATTGTATTAAATGTGTTAAAGTTTGATTGTTGGACATTTATTGATATGTAGAGTTGTATCGTGTCATCGAGAGGCGTAAACATGTGTATGCCAACGTTAGTAGGGTGAGCGATGAATATATTATATCTGTGGATGAGTTCTTGGAGCATGCTTTTAGTTGAGAGAAGCGAATATTATGTCCCTGTCGTGATTGTGAAAATTGAACTCGTACTGATAAGAAGGACATGCTGAAACTCCATTTGTATAGCGAAAGATTAATGACCTTTCATGGGGGTTTGCAAAAGATTATTTTGTGTGGACCTTTCATGGGGGAAAATCACCACCGGAAGTGAGAGTTAATAGTGAGGGAGAGTGTTTTGGGGATACTAAGTTGGATGACATGTGTGAGGAGTTTGTTAATGAGTTTAGAGGGAGGCCCGAGGTTTTGGCTAACTTCCTTGGTGAGAAGGATACCCCATTGTATCCTGGTTGCAAGAAGAAAGACACGGTAGTGTCGTGTTTGATGAAGTTGTTTAATTTGAAAGGTGAAGGGTCATGGAGTAATACTAGCATGAATAAATTGCTTGAGTTTTTGAATGAAAAGCTTCTACCTGGTAACGGGGTTCCTAATAACCTTTATAAAGCTAAGAGAATTTTGTGTCCGATGAGATTGGAGTATGAAAAGATACATGCTTCTCCGAATGATTGTGTCCTATATAGGGGTGACCTTAAGGATAAAATTGTTTGTCCAGTATGTAATGTGTCGCGTTATAAGAAGAAGAGAACTTTGGTTGTCGGTGGAGAGCATGTTGTGCCTGTGAGGAGACGGGTGCCCGCCAAATGTACGTGGTATATTCCGATTATTCCGAGGGTGTGAAGGTTGTTTACAAATGAAAAGGATGCAAAGAACTTGGCATGGTGCGTTGATAGGGGAGGTTGTAAAGATGATGATATGATTCGACACAAGGCTGATGCAGAACAGTGGAAGAAATTTGATAAGATGTAATAATAGTTTGCATCCGACCTAGGAAGTTGAGATTTGCTTTGTGTACTGATGGTATGAACCCATTTGGGAATATGTCCTCAAAATACTATTCGTGGTCGGTTATGCTTGTTATTTACAATCTTCCCTCGTACTTGTGCATGAAGAGAAAATATGTGTTGATATCCATCATGATTTCAGGCCCGAAACAACCTAGAAATGACATAGACACTTATCTTGCTCCTTTGGTAGAAGATTTGAAGGTGCTTTGGTCGGTTGGCGCCTTAATGTTTGATAGTTTTAGTAGTGAAGAGTTTACATTGAAAGCGATATTTTTTTGTACCATAAATTATTTCCCGACATATGGTAACCTTTTCGGGTATGTGGTCAAGGGTAACAAGGCTTGCCCAATTTTTGAGGATGAGACAGATTACCATCAGTTGAGAAATGGGTGTAAGACTGTTTATTTGGGTCACCGTAAATTCCTACCGGTGAAGGACAAGTTGCGAGATAACGCGGTTTCATTCATTGGTGGGAAGGAGAGGAGAAAGACACCAAAACCTTTGACCGGTGTAGTTATTCACAACAAGGTGAATAAATTGAATGTTGTTCTTGGTAAGAAGTTATCAAAGTGTGGTGGGCAGTAGACGGACTATGGAAGAAACGGTCTATTTTCTTTGATTTGTCGTACTAGGAAAATTTGAAGGTTCGCCATTGTTTGGATGTTATGCATATCAAAAAGATTGTTTGTGAGAGTCTAATTGTAACGCTTCTGAACATTCCCGGGAAGACTAAGGATAGCTTGAATGTGAGGAAATATTTAGTGGACCTTGGTATACTATTGGATCTGGCACCGGAGGTAAGAGGGGAGCAAATGTACCTGCCCCCCGCTCCTTACAATATGTCAGTTACTGAGAGGAGATAGATGTGTGAGAGCATCCAAGGAATGGAGATACCGTCCGGTTACTCCTCTAATGTTAGTCGGTTTGTGGATGATGAGTTTGCGTCTTAATGCTTTGAAATCACACGATTGTCATGTCCTTATGCAACAACTTTTGCCCATTGCAATCCATGCTTGTTTGGAAGAGGAGGTCAGATTTTCAATTATGCGCTTGTGTTTCTTCTTCAACTCGATATGCGGGAAAAATATCAACATGCAACAACAAGATGAACTGGATCGAGAGGCTGTTGTTGTTCTATTCCATTTGGAGAAGTATTTTCCCCCATCATTCTTTGACATCATGGTGCATCTAGTGGTACACATGGTTAGGGAGATACGTATGTGCGGGCCTGTTGGAATGCATTGAATGTACCTGTTTAAGCATCACATAGTTGTTTTCAAGGGCTGCGTTCGTAATCGTAATCGGCCTTATGCCTCCATTGTTCAGAGGGACGTCACTGAGAAGATCATCGAGTATTGTACAACGAACTTGGTTGGAAGAAAGGCGGTTGGTGTTCCAGGTGGACCCCACTGCGGAAGGCAGAATACGACACCATATTCTAAGGGTACGCTTCATACACCCTATCACGCTAAGTTGATAACTGTTCATCTGTATGTATTATGTAATAGTAGCGAGACTGTAACATATGTTGAAGAGCATGTTGGAAAAGATTTATCCAGACTGGTCCTCGAATAAAATTCAGGTCCAGCATTTTTCAAGGTTTGTTAACTGGTTTTACAATCGTTGTAATGTCGAAGGGAGGCCCAGTAAGCTACGGGCATTTGCAAAGAAGCCGAACTGTACCGTTAGACGGTACCTTGGTTATGACATTAATGGCTTTAGTTTCTCAACATTGGCGAAGGATGAGAAGAGCACCACTCAAAACAATGGTGTTTATATTGAATCTGAATCCATGTGGCAGGCAAGCAAGAGAGATAAACATCCGACTACTACTGTGTGCCTTTCTATGGGGCGATTGAGGAAATTTGGGAGTTGGATTATGTAGAGTTTTAGGTTGTTGTCTTCAAGTGTCGTTGGGTGGAACACGGTTCCTGTGTTGTAGTTGAGAAGCTCATGGTGTTCACGTCGGTCAACTTGAATCGTGTAGGATATGAAGATGACAAGTTCATCCTAGCTGCCCAGGCACGATAGGTTTTTTACATCAAGGACCCTTCAAATGAGAAGTATCATGTGGAGTTGCATGTGAAGAAGTTTTACTTTGATGAGGAGATTGATCAGCCCGCTATAACTGATAGTCCTTAGTTTCCATCAGTATTTCGTGGTTCGGAAGATGTTGGGGGACCCAATGCTGTGGGTTGATGAGAGAGGTGAAATAGTAGGTGGTGACAATGTCTTGAAGCGGAAGCGATAGATGGGTCGTTCCTGGCCGTTGATTTTGCCAACCATGTTTTGTGAAAAATTGTCGGATTATTAAGCAAATTAGCGTGTAATGAATTTAATTGACACTCATTTATGAATTGGTTGGTATGATTCGTGATTTCAATGAAGTGTTTATGAACTGAATTGGTGAAAATGTGTTATAATTTTACTTAAAATTTTTATTAGATGTAGTTTATTTACACCGGTAAAGTATAAATTACCGGTGTAGAAAAATAGGGAAGGTACTCTGTTTTGTACTTACGCACCGGTAATCTTACCGGTGCAGACTACTTATATTTTTTTTGACTCTCGGGTATGACAATGTTAATTTTATTTACACTTAAAGCAGCCTATAGCAGCTGCTTTTTGTAAAATTTACACAGGTAGAAGTATCGGTGCTGGATACTTAGAATTTTTTTTATCTTTCGTATTTGGTCTGAACATGGAAATCTTTTGCCACTTAAAGCAGCTGTTTTTTTGTAGAATTTGCACCGGTAAATGTTCCAGTGCAGGGTACGTAGAAAAAATTATGATCTTTACACTCGGGTCGGATTAGGTAGAATTTTTTTATATTTAAAGCAGCTGCTTTAGGCCGCACTTTTTACACCGGTATATGTAGAATAACGGTATATAAAAATGGTCAATTATTTAAAACCCTCTCAGATCCCCATTTTCACAGTAAGAAATTTATATCTCCGTTCAATACCGTCTCCATCACTACCCATCTATAATCAGGTAAACCACTTCAATACCTTATCAGTATGATTAACTATCATTTGCATATGAAATAGAATCATTGAGAATGTGATATTATGAATAGCTTGACTTGCATGTAAGGTGTTTGATGAAATGCTTCAATGTGTTTTTTAGGAAATGCCTCCCAAATCCAATTTGAAAAGGATACGACATTCGCCGTCTCCATCATTGGCGAAAGTATCACCGCACACTTACCCGGATGGTACCTTCATGTCCAAGGAGGCTAGGTTGGTCCATGAATCATACAATAGACATTGTCATCACATAGAGAGAGGAATTGAAGCATCTTTCTCATTCGAACAAACTATCTGAAAGCCTGGGTGAAAAAAAATTTGCGAGACTCCGCAGCCATTAAACATGACTATTGTAAGTGAGTTTTATGCAAACTTGAAATGTGAGCTGAGCTACGATCACGTGTATTGTAGAGGTAAAACTATCCCTGTCACACCAGAACCTATCAATGGCTTGTTTGGGTTGCCTAATGTTCCAAACGATGAGAACGAGTTTCTCACACTCCATTCTCTAGGTGATGACGGCTATATTCTACAACAACCAATTGAGAAGGAGATCGTTGGAACAGTAACCAGGCCAGTTACGGACATAGATGAGTTGGTCAAACTAGGTTGGAGCAAAATACCTAAGAAAACTCTAACTCCAGAAATGAATGGTTGGTACCACTTCGTGGCATCTAGAATCCATCTAGTAACTGTGAACATAAAAGTCCACAAACTTTGCCTCACCTTCTTGTATGCAATAAATAAGGAGCTTCGATGGAAGGTTAGTCATCGAGTTTGTCCTATGTTGCAGAGGGAACGGGATCAAATGGGATCTTATACCTATTGCAGTATCATCTCTGTGTTTTGTTCAAGAGCGAGAGCGAGAGTTAGTGCATGTGAACATAACGTTTATGGCCAACCAATGGGTAAGATTTGTGTGGACTCTTTCTACAGACAGACATCAGACACGCATGTAGCTACAATTGAATCCATAGTTGCTGCCTTGGAGGTCGGTGTAGAAAACTTGCTTGAAGAATCAAAATATCAAAGATCCTGGTACGAACATATGGCCAAGGTTATGATGTATCAATTTCCTAACGCCGTGGAAGCAGTCGGAAATTTCCCTACCTTCCGCGAAGGCAATGTCGAGGACATGGATGTTGGCACAAGTACCTGTGATGGTGATGCAATAGGGCCTGCTGACAGAGTTGAACCATTTTCTCGTTATTATTCGTAGAAAACTTGTAGTAGCAGTTTGAAAGAGTAGATTCTGTACTAAGCATTGACAGTGTTAACATTAGACCATTTGACATTTTTACTTTTGATAAACAGGCACGATGATGGGTCGAATCAACAATTTTTATACTACGTGATTTGAAACTTTTTGGACCAATACGCTCTTGAAGACAAAAGTGATAGGCCGAACATAGTTGGCTTAAGTGGTTACATCAGGACCGCCAAATTTGGTGCATTATATTCCAAGAATGGTTAGAATTAAAAAAAAATGTAGCATTAGGATCTATGGAGGTTCCCCAAGTAAATTTGTGGGCAACAGTATAATTTTGGAAAATACAGTGCAAGTATTCACTGTTGGTTTTACAGGGCCTTTCGTTCATCTGTAGGGTCTACAAATGCATGAACATGATTTTAATATATAGAATTGCATATATGTGGAGACAATTTTATATTTTGACCCTTCCAATATTCTTGGGGGGACTAAATTGCAAAAATTAAAAAGTTTATTCGTAAATCGAAATTGAAATCCGATCAAACCGGATGCTCCACAAAACAACCCTTTTGTATTCCCAAGTTCCACATGCGGGGGAAATGAACGTGTCTGGACTTTGTACTTAGTTTTGAATATGTTCATATTACACATAGAAACTATGAAGTAAACCCTTGACGTTTACTCTACAACACCTACTAGCGCTTTAGGCCAAATCACCACCCAAAAATAAATATGTTGCAATTATGATTTAAACCCAGAATATTAAATTTGGTAATTTATATAGTGTCCTAGCATGTCATAATCGTATGTCACAATTTGGGGAACCTGATTGCAATAAATACATATAATCAATTTTGCGGGTTCCTCCATACCATTGAGGTACGAAAACATTACTTATTCAATATCGAGCCTCTGAAAATCATATTTGGGCCGATGGAAAAGTGCTTGATGGGGTGAAACAAAATGTTTGGGGTAAAAATGCAAATTTCATAAAATTAAACAATGTTTAGTAACGTCAACGTATGGGTTCCATGCAAGGTCGATATTTGCATGAAACAACTAGTACGGTGTCTATTTACAATAATAAAGCATCAATTTGTATAATTGGAGTTGGAAAAATTCACGGGAGATAAATGAAATAAGAGAGAATTTGAATTATTCACAAAACTATTTTTTACACCGGTAATATTAACCAACTACCGGTGTATGTGTTCAATGTTTTTGGCGCGCATTGAAAAATTTTCAATTTCTTCATATTTTTTCGAAGGAGCGAATATTTTTATACTGGTACATGTTGTTTTTGCACCGGTGTTGAATACTAAGTCTAAAATTTCTAAAGTTCCTCTGGGGTTCATCCTATTTTTTCCATAAAATGTTTAAAATAGCCGCACGCAGCTGCTTTTAGTGTGATTTTACACCAGTATCAACATTTTCAACACCGGTAATAATACCGGTGTACAACAGTTAGCCAAAATTTTCAATTGTTGCTCTCGGGTCAGTGAAAATATCATTTAAAGCAGCTGCACGCAGCTGCTTATTTTTCCACTTCTACACCGGTAACCCTACCGGTGCTGAACAGTTAGCCATTTTCCAAATCGGTTTTTACAAAAATTACATTGGTACTCTACATATTACTGGTATAAAATATAGCTTCATATGTTTTTCAACCGTTTCAAACGGACATAACTCCCACAAGTCCCCATTTCCTCAACACCTTCAAATTCTCTTTGAAACCCGTCCTCCACCACTTCAACCATTCAATTCACACTAAATTGAACAACCATAACTCATCATCAATCATTGTAACTCCCATCATCTTTCCTATAAAGGGTTGAGATACACAAGAGAAGCAACCCGTCATCAACCCTTGAACAACACAAGAGAAGAAAGTACTTGCATAGGTTCATCCCATTCCGTTCTTGGCGAGTTCAAGCAAATGGAGAAGAAACACAAACATTCCATTGATGAAGGTAAGTGTTGGTGTTTATGTAAGCATAGGTTACCATATCAATTTCTCTTCAAAAAACCATTCCAACCCTCATGCACAACACATGTTCGACTAAATGCCTCTATGAACAAAAACATGTAAATTGATAAAAAAAAAGTTGAAAGGGTAACTTGAATGGTATGGTTATACAATTGTGGGGTTAAAAAGTTTTGAGTTTTTGTGGAAAGATGATGTATTACTAGAGTTTTTTGGTTGGTGGTAATGTTGATAGTCATGTTAGGGGGTGATAATTGCTCTGTTTTAGGTCTATTTTTGGATTCCAAAGAGATTGTATGGTTTTAGATCAACTTCTATTAGGTTCCATTTCATTTTATATCAAGTTCCATGCCTTGTTCGTTCAAAATCTATGCCATGTTATATGAACTTTTATCCCATACATAATGTTGTTTTATTTAGGTATTGTTCAATTTCTATGCCATGTTTTGCTCAAAATTTTTATGAATTTTTTGTTCAAGTTCTACGCCACGTTCTATCAATGTTGATCTTTAAGTACCGTTATTGTTTGGATTGATAATTTTCTATTCTACTATTTTAGATGCCGTCAAAGAAGGGGAAATTAAACACGAAAAGGAAGCGACCACTTACAAAGAACAAGGAGGAGGTGAATAATGTGGTCGATGAGGAGGTTGATGTGGCGGACCAAGAACCTCTTCCAAAAAGGAACCCGTTGAAGATACAATTTGAGGAAGATACAATTTGAGGAAGAAGCAACGCAAACAAATGACCCGACTAGTGAAGAGAAGGAAGAAACCGCGGAAGATGGTGATGTTATTATAGGGGATGTTGAAGGAGAAGATGCCGATAAATAGTTGGCCAAAACATCAGTTCGCAAGGGAAAGGGAAAGATCACCATCAAAGGAAGGCCAACTGTTGATGAAGCAGACGACGACTTGACAAGGGCTGGAGGAAAAAATGGAGAAGGATAGGACAAATTTGAGCTAAAACGTTATTTGAGGAGACGAGGAACTAGCACGTACCAATCTGTGATGTTGGCAAGGCATAACACTCCAAATCTTATTGCGTTTGAGTTCCGTGGGAATAAAGCAGTATGCATTAAGAATAAGCCAGCGTGGCACACTTATGCCAATTACACTTTCCGGTGCCGCATCAGATTTGGCACATGAAAACACTGGAGCAATGTCCCTGAAGATGTTAAGGAAGAGTCATGGAAGGATGTTCTGGTAGGACTCTCGACAATTTTCATTTAAAAATTTTATTTATGGTAAAGTCTTAGTGAAGACATGATTAATGACATGCATTTTCATATAATTCATTCCAGGAGAGCTTCACAATTGTAACACCTGTGACAGACGAGCAACTAGAAATACTGAGGAAGGAGGTTACAGAGAGGGAAAAAAACTAACATAGGAACTGGAAGACAAAGGTAGCAAACAGGTTTATTGAAGACATGGACAAAGGTATCAATAAAACAGGAATATCAGCATGGGAGAAGTTCAAGTGGATGGATGAAGACGAATGACACTTGTTTAAAAAGAGGCGACGGCATCCGAATTTTCAAGTATGATAAAAAAATTAATACTTGTTAAGAACTATGTTGCCCACAAATTCTATTCAACTAAATTTTTATTTATAACAAAGATATCAGAGGCTCAGACAGACAAATATTAAACGCAACAAGGGCAGGGATTAGACGCACCACACTGGCAAAAGTGGTAATTGATACATCCTTGACAAATTGACTAAGGAGCTAAATGAGAAGGAAATAATTAAGTTGACAGTCGATGGATTCACCGACGATGAGATTGAGCAACAAATCAATCAAAAGGACTTCACACCTGACATATCTCTTGTCTACCTTGAGGCAAACAAAGATAAGAATGGATTATACACATCGAAAGAGGTTAAGAAGATCGCACTGGACATTGTAAGTTTTGCCAAAATCGACCATTTAAATTAATTTTTAAATGTATTTCACATCATTCATATGAACAATTGCATTCTTATGGGTTTCTCAATTGAAATTGAACGAGCTTAAGGAAAAAAAAGAGTATTGGAACTACAGCCGGGTGAAGACATCCTCATAAAAGTGACAAGGAAGAAGGATCACCTGGGCAAGTATAGGGGAACTCAGACGGGCCTACCCACAGCGGTGGTTATTCCTCAACCAAGGAGACAGCCCAGAGGAGACCATCTAACAATCAACCGGTTGTGAAAGTCATGGTATCGTACCTTGAGCAATTGGTTAAGGGCTTAGCATCTGTAATCGGTGTTCAGATTCCGCCATGCCTTGAAAATCCCAAGAAGTTTATAGAGAAGGCGATGGATAACATTGTTGCAGCTGCTACAAAGTCCGGTGCAAAGCCCAACAATGGAGAAGGAGATGAAGAGGTACGTATTCATGAATCTATGCATGTCCTATACATTGAATTACACATCTGAAATATCTTCATAACCATTTTATCTATTCACTAAATTATTATACAAACATGATGGAGAACGCGTGACTTTTTTCATTAAAGACATTGTTAGGAAGAAGAAAATGGTCGCCCATGGGTTGCGACAGGTATCTCATCATCGGGATTCTCAACAAGGAAGTGTGGCTCGTGTGAGAGTATGCGAGCTAGTCCTCCATCCTAGGGCGGGATTGCCTTCGGTGGACCACCACTTTAATAATGTTTGAGAGGCCCTTAATAGCATCGTGGACTGGCAGGTATTTTTAATAGGCAGGTAGATGAGCAACCAAGTGATATTAATAATGTCAATGACGGAGGTGATACGGACAACGACGACGAGGAGGTTATGGTTCTCACCACCGATGATGAGGTACATTCTTATAACACATTATTTTTCAATTCCTCAAAGTACTTTTGCATATCCATATATTCATTAATGGTTGTAACAGGATACTGGTAAGCAAAAATCCCAATCGACAGCTAATTTCTGGCCATCTACAAGACTAAGATTAAATATGCTGCCAACAGGTAATGCACTGAAACGAGTGCCTTTATTATTCATTGACAACGATAGTTCAATACTACATACTCAAGTGATCATTTCATATCATTTTACGTTTGCAGATTGTCAACAAATGAGACCTGACAGATTGGCCCATCATGGTGTGATTCATAAAGGAAGCAAATGCTGCTATCCTCAAAATAATAAAGAAGAAGGACTGCATGTTCTTCCCAGTGTTCCGAATGTCAACATATGCACGTCATTACACCTATGGTGTTGGAATAGAAGTTCTCGTCGAGTTCGGGAAGAAACTGGGGAACATGCTTTCGATAACCTGGATTGATAATGTGCAGGTCGATGTGTGGAAGGGGTGAGTTTCAAAACTTACAGCCTTAATGTTTTTCAAATTGATTAGGATTTCATTTTTTAATATCATTAACATTAATGTTACAGGCACCCGTGGGAGAAAATATGGTAAACTAATTCAGGCTGCGTCCAATTTTACTCATCCAACTGTGGCAACTTGAACAACTTCGAGCAGGAGGTCGAACTCAGTTTCAAACTATTTTGGTAAACATAATTTTCCGACAGCGATCATTGGTACCTCATCATTATCCGTCCCAGAATGGAGGAGGTTTTTCCTATGGACACATTGTCAGGGGTATCAAACCAACAAACTTGATCGAACTCAAGGTCAATTCTACGTATTTCAATCAATCAAGTCATAAATCTTAGTTTGGTAGTATACGGGAAGAAGTAACCATTTTAATTTACTTTCTTAATAGGCTTGCAAGCGCATACCAAAGGAAGAAGAGAAAGACGGAGCCAGAACCCGAATACACTTGGCAAATCAACAACATCATGGTAAGTCATTCTGCCATTTCATCCATTAATTTATAATGTTCAGGGTTAGTACTTACATTTACCTTTCTTGTGCAGTACCGAACCCAGAATGGTTCGTGGCTATGCGGGTACTCCATCACGTTCTTCATGGAAGAATTTGTTAATCACCTGGAGACAAACAATATCTTGGAGGTAAACCTTGCATCTCTAAATTTTTTATTATTAATTTCTTGTAAATGCAACATTATTGACTAACAATGTAAGTTTGAAATTAATAGATCTTCCCAGAGGGCAAAAGGTCGTACCATGTGTATGAAATTCAAGGTGTAGTAGAGAGATGGTGTGAGGCTTGGCTCGAAAACTACCAGCAGCAGGCGAACGCTACGTTACAGCTTCTGGATGATAAAAACGACATAATAGGTTGATGGTTGATTTTCAATGGTTGATGAAATTAGAATTGTATGGATGGTGTTTGGTTATAGTAAACTTGTCTATTTTTTACTTTGTTTCAATCCATGCTTAAGATAGTTCTACTATTTCATAGTTTGAATAATGTTCGCGTGTTTTGTGAGCAATATTTTCGTAATAGGTTGTTTTAAATTTCTTACCGATTCAGAGGCTTCCAATTTATAATAGTTCACCAGTATCTCTGCCTATCGTTGCCCAAAAAATGATCCGGGAGGGACCATCGGAAAATTCATTGGGCATTTCAAATCTTATCCAAATCATACACCGGTAGAAAATGAATGTATCGGTGTAAAAATCAGTCACATTTATAATATTTTATTTTAAATTATTAAAATAATACAGGTGTAAAATAATACAGGTGTAAAACAATACCGGTGCAAAACTATTTCGGTGCAAAAAAAACAATATTCCTATTACAAAAGAAATACCGGTATCTTATTTAATATCGGTGTACAAATCCCAGTTTTACACCGGTTCATATGTTATATACCGGTGCAAAATTTTTACACCGGTGTTCTAAATATTACCGGTGCATATACTCTGTGTCCCCAATGATATGAATCTCCTTGAGAAGACTCACGATTTACGAAATTAAGATATTTGATAAAACAAGAAAACTCGCGAACCCTTCAATGCCTCACAAAATTCAAGGTCTAGCCCTCGGGGTACACTCAATTTCAACTCGCTCTCTAACTAGCCCTCAGGATCATATTACAGGGTCTATTGATACTTAGCTAGCCCTCGGGGTTAAGCAACAATGGAATAGCTCGCAAGAAAAGATTATAAACTCAAAAGGTTGTATATTTTATTGATAAAAGTGGTGTTAAATTCGTTCATAAGGCCTCCCTATTTATAGGGTTACAATCTCGCCCCAAACCCTAATCACAACTGGAAACTGAATTGACATATGGCAGCTCTAAGAAGCTAATACCATATCTAACTGAAATACCTAAAATAAATGGTAATCTAAAGTAATCTGGTCGAATTCTTCAAGAAGTAACCTTGAAGAATATTGCCTTATCTAATCTTACCCAATCTAATTCTAATCAGAATAAAACTGAATATACTAAACTCTAATGGATTGTATTTTCAAAATTCAGCTCTTCAAAGCCCATATGGCCGAGCTATCAGTCCAATAAACCCAAAAATGAAATAATTTTACAATATTTTACATTGATCACTCTTCCTCATTAAAAATCCCGTGGGAGAAAAGAGTATAGTGTTCTTCATGATGTCTTCAGTTCACCGACAATCTTGAATAATGAATCCAAGATGTCGATGGTGATTTCTTCAATTCTTCATCATAAAGTTGATCCATCAAAGCATTTAAATCACATCAAAGCATTTGATATTACTATCGGTAGTCATTGAAGTGTACTCCAATTTTATGACTGGAAACTTAGAGGTTAATTCCCCTTGGTTTGAGAGGGTTTATTTAAGGGGGAAGGTTATTGACTTCTTAGCTGCCAGGATAAACAGGATCTTGGGGCTGCATACTCCAGAATTTGAGGGAGTGTTTCCAGATGATCTAGGAGTGTCGGATGATCAGATTCTAGAGGCAATCTCAGGAGGATACAAGACCAAATGGCCTGAAACTGGATATTCACAAGTTTCATGTTTGTGTTTGAGATTCTTTGGTATGTATCAGGTAGCAGTAAACTACTGAATGCCATCCTCCAACACTACTGTCTTGACTAGAGAAATGGCTAAACTGTTGTACTATGTTGGAACATAGAACTCAGTAAACCTTAGGTTGTTCATAAAGCAGAATCTAGTGAGGCAAGCTACTGCCCCAAAGGCGAAACATGCTACTGTGTATCCCTGCTTAATTTCAACATTGGCTAAGAGTGCCAAGGTGAAAGGGAGGCAAAATATGTGATCATCGATACGGAGTTCCTATGGCCTAACAAGAAGATCTTTGGCATGAGACACGTTCATGATCTTCCTTGGAACCCTGAAGGCTCTACTTCTACAGCTGCTGAAAAGACGGCCAAATTGGTAGTACTGAATGCAAGGTTGGGGGCAATAACAATCCAAATGGTAGCACTAGAAGCAGAGAAGGCTAAACTTAAGGTGGAGAAAGTGCAGCTAGAGGCCTGGACCGCTGCTCCTGAACGGGGATGATTTTCTGATGTATCTATGTTCTAACATAGTCTAGTGTCATATTTAGGGAGAGCCTGCTTTCTGCTCCTGTCAATTTTTTTTGGCTTATTTGCCTTTGGCATCTTCATGGTCTCAGAGGGAGAATATTTGGTGATTTGAATGACTGTAATCTGATTATTATTTTGATAGTATTCTGGAATTCTGGTATTTGGTTGGTATTCTTTTATATCAGATTCAGTATTTTGCATATGTTCCAACATATGTGAAGTTTGGGAAGACCTATGTGTTTGATTAAAAGTTTTTCGTCGTGATATTGATGTCCAAAATGGTTGGGTCCACAAAATGCCAAAGGGGGAGATTGTAAAGTCAAGTGGTATTCATTGAATATTTTAATTGGCAATTTTGTGAACACATTTGGAAACAAAAATCTTTCCATGTTGGAACATGCGGATTAGCATACGCCAATCAGATCTTACTCATAAAGGATAGAATATTATGGTATTTGTGATTTATGGAAATCAGAATATTCTGCTATATGATAGGTGATTGGAAGAAGCATAGTTGGTCTATGGAAATCCCTATAATTATGGTATTAAGATTATCGAATATATGAGAGATATTGTGATGAGAAAAATCCTTTATTTATGAGATTTGGATATGCTTCAAGAATCAGATGAGGAATAGGATTATTATGGAGATCATCATGGAGAGTTCTGATCTGCTCATGGCTTTAAAAGGGGACACCACGGCTGCATTCAAAACATGAATTAAACAAAGAAAATCTGCACACATATTTTCATTCTTTCGAGAGAATTGCAAAGAGCCAGAATTCTATGTTCCAACATACGTGACCTGCCGTTCAAAGTTCAAAATCGTATGCCTTAATTCCTTGGGAGGAGGAGATCCAGCGTCGACGAATTTCGAGGTTAGAGGGAGTCTGATCAAGGTGGATCGGTAGCTAGGGGAGCTAGCAGAATTCACACGTTTGATTAGTAAAGATAAGTATTTTATATGGTGTACTTTGTACTGTATCTTTCTTATTATTGGATTCATTCTGAACTGGGTCAGGCCCTGCAGATGTAGGTGGATTTCACCGAACTGCGTAACCATGTGTTGTGTCTTTAATGCTTTGCTTTATTGCATACTTGGTTAGATAGGTTATGTTGGAACATACCAGTAATAATTAAGAAAATTCAGTAAAACCAAATTTCAGTTACAATATGAAAATTTGTCCTTTTTCCTTCATTCAAGGCAACAGATAAAAAATGTGGCAAACTAATCCTAATATAACACTTTTCTTGCAACACTTATTCAAAATGTTACAATAACTTATAAATTGTTACTTATACTTTTGAAAAGTGTTACCTAAAAGTTAAAAAGTGTTATGTTAGATCTAATGTAACATCGCCTAAGGTAATACTTGTAAAAGTGTCACTTTAGGTGCTATTGTAACACTTTGAACCTAAAGTAACACTTGTACATGTATTACCTTATGCGATGTTACATTAAATCTAACGTAACATTTTTTTTAAATTTAGGTAATACTTTTCAAAACTTTAAGTAACATTTTATAAGCTATGTGAAGTGAATGTTAGCCCAGCGGTTGAAGTCTAGTGCTACGAGGTCATTGGTTCAATTTCCACCAAGGGCAAGGGGATGGGAGAAATTTTATTGGGGGCTTATTTGAGTTATTATCCAAATTATAAAAAAAAACTTTAAAAGCTATTGTAACATTTTAAATAAGTATTGTAAGAAAAGTGTTATGATAACTCTAATATGTAGTAGTGTGCAAGTTGTCAAATGCTTCTTTTATAAGCTATTGTAACATTTTAAATAAGTGTTGTAAGGAAAGTGTTACAATAACTCTAATTTGTAATAGTATGCAAGTTGTCAAATGCTCCCTCTATAAGCTATTGTAATATTTTAAATAAGTGTTGTAAAAAAAATGTTAGACCAAGTGCAGTGGTAGAAACCGCTACCGGTTTCTTACCAATTAAATTTATTATTTCTCTCATTCTCTCTCTTCCACCTAATCTTAAGAAACCACTTATTTTTATCCCCACAATGATAAGAAACCAATTTTGACTATTCATTGACTCCACTTGATTTTCTCTATTCTGCTCATTAATTTTACCATTAACATTTAATTTAATTTGTTCACCCAAAATAAGTTGAATGTGAAATTTATAATACAATATAATGTTTATTAATAGAATTTCATTTTATTTAAAAAAGTATAAAATAATTCACTTTTTTTATAATTTTCGTGTTTTATTATTGAAAAATGAAATGAATTTTCTTTTTTCTTGTCATGAAATTGATAAATATTTTGTTATCTATAATAAAGAATAAGATATATTGATTTTATAAAAATAAATTAAAAACATGACATTAAAAACATGAAAATTATTGAACAAATTTAAACATCTAAAATTTATTTTTTCTAAAGAAAATTTGCAATTTTTTTTAAATAGCCATTGGGACACGTGTCCCATTTAAAAATGGAAATCATATATAACCGTTGAAGTGGGACACGTGTCGCTACATAAGTGGAACACGTCTCTCACTCATTTTTGTTGACCCGCCCCCAGAAATTTTTAATCCGTTGGACACGTGGCCAAACCAGAATGCGCCATGTGTCAACGGCTTTAAAACAAAAAAAATCCTGCATGTGGGACACGTGACCCAATGCATGGGTGACACGTGTCCCGCTTATAGAAAGAAAAATAGGCCGCAACTGGCGGCCCCCTTTGTCATGTGCGGCCAGACACAGACAGTTTCTTAACCGGTTCCCTACTTGGCAACCAAGGGCCGGTTTCTTAACAAGAAATCGGCCTAGAAACCACCACCGTGGGTGTTTTCGATTTTTTGAGCGATTTTTAAAATTTAAGAAACCCCACTACACTTGCTCTTACGATAACTCTAATTTGTAGTAGTTTGCAAGTTGTCAAATGCTCATTTCATGGTGATTCGTAGTAAAAAGTGCCGATAATTGAAATGTTCCAATATTACTTTTAGATTTCTATTTCTTCTCTATAATCTATCATATGACACATTGTATTTGTATCCATAAAAGGAGAAAAATATCATTTCTTTGGATATCTTAAATCCACCAATTCATATTTTCATGCATCTTAAAATAAAATTAGTTAAGAAATCAAACTATATTGTACGTATATAAATTTAAAGCATCTATATAACATGTGGAAAATTAAATTTTGATCAAGTTAAAAAATCTTTTCATACTCCATATGATAGTATCATGAGCACTTCTTTCTTCTTCTTTTTTTAAGTTAAACACCGTAAAGGTGGGGGATTATATAAGGTTCCCCAAGCCTGTATGAAATATATCGTACAGTACAAGAGCTATCATTGAGGCAACATTGTTGCCTCCAAACGAATACCTAGCATCTAAAAATTCTGTCTGATTGAGTAGTTAGAACAAAAGCTTTGATATGGTAGTTGCGATTCCGAAAGAAAGAATCTCCACCCCATGTGTTAATTCTTTCCCTTGGCCAGGCAACTACATACTATCACGTCAAAATTAAAAGGAAACCAACAGCAGGGCAAGAGTTGTAGCAACTTTGCAGTGATGCCTTGTGCTGTGAGAGCATCCTTCCCAGCCGAGAAGTAGTTGATATTATGGAGTTTGAAAATCTTCAGCAGCCAAAAGTTCGAGTATTGGATAAAATCGTGTGAACCAGTAATAAGCCAAAGAAAAAAAAACATCAGCAGTATCTATCCTTTATAGAAATCAAACATGTCAGAAATAGTCCTCAACTAAGTATATGCCACAATGGTTCGAGTGACAATAGTGGTTCGTGATCTCGTGGGGGCCAGTTGAAGACCTCGAAGGGTACTGGTTCGAGAGCTCGAATAGTTTGAGCGGTCGAGGGGCTGTATTAATTCGAGACTTCGAGGGGCATTAGTGGTTCGAGTCCTCGAGTGTTCAAGTGTCCGAGGGATCTCGAGGTGGGTAGCAGTTCAAGTGCTCGAAGGCCGGCAAAGTGACCTCTAGGGGATGTATTGGCTCGAGACCTCGAGGGGTTTGAAAAATTTGCCATAATGGTTCGAGTGGCAGTAGTGGTTCGTGATCGAGTGGCAGTAGTGGCAGTAGTGGTTCGTGATCATGAGCACTTCTTTCGCATCCGACATTCTTGAATATAATATCCTATTTTACAAAATGTGATTATTTAAATCACTTAAACTTTATTGGTTGATAATTTCACATGACATTATTATAGGGATGGGAGTACACATCTTTTGATTTATTACTTCAAATAACCTCGCAAATCCAATGTACTTCTCATTTTAGCGTTTTATAGATTAATTTGACTTTAATTATGACTTTAATATTTTTTTTATCATTATGTGATTTTCTTGCTCAATATCAACTAAAATAAATATCAATATGGTTGATTCAATGTAACTAAATATAAATATATTTTTCATTTTAGTGAACAAATTAATATTTTAATTTATTTCAATTCAGTATAATTATGTTTATTTAAATTTGATTCAGTTCAGTTTATTATATTTATATTTACTTAAGAGTGAATTATACAATGGACCCATCTTACTAGAAAGTCTCGTCTGGGATATATATATATATATATATATATATATATATATATAAATATATTATACAAAAATTTCTGATAAAATGAGTACTACTATATAATTCACTTTTTATTTAGACACATATTATATAATTTAGTTTTTATTTAAATATAATTTATCTATATATACTTCCTCCGCTCCACTATAAATTGCTAGCATTTAATTTTTTGTTGTCTTTATGAGCATGTTTGACCGTATATATCTTTAGTTACCTACATAAAAAATAATACTTAGAAAGTAGATGTGGTGGTCCCTAGTACAGTCACAGTCCTTAATCGGATTAGGGATCATATTTTCTACTCCTTCATCTCCAAACCAGTATACATTTCTTCTGCTTTTGACTATGACATTGCAAACCATTCCTTTCTGCCACTGATAAAAACTGCCCCAAAACCAAAGATCTTCAAGATTGCATGGAAAAAACCTGATGAGGGATATAAGTTTAATGTAGATGCTGCTTGGAATACTCAAGAGGATGTGTGTGGTCTAGGACTGATCATTAGGGATTCCAGGGGTATTTTCATCTCGGCTCACACTAAATTTACTCATGCTAGTTCTCCCTTAGAAGCTGAACTAAAGGCAATTCGCTTTGCAGTACAGATTAGTCAGGGATTTTTGTCCCCTATTATTATTGAATCTGATTGCTTAAGTGCTACTATCTGTGCTCAATATCCTCTAAAAGCTAATTGGAAAGTGTTTGAACTTTCTGATGAGATTCATCAGTCTTTGGGGGAAATCAGTATACTGCACATCCACCGTGAGGCTAATTTGGTTGCTGATGCATTGGCTAAGGAGTGTTTATCTGCTAGGACTACTTCTCTTTTTAGTAGTTTACAAATGTTACCTCCAATTTTTACAGGCCTTGTTCAGCTAGATAAGGAAGGTTATCCTTCTCTTAGAATTTCCCATTGAATAGATGCTGCTGAGTGTTTTTCTACTGCATATTTTTGCAGGTACTGGTAATAGCAACTAGAGGACAACATGCAGGAGAAGGGTTCCAAATGGCTTGGCTACTCTCACTGGATCATTGCAAAAAGGTTTACTAAGGCAAAATCCCCTTTGGAAGACAAGATTGGGTGGTAGCATCCTTTCCATGCTCAGGACGAATGCTGCGGGCTTCTCATGCCCGGGTTCAACTTTCTCCCTCAGGGCTTTCACTGCTTCACTGATTACAGCTGAGCCACACTGATCCATACTGACCAAACTGATACAATTGACACATACGGTTTGAGGTCTTTCCCACTGATACAGCTGCATCCTTTTTATTGTTAATTCATAGCCTTATACTATTAGTAGAGGATAAGCTCCTAAGTCTAAGTGAGGTGACTCTGACTGCATTGTGTTTCGTTAACTCGATTCACTAACAAGTTCGATGATCTCTTACTTAGTCTACTAGTTATTGTAATCCTCTAACTATCATCTACTTTACTTTCATTCTTTTGGAAGCAACAAATATTGCTTCATGAGCCTAATGCTCATCATTGTATATCTTAACTAAGCTTCGGCTTCATCTTTCTTTCTGGTTTTATGTTCTTTTCATGGCTTGGGAAGGCCTAATATAATTTCCCCCATCCATGGATGGATTAATTTAAAAAAAAATTAGAAAGTAGATGTTAAGACAATCTAACAGTATCTCACATGGTATTTTTATTATTTTTATTATTTTTATTATTTATATATTAATTTATACTTAAGTCAATGTTTTCAAATTTTGACTCTTAAAAGGTAAATTAGCAATTTTATAGTGGGAAAGGGAGTACTCAGTAAGAAATTTGCACTAAAGAACGGAATCTAACTATGAATAATTCATTATCTTTGCAAATTTACTAACTCAATATCGTATTTTAGGAATACTATTTGTGTGGTGATTACTTTCGTGAAATTGAGTTTGAACGATGAAAGCCAACGAACTTTACTTTTTTGAAAAGAAAATGTGCAATTTTCAAATGCTAAGTTTTGGGAAAGTCGGTTTTTCCATATGTTTATGGAAATATAGAGTTTAATTAGAATAATAAAAGGTAAAAAAATCTAAGTTGCAATATTAAAAATTTATTATTCAACGTGTAGTAGCATTAAAGTTTATAACCCGGTTCATGCAACGCGAAAATTTTATCTTCATTTCTTCTAACGTACACTTTAAACATTGGTCTTTCAATGACATATGAAAAAACCGTCTTTCAAGAGACGGACTCTGACAAAGTCTTGGGAAAGACCGTCTTTCCATAGACTTATGGAAAGACAGAGTTTATTTAAAATAATAAAAGGTAAAAGGTCGTTGTTGCAATATTAAAATTTTATTATACAACGTATAGTAATAATTAAGTTTATAACCTGATTCATACAACCCAAAAATTTTATCTTCATTTATTCTAATTTGCATTTTAAACTTTAATATTTCCACAAGCCTATGAAAATACCATCTTTCCCAATGAGGAAAAAATTAATTTTAAAATCACATCACACTCCTTTTTAAAAATTGCATAAAATGGACACATGTCTTACGAAAATTAAAGTGAGGTCAGATAGTGCACTTAACTAATTATGTAAACCACTCAATTAATGTTAAATTTTAGACCGTTGGATGTCAGATAATTGGTCATCAATTTAAATACGGAATTCTTCGGACACAGTTATGTCCGAGTGGGATGAAAACGACTGTAATTGTTGGCAATGATGCAGCATGCTTCAACTACTACTAAACGACATAGGTATTTGCACCGATAATTAAGAGTAATAGCATCATTATTTTAGCCTGTGCATGTACAGTGGTGTAAAAATGTAACATTTTACATCGGTGAAATTAATCGGTGTAGAAAACTGTTTGCACCGGTATTTTAAATCGGTGTATAAATTTTGAAAAATTGTGTGATATGAATCCCCTTGCGAAGAATCTAGATTGCGGAATTAAGATCTTTGACAAAACAAAGGAACTCACAAACCCTTCAATGCCTCACAAAATTCAAGGTCTAGCCCCCGGGGTACACTCAATTTCGACTCGCTCTCTAACTAGCCCTCAGGATTAGATTACAAGGTTTATTGATATTTAACTAGCCCTCGGGGTTAAACAACAATGGAATAGCTTGCAAGCAAAGAATATGAACTCAAAAGGTTGTATATTTGATCGATAAAAGTGGTATTAAATTCGTCCATAAGGCCTCCCTATTTATAGGGTTACAACCTCGCCCCAAACCCTAATCACAACTGGAAACTGAATTGACCTATGGCAGTTTTAAGAAGTTAAAACCATATCTAACTGAAATACCTAAAATAAATGGTAATCTAAGGTAATCTGGTTGAATTCTTCAAGAAGTAACCTTGAAGAATATTATCTTATCTAATCTTACCAAATCTAATTCTAATCAGAATAAAACTGAATATACTAAACTCTTATGAACTGTATTTTCAAAATTCAGATCTTCAAAGCCCATATGGCTGAGCTATCAGTCCAATAAACCCAAAAATGAAATAATTTTACAATATTTTACATTGATCACACTATCTCATTAAAAACTTAGTGGGAAAAAAGAGTATAGTGTTCTTCATGATGTCTTCAGTTCGCCGACAATCTCGAATAATGAATCCAAGATGTCGATGGTGACTCCTTCAATTCTTCATCATAAAGTTGATCTATCAAAGCATTTAAAGCACATCAAAGCATTTGATATTCGTATCTTTCCCTCCCGGATCGAAAAGTTTCATCCTCGAAACGGGAAGCATATAACCTCTAAGGACATCCTTGAATTCCTGTAACAACTTAACAAACCGTGAAAACATATCTGCAGGAATATCTTCTTTGGAATAGTAACTTTCTTTAAAGAACATTATAAGAACAAAATAATTATTAGTCAAAGATCGATTCACATCTCCTATTGAAGCATAAAACGATTTACCAGAGTCAGTAGATAGTTCATGCCTCATCATATAAATAGAAAGTAAAGGACTAAGATGTGAAGACAAGACTTTATACGACTTTTCATAATCATTCTGCAACTTACTTGTCTTACCTACCTTAGGATTGACCCGAAACCTGTCTATGGCGACATTTACTGTCATTTTGGCGGAATTGACACTAATTTGGTCGAAATTACTAGCTCTTTATAGGGGAGTAATTTTGGCAACATCTATTGAATACGCCTCAAAAACATCTTGTGTTTCAGGACCTTTCTCACCTCTGTCAACAATGATGATTTCATCATCTATTAGTTCTTCTTCGGTTTCATACCGTGCAGGCATATCATCATCTTCTTCCTCCTCCAATGTTGTTATAATTCGTTCATGGGGACAATTATTTTGAACATGTCCTTGTTCATTACGATGAAAACATGCAGGAGTGTTAGAAGAAACTATATCTGACAAAGTAGAAATTGATTTACTTATATCTTGGCTAAGAGACTGATTGATTGAGATCATTATTTATCAATGGGTTCAAATGGTGGATTTGAGTAGGTTTTAGTCGATTTAACGTTTCCTCGGACACCCATGTTCGAGTAGCTACCACCCCTGGTCGAATTTGGACGTCCGAAATCAGAGACTTGCCTTTGACTATCATATCCAAAATTAGAGCTTTATCTGGGCCTTAATCTCGATTCAACCAACCTAGCCTTGAACAATAAATCTCGCATGGAAAATAATGCAGGAGCTTAACCAGAACTTGTAGATTTTCTCTTAAACCTTCAATAAACCGATTCTTTATATATGCATCATCTTCTCTCATGCCAACTCTTCTCATAGCTGATTCAAGATCTTGCCAGTATTCATCTACACTGCAGTTGCCTTGCTTCATAGTGCTGAGATACGAATGTTGCTCCATTAAATAAGTTCGTGGAATATGATGTAATCGAAGCTTGGTCCTCAATCTCTCCCAGGTGGAGATAGGTTTCTTTCCGGAAAGATCTTGAATAAGATGTTTTGATGTGCTTTAAATGCATTAATGGATCAACTTTATGATGAAAAATTGAATGAGTCACCATCGACATCTTGGATTCATTATTCAAGATTGTCGGCGAACTGAAAACATCATGAAGAACACTATACTTATTTTTTGAATAAAGTGTAATCAAGAATCAAAGAACAATTCAAGATCACGGAATCAAAGAATGATAAAGAAAACAAATAGGATTATGAGCATGCAATAATTTTCAGAAAAGTTGATGAAAATATCACAAGCACATAAACTGTTTAGCTATCTAAAAACTACGAAACTGACCGGGAGGTGAAGGCGGATAATACTTGTTAATGCTCAGACCCTTCGACGTCATCTTGGCTCGATTGATGAAGGTGAAGGCAGATAGTGATATCGAAGTATTCTAACTCTCAGACCCTTTCACGTCCTTCGACTCTAGATTCAATCCTCCTGGTAAGATCAAACAAACACAGTTAAAATACGACACGAAAGAGTTTATAAATTTTTTAAAAATCGAAAATAAATGCTACAAAAACTCGAAACCCCCTTTTTTGTTTTTTTCCGGCCTCAGTAGATCTTTCGCTTTGCTCTGATACCAACTGATATGAATCCCCTTGCGAAGAATCTAGATTGCGGAATTAAGATCTTTGACAAAATAAGGGAACTCTCAAACCCTTCAATACCTCACGAAATTCAAGGTCTGGCCCTTGGGGTAGACTCAATTTCGACTCGCTCTCTAACTAGCCCTCAGGATTAGATTACAAGGTTTATTGATACTTAACTAGCCATCGGGGTTAAGCAACAATGGAATAGCTCGCAAGCAAAGAGTATGAACTCAAAAGGTTGTATATTTGATTGATAAAAGTCATGTTAAATTCGTCCATAAGGTCTCCCTATTTATAGGGTTACAATCTCACCCAAAACCCTAATCACAATTGGAAACTGAATTGACTTATGGCAGCTTTAAGAAACTAAAACTATATCTAACTGAAATACCTAAAATAAATGGTAATCTAAGGTAATCTGGTCGAATTCTTCAAGAAGTAGCCTTGAAGAATATTGTCTTATCTAATCTTACCAAATCTAATTCTAATCAGAATAAAACTGAATATACTAAACTCTAATGGACTGTATCTTTAAAATTTAGCTCTTTAAAGCCCACATGGCTGAGCTATCAGTCCAATAAACCCAAAAATAAAATAATTTTACAATATTTTACATTGATCACACTACCTCATTAAAAATCCAGTGAGAAAAAAGAGTATAGTGTTCTTCATGATGTTTTCAGTTCGCCGACAATCTTAAATAATGAATCCAAGATGTCGATGGTGACTCCTTCATTCTTCATCATAAATTTTATCCATCAAAGCATTTAAAGAACATTAAAGCATTTGATATTCGTATCACTGCCTGTCTATTGTACTGAAGCTATACTGTGGCAGCTTTTTCATTCCGATTATTCCAAAAAATTAGAAAACCCACTAGCCCTGTATGCATCTAGGTCTATAGGTCTCTCAAAGATCACCTTCCTCTTTGCAAACACTTCTCTCATTTCTTCACAGTTTACATGACAGTGCTTCACTTACAGGCAGAGGTGGCACCAATTTCTTCTTGGGAGTTGTCTGAGTTTTCTTGGCCTTTTTGGTTGGTGGGGAATCCTCAGTAGCAGCCACCTTTCTCTTACCCCTGGTAGTTTTTAAGAACTCATCTAATACCTCATCACTGGAGTAGTTCAACTCAGGTTGCTTCTGTGTTGGAATATACTCAGTATCTCCAGCCCCTTCTTCTTCAGCAGTCTGTGTTCCAACATACTGGTCTTTATCTGGTTCACCTTGTCTTGAAATAGGTCCTCCAGTTTGGTCTCCATCCACATCAACATTAGCATCACCAGTTACCTCAAACCGGTCTTCACCTCCCATGTCTTCATCATAAATCTCCATTTCCTCAATATTTTCAGAATCTGCATTCTGTGTTGGAACATAGCCAACCTTGTCTTCTTCTTCACTGTCAGAAACTTCTATTACTACTGGTTTTCTCAGTTCCTATATTCTCTGAGCAGCCTTAGAATCAAAGAATCCTATCGGTATCCTATCCGTAGACTCAACCACTTTCAGTCATGTTGCCTCATCATCATTTATCTCTTTAATTCTAACACAACTCGGGCAAGGAATAGATGAATAAACATGAAGCCTATCCTTCCCTCTGTAAACTTCATATCTCTCCCTTATAAATTTAACTTTATAATTTTGAATATCTCATAGGTTACCAATATCACCAGATACTAATTCCTTGACATTCACATTCAAGAACTCTCCCTCTATACTCTTAAGTTTATGCAAATCCACTGTACTTCTATTTGCTTCAAGTCATTCAAAAATCTCATCTACAGCATTAAATTCCATTCCAAGAATTTTGAGAGTAGGAGGATTAGGACCTGTTACCTTCTGATAGGGACCCTTCCCTTTGCCTCTGGAATGTTCATTCTGTCCGTCACCACCAGCCTCTATATTCTCTTCCCTTTGCCCGACACTATCATTCTCCGGAGATTGAGGAGTTTCTTGAGTTTCTTCTTCGACCGTGGGAGAATTGGGGTTTGAAGACATCTTTCGGTAAATATTTGTTGTGTAGGAGAAAATCTTGAAGGAGTTTGGCAACAAGAATCCGAAAGAAACCAAGAGGAGTGGGAGAGTGGCCGAAAAGAGAGGGATTTGGAGAGATTTAGACAACTTTGAAACCAACACACAACTCTTCACTTCACTTCCTCGTTTTCCGCAAAAACTTTTTCTTTTTCAAGATCAGCAATGACGCTTCTTTTCTCTCTTGTCAACTCAAGACAAACCAACTTCCAACATACCATAACTATGCAACTTCTATTTTTGTAGAAAATTTTCTTCTTTCTATTTTTTTGCTTTTCTGATTTTCTGAACAAAAATAAAAAAAATTACAGCTAACTAAAGGCAAGAATTACCTCAAATTTGACAAACACCTAAGTGTTGTCTGAGACTTTCAAAAGTGGTGGTGTCCAATGGCTTTGTAAAGATATCAGCAATTTCTCAAATGTTGGAACATACACTACCACAACTTCCTTTCTTTCAAAAACATCTCTAATAAAATGATGCCTTATATCAATATGCTTAGTTCGAGAGTGCTAGACTGGATTTTTTGAAATATCAATAGCACTTGTGTTGTCACATAAAATCTTCAAAGGGTCTTGATGAATTCCATAGTCGTTCATCATTTGCTTCATCCATAACAATTGTGCACAACAACTTCCAGCAGTAAGATATTTAGCTTCCGCAGTAGACAAGAGATCGAATTATGTTTCTTACTATACCAAGAAACTAGATTTGTGCCAATAAAGAAACATCCACCTATAGTGCTCTTTCGATCATCAACATTACCATCCCAATCAGAATCACTGTACCCAATTAAATCAGAATCTTGATTCTTAGAATACCATACACCATACTCATAAGTCCCACTTACATATCGAATAACTCTTTTGACTGCAGTGAGATGAGACTCCTTTGGATCATCTTGAAATCTTGCACATATCCCTACGCTGAGACATATATCTGGTCTACTTGCTGTTAAATACAATAGACTCCTAATCATTCCCCTGTATAACTTTTGATCAACTGTGACTCCTTTCTCATCCTTGACCAGTTTGTCAGAAACCCCCATAGGTGTTCGAACAACTTGGGCATTGCTTAAACCAAATCTCTTTACTAGATTCAGTGCATACTTACTCTGATATATGAAAAGGTCATGTTTTCCTTGCTTAACTTGCAGTCCTAGAAGTATGTGAGCTCTCCAACCATGCTCATTTCAAATTCAGCTTGCATAACCGTGACAAAATCATGTACCATATATGGTGAAGTAGAGCCGATACTATATCATCAACATAGATTTAAGCAATCAGAATTATTTATGCCTTTTCAAGCACAAATAAAGTGCGATCTACTCCCTCTCGGCGATAATCTTTCTTAAGAAGAAAGTTAGTAAGTTGTGCATACCATGCCCTGGATGCTTGCTTTAAGCCATCTAAAGCCTTCTTGAGGCGATACACATGATTAGGGTAATGAGGATCCTCAAATCCTTTAGGTTGTTCCACATAAACTTTCATTTACCACACCATTTAGAAACGCACTCTTGACATCCATTTGATACAGAGTTAAGTTCATAGAGCAGGCAATAGCAAGTAAAATTCGAATTGACTCTAACCTGGTAACTAGTGTGAATGTATCATCAAAGTCAACACCCTCAACTTGTGTATATCCTTGAGCTACCAGTCTGGCTTTGTTTTGAGTAATAAGTCTGTCAGCATCAGATTTATTCTTGAAAATCCACTTTGTGCCGATGACATTTACACCTTTAGGATGATGAGTGAGATACCATACATCATTTCTTGCAAACTGACCTAGTTCTTCTTGCATTGCAGCAATCCAGTATTCATCCAGTAATGCCTCCTTGTAATTCTTTAGTTCAATGAGAGAGGTGAGGCATTGTAATCCTGCCAACTTCCTGTAATCCACCCAAGGAACTGATCGAGTACTCCATGCCATTGATTCAGGTTAATCCTATGTTGGAACATAGGATACGGCAGTGGGGGATGATGTTCCAACATGCTCAATTTCAACTGGTTTAGCATCAGTGTGCTCAAATGTTCCAACATGCAACGGATCTGCCTTGTCAGGTTGACGAGGCTGTGTTGGAACATGAGTATTACCAGGTTCAACGTCTACGACATCTGACTTTTGTCCTTCTTCAGAATCATCCACAATAACATTTATAGACTCCATGAGTGTGTTTTTCCGATGGTTATAAACACGATAAGCTCAGTTATTCACAGAATAACCAAAAAATATTCCAGTATCACTACGATAATCGGATTTCGCCAATTGCTCTTTGTCTCTGAGGATGTAGAAAAACACATGAAAGTATGAGACATTTGGTTTCCTACCCTTCCAAATCTCGTATGATGTTTTGCTGGTGAATGGACGCAAATATACTCGATTAATTGTATAGCAAGCTGTGTTAATAGCTTTTTCCCACCATTTTTTGTGAATTTATTTCTCGGCCAACATAACTCGAGCCATCTCCTGCAAGGTTCTATTTTTCCATTCTACAACACCATTCTGCTTAGGAGTGATTGGTGCAGAAAACTTGTGTTGAATCCCAAGCTTATCATAGAAGTCACTGAATTAATAATTTTCAAATTCTCTACCATGATCACTACGAATTCGAATAATCTTCCCAATTGGAATTTCTTTTTCAGTATTTAACTTTATCACCAGACTTCTAAATACTTCCATCGTATCTTATTTTTCTTTTAGAAAAGCTACCAATGTAAATCTGGAAAAATCATCAACATATACAAAGATATACTTCTTTCCACCTATACTAGGTGTATTGGCCGGACCCATCAAATCCATATGCAATAATTCCATATTTCTTAAGGTGTTTATATATTGAACTGAAGAGTGGGGAGATCAAATTATTTTACCTTGTTGACATGGTCCGTACACAATTCCGCCCTTGCTTGTTAAGGTAGGCATACCTCGTACAGCCTTTGCATTTGCAATTTTCACCAAGTTTTCATGTTTCAAGATCATACACCGTACTTATTCCACCAATAGCAATTATCTGATGATCGTATGCATGAAAGAACCTTGGGATCTCCGTGTTTCACTATGCACCTGTCTTTATGAAATTCCACAGTCATATTGTCATCACACAATTGGCTTATGCTCAGCAGATTGGCCTTCAAGTCTTCAACAAACAGCACACTAGTGAATACTGAAAATCCTTCAATTTGTAGTTTACCTTTTCCAACCACTCTACTCTTCTTTCCATCACCAAACGTAACATAACCGCGATCGTATGGTGTGATTTTTTTGTGAGGAATTCTTGAGAGCCATTAATGTGGTGAGAGAAGCCGCTGTCAAAGTACCACAAATCTCTGGAATATGATATAAGCGAAGTAGGTGCAACAAGACATGTACCAGAACGTTTGACAACCCATATCTTTCTGACCATTTTTGTTTTCTGGACTTCGCCTATGTTGGAACATACCAAGAGTTGACGTCTTGTCATTAGGTCTCTGATTAGTTTCTGGCATTATTCCTCTGAGTGACCTTGATATGCACAGTAGCTGCAGGCGAGAGGTTTCCTTTGATGAGGCTTGCCGAACTTTCTCTTTACCTCTCGAATCTTTGTCTTGAGAGTTACTGGACTCTTAAGTATATCTTGTGTCCCAGGCTTGAGTGTGACTGTATTTTTGAGTGGGTTGTAATACCCAATTCCGTGTTGATCTCCAAAGTTCTTTCCCATGTCCAGAATATTGTCAAGTTTTTCTTTTCCAAAGTTCAGCTTAGAAATTACTGCTTTAGAATTCTCATTTCTCTTTGTTGCTGACATTATCTTTTCATTCAAATCTTCATTCTCCTTTTTAAGTACAGCAACTTCCACAAGCAATTCTTTTTCTATTTCCGTCAACTGCATTTTTTCTTCTTTCAGTTCTTTGTTTGTGTCAACTATTTGGAGCCACATAGCATGTATCTTTTCATGAGTGTTGTAGATATCTTCTTCACTTACAGCGAGTCCATCATCTTCATCACTGGATACTTCACAAGAGTCTATGTTGGAACACAAGGCTTCATTTCTGTCTGATGTGTTGGAACATCCATCATCTGATGCATTATGAATTTTTGCTCCAAACGTCACATAGTTACTTGTGAGTTCCTCTTCATTTTTGTCATCCTCTCCATCTTCACTCTATGAGGTGACATATTATTTTCCTTTCTTTTTCCGGGTATTTGCACATTCAACCTGAATATGACCATATCCTTCACATTCTCTGCATTGAATTCGTTCAGGCTGTTTTGGTTCACCACTTTGATTTCTAGAGAACTGCTGATTTCCTTGTTCAAATCTCATCCCACGATTGCCTCCAAATTCGTGTGGCCTCGGTCTATTTCCACCATACCTTTCCTGAGATTTCTTGTTTACTACTTTCTTTAGCATTCTTGAGAATTTTTTCATGATAAGTGAAAGTTTGTCAAGCTCATCATCACTGTCGGATTTGTGATTATCCTTTGATGAGGATGTTTTGAATGCCAACTCCTTTTGAACCCTTTTTGTAGCATGTTGGAATGTCATTTCATACGTCTGTAATGATCCCATTAATTCATCTAGACTCATGGTAGCTACATCTCTTGCTTCTTCTATTGTTGTGACCTTCATTGCAAACCTTTTGGGAAGTGATCTCAAGGCCTTTTTCACCAATTTAGCCTCTCTGTAGACTTTTACAAGTTGATACGTCATACTGGAGATGTCCCTTAGTTTTTCGTTGAATATAGAAATAGTATCATCTTCCTCCATCTTGAGTTCCTCAAACTTAGTAGCCAACATCTATAGTTTAGATTCTCGAACTCGACTAGTTCCTTCATGAACAGTTTGAAGAATATCCCATGCTTTCTTAGCTTGATGACATGTAGAGATGAGTTTGAACTGGTTTTCTTCAACCGCGGTGAAGATAGCGTTTAGTGCCTTTGAATTCACCAGAGGCACCTTGAGGTCATCAGGAGTCCAAGTAGACTTGTCTTTGAGTTTCTGCTCCCTTTAACTTGACTCTCCTTCTTTCGCCTTAGAGCTTGTATCAGCATCTTCAGTAGGTTGATTCCACTCATTTTCAACATAGTACCACGCAAGTTCATCCAGTGAGTTGATGAAAACTCGCATGCGTGCCTTCCAATAATTGTAGTTGTTACCTTCCAACAGAGGTGGTCGAGACACCGAAGCTCCTTCTTTTGTTGCCATGGTAAAACTGGATCACACTTTCCTTGCCACAACCGAGAGAAAAATAAGTGACCAAGCTCTGATACCAAATGAAATTTGATTTTACCGAATTTTCTTAATTATTACTAGTATGTTCCAACATAACCTATCTAACCAAGTATGCAATAAAGTAAAGCATTAAAGACATAACACTTGGTTACACAGCTCGGTGAAATCCACCTACATCTGTGGGGCCTGACCCAGTTCAGAATGAATCAACTAATCAGAAAGATACAGTACAAAGTACACCGTACAAAATACTTATCTTTACTAATCAAACGTGTGAATTCTGCTAGCTCCCCTAGCTACCGACGCGCCTTGATCAGACTCCCTCTGACCTCGAAATTCGTCGACGCTGGATCTCCTCCTCCCAAGGAATTAAGGCATACGATTTTGAACTTTGAACGGTAAGTCACGTATGTTGGAACATAGAATTCTGGCTCTTTGCGATTCTCTCGAAAGAATGAAAATCTGTGTGCAGATTTTCTCTGTTTAATTCATGTTTTGAATGCAGCCGTGGTGTCCCCTTTTAAAGCCATGAGCAGATCAGAACTCTCCATAATTATCTCCATAATATTCCTATTCCTTATCTGCTTCTTGAAGTATATCCAAATCTCATAAATAAAGGGATTTTCCTTATCACAATATCTCCCATATATTCGATAATCTCAATACCGTATTTGTAGGGATTTTCCATAAACCAACTATGCTTCTTCCAATCACCTATCATATAGCAGAATATTCTGATTTTCATAAATCACAAATACCATAATATTCTGTCCTTTCTGTGTAAGATCTGAGTGGCGTATTTATGCTAGTCCGCATGTTCCAACATGGAAAGATTTTTGTTTCCAAATATGTTCACAAAATTGCCAATTAAAATATTTAACGAATATCACTTGACTTTACAGTACCTACAATCACTTTTCATAACTTCATTTACATTTGAGATGCTTGTTGAACATGACTTAAATGTTAAAAAAGTGCAAATGTAAATTTGTTCAACCCACAATTAAAGTTGGAAGAATCCAACAATAAGAATTTGGTAATCTATCTCTAATAATATGAAAATTGAAAAACAAAATAAGAAATAGATGATGATGGTGTTAATAAAACATGATAATGTTATGTGTTTCAACATATGTCAATTATGTTTTATTTAAAAATATATGATACATTATTATGTATAATAATAAATTAACTAATATTTTAATAATTGTTATTCTATATATAATAACAAAATTTACAATGTTGCCATATACCAATGCATTATCCAATAATAAAATAAATCACGATAAGAAATGTATTGAATCGAAATAAGTTTAATTAAATTAAATTGAATTATGCTTTAATAAATATAAATAAAATTAACATAAATTTTGAGAAGTTGATTTTATTATAAGTTTCTATCCAAAAAAATATATAAGCCTTTATTTCATTTCAATTGAATTTATTTCGATTCAAATCAAATTTAGTTTGGAGAGTAATTTTTAAATATTGTTAATAACATCTAGCGATGACAGTGAGACGTATTTTGGTGGAGATCTACCATGCATCCACTTTAATGGGGTGATATGTAGGTAGTTTTAATGGAAGGTGGAACAGGTATGGATATGAAAATGATACCCGCAATGGATAGTGGGTTGGACATGTATATTAGTTCATACCCGCTCCATTCCCACCCCTCCCATCAAACCCGCTATGTACACACTAATTTTACACATAATGAATTATTATTTATCCATAATGCACATATATTACCTATAACATTATCATGTAAATGATTATTAAAAAAATTAATATTAAAGCAAAATTTTAGGTATTTTTAAAGAGATGGATGAGGTGAGTAAAATGAATTTGAAAAAAGTATTGAGACCCAAGTGGGTGATGGGATGGAAGTGCATTTTAGATTACACAGACAGGTTGAAGATGAATTTCAATGTCGTACTCGTCATGATGTCATGAGTGATGGGACAAAGATGAATATGAAATTATAAGTAGGCATTAATATGAAGGGACTAACCCTCCTTATTGTTATCCCTAATAACATCATTCCCCTCCGTTAATTATAATGTAGTAGGAGTTCTTTCTTTTTGTGGGGTGGAAAAATCTGTAATGGATGCAAATATGGTGAATGTTAAACCCGGTAACATTGGGGAATGCATCCTCTAATTTATTTTCCTTTTTAATTTTTTTAAAAGTTTTATGTACTAAAATAAAAGAAAACAAAATAAAAAGGAATGAAGATGGGCAAAATTTTAGATGGAATTTTGATATGACGTAAATACAATTTGGTGAAATTTAGATAGGTAAAATTTTAAATGGAATTTTGATATGACGTAAATGCAATTGGTTTGACAGTAACACTCTGTAGACTATTGGTCACCCTTGTTAATTAATTAAATCAAACTTGTACATGATGTCACAATTATTAGTTTTATAATATTGGACCGTATATATAATTAAAATAATACTTAACTATTTTATTATTTAAATTATATTAGGTAGAATTCGAGTTATTAAGAGATCGAATCCATTTTTACTACATATATTAAGTTTATAATCATATATTATTTTTTATAAAAAAATTCTAGAATAATGTATTATTACTATGCAATTCGAGTTTATGTTTAAAATTATAATTTACTTTATTTAACTCTATCTTCAATATTTCTATAACCCACAATATAATATATTTATTTTATCTGACATCCATCAACCTATCAATTTCTTAAGCTAAATAATTTTTATTAAGCTATGTCAAATTCTATATTTAACTTAAAATTGTCTTGAATGATACCTTTACATCGGTTAGTTTATGGAATTCTAGATAATTTTTATTTTTCAGATGAAAAATGTCATTACGTAACTTGTTTATTTATTGAAATTGATTGTATGTTTATAAAATAAAATAGATATGGGGTGTATTGTTTGGCTCATCCCATGCCAATAGAAAAAGAAAGGAGTACAGTTGGACCTAATCTATCAAGAGCTAGCTAGTAGGGAATTATGGTTCCCATCAAAAGTAGAAAAGATATATCACAGCTAGATGCAAATATATCTGTTGTGTAGAGAATAAAAATGACTAATTTATTATTGGTGCATATATATACAATATTAGAATTGTATTTTAGTATAATATTTGATCTCAACATATATTATATTCATACAATTAATCATATTTTAAATTCATCTAATTATTTGACAAGAGTAATGATGGTGGATAAAATATTAAAGGCAAAGTCTTGGGAAATATCATTTTTCCATAGGCTTAGGAAAAAATCGTCTTTCCATACGGGATTTAATTAAAATAATAAAAGGTAAAAGGTCTTATTTGCAATATTAAACTTTTATTATGCTACGTATAGTAGTTATAAAGTTTATAACCCGATTCATGCAACCCAAAAATTTTATCTTCATTTCTTCTAATTTGCACTTTAAACATTGGTTTTTCAATGACTTATGGAAAGACCGTCTTTCAAAAGACGGACTCAAAATTAAATTGGTTCAATAAAATATCTTTCATAAACTCGGGTATAACACTAAGACAAAGTCTTGGGAAATACTGTCTTTCCATAGGTTTATGGAAAGATGATATTTAATTAAAATAATAAAAGGTAAAAAGTTTTAGTTACAATATTAAAAATTCATTATCCAACGTGTAGTTGTTATAAAGTTTATGACCCGATTATGGAACCCAAAAATTTTATCTTTATTTCTTTAAATTTGCATTTTAAACCTTGGTCTTTCCATGACTTTTGGAAAGACCATCTTTCAAGAGACGGACTCTAACACTAATCGACATTAACTTATTTTGAATTCATGTTTAAAATAAATTTGACTCTATTTTAGAAATCAAATTTTTTATTTTAATTATTAACTAATTGAAATTTAGTCTTACCACTTTTTCTAGTTCTTACTAGTGTGTTCCAACATGCCTAGTTTAACCAAGTGTAAATAACGTGAAACTTAAAAGACACACAACTTGGTTACGCAGTTCGGTGTAAACCACCTACATCTGCGGAGCCTGGCCCAGTTCAGAATGAATCCACTAATTAGAAAGATAATGTACAGAGTACAATTTACAAAATACTCATCTTTACTAACTATGACGTGTGGACTCTGCTAGCTCCCCTAGCTACCGATCCGCCTTGATCAGACTCCCTCTGACCTCGAACTCCGTCGACGCAGGATCTCCTCCTCCCGAGGAATTAAGGTATACGATTCTGAACTTAGTGCGGCAGGACAGTGTTGGAACACAGTTTATTGGCTCTTGCAAATTTCGTAAGATCTCAAAATCTGGGTGCAGATTTTGCTCTGTTAAATCCGTGAGTATGCAGCCGTGTTTGTCCCCAATTTATATCCACGAATCAGACTTGAATACTCCTTGATTATCTCCACAATATTCCTATTCCAAATCTGATTCTTGAAGCATATCCAAATCCCATAAATAAAGGGATTTACCTTATATCATTCTATCCCATATATTCGAATAAATCTTCTCCATATAAGTAGGGATTTTTCATAAACCAATTATGCTTCACATGCCTGATATATAGCCAAATATACGATTACCATAAATTCTAAAACACTTCAATATTTCGGCTTGAATTCCGTTAAATCCTTTGGCGTAACTGCTGCTCCAGCACCATGTTCCAACATGGTCTGTATATCAGTTCAAAAATAATTCACACAAAATTGCCAATAAAATAATTCCTTGACTTTACACTAATTATTAAATAGATAATGAGTTAAGAAATTTTCTAATTATGTCTCGATTATATTTTTTTTAAGACAAGTTCATTTAAATTGATATTAATTTTTATTTTTTCCAGTTATAATAGAAAACAACAAATCATTTTAGAATGTGATATTTTATAATTTATAATATATGCAATATTATTATTTATATATTGTTGAATATAAACGAGTATATTTAGTATACTTAACATATTGGTTTGTATTATTATTAATTTTAATATTAAGCAAGTAAATGACACCATTCTTTTTTTTTATTCATTTATTATTTACTGAGAATGCATTCAGAGAATGCATTCTCTACTTTTTTTTTTGCCCAATCACAATAAAAACAACTGTGTGAATTAGAATAAAAAACAAAAATGATAAGGACACATTTGCTAAATGCGTCCTCTATTTTTCAAAAATTTTAAAAAAAGTACAGAGGACGCATTCAGCGAATACTGTAGCACCAGATACAGAAATTAGCGAATGCATTCTCACTATTTGCATCAACACCCGATTACTGTAGTGTCACATATAGAAATTTCTCAATGGAGTAGTGGTAACATGGGTTAGAAAAATAAGGCCCTGTCCAGTTCAACTTATTTCACCTCCAATCAGGTCACCTCAGCTCTTCTCAACCATTCTCAACTCAACTCAGCTCCAATCAACTCAACTCAGCTCACCTCTTCTCAGATCTTCTCAACTCTTGTTAGTTCTTCTCAACCTTTCTCAGCTTAATCATTAATCATTAATTTGATTAATATATTATTATGTAATATAATTAAATAACTGAATTGAATGTATTTAACATATTTACAATTAACATGTTATATTATTAATTATTAACAAATTATTAAATATCGTGAAATTTTAAAATCTTAATTTTAACATTATTTAACTAAGTTTCACTTGGGTGTTTAAATTTTAATTATGAATTTTACTAGGATTGAATACGATAAAATCTACCATGTAAATAATGAGAGAAAAAAGAGAGTTAATTATCACTTTTAGATAAGAGTCCGTCTCTTGAAGGGCGTCTTTCCATAAGTTATGGAAAGACCAATGTTTAAAGTGCAAATAAGAAGAAATGAAGATAAAAATTTTAGCTTGCATAAATCGAGTTTTAAGCTTTATAACTACTACATGTTGCATAATAAATTTGTAATATTGCAACTAAGATCTTTTACCTTTTATTATTCTAATTAAACATTGTCTTTCCATAAGTCTATGGAAAGACGGTATTTCCCAATACTTTGCCTTATTTTATTTGTAAAATGTTTGCAATTATAAAAATTATATTTCATTTCACTTCAAACTCGGTAACTTCAGAGTTCGAATTTTATAATTACATCATAAAATTTATATTATATATTAAAATTTTAAATATATTATTTAATTCACATGCACTATTTTTTATATCATAATTTATTATTAATTATTAATATGTAATATAATTTTACCATTATCTTCTTTTAATTATTTTTTATTCAGTTAAGTTTTATTCAAATTGGTTCAGATTGATTCAGTTTGATTCAATTTGATTTAGTTTGGTTCAGTTTAATTCATTCCCGTTCTATTAGACTCGGTCCAGTTTAGTTTAGTGTCATTCATTTCACTTCAGTTTTATCCAGTTGGGTTCATTTTTATTCAATTTAGTTCAATTTGATTCAATTCAGTTTAGTTTGATTCAGTTCCGTTCAATTGTTTCTGTTCAGTTTAGTTTGATTCAATCAATTTGATTTATTTCATTTTAGTTTGGCTCAATTAAGTTCAATTAGATTCGATTCATTTCATTTTGATTTAGTTTAGTTCATTTTGGTTCATTTTAGTTCTTCGACAATTAATTCAGTTTAGTTCATCTACAATTAATTCAGTTTAAGTCAGATGCAATCAGTTCAGCTCTGCTCCAATTAGCTCAACTTAGCTCCAATTAGCTCAACTTAGCTCCAATTAACTCTTCTCAACTCTTTTCAACTCAGCTCGTCTCAGCTCCAATCAATTTAGATCAACTGTTCTGAACTCTAATAAATTCAGGTCAACTCAATTTTTTTTTCCCAGGTGGACTGGACAGGGCCTAACTTGAAAGACGGAGTTTATGTTTCTTGACCAAAGTATATACTACCAGAAAATGGAACATTGACTTTTATTTTGATTGGTGCTGGTGACTATTGGCCTCGAAGACCATGGGAAATTTGATATGGTTGGGTACGTTATAAATGAATAGGTCGCCAAGATTTTCAAAACGCATTTGTCATATGTGCCAAAACACCCCAATTAAATGCTTTCCTAAACTACAACTAACAGATCAACGTTCTTCTTTTCTAAAACCTTTCCAGAGACCCTTCAAAAGCAAAGAACAAAAATTTTACCCGGGAGACTCCATATCAATTTCGTACTTAGAATTTGAAACTTTTACTAAATGGTCTCCAGAATATTTTACTATATTTCCTTTATATATCATTTATTAGATGAGTCCGCCTCTTAAAAGACGGTCTTTCTGTAAGTCATAAAAAGATCAATATTTAAAGTACAAATTAGAAGAAATAAAGATAAAATTTACGGGTTGCATGAATTGGATTATAAACTTTATAACTACTACACATAGCAAAATAAATTTTTAATATTGCAACTAACATCTTAAACCATTTATTATTTTAATTAAATTTCATCTTTCCACACCCTTGTGAAAAGACTTTATTTCTTAAGACTTTGCCCAATCATATTACATACTTTATATGTCCCACGAAAATGACAAGTTTACTTTTTGTTACGTCAAATGAGCACGGTAATTGTATTTTGAGCTGCAATTGGAGCGACGTAATTTGGTGGATTCCTAACCTTTATTATAATTTTATTTAACTACTATGACATCACATTTTTTAATATTCTGTGGCCAATTTTATTTTAGTGAAAAAAAAGGATGATTATGTAAACAAGAGGAAATAGTTGGAAGGGGGCTGGGAGCGCAAAGTTTGCCAAAAGAATACTACTACTTCCATACCATGTTAAACTGCACACTTCATTTTATATTACTATATATATATTTTAAATTTTGATCATATATTTAAATAAATATATAAATAATAATAATATTATATAATATAGATTTATCGTAACAAGTAATTTTTAAAAAATAATTATTTATTTATTATTATTATTCGCAATTGAATATATTAATAATTAGACAAGATTTTTAATAAGCGTGAAAAACATTGCGTGCAATTTAGCATATTATGGAGGACTACTCGTAGTTGAAATAGTAAATAAACTGGAGCTCAGCTTCTTCTGACAAATAGCACACCCTTTGTCTGACTCTCTCCTTGTTATTGCCAATACCAAACACGCTTTCATCACAGACCTGCCCCGCCCTCCGCCCTCCGCCCTCCGCCCTCCGCCCTCCGCCCTCAGCCCTCAGCCCTCAACCCTCAATCTTCTTCTTCAACACAAAATTGCTCTAGATTTCTCACTCTCTCCAAACACAAACCTTGCTCGAAATGGCAGTTTCCAAAAGCACCAAGAAGAAGCAGAGCTACATTTCCGTCCCTTCCCAAATCATCAACTCCATTTCCTCCACTTCTCTAGAATCTCTCCTCCTCTCCCCCAAGAAGAAATCCCAGTCCTACGCTTTCGGTTTCTCGCACCGCCTCAGACACCCATGGAAGAACCCAAGATTCTGGCTTGTCTTTGTCTGCGCCTTTGGGCTCTTCGGAATGCTCAAGATTTTCTCCATCGTTGATCCCATCCTCGTGCCCTTCACGCCCAGGCCGTGCCCTGTGTTCGGACAAGGACAAGAACAAGAACAACAAACGGTCTTGGTGGGCTCCCATCTGGCTGCTGAGGAGACAGGGGAGTTCTGGAAGCAGCCTGATGGGCTGGGGTACAGGCCGTGTTTGGAGTTTACGAGGGAGTACAAGAGGGTCGGTGCTGATATCGTGCGCGACAGGACTAGGTATCTGATGGTGGTGGTCGCCGGTGGGATGAACCAGCAGAGGAACCAGATTGTTGACGCCGTCGTGATGGCCAGGATTCTCGGGGCTGCTCTTGTTGTTCCCATTCTCCAAGTTAATGTTATATGGGGTGATGAAAGGTTTGTGTTCTTGGAGTGCGCTTCAGTTCAGTTGTTATCACTTATCAGTACTTAATTGTAATGAATGTTTTGCTGGTGTTGTGCAGCGAGTTTTCGGATATATTCGATTTAGATCATTTCAAGAAAGTGCTGGAGAATGATGTGAGGATCGTGTCCTCGCTCCCGTCTACTCATGTTATGACTCGCCCCGTGGAGGAGAAGATGACTCGGCTTTATGCTTCGCCGGAATGGATACGATCGCGCTACCACAGACGGGTATGATCCTGATCCAGTCTTTTCGAATTGATTTTGCGTATGCGGAACATAGGAATTTAGACAGGCTGGAGATAGCTCATTTTGAGTAGCTTATTTTTTTGAGGTTTAGCTACAGCTGGTACAATGGATTGGGACTCATCTGAAAACCTTAAAGCAACATTATGTGTTAGGCTGATTACTTGTGTGTTGACCAGCCAACTTGGTTTGTTAGGTTTCTTGTAGGTTGGGAATATGCTTCTTCGAGGAATCTTATGAAATTGTTTTTTGTTTTTTGCAGTTTCGGAGGGAAGGCGTATTGCTTCTGAGAAGTTTGGATTCTAAACTGTCCAAGGATCTTCCTTCCGACCTTCAAAAGCTTCGTTGCAAGGTAAGTCGATCATTTTACATTTACTTCAAAAATCTCGAATATGCATGATGATAACATCTGATCAGTATATAAATCTTACTGTGATGGCTCAGTGAAATTTGACAGTCAGTGGAGCTATTCAGTTTGGTTCATCGGGGTGTTAAAAGTATCCACATTGAAAGTGGAGAGGCTAGATGTGTTACATATAAGTTTGGTGGGTTACCAATTGATTTTAGGATGGAACCCCACTGGGCTTATGTGTCGGGCCTTCTGCACGACCTTTTTCCCTATTTGGGCTCGTCTGATTTCTGCGGGGGGGGTTGAAGTATGACTTGTGTTTGTAATTGACTGTAGGTTGCGTTTCACGCTTTGAGGTTTGCTCCACCAATCTTGGCACTTGGCAACAAACTGACTGAGCGGATGAGAAGTAAGGGACCATACCTTGCTCTGCATTTACGGATGGAAAAGGATGTGTGGGTCAGGACCGGGTGCTTGCCCGGATTAAGTCAGGAGTATGATGAGATGATTAGCTATGAGAGGAAACAAAGGCCAGAACTGTTGACTTCAAGATCAAACATGACATACCATGAACGGAAGCTTGCCGGACTTTGCCCTATGAATGCTCTGGAGGTGGCAAGGTACTGATATCTTCACAGTTTATGATTTCCTAGGATGCATACTACATCTGTTCTGGCTACTAACAATGATTCTTATGGTTATCACTTATCAGGTTGCTTAAAGCTCTTGGAGCCCCACAAAGTGCTAGAATCTTCTGGGCTGGTGGGAATCCTTTGGGTGGCAAAGAAGCCTTGGTTCCACTGACCTCTGAATTTCCCCATTTTTACAACAAAGAAGATCTTGCTCTGCCTGGGGAGCTGGAGCCCTTTATAAAGAAAGCCTCTGTGATGGCTGCCATTGATTATATAGTTTCTGAGAACAGTGATGTGTTCATGCCCTCGCACGGAGGAAACATGGGCCACGCTATTCAGGTATTACAGAACCTCTTGTTCATGACTGCATAGGTCTAACATGGGGCAGTAGTAAACGTTTTGTAGTTTGATGGTGGGCTAATAGTTGCAAGTTATTGTGAACTGTCTCAGGGTCACAGGGCTTATGCAGGGCACAAGAAAACCATCACACCAAATAAGAGACAAATGTTTTCGCACTTCATGAACTCATCTCTACCTGAAGCAAAGTTCACTGAGATCATTTTTGGGCTGCACCGAGATTCCTTAGGGCAGCCGGAGTTGAGGAGTAGCAAATCAGGAAGAGATGTGACCAAGTACCCCATTCCCGAGTGTATGTGTAACAAAAGCCGGTCAACGTAGGAATCATACAAAGTGTATGTTGTTCTCTTGAGCTGAAGAGATAAAAAAGGTATGTGAAGGAGGAAACAGCTGATGAAAGAATGGCTCTACATTTCTACAAGTTTATTTGTCTGTTTCAATTGAACTTATCTATCAAGGCTGGATGGAACCAAGCCCAGTTAGAGGAGCTGCAAAGGGAAATCTGAAGAGTAACAAGCACCGGATGTATTATAAATTTCTTGAAGATGGTGCAGCTATATAGATTGGTAGGTTAGAAAATAAAATCATACTGTAATTTCTTTCCATTCACTTCATTCTTTATACCCCATCCCAGTACATGAAACGAGTGTAAATACATACTCTATATAGAAAGAAGATCAAATTCCTTGTTCTTTACTCATCTCTTAATCAGTTGTACTTGGAGCAGCAGCATCCTTGAACTGCTTTTATTCATTTCACTGCAAATTCACACAAGCATTCAGGTAAAGAATCGATGCAGCTCACGGAATCAACAGTTTCACGTGAAGCATATCTGCCATCTGATGCTAGAGCTAAATTGGGAAGAACCAGAACCAGAGCATGAAATGAAGAAGAACCTGAGAGCATCTGCTCTCAAATGGTGATTCCAACATTCAAATCAGTAAGATGGTCATAGCACAGATGTGCAGCTTAAATTTGTGCATACTGAGCAATGAACTTAGACCTATACAAATATTGCCTGGCGCTCTAGTGCATTCGTGTACATTTTTACAACTCCATAAATATGGAGACCACAGGTCCTCGGGCTACAAGATCACTGCATAAAGCAGCCGATAAATAACTTTTTTTTTGATAAAAAAAACTCTAGTGGAAAACTTTGTTTTGCAAATGCCAGCTGTGTTCCTAGATCTTTATAGAAAGGAAGCATGGTTACAAGATGATGGCCCCTGGTAAAATGGCCTTGCACCCTCAACTGAACTAATCTAGACTGTGCAACGCCTTTGCTGGAGGAGGGCTGTTTGTTGATGCTTGCTGACTTCTTCAGGATGTCAAGAGAGAAGAGAGAATGGCAATCAGCACTAAGTATTGACAAACGATTCTTACTAGCAGTTGTCATCGACTTGTTATTGTCCTAGAGGTTACTGCTCAGATGTTTTCGAGGCAATACTGGATTCTACCAAAACTAAGTCCTCTTCAGCAGAAGCTTTCCATAGTGGTGAAAGGGCAACAACCTTGCCTATTATGAAAAGTGTTGGCGATACCAGCTGGTGCAAAGAGATTTTATCCGCAAGATCTTTTATCTCTGCAAATACCTGGATGAACAAAACAAGACTTTCAAACCCAGAAAGAGGAGAATATCTGTATAGAAAACTTCTAGCACAGCTACCATAAGTCTTCATATGACTGTAACCTAGGATCTTAAATAATAGTTTAATTGAGATTTAGAGAGAAGGATTCAAATGCATCAATGTTCAGAAAGCTGGAGGACAACAGAAAAATCAAGGATGATCAGTCAAGATATATTAGCCATTTGCTGCGAACTTTGGGGCCGTTTTCAGCTTAAAAAGATGAAATTTAATCAAAATCTCAATGCTCTCAAGGTTCAGATCATTTCGGGTTCAAATATGTGGCTGCTAGAAATATTTAGTCGAAAACATGAATATTTCAGGTATCTTTATTAAGGAATGCAGATTAAATAAAACCAAGTTCTATGTATTCCAAAATGCAGTCCAATTTTAACATTCATTCAATAATATCATCATAAACATGATCCACTGCTGCTCAGAAATAAAAGACCAATGTGCACATGAACAACTAAGCCACACTGGAAATCATAACCAGTTGCAAAAGTATTTACTCATATTTTCTGGATGGAGAGAGTAGTTCTTAAAATTCACTAAATGTGATCTGCAATGAATTTGTGTTTATCAGAAAGATATTGGTTCATCATATCAGACCTATTTTGCTCATTGTCTAACCAATGCACATGAAATTCCATTTCTATTTCGTGCATGCCATCATATGATAGCAGCATTGGTAAATATCACTGAAATAGTAGAACCTCAACAAACATGGTCGTCCAAATAAAAGATGAGGCACATACCGTACGCTGTTGAGGTGTAGTCCCCCGCTCAACTGCAACAGCTGGTGTCTCGGATGGCAAACCAAGAGAAATCAATTTTGAAGCAAGTGATGGGATTGTAGACAAACCCATGTAAACGACTAACGTCGAATCAGAATCAGCTGCATTCTCTGCCACAAATAGAGGATCTGTTCCTCCGTTTCTCGAATGGCCTGTAAGAAATCTAACACTATTTGCGACACCTCGGTGAGTCAATGGGATCCCCAACTCAGCAGATATTCCAGAAGCAGATGTTATACCTGCAAGAAAATGACCAAAACTACTTATCCCAATGGCCCTTTTCACTTCAATCTGTAAATAGTTTACTTAATCATAGAAGAGAATGATATCATGGAGAGAACATTGCAGTATCCAAACCAGAAAAACTATACAATGTACTGCACTAGAAAGCATGATTTGCAGATACCATGCTATAGACAGGCAATAACTAAGCTTCCATAAGCACCAGGACATACTGTTTTCAATGAAGTAGAAACTCTAACATGAAATATCCTCCAAAGTTTGAATAAAAGAGATTTGCATGGAAAGAAGAAAGTCATTCATCTTTAAGATACCTGGGATTATATTCACAGAAATTCCTTGTCTCTGTAGAAAGTCCATCTCCTCTCCACCCCTACCAAACACCTGCTTATGCAAGAAAATTCACATGAACCATTCATGGAGAAAAACAGCAACTATTTATGACAGCAGACAAGCCCTTTCATCTACACAAACACATTAGCACAAAATAATCTCTACGTAATTCAAAGGTTCATACAGACAAGATTACAAAAAAAAAGTGATATCTTACCAAGGGATCACCACCTTTCAGCCGCACAACAGTGGCACCAGCTTCAGCAAAACTTAGAAGTAATTCATGAATTTCCTCCTGTAAAAATCAATAGTCATGAACATTTCCTTCTAGACCAAAACACATAATGCACTGGCAACATCCTTGCTCATAATAAGCAGATAACATAAAAATGCCAAAGTGAGAAAGGATCCTGTCAATTAAACCAAACAACAGTCAAAAGTCCCAAAGAAGAAAAGAAAAGGCAAGTTCAAGAGCTAGAAACATGGCACGCGCAAAGCTACATCCAAATCAAAAGGGTAAATGGCACAATGCCACACATTAAGCTGCATCTTCCTCGAAACATGCATGCGAAATCCCAAACTCCAATTATCAAAATGCTATCCGGAACACAAGTACAAACTTAAGCCAAAATGATCAAATTCATGACAGTGTGCAATCTACCTCAACAATTGCACATTTTAAGGTAAACTGAAAGCTCAAGCATACAAACCTGAGTTCTGCTGTGGTACCCAGCAGTCTTGCCAACATAGAGAAGCCTTGCATCAGGGCCCACGAAACTCAAAACATCATTCGAAACCAGTCTATCATACAACAAAAGATCAGCACTTTGAATCACTCTCAATGCCTTGAGCGTCAGCAACTCAGGGTCCCCGGGTCCAGTCCCAACCAAGAACACATTCCCGGGCCCTCTTTTCCCGGGCCCACCTTCTCCGCCCTCCCTCTTCTCCTTCAAAACCTGAAGCAATTTCTTCAGCTCCGGGAGCTGCAGAGCTATGTCATAGTCCCTAATGGCGGTGGAATCACCCGGTACGGGGCAAAACAGGGATTTCTCCAAGTGGGCACTGTATAGCCAATCGTCCCTCTGGTACCTCTCCAGTGAATGCTTCTCGGTGAAGGGTGAAGAGGGAGATTGGGAGCCGCATCGGACGGATTGGATTGGATTGAGCGAATAAAAAAGGGGTCTTTTTGTGATGTTGGATTTGGAGGAGGAAGCATATGGTAGCCTATTCAGCAGAGCCATTGAATCAAGAAAATGGGATTATAGTTTACATGCATATGCAAAGTAGAAGGAGAAATGAACACCACTGACGGTGTTGTATTGAGCCTTCAAGAATGATGAAAAGGCAAAATTTGGCTTTTCAAGTGGTAGTAGCTTTTGAGGCTTGAAAAGGGACACTCTTTTCCTTCTAGCCACCTCAATGGACAGGTACATTATGCCATTTGACTCGGCTTAATTTTAATTTTTTTTTAAATAAATAATCGGACTCCTTCACATTAAATAAATTCACGTTGCTCCACACAAAGGGGGTGAGACTCCCCAATATCTCACACAAAGGTGGGGACACAAAGAATGTGAGGTTCCCCGGTGTCTCACAAAGTGAGACTCCTACACTTAAGCGTAATTAAAAACTGAACCCCATAAACTTGCACCAAGCCAGAGTTAAACCTGGGGTGCTCCTGGGGCGGGCGTGAGCCCTGGCCACTGGCCTATTCCCAGTTGGTTCTCGGCTTAAATTAAGTCCATCTGTTTCTGTATTTTGGGACTATCTAAGTACGTTATTATTTAAATTTTGAATTTTTTGCAAGTCTGCTGAACTCATTAGAAATGATAATCAACGTTGTTTCTCAATCAAATAAATAATTTATTTTTCTTAATAAATAATAATGTGTATGTTTGATGGTATTTTTTGGGTGAATAAATATATCGTACTTGTTGGGATAAATGTCTATTTACAATTACAAAAAGTGAGATTGACTTCCAACTCAATTAATCTCTAGTAATAACTAATGGGGTATATTGCAACGATATCTAAGAGAAAGTCCAACAGCTTCCCTAAATTTTTTTTTAGAATGGGGAATGAAACCCAAATTCCATATATTTTTCTGACTCAACTCCAACAACTTCCCTACTTTGCATAAAGTGACATTATTACACTATAGTTATTTTTTCATTTAAAGTTAATAGTTCATTTTTAATGACTTCAAAATATATTATAAAAATTAAGTTAGTTTTTAAAAACAACGGAATAGTGAGAATAATTGTGGCTTACCCAATTGGTAGCCCTATGACTCTTTATATGTGAATAATATGTACATGGAAAAGTCTATGCAGGTCTTATACCCTAACAAATATAGCAAATTTGAAATTAAAATTTTGATGTTAATTAGAAACCAGTTTTCTTCTCGAATTCTTTTTATATATTCATCCGGCTTGAAATATAAAAGTTAGTAAGTGGTAACAACATCCAAAAAAATCATAAATTTACAAATTATAAACCAAAGAGATTAATTTCAATATTCTAAACAAATTATTATTGACAAAACCCTACAAAAAAAATATAAATAAGCATCTCACATGAGTTTGAAATTGTAGTAGTTTTCTCCAATTTTTTTGTTGGAAGTCGAAAGTACTTTTTAATAGGAATGGAAGAATGAGGGAAACATGAGACTTGAATTTTTAATAGAAAAATGAATATTGTGTTATGATTTGGTGCCGGAATTTTTAATAGAAATATGAGCCGCCAGAATTACTGAACCGCCACTAACCCCCGAAATTCTTTCAGACTGATTTTCAGCCCATATTCCTGAAATCAACATAGTACACAACCACCTCAAACAACAAAGATACCGAACCAGCACAACCAATACTCGCAAAAAAATAAAAATAAACATATTTAGTATGACCGAGAATCCCATAATCACAAATTCACTATATCCAAAATGGCTCCTCACAAAAACGAGAACTACAGCAAAATCCCAGAAAGCAAATTTTGCAAATGGTAGTAAAGCTACCTTTTTCCCACCGGATCAAGATTGATGAAGGCAGAAGAGTGTGTTTGGTAAACTTGGAGGCAGAGGTAAAAAAACAAGTAAAAAAAAAAGACTTGACTTGCTTTCTCAAAATAAAAGAGATGTTAAAATAGGATTCTCTGTTGTGGTATCTCATATCCTGAGAAAATGCTCAAAAATTCATAGCAACAGATGGAGAAGGAGGACCAAAATGACCACATTTTGGTAATGAATAACAGGAAGGGAGATAAGATCTCTCGGTGTAGAAAGTGTGTGCCTGCCCAAATCCAAATGAGGTCCTCCCAAGATAAACCCATCCCCGCCGCTCTAGCCCCCGTTGCACCACCACCACTAGCCACGCCACTAACTCGATGATGCGCCTCCAACCACCGATTGGTTCACGGACTTGAGTTCTTTTCAAACTAACTTGCAATAAAACTGTCCCTGGGGGTTCCAGAGGTTAGCACTCTGATGCCTAAGTTAGTCCAAGAGTCTAATATGATTAAAACATAATGAATGATAAGTAAATGCATACCTTGTATTTATACTCCATGTCCTAAATAACGTTCTCCTTAATTATCGCCCTTAATTACCCATAAATGCGGCAATTACGTTAGGGTATTAAATATCCTCCTAACTGGGCCGCCACATCTTCAGCCAAATGGCCTTCTTGGGCTTAACCTCTATCAAGAGCCCCTAGAAAAATAGGTTCTCGACCTCAGAAGGCTGGAATGGTACAAAGGTTCTTCGAGGTCTCGAATGTTTTGGACAGTTCGAGGACTCTGAAGACTTGAAATGAACCTTGCACTTCGTTGCTCTTGCGTCCGAAGGAGGGAACCTAGTTTTATAATCAACTCTCAGCGTTAGGATTACAAAAGGCATGCGAGTGCTGTACAACCGCTTGTGTCAATGCTCTCGGCGTTAGTATTCCAAAAGGTGTGCGCGTGTCGTACAACCGCACGTGTCACTGCTCCCCAAACAACGTGTTGTCAGAAGACAGAAAAGCAATTGCATCTTTCTATGACTTTTTTTTATTTCCAAGGCAGTTATGAATTATCCGCCATTTTAACCCCCATTATTACCCCTTACCCGCTCTTCCTTCTTTCACTTTTCTTATTTTCAAGAACTTCTTACGAGTACTCTTTCTCTGCTTCTCTGTCGAGCGATCTAATTTTCATCGATAAGTACTTTCATCTCTTCTTATCCTAATATTTTCGTTTCCTCACCTTACAATCATGCCCTATTCTGATAAGGGTTCTGCCTCCGAGAGATTTCTCGGTGAGATTAGGTTAGAAGGGGCGGGGATTAGTACGCCAGGAAGAGCTATTAGTGACTCAGAATGCACTCATTCTGAAGAATTCTGATATGATTCCAATGCCAGAGAAGGTATGATCACATTACTAACAGACCTAGGGAAGAGAGGGTTTTCCCGGAACTGATATGCCTCCTCGAGAGCCTGTTGAGAACTGGCCACCAGGCATGGGCAAGCCCTATATAAGGAGATCCCCTACTAGTGGAAAAATTGGCTTCTAATCTCCTATGAATCCAGAGCTCGAATTGGAAGGGGGGGGGGTCAAATACATCTCTGGCCTACAAGGAAGCGTCCCTCGAGGCCATAGAGGAGGAGAATGCTTCTCTTTTGAGAGATAGGACATTCCTCGAGGAGGTGGAAGCACCCTCGAGAGTACCTCAGGTATCTTCTTTGGCTAAACCCTCTCAAAAGAATAAAAAGGGAACTTCTCGAAGGATAAGGCTAAGGAGCCCCCGGCCTCAGTAGTGGGGAAAACTATCTCAGCGATTTTGGACTCGGTACCTTTTGGCCAACGAATAGGCCCAGATGCTGATTTTCAACCCTTTCGAGAGAAAGATACCCCCCATAACCTCCCTGAGGGAAGATCAACCATTTCCCTCAGACATTTTCGCTGCGAGCTCACCTTTCCCTTTCCGCCCATTTTTTCAAACTTCTTAAACAATTCCAGGTGAGCCCTGTACAAGTTCATCCCAATGTCTTTGTGATCATCTTGATATTCTTGACACGATGTAACAAGTTCAGTATCAAGCCAAGGTATAAGCTGCTTCACTCGCTGTACTTCGTGTCTTATAGTGGGCGGTCCACCGACATGATTGTCACTTTTACCAACCGGGAGGCACATCACAAGGTTTTTGCTATTCTTGTTAATCCGGGTGACTGGAGAAGCTGGAAGAAGGGGATCTCATTTGACAACAGGAGGTATCGAGTTCCCCTGTGGAATTTGAACGTGTGAGTCGAGTCTCCCAAACCTGGGGAGTATATTTATCCAGATTCCCTCGAGAGGGATAGGAAAAAGTTGTTGTCCAACTCCCTTAACTACATCCGCTTCAACAATCCTAATCCTGGATTGCCAGCTTTGCATTCCGTCCCAAAATCTACGAGGGGTATATGTATAAAATACTCCAGAAGAATATTAGGAAAAGGAGAAGAGAACTTGAGGGGCCCAAAGAAGGCCCTTCCCTCGAGACCCTCGTTAGTGATTTTAGGCACTCGAAAGCCTCTGAAGGTGCCTTAATAGAATTCTACTTCTCCTGTCTGTTGTATCGTTGAGTTTACTTTTACTGATGGTTTCTCTTTTTGTTTTTTCAGTGAGTCTCGCTAGCGGCTTAAGGAAGAAGAAGCCCATAAATCAGGGTCATGGTCATCCTAAAGGGACTGTTACTCTCTCAAATCATGCATCCATTGCCTCGAATCAGGCCTCCCCTCCGACAGTAGGTGGTGGAAGGCCTACTTCGAACATTGCTGATGGCTAGCCTTCTTGTACTAGGAATGTTTGCTAGAAGACAAGGGTAGATGGTAGCAATGTTGGTAACGCCACCCCAACACCGTTAATAGGAGCACGCGACGGCAAGAATGCCCATCAACAGTCGACACCCCCTTTGAGTGATGCGGTGTCCATGTCCCGCATTAAGCATCATCTCTCGAGGATGGCCTCTAACCCTGAGGTTTTCAACTGTTCCTTTGAAAAAATTATTTAAGTGTCATTTTTCCTAGTATTGATCTAAGTTTCACGATTTGGCTAGGTCTTTCGACTTTTCCACGAGGCCACTGAAAAGATGGCAGCTTTCGCCTTCGCTTGTAATTCTGGCCATGACTCTCTCGAAAAAAAAGCTCAGCAAAATGGATGCTGAAATTTTGGATTTGAAGAGAGTGCTCAAGGAGAAAAATAGGGCACTCGAGGAAAAAAATTCTGGAAGAGGAGAGGCAGAATGTTGATGTCGAGAGGCGTCAATGGTCGCTGATGTGGCCATTTTATGCGGATATTTTAGGGTTTTTAGGATTAGGTTTTGGACAATTTTGTGCTCTGAATGTGGCATTTTTCCTTGAAATCATTTAAGGAGCAATAAAAGCGACTTTGGCGTTTTTATCACTTTTTAGATGATTTTGTGTGACAAGGTGATTTGTTTGAAGACTTTGAAGATTTGAAGACTTTGAAAGATATCTTTGAAGATTTGAAGACTTACATTTGAGCTTTGTGAAGATTTGAAGAAGTGAAGAGGTGAAGAAAGGAGAGCAAAGCAACGGATGAATGATGATCCAGGGTTCTCAGAATTTTTCGAGAAGAATCAGCCTTCAAGAGTGGCACCATTGGATTCCTCTTCTCGAGCACTATAAAATCGACTACAAGAACTCCCGAAATGGATCAAGGTTCACCCGGAGAAAGCAAAACAAAACAGGGATGGAGTTACTGATTTGGTCGCGACTCGCGATGAAGCTCGTCGCGAGTCGCGACGACAACGTCCAGTCAGCCCTGCAGCAGTATTTTTCTCCCTTTTTTCTTCCCCTATAAATACCTCTTCACCCCCTTCTTTCCACAACTTTTGGCCCCTGTTCTTGGGCCAAAACCCTAGTTTTTCTCTTCTTCTTTTCTTAGTTTCTATGTCTTTTGTTATTCTAGAGTAGTTATTGTACTTGGGAGCAAGGATTGAAGCTTCCATATCTATGTAGCAAGAACTCATTTTATCTATCTATTTGGTGTTTTTGCTATTGTGCATTTAGTGTGCTTTGAATGTTAATTGTTGATTTCATTGATGTTGTTGAAAGCTTGAGCATATGAAATACTTGTATGAATTGCTAGCTAGGGTTTGGGGGATTTGGGTTGATTTCCCCCCCCCCCCTTTTCTTGTTAGGAATGTATGAGTATGATTTAAAGCTTTTGATTGTGTTGATGGATTGATAATGTGCTAGATGAATGTGATTGATGTTGAACTCTTCGTCATGTTCATTTGTGTAGCAAACGAGAGAGTTATATGCTCTTGGATGAATGTACGTTGCACGTTCATCCAATCTCGTGTAATTGCATGAATTGGTTAAATGCTTAGTCACGGTGTAGTGGTCATAAGCATTGCCAAGCTTGTTGGTTCTTCGTGATTAAATGCCACCAATGGGATACCTTGAGTCGTGGTCGCGACAACGGGAGTCATTGGTGAGGTTTGACGAGATATGTCGAACTCACTCTTGCAAACTACGAACTAAGAAGGATAGGAGTTTAGTCTCCACAACAAGTAGTTGAAGTATTGAATAGATGATTTTAATTCATCCTTGAAGCATTTGTTATTTAGCATTTGTGTATTGTTGATGGTGTGTTTCACTTCATTTGTGTCATGAGTTGCTTGAGCATAGGGAGTGCTTGTATGATTGAATTGGTTAGGTGTTAGGAACGTGACGAATTCCGTAGCTCCTTTGCATGAAAATCTATGAGCGTGAACTTAGAACTTCTTGTGCATAACGTGATGGGTATGTTGATGTTGAGTCATGTAATGCTATATGATAGAATGAGTGAATGATTCAATGACCTACATTAGATTTGGAAGTGGATATTCCTTGCCCCCAAGGCTTTTTATCTTTGTAGTTTTAAAACCCCTTTTCTTAGTTTTGTTTGATGATTAGCATAGTCACTTGACCTTGCTAGTTATCTTGTCTTTTTACTTTCGTAACTTAGGAAAACTAACCAACCAACCCCCCCATTTTACTTGCTTTTATGTGTGTGTATATATTTTATCCTAGCATAATATTAACCATTTGTGCTTAAGCGCTTAGGAAGATCCCTCTTCTCCTTGGACGACCCCGATTTGCCGCTATCTACCTAGTTGTAGAAAGTAAGCAAAAAGGGCTTACAAATTATCTTTTGCATAGGGATGCGACGACCGCCCGCTATCAGTCGCTGGATAAGAATACCCTCGAGAAGAGGGTTCAGGCTGCTAAGGATCCAGCCTCACAGGTTCAACTGCTCGAGGCATTTAAAAGCAAACTTTTGAACAGCTCTGAGCTGCTTTAACTATTTGTGGATCTCTTGGGGGTGGCTAAACATCTCGGCTGTAGCCAATTAGCTGAGGAATTCCTAAAGCCTCAAGTGTCCGCCTCCCTGTCTGAAGAACTTGCTAAGCAGGTGAATGATCTAGTCAACCCATAGCTCGAAGCCACTCTGGATAAGAAGTGGGATGAGGCAATCAAGAACGATGGATTTCGCTTTGCCCTGATGGATTTCATTAAGTCCAAAGGGCAGTTCTTCACTATTGAGGGGATTCGAGCGATCCCCCTTCTAGATGCCTCAAACACCTCTCCCGAGCAGAACTAAGCAGCTGGCCGAGTGGAAGAAATGATTGCATCCACCTCAAAAGAGGATGATTCTAGGGTTTGTCCTTAATTGTAACTTTGCCAATTAGGGCCCCCATTTGTAACTCTCTTCAATATAAGAATATCCTTTTCCATTTTTATGACTTATTTATTGATTTTGCATTAGTTCTCTTTTCGTAGTTTAACTAGTTAAATAGAGTGTTAGAAGGCGCTCGTGAGGAGCTTTCGAGTGCTCAAAAAGAGTTGAGTGAGATAGACAAACAACTATTAAAAGCCATACAAGATTTATCTAATTGTAATCAAGAGAAGGAATCTTTGAAGGACAAGCTCCACTAGTTCGAAGTTGAGATGAAACTGTGGCAGTCTAAAGACCATCCAACCTTTAAGGGGTTTGTTAGGGATTTCCTAAGCAAAGAATATAATGGTACATATCCTTTATAGGTGGTCGAAGGTCATGATCCCGCAGATAAAGACTTTGAAGAGCTGATGCGGAAAATATATTTAAAGTTTTATTCTTTGAAGTTATGCATTGCTACTGCGACTTGGCATCCAGTAGTGAAAGGGTGCCTAATTGGTTAAAGGGGCTAAAACGACAGGTTAGTGGCCCAAAGGAAGTTACTTGGCGAGCAACATCTGGTGGCTCAGCGCAAAATAACTAGCCTTGAAGTGGAATGGCTTGCTTGGAAGATAGCTAACGAGGACCCCCTTTCTTCAATCGAACCCCATACATCCCCTTGAAAGATAATTCTTTGGTAGAATCCCTCTTGTCAGAGAACTCATGACTCACAAGGGAGATCGAGGCCTGGAAGGTACAGGCCAAAGAAGTCGAGGAGTGCATCGCCAATTTTGAAGAAAAATTGTTGCACACTAAGTAAGCCTCCGTGCCCACATGCTTGGTCACGGCATTCCTTCCTCATATTTAATTGGAAATGACCAGCTTCCAAAATTTATACTCAAAGCTGCTCAATACTGGTTGGAGGAAGTTAACGTCCATGAGAATGGAACTCCTCGGCAGAAAAAGACCTTTGACCTTATTCTTGATTGGTTGGCAGAACTAAAGGTAAAGGGATTCACCCCCTCGAGTTATCATTCCGCTCCTCAGTTACAAAGATCTGCCACTAAAGAAGGTGATAAGAATCTTGCCCCCTCGAGCAAAGCTACCAAGGGATTCTTCACAAAACGCCATAAGAGCGTTGGGTCCTCCTCAAAGGGCCCATTCAAACCTTCCACAAAGAAGCGGTGTAAGACCATTGCTCCCCCTGGATCCTTCCGAATATCCTGTGGAAGAATAGATGAAGGATATTTGAAGAGCCGTTGGTGTAAAGCTTGAAGAGCTCAAAGAGATAGAAGTAAAGGTGAAGGGGCTAGCTCCTTCCACCGAAGATTTGTTTTGGGCGGGGTTTCCTCCATTTAGATGAATGCATTTAGACGAATAAGTTCATGTACTTTTTAGTATCAAAATTGTACTTCTATTTATTAAATAATTTTGAATAAATATCCTATTTTACTCTCACTCTTAGAAAATGCATATCGGGTTTCTTAAACCCTTGTTATTAGCGTCAGTGGGGTTAAGAGATTGTAACAGGATTCACGTTGCTCATGCCTATACTTCCTTAAACATTTTACCCCTCGAATATGAGTGCCACGCTCAACTTCCTTAGGCAAATATAGTATGAATATCTTTGATAAATAGGAATTAAAACGTTTAGAGACACAAGCTTTTACCCAGGTTTGGTGTTTCCACCTACATCCTGCCAATTTTGTCCACTAGTTCATCATTCGAAGATAACAAAAGTAGCCCATGAATTCCGCTTAAAAGCATACCACCCAAACCTTAGCCATATCTGGAAATATCATCTCGAGCGCCGCTTAAGAACAACCCACTCAAACATCAACTAGAGTGCCGCTTAACAATAAACCACTCGAATATTATCTAGAGTGCCGCTTAAGAGCAAACCACTCGAACATCATCTATTATGCCGCTTAAGAGCAAACCACTTGTACATCATCTAGAGTGCCGCTTAAGAAAAAACCATTAGTACATCATCTAGAGTGCCGCTTAAGAGCAAACCACTCGTACATTATCTAGAGTGCCACTTAAGAGCAAAACACTTGAACATCAGCCACAACTGAAAATACCATCTAGAGACCCGCTTAAGAGCAACCCACTCGAACATCAGTTGTAGCTGGAAATATTATCTAGAATGCCGCTTAAGAGTAACCCGCTTGAACATTAGCCGTAGCTAGAAATATCATCTAAAGCGCCGCTTAAGAGCAACCCGATCGAACATCAGCTAGAGTGACGCTTAAAAGCTATCCACTCATCATAAATGGTAATACCTTCTCAGGAATTGGTACTCGAACCCCATTCATTTCTTCGAGAACATAGCTTCCACCTGGGTGCGATTCGATCACCCTATAGGGTTCTTCCCAATTTGCAGCTAACTTACCTTCAGGTTCCTTTTTGCTTTTCTCGTTTTTCCTCATCACCAAGTCCCCCGGATTAAACAGCACCTTCTTTACCCTTCTATCATGGTATCTTCTACCCGTTCTTTGACTTTAGCCTCATGTAAAGAAGCTAACTCTCTCTTTTCCTCCACCATATCCAAATCCAGACATCGGTTCTGCTGATTGCTTGTCTCATCTGCAGCAGCCATCATCCTTGGGCTAGGAACACCATTTCCGCAGGGATTACTGCCTTCGAGCCATATACTAAGCTATAAGGCATTTTACCTGCAGTGGAAGACTCAGCTGTCCGATACACCCACAACACATTGGGTAATTCCCATATCCAATTACCTTCCGCCCCCTCGAGGCGTGCTACAATTCCATTTACTATTGTTTTGTTGGTCACTCCCACTTGTCCATTGGCTTGGGGGTGGTAAACTGATGTCACCTTTTGCTTAATCTGATATTCCTCGCACCATTTCTTGAAGGGATCCTGAGCAAACTGTGTTCCGTTATCCGTAATAATCGTCTTTGGTATTCCATAATGGCACACAATATTCTTCCAGCAGAAGGAAATGACTGTTTTTTCCTCTTATGTTCTTCGGGGGCTCAGCCTTTACCCACTTTGTGAAATAATCAAAGACCACTATTAGGTATCTGAATTTTCCTGGCGCTTCTAGAAAAGGGCCCACCAGATCGATCCCCCGCTTATCAAATAGCCACGAACTATAGATGCTTCTCATATCTTCCCAGGGAACATGTACTATAGGGGTATGCCTCTGACATTGGTGGCAAGTCTGGATGTATCGATTCGCATCCTCAAACATTGTCGGCCAGTAAAATCCTGCTCGAATAAGCCTCGTCGCCACAGATTTGGCTCCCTGGTGGCTGCCGCATACCCTCTCATGGACTTCCCTTATGAAATAATCAGCCCCATGAGTGTTAACGCATCGAAGCAATGACTGCAAATGTCCCCTTCTATACAACACTTCTTCCTACAATACATACATTGGAGCTTTCAACCTTATCTTTCTGGCATCCACTTCATTTTCCGGCAGGACACCCTCTCGAAGACATGCCACGAATGATGTCATCTAGGAGTCTTCCACTTCCACCACCATAGCCATGGGTTCTTTGAAACTTTTTTTGCTTAAAGTTTCCATGAGTAGTTGTTTCTGGGATTGGGTTCCCAAATCCGAAGAAGTGAGTTTGCTTAGAGCATCTGCTTTATGATTGCTTTCCCTCAGTATCTGCATTAAAGTGTAAGATTTAAAAGTTTTTAACACGTTCTTCACTACCTCGAGGTAGCTTTGCATGTTATGCTCTTTGGCATCATATTCCACATTCACCTTTCGAACAACAATTTCAGAGTCACTGAAAACCTCCAGTTCCTACACCTGCAGCTCTCTTGCAAGGTGCAATCGAGTGATCGATGCTTCATACTCACCCTCATTGTTAGTTGCTTTGAATGCTAAGTTCAACGCATAAGGGTAATCTCTGCCATTGGGGCTGGTTAACAAAACCCTTACTCTACTTCCTCCTGAATGTGACGAACCATCCATATACAACTTCCATACCTCTTTTTGGGTTACTCCCACCTTTCGAATGGGATCCAAACACACCTCGAGAGGATCTGTAGTTTCCACTATGAATTCTGTCAGCGCCTAATCCTTAATCGCAACTCGAGGTTGATATTGGACATCATGCTCTCCCAATTCCATTGTCCACTTCATCATTCTTCCTGAAATCTCTGGCTTCAGCAGAATCTGTCGAATGGGGTGGTTTATGAGCACCGCTATTTTGTGTCCTGGAAGTAGGGTCTCAATCTTCTGGTTGCATGTACGAGGGCTAGAATCAACCTCTCGAGGACAGTATACCTAGTCTCCGGCCCATGCAAGGCACGACTCATAAAGGAAATTGGATGTTGAACCTTTTCTTTCTCTTTTACTAGGGATGCACTGATTGCCAATGGCAACGCAAAAATGTATAAGTATAACATCTCATCCTTGTCTGGTTTCATCAAGGTAGGTAGTGTCCCCAAGTGTTCCTTCAACTTCTTGAATGCCTCGTCGCATTTGTAATTCCAGTCAAATTTCTTTGCTCTTCGAAGGACATTGAAGAAGGGTAGGTGATTCTCTGCTCCGTTCGATAAGAACATGCTCAATGCTGCTAGAGACCCTGTAAGCTTTTGTACATCCTTTATTGACTGTCGGGTTTTCATTGCCTTCAAAGATTAAATCCTTTTTGGGTTTACATCAATACCCCTCTCTGAGACCATAAATCCGAGGAACTTCCCCGCCCCCACACCAATAACACACTTAGATGGGTTCAACTTAAAATTAGCCCCTCAAAGCCCACTGGATGTTTCCTCCAGGTCCTTTAAGAATTCTTCATGACTTTTTCTTTTGACAACCATGTCACCCACATATATTTCCATGTTCTTCCCTGTCTGCCCCTTGAACAATTTATCAACTAGCCTATGGTAAGTAGCCCTAGATTTTTTAAGTTAAAGGGCGCCTTCTTATAGCAGTACGTGCGTACATCCGTAATAAACAATATTTTTTCCTCGTCTTCCTCCACCATGAGTATTTGGTGATACCCCTTATGCGCGTCAAAGATGCCATAATCCGATATCCAGTTATGGCTTCCACTAATTTGTCGATTGGTGGCAACGGGTAACTATCTTTGGGGCAACATTTATTTAAATTGGTAAAGTCTATGCACATTCCCCAAGCCCCATCATGCTTTGGAACCATGAATGGGTTAGCAATCCACTCGAGGTAGAACACCTCCTCGATAACATCTGCCCTCAACAACTTCTCCGCTTCTTCTATAATTGATAATTGCTTCAGCTCTTTTGGGAGCAAACACCCTTCTCTTCTGCCTGACTTGCTTAATCGAGGGGTAAATGTTCAGCCCATGCAGTGTGAGACTCGAAGGGACTCTCGTTAGGTCAGAAGTATCCCATGAAAACACATCTCTAAACTTTCCCAATAAGTCTCTTAGTCTCTCCTTGACATCTTTGGGAATTAGCTTCCCCACAGCTACTGATCCCATATCCCGAATAGGCATCTGTATTGTATCAGCCAATCACACATCTGCGTGTACCATTGCTACATCTCTTTGCCTTCTCGCTTTTTGTACCGTCGTAAGGTTACATTTTTTAGCCACGGTTTGATCTCCTCGAATAAATGCCACCCCCTTTTCAATTGGGAACTTCATCATCAGGTGATAGGCTAACCAGATTGCCCGAGGCTAGCACATCCATGGCCTTCCTAAAATCACATTATAGGGGGAAGGGGCATCCACAACAGCGAACATGAATCCGGATAAAAGGGAAGCTGACCTTTTCAAGTTGTCATGCCCTATATCCAACTGGTCAAAACACTCAGCAAACATCACTTCTACCCCGCTCCTGTCATCCACGAATACCCTTCTTATAAAAAATGTTCCAATAATGGCTGAAATTACCATAGGATCTGTATGAGGTGTTTGGTCTGGTACAACATCCGCCTCTAAGAAACTGACCATCTCATTCGGCCGAAACCTCTTGTGAATGGGCTCTTCCGCAAGGACCCTTCGAGACTCTGCTCTTATCACATCATTCGAAGATCTCTCTCCCACCATGCCATTGATGACATTAATTACCCTCCCACAAGTGGATTTTCCATGTTTTGATTATCTTGATTTCCTCCCTATTGTCCCTGGGGTCTGTCCTGCCTCCTTCCTGTTCCCTGTATCAAACCACCTATTTTGAGGTCTTCTATCTCCTTTCCCCCATTGTTTTGATTGTTCCTTCTGTAAGGCTGACATTGGTTCACTCGAGGCCTCGAGGGGGCAACATGGTTCTTGTGTCCTTGCCCTCAAAATCATCCTTCCCGCTCACACCTATCGATCTCCATCCTCAACCGCATGCAATCATTTATATCATAGTTGTATTCCTTATGATGATCACAATACTGATTTGTTGCCCTGTGGGCCACTACCAAGTTGTGAGAACTTTGCAAGGGTGGGAGTGCTCAGAACAACCCTCTATGTATACTTAAGATATGTGCAGGAGATCTCCCTCCAAGCGTTGGTGGTAACAGAGTGGATCTCTCGAATGGTGTTCTTATGGGTTCGACCGACCTTTTTCCTCTGTGCTCTACATTTCTTCCCATTTTCTCTATAAGGCTATCTCTTTTCCTTCTAGTTGTCTCCTCTAACCTCTAGTACTACTCTACAACCTCCTAAAGTTTTTGCAAGGTCTTGGGGGTGTTAGTACTCAGTTTCTTGTATAATTTTAAGTCCTGCATTCCTAGTAGATACCCCTGGATTACCTCATTCTCCGTTGTTTCTATCACTCCCATGCTCTCATCCACATACCGATGATAGAAGGCTTCTGTGTTTTCCCCTATCTTTTTCTTCATCTGGTAGAGTTCTAACAGAGTTTTGGTAAACTTCTTATTCTGTGCGTACCGGCTCAACAATGCTCCACTGAAGTCTTGGTACGATTGAAGCGAGCCTCTTGGCAACTTATTTAACCACTCTTGTGCTTTTCCCCGCAGGTAGCTTCCTATCAGCTTTCATGTTAATTTCTCATCGAAATCCCTCGAACTCATCAAGCCTAGGAACATCTGGATGAACTCTCGAGGGTCAGTATCACCACTGTATGTGGAAAGTCCTTCTGGAGGCTTCACTTCTATTGGCCCTTGAACCCCGATGATCACCGAGCTGAAAGGAGACCCCGCAGATCAACCTTTCCAATTACCTTCTTAACTATTCACTTGCACCGAGGGGGGTTCCTGTTGCCCCCCTGGAAGGTTCAGCCCTCTGCCGTGACTACCCAGCTGTGACAGATAAGGAGGTTGTGTCGCTCTCTATCCGGGGTTCATCCAAGGCTATCCGAAACTTGGGTATGCTAGTGGTGGTGGTTGTTGGACATATGGATTGTAAAGCCCCTGACTAATCATCGTTCCTTGAAATGGCCTTGTGAGTAACCATGAGTAGAAGGGTGAGGCCTAGCTTGCAATAGCTCTCCAGCATATGTGTGATAAGGATAGGTTATTGCAGGTTGAGAGGCACACCCCACAGTTATTCTTATATGCGAGGGCGGCAATACTCCATGCGTGACCCTGTCATCCCTTGGAGGAAGGGTAACTCGATAGCCGGCCGCAGTCAGGACATGAGCTGCTCGTTCTACATCTTGATTCGGGGTCGCCCTCTCTGCATTCTAATTTCCTTGCCTGTGCTGGCCATAGGCTTCCATATATGAATCTCTCAAAACATCCGTAAACCTTCCATCCCTCGGATCGGCTACCCTTTCGAGCAAGGAGTCGGGGTTTCTTTGTTCTTGCTCTCCCATCATTACCGATATCCTCGAGGTCCCCGATGCATTATTCTGAATTGATGCCAGGGTATTTGCAACAAATTCCATTGAGGTTTGCCCCCCTTCGTGGTTTGCAACCGTAACAGGCTCTGCACGCAACTTCGTTCCTGATGTTTGAAGGTTAGCCATACCGATGTCCTTAACAGGGGTGTCATTTTCTACTCTTGAATTCTTCATTCTTAACCTTTGCGGAGACCCAGCCCCCACACATATTAACCTTAACCTTTCACTGCTTCGAATAACTGTGGACATATACTCTCAAAACCCTTGATCTGGCTTAGTTTTCCCCACAGATTGCGCCCTTTGATGTATCTCGAACCACCTACCGGTTCGTGGGCTTGAGTTCTTCTCAAACTAACCTACAATAAAACTGTCCATGTGGATTCCTGGGGTCAGCACTCCGATGCCTAAGTCAATCCAAGAGCCTAATATGATTAAGAGAGAATGAATGATAAGTAAATGCGTACCTTGTATTTATACTTTATGTCCTAAATAACGTTCTCCTTAATTATCACCCTTAATTACCCACAAATGCGGTAATTACGTTAGAGTATTAAATGTCCTCCTAACTGGGCTGCCACATCTTCAGCCCTATGGCCTTCTTAGGCTTAACCTCTATCACTCGCCCGGAAACCCTAGCCTCACCACTAACCTGCCCCAAAATCGACCCCTTTTAAAATGGATCTGATGAATGCTAGCCCCCACCCTAGATGCCGCCTCACCACCGCGGCAATGCCTCATAAAAACCCCTACCTCAGACTTCAACAACGATGACGATGACAAGCCGGGAGAAGAGTACGACGTGGTCAGCATCTACAGCGACTCGGAAGCCTCCTGCCTCTATCGTATACATTGACATCCAAACTCAACAGCTCCCGGGAAGATGGTAATTATATATATATTCATTACCAAAGATAGTAATTACCTCTGACGTCCAAGCTCGACAGCGGAGGGTGTTTGACGCATCGATGCTTGGAAAACAAAAGAGAGAGAAAATTATTTTTTGAAAAAATAAGGGTAAAATGGTCTTTTACTAATTTTGGTTTTTTTATTTTTTTATTGAAGGGTAAAATGGTCATTTCAATGATTTCTGGCCAATTTGACCGTTGACATTTCAGGCAACAAAATCCAGCATTATTTTTTCACTTTCAGATTTAACAAGGTCATTTCAACACTTTCAACTAAAACATAGGGTTAAAAACACACCTTTCTCTTTAAATTATTAATTATTAATTAATTGTTGTAATATTTAAATAATAATATTTTCAAAATTTTCAAATAAATTTTTAATAATTAGATATATAACAAACTAAATCATGAAAAAGCTCATTTGAGTTGGGCATTGAATATGACAATATTGATCTCCATTTATAGGGAATGAAAAATATAGTTTATTGCAATTGATTTTATTACAAAATATTTTCAAAAGAAATATTAAATTAGGTGTGTAGATGAGGAGATAAAAGAATTAGATTGGATTTAATTTGGTATATTTTCAGCTAATAAGAGTGACACGTGGCCACATTCCCCATCTTCTCCCATTCCGTTTCAAGATTAGTTTTGGCCCTTTTTTTTGTTGGGGTTGGGCTGCACTATTCAATTTCCTTCTTTTGCTTAAATGTAAAAGTGGTGACCGCATGCCTGCGGTCACCGATAAATGTGGTCTTAATTAGATTGGTCGTTTGTATTAACTGTAAATAGGACCCTCAGTACAGAAAAAGGGAAAATTGATTTTTTTTTTTTACAATAAAGACTGCTGATTGTAGCTAGTGATACCTTTAACTTCTTTTAGACTTAGTATCCCACACTGACCATTGTTTTCTGACTGTTTTGGAACGAAGGCTAAAGCTCAGCGTTGGTCCACCACCTAGGGTCCCTATTCATGGCTTTCTTTGTGTCTAGTTGAAACTGTTGTTAAGTTATGGAACCTGATTACTCTACCAATACCCTTTAATAGATTGTATAGTAAATTAAATTTAGATCAATAGGTTAGGAAAGACTGCAACTTTTGTAATATCACCATTGGAATATAGACTACTTCCTACGAAAATCATAATCACTTGGCAGAGATGAGTCTATCACGCATCAATATTACTATACCAAACATCAATATCACAAATGATACGATTGAGGGTGTTAAGCTTGAATTGTGTTGAAAATAACAAATGAGATTGGAAGGATAGCATAGATATATTTTTCAATAGGATTCACTATTTTAGTCTATTTATTATAGTGTCGTAAGAGAAGTACGTAAAATAAGGGGCAACCCACATCCCGTATATGTGGGCCATTTCTTACGCTCTAAGAAACAGTAGTTCTTCTAGGATAGATAATAACGTGGTAAGTGGATATTAAGCGTGGTAAGTGGCTTGAGAGTGGATATATAATACAAGGTAGTAGTGGCCGAGTGGAATCATGCACCATGTATCAATCTGTCTCCTTGTACCATCCTGGTCCGCGAGGATGGAATTTTGATAGGTTCGACGAAAGCGACGTTCATTCCCCCATATGGCATCAGACTCTTTTCTATCTGGCAATGTTAAGCTTCCGGAGATTTTTTTTTAAATGGTATAATGAGCCAAAATGGAACAACTAACATTTGTCATAAGGGAGTTGGATTTTCCCTGGGGTGGTCCATCATCCTTAGTTGTAGCAACATCCTGGATCATGAAGAGTTGAGGCTTGAGGCATTGGTGACTGCGGAGAAAATTTTCATCACAATAGAAACACAACCCTTTCTCATGTCGTTCTTATGGTTCATGCAGGGTGATTCACTGAACTTTTGTGCTTAGAAAGTCATGGTTTCTGCGAGATATGGATGCCACCAAGGATTCCTGATATAGGTAACCCAACTGTGACACGAGTTTTGAAGTTGCTACTTGGATTTTCAATGAGGTTGTTACGTTCTACCACTAATCTAGCTATGCCAAACTATGTTGCACCGAGACGGGGATGAGAAATGGGAAAATAAAAAAAAATATGGGTACGGGTACGACAGGGGGATGGATAAAATATAATAATAAAAATATATATAATATTCAAAACATAATATCAAATAAAACAACTATTCAAACTCAGTTTAATAAGTTGTAAGAAAAATAAAAAAAAGCAATCCAAACTCTATTAAATATTCAAATAAAAACTAAATAAAAATACATCATTCGTTAATATTCTCTGAAATCAAATCATTCTCCAATTGTATCTCATCAAGTGAGAGATTTTCAAACTCCAAATATCCCACGTCCTCCAAATAATCATATTTATATCCACCAACATCCCACATTTTTATCTTGTCATCTTCATATTGATCGGAACTCCTCGATAAAAGACGGAGGTTGTTGTGGATGAAAACCAAATCTTCAGCACGACATGTGCTCAACTTATTCCTCTTGAGTGAGTGAATTAAATTCTATGTGCTCTAATTTCGTTCACAACACGAAGAGGAATTAGGTTGACCAAGTAATTTTAAAGCCAATGTTTGGAGCAAAGGAGCTTCTGCACCAAAATTAGCCCACCAATTCTTAGGATCGTAAGAGTACCTCTTTGTAATCGAAGTCAAATCATCAAAAGAGTCTTGCACGAGGGAGAAGTCTGCGAATTCCTCAAGAACTTTATTCAACTCATCACTATTAAAAAAAATCCTACGGAAGGTCTTGTTCCTTTCTTAAGATATTTCATGATCTCTATGGGGAGCTTTCCCACTATTATCCTCATCAAGTCATTCTTCACTTTAAACCTTCATCAAAATAGTTTAAAAGAAATCACATATATGAAAACAAATTTAAAATAAGCAAATAGAAAGCTGCTATTGTAGAATACATACATTGGGTTCAATAAATGAGCAAGATAATGAAGAGGAGTATGGCTCTTAGTCCAAAGGGACATAAGGGTATCAACAACAACATCTTCAAATGGAGAAGCTCCATTTTTGTCAATCTCCGCCTTCGCCTTCTCTATCATTGAATCCCACATCTCATACACCAGGTGAAGACATGGTCTATCAGTGTCACAAAATATAAGCATATCATAGATAGGTCTTATGAAATCAATGATTTAATCCACCTTATCCCGCCAATCATTATTCACAAGTCTATCCTTTACAAAATTTGCCTTTTGCATACCATCCTCTCTATATGAAACCCATATATCACTTATAACCATTGCTTGAAGATCCCGCCAAATAAGTTTAAACCTCCAATAATTTTGGCAAAATGAGTATCAGCAATTTAAGAGGAGAAAATCAATTAAAAATGGTCAACCTCATGTTTTGGTTCATAATGAAGTTCTTAATCTATACATCTTCATAAACATCAATAATCAAATTGCACAATTCAAAAGTATCCTCCTTGCCTTTCGTATTTTTTGGAGCACAAATATTCTTTGAAGCAGGATTCAGTGTATGGACAACATATGGTGTCCAATAAATGTGAGGATACATTCTCTCAATAATCTCACCAATCCCTTTACAATTAGCTGCATTATCAGTGATAATTTGCACTACATTTTCATGACCCACCTTAAGAATCACTTCCTTCATCAAATGTGCAATGAAATTTTATCCTTATGTTGACCAAAGCAATTTGTATCTTTAAGAAAACACAAGACCTTTTCCCAAAGTAGCCATGAAATTTATTAGTGGTTTCCTCGTTGGATCACTCATACCATCGCTCACAATTATCACCCCCTCTCCAGGTTCCTTTCAATGGTTGCATTAATCTCTCAACATGACTCTTCCCTTATTGAAGCAATGTAGTCTGCAACTTGTTATAACAAGGATGCACATATCCAGCTATGTTAGGGCTAGCAGCAAAATTATAGGACTTTAAGTAATACAGGGTCTTTTCCAAATTAAATGACAACCCACCAGTATAAAATATTCTTGTAATTTCTTGATCCAATTGAGCTCGAGAAGAGTATCCAGTGCTTTAGTAATCAGAGACATCTCCATTATTCTTTTCTTGGAGGAAGAATCTATTGTGGATTGAGAAGAACCCCCTGGCAAAGGAAAGTCTTTAGGAGCCAAATATTTCTTTTTTGCTTTCAAATAGATCTTCCAACCTCCGAAATTCAGTTACATCTTTAGCACTCACTTTTTTACAAGCAGAGATGTCATGTCCAGGCAATCAAAGTAAATGTGTCTTCACCCTAGAATAACTTCCATATCGAGTTGCTTAACAAAAATTACACCGAAATGTCCAAGTTCCTCTCAATTTCCCACTTTTTTCTATCTTTCACATAATCCCAAAAAGGAGGATTAGAATCACTTTGCACTGACACTGAAGAAGAAACTCTTTCACTTTGATTTTGTGATTCCGTAACCTATCTTATATAATATTTATAAATATATATATATATATATATATAATTTAAGAACATAAATAAATTAAAAATAGAAAAATAAAAAAAAACAAATACAAAGCTGTTACTGAAATAAGTAGTTTAATGTACACAAAGTTTGGTTTCAGAAAACAAAGTACACAAAATTAGGTTTGTTTCTTGATCAACACAAAGTTAGGTGTGCTACACTACAAAGCTAAAAAGGACAAAGCTAAAAATTAAAAAAGTTCATCCACCAAAATTGACCAAATCAAAGTAAACCTATTCATATTTTATCGAAATATTTAACAATAACAATATTTCATGGCTTTCACGGGTTTAAACCTATTCACCATACAATATAACAATATTTAAATATATATCATCATTAACATAGCTTTCACGGGTAGGAAGCACCACGCACATATATATTATACCGGAAGGAAGACAACGAAACAGAGAAACAAAAACAGAGAGGAAAAAAAAGAAAGAAAAAATTAACTTAACCAACTAAGAAAAAGAAGAAGAGGAGCAGAACTTCTGGAATCTGGAGAAGAAGATCGCACGAAGGTGGTCCGGTGGAGCAAAGTTCAGAACGGAGAAGGGTTTTGTACTTTTGCAGTGTCGGGTGAGTATAAATAGAGGGTTTTTTGGTATTCAATTCAATTAGGAAACAGAATCGACTGAATTCAATTCATTTTAGGAAAGAGAATCGATTGAATACCTTGAATTAGAACTGATTGCTATCGAAAATCTATTTGTAAAGTCAAGGAATTATTGTATTGGCAATTTTGTGTGAATTATTTTTGAACTGATATACAGACCATGTTGGAATATGGTGCTGGAGCAGAATTTACGCTAGGGTTTAACGGAATTCAAGCCAAAATATTGAGGTGTTTTAGAATTTATGGTAATCGTATATTTGGCTATATATTAGGCGTGTGAAGCATAATTGATTTTATGGAAAATCCCTACTTATAAGGAGAAGATTTATTTGAATATATGAGATAGAATGAGTTGAGGTAAATCCCTTTATTTATGGAATTTGGATATGCTTCGAGAATCAGATTTGGAATAGGAATATTGTGGAGATAATCAAGGAGTATTCAAGTCTGATTCGTGGATATAAATATGGGACAAACACGGATGCATACTTACAGTTTTACAGATCAAAATCTGCACCTAGATTTTGAGATCTTACGAAATTTGCAAGAGCCAATAAACTGTGTTCTAACACTGTCCTACCGCACTAAGTTCAGAATCGTATACCTTAATTCCTCGGGAGGAGGAGATCCTGCGTCGACGGAGTTCGAGGTCAAAAGGAGTCTGATCAAGGCGGATCGGTAGCTAGGAGAGCTAGCAGAGTCCACACGTCATAGTTAGTAAAGATAAGTATTTTGTAAACTGTACTCTGTACGCTATCTTTCTAATTAGTGGATTCATTCTGAACTGGGCCAGGCCCCGCAGATGTAGGTGGTTTACACCGAACTGCGTAACCAAGTTGTGTGTCTTTTACGTTTCACGTTTTTTACACTTGGTTAAACTAGGCATGTTGGAACACACTAGTAAAAACTAGAAAAAGTGGTAAAACTAATTTTCATTTGGTATCAGAGCTGAGTCACTTATCGTTCCCTTGGTTGTTTCAAGGAAAGTGAGATCCGGTTTTACCATGACGACAAGAGAATGAGCTTCAGTCTCTCGACCACCACTGTTAGAAGGAAACAACTACAACTATTGGAAAGCACGTATGAGGGTATTTATCAATTCACTGGACGAACTGGCGTGGTTTTATGTTGAGAATGAATGGAATCATCCTACAGAAGATGCTACAAGTTCTAAGGCTGTGGAAGGGGAGTCAAGTCAACAACTCAAAGACAAGTCTAAATGGACTCCAGATGATCTTAAAGAATCACTGGCAAATTCGAAAGCACTGAATGCAATCTTCACTGCTGTTGATGAAAACCAGTTTAAGCTTATATCTACATGCTACCAAGCAAAGAAAGCATGAGATATTTTACAGACCGTTCATGAAGGAACCAGTCGAGTGCGGGAATCCAAACTACAGATGCTGGCTACCAAGTTTGAAGAACTCAAAATGGAGGAGGATGACACCATTGCCATATTCAATGGAAAGCTCAGAGATATCTCCAACATGGCTTACCAACTTGGAAAGGTGTACAAAGAAACTAAGTTAGTAAAAAAGACATTGCGATCTCTCCCCAAAAGATTTGCAATGAAAGTAGCGGCAATAGAGGAAGCAAGAGACGTAGCCACCATGAGCCTAGATGAACTGATGGGTTCGCTACAAACTTATGAGATGACATTCCAGCAATCTACCAAAAGAATCTCCAAGGATTTAGCGTTCAAAGTTTCTCCAGACAAGGCGAGTCACGAGTCTGACAGTACTGGCACTTATTACAAAGAATTTCTCAAAGATGCTAAAGAAGGTAGTTAACAAGAAATCCCAAGAGAGGTTTGGCGGAAACAGACAAAAGCAACAAGATTCGAACAACAATCGTGGGTTGAGATTTGAACAAGGAAATATGCAGTTCGGGAAAAATCAGAACAACGAACCAAAACATGCTGGACGAATTCAATGCAGAGAATGTGAAGGATTTGGTCATATTCAGGCCGAATGTGCTAACACCCGCAAGAAGCAAGGAAGATCATATGTTACCTCTTGGAGTGATGATGAAGATAATGAAAAAGATGAAGAAGAACTCACAAATAATTATGTAGCTTTTGGAGCAAAGGTCCATGATACACCAGAAGGTCAGTGTTCCAACACACTGAACAAAGAGAAAGCTGTATATTCCAACATGAATCTGGACGATGCTCACAGTGATGAAGATGATTTGTCTGTAAATGATGAAGAGATCTATAGTACATACGAACAAATGTATGCCATGTGGGTTCAAGTAGCTGACAAGAACAAAGAGCTGATTGAAGAAAAAATGAAGCTAATTGAAAGTGAAAAGGAATTACGATCCACAGTTGCAGAACTTGGAAAACAAAATGAAGAACTGAGTCAGAAATTGATAGCAGCAGTCAAGAGAGCCGAGATGTCTGAAGTAACTATTTCTAAATTGAATTCCAGGAAAGCAAAGCTTGATGATATTCTGGATATGGGAAAGAACTTTGGTGATAGACACGGGATCGGATACAGGAAAGAACCCGAGGTTGAAGTGCTCGAAAAACTAGTAACTCTCAAAGCAAGGATTCGAGAAGTAAAACGGAAGTATGGGAAACCTTATCAAAGAAAGCCTCTAATCTGCGAATACTGTACGTACCAAGGACATGCTAAACATCAGTGTAAAAAACTGATCAGAGATCAAATGACAGGAAGACAACTGTGTTCCAACACAGTCGATACTCATACAAGAATCAGGAAGATAAGGGTTATTAAAAGGTCCAGTACGTGTATGGTGGCACACACTTCTTTATCAGCCTATTCCAGTGACTCATGGTATTTTGACAGTGGTTGTTCTCGTCACATGACTGGCACTCCAAAATACCTTACGAACCTTACTCCATATGATGGCGGATATGTAACTTTTGGTGATGGAAAAAGGAGCAGAGTAATTGGCAAGGGCGAATTAAAGATTGAAGGGTTTCCAGTTTTCACAAGTGTATTATTGGTTGAAGATCTAAAAGCAAACTTGCTAAGTATAAGCCAGCTGTGTGATGACAAATGATAGTGAAAATTCAGAAGGACAAGTGTGTAGTGAAGTATGGAGAAAACAAGGTTCTTTCTGGAATACGATCTTCAGACAATTGTTATTTGTTGGAACAAGAAGTTCGATGCATGCTTTCAAAGCAGGATGAAGGAATTCTTTGGCACAGGAAGCTCAGACACATCAACTATAAAACACTGGTGAAAATTGCTAACATGAAAGCTGTACGAGGAATGCCAATCTTAACCAGCAAGGATGAAATTGTGTGCGGACCATGTCAACAAGGTAAACAAACTCGTGCTCCTCATTCTTCAGTTCAGTTTATTACTACTTCTAGAAATCTGGAATTACTGCATATGGACTTAATGGGGCCAGTTAATACACCTAGCATAGGAGGAAAGAAATATATTTTTGTATGTGTTGATGACTTCTCCAGATTTACATGGGTAGCCTTCTTGAAAGAGAAATCTGATACGATTGAGGTATTTCGAAGCCTTGTAGTAAAGTTACAAACTGAAAAGGGAAGTCCTATAGGAAAGATAATCCGAATTCGAAGTGATCATGGAAGAGAATTTGAGAATGAACAATTCAGTTCCTTCTGCGATGAGCTAGGGATCCAACATGAGTTTTCGGCTCCTATCACTCTTTAACAGAATGGTATTGTCGAAAGAAAGAACAGAACTCTACAGGAGATGGCTCGAGTTATGTTGGCAGAAAAGGATATCCATAAGAAATGGTGGGCAGAGGCAATCAATACAGCGTGCTATACAATCAACAGGGTGTATCTTCGACCATTCACTGAAAAGACAGCCTATGAGATCTGGAAGGGCAGGAAACCAAACGTTTCGTATTTTCATGTGTTCGGAAGTACTTGCTATATTCTCAGAGATAGAGAACAGTTGGCAAAATTTGATAATCGGAGTGATCCAGGAGTATTTCTCGGGTATTCCATCAACAGTCGTGCTTACAGAGTTTTTAATCATCGAACCAAAACTCTCATGGAATCCATAAACGTTATTGTGGATGATTCAGAAAAGGAACAACTTCTAGAAGCTGTGGAGGAAGAATTGGCCGACTCTCAGGTTCCAACACAGTCTCAATCTTCTGACAAAGCAAAACCCTCAGTTGATCCTATTGAACCAAATGAGCACCAGAACCCGAACTCTACTGAAGATGACCATGTTCCAACACAGTCCCTTCCTACGGACGACTATGTTCCAACACTCGACCGATCTGGCTCCACCTTGAGAAGCACTCGATCCGTACCTCGAGTTGATTATCGATGACTGGCTAGTCTATACTGTTTTGTGTCCCTAATTGAACCGAAGAACTATAAGGAAGCTTTACTTGTGAGTATTGGATTGCTGCAATGCAAGATGAACTCGGCCAGTTTACCAGGAATGATGTTTGGTACCTTACTCCTCGTCCCAAAGGCATTAATGTCATTGGTACAAAATGGATCTTCAAGAACAAGTCCGATGCAGATGACTTAGTCACCAGGAACAAAGCAAGACTTGTTGCTCAAGGATATACACAAGTGGAAGGTGTTGACTTTGATGAAACCTTTGCACCTGTTGCCAGGTTAGAATCTATCTGTATTCTACTAGCTATTGCCTACTCTTTGAACTTTACTTTGTATCAAATGGATGTTAAGAGTGCATTTTTAAATGGAGTGGTGAATGAGGAAGTTTATGTGGAACAACCTAAAGGTTTTGAAGATCCCCATTTTCCGCATCATGTATATCGTCTCAAGAAGGCCTTATACGGATTAAAGCAGGCACCTCGAGCGTGGTATGAACGACTTACTACCTTTCTACTTCAGAAAGGTTATCGTCGAGGGGGAGTAGATCGCACGTTATTTGTGCTTGACAAGTCCTCAAAGTTTCTAATTGCTCAAATATATGTTGATGACATAGTTTTTGGCTCTACTTCACCATCTATGGTACAGGAGTTTGTCACCACGATGCAATCTGAATTCGAGATGAGCATGGTTGGAGAATTGACTTTCTTTTTGGGATTACAAGTCAAGCAAGGACGGAATGGTCTGTTCATAAATCAAAGTAAGTATGCCTTGAACTTGATTCAGAAATTCGGACTTAGTAATGCTCGTGCAGTTCGAACCCCTATGGGAGTTTCTGATAAACTGGTGAAAGATGAAAAAGGAGTTTCAGTCGATCAGAAGTTATATGGAGGAATGATTGGAAGTTTATTATATCTCACTGCCAGTAGATCAGATATATGTCTCAGTGTTGGAATATGTGCTAGATTTCAAGCTGATCCTAAGGAATCTCATCTTACTGCAGTCAAAAGAATTATTAGATATGTGAGTGAGACGTCAGAATATGGTGTTTGGTATTCAAAGAATCAAGATTCAGAGGTGATAGGATACAGTGATTCTGATTGGGCTGGAAATGCTGATGATCGAAAAAGTACCACTGGCGGATGCTTCTTTATTGGACCGAATTTGGTGTCCTGGTATAGCAAGAAACAGAACTCGATCTCTCTATCTACTGCAGAAGCAGAGTATCTTGCAGCAGGAAGTTGTTGTGCACAATTACTATGGATGAATCAAATGCTAAAAGATTATGGAATTCATCAAGGCCCCCTAAAGATTTTATGTGACAATACAAGTGCCATTGATATTTTGAAGAATCCAGTTCAACACTTAAGAACCAAACATATTGACATAAGGCATCATTTTATTAGAGATCTGGTTGAAAGAAAGGAAGTGGAAGCGGTCTATGTTCCAACACACGAGCAGTTTGCTGATATATTTACAAAGCCGCTTGATGCTACCACTTTTGAGAGCCTCCGACAACACTTAGGTGTTTGTCAAATCTGAGGTAATATTTACCTTAATCAATTTTCGTTTTGTGTACATATTTTTGTTATTTACGGTTTACAAAAATTAGAAAAAGAACAAAAAATGGAAGGAAGAAACTGCTTACTAAAATAGGAGTTGGTTAGTATGGTGTGTTGGAAGCTAATTGAGGAAGACTAAGTGATGTGACAAGAAGAGAAAGGGCCATCATTACTATGTGTGGGAAATCTAAAAAAGGGTTTCGCGGGAAAAGAGGTGAAGAAGATGAAGAGTTAAAGGAGAATTCAAATTGGTTAGACATTCTTTTGCTTTCTACTTCTCTCGGCCAAATATACTTCCCCAAAACTCTTGCCGAAAAACCTCATACTCCATACTTCTCTCTATCTCGGCATTGTACCAAATAATGTCAAGCCCAAATTCTCCGATAGAAAAAGCTTCGGTGCCAGAAATTATGAAGGAAGATCAGGACTCCGTGAATTTGGAATTGGTGGTGTTTGATGAGCCGAGAAGATATGTTGAATCTGGTGAGGCACAAACTCAAGATCAGAACAAAGGAAATGCTAACAATGAGGAGATAGCTGGAGCAGAGGCTGATAAAGCTGAAGGTAAAAAGGAAGAGGAAGAGGCTTCTGTCAATAAACAGAGTGGAGATTCTAATGGTAAATCTGATGTCCAAGAAGAAGCTTCTGAAGGCAAGAAAAAGATAAAACCTAAGGTAACTGGTCCTGACCCTTGACTATTGAAATTATTGGGTTTTGAAAGTAGAAGTGTGAATGATATATTCGAATGGTTACAAGCAAATAGATATTCTGTGGATCTTAGCAAAATCAGGAGTATAAGTAAGGAGTTGGAAGTCTTGCATGTCAAAGTTAAGGAGATTGTTTCAGGCCATTTTTCAGATGTTTGGGATATCGAGTATAAGAAAGTGAGTTATCGGAGAGGGATGTATGGGATACTGAATGGAAAAGGAAAGGATAAATTTCATATATTCTGTCGCATGTCTAGTCATAGCTATGTCTGGTTAAGGAACATTACTGATGAAGAAACTGTTGGAATGGAGACAGTCAAGTATGGAGATAAGCTTCAGGTGGGATTGTTTGATATGAATTCTGCAAGAAGAATGGAAGAATTAAGGGAACCTATTTTAATAGTTCTGTCTGATAGTGAAGGGAGTGTTCCAACACAGACAGATGAACCGGTGTACATGGACTTGGATTCTGATGTAGATATGGGAGGAGAGAACACTGAGGAGTATGAAGGGAAGCAGGGGATTGAAGTATCTGATGAAGATCTGCCAGTTCAGGGTGATGATCCAGAAGAAGAATCAGCTGAAAGAGCAGACTGTGTTCCAACACAGGATGCCCCTGATCTGACATACTCCAGTGACGAGCTCTTGGATGATTTTGTTCAGAAGGCAAAAAGAAAAAGAAAGGCTATCTCTGCCATGGATGCTGGGGCAGCAACAAGGAGTAAGAAGAGATGGGATAGCAACCCGAGGAAGATTCTGCCCCCTCCATCTGTCTCCCAGGCTTTTTCTGCAGTTTACTTTGATGAGAAAGGAGCAGAGATGGAAGGTTTCTTCTCTGAAAAGAAATTTCTAGCTGAGAGACCATTGGACCTACAAGCCTATCAGGAGAGCGGGTTTATAGACTTCTTAAAGATGACAAGCATGACAGCTGCTGCAACCATTCAGCTACAGTACAACAGACAGGTTGTACTCGAGGTATATTCTAATCTTATGCCTGAAAATTTAGAAGTTAATTCCCCGTGGTTTGGTAGAGTATATGTGAGGGGGAAAATTATAGATGTATCTGCTGCCTGGATTAATAGGTTGCTAGGTCTGAGAACACCTGAGATAGGGGGAGTGTTTCCTGATGATTTGGAGTTGACTGACAATGGGATTTTGGCGATTATATCTGGGGGATATAAGGAGGAGTGGCCAGCTGTGGGGTACTCACAGGCATCATGTTTGACATCCAGATTCTTTGGCATGTATCAAATAGCTGTACATTGCTAGTTGCCGTCAAGCAATACCACCGCATTGACTAGGGAGATGGCCAAGCTGCTTTACTGTGTTAGAACGCAGAAGGAAATCAATCTTGGACTGTTAATTCAGCAGCATCTGATTAGACAGGCCACAACTCTGAAAGTTAATGATGCAGTTATCTATCCAGCTATAATCTCTGCCTTAGCAAGAGTGCCAAAGTGAAAGGGAAGGCCTCAGACGTGATAGTTGACACTGAGTTTTTGCGGCCTAACAAGAAGACTTTCGGGCTCAGACATGTACATGACCTTCCGTGGAAAGCTTCTGGTTCAACCTCCTCATCAGCAGCGGTAGACAGGAAGGATCGACTGTTGGTTGTCAATGCCAGACTAGGAGCTTTGGGAATACAGATTGCAGCCTTACAAGCAGAGCAAGCACGGTTGGAGGAAGAGAAGTCGAGGCTGGAAGGTTGATCTGAGTAGGATTACTTCAGGGGGAGTTCTAAAAACTGATTTTTATTTTTGATGATTTCGTATGATGAAGTCCCTTTGGCCTATGTGTGGTCCCAGGGGGAGTGATTTTGGAGTTTGGATAATTGGTTTTTCAATTTGGTTGTATAATTCTGGATTTCGGCTTTCATTATGTGAGTTCTGGTATTATGATCATTATTCTGCTCGTTGTATGTTGTTGATTCTGTGCTTGCCATCCAAAATATTATGGGTCCACAAAAATGCCAAAGGGGGAGATTGTAAAGTCAAGGAATTATTATATTGGCAATTTTGTATGAATTATTTTTGAACTGATATACAGACCATGTTGGAACATGGTGCTGGAGCAGAATTTACGCCATAAGGTTTAACGGAATTCAAGCCAAAATATTGAGGTGTTTTAGAATTTATGGTAATCGTATATTTGGCTATATATTAGGCGTGTGAAGCATAATTGGTTTTATGGAAAATCCCTACTTATAAGGAGAAAATTTATTTGAATATATGGGATAGAATGAGTTAAGGTAAATCCCTTTATTTATGGGATTTAGATATGCTTCGAAAATCAGATTTGGAATAGGAATATTGTGGAGATAATCAAGGAGTATTCAAGTCTGATTCGTGGATATAAATATGGGACAAACACGGCTGCATACTTACGGTTTTACAGATCAAAATCTGCACCTAGATTTTGAGATCTTACGAAATTTGCAAGAGCCAATAAACTGTGTTCCAACACTGTCCTGCCGCACTAAGTTCAGAATCGTATACCTTAATTCCTCGGGAGGAGGAGATCCTGCATCGATGGAGTTCGAGGTCAGAGGGAGTCTGATCAAGGCGTATCGGTAGCTAGGGGAGCTAGCAGAGTCCACACGTCATAGTTAGTAAAGATAAGTATTTTGTAAACTGTACTCTGTACGCTATCTTTCTAATTAGTGGATTCATTCTGAACTGGGCCAGGCCCCGCAGATGTAGGTGGGTTACACCGAACTGCGTAACCAAGTTGTGTGTCTTTTACGTTTCACATTTTTTACACTTGGTTAAACTAGGCATGTTGGAACACACTAGTAAAAACTAGAAAAAGTGGTAAAACTAAATTTCACTATTCATATTTTGGGTCAAACATGTGTGGAAACGGTTGACCGTTTTAGGTGTTCTGGGGACGTTTGAGGGACGTCCTAGTCCTCGTCCCCATAGCGTCCCCAACCGGAGACTACAATCAATATGGCATCCTTGTGCATCATAGATGCCAAATGCCTGTGGTTGCTTAAGTTTAATATTCAAATGTATGTCATCTTTCAGCCCTGCAGTGAAACAACTACCAAGAAAAATCTTTGGAAGATTGTCAACCCGATGAGACAATTTTTCAAATGTCTTCCGATGAACCATCACGGTAGAAGTATAACAAAGCCGACTAAGATCATCAGGTGGATCTTCATATTTTGTTGGTCCAAATTGTGCCAAAAGAGCTTTGTTGAATTCGTTTCAAGTTTAAGGGCCATGAAACTCGTTGAGCCAACGATGCCAATGAAGGGGAGTATCTTCCAAAGGAAAAGAGACTAACGATGCATATTGATCAGCACCAATGGAATGAAAGGCAAAATATTATTCCTCTTTATACAACCATCCATGAGGATCTTCTCCTGTAAATTTGGGAAATTGAAATTTTAGGTTTGTGTGTGGGTTTGGATTGCTATTTACCATCATTTGGGGATTGGTAATTTGGTTTGGATGGTTTTGGTTAAGGTGTAAGAAATTGAGATGTGTTACCGTGGCTTCCACAGTGGTTTGACGTTGGTTGATTCTTGCACAAAGTTGATTCATAGTACCTTGTAATTCTTATTGATTGATGCCTGCCAAAAATGTCCTGAAGTTCATTGCAGCATTAGTTTTTTACGAGTAAGTTCTTCTAAAGATGGAGGTGGTGATTTGACAGATTTGTTGAATGGTGCATCAACTTTGGATGCTAGTTGCATGTTTTTGATTTTGCATTTGTTGGTTTTTTTGTTGATGTTATCTTTCGTATTTTGTTGATGCTCTTATTTAATTTTTTGATATAGGTTCAAATGTGGGTATTGAGGTTGATAAGGTTCATAATGAGGTTTCTGATCCTGAGAATGAAGTTTTCCTTACTGCTCGTGAGAAGGATGGTGATAAGGATGATTAGTAAATCATATTTCAGGTTTCAATTTTTCTTGTGTTGATGTTACCTTTTCTATTTGTTGATTTTTTTTTGTGTTTTTGGGTTCTAATACAGGTTCAATTGTTTCTGAGAGTCTTTTGAGTCGTATTGAGGTTTAAATGGATGGTTGTGATGTTAGTGTTGCTGGTAGTGAGGTTGAAGATGTGGCTTTTGATGTTTATGTGGCAGTTGTTGATGTGGTTGTTGCTTCTATTGCTGTTGAGAAAGATGTTGTTACTGAAAATCTTGCAGAGGGCCATAAGTCTTTTATGTTTAATTTTTTTGCCTTTGTTCGTTGATGCTTCCTTTTCTTGTTGATTTATTGTGTTTTTGTTTTCTTACAGGCTTGACCGTGGCTGGTTTTGAAAATATTGATGATCCAGTTGTTCATGTTTCAGTACCTGCTTCTCTTGAGGTACCACCAGCTTCTGTTGGGGTACCACCAGCTTCTGTTGAGTTACCGGCTGCTTCTGTTGAGGTACCAGCTGCATCTGTCGAAGGTCCTTCTTTAATTGTTGATGGTAAGGGCACTGTTTTTTGTTGTTATTTGCTTCATTCTTTTTTTTATTTTTTTTAAATTTAGTCCTTTATTGATATTATTTGTTTTCATTACAGTTGAGCCTCTGGTTGCTGCTTCTCATAAAATTTTTACAAGCATAGAATACTTTAAAAAAAAGTACCTCCCGTGTATAAGATGAAGAAGATGGTAGCTAATAGGGTTCTAGATGAATTTGATGTTGTTGGCAATATGTTTTTTACGTGTCATTTGGCTTTTCTATTGTCGCTACTGTTTTTCATTTTATTTACTTTTCTTCCTTTTGTTTTGTGCTTTGTTTTTTATAGCGGTACTGATGATGATGCTGAGTTGAGTGTTGGTTCAGGAATGAAGTCTGGTACTGCAACTGTAGAATCCAATGATAGTGAGGTTGCCACGGATTTCAATGAGGTTCATTGAGAAAATTGATGAAGTGAATCCCAAGCTAGCAGACAAATTTTTGAATGCTGCTGTTAATGGTGATTTTTGATGTTTTCCCTTTTTGCTGTTTTCTTTTGCATTATTTTTTAAAACTGTGTTGTTTTGATGTTTTTTTTCGTTATTACATTTCTTGATAAGTTTTTACATGACATTTGTTTTGTAGCTACGATAATTATGCAAATGATGTGTATGTAGAGGAGATTCACTTGCCAGAATCTAGGAATGACGATGTAGAAGATACTCCTTTAAAGGAAGATGATTGTGATATTTGGATGCAGCCACTGTCTGAGTCCCCTTATTTTTAGCGTAAAAAGAAGAAAGTTGATCCTGTATTGAAGGTTTAAGAAACAGTGAAGGAGTCAAAGGTTACATATTCTGGGATTGGCAAGGGTAAAGAGAAGGTTTTTGTGAAGGGTAAGCAGTGTAAGGATGCACCTTTGATGAATTTGAAGGTAAGGACGAGATCCTCAGTTTCGAAAGACCTTGACCCTACAAGTGTTTATGCTTATTTGGGTAAGGTTGTTTGAAAATGTGCTGATGAAAAAGGTTCTTCTTCAAAGAAGGGTGTGGGAAAGAAAGGTGGTGGGAAGCGAAGAGCTGAGAAGTTTCAGGTTGTGGAGAAGGGGTCGGAAAAGAAAGAAAAAATTGGAATGTTGATGTAGAACTTGATGATATGTGAGTTTTCAATTTTCTGGTTCATTTATATATTTATAGTTTTTTTTTCTGATGAGGTTCATACATTTTGATTATGAGGTTCATTTTTTTTAATGTAGATGTTCTATGCTGAATATGTTTATTGATGGTTATGAGTTTTTAAAATATTTTAACAAGTTTTGGGAATGAAGTTTTAAGAAGGTGCACTAGTTTTTTTTTTAAAAAAATTTTGTTAATGTTTTCTGCTTTTCAGATGAGATTTAGGTTAAGAATACAAAATTTTACATTTATTTATGTTTAGGTTCATATTTTATAGAGAAATATGCAAATATAACATTATATAATTGAGAAAGTGCAGATATAACCTTGGGATAATTTTTAGTGCAAATATAACCCTACCTATTTAACGAAAGTGCAAATATAACCTTCTGGTGACATTTTCGGCATTGACTGTGTTTTTCCGGCATTGACTCCCTAAAATATGATAAAAAAGCCATTGGACCAAAAATTAAATTTGGATGGACAATTATACCCTTACACGTGATGGACCACCGCCGGAAAATGTAGGGTTATATTAGCACATTATAAAATTTTTTAGGGTTATATCTACACATTCTTAAAACTTATATGGTTATATCAGCACATTCATAAAAAATGTAGGATTATATTAGCACATATTATAAAAGCAAAACCCATCAACATTAACCGAAAACACAACAAAATAACAACTACACACACAACACCTAAGGTAATCCAATCATTAATCCTGACTAAATTCCACACAAAACAAATGTCATCAAAATCCTTATATTCAATACCATATATACTGCTTATCTCTATTCATGTGACAAGAAGCAAAAGAAAATCACATAATCAAACTCAATATTGCATTAATCTAGTGAATTAAGAGGAATTTCGAATGCATATAACATTTTTGAAAGGTTCCCGCACTTTCACTTCAACGTCCACTATGTTGACCTCGCCAAATATCTTTCTTCAAACTAGACTCACACTCTGGAACGTCGGCAATCGGTAGAAGAGGTTGAAATGGAAGTTGCATGCGGTTGGCGTTGATTTTGTACTAATATGACACTTTGTTTTTAGAGCAAAGTGCATATATAATCCTACATAATTGACGAAAGTGTAGATAAAACCCTATAAGTTTAGGAATGTGCAGATATAACCCTATCAAATTTCATAATGTGCTGATATAATCCTACCAAGCCCGGTGGTGGTCTGGCGGTGTTCCGACGGCGATCCGGCAACGGTCTGGATATAATATTTAGGTATACTTATGCTAAGGGCAATAACATCATTTCCTATTTTTAGTTTTTTTTTCTAGAAGGTCAAAAATGTATTTTAACAAACGGTTTTTCTAACGAGTGCCCATGGGCACTCGTTAACAATTTCAGATTCCATCGGAAACTGTGTTTATTAAATGCAAATAGAGTTAATGATTAATGACATCCCTCAAAAACTTACACTCCCTATGTACTATTACACAGTTTTCAATGAATTTGCATTTAATAAACACAGTTTTCGATGGAATCTGAAGTTGTTAACGAGTGCCCATGGGCACTCGTTAGAAAAACCGTTTAACAAAATCTGGCTAAAAGTTGTCGGAAAAGTTTATATTTGCACACAACCTAAATATATAGGGTTATATTTGCACATTCAATTATCCTATGGTTATATCTGCACTTTCGTCAAGAATGTAGGGTTATATATGCACTTTGCTCTATTTTATATAATGAGGTTTCTAATGCATATCTTCTTTGTGTTTTTTTTATAAAAAAAATTATGATTTTATTTTTTTATTGTTAGTTCATGATATTTTCCCTACTTTGCTGAGGTTTCATGTTTCACTGACTAAGGTTATGCTTTTTTCATACTTTTTCCCAGATTGAAATTTAAGACCACATGGTTTCCAAATTTGTTGAGGTTTTGGATGATTTGAAACCATCTCAAATTAAAGTCGTTGAACATATTGGATTTGGTGGTTTGTTGAAATTTAGGATTAGGGATGTGCGTAAAGATTTAGTTTAAATTTTGATACAAAACTTCAATTCTACTGCTGAAGTCTAGGAGGTTGCACTACAAGAAACTGACCCTATTACTTCACCCATTTTACCTTAGTGTTTTTTGTTAAGGGCAAATAATTACCTCGGTTCATTGTTTCAAAGTAAATAATATTTTATACCTCGGTTTAAAAAAACGAGATAAAAAGCTTTCCATCACCGATGTCGCACGTATGTCTGGCTTACCAGCGTCAGTTGTTTTTGTGACCGATGTCGCACGTCACTCGCAAATATGAATGATCGATGTCGCACGCATGTCTGGTTTACCGACGTTGGTTGTTTATGTGACCGACATCACACGTCCCTTTCGCAGATATGAAATGACCGATGTCGCACGCATGTCTGGCTTACCGACCGCGGTTGTTTTTGTGATCGACATCGCACGTCATCTCACAGACATGAATGAACGACGTCGCACTCACTTCTCGCTTATTGATTTTTTTTTTTATAATTTTGACCGACGTTGCACATCCCTCTCGCAGACATGAAATGACCAACGTCCCATGCATGTCTGTCCTATCGACGTAGTTGTTTTTGTGACTGACTTGCATGTCATTCTCATAGATACTTATAATTATATGAATAACTAGATAACACCCTTGCTATTCACAATTTAAATTAATATATATATATATATATATATATATATTAATAACGTAATTTATTTTTTAACAAAACTAAAATATATTTTTTTAATTTTCTATGCAACTCCATTTCTTTTTTAATTTTTAAAAGATTTTATAACAATACTTTCAACTATGACTTTATGTATATATTTTCAAATGAAATAAATTAAGCGTAGAGTTCGAGTAATACATGATCGAGGTCGAATATCAATAAATAAATTTTATATTTTCACTAAATAAAATTTATATACTACTTATTCAAAATTATATAAAATAAGTAGTATAAAATTTGGTTGCTAGGTTAAATTTGGTTATGAAATGTGTCATTATTTCTAATACATTGCATGTATGCTATATAAATATTTGCGAGTAAGGTGATCCGTACCAATTTAGTGATTAGATGGATATGTCACTACTAGAAAATAAGCACATAGGCACCAGTATGAGTTACTTAAGAACATGTGCTAGCGCTTTCCAACATTAAACCCAAAAAATAATTTATTTTATATTTCTATATTTAAGCGAGAATAAAAAAAATCATGTTGAACAATAGATAATGGGGTAACACAATTTTGGGCGAATGTGTAATTTTCCAAGACTGTGTATAAGTGATCAATGTTTACTTTCGAGGCCCTTCTGTTCACCCATACATGCCCAAATTGTAAATTCACAATCTTAAATTATTGAATTGCATTTTGGTGTAGCTAGTTTCGTGATTCAACAATTCCAACTTTCTTGGAGAGATCAAAGTGCAAAAAGTAAAAACTTTATTCGTAACTCCAAATTGAAATCCGCTCGAACGTGATGCTACCCTATACACCCTCATTGTATTTTTCAAGCCTGTAACAGAATATTTATCAATAATCGGGCATAAAAGCATATCCATAATCCTTTCTAATTTTACTTTCTTACTTCTAAGTATTCAACTCTAAGTTATTCTAGAACATGTATTAGCGCTTTCCAACATTTCACCAAAAAAAATTATTTTGTATTTTTATATTTAGGCAAGAATAACAAAAATCATGTATTTTGGAGCAATGGGTAATCGGATAACCCAATTTTTTACACAAAGTAATTTTTCAAGAATTTATAGAAGTAATCAATACATGCCCAAATTGCATAGTTATGATCTTATATTATTGAATTGCATTTTGGTGCCGCCAATTTCGTGATTCAACAACTCCAACTTCTTGGAGGGACCTAAGTGCAAAAAGTAAAAACTTTACTCGTAACTCCAAATTCAAATCCGCTCGAACATGATGCTACCCTTAATTGACCTTTGATACATAAATACTAATGAAAAGCTTTGACCTTAACTAATAAACGGTCAATCATTGACTTTCCACACATAAACACCAATGAAAATGTTTGACTTTAACTAATCAACGGTCAACTCTTACTTGACCTTCCATATATAAACACTACTAACTAAGGTTTGAACTTAACTTATTAATGGTCAACTCTTATCCATCTTTCCATACATAAACACTAATGAAATGGTTATAACTTAACTAATTAACGGTCAACCATTACTTGACATTCCATACATAAACACTGATAAAAAGGTTTGTCCTTAACTAATTAATGGTCAATCCTTAATTGATTTATTATATATAAACACTAATGAAAATGTTTTGACTCACACTAATCAACGGTCATCCCTTATAACTTTACTTTCAATACATAAACACTAATGAAAAAGTTTGACCTTGACTAATCAACGATTAAGCCTTATTTGACTTTCCATATATAAACATTAATAACTGGGGTTTGACCTTAACTAATCAACAGTTAACCCATATTTGACATTCCACACATGAACACTAATGAAAATGTTTGATGATTGTTTTCATGTATTGCAACGAGGTTTCCATAACTTTGAAGACATTCTAAATTTTTCACAATGTATAGATATTTATAATTTGACCCTAAAAGTTATTAGAACAATATTATTCATGATTATAGTTAGTCTGTCTAACGTGCGACTTTCTCTTTTTTTTTTTAATTCAAACCACCATTAGATGGGGGGACTTTATTTGGCTCCCCAAACCTCCAAATTGGGCTTAAAACCCGTAGAATTTATCAGACAGTTAGATACATGAGAGAATTGGACAAAAGATGGACAATTTCATCGGCATAGGTATATGCCATAAACAAAAGAAGAAGCCTGTACAAAATCAAAAGGAAAGTGGAGAGTGGCTCTCCATTCATGTGTTCGAACCGGGAACAGGAGGAGCTCTTCTGTTTGTGTAAGACTCCACACCCCAAGTGTCGACTTACACTCCAGCCTAGCCTAGCCAAAACCTGTGTTATGCCCTTATTCTTCTCCAAGAGTGGAGATTATCCATCAAAAGCTTCTCTCTCAGTTGTGGAAAATGTCTGAGATCAGTGAGATGCCGTGATTCCCTCCTTTGCTGTCCGTGCTTTGATAAAAAATCAGCAGGACCATTGATTTCTCTGTAGATGTGGGAAGCTCGGATGTTGTTCTGCTTCATCAGGTCTGCAACTTGTCTGGCCAAATGAAGACAGATCCACGGAGGCTCCAAGTTGCCATTGATGATGTTCACTGCCGGTTGACTGTCCATCTCCAGTGAGATATTGTAATAGCCGTGTTCCATTGCTAATTGGATGCCTTGAAGGGCTGCTTGGAGCTCCACCTGCAAAGGGGAAACCCCGTGTATTAGATTGTAAAATGCCAACCTGAATCTTCCCCCAGTGTCTCTTATAAGACCCCCAACAGACGAGGAGTTTTGTTTAAAGGATGCATCAACATTCAGCTTGAATCCGACATCAGGGGGTTCCCATTTGATGGGGATAAGTCTTGTTAGTGGGGGTGGATTCAGGACAGAGATTAGTCCTCTTTGGATCCATTTGCAATCAGAGGGATTGCCAGAAGCATGTGTCCTTGCTATGGAGATTAGTCTACTGTTTGCCTTTACTTGATTCCAGGTTTGTAAAGGGGTTTTTTTAACACCCTGGTAAAGTATCTGGCCCCTAGCTTTCCACAATTCCCATAAAATTAGACATGGTAGAGAGCAGCACAGGAAAACATGGAGTTTTGGCAGATGTGATATACTCCAGTATGATGTTAATCTGTCCCATAAATTAACAAAGTGAATCTGTGGTAGTTCTAAGATAGCATGCATTTGTTTCCATATTAGAGAGACATAAGGGCATGTGTTAAAAAAATGCTGCAATGTATCCTCATGCTGACAGAAAGGACATTTTGATACATTAGTAATCCCAAAATCTTTAAGCATATCATCCATTGGCATCAAATTATTAAGGATTCTCCAAGTAAGGAAGGTAATCTTCACAGGTAAGTTTAGAGATTGTACCTTCGTCAGTGATGCAGATTCTCTATGCCTGTGTCTCAAGCTTTTATATGCACTTTGAATCGAAAACTTACCTTGCGGGTTTGGTGTCCATACCATGATGTCCTTGTCCTCAGTAAAAATGTGCTCCCTTTGCATCTTCTGTATCATATCAGCAGAAATGTATGGTGCCAAGAAAGCTAATATTGATACCTTGTTAGTGTAAAATTCTCTAACTGTCAGGTTAGGATGCAAGGGTCTGATTCCATCTAACTTATCTATCAGCATTCCATCACCCAGCCAGTTTGAATTCCAGAAACTGCATGTACCATTTCCTAGAATGATTCTAGTGTGGGATTCTGCAAATTCAGAAACTGACTTCACTCTCTTCCATACATCAGAAGTTCTTCTGTGGTTTGGAAGAGACCAAAGGAATTTGGTCCAGGGTGCATTGCCCTGCTGCATTTTCCACCAAAGCTTAAGGGAGTATGCATCTATAATGGAGTCTAAGTTTTTAAAACCTATCCCATTCTCTTGTTCTGGAAATGCCATTCTTTCCCAAGATCTCCAGTGCTTATGCTTCCTTCCCTCTGTTTCCCCCCATAGGAAATCTGAGCATAGCATTTCAATTTTTCTAAGAATGAAACTAGTTGGTTGCATCACAGCAAATACATGTTGGGGTATGGAGGAGAGTACATACTTGATAAGTATTATCCTTCCCCCTTTAGAAATCCATTTAGAGTTCCATGTATTTATTCTAGCACTTATAGATTCTAAAGTTCCAAGAGAATGTGCATTAAGTTTTCTACCCTTATATATGGTACAGCCTAGATACTTAAAGGGAAAACTACCCTCCTGCATTCCCAAGATTCTCCTAATTTTACTTTTATGTGCTCTACTGCTTTTTTCACCTGTGTAGAAGTTGGATTTTTGCATATTTACTTTTTGCCCAGTAGCCATTTCAAATGAGGTGATAAATGCAGCAAAATTTTTAAGAGACTTATCAGTTGCTTTAAGGAATATACATGTGTCATCAGCATAGATTAGATGTGTAAGTGGTGTAGTGTGCTGTGGCACATGAAACCTTGCTAATGTACCAGATTCAAATAAGGTATGGAGCTTCCTGGACATGAGTTCAGTTAAGATGTTGAACAAAAAGGGGGACAGAGGGTCACCCTGTTTGAGGCCTCTTGATGGTTTAAAAAAACCATAAGAAACTCCATTAATGATAACAGAGAACCATGCAGATGCTATGTTAGACATAAGTATTCTGACTAAAGTGCCATGGAATCCCAGTTTGAGCAAAAGTGAATTAAGAGCAGGCCAGGAAACCCTATCAAATGCTTTGGTCATGTCTAATTTGAGGATAAGGTTGAGACATTCTTTATCTTTCTGCAAGAATCTAGTAGACTCTTGCATCAGGATAACATTATCTGCTATTTCCCTCCCTTGAAGGAATGCTGATTGTTCACTTGATATGAGTGAGGGCATCAGAATTTTTATCCTTTCCATCAGTATCTTGGAGCAAACTTTATTGCTAAAGTTTGAGAGGCTGATTGGTCTGAACTCACTAAAGGTTGATGGTTGTTGGTTTTTGGGGATAAGGACTATATTTGTGGAGGCCATTGCCCTTGGGATTGGTGTACCAGCTTGAAAATCCCTTACTGCCTCAGTAAGGTCCTGGGCTATGATGTCCCAACTGTTTCTATAAAACAGCCCATGGAAACCATCAGGTCCACTTGCACTATTTTCTCCAAGACTAAAGACAGCAGCTTTGACCTCATCAGTTGTGACTGGTTTCAATAGCTCAGAGTTAGTCTGGGGAGTAATCAAGGAGGGAATATCTGTGAGAAAAAAGGCTAGATTTTCTCCATGCATGTCTGTATTCTCATCCTGCAGGAGATTTTTAAAAAAACTTTCCCCTGCAATTCCAATAGCATCCTGATCAGTTAACCAGTTCTGATGCTCATCCTTAATTTTTTGTATGGACAATCTAGAGTGCTTCTGTTTTACAGACTTGTGAAAGAACTGACTGTTGCAGTCCCCATCTTTCATCCATCTAACTCTACTCTTTTGTTTCCAGAAAATGTCCCTCTCCTTAATTTTGAATAGGAGGTTGGTTCTAGCAGTGTTGAGAGCTTCTAGGGTAGAAGGGTTATCTAGATCATCATTCTCGGCTTCCAATCTATCTACCTCCTGTTCTGCTTCTTTTATGTTTTGGAAAACATCTTTGAAAACTTCCCTATTCCACTGTTTAAGAAAGATTTTGAGCCTTTTGAGTTTGTTACAGAATTTTAACATGCCATAACATTCTATAGGCTGCTCCCAGTTATTTCTTAGAACCTGTTGGAATCCTTCTCTCATGTACCACATATTTTGGAACCTAAATGGCTTTGGGTAGATTTTAGCCTGATTATTAAAGCTTGCTAAGAGGGGGGAATGGTCTGATGTGGTCCTATTCAGTACTTGGATTGAGGTACTTGGGTAGATTTGCCTAAGTTTCAGGTTGGTTAAACCTCTATCTAGCTTTTTAGAGACTTTTTCTTTAACCTTTATTCCTTTCCCTTTTAATCTGTACCCAGTCCATGTGTAAATGTTCCCAACTGTGTGAGGTTCCTCCAGTTCCATAGCATTTATAAAGATATCAAAATCTATTATACTATCAATACTTGGACTAGAAGAACCATTATATTCAGAAAGAGTTCTAATGACATTGAAATCTCCTACCAGGAAATATGGCAAGGAAGGTAAGTTTAGGATTCTACCATACATCTCTTGTCTTCCTAGCCTTGAGTGTTCAGCATAAACAACAATTAGATACCAGTCATTTCCTTGGTTTTGGTTTTCAATCTTAAGAACAGTAAAATTTTGGTCATCATGGATTAGTTGGGTGTGTATATTAGTGTTCCACAAAATCCATATCTTCCCTGATTTAGATGCTAAGCTGGAATGAAATTGTAATTTCTTAGTAAAGCCATCCAGGGTGTTAATTTTCTGTTTAGGCTCAATAATGGCAAATATATCAGGCTTATGAACTAGACTTAATTCTTTTATTCTTTCCACAGAGGTGGTTAGTCCATTTACATTCCATGTTAAGAGTTTACAATTCATGGGAAATGTTTTGTTTGGCAGCTAGTCTAGAACTGATTCTGTTCGGTTGAGAGAAGAAAGTAGGTTTCTTCTTGTCAACCTTGCCAGTATGTGTCTGCTGATCTACATTGGGTGTAATGGGTATAGCATACTCAGATGGCACAGAGAGAGCAACAGAAATTTGAGCAGGAACTTGTAAAGAAGTGACAATTGGTGTGGCCACATTATTCATGGGCTCCACATCCTCAATGTGCACCACATTAACCTCCTGAGCATCTATATTAGCAGTTACATTCTCAAGCTCTATGTCAGGTTTATTGACTACAGTGATTGAGTTTGATACATTGTCTCTCAAATGCGAATCTTCTTCTGTTATCTTAACAACATTCCTTATATGCTCTAACACTGTCACATTCACACTATCACTAGCGATCATGTTACCATCCTCATTCATATCAAGTGATGCTTTGAAAGAAGAATTGTCTGTGTTTCTTTTTAAAAAAGAAGGTGTAGGTGAAACCTGGTTGATGAGGTTCTTTTCTGCATTGACCAGAGTGACCTCATTCTGGATGCTCACTTCCATAAGATCCATTTCAAGATCTTCAGCTTGCTCCTCTGCTTGTTCCACGTTATCCTGATCCTCATCCAAAAGTTGAAATCGATTAGTAGTTTGAAATATAATTTGACCAGAGTTACCTGTTGTCAATGGTGGTGTGCAGTCTTCCACAGAGACTCCAATCTTTGATGGACCCGATTTGGCTAGTGACTGAAAGGGGGACTCATGACTGATCTTTCCCTTTCCTTTATCTAAAGTTGTTTCCTCCATGGTGATGGCATCCAGGAAGATATCTTCCTCCTCCTCCTGGATAGTGTGAGGGTCTATATCTTCTTTCTTTTTCCAGACCTCCAAAGGTTTCTTCCTGATTTCTTGGTGTGGTTGAGGTTTCTTAGGGGCACCACTGATTATGACTTGGCCTCTTGATACTTGCCCCTTTGCTGTGTTCTTAATAGCACCAGAGTTTGATTGTGAAGCTGCTTGTATTGTAGCCGAAGTCGTCCCATTCCTCAATCTGCAGTTTGACCCGTTATGACCCAGTTTCTTGCAATCCTTGCAGTAAAGGGGGGGATCCTCATAGGTGATATTGTAATACTTATGTTTTCTCAAGGTCCCAAGTCTAACCTTGGCCGGAAGTGGGTTCCTAAGATCAAACTCTACGCTCATTCTGACTGTGGAAGGTCTCGATAAGTTTTCTGTTGGGGTATCAGCATAAAGAAACTTTCCTAGAGACTCACCAATACCTTCTATGGCGTCAGGGTGGAAAAAGTGCGTCGGCGGTAGCTCAACATTGATCCAAATGGGTGCGAATGGGGGCTCCTCGTCGATGTCAAAATCTTTGGTCCACTTTAAGATCCTCATTACAGACCCTCCAAGATTCCATGTGTATCTGCTCCAGCAGCGATGCAGATCTTCATCTAGGTCGAAGGTGATTCTCACATGCCTCGCATCCAGAGCGGTGATTTTGAATTCTCCTTTGAATCCGATTGTCTGGAAATGGTGCCGGAGAAATGGCAATGTTGGCCGGCCTCTGGTAAATTTTCCAACTAGGGCGTCATTGAATGGTTCAGCGATGAGGTCGATTTCTTCCTCCGTGAAGAAGCAGCATGGTTCCCCTTTGTAAGATAGCTGAGGTTTGAGATTCAACTTCTGGAGCCTGGGGTATGGTTTGCCATCGGGGTTCCTCTTTGGTTTGAGGCAGTCAGCATAGGCCGATTGCGAGCTGCCTCCAGGTGGAGGAGCCGCCATGGAAGCAATAATCGGGGACAACTGGATCTAATTCAGACTGATGAAGATCAGAGGTGAGGGTTGGGGAAGAAGAAAAATGGGGAAGAAGAAGAACAGTGAGTGTTGTGTGTGTTTCGCACTAATTTTCGCACATAGATACAGTAATTTCCAACGGTTTCCTAGTTTCTCCGTTTAAAATCAGTCTTTCGTGCGACTTTCTCAATGTAATATTATCATTATTGCATATTATTATAAGGAAAATGTTTAAAATAAATCATCACTTTGAAGGTATATAAAAATATTATGACATCAGATATATCTGCATTTTAATTATAAAAAGTTTGTTATTATTTTATTTATTTTCGAAAATTAATATTAAAATATCAAAATATAAGTTAGTTATTTCTATTACATTGCAATAATTTAATTCCTTCCTTTTCTAACTATTTAGAAATCAGCCCAAATAATTTCCAAAGTAAAAATGACAACAGCCCAAAAGGCCCAAACTAATTTGAACCTAAACCCTAATACTTAATGGAACAAAGCACCCTTATTTTCTCACTTCAGCCTTCCTCTGTACCAATACTCAACCGTGGTATGACTATTTGGAGCTCTGTAATTTAAAAAACTTTGGCCTCCAACACTAAACCTCTATTTGTACGTTTTCTTATTTACATCATACATTTAACCAATAGTTTTAATATTTGAAAATGTCTCATATTAGACTAACTATTGGTTAGTCCAATCATTAAAAACTTTTTTTTAAAAAAATAATTTTTAAGTTCGGATTACAATTATATATATTGATATTCATTTCAAAAGGCTTTCATTATTATTAGTATTTCATTGCAATAAATAAAAACAAATCTCAAATCACCCTATTAGTCCTAATAATTGTAAAATATCCCCTTCTAAAGATTAATCCATCTAAACCAAGATTTTGTGTTAATGTTTTATACCTTTTTTTTTTGTGGAAAGCTTTTTCATTTCTTAAAATAACACCAAACCAATTTACAAGACTCCTATTACAACCAAATAAGAAACTACCGGCTATTACAAAAAAACTCAGCTTCTAAATAAGAAATCATTTCTAATCACAAAACAAAGCTCTATAGGCTTTAGCATTTTACCACCAAATGACCTCCTATTTCTTTCAAGCCAAACATTGTAAAAAAAAAACAGCAACCAACAATTTGAATCTCTTCACTTGATCCCTCCTATTGCAGCCATAATAGAAGAATCTCATTACTCCTCTCAGATTATTAAAACATGTAACCATTAGATCGGCTTATATCCTTTTGATGTAATCACACTTAACAAACAGATGAAATTTTTTTATAACCTGTGCATCACACAAATAGCAGAAAGGGTTTCCCACATGTATGTTAAAGCTCTGCAGTCTGTCTTGTGTAGATAATCTTCCCAGGGCCAGCATCCACAAAAAGATGGAGTGTTTGGGCAGCATATTATTACTCCAAATGGTTTTAGTTAAAGCATATTTCTTCGTGTCACCTTGCAAATGCAGATATGCAAGACATATTTTGAATTTGCCTTTAACAAAAAGTTATTTAAGCAATCTCCCAGCTTACCATTCAAAACCATTAGAGATTTCCAAGCAAAGCTACTGATCTTTCAGCTCTTTCCCTTTCATATAGAACACCTGAACCCATTTAACCCATAGATTATTCTTCTTTGATAGGATTTTCCAAAGCCTTTTACACATTAAAGCTTTTTTTCCAAATGAAGGTATCCCTAATGCCAGCTCCTACATTCTTCTTATTTCTACACAGAATATCTGGGAGGCCATCGCCGTACCTCTCAAAGATGATATTTATAATCCCAAAGTTACGACTAACTACTAAATAGTAGCTAGTGGTAAGACAGAGTCATCCACAAGGAAAATGGGGTTTTATCGAGTATCAAAGCGTAGTTAAAAGCACAAAAAGATGTCACTCTTTGTGTGTGGTAAACAAGTTAGGGGGTTTTGAGTTGAAAAACACTACGACTACTTTAACGACTAAATTAACCAACACTTAGGGCAAACAATACAACTACGAGCACACTAGCACGAAATATGTAATTAATATGATAACGAGTTTTGGGCATAATTGGTTTACATTTCCAGTCATCCTTTGATCATAGATTAATTATCCTATTTTTATGCATCAATCACATATTTTGGAGAGCTTGTCAACACCTTTCGACTGTGGACATTTCTCACCTCTCCTGGTTATAGTTAGAGTGGGCGATCGGCGCCAGACAATAACCCTTATCCTCGGGTCACCCTAGACGATTGGCGTCATAGACTTCCTCGAGGATAGCAATACACATGGAGAACCAACATGACTACCACAATGTCCTACAAGCGAGAAACACATAGATAACACAAGTATATTTACTAACAACGACTCTGAGAATCGACTTTCATGCTAATCGTTATTACTTGGCTACATTGATAATTAGACAAAAATCATCTAACTTCATCCTAAGTCTAAGCAAATCCATCAATCAACAATCATAATTAGTTGTCACTCATAATTAAAACCTAGCATTGACCAACAACAATCACGTTGTCCAAAAGTCAAAGTCTTCTGGATTTGACCAAAAACCTAGAACATAATCAATCCACAATCATTAACTAGTTGATCATCCTAGTCTAAATCATGCATCAATCATAAAAGAAAGCACCAAATATACTTGATAATCAAAGCACAAAATAGGATAAATAGAATCTCACAAATTCATTCTAGAAATGCTTGCCAATTGCTCCCAAGATATTTAGCCTAGATTATGAAAACACATAACAAAACAACAAGAATCCATGGAAGAAATGATATAACTAAGAAAAGATGAGTGAAAACTACGGTTTATATGTCCAGGGGCTGGTAGAAGTGAATGGGGGAGAAGGAGATAAGATTTGGAGTATTTATAGTACAAAAATCCATTGCAGGCGCACATGACCATGACTGTGGCACGAGGCTGGGCGTGGATGTGCGGGACCATGGCTGTGGCACAAGGCTAGCATGGATGCGCAGGATTGTGTGAGGCTGGGACACAAGCAAGCGCGCGGTCCTTTGCGCTGTACGCGCGGTCACAGGCTGGAAGCTGCTTCCATGGTTTGCTCCCCTGTACGCTGGCACTCGGTTAACCGCATAGGCCGCACAGTCTCGGGGCAGGATCAGGTGAGCACACGCGACAGTGCACTAGCTCGGCTAAGGGCTGGGACCTTGCTCCACAGTCCCCTTTCCACCACACGGGCGTGCGGCTAAGGGCGCTGGCCGCGCACCCAGTTCTCTTCACCCATTCGGTTGGCCGGCCGATCTTTGTGTCGATCGGCTGGCCTTCATTCTTTGCATCTGAACTTTCTTCTACCACGCATCTTTCGTGGCCTTCAATCTTCTGCCATTCTTGCGAACAGCCTTCACCAATTCAATCCAAAGTGTTTACAAGTCATATACAAGTTAAGCTTACAAAAAAGAATCTAGACCCTCGTAGGAACCAAAAATCCATTAGACTATAAATAGTGTTACAAAACGAAGGATTTAAATATTAAAACCGAAAACGATCATCTAAACCCCCTATTGTGCAAACCTATCTAATTCTAGCAATCTTCCAACATAAAGCTACAAAATAGATGTTAAATGCTTTGGAAAAACATATGCATTTGACGACCTATCAAGCCTCCCCGCACTTAAACCTTTACTCGTCCTCGAGTAAACAAGAACGCGCAAAAATCTAAGCATAAACTAGCATGCAAGAGTTTTCCCAACACATCTAACATCATATTCCAAGACTACCCTAACCCCCAAGACATAAGAATATCTCACACTCTAACATCCCAAAGTTTAAGATAATCGAAACCATCATACCAAACAAAGGTGAGGTACAAAACACAAGTGCCAAAACTAGCTTACTCTACCAAAGAAGCTACCCAATTGAAAAATCAAGAGAAGCATAATTTTTTTAAAATTTCTCTCATTTTCTCTCATTTTTCCTAGGAGCCCTCTCAGGTTTTCATCCTAGCTTCACACATTTTTTTTTCAAAGCTCACCCTCACCTTTTTCCGCACCATTTGGCCTCTCATTTTTGCATAGGCTGCCCTTTGGGGTTTCAACCTATCCGGGCCCCCCATTCTTGCCTAAGTTTCCCTCTCTGGTTTTCAACTTAGCAGGGTGTTTTCTATTCTCCTTTTTTTTTAAAAAAAAATCATTAGAAATGATCTTTAAAGAGCTATTTGCTACAACAAAACTAACTGCTAATCACAAGTATCATCTTATTCCCCTCCCCGCACTTAAATGTTGCATTGTCCTCACTGTACATAAACATTCTAGAGCCAATGCCAAGGGTGGAAAATGAGAGAATACTCATGATGAGTAACAAACACCAAAACACATTTGGTAGCACAACTATAAGATCTAATGGACAAACTACCACAACTACAATATACTCTCCCCATAACCTCCATCATAAAGGTCCAATAACAACCAATGTCATACACAACAAATCAAATAGAGCATTGAAATCGCAATGGAGGAGAGAGATACCTTTTTGGTTTTGAATTGTGTGTTTCAAGTGGGTCGCGGGTAAATAGGTTCAGGGTGTATTTAGTGGTGGTAGGGAAGGAATTCAGTACTTTGGAGATGGGGGGTGTGTGGGCATCGTGGACCTTGCACATTTATACGATTTGTGAATTGAACTTCTCCTATCCCCGGTTGATCGCCCATTTTTATCGCTCCTTTTATCCAAAAATAAACGCTCACTGCAAAACTGCCATGCAAACCAAGCGTAATAGTGTTCCAAAAAAAAATTAAAAATAAAAAGAAGAAAAATCATTCTTGAATTCCAAATAAAACAACAAATCTCCACGATTCTTAACAAAAAGGAGATCACAATTACATTGACGAAATGTCACAAATGACTATCCGGATGACCAAAACTAAGTTTATTTAACGTTGTCGACATGACATACTCCCCTCTTTTTTCTAGCTTCATTCAAAACACTCCTTGGGTCTCCAGAATCACCATCCGTGTTTCCACCCATTCTTACCTCCACATGTATTGGTATCCAACATTGTCTCGCCTTAAACCTCACTTTCGGAGCCACATGGACTTGTGCGCCTTGTCCCTTTTTGGGTGGTTTTAGGGACTCCTTGGAGTGAAAGGGATTTAGATGATATTTCCTTAACCCATTCTTCACTCACTGTAAGTTAGTACTAGAGACATTCGCATACGCAACATTGACCTCGTTCAAAATACTAGAAACTTGCTTAGATGCTTTACTCATTCCATTATCAACATCAACTAAGTCAATCATGTGGCAATGTTCAAGTTCATTGCAAGACTCATGCAAACTTTCAAGTATAATGATACCATGACAATAAATTTTATCCTTTGGAAGCTCTTTATCTTTGTAGATCTCAGAACCTAAATTTTCTCCATCAAACTCTAAGGTCAATGAACCACTATGCATGTCGATCTTAGTTCTCCCCATTTTCAAAAATGGTCTCTCTAACAAGATAGGGGGCACATTCTCATCATGCGACATATAAAGAACATAAAAATTGGCGGAGAAAACTAGTTTATCCACTTTAACCAATACATCTCGCACTCGTCCTTTCGGAATAACTTGAGAATGGTCGGCTAGTTGTATGATCACCCTAGTTTCATGCAAGTCCCTAAGTTAAGAGTCTTGTATAGAGAGTAGGGAATTACATTAATAGAGGCTCCTAGATCTATCAATGCACTTTCAAATACTTTTTCACCCATGACACAAGGAATAGTGAACATGTTGGGTCAATGCATTTATGAGGTAATTTCTTTTGAAAGAGAGCCGACACTTGTCCACCTATTTTAATCTTTTCAACAATCCTCAATGCTTTATTTCTCTTAGGTGTGAATAACTCTTTAAGGAATTTATAAAACCTACGCATTTGATTGATAACATCAAAAAGGGAAAAGTTTACCTCACATTTGCGGAAAACTTTAAAAAGGGGCTTTGTTCTCATCCTTGCAGTTCTTGTCCCGCAAAGCCGCTGGAAAGGTGGTGGTGGAAGGATTTTTTCCATTTCCCTCTTCTTTGGTGGTTGAGGGCTCACCTCCTCGACCTCTTGGCCTTTCACCACAAGCTTCTCTTCAACTTCCTCTCCCTCCTTAAAAACTCAGTCAGGCTCCTTGGTTTCTTTCCCACTCCTCAAGGTGATTGAGCTTACACTTTGGCTTGGATTCAATTCCGGTTGTGAGGGAAATTTTCCAAAATCCCTAGCCTCCAATCGGGCCATGAAGGATGCAATTTGGCTAATTTGAGTTTCCAAGTTCTTGAATGTAGCCGAGGTGCGGTCCTCTAAATTTGTGACCATGGTGGTTATGGCATGCATAAGCTCCTTATGCTCCGACCTTGATCTCCCCTCTCGGGGGTTAGATGAGCCCTCATCTTTTGGGTAGCCTTGTTGTGGTGCCCAATTATACCATTGGTTCCCTTGGTAATGAGCTTGTGCCCCTAGATGATTTGGTTGAAACCCACCTTGATTACCTTGAAAACCACTTTGAGAATTTGATTGACCGGCTTGCTCATCTCTCCACTGAAAGTTTAGATGGTCTCTCCACCTGGGGTTGTAAGTTTGGAAGTATGGATCCTACTTCTTCTCATGAGATTGTCCCCTTTGGAGACCTTGTCCACCTTTCCCTTGTCCACCTTGGTATCCCCAATTTCCTTGGAAACCTTAGCCTTAGCCTTGACCACCTTGGTAGCCCATTGCCATCACCTCTTTAAACCCTCTATCTTGGAGTTGAGGGCATACATCGGTGTGGTGATCCCATGAACAAACCCTACAAACTTTGGCTTGATGCATCCTCCCCTTCATTAGCTCCTTCATCATGGAGGCTAAAGCTTGGACTTGCTCCTCAAGCTTGGGGTTTTTTTGGATGTGGAGCTTCTTGCACCCTTGCCCTTTCTCTTACCTTGAATTGTCTTGTTCCATTGGTTATCTCTTCAAACAATGTCATTACGTCTTTCGAGCTCTTGTTAGCAATGGACCCATTATAAGCGACATTGATCATCCGCACATCTTCAAAGGAAAAACCATCGAAGAAATAGTACACAAGATCTCCTTCCTTGTAAGAGTGGTATGGGCAACTTGCTAGCAACCTCTTGAACCTCTCCCAATATTCGTATAAAGATTCACCCAAATATTGGGAGATGTTGCTCAACTCCTTCTTTAGCCCCACTGAGTTGGATGCCGGATAGAACTTGTCCAAGAACTTTCTCTTCATCTCCTTCCATGAGGTTATACTTCCTGGTGGGAGGTAGTACAACCAATCTTTGGATGCATCCTTCAATGTGAAAGGAAATGCCCTTATATTGAAATCATCCTCCGAATATCCGGATGGCTTCATGTTGATGGTCACATAATGAAACTCAGGCAAATGCTTGTTTGCATCCTCCTCGATCACCCCATGGAAAGTCGGTAACTAATAGATCATCCCGGACCTAAACTCACAAGTGACATTTTTTGAAAGAGGAGGGAATGTGATGCAAAGAGGTTGGCTTTCTAGGTTATGAGCCATGAGCTCCCTCAAGGTTCTATTATCATCTGCCATGGTGGGTGTAACTACTTTGGGTGATGGTTGGGTTGCTTGGTTAGCAAAGTGGGCTACTCTTCTAGCTCTCCGGAGCGATCCTAAGAGATTAGGGTCGTAGTGCAAGGGTTCTTATCTATTGGTACGTGTATCGACCAAAAACCAAGAACCAATGCAATACAACCTTATCCCAAGTGACAATCACAAGAGCAAGCGAAAAAACAACAACAAACTAAAAAACTACAATACACAAAACTACACTTACAATTTAATAAAATACACCTTTTCCCCGACAACGACACCAAAATTTTGGAGGCCGTCACCGTGCCTCTCAAAGATAGTATTTATAAGGCCAAATTATGGCTAACTACTAAATAGTAGCCAGTGGTAAGATGGGGTCATCCACGAGGAAAGGGGGGGGGGGGGTTATCGAGTGTTAAAGCGTAGTTAAAAGCACACAAAGATGTCACTCTTTGTTTGTGGTAATCAAGTTGGGGGGTTTTGAGTTGGTAAATACTACAATTACTTTAACGACTAAATTAACCAACAATTAGGGAAAACAATACAACTACGAGTCCACTAGCACAAAAGATGTAATTAATATGATAACGAGTCTTGGGCGCAATTGGTGTACATTTCTAGTCATCCTTTGATCATAGATTAATTATCATATTGTTATGCATCAATCAAATATTGTGGAGAACTTGTTAATACCTTTCGAGTGTTGACATTTCTCACCTCTCCTCGGTTATAGTTAGAGTGGGCAATCGGCGCCAGACAATAACACTTATCCTCGGGTCACCCTAGACAATCATCGTTATAGACTTCCCTGAGGATAGCAATACACACGGAGAACCAGCATTACTACCACAATGTCCTACAAGCAAGAAACACATAGATAGCACAAGTATATTTCCTAACTACGGCTACGAGGACCGGCCTTCATGCTAATCGTTATTAGTTGGCTACATTGATAATTAGACAAAACTCATGTAACTTCATCCTAAGTCTAAGAAACTCCATCAATCAACAATCATAATTAGTTGTCACTCCTAATTATAACCTAGCATTGACTAACAACAATCACGTTGACCAAAAGTCCACAATCATCAACTAGTTGATCATCCTAATCTAAATCATGCATCAATCATACAAGAAAGCACCAAATATACTTGATAATCAAAGAAAAAAATAGGATAAATAGAATCTCACAAATTCATACTAGAAATGCTTACCAATTGCTCTGAAGAGTATATTTATCCTAGATTATGAAAACCCATAACAAAACAACAAGAATCCATGGAAGAAATGAAAAAAACTAAGAAAAGATGAGTGTAAACTAGGGATTTCATGTCTAGGGGCGGGTAGAAGTGAATGGGGGAGAATGAGATAAGATTTAGAGTATTTATAGTGCAAAAATAGTATAAAAAAAGAGGTCAAGATTCGTTGTAGGCGCGCAGGCGCATGATTGGCGCGCTAGTGCGCGGGACCGTGGTTGTGGTACGAGGCTGGGTGTGGACGCACAGGATCGTGGCTGTGCCACAAGGCTGGGCATGGATGCGCGGGACCATGCAAGGATGGGACACGAGCGCGTGGGCATGCGGCTCTTTTTCCTGGACACGTGATTACAGGCTGGGAGCTGCTTCCACTATTTGCTCCCTTGCGCGCAGGCACGCAGTTAACCGTGCATGATGCACTATCTCGATGCAGGATCAGGTAACCATGCGTGGTCGCACGCTAGCTCGCAGTGGCCGCATGAACCCGTGCTAGAACCTTGCTTCACGATCTCCTTTCTACCGTGCAGGCACGCGGCTAAAGGCCCTAGGTGCGCACCCGGTCTTCTTCACCCGATCGGTCGGCCGAACGATCTTCGCGTCGGTCGGCTAGCCTTCGTTCTTCGCATCCGGACTCTCTTCTACCACACATCATTTGTAGCCTTCAATATTCTACCATTCTTGCGAATGGCCTTCACCAATTCAATTCGAAGTGCTTACGAGTCATCTACAAGTTAAGCTTACAAAAAGGAATATAGATGCTTGTAAGGACCAAAAATATATTAGATAATAAATAGTGTTACAAAATGAAGGATTTAGATATGAAAACCAAAAATGGCCATCTGAACCCCTTATTATGTAAACCTATCTAAATATATCAATCTTCCAACAAAAAGCTACAAAATATATGTTAAATTCTTTGAAAAATACATGCATTTGACGTCCTATCAATATCCCAAGAAATAGGCACTAATTGTCTAGAATTATCTGAATGGTCCCATAGAATATTTCTTCAGTTTTTTTCAATAGCATTGTGAACATAGTGTGGTAATTGGAACATACTCATCTGGTAAGAAGAAATACTCAATAAAACAGTGTTGATCCATTGAACTTTGGCTGCATGTGGGAGGTTCATGCCGCTTCAAGACTTCAACAAGATATCCAGTTTATCAATCATTTCTAATTTTTTTCCAGATTCCATTTAGTACCTGACAGAGGCAATCCAAAGTAGGTAACTAGCAAATCCCTATATTGTATCTTCAAAACATCCAACAAACCTTGGGCTTCTACTGCATTCATTTTAGAGAAAAAATCCTGAGACTTTACAGTGTTAATGGATAGGCATGAGGTTTCTCTAAAAAATTTCAAACTTCTTGAATGCCCAACATAGATTTCAGATTGGCTTTAATGAATATCATCAAATCATCAGCAAAGAGCAAACAATGGATTCTAGACTTCTCACATTCCATATGATAATCAATTAATTTATTATTAAATAAAATGCAAGAAGACTAGAAAATAGTAAGACAAATAGTGGGGGGGGGGGGTGGATCACCTTGCTTTAACCCCTTTCTTTGTTGTAAAAGATTTAGTATATCCCTCAGTCAGTGCTATACTAAATGAAGAATTCACCAAGCATCTTTTAGACAATAAAAGCCGCAATAAAATCCATAGGGAATTTTAAACTATTCATCAGATCAAACAAGAAGTTCTAGTCCAAGCGATCAAAAGCTTTCAGGAGATCAATTTTAAGCATGCAACTAGAGACCCTTGTATCCTTCTAGTTATAAGTGTGCAATAACTCTTGGGTGATCAAGATATTGTGAGAAATAGATCTGACACTAACAAATGCACCTTGGTTCTCAAAACACAAATAAGGCAAAATAGTATTCAATCTAGTTGTGATTACCTTGATGATGATTTTATAGACAGTTGAGCAGTAAGAGATTCGCCCGAGGTCTGATGCTGTCTGGGGATTATCTTTCTTTGGAAAGAAGGTGATGATAGTTCTATTCATATCCTTTAGCATTTTAATATTTCTGAAAAAGTTTTGAACAAATGTTGTAACATCCTTTCCAATTAATCTCCATGTTGTTTTGAAAAAATGGCTGGTATAACCATCATAACAAGGCTTTTTATTTGGCTGAATACCTTGCAGTTTTAAATATATCCCCTTCTCTGTAAAAGGTTTGATCAACTCCAATTGCTGAGAAATTTTTTTAATTGATACCTTTGTAATTTCCTTGTCAACAATCTTGAGCCTCATGTGGTATGAATTCCCAAGAATTTTCTGAAATGTTTTTGACATAACATCCTCTACTTATTGCTTCCCTGTAACTTGTTTACCATCATCCACTAAACAGAGTATGTGTTGCTTATACTGTTTTGACTTCAGATAATTGTAGAACATTCTTGAAGGCCTGTCACCCTCCCTGATCCAGTCACATTTAGTTCTTTGCAGCATAAATTGCGCCTCCGCATTGCTTCTTCTCAATTTATTTTCCTGCTCATGTAGCATTACATCCCCAGGTTGCTTCCCCATTTTCTCCTATACTGAACTCGGCTTTTTAGTGATTAAATCAGATCTCCTCCCAATGTCACTAAACTAGCCTTTGTTTAAATCTTTGAGTGGATCTTGTAAAATTTTCAAATTAGCAAACAGCATATACAGATTATACCCTAGACTCCACATTTCTTCCACCACCTTCATGAAATCTTTTGAGACTGTCCACATATTAAAAAACTTGAATGGTTTTCTAACTTTCTGAACCTTCTTACTGAGTTGCACTAACAACAATGAATAGTCACGTGCTACGATTTTAAGCGATTTTACTGTGTCTGTGTGCGATTTTAGTGCGATACACGCATCTCATTTCCTCTCCTTCGTCTTTTTCTCTTTACCTGTCTAATAGCGGTCACAAGCAGTTGATCTGGCAGCCGTCCATGGCGTTGCCACCGCCCAATATTAATGCAGAAACACCACTTGCCACTAGTAAAAGCTTTCTCCAAGCTCTGAATGCTAGACCTTCTCCGCTCTTCACCTCCCTACCCGATACACCCAATTTACAACCCATCACAGAATACTAGGGTAAGATAGCCTTTATTCTCCCACCGGAGGAAGGTGATTTACTGGCGTCTCACTACCAGAACGCCCTGGTTAGGAAGTTCAACAGAGGAAAGCCATCAATGGAGTTTCTTCAAACAGCCTTTAAGTCAATAGGATTTAAATCAAAGTTTCAATTGGGATCTCTGGATTACCGACATGTACTAATCAGGTTTCAGGATAGCGAAGATTATCAGAGATGCTGGATGAAGAGACAATGGATGATTCAAGGCTCAGTCATGAAAGTAAAAAAATGGTCACCGGACTTCTCTCCAGTTGCTGAATCTTCAGTTGTTCCAGCCTGGGTAACAATCCATAAACTCCCTATTCATTTTTACAATACCTCTGCAATCATAGGTATGAGTAGTCAGATTGGTAGATATCTAAAAATGGATGCAGCAACCAGTGCTCTGACTAGGCCATCGGCCATCAAAGTTTGTGTAGAGGTTGATCTTTTGTCTCAGCTCCCCTCTACCATAGTGGTTGGAATAGGTAGCAAAGTAGCAGATTATCCTATAGAATATGAGGATCTGCCTTCATACTGTACTCATTGTAGGATAATTGGTCATAGCCATGCTACTTGTAGCTTCCTGCACCCAGAGCTGAGGAAAAAACACCTTCCTACAGCCACAATAAATGAAAAAAAGCAAAGCAAAGCCCCAGAACATGTGGAACCCCTGAAAGCCTTAGATTCCCATCATACAATGACCTTAGATGTTGAGGGATCCTCAGCTCTATCTGTCTCTCAAAAGGAATTTGGTTTCCAAACACAATAAAATAAGACTGGCCTTCATCAGGAAAATAATGCAAGTGTTTTCACTGGTAGTCATAAGAAACGAACTGGTTCCTTTTATTCACTGGATGACATTTCAAAGCCAATCACTGCCACTTCCTGGAGAAAAAAAAACCAACAGGTTGACTTATTACCCATCCAGGAAAATTTAACAATAGAAAACAATGTCAAGATCTCTAATGCTTTTCAGACTTTAGAAGCTTTAAATGAAGGAGATGCTGAGGGAGAAGCATCAGAAATATTCCATGAATCTCTGGAATGTCAAGAAGCAATGGTACCCTCAATAACAAATGACAAGACTACAGCCACAATAGAAAGCCTCTCCACTCCAGAAAATAACCTATCTGCTCGACACACAGAGCTCTCCACTATCTCAGCAACCAATACACCTGTCTTCCCAGATGCCGTTCATGCAGTGGAAAAGAAGGATGCACACTCCTCAACTGATCAGAACACAAAGGTAGATCAAAGCACACAGACTAAGGTTAGCACATTCAAACCAGTACCTACTTCATCTTTGGATAAACTGGAGAAGAATGAGGATAAGCAAAATAAAAATAGTAAAGTTTCCGCTACGAAACCAAGAAAACTTAGATCCTCACAGAAAGCAACCCCCACCTGTTTTAAATGATTAAATACAACATAATAGGAAATATTTTAGTTTGGAATGTTAGAGGCTATGGAACATCAATGGATAGAATAAAAGCCCTTATGTTGTCTCATAAGATTGATATTCTCTGTTTGATTGAGCCATGGCATGACAAAAAGAAAATAAACACTTTGATGCATGAATTAGGCTTCAAAAATGCCCTCCCTGCTCAAAATGCTAAAATATGGATCTTATGGAACCATGCTTTCAATGTAGTCAATTTAAAGGAATCAGATCAATTCTTACAGGCTAGAATTTCAGATATTTCCTCATCTGTTAGTTGGAACTGCTTCTTTATCTATGCTAGTGTCAATAGACAATCGAGGGAAGATCTTTGGAATGACTTAAAAACCCTTCCTCCAGAACCTTCTATATACATTGGGGACTTTAATACAGTTGTCTCAGTCTCTGAATATAAAGGAAGAAAATCTCCACCCACAAGAAGCATGAAAGAGTTTAATACCTTCATTAATAATTTGGACTTGCATAAAATCCCCACGATAGGAAACTCGTTTACATGGTGTAATAATAGATTCAGGAATAAATGCAAGGACCTTTTGCTTCAGAGATTAGACAGGGGCTTAAGCAATTTAGACTGGTTGGAACTTTTTCCAAACAGCTCAATTCAAGTGCTAAATAGATTGACTTCTGATCACTCCCCTTTATTACTGTCTATTCAATCTTCTGAAGAAATGGTATCTAGGCCTTTTAGATATCAAGAGATGTGGTCTACTAGAAAAGACTTCCAGGATTTAGTGGGAAAAAATTGGAATTTGCCATCTCCCTCAAGAGGGATGTACAGGTTAGTGCATAAGCTTAAGAGACTTAAGATAGACATTAAAGTTTGGAACAAAAACACCTTTGGAAATGTAAATCAAAACCTGTTTGAAGCTGAGACAAAAGTCAGTGACCTTGAAATAAAATTTCAACAAACCCAAGGTGAAACTGACTTAGCTGAACTCAATAAGTCAAAGGCTTTACTTATTAGATCCCAGAAAGAAACAAACATTTTCTTAAAAAAGAAGGCTAGGTTAAATTGGCTTAAATAGGGGGATGCAAATACCAGCTATTTTCACCACACCATTAGGGAAAGGAGAGCTAGATCTAAAATTAGTAAAATCAAAGATGGAAATGGGAACTGGATTTCTGCACCTCTTCTGATTAAAGAAGGAGTTCGATTCTTTAAGGAATTACTTAATGAGGATGTCCCTAAAAAAACAGGAACTTTTCTGAATTATTTTCTAGGGGAAATTCCTTACTTGATTACAGATCAGCAAAACCATCTCCTGCTTCAACCATTCAATGTCCTGGAACTCGAATTTGCAATCTTCGATTTAAATAAATCTGGTGCTCCTGGATCTGATGGTTTCCCTGGTGAATTCTTCACCATCTTCTGGGAAACCATTAAAGTAGACCTTCTGGAGGCAGGAAATGATTTCATAAGCGGTGGTAATATTCCAAAGGCTATCACAAGCACCTGGCTCACCCTAATCCCCAAAAAACCAATCCCAACTTCTTTCTCAGACTTCAGACCTATTAGCTTATCCAATTTTGTCAATAAAGTGTTTTCAAAAATGCTTATGGAAAGGATAAAGCCATTAATGCACAAACTAATCTCTCCTGAGCAGAGTGCTTTTATAAAAGGTAGGGATATCACTGATAATATCCTTCAAATGCAAGAGATGACCAGAATTTTGTCTAGAAAATCAAAAGTTCCTAATTTGATAGTTAAAATAGATATGCAAAAGGCATTTGATAGAGTCTCATGGTCATTTCTGAATTCCACTCTTCTTCAATTTGGTTTTCACGGGAAATTTGTCAAACTTATCATGCATAACATATCTACTGCCCATTTTTCTGTTTTAATCAATGGAGCAGCCTCAGGTTTCTTTGCATCTTCCAGGGGCATTAAACAAGGAGACCCTCTTTCACCTTTTCTTTATAATCTGCTTTCTGAAGCTTTTTCTAGAAGTTTAAAGAAACTTTTCACCACAGGATACCTTCAAAATTTTGGTCTCCCCAATATCTGTGACCCGGTTTCCCATTTAATGTATGCTGATGACACTGCAGTATTCCTTAATACTAAACCTACAAACATGAAGAGGTTTAAAAAGTTTCTTCTTGCATACTAACAAACTTCAGGACAAAAGGTCAATTTCTCAAAATCTGAGTTTTTTGTGTCACACAGAACCTCTTTATCTACAGTTCAATCTGTAAAGAGGATTCTGGGAATGGTAAAAGGATCATTCCCATTTAAATATCTGGGAGTACCTATTTTTTCTGGCAGAAATCTACAGGTACACTACCAACCTTTATTGGAAAGAATGGAGAAATCAATTAATAACTGGAAGAACAGATGGCTTACTACTGGAGGTAAAATTATCTTGATAAATCACTTTTTTTTAATGAAAACACCCGAAGGTGAGGGATATATATTAAGGATCCCCAGGCCTTATAAGAAAATTAGCAGGTATTACATCAAGTGATTCTAGTTCCCAAAAGGTAATAAGGCAACATGGTTGCCACCAAAAGTCCTAGACTAACTATGTCGAGGATATATAAACAACTATACACAGGTAAGTTAATCTGCAATGAAGTTACGATCCAAACGAGAGAATCTCCACCCCCTGTGTTAATTCTCTCCCTTGGCCAGGTAACTTCATTACATAGAAACAGTCACTAAGTTGAAAGATTGAAAACCAGGAGAATGAGTGGAGGATTGGGCTAAACCCGAGAAGGAAAAACAACATCCATGGAGTCCCTTTGTGTTATTCTGATGATTTGAAGTCCCAGCTTCCATAGGCTTCATCATGTTCAGCAGATTTCCAGTCCATCATCATGTGCAGCAGATTTATAGCAGTCCTACATGAAGAAAACCAAAACTCAGCAGTATCTATTCAACCATTAAGACTTTAGAGAACTCGAATATACGGTGTGGATTGTTTATCTAAATAAATAAGGCCAGATATGATCCTAGGGATATTAAATAGATTTAGGCCTTGATCAAACTTAGAGTGGTGTTTGGCGACTGCATCAGCTGCAGCATTGGTCTCTCTAAAAACATGTTTAAGTTTAGCTCTACCAAGAAGGGACTTAGCTTTATAGACCATGTCAAACATATTCCAATGTGCAGCATAAGGATCATTGATCATTTTAACCGCTAGCTTAGAATCCGATTCGATTATTACAGTGTGATCTAGATGAGGGAACATATGACACGCATGCAATATAGCTTGAATTTCAGCATGTAGTGGAGAGTCAGCAGAAGAATGAGCAGAACTGATCATAATAGGGCAGCCGAAGGAATCTCAAGCAATTAGACCTACAGATACTTTGTTATGATTTCAAGATGCATCCACATTGATTTTGATGCAACCAGGCTTAGGCCTTTCCCACAGAATCTTTGATATGATAGGCTTAGGGGGGGTCTGAGCAGAGGTAGGAGATGTATGAAGGGAGCTGGTATTGTTCCAGAGGAAAGCAATTTAGGAGGGCATGCATATAATGTCAATTTAATAAGTTCATGCATCTCATCACAAATATGGTCAACAGATAGTGGCTTATTATCAAATAAAAACCGATTCCTAGCTTTCCATAGACTCCAACATACCAACGAAGGCAGGATGTAACAGTAAATATACTCAAATTTAGGTAGGTCACTGCAGTTCCAGAATAAGTAAAACCTATGAGGAACGGAGTCCAGAGCATTTATCTTAAATTGAAGTACAGAATTCAACTTTGACCATACTTCATGAGCCAGATGACAAGAGATGAAAAAATGTTGGATAGAGTCAGAATGAGAACAAGCAGGGCATTTCGAAGCTAAACTAAAACCACAAGTAGTGAGCACATCATCAAAAGGGAGAAATGAATGCAACAATTTCCATGTAAATATGATAATCTTTTTCTGCAAAGGAATGGTCCAAAGAGAAATACTTGCGGGAGAGTTACCTGATGAAAAGGTTAAGGCCTTATAGGTTGACTTAAAAGTAAAGTTACCTGAGAGTTCAGGCTTCCAAATCAACCTGTCATCCCTGTCCACTGTAATTTCAGCTCCCTACAAAAATAGGAGAGTATCATGTTCCAAGAAAGATGAGATCTGGGTCAGAATATAGGTTTTTTTACTGATGAAATAGGCCACAGAAATGTCAGGCATATCAGAGATAATATTCTCTGGGATGATGTTCAAAAGAGGGCCATGTGGGCACCAATTTGCCGACCAAAAATTACAATTACCTTTGCCATGGATTATAGTCAAATTATGTTCAGCAAAGTAATTAATAGCACAAATTCTTCTCCGTGTTACTGATTTCCTATGGGAAGGTGGAAGAGCCCATAGCAGTTTAGACCACAAAGAGATCCCTATTTGGCTCTTCCACCAGAGTTTAACCGAACAGGACTCAACTATGGATTTAATTGCTCTAAAACCTAATCCATCCAGTTTTGTAGGTTTAGCTAGTTCAGCCCATCTTTTCCACACTTTATTGTTCTTATCCTCAGATTTACCCCAAAAAAAGTGAGACATTTTTTTCTCAATCAGTTTAATTATGCCTTTAGGGGGATTTGTAACAGACCAAATGTGTTGAGGAATAGAGTATAGGCAAGATTTGATTAAGATCATTCTACCCCCTGAACTAAGCCATTTATTTTTCCAGTTTTGTAGCTTATGGTCAATATTAGCCAGTAGAGGATGAAAATGTCTCTTTAAGGTTCTTCCTCTGAAGACTGGACAACCTAAATATTTGAAAGGAAAAGTTCCTTTTTTCATTTTTAAAATAGCTTTGACCTGATTAAGCTTTACTGGTGTAGCTCTCTTACTTAGATAGAAATCAGATTTTTTGAAGTTAAACTTTTGGCCAGAGGTATACTCAAATATTTCAAGGAATGTTTTGATCTTAATTAGGTTCGACCTAGATGCTTGCATAAAAATAATCGTGTCGTCCGCATACATTAGGTGAGAAACAGCAGAAATTGAAGCAGGTATCTGATAACTAGCCAAACTTTGATTGGAAAATATGAAAGATAAACTCCTTGAGAATGCCTCAGAGAAAATGTTAAATAGGAAGGGAGAAAGAGGGTCGCCTTGTTTAATACCCCTTGTAGCCTTAAAGAAACCTACAGGATTACCATTTACAAGTATAGAGAAGTAGGCTTGTGACAAAATATTCATAACAGCATTTAAGAAATTACCTTCAAAACCAAACTTTAATAAGATCTGTCTAAGAAAATTCCAATTAACTCTATCAAAAGCCTTTCTTAGATCCAATTTCAGAATGCAGTTTGGTATTCTCAGTTTTTTATCTAAAAATATGATCATTTCCTGGACATACAAAATATTGTCGGAAATATCTCTGTTTTTCATAAATGCTGATTGATTAGGAGAAATTAAGTTCTCCATGTATGGTTTCAATCTTTCCATTAAGACTTTAGAACAGATTTTATTCAACACATTAGACAGGCTAATTGGCCTAAAGTATTCAAATGAGCTAGGGTGGGCTTTTTTGGTATCAGTGTAATCCAGGTACTTGAAATACCTTTAGGCATTTCAGATCCAGCTATAAAATCATTTACTGCCGAAATCAAGTCCAATTTAATAATAGACCAGCATTTGGTAAAGAATTTTGGTGAAAATCCATCAGGACCTGGACTGCTCATTTTATTCAACCCTTTGATCACTTCATATAGCTCAGATTCTGTAACTGGAGAGGCTAGAACTTGATTATCACTATCCTTAATAATATTTGGTATCTGACTAAGGAAATGAGGATAGTAAGTTTCATCAGATTCAAGGGAAGGCTCAGTAAGCAGATCAGAGAAATATTTAATTGCAGCAGTTTGAATTTCCAACTGAGAGTTAAGCCATAGACCTTCAGCATTTTTTATTTTAGATATCTGCAATTTACAATTTCTTTCCTGTACTACTTTATGGAAAAAAGTTGTATTATTATCTCCTAACTTGTGCCATTTAAGTCTTGCTTTCTGCTTCCAGAATTTTTCTTTTTCTTTTAGGGCTTTGAGCAGAAATGCATTTTTCTGATTAAGTTTGACACGTTTCTTAGTAGAGGGGTTTAAATCGAAGATAATTTCCTGAGCACGTAAGGATTCCTCTACATTTTTGGCATTAAGGTCAATATTACCAAATCTGTCTCTATTCCAAATCTTAAGGACTTTCTTTAGCCTGATCAGTTTTAGGTAGAATCTAAGCATTCCTGTTTCAGCTAAAGGAGAATTCCAGCAATCATTTATTAAACCTCTAAACTCATTTCTCTGAAACCAAGCATCAATAAACCTAAAAGGCTTAGGGTTGGAAGAGAACTGAGAGGAGACTTGGAGAAGGAGAGGAGCATGGTCTGAGGTCTGCCTATTCAAGACTTGAATCGATGAGGAGGGGAATTTGGAGTTCCAAGAAATAGTACTAAGTCCTCTGTCTAGTCTTTTGGAAGTTGGGTTCCTAAGCCTAGAATTACACCATGTGAATAGGTTGCCCACCGTATTAATTTCTTGTATCCCATTCAAATTTATCCAAGAATTAAAGTCACTAATACTACCCAAAGTAGGTGAACTAGGACCTCTATATTCAGAGAGAGAGGTGATGGAATTAAAATCCCCAATGAAAATGGTATCTCCTGTTGAGATAGGCTGCAAATATGTCCAAAGAGTCTTTCTACCATCTTTATTCCTAAGGGCATAAATAAAAACTGCATCCATATTCCAGTTAAAGTAATGGTGTGATATAGTAACATGCAGAAATTGTTCATGGTAGGATAACAGAGAAACAGATAGAGAGTTAGACCACATTAACCAGACTTTCCCATTAAACAAAGTTAAGTTATGGGAAAAGGAAAGTCTCTCCATATATGCTTGACAAGTGGTATTATCATGCATAGGTTCAATGATACAAAGTAACTTTATTTTCTTAAGTCTACATAAGTTAATGAGTCTAAGCATTGAAGTATCCATTCCCCTAAGATTCCACACTAAACAATTAACATGACTGTTTCCTGTCATTGTTCACTAGATTTATTGCTTTTTGTAGCTGATCTAAGCATCATTTTGTTTAATTGACTTAGATAGTTAGTTTTCTTTGGTTTAGACTTACCTTGCTGCAAACCTGCAGTAGGAGAAGTAGAGAAATTATGATGATCAGTATTAGGCTCCATAGGTAGCCCAGCCACAGATGTTTCCTCTTGATCCCTAGAGTGTTCCTCCTGTACCTGCAAAACAGAAAATCTGTTTGCCATCTTTCCAGGTTGGGAAAGTGCAGTTTTATGATCTGGACTATAAATTTATAGAGAAAAGGATCCAATCTGGATGTCATCTTTAGCATATGCTAAAAGAGTTGGTTTAGAAGTAGCCGTTTCTTTAAGTAACTTTAACATAGAACTGTCGGGCTATCCTGAGGTTGGGATTTAGTATTTGGAGATATCTCTGTAGTTATAGCAACCCGAGTAGGTGGACTAGTTGTTAAACTATAGTTAGAGGTATTTGGAGGAAATGCAATATGATCCATCTCAGGAAAGGTTTGATCTTCCTCAGTGTCTAAAATTAGTGGGGGCCTGTCAAATTTCTTACCAGTAGCCTGCCAATAGGTTTGGGGTACACTCTGAACTAGGTTTGTGTCATGAGTTTTACCATTGTTAGACAAAGAGCTGACTTTGCATTGAGATAGAGAATGACCTAGTTTTGCACAGTGATCACAGTATAGTGGAACATCCTCATATTCAATTTGGAATTTCCTGTTATTAGACACAGAGCTCAGCCTTATGAATTGACTCAATGGTTTTTGAAGATCAATCTCCACACAAATTTTAATTGTTGATGGCCTAGTAAGCATATCAGTTGCAAGGTCATTTTTGATAAAACTACCAATGATGTTCCCTATTGCCTCAATTGAGGTTGAGTTATAGTAATATAGTGGAACTTCCCTAATGGTACACCAGATAGGAACTATTGGTGATTCAATATGTGTAGAAAATTCAGGAGTCCATTTAAGTATCTTAAGAACAATACCATTAAAATTCCAGATACATTTCATCCGACATCTTTGATAATCGTTAATCAGCTCAAACCTAATTAACACATGCTTGAAATCAAGGGAGCCAAGTTGGTACTTACCTTCAAACCCCACTGTTTTGAAAGCTTGTTCCAAGAGTTCCATGGAAATTCGACCTTTGGTGAACTTACCTACCAACGCATTCGCATAGTGGGCAGAAAGCGTGGCAATTTCGTCGTCTGAGTACAGGCATGAAGGATCCCCCAAGTGGTGAGTTTTATGGACAATTTTGGGGTTGCTAGGTAAGCTTTTGGATAGCGGTGGTGATTTGTTCTGTAAGACCGCTGCAAAGGTTTTGGGGGAAGTATGATCGCTAGGGTTTGCCGCCATATCGGCCGGCATCATTCGGCATCATTCGGCCGCCATATCTTGATAAATCACTGTTTTCTCACAATCCCTACTCATATTTTCGATGTTTTCAGTCCACCAAAAATAGTCCTGAAAAATGGAGAAAATGGCCTCTAGCCTGTTCTGGGGGTGTTCTGAAAATGTTGTAAAGAAAAAATGGCGGTCTTGGAAAAATATGAGTGTACCTGTCGAAGAAAACGGAATAGGTTTTAGGGATTTAAAGGCCATTGTTGATGCTTTTTCATGTAAATTGTGGTGGAAATTGCAACTCAACTCCACTCAATGGACCTCTCTATTATGGTCGCTTCCTAAGTCTTGTAAAACATCTTATACATGGTCTAGAATCTGCTCTATCACAGCTAAAGCAAATAGCAATTCCAGAGTAATATACGGAAAAGGTGACTGCTCTTTTTGGAATGCTAACTGGACAGGAGAAGGAGCTCTGTTTTATAAATGGCCTCAAGAAAGAAATATCCCCTTTGAGGATATTTCACTTAGGTCTTTTATTAACAACAAAGCCACTCTTATCCCACAACTGGAGCCATTTTTGGCGACCAATCTGTGTGCCCTGTTGCAGGATGCTAAGCTGGAATAGCCATAAATGGAATTTTCTCCATAAAGTCCGCATACAATATCTTCAGACAGAACAAAGATCCTACATTTTCATAAGGTTTGGTCCTCTTTTATTCCCAAAAAAATGTCCGTGCTCTTGTGGAGAGCTCTGAATGGCTTACTTCCTTTTGATAACATATTATGTATATTAGGTTTATTTCTAGCCTCTAAATGTCCTTTTTGTCTGAATCACAGTGACACACTAGATCACTTTTTCAACTCTTGCCCTTCATCTATTGCTGTCTGGCACTATGTCAATGACTTTTTAAAGCTCCAACAAAAAGTTTTTGCAAACTTGAAGAGTAGAGTTGAATATTACCTATCATTCAGGGCAGAATCCAATATTCAGTCCAAAATTACAATCGCTGCTCTTCTTGTCACAATTTGGTTTCTTTGGACTAAAAGGAATAAAATCCTGTTTGAAAATGAGTCCTTCTCCCAAGCTGCTTGTTTTCAAGAAATAAAAGGCATGATCTATCAAATTTTCACAGTGTATCATTTGATAGGCAATTTAGACAAGCATAGATACTGGACACAGGCTAATATTATTCCTCATATTCTTCCAAAGAAACGAAAATCCTTTACTGCTGTGAAATGGCTGAAACCACAGTCCGGATATAAAATTAATACAGATGCAACATGGATTAGAGGGGGTCTTTCTTCCTTGGCTGTGATAGTTAGGAACTGTGATGGGACTGTTGTTAAAATGAGAGCAAAATTTTTCCATTCCCCATCCCCTTTACATGCAGAACTCTTATCCATCCAATGTGGCTATGAGATATGTTCAGAGATGGTTTTAAATACTTGTGTGGTGGAATCAGATTGCTTAATGGTTGTACAGGGTATTTAAAAACCCAATAGTTCCCCATGGAGAATCTTCTCCATCTGCAACTCTCTGAATTTGAAACACCATATATACCCAATTCAACACACCCCTAGAGAGGCTAACAATGCAGCTGATTTCCTTGCTAAATTTGCTTTAGCTAATAACTTCCATGGTGATCTTGAACTGCAGGAAGCACCCCCCTTTCTTAGGGGACTTCTACTTCTAGACAGAAGTGGAATCCCTGGGATAAGAGTTGATGCTTGACAGTATGCTGTTAATGTTACTATATTCAGACACACATTTGAGGATTTATCTCAAGGGACTTATATGTATGATTTTAATTAGGATAGATACTGCTGATTTTTTATCCTATGGCTTACTACAGGTAATCATGCAACTCCTGCATTCAAGACCTCGGCTGGCCCTCAGCTCTCTTCCACCAGTAATCCAGCTACAATTCACAACCTCTCAGGCTGCTCGTGACCTAGGAACGAGGTGCTCAACCCTACAGACTCCTTGCAACTCTGCAACAATTATGCTCACTATTTGGCTATTCATCTTGAACGGATAGAATGGAGTTGCTTGGCCAAAGGAAAGAATTAACACATGGGGTGGAGATTCTTTCATTTGGAATCGCAACTACCACTTCTACTCGCAACTAATACTTCTAACTACTAGATCCGAAAGAACACAATTTCCTAATTAGATGCTAGGTATTATTTTGACGGTAACTATGTTGCTGCAATGACAGACATGTACTATCTCTATGGACGTACTACACAGGCTTGGGGAACCTTTATATAATATCCCTCACCTTAGGGTGTTTACAATTAAAAAAAAAGAGTTGCACAAACAAAGGTTTGTGATCTGAGATGCTTTCAATTTGCACTAAGCATTTAGAATCTTGAAGTACCATCGGCCATTCTTGATTTACCATACATCTATCAATTTAGGAGATTTTTCTCTAAGAGCCTGCCCTTCTATTGCACCATTTAAAGTTTACCCCAAAAGTTTTAAGTCTCTCTTACTGCAAAACATTCATAGTATTTTTGAAATCTTCTATCTCACCCTCATGAACGAGTTACCTCCTTCCCTATCTTCCATGTTTAAAGGGGAGTTAAAATCTCCAATAATCATCCATGGGAGATCAGCAACATCAAATTGTTTTAGTGTATTCCACATAGGCATTCTATCTTTTCTTGTATTTTCCCCATAAACAAAGGTAATACAACTCAATTTACACTCCATATGCATCAGTTGCTCCCCTTTAGATAGAATAGTCAAATCATACATATCATTTGTTTATCCCACCAAAATTCTATCTCTATCAACACAATCATTATTTGCATAAACTTCTATCCACCACAAATATTACCCCACAACTTCAATTCATTCTTTAGCTTTACCTTAGCCTCAATTAAACATAAAAGACTAATATTATGTACAAAACAATGTCTTTTTGACCATTTTCTATTTTTTGGGACTATTTACACCCATTATATTCCATACTAGGACATTATATTCCATCGGGAGATTTAAGAGGAAGGACAGTACCAGTTACAGTAGAAGGGGATAAACTGCCATTCCTTTTCGAAGATTCAGCAATTTCAAGTCATGTTTCTATTTTGAATTTAGTTTCATTCCTTGCTTCATTCTCAACTTTTTGTTTAATCAAGTTTCCATCTTGTTGAACTTCAAGCTTTTCTCCTTTTCCTTGTCGTGAACTGGAACATATTTTCTCACCACATTTACCTTAGGTTGATCGATCCTCCTGCATTCTTCTGTGGTGTACCCTAGCATCAAGCAATTTGTGCATTTGCTTGGTTTCCATTCAAAAACAATCTTCTGCCCCTGGACAACTTCAAATTCATCAATATAATATACAAATCCAGGCATAGTATAATCAATCACCATCTCTGGATGTACCATTGAATAATTCAATATCTCCAAATTCAGTGTAGCTCTATCCATCATTAATGGTTTAATAGGGCTTAGGATTGTGCTTAATATTTCAGGAGTCCAATAAATTGGGTTAAGATCTGGGAATTGAACCCATACTGGAACACTCGGGGGTGCATCAAAGTTCGTACAAACTTTCCATGGTTTCGACAATACATGCCTACCATTCAAATGCACAATACTCTGCTTAATAGCCGAGTTTCTTTTATCCACATTTTTAAATTTGAGAAGAAATATATCAGGCTTAACCAGAGACAACTGCAGTTTACCAAAATTTCTCTAAACTCTATTCACAACCATCACAGCAAATGGAGGATTCATCCCCAGCATATGACATACAACTACAGACTCCCAGTTTTTAATGTTTTCATCAACACTGGACTTGGAAATAGTACCCAATTTTTTACCATCCAGTTACATGTTCATAGAATTCCATGCCCATAACCTTATCCTTAAACAGATCAGACCAATTATCTTTAATGATTGATCTATCCCTATTTCTAATATCATCGTCTCCCCAGTTAAGGAATTTACTTATAGTGTTCTACTCACATTGAATCTATTCATTAGCAGTATTCATCTTCTGTTCAACAATATTCTCAGCTTTCTTTATATTTTTTTGTGATGGAATTGTAATTGGATTTTCCGGCATTGGGAGCTCCATCTGTACTCCGATATCATCTCCTTTTACCTCCGCTTCCAAAATTCCTCCAGTTGTCCGATCTATAGATTTCTTCAGCTCAGTTTTGTCATTCTTCCTCAAAATTTCATTCACCATTTCTGATTTCTCCTTCCCCGTGGATTGTGGCGTGTGGATGTTGTGATTGATCGTATTCACAGTCCTTCGTTTTCTCCTTGATCCCCCAATAGAAAAATCACTCAGAAACCAAGCGAAGAAGTTGGATCAATTAATGTTTTACACTATTATTGATTGTCTGTTAATATCTTTATATTATAAAAAATAAATGCTAAAATATAATTTATTTTACTTCGTAAGGGTTAATTAATATTATTATAATGAGGGGGTCTCCTAACAGGCGACCTGTCCATAAGGTTTTGGACAGGCTAGGGACCACTTTGCAATTAACACAAATTAAGTAAAAATTTTGGGTTAAATTGCAAATAAATTCATGGGTTATGAAATCTAATTTTAGTTGAATAAATAATCGGTAAAAAAGTTGATTATCCTTCCATTCTCCCGTCGACATCGGCCTCCGGCATCTCGACCTTGGTTTAGCGGCAAGGCGTTGATGTGGCTGGTGTAGGCACTCAAGGACTGGGAGGATGGCATGCCAGTGTTCATCCTCATCGACTGCCCCGCGGGGATCGACACCGGGTTCATGACCGCCATCACTCTGGCGAATGAGGCGGTGACAAAAATGATGTTGACGAAAGGGAGAAGCTCAAACCACCATTCATTTCTTGCTGTTGGACGAACTCTTGCTCTCCTACTGCCCGTAAGCCCCCGTTTTGTTTTAATCATCAAAAATTAATATTCTACTTTCCTCCCCTGTGTTAATGTTTCCACAATCGATTATAGGTGTATTATATTAATGTTGAGTGAATTGATTGATTGTTGTTGTTTTTGTGACAAACCAGGTATTCCCTTCGTGCCAAGCACATACTCAGTGACCTTCACAAGGAGCCTTTTGTTGTCGAGCTTGATCATCGAGGTATACTCTCACATTCTTGATTCCTCGGAACTGACATTGAGTTTCAATTTTGTTTTGGATATTTTGATGTTCAATTGGTTTTGAGTGCTTAGACTTTTGGGATGCTTTCAGATGATGGATACGTAATTCAGAATGTTCTTCTCGATTCAGTGAATTTGTTGCCTCATCTAGTAATAGGATTTTATCGCTCTCGCGATGGCAATTATTTGCTTTTGACCACCTGATAGTGCTTCCACTCTATGTTTCCCTACCCAAGTATCATATCCTCAGGTAATGCTGATATGAAATCGTGTGCATTTGCTAATTTTGCTACAGCAACTATCTCATCTTCAGTTATCGTATCTTTCTGTCTGTACAATATGTTGCTACGAATAGTTCCATTGAAGATGATTGGTTCTTGGCTCACCGAACCAATCTATTTTCTAAGCCATTTCAGCTCATACTTCTGAATTTCAATTGCATCAATAAATATGCATCCTGAGTCAGACATTATAGAACCTTTCTACTAAGTGAATCAGTGTTAACTTGCCATTACCACTTTCTCTTTCACGGGCTTCATTTCCCCCCTAGGAAATGTTTGATTATTTGTATGATTTAATGTTGTTACGCTTATTATAATAAATCTAGACGAGAAAGTGACTGATAGGGTACTGTATGACATCCTCATCCAGGCAGGACATGTTTTGGACTTGTATATTCCTAAGGATAAGAAAACGGATAAACAAAAGTAGCAAGAATGAGTCGCGCTAGTGCTAGTGCTAATTTGCGCCAGTGCAAGAATGAACTGTGGGAGCTGAAATGAATTCAAAAGGTCATGCCAATGCTAGTTAATTACTAGAGAGGTTCATTGCGTAATTGAGGTTCGGATTTTGGTAACTTAGGGTTCCGAGAGGGAGAGAAGACGGAAAAGGGTGAGTGAAGATGTTGCGTATTTGGAAGTTTGGATATTGTTGTTGAAAGTTCTAGATTTACAAAATATGGTGCTATGAACATGTAAAAAACATGTGGCAAATTTTTGAAAAATGAACTAAGTGCTGCTGAAAGTTTTCGTATATATTTTGCACCTGTTATTTTACAATACGTATCATTTGCATTAAAATATGCATTTGTTTTAAAAGCTCTAAATATGAATTATGAAAATTTTCCAAGAGATCATGTATAAGTTAAGTTAAAATTTTACAATTTAAAATTGTCATATTAACTCTGCATTAATTACTTTACATGTATTGTTTATATAAAAATACGCATATGATTTAGAATTATCAATTCTTTTTATGAATAGAAAAACTTTGTCATATGGTGGTGCTTATGTTACGTTATGAATCATTTATGTTTTGTTAAAACGTGCATATGTTAGCCTACAATTAGTACTCTCTTATAGTATACACAAAAGAGGTTACATAATTTTGCAGTTTTTAAATTTTTTTATCTATACTGCATTTAATACCTTACAATATATACTGATAATTTAAAATTGTCATATTAACTGTGCATTGATTACTTTACAACATGCACTGTTTAAACAAAAACACACACTTAATAAAAAATGTCAATTTCTTTTATGAATAACAAAACTTTGTCAGGAGGTAGTACTGCATAAGTTACCTTATGAATCGTTTATGTTTTGTTAAACATGCATATGTTAGCATACAACTGGCATTTCTTATAGTATACTACAATAACTTTTGAATTGTTTCTATTTTGTTAAAACATGCATATGTTAGCATACAACTATTATTCTCTTATAGTATACATAAGAGAGGTCACATAATTTTGTAGTTTTTAAAAATTTTAAATGTACTGCATTTAATACCTTACAATATATACTGATTACATTAAACATGTGTTTGTTTAAAAAAAATGCAAGCATATTTCTTTGATTTAAATCAAAGAAAGTATTGTCACATAACATATTTTCGGCGTGAAAGCAACACATGTAAATCATTGCATACTTTGTATAGAAAACATGTAAATTTTGTCAATTTCAAACACAATAGGGGCTCTCAACATCTAAACAAATTGGAAGATAAAGTTCTCGTGATAGAATTATTCCATTAGGGATATTACAATTACAACGGTATTCCTATATAAAGTAAGTAACCGTCTCTAATACAATGAATTAATCATTAATCTTTAAAAGGGGGATCATCTTCGAATCTTCAAGTTCAATGTCATATTCATATGAATCCTCCTCGTGTCGGAATGTCTTGTATAGTCCATTGTTCAATGTTGTCCGATTCCTTAAAAGTTAAAACCAAAAAAGGTATGGATCCAACTCCAGAAAAAAGTCATACATACTGGATATTAACAGTTGCAGCATATAAGCAAACGTGTACAATTTCTAATTCAAAAGAACAATAATCAACAATGAAAATAAAAGTTCACCGCACTAAAACTAACAAGTATATGCTGGATACTAACAAAATGTAATACATAAGTAAACAGATGTAGTTCCTAATTCAAAACAAACAGCCAACAACATTAAAAAAAATCATACACGACACAACTAACAAATACACATTGGATACTAATAGATGCAACATATGAGCAAACATGTGCAGTTCCTAATAATAAAACTAACAAGTACATAATGGATACTAACAGATGCAATACATAAGTAAACAGATGCAGTTCCTAATTCAAAACAAACAACCAACAACATTTAAAAAAAAAAGAGTCACACACAACACAACTAACAAGTACACACTGGATACTAACAGATGCAACATATAAGTAAAACAGGTGCAATTCCAAATTCAAAACAGATAATCAACAACAAATGAAAAAAAAGGTATACACAGTACAACTAACAAGTACACATTGAATGCTAACAAATGCAACATATAAGCAAACAGATGCACCCCGTAATTCAAAACGAACAATCAACAACGAATGTAAAAAAAGTTCATTCATTGTACAACTAATATGTACACACTGGATAATAACAACAACAACATATAAGTAAACGTATGGAAATCGTAATTCAAGACGAACACATAAAATGTCAAAAACAGAACCAAGAGTTTCACTACATGCAGTATTTATTTTAGAAAAAAGGTGCTTTTATAACCCTACCTAGTTGACATAAGTGCCAATATAACCTTTCAATATTTGAAAGTGCCAATGTAACCCTATCTAGTTAGTGAAAGTGCCAATATAACCCTATAAGTTTTAAGGATGTGCTGATATAACCCTACAAACAGTAGAAATGTGCTGATATAACCCTACAAACAATAGAAATGTGCTGATATAACCCTACAAACATTAGAAATGTGCTGATATAACCCAATAAGATTGCATAATGTGCTGATATAACCCTACCTGTTCTGGCGGCGGTCCGGCGAACTGTGAGGGTAAAATTATCCACCTAATTTCAGAGTTAGCCCAAAGGGTATTTTGGTTAATTTACATAGAGTGAATGCCGGAAAATTGAGGTTAATGCCGGAAATGGGATCTGAGTGTTATATTGGTACTTTCATCAACTAGTTAGGGTTATATTTGCACTAAAAATTATGATAGAGTTATATTGACACTTACTCAAGTAGATAGGATATATCACTTATCCCTTTATTTTAACACCAATTACATAGGTTGGATCAAGTCAGTACGTGAGGTAAGCAACAAAGGTTATAGACCACAGCATTGCTAGGGCACACACAAGCATAACTGATTGAGAAAAGCCAGTGGTAATCAGGAAGTGCAAAACCAACTAACTATTTCATCCTCCTCTTAGCAATAAGAAAATTAATAAGAAGCAATCACATAGGGATAGACCAGTGAAATAGTTTATTTTCTCCTACAAATGCACCATAGAGAACACATATTAAAGCATCTTAAAATTAAGCAACCCTATATAGGTTAGAGAGCGATAAACAAGGTAGCAGAGTATATTGACATATGCATGATATTTTCTAAATTTCAAGTATTTCGGGAATCATGTCAATCAAAAGAAGCAGGAAACAGAAACCATGCTCACTCAACCAATACTCCCTCTGTTTCTTTAATATTGACACACTTTACTGTTTGGGTTGTTTATTTTATATTGGCACACTTTCCATTTTTTACAAAATTCTTTCAATTTCATCCACTAATTCTACTTTTTACTTTCTACATTCAATTTCACCCACTCATTTTCTTCATCTAAATCCAAGCACCTAAACCTATGATGCCACTGTTAGTGAAACAGAGAGAGTACGATTTATGAAAGCAGACAGAAATAACTAATAGTACATACAGTGTTCTGGCCAAGAGGGGCTTTGAGTGCAAGCTGGTCGAAAGTCAAGCACTCTCCTCCAGCCTTCTCAATCCTAGCCCTAGCTGTCTCTGTGAACCTCAACGCCGTGACCTTAAGTGCATGCACTTCATACACATGCTTATCATCTGTCACGGTTCCAACCAGTACAACAATCTTGTCCTCCTGAACATCAAATGCACAACATACTTAAATATATATATATATATATATATATATATATATATATATATATATATATATATATACACCTACAATATATATACATAAAGTAATAAAAAATTTAAAATACATTCAAAAATACTACATAAACATTCGACATTAAATATACAGGTATACGAATCATTCAATCGTACGTTTCATGTAGATGTAATCAATTGAAAAAATATTATTAACATAATCAGATCTCGGTACCTTTCCAGTGGTGTAGGAGATCAAGCGCGCGAGTGATGAAGACGCCTTCTTGATCTTACTCATGAACAACTTCTTGAGAATCATGGCGTTGAACTCGCTGTCGGTCCTCATCAAGAGAAACCTGTAGAGATTCACCAACGGCTTCAGATACACGTCATTGGACTTTAGCGTTGTGCGCTTGGTCTTCTTGCTCTTACCCTCGACTTTCAAATTGATACCCTAGCACAAAAATTAGCAAAAACACCGTTCAAAATCAGTATGTAAGAAATCTAAGTGGCGGAGACAAGGCGGTGAATGTAGGAGAGCATGAGGAGTGCGGTGATTGAATGGAAGAAATGTACCATGGTGGCGGTGGCGGTGGTGTTGCTCTTCTTCTCTATGACGCCTGCGGGCACATACACAAAAACCCTGCTCGATTCCCTGCACAATTCAAATTTCATGAGAAACAACGTATAGAGAATTCAGCTATAATGCATTTTCGTTAGATACGCCTCATCATCGAATAGCAATCTACAAACATATTCAATAAGGATTTAATTTAGTCTACGTACTAAAGGCATTAAATTAATCTCATCACAACTAAAAGTAGACATTATGAATTATTATAATTCTATCAATATCAGACACACCAGCAAAAGTTCGCTAATCCAAAACTTCTAGTCAACAAACGCAATCAATCAACTCGTCATTCTAAAGCATTAGATGCGCAATCGAGACGATTTAGTAACATCACATCTTTAAACCCTAAGCAGCAAAATAATACTCAAAACTTTAACATAAATAAACTGATCCAGAAACAAACCAGGCAAATATCGATTGGGTGTATGGAATCGAGTTTTACAGGATTTGGCGAGCTTGAAGGCGTTATCAACCTTTTTGTAAAGGTCAGCGGCATCTTCATATTTGAAGCCAATTGATTCTTCTGATTCGGTGAGGTTAGGAATTCAACAGTTGAAACAAATGTTAGGTCTCGCATAGAGAAATATGACAGATTATACCTCAATCAATCTGCTCGAGATATGGACTGGCTATCAGTGCTAATGAGAGGAAAGAATAGAGAAGCAAAGAAGAACGATAAGAGAGAAAGTGGAGATAAAAAAATGAGGAAGAAGAAAGGATTTAGGTGATACTTTCTCTAATTAGTATCCATTTTTTATTAATTACAAATTGAACTCTATTTTTCATAATAGCCCCTGGTCTGTCCATAAGCTTATGGACAAGCCGCCTTTCCTAAGACTTTCCTTATTATAATAATAAAAAAACAATAAGGTTCGTTTTGTTATGTTTGGAACCATAGCTGTAAGTGTTGTTTTTGAAAGTTAAAATGTGTGGAGAGAATTGAGTAAAGAGAGTAAAATTTTTAATAAGTGGTTGAAAATAATTCACCTCTTGCTATAAATGTAAACATGTCAATTTTAACAAAACATAGAAAAATGGAAAGTGTGTTAAACTTAAGAAAACAGATGGATTATATATATAATTATATTTAAATTTCATTTTATATCATATTTAAATAATGTTTAAAACTTAAATTAAATTATTTAATTCAATTTCAGTATTATTTATACATAATTTACAATTATAATCTCTATTTTTTATAATTTAATATGTAAAATAATTTAATTATGTAATTGATTGGGTATATTTATGTATATATATCAAAATTCATAGTTCACGCCATTTGTTAATTATATTTAATAATAAAATTAAATATTGAATTTATTTAATCAATATATGATTATTAAATTTTTGTTATGAATTTTACTAGATTTGAATATGGTTAAAGTTATAATGTAAATAATGAAAGGATAAATTTTGGCCAAATATGTGTACATGTCAAAGTAGGAGCCTCTCTAATGCAGTCTTCCTTTTGTCGCGAGAGAGGAATAAGGGTTTAGCAGGCGAAGATGATCGAAGTGGTTCTCAACGATCGCCTGGGGAAGAAGGTGTGCGTGAAGTGCAACGAGGATGACACCATCGCAGACCTGAAGAAGCTGGTGGCAGCGCAGACAGGTACCCGCGCCGAGAAGATCCGCATCCAGAAGTGGTACAACGTCTACAAGGATCACATCACCCTCAAGGACTATGAAGTTCATGACGGCATGGGCCTCGAGCTCTACTACAATTGATCCATCCTCCACACTCCGTGTAATAATACTACTAATTCGTCGTCTCGTGGGGGTCTAGGGTTTGGTTTGGCTTCTTCATTAATGTGTAATTTGATGTTTTAACGCTGGACGCTTGTGTGGTGATTGCTGTATTTTGGATTACTGTGTAATTGCAGCACTTTCTATTGGCTTTTAATGGAGAATTGTGTTTGGTGAAAAAAAAATAAAAAAGAATAATGCAGTCTTCCTTTCTGTAACATTCAAGTGCCACATAAGGCTTATTGACTCCCATCCCCAAATTTAGGCCCTGTCTAGTTGAGTTTATTTGGTGTTGATTTTAATTTATTAGTGCTGAATTTAGTTTATATGAGCTGAAATTAATTTATTGGTGTTGAATGACAAAGTTTTGGGAAAGACCGTCTTTCCATAGGTTTAAAGAAAAAATTATGTTTAATTAGAATATTAAAAAGCTAAAAGGCTTAGTTGAAATATTAAAAAAATTATTATGCAATGTCTAGTAGTTATAAAGTTTATGACCCGATTAATGCAACCCAAAAATTTTCTTGGTCTTTCCATGGCTTATGGAAAGACCGTCTTTCAAGAGACAGACTCGTGTTGAATTGAGTTTATTGGTGTTGAATTGAATTCATTGGTAGTTTGTTTTTTCAAAAAAGGAAAAGAATGACTCCCAAAATGATGTTGTACTCGTAACATATTTTACTATTAGACTTATTATTCAGCCAATGACGGTTGAGAACCCAAATAAATATTTATTTATTAATTTTTTCTTTTAGTACTGAGTTTATTGGTGCTGAATTTAGTTTATTAGTGTTGAAATATGTTGAAATTAAACCCAAATGGACAGGGACCAACCCAAGGGTCAAACATGAGGTCGAGATCACATGGCTGAAAAATTGTAGTGACCCCATCGAAGGAGCATCAAATATCAAAGGGTGAAATTGACTCTCGTGCTTTACAAAATCAGCCAAAAAAAGGACGGGCGACTCAATTTTCATTGTTTCACGGGTTAAAAATCCCTCGTCGTTTCTTGATGTGATTCTGTTCTAATTATCCAAAATTTACTACCGAGAAGTGAGATTCTTCTCTATGATACCTTACCAATTTTTTGCAAAATCCTTGTTTGTAAGAATGAAAAAATAATATTTTTTTGGATTTGGGCAGGAATAATGTTGTTTTTGTTTGTCTGATGCTGCTTTTGTTTGTCTAAACTGCTTTTGTTGTTCTCCTTGTTATGGTAAGTAATTAGACCAATTCCTTTTAAGTTTTTTTAAAAGAATTGGAATTGAAGTGGAATTTGTATTGGAATCTCATATGAATTTGAATTGGAGATGGAGTTTTCTTTGCTGGTAAGCGGGGAAAAATTGCACGCACTCTTATTCTAATGTCGGCAGTGATTGGTCGATGCTGAATTTTTGGCGTAAAAGCATACATGCTTATGTTTATCTAGATGCGATTGTTTTGTTGTGTTGCGATTGGTTTGAATTTTGCTGAAGTTATTAGCTTGTCGATTGATGCAACAATATATCTGAGTTTGCTGAAGTAATTATCTTTCAACGAATTTTATTTTTTGATCTCGTGTTTTCTCGCTCTTAGGGTTTCAGATTATGCTCTAGTCACAGGATAGAAATTCTGGAGCTCCTGAGCAATTCTGCGGTATTGTTTGTCTGCCTATTTCCCTTCTTTCATGTTGTTCATTTTTGTGTACCTGCAACTTTTTTTCTAAATTGCTTGTTGTCTCAGTCCTCATTAGAGTTTTGGGTACGCGTCTTCTTGTTTCAGTTTGTGCTAGATTTTCTTGTGCTTTGAGGTGAATTTTGGTGTTTGTTTACTTAATTTTGGATTTGAATTGTTTTTCTATATGTTTCATTGCCTTTGATGTTGATGCTTTGTGCTTGATTTCGTTGTGTTTAAACTTGCAGTATTGTTGCATTGATGAAAAGTACTTGGTGGTGGGGGGTGGGTGGAGGTTTGTATTTAGTTGTGTTTGGCATGTGGACTTAAAGTTGTGTGGCAAAAGTTTTTTGATTACTAGATAGGGTTATTGATGTTTTAAACTAGTTCCTTATGTTACCAAGGGTTAGTGCCAATTCATCCTTTTTTTTATACATCAAAAAGTCTAAAAACTTTATATAATGTATGAAAACATATTTACACTAAACTTCCAAAGTGTCTTCCTGATGCTTCAGTTAATCATTTTAAGATATTAGATATTAATTATGATACTGCTCCTTTCATATGTTTTTCATAACTTTGTTGGAAGACTCTTTACTGTCATATGTATCTGCTCTTTATTGTCTTTCATTTATGTTTCGTTCTCTTTGAATTGAGTACTGCATTTAGGCGATTAAGGAAGATCAGGTTCATCTTGATGGTTTACACGGAGTTTAGTTTCTCATACCTTTCATGCAAGACCAATCTTTGAAAGGTTTGGTATTTGCTTGTGTGTTTGCTGATTAATTCTTATGTTGATTGTAGATAACATAGGGCTCATGGATTCTGAAGAGATTAAGCAATTTTCTCAATCAAACATAACTGATTCCCTAGACACCATACCTTCTCTCAATTCTATTGGAATTCAGTCTCTAACTCCCACCACTTACCAAAACCCCTTTGTTAATTTAGAGAAATTCCGCAATGGTAGGATTTCATCAAACTTTGAATATCAACAAAGTTTTCCTAGGATGTCTTCTCAATCCCACCAACAATATGGATATAAATTTTCTTATCAAAGTTTACCTAGTGCTCCGTATTGAATTAACATGTTCGCAAATTTAGAACAATCCAAACGATCCCTAAAGAAGAACAAATCACCTTTTAATTCTGAAAAAACTTCAGCAACCGTTAGGCGTTGGACACTTAATGAAAATATAGCCCTTACAAAGACTCGACTATATGTCTCATATGATGCAGATACTGGACCTGGTAAAAAAAATCAGAAACCTTGTGGAGTTGTATTTTACAGGTATGGAGAAAAAATATGGGAAAATTTGATAGAACACGAGACTCTAATGCCATTGAATATTAATGGGAAAAACTTCAAACAACAATAAACAAAATTCATGGATGCTATGAATGTTTGGAGAGGATGAAAAAAAGTGGAATAACATTTGAAGATGTGGTAATCCGTGTTTCAATTTTAAAAATCATTTATACCTTAAAAATATATAAAATTTCTTTAGTTATTTTGTTTGTAATTTGTAGATGATACAATATAATAGGATATCTTCCTTTGTTACATATGTTGAAAAGAGCTGAATTGCAAACACTGCAGGACACCAAAAATAATCAACAATTCAAACATGAAAATGTCGGGACATTTGTAGACATAATGCGAAATGATGTACGCAACACCTGACAAGAGGAAGTGTGTAGTTAGCATCTCTAATGAGAATACACTAAGCTCAAAGATAACACAATCCAACCCAATTTTCATTCTAGATTTTTATGCACCACTTCATGAATTACTTAACTTAATTTATCTCTATAACAATTAGTGCATTATTATGTTAAATTACTATCATTATCTAATTTTTCGACTTCTAACTGCTGTGTTTTTAATGCTATTACTATGTGAAGGCGTTGATAGCATAAGTAATACCAGTGTTAGTAGCATAAGTCGGATAATTTGAATTTGTTCTTGTCAGATATAACTTGTTGATGTATTCTTTTTCATTATATATATATATATATATATATATATGTGTGTGTGTGTGTGTGTGTGTGTGTGTGTGAATGCTTGGCTGAAATTGTAGAGGAATTTTGTTCATTCTCATTTTGTGGGAAATATTGTACTTGGAGAGGGATAACAAATTCTTCATTGCACCTTACATTGAGATGTGATGTTTTCAATTTTTGAAATATTATAAATAGCTATGCATGCTTACATTTATGAAATATTTGATTAATAGACACATTTCGATGTAGGGACCATTGGATGTCGATATTGATTGTTCCGGGCGACAAACGCATGTACTGGATAGATCCATTGCACTTTCAACCTTCACAAGAACTTGAAGATATTTTGGAGATTGCATTAAATGAGTCTAATCTTCAAATCAACTTACACGTAGTCCAAATTAAGGTTTGAATTTCTACATTCAAAACCTACCTAATTTTTTCATGTTAGTTTTTATTTACTAGTTTCCATTCAAATAAATTAGTACAAGAAACAAGCAAAAATATGGAAGTGTGGGTACTACATAATTTTATACACAACCGAGCGTGTTAAAGAGGTAAGGTTGGATTACCTAGAAATTGATAAAGTAAGTATTAAGTTCATAAATATATCAATTAATCTTTATTCATCGACAAACTACTAACCTACTCAAACTAATTTCTTATATTGTAATGTCCACAGATTTTCCAAAGGAATACAAGCCGTATTCATAGGATGACATCAACATCGCAAGAAATTGTTTGGCGAGACATCTAGTACATGTATGATCCGCAACTCTTGGAAGTCCTATCATGGTAGTATAACACATATCTCAACACTTGTGACACGTATTGTGCGGAATAGAAATTGCTTGTTTTATATTCTCATAAATAGATAGTTTCTTGATTAGCGTTGTCTATGGATTTTTGTTGGAATTACAATCATGTTGTTTAGTGTTAGGTAGGCTAATATATTTACTCATTATGTGCTAAATAGAATCTAGGTGATTTTTGTTCTTATGTATAGATGAGTGCAAGCTTAGCGGCATCTATACATTTTTGTAACCTTGCACAATCATTTAGAAATTTATTTGAATCAATATTGGTGATTTAAGGCTATTGATGGTTGGGTTTAGCAAATTAAAAAATCTAGTCCATTTCACCTGAAAAGAGCTTCCAAATTCGGAATCTTCTCCCCCAATTTTTACCCTTTCTTAACCAAAGACAAGATCTTCTATTCAGCATTAAGACTAGTGAATCTGAATATTGTTCCGAGTTTGGAAGGATTTAAACCAAAAATGCAAGCTTTTCCATTCAACGGCCATATTAGGTCCATAATAAAGACCCGGTTAAGGAACAACTTCGCTACTTTCTACCCTAGTCCAGGTACTGGAATTGGAGTTTAATTCTGATACCATAACGTTTACCAACACCCGAGGTTGACACCCAGGTTTCGAGTTCGGAACATGTTTAAAGGTGGTTCCCTTTTCTAGTCAAAGGTGGAAAATAACCGCTTGTAGTGGGCAATTTAAAGGTGGTTCAAGGACCCGCCTTTGATTGTGGAGGATCAAAGGCGGGACTAGAGAAGTCACCTACAAAGTTATTTCTCTGATTCAATATAGCCGTCTTTAATCACCCCATCCTAGATTAGTGTCATCTTAATGATTATGTGTGTGCAATGCTCATTCTTCCACTGATTTTCCATTAGCCAATCATTTCTCTTGAATTAATTCAAGTTCTTCTCATCATATTTTTTTGAGTAAATATGTGATTACAATGAACCTCAAAATTATTCTCAAGGCATCAAATCTTCAGTTTGGCGTGATGCTATGAGCACAAAAATTCACGCTTTAGAATTAAACAACACATGGTCACTTTGTCATCTACCACCTAGTAAAAGGCCATTAGTTGTAAATGGGTTCATAAGATCAAATTTCTTTCTAACAGGTCAGCTGAACAATATAAAACTTGTTTAGTTGCCAAGGGTCACACACAAACCGAAGACGTTGATTATCATGATACTTTTGCCCCAGTAGCAAAATTAATCACATTCCATTTTTTTCTTTTGTTGCTGCAATTAAATATTGGTCTATTCATCAATTAGATGTCAAAAATGCCCTCTTACAAGGCGATCTTCATGAAGAAGTTTTCATGAAACTTCCCCAAGGTCTCTCCAATCATGTTGATAGTCGTGTTTGCGGATAACATGAGTGTCTTTATGGACTTAAAAAAACTTCTCGTCAATGGTTTGCTAAATTTTCTTCGATTCTTCTTCGTTAAGGTTTTCGTCGATCAATCTCTGGTTACAGTTTTCCACTTATATTCATAAAGACATATCGATCTTTGTTCTTGTTTATGTTGATGATATAATTATCACTGGTAATAATGATACATTTATATTACAAATAAAATATTTTTTGGCGCAATCATTCTCTGTTAAGGATCTCGGGCCTTTGCATTATTTTTTGGCATCGAAGTATCTCGGTCAAAGAAAGGTTTAGTTTTATGCCAGCACGTATATACTCTGCATATTTTAAACAATTTTGGGATGCTCGACTCTCGTCCATGTAATTTTCTTACGGAACAAAATCTTCTTCTTTCTTCTGATGATGGTAACATATTAAGGTCTTGCCCGATGCGTCCCTTTATCAGAGACTAATTGGACGTCTTTTATATCTGGAAGTTACTCGTTCTAATATTCAATACGCTGTTAACAATCCTAGTCAAAATTTACAAAATCCTCACACTCTCACCTCGATGCTGCACATCGAATACTTCGCTATATAAAAGAACCTGCTGGCAACAGTTTTATCCTTTCTGCCTCCAGTTCACTTTCACTCGTTAGTTTCTCTGACTCTGATCGGGCTGGTTTTTTTGCCACTCCCCACTCAACTAGTGGGTGTTTTACTATGCTTGGTTCTAGTCAAATCTCCTAGAAATCTATTAAAAAAACCTATTGTTTCTCAATTTTCTGCCGAAGTCGATTATCGTTCTTTAGTTGTGCTCACTTCAGAAATTCAATGGCTCACTTCTCTTAGATGAACTTGGCCTTCCACCATCTGCACCAATTACAGTACATTGTGCTAATCGAGCGACACTACATATTGCTGAAAATTCAATATTCCATGAACGTACCAAACAGGTTGAAATAGACTCCCACTTCATTAGTGAAAAGTTTCTTTTTGGTCTTATTTCGCCCTCATACCTTCGTTCCTATGACCAGCTACCTAATATCTTCACCAAAGTACTCGGCGCCGACACATTCCTTCGACTCTTGCCAAGAAGGGTGTCCTTGCAATATGTAATTTAGAAAGCAATCAATTTTAAATGATTTGAAAATGAATAGAAAGCAATCAATTTAAAAATTGGTACGTAAAGCTCTCGTTCGTAGCAAAATTGAACGTTAACAATGTTGAAGATACTTTCTTGATCAGGGATCAAGGTTTGGAGCCCCAATAGTAAGTCCCTTAGGCATTGGGGGTGGTTTTCCTCTTAAAAGAAAAGGTTTAGATCTTGCTTAACTCCAAATTAATTCTTTCTGATCTATGATTATAAAATAACATATTAATCCTAAAAAAGAAGGGAAAAAAGTGCTAGAAGAAGGACTAGTGATTAACAGTCACACGCTCTAACCAATTGAGCTACTCCAACAATGACAACAAAAGGCATTATAATATTTAAAAATTCAACATCACCTAAGAAAAACAACATAAACGAAGGAAACCAAATCTTACAAGCTCAAATGGAAATTTTAGAAAAAGCCTACACCTTGATTGAATCAGACATCATGAAGGCGTACTGGTACATCAGAGTCTAGAGAGTTAGGAGTTTAGGTTGTTGACTTATCCTTTAACTTGTCGCTCCTTTACCCTCATCCATGCATTTGAGACCCGCGAGTTTCGCAGGAAGCATATGAAAATCTAGGACAAGACACCCATTTGTTTGCTCATATGTTGCTAGTTTATGTTGCTTATAAGTTGTGGAGTCGGGGCCATCCAGTCCAGCACTGTAGTAGTAGCTAACAAATTTTTTTTCGAAAACTTTCCCTGCACTACAATGCGGTCTTTCTAAATATTATTTTAATACCATAACCATATAAGTGTCCAACAAGCTTTGACCAACCAACTTTCTATTACTCCTTCTGTCCCAGATTAAACTGCACACTTTACTATATGATACTATTTACTATCAAATTTAGACCGCATATTTGAATAGGTATATAAGCAATAATATTATCATATATGATATTGTTGGATTTGTCATAACAAATAGTTTTTAAAAAATAACTTTTTATTTTCCAATATTATACAAAATTAAACATATTAACGGTCAAACATGATTCTTGATAACCGTGAAAAAGATTCCTTGAAATTTAATCTGGGACGGGGGGAGTAAAAGAATAATAAACCCCTTTCATCAATATTAGAAGGGAATATGCAAATATAACCCTATATAATTGAGAAAGTACAGATATAACTCTGAGATAATTTTTAGTGCAAATATAACCCTAGCTACTTAACGAAAGTGCAAATATAACCTTCTGATGACATTTCCAGTGTTGACTGGCCATTTTCGGCCATTGACCAACTGGAAATGACCAAAATGCCCTTTGTACCTAAACTTAAAATTTGAAAGACAAAAATGTCCTTTAACCCACCACTATTCTGCCACTACCACCTTCACCGGCCGATGTCACTCCACCTGCCACCACATTCCACCCGGCCCTCTCTCCCTAAAAATCCAGACCCTCTATCACCATATTCATCTTTCCCACAATCTCACCTTTTCTCCACAAAATCCGACCGCGGCGAGTCAAGATCTAATGGAGCTCTGCCAGATTCTTCCACCGTCGATGTCCGACATCAGACTGAATCGGGTATGTAATCAACGAGATCTTGCTGTCGGTCAAATAACACGAGCCTGAACCGCCACTCGCCTCCACCATCATCTTGACTCTGATGCCGATGTGACTCTTCTGTCGTCAGCCTTCCTTGAGGCCGACGTCGACTCCAAAGCCCTGCCCGACTCTTCCGCCACCACCATTAGTGCACCTTCGCGATGCTCAGCCCTGGAGTGGCCATCTCCGCGACACCCAGCCCCGTCGTGGCTACCTCCATGACACCTATCCCAGCCATGGCCACCTCTGCGCCCAACCCTGCCGTGGCCACCTCTGCTACGCCCAGCCCCAACGTGGCTACCTACGCGATGCCCATCCCCGCCGTAGCCACCTCCCCGACGCCCAGCCCCGCTGTGGCCATCTCCGCGATGCCCAGCCTCGTCGTGGCCACATCCGCGATGCCTAGCCCTGCCGTGGACATCTCCGCGATGCCCAGCCCCAGCGTGGCCACCTTCTCGATGCCCAGCCCCACCGTGGACACCTCTACGATGCCCAGTCCCACCGCGGCCACCTCCGCGACAAACACCCCACTTTCCCCCCACCGCCGCTCAACCTCACGCCCACTCAGACCCCAGCAACGATCAGCCAAGCGCTATAGTTTCTGAACCAATCGTTGTCAACCCCCGTCCTCTAAAGCCATTCCCATTCTCCGTCGGCCTCCCGCCAGAAATCCCTCGAAGTTCAGTCAACGTCGGTACTTCGCAAAGGCTAATCCATTTTCATAGTGGTCGGAAATTAGTGGTATGAATAGTGAGACAAAAATTAAGGATATGAATGGTTGTCGTCGACAAAGACTTAAAGAGAAAAAATAGGGGTATAAATGTAATTTTCATGTTTTTTAAATTTTTTTACAAAGGAGTAAAATAGTCTTTTCACTGAATTCCAACTTTAAACTACCGGAAATGGTTATATTTGCACATAACCTAAATATCTAGGGTTATATTTGAACTTTCAATTATCGCAGGGTTATATCTGCGCTTTCGTCAATTATGTAGGGTTATACGCACTTTGCTCATGTTAGAAAGTTGTGTCTTAAGGGAGAAAAACTGATCCCATTGTGCTTTTAATTTTTTCACAATTTCCAGAAAATATATGTTTAAAGTAGCTTTATATGTGCATAGAATTCCATTGAATAATGAGAGAAGAGAAGAATTCTATTGAGTAAAGAATGTTCTTGCAAGTGTGCTAGTGAATATTACATAAAGATCGATCCCTAAAGGCTACTGCATGAAAATACCAAAATACCCTTAACTAAATGGCTAATATTTAGTGCTAACATCCCACTCCCCCTGCCCCCTCAAACTCACAATGCTACAACAATAAGTATCGAGAGTTTGTCAAACAAGAAACAAAACTGCAACGTGGAGTGAGCTTTCGTGAACAATTTTTTGCAATTTGGAGAGAAGAAGAACAAAAGGTAGTGAAATAGTCCCAACCTGCAAATGGTAGCGGGTGAAATGACAATCAGTATCAATATGCTTAGTGCGCTCATGGAAGGCCAAATTACGTGCCATGTGAATAGCATTCTGAATATCATAATGTAATGGTGTAGAACTACGAAGCATAATTCCCATATCAGCAAGCAACCAACGCAACCAAACAATCTCACAAGTAATTGAAGTCATGGCACGATACTTAGCTTATGTGGAGGAGCAAGAAATAACATCATGATTTTTACTCTTCCAAAATGAGTGAGTCGCCAAAAAAGCTGCAAAATCTAGTGGTGGACTTACGATCCTCAAGGTCACGTGTCCAATCAGCATCAGAATATGCACGCAACTGTAAGAATGATGGCGAAGTAAACAGTAGACTACAAAACTGGGTGCCTTGAAGATACCTGGGAATGCAAAGAACAACAGACCGATGAACTGAAGTAGGGACAGTGAAAACTGACTAACCACATGAACAACACGAGCAATATCTGGACGAGTAACCATGGCATAAACTATTTTGTCAACCATTGTACGATATAAGGTGAGATCGGAGAAAGAAAACCCATCAGTGAGAGAGTAGCGAGCATTGCTCTGAAGAGGAATGTCAACGGTTATTTTGTCATTGAGACGTGCATGCTCAAAAAGATCCGCTATATACTTTGACTAAGATAAAAGATAGCCCTTAGATAAATTATGGAAAGACCAAGGTTTAAACTCCAAATTAGAAGAAATGAGATAATATTTTCGGGTGTCGTTAATCGAGTCATAAACTTATAATTACTGCACGTGACATAATAAATTTTTAATATTGCAACTAAAACATTTTACCTTTCCATTAATATTAAACATCGCCTTTCCATAGTCCTATAGAAAGGCGGTCTTTCCCAAGACTTTGCCAAAATACTATCAATTATAAATAATATATTGATTAAAATATAAAATAATTATGCATTCATTACTAATATTAGAGAAAATTGTATTTTAACCCTATATTTTGGTGGAAGGTACCAAAATAACCCTGTAAAATTTGAAAATGCCAATCTAACCCTACACTGCTTTTAACTTTTTGGTCAACAAAATTTGCCTGGAAATGATGAAAAAGGCAATTTTGCTCCTCAATAAAAAATCAAAAAAAGGAAATGAGTATTACTCCCTCCGTCCCAACTAATTATGCAAATTTTGATTTTTTTAGATTGACCAGAACTAATTTTGACCATTAATATCTTTAATTGTACATATTTAAAAATAATAAAAATATAATATTATAAAAATATATGTTAACATGATTATAATGATATCACATATGATAATATATTATTTTATGCATTACTTAAAATTTATTTTTTAAAGTAATAAAATTTGACCAATTGAATAGTGACAAGTATAAAAATAGTTGGGACAGATGGAGTATACCCGAATAAATGATAAAGAATTGATTTCCTTTTTTCATCCTCTGTTTCTATCCCATCACCAATGCCCCCACGCCGCTCCGCCTCGACCAAACCCTCCTCGTCCCCGCCACCTGCGGCTACCAACCCATCATGCCACCGTTGACACATTCTGGAAAATCTCCACTCAATATTACCAAAACCTCACCACCTACCAATCCATCGAGGTCACCAATCCTAACGTGGAGCCCACCAAGATGGAAGTCGGTGAAAGCTATGTTTTCTCCATCTTCTGCAAATGCCCGAATTCGAACTCGACCTGAATTGGATCCTGATTCCCTATCACTTAGTTTTTCCACACGGAGGATAATCTGACTTCTCTAGCTTCAAGATTCAACACCACGGTTTAACAAATTGTTGATGTCAACGAGAATACTATCACTTCATTCGACACAGTTTTTTTTTCCAATTTTTATCCCTTGTTTTTTTATCCCCTTGCATGTCTTTATTAATTTTGAAAGGTGTTTAACAATTCCTCCGACCCTATTTATTTTTTAACAAGTGCTGATATAACTCTAATGATGAGAAGAGTAAAATCATCCAAATAATTTTAGAAACTAACCATGGGTATTTTGATCATTTCCAGGATAGTCAATGCCAGATTTTTCAGGGAGATAGTCAATGCCAGATTTTCCAGGGCCACGTCGTAGATGGAAATTTTGGGTATAACTGCAAAGTTCATCAATAAGTTAGGGCGCTTTTGTCAATAAGTTAGGGTTAGTATTGTGGTATTCCCAATCCGACCGGTTGATCGTTGTTCACCACGGTGTGCCTGCAAAAGAGATCCCGGAAGTGGTTCCAGGGAAAAGGCTCTGAAACTCAAGTAAATTACTTTCTCTTTAGAATCAAGCTTCTTCAGTCTGGTTGCACTTACCTGGATTCGTACCCTCCTTCTTCCTTTTATAGTGTGTCACGAACTTGGCTCCATCTTATCCGGCCTTGCCATCGTGTGTCTTATTGTGGGACCGAGAAATGCAGTTCGTGGTTGACAGCTGATCAAGGTCCCCGCTATTCTTGGTTCATGGGTTGACTCAACTTGTCCTGCGTCCATTTGGCCCAGCTCGCATCACTGGTTAGCCTCCGACCCCTTTGTGGTTTTGGGCTTGCCACTTAGTATTGGGGCTAGGTATATACCACAAGCCCACCCAGCCATGAAGCCGAAGGGGCATGAAGCAATGACATCAAAATAATTAAATGTGAATTGATGTACATCAACAACTTGCTCGGCATTTGATTCTACCTTTGTGGTCATTGCGAAGTGATACCAGCTTCGTGGCTTATACTTTCTTTCTCCACCAACTCTTCAGATTTCAAATTTTGAATTTTGAATCTCTTATTTTTATTGATAAAGATGGTTGCGAAGATTATGTTCAAAAGGGGCCGAGATTCGATCCACCTTTTTTGCTGATCGTTTTTCGATTTTCTCGACGTTCGTTATTACTCTATCTCTTAAATGAGGAATTTCAAACGAGTGACTTAACTCTATCATCATTCAGTGCGCTGTCTATTCACATTCCACCGCCTCTTTAATATGTGTAAAAGGTAACTTACTTTATGTCAAACCATCATTATTGTGCATTTAAACTGCTTGTCCTCCTCGATTTTGCTGTTTCTTCCTTTGTATTTAAATATCGTAGATTACTTTTTATTTCATTTCTATCATCTCCGTTTGCCAAAATCTTCATCTTCACCGGTCATCTCTTGGTTTTCCGCGCATCACATTTCCTCGTCTTTTTAAAGAGTAGGTTATGTTTCCAATTTCAATCACTTTGCTGCATGCTCTGAATTTGATAAGATATATCTTTTTCTTCGATTTTTTGGCAATTATTGGTTGTGTTTTTTTTGTATAATTTTACGGTGTCTTCTCCGGCGTACCTTCTCCTAAGCTTTGTTATGATAGAATCATATTTGCAGTATTTTACCCTAATTAAGACTGTTATTTCCAACTCTAGGACCCTCGTTTATCCTCATGTCTTCCTCTAACCGCGTTGAGTCTCCCGTAGAAGATACTCACTCCGATGGGGATTTCGGTCATGTCACCGGATCCTCTACCATACGCAGTATGTTGTCTGGTCCGTATTTAGATGACTTGAAGAATTTTTTTCCCCTTTTAAACTTCTTTCAAGCTTCGTCCTCCAGCGAACACTGAATGTGTTTGCACTCCTCCGCCTGGGTATATATCATGTTATTTAGCTTATCTGAAATTTGGCCTTTATTTTCCTCTCCCCCAACATGTGGTTGATCTTCTCTATTCGTACAAATCTGTGTTGTCCCAATTTCACCCCAAGGGCATGGCTATCATAATGGGGTTTCTTCGGGTGTGTGAGAAAGCGGACGTTCCTTTCAATCTTGAGTTGTTTCGTAGCTTCCATCATCTTCGAAAAGTGAAAAACACAATAGATGAATTTACCTTTTATCTTGTAATTGTTTGAGTTGAGCTTGTGAGCAGTTTCCCTAGTAATGTTGATCCCTGGTGTAAACAATATTTTTTATAAAATCAATTCAAAATCCCAAAGTGGTTGTGCCTTCTTGGAACTATAAGGTTCCCAAGTCTAAGCTTCCTGACCTGAATGTATGTTTTACTGCTGAGACAGAGATCGTGGTCACACTTCGTGCTCATACACAACATCTTTGCCATGCTGACACTGTTGCTGAAGGTGTTTTGTTCAATATTGTTTTGATGCGTTTGATCTGTATTCTCTGTTATTTTGGTGAATGTTTACCTTTTTTGTATGTTCATTTAATTTATGATATTTTTTCCAGACATGGATCTAGCCAGAGGTAATATTGATAGATTGCTCTTTGATGCCGACGATGAGGAGATGGCTGAGACTTTTGTTCAGCCTGATAATGTTGGTACGAGTAACACCATCCGGCATGGTGTTAACAAGATGGGCCTTGGTAATAAGGGTAAGTCTACTGAGGGCGGGGAGACGGGTGGTCATCGCTACGTTGATGGGAAAAAAGAGAAGAAGCACAAGAGATATGAGTGATGGACCTTCAGGACATTCACTTCCTCCCGTGAAAAAAAGGGCGCGGTAACCAATCTCGTTCGCAAACTCTGGCGTGAACTAAGAATCTTCTAGCTGGGGGGATGATATATGATATTCTCTCCAACCTCTATTTGCCTGATACACTGGCTGTGGTAAGTTTGCATTTAAATTTTAGTGACCTTCACTACATCTTGATATTATGTATGTAAAATGTTGACTAATTTTGTCTCATGTGTTATTATTTTGTAAGGTCGGCAAATGCCTTCAACTCACGAGTGAGCGGCTTTCTAAGTTCTCTCGTATTGATGAGTCACTCATGGAGAAGTGCAAGGCACCGAAAACAAAATGTACGATGCTAGAAACTTTGCTGAAAGCCCCTGAGGAACGTGCAAGGCTCGTGGAGGTGAAAGTGACTCAGCTTTGTTCAGAGTTGGATGAGATGCACAAGAATGAACCTGCTTCCCGTAAATACCCTCAAATTCTTATAGACAAGTATTTCTATAAACTATTTGAGGGTATCTCCAGCAATGCTTGCACCATTGGTTACTGTCATGCTATGAAGGATCAACGCAGGTGGAATCCAACTTATCAGCTGAAGAGTCTACCTTTGCTCAAGAAGTGTGGTGAGACTTTGGAGAAGCATAAGGCAACACTCAACGAAGCTTTTATCGAAAAGATTGGTGATGTGGGACATCCCTATGTTTTGCTATCGCATCTTGCCAGCCTTCTCTGTCTTCATTATGGGGCTGAGCTGAAGAGCTGTGAGGTGGATTATCTTGAAGATCTTCCATTTAAATCATGCATTGTTACTCCAACTCCTAATCCTGATGCAGTGTGGCCACTGTGGTTAATGCGAGCATTTAAGCCCCTGCTCAGCAACCAAGCAAGGAAACTCCCGCTCAGCAACCAAGCCAGGAAGCCGCTGTTATTGTTGTTCAGTCTTCGCCTACCTCCACCTCTGAAGTTAGTTGATTTCTATTGTACTGGGCTTTTGGATTTTTAATTTTAATTCAAGACAATATTCTGGTGTACGTTTGTACTATTTGTGTGACTTTAGTTATGAATGTTGATGTATCCTCCTTGTTTTACATTTTCTCATCACCCTTACTTATGTACAAGGTTTCAATATTTGGGTTGACCATAAATACTTGAAACTGCTTGACTTTCTGGGATGTACTGATCCTTTTTCTTATCGCTATAGATTTTCACCACATGATTTCCACTGCCCTATTAGTTTGCTTCATGCCACTCAATCTTTTACCAAAGAATGTGACGTTCTTGTTTCTTCTGATTGCTTTTCTCATGTGGAGTCACTTCCCTTATACATTGGGTGGAAACTTACTATTCCTGCTTCATTTCCATCTTCGCCTACAACATGTCCTTGCAGTAAGTTTGTTTCTGATGGGTATAATGTTGAATCGGTTAGCAAGGATATTGTTTATGGTTTGGTTGATCTTGAATCTGCCGGTGCGTACATGCAATCGCTTAACCTCCCTGTCCATGTCCAAGGGTGGGCGTTATCTTTAGGCAGTCGCTTGAAGTACATGCTTATGGGTATCAATGATCTTCGAGCGAAGTGGGATGCAACTGTAAAGGACACCCAGAATAATGTGCATAATTTACATAGGATTTGAAACGAGCAGAACGGTCTTATTCAGCATCAACAGTTGACCATGGTGCAAATGCTCCCGCCATAGGAAGAGGCTAGGAATTATACTGCTAGCAATACTCGTGATGGCCATCAGAAGACATTGATAATTGATAAACAATCTCGTTTTAATGATTTGTTTGATAGGTTGAAGAAAAATTAGGATAAGTGTGATCATTTTTCATTTTCTACACTCGGTTGGCGGGGTAAGTTTGACGAACAGTTTTCTATAAACACACATATGCGAAGTGAAAATGAGCGACTTCGCGCTGAGTGAAATCTCCTTGATTCTTCTGTGCACAAACTCAAGCAAGCTTGTGTTGAGTACAATGATAGACTTCAGGCTCTCCCTTCTTGATCTCGCAGAGCTACTAGTCGTGGAGATCTTACCGTGCAAATAGGCGGGCAAAGGATTAACTTGCTTGAGGCTATTTGGTCGCATATTCACGGCCTAGAGGATGAAGTACATAATTTAAGGGCTGAAATGAAACGGTATGAGGAAACTATTAATGTTATGAGTATGCAGCTGGACCGCGAGGAGTTTGGCCCTCTAACAGACTTCAAGGCATATTATGCTGTATATCTTTATCATATGGAGCGACGAGGTCTTATACGCCATCCTGCTTATTTACACATGAAATGGAAATATGACCATATGGTCAGCGAGGAGCGCCAGGTTCAGGAAAACTGTCGTAGGGCTGAGCACCTCCATCACGAAGCTGAGCACAGTCGTTGTGGTGGTTCGTCTTCTTTTGGATCATCACGAGCATCTAGGCATAGTTAATATGTAATGATATTTTCTTTAGAACAATGATGTTTTTTTTGTTGTGGGTTTTAGATGTTGTGGTTGTTCTTTGTTTGTCTCCATACGTTTGAATGCTCTTGAGTGCGTGGTTCTTTTTTATTCACAAGATCTCTTTCTCATATATCTATTGTTTTTGTTTTGAGTTATGAAACTCTATTTATCTCAAAGCCGCAAGATCTATAGCTTGCTTTAGTCGTTATTTCATAGGCAAATCTACCGAGTAGCAAGATTTATTGCTTGTTTTATTGTGCAAAGCCGCAAGATCTATTGCTTGCTTTTGTTGCTGTATTTGAGCCAGGTTTTCCTGGTAGCAAGATCTATAGCTTGCTTTTTATTGAGAGTGCAAAGTCGCAAGATCTATTGCTTGCTTTTGTCGCTTCATTTTGGGCATATATTCCTTATTGCAAAGTTCATGGCTTGTTTTTCTTTATATTTTGCAAGAGGCCAATTGAGTGACGTTTGTAATTGATACTTATGCCACTATCGTCGTGTGCTTGTGTGTTAATAATTTGTAACTTAGTTTTGCGACTGCAAAGTATAGCTATTTGAAGAGAAAAGATGGTACTCAAAAGATTTATGTGGAGATAACATTGCCTTCAACACAGAACAAGGGAACGAACACCACTAATGATTGTATCATGGTTTCTATACATAGATACTAGATTTTCCTGCCTCTTTGCTGATTATACATATAAAAATTTCTTTAGTTGACTACGTGCCAAGTGTTAGGAATGCTACTACCATCCATTCCTTCTAACTCGTAGCGGTTGGATCATTGCGTCTTCGTTATCTTGTACAACCCTTCCCACTTCGGGCACAAGTTTCCTCTTTCCTCAGCTAGGCTAGCTTCATTCTTCCTTAGCACCAGATCGCCAATTTGGAATTTTGTTTCCTTGACTCTCTGGTTGTAAATTCTGGCCATCATTTCTTTGTACTTTGCTTCCTTGATTGCCGCCCCCTATCTCTTTTCTTAAAGTTCATCCAAGTCCAACCTCACCATCTCTGGGTTGATGTCTTCTTTATATTGCTCAACTCAAAGGCTTGATTGTCCGATTTCAACTGGTATTACCGCTTCGTGCTCATATTCCAGGCTATACAACATTTCTCATGTTGGTTCTCGCACTGTTGTTCTGTATGACCACAAGGTATTGGGTATCTCATCAACCCAACCTGCTCGCTTTCCTTCCAATCTATTCTGGATAAATTGAACGATCGTTTTGTTCGTTACTTCTACTTGACTGTTTGCTTAGGGGTGAGCTACAAAAGTGAATTTCTGCGTGATTCCCAGTTTCAAACACCAATCTGTAAAGACTCCACTTGTGAACTGCGTGCCATTATCGGTGACGATGGTTTGTGGTACTCCAAAGGGACAAGCTATAATTTGCCAGACAAATTTTCTCGCTGCTTCCACTGTTACTCTTCCTAAGGGCTTCGCTTCTACCCACTATGTGAAGTAGTTTATTGTCACAATTAAAAACTTGGAACTACCAGCACCTTTTGGGAAAGGTCCAATGACATCAATTCCCCAATTATCAAAAGGCCAAGCTCCGTATATTCCTGTTAATGCTGACTATGGCTTTTGCGATATTGGAGCATTTATCTGGCAGGTTCTACATTTAAGGTCGAAGTTTAATGCATCATTAAACATAGTTGGCCAGTAGTATCCAGCTCGAATGATCTTCTTTGCGATCATTCGAGATCCTTGATGCGATCCACACAATCCTTCATGTACTTGTTTAAAGATTTTGCCTGCTTGTGATGGCCTCGCACACTTTATCCACGGAGATAGATATCCTTTCTTGTACAAGGTTCCGTCCCCGTAAACATAGTTGTGGGATCTCATTTCTAGCTTCCTAGCTTGTACCTTATTTATCGGTAGCTTTCCCTTGTCAAAGTATTCAATCAATGGCGTCATCTAGTTTACTTCCTGTGCTTGAACTGTTGACATGGTTGTCCTCATTGTGCTTCTAACCGGGATGACTTCTACTTTCACATTTTTGGCTAACGACTTAAAGCCTGTTGTTGCTAGCTTTCTTAAGGCATCTGCCTTTATTTTTTCACTTCTTGGGATGAGTTGGATGTTGAAGTACTCAAGGTGAGCAATGAATTTATGAACCCTGGTTATGTATTTCATCAATTGCTCTTCTCTCACTTCGTAATCTCCTCATACTTGTTGGACTGCTATCTCGCTGAACGCTCAAATGCTCTTCACCTTCATGTTAACTGTGGATCTAAGTCGCATATTAACGCCTCGTACTCAGCTTCATCATTAGTGAGTGAGAAATCAAAGCGAAGTGAGTATCTGTATTCTCCTCCATCTGGGTTAATCAACAGTAATCATGCTCCACATCCTTCCTGGCTAGATGTCTCGTCTATGAATAGCTTCCATGCAACATCTTCCCATTTGTCTTTTCCTTTGTCTTTATCAAGATATTGTTTTGTTTTCACCTGCTATGCTTCCACGTTTGTCATTTTGGTAATGAAATCTACTAAAGCTTGTTCTTTGATTGAGGTTAGCAGTTGAAATTAAATCTCGAACTGTCCCAATTCAAAAGCCCATTGGTCATTCTCCTGGATAACTTGGGTTTGTTCAATATGTTCTTGATGGGTAGTCAGTTAGACAACAATCATATGACTGTGGAAATAGGTTTGCAGTCTCCTTGCCAAATATATCAATGTTGGGGTCAACTTTTCAATTGGAAAATATGCCCTTTCAGCCTGCTGTAGTATTGGCTGGTGTAGAACATTGTATCTGTTTCTGGCCCTCTTGCCTTACCATGACTGAGCTTACTATGTTTATTGAAACTGCCAAATACAAGTATAGTGTTTCTCATTGAATTGGTGCTTTCAACGTTGGAAGTGCATGAAGCTGGTCATTCGGTGACTTGTACGCTGATTGACACTCTTCACTCCAACTAAACTTCTTGGCCTTTTTAAGGATTCTGAATAGTGGGAAATGTCTTTCGGCTGCTTTTGACACAAACCTACTGAGCGAAGCTAGTGATCCCATTAAGAATTGAACTTCCTTGACTGTTCGTGGTTGAGGGAGGTTAACGATTGCTTATATTTTCTCTGGATTAGCCTCGATCCCATTCGAGGAAACTTGGTGTCCTAGGAATCTACCTGCATCAACCCCGGTCGTGCATTTTTTTGGATTTAGCTTCATTCCAATTGCACTCAAGGTTTCTTTTAAGTCATTCGCGAACATGTTCGCCTGCTTTTAATGACCATATCATCCACATATGCCTCTATATTGCGCCCAATCTGGCTACGGAATGCATTATCAACCCATTCTCTGATATGTTGCCCTTACATTTTTCAACCCGAATGGCATCTTCACGTAGCAAAATATCCCAAAACTTGTTATGAAGGCCATTTTTTCTACATCTTCGGGGTTCATCAACATCTGATGATACACTTTGTAGGCATCCAAGAATGCGAGAACCTTGCACCCCAAGATTGCTTCCACTAGCTGATCAATCTTTAGCAGAGGGTACAATTCTTTGGGCATGCCTTTTTTAGATCGGTGAAATCTATACACATTCTCCACCCAGAGTCTGCCTTTTTCACCATCATCGGGTTCGCTAGCCATGTTGGGTACATCACCTCCTTTATGATCCTAGCTTACAAGAAAGCCATTACTTCTTCCTCGATTGCCTTTTTTTCTATCACTGACGAAGCTTCTTTATTTATGCTTGACTGGCTTGATCGAATCAACGATGTTTAAAGAATGGGTTGCAATACTTGGGTCCACTCCTCTTATGTTCTATACACTCCATGCGAATGTGTTCTTATGATCTCTCAGGATTTGTATCACTCTCGATTTCTCTTGATCTTAAAGGTATTTCCCTATTTTGACACACTTAGACACATCGTTGTCATCCAAAATAACATCTCTAGTTTGTTCTCCAAGTTCTACTGGATGATCCACCTGGTTAAGTGAGTCACTGTTGGTGATAGTACTAACCATTTTTGGTTGTTCCGTGGTTCTTCCTGCTTTCATTGTGATGACCATACATTGTCTGGCGATCTCACCGTTGCGATCCCTGTGGGAACTTCATGACTAAATGGTACGAAGACCATATTGCTTTTTCCTTGTTCATCCACGACCTTCCAATAATAGCGTTAAACAAACTTGAAGCATCCATGACAACAAAGTCATAGATTATGGTGCAGCTTTTGTCATTCTCCCCATTTGTTCCAGGCAGTTGAATGTTGTCAAGTGGTGTCTCTGCTCGTCCTGTGAATCCTACGAGTGTTGATGTCAAAATTTTCAAGTCGTTCCTCTTGAATCCAAGTCTGTCAAAGCAGTCCACGAAAAGGATTTCTACCGTGCTTGCATCATCTACGAACACTCTATGAACAGTCCCGTTCTCAATTTTAGCGATAAGGACCATGGGGTCATTGTGTAGTGAGGCATTAAGAACAACATTCTCTTTGCTAAATGTGATTGTTTTGTCAATACGCAATCTTTTATCCAGGGACTCCTATGGAGGTGAATACCTGGCCTTAGCCTTCCAAGCATTATTTGATAAGGACTTTGTTGACTAATGTATGGAGAAGACTACTTTTTCTGGAGCACATCCTCTTCATAGTCCATTGCTGCCATCATTTTTTTATTTCTGTTATGAGTGTTCATTGTGGCTTTGGTTTTGTCCATGGAGCTTCCTGCCTTGCTCGCTTTGTTATGTCTATTACCATCATCTTCCTTCATGTATTGTCCAAGATAACCATTTCTCTAGTTTTCTTCTATCTACCTCCGTAGATCTCTGCAATACTTGATATCGTTACCGTGATCCTTATGGAAGGCACAATATTATGCTCTTAATCTTTTCTCTAGAGGTGCTACCATTGGCGTTGGTTTGCGGAATAGATCTTTGTTTGCTTGCTAGATCTCTCTTCGCGCTTTTGTTAGCGGTGTCTCCCAGATGTTTTGTGTTCTTGCGTCTCTTCCTTTGAAAGCGAAGTTTCCTTTCCTCTTCTTTACCAAATTTCTTTACGAGTCCTCTATTACTCTTTTCTCACCTCGCCCCCGCTCTATTTTGCAGTTGCTGGATTCTTCGGTTCATACATACTGCTCTATCATTTTTTGTAGGTCCCTCGGGTTTTATGGCATGTTTTTGTTAGTTCCTTGTAGAAATCTCCCAATCACATGCCCCATGTGAACACACCTAAAGAAGACTGAAATGACAGGTACCGAACCTGCAGACTTTCAGTAACGAACTTGCTATGATATTCTACCAAACTTTCATCGCTTCGTTGAGCTATATTGTTTAGGTCTGCAATGGTCTTGGTAAACTTCTGTTTCTGGTAGAAAAGTCCAAAAAGAAGATCTAACAGTTGTGCCCAAGATGTGATACTTTTGTTTGGTAAATCTTAATACCATGGGATTGATGTTCCCAACAAAAATATGGGGAACACCTTACATACCAACTCAATTTCAGTATTGTGGAACCTCATGCTATTACTATAGGAATGTAGGAATTCCTTTGGGTTGGTTGTCGCATCGTAGATCTTGACAGGTAATGGTAATTTGAAGTCCTTTGGCATCTTGAAGTTGCAAATATGTGGTACTAGTGGTGACTTGTCTGCATCGTTATCTACTACTATGTCTCTTAACTTGTCACCACATTTAAGGCCATAATCGTTTTGAATAATTTTTTGACTTGCCCTTGGGGACTTTGGTTTGACAGTAGCGAGGAACTGGTTATACAGTTGCTCTTTGTTTACTTCTAAAAATGACGTGAATGCTCTCCTTTCCTTTTCCTTGTTCGTGTTAGGAGATTTTGCCTCTTCTTCATCTTTTGTGTCATCCTTAACATGTTCTTGCTCTTTGCTGGGAATGTAATCCTGATTTTTGCTGGGATGTACATTTCTATTTCTCTTGCCTGTTTGCTCTTGAGTGTGGTGGTTTTGACTTCTTTCACTTCTGGTGAACACCATTATCAATCTTGTTGGGGATGAACAAGTGGAAAAAAAATTCCATCCCCACAGGCGGCGCCAAATTTTGTGGTATTTCTAATCTGGACGGTTAATTGTTGTTCACCACACTGTGCCTATAAAAGAGATCCCAAAAGTGGTTCCAGGGAAAAGGCTCCAACGCTCAAGTCAATTACTCTCTCTTTAGAATCAAGCTTCTTTAGTCTGGTTGCACGTACTTGGATTTGAACCCTCCTTCTTCCTTTTATAGCGTGTCACAAACGTGACTCCGTCTTATCCTGGCTTGCATTGTGTGTCCGATCGTGGAACCGAGAAATGTGGTTCGTGACTGACAGCTGATCAAGGTTCCCGCTATTCTCGGATCGTGGGTAAACACAACTTTTCCTGCGTCCGTTTGGCCCAGCTCACATCACTGGTTAGCCCCTGGCCCCTTTGTGGTTTTGGGCCTGCCACTTAGTATTTAGGCTAGGCAAACACCTGTTAGTTTCGAACTTACATATTTTACAGGGTTATATTGACACTTTTGTAAAATAATAGGGTTAAAATGTACTTTTCCCTTAATAATATATATTCATAATTAATGCTCCCTCTGTCCTAGCTCTATTTGCGAAAATTGACTTTTTCATATTGACCAGAACTATTTTTTAACATTAATATCTTTAATTGTGCATATTTAAAAATGACAAAAAATAATATTATAAAAATAGATGTTAAAAGGATTCTAATGATATCGCAAATGATAATATATCATATTATATATTACTTGAAATTTACTTTTCGAACTAACAAAGTTTGACTAAATGAATAGTGACCATTTTTCTTAAATGAAACCATCCGGAGATGGAGGGGAATTTTATTTGGCCTCCCTAAACCATTTAAAAGAAACATTCACAAAATACAGGTAGCAATCGTTAAGTTTGGATCATATGAGATACATATGAGAGTTGGAACACTCTCGAACCAACCCTAGTTGATTCCAAAAGAATAGTACTAACCTATGTTAGTGTGTAGTAAAAAAGCTCGAGGTCACGAACCTCCTGATCAGCTAAAGTCTATCACAGGCCATTTAGGATATGATTGCGAGGTCTCGGGGAACACGAACCACCCCTCGAGGCCTCGAGCCATCCGTCGGGGTCTCAACACCCCTCGAGGTCTCGAACCGCCGAAACTCCTCGATCCACTGCGAGGTCTCGATGTCTCAAAACCCTCGAGGTCTCGAACCGCCGAACTCCTCGATCCACCATGTGCGAGGTCTCGATGTCTCGAACCGCCGAACTCCTCGATCCACCATGTACAAGGTCTCGATGTCTCGAAACCCTCGATGTCTCGAACCGCCAAACTCCTTGATCCACCATGTGTGAGGTCTCGATGCTGAAACCATAAAGAGCTCTCAATAGTGAGAGAAAATTCTCTCTGGAGAGAAAAAAGGGCGCAGCCCTTCTCCGGACTTCCCGGGGCCGATTTTCTTCCAGTTTCTCTCCTACGATTCAGAGTTTCCGGCGAGGAATCCGACATTAATGTTGGATTCCTCGCCGGGCATCTTTCGAGGTATAATTTGCGCTTGAATTTGAAGATTTGATCTTTGGATCTGGAGATTTTGGGTGAAGATCAGACTTTTCGATCTTGAAGTTGTGGATGGAGCGTATTTGATGAAGATCTATCATTGTTCCAAGTAAGTTTTAATCTTTCGTTGATAGATCTAATCTGGATGACTGATGAGGGGTTTATTTATGATGAATCTATGTGGATTTGTATGGAAGATTATTTGTTTATGGTGGATAGTCAATGTGATGTTCATGTTGGATTGGGAGTAGAGATGAATTTGAAGCATGAATTTTTTATAGTATTTGGAAGAGTTCATGATGGATCTATTGAGAGGGCATTCATGTGATCAGGCAGTACACTGTCCATGATTGTTTGCTTTAATTGGAACTTCGACCAGATTGCTATGTTGCATGCCAAGAATTTACATTTATTTTCTTGACTGATGAACACTCATGTGGGATTCAAGATTTTGGGTGCTTAAATGTTATTGTTCGATGGGGTTGATGGTTTGGGATTAGTCGGATTCATGACAGATGTTTGGAGTTAATTGGTTTAATTGGAATCATTAACGACCATAGGCCCAAGGTTTTCTCCTCGTTATTTCAATCTCATGATAGTATTCGGATCTAGATGAATGGAGGAGCAGATTTTTCGTACAGGATTGGATTATTTGGATGTTGATTGGATTATTTGTACAGGATAGTATTACGGATTCGTTTTGGTTAAACAACATCCGATAGGAAATTTTGGGTGCTAATTCCGGTCGAAATAACATGAACGAAGAATGCCCAGATTTTGGGTTTGCTCGCCGGAAAAACGCGTTTCCGGCGAGGTGTATGGTACCTATTGGCCGGATTTCGTAAGCTTGGTTTTGGAGGATGAAAATGTACGGTTATGGGTGCTAATTTCGGTTGAAATTGCATGAAGGAAGAATGCCCAGATTTCGATGGAATTTTTTGAAAAATTTGTTGCGGATTCCGGCGAAATTTCCAGTTTCCGGCGGGTTCCCGATGCCGGAAAAATGCGAGTTTGGTGAGATTTGGGATCTGGGAGCAAGACCCGGATAGCGCGCCGCCGGGTCAAAAATACCCGAGCCAAAATATGGAGCAGCGGCTCTCTTAGGGTTTCGACCCTTACTGATGGGCCAATGGGTTGGGCCGTTTGTGAAATCGACTGGGCTGATTTAATTAATGGAAACCAGGTACTCTTTTAACCCGGTTAAAACCGGTTGACGAAGCTGGTCGGGTCACGGCTTTGGGTCTGGGCCGAACCGCTGCGCTGGGCCGAAAACGCTGCTGGCCGGGTCACACGTTTGGGATCTGGGCCGTGCAGCTGCGCTGAAAATCTGACGCTGCTGGGCTGAAAGCCAGAGCTGCTGGGCTGACGAAACCGAAGCTGCTGGGCTGCTGCTGGGCCAAAAAACGTGGTACTACTGGACCAAGTGGAAAAATAACTCATTTGGGTGGAAATCAAGGTATTTGGGGCCTAATTAAAATGGTGAATTTTCCAGCTTAAATGATTTATTCTTGGGCCGAATTTGCTTCACTTTTGGGCTCGAATTTGTGGTTTTTTGTTGAGTTTTAGCCTACCTTTTGGGCTAAAATTGTATTGGGGGAATATTTGCATATTTTCCCCCTTGGAGAGTGGGAGAGCAGCCTTTCTACATTTGGTTGCCCGATCATAGGAGTTGGGTAGTGGATTAATTAATTAGCGTACGCGAAATTAATTAATCCATTACTAGTTGTTACTTGGACTTGACGGTTATTATGCGCTCTATGCTCGCGCTACACTTTATTGTGTTAAATTAGCATAAAGCTGTCCATTTGCTCAAAATGGAGTGGGCAATTACAGAATCGCCAGGTTTGACGCACGCCGTATAAGTTGTGTCCGTTCTCTCTATCCTTAGGAGGGCTACTTTTAGAGGGATTCACAAGAGTTATTGGCACGGCCTACGACACTCTTGCCCTCTAAATTAGTCTCGGTTCATATCATGAGAACGTTTGAAGGCCAATAACACCCCTCTATCCTCACCTTAGGGGTGTATATGGTAGAAGCTGCTCCTCCTTTGGCGGTCCTAGCTTCATTCGGATCCAACAACACCAGCACACCATGGCGACCATTCAAGACCCGAGTACACCACACTCGGCTGCGCTTTTTGTCTACCACTGGCGTCCTCTTCACTATTTTCTTCAAGACCCGAGACCCGAGTCTCGGCTGCAATGAGGTTTTCATATGAAGAGCCAATACACATTTCTGGTTGCTATGTATAGGTCCAGATTCACACATCCGGACTTGCAGTTATTTTTCCCTAGGCTTAGAACTTTCTAGCTTAGGGTTTGCATTTCTTTAAAAATAATTGGGGGGAGGGGGGTACTCATTAGGGTACACCCCTCCCCCCCCCTCTCGCTTCTTTTTCCCTAGGTTTTTAGCCTAGGGTTGGATTGTGGTTTGCATTTGGTAGGGCTCTTTTAGGGCTCTACCGTGGGTCCCACCGTCTATACTATTTACCTATTTACTCGATGCTGAAACCATCCCACGGGGTCCCGAAACCACCCCTCGAGGTGACGAACCCCCTCGAGGTCTCAAACCATCTGATCATCCACCATTTGCAAGGTCTCGGAAAGACACCTCGATGTCCCGAATCGCCCCTCGAGGCCTCGAATCCCTTGGGGTCTCGAAACACCCCTCGAGGTCTCGTAACTGCTGAAATGTCTCGAACCCCTCGAGGTCTCGAAAAGACACCTCGAGGTCCCAAATCACCCCTCGAGGCCTCGAATCTCTCGGGGTCTCGAAACCCCCCTCGAGGTCTTTGAAACCGCTGAACTCCTTGAACCACCATGTGCGAGGTCACGAATGTCTCGAAACCCTCGAGGTCACGAACCCCCTCGAGGTCTCAAACTATGTGATCAGCCAAAATCTATGTAGTAGGTTTCTTTGTTCACCCACCATTTGCGAGGTCTCGGAAAGACACCTCGAGGTCCCGAACCACCCCTCAAGGCTTCGATCACCTCGGGGTCTCAAAACACCCCTCGAGGTCTCGAACCGCTGAAACTCCTCGATCCACCATGTGCGAGGTCTCGATGTCTCGAACCCCTCGAGGTCTTGAACAGCCGAGATCCACCATGTTCGAGGTCGATGCCTCGAACCGTCCCTCGGGGTCCCGAAACCACCCCTCGAGGTCTCAAACCCCCTCGAGGTCTCGAACCATCTGATCAGCCAAAATCAATGCAGTAGGTTTCTGTGTTCACCCAATAATTTTAGCTCCGTACCTTCGAACAATTTAGTGATCGTATAAAACGAAGCACAATTTAGTCAAAAGGTGGAGCTGGAATTAAAAAGTGAGCTGGAAAGGAGAAACTCCTGAGCCAGAAATTGATCTTCTAAGCCGAAAATTGGTCTTTGGAATTTAGTCCCAGCAAAGCTCATCATGGTCAGCATCCTGGTCAGCATCCCTCGAGATCTTTGGTCAGCATCCTGTCAGAAAACAAGTAAGATCAGTAGCATCCGTTCAAGTTGCAATTCTGATAGTAGGTACACCAATCTGATCAAGTCTAATCAGTCCCTGTACAGTGTTAGATAGGGAGCTAAAAGATAGGTTTGGACAGGATTGAGCTTGGAGGCATGATTTTGCTATGCTATTAGCAACTTGGTTAGCTTGTCTATGTACATGCGTTAGGGTAATATCATTCAGAAGAAGGTTAATGTCATTGGCCAACTGGAACAATGTCCAATGAGCAATTGATGGGTTCAGAACAAAGGAGACTGCATTAAGACAATCAGATTCAATACAGATAGGAACTGAATAGCATGCAACCAGCAGCTTCTGAAGAGCAAAAAAATTGCCCTAAGTTCTGTATCTAGAGGAGTTTCAGCATTTGTATACTTCCTGTGTGCATCAATGAAACCACCTCTATTATCTCTGATGATCATACCAAGCCCACACTTTTTAGAAAGACCACACCATGCATCATCAGCATTAACTTTAAAACCTAATGCAGCATCAACATTAAATTTGAATAGTGACCATTGCAAATAGAGTTGGGACAAAGGGAGTTTTATATATATATATATATATATATATATATATATTCATAATTAGTCAAATAATTTTTTGTAAAATTATATATTTTTAAACGAATAGTAAAAGTATTCTAACTAAGTGGAATGAAAATAATAGTATTTTTCTTTACTAATTAGATATTTTTGTAATATAATAAAATATAAATTTCATTTTAAATTTTAAAAAAAGAAATTATAATTTTATATATTATCTAAAATTTTGAACAATGTGCATTTATATCCCCTAGTTATTGTGTTTGTGTAGATATACCCCCCCCCCCTGATTTTTTTGAAATTGTATATATGCCCCTGGTCTCACCCAAAAATTTTGGTCAACTGTGGTCTTTGTTGGATTCACTTGAAATGACTAATTTATCCCTTTTTTAAAAAACAGAATAATGTGCATTTATACCCCCAGTTCTTGTGTTTGTGTTGATTCCCCCCCCCAAATTTTTGACAGTGCACATATGCCTCTGGTCTCACCTGAAATTTGATCAATTGTGATCTTTGCTAGATTCAGTTGAAATAACTAATTTACCCTTTCTTTAAAAAATTATAAAGGTTAAAATGTATATTGACCATTTTGTCCTCCCAAAACCCTACATCCCAAATCTAATTCATTATGAGATTTGAGGGTTGAGGTCAAGTTCCAAGGGATCGGGAACCTTGTGCGGCGAAGAGGTCGGTGAAGAAAATTAACCTCTGCTTTTAGTTCAACGCCAATGCTCGGTTGAAAGGTACTGATTTGCGTGATGTTGAAGGCACTGTATTTTTTTTTGCATATTGCACGTGTTTGTATTTTTTCACATACACATGTGTTTCCCTCCATCTTGTTTTTCCCCATTTTATCTTCATAAGTCTCTCTTTTACTCTATCCCTTAAGCACATATACATTTTTTTTCTTCTCACCAAACCCTCATTCTTTATCCACACCCAAAATGGCTTATGCAAACACCATTTCTACTGCTTCGGTCAATTCTCGCTTCTACCTCCACGCATTTGACTGGAAGTCTAGGTCTGCTATGTAAGCTGGAATCAATAAATTTGTTGATGTTGTTGGCCTCACCCCTTACCCCAGAGGTAATTACTATGATGTTGTTAATTATGAAACTATTTGTAGTGTGAAAACATCAGATTGAAATGGTGGTCAGTCAATTTTCAATAGTGTTACTTTGGGTGCCTAGTTGTTAATTTGAATGATGTTATAATCAAATGAATGAACCATAGGATGGAATGTGGTATTGGACTAGTACGGTATTCCCCAAGTGGTTAATGATGGTGTGACGATAACTTGAGCCATAGAGTTACTTGATGCCATCAAAAATGTTGGTGCTCAGTTGATTAGAGAGGTTTGCTTAGTGCTCCTAATCTTTCTATCCATTATTACTCATGTCTTTGTTGTCCCACTATTTTAATAGATAAGAAAACAAACACAAGAAAGAGTGGTATTTTGATCAATGGTATCAAAATTTGGCGTGTTGTTTGCACAAATCATATGTGTTATACTAATTTTATGCGTAGATTCTGATTTGTTAGCAAAGAGACGAGTTTATTTTTTAGTTTTGACCATCCAAACTTCTTTTGTAATTTATTTGCGTTAGTAATATCGATATGAAGTAATATAAGTGCACAAAACCCAAGAATTTGGGGGGTATGAATGCATTTTGCCCTTAACTATTAGTACAATTTAAAAATCATTTATTTTGTTTGAATAAATAATATTTTTACTATTTTCTATATATATAATTTGTGTCGATTTGGGTCTTTTGTGACCCGGTGTGACCCGACCTGACCCAAAACTTTGTGATTTTTTTCTCGACACATCCCGATCCATTTGACCCAAAACGTTGGGTAAGTTTGGGCAGGGATATTTGACCCCCAGACCCGCGAGTCAACATGAACACCTAGGGGTGGGCGTCAGGTCGGTTTAATCTATTTCCCCTAAAAAACCCAAAACTGAAATCGATCCGAATAACCTGAAAATAGAATTATCATAACTAAATTCAAATTTTGATTCTGGTTTGAATTCAATTTCAAACCGAATAAAACAAATTCATGAAACTTTTTTTAAACATTTACTAAAAATATGTGATTTATTTTGAAATTTTTTTAAAATTTGTAATTTCATTTCTACGTCATCAACTCAAGTGTTCAAAATAAAAATCCAACAACTACAATACAAATTCAACCATAACAGTTTTAGCATTTCATTTAATATTAAAAATCAAGAAACAAAATTAAAATTTTAGTCAAACAAAAGATTGAAACGAATATCATAGGCCACTCCGCCACTATGTGGAGTTCAAGCTGGTATAGAGGTTGATGCAACTTACAAGGAAAACTACAAACGTAATATGCTACTTTGTCCACTAATGAAGGAAGTCCTTCTTTGCACCTATTGATTTTCTTTTGCAGCTAGAGAAGTCTATGGAGAATAGAAGAAGGATCTTAGCTGTAGGTGGACAATCAGGAACATAAATGTCAACTACAACAATCCGGTCACAATCTCTAAGAACATATTAGTAATAATGATAGTAGCCGCCACACTTTGTACAACTTCCAATAGATAAATTTTAGATTTTTAAAATTATATTATTATTAATGTATAATTAATTTAATTTTAAATTGAAATTTTATATTTGGGTCGGGTTTCAAATTGAGTTTCAATGTCCAAAATCAAACCAAAAATCATACTCCCCCCGTCCCACTAAAACTTGCTTAATTGTGTTTACAAAGCCAAAATTTGTAAACTTTGACCCCAAATTTCAACTTATATATAATAAAAACATCATGTGAGATATTGTTAGATTTATCTTAATATCTATTTTCTAAATATCAACTTTTTATGCGGAATTATTATATATAGCTAGAGATATTAGCGGTCAAACATGATTATTGAAGACTGTGAAAAAAAAGTTCAGCAATTTTTTGTGGGACGAAGGGAGTATTTAAGAATTGGTTTACTCAATTTGGTTCTTCGAAAATCATATTTTAAATTTGGTTCGGGTTATTCTAATCTAATTATTCCATTTTTTGTTCATTTTTCAATTCTCTCTTTTTTTTCCCACCCCTATAAATATCCCTACCTGCATTTAAGAGTTTTGTGCATATAGATAGATTCGCCCTGAATATTTTCCTAAGAAACTGTCTCCTGCGAGACTGTCTTAGTATAAGACCAAGGACTAGAGTAAAAATAGGTAAATGGAAAATCAAATTCGGGGGTCAAATTATAATTTTTTTTTCTCGGTGCATGAATGAAAATGCTAAAAATGGAAGACCATCATGCAAATAAATAAAAAGAAGCATACATAATGCAGTTCACACATATGGGGCATCTTCTCCTCTTCCCTGCCTTCTCTGCCGTTGCCTTTCACCTTCAACCGAACTTCCTCCGCCTCTCTCCTCCGCTCATTCTCTGGTCACGATGCCGATGTTGTCCATCGCGCCTCCTCGTGTTAGCCAAACCCTAGTTTCCTCGCTTATTCTGTATCACCTTCACCATCTTTGTAATTCGTCGTAGTTGAATACCCTATCTAATATGCGAGGGTTTTGCATCGTCCCCTCAGCGGCATTGTCAAGGTAGGATTCGATGGGTTGCAACAATTTCACAGTGAGTTTTCCACCGTTTCCCGGTGGGTTCAATTTCCTAGTTGGGGTACTGGTCTGATGATTCAAGCCAGGCTGATTGTTTATTCTGTATAGCGTCTTCGTTTGTTGTCATCTGCAGATGGATTTAGATGCCACAAATATTGATATAATCAAACTTTCCGGTGCCATATCGATGCTGCAAAGGAGTAGTACTACTTCAGGTAGTTCTTTTGGTCCAGTTTTTTATTTTTTTTCCCTCCTTCTGGTTATGTTGATGATGAAAGTAATTGATTTTTAGTTGATAAGTTGAGTAAAATGAAACAGTTAGATGTACTTTCAGTTACTATTGATGAATGAACATCATATGCTTAATTCTAGTCTGATGATTCAAGCCAAAATTGGGCTGATTGTTTGGTCTGTATAGCATCTTCGTTTGTTGGTCTGTATTTGGTCAATTTGATGTTTTAGATATACAGATAGATGTTATAGAAACAAATGTATGATGTTTCAAAGAATAAGGGTTGTGCTAATTGTTTGGTCTGTATAGTGTCTTTGTTTATTGGTCTGTATTTGGTCGGTTTGATGTTTTAAACATAAATATAGATGGTATAACAACAAATTTCTGATGATTAAAAGAATAAGGGTTGTGAGGTCATTGTTAGTGGAAAGCTCAGTGGGTAGGGAAGGGAAATACATATATACCAAAATACTGAATGACACTGTACCTTGATCTGACCAGTTTTCTTGTCAAGTTCATACTTCACTTCGCTTCCCTTAGTTATTTCTATAACCTGCAGTTTACGAGATAAAATTAATGAAGCTACATATATATCAGTTCTATGTATCATTCATAATCACTTTAGATGCAACTGCAACAAAGGATGGAACGTGATCTCCTCTGGACAGCTCGTTAAGGAGTACATTGACTCTGCTGTGAGACACGTTAGTTACAATTCAGAACTCTATCATTACTGAAAAATTATTTGGACTCTAGTTTATTGGTTCTACCAAGTTTCTAATTTTTCTTGTTTGAACTATTGTTAGGGTGTCCTTGGTATCAAGGTTAAGATCATGCTTACCTGAAATCCCAAGGGTAAAGTTGGTCCTATCACACCATTGCATATTGGTAGTTTTAGTGAAAGATGTTTTGGTCTCGATGTGCACACATTGGATGGTTTGTGCTTGGAGAATTGTTTGGTCTAATCTGCTTGGAAAATTGTTTGGTCTGCTTGGAGAATTATTTGGTGAATTGTTTGGTCTGCTTGGAGAAGTGTATGGTCAGACTCGTCGCAATGGTTTTGTGTACTGCATTTCCAAAACCCTTCACCAGTTAAACATCATCGAGTTGCTGGAATTAAAGAGATGGAGACACAATAATGATTTTGATGTTTTAGACATACAGATAGATGTTATATATAACAACAATTTTCTGATGTTTCAAACATATAGATTGAAGTTTCAAATAGATGCATTGATGTTTCATATTGATCTATCAGATAGATATTTGGTATAGATATTTGATGTTATCTATTTTATGCAGTGGGAGTTTGAAGAAGTTTGAAATGTTATAATATTATACTGCAAAAGTTTGAAGATGTATTTTTAGACAATTAATTTCTGAAATTTTCTTTCTTAGGCATCAAATTTGATATATTTGATGATGCTTTAAACATATTTATGTTGTATAAACATATTTAGGTTGGATGTGATACAAGAATCAGGTTTAATTTGCTAGACCACTTGTTTAAAACAAAATTAAATATCATCAAACTAAATAAATAAAATATCAATGTAAAAACTTAAAAGATCAGTTCGTTTGAATAATCATTCAATTCAAATGCATAGAGAAATTTGAATGTCGGTCTGTATTGCGCATTAAATTCCTCTCTCACACTTGGTTGAATCCTGAACCAATCTCCTAACATATTATGAATGTGAGAACGTATCATCCTCCATGGAACTGGGTATCTCTCACAAAACTGTAGATATTCAACCACTAAATTGGCTTGATCAAGCTTGCCATATGTGCAGTTACGTTCATTGTCAGTTCCCCGTTCAACAGTCTCATATCCATCAAATAGAGCTGGATTTTCTAGCAGAGACTCAGCTGAGAGTACGCCTTCAACCCCCGTTCCTTCCAAGCAACTTCATACATCATCCATGTCTCGTACATTACCATTAGCAAGGACATGAATCCTGACAGCATCTTTAAGAATGTACAACCAATAAAGCACAACCAGCTTCTTCCAATATTTTAGCGTAACTAACTGTATCAAACTAAAACTTTAACACATCACAACAATCAATTAAAACTCAAGTAGATTAAATTTTAATCGATTAACAAGGAAAGCAACTAAACGTAACTTAAACGATCAACATGTAAAGCAAATCATCAAACTTTACCGCATCAAATGATATAACCAATCTCTCCAACCAAACCAACTCCACTTGTAACATCATCTATAAATAAAAAAAATATCAATTTAAAACCTTAAAACATAAAATAAAATTAACAATATATATAACATCGTCTAAAATTAATAACACATCTATATGAAAGCTTGAAACATCATATTAAAACTGAGAGAACTATAAGCTTTGATTTTAGCTGAGGCTTACAAATTGAAATACCAAGCTTACAAATTTGCAAATTGAAACATCAATTCGGTCAATCAATAACATCATTAATATCCTAAAACTAAATATTAGCATCACCTCATCAAATGATACGAACAATCAGTCAAATCAACTTCACTTATAACATCATCTATGAATCACCAAATATATATTAAATCCTTAAAACATTAAATTAAATTAATAAAATATCTATATGAAAGCTTGACACATCATATTAAAACTGAGAGCACTATCAGCTTTAATTTTAGCCAGGCTTGCAAATTGAAACATCAATCTTACTCGGTCTATCAATAACATCACTAATATCCTAAAACTAAATATTAGCATCAAACTTTACCTCACCAAATGATACGAACAATCAGTCAAACCAACTTCACATATAACATCATCTATGAATCACCAAATATAATGTTAAAACATCAAATAAAATTAACAAAATATCTATATGAAAGCTTGAAAAGAAAATTAAAACTGAGTGTTATCATCTTTAATTTTAGTCGAGGCTCACAGATTAAAACATCAAGGCTTACCGATTGAAACATCAATTCGTTTTATTAGTAACATCCTGAATAAATATCAACTCAAAAGCTTATAACATCATATAAGATTAACATTATAGCAAAGTAAAGAGTTTTCCGTTGAAAGTGTGTAATTCACCATATTTGGTGTGTCTGTCATAGATAGAATAAATAGAGTACAAGAAGCTAATTACATTGAACTTAAAATGTTCTATACATGTACAGTATCAGTCACGATCAATTCGGATATTCTATCTACTCTATCACCTCCCTCAAGCTAAACGTAGGACTACAGGATACACAAAGCTTGGAACGAAACAAATCAAAAAGATTACGAGACATACCCTTAGTAAAAATATCAGCAACCTGCAGAGAGAATGGAACATGACTAACACAAAGCCTGCCTAAGGCAACAAGTTCACGAATAAAGTGATAGTTGATGTCGATATGCTTGGCCCGCTTGTGTGCAATCGAGGTTTTTGATCAAGGAAGATAGCACTGTTGTTGTTGCAAAGCAGGAGAGGCGACGTCGAGAGAGGAGCCGAAACTCCTTGAGCACACTGTACACCCAAGCAAGTTCAGCCGCAGTGTTTGCCATAACACAGTAATCAGACTCACAACTAGACCAAGATACTGTCGGTTTCTTCTTAGCACTCCAAGAGACAAGATTTCCCCCGAGGAAAATGGCATAACCATTGGTAGATCACCGAGTCTCTAGGTAACGTGCTTATTCGACATCGATGTAGCCCAAAAGTAAAAGACTACTGGGAGATGGCCGAAAGTAGAAGCCATTGTGGAGCATGCCACGCACAAAGCGAAGAATGCGTGTGACAGCCTGATAATGATCTTCTCTAGGCGACTAGAGAAACTAACTGACAGAGTTGACCGCATAGGAAAGATATGGGTGAGTGATGGTCAAATACTCTAAGTCACAGACCAACAAGCGGTAAAGCTTAGGGTTCGAGAACTCAGAACTCGAGGAACTGTAAAGCTGAGAGCCAGGAACAAAAGGTGTGGAGACAAAAGCAGCATCCATCATACCTGCACACTGAAGTATCTTCATCACATACTTTGCCTATCCCAGAAAAAGCCCAGATAACGAACGAGAGACCTCCAATCCCAAAAAATAGTGAAGTGCACCAAGATCCTTGATGGCGAACTCACGATCAGTGCAAGTGATGAACCAATGGATGAGAAGAGGATCATTACTGGTAAGAATGATGTCATCCACATATACTAACAGATATAGAATCATCGAACCCTGAGAGAACACAAATAGAGAGGTGTCGGCAGAACTACACTGGAGTCCCCGATGAAGTAAATAGGAGCTGAATCCCTAAAACCAAGTCCAGAGAGCTTTTTTGAGGTCATATATAGCCTTGTAAAGACAACAAACATAATCAGAATGAACGGGATCAGTGTAACCAGCCGGTTGCTCCATGTAGACCAGCGCATCAAGGAGACCATTACGAAATGCATTCTTAATGTATAACTGATGAAGAGGCCAAGAGAAAGTGGTAGCCAAGGACAAGATGATTCTCACTGTGGAGACCTTGACGACGGTACTAAAAGTGTGGGTGAAGGAAAATCATGGCAACTGTGAATATCCCTACGTAACGAGGCGAGTTTTATAACAATCAATAGTGTCATCCTGGTGATACTTGAGGCGGTAAACCTATTTGGAGCCAACAATGTTGCCACTAGTAGGGCGTGGAACAAGATCCCAAGTGTGTTGCTGACGTAGAATGCCCATTTCTTCATCCATAGTAGCTACCCAGTGAGCCCGAGGTTCAGTCTGTGCCAGTAATTCCGCAAGAAATCATGTCATCACAAAGTTTGTACATTTCTTTGTCGTGCGACTGCCTGTCTGAGAGCGGGTGGTCATAAAATAACTCCTAGTTGGTGGAGAAGGCAATGGGTCGACAGCTGGAGATGGCATAGGAGAGCCATCAGAAGGCACCTGTGGAGAGGCAGGTGTCGGAGAACTGACAGGTGGTGATGGGATCGACGTATCAGAAAAATCCTGAGTTGGTGGCAAAGGAGCTGCAGAGGGGCCAGCAAATCATCCAAGTTGGGATCAATAAATGTAGAGACATCCAGAGATTCTGGAGCATTAGAGGCAGTATCCTTAGCAAATGGGAAATAAGTCTCTTCGAATTGAGCATGATGAGTGAGATAAACCCTCTTGGAGACCGGATCCAAACAACGAAAACCCTTATAATGAGTACTATAACTAGAGGTGGACGTTGGTTCAGTTTAATCAGTTTTTGGTTTATTCAGTTCGGACTATTCAACTTTGCCCCTGAATAACCAAAAACCGAATCCAACCCTAATAACCCAAATTATCCAAACCAAATTCGGAATTTGGTTTCGGTTCCGAATTCAACCCGAATAAACAGAATTGATTTTAATTTTTAAAATAATTACTTAATTCATAGAAATTAACTTTAAATTAAATGAAAAGATGTAATCTATTTCTACATAATCAAAATCAAGTTTTAAAAATAAAAATGCAACAAGTACAATACAAATTCAACCATGACAATTTTAGCAGTACATTTAAGATTAAAGAAAAACAATTCACTTTAATATTTGTCTCCAAAGCCTTTACATTCTTCAAGCCTTCAAGCACTCCACATTCACATTCACCTTCAAGCATTTCACAAACTTACTTAGGGTTTAGATTTTGGGGATAATTTTTAAAATTTAAAGAATGGTCCTCCAACTTAAATTTATTTATAAATTTGATTTTTTTGTTATAAAATTTAAATATTATTATATATATTTAATTTATTTAATTAATTACAATTCTGTATTTGGTTTGAGTTTCGGTATCCAAAACCAAACCAAAAACCATATTCAAACTTCAGTTTATTCAATTCAAATATCCAAAAACCATATATTAAATTCAGTTTGGGTTATTTGAATTCAGATAGTTCAATTTTCGGTTCAGCTTTTTATTTTCATTTTTTGTCCACCCCTAACTATAACCCACAAAAATGCATGGAGTACTGCGAGGGGCTAGTTTGTGGAGAGCAAACGGTCGGACGAAAGGATATACTCGACATCCAAAAGGATGAAAGTTTGAGTAGTCTGGGTGGCGGCCATAGAGCAGGGAATGCGGTGAGGCATTGTGAAGAATATGGATGGGAATCTTGTTGGTGTAGATGGTCGTGGTAAAGGCAACATCCCAATAAGAGATCGGCAAGTCAGAAGAGAAAAGTAGCGATAAACCCATTTTTGCAATGTAGCAGTGTTTACGTTCCGCTCTACCATTCTGCTCTAGTGTAGATAGACAAGAAATCTGATGAAGGATCCCTCTATATGCAAAATGGGATCGTAGGCGTGCATTTGTGAATTATGTGCCCCCATCACTTTGAAAAACTTTGATCAAACAGCAAAATTGGTTTTCAATCAATTTCTGAAACTGTAAGAATATCTCATAAAAAACTAATTTTCTTTCCATTGGATAATATCAAGTAAAATGCAAAAAGTCGTCAACAAAAATGGCATAGTAAGAGAATCCACTATCAAATAAAATTGGAGCAGGGCCCACAAATCACAATGCACAAATTAAGGACAGTCTATGCTCTTCTAGGATTGTCCACAAAAGAAAGTCTTTTACCTTTCGCCATTTCACAAGGCGAGCAAAGAGCAGGTTTAGGCGGTAAAGAAACAACCTCAACAAGATTCAGTCTATTTAACAAAGAAATAACTGAAAGGGAAGTATGACCTAGTCTAGCATGCCAAATATCAAAAGAAGCTCTATGTTTATTTTTCTTAACATGAGAAACAAAAGTAGCACCACTTCTCTCAAGAACATAAAGACCCCGATCACATCGACCTTGGCCCACGATCTCCTTTTTGGACCGGTTTTGAATCACAAATGAATTCTCATAAAAAAATCGCAGCATGCAAATCATATGTTAGTTTACTAGTGGAAAGAAGGTTTTTGTAATGTCAGGTACCACCAACACATCAGATAAAGACAAACCACAAGAAACACGATGATGCCCAATATAATAAATAGGAATAGAGTGACCATTAGCCATAGTGACAGAGCGAATACCAGTGTAGGGGACAACACTACCCATGCTAGAAGAAGTGGAGGCCATATGATTTGTTGCGCCAGAATCTAAGTACCAGTCGGAGGTTGTATTATCAAGTGAGACATAGGACTGAAAAACATCAATAAGATGAGCCAAATTAGAGTGACGAGCAGCAGAGAAGAGCCTGAAGCACTGAGGAGTTGTGTGACCAAAATTATGACAAATTTGGCACTTCGAATTCCAGCGCTTTTTGCGAGGAGAACCAGATCCACCTGACTGATGCACTGCTCAACCAGAGTCACCCCCACGGTCGCGCGTGGTGGTTGACGTGCCTGGGGGTGGTGCATGGGCGTTACGCGCCGGTGCGTGGTAGCCATAGCTGCCGGATGTTGCTACAGATGAGGCGGTGAACGCTACTGGAACAACTTCATAACCTGTACCTACGATGGAGGAAGACTAATTGAAGATTTTGTGACTGCGAACCTTAGCGCCGACGTTGGAATAGGATGGAAGCGATGACTGAGCCAGTTGGTCGCTGGTAAATTTGCTGAACCCAGAACCTACGCCATGCAAAAATATCATCACACGGTCTTTGAAAGCAACCAGATCATTCATAGAAGCCAGTCCATCGACGACTGCCTTGAAGCTGCAGTGGAAGTCCATGACTGGGGAGGAGCCACAACGGATGGTGTGGAGTTCACCCTAAAGCTGCAAATCAAGGGAGGCAGAAAAGTTTTTGAAAGCCGCCCACTAAGGAGTTCCACATTTCCTTCACCATAGCACAATTAATGGTCTCTAACATTGTTTCCTCTGTGAACGACGACCGAAGCAAAGACTGGAGACGCTTGTCCTGCGTAACCCAAGAATTGAGCGCTGTCTGGGATCGAGAAGAATTCGACGTTGTGTCACCGGACTGCTCTGAGTCACCCCACATCCTGTAGAAGAAGCACTGGGCGTAGAATTTGTGGTGTGAGTTGCGCCACCGCCAGCAGTAGAGATAATTAGTATTAGGCCACTGTTGTTGGAAACAATAGGCCGCTAGGTTGAACCATCCAAGAAACCAAATAAACCCTCTGATTCGAGGAGCGCTTGAACTTGCGACTTCCACATCATATAATTGCCAGAATTAAGTTTAATCGGCAACATATGAATGAGAGTAGAGTAGCTTAATGGGTTGTCTGTCATTGAAGCAAATGAAGGAAGACTCAAGATTTTTGAAATGGCTGAAAGAATGAGAATGATGGATTTTTGGAAGATGAAGCAGAATTGATTACCCGTCTAATACTATGAAAGTGTGTAATTCACCATATTTGGTGTGTGTCATCAATAGAATAAATAGAGTACAAGAAGCTAATTACATTGAAACTATGTTGTTCTATATAGGTACAGTATCAATCACGGTCAATCTAAGATCAATCAGGATATTGTATCTACTCTATCAGTTGTTATGAGTTTAGCAGAGGCTTGCAGAAGCAACAATTCAGTAATATCGAGGCATACAAAAGCATCAATTCAGTAATATTGAGACTTACATATCACAAGCATCAATTCAGTAATATCGAGGCTTACAGAAACATCAATCAGTAATATCCTAAATAAATATCAACTAAAAAAACATGTTAAATAGAATCAGCAAAATGTATAGCAATGTTGCAATAGGTACGATTTAAAGTAACCTTTAAACCCTAGGTATTGGATGTCTTTTCGACTACAATCGACCGTGGGATGCAGAATCAAGGCTGAACACCGACGTAAAACACCAAAAAAAATAGACAGACAATATGATTCTGTGCAGATTGAACATCGGATTTGCCTAGAATTGATGGATTAACAAATCACGGCTAGCAAGATTTAGCGTCGACAGAAAACCTGCAAAAAGAAGAGAGAGAAGGTGACTATTTTTTTAGAGAGAAAGTGAAGATGAAGAAGTTAAGGTCGTCATCGTGAAGACACTGGAAGAGTGAGGGTTAATATTTCATTTATTATCAATTCAGTCCCTATAGAATTTTATAATTATAATTAATACCACACCCAAATTAAGTCCCTATTCTTTACCAATCAACCCTTGTCCTCGTTGTAAGACCGTCTCGCACAAGACTTTGTCTTTTGGCAAAGTCTATGTAAATACCATCTTTCCATATGCTTATGAAAAGATGAAGTTTAATTAGAATAATAAAAGATAAAATGACTTAGTTGCAATATTAAAAATTTAGCATGCAACGTGTAGTAGTTATAAAGTTTATAACCTGATTTGTACAACCTGAAAATTTTATCTCATTTTTTCTAATTTACACTTTAAACATTGGTCTTTCCATGACTTGTAGAAAGATAGTATTTCAAGAGATGAACTCTTATCTTTTTCTAAATAAAAGTCTAAAACAGAATGTATACATTAAAGAAGGGCCCAGAATTTGTTACCGGCCCGGACTCAAATGGTTTGGACCGGCCTGGCGGAGAATCAGACCTAAATTGATATTTTTTGAGCCAAACGCGCACAGAAACACAGTCGAGAGAGTTGTTTGTGGGTAATTATGCCGATGAAGGTACTGGAAGCAACGCTGTCAAGCTTCGATGGGATTTTCGACAAGTTTAAAGCAGACGCCCCAAACTACAAAGCCAATCTTATCGTCTTCTTGGCTGATGTGGACCCCGCCACCTCTCTTTCCTGGTGCCCTGGTACGTAATTCACTAATTCATCCTCACCAGATTATGTTTATCATACCCTTTTCGTGGGCTATGTTAATTTTCTCTTATTTAGCCGAAAGGTTTAATTTCTTGTTGTTGGTAAGTGAAGAAGACATTGTAGATTATGTTTGATCAACTTTGAAATTGGAAGAATTATAACCAAAAATCACTCTGTCTAGGGTGTCAATTTGATTGTTAGTCTTTGTGTAAGTTGCATAGATGATGAAAATTAATTCTCAGGTTTTGGTTCGGTCATGTTGAGGTTAACTTGTCGGGTGAGCAACTGACCGCAGTAGCCGATTAAATATGTTGTCGGGTTGGAAACTTGTCTGTTCAGAAACTGATAGCACTAGCCAATAACATAATGGTTTTGCTCTGAGACCTATTGAGGGATAATATGAAGAACAGTGTATGCAGGGAGTAATCTGCATGTGTTAGCAGATAACTATTACTTGTTTGGATGTGTTTTCCTCTACGTTTTGCAATGTGTGATGGCTACTAGTTTCATTATTTCTTGTTTGTCTCAGATTGCGTGAGAGCCGAGCCTGTGATATACAAGAAACTGGAAGGGTCCTCAGATGATGTCATGCTGCTGAAAGCATATGTTGGAGACAGGCAGACTTGGAGGAATCCGCAGCATCCATGGAGAGTGGATTCCACCTTCAAGCTTTCGGGAGTTCCTACGCTGCTTCGTTGGGAGAGTGGTGCGATCAAGGATCGTCTTGAAGACAACGAAGCCCACATTGAACGCAAAATCGAAGCCCTTGTTGCTGCGTAATGAAGTCTTTCTACTGCCCAACGCCATGAATAATGTCCTAGTAAAAGCTAAGCCCTCATGCGGATCTCTTACATTGTAGTTCAATTTTCTGCATCTAAGAGATGGCTTTTGAATGCATCTTGAAATGCTCCTCTGTTTCTTTGGTATTTATTGTTTGTGCTACCATTATAGATGAAGGAACCTGTGATGCATTTCGGCAAAGCTCAAAAGGCCGATCATAGCCAAACTGAACATAAGCTCTCAAAATCAGTCAATTTTCAGTGTTATATTCAGAATTAAACCCTGAGATTACAGGGTAATAAGACAAGAGTTTCTTTGATAGAGTACAGATCACTTATTTGTTACCTTATATACTGTATTTGTTTAATTACATACAAAATTTAGAATTTTTAAAAATATTTTTTTATATTATATATTGGACAAAGTATTTTTTTATATTACATAGGTTTATGGAAAGACATAATTTAAATGAAATAATAAAAGGTAAAAGGTCTTAGTTGCAATATGAAAAGTTTATTATTCAACGTGTATTAGTTATAAAGTTTATAATGCGATTCATGCAACACGAAAATTTTATCTTCATTTTTTCTAATTTGCATTTAAACCTTGGTCTTTCCACATTTTATGGAAAGACGGTATTTCAAGAGACAGAGCCAAAGTCTTGGGAAAGACCATCTTTCCATAGGGTTATAGAAAGATGAGGTTTAATTATAATAATAAAAGGTAAAATGTCTTAGTAGCAATATTAATAATTTATTATGCAACATGTAGTTATAAAGTTTATAACCCGATTCATGCAACCAAAAAATTTTATCTTCATTTCTTCTAATTTACACTTTAAACCTTAATCTTTCCATAACTTATGGAAAGATCGTCTTTCAATGGACATACTCTAATAAGTATATTTTCATCTTCAAATACATATTAGTACTTGTTTTAACTTATAAAAGAGTCTGTCTCTTGAAAGACGGTCTTTCCATAAGAATTGGAAAGGCCAAGGTTTAAAATGTAAGTTGGAAGAAATCTAGATAAAGTTTTCGGGTTGCATGAATCGGATTATAAACTTTATAACTACTATACGTTAAATTTATTATAGAAACTAATATCAAGCCTTCGTCGAACGGTCTGCTTTCTGCTTTAGTTTTTATTATTCAATTTAAACTATATCTTTCCATAAGCTTATGAAAAGACGGTTTATTCCCAGACTATCTTTATAAAATATAATATTTAAATTTTTTAAAAAATTACATTTAAGATAAATGATCCTATGAATTGTCTATAAAATTATGAAAATGCCGTTTCTTTAGACTTTCCCCCTTTGATAAACTAGTAACATCTATGGAGCCTTCCGGACTTGGTCTCGTAACAATTCAACACCTTTGAAACCAAGTCATGGCTCTCTCAATGCCGTGAAAGAGTGAAGCCAAATTGAGATAGCATTCCTCTTGTATTTTGACACATTGAGGTGATACTGGTCCAATTGTAGTGCCCAGGACATATGCAATTGTATTTATTTGCTTCCTATTTGAGTTAAAATTTTAGCGTTCAGATAGCTTTTAACTGAAATGGGGAACAAAAGGGATACAACAATAACAAGGGTAATATGTAAATATAATATAGCGTTCAGATAGCTTTTAACTGAGGCAAAGTCTTGGGAAAGACGGTCTTTTCATAGGCTTATGGAAAGACGGGGTTTGATTAGAATAATAAAAGGTAAAAGGTCTTAGTTGCAATATTAAAGTTTTAGTATGAAACATGTAGTAGTTATAAAATTTATAACCCGGTTCATGCAACCCAAAAATTTTATCTTAATTTCTTCTAATTTACACTTTAAACCTTGGTCTTTCCATAACTTATGGAAAGACCGTCTTTCAAGAGACGGACTCTTTAACTGAAATGGGAACAAAAGGGACATAACAATAACAAGGGTAATATGTAAATATAATTCTATATATCGGAGAAATGATAGATATAATCTTGAGTTGTTTTTAGTGTAAATATAACTCTAACCATTATACATATAAATATAACACTAAAGTCATTATTCAGCCATTTCCGGCCATTGACAGAGATGAAATGACCAAAATTTTTAACCTAATAAAAAAATTGAAGGACAAAAATGCCCTTAACCATGCCACTGTTCTACCATTCCGCCACCACCACCTGCCCTGCCAAACACCCCCATTCGGAGGCATCTTCTCCTTGATCTTCTCCTTCAGCCCCTTCTTCCTCCTCCCTCCCTGCCCATCGTCCTCCTCCCTCCCTGCCCATCGTCCTCCGACTGTCGACAAAAAACTTACAGTTCATTGAATTCTGAACTAGAATAGTTATAGAGCAAAATTCACAAACACCATACTCAAATAACAACACAAGTAATTCAAAAACCCATATTCTTAATTATCCAATAATCTCGTATATGAAACTGTAAACAACATTTTCTCTTTACTCCTCTAGGACTTGTCAGCAGACAAAAGAAAAGGGTCGCCATTTTGCTAGATCACCCTTTTAACCTCATTTCCACCGACCCCAGTTGGAATTTAAGGCTTCGAAATCAAAACCATCAGAATAATGTCAGATCCGTTCCCAAATCTTCAAATCAAACAATAAATATTAAATCACATCAATGAGTCAAAACACAAGAATCAGACAAATTAAATGAAAAGCATTACCAATGAATCTGGTGGAGAGCAAGTAGAGTGATTAATATTATATCACCAGACTACCAGCCATATCATTCCGTCCGGCATCACCACTCAGCCGACCCATCTCCATCTCTAGCGACGTAGCCGCATCACAACCACCCCACTATGGCGATTTAACTCCAGGCGACCCTCCAATTCATCCACGCCGCTGCAGCTCGAGGGCGCTCACCATTGTTTGACCTATTCCAGCTCCGAGTTCAGCGACAGTGCACCACCTCTAACCGGTAAGCATGTGAAGCCGGGATGGCCGGAAACCAATGACAGGTGAAGCGAAATGGGGTATAAAGATGAAGGAGTGCAAACAGGGTTATGAAGATGAATGAGTTGGGATGGTCAGAAATCGACAACGGGCACCGGAGTAGTTGCGAATGGGGTGGTCGTGACTAACGGCGGTGGAAAAGGAGCAGATGGGCTTGAAGAAGATGTTGACACAGCGTTGAAGGGAGAGAGAACGGTGGGGAGAAAGATCCAGAGAAGAAAGAAAAGGAGAAATGAAAGAGAAGGAGAAAATGAGGAAGGAAAATAGGGTTAAGGGGCAATATTGTCAATTCGTAATTTGTGGTTTTTGCAATTTTTTAAAACTAAAATTGTCAGAGGTAAATCGGTTTTTTTAGTGTATTCTGACCTCCAACTGCCGGAAAAGATTATATTTGCACATAAGCTAAATATCTATGATTATATCTGTATTTTCAATTATTACATGATTATATCTTCATTTTCGTCCATTATTTAGGGTTATATATTCACCTTGCTCCAATAACAATGATTGGCCGAAACTTGGACATCGTGATTTTGGTGGGTAGATGATATTGTCATAAATTTCACCCATGCTTATCCCGCCTCGTAGTACTAGCTCCTTACATATTCACTGCGAGTAAAGAGAGTGCTTGTGCTAGCCGCTAGGGGTGGGAATAATGTGGGATGCCTCGTGAATCGTGATCCACTCACTTCAATGCTAAAGTTAAATTTGGAGTAGTGAATAAGATGATGAAAGTACAATTTGTGAAGAAATTTGATCTTTACTCAATTTTCCATGAACATTCACTTATTTAGAGGATAGTAAAAACAATCATTCATAGCATTAAATTGAAACACTATCTTATCCCATGCTTAGCAAGTTGAAGCATTATTTCTTTGACTATAGAGGTTCAACTATCATGGTTTTTTTGCAAGAATCATTTGGAAGTAATGTTCACAGTTCATGCTTGAAGCAAGAAGGAGGATTTCTTGGGATATTGGAATAAGTTTTGTTTGAGAGCTCTTGGTTATTGGTGAACTTGGAGCAGTATAAATAGGGGATGAACTTAGTAGTTCAAACACACCTCAAGCATAGCATTCCTTTGCTACTTGCTTTCTTCTCCCTTTAACTCTCTTTTGTACTTGTAGAAGCCAAAATCCTCATATTTATATTTTGCCACATAATTCCTTCATAGGTGGTAGGCAAAGCCTTGTAATACTTTCTCCACATATAGTGAAGCTTTCGGTCTCCTCCGGCTGTGGATGTAGGTCAACTTGACCGAACCACGTAAATCCTTGTGTACATTATTTTCTTTATTTTTTTACATTATCTTTGTTATCCATCTTTCGGACTAATAGATACCTCGTGAGATTCGTATTCCTAACAAATTGGTATCAGAGCCATATCTCATTTTTTATCTATTAGCCATCATGACGGTAACAAGAACTTCTATTGAAAAGTTTGACCGGAGTGTAAACTTCGGTATGTGGCAACTCAAGATGGAAGCCATCCTAATCCATGATGGATGTAAGCTAGCCCTTGAAGGAGTGGAGGAAAGGCCAGCAGACATGTCGCCGAAAGATTTTGGTGATCTAGACAAGAAAGCTAGATCCGCCATCATTTTAAGTCTCTCTAATGAGGTTTTGCATGAAGTTGCTAGTGAGAGAACTGCCAAAGGTATGTAGGATCAGTTGAAATCTACATACATGAAAAAGACAATGGAGAATCGCCTCTATTTGAAACAAAAGTTGCATATGTTGAAAATGGCGGAAGGTACATCTATACTCTCACATCTTGATAAATTTGATTCCATCATTTTAGATTTGGAGAATGTAGATGCTAAAGTTGATGAAGAAGATCAAGCCATTTTATTGTTATGTTCCTCTCCCCCGTCCTTTAAGTATTTTTGAGATACTATGATTTATGGGAAAGAGTCGGTCTCATACAATAGTATAAAATCCGCATTAAAATCTAAAGAGCAGATTGATAGGGACATTACAGGGGAATCAAGTGGAACTCATGCCGAGGGTTTGTTTGTAAGGGGTAGAGGTGAAAATAGAGATTCTGAAGGTAGTAGATCCAAAGGGAGGTCGAAGTCTAGATACAAAAATAAAATTTGCAACTATTGCAAGAAAAATGGGCACATCAAGGCTGATTGTTTTAAATTGAAAAATAAAGAAAAATATAAAAATGAGCAGAATAGTAGCAATGCTGGTGAAACTAGTGTAGCAGAAGATGAGAGTGATGGAATCATATTTGTGGCCGTGGGTAATAAGTCAAGGTCTTCTAGTGAGTGGCTCTTAGATTCGGGCTGTTCTTACCACATGAGTTATGATAGGAGGGGTGTTTTTCCACTTATGAAGAATGGGATGGTAGAATTGTTTTGATGGGTAATAATGCTCATTGTAAGGTTGTTGGTAGGAGAACAATTCAAATCAAAATGTACGATGACATTATTAGAACACTCACTAATGTTAGGCATGTTCCTGACTTAAAGAAAAATCTCATCTCTCTTGGCACCCTTGATGCTCTCGAGTACAGATATTCAGATGATGGTGGAATCCTGAAAATCAGTAAAGGTGCTCTTGTGCTAATGAAGACTTGCAGAGTTGACACTTTATATGTTTTGCAGGGATCTACAATAACTGGGACAATGGCTGTCTCAACTTCCTCAGATGAAGACATCACCAAATTGTGGCATATGAGGCTGGGACATATGGGTGAGAAAGGTTTAACATTGTTAAGCAGGAGAGGTCTATTTTGTGGTCAAAGTACTGGTAAGTTGGACTTTTGTGAAACTGTATTTTTGGAAAGTAGAAAAGAGTTAGCTTTCATTCACCTGCAGTTCATAAAACAAAAGGTACTTTGGACTACATTCATTCTTATCTTTGGGGGCCTTCTCGTGTTCCTTCTAAGGGTGGTTCAAGATATATGCTTACTTTTATTGATGACTATTCAAGAAAAGTTTGGGTATATTTTTTGAAGCTTAAAAGTGATGTTTTCCTAACATTTAAAAAATGGAAGACTTTGATTGAAAAACAGACATGAAAACAAATTAAGCGACTGAGGACTGACAATGGGCTGGAATTTTGTGGAAATGAATTCAATGAGTTATACAAAAATGAAGGAATAGCTAGACATCGTACTGTTAGAATGATGCATCAACAGAATGGTGTGACAGAGCGGATGAATCATACTCTTTTGGAAAGAGCTCGGTGCATGATCTCAAATGCCAAGTTGACATTAGAATTTTAGACAGAAACCATATCTACGGCTTGTCACATCATCAACCGCTCTCCATGTGCACCTCTTGATTTCAAGACTCCAGAGGAAGTTTGGTCAGGTACTCCTGCTGATTACTCTAATTTAAGAATATTTGGGTGTCCAACTTATATGCATGTTAACGAGGGAAAGCTAGAGCCCAGGGCTAAGAAATGTATTTTCCTCGGTTATGCTTCAGGGGTGAAAGGATATAGATTGTGGTTTCCTGATCCCAAATCACCCAAATTTGTAATTAGCAGAGATGTTACATTTGATGAATTTTATATGTTACATCCTGGAAAAGAGTTTTGTAATCCTTGTGATTCAGAAAAAGAGGATAGTGCACAAAAGCAGGTGGAGATAGAGATTGGTGGTTCTTCTGGGAGAAACCCAACCCAAGAAGTGGTTGAAGAATATGATCATGCACGTGCTGAAGATCAACCGGGAGATGAGTATTATTCCATTGCTAGAGATAGACCGAGATGTGACATTCAACCACCATTGAGGTATGCGAATTTGGTTGCAAATGATTTATCAGTGGCACAGGACAGGTGGAGACGAGGAACCTTCCACATATTCAGAGGCAGTTTCAGGTCCTAATTCAGACAAATGGTTGGTGGCTATGAACGAAAAGATGGAATCTCTTCACAGGAATAGAACATGGGATCTTGTGGTGCCACAAAAAGGAAAGAAAATTATTGGTTGCAAATGGGTTTTCAAGAGAAAGGAAGATACTTCAGGTGTTGATAATACAAGGTACAAAGCACGATTGGTCGCAAAGAGCTACTGTCAGGTACAAGGTGTAGATTTCAATGATGTTTTCTCACCTGTTGTGAAACATAGCTCTATTCGTGTATTGCTTGCTTTGGTTGCCATGTATCATCTGGAGTTAGAACAGATGGATGTCAAGACAACTTTCTTGCATGGTGAATTAGATAAACTTATCTATATAAGCCTGAAGGTTTTGAAGTTCAAGGTAAAGAAGACCGGGTTGCTTATTGAAGAAATCCTTGTATGGATTAAAGCAGTCTCCAAGAAAATGGTATAAGAGGTTTGATTCATTTATGTTGGGTCATGGTTTCTCCAGGAGCATGTATGATATTTGTGTTTACTTCCGAAAGTTACAAGATAACTCATTCATTTATTTGCTATTATATGTTGATGACATGCTCATTGCGGCTAAGAATCTTACAGAAATTCATGAGTTTAAGGCCTTGTTGAATAGTGAATTTGAGATGAAGGATTTGGACGCAGATAAGAAGATTCTTGGTATGGAGGTAAGAAGAGATCGAGGAGTTGGAAAGTTGTACATGACCCAGGAGAGTTACCTTAAGAAAGTTTTGGAGCGATTTGACATGCATGATGCCAAACCAGTTAGCACTCCTTTTGGTAGCCATTTCAGGCCATCTGCTGCCCAATCACCAAAAACAGAGGAAGAAGAAGATTATATGGCTAGAGTTCCTTATTCAAATACAATTGGGAGTATAATGTATGCAATGGTTTGTACTCACCCTGATATCTCACAAGCTGTTAGTGTCGTTAGCAGGTATATGGCCAATCCGGGCAAATCACATTGGCAGGCTATGAAGTGGATTCTTAGATACTTATGGGGTACTTCGAACATGTGTTTAGCGTTTGGTAGAACCAATAACACTCTGGTTGGTTTTGTAGATTCAGACTTTGCCGGTGATCTTAATAAGCGCAGGTCTCTTACATGTTATGTATTTTGCATTGGAGGTTGTGCAATTAGCTGGAAAGCTATTCCACAACATGTAGTTTCTTTATCTACTACTGAGGTAGAATATATAGCAGTCACGGAGGCAATCAAAGAAGTTTTATGGTTGAGAGGTCTCTTCGGCGAATTAACTCTACAACAAAGGGTTACTACCATTCAATGTGATAGTCAAAGTGCAATTTACTTGACTAAAGATCAGATGTATCATGAGCAGACGAAGCATATTGATATTAAGTATCACTTCATTCGTGATACCATTACACAGAGGAATGTCCTTGTTAAGAAAATCCATACAAAGAATAATCCTGCTAATATGTTCACGAAGACTCTTCCTTATTTCAAGTTCAAGCAATGCTTGGACTTGATTGGTGTTCATTGTTGGTGATTCGACCCATTAGGGCCATGCCGGAGGAGGGTGAGTAAGCTATTACTTTTGGGGTTCAGATCAAGGTGGAGATTTGTGAAGAAATTTGGTCTTCATCCAATTGTTCATTTGGAGGATAGCAAAGACAATCATTCATAGCATTAAATTGCAACACTATTCTCATCTCATGCTTAGCAAGTTGAAGCATTATTTCATTGACTATTGAGGTTAAACTATTATGGTTTTTTGCAAAAACCATTTGGAAGTAATGTTCACAACCCATGCTTGATGCAAGAAAAAGATTTCTTGGGATATTGGAATAAGTTTTGTTTGAGAGCACTTGTCCATTGGTGAACTTGGAGTGGTATAAATAGGGGATGAACTTAGTAGTTCAAACACACCTCAAGCATAACATTCATTTGCTACTTGCTTTCTTCTCCATTTAATTCTCTTTTGTAGTTGTAGAAACCAAACCCTTCATATTTATATTTTACCACATAATTCCTTCATAGGTGATAGGCAAAGCCTTGTAATACTTTCTCGACATATAGTGAAGCTTCCGGTCTCCTCCGACCGTGGATGTAGGTCAATTTGATCGAACCACGTAAATCCTTGTGTCCATTATTTTCTTTATTCTCTTTACGTTGTCTTTGTTATCCATCTTTTCGAACTAATAGATATCTCGTGAAATTCGTATTACTAACCCAATTTTTAGGATGTAATTATAATACAATAATTTCCAGGGACCTCCGCCGGGTTTTTTTGGATTTCAACGTAGTGTTCAGGCTCCAGAGGAGCTTGGGAGGGAGTCCCACAAAATATGATCAGGCAGTTGTAGATTCAGAGATGGGTCAGGAATATGGTGGAAATGAGTTCAGGGATGGCTTGGCTGAGGTGGCGAATTTGGGTACTTCGGGGAGCAATTTAGCTCAGCAACAGGGGATGGTTCTCGGGCCAATAAATCAAGTGCTGAGAGATAGGCCTAATTTTAGGAGATTTCATGGAAGGCAGGTGGGCCCAGATCAGCTCACACAGATTTTAATCCAGCAAATGATCAGAGTACTTTTGTACCTACGGGTCCAGATTTATGGGATCATCAACTTCAAGGTTTGTATGGTTTTCAATCGATTTCTTCGGAATTTCAAAGGGGTTTTCATGGTACTCATCAGAGACCCGCAACTGATAGCTCGTCTGATGTATTTTCGCCAAATAATCGGGAAGTGTTTCGTATGGGAGTTTCATCGTATTCCGATACGGACTACTCGTATCCTTCTTCACCTGATTGTGTTTCGTTAAGGTTGGGGCAATCACGGAGAATGTTGTCGTCTGGGACTAGAAAGAAACGTGCAGAGATCATGAGAGGAATGAAATGGTCCTGCCAGGCTTTAGGCGTAGGGAGAGGGTGAAAGACCAGCTTGGGAGTCAAGTTCAAGGGGGAAGCAAGGTTAGACCAGGAGGAATTGTGTTTTACAGTTCAGATAATCGGAGTGCGCAGGAGTCGTCATCAGAGAGTTCGAGTTTGGATTTTATTCAGGTGGGAAGGAAAAGGGGTTCTGATTCGGAGGTGGGTTATTGCGAGAGAGGGTCTCCTTCTCGAAGGAGGATCCAGGATGTTGTATTGGAGGTGGCGGATAGGGAGGGTTTCTTACAATTCTCTCCGATTTGAGGTGCTTCTGTGGCAATGGATAGAGAGTACCAGTTGGGAGATTGGGTGGATCTTGGAGTTAGGACGCCGGGTGGGTTGGGATCGATTACTTTAGGGGTACGGATTGCAGATGATAGGGGTTCATTGTCTGAGGCTTTGCCGGTGGTTGTGCCAAATCAACCACCGCCTTTTCCATGAGACTATTGGGCTGGAACTGCAGGGGCTTGAGCCGGCCGCCTACTAAGCAAAGTTTAAAAAGGTTGATCAGGTATCATTGTCCGGATCTTCTTTTTCTCATGGAAACTTTGGCTCATTGTGAATATGTAAATACTTGGTTTCAATCATTGTATTAGGATTTCTATAGTACGGTAGACGTAGTTGGCCGTGCCTGTGGGTTGGCTTTATTTTGGTCGGCTTCGGTCAATGTGGAAGTAGTTCCGAAGTCGTCAAATGTATTTTGTGTTAAGGTAAGGGAAAGAAATGGTTTGGTCTGGCTGTTATTGCTGTTGTATGGTTGCCCGGATAGGTGGTTTAGGCAAGAGATATGGCACTACATTATGAGGATCCCAGACGTGGGAACGTTGCCTTGTGCTTTGGCGGGAGATTTTAATTAGGTTTTAGGGCAGGAGGATAAGATTGGGGGGTTACCAGTGAACAAAGAAAGTACAAGGGAGATCGGGGAGGTGTTAAAAAGCTTATTCATGGCAGAAATCCCTTGTTGGGAAACTGGTTTACATGGTCAAATAATAAGGGAGGGAATAGCAGGATTTATCAACGGCTGGATAGGGTCTTTGTTAACAAAAGTTGGTTGCGCTTGTTTCGACGTCCACGATTGAGGAATTTGCCAATCTTGGCGTCTGATCATGGCCCTCTATTGCTGGAAACCAGAGCTCTGGTATCTATTCATCAACGGACTCTTTAAGGTTTGAAAACTTTTGGACCTCGCAGGTGGAAGCAGAGAAAATAGTCATGAAAATTTGGAAGAAGGATCGGGTTGGGTTGGTTACGGAGTTCCAGGTGGCGCATCAGGTATTGGAATTAGGTTCAGATAGTGTGGAAGCATTGTTGGAGTTCACGTTGGCAGCCCTTATGGATTAAAGTAAGTCAAAGTTCAGAAATTTAGATGCCAGAATTGAAAGGTTACAACAGCTTTTGGGGTGCTTACAAGAGTCAGTGGTTTCTTTTTCTACTGCAAGTGTTGATAGGGAGCTGGTAGTTAGGAAGGAATTGGAGGGGTTGTTGACAGCCTAGGCTGATTACTGGAGACAGGGCGAAAATGGTTTGGGCAACAGAAGGGGATAGGAATACTAAGGTGTTTCATCGATGAGCGACTAAAAGGCGGGGTAGGAATTGGATTACTGAGTTACAATCGTCACATGGTGAGTGGATTCTAGAGGAGGCCCAAATTAGAGAACTTATGTGAATCATATGAAGATGACATTAGTTCAACCAGATGATTATCCAGAGGATTATGTCACAGGGTGGACTTTAGGGGATTTTATGGATTCTATACAAGGGGGGATCTCAGAGGAACAACAGTTGCAACTTCAGAAGCAGTTTACCTCGGATGAGATTACGATGCTTTGTTTGAAATGAATCCATGGAAGGCTTCTGGACCTGATGGTATGCCTGCGGGCTTTTATCAGAATTACTGGGAGTTAGTTGGTCATGCTATTGTCACATCCACGTTGGGATTTTTGAATGAATGAGTGGATAATTTTGAGTTTATCAATCATACGAGGATTATTTTCATTCTGAAGGTGGTGGCCAATTAGTTCGTGTAATTTCCGTTGCAAACTATTGGCGAAGGTGGTGGCCAACAGAATTCGGCCTATTTTGAATACAATTATTTCCCAGGCGCAGAATGGGTTTGTTCAGGGGAGGTTCATAGGAGAAAAAAATTAAAGGCTAATGAAATGTTGGAGCATATAAGGAAACATCGGAAGGGGAAAGATGCAATAGCAGCAGTGAAGGTGGATATGAGTAAGGACTACGATAGAATTTCGTGGCCGTTTCTCAGGGCTGTATTAATCAGGTTTCATTTTCCTTTGTCGCTGGTGGATCTTATCATGAGGTTAGTTTCATCGGTTTCCTTTTCGATTAGGGTTAACCAGTGGAACTCAGATTACTTTTCACCGGTGAGGGGGTTGAGGCAGGGTTGTCCCCGTCCCCGTATTTGTTTATAATCTGTCAATAGGCAGTGTCTTGTCATCTGGATGCAATGGTGCAACCTAAAGGATTGGGGTTCAAAGTTTCTCGGGGAGGGCCAATAATTTCGCATCTTATGTACACAGATGACATCATTTTCTTCATGTTTGTCTCTTGGGAGGCTGTAGCGGTATTGAACAGGATACTGGATCAATATGCTAGATTTGCTGGGCAACGGATTAATTTCGACAAGTGCCTGATTACTTGGAGCCCGAATGCTGAAGGGTTTCACATGAACTGTTTACAATTGGGTCTTCGAATCTCTAATTTTGGCCCTCGGACTGGCTATTTGGGTGTGAACGTTAATTTCAGAATGAAGAAGTCTCGGTGGTTTGGTGATCTAGTTTCAAGAGTGCATACTAAGCTTGCGACCAAGTCTACGGCCTCTTTGTATGCCATGTTTTCTCTTCGGTGTTGCAATATCATATGGGTATGTTTTGTTAAACGTATATTGATAAAACATGTGAAAATTAAATAACGAAATTACACAAACAATTTAACATAAGTAACAATAATGAAATAGTATTAATTATTCACGTATAATTAATAAGCATGTTTCAAACAATCACATATATCACATATTGATGGAGTCACGAGTACACTCATTGTCCTTGAAACTCGTTGTCCTTGAAACGAATGAGAAACGAATGAGTCTCGTCGTGGACATCGTTCCCTAGGATAAGACCATCGAAGGTAATTTTAATAATTAGGGTAATATGCAAATATAACCCTATATGTTGGAGAAAGTGCAAATATAACCCTGAGTTATTTTTTAGTGCAAATATAACCCTAACTAGTATACATATGTTCAAATATAACCCTAACTATTATACATATGTGCAAATATAACCCTAAAGCCATTATTTCTAACATTGACTGACCAGGGTTATATTTGCACTTTCAATTATCGCAGGGTTATTCTGCACTTTCATTATTACAGGGTTATGTCTGCACTTTCATCAATTATATAGGGTTATATATGCACTTTTCTCTAATAATTAAAAATTACCTCGGAGTCACACAAAGCCCGAATTAAAAATTACCTCGGAGTCACACAAAGCCCGAATTAAAAATTACCTCGGAGTCACACAAAGCCCGAAGAACTATCACCGACAAAGACAGAGAAAGAAGATAAGACTCAAGTTTAGAAGTAGGGAGAAACTTGAGAATGATGCGAGGTTTCTGTCTAACATAGAGGCTATATTTATAGATGTCTGAGAAACCCCATGGGAAGATACGTGGAAGATCTGATTCCCGTAATCAGAGAAAATATTCTCTAACCACCAAATATTTTACAAATATTTGAATAGATTCTGGAAAGATAAGAATATCATATTCCTTATCATGATTAACCGCGTATCAAATCTCATATATTCCACACGTGATTCTTAGAATATTTGTTATGTGGTTTGGGCTTTCTAGAGACTTTCACACGATTCAAACGCATTTTAGACAGTAAAAAAATTACAAAAAACTTAGTACGTGCAAATGAATTTCCGCCTAAATTTCCATTCTCAGAGTGACTCTTTGAGCATCCATATCCCATTCACCCTTTATCCGTTTTGAGAGTTTAAACAGTCGATTTTATAGTACTCGCAGAGGAAAATCCAAAAATGATGCCCACTGACTCTAATTCGGTTCGAGCCCAACTCAAAACGAAGCCAAAAAGTTGACGAAATTCAACTTGTTTTACAATCAATTTCCAACAATCCCCCACATGAATAGATATTGATGTGGAATCAGAACAATCACGCCAGACACGGAGTTTGACTTGGTGATAGATTCATTTCGACGGTATAGATGCTGCATAGGATAGGTAGGTGTCACCCTTTGAACTTTCCCTTGAGAGAGTACACTTAGCCCACTGGTTAGGAAGTAGACGCGATGTCCTTGAACTTCCCTAACCGCTTGTGTGAACGACAATGCACATCCCACAGACATCTTTCCTAGCCTTTGTGCTTTCCTCGGTTGTGTCCATTAATCAGGTCATGGCACACCCCCTAGTTCTGTAAGGTTTCTAAGGAATTGCGTCCCAACAATTCCCTTTCGAAGTGGCCACACTTTTCGCTTACATAGGTGATTCTTTGCATAAGAGCAGTTCCGTAAACTATGCGCTCTTTCAATTATCATACACTCGATGATGTGAATCATTAAAAACAATTTAATGCTTAACCTCTACTCACTTCACTGTTTCTTCATCATAGGAAATAAGACAGGAGGTGTGAACCCCCCACAGTGATCGCGATGGGTCTTTGCAGTTTAGTTGTCCCTTTGAACCTAGATCTTGGGATCTCCAGTCACATAAGTTGGGTGTCCACGTACGTTACCCATCATTTTATAGACTTTAGTCCCATTCCTCTTGATGATGTTTCAACTATCTCTCAATTCAACCATTTTGTCAAGGGATCAGCTATGTTGTCTTTCGACCTTACATAGTCAATTGTGATCACTCCAGTTGAGAGAAGTTGTCTAATGGAACTATGTCTTCATCGAATATGACGAGACTTCCCATTATATGGCATATTCTTAGCCTTACCAATAGTCGACACACTATCACAATGTATACATATGGCTGGCACAGGCTTTGGCCATCTAGGAATGTCCTCTACAAATTGGAGGAGCCATTCGGCCTCCTCACCCACCTTGTCTAAGGCAACAAACTCGAATTTCATCATGGACCGAGTAATAACAGTTTGTTTAGAGGATTTCCATGAGATTGCTCCTCCACCTTGTGTAAATACATACCCACTAGTGGATTTCAGATCCTTTATATCGTGTATCCAGTTTGCATCACTGTATCCTTCAATTACAACTGGATAACTCGCATAATATAGACCATAATCACTAATAAAACGTAGATATCTCAATACTCTAGTTATAGCCTTCCACTGAGTCATACTGGGGTTACTCGTGTATCTACTCAATCTACTTACAGTCTAAGCAATGTCTAGTCTAGTACAACTCATTAGGTACATCAAACTTCCAATGACTCTCAAGTACTCCACCTGATTAATAGCCTCCAATTTATTCTTTCGTAGATGCAAATTGGGATCTATTGGAGTCATCGCCACCTCTGAGTCATTCTTGTTGAATTTCTCAAGGTTTTTGTCTACATAATGAGACTGGGTTAATGTGATACCATCAGAGCTTCGGATGATCTTTATCCCTAAGATCACATCCGCTAGCTCCATATCCTTCATGTCAAAATGAGAATTCAACATGTCCTTGGTAAATTTGATCATTTTTCCATTACTATCGACAATGAGCAAGTCATCTACATATAGACATAGGATTACATATCCATTTTCCGTGTCTTTCACGTAGACGCACTTATCACACTCATTTATTTTGAAACCATTGGCTAGAACGGCATGATCAAACTTCTCATGCCATTGCTTTGGAGCTTGTTTGAGACCATACAATGATTTCACCAACTTACAGACCTTCCCTCCTTGACCTGGAGCGCTAAAACCCTCAGGTTGCTCCATGTAGATTTCTTCCTCTAAATCTCCATTCAAGAAAGCAGTCTTCACATCCATTTGATGAACCTCAAGCTTACATAATGCGGCGATAGCTAGTATCATTCTAATGGAGCTTATTCTCGTGGCAGGAGAATAAGTATCAAAGTAGTCAAGACCTTCCTTTTGTCTATAACCTTTGATTACAAGCTTTGCTTTGTACTTGTCAATCGAACCATCGGCTCTCATCTTCCTTTTGAAGATCCACTTGTAGCCTAGTGGTTTACACCTAGGTGGTAAGTCCACTAGCTCCCAAGTATGATTTTGTAAAATCGAGTCGATTTCACTCTTAATCGCTTCTTTCCACATGAACCCTCAGACGAATTCACAACTTTTTTATAGCTTTGTGGCTCACTTTCAAGCATATACGTTAGATAATCAGGACCAAATGACTTCTCAGTCCTAATCTGTTTGATTTGTCTAGGTTCATCCCCTTCCTCTTGATCCTCGAGATCATCAGGAATTCCTACATCTTCGTCTACAGACTCAATGGTCCTTTTCGACGATCTAACCCTTTCCTTCATAGGGAACCCATCTTCAAAGAAGTTCGCATTTCTTGATTCCATGATTGTGTTCTTGTGGATCTCGGGATGATGAGATTCATGTACAAGAAAGCCATAAGCATTACTTTCATGTGCATACCCTATAAAGATACAATCAACCATTTGAGGTCCTATCTTTAGCTTCTTAGGGGTTGGTATCAACACCTTTGCAAGGCACCCCCACATTTGCAAGTATGTAAAGGACGACTTTGTGCTTTTCCACAACTCATGGGGAGTTGCCTTCTCATCCTTACATGGTATCTTATTTAAAAGATATTTGGCCATCAAAATGGCCTCCCCCCACATGCTTTGTGGTAGCCTAGAACTTATCAACATTGCATTCATCATCTCCTTAAGAGTGCAATTTTTACGTTCAGTCACACCATTTGATTGTGGTGAGTAGGGGGCAGTGATCTCGTGAATGATACCATGTTCAGAACAATAGTCCTTAAATGGCTCTACATATTCACCTCCACGGTCACTCCTAATCACTTTGATCTTCTTATCAAGTTGATTTTCAACTTCCGTTTTGTAGAGTACAAATTTCTCAATTGCCTCATCTTTGCTTTTCAGCAAGTACACGTAGCAGTATTTCATGCAATCATCTATGAAGGTGATGAAATACTTGTTACCTCCTCTTGTTTGGACGAACTTGAGATCACAAATATCAGTATGTATCAACTCAAGAGGTTTCGTGTTTCGTTTGACTTGTTTGAAAGATGTTCGAGTCATCTTGGCTTCAACACAAGTTTCACATTTATGATTTGTATCAATTTTCATGTTAGGCATGTTCTCCATGTTAATTAATCTTCTTATCGAATCATAATTAACGTGCCATAGTCTTCCATGCCGCAAATTGGAAGACTCGGTCATGTAGGCAGAAGAAGAAACATTCATTTCATCTTTCTTACGAGGTACAACCATGGTGTTCAAATTGAACATACCATCTAGCTCATAACCTTTGCCTACAAACATACCTTGCTTGGACAAAACTAACTTATCAGACTCAAACACTAGCTTAAAGCCATGCTTGATCAACACGGAACCGGGCACAAGGTTCTTACGAATATCTGGCACATACAGAACATTCTTCAAAGTCAATTCCTTCCCAGACGTCATCTTCAGAACCACAGTGCCACAACCTTTCACCTTGGAAGTTACAGAGTTACCCATGTAGATGGTTTCGCCATCTTCAATTACCTTGAATTTTGAGAACACTTCCTTGACTGAGAAGATGTGCTTGGTAGCACCAGTGTCAATCCACCATTCTTTTGGATTGGAGCCCACCATGTTGACTTCAGAAATTACAGCACAAAGATCGATGTCCTCCACATCACGTGCAAGATCATCAACCATATTGGCCTCGTTCTTGGCATTCCTTGGTTTCCTACAGTCGGAGGACTTGTGGCCAATAGTGTTGCAGTTGTAGCACTTACCATTGAACTTCAACTTCTTAGCAACTCCACCCTTAGCTCCAAACTTGGATCCTTTCTTTGCCTTGAATTTCTTCGACTTAGAGCTTCCACCCGCCTCCACAAGATTGGCTCTTGCCATAGGCACGAACCCATTGATCCTCTTTTCAGAGTTGCGGTTATCCTCCTCAACACGAAGCTTTTGGATTAGATCCCTCAGGGTCATCGCCTTTCGCTTGTGTTTCAGGTAACTCTTGAAGTCCTTCCAGCTTGGAGGCAACTTCTCAATGATGTTGTAGACTTGGAAAGACTCGCCTATTATTATCTTCTCGTCTATCAGCTCATTGATCATCATTTGCAGTTCTTGAGCTTGATTGACTACAGATTTGGCATCAACCATCTTGTAGTCGAGGAACTTGCCAACGGCCCACTTCTTGGATCCAACCTCCTCACCCCTGTACTCTTGGTCAAGAGTTTCCCACAGCACCTTAGAAGGCTCCTTCACTTAATACACACTCCAAATGGCTTCGTGAAGGCTATTCAAAATGAGGTTGCGACAGATATACTCCTTAGAGTTCCATTCCACCTCAGCATTTTGGACTTCCACATTGCTAGTCTCATATGCAACTGGACGATCTTCGCGAACATAGCGCTCCAAACCCATAGTGGACAAGTAGAAGAGCATATTTTGTTGCCACATCTTGAAGTTCATACCATTATTGAACTTCTCGAGTTTCTCAGCATGAGGAACAACCATAAGAGGCATCGCCCCAGGGGTAGTTTGAGCCTGAACAGTCATAAGAGGCGTCACCTCATGGGTAGTCTCATCGCTCGACATGGTTCTGTTGTAAGCAACCAAAACCAAATAAGTTTAGAAAAGATTTTAGCAAAACACAAAGTTTTTTTTCAAATATTCCCTTGATCGTGATCAAGGAAGTAGGCATGCATATTTAATTTCAATATAAAGCACGCATCAGGCATGTAATTTCGTCATGCATTTTATGTGTACAGTAACATGCATGGTTACTTTGTATTTCTTAATCCATGATATTGAGATATGTTCTTAATCAGCATAACCCATGCAAACTCATTACGACATGCAAATTTAGAAATGAAATTTAAACCTACAACATTCAATAATCATGCCTTATCCTAATTAAATAGTTAGCAAATTATAACTCGATCATGCATTATTAAGAACACGGTAATTTAAAGGATATGCATATTTTGATTTTTAAATTCATAAATTTCGAACAGCTATTTATTCGAGTATTATGACATGAAAAATCTGATTAATTACGAAGTATATTACATATGATTAATCGATATTGTGGCATATAAGACATGCATGGCATTTTGTGGCATGCAATTTCATCGACATATGCATTCATTTCCACAATAGGAATATAATTCGGCTACGACATGTATGACATATTGCGGCATATAAGACATGCATTGAATATTTTCATAGCATTAATTTATATTTCGGCATATAAGACATGCATTCCATATTGTTAATAGGAATATAATTCGGCTATGACATGTATGTCATACAATTTCTTCGTGTAATTTTACGACTAAATTTAATCAATATAACTCAACAAAAATTTATTCGTTTCAAGACTGTTGAACGTATATTGATAAAACATGTGGAAATTAAATAACGAAATTACACGAACAATTTAACATAAGTAACAATAATGAAATAGTATTAATTATTCACATACAATTAATAAGCATGTTTCAAGCAATCACATATATCACATATTGATGGAGTCACGAGTACACTCGTTGTCCTTGAAACGAATGAGTCCCGTCATGGACATCGTTCCCTAGGATAAAACCATCGAAGGTAATTTTAATAAGTAAAAATTACCTCGGAGTCACACAAAGCCCAAAGGACTATCACCGAGAAAGACAGAGAAAGAAGATAAGACTCAAGTTTAGAAGTAGGGAGGAACTTGAGAATGGTGCGAGGTTTCTGTCTGACATAGAGGCTCTATTTATAGATGTCTAAGAAATCCTATGGGAAGATAAGTGGAAGATCTGATTCCCGTAATCAGAGAAAATATTCTCTAACCACCAAATATTTTACAAATATTTGAATAGATTCTGGAAAGATAAGAATATCATATTCCTTATCTTGATTAACTGCTTATCAAATCTCATATATTCCACACGTGATTCTTAGAATATTTGTTATGCGGTTTGGGCTTTCTAGAGACTTCCACACGATCCAAACGCATTTTAGACAGTAAAAAAATTACAAAAAACTTAGTACGTGCGAATGAATTTCCGCCTAAATTTCCATTCTCAGAGTGACTCTTTGAGCATCCATATCTCATTCACCCTTTATCCGTTTTGAGAGTTTAAATAGTCATTTTATAGTACTTACAGAGGAAAATCCAAAAACGACGTCCACTGACTCTAATTCAATTCGAGCCCAACTCAAAACGAAGCCCAAAAGTTGACAAAATTCAACTTGTTTTACAATCATTTTCCAATAATCCCCCACATGAATAGATATTGATGTGGAATCAGAACAATCACGCCAGACACGGAGTTTGACTTGGTGATAGATTCATTTCGACGGTATAGATGCTGCATAGAATAAGTAGGTTTCACCCTTTGAACTTTCCCTTGAGAGAGTACACTTAGCCTACTGGTTAGGAAGTAGACGCGATGTCCTTGAACTTCCCCGACTGCTTGTGTGAACTAAAATGCACTTCCCACATACATCTTTCCTAGCCTTTGTGCTTTCCTCGGTTGTGTCCATTAATCAGGCCATGGCACACCCCCTAGTTCTGTAAGGTTTCTAAGGAATTGCGTCCCAACAATTCCCTTTCGAAGCGGCCACACTTCTCACTTACATAGGTGATTCTTTGCATAAGAGCAGTTCCGTAAACTATGCGCTCTTTCAAGTATTATACACTTGATGTTGTGAATCATTAAAAGCAATTTAATGCTTAACCTCCACTCACTTCACTGTTTCTTCATCATAGGAAATAAGACAGGAGGTATGAACCCCCCACAGTGATCGCGATGGGTCTTTGCAGTTTAGTTGTCCCTTTGAACCTAGATCTTGGGATCGCCAGTCATATAGGTTTGGTGTCCGCGTACGTAACCCATCATTTAATAGACTTTAGTCCCATTCCTCTTGATGGTATTTCAACTATCTCTCGATTCAACCCTTTTGTCAAGGGATCAAGGGATTTCACAAGTTTGTGCACTTTGTGGAGATACTCTGGAGCCAATAGAACATGTTTTTGGAGTGTGATCATTCTAAGCGGGTTTGGCGTTGTTCATCGTTGGAATTCAATTTCTGCAGGGGTCAACCTAAACCTTCTAGGGATTAGTTTTTTAGCTTGGTAGGGAAGGCACCAGATGGAGATATGTTGGCCAAGTCTGTTTTTCTATTGTGGCATATTTGGTTGGAAAGAAACCGAGCATACTGGGATGGTATTGTGAATCATCCTATGCATGTGGCTCAGTTGGCAACAAAAGAGCAGATTTGGTACGCAGCTCATCTAGGAATCTATATGGCATTAAATTCATGGATGGCAAACACCAGCGGGATGGTGATACATTCCATGATACAAAAGATAATGTTTGGGTTGATGGGGCATTTCGGGAGCTAACAGTCCCGGCTGCGGTTGGGTAGCAAATTGCTGAAAATACAGTAGGACATATGTCAGAGGTTGGTGCCAAAGTGGTGTTCGCAAGCTCTTCATTTCAGGCTGAAGCTTCGGCGGTTGAAGTAGGGCTCAAACAGTGTTTGAGCAAAGGTTATCATTCGATTAAGGTGTACTCTGATTGTTTGGAGTTTGTCCAAATGATAAACGAAGTGTGACATACTGGTTTGCGTGACCAATGTATGGTAATGCGTACTCATAGTTTGATGCGCTCTTTTGCTAATGTGTTAGTAGTTAAAGTAGAGGTTGCGCATAATGCATCAGCTTTCCTTTTGTACTAACTCATGTATATGAGTTTGTGGTAATGATTCTAATGAACGGCTCGTACTGTGAGCTTTCAAAAAAAAACTTTTTAGTGATGTTCTATCAATGATAATAAATGGGTCTTTGGGCCTACAACTGACCAAGGGGTTTAAGGCTTCGTTTATCGTTCACTACGTTTTCGTTTAAAAGAAAAAGGCCCAGCCCAACCGCAAACTTCTCTGCCAAAAGTGTCTTTTAAATTGGAAGGTGAGAGATTGGGTTGTGACTACGTGTCACACTATTCATGAATGAAAAATATACCAAATCATATCCTATCCAATATAATTATTTGACAAAGTATTGGAAAATATCGTCCTTCAATAATTTAAATATGAGATTTAATTAGAATAATAAAAGATAAAATGTATGGAAAAGTCTTGGGAAAGACCGTCTTTCCATAGATTTATGGAAAGACGGGCTTTAATTAGAATAATAAAAGGTAAAAGGTCTTGGTTGCAATATTAAAATTTTATTGTGCAACATATTGTATTTATAACGTTTATAACCCAATTCATGCAACCCGAAAATTTTATCTCCATTTCTTCTTATTTGTACTTTAAACATTGGTCTTTCCATGCCTAATGGAAAGACCGTCGTTCAAGAGACAGACTTAGAAGGTATTAATTGCAATATTAAAAATTTATTATGCAACATGTAGTAATTATAAAGTTTATAACCTGATTCATGCAATTCAACAATTTTATCTTCATTTATTCTTATTTGTACTTTAAACCTTGGTCATTCCATGCCTTATGGAAAGACAACCTCGGACTCTAATTATTTTATCTCCTTATTTATAAATCTAATTTTATAGTTTATCTCTTGAAAGAAGGTCTTTCCAAAAGTCATGGAAAGACCAAGTTTTAAAGTGAAAATTAGAAGAAATGGTGATAAAATTTTCAGGTTGCGTGAATTGGGTTATAAACTTTATAACTATTACACGTTTCATAATAAATTTTTAACATTGCAACTAAGACCTTTTACCTTTTATTATTCTAATTAAACCCCATCTTTCCATAAGCCTATGGAAAGACCGTCTTCCCCAAGACTTTGCCCTATTATATATATTTTGTTTTGCAAGATCTTGGAAAAAATCGTCTATCCATAAACTTATAAAAAGATAGAGTTTAATTAGAATAATAAAAAGGTAAAAAAATTTTGTTGCAATATTAAAAAATTATTATCAGTAGTTATAAAGTTTATAACCCTATAAATGCAGCCCAAAAATTTTATCTTCATTAATTTTAATTTGCAGTTTAAACACTGGTCTTTCTATGACTTATGGAAAGACCGTCTTTCAAGATACAGACTCTTCATTTTGTTAATGTTTTTGTAATAAAATTAAGAGAAAGTCTCAGGAAAGACAATCGTTCTATAAGCTTATGGACAACCCACAGTGGCTTTTACACTAAATGTTTTGATTATTTTTATAAATTTAAATATTGTATTTTAAAGGTTAAAACAAGTAATAATATGTAGAGTCCGTCTCTTGAAAGATGATTTTTCCACAAGCCATGGAAAGACCAAGGTTTGAAGTGCAAATTAGAAGAAATATAAATTTTTGGGTTGCATGAATCAGGTTATAAACTTTATAACTACTACACGTTGAATGATCAATTTTGGATATTGCAACTAAAACTATTTTACCTTTTATTATTTTAATTAAACTCTGTCTTTCCATAAGCCTACGGAAAGACTGTCTTTCCCAAGACTTTGCCTAATATGTATTTGAATGCGAAAATATAAAAGAGTCCGTCTCTTGTAAGACGGTCTTTCCACAAGTCATGGAAAGACAAAGGTCTAAAGTGTAAATTAGAAAAAAAATGAAGATAAAATCACTGGGTTGCATGAATTGGTTTATAAACTTTATAACTATTACACATAATATAGTAAATATTCAATATTGCAACTAAGACATTTTACCTTTTATTATTCTAATTAAACCCCATTTTCCATAAGTTTATGGAAAAACAGTCTTTCCCAAAACTTTGCCATATAAAAATATATAATATAAAAAAATATTTTCAAAATTTCTAAGTTTAGTATGTAATTTAACAAATGCAGTGTATAAGGTAAAAAATAAGTGGCTTGTTCATAAACTTATGGACATGCCACCTGTCAGGAGATCTACTCTTTGTGTTAATCCTTTGCCAATAAGGTTAACACAAATACTATTTTCTTCCATGGATTCAAATAATTTCAATTTTTTTCCTTTTTGGGAAGAAAATTTAAATCCACAATAAAATTCAAATGCACAATATTATCAAAATTCACCGGCGCATTCAAACTTTGAAGAAGTTTCAAACTCTTATTTTTCAATATCGACTCATTTTCCTCTCTCTGCTAATATCCTTTCTGCCAAAATAATTCTCAACTTTCTGGTCAAAATGGTGAAAATACTCATGGAAAATAAATGTCAAAGATAATATAGCTATAATGTCTGCTTCTTGTTTTGTTAGTGAAGACATGCAAAAAGGTAACAACAATAAAGGTGGTGTGGTATGGGCTTGAGTGGCAGATCAGTTAGGGTCAGGGGAGGAACTACCATGGCGCGAGTAGGGCTCCAACCCTACCTGAGATTCCAGCGCCATGGTAATAGTGGTGAGTAGCGCTTCCTGGCGATTTGCGCTTTCCCGGCGGCAAGGGCTCTGTTTTCCGGTGATTTGCGTTTTCCCAGCGGCGAGAGCTCTGTTTTTGGCCCAAACTTTACCAAAACTATGTCATTTTAGTACAAGTCAAATGACGTCATTTTGGTTAGAACTGAACGAAAAAAATGAAAAATGAAATTTTAAGTATTAGGTTTGTTTGGATTAGGCGAGAATGGCCCAATCCACAATCAGAAATTGACGCTGCTCTAGAATAGAAGTGGCGCGCCTCCACTGCTCCTGCCTCCAGCCCTGCTCTGTGTCAGCTTCGCGCCTCCACCTCCGTGCCCGACGTCGCCGTCGTCCCACCACCATCCCTCCTCCAGCCCTCGACCCTCCGTTCTCCTCCAGCCCTCGGCCCTCCGTTCTTCTCCAGCCCTCGGCCCTCCGTTCTCCTCCAGCCCTCGGCCCTCCGTTCTCCTCTTCATCTAGTTTCCTCTTTATGTTTATGAATTGAATGAGGTAATTTAATTTTAGGGTTATTGTCTATTTTATTTTTTCATTCAAAAATTTAATTTATATGAATATATTTTTTGATTGGATGTCGAATTGAAGTTATATGATTGTATCAATTGAATTGCACATGTATAAATAATAATTATTTGATTTATTGTTTATGTGAAATTGTCAAATTATTGAATTAGGGATATTTGTTAAAATGAATTTAGATGAATACGATTTTATAAATTATTTTTTATTTTATTTTTTATTTTTTCATAATGCTTTTAGATTTTATAAGAATGAATTCAATTTACATAATTTCCCTATTTGATATTTAATAGGTTATGGACAAATTTTTAATTCAAAGTAGAGGATTTCCATCTTCTAAGAGAACAAATGAACCTAATGAACAAAGGCACAATGAAGAGGGTAGTATTAGAAAAAAATCTCGCGTAGAGTTCAATCGAAATGATGTTATAAGTGATCCTGAGAAATGTAAAACTATTGAAGAGATTGATGTTTCTATTAGAGATGTAGTGCTAAGAGAATATATATTAAGAGGTCCTTGCCAACCTAAGAATCATACTTTTCCCAAGACATTGTTCAAGGATGAATTTAGAAGTTTTCAAAAGGGTTGGTTTGATGAATTTAATTGGTTGAAGTATAGTGTTTCAAAGGATGCTGCCTTTTGTTTTCCTTGCTATCTTTTTTAAGAATTCACCAAAGGAGACGACATATACTGTGGATGAGATGATAAATTGGAAGAATGCCCTTAAACTATATAGGAAACATGCTTCGAATGTGGATGTAAATCATCATGGTGTAGCAATCAATTTGAGAAATTTTAGCCTTTAAAAGCAAAGTATCTTACATTGTTTCGACGCTTATGTTACTGAAGCAGAGAAGGCATATCGCACACGTTTGACTACGGTTTTGGATGTGACAAGATACTTGTTAAAATTAGGTTTGGTTTTTCGTGGTCATGATGAGGGTTGGGATTCCATCAGCAAAGGTAATTATCTTAAACTGGTTGACTGGTATTGCAAGCAAAGTGAAGATGTTGCAAAGGTAATGAATGATAATGCTCCCGAAAATTGCAAGTTGACATCCCCCAAAGTTCAGAAACAGCTCTCAAGTGCTTGTGTTAGTGAGGTAACTGATGCTATTGTTAATGACATTGGAGATATTTTCTCTTCTTGTTAATGGGGGTTGTTTTGAGATATGTCAACAAACAAGGATGCATTCTTGAGCATTTTCTTGCTTTTGTGCATGTTTCCAATACTAAAGTTATTACTTTGATGGAGGCTCTTAAGCAACTGTTTGTAGATAATATCAAAGTTGAGAGATCAAGGATATGATGGGGCTTCAAATATGCGAGGTGAGATTAATGGATTTCAAATTTTGATATTGAAAGAAAACTCTTCTGCAAGGTATATTCATTGTTTCTCTCACCAACTTCAATTGGTTGTTGTTTCTGTTGCATATAGTACTCTATCAGTAGGTGAATTTTTCGGGTATCTTGTTAAAATTGTGAATCTAGTTGGAGGCTCATGTGTTAGAAAAGAGATGCTTGTGCAATTAGAACACGCTAGACTTGTAGAGGCATTGGAGAGTGGGGAGAATTTTAGTGGAAGAGGCAAAAATCAGGAAATGTGTTTGAGACTGGCCGGTGATACCCGTTGGGGATCACATTACATTACTATTCTTCGTTTTGAGGCTATGTGGTCTTCTATTATTCAAGTGCTTCTTAATATTTGTGAGCATAGCAATTTAGATGAAAATGCCTCTACAACAAAGGTTTTGATTGATAGAATGGAAAGCTATGAATTTGTATTTTGTATGTTTTTTATGAAGCATTTGTTGGGAGCTACAAGTCAATTGTCCCTTGCCATGCAACAAAGAGATCAAAATATTTCGATGGTTGTGCGAATGATGAATAGAATGAAAACTGAATTGCAAGAATTCAGAGATGGTGGTTTTGATAAATTATTGAATGGAGTCAACACATTTTGTGTGAAGCATGAGTTCACATTAGACGTGGTGGAAGCACAACGGAAAATTCGTCACCGTTCTAAACGACGTGGAGAAATGTTGACCAATCATGATTTCTATCGTGTTGATATTTTTCTTCAGGCACTGCTTTCATATTTACATACTTTAATTTATTTTGTTTATATTATTTTATATGTATTTTTATCTTATTGTTATATTTTATTTTTATTATTATTTCATTACTAGACCATTGGCAGGATGATTCTTGAAATGAATCATCGATTTTCCGAAGCAAGCTTGGAGTTACTCACTTGTATCGCATGCCTTGATCCGAGAGAAATATTTTCCATGTTTGATGTTGGTAAGTTACTTCGCCTTGCTGAACTCTATCCGGATAACTTCTCCCTAGTCGATCGTGTTGAACTTGAGCAACAACTTAATTACTTCATCCATGATGTGAGAGATGATGATGCCTATTCTGTCATCAATGATCTTGGAAGTCTTGCTCAACATATGGTTCGATCACGTAGAAATGTAATTAACCCATTGGTATATATTTTTATTGAGTTAGCATTAGTTCTACCAGTTACAACTGTTTCACTTGAGTGAGTTTTTTCTTCCATGAAGAATATCAAAACCGATCTTCGTAATAGAATGAGAGATGAATGGTTGAATGATGTTATGACAATGTTTATTGATAAATATATTTTTGTTAAGATCGAGAATGAACCGATTATTCAACGTTATCAAGACATGGAGTCTTGTAGATATTTGTTGCCCCCACTTGTTCCTACTTCTACTTCTAATAATTCGAGCATTAGAAAGTAGTTATTTTAGTAGTTTAATGAACTTGTAAAAATCATATTGTATCGTACTCGATTTATTATATTACGTACTATTTTTAATTATTTTCAAGTTGATATTGTAAAATTTAAATTTGAGTAGTATTTATCAGTCCCACCTGAAAAAAATTTCCGGTTTCCTCATTGGTTAGAGCAAACTCGAACAGAAAATTCAGAAGAGATCAATCCATAGAATGTGGATCAAATGAAAGGCCGTTTTCAACGGCTTAATGAAAGTGCACAAAAATGAATTAATGTGTACAAAGTTTCATATCGTTTGAAAATGGGTGGAATGAGCATGCAAGATATCTAAACTCGAGGTTTAACAATTTATGAATAAGACGGTAGTAGATTTACTCAGGGGTGAAACTTGGGGGCAAGTGGGTGCACCACCATCCCCTACGATTCGTCGGTCAAAGAATTTCAGGTATTATTGTGTAGATGAAAAATTGCAGAAGAAAGTTTTTGCAGAGTTAACCGGAGTATTGCCAAAGAAGACGGTGGAGTTGCTTTCTTTCCTTTTCAAAACATAATGAGTAAAACGACATTGTTCACTCATTATACAGATGGTAAATTAACCATTCTTTATTTATCCTACGTGATCGTTTCTTTTTTCTTATTCAATTGCAGTTATGTCTATTCTACGTGGACCATTTGGTCATTAATTAATCATTCCTAATTCAATTGCAGTCATTTTTAGTGAATAAGAAAATTTGGATTTTTGGCGTAAGTTGTGGGAAGAAATCTATAAATACTCAAAGAATTTAAGAATTGATTCTAGAGGAATTTTCACGCACACCCTAATCTCTACTTGTGGAATTATTTTTAATGTTATCGTAAAACATCATATAATAAGGATGGTTTTCTATTGGTATCAACGGGATATTCAGTAATACATTTAACTTTCTTGATTTGCGAAAATGATACCGTTTTGCAACCTTACTCACTGTTTCTTCTCTATTCTTCTTCTTCATCCAAATTTCTTTCATCTTCTTCTTTATCGAGTAAATAGGTAAATAGTATAGACGGTGGAATCCACGGTAGAGCCCAAAAAGAGCCCTACCAAATACAAAAAGAATCCAACCCTAGGGTAAAACCTGGGGAAAAAATGCGGCGGGGGGGGGGGGGGGGGGTACCCATATGGATACCCCCCCCCCCCTAAATTTTTTTAAAGAAATGCAAACCCTAAGCTAGAGAGTGCTAAGCCTGGAGAAGAATAAATGCAAGTCCAGATGTGTGAATCTAGACCTATACATAGCAACCAGAAATGTGTACTGGCTCTTCATATGAAAACCTCATCGCAGCCGAGACTCGGGTCTCGGGTCTTGAAGAGAATAATGAAGAAGACGCCAGTGGTAGACAAAAAGTGCAATCGAGTGTGGTGTACTCGGGTCTTGAATGGTTGCCATGGTGTGCTGGTGTTGCTGAATCCGAATGAAGCTAGGACCGCCAAAGGAGGAGCGGCTTCTACCATATACACCCCTAAGGTGAGGATAGAGGGGGTGTTATTGGCCTTCAAACGTTCTCGTGATATGAATCGAGACTAATTTAGAGGGCAAGAGTGCTCGTAGGCTGTGCCAATAGCTCTTGTGAATCCCTCTAAAAGTAGCCCTCCTAAGGATGGAGAGAACGGACACAACTTATACGGCGTGCGTCAAGCCTGGCGATTATGTAATCGCCCACTCCATTTTGAGCAAATGGACAGCTTTATGCTAATTTAACACAAAAAAGTGTAGCGCGAGCATAGAGCGCATAATAACCGTCAAGTCCAAGTAACGACTAGCAGTGGATTAATTAATTTTACGCACGCTAATTAATTAACCCACTACCCAATTCCTATGATCGGGCAACCAAATGTAGAAAGGCTTCTCTCCCACTCTCCAAGGGGAAAATATGGAAATATCCCCCCAAAACAATTTTAGCCCAAAGAGAAGGCCAAAACTCAACAAAAAACCACAAATTCGAGCCCAAAAACGAAGCAAATTCGGCCCAAGAATAATGCATGTAAGCTGAAAAATACTTCATTTAATTAGGCCCAATATACCTTGAATTCAGCCCATATGCTTGGTTATTTCTTTCGGCCCAACAGCTATTGTTTTTGGCCCAGACCCTAGCCGTTAGGATTTCTCCTTGACCCAGCCGCCAATGAACGGGTTAAGAAACCGGGTTATAACACGACCTGCCCGAGTCCTCAACTTCCGCCCGTTTGTCCCTTTTCAGCCCGGCAGTAGATTTTTCTTTTCAGCCCATCTGTTCGGCCCAATATCATAACCACTAGGGTTTCAGTTTTGTTGACCCGGCCGCCTCCTTAGCGGGTCATGTGACCCGCGCCTCCACGTATCGGGTCGAAACCCTAGTTAGACGTTGGCCCATTTTCACCATCCGGGTACAATGACCCGGCGGCACCCAAACTGGATCCATGTCGGACTCGCATTTTTTTGGCGGCCAAGAACCACCGGAATCTGGAAAAAAAATCGCCGAAATCCGCAAAAATTGGCAAAAAATTCCATCCAAATCTGGGCACTCTTCCCTTATGTAATTCCGGCCGGATTTAGCACGTAAAACCAAAAAATTTCACCTCCAAATCCGAGCATGCATTTTCCTGCCGAAAAATTACCATTCACCTCGCCGGAAACGCATTTTTCCGGTGAGAAAAACCCAACTTTTAAACATTCATGAATCCCTTTTCCAGCCGTGTAATTCTCCCCAAGTTTGAAAAACTATGAATCCGAGTCTAGGGACGAAGAAACACGGCTATTTCATGCACTATCCTTGCCGGAATAGCGCTTTTTTGGCAACCTCCGATCGGAAAATCCAAAAAACCAACCTCCAAATTAACTTCAAATCCGAAATTTCTCAAATATTTTCCGATCGGATGTTGCTTAACCAAAACGAATCCGAAACCTTCAAGGCATGATAAGCATTATAACCCACCGAAAAAAGTATTTTTCCGGCGAACCCGACCGGAAAATTCTAGCAATCAACATCCAAATAATCCAACTTGTACGAAAAATATGCTCCTCCATTCATCTAGATCTGAATACTATCATGAGATTGAAACAACGAGGAGAAAACCTTGGGCCTATGGTCGTTAATGATTCCAATTAAACCAATTAACTCCAAACATCTGTCTTGAATCTGACTAATCCCAAACCATCAACCCCATCGAACAATAACATTCAAACACCCAAAATCTTGAATCCCACATGATTGTTCATCAGTCAAGAAAATAAATTTAAATTCTTTGCATGAAACATAGCAATCTGGTCGAAGTTCCAATTAAAGCAGACAATTATGGACAGTGGGGCATCTGATCACATGAATGCCCTCTCAACAGATTCATCATGAACTCTTTCAAGTACTAAAAAATTCATGCTTCAAATTCTTCTCTACTCCCAATCCAACATGAACATCACATTGACTAACCACCATAAACAAATAATCTTCTATACAAATCCACACAGATTCATCATAAACAAACCCTCATCAATCATCCAGATTAGATCTATCAACGAAAGATTAAAACTTACTTGGAACAATGGTAGATCTTCATCAAATACGCTCCATCAACAACTTCAAGATCAAAAAGTCTGATCTTTACCCAAAACCTCCAGATCCAAAGATCAAATCTTCAAATTCAAGCATAAATCATACCTCAAAAGATGCCCGGCGAGGAATCCAACATTAATGTCGGATTCCTCACCGGAAACTTTGAATCATAGGAGAGAAACTGGAAGAAAATTGACCCCGGTATTCCGGAGAAGAGCTGCGCCCTTTTTTCTCTCCAGAGAGAATTTTCTCTCACTAGTTAATCTTCTTCTTTATCACAATTGTGCCTTACCGTTCCTACCGCTACACCGTGTCTCACCGTTTCAACCTCTCCACCACAATCCATCTTGCCCGACCACACCATAGGTAGCATTATTCTACTCCAACGACAAGGGTAAGACGTGAATGGTGTTACCCAGATTCCAATTTCATTGCAAACGCGATCGAGTCGCTTCCGTTCCTGGTGAACACGTACGACATGGAGATATATTGAAGATCTTATCTGGGTTCTGCTATTTTTCCTGAAAAGTTTGATCCTTTTAGATTTTTTTTGGGTTTTTTTTTGTGAACACTCATGCTCTTGTTAGTTACAGTGGTGAGCATTTCAAGTTCTTGTTTGATTATGATCATTTGTTTTAGACTCCGTGATTGCTGTTATATTGGCTGAATTTTGGTTGTTTTAGAGTCTGAAGATTAGAATGCACTCGGGTTATATTAATTGAATATTAACTGAAATTGGTTTGTAGTTCTATTTGTAGTTTAAAATTGGGATTATGCATCCAATATTTATTCTTTAAAATGATTAAGGTTACCTTGTGGAAAAACACACATCGATATCTAGATTTGAATTGGAACACTACATAGAGTGGACTAGCTTTTGCATATGCATGATCAATCCTACATGTGATTTTGAGGTTTAATCTTCGGAATCAAGATTATCCATATTTGTTTAGGTCTTGGAGGTTATTGTAATTTTTTTTATGTATCACAAGTAAAAGGCACAAAAGGAATGATGGCTATCATCTTGAAATAATATGATCATGAAATTAGGTTAGGCTTAGGTTCTCTTGTCTCATCTTAACTAATTGATGCATTAGGTATTTATGTCATAGATTGTAGTATAAATAGGATGGCTGCTCTGGTTGTTTATCTAACCATGGGAGTAAGTTTACTTCCTTAAGATTTTTTGTGAATGGTCTTATTGGTCTGTATTAAAAACTTTGTTTTTGTTGGTTTATGCCGCATAGTTGTTGGAGATGTTGCGGAAAAAGTGCGTCGTTATTCGGCCATTGTCGTATTTGGAATATATTACCCGGTATTCTGCTATGTGCTGTGATTGAATCTTATTATGTCGTGTTCTTTCAGGTGATTACATGGATTCTGGTCTCAGGTTGCCCATCGGTGCTTATTCAAACATTTATTGCAATCCTGCAAAGCTTGCATGTGCCAATGTTTCATATGCACAAGAACTTGTTGTGTCTGTTGCAGAGCATGGTGAAGAGGAAAGCAGGAAGAGAGAAGTGAAAGAGAGGGATTTGATCATTGACCGGCCTGTGAAGTCCAATAGAGTGAAGATGTCGAAGGGGCTTAGTCTTTTGCCAGTTGAAATAGGAGGATTTCTCAGTTTAGAGACATTCCATTCATTTCTTATTCTGATTTCACTTATTTGAGACCATGGACAATATGGAAGGAAAGGCACGCCCGTGCCTTTGTTCATGAGATCTTGAGCCTCACTCTTGAGAACGCTTGTTGACCATTTGACTCATTTTTGTAATGAATTCTGGTTTTCTCAGTAAGTTCACTAGATGCTGATTAGGCATCTGGACATGTTTTATGTTTCTTTTAGAGGGGAAAGGGACTTAGTTTTTATGCGTGATGTATATCTCGATTCTCAGCTGATTGAAAAGGGTAGGTTCCTGAGGAGGATTTTGACTCAGAGGAGGATTTATACGATTTCAATTAGCTAAGCAAAAGATTTAGGGATTCCATTAGCTCCTGGGGAGGATTCAGTAAGGATTTATGTTATACAAGGAGAAATTTATTGTGAGGTGCTATGAGGTGGGTATTAATAAAACTGCAACTGTTGAGACCATTGCTAATCTTCTGCAGGTATTGTGTTTTTCATTTTTTGTATTGGTTGTTAGTAAAGGTTAATGTTTTTCAAATTTTGCATTGACTTTGTTGAGAGGGACTCTTAGATTTATCTGGGATTTTGCATGATAAGCATTAAAAAAGTTGTAGGAAAAAAAGTATTCCCTCCGTTTCTCTATGATTGACACATTATTTCTGGGTGTCAGAAGTTAAGAGATGTTAAATGAATGGTTGAAATTGAATTGAAAGAAGAAAAGGTAAAATGAGTAGATGTAATAACCTTATTAAATTTTCCATAACTAGAAAGTGACAATAAATAAAAATCCCAAATAGGCAAGTGTGTCACTGATAGAGGAGCGGAGGAAGTAAATCACTGTTGTATTCATTCTTACTTGTAATTCAAAATTGGGTTTTGGTTTTTCCTGTGCAGATTTTTCCCATACTATTTTTGCCTTTTAATCGTGTTCATTGTGTGTGTGAGTGTTTTTACAAACCCCTCAAACCATATAAACTATATAATTATCAAGTACTTGCATGGAAACATACTTTCCATCCAAGCTCATTGTCAACATTGAATTTGTTCAGTAGTTTCTTGTCTAATGCTACTGAAATTTGTGAATGAAGGGAAATTTGAGAGGCTTTGGATTTGTTATCTATGACTCTTTTGAAGCATTTGATATAGCTATAGAGGAATGCTCTTCAATCTTCGTTGGATACTATGTCCTTTATTGTTACTCTCGAAGTGAAGGATGCATATACATGGTGAATATCTTAGATTACCTACTTATGTATACTTTATATATTTGTTGTGTAAAGAACTTTATATGTTACTCTATCGTAATGCTCTTTAGTGAGCTTGCATGGGTGTTGGATTGTAAATTAGATGGCGAGCCATGTTCTTCCCCATTTACGTGTGATCTCCACACTTGAAATCCTTGAGGATTCTGTCATTAACAGTTGGATATTTCTCAGTTTTTATCATGTAAAGAACAAGAAGCTTATTTATGCTAGACTATAGCACATGATCAATTCATTTATGTTTATGATATGGTGTGGCTTGATTGCACTTTCTCAAATGAATACTAATGTGATTATTGAGATTTGAGAAAACAGGTTTGATGATGTTGTTCATTGTAAGAGTTAACCTCGTTTAATATGTAGGCATAATGAGTAGCAGTAATTCAAGGTCATCACCGTCGTTTTTCCACAGTCAGTTAATTCAGTTAACTAGAAGAAAGAATTAATGGGTAGTAGTACGAGAGAGGATTCAAGTGGTATATCGGGTGAAGAAGCCTAGAATGTAATGAAACAAAGAGTTGCAGCTGCGAAGCAGTTCATAAAAACTCACTACAAGGCACAGATGAAAAGATTACTAGAGATAAGATAGCAGTATGTATTTCACATTTCTTATGCACATATGTAGTGAAGACTCTATGATGTTTTAACTTTTAGTTACATTGCATTTCTTTCGTAGACATCAAGTTATGAATATTTTTACTGATATGTAACTTTTGAAGTTAGTTTGATTTTTTTTGTTGAAAGTGATTAGGAAGTTTCTCTTTTTCTAAGCAGACAAATATTATTGGAAAAGAAGTTGGCATATGCTGATGTTTCCCCGGAAGATCAAAGTAACCTGCTGAAATTTGTGGAGACTTGGGAAATGGAATATATGCATCTGCAAAGGCACAAAATGGGTGCTGACAATTTTGAGTTACTGAAAATGATTGGGAAGGGTGCATTTGGCGAGGTATGGATCATTATAAGATAATTGTCTTTGTTATGCTCTTTGTTGGTTCCTAATGGATAAAGTTATTGCTCTTGAGTGTTAATCTATGCAATTGCATTGGACTTGCTTTTGGTTCATTCTCTCTACAGTTAAGATTTTGTAGAGAAAGGATAACGGGGCATGTGGACGTTATGAAAGTGCTTAAGAAACCAGAAATGCTTCTTACAGGCCAGGTAACCTAGTCATCAGTCCTCCAACTGTCTGACCTGTCATTATGTATCTTGGTTCTATACTTCAATGAGCTTAGCACAGTGATTATATCAAAGGTTGAGCATGTAAAAGCATAAAGGAATCTGCTTGCGAAGGTGGACAATAGATGCATTGTGAAATTGTACTATTCTTTCCAGGATGATGGGTATCTCTATCTTATCATGGAATATCTCCTCGGAGGTGATATGATGACAAAATTAATGAGAAAGGACATCATAACTGAGAATGAGGCGAGATTCCTTGTTGCTGAGACTATTTTGGCTATTGAATCTATTCATAGACATAACTATATGCATAAGTCTGTACACGAGTTCCAATGCAACATTATGATATCCATTTTTCATATGTTTTTGGATTGCATAGTTTCACCTATTCCTTTTCTTTTTCTGCAGAAATATTAAACCAGACAACTTGCTACTTGATAGACACGACCACTTGAGATTGTCTGACTTTCAATTATATAAACCCTTAAACTGCAGTACCTTAGATGAGAAGGATTTTGGTGGAGTGGAAAATATCAATGAAGGATCAAAAGGTGAGGAACATTCAGGTGTTCTTGCTATTGCTGATGCCCAGATCTGTGTTGTCATTTTCGCTTCTCAGTTGTTCTGATATGTGTACATGCTTGTTCTGATCTTTGAGGTCACGTCCTCAGTCGCAGACTTGTCATTTATTCTGTTATCTGCTACCAATATGTGTTGCCTGATCTAATATATCCCTTTTGGAAAATGGTCTGAGTATGCATATTTTGAACTATAGTCCATCAATATTGTTGGTGCAAGGTGGTTGTTATGGCGAAGTGGAGACCCACAAAACTGCTCCCTTATGTATAACTGCAATGATATGCTGTTGATACAGATATTTATTGCCATTCAGATACTGTTGGATCAACTGAATCCTGCTAATCCTGCACAAAGAGAAGGCATGCAATCTTACGTTCTTTTTTGTTAAGAAGGCTGAAAGTAGATGTGAAATACTTTCTCCCTCGTAAGAAGAAAATCATATTATATGCTACAATGATTGAACATCATAAGACCTTTATAGATCAGCTTGTGAAGAAGACTCTGGAATGTCATTTGCACAAAAAAGGCCACACTGGTGGCATGAGGGGTAAACTTAATAATCTGATGATCCAGCTTTGCAAATCTTGTAAACATCTAGATTTATTGGAGTCTGATTTTGATGGTTCATCTTGCTATCCACCCGTGGATGAGATAGTTGCTCATTGTGGCAAGTTTCTCTTATTGGATAGATTAATTGGGAAGCTATTTTCCCGTCAGCTCATGGTTCTTATCCTTTCTCAATGGACCAAGATCTTGGATATCATTGAATATTATTTTAGTAAAAAGGTTTGAAGTATGTAGAATTGATGGCAGTGTGAAATTGGAAGATAACAGAAGGTAGATAAATGAGCTCAATGACAAAATAATAGTCATAGGTTTGGACTAATAATCATAAAATATCAACCTTACTTCTGCTGATAGCTTTGGTATCTCATTTTCACATTTTGTAAATATCTAAAAGCAACCAATTAGTATTAGTATTCGATATGTTTATATCACGAGAGAACCGTGCGATCATTATTATTAATTATTAGTATTCTACGAACTTGGTAAAAAACAGTCTACAAATGAAGCAATACGCAGGCCATGGAGTAAGTGTGCTCCTTTTGGTGCACTGAACTCATATTCAAGTGATTATTCTATTAAAACAAATCCTGCATTTTGCATTCTAAAAATAATTTGTGTCTTTATTGTAAAATCCAAATTTATTACCTTATACACAGGGGGTAAATTTATTGCACAAATTCATTTTTGCTTTCCACTAATTTGCTAGCTAAATTGATTGTTTAACTTTTTTTTAAAGAATAACAGTTGTTATGATAGGTTTGGCGGACCACTACCTGTTTATTAATTTTAAAAAAGAAAATACAATAATAGATGTGATATAAAACCTTACCTCAAGAAAGAACATTAAACTCCCTATCCATACAAAATTGATTATTTCCCTTTTATAATTCACATAATTATTCTTAGATGAAAAATATTATTATTTTATTTTATTTTTTAATATAAATAAAATATATGACATAAATGTTACTTTTCCGTCTCAACTTAACTTGCACTCTTATTGTTTGCACGCTGTTAAAGAAACATGTTTGACCATTAAAATGTTTACCTATGTATAATAATAACAAATAAAAAGTTGATATTTAGAAATTACTTATTACGAGAAATTCAACAATAACATATGCGATGATAATGTTATTCATATATATTCAGATAGGCGGTCAAACTTTAATAGATAATAGTGTCAAACCAAAACAAGAATACAAGTTCAGTTTGGATGGAAAAAGTACATGTTAATGAAATTATTATTTTTAATCAAGAATCCCGCTATTTCCTATAATATTTATTCTTAAATTTGATACACTTTCCTATTTAAATTATCTTTTAAGATTATTAAACTTTATTTGATGGTAATGAGTGAATCATTTTCAATTACTTATTTTCCCTTTTATTTTCTACACTCAATTCTTTTCACATAATTTAACTTGTCTAATAATATACCTACTATATACTACTATGTCAAACATAGAATAAGAGAAGAAGTAAAATTTTCTATGTATATAAATGTTTCTAATATATTTTAACTATGAGAAAAGTTTAGTACTCCTCTGGTTCCTCTATTAATGACACACTTGTCTTAATGTGGTATTTTAAAAAAAATATAAATTTAGATTATACGAATTTTAAAATTGTATGATTAATCATCATAAAATATTAACATTTTAAAAATGTAAAATTTTTATTTGTTTCTATATGATGATAAATTTAGTTTTTTTGGATCAAAATTTAAAATTCATGTTATATATTTTTCTATTTTTTATAAAAAAAATTTGGATATTTAAAATTTCATGTTATATATTTTTAAATATAAATCAATAAATAATTTAGGATATTGTCATATTTGATCTTGTTAGATTCGTAATAGCATTAATTTTTACAATATTAACTTTTTATAACCTGTATTTACAACAATTATAGTTATCAATGATCAAAAGCAAGTTCTTATGGTCCTCCAACTCAGAAACCTCACAAAGGAAGAGAGCTTGGAGGGCTTATCCAAGTTTATGTTTTCATTTTGAAGAAAATGGCCTTGGTTTTAAAAATATTGAGACTTTGGTTCAAAGCTTCTCTATTAAATTATGGTGGAAGCTGCAAGTGGGAAGATCCCTTTGGTCACAATTTATGTGGTCAATTCCAGATCACCACAAAACTTCCAAAATCTGGAAGAGAATCAAAGATATTCAAGAAATAGCCATTCTAAATTCAAAAATACAAATAGGGAAAGGGGAAGTTTCTTTCTGGAACTCTGGTTGGACATATTGTGGTCCACTGTATAGGCTATGGGAATAGTCGAATCACTCCTTTCCCTAACTTAACAGTTGGTGAATTTTTAACTAACAGACAAGAGTATATTAACCATCTGAAACACCTTCTCCCAGAGCACATAATTACTGTACTGGATAAAGATCAAGAAATTTTTCCTGAATATGAGGATACTATAATATGGAAACCTACTCAAAATGGAAAGTTTACTCTGAAAAGTGCTTATGAACTGATCAGAAAGAAAAGAACTGGTGTATCCTCCTTAAAACATGCCTGGTCCACAATTATGCCTAGAAAAGTAAGTTTTATGAACTGGAAAATGCTTAACAGATTAATCCCCCTTCCTGATGTATTAGAGGATCTATTTTTCAATCTTCCATCCATTTGCTGTTTTTGTTTAGGAGATGAAGAGAGTATACACCATAGTTTTAATTCTTGCACAGAAATTAAAAAACTATGGACATGGATTGATACTGTCTTCAATGTTTCAACAAAGCATTATCCATATCTATGGGATAGATGCTTCAATTACTGGAACAAAAATAATTTTCCAGATCATAAAAAACTGGTTCCCATTATCCCCTGTTTAGTAGTATGGACTATATGGTGTTTTAGGAACAAACACTATCATGAAAGTGTAAAACCTAACATCATAATGATGTTTAGGAGAACTTTACACCTCTTTAATGATATTTTGTTAGCCTACAAACTAAAATTCAAATGGGATTTATCTAATTCTTTGCCAAGGTTGCTAATGAACAATCAAATAGAACCTGACAGCCTTGTCACTGTTACCTGGAAAGCTCCATCCCCACTCCTCCATAAACTAAATACAGATGGTTCATGGAAAAATTCGAATAAGGCTGGAATTGGAATAATCATAAGAGACTCCCTAGGGACATAATTATAGCTAATGCTCAGAAGATAACTAGCCCCGCTCCTCTTCATGCTGAAGCAGAGGCAGTTAGAGTAAGTTTACAGTTGACATTTTCCATGGGTATTAGTCACTTACAAATTGAAAGTGACAATCAAATGCTCATTATGGTTGTAAGCAAACAACTACAACCTCACTGGAACATCATTGAGGAAGTTAGGATAATCTGGGAACTAATGAAAATGATTACAGTCTCTATGAATCATATCTATAGAGAAGCCAATGGAGCAGCAGATTTTCTAGCCAAAATGGCTAGCTCAAATAAGGTAAATACCTTCAAATCCTTTACTCAATTACCGAGAGAGCTGAAAGTTATAATAATTGTAGATAAACAGGGTTTACCTTCTATCAGAAGAATTTAGCTGATTTTATTAGCATGCAAATTCCTGATGTATGCTGATATACTTTGCCACTGGAACATTCTATTTGATTATGTAACATCAGAAACAAATGATTTGAGTTAGGCCTCTTTATCATCTCGAACTATTTACCGCTGGCTGTTAATTTCGTTTCAGATGGAGAAGAGAGGAATTCTGAAGACCATATGCAAGGTGCAGAAGAGAGGTCCAGCTGCTGCACACAATCTACAAAATTAAGTAATTATCTTCGGGGAAGATAATTGCAAGGGGACACTATGGAAGGTCACCTCTTCTTGTCGACACTGGGATGTGGAGGCAAGAAAGTGTAAGGCCATAGTTAGTCCTCGAACGGGATATAGGGCCAACTCCTTCATTGAGATAGGGTGTTTAGATGAAGGTTTTGGGTAAACATCAGTTTGTAATTAGCTTCCACTAATGTATTACATGTATTGAACATTTTTTTTGAAAGGCCTGGGGAGCCGAATATACACCCCCTCACTTACGTGAGTTTATATATATAAATTTTTTTTGAGTCAACTGACTAAAGTCAACTTATGCAGAATAGGCTAAGATGGAGGGAGTATAACTAATTAATAATAAATTGTTGATAGTATCCCAAATTTAAAATGCTCATATCTGACACTTTACACAAATTTTTTCACCATTATAAACCAGCACCCTGTTATATTTAACTCTGGTTCCACCACTGAATTTACTTACTTTCTTGTATATGACAATAATATGACTCGATCTCATCCTGAATATGAAGGGAGTAACGAAGAAAGTAGAGACAGCTCAAAAGTTAAAGGACTAGTGAAAGTGGGTATCATGCAACTGCGCCGAATTCCGATGCTCCAATTAATAATGCTTCAACAATTTCACATCCCAAAGGCAGAGATGGCGCAAATAAGAAAGGTAAAGTCACAACATCTCATTATGCTCCTATTCCAAATGAATTTACTGCAGAAATTTGTGAGTTAAGGCCCACACAAAACAAAGAAGCTGAGATCGTAAACAAACTTGGAACTGTCAAACTCAAAGTGGAAAATGATAGGAACAAAATTAAATGAGCTAAAGAACTGATAAAAATAAAGAAGATGAATATGCAATTTTTTTTACTAATTTGATGTCTAAAGCTTGCTTAACCCCTGAAGACGAGGACATCTAGTGTCAGTTGATGTCAGAGTTATTCAATAATTAAATGTAATTTTCAGCTCGTGTTTAATTTTGTATGTGTCATTTACGTATTTTGAACGTTTTCAATAATTTGGATTTTTTGTAATGTAATTTCATTTTTCCATCAATTGATTAACTTTCATATCACCTATAGCTGCCTAGTTTCAAACTTTCTACTCTCTCATTGTTCTGAAACCACTTTGATTGGCCCATATGAAAAGATTTGCAAATCACTTTTAATATTTCAATTTCACAAGTGATTAGATTCCAAATCGGTATTCTACCATATCACACATGTGTTTGTTGGTTGGTTGGAAACATAATTTAATTTAATTGTCATATCACTTTAAAAAAGTTTAAAATCTTATGTTTTATATTACTCCTATATATTTTCATCATATCCATATGAAAATCATCATCCATGTCATTATACAATATCATCGAATGAAAATCCACTTGATTCAAGTTTTAACTTTGATTCTTATTATTTCACTGAATTTGATGAGTGGCAGAAAAATATTATTCAATAAAATTAATATGTTGATCGCATCATTGAAAATGTGATTATTAGTCATTCTCTTCTATTATTACAACTGATAGATTAAAATTTCATAGCCGCGAGAAGGGGTTGTGAAGGAGGTGAGGTATGTTTTTTCATAGACTATTCTTCTGATATTCCTGTGTATTCAGATCAACTATTCTGCTGTAAAGTTTGGAAGCAAAAACATGTGTTTAGTTGTATAGTTGAAGCCCTTGCTGTTAGTACAAGATATTCTCAATGAAATTCATATACTATCGGTATATTTTCTATTCCTTCGTTGAAAAAATGTACTGCAACTATCAGAGTGTTAGCTTATGGAACATTAGCAGATGTAGTTGATAAATACCTTCAAATTAAGTCTGTTGTAAAGAAAGAAGTCTTTCAAACACTTTGGGGAGGGTGTCATTACAAACTCTGGTGACGAGTACCTCAGATCGCCAACAACACAAGATTTGGCAAGGCTCTTACACATCGGATACCAATGAGGCTTCTTAGGCATGGTAGGCAATATTGACTACATGCATTGGAGGTGGAAGAACAGTCTTACAGTGTGGGCTGGCCAAGATGCAGGGAGAAGTGGATCTACAACGGTCATCTTGGAACTTGTTGCTTCACAATATTTATGAGCATGGCATTTGAAAGAATGATTTTCCGTGATGATTATGTTATTACTGAATGAAATATATAGAGTATAAAGAGTTTGACTATGACTAAAATAACTCTAGCCTAGTAAAAAAGATAACATAAATCTAATCTAATCTAATCATCTAATTGACTTATTCTAACACCTTCCCAAGTGAAACGTCAGATGCTCGCTGATGCACAACTTGGATTTGAAGAACTCGAACAGCGAACGAGAGAGCCTCTTGGTGAAGATGTCTGCAATCTGAAGAGAGGTTGAAACATGAGCAATGTGCCACTTTCCAGAGGTTACTAACTCACGAACAAAATGGTAGTTGATATTAATATGCTTTGCACTCTTGTGTGCCACCAGATTCTGTGCCAAAAAGATAGCACTATAGCTGTTACATAATAGCAATGGTGAACCAGAGAGCAGAACCCAAAGATCACGGAGCAAATGGGTGAGCCAAACAACCTCTGAAGCGTTGTTGGCAAGAGCACGGTACTCAGACTGAGTGCTGGAGTGAGAAATGGTGGGCTATTTTTTAGCACTCCAAGAGACTAGATTCCCACCAAGGAAGATAGCATAACCATAAGTGGACCGAAGAGTCTCCAAACAGCGAGCCTAGTCAGCTTCAGAATATCCCAACACCTTAGGAGAACTGGCAGAATGAAAGCTAAGTCCAAAATGAAGGGTACCATGAACATAACGTAGAGTCGTGTGACTGCAGTGAAATTTTCATCTTTGGGATCTTGAAGATACTATCTGACCGTGTTGATCGAAAAAGATAAATTTGGAAAAATGATGGTGAGATACAGAAGTGCCCTAGCAAGCGTGATACAGAGTCGGATTCCTGAATGGATGACAGGTCAAACTGTTTAGCTAAGAATTGGGCACAAATGGCATAGAGACTGGTGTAGCATCAGACATACCGACCCGAGTCAGAATATCCCGAGCATACTTTGCTTGACGAAGAAGTAACCCTGAAGAGTTAGGTGAAACTTCAAGGCCCGAAAAGTAATGAAGAGTACCAAGATCCTTGATCACAAACTCTCTGAGTCAAGTTATTTCCCGTAAGGATGATGTCGTTTACGTACACAAGGAGATACAGTCACGACGACCCTCTCAAGAGAACGAATAAAGAAGTATCAGTTGAGCTGCACTAAAACTCAAGCTGAGTCAAATAACTGTTGAAGCGCTGGAACATGCCTGAGGAGCCTACTTAAGACCATAAATGGCCTTTAGCAAGCGGAAAACATAGTCCTTATGAACATGGTCATGATATACAACAGGTTGCTTCATATAGACTGGAGTATTGAGAACGCCATTAAGAAAAGTTTACTTGACATCCAGCTGATGAAGTGGCCAGGAGCGCATGGTGGCAATGGCGAGAACCATCCGAACAGTGGAGGCTTTGACTATTGGACTGACAGTGTAGTCAAAGTCAAAACCTAGAATATGTAAGAAACCCTGCACCATAAGTCTAGCTTTGTGATGATTAATAGTGCCATTTAGGCAATACTTTGGTCTATAAACCCATTTGGAGCCACGATGTTAGTGTCCAAAGGACAAGGCACCAAATCCCAGGTGCGCTGACCATGAAGAGCTATCATCTCGTCATCTATAGTAGAAACCCAGGCTGGATCCTGAAGGGCAATGCGATAATCTGGGGGCTCAGATTGAGCAAGTAAGGCAACAGTAAGACCATGGGTAACAATATCTGAATAATCCCTGCATTGTATGACCCCAGTAGCCAATCTAGTTTCCATCTGATGGGTACGAGGTTGAGGAGGAGAAGCCGAAGGAGCGGAGCCGGCTGAGGAAACAGGTGCTGGGGCAGCCAAACTGGGTGGAGACTGGGTGGCTAGACTAGCCACTGGAGATGCAGATGGCTCTAGCTGATGAACTGGAGCCGGATATGTAGCACAAAATGAGCAAGGGGCGGAAGGAGATATAGTCGGCACAGGTGAAACTGTAGACAAAGGAGGTGCCGAGTTAGAATCGGGATCAAGAAATGTAGAAACATCTAGCACTGAAGGTGGAGAACCAGTCGCTGAAGGAATGGATGGGGTGAATGGAAAGCACATCTCATCAAAACGAGCATGTCGAGTGACATAGATTTTTCCAGTAGTGCGATTGAGACACCAAAAACCTTTATACTGGGAGTTGTAGCCAATAAATACACACGTAATACTGTGAGGAGACAACTTGTGGTTAGCAAAAGGGCAAACAAATGGGAAGACCCAAAAACCAAAAGCATGAAAATTGGTGTATATAGCAATCCAACCATTAATAATTTCATATGGTGATCGTCTACCAGGAACAGGAGTGAGAAACTGATTTATAGTATAAGTGGCTGCAGCAAAGGCGTCAGGTCAGTGGGAGAGAGGAACATGAGAGTGATACAGCATAGATAAACCCATCTCAACAATGTGGAGGTGCTTGCTCTCAGCCCAAATGTTCTGCTCAGGAGTATACGGGGTAAGAAATCTGATGGTGAATGCCCTGTCTGAAAGTGAGAGTGTAAGCGACCATTTATGAACCCAGTCCCCCATCACTCGGAAACACCTTAATGGTGGAAGATAGTTCTCCACAAAAGCCTCAAACTGGCAATAAACATCCCAAAAATCATATATATGGCGCAGTGGATAAAACCACGAGAGTTGGGAATGATCATCGAGGAAAATAGCATAGTAGGAGAAACCATTAGTAGATAAAATAGGAGAGGGCCCCCATAAGTCACAATGAACTAGATCAAGTACCCTAGCAGCACGTTTATTATTTGTATAAAAAGATAAACGCTTCCCTTTAGGTTTTTCACACGCATCACAAAGGGAAGGTTTCGACAAAACCGATGTGACAGATAGAGATCCAAAAGCACATCAAAAGATGCATGCGACATATTTAATTCCACAGTAGACAATAAAGCAGATGCACCATAGTCTGAAACATAAAGCCCATTTTCATTACGACCGTGACCCAAAGTTTTAGTAGGGGTTTTATGCCAAATAATAAAAGACTGATCATCAAAGCAGACAACATCATGCAAATCCCGAGTTAATTTTCTAATTGAAAGAAATTTTTTTGTGATATCAGGCACAATAAGTACATTATAAAGAGATAATGATTTAGAAATCCAAGAATCACCAACATGAGTAATGGGGAGTTGAGAACCATGTTGACCGACCGTAGCCAATAAATTCAGCGCAGCTATTATTCAGCACAGGGTTTGCCAATAAACAAAAACCATGTTGTCCATTTCTACATTGACTTATTCTAAAAACATTCTTTTTTTGGAACACCTGGTTCTTGCAATAATACCAACGCACTTCATCGATCTCTAATTTTTTATGGTATTCTAGATGGTCGAGCACCAAAAATGAGTTATAGAGTTCATAGGCATGATTACAACATGGGGTATTATCTTACTGGTGGTATATATCCCTTGTGGTTGCATTTTCAAATCAATTACCTATCCACAATTAGAGAAGCACAAGCTATTTGCTCAATATCTAGAGGCTCCAAAAAAGATGCAGAGCTTGCATTTGGAGTTCTACAAGCGTGTTTTGCATTTATTCAGCTTTTTTTCCATGTTTGAGATCCGGAATTGATGGGGAAAATAATGATAGATTGTATCATTATGCACAATATGATAATTGAGGATGAAAGAGACGAGTATCTCAACTATCATGATCCCACCGAATTTCTAGAAGATCTACTTACTAATGGACAATCTCGTACAAGAAATAGAGTTGTGGAAGAAGATGAGCAAAATTTACAATTCTCGACTCAAGGTACACGTAACGTATCACAACTTCGCAATAGGAAAGCTCACACCACTCTCAAAAATGATTTGATTGAACACATATCGGTAAAATTTGGCCATAATAATAGCTCTTAAAATTACTCTAGAAAGTTTTTTTATTATATGTATGTTTTGAGTAATTTTTATTTTTTTTACTTTGTACTCAAATCCAATTTTTATTCTCCTGTAAAATAATCTAATATATTTTTAAATTTGGCATTGAAGTGATACAAACGAACTTTTTCCGTGACTTAGTTTATTATATTTCTAATTATTAACTATTTATATAAAAATTCAAAAATATTATTGTATTTATTTAATAATTAATACGGAGTACATTATAATACAATTTAAATTTAGTATTAAAATAATATATAAAGAGATAAAGTTTGGATGGGTTGGCCAATTATAAACCTTGAAAAGGAAATAAATTGGTTGGATTGAGGGTTGTGGGTTGTGTAGGTGAGAAAGATATAGGCCATGTTTGGCAATCAGCTATTGGCGGTTGGCCGTTGGATGTTTTATTTAGCTAGTTTGACCAACTGTATGTGTTAGCTGTTTGACCATTAGCTGTTTACAAAAGTGGTTGGTATTTAACCGTTAGTTGTTAGCGGTTTTATACAAAATTACATTTAAGGACACGGCGACCTTTCCTTATTTATAAACTTCTTTTACATATCTCATTATTTTTTTCATTAATATTAATATAATTTATTATTAATTATTTAACATATTCACAAATATTGAACACAATATATTTATAAATTCATTTCAAATATTTTTTTACTATTATTCATTATGAGAATTAATATATGAAAACAAATATAAACTATATTAGTTGACTTATTTTCATCCCAAGCACCCTATAATAGATATTTTTTGCTTTATGTCTGTTAACCGAGGGTATTTGAGTCATTTTGACTACCATGTGAAAGTGAAACGATGTCGTTCCCGTAACATATTTACGTATACAGGTCTTCTTGGTTGCTTTGTTCCCAATCGATCATTGCAGTTGCGGCGGCAAGGCTCCGTCTAAGTGGCAGCATCGAGATGGGTCACAGAAGGCAGCATCTAGATAGGTCAAAGACAGTGGCAGTGAGTTTGGTCGAACACGGTGGTGGCGAGTTTGGTCACAGACGAAGGCATCAATTTTGGTCACATCGGCAGCATCGAGTTTAGTCATCTACGGTAGCGTCACCACCCACAGCAGCGTCAAGATGGGAGAGCAATTTTCTCAGCCTATTGAAACTCTGGGCTGTACTACTGTGATCTGCTCAGATAAAACTCAACGGAAGCGGTGAACTATTGTGCCTTAATAATTTGGTGTGGTGATTTTCTTCACAACACATTTACCTTATACTCCATTTTGCTCTTATCTTCTTTCGTAGCCTATTTTATTGTCACAGCCATCTTTTTAATCATTTTGTAGGTGTGTCAAAAATGGAAATTCCGACGTAGCTCTAGACGTATAAGCATGTGGTGGTCAGGACTTCAGCTAAGGTTCTGCTGGTAGAAAATGCAAATAGGGAGAGCTGTAACTTTTTTCTGTACTACATGTGTCTATTTAGAAGTATATGAACCCCATGTTTAGTTGTTGTTGTATATCTATTAAGGAGTATATGAACCTTGTGTTTAGCTATTGTTGTATGTCTATTAAGGAGTATACAGATGAACCCCATGTCTAAACTCCATGTTTAGTATACATTATGATTGGAGCAGAAGATTGAAGGTACATAACGAGTTTGGTGTTATATAGTTTTCTAGTGACACTTCTTGTGCTGATGTGGTCTCGACACTTCAGATTTGCTTGAACAGTTACCTAGATTGCAGCAGCTTCTTTCTCGTCTTCTAGATTGTCAGGTTAGGCTTCATTTATATTTCAATCAGATATCATTTCTACCTCAAGAGAAATGTTCGCTGCCAGTTTACAGCCAATTCCCGAAGTACAAAACAATTTCTTGATTCAACATGCTTTTTTCAAAAATAAGTGATTGTTAGGTTCTTTATTTGATATATACTTTAGAAAACCAAGAAATGTACTTGATTTGGTCCAAATTTACTCTCCTTTATAACGTTATACGTGGCGATTATAGATGGAGTTGTAAATATGGTTGACAAGGTATAGACATCATATGTTATTACATCATTTCCTTTGTATATACATTTCACGCGCTACAAAGCGTATTTCTGGTGTGATTCTTTGACAGTTCTTTGGGATCCAGCGTTATGATGCAGTTAGAGCGCTCAAAATTTACAAGAAGTTGGGAAAACAGGTTTAATCATTGCTCCTGATTTCATCTACGGATACTAACTTTGTTTGAATATTCTCAACTTTAAACTAAAATTGTAATGTGTGAAGGCAGAATAACTATCGAGTTCTTTGAGATCTGCAGGAGCCTTAAATTCGGACGAGGACAAAGCTACACTAAAATTGATCAAGTACCATCTTTTAGACTCCATTCATTCTAGCATACTCCTAATTTAGTTTAGTTTAGCATTTCTTATTTTTCTGAACCTTGAATTGCAGCCTCCCGAATCATTCCTAGCTTCCATGGAAGAGTATGTTAAGGATGCTCCGAAGCCTTTGTTGATTCCTAAGAAGGTGGTAAGCATAGTAAGCTTTGTCTATCTAATAAACATTGCAATGGCTACATTTCCTTAATTTTTCTCCTTTGAGAAGATAAAAAATTTAATGCTCTTTCAGAAATCCTTCCCCTTGTGTCATCAGAAAGATAATGACAAATTCAGAACTCCCATATTAGGAGAAACTATCCTCGGTGTGACTCACGAGCCAGGCGTTGTAGATAATGCATTGGTATGTTCTCGTGAGAACTTGTGTTAACTTAACTTAATACATAAGACACTTTCTCGATTCCCCACTAAAACTGTACTTCATTGATGAGACGTCAAATGCATGTATTTTCCAAAGCATTTAACATCTCTTTTATCATATTTTTGTTGTAAGATTGCTAGATTTAGGTGGGTTTACATGATAAGGGGTTTAGATGATCATTTTCGGTTTTTATATCTAAATCCTTCATTTTGTAACCTATGTTTAGTCCAATGGATTTTTGTTCCTTACGAACATCAAGATTCCTTTTTGTAAGATTAATTTGTAGATTTCTTGTGAGCACTTAGGAGTGTTTTAGTGAAGGCCATTTGAAAGGATGGTAGAAGATAGAAGGCTACTCGCAAAGTGGTAGAAGATAAAGTAAAGAAAGGAGAGCAAAGCAAAGGGTGAAGAATGATCTATGTGTTGAAGCAGAGTTCTGAGAATATTACGAAAATAATCAGCCTCCAAGAGGGGTACCATTGGATTCCTCTTCCTGAGTACTATAAAATCGACTACAAGAACTCCCAAAGCGGATCAACAGTTCACCCGTGGGAAGCAAAACAAGAAGCCGCGGGCGAGGCCATTTCTGAATTTGGGCTGAGACCTCCGCCGCCCGGGCGACACCAGCTACGTTTTAACCTTCTTTTTGACCAACTTAGGCTATAAATAGCCCCTCTTCTTCCCCATTTTCCTAAGCCCGACTTGGGGGCTCCAAAACCCTAGTTTTTCACCATTTTTCTTCCATGTCTTCTTCTTTCTTTGTAGATCTTTGTTCTATCTTATGGGTTTTGATTATCTAGCTTAGTTTTATCTTGGGAGAAATGGATTGAAGCTTCCATATCAATGTAGTAAGAACCATATCTATCTATTTAGTGCTTTTGCTATTGTGCATTTATTGAGCTTTGAATGTGAATTGTTAATTGCATTGATGTTGTTGGAAGCTTGAGTATATGAATTGCTTGTATGATTACTTGTTAGGGTTGGGAGAAAGTAGCAAATTATCCCCTATTTTAATGTGGAATCTAAGAGCATGAGTTAGAGCTTCTTAAATGATGTTGGTGTGTTGATAATTGCTAGATGAATGTGATGATGTCGAACTCGTTGTCATGTTTGTTTTAGGTAGCAAATGAGAGAAGTCTATGAATATCAATCGTTCTTGACTAATCTTGTGTAAATGCATGAATTGGTTAAATACTTAGACACGGTGTAGTGTTTATAAGTGTTTCCAAGCTTGTTGATTCTTCGTGCTAAATGCCATCAATGGGATACTCTTAGTCCTAAGGGAGTCATTGGCGAGGTTTGACAAGAGATGTCGAATTCACTCTTGCAAACTACTATCTAAGAAGGATAGAAGATTTATCTTCACCATAAGTAGTTGAAGTAGTGAATAGATTGTTTTACTCATTCTTGAAGCCTTTGTTATTTAGCATTCATGTGTTCTTAATGCTATGTTTTACTTCATTTATGCCATATGTTGTTTGAGGATAGGAAGTTTTTTTATGATTGAAGTGTTAGAGTGTTAGGAAAATGACGAATTCCTTAGCTCATTTGCATGAAAATCTACAAGCATGAACTTAGAGCTTCTTGAGTATAATGTGCGGTAATCCTTTCCAGATGAGTATGTTAATGTGGTTTGTTCTCATGCTTATCCTATAGATGCAATGAAAGGTTGAACCTTTAATGTGGTTTGTTCTAGGTTTAGCCTAATGAATGCTATGTTTGGATAAATGGCTATGTCTTTGGTCGAAGGCTTGTTTTTATCAAATCTATGGTCCTTCGTGTCTAATGTCATTGATGAAATACCCCTATGGTCATTGTTTGTCTAGGGTGATCATCAACGAGGTTTGCAAATGGTCGTTGTTTGTCTTTGCAAATTACTATTAATAAGGAATGAATGTTGATCTTCTATTAGCATTCCCCATAGGTAATAAATGTGATAGGATGAGTGAATGGTTCAATGATGTACATTTGGTTTGGAAGTGGATATCAATTGCCTCCAAGACTTTATCTTTTGAATTTTTAAAACCCTTTTTCTTAGTTTTGTTTGATGATTAGCATAGTTACTTAACCTTGCTAGTTATCTTGTCTTTTAATTTTCATAACTTAGGACCACCAAACAACCAAACCTACATATATCTACTTCTAGCCTAATATCAACCTTTTGTGCCTAAACGCTTAGGAAGATCCCTCTTCTTCGTGGACGACCCCGACTTGCCGCTATCTACTTAGTTGTAGATAGTAAGCATTTAGGGCTTATAAATTTAACTTTGAGAGGTACGGCGACGACCTCCCATTCATCTCTCAGAATCACAAAGATTTATCGACCCCCTCAACTGGTATGTATATCAACCCCCTCAACTCGAATGATTCAGACATGAAGTGAAAACATTAACTGCTACTTAACTTCAACTTACATTTTTTACATTTTTCTAGAGCTACTTACTTACGTCAACTTTATTTCTTGTTTTCCTTTACTCCTGAAAGCCCTTTTGGATTTCTTACTTGTACGAGCTTCCATAAGATGAAATTATGGGTTTTGGTATGTGTATTGTTATGTGTTTTTGTCTATTTCTGACTCTCAGTGCCTGTTCTGCATATTTGTGTGCCACTTGACTTGTCCTTGCCTTTTATTTCCTATTTTTCACTTATATTTCTAACTCTGAAGAGTTGTAGCTTAAGAGTTTGATACTTATTGTAAGTCAACTTCTTTTGTGGAGGTCTAATTATTAACCTTTTGGTATTATACATGTGTTTCATATCTCTAATTTAGTTAATACTACCAGGAGCTTGGAAGTTTATATGAAAACTATTTGATTTTGTACACAAACCATGCACGAGAACTCTTAATGTATGGTTGTTTCTACCACCCCGATTACTTAAATATTCTGTTTATTCTATGTTGTGGCTGTTGTGTTTTCTTGTAATAATAATCTTACTTGCAATAGATTTGTGTCAGGTGACGAAGAAAATTAGTGCCCCAATTTGTGTGTATTTATCATTCTGTGATAAGACTTTGTGATGGTCTTTTTGAGCTGGAGGAATTACATAAGGTGAACTTCTTTCTTTTGGTATTATGAAGTAGGCCTTTATTTTTTGCAAAAAAATAAACTGAAATGGATTCTGTTAATGTTATGATTAGAGGGTTCGAATAGAAGAAAAAACACAAACATTACCCTCTATTTGAACCCTCTATTCCAACGGAGAAATAGAGTGAATTCTGTTGCATTTTTCTGTTCAAATAGAGGGTTCAAGTGGAGAGTTTCGAGTGGAGAGGGTTCGAATAGAAAGTTCGAGTGGAGAGGTTCAAGTAGAGTGGGTCCAAAAGAGGTTTGAGTGATCTGGGTTCGGGTGGAAATGGTGCGAGTGATCTGAGTTCGAGTGGAGAGGTTCGAGCGAAGAGGTTCCAATGGTGAGGTTCAAGTGATGAGGAATCGAGTGGAGAGGTTTGAGTAGAGAGCTTCGAGTGATAATATGTTCGAGTGGTACTGGATTCGTGTGGAAAGAGTTCGAGTAGAGGAGGTTTGAGTAGAGGAGGTTCGAGTGGAAAGGTCCGAGTGGAGAAGTTCGAGTGGTGAGGGTTCGAGTGGTGAGAGTCGAGTGGTGTGGGTACCATCTACCATTGGACATAATACTATCCACCCCTCGAGAGGGGTATACCATCCACCACTGGAGAAATTACTATCCACCCCTCGAGAGGGGTATACCATCCATTACTGGAGAGAGAATTATCCACCCCTTAAGAAGTTTGTCAACCACCCTTCGAGGGTACACCATCTACCTCTCGAGAGGGTAAAACATCCACCACTAGAGAGAGTACACCTTCCACCCCTCGAGGGTACGCCATCAACGTCTCAAGAGAAGTGTACCAGCCCTCGAGGGTACACCACCCCTCAAGAGAGTATACCACCGAGAGCATCAAACCATCCACATTATATCTCGAACCATGACCCACTCGAGGCATATACCCCTCAATCCACGACACCACCATTCGAACCACCTATCCCCTGAACACCAACCATCCATTCCTGGAACCATTACCCCTCGAACCATCAGTTCTTGAACATCTACCATGCCACCACTCGAACCATCCACCTCTCGAACATCCACCACGTTACCAGTTCTTGAACATTCACCACGCCACCACTGGAACCATCCACCTCGAGGCCTCCCTACCACTCAAACCATCCACCCTTTAGACATTATCCATCTGCCTTGAGGGGTGTTTATTCGAGGCATCTCCACTCGATTCATTAACCCTCAAGGCCCTAGAACCATCAGCCATCCCCCTCGAGGGATCACCCCTCGACTTAAACCTCTTCACTCCAACCTCTACCTGAACCCTCACCACTCGAACCAATACCACTCGAACCCTTTCCATTTGAATCCTCTATTTGAACCCTCTCCACTCGACCCTCACCACTTGAATGCTCACCACTCGAACGCTCACCACTCGATCCCTCACCACTCGGACCCTCTCCACTAGAACCCAGTACCACTCAAACCTCTTTACTCGAACCCGGTGCCCTCGAGAGCTAATGTGGATAGTTCGACGCTCTCAGTGCTATACTCTCTCGAGGGGTGGGGTACCCTCGATGGCTGGTGTACTCTAAAGAGGTGGATGTGTGATCTCTTGAGGGCTGGTACACCTCTCTCGAGACATTGATGGCGTACCCTTGAGGGGTGGAAGGTGTACTCTCTCCAGTGGTGGATAGTTTACCCTCTCGAGAGGAAGATGGTGTACCATCTTCCGAGAGGTTCGAGTAGACTGGGTTTGAGTGCTATTGGGTTTGAGTCATACTGGGTTTGAGCGGAAAGGTTCAAGTGGTACTGGGTTCGAGGGGAAAGGTTTGAGTCGAGGCGGATGGTTGATGTTCGAGGGGTGGATGGTTTGAGTGGTGGCAAGGCAGATGGTTGATGGATCGATGGGTGATGCCTCAAGGAGGAATGTTGATGGTTCCAACACCTCGAGGGTTAATGAATCGATGGAGAGGTCCGAGTGGTAATGGGTTCGAGTAAAGAGGTTCGAGTGGTACTGGAGGGGTGTTGTACCCTCGAGGGCTGGTGTACTCTAGAGGGTGGATGTGTGACCTCTTGAGGGGTGGTGTACCCTCGAGGGCTGGTACACCTCTCTCTAGACGTTGATGGCGTACCCTCGAGGGGCGGAAGGTGTACTCTCTACAGTGGTAGATGGCATACCCCCTCTTGAGGGGTGGATAGAACTCTCTCGAGTGGTGGATGGTACCCTCACCACTCGAACCCTAACCACTCGAACTTCTCCACTCGAACCCTCGAACCTCCTCTACTCGAACTCTTTCCACACGAAACCAGTACCACTCGAACATAGTATCACTCGAACCTCTCTGCTCGAACCTCTCTACTCAAACCCTCTCTACTCGAACTCTCTCCACTCGATTCCTCATCACTCGAACCTCCCCACTCGAACCTCTCCACTCGAACTTCTCTACTCGAACCCATTATCACTCGAACCTCTTTCGGACCCACTCTACTCGAACCCTCTCCACTCAAATCCTCTATTCGAACCCTCTCCACTCAAACCCAGTACCACTTGAACTCCTATTACTTGAACCGCTCGACTCGAACCATCTCCACTCGAACCTCCCCATCTCTAGTCGAACCCTCTCCACTCGAACCCGGTACCACTCGGACTTCTTTACTCGAACTCATTACCACTCGAACCAAGTACCACTCAGACCTCTCCATCAGTTCATTAGCCATCGAGGTCCTGGAACCATTAACTATCCTCCTCGAGGCATCACCCCTCGATCCATCAACCATTCGCCTCGACTCAAACCTCTCCACTCGAACCTCTCCGCTCGAACCCAGTAGCACTTGAACCCAGTCCACTCGAACCCAGTAACACTCGAACCCAGTCCACTCGAACCCAGTCCACTCGAACCCAGTCCACTCGAACCCAGTCCACTCAAACCCAGTCCACTCGAACCCAGTCCACTCAAACCCAGTCCACTCGAACCCAGTCCACTCGAACACAGTACCACTCGAACCAAGTACCACTCGAACCCAGTACCACTTAAACCCTCTCTACTCAAACCTAGTACCACTCAAACCTCTCCACTTGAATCTCGACTCGAACTCTCTCCACGCAAACCTCACCACCCAAACTCTCTCCACTCAAACCCTCACCACCCGAACCTCTTAACTCGAACCCAGTACCATTCGAACCCTCTCTACTCAAACCCAGTACCACTCAAACCCTCTCTACTCAAACCCAGTACCACTCAAACCCTCTCCACTCGAAACTCTCCACTCGAACCCTCTCTACTCGAACCAAGTACTACTTGAACCTCTCCACTCAAATCTCGACTCGAACCCTCACCACCCAAAAACTCTCCACTCATACCCTTCCGACTCGAACCCTCTCCACTCGAACCCAGTACTACTCAAATCCTCTCCACTAGAACCTAGTACTACTCGAACCCAGTACCACTCGAACCCAGTACCACTCGAACCTCTCCACTTGAACCCAGTACTACTCGAACCCTCTTCACTCGAACCCAGTACCACTCAAACCTCTCCACTCGAACCCAGTACCACTCGAACCCTATCAAATTCATAATGTCCTGATATAACCCTACCTGTTACGGTAGCGACGGCGATGGTTCGATGGTTGTGGGTAAGGTTATAATTGTCCACCCAAATTCAGCTTTTGGTCTGATGGCCTTATTGTCATTTTAAGGTGGGTCAACAGTTGGAAAAGAACGGTCAACGCCAGAAAGTCTACCAAAGGATTACAATTGCACTTTCATTAATTAGGTAGTTTTTTTTCCTAACTTTCAAACGATTGAAGGTTATATCAGCACTTTTGCAAGTATATAGACAACAATTCTCCAAAATAAACATATAGACAATGATTGTGACAAAAACTTGTCTGCATTTATGCCACCTAATTCATTGTTTAGTTCACATATACACACGGTTCCTTGTTTTTCCACAAGGTCAACGTTTCTTTTTTATATTTTACTTACTTCATGTACTTGGAATATATTATTTCTTGAAAGGTTATAATAATAATGTTTTTTTATCTTATTGACTATTTAATAAGATCCAACAAAATTTATTATTTGTTTTACAATTTAGATAGTTATTCTTAGATGAATATACTTATAATTTATTTATTTATTTCAATTCAAATGTGACATGTAAATATTATATATTAATTAAATTAAATATATTTAATCAAGAACACCCCGCAAGGCGCGGTGGGACTCCCGCTAGTTAGATGTAAGAAACTTTAATTATATTTAAAACTAAAAATTACAATATTATATGAATATAAAGAAATATATGAAATTAAAATATACTTCAGTTTTCTAAATAACACAAATTTTAAAAAAACTAATGAATTCTTAAAAATCTAAGATTAACGCTCAAGACTGATCCTCTAACTATTCATATAGCTCAATTAATGTCCAACTCGAATCATCTAAATATTCATATAAATATTCAATAAAATGATCACACTCAACAAACTATTATAATCTGAGATAATAATAATACAATTTTTTAACAAACTAAGAAAAATACAATTAGAAAGTTTCATATTCTAGCATTGTTATGGAATGCTTACTTGGTTTCAACGATGATCCCTTTTGTAATAGTGGTATGGTGGTGATACGCTGCACCGTTTGCGTCTGCCTTAGAAGTAAGCCGCAACAGAGGTTTTTTCCGATGGAATAACGTAAGGATAAAAAAGGTAGAAGGTTAAAAAAGTAATTGTTAAAGATAAAAGTTAAACACTAAGGGAAAATGCTATTATTATTAGCGTTTCTTATTTGGCAGAAACACTACGTGAAAAAGCCAAGCAAACAATTTTTTTTTCGTTCCATTGGCGGGTTGATAGAGCGAAAATGCCAACCGCCAAAACCAATAAACATGATAGTGAAAACGCTAATACCAAATGGAGCCATAATATTTTATTGAAGTTTTTGGTTGGGTTGGGTCATGGATAAATATAGTCTAAGGCTACATTTATCAGTGACCGAATAAGTTCAGTCACCATGTTTTTTTGTTAAAATGAAAACATAAAAGAAAAAGACTCAGTCCAACCATAAGTTTCTGAAGGGCCAAAAGTGGCTTTTATTTTGAAAGGTGATGGATTGGGATTGTAGCCATGTGTCACACTCTCATTGGCTGAAAATATATCAAGTCAAATGCAATCTAATCATTTCATCTCCTTATATATATATGATTTTATATTATTTTAAAAAATATTTTTATGATAAAATTAATTTCAATAAACTAAATTTTCCATTCCCTATAAATAGATACTAATTTTTACATAGTTCAAGACACAACTCAATATTTCTCTTCTCCCTACTTTAGAAAATAAACTCTCCATTTCTATAATTAGTGTGATGACATAGTAGAATTAAGACCTATATGAGCTAATACTCTCATCACCTAGAAAAAGGGCCAAGACCCAAAACATTCCTTAGTGGGTTCGTGAATGGGCCAGAAGACAAAGGAAGCTAGGTTATAAACTAAGGATATTAAGGTTTTAGAAGAGTACATATATGAAGTTATGTCTTCTATTTTAGGTAACACTGTATTGCCTACTTTTACCCTCTACCAATTTCTAACTAGATCGTTGGAGAATCTCCCCCCAGATTCTTTGGGGTCTGTTTTCTTTTGCATATTGCAGGCTTCACTGAACCAGATCAAGATTGGGCTTGGGCCAACAGTCACGAGACACATCAATTGGCATGCCCAGTGGGATCCAAAGTTTGGCTAGATCTAGATCTCGCGGCATATGTCAGGTTTCACTGGAAAGACATTTTACCCAATAGGGGAGATAATCCTGCTTGTGAGGGTGGCCGATGGAAACAAGGGAGTTACAATACATTGCAGTTTTGCAGTCATCAATGCCTTTTCTCCTTACAATGTGATATTGGTGAGGCCATGGATATGTCAGGCTCAAGCAATATGGTCGTCGTACCATTTAATAATGAAGTTCCCAACGGAGAATGGGGTGGCATATATTCATGGGGATCAGGCAGTAGCTCGAAGCTGTAATTATGAAGCAGTGAAAGGTGCGGGAAAAGAGAGAAGTGTATCTTCAGTACATGGGAAAGCTGGACCAGCTAATACTGGGACAATAGCAATGGGAAGTATAATGCTATAAATGGTGAAATGGGAAAATGGGAAAATGCTTTGCTAGATCATTACTATGATATATTTTCTTGGGACACTTCGGACTTGAAGGGAGTGGTTGCGGAATTGGCTGTCCACAAGTTGAACATCGACCCTTCGATAAAACTTGTTAAACAGAAATGGAAGATATTTTCCCCTGAGGGGGCCGAGGTGATAAAATTAGGGGTGTTCAACTTCTTACCACATGGGTTATCAAAGAGGTGATATATTCTTAATGGTTAGCGAACCCAGTCTTGGTTCCAAAACTAGATGGGGCTTGGCTCATGTGTATTGACTTCACAGATATGAACAAATGTTGCCTGAAGGATAGTTATGCATTGCGTTCGATGGATCAGTTGGTGAAAGCTATAACAGGTTATTAAGTCCTAGCCCTTTTTTATTCCCATAAAGGATATCACCAAATACTAATGGCAGAGGATGACAGTGAGAAGACTTCGTTCATCACTGACGTGGGCACTTTCTGCTATAAGAAATTGTTTTTTGGCCTAAAGAATGCTGGGGCTACTTACCAACGGATGGTGGACAAAATCTATAAAACGCAAATTGGGAGGAATCTGGAGATCTATGTTGACAATATGGCGGTGAAGAGTGTAAGTTACGATCAATTTTTGCAGGATTTGGAGAACTATTTGAGGGATTATAAGGGGCAAACATGAAGCTGAACCCTTTGAAATGTGTGATAGGGGTCGGTGCTGGAAAGTTTTTGGGCTTCATGGTCTCGGAAAGAGGTATTTATGTTAATCCAAAAAAGGTGGAAGCATTGATGAATATGAAAAGCCCACAAAGTATGAAGGAAGTACAGAGGTTGACAGGATGCTTGGCATCGTTAAGTCTATTTTTGTCTAAGGGGGTGGAGAAACATCTACACTTGTTTGATGTGCTTCGTAAGGCTAAAAATTTTGAGTGGACGGAGAATTGCGAGAAGGCTTTTGCAGCTTTGAAAGAGAACCTCAAAGTCCTGCCTACGTTGATAAAACCAGAGAAAGGGAAAGTCTTTTACCTCTATATCTCGGCATCAGCCATGTCTATTAGGGATGTTCTCGTGAAGGAGAAGGAGAGACAGCAACACCCTATATACTTCATTAGCAAAGCCCTACAGGCCACAGAAACAAGGCATACTGCTATGAAAAGGTTAATCTTGGCCATGGTTCATGCAACTTGAAGGTTAAGATCTTATTTTCAGGGTCACACCATAGTCTTGCTTACCAATTACCCAATCAGGCAGATACTCTTAAAACCTGAATCTTTGGGTAGAATGATGAAATGGGCTGTAGAGCTGGGAGAGCATGATATACACTACCACCCTAGGGCCACAATCAAAGGGTAGGCCTTGGTAGATTTCACTGTGGAAATCACTAAAGCCATCGAAGACGTCCTTAAGACTGAGGAGAAAGGGGTATGAAAGTTGTACGAACATGGATCCTCTCATTTGGGGGGAAGTGGGGCAGGAGCACTGCTCATTAGTCCTAATGGTACTGACTACCCCTCTGCCTTGCATTTCAAGTTCAGGTCCATGAATAATGAAGCAGAGTACGAGGCCTTAATCACTAGTCTTCGATTGACAAAGGAGATGAAACCAAAGAATGTGGAAATATTCAGTGACTCCCAAATAGTAGTCAATCAAGTTAATGGGGAATATAAGGCCCAGGAGGTTAGTTTACAACGTTAATTGGAGGTGGGTTAATGGGGAATATAAGGCCCGAGAGGTTAGTTTGCAACATTAATTGGAGGTGGTGAACCCCTTATTGAAGTTCTTTCTAGCACATACTCTTTCTCAGATACTAGGGGAGAAAACCACAAGGCGGACGCCTTGAGAAAGTTAGCTTCCTTAGATTTGGGGGGATTGATGCAGAAACAAGTGATGTTTGAGACTTTGTACAAACAAAGTTTTTAAGAACTCATTGTGATGGTAGTTTTGAAGGAGAAATATGGATGACTCCAATTGTTCAATACCTCCAAGATGAATTTCTTCCAGAAGACCCAATCAAAGCACGGAAGATTCGAGTCAAGGCACCCAAGAAGCCCACGAAGGGATTTCTGGTAGTCAGCAGGGAGCTTGCTTGGTAGCAAGAAAGATGATCCATGATGGGTACCATTAGCCAACCATGTTCGAGGATACCAACTGTTATATCTAAGCTTGCAATCAGGACAAAAACATGTGCCTATAACCCATGTCCCTCCGACATAATTGATCAACATACACAACTCTTGTACATTTCCCAGAAGCACCTAGAAGGTTTAAGTATCTAATAGTGGCAGTTGATTACTTTACCAAATAGGTCGAAGCAGAGCTGTTAGCAAACATCAAAGGGAAATATGTTATTTTGTTTTGCTGGAAGAACATTGCCTGTCGCTTTGGTATACCAAAGCCATTCACTACAGATAATGGAACCTATTTTACGAATGATCCCTTCAAAATCGGGTGTGAGGAGTTCAAGATCCAGTTGAAAGTAACATTGGTATATCACCCCCTGGAAATGGGCAGGTCAAAGTTACCAATTGAACCATTGTCAATGGAATTCAAAAAAAGCTAGAGGGAGCGAAGGGAAACTGGGTCACTGAATTGCCTAGTGTGTTATGGGCCTATTGAACAATGGAATCTTCTACCATGGGAGATACACCCTATGGGTTGGTATCTGGCTCAGAAGTTGTGATCCTCGCAGAGATTGGCATGCCAAGTCAAAGAATGATGATAGCCAACGATACTAGCAACGAAGATAATCTTTGCCTGGATTTGGATCTATTGGAAGAAAGGCAAGCCTCGATGCCCATCCGAGAAGCCAGTGTTAACGAGAAGGTGAAACAATACCATGAGTGAAGGGTGAAAAAAGCACAGTTTGTCGTAGGAGATCTCATAAAGAGGAAAATGAGAAGAGTCTCCAGGTTCTAGAGAGGAAGTTTGCTCCCAACTAGGTAGGACCTTATCAAGTGCTCAATGCCCACCCAGGGGGAAGTTATACCCTGGGCTCGATGAATGGTGACCGCATTCCAAGAAGGTGGAATATGATTAATCTTGCGGCAGTATCATTAGCTGTGAGGAGGGATAGCCTTGGGTTCGATGAGGTTGAGGGGTAGCTGATTTCACTATGTAATTATTCCCATATTTGTATGCTCTGCACAACAACTGGTTGACTTAATGAAAATTTGGCACTTCCACCAACCTATTCGCTTTTGAGAAAACTCGCTTTCAAGCGATCAAATGATTCGCTTTTAAGCGATAAAAAATAATCTCTCTTTTAATCGATAAAAAATAATCTACCTTGTAAGTGATAGAAAGCTCTCTTTTAAGCAATAAAAAATAATCTTGCTTATAAGTGATCAAAAGCTCGCTTTTAAGCAATAAATAATAGTGCCCCTTATAAGCGATCAAAATCTTGCTTTTAAGCAATAAAAAAACAATCTCACTTATAAGCGATCGAAAGCTCGCTTTTAAGCGATAAACAACAATGTTGCTTGTAAGCTATCGAAAGCTTGATTTTAAGCAATAAAAAGTAATCTCGTTTATAATCAATCGGAAACTCGCTTTTAAGCAATAAAAGAACAATCTCGCTTATAAGCGATCGAAAGCTCGCTTTTAAGCGATTAAAAATAATATCGCTTGTAAGCGATCAAAAGCTTGCTTTTAAGTGATTAACAATAATATCGCATGTAAGTGATCAAAAGCTCTCTTTTAAGTGATAAAAAATAATCTCGCTTATAAGCGACCGAAAGCTCGCTTTTAAGCGATTAAAAATAATCTCGCTTGTAAGCGATTGGAAGCTTGCTGTTAAGCGATAGAAAACAATATCACATTTAAGAGGTAAAATAAACTCGTCGTTGGCGGTTGAACAGTTCACTCAATAGCGATGAAATAAATTCACTATTTAACAATCAAATAGTTCGCTCTTAAGCAACAAAACCAACTCATTTTTAAGCTGTCGAATGCCCTTTATATAATCGAAACAATTTGTTACCTACTAAAGTGGAAAATATATCCTACAGGATCAAAAATACCCCCTTAAACAACACATATCCCTTTGCGAACAAATAACTTATTTCATAGTCCACTACTTAGTAGGCTCTGTTCATATGCCATACAAACAGAAATTTTTAATGTAATAAATATTATGCACCTATGATCAATCAGACCATGGAATGTTCTCTAGTTTTACCCCAGTAGCAATTGGAAATAAATTATTGACTTCACTCTCCAAAGCTTCGGCGATGGGGTTGGTATGTCATCTTCGACGAGGTATTAAGCCTCTAGAAGGCAACAAATCTCTTTCCACGTCACCCTCAGGGATTGGCGGCGCTCGTCCATCAACATCGGGAACCATTGACGGGGTTTCTTCCACAGATTTGACTTAGAGAACTCGGTTGAAGGAACTAACGTGCAGAGTCTAAACCTGAGATTAGAGATTACTCTGAGGCTGAGTTTTTTTTTTAGTTTGAGTATTCTTCTTAGGCACAGTCTTCTTTTAGGAACCCTCTAAGAACGCTTACCCTTCAAAGAAATCACTAGCGAAGAACCCCTATCCGAAGAACCTACTTTCTGAATGTTAGCATTGGTCTCTGATCACAGATGCTCTTTTCATTCATGAATGGCATCAAACGCCACATAGTAATTTGGACCATCTAACCCCTTTTGCATCATGGCCATTTCAGTGTCATACAAGAACCTAAAAGTATCACCAATAGGTCCCATATCAGGGACCCCATAAGATAATCTGTGTGCTCCAAGGCTATCATAATAGAGCTGGATAGTGGCAGCGTGTGTGGACACCTGGCTCGACAGCTGGGAATTCAGACTCACAATCTCACTGCAAAATCACTGGTTATCATTGACAACCCCTTGCAGCCTAGAGACTTCTTCAATAAGATAATTATCTCGCTTGGTCATTTTTCCAAGTTGAGCTTCAAGTTTCCTAACCTCGTCATGATAGTGCCTGCTATCTCCCCACTGACTCAAAGTATGGTATAGCCTAGCATCAGTAAGAAATTTGTGCAAACTAGTGTATTCGCTCATCATTTCTATCAAAGTATCCCAATGATTGAATCCAGTAGCACTAAATACTCCATCTACTATGGCGAGGGCAATAGCCGCTCGACTAGATGTAGAGTCTTTCTGCGCCTTTCTAAGAAGCTCTCCAATCGAAGGGTGGCTGCCATCTTGCCATGATGACAGCTCCTTATTGTCTTTGGATGAATCCTCACTCAATCGAGCCAACTTAGTAAGATCCTTCAAGAACTCTACCTTAACCCTAGAAAGCTCTCAAACAGACTTTTCCAGTTCGTCTCTCAAAACTGCATTCTATAAAGCATAAGGAACGGTAATCAAACATTTAAGCTAACATATCCAGTTAAAACAATCAATTAAAACATAAATTGTCCCAAATTGTTTTGATAAGTTAGCGGTTGACATTTATTTTCAAAACATAGCTCAACTTAAAAAGAGATTAGAGCTCATACATCTTTAGCCTCATGCCCTACGCTAAGATTAGCCTATTCATTTGGAGAGTTTCCATGACCACCTTCAACATTTTTCTTTTTGCCCTTCGAAGCTTGCTTGTCAGTCTTTGGAGCAGGATCAGGAACAACGAGTTCTCAAAACTCCGCAGCTGTGTAGAACTTCTTCTCTTTCTTGATGATATCGAGAAGTTGAAGCTTGAAGCTACCTGGGCTGGACAACTTACCCCACCCAGCCTTCAACTTGTCCTTGGCATTTGGGTCAGTACGCACTTTAAGAGCCTTGGCCTGCTCAGAGGTAAGATGATCAGCTACCCAGTTGTAGATATCAGTTCGACCCCACGCCTTTCCAATTCAAAGAAGGTGAAGAAAGACATCATAGAAGTCTTGAGATCCCATGAGCTTGTCAACAAACAAGGACAACAGAGCATGTTGTGACTCAGGCAAACAATTCTTCGACGCACATTTCTCTCTTTCCCTCGACTTTCTCAGGTTCTCTCCCATCTTATCCATCTCCTCTTGCATCTGTGTACGCTTATCTAGTCGGGCAGCTTCAACTGGTGCTTCGATAGGTCATTGCAAGAGGGGAATGACCTGACTGAAGAAAATTCTGGATGATTGCAAAACCGATCAAACAACCACCACTACCTAAATAAACACAAGAGGAGTAAGGGGGATGTAAGCAAAGAGAAGAGTCATATAAAAAAGAAGAGAATAATATACCGAGGGCTCATTGCTCAAATCCCCGAGATACACCAACAAATCATCATTATCAATCTTATAGTAGAGGTTTTTAGGGCCCATTTCAGTCGAAGGCCTAGTCCTTGAACCTTGGCTTCTTCGGAGGCTTCTCCTGCAGAGGAGGCTTCTCTCGAGATCCCGATTGAGAATGCACTGGAGTAGGCTACCTAATAGGCACCCTCACCTGGAGACTGTCCTCCTGCTCACGACATAAATAAAAAGTTAAGTTACAAACCAAAATAAGAAAGAGAAGCAAACTTCTAGAAATAGTATCCAAAAGACCTTTGGATGTGTCCGAAAAGGCTATCTCTTCAACAATTATGCCTCACAAAGGATCCGTAGATCGAAGAGGTCTTGGACATAGTAGTTTATCTTCAACCCTCTTTCTATTATTAGTGCTTGCAGGACCCTCCCAATCAACCTCTTCGAACGCCTGACGATCAGCCGAGGCATATATTTCCTCATGGACCCACTTCGGCCAAACAAAATGTTTAGCGCCCTCGTTTATGAGGAGATAGGTATTAGTATCTGAAGGCTTAGGTTCTCGAAGGCGTTCTACGTCCTCGCATAATCTCTCTAGAACCACATATTTCATTTTCCTAGTCTCAGCCAGGGCATCAGGATTCCATCGAGGAGTTCGATAAGCTCCCGTGCAGTCGAAGGATAAAGCTTTATTTTTCCATCCCAAGTTATTAGAGGGATGGATGATAAACCTTCGACCAGGATGCCTGTTACGTAAGGTAAAAGTACCTCTAACATATTGATTACTAATTAAAGAATACACACCTCGAAATAACTCGTAACGAGGGTCCACACTTACCTCCCTACACCGAAACAGGAAAGCCATTATTATTACAATGACATTAAGGTGAAGATGGGACAGACTAGCATCGAACTCCTTCATCAGACTCGATAGCAAAGAAGGAAAAGGGAAGCTAACACCTGACCAAATATGTCTACTATAAGTCACAGCTCTCCCTATAGGTTAAGAAGTGTGCTCATCAGCTTTGAGAGCTTTTAGTTGGGCGTTAAGAGGAATGCGTTGATATGAAAAGACATCTTCAATGAATTTCTTCACCTCCTCGGGATAGACATATTTTTCCGAATGCCTCTCGACTACAAATTTCCTCTTCGAAGGCTCATATAAAATCTCGCTCGCAACCCTCTCAATCCCAGAGCCATCTATGTGCTCGGGGCCACTCTTTAAAGGATTAACGAAACCCTCACCATAAATCTCACCTAACCTAGGGGACCTAGCCCTAGTAGAATCAACCCCCTCGTGGAGACTGGGAGACTTGCTGGTGCCACAAAGAGGCTTACCGACTTTGTACCCTATGAATTGACCAACTTAATTGATCAAGGTGAAGTTTCATCAGAAAAAGAGTAATAGATGCTACCCGAGGGCTTATTTCCTGATGAACTCACTATCTTCTCACTATTTTCCTCAAAATTTACAAGGGGAGAAGATGACGAAAAAACTGGGATATCACTGGGATCCATGGGATCTTACTTGTGGAAATTAAGATGGAAGTAAGTTAAGACTTGGGGGCTAGAGAAGTTATAATTCGAGTGCTCTCGGAGAGAAAAACATGGAAAAAAAAAGAGAATGGAAATGGAAATGGAAGAAGAGACGGATGAAAGAGAAAAAGGTAAATTAATGATTACCTAGAAAGGCGAGAGGTCTAAAATGGCATAAAAAGATTAAAAAGCCCATTTACTACTGCTCCACGCACGCCGTTTTCCAGCTTTAAAGCCTATTCACGCGCCTTTTTTGGAATTCTAAAGGTCAGAACATCTGAGAAAAATCTAAGTGCTCACATGTAATACAGAAAATGAAGAGCCCTCGAAGGCAATTCACATCGTAGCAAATAATATCAGAAGTTGAATAGTGGGTATAACCTTCGAACCTTCGATAACTATAATCAACCTTTGATGAGACATGTCTTCAAGGCTTGAAAGATCACTTAGTTTTTCTGGGGGCTTTTGATGACATAGTATAATAAAGACCTATGTGGGCTAATACTCTCATCACCTAGAAAGGTATGTCTTCTATTTTAGGTGACACTCTATTGCCAATTTTTTTCCTCTACCAATTACTGACTAGATTGTCAGGGAATATCCCTGGATTCTCCGAGGTCTATTTCCTTTTGCAGATCGCAGGCTTCTCTGGACCAGATCGAGATTGGGTTTGGGCCGGTGGTCACGAGACGCATCATAGTGTTTATCCCTTGTCAATAGGATTAACACGAATATTATTTTCTTTCATGGATCAAAATAACTCCATTTTTTCCTTTTCTTATGAAAAAAATATAAATTCACAACAAAATTTGAATGCACAATATTATTAAAATCTACCGTGTATTCAAACTTTGAAGAAGTTTTCAACTCTCAATTTCTATATCAACTCAAATTCCTCTCTCTGCTAATATCCCATTTTTCCAAAATAATTTTCAATTTTCTGGTCAATATATTGAAAATGTTAGTGGAAAAACATGCAATCCTTGGTGTGCTAAAGAAGATATAGCTCCAATGTCTGCTTATTGCTTTGTTAGTGAAGATGGATGTAAAGGTAACAACGAGAAATGTGGTGAGTTATGGGCTCGAGTGGTGGATCAATTCAAGCAGAAAATAGCGAAATCAAATTAAGAAATGTGGATCAAATGAAAGGTTGTTTTAAACGGTTTAATGAGAGTGAATAAAAATGGATTGTTGCGTATAATTTTGTATGTGACATTTATGTAATTTGAATTTTTGTAATGTAATGTCTTTTGCTTCCACTAATTGATTAACTTTCATATCACATATAGTCACTTAATTTCTAAATTTCTACTTTCTCATTGTTCCGAAACCACTTTGCTTGGCCTATTTGAAAAGATTTGTCAAATCACCTTTAATATTTCAATTTTGCATGTTAGATTACAAATTGATATTCAACCACTATCACACATGTGTTTGGTTGGTTGGGAACAAATTTTAATTGAATTGTCTTATCACTTTAAAAAAGTTTAACATCTTATAGCACCAACACTGGACCAATGGCGTAGCCCAATTTTGGGACACTCATCCCACTATCTTCTTTCAAAATCCTCATTTTTTAATTTTTACCCACAGTCGTTCAGCTTGCCACATCATCAAGCCTCATACACATCATTATTCATTATCCACATCATTTTATATATACTATTCATTATTTGTATTTTTGAAATTTATATTTAAAATTATATAAATAATAATAAAAGAAATATTATACAAAATAAAAATATTTAATCATGAATCTAATTCATTCATTATTAATATTTTTAAATATATTAATAATTGATTGTTACAAACGATTTGTACATATAAAATTCTAAAATAATAAATAGCTAAGAAATGCAATGATAGAAATACAAAACATCCACCAAGAAAAGTTAAAGTTACATCATGAGAGTAAGTCAAAATAAGAAAAGTAAATAAAAGCACACAAATTGAAATTTTCCATGCCAAAACACAAAAAAAAAAAAAAAATTTAAACACATTACATGAAAATGAAGAAATAATTAGGCCCGGTAATGATGGAGAAAATGAACATTAACTATTTTACCCATTTGAAACCACTATATTTATTGGCCAAGAAATGAAAAGAATAGTAACTTGTATGGAGCAAAGATTGCTTCTTATCTCCCCTTTTCAATTAAGTGGTCCCAGAGGAGGAACCCGGATTTTAGTATAAAGGGACCAAAATATAATTCCAATTATAGTACTCCCTCCGTCCCAAAATAAATTGCATGAAAGAGAATTTTGGCTGTAAATTTGAACAGTGAATTAATGACAGCTTTTCAGTTGAAAAAGCTGAAATTCGTACTCTGATGTCAGAGCTTATTTACTGTTTGGCAGGTGTTAAAAAGCTACGGGAACAGTAACCGTTCCCTCCGTTTTCTAATTTTTGGCTCCAAAATTTTCAATTCTGGAGCCAAATTAGGCCACTGTTTACATGCCTGAATATTTCATCCAAACTTCTATAAAATGGGGCATTTATTACAGCTCCCAAACCAACCAAATCTAGAAAAAATTTCAGAGCTCTCAGAATAATTTTGGCCAGTTCTTCAGGAACTGGCCATATACAGAAAAAAAAAATCTCCATCCTCATTCTGAATTCATCATTGAGCACGGCTGTAATGGTTGGGGCAAACCTGACAGATGAGGACATAGCCCATTTTCTGCTACAAAACTCAAAAAAATGGGCAGATTCAGCGGCAACAAAGACTAGAGGCAGCAGAGAGATGGTCCTGTTCAGTTCGAACCATCTCTACCATATGGGCATGCATGAAGCAACAACTTCAGAATGGAGAAGCTGTGAATGCCCATTCAAAACGGCATGGGCGTTGTGGCAGAACCAAGAAACCAATCGATGTAGAGGCCTTAATGGCAGTGCCAATTAGGTACCGGCGAACCTGTCGGAGCACAGCAGCATGTTGGAAAAAGCATGATACATAGAGCTATAGCAAGCAAGGAGATCATGAGCCACACTAATGCAGTTCATCCACAGCTAAGTTTGGCATGCAAAGAATCAAGGCTAGAATGGTGCCTAAGTAAACTGGAGTGTGACATGCAGTTCAAGCCTATGGAAAATGTGATACACATCGATGAAAAGTGGTTCTTCCTGACAGAGGCAACGACAAGGTATATTCTGGATCCCAACGAACCTGAACCATACAGAATCACACAAAGCAAGCATTATATTCCAAAACTCATGTTTTTATGTACTGTGTCTAGACCTTTACTTGACTTAGAGGGAAATGTAATGTTTGATGGGAAAATAGGTGTGTTTCCATACGTGGATTATGTACCAGCCAAGTACACCACTATAAATAGACCTAGAGGAAATGTGATTCTGAAACCCATATCATACATAACTAGAGACATCATAAGACACAAGTTGATTCATGAGTTGATACTAGCAATCAAGCAGAAATGGCCAGTTTGGGCAACCAAAAACATTTTCATACAACAAGATAATGCCCCCTATCACATATTTGCAAATGACCCTGAATTTCTAGCTGCAGCCACCTCAGATGGTTTCAATATACAGTTAGTGTGTCAGCCATCAAAATCACCCGACCTAAACATTCTGGATTTGGGGTTTTTTGCCTCAATTCAAAGTTTATAGCAGCAAAACCCTAGTCAAAACCTAGATGAGTTACTGCAGGCTGTGTATGATGCATTTCAGAGATATGATCCAAAAATTAATGACAAGATTTTCCTGAGTCTACAATGTATCATGGTGGAAATCATGAAATGCAGAGGAGGGAACGATTTTAAACTGCCACATATGGGTAAAGATAGGCTTAGAAGCCTTGGGATGCTGCCCCACAATTTAATAGTTGACACAGGGCTAGTTAGGGGATGCTTGGAACACATGGTGACTATTGGAAGAACAAGGCACATTCAAGACCTGTTGATCAGTATGGAGATAGTTTAGATGTGCATTGGATATGTACTTTTGTAGGGTTGTGCATTTAGATTCAGGTCTAGGATAAACTTACCAGTTATTTTTGGTAAAGTTAAGTTTATAGGACAGCCTTGTAAAAGCTGGGAGGGCTAAACTCCATTCAGTATGCATGCAATTTGTAAAAAATGTGTTGTGTAAATTTAAATTTCAGAACTGAGGCAAAGAAACATCGACCAGAATGTAATGGATGACTAGACACACACAACCATTTCGTGGCAAAAGACACTACAAGGCTGCCATCCATGTGTTTTGCAAAAAAACACGGTTGCTGCCTAAGAGTGAATAGACAATATCATCATTGGTGGCTACCAACTAATACAGGGTGGATTGGGCAAATAATTTCAGAGCTGGGTTTAATCACATTATGCCCCGCCAAGATCAAATCAGTTTCGAGGCTAATAAGCATGGCTGCATGTTTTAATCATTCATCACAGCTACATCATTAATCAAGGGTTCAACTAGCACATAAAGAGGCTACCACAAACAATGTAAGAAGCTATGATATATCATATAAAATGCAGTTAACATATGCCCAGCCAAGGTCAGTGAGTTTTGGAAACATTACTGCATGGTTGTATATGACAACCACAAACACATACACATGCATAAATTTCACTGCTCCATTATTGCCCCAGATATGAAACATAACCTGCCATACTCAGGTTCTGCAATGGATTCAGATGAAAAATAAGTGACACCTACCCGGGTTTCAACTGAATCCGTGTCAAAACCTGAGTGGTTGCACATTTGATCATTAACATCACACACAGTCAAACACCCAGTATAAAACAGTTGCTAACAGGCTATAACAGACAAGTAGCAAACAAGTAGTCACAGACAAGTAGCAACAACAAGCAGTTGCACTACTAAGCAAACCTGCATGTGAAGGTAACATGTTAGTACACTGTCTATAATATTACCACTTAAAGAAAGTGCATAAATGTAAGAGTAAATTACTACCTGTGAGCAGTAAATTCATTTTCCAGCATCAGAATCTGCATGACGAACATATCCAGTCCAGTTCCCAGGATATAGACAGACTCCAGTTTCCCAGAAACCAGGCTCACCATACCTAGGGAATTCGTTACCCTTAAAGAACACTGATGGATGTGGATCACACCAGGATTCAGAATCAGAGTCATCGGTGTCAGAGGGCTGTGTACAATTGGAATCAGGGGACTGTGTTACATCAGAATCAAGGGGCAGGGTTTCATCAGAATCAGGGGGCAGGGTTTCATCAGAAGCAGGGGGCATGGTTTCATCAGAATCAAGGGAGTGTGATTCATGTGGATGAAGGAGATGTAGTGTATCAGAATCAGGATCTGAATCTGAGTGATACAGGATTGCTTCAGGTACAGGACTAAAATGTGTTGCCACAGGGGTATCCCCAGATTCACACGAATCCATGTCTAGGACAGGACACTGGGGTGGGGTGAGTTTAATGCCCTTGGGTTGTGACTCAATGTCATCAAGGCCAGTAAATACAGTAGGATCAATACTGGCCTGAAACTGATTGGAATCACTCAAGGACTAGCAAGGGGGATACTCACCCTGCCCAGCAATGACCCTGTCACCGTGATCAATCAGGTAAGGGAAGACACAATGGGTGGGGAATGGGTTACAGAAACAAAGAATAGCATCCAAAAACAATCGTTCTCCATGAGCAGGGATGAGACTAGGGTTGGAAAATCAAACTAGCCCAGGCCTGAAACAGCATAGTACGAGTAATTCTTAACATGTCAATGACAATTCATAAGCAAACAAACAGCATTTTTGAGCTAAATCACAACATAACACTGAAAGTTATCGCAATAACACATATGCTACACATGCAAGCACTTCTAATGTCACATCTAGTAGATAGCAGGGAATGAAAACATAAGGCGCCCCAACAGAGTCAAATCGATAACATTAACAGGCCAAAGTGCAAGAATAGTTAGAACAGGGGCACTGTAGTGAAAGATCTGGATACGAAGTACAAGTAGCAACACTAATAATCAAACTTGAACACTGCTTTTGTTGACAAAGAGCACAAATTGCAACGAATCCAGGTTGAAATTAACTCGGAACGGGAACAACACCACAAACTGGGGCATACATGTGTCAAAACTGCCAAACGGCGTGAGAAAATCCAACGACGAGCACAATAAATCTAGGTTTCTGAACTGAAAAGACAGGAAACCACACAAAAACTTCGCATGCACCCGATTTTATACTTGAAAACTGTAGACCCGTACACATTCCAAGGGTTTTAACACACAACAACTAAGAAAGCAGAAACCACAACTTAAGAAGCATCCAAATCAGTACAAAACCCAACCAAAAAAAGACCCAAACACAGACCAGCACGATTGGAAAACATAAAGCTGTGATTTTAGAACTCAAGTTCATTTTGAAAGCTGACAACATCGATTTTAGAACACCCTAGATTGGAAAACAGAAAGTTGTGATTTGAAACAAAAAACGATGATCGATTCACACATGAGGATCAACAGAAACACAAACCCTTCAACACAGATCGGATATGGATGGGCTAGGGTTTTCAAGCATCAAGGGAGGACAGAGCATCGCTGTGATTTCGTAAAGGAGAAGAGAGAAATGAGCTGTGAATGGAGATGTGAATGGAGATGTGAATGGAGCGTTGAAAAGTAACTTTGAAGAGAGAAATGGAGCGTTAGGAGAGCAATAATGCGTATGGGGAAGAGCAAAAGGCAACGCATGTGATAAGTCTGACCCGTTTGAAAATGGGTCAGCACACTGCTCAATAAAGCAACACGCTTCCCAAGCGTTGCTTATGAGCACAATTAATCAGCCAAATGTTTGTAATATTCATAAGTTCTAGGGGCATTTTAGTCTTTTTACCACTGATCAACTTGGCTGAATTGGGAAAGTTCTGATCATTGTAATTTATTTGGGGACAGCTAAAAATAGAAAGTTTGCAATTTAATTTGGAAAGGAGGGAGTATATATTTTAAATATTTTTTTACCACAAGTCACCCTATAAAAATAAGAATTTGAGGGGACCAGACACCCTTACTCACCCCCTATGTTCCGTCACTAAGTGGTCCCAATCATTAATTCTGTTCTTAAATGGAAAGTCCACATGGCCCATGATTGTCAAATGACAAATGGTAATAGGCTCATTTAGAACTTGACAAGAGCAACCCATTTTGAAATATCTTCTGTTCGAAACTTGAAAAGCAATGAGAAAAGTCCCTGTGGGCAATATCTCCTATTTTGAGGTTTAAAATCCCTTCCAAGCAATCTCACTATGGGTGCTCTTAGACCATTTTGAAAAATAAATATTACATACAAACAACAAAATTACATATTAACTTCCTAATTTAGGACCTAATTAGGAGACACCATCATTGAATCTATTGAAACTCACTGGAGCTTGAAATTCCATCCATTTCAATAGCTATGGACGCCCTTTTGAGAACATTCAAACGTTGCACCACCAATGAACCGCCGCCACCGAAACTGGAACCACTGCAATCTTACCATCATTGATCACCTGCAGATTTGGAAACCACAACGAAGACCACCAACATGGTCTCATACCACTGGGTAATCCCCATCAAGAAAATACTCTAACACTCATAATTCTTGATGGATATGTATTTTGAACCCTTGACCTCTCAGTTATAGAGACGTGCACCACTAAACTAGGGTTAATTCACGCTCTTAGATGATGTTTATCCATGCTCAACCCAATCAAATATTCCAATTAAATATTATATCTCTCTCATCCACCCACACAACCTCACATCCAACCATTTCGTTTTTTAAAAAGATTAATCAATAACCAAACCCAACCAAAAACTTCAACTCATTAAATATTATTTTAATACCAAATATGAATGGTATATTTTAATTATTGATGATTAATTAAACGTAAGATTTAAATAATAATATTTTTGAATTTATTAAATAATTTGTTAATAATTAGAAATATAATAAACTAAATCATGAAAAACGTTCATTTATATCACTTCAAGAAGAGAGAAGAGAAATATTGAGTTGTACATAGAACTAAGTCAATGAAAAATGTAGAAAGTCTTAAGTAGAATGAGTGAATGAAATTAAATGTAGAAAGTAAAAAGTAGAATAAGTGGATGAAATTAAATGTAGAAAAAGTAGAATGAGTGGATGAAAATGAACGAATATTGCCAAAAATAGAAAGTGTCGATAAAAAAAACAACTCAAAAAGGAAAGTATGCCGATAATAGAGAAACAAAGAGAGTAATTTTTTGTAATTAATTTTAGAGTCCGTCTCTTGAAAGACGGTCTTTCCATAAGTTATGGAAAGACCAAGGTTTAAAGTGTAAATTAGAAGAAATTAAGATAAAATTTTCGGGTTGCATGAACCGGGTTATAAATTTTATAACTACTACATATTTCATACTAAAACTTTAATATTGCAACTAAGATCTTTTACCTTTTATTATTCTAATCAAACCCCGTCTTTCCATAAGCCTATGGAAATACCGCCTTTCCCAAGACTTTGCCTTAATTTTATTACAAAAGTATTTAAAAAATAAATTTAAAATCAAATATTTAGATAAGATTTTTAAAGGATTTGATTGGATTTAATTTGGTATATTTTCAGCCAATAGGCTTTTGACACGTGACACTGAACTCGTCTCTCCTCTCCATTTCACGAGGATCAATATTGACCTCTTTCTTTTACAAGGTTGGGCAATACTGTTCAATTTTATTTTATTTTAAAAAAATTAGCGACCACATGGTTGCGGTCACCAATAAACACGGCCTTATACTTCATTTTGACAATCACACTCATACCTACAATTATTATGATATCTTTACTCCTATATATTCTCATCATATTCATATGAAAATCATCATCTATCTCATTACACAAGGTCATCGAATGAAAATGAAATTTATTCAAATCTTAACTCCAAACATATTCCAGACATAGTAAAATAAGTTCAAATACATTCATCTTCTGGTTACAATTTTTCCAGTCATTAAAGCATTTGAAAATTTATTGTATACAATATCCCAGAAAATTAATCGAGTGAAAGATGATTGAGATTTTCCTCGTCAACATTGTCGCACGTGTTGTGTTAAGGAACTTTAGCGTGATAATTTAAGTCAATGTACAATTTATGAAAACAGTTAAATTTCAAGGTATCTCGGGCTTCCATCTTAAAATTAATTGGTATTAAGTGAAGGTGACTCAATACGTTATATATAAGTCATTAACTTTGTAAGAAACTGATGTGGGCAACACGCCCCCTCACGTGCAACGTGGAAACACTCCACGACCTACATCGGGCCAAATGAAAGGGGATCCACACATCGGCCCAATAATCCAACCCGAGCTCTGATACCATAATAAAATATAGAGAACTTTATTATGGTGCACTGATATTAATCAATGACACATCTCATCAATAATGAGGATTACAATATATAGGCTTACAACAAACCAAAGTCTAACAGAAATATAATTCCAAGTCTATAAGGAAACTATCATCTATAACTAATTCTATAAGGTAACTACCCTCTATAACTAATTCTATAAGGTAACTACAATCTATAACCTTTCATACAAGGAAAGGTATTCTATTTCCTTAACAAAAACCGAATAAAAATGACGAACCAGCCCTGTCAACATAAAAATAAAACTTAAACAAGATAAAAAGACATTTGAACAGCAAGAACAATCAATAAATCTGCATGTATATGGTTTCTCAACATCTCCCATATACCTATAAACTACGCTACACGAGTATGTCGCCACGGACACACTCTCACAACATAAACACCATTCAACATCTCTACTTGCCCGCCCATCAGCAGCTATCATGTACACCCTACTGCATCCCTTCACGACACTTGAACCAAACCAGCATCCATGGACAAAACATAACCTCTTGAGATCTCGCGAAGGTCTGTCACAACAGCATCCAGGAATACACATCTTAGTGAAATCAACGTCAAGTTAACTTTATAATCATCTTATTCTTTTGTACATTTACAGCTGTAGAAATCCCGAGTCCCATTCGAGTAACTAAAACACTGGCTTCTTGTGAGGGATCAGTGACTTGTCCATTCAGCTTGAGAGTTGTTCCTTTAAGAGCTTTGAAGTCACCTTCAAAGTTATATCAGCATAGGGTGCCTCTTGCTTTACATCTATGAGTCCACAGTTTTTTAGAACCTGAAAAAAGTAGAAACGTTTGTAGGCTTCAGAAACAAATAGAAACATCAACGATTTTTATGGTTCTAGTGATAAGAATGCTATTAGTTCACAAGTGCGATAAATTAAATTTAAACTTCAAATGCATTTCAGAGAAAGTGATCACACAGTGTTTCAGATTTAATGTTGTAGTTAATCCAGACCAGAGTTATCAAAGATCACATAGCAACGGATTAAATGTTTTTGACATAGCAACATATTAAATGTTTTGACATACCAACGTCTCATTGAACATTCGAGCAGCTATTTTCCTGCTCTTGCCCTCCAAAATCGAGTTCAAACTGAGAGACTGGGAGTCTTCTGAGCCAGGGGTTCCTGATGACTGCCTTTTCAAGAATTGGGCGACCGCTCTACACAAATGCAACATCAGACTACAGTAAGTTTTTGTTTCTTGAAAGATCTAAAGAAACAGATAAACCAGCAATAAATGGTACCTTGTTCTTGCAGATAATTTATCAAAGTCCAGAGTCTCTGTGTATTGTCTGCTTCGTTGCCCTGATTCTGGGGTTCCCCTCCTAGATCCTGGTTAAGAGGATACACCAGTTATCTATTAAGAAGCTCTAAGCTATAAGTAGAAACTCCTCATCAACAAGAGTCGCACATAACATCCTGCAAAAGGCTACCAGCTTACCTACTGGTGTGTTGTCATCTTGTTCCAAAAAGCTTAGCTCCTGTAATGACAAAGGAAGGCGTGTGAAATATCAGGCGTTGGTCAATAATACTTTTAGACGATACTCATTTTTCAGTTAGATTTCCAATAATAACTATCAATGTCATCAGCGAATGGTCTAAAAGCTCTAGATTAGAAGGAAGAATGGCCTCTGCAGAAAAATATACTCGCTATACGAGCAACAATGTAGTACTCAATAAAGCACACTGTTTACTGAACTCAGTAAAACTTGGGGGAGGGAAATATTAAGAACTGAAGGCAACAATTGATGACAATAAGGCAGCTAAAAGACAATCAGAAGTACAGGATATACTAGGTCAAAAGAATTTCAATGCAAACTTAACATACCCCAGCAGCATCCGACATTTCAGGAATAGCAGAAAGGCCTCCACTCTCCATGGGAGAATCGCGGGAATATCCAGTGTTAGAACCAAAGAGTCCACTGGATGATGCAATGTCCAGAGCAGGCTGCATATCACTTCCAATGTCTGGAGTAGGCTGCACATCAGTACCAATAGTTGTCTGCCCACGATCCAGATAGGAACCAATATCTGGGGTAAGCTGCACAGCAGTGCCAGTGGTTGTTTCCCCACGGTCCATATCAGAACCAATGTCTGGGGTAGGCTGCACAGCAGTACCGATGGTTATTTCCCCACGATCCATATCTGAACCAATGTCTGGGGTAGGCTGCACAGCAGTACCGATGGTTGTTTCCCCACGGTCCATATCAGAACCAAAATTAATAGTGGACGGAGTGGCATCTTCTCTTCTGACATTAGAAGGCATGGAGACCAGCGGAGTTGATACAAGTCTACTGGGAGAAGGAAAGATTTCAGACATTTCATTGCCGACATTAGGACCTTCAAAATCTCGGAGATGCTCAATTTCCACTTCTTGCTGGCTTCTATGGGTGGGTGATTGCATGACTCCATGCTCAGGATGAGTTTCTTCTGAGATTTTTAAATGAGGTTTAATGGAAATGACTTCTCCGTCATACAAACTTTGCAGATCAGAAGATAAGCCTACAAATATCAAAACCGGTACTTAGGAGAGTAATCCACAACCAAAGTTCAGAACAATATGATTTAAGAGAAGCCACAGTAAAATGGATCACCAGTTAGTAACGGTTCGAGAAACATATTCTTCTTTGATCTCTTCATTAGTCTCCAGATGTCCAAATTAGAGCCTGGACAATTCCTTTTCTTCCGCAGCAAATCATGGGAATCATCCAGAGCCTTCTTCATGTGCCTGAAATTAGCATAGGGTTAAGCAGAAAGAACAAAGCTTGTAAGCACTTTTTAAAGCTAAAAAACAATCGTACTTATTAGACAATACTGTCGTTTCATCAAAAAGCTTCCTTTTCCTTCTTTGCCTTGCTCGTGGCTGATCAACAGGGGGTGTTGCTCGAAGTACCAGTTCAGGCGTTGCATGTCCTATATATACAGGAGAATGTGTACCTAATTAAACAACCATTCTTTCCTCTCTGTCCTAGGACAGTAGACTGTAATTCCATGTTTACTTAACTGCTTAACAGAAGTTTCACTAACCAAAACTGATGTGGAAATCCGGACTTGCACTGGTCTTCTTTGTAGAATGTTGTGGTTCTTCAGCCTGATACAGTGGAATGGGGGGACCTTCAGAATGCAACATTTCTTTGAAGGTTGGGCTTTGGGTTTCCTTATCTCTCATTATCTGCTCCTCCAGCACCCGATCAGGTTCCATAGTATCATTCCCCTCGCCAGGCCATAGTGAAGCATCTTCCACATGGAAGTCATGAACGGCATCACGCATGATCTCAGTATCAGGTACAACATCACGCATGACCTCAATGTCAGGCACAGCATCACGCATGATCTCTGTATCAAGAACAGCATCATGCATGACTTCAATATCAGGCACAGCACCACGCAAGACCTCAGTATCAAGCACGGCAGCACGCATGACCTCAGTATCAGGCACAGCATCACCCGCTTTCTCAATATCTGCAAGAACTTGCGTTGTGCTATCTAAATTGGGATTCAAAACATTGACTAGTTCCTGATTGCCTAAAGGGGGAATGTCTGCTGGTGCAGTAGCACCCTCTGGATCGGTAGGACGGCGACTGCAATAAAAAATTTAGAACATCAAGAACTTAACAATATTATTACTGAGATATTCATCAAGAGATTTATCAGTTCATACTCATCTTCCATTGGTTGAGCCCCTGATCCTGTCGCATCTTTGAGGACAGGTGTAGCACTCCTAAATTCCTACGAACACCAACAGTTATACACTTACTAATTTGTTGCATATCAAAATCCCCAAAACAAAAAAGCTAGAAATGGATGCATACTGTACCTCATGAATTCTGATGCGGATGTACGGATCTGTTCCAGTAGGAACTTGTTCTGAAAAATAAAACAATGGCATCACCATTATGCAATCATGATCAAGTTAGCATATTCTATAATACATATATGTGCCTTGGTACAAATGTAAGATTGAAACCTTCAAGTGTTATCTCCTCGACCAGCTTAAGATGATTATCCTCGTACCTGAAAATAAAATTGATATATAATCTTCATTTCCTTTTCATTTTTTGATCACATTAAATAATCATCTAAACATAGTAAACCAAAAGAAACTAACAGAAGGTCTATTGAAAATTCACCTCCCCAGTATATCATCATGTTCAAGTTCTTGAGCATCAAGCTGAAATGTCTCAGGTAAAGTGACAGCATGAAATGGAGCTTGAGTTGTATCATCCTCAGGTATATTCATATTTACAGAAGCAAACGCCTTTCTCAGATCTGTTAATGCACCATTGCAGTCATGATAGAAATACTCAACTTGCTTGGAATAAATACGGACAATGCCAAGCAAGAGATGGCCCGACATCCTCAAAGCAATAGGAACCTCAGGATACATTACTCTTTCTGGAAAAAAAACCAAGAGAACCGCATTTACAGTGGCCCAATATACAAAAACTACCCTAAATTAGCTACAAGTACTTCCTTGCAGGAAGTATGTGTATGTGAAAAGGTAATAACAAGAAAGAGAACACTTAGAGACCTAGACTCTAAAATTAAGAACTTTGTCAACAATGCACTGCAAGACTGCCATCAGACACAACCAAAGAATCCACCACATACAACCAAATGAATACAAACCCTCTATATCGATAACTGTTATAAAGGAAACTAATCCAACCATTAGCAATGCTTTTCCACTGTAAAACGATTGTTTTAAAACAAACAAAAAACAATCTTTTGAAGAAAAATTGAATCATAAAAACCTTCCAAGATATCTGAACATAAGATTCAGCAGTAACAATCATTTTAATGAAATAATGGAGAATCAGTTTCAAGTAAAAATTCAATCTTTATTCACAGAAACACTAAATCATAAAATCATCCAAAACCCAAGTAAAAAAAATCATGTACATGCAAAAGCCCCTTACGACTTAACCCAGAAGCTAATCCCAAATCTATCAAGAAATGGTAAGCTTTGGCCTCATTGAATAGCCAACAAAAATACCAAAGCTAAAAAGGGGGGTAAATGAAGAGCATACCAACAGTAGAAGGGATGTTGGTGGAGGTATAGTGAGATTTCTTGAGTTTATGCTGCAAATGGGCTGCACACCAAACAGTCCCCAGAGGCCCTTTTCTTGCCAAAAATGTATGCGAATAAAACATCTCTCTTCTTCTTCCTCTTCCTCTTCTGCAACTCTTCTATTCTAATAGGCTCGAAAATGAAAACATGTTCTATTCTTGCAAAAAGAATAAATAGAGAAAATGAGAAGGAATAGGGATTTTGGAAGGGTGGAGAATAAAATAATACTAATAGGGCTTGAAAATGGGATGAAAAAAGAAGCGGGAAAGAGGAAGGCGCGAGTGTTTTTGGGAGCCGGGCGACGAGGTGTTTAATACTAGACGTGGTTTGTTCTGGAATTTACGTGATTACCCTTCCCACTTACCATTTTAGCATCGGCTTCCTTCGCACGATTATGGGAGAAACTCCCATTGGAAGACTCCCCTTCGACGTCGTATTGCTGAGTGTAGTACCACTAATTTGAGTCTTGGTAAAACATTTGGACCAGGACCGTGAGGCAAAAATACAGATATGATTCTATGTGTTGGTCATAAGTGTCAATATGATTCTATCAACATGATTATGTGAAGTTAGAAAGCATTATTATAACTTTATGTTTTATATTAGAAGTGCCGATATAACATTTTGACACTATTACAGCATCGACTTGGCATTTTTTCGACATTGACCATAACTAAAATGACTAAAATAGTCTTAAAACTAAAAATGTAAAGACATAACTACCCCTAGGGTTCTTCTTCTTCATCTTCTAACCCCATCCAGCATCACCTCCACCGCCGGATCTTCGTCGCTCCACCACTGCTCGCCGTATCGCCGTCGCCGAAATCTGGTTTAATCACCACCAGCAAAAGAAAAAATTTAGCAATATATTGACCGAAACTTTAACAAAAATTTAACAACTGAGCCATGATAAGAACAATTGAGCTATCATACACCTTATGGTTTGAGCCATCGTCGGCGGGTCTTCGCTGCTCCACCACCACCGCCGTCGTATCGCCGTCGCCGCAGGCTGGACAAATTTGGCAATGGAAAAAATCATCAGACAAACCGCGTATTTGGCAACGGTGAAGAAAACAAGAAAGAAATGGATTTTTAACTGCCCCTGCCTCACCACGCCCCGCTGCCGGAATCTGGAGTTTCACAACTGCTCCACCATTGAATCTCACGCCATAGCTGCTCCTCCGCTTTGCCACCACAACCCCGCCCCCTCCATCACCGACCAACTATAAAGTCAATGGAAGTGAAAACTTCTCTTCTCTAGAGGAAATTAACAACAACTCTTCATGTAATCCCCATCCCGTGAGACATATAGATAGACCTATCACACATAAATTGGAAATTACAATTATTCCAAAATGCCCAAAAACACTTCAAAAAGAAAACCACAACGTAATGAAGAAAAACAACCTGAAACCTCTGTTAGATCTGCTCTGGTCTCGAAACTCAAAACTCCGCCCTAATTCAGGCACTGAATCACACTCCACGACCGCTTCTCTGCTCCATCACCACAGCCCCGCCCCTCCAGCACAGACCACCATCACCATCTACCTTCCTCCTCACCAAGACCCCCCGCCAGCCCTATATAGTAGCTCTAATCCCAATATCCTAAGCTTCATTTTTTGTGTAGAAAAAATAGCCAATCAGATTTTGCGGACCATTGAGAATTATTGATTACAAATTCGTCAATTCAAACTTTACCTGGAAACCCTATCCTAAATGGGTCAATGGAAAATGGGCCCATCTCGCCGCCGCGGCACAACAATCGTTCTTGCCGAGCAACCAGCACCGGCGACCGTTCCTAACCCAACCGAAGCCCCATCGCAGTCTCCTGTCATGGCCCCGTTACAACCCAAACCCCGTCGCAGTCTCCCACTATGGCTCTGTCGCAACCTGATCCCCGTCGCAGTCTCCCACCACGTCCATAGCCTTAGGTCATCGTGGATCCAAGGGTAGAAGTCCGAACATGTTTGGGATAGGGGTTTATAGGAGTGAGGTAGTGGGAAATTTAGTATTCACTTGGGAAAAAGTAAGTTTAAGGGTCATACAGTCTTTTTTTGTTATTTTTTCATTTCAATTGTTTTAAAGCATGGGTATAATGTTTATTTCAAGTTTTTCTGGCCAAATTCAGGCCTCCAGGGTGATATTGGCACTTTCAAGCAAAACATAGGGTTATAATAGCACTTTCTAACTTCACAGGGTTATATTGGCACTTTTGACCAAAATATTAGGTCATAACTCAAGGAAAAATAAAGGGCTCCAAACACAAATTCTTCAGCCACAAACTCAACATATGAATCTCAGCAACATCTCTTCCTCTCGCTGTTGACGAAAAGCTATCCCTTGTCGATAACTAACGAATCCATCGTCGTCGTTTGTTGTATTGCTTCATTTTGTTCTTCATACTTTTCCGATAGCTGTTACATTCCCCACACCATGCTCGTGGCTCTCGGGACATTAACCAAGGAGGCCCAACGGCTAGGGGTGTTCAGATTGCCTGACCCGACCCATTTTGAACCGGCCCATTTGGGTCAGGTCGGGTCAATGACCCATATGGGTTGGGTAAGATTTTGACCAATTTTGACCCGTTTGCAATTTTGCCTCATTTTCTTGAAAAAAATCATTAAAAATAATTAATTTAATACAATATATCCACCATTAATTTACTTCATAAGCAATTTTAACATTCTTGAAAAATATATATATTTGTAAACTAAAAATATATTTTAAATAAAACAAGTTTACTATTTTTATATGATTTTGGTCAATTTGGGTCGATTTGGGTCGACCCATGACCCTGTCCGACCTGACCCGATGCTAAACTATGGGAATTTTGACCCTAAATTTAGGGTCAATTTGGGTCGGATCAATTAACTCGCCCTGACTCGCCTCGACCTATGAACACCCCTACCAACGGCCGGATCTTTTGCCCCGGTACCTTCGTCTTTGGAAAATTTGGCGGCGACGTCAGCTTGGCCAAGAGACATTGCATGGAGGGCACCGAGTTGATCAACTTCGTTCTTGACGATGTACGCATTGAGGCTAAGAACTGCAGCAGCAGTGGCTACCCAATATAAATTTTTGGTGTACCTAATGTAGTTTGTTATCGGTTTCTTTGTTTCGATGAATTTCTTAAACTCATTACTTAATGTCGTGGTGCCACCACCAAGCTTGTGCAACAAGTGAAGAATAAGAATATGGATTAATGAGTAAATTGTGAAGCAATTAAAGCTGAGAAAATGAACCTGAGATGAGAAAAGAAATCAAACAGTATTGCTAAAGGAGTGATGACATAATAGGATTAGAACCTACATGGGCTAACACCCCTAACACTTTTTGAAAGGCCCAAAACCCAAGGTATGTTCAAGTGTGCTCATAGTTAGGCTTCTAATTAAAGGAAAAAGGAAACTAGGTCATCGACTAAGGATATTAGGGTATTAGAAATGTATAAATAAGGAGGCATGTCTTCTATTTTTGGTAACACTCTATTGCCTATTTTTACTCTGAGCTAGCCACCGATCGTTGACTAATTTGACCATTGGAGAATCTCCCCCCAAATTTCTCTAGGGTCTTTTTTCTTTGCAGATCACAGGTTCGCTAATCAGGATCGAGGTCGGGTTTGGATCGAGGTTCCGGACGCACATCAATTGGCATGCTCAGTGGGACCTTTGGTTCAGCCAGATCATAATCTCTTAGTGTACGTATATGTCCACGACTTAAACTCAACAGAGTGAGAGGTTTAGGATCAAGGGGATTGATGCTGGTGGTGAAGTTAGATCTTCGTACAGGTGTGAACAAGCAAAGAAGATGGTTGCACCATGCAGTAGTACAGAATGCATAAATGGCACCAGTTAAAGCATTGGTACATCCAGACTTGCAAACCCTTGTGATCGAAGGGCCACAGGTCGTGTGGGAGGTCGTTTCCGTACCTCTCAAAGTTAACATTTATAAGCCCTAATGCTTCCTATCTACAATTAAGTAGATAATGGCATGTCGGGGTCGTCAACGAAGAAGAGGGGTCTTTTTAAGTTTTTAAACATATAGAGCGGAAAACATACTAGGCATATATATATATATATACCTATAAAAGCATGTAAAGGGGGGGGATTTTTGTTGGTTTTGATCCTAAATTATAAACTGAAAGACAACAACTAGCAAGGTAAGAGAACAATGCTAATCATGCAACAACTAAAAAGATGATTAAATCAATGATTAACGGAGCCTTGGGGGCAATCGACTTCCACTTCCAAACTTCTTATAGATCATAGATTCATTCATTCACTCAATCAATTACATTTCTTGTCTATGAGGAATGTTATCACTTCTCATTCAAATATTAACATTCATTCCTTCTTAATAGTAATTCACAAAGACGTTCAACGACCATTTGCAAACCTCATTGATAATCACTTTAGACGTTCAACGACCGTAAAGATATTTCATCAATGGAATTATACAAGAAGGACCATAGATTTGATAACAACAAGCCTTCTACCAAAGACAAGGTCATTTAACCAAATAGAGCGTTTATTAGGATAACCCTAGAACAAACCACATTCAAGGTTTAACCTTTCTTTGCGTCTATATGACAAATATGAGAACAATCCACATTAACATACTTATCTAGCAATAATTGAAACACATTATACACAAGAAGTTCTAAGTTCATGTTCTTAGATTTTTATGCCAAAAGAGTCAAGAAATTTGCTACTTTCCCAACACCCCAACACTTCAATCATATAAACACTTCCTATTCTCAAACAACTCATGATATAAATGAAGCAAAACACAACATTAATGGCATAATAAATGTTCTCCAATAAATGTCCATAAATGAGCAAATAAAGAATCTCACCACATAAGTTTAGAAGTTTCAATCAATTGCTCCCAAGAACTAGATTTAGCTACTACACTCTATACTAATTAATAACAACAATCCAAGAATTAATCAAACTAAAATAAGGATGAAAATGGTGGAAAACCAGGGTTTTGAAGAGGGGAAAATGGGCTGGAAGAAGATGAATGAAAGAGAGGAAAGAAAAATGCTATTTATAGTACAAATGGATAAGGTTGTGTTCTGGCCACCTATTCGTCGCGACGAGCGCCATAACATAACCTTGTCTTCTTTTCTTCTTCTTGTAGCAAGCACTCTTCTTCACAATAATTCCTCTCATTCTTCAATTCTTCAAATCTTTGAAGCAAGTCTTCAAAGTATTCAAAAGGTGATCTTCAACGGCCTCCGGTCTTCAAGTCTCCCTATTCTTCCCTTGTCACACAAAATCCACTAAGAAAAGGTAAAAGTGCGTAAAGTCGCTCTTACCTCTCCTAAGAGAATTCAAGGCAAAATACAAGCTTTTTATAACAAAAGAGCACAAAAGTGATCCCAAAAAGTACTAAATTATGCACATAAAATGGACACATCAAAGCTCCCCGTACTTAAACCTTACTCCCCCTCGAGTAAGAAAAGATCCAAGCACACAAAGGTATTGACGTATCCACATCCTAACTAATATTCCCCAAGTCAATACCTCACAAAACTCTCAATATCACACATCTCAACGTTAAGATCAAATGAGAAGTTTCCCACAACCCCCATTCCTAAATCTACCCAAACCAATCAACCTATCAATTCATTGATATCCCTAAACATCTCCAAATCCCGATTTGACAATCCCAAATCCAATGGTACAAGCTGAAGCTAAAAGCATGCATAAAGTTCAAACACATACTCCACTTTATATCAATATATCATCCTAAAAACGAAGTATATCAACAATCAAGAATTTCATAACTTACTTCGTTTTCCTTGCTAAATTTCGTAATCCCAAGAGGTCTCAAGATGTCAAGCTACCCGATCCATCCACCTGGCCACCGCAACCTTATGAATCCTACGCCGGCAAATGAGTGAACACATAACATTTTTCCTCTCTCTCTCTCTCTCTCTCATTTTGCCTAGGAGCCCTTTTGGGTTTTCATCCTAGCCACACATCATGTTTCTTTGGCTCACATCTCACCTTTTCCGCACATTTAGCCTCTCATTTTTACCTAGGTCGCCCTTTGGGGTTTTTGACCTATCTGGGCCCCTAATGTTGCCTAAGATGCCCTCTCGGGTTTTCAACTTAGCAGGATTCTTTTTATTTTTATTTTTGTTCCTTTTCATTTTCTAATTTTTTTTCCAAAATTTTCAATTTTTTTCATATTTTTCCAATCAAAAAGTAGTAAAGTACCTTCCAAATGTTAAGGCTAAGAAAAATATCAAAGCTAACATCATCCAAGTACATCAAAAGGAAAGCATCCCCAAAACAAAGGGGAAAAATATCCAAAAAAAGAGAAAAATATCCCAAAAGCATCAAGTATAGAAAAACACCCCCAACCAAGCAATGAAATCAGTAAATACCCCTCCCCACACTTAAAACAATACATTGCCCTCAATGTAGATAAAATAGGGCAAAAGTGTACAAAGCGAAGTATGGAAAGAATGTAATGCTCACAATCACTGCTGTGAGGATAAACCACCATCACCAAAATAGCGCTGTTGATAATGGGCAAACTAATCAGTGTTCCTCTACCTCCTCACTGTATGCCTCTCCACTCCAGGATCAGGGCCCGAGGTACCACCAGACAGAGGCTGCATCTCATAAATGTGGACTGACAAATGGTCAATCTCCTCATTCATATCTATCAAGCTCTGGGAGACAAAACATTGTGCTTCAATATTATACTGTCCTAGTAGCGGAATCTATCCTGCATAGTCTACATCATACGCTCGTAGAAGTCAGGCGGAGGCTGGGAGTAGTGAAGTGGCATATAATCCTCCTGCATAAGCTTGGTCTCTAGTGGAAGCTGTGGAGAATGCTGATGCTAGAGCTCAGTGAAAGGCAAGCTACTCTCGTCGTGCTGAACAGGGGCTGGACCGAGGTCATTGAGCTCACGCCGAAATTCCTCCCTACACAAGGAGTCAGGTAGAATCGCTAGGTCCGTCAAGGGTGTATCAAACTCCAACTTGGTCTTGTTGGGCTGAGGAAGTGCCATGAAGGTGACCTTCCTGGTGCTATATAACCAGTGAAACACCCCCATAGTCTGCGTGGTGCCAAGCATCTCAAATCATACCAACCTCTCTGTAGTGATGAGGTAGGAAGTGCATCTTCCCAAGTGCGGAAAGTCAGCCGGTGCAACCAACCCTAAGTGCTCCGCTAAGAGGCCAATCATGCCTCCACAATGATCTTCCCTTTTGGCTTCTTAGCCACCTCTACAACCCTCTTCATCAACAGCTTGGCCCACAACCCGTATCCCAACCCCTTACTCTTCAGTGCCATAGGAATGAATGTCATTGTTCGAAAATTCTTCGGCTCTGCCAAATAAAGCACTGTACTGGCCAGAAGTCTGTGCATATAACAGAGTGCAGGATAGATGATGATGCTACTCTTGTCATGGGAGTTCTTCGCCAACCTATTAATCACACTCTAGAAATGCATGTCATCCTCTATTAGGCGCTCCTGAGCCTGTGGGTCCAACCTCGCCTAGATCTCAGTTATGTCTCATCCAAAGGATTCCTCAACCTACGAGACAGTCATCTCTCTAGGCACATCGTCCAAGTGGAAAGTGATGTACCTCTCACATGGCCGATCATTCCTTATGCTGCTTATGCGGACTATTGACAAGAACTCCAATGTGTATCGCCGGTAGGAGGGGGCACTCTTGCCCATGAAACCCTCCAACCCTTCTTTGGCGAGGAGGCACCGGACTTGTTGGGTTAGCCTAAGAGCGTCTAGTGTGGGCACATAGACAAAGCTTATCTCCTTCAGCTGGCGGGTGACCAAAGCATTCCACCTCTCCACATAGGGCACGGTAATCTGGGTCAAACTCATATACCTATCAGAAGGGGAGGTACATGGTTTGGCTCTAGAGCTGGCGGTGGAGGTGAAGCGGCAGTGCACCCACCTCGTGGAGAAGCCCTAGGTCTCTTGGTAGGGGCCATATCTAACAACCACAACAAATAAGAAAAACGCACAAGAATATACATACATGCATTATCACAAAATCACACTCAATCTCAAACTAGTTTAGCCAACATCACAAACTAAATCAAGTCCAAGCCAACTAGTTCAAGTCTTAACCACAATTGCATAGACAATCCATGTCACATTCAACATGCCCATAATTTCAAGTCCATTAGGTTGTCACATAGTTAAACATCCAATATGCTTATCCTATAATCACAACTATGCATAACTAGTTTAGCTACCATTAGTACATTCATAACATTAACATTCAAGTGCCATAGCTAAACTACCTTAAGCATGATAACATTGCATACAAATATCAACTATGTTTAATCAATCCAATATGGCTAATCTCTAGTACAAGCCACAACCAAATTCTCAACCAAAGCAACAACATAAACACAATGCAAGCACAACACCAACATGAGAAAATCAACACGAGCACAATGCTATCCCACATCCAAAATCCCATATGAATATAATCAATTCAATCCATCATGTATTAATCAACACTCCATAGCTAAGATGTCCATCAAACCAAATCATAAGCACAATATGCACAAGGCCTAGTCAATGCTAAACCATAAAGCATCACCCACATTTACCATTGAAAAATATTCAACATAATGATCTATATAAGATATTTTCAATTCAAGGCACAAATTGTGAAGAACTATCATAACATACACAATATATCATCATTCACAAAATGTACAAGTTTCACCAAAATCAAGCTACACATAATTCACAATTCAAGTGTTCAAAAGTGATGAATCGTACCAATAGTGTGTTTAGGAGGATGAAACAATGAAGCCCACAAGCAATCCTAGCCTAATTAGCTAGATTTCAAAAATTTCTAAAACCTAGGGTTTTGGATTTTTTCCCCCAAAATTGGGTGGATTTGGTGGAAGGAGATGGAATGGGATTGATGGAGTGTGGATATGAAGTAGATTCCGGCCTAAAGGAGGAGTTTGGAGGTCAGATTTAATGGAGGAAAGTGGGAGAGGATAGCTTAGAGGTGGCAGTAATGGAGAAAAATAGGAGGAATTGGGGAAGAAGTTGTGTTCTTCTCGTAACTTAGAACACCCATGCACGCTCATCGCGAGTCACGACATGTTCATTGTGAGTTGCGATGGGAAAGTCAAACACCATTTTAGTCAAAGCTAGGGTCACTACTAATGACCGGTCTGTCGCGAGTCGCAAAAATTGGACTTAGGAGATGTCCATTTTTGCAAAATTCTCCTGATTTGATTGCGATCGCAACCAAGTCATCGTAACTCGTGATGGTCCGTCACAACTCGCGATGCGACCATCGCTGCTCGTGAAAAGGTGAGCCTGAGGGCTCCAAAATTAAACCATTTTTCTAATGCCGTCGCGACTCGCGATAAGTTGGTTACGACTTGCGATGGCTTGCCTACCTTGTACTTAGAAAAATTTTCAATCTCACTCATTGTACAAGCTTTTTCTTCATAACTCCAAGTATTTCTCTCTTCATCAATGCAATGCCTTGGGTTCAAATTGCTACAAAATCATGGAAAAATAAACCTTGAAAAGCACAAAGCAAAAATAATGAAACTAATGACAAAAACTCAAAATAAAACAACATAAACGGAAGGTCACGAATGACAATCCGGATGATCAAAACCAATTTTATTTAACATCGTTGGAACGACTTACTCCTCTTCTTAGAGCTTACTCACAAAATGAACCGAGATGACCAATCCCCTTTCCCCTATCCGGGTCAAAACAATCAGGATTCACATCATCCCCCAACAATACCTTCTTCAAATAGCTTAGGGTTTCTTCATGTTCCCTCAACATTTCCAACAACTCACCTTTTTGTTCCATGGTGATCTCAAGCACGTGAGCATTTGGGGGTTTCTTTCCTTCTCCCGGGGATAAACATTTAAGAGCTTTCAGTGGTGGTTTGCACTCTTCCACCGAAGTCTTCTCAAGAGAAAGAGGGAAAACCACCCTTACTGGCTTACCCGTGGACACACAAAAAGTGTTGGATGTTGCTTTCACAAGAGTGTATTCGCCATTGTTGTTTTCCTTCAAGTTAGTACTAATAACATTTGAAATCAAAGCATCACTAAAAACATCATCTATGGCTACATTTAAGGAACTACCATATTTGGTCTCAACTACATCTTGGTCTTTATCATCAATAACATGAATAGCTTGGCAAGAATGGTATCTACTAGGATGATCAATAGAATTATTAGTGTTAAATTCTACCTTCCGCCCATCAAATTCCATGGTCAATATTCCTTTCTGTACGTCAATTATGGTCCTTGAAGTTTTTAGAAATGGCCTTCGTAAAAGAATAGGTTTAGCACTATTGTCACCTCCCATTTCAAGAACATAAAAGTCCGCGGGGAATGTCAAAAATCTACTTTCACCAACACATCCTTCACAATACATTTTGGGTATGTGCTAGAGTGATCAACTTGTTGGATAACAACCCCCGTTTTATGAAAAGTGCCTAGATTTAGATTTTTATACAAGTAATATGGGATCACATTGATTAACGCACCTATCTAACATGACCTTTTTAGCACATTTGCCTCTTATCTCACAAGGGATTGTAAACATTCTCGGATCATCACATTTAGGGGAAATTTCACCATTAAACACAACGAAGACATATTCACTCTTCACACTCTTTTTCTTACTTTTCAATTGTTATTTCCTATTGACGGTACACAATTCCTTAAGAAATTTAGCGTACCTAGGAACTTGATTTAGAGCATTTAAGAGTGGAATATTTACCTCGCATCTACGAAAGACTTCATAGATGTCATTGGTGTCATCCTTGGTCCTCCTATCCTTTAATGCCTCCAGAAACGGTGGTTCCGACATATAGATAGAGATCTCTGTCCCTCTTAATTTCTTGTGCGGTGGGGATGAGGTTTCAGGATTTGATCCTGGTCTTATTACAAATGTCTCCACCTCAATTTCTTCTTCTTTGCTCTCTTTAGCCAAATCCTCGGCCTTCTTTTCAAGGTTTTCTTCCTTTTCAACCATCCTCTCAACAACAACCCTTTCTTGGGGTTCTTTCACTTCCCTTCCACTTCTCAATGAGATTGCACTCACATTTTGTCGAGGGTTGATCTCCGGTTGGGAAGAAAGTTTGCCCTTTTCCCGGGCCTCCATCCGATTCACCACCTGAGCTATTTGGCTCACTTGAGTTTCCAATTACTTGATACTCGCCTTGGCTTCATCTTGGAATTTTTTGCCTTTCTCCGCACACATGCTTAACCGGTGAATGACTTGCATCACCTTATATTTTGTCAAACCCGAGCTCTCCCATTGGTCTCGGGGCTTGTCTTGAAGCCTTTGATATTTTTGTTGAGGTGGCCAATATTGTTGTTGAGGAGGGAAATAAGGTTGAGTGTTTTGACCTCCTTGAGGGTTTCCATACCAGAGATTCGGGTTATCACGATTAACCATATTGTACAGCCCATTTTGGTACCCTTGACAACCTTGGTAGCCTTGGTTTCCTTGATAGCCTTGCCCACCTTGATATCCTATGACACTCACCTCCTCAACATAATCATATTGCAAAGTTGGGCAAGCATTCGTAGGATGTGCTGATAAATAAATTTCACAATATTCAACATGTGGTACATTTTCGGGCTTGGTCATCAAGGATTTCACCATAGAAGTAAGGGCCAAGACTTGGTCCTCAAGCTTTCCACTATTGAAAGGGTCACTTGTAGGCATTGGATTTCTTCTTCTCAAATCGGCCCTCGAGCTAAAGTTCCTTGACTCCTCCGCTAGCTCCTCATATAATTGCATAGCCTCTGTTAAAGTCTTGTTCCCAAGGGTACCACCACTTGAACTTCTCAATAGTCTTTAGTCCTCATCAAGAAGACCATTGTAGAAATAGTAGACAAAGTCTCCCTCCGAATAGCCATGGTACAGACAACTTGCGAGAAGTTTCTTAAACCTCATCCAATAGTTGAAAAGAGACTCTTCATGACATTGGAGGATGTTGCTTATGCCATTCTTCAAAGTGTCAGATTTCGAGGCCGAGAAGTACTTGGCTAGAAATTTCGTCTTCATGTCAAGCCAACTTTTGATGCTCTTGGGTGGTAGGTAGTAGAGGCAATCTCTTGCACCATCCCTTAATATAAATGAGAATGCCTTCAACTTATAGACGTCTTCATCTACTCCATGGGAAACCGTACCACCACACAAAAAATGGAACTCGGTGAGATGCTTGTTGGAATTTTCCCCTTGCCTACCAAGGAAGATAGGTAGCATGTTTATAAACCCGGTCTTAAGCTTGAAGTGCCCATTTGGACCAACTAAAGAATACTCAATGCACGTCGGTTGTTGATCAAGGTTGGGGGCCATAATGTCCCTCAATAAGGCTTGCCCCAAAGGAATCTCCCTTCATTGGAGAGGATGAGCTCTTCCTTAAAGAGGAGGATGTTGAGGCCCTCCTTCAGGGTGCTCATCTTCATGCTCATCTTCATGCTCCATAGAAGTAGAAGTACCCACAAAATGGTCACTAGGAGGGGTGTTATTCACACTTTCCAAAGAAATCCGCCGAGCCCATCTCAAATTCAACTCTAACTCGGGGTCATAGTTTAGGGGTTCTTGTGATGAGGATCGCATACGAACCATACACCAAGAACTCGAACAATATGTCTCAAAGCCAAGTGAAAATGGCAAGTCAACTAAGAAATCAATACAAAAGCAAACTATCAAATATTTACAAATAGCACATAATCACACATAATATGCCTGAACGGTTAAAAATAAATGCCTATTCTCGGCAGCGGCACCAAAATTTTGGAGGTCGTCACTGTACTTCTCAAAGTTAATATTTATAAGCCCTAATGCTTCCTATCTACAATTAAGTAGATAATGGCAAGTCGGGATCGTCCACAAAGAGGGATCTTTTCAAGTGTTTAAACATATAGAGAGGAAAACATACTAGATATATATATATATATAGATACATATAAAAGCATGCAAAATGGGGGGGGGGGGGGTATTTTGGTTGGTTTTGGTCCTAAATTATGAATTTAAAGACACAACTAGCAAAGTAAGAGAAAAATGCAAATCATGAAACAACAACTAAAAAGATGATTAAATCAACAATTAACGGAGCCTTGGGGGCAATCAACTTCCACTTCAAAATTTCTTATAGATCATAGATGCATTCACTCATTCAATTACATTTATTATCTATGGGGAATGTTATCACTTCTCATTCGAAGATTAACACTCATTCCTTCTTAATAGTAATTCACAAAGACGTTCAATGACTATTTGAAAACCTCATTGATAATCACTTTAGACGTTCAATGACCATAAAGATGTTTCATCAATGGCATGGTACACGAAGGACCATAGATTTGATAACAACAAGCCTTCTACCAAAGACACAGTCATTTAACCAAATAGAGCGTTTATTAGGCTAACCCTAGAACAAGCCACATTCAAGGTTCAGACTTTTTTTGCGTCTATATGACAAATATGAGAACAATTCACATTAACATACTCATCTAGCAAGAATTTCAACACATTATACACTAGAAGTTCTAAGTTCACGTTCTTAGATTTTCATGCCAAAAGAGTCAAGAAATTTGCAAATTTCAAAACACCCTAACACTTCAATCATATAAAAATTTCCTATTCTCAAACAACCCATATATAAATGAAGCAAAACACAACATTAATGGCATAATAAACTTTCTCCAATAAATGTTCATAAATGAGCAAATAGACAATCTCACCGCATAAGTTTGAAAGCTTCAATCAATTGTTTCCAAGAACTAGATTTAGTTACTACAATCCATACTAATTAACAACAAAAATCCCAACATTAATCAAACTAAAACAAGGATGAAAATGGTGGAAAACTAGGGTTTTGAAGAGGGGAAAAGGGGCTGGGAGAAGATGAATGAAAGAGAGGAAAGAAAAATGATATAGTACAAAGGGACAAGGTTGTGTTCTGGCCACCCGTTCATCGTTGCAATTCATGACGGGCACCAGAACATAACCTTGTCTTCCTTTCTTCTTCTTGTAGCAAGCAATCTTCTTCACAATAATTTCTCTCATTCTTCAAGCATTCAAATATGTGAAGAAAGTCTTCAAAGCCTTCAAAAGGTGATCTTCAACGGCCTTCAATCTTCAAGTCTCCATGTTCTTCTCTTGTCAGACAAAATCCACTTAGAAAAGGTAAAAGGGCGTAAAGTTGCTCTTACCTCTCCTAAGAGAATTTCAAAGTAAAACACAAGCTCTTGATAACAAAAGAGCACAAAAGTGTTCCCAAAAAGTAATAAAATATGCACATAAAATGGACACGTCACCGTGGCTCTACCAGGATTAACGTGGGATATGAAGATCACTATAGAACCAACCGTGGGAATTGGCACTGCGATGCCATTGTTTGGATCGCAAGGTGTGGATGGCCATAAAATAGAGTGTTCTTGTGGCTCACATGTTGAGGCTTATGAATGGAGGGTCCGGGAAAATTGTATGGGGGATGGGGCAATGGGTCCTTCTCAGAATTTTGATCAGATCATGCATATGCTGGTGGCGGCAGGCCATTGAGTTGTTCCCCCTTTGACGGTTCCTAGACCATCAACGACTATGATGCCTTTGATAACTCATAGTTTATCGCTGGCCTTGGAAACGTAGATTAGTGCTCGACCTTTAGCAAGCCAAATGTTGGGTATCACATACCTAGGGTATGCGAGGGAAGCTGCACTACTGAGGCCACATCCCTCTTTTCCCATTCATATGTAAGTGAGTTATCCTATTTTTTCTTTGATTCCAATGTATTTTCCCCAAGGCATTGAAAATGATCGAGGGACCATGTTGTGGCTGGGAGTCCAAAACCAGTTGAACCTTTCCAGAGGGGGCCATGTTGAAATTATTAACTATCGTGAGCAAAGATTCCTACCCTTCGCCCACCTACAAGATGTAAGAGTCAGTTTTCACTCGTAGAAATTTACTTCATAGCCTGTATACACTTTCTTAAGTCACGATCCCCTCGAGGACCGAATTAGAACTTGGACTATCTGTATGGTGGAGCGAAAAGTGCCATGGGGAGGGAGTTGGATAGGTTGATAGGGCTAACTGGAAAAACTCCGTTTGGTTCAGTTGTGACGCACCTCGTTGGCCCAAGGATATGAAGCCACCAGAGGGGCTCCCCACCTACGAAAGATTCAGACCCCTGAGAATTTATTCAGACCTTCCTTGGATTGATGAAATCTCGAGACTTCGATGAGAGGTTGACTTGTAAAATGGTGGATAGTTACCTTCGAGGAAAAGCCTAGGAATGGTTCAACAAGCTACCAAGGGGTTCGTTGCAGTCATATCAAGATTTTAGTGGGGCACTCCTGAGTCAGTATTGCCAGAAAAAGAAATTCACCAAGACATTGACGTATTTGTACCAGATAAAATAGAAGCAAGGGAATCCACAACGGCCTTCTATCATAGATATGTCGAAGATAGTCTGGGGGTGGTCAAAGGTACTAAGAATGAAATCATCCAGCGTTATTTACTGGGGATGGAAGATCTGGACCTTTATAAGAAGCTGACAACGAAGACTACGAAAATGCTTCAGTAGCTCCAAGAGGTTGTAGAGCAGCATTCGAAAGTTGAGAGGTCAACTCAAAAGAAGAAAGAGGGGATAATGGCTAAGTAAGCAAAGCCTAGTGATTCTCGAGGGAAGAGGCCCCTGGAGAGATTGAATTTCGAAAGGAATACACCTATACGGCATTCCCCGGTGGAAATATGGAGTATCAACAGGGAATTTTCAAGCCACCGCCACCAATGAATAATGCTAATAGAGCCTTCGCTGCTAGGAGAGCCACCAACAAATTCTGCGACCACCACAAAGATTACGGCCACAACACAAATGAGTGTACCCACTTTCGAATGAAGATTGACTGATGTGAGAGGTAAGAACATCTAAAAGAATCCTTTCATCAGCAATTATGAGATGACCATTCGAACCATAGGAACGAGCGGGGAAACAGGTAACCCTCTAAGAAAAACTTCAATACTTGAAACATAGGGGATCGTGGCTCTCAGGGACAGCAACAAGAGCACCACGAGAAGCCACAACAAAACCCTCCAGTGGAGAATCAGAATAGAAATGAAGGAAATCTCGCTATACACAGGGTGCTCAATGTTATCAGCTAGGTCATCGATGAGAGATCTTCAAATGTAGTAATGAAAGCACAGTTGCAGCGTGTCCTAGTAGGAGAACCAATAAGTAAGAGGTTTTATCCTGATGAGACGATCACATTTTCAGAGATGAATATGGTTCCAAATCATCCCCTCATGCTGACCTCATGGTTATTTCAGTAATGATTGGGACTTCACTGGTGAAAAAGGGTGTTTGCTGATAATAAAAGTGGGGTCGAGATCATGTTTGTGAGCTGCTTCTATCAGCTCGAAATTGGACATGAAAACCTAAAAAATTCAACTTCGTCGTTGTCAGGGTTTACTAAAAAAATAGTATACTCGCTGCGGGAGATAAATTTGCCAGTGAGGGTTGCCGATGTAATTAATAAGGGTCACAGTATATTGTAGTTTCACAGTCATTGATGCTTTCTCTCCCTACAATGTGATATTGGGGAGACCTTGGATGTTCCAGGCTCTAGTGGTGTGGTCAATGTACCATTTGATGATGAAGTTCCCAATGGAGAATGGAGTGGCATCCATCCGTGAGGATCAAGCAGTATCTCGAAGTTGTAATTATGAAGCAGTAAAGGAGCTTGGAGAATAAGAAGCATGTCATCGATACATGGGGATGTTGGACCAGCTGATACTCAACAACTTTCTATTTGAAGCTTTGGAACAGTGGCTGTGGAAAAGATGATGCCAAAAATGGTAAGACAAGATCTTAAAGCTTTGCTAGATTGATATTACAATGTGTTTTCCCTAGGATACATCTGACTTGTTAGGATTACCAGCACAATTGGCTATCCACAAGCTAAACATTGACCCTTGGATAAAGCCAGTTACGCTGAAAAAAGATGTTTGCATTTGAGAGGGCCAAGGAAATAAGTTTAGAAGTGGAGAAATTCCTTTCGGCGGAGGTCATCAAAGAGGTATTGTACCCATAATGGTTAGCCAACCTAGTCCTTATCCCAAAACCAAAAGGGGCATGGCTCATGTGTATTGACTTCATAGATATAAACAAGTGTTGTCTAAAGGATAGCTACCTATTGCCTTCGATGGATCAGTTGATGGAGGCGATAGCAGGATATCAAATTTTAGCCTTTTTCGATGCTCATAAAGGTTATCACCAGATAATGATGGCAGAAGAGGACAAGGAGAAACTTCGTTCATAATAAACATGGGTACTTTTTTCTATAAGAAGATGCCATTTGGATTGAAGAATGCTGGTGCTACATACCAACTGCTGGTTGATAAACTTTTCAAAAGGCAAATTGGGAAGAGTTTGTAAATCTATGTTGATGATATGGTTATGATAAAGTGTAACCTACAACTAGTTCCAGCAGAATTTAGAGGAAATGTTTGATGTGTTACGAATGGCGAACTTAAAGTTAAACCCATCAAAGTGTGTGATCGAATTTGGCGCAGAAAAGTTTCTGGGTTTCATGGTCTCGGAGAGAGAAATTGATGCTAACTCAAAAAGGTGAAAGCATTGATGAATATGAAAAGTCCACAGACTATGAAGGAAGTTCTAAGGTTGACATGGTTCTTAGCAGCGTTAAGTCAATTTTTATCGAAGGGGGAAAAAAAACACCTACCCTTCTTTGATGTGCTTCGTAAAGCTAAAAAGTTTGAATGGAAGGATAGTTGTAAGAATGCTTTTGGAGCATTGAAGGAGCACATTAGGACTTTGCCTACGTTCATGAAACCGGAGAAAGGAGAAGTTTTGTATTTCTATATCTCAGCCTCAGCCTTGGCTATTAGTGCAGTACTGGTAAAGGAGAAAGAGAAGCAGCACCATCACATATACTTCATTAGCAGAGCCTTACAAGCCCCGAAAATGAGGTATACTGCTATTGAAAGGCTATTTTGGCACTGGTCCATGCGGCACGAAGGCTACGACCCTATTTCCAGGGTCACACTATAGTCTTGCTTACCAATTATCCTATAAGGCAGATACTTTAGAAACCTAAATCTTCTGGGAGGGTGATGAAATGAGACGTAAAATTGGGAGAGCATGACATACAATACCACCCCAGGGTCATGATCAAAGGTTAAGACTTGGCAGATTTCATTTTGGAGACCACAGAAATGATTGGGGAAGAATGTAAGAACGAAGAAAGAGGAGTATGGAGGTTATTCGTGGATGGGTCATCTCATTCGAGGGGAAGTGGGGCTGGAGCATTTCTCACTAGGCCCAATGGCATCGATTACCCCTATACTCTTTATTTTAAGTTCAAGGCCACAAAAAATGAGGCAGAGTACAAAGCTTTGATTACTGGTCTTTGATTGGAAAAGGAGATTAAAGTGGAAGATGTGGAAATATTCAGTGATTCTTAGATCATGGTTAATTAGGTTAATGGAGAGTATGAGGCCTGAGAAGTCAGTTTACAGTGCTACTTGGAGGTTGTAAAACCCCTGTTGAAATGCTTTCGATCATATACTCTTTCCCAGGTGCTGAGAGAGGAAAACCACTAGGAAAATGCTCTGAACAAATTAGCTTCCTCAAATTTGGGGGGAAGTGATGTTTGAAATCTTGTATAAGCAAAGCTTCGAGGAACTCATTGTAATGGCGATTGATGAAGATGAGACATGGATGACTCCGATTGTCAGATACCTTCCAGATGGAATGCTTCCGGAAGACTCCATCGAAGAAAGGAAGATTCGACTCAAGGGACCAAAGTATGTAATACAAGATGAGACCTTGTATCGAAGGGGATACTTGTAGCCCATGCTTTAATGTTTCACACCCGGAGATGCGCATTGCTTGATACAAGAAGTCCACAAAGGTATTTGTGACAGTCACCAGGGAGCACGTTCCATCACTAGAAGGATGATTCAGGCTGGGTACTAATAGCCGACAACGTTCGATGATGCCAATCGGTATATCCAGGCTTGCAGTCAATGCCAAAAACATGCGCCTATAACTCACGTCCTTCAGACGGAATTGATTAATATGCATAGCTTATATCCATTCGACAAATGGGGGATTGACTTGGTAGGACCTTTTTCAAAGGTCCCGGGAAGGTTTACACATTTAATAGTGGTGGTCGATTAATTTACCAAATGGGTCGAGGCAGAGCCTTTGTTGACCATTAAGGGGAAATTTTGTTTTCTCATTTTGTTGGATGAACATCATTTGTCGTTTTGGCATTCCAAAGAATTCATTACAGACAATGGAACACAGCTTGCGAATGATCCTTTCAAGAGCTGGTGTGAGGAGTTCAAGATCCAGCGGAATGTGACATCAGTGTATCATCCACAGACAAATGGTCAGGTCAAAGTTACCAACCGCACCCTTATCAATGGAATCTGAGCAATGCGTAAGAAGCTGGGGGAAATTGGGTTATTGAACTTCCCAGTGTGTTGTGGGCTTTTCAAATGGTGGAATATTCTGCCACGGGCGATACGCCTTATGGGCAGGTCTATGGCTCGGAATCCGTAATCCCAGCAAAAATTGGCGTACCAAGTTCCAGGATGATGACAGTTAGTGACAGTAACAACGAAGATAATTGTCGCTTAGATCTGGATTTTGTGGAAGAAAGGAAGGTCTTGGCGTCTATACAAGAGGCCAAAGTAAAAGAGAAGGTCAAGTGATACTCTGATCGAAGGATGAAAAGAGTGCAGTTTGTCGTTGGAGATTTTTTAATGAGGAAAAATGAGAAGAGCCGCCCAAAACCCAAGGGGAAGCTAGCTCCCATCTGGGAATGACCCTATCGAGTTCTTGAAACTCATCCAAGAGGACGTTATACCTTAGAAACAATGGATGGATATTGCATACCGAGAAGACAGAACATAGTTAATCTTCAAAAGTATCATTAGCTTTAAGGATTGGCGGCCCTAGGCGTGATGAAGTTGACAAGTGGCTGATATCTCTGCATGTAATTATTCCAAAATTTGTATGCTCTGTGCATGAACTAGTTCACTTAATGAAAATTTTGACACTACAAAGAGTTTGATGCGATCCATTTACTTTTAAGCAATTGAAATGTTTGCTCTTAAGTGATAAAATAATTCACTTTTAAGCGATCAAAATATTTGCTATTAAGCGATAAAATAATTTTGTTTTAAGCAATCGAAATGTTTGCTCTTAAGCGATAAAATAATTCACTTTTAAGAGATCGAAATGTTCGCTCTTAAGCGATAAAATAATTCTCTTTTGAGCGATCGAAATATTTGTTCTTAAGCGATAAAATAATTCACTTTTAAGCGATCGAAATGTTTGCTCTTATGCGATAAAATAATTTTCTTTTAAGCGATCGAAATATTTCCTCTTAAGCAATAAAATAATTCGCTTTTAAGCGACTGAAGTATTTGTTCTTAAGCAATCGAAATGTTCTCTCTTAAGCGATAAAATAATTCGCTTTTAAGCGATCAAAATATTCACTCTTAAGAAATCGAAGTATTTGCTTTTAAGAGATAAAATAATTTGCTCTTAAGCGATCAAAATATTCGCTCTAAAGCAATAAAACAACTGCTTTTAAGCAATCGAATAACTCACTTTTAAGCAATCGAATCACCCGCTCTTAAGAGATAAATATATTCTCTTTTAACCAATCAAAATACTCACTTTCAAGCGATCGAATCATTCGCTCTCAAGGATCAAACGCATTTTGCTTTTAAGCAATCGAATAACTCGCTCTTAAGAAACAAATACATATTGGGAGATTGAATAAATCAACTTTAAGGTAGCATACATACTCGCTCATAAATGATCAGTTTGTTTGCTTATTAAGCAATTGACTGTCTAGCAGGATTAATTTATACTATTAACAACTACAGCAATAACTTACAAATAGGAATTGTCATTTATTTAGAAGTTACACAATATAACACTATCTACACACAATCTATAGGACCATTGAATACCCTTTGGTTTCAGCCTAATGGTAATCGTAAATAAACGATTAACTTCGCTCTCTGAAGCCTCGAGGACAGGATTTGTACGTTGCCTTCAACAAGGGATTAAATCTCCAGGAGACGAGGAATCCCTCTCTTTGTCACAATCATAGATTCACAGGACATGGTCATTATTATTAGGGACCACTGTTGGAGTTTCTTCCACAGGCTTAGTTGGGAAATCTCAGCTTGAAGAATTGACAGGTGGAGTCTTATTCCTAGGCTGGGATTTTTTTAGGCCGAGTCTTATTTTTTGAGGACCTTTTCGAATGCTTACCCTTCGAAGGGATCGCTGGTGGAGAATTCCTATTCAAGGGGCTTGTTGAGAATTAGCATCAGTTTTTGAACGAAGACACTCTTTCCACTCTTGATCGGTATCAAACACTGCATAGTGGTCGTGATCTCCATCTCAGTATTATACAGGAATCTAAGCATATCACTGATAGGGCCCATGTCGAGAACTCCATGGGAAAATTCATACGCTTGAATGCTATCAGAGAAAAGTTGGATAGTGGCAATGTTTTTGACACTTGGTCCAAAAGCCGGGATTTCTGGCTCACAATTTCGCCACAAAACAAATGGTTGTCGTCGATAACCTTTTGCAACCCAGAATTATTTTTTCTAAGATGCTTATTATGCTCGACCGTCTCGCTGATTTGAGACTCAAGCCTTTTAACCTCATTCCGGTAATGCCTGCTATCCCCCACTGATTCAAAGTACGGTATAACTTGGCATCAGTAAGACACTTGTGCAGACTAGAGTATCCACTCATAATATCTCGCAAAGCATTTTGATGACTCATTTCAATAGTACTACATGTCTCGTCTACTACATCAAGAGCAATAACTGTTTGACCAGTTTTAGGGTCTCTCTATGTTTTACTGAAGAGCTCCCCGATTGAAGGATGTTGCCATCATGCTACAATGACATCTCCTTTTTAGCTCGGATAAACCCATGCTTAATTAGGTTAGCTCGATAAGATTTCTTGAAAACTCTACCCTAACCCTAGATAGCTCTTGAGTAGATTTCTCTAGTTCATCTCTCAAAAGTGCATTCTATAAAAATAAGGAGCGATAGTCAAATATTTGAACTAAAACATTCAATAAAAGCACTTAAAATAGTTCCAAAAATGGCTATTCGATAATGGTTCCAAAATACAATCCAAAGAAAAAGGGACATGAACTCATACATCTCTATCCTCAGGCCCTAAGCTATGACTATTATCTTCGTTTGATGCAGCATCTTGATCATCTCAAACATTTTGATCACCGTCCGCATGGTCACCATGGTCATTATTGACCTTTGAAAGTTCGGCCTATGAAGCGGGGGCTGTGATGGCGAGATTTTGACGTTTCTCGGCTGTGAAAAACTTCTCCTTCTTGATGAGGTTGAGAAATTGAACTTGAAACCACAGGGGCTAGAAGCTTGGCCCCACGTTGCTTTAATCTTTGCCTTAGCCTCATTGTCGATATAATCCTTAAGGAACTCTGAGTGGTGAGGTCCTTGGACACCCAACTAATGATCTCAGTTCGACCCCACCACTTCAGTGTGTTGAGAAGTTTGAGAAAGAGATCATTCATATCTCAAGAGCCTATTAGCCTATCGATATAGCCTTTTCACCAGTACATGCTGGGATTCGGGAAAATACTTCTTCGACAGAAGTCTCTTATTTTCCTTCGACTTTCTTAAGTCCTCCCACAGCTTATCCATCTCCTTCTTCATCTTCACACGCTCATCCTTTCGAGCAGCCTTAACTACTTCCCCGATAGGACCTTGCAAGAAAGGGAGAACCCTGTTGGAGAAGATGCTAGTGGTAGATTGCAAGGTCGATCGAATGACTACCAGTACCTGGATAAAACACAAGAGGAGTGAAGGAGGCTTTTTTTTTTTTTTTTTAATGAGGCTTAACGAAGCAAAGAATACACATATATGCAAGAAAATATTCACTGACGTACAGAAAAATCATCGCTTAAATCCCCAAGGTACCCCAAGGGATAATCATCCTTGTTGGCTTCGTCGCGAGGATTGTTACAATCAAGCTTGATAGAGACGCCAGCAGCCTCAGATAATTCTCTCTTTGAGGGAATCTCTTGTACGAGAGGCCTTGGTTGAGACCTCAACTGAGTTTGTGTCAAAGTTGGTTGCCTAAAATGCACCCTCGATTGAGGGTTCACATCCTGATCGAGAGTGTTTACAAAGTCATCCATGCTGCTTGCTGCATAAAAACAAAATGGATTATGAATATTGAAGAGGAAAAAGAGAAGCAAACTTCTAAGAAAAACATTCTAAGAACCTTCAGAGGTATCCGAAGAGGTTATCCCTTTGGCATGTATTCTCTGGGAAGGAGCTTGAGACCAAAGAGGCTGCAGATATAACGGTCGATCCTCACCTATTTTTCTTTCATTATTCAAGTCCGCCAGTCCTCCCGATCTAGTCTCTTCAAAGGCTCGATGATCAGTTTAAGCATAGATGCCCTTGTAAGCCCACTCAGGCCAAACAAAAGGCTTCACCTTTTTAGTTTTAGTACAAATGTTTTTAGTGTCTAGGGGTTCCTTCCTCGTTTCGATGACCACGTCAGGGGTTTGATAAACTCTAGAAAAATTGAAGGTTAATGCTTTATCTTGCCACCCCACAATATTAGAAGGGAAATAGCGAAACTCCGCCCCGATAGACTAGTGCCTGGGGTTAAAGTCCCCTTAACATCCCGATTACAAATCAAGGAGTAGGCAGCTCGAAACAGTTCATATCGAGGGCTCACATTCACCTTCTTACACCAAACCATAAAGGCCATTATGATCACAATCACGTTAGGGTGCAATTGGGATAGACTAACATTGACATATTCCATTAGGCTCGATAGAAGAGATGGAGAAGAGAAGCTTAGCCCTGCCCTAATGTGCTTACTATAGGTTATGGCTCTTCCTATGGGTAAAGCATCATGAAGGTCGCTTGCTTCGAAGGGTTTTAGTTGGGTATTTAAAGGAATGCGCTGATAAGGGGGACCTCTTCAATAAATTTTTGTACCTCCTCGGGAAAAACGTACTTTGTTGAACCATCCCCATCCGATGAAGAACTACCACTATGACGTTTCTCTACCACAAATTTCCTCTTCGAAGGTACATATGAAATTTAATTTATGGCCTACTCGATCCTAAGGCCATCTAAAGGCTTAAGACTAACCTTTGATGGATTGATAAAGCTCTCGCTTGAAGTTTCACCTAACCTAGGGGACTCAACCCTAGTAGAACTGACCCGGTCATGAGGATCAAGAATCTCGACGGAGTTGGGAATAGGACATACCGACTCCATTCTTTCCAAATCAACCAAAAACCTAGCCAATCGAGGAGAAGTCTCGCCTAGAAAAGTGAGAGTTAATGTTCTTCAAGAATTCACTCCCTGATGAACTCGCTCCCTCACTATTACCCCTCTCGATATTTACTAGGGGGAAGACTAGGAGAAAGCAGGGATATTACTAGGATCAATGGGAACTTACTCACGAAGATAAGGATGGATGAAAATTAGGGTTTGGGGGCAGGAGAAATTGTGAATCAAGAGCTCTTGGAGAAGAACCTGCAAAAAGAAGGAAGAAAAAAGATAAATGGAGAAGCAGGAGAAATAGTTTGGGATTATAAAGGCGGAAGAAAGAGAAAAGGCGGAGTAATGATTACCTAGGTTATATAGAGAGTCTCAAAAGACGTAAGAAAAGAATAGATTCCATTCATGGCATTCCACGCACGCCATCTTCCCATTATTAACTCATCCATGCGCCTTCCTAGGAATTCCAAAATTCAAATCATTTGAGAAAATCTAAGTGCTTATCCTGACTAGAGCTAAGTCCCAAGAGGCAGGGGATTGTGAAACCTAAGAATCCTTCAAAGGTGACCGTAACTGTTGCGAACCAAACCATAAGCTATCAATGGATATAACCTTCGAAACCTAAGTTTGAACTTCGATGGAACATATCTTCAAAGGATGGAAGATCACTTAGTTTTTCTGGGGGCTTTTGATGACATAGTAGGATTAGGACCTATATAGGCTAACATTCCCAACACTTTGAAAAAAGCCCAAGACCCAAGGTATGTTCAAGTGGGATCATAGTTGGGCCCTTTATAAGAGAAAAAGAAAACTAGGTCATACACTAAGGATTTTAGGGTTTTAGGAAGGTATATATAAGGAGGCATGTCTTCTATTTTTGGTAACACTCTATCTCCTATTTTTACTCTGAGCTAGCCACTAACCGTTGACTGATTTGACCATTGGAGAATCTCCCTCCGGATTGCTCCGGGGTTTGTTTTTCTTTGCAAATCACAAGTTTGCTAATCAAGATCAAGGTCGGGTTTGGATCGAGGTTCCCGATACGCATAAAGGAGTACAAGATCATGAACTACTTTTAATATGCTTCTTCTTCCTCAATTCTTTCTATTCAAAACCCCCAAATGACTAACCGAATAATCATCTTCAACCTCCAGCTCTTCTTCACAGTTGCGGTTTATTGGCTCAGCTCTTTATTTGCGTTTAAATTCCCAGCTCCGTTCTTCAATTTGTTTTTCAGTAGCTCAACTAACTTTACTAACCTAAATGGTAATTACCTTTCTAACCCAACGTCTAGGAAAAATCCTTCCCCTTTATTCAAAGCTTGTCCTCAAGCTTTAAATTTTGGAAATTTTTGTGTGATTGTCTCAACATCTTCCCACGTGGACTCATCCAAAGATAGATCTTTCCACTCTATCAACTGTTGCACCATTTCATCTGCACCCCTGAGAATCAACTTTCTTTTCAATATCTTTTGAGGTTCAAAAACTAAAACATTATTGAGTTCAGACATCGGAATAGATTCTTGTATCCTTGGAGGATTTCCCACAAAACTTTTAAGTTAGGATACGTGAAACACCGAGTGTATCCTACTTCCTGAAGGAAGTTTGAGTTTATAAGCCACAATACCTATTTTATTTTCCCCCTGATTAGGAACATAATGCTTTAGAACAAACTTCAGGCAAGAGTTAGTTTGTATTGATAATTGTCTGTATTTTTGTAACTTCAAAAAGACCCAATCCCCAACATCAAAACTCTTTTCTGCCCTCTTTGCATCAGCAATATCCTTCATTCTCACTTGAGCTTTTTAAAATTATTTATGAAGCTATTGATTAATGTCTTCTCGGTACTTTAACATGTCTTGAGCAGCTAGGAATAAAGTATCTATAAGGGTTCCCAATGGTAGGGAAAAAAGGTTTAACACTGTAAAGTGCTTCATGATGAGTCATGTTTATACTTGTTTGGTGAGATGTGTTATACCACCACTTCGCAACTGCTAACCATTCTCTCCAAGAGCCTTATTTTTCTCCACAAAAACATCACAAATAACCTTCTAAAATCTGTTTAACCCTCTCCGTCTGCCCATCGGTTTTAGGTGATATGCTAAACTGTACTACATCTTAATGCAAGCTTTTGTAAACAAATCATTCCAAAATAAGCTGGTGAGCACTTTATCCCTGTCAGTTGTAATTATTTCTGGGATCCCATGAAGCCTGCACACCTCATTAAAGAAAAATAATTGCAACTTCTTTTGCTATAAATAGATGAGAAAGGGAGATAAAATGGCTATACTTGGTTAAGCTATCCACCACCACCAATATAGTATCACATCCCTCAGATAGCGGAAATCTTTAAAAAAAAAAATCATAGTTATATGCCTCCATGCTTGGTTTGGAATAGGCAATGGTTGTAGTAGACCAGGACTTTTGCAATGTTCTACTTTACGTTTTTGACAAACAATGCAAGCTTTTACAAACTCTATTACCTGCTGCTTCATGTTTGGATAGTGAAAAAGTGAAAGTACCCTTTTTATGGTAGCAGTCTGCCCCAAATGCCCTCCTACCGCTGACAAATGCATAGTGGATAAAATATCCATTCTAATCCCTCCTAAGGATTCCATTAGCATATGAAAATTCAGATGCTATTATTTTATCTAGAATGAGTTTGGCTATGATCTCTTGGGCAATATCATCATCTTCATAACTCTTCTCTAGTTACAATACCCTTTTAGGTAGTAGGGATGAAGCGACTGTTCTTAATTGAAGAACATCTTCATCATCAAGTACTGTAATTTTCCTTCGATTCTGAGTTGTAACTGAAATTGTGGGTAAAGCTTGCTACTTTGAGCTACTTGTTTCTTCGATCAATTTTTGGAGCTTCAAGCTTCTCATTTCCCCACCTACACCCTGCTTGTTTTGCACCTTCTTTGAAATAGCTCCCTTTTCTCCTTTTCTCCTTGACTTAATAGAAAAGTCCTTATTAATGACTCCATTTCTTAATTCTCCTCATTCATCATATAATCTGAATTGTTCTCTTCATCCCAAACTATAGCATCAAGTTTTTCTTTCTCCACTCTTATTTAATGTTCCATTTGTACATCATTACCCATATTTCTAGCTCTAGTATCACCACTGATCTCAGTTATACTATTGATTTCAACTCCATCATTAAGAAGATAAGCTCTAACTTCAGTTCCTGTACCAATCCCGGTCTCAAAAATTTCTTGATAATTATTTTTTGGTTTTATCAATGTCAGAAACCTCCCTGACCTCTTGTTCAAAAATCCCCTTGAATTTGTTTACATGTGTCTTCAACTATTACACAACTCCCTGATGATTCTGAAGTAATTTCCAACTGACCTGAACTATCTTCCTGAGAGTTATCATTATGAAGTACAAGTCTCCTATAAAGGGAATTAGCCGCCTGGTTGGATCTTTCTTACTTATATTGAATCTCAAAATTAAGGCCTAGAAATTTTGTAATCCACTTATGTTGGAGAGCATTATGGAGTATCTGATCAAGAAGATATTTAAGGCTCTGATGGTCTGTCCTTATAATAAAATGAGCTCCCACTAAATAGTGCTTCCACTTGTGTATTTCCATCACTAAGGCTAACAATTCCTTCTCATAGGTTGATAGACCTTTATTTATAGGACAAAATGCCTTAATCAAATAAGCTATATGTATTCCCTCTTGCATTAAGACTGCTCATATGCCTATATCTCTTGTATTCATTTCTATGATAAAGGTTTTTCAAAATCTGGTAACCTTAGGAATGGTGCAAAAGTTAGCCTTGTTTTAAGTTCATTGAAGGCTACAATGGCCTCATTATCCCACTTGAAGTTGTCTTTCTTCAACAAATTGTGTAGGGGCTTATAAACTATTCCATACCCCAAAATGAATAATACCCAGTCAAACCCAAGAAACCCCTGAACTCTTTTATAGAAGTAGGAATAGGCCACTTTGTAACACATTCTACCTTCTGAGGATCCATTCCAAACTCTTTTTGAGAAATGATATAACCCAAATACTCTACTTGTTCTTAGCAAACCCGCATTTAGATTCTTTAGCATACAATGTACTGTCCTTCATCACCTTTAAAACTTCTTTAAGATGCTAAACATGCTCAGAAAGAGTACGACTATAGATCAAAATATCATCTTAAATTACTAAAACAAACTTTCTTAGAAAAGGTGGAAAGACTTGATTCATTAACGCTTGAAACGTTATTGGCTCATTGGTTAAGCTATAAGGCATAACTAAAAACTCAAATTGCCCATTATGAGTTTGAAAGGCTGTCTTATTGAAATCTCTATTACATACTCGGATTTGATGATACCCTGACCGCAAATCTAGTTTGGAAACATACCTAGCCCCATGTAACTCATCTAATAACTCGTCAATCACCAGTATAGGGAACCTATCCTTCATTGTGAGGTCTTGTAATATTCTGTAATTGATGCACATTCTCCAAGTGTCATCTTTCCTCTTAACCAGGAGTACATGAGAGGAAAAAAGACTCGTACTATGTTTTATGACTTGGTTTTGAAGTAACTCAGTTACTTGCTTCTCAATTTCATTTTTGTGAGTATGGGGTACCTGTAAGGTTTAGCCTTAAAGGATTCAGCTCCAACTTTTAAAGGAATTTGATGATCAATAGATCTAAAAGGAGGTAAAGCACTAAAATGAGAAAAAATGTCTGAGAGTTCAGTGAGAACTTGTAATACCTTTATTCTTAACTTGTTTCTTCAGCTTTAGCCACTCCTTGTGATCCAGTTGATGCCTTTCATTCATATCATTCTACTTCCGAACCCTTAATTCTTCACCACCATTTTTAACCTTACAAGCTTAGTTCCTATTTTCAGCTTCTTCTTATGCCTTCATATGAGCTTTATTTTTCCTATATTCAACCATGTCCTTAGCCTCAGTACTCATAATCAGCCGAACATTATTCTCATCATAGTTCCCTTTCATGGTTCAGTGATACCCTTGGTCATAATGTTACATTTTGATCCAAAAAATCAAATGTAATGGGGTTGTACCATTTCATCTAATCTACCCCAATTATTATATCTAAATATCCAAGGTTTATTACCTTGAAATCATAGGTAAAGAAATGCCTTTGCACCTGCTATGGTACCTGAAAACACACAGTACAACCATCCACTCTGCTCCCATCCGCAATCGTAACCATAAACAGCCTGATAAAATGCTCTTTGATTTCCATCTTTGCCACCACAAATGGATCAATAAAGCTATGAGCACTACTCGTATCTAAAATAATTTTGATCTGGGAACTTCCAATATATCCATAAACCAAAATGGCATTAAATCTATATTACATCTGACATCATTGATTTCCTTCATTATGCGTGCGTTAATCGTTGCATTGATATACTTTTTAGCAAGTTTTATATGGTGGATTTCTAGTATTAGTTGAGTTTACGTGATAAGAGATTTAGATGGCCATGTTTGGTTTTCTTGTTTAAATCTCGCATTTTGTAGAAATAATTAGTACCAATGGGCATCTTGTATCCACAGGCTCCTTGATCTTCCTTTTGATCATCTATGGTAGGTTGCCCATTTTTACTTTTTGTTTACATTCTATGTGAAGGCCGTTCTTAAGGGTAGTAGAAGATATTGAAGGCCATTTGCAAGAACGGTAGGAGAGATGAAGTCCATTCACACTAGAATGGTAGTAGACGAAGGCAACAAGTATCAATACATGGTAGAAAGAGGTTGAAGCCAAAGATTGGAGGCAACAGAGTTCAAAGAGGCCAACGAAGAAATGGGAATCATGGTCCGATGAGTTGTGCTTAAGTCAGCGAAATTTACAAGAAGAATTAGCCTTCAATACTGGTTCCATTGGATTTGACTTCTCGAGCACTACAAAATCGACTACTAAAAATCTCAAATCGGACTAACGGTTCACTCGTAGTGAAGGAAACTGATTCAGCTGGCCGAGACAAACGAGTCGGTGCGGGCCGTTCGTGGTTGGCACTAATGCCCCGCACCAAAGGAGCTGCCCCACACCAACAAGATAAGCACAAGGCTGTGGCGCAACTCACGCCAGATGCTACACCATGGCATATGGCACCGACCATGGGCACAGATAAGAAGAACAAATTTCAGCACTCTGATGATGCCTACCACCAAACAACGCGGCCCACACCAGAGGGTCGTGATGACCCACGCCAGGTTCCATGCCCCGTGCCATTTAAATATTTGTGCCACACACCAGAACGGGTGCCCCGCATAACATGAAGAGGCATGTCGTGCGCCAGGTTTAGCGCCCTAGGCAAAGGATGCACCACGGGCCACACCATTCGTGACGACCCGCGCTGGGCAGTGGCTGAGCCAAGGTTTACCCTAATTTGGCCTATTTTGTGCTAATTTTTAGGCCCAATCTCCTACTACTATAAATATAGCCTTAGTCTACTTGGGTTTCATACATATCATACCTTATCTTTAGTAGTTCATCTTTGTAGTAGGAGAGAACTCTCTCTTTTTCTTTTCTTTCTCTTGCTTTGATCCTAAGATGTGGAATTCAAATATTTATTTGAATTCCATGTCTAGGGAGTAGTTTCTATAGCTTGGGGATAAATTGTAGGGGCATGGTCTAATCTATTTGCCTTTTGAGATTATTTAGTTCTTCCTAATTTTGTGTTCATGATATTATTATGATTGTGCTTGATTATTTGAATTACATGAATAGTAAACCACATATAAGCACACACTTTGGGCTATATTCCTGTATGGTGCAAATATCGATGCCCCATTGGGAAGAGAAACCCAGATATTAGAATAGGTAAGGGAGAACGCGTCCGCGTGAGTGTGTACACGGGGATTTTGAGAATACTCTGACTTATTACCATCGCACCTTTCTTAGCTGACTTTGTAAAGTTGTCCAATCTGGGTAGAGATAGAAAATAGTAGCAAACTAGGGTGTTAGAGACCTTAGATCATAGATAAGGTGCTAATGACCCATTCGCGTAGTTGATAAGACCATTGGGAAGTAGTGTATTCGTGGTGAAAGCCTGAGACGTAATCACACGGGGGAGAAATAGACCTATAACAATGGTCGGACCTTGTTGTACTCCACTAATTATGATGGCGGTGTCGATGGAGGGTTGCAAGAGCACCCGCCATGATAGGGATGGGGAAGTGCATGCCATCGGCCACACTACGTGTCATGAACACTCTATTAGGTTTGCCTAAATATCTAGGTGAATGAATAGAGGGTAGAAACATTAGATTGACCCTATTGCTCAATGATTCCCCAAGTGCTTAGTTTAATAGTGTACATTGCTTTTTTACTTTTATGCTTAGTTGTTTCTAGATTGAAAAACCAACCCCCCTTGCATGCTTTCTTTACTAGCTATTCCTTTCACTCGTACGGATTGGCGACCTGTACGAGGTTGTGTTTTAATTGATATTTAGACCTAGCATCTCTGTGGACAAACCTAGGGCTTACCGCTAACTACCTCATAGGTACCATAACAGTGAGAACAGGGTGCAAAGTACAAATTTTATCTTTTGACCCATCAACCTCCACCTGGGTTAATTAGCTACGATTAACAACCCCGGGGGAGGTAGGTTTAAATTTTGGTGCCGCTTTTGGGGATGCTATCAGTCTAAGTGTTAATTAAGGCATAACACGTTAGTAGAGTAGCTAGAATTGCTTTTATCTGTTTCTTGTTTTATTTGAATGATGTTTGAAAAAGAAAAAAATTGAAAATTCCCAAAAAGAGATATTTTCTAACATTGAGACTTTGTATTTTTTATCTTGTTAAAATGATCTATCTTGTGATACTGTTCTTGTTGAGCATGATTCTTCTAATTTGAACGAGGATACTTCACCTTGGTATCTCATGTCTAAGGTGCAATAGGGAAAGAAGTGGGCTAAGGAATTAAAAACTCCTAAGCCCTTTCCAACCCCCAAACTTAAAAACAATATATCCACACTTGAGAAGAATGGGTTTACTTGGTTCATCGCTCCAAAGGTAAAAGGTAAACTTAAGATGATGTGGCAACCCACCCATCATGATGTGGTCACTGGTTTTGTCAAGGGTGGTGACTCCGGTGACCCACCAACCCACTCTCCTTAGTCTTTAAAATTGAGGGAAAAACAATTCGTGAAGACAGCAATAAAGATACGTTGTTTTTATTTCAAGTAGGAGGTTTCTTTAAATTGAAATTTCTGGGATGGTTCAATTTTTGGTGGAAAATTTTAGGAAATTTTAGTCATCTATCATTTGTGTGGAATAATATTACTCGGGTTTTTAATGTCTTTGGATGCAGATTCAAAAGAGAATTCATTGGAGGAAGATGGGCTGATGGTCTGCACCTAGGTGCTTGGCGCGAGGCTACACTTCGTGCCCAGGTGCTTGGCGCGAGGCTATGCTTCATGCCCAGGTGTTTAGCGCGAGGCTTTGCTTTGTGCCGCAGCTAGCCAACACGAAGCTGACTTGTCCACCACTTACTCACAGAGCACGAACATGGTGCAAACTGGCATGAAACTAAAGTGTGGGCGGCGCAGATCGACACGTGCCCAACACGGATGCCAAATGTTGTCTTAAGGCTTGCCCTAAAATCCATGCTCCAGCCTATCTTAACCAATCCTGGCCCATTCTAACTCTTATTTAAACCCCTAGGTCTATAGCCCTCTTCCACACCAACCATCTACTCTCCCCTCTTTCTCATAATACAACTCTTCCCTTTCTCTCTCGCCCAAAGTCCTCCTGCCAACCCTCTCTCACAAAATCAACCATAACTCTCTCATTTTTTCACCTGATTTCCCCATACCATATACCAAGCTTTATCTAACCCACTAAGCCTCTACCCTAGAAAGCCCATGAATCCGAGCAGTTTATTAGGAGAATTTTTGGCCAAAATTGGTATTTTATCCGAGGAGCTAATTTTTTAAAAATATTTTTGGGGTATTGAAGTTGCTTGGAGTCACCCTTGGAGAAGTGCTGCATAAACCTCGAGCGGAGATTCCACCACACTCACTACGTGAGGTAATTGTTTCCTAACTAAACTTTATTTTGGAAGAATCGGAATGGTGTTTTTAGTATGGTATTGTGCCTACATGCTTGAGAAATTTTGGCGACTAGTTGGTTGATAGATTTATTTGGGAGACATTTTCTATGTTGGGGGTAATTGAGAGAAGTTCTTGCAATATCTTACCTATTATTAGATACTATATTCTCCGAAGAGTATGCCTCGTGTAGCAAAGGAGAGAGGTGAGTCTAGTAGGCAATCCTATATCGGTTTGACTACTTTGACTAGGGCCCATAAGGAAAGGTGGGGGTGGCTCATGACTCGCCCTATTTTAGAGACAACGTTTGTAGACGAAAAGAACCTTAAGGATCTCAAACTCTACAACGTGTCTGGAGACTGCTAGGAAGGGTAGGTATGAAGGAGTTTACTACCCTACCCACCTCCACCTAGACTAGGTATACAATGGAGTTCTTAGCCACTATCGCAAAGTTCCGAGATGAACAGGGAAGGCAATGTATTAATTTCCATTTGGGAGATGAACCTTGCACCTTGACTTACAAGGAGTTGGGGCAAATCATCAAGTGGTAGGGAACCAAACACATGTAATCTACCCACATTTTGGAGTGCTATCACCAGGCAGATTTGGAGTAAGAATAGCAAGATCAGCAACATAGTGCACCCGACAGTCAGGTACGTGGCTAGGCTGTTGACTGTAATAGTTAGTTTCCATGGGGAGACCATGATATGTCCATTTTATGTGCATAATTTAGTACTTTTTGGGGTCACCTTTGTGCTCTTTTATTAATAAGGGATTGTGTTTTACCTTGAAATTCTGAGACAAGAGCAACTTTATGCTCTTTTACCTCTTCTAACTGGATTTTGCGTGAAAAAGGAAGAACATGGAGGCTTGAATACCGGATGCCATTAAAAGATCACTTTTCGACGACTTTGAAGACTTGCTTCGAAGACACGAATACTTGAAGACCGGAGGCCGTCGAACACCATTTTTGAAGACTTTCTTCAAAGAGTTGAAGACTTGGAAAATGAGAGGAATCATTGTGAAGATAAGTGTTTACCACACAAGAAGAAGAAAAGAAAACAAGGTTAAGTTCTGGCGCCCCTTGCGAGTCGCGACCAACAGGTGGCCAGAACCTAACTCTCTTTCCTCTCATTCACTTCTCTTCTTCCTACATTTTTGGTACTAATTCTAACCCTAGTTTCTACCATTTTTCATCTTTAAATTCTCTTGTATTATGTTTGGGTTGTTAGGATTAATTATTATGAACTCTTGTAGCTAAATCTAGTTCTTGGGAGCAATTGATTGAAGCTTCCAAACTTATGTAGTAAGATTCTATATTCGCTCATTTATGAACATTTATTGGAGATAATTTATTATGTCATTAATGTTGTGTTTTACCTCATTTATACCATGGGTTGGTTGAGTATATGAAATGTTTGTATGATTGAAATGTTAGAGTGTTAGTAAAGTTGCAAATTTCTTAACTCATTTGATATGAAATCCAAAAGCATTGATTTATAACTTCTTGTGTATAATGTGTGGTGATTCTTGCTAGATGAGTATGTTAATGTGGATTGTTTTCATATTTTTCATATAGATGCAAAGAAAGGTTGAACCTTGAATGTTTTTTGTTCTAAGTTTAACCTAATAAATGATTTGTTTGGTTGAATGACTATGTCTTTGGTAGAAGGCTTGTTGTTATCAAACCTATGGTCTTTCGGGAGAAATGCCATTGATGAAATACCCCTTTGATGTTGTTTGTGTTTGGTGATCATCAATAAGGTTTGCAAATGGTCATTGTTTGTCTTTGCAAACTACTCTTAAGGAGGAATAAATGTTAATCTTTGAATGGGAAGTGATAACATTCCCCATAGAAAATAAATGTAATTGAATGAGTGAATGAATCAATGAGCTATAGGAAGTTTTGAAGTGGAAGTCGATTGCCCCCAAGGCTTCGTTAACTAGAATTTGCATCATATCTTTAGTTGTATTGCATGATTAGCATTGTTCTCTTGATTTGCTAATTGCTGTCTTTCAATTTGATAACTTAGGCTCAAAAACCAACCAAACCCCCCTTGTTTAAATGCTTTTATACGTATCTATGTATGTATATGCCTAGTATGTTTTCTCCTATATATGTTTAAACACTTAAAAAGATCCCTCTTCTCGTGGATGACCCCGACCTGCCATTATCTACTTAATTGCAGATAGGAAGCATTAGGGTTTAAAAGTATTAACTTTGAGAGGCACGACGGTGACCTCCCAAATTTTGTCACCACTGCCGGGAAAGAGGCGCTTATTTTTAAGTGTTTGGGCATATTATGTGTGATTATATGCTAATTGTAAATATTTGTTAGTTTGCTTTTATTTTTGATTTCTTAGTTGATTTGACCATTTCACTTGGCTTGGAGACGTATTGTTCGAGTTCTTAGTGTATGGTTCGCACGCGATCCTCTTCACAAGAACCCCTACACTATGGCCCTGAGTCAGAGTTTAATTTGAGACAGGCTAGGGAGCTTTCTTTGGAAAGTGTGAATAACACCCCTCCCAGTGACCATTTTGTGGATACCTCTTCCTCCATGGAACATCAACTTGAGCATGAAGATGAGCATCCAGGAGGGGGACCTCAACATCCTCCTCTCCTAGGGCGAGCATTGTTAAGAGAAATTATGGCCCTCAACCTCAATAAAAAACCAATGTGCATTGAGTATCCCGTGGTTGAACCGAACGGCCATTTTGAGCTAAAGACCGGGTTCATCAACATGCTATCCATCTTTCTTGGTAGGCAAGGGGAGAATGCCAACAAACACCTCATCGAATTTCACTTCTTGTGTGGTGGTATGGTCCCCCATGGAGTGGATGAATATTTCTATAAGTTGAAGGCATTCACGTTCACGCTAAGGGATGGTGCAAGCGATTGGCTCCACTACCTACCACCCAAGAGCATCAAGAGTTGGCTCGAGGTCTGCCACCTTGAAGAAGGACATAAGCAACATTCTCCAATGGCATGAAGAATCTCTCTTTGACTATTGGGAGAGGTTTAAGAAGCTTCTCGCAAGTTGCCCTTACCATGGTTATTCGGAGGGGGATTTGGTTTATTACTTCTACAATGGCCTTCTTGATAAGGATCAAAGGTTGGTAAGAAGTTCTTGTGGTGGCACTCTTGGGAACAAAACTTCATCCGAAGTGATGCAATTGTATGAGGAGTTTGCGGAAGAATAAAGAAACTTTAGCTCAAGGGCCAATTTGAGAAGGAGAAATCCAACGCCCGCAAGTGAATCTTCCAATAGTTGTAAGCTCCAGGACCAAGTCTCGGCCCTTGCATCTATGGTGAAAGTATTGATGACGAAGCCCGGGAATGTGCCACATGTTAAATCTTGTGAAATTTGTTACTTGGCGCATCCTACAGACACTTGCCCTACATTGCAAGAGGACTATGTCGAGGAGGTGAGTGCCATGGAATATCAAGGGAATCAAGGCTACCAAGGAAACCAAGGATATCAAGGTGGGCAAGGACACCAAGGCCACCAAGGCTACCAAGGTTATCAAGGGTACCAAAACCGGCCGTACAATTCAGGAAATCATGATAACCCAAACCTCCGGTATGGAACCCTTAAGGAAGCCAAAAACCTCAACTGTATTGGTCTCTTCAACAACAATATAGGCCACCTTAATAACAATTTCAAAGGCTCCAAGATAAGCCTCGAGACCAAGGGGAGAGCTCGGGGCTAACAAAGGATGAGGTGATGCAAGCCATTCACCGATTGGGCATGTGTGCAGAGAAAAGTGAGAAATTCCAAGATGAATCCAAGGCGAGTATCAAGAACTTAGAAACTCAAGTGAGCCAAATAGCTCAAGTGGTGAATCAGATGGAAGCCCGGGAAAAGAGTAAGCTACCCTCCCAACCGGAGATCAACCCTCGACAAAATGCAAGTGCTATTACTTTGAGAAGTGGTAAAGAGGTTGGCTCTCCCCCGATTGGTGAAGTTGTTGAGGAAAAACCTATAAAGCTTGAAATTCTTGAGAAATAAGTGAAAGAAGAGAACGAGGAGGTGGCCAAGGAGCAAGCAAGGAAGGGAAATGAGAAGGAAGATGAGATCACCATTGAGAAATCAACCTCCATTCCCGAACCTTCATCCCTCTCACAAGAAGGAAAGAGTAGGGGAAATTCCTCCATATGTGCTGGAACCACCGTTCCCGGAAGCTCTAAAGGAAAAATGGAGGAAGGAGTCCAACAAGGACATCTACGAAGTCTTTCATAGGTGTGAGATAAGTATCCCTCTTTTGAATGCTATTGAACAAATTCCTAGCTATGAATTTTTTTTGAAGGAATTATGTGTAGTAAATAGGAAACAAAGAACGAAGAACAAGCTTAAAAATGGGAGAAGTGAACATGTCTCTGCTTTGTGCCAAAGGGAGTTACCCCCTAAATGTAGCGATCTCGGCATATTCACAATCCCTTGCATGATAGGAAATGCACATTTTGAAAAAGAAATGCTTGACTTAGGTGCATCAATAAATGTGATTCCTTACTCTTTGTATGAAAGCCTCAATCTTGGTACTTTGCACAAAACCGGGGTGGTGATCCAACTAGCCGACCGTTCTAGTGCATACCCTAAAGGTATCATCGAGGATGTGTTAGTTAGGGTGAATTCCTTAATATTCACCGCAGATTTTTGTGTCCTAGACATGGAGCATGATAAACATGCCGCTCTAATCTTGTTGGGGAGGCCATTTTTGAAGACCTCTAGGACCATCATTGATGTGCATAACGGTACCCTCACCATGGAATTTGATGGGACTAAAGTAGAGTTTAACATAAACGACTCTATAAATTATCCTCTTGAAGAGTATTCTTGCCATGCTACTGATTTTGTTGAAAATGTTGTGCAAGATGTTTTTGAATTGCGTGGTGATGATTCCTTGTTGGTTTCTTTGGAAAATGATGATAAAAGTACATGTCTTGTATATTCCATGAGTACTAACTTGAAGGAAAGCATTGAGGAGTTAAGCATTCTTGAGGAGGTGGTGCAAAGTCCCGACCCTGTAGTCTTAGAGGAACCCGAAGAACCGGAATTCCTCCCATCATTTGTGAAAGCTCTAGTGATTGAGCTTAAACCTTTGCTAAGTGACCTCAAGTACGCATTTCTTGGGGAAGGGGAGATGCTTCCGGTTATCATTTCAAGCAAGCTCACCAAGGAGCAAGTAGAAAAGTTGATGGTGGTGTTACGGGAGAACAAGGAAGCAATTAGATGGAATATTGCCGACATCAAAGGCATAAGTCCATCCACTTGCATGCATAGAATTTTGTACCCATGCGAAAACCCCAACGCCATTTAAACCCCCCTATAATGGAGGTGGTAAAGGCAGAAATCCCCAATTTACTCCAAGCGAGCATGGTCTATCCAATCTCGGATAGCAAGTGGGTGAATCCAACTCAAGTGGTACCCAAGAAGAGTGTGGTGATGGTGATAAAAAATGAGAAGGGTGAAATGGTACCCACTCGAGTTCAAAATGGGTAGCGCATTTGTATTGACTACCGGAGGCTAAATACGGAGACCCGGAAGGATCCCTTCCCATTGCCATTCATTGATCAAATGCTCGAGAGGTTAGCAAGCCACCCTTTCTATTACTTTTAGGATGGGTACTCAGGGTATTTTGAAGAAGCTATCGCCCTGGAAGACCAAGAAAAAACCACCTTCATGTGCCCCTTTGGTACGTTTGCCTACCGGCGTATACTTTTTGGGTTACGTAACGCCCCCGCAACTTTCCAAAGGTGTATGGTAAGCATTTGCTCAGAATTTTTTGAAAACTTTGTCAAGGTATTCATGGATGATTCCACCATTCATGGTAATTCTTTTGACAACTGTTTGGCAAATTTGGCACAAGTTCTTAGACGTTGCATTGATACTAATCTTGTGTTAAATTCTGAGAAGTGTCATTTTATGGTAGAACAAGGTATTGTGTTAGGCCATGTTGTCTCCTCTAAGGGTATTGAGGTTCATAAGGCAAAGATAAACACAATTCAAACTTTGCCTTATCCTACTAATGTGCGCGAAGTGCACTCTTTTCTTGGCCATGCAGGATTCTATTGCCGGTTCATCAAGAACTTCTCCAAGATAACATCTCCTTTATGAAAGTTGTTGCAAAAAGGGGTGGAATTTGTGATGGATGAGGGTTTTAATGGGGCCTTCGATACATTAAAAGGAAGGTTAGTCTCGGCCCCAATCATACAACCCCCAGATTGGTCGTTGCCTTTTGAGATTATATACGATGCTAGTGATTATACCGTTGGAGCGGTGCTTGGTCAAAAGGTGGGGAGAGCGCTTCACGCCATCTACTATGCATCCATGTCTCTCAATAAGGCCCAAAGAAACTATTCCACCACAGAAAAAGAGTTGCTAGCAGTGGTATTTTCTTTGGAAAAATTTTGATCTTACTTGCTTGGTACAAAAGTTATTGTGTGCACTGACCATGCAGCGCTTCGTCATTTAATGACGAAGAAAGAGGCCAAGCCAAGATTGATTAGGTGGATCCCGCTCTTGAGTGAGTTTGAGTTAGAGATGGGAGAAAAGAAGGGCACGGAGAACCTCGTGGCTGATCACCTGAGCCGGTTGGCACCCTGCCAAGATAGTGAGGTAAATCTATTAATGAAGGAGTAACTACATGAGGAGTTCCCCAATGAACAATTGTTCGCTATCAGGGACCTCCAACCATGGTATGCCGACATTGTGAACTTTCTTGTCTCTGTTAAATTTCCTCCTCACTTTTCTAAAGCACAAAAAGATAAGCTAAAAAGCAATGCTAAATATTATATGTGGGATGATCCCTTTTTGTGGAAACATTGTGTAGACCAAGTTGTTAGGAGATGCATCCCCGATAATGAAGTGCATTCAATTCTCACCTTTTGTCATTCTCATGCATGCGGCGGTCATTTTGGAGCTAAAAGGACCGCTAGGAAAGTCTTGGAAAGTGATTTTTATTGGCCTACTTTGAATAGCATGCATACATATGTTGTAAGGCTTGTGACAAGTGCCAAAGAGTAGGAAATATCTCATCTAGAAATGAGATGCCCCAAAAAGATATGCTATATTGTGAAATCTTTCATGTTTGGGGTATTGACTTCATGGGACCTTTTCCTAGTTCTACAATATTCTTCTTGCCGTTGATTATGTGTCAAAGTGGGTTGAAGCAAAGCCTACTAGGACTAACGATTCTAAAGTGGTTGCAGAATTCCTGAAAGATAACATCTTCTCTAGGTTTGGGGTACCCCAAGCCTTGATTAGTGACCGTGGAACCCATTTTTGCAATCGGACCATAGAGGCATTCTTGAAGAAGTATGGCGTTACTCATAAGACATCCACTGCCTATCACTCGCAAACCAATAGGCAAGCCAAAGTTTCCAATCGGGAAATCAAGTCCATCCTTCAAAAAATGGTTAACCCTAACCGAAAGGATTGGAGTTCTTGATTTAATGATGCCTTATGGGTATATAGGATGGCTTACAAGACATCAATCGGTATGTCACCATACCGGTTAGTGTCTGGTAAGCCCTGTCACATACCTGTGGAAATTTAGCATAAGGCTTACTGGGCGGTCAAAGAATTTAATCTCGATTAGATGAGGCCGGCTTGCATAGAAAGTTACAATTGGATGAACTAGATGAGGGAGTCTCATGAGAATGCCAAAATCTATAAAGAGAAGACAAAGGTGTGGCATGACAAGATAATCATTAGGAAGTAATTTGACGTTGGTCAAAAAGTCCTCCTATTCAATCACACCTTCGCCTATTCCCAGGTAAGTTGAGGTCCCGATGGATCGGTCCTTTTGAGGTGGTGAAGGTATTCCCGCATGGCACGGTGGAGATTCTAGATCGAGCTAAGTCCAATACATTCAAGGTCAATGGACAACATTTGAAACCTTACAACGAGAATTTTGTGTGGGAAAAGGGAGAGAATGTTGATCTCCTCGATCCAATTTGTCAGTAAACTCCAAGAAAAGAGAGTGAGTCATGCCGAAGACGTTAAATAAACTTGGTTTTGATCGTCCGGATCGTCATTTGTGACTTTCCGTTGATGTTGCTTGGTTTTGGATTTTGTCATTAGTTGCATTGTTTTTGCTTTGTGCTTTTCACGGGTTGTTTTTCCATGATTTTTTAGTGATTTGAAACCAAGGCATTGGACTTTTGAAGGGAGAAATGCTTGGAGTCAAGAGGGGAAGACTTGGACAAGAGGTAAAACTAGAAAAAATTTCTAAGTACCAGGTGGGTAGCCCGCGTCGAGTCGCGACCACCTCATCGCGAGTCGTGACAGGTTCAGAAAATTTTGTGCTCATTTTGGGTTTTAGCCTCCACTTTCCGCAAGTTGTGATGGCCTCATCGCGAGTCACGACAGACCATCACGAGTCGCGACCAGATCAGGAATTTTGGCTAAAAAATGAGCACGAGTCTCTGATCTGGTCGCGACCATCACGAGTCGCGACCAGACCACCACCACTCCATACCCCATTCTTTCTTCCCAAGCTCTACCCACAAATAACCTTACAATTGTTGAAGAACACAAAACCCTAGAACTTGGGATTTTTGTGATTTTTGGCGATTAAACTTCAAATTGCTTGTGGGCTTCATTCCTTTCTCATCCTAGGCATCTAAGTGGCACATTTATTCACTTTATTGAACTTCAATTGTGATTATGATTGTATACTCTATTTATTGGATATTGTGTATATTATGTGATGCGTTAGGAAATTAGATTGTTGGAAGTTGGTTGATTTTTGTGAATATATTATGCTTCCAATTTCATTTGATAGGGATTGTGTGAATATTTTGTGTGTACGGCTTGGTTGGATATAAGATAACATCAATAACCACTTTGAGTGTATTGAGTTGCTTGTATGGTCTTGTGCTTGCATTGCGCCATTTGTGTTGATTTGGTTGAGAATGGATTGTGGTTTATGCTAGATATGAGGCATGTTGGCCCTTGATTAAACATAGTTGTTATTTGGATAAAATGTTATTGTGCTTTGCAATGTTATCTTGCTTAGGGTAGTTTAGCCATAAACTTGAATGTTGACATTATGGATGTACTCATGGTGGCTAAATTAGTTAGGCATGCCTGTGATTTTTGAGATATAGTATTTCAATATTCAACTATGTGAGAACTTCATGGACTTGAGAATATGGGCATGTTGGACATAATATGGATTATATGTGCAATTGTGATTAGGACTTGAACTAGTTGGCTTGGACTTGATTTGGCTTGTAAAGATTGTCAAAAACTAGTTTAAGGTTGAGTATGAATTTGCAATATTGCATATATAAATATTCCTGTTCATTTGGCTGGTTTGCTGTGGTTGTTAGATATTACCCCTACAAAGAGATCCATCCAAGGCTCCTCCCCGAGGTGGGCGCACCGTCGCTCCAGCATCGGCTCCGGAATCGATCCCTGTACCTCCCCCTCCAGATAGGTACATGGGTTTGACCTAGATCACCATTATCTATGCTGAGAGGTGAGAGGCCCTAGCGAGTTGTCAGCTCAAGGAGACGAGTTTTGTAGATGTGCCCACACTGGACACTCTTGGGTTCACCCAGCCTGTCCGATGCCTCCTCGCCAAAGGGGGGATGGAAGGATTCATGAGCAGGAGCGCACCCTGTTACCGGAGATACACACTAGAGTTCCTGTCCAGGGTCAGGATATGCAGCATGAGAGATGATCAACCATGCGAGAGGTACATTGCTTTCCACTTGGATGATATATCTTGACAAATGACTGTCTCACAGATTGAGAAGGCATTTGGATGGGACACTGCGGAGATACGAGAAAGGTTGGACCTACAGCCCCATGAGCGATCGATTGAGAATGACATGCAATTTTGGAGTGTCATCAACATGAGGCCAAAGAACTCCCATGACAAGAGCAGTGTCATCATCCACCCTGCACTCTATTATGTGCACCGACTGTTGGCTGACACAGTACTTTGGTTGGTGGAACTGATAATGTGCCAGACAACGACATTCACTTTCTGTGGCACTTGATGAGTGAGGGACCATGATATGGGTTATGGGCTGAGTTGTGGATGAAGAAGATTATAGAGGTGGCAGGAAAGCCAAAGGGGAAGATTATGGTTGGAGGTATGATAGGCCTCTTGGCGGAGTACCTAGGATTGGTTCCTCTGGCTGACTTTTCACGCTTAGGGAGGCATACTTCCTACCTCATCACTGCTAAGAAGTTGGTTCAATTTGAGATGCTCAGTGCCACCAAGACTATGGGGGTATTCCACTGGTTGTATTGCGCCAGGAAGGTCACATTGGCACTTCCTCAGCCCTACAAGATGAAGCTAGAATTTGATACACCTCTAGGAGACTTGGAAATTTCACCTGAATCCTCGTGCAGAGAGGACTTCCAGCACAAGCTCCACAACCTTGGTCCAGCCCCTGTCCAGCGCGATGATAGAAGCCTGCCTTTCTCTGAGTGACAACAGCAGCACTCCCCGCAGCCTCCACCAGAGACCAAGCCGATGCAGGAGAACGATATGCCACCTCACTACTCCCAGCCCCCACCAGATTTCTATGAGCGGATGATGCAGACCATGCAGGATGGATTCTTCCACCAGGACAACATGATACTGTAGCACAACATGTTTGTCTCCCAGATCTTTATCGACATGGATGAGGAGATTAATCACCTATCATCTTGCATCCATGAGATGCAGTTCCGAGTAGGCGGTGTCTTAGGCCCCAATCCGGTAGCAGAGAGGCGAAGAGCTAGGAGGCAGAGGAGCACAAATTGGCTGGCTTGTTATCAGCAACGCTATTTTAGCGGTGGGCATTCTTCCTCACATCAGTGATTTGTGAGCACCATATCCTTACCCTTTCCATACCTTTCTTTGTACGCTTTGGCCCTATTGTCTACATTGAGGGCAATGTAGTGTTCTAAGTGTGGGAAGGGATATCTACTGATTGCACGGTTGGGGTTGGAGATACTTTGAAGACTTTGCTACTTTTGGGTAACTCTTTTATTTTGTTTTGGATATTTTTCCCTTTTGTTTTGTGATTTTTTTTTCTTTTGATGTACTTGGCTAATGTTGGCTTTGACACTTTTCTTAGCCTTAACATTTGGAAAGCACGTTGCTACTTTTTGGATTGGAGAAACATGAAAAATTTTGAAAAATTTGAAAAAAAAGAAAATGAAAAAAATTATAAATAAAAAGAATCCCGTTAAGTTGAAAACTCGAGAGGGCATGCTAGGCAACATTGGGGGCCCAGATAGGTCGAAAAATCGAGAAGGCGAACTAGGAAAAACTGAGTGGCTAAATGTGTGGAAAAAGGTGAGATGTAAGCCGAAGTAACATGACGTGTGGCTAGGAAGAAAACCCAAAAGGGCTCCTAGGCAAAATGAGAGAAAATGAGAGAAATTGAAACATGTTAAGTGTTCACTCAATTGTCGCCGCTGAAGTCATAAGGTTGCGGTGGCCATACAGATGGATCGGGTAGCTTAACATCTTGAGAACCTTTTGGGATTGGAAAATTTAGAGGGAGAAGACGAAGTAAGTTATGAAACTCTTGATCGTTGATATACTTCATTTTTAGGTTGATATATTGATATAAAGTGGAGCATGTGTTTTTGAACTTTATACATGCCTTTAGCTTCACCTTGTACCATTGGATTTGGAATTGTCAATTCGAGATTTGGAAATGTTTTAGAGATAGCAATGAATTGATAGGTTGATATGGTTTGGGTAGATTTAGGAATGGGGGTTGTGGGAAACTTTCTCATTTGACCTTAACATTGGGATGTGTGATATTGAGAGTTTTGTGAGGTATTGATTTTGGGGAATAGTAGTTAGGATGTGGATACGTCATTTTCTTCGTATGCTTGGATCTTTTCTTACTCGAGGGCGAGTAAGGTTTAAGTGGGGGGGGGGTTTGATATGTCCATTTTATGTGCATAATTTAGTACTTTTTGGGGTCACTTTTCTGGTCTTTTATTATCAAGGGCTTGTGTTTTACCTTGAAATTCTCTTAGGAGAGGCAAGAGCAACTTTATGCTCTTTTACCTCTTCTAAGTGGATTTTGCGTGACAAAGGAAGAACATGGAGGCTTGAAGACCGGAGGCTATTAAAAGATCACTTTTTGAAGACTTGCTTCGAAGACACGAAGACTTGATGACCGAAGGCCGTCGAAGACCATTTTTGAAGACTTTCTACAAAGAGTTGAAGACTTGGAAAATGAGAGGAATCATTGTGAAGATAAGTGTTTACCACAAGAAGAAGAAAAGAAAACAAGGTTAAGTTCTGGCGACCGTCGTGAGTCACGACAAACCTGTTGCGAGTCGCGACCAACAGGTGGCCAGAACCTAACCTTATCCTTTTTGTACTATAAATAGCACTCTCTTTCCTCTCATTCACTTCTCTTCTTCCTCCATTTTTTGTACTATTTCTAACCCTAGTTTCTACCATTTTTCATCTTTAAATTCTCTTGTATTATGTTTTGATTTTTAGCATTATTTAGTATGAACTCTTGTAGCTAAATCTAGTTCTTGGGAGCAATTGATTGAAGCTTCCAAACTTATGTAGTAAGATTCTATATTTGCTCATTTTTGAACATTTATTGGAGAGCATTTATTATGACATTAATGTTGTGTTTTACCTCATTTATACCATGGGTTGTTTGAGTATATGAAATATTTGTATGATTGAAATGTTAGAGTGTTAGTAAAATTGCAAAATTTTAAACTCATTTGATATGAAATCCAAAATCATGGATTTATAACTTCTTGTGCATAATGTGTGTTGATTCTTGCTAGATGAGTATGTTAATATGGATTGTTTTCACATTTGTCATATAGATACAAAGAAAGGTTGAACCTTGAATGTTGTTTTTTCTAAGTTTAACCTAATAAATGCTTTGTTTGGTTAACTGAATATATCTTTGGTAGAAGACTTGTTGTTATCAAACCTATGGTCTTTTGGGTGAAATTCCATTGATGAAATACCCCTTTGGTGTTGTTTGTCTTTGTTATAATCAATGAGATTTGCAAATGGTTGCTGTTTGTCTTTGCAAACTACTCTCAAGGAGGAATGAATGTTGATCTTTGAATGAGAAGTGATAACATTCCCCATAGACAATAAATGTAATTGAGTGAGTGAATGAATCAATGAGCTATAGGAAGTTTGTAAGAGGAAGTCAATTTCCCCCAAGGCTTCGTTAATTATCATTTGCATCGTATCTTTAGTTGTATTGCATAATTAGCATAGTTCTTTTGCTTTGCTGATTGTTCTCTTTCAATTTGATAACTTAGGCTAAAAAACCAACCAAACCCCCCTTGTTTACATGCTTTTATATGTATCTATGTATGTATATGTCTAGTATGTTTTCTCCTATATATGTTTAAACACTTGAAAAGATCCCTCTTCTCATGGACGACCCCGACTTGCCATTATCTACTTAATTATATATAAGAAGCGCTAGGGCTTAAAAATATTAACTATGAGAGGTACGTCGACGACCTCACAAACCACCGGCTCCACTGATGAGGATTTCACGATTCTTTTATTGTCTGTGTGCACAGGGAAGGCTTGTACCAACTTGGTAGAGGAGTTTGTCACTGGGAGTATGGATCTTACTTTCTCAGCTGCCCGCACTGGAAAGATCTCAATGGGAGGAATGGTTATGTTTTTGGTACGACACTTCAACCTCCCGGAGAGTGACGACATGAGAGAGACCCCTGGTGTAATATTTACATTTAATTTATCAGTCATGGCGGAGGCTAAACTGATAAAGAGAGGGCATGGTTCAGTTTTCTGGTTATACATGGGGGAGAAACTCATGAGTCTTCCCCAGAGTGAGAGAACCAAGTTGGGAAAGTCCTTCAGGCTGTCAGATCTTTTCATTGATCCCAACGTAGGTTTGGGGGCAACCTTGGGGGAGAATAACCTGGGAGATGAGGATCTTGAGGAGGATTATGAGCAGCAGGAGCAGGTTTTGGAGCAACCCGAGCAGCAGATTCCCCTGGGGATCACTATTGAGCAGCCACCTCTGCCTCATGCTATGTCGCCACCTATGGACCACCCACTAGTGCCACCACCACCCATCCAGCTGGTATCAGGAGTACCACCCCCTTTATGGGGCTGATCGGTATACATGAGGAGTCTTTCCATTCTATAGGGCGTGGCACTATGAGTGCCCATAGACATAGCATCTCCTCTTTTTATCATTATTTCTCGGAGCATAGTAGGTATGGCAGCCAGAGGTCCTCTCTACCTTTCAAGCTTCACAGACATAGTGTTTCAGGCCATACTCATTAGTGAGCTCACATCCGTAGTACAACCCTTTCCGAGAGCACGGGTTGCCATGTTTTGAGTCTGCTACTTATTATCCCATGTGAAGCCAGCCACCCCAGGAGTACCGGCTAGAGTGGGCACTATCCTTAGAGCATTCAATCTTTGGGGTTAGACAGGATTTGGCCATCGCCAGAGCTCAGCTAGACGACCATTACAGGGACACATTTGATAGATTTGACAGAGTTGATAATCATCCACATTATCTGACGAAAGGTATGCAAACTCTCCAGGAGGGTCTTATGGATATCAATGATAGGTTAAGGAGTGCAGGCATAGGGGAGCGCTATATGGATCCTCCGCACGGGCAGGGGCCGGGAGCCAGACGTCGTAGGAGGGAATAATTTTTATCATGATTTCAACCTTTCTTCACCTTAGTTTCTTGCTTTGGAAACAATGCAAGAAACTAAGCATGTGAAGGGGTTGGAACATCTATTATTGTGGTATCCCCTTTGCTAGTATTTCCTTTAACCTATGTTCTATTGCTTTGGATTTCTGCATGACTATGTTTTCCATATTTTTGCTTTCTTACCCCATTGAATTGTTTGTTTTTTTTGTGTGAGGGCACCTTTTTTAGTGTTTCGGGAAGTTTTGGGAAGTTTTTGGTGGTGTATGTTTTCAATGTTTGATCTTATCTTTTGTAGCATGAAGCCCACTTTTGGGGCAATTTTGTGTTACAACAAAAAAATTGGAAAACTTGAAAAAAAGAAAAAAAATTAAAACCTGGACAAGTAGAAAACCCGAAAGGGTGACTTGGGTAACATTAGAAAAATACCGGATTGGTCGAAAGACCTAGGGAAAAAAAGAGAGGCTAGGCCTGACTAGGCTTACGAGCCTAGGAAAAAATGAGATGCCATGTGGAAAAAGGCGTGAAGTGAGTACCTTTTGTGTGTTAAAGCTAGGATGAAAACCCAAAAGGGCTCCTAGGAAAAATGAGAGAAATTGAGAGAAAACAAAAAACTAGAATGAATGCATGCTTTTGCAGTGGATTGTTTTTTAAGATGGCTCTTTAACTGCTTTGGGACCATTTTGGGAAAAGTAAGCTAGATTGACACTTATCTTTTTGGCTTACTTTTTTTCCACATTTCACTTTTGGGTGGTTATATGCTTATGTGTTTTGGGGAGTGTGAGAGTTGGGGGATTCTTATTCTTTTGGGAGAAACATGATTATCTAGGAATAAGTTAAATGCTTAGGTTAACTTATGCCTATGCTACATTTCGCTTGATTCTTTTTCTTGTCTTTGTTTACTCAAGGATCAGTAAAGGGTTAATTGCGGGGAGTCTGATCTGCTTCATTATACGTGCATTAACTGTTGCATTTGGCATACTTTTTAGCTATTTTTATTTGGTGGATTGCTAGTATTAGTTGAGTTTACGTGACAAGGGGTTTAGATGGCCATGTTTGGTTTTCTTGTCTAAATCCCGCATTTTGTAGACTTAATTGGTACTAATGGACATTTGTATCCACAGGCTCCTTGATCTTCCTTGTGATCAACTTTTGTAGGTCGCCCGTGGTTACTTTTTAGTTACATTCTAGATGAAGGCCGTTCGTAAGGGCAGTAAAAGATATTCAAAGCCGTTCACAAGGATGGTATAAGAGACAAAAACCATTCATACTAGAATGGTAATAGACGTAGGACACAAGCATAAATGTGTGGTAGGAGGAGGTTGAATCCAAAGATAGGTGGCCACAAAGTTTAACAATGAAGTAATGGGGAATCGTGGACTAATGAGTTGTGCTTAAGTATGAGAATGATCTGAGAATAATTGGCCTTCAAAGATGGTTCCATTGGATTTGACTTCTCAAGCCCTACAAAATTAACTACTAAAACTCTCAAATCGGACTAACAGTTCAACTGTAGCAAAGGAAACTAGTTCGGCCGTCGAGACAAAAATGGGTCGACGCGGGCCGCCATGGTTGGCACCAACGGCCCATGCCAAAGGAGCTTCCCCATGCAAAAAAGACCATCACGAGGCCGTGGCATGACCTACGCCAGATGCCACACCATGGACCTTGCCACCAGCCACGGGCGTGTATCAAAGCACCAATTTCAGCACTCTGATGGCGGCCCGCGCCAAACAACCCATCTCGCGCCAGAGGATCTTCACAACCCATGCCAGGCTTCGCGCCCTATGCCCTTTGAAGATCTGCACCACACACTAGAATGGGTGCCCTGCACCTCATGAAGAGGCACGACGTGCGCTAGGTCTCGCACCCCGTGCCAAGGACACGCCACGGGCTGCACCATCCATGATAGCCCGCGCCGGGCGGCGACTGAGCTAGGGTTTACCCTAATTTGGCCTACTTTTGGGCCTAATCTCCTACTACTATAAATATAACCTTAGTATACTATGGTTTTATATCATATCATACCTTATCATTAGTAGTTCATCTTTGTAATAGGAGAGAACTCTCTCATTTTCTTTTCTTTCTTTTTCTTTGATCCTAAGATATGGATTTCAAATCTTTATTTGAATTCCATGTCTAGGGAGTAGTTTCTATAGCATGGGGATAAATTTTAGGAGCATGGTCTAATCTATTTGCCTTTTGAGATTCTTTAATTCTTCGTAATTTTGTGTTCATGATATTATTATGATTGTGCTTGATTATTTGAATTGCATGAAGAGTACACCACATATAAGCACACACTTTGGCTATATTAATGTATGGTGAAAATATCGATGCCCCATTGAGAAGAGAAACCTGGATGTTAGAATGGGCAAGGGAGAACACGTCCGCGTGGGTGTGTGCACGGGGGACTCGATAATGCTCTGACTTATTTGCCATCACACTAGTCTTAGCTGACTTCACAAAGTTGTTCGAGAGGTTCAGGGTAGAGATAGAAAATAGTAGCAAACTTGGGTGTGTGAGGCCTTAGATAATAAGTAAGGTAACAACGACCTTTTGGTCTAATTTCAAAATTTTAACCTGCCTTCCCCCGGGGTTATTAATTGTAGCTAATTAACCCAGACGGAGGCTGATTGGTCAAAAGATAAAATTTATATTCTTCACCCTTTTCTCACTGCTACACTACCTATTGAGATCAACCAAAACACAACCTCGTACGGCATGCAGGGGGGGTTTGCTTTTACAACTTAACAACAACTAAGCATAAAAGTAAAAAGCAGCGTACACTATTAAACTAAGCACTTGGGGAATGATTGAGCAACAGGGTCAATCTAATGCTTCTAGCCTAAATTCGTTCATATAGATATTTAGGCAAACCTAATAGAATGTTCATAACACGTGGTGTGGCCGATGACATACACTTCCCCGTCCCTGTCATGGAGGGTGCTCTCGATTAGGGGAGCACAAGAAGGTCCAACCGTTGTTGTAGGTCTATTTCTCCGCCGTGTGATTACATCCCGGGCTTCCACTATGAATGCACTACTTCCCAATGGTCCTATCAAGCATTCACCATCAGATTCACAGGGTCATTCTCTAGCTGTAAAAATTCTTCAGAATCCCTTTATACCAGTAATATGTCCCCAGTTTCTTCCTCCTCCAAAGATGAAATGAAATTCACTTTTCTGTACTTACAAATATAGCCATGGATGTATTTTTCATCGCATTTGTAGCATAGGTGATTGTCTTTTCTGTATTGAGCTTCTTGAGGAGTCAACTTCTTAGAGAGTAGAAAAACTCTGAGATGAAATTATCATGCATGGTTCTGGGAGGCCGTCACCGTACCTCTCAAAGTTAATATTTATAAGCCCTAAATGCTTACTATCTACAACTATGTAGATAGCGGCAAGTCGGGGCCATCCATGAAGAAGAGGGATTTTCTCAAGCATTTAAGCACAAAAAGTTGCTATTAGGCTAGGAGTAGATATATATACACATATAAAAGCATGTAAACAGGAGGGGGGGTTGGTTGTTTGGTGGTCCTAAGTTATGAAAGTTAAAAGACAAGACAACTAGCAAAGTCAAGAAACTATGCTAGATCATCAAACAAAACTAAGAAAAAGGGTTTTAAAATACAAAAGAGAAAGCCTTGGGGGAAATCAATATCCACTTCCATATCTAATGTAGATCATTGAACCATTCACTCATCCTATCACAATTGTTACCTATGGGGAATGCCAATGGAAGATCAACATTCATTCCTTCTTAAGAGTAGTTTGCAAAGACAAACAACGACCATTTGCAAACCTCATTGATGATCACCCTAGACAAACAATGACCATAGGGGTATTTCATCAATGGCATATACACGAAGGACCATAGATTTGACAACGACAAGCCTTCTACCAAAGACATTGCCATTTAACCAAACATAGCATTCATTAGGCTAAACCTAGAACAAACCACATTCAAGGTTCAACCATTCATTGCATCTATAGGATAAATATGAGAACAATCCACATTAATATACTTATCTAGCAAGAATCACAACACACTATGCACAAGAAGTTCTATGTTCATGTTCCTAGATTTTTATGCAAAGGATCTAAGGAATTCTTCACTTTCCTAACACCCTAACACTTCAATCGTGCAAACACTTCCTATTCTAAAACAACACATGGCATAAATGAAGTGAAACATAGCATTAAGAACACATGAATGCTAAATAACAAAGGCTTCAAGAACGAATGACAAAATCTATTCACTACTTCCACCAATCATGCATTTGCACAAGATTAGCCAAGAACAATCGACATTTATTGACTTCTCTCATTTGCTACCTAAAACAAACATGACAACGAATCCAACATCATCACATTCATCTAGAAGCTTTAACTCAACACATCAACATCATAAGAAGCTCTAACTCATGCTCTTGGATTCCACATTAAAAGAAGGGATAATTAGCTACTTTCTCCCAACCCTAACAAGTAATCATACAAGTAATTCATATACTCAAGCTTCCAACAACATCGATGCCATTAACAATTCACATTCAAAGCTCAATAAATGCACAATAGCAAAAACACCACATAGATATATAAATGGTTCTTACTACATAGAAATGGAAGCTTCAATCCATTTCTCCCAAGATAAAACTAAGCTAGATAATTAAAAGACATGATTAACCTACAAAAACTAAGAAAAGAAAGAAAGAAAAACTAGGGTTTGAACCCAGAAATATGCAAGAAGAAGAGGCTGTCCAAAGCTTGTTGAAGAGGAGAGGATAAGGTGAGTATTTATAGTGTAAAAAGCAAGAAGGGTTTATGACCCCTCGTCCGTCGTGAGTCACGACGTGCTCGCGATGACCTCGCGACGGACTCCAAGTCTAGCATCATTTCTCCTTTCTCCTTTTTGTTTCATATTCTCCTCTTCTCTTCACTTCTTCAATTCTTCAAATATTCAAAAGCTCAATTACAAGTCTTCAAATCTTCAAAGGTATTCTTCGAAGTCTTCAAACAAATTACCTTGTCACACAAAATTCTCTAGAAAAGTAATAAAAGTGTAAAAGTCGCTTTTAATCCTCCTTAGAGAACTTCAAGGAAAAATGTCCCATTTAGAGCACAAAAGTATACAAAAGTAAATCCTAAAAGTCCTAATATAACCGTATAAAATGGGCACATCAGGTTCTATAGTAGAGCTAGAAGTGATTATCCTGGAAAGTTGTGTGTTGCCACCTCCCACCTATCCTACACATTCGACCAAGGATATCACTGCGAAGCTATCTCCATCATAGGTTTAGAATTTCCATTTGAACTCTTCCAGGTTGGTTTGGTGACTGCATTCTTATCAAACTGATAACCTATACCAGATGAGTTAGAGTTTCTAGTCTTTTTACTCATAATGTTAAGGTTCCTTTCCTGCAATACAACCACCTCAACACCCTCATTTAGAGTAAAAAGTTTCATCAATTTAACCATGGTATTAAGCTCCTCCTTAAGGCCGCTAATGAAGCTTGAAATGAAATAACCTTCAGTTAGCCTGTGATCCTTAACCACCACTAAAGATTTTAATTCCTCAAACTCCTACTGATACGACCTAATTGTCCCCCCTCTAATATAATTTGTTTAATTATTCAAACTCATCCCTTACCCTGTCTCTGAAAACCATCACAGTAAAGCATCACAGAATTTAGGCAACGACATATATCCTTTCACCATTTTCTCACTTTGAAAAGAATATCTCAGCCCGACCTTCTAAGTAAATTTCAATGGCTTCTACCTTAAAAGGGTTATGAATATGATAAAAACGAAAGAATCTATTGCATTTTGTAATCCATTCTTTAGGTTTTTCCCCAACAAACACAGTGAGTTTGACCCTAGGTTGATCATTTCCCGAACTACGACCAATTTTGTTTCTTCACTTATTATCATCTCTAACAATATTTCTATTTCCACAGAGGAGAGTCAATTTCAATTCTAACCTGAGGTGAAGGTATGAATTGTGGATTTGCTGAAGGCAGTTTCTCCATCCTCTCCGTTTCCACTCTTTTCCTTGCAATGACTCTTTTTGAACTCTCCAATGAGGAATTTTCTAAAACCACTCGTCCTTCCATCCTTTGAATTGCAGCTAACACCTGCTCAACTTGATTGAAAACTCCAACCACCTCTAATTGAATTAGTTTAATTGTTTTCTCCACTTTCTCCGAGATTTGAGCTTCCAATTGAGCCTTATAACCATACATCTCTTCAATTAATGTCAAATCGAGCACATTCCCCAACCCTTACAGTTCCCCTGCCACCTTGAAAGCAAGGCCCTTCATCTGGTTCTCTAAGTTTTTTGAACAAGTTTCCACCATTCGAGCCAAGGATTGACCGCTCTGATACCACTTGTAACAACAGAAGAATACAAACATGAACTAATGAGTAAATTGTGCAGCAATTGAAGCTGAGAACATGAATCTTAGATGAGAAAAGAAATAAGAAAGTACTGCTAAAGGAGTACATGATGATAAACTACTTTCAAGATGCTTCTTCTTCCTTAACTCTTTCTATTTAAAACCCCCCCAAAATGACTAACCAAATAACCGTCTTCAACCTCTAGTTCTTCTTCATAGTAGCAATTTATTGGCTCAACTCTTGTTTGCGTTTAACTTCCCAGCTCCATTCTTCAATTTGTTTTGCAGTAGCCCAACTAACTTTACTTTGACAATTACCTTTCTAATCCTATGTCTATGAGAACTTGTTGATGGCTACTTTTTCTTGGCCTACTCTGCAGTTCATAATTGCAAGTCCAATTCAATAGATTACTCTCTCTGCGCATCTCTATTTTGCAGACTTTTTCAGATTGACCAAAACTATTTTTGATCATTGATATCTTTGATTGCACATATTTAAAAATGATTAAAAATAATATTGTAAAATAGATGTTAATACAATTCTAATGATATTGCACATGATAATATAATATCTTGCATATTACTTTAAATTTATTTTTCTAAGTTACAAAGTTTGACTAAATGAATAGTGACCAATGCAAATAGAGCTGAGACAAATGGAATAGTTATTTTCTTTTTTAAAAAAATTTAAATAAGTACTCCCCCTTCTATGAAAATGACACATTTATTTTTGGACCAATTAATAATTGTGAAAATAAATAGAGATATCTTGGGAAAGTTGTTGGTCAAGTTTCAAAGTTATTAAAGTTAAAGAGAATATTATAAAAATTTAACAACATATTTTTTTGCCGTTTTGAGTTATTTTTAAAGTAGGTCATTTTAATTGTTAAAAAGAGAAAAATAGAAAATATTGTAATTTTTTGTGGGACATATGAAGTATATAACATCACACATCAACATCAATTTTTAAAATTAAAACATTATACTTCCTCCGTTGTAGCCGATTCTGCACACTTTCCTTTTTGGGCTGTCCTACGCAATTCTGCACACTTTCCCTTTAAGGAAATAATGAGCACATAAAAATACATGTCTACCCTAAAGAACCAAAAATTTAGAACAACTGCCACCAACCCCATTCCACCATCCAATTTCTCTCCAACATTCCACAATCTTCGAGACTCTCACCCCTCTACTAATCATTGAAAGAAACAACCTAGTTTACACAATATCAACACTCCCTTCACAGAATTCACAAAATTATCAAACCAGTTCTAACCCAGTTCTTCAAGAAAATAAAACTTTGTTTGGTGATTTAGGACTTTCTGGGTTCGTCGATTAGGGTTTTCTGGTTTTCACCGATTTGAAGGAGTGAATTTTTGTCGATTTGGGGTTTCCTCATCGGCGCTTGAGTCGGAGCGGCAGTGGTGGGAATGAAGATGGCAAAACAATGAAAAGCGTAGAAGATTTTCATCGAGGTAAAGTGAGGTGGAGGTGGAGATATGTGGGTTGGGGTTCGGTGGGTGATGCTGGGGTCCGACGGGTGTTGTCGCGGTCTGGCGGGTATTTATGGTCCTGGCTTGTGGTGAAGGGGGCAGGAGCATGACGACTGGTGGTTGTAGAGGGGTTGTAGTGATGGGTTTACAGAGGAGTTCGGTGGTTGCAGAGGCTGTGCTCAGATGTTAAGGTGAAGGGTAGAATAGATTTTTTCCCTTTGAGAAAAAAAAACCAGCCCTTTCTCTCTCTACAGAAAGGGCAGGGACAGAGGGAGTAAGTAAGTTATAGGGATAATAAAAAAATTACCCTAATATTTTTTAAAGTGTCAAAATAACCCCGAGTACTTTGAAAATGCCAAAACAACCCTAAGAGTTAGTCGAACTTTACCATTATGCCCTACTGACCCAATACTGGGTTTGACCATCCCAAAAAATGACCAAAATACCATGCTTAGTTTTCTTTAAAAAATGATGATTTTACTTTCTTGAAATTTGTTCCACCGTCGGAACCTAACAAAAATTCAAGGGTTATATCATCACTTAATTTTGATTTCTAGGATTATATCAACACTAATTTTGAAATTTTGGGGTTGGATCATGAATTTTTGAACCATTTCCAAAATCACAACAACTAAAACGTTTATCAATTACCGGGAAAACACTCCTTTATCTTTGAGAATTAACTCTAATTTATATTAATTTATAAACATCTATACTTATATAGGAGATGAATAAGTAATTGAACAATTTGAACTATTATCCTTTGATGTGCAAAACTATGACAAATAAGAAAAGTTTAGGAAAGGGGGTCCAAAACAAGTAGGTTGAATGCACGTCTGTTGGATAACACGAGATGGTTTGATACAAGCAGGTTGAACACAACATGGCTAAATACAGGCTTCGGTTCAAATCACATACACAAATTCACATAAAAAACATAAAAGAATTCGAACCTTTCTAGTTGCATGACTCTAATGAAGACAGAATCACCAGTGAATTTGGCTCGGTCTGACCAGCCTCCATTATTCTGATCGCATCTCCGCCTTCGTCTCCAAAACCCTTGAATCCCATAAACTTGTAAGCACTATTCAATGGCTCCACCAATAGCCTCCCAAAAACCAACGCAAAAATGAGCGGTGGCGCCGAGTTCAGCGATAGGGAGACTTAGTGGTGGTGGTGATATGTCATAGCGGCAATAGTGCAGGCACCACCTGAAGTGGAAATTGGTTTTTTGATCAATTTCCATTGCCATTCCATGGATCAATTTGCTCCGATTGGCATTAGTGGTGTCGACGGTAAGAACCATTGGTGGTGTTCTAGTGTAAGTCTAGCATCAGTGGTGTTCTAGTGTAAGTATAGCATCGGTGGTGTTGGTGACGAGTTCAGAGGAACGAGGTAGGAGGAAGATGAAGAAGAATTGAATGTGGGAGAAGAAGATACAAATCATAGAAGGCAAATGGATTTAGGGTTTGGAAATTTAGGAGGGTCAAACAGAAATTTTTACATTTTACCTCTTTTGTATTTGTTAGTTAAATAAGGGTATTTCAGTCATTTTTAGAAATTCAACATTTTTTTAATTTTAAAACCATCCTGAGATGGGGGTATATATTTGGCTCCCCAAACCAATAGAATGAGCCAAAATAGGCGCTAACTGTCTGAATACATCACAGTTTACAAAAAAGGTCGTCATGTAGATGATCCCAGAGCTAAGTAAAGCTCCTGAAGCTAAAAACTTGCTTCCAAAAGCGGTATTTCCACCATTGCAGTCAATAACCACAGATTATAGCTAAAAGGGCCTAGCTAAAACCAACCATCTAGTTGGAACATCGCGAACAGGTCGAAGAAACGTGTAGACGAGACTCCTATTTGTCAACGATGTACCCACCAAGATGATAGATTGTGTCCTATGTGGGGTATTTATCCAAGTAGCAGCTCTGCTCAAAACCCGTGATCAGTCCTTGTGTAAACATTGCAATCTCTGTGTTTAGTCCAAAAGAAGAGCCTCAGCTCAATCCTTTGCTTCAGGTAAAAGCCTCTATTGCAGCATTGGTAAAGAAATCCTCAGCAGCACATCAAGAAGTCCTGTCCTACTATGCTGTAGGTGTGGATCCCAGTGCCTTCTGACCTGCAATTTAAGACAAGAAAGGAGAGCAGTTTCCATTCGAGAAGAAGAGTAAAAACTAAAAGGAGCATCTGTTACTTACATAGTCAAAGAGAAGAAAAGATAGACTCTAAGTGTTTCCCTGGGAGGTACCAATTCAGACTCCATGTAGACCTATTTTATCTAGTAGTACCAGACCTCTAAAAAAATTGGAACATTTCCTATGCTTAAATCTCCAGTTAAAACCTTTTCCTTTGCATATTTAGCCAGGAAATCTGCAGCTGTGTTGGCTTCCCTTGGTATATGTTGGATTGAAATCCCATTGTTCCTTATGTTCAAAGCTACATATAGAGAAAACTCTCCATGGGCAGCCCATTAGATCTTGTATTCCTTTAACAGCTGATAAACAGTCTGACTCAATAACACAGGAATAAAGATCAAGTTCTGAGCATAATTGGTAAGCAGTGTGAATACCAAATAATTCAGCATGTAATGGGGAGTCAGATTGAAAATTATGAACTCTCAACTTGATCACCTCTCCCCTCCAGTCCCTCACTATTACTGCAATTGAAGACTCTCCTCCAGTTTTCCATGTTGCATCTGTGTTTAATTTGAAACCAGATTTTGGTTTTTCCCACCTAACAGCTGATAAAACTTTTTTATTTTTTTTGTAGAATTTTTGGTATGATTCCAGCTTGAATTAAGTCCTTGTGCTTTTCTATGTTACCTTTTTGTGGATTAGCAGTGAATATTAGGTAAATCAGTTCTTTGACATTCTGAAAGCATGCATCAACTGAGAAAGATTGATTGTCAAAAAGGATTTTATTTCTGTGTATCCAGAGGGACCATGTTGTGACTATTATGGCTGCTGTAAACAAGTTAGACAAGAGCTTAGAGTCTGCTCTTATGGAGAGGTAGAATTCTACTCTATTCTTAAAACTCCCTAACACTGGCTGTTGAAGATGCAAAAGATTGTTCACAATAGTCCAGATTGCAATTACAGAGGGACAAGAATTTAAAAAATGTTCTAGTGAATCAGAGTGGTTCATACACAGGGGACACTTAGAAGCTAAGGAGAATCCAAGCTTACACAATATGTTATCAAACGGCAAAATACCATTAAGAGCTCTCTAAACTAGAACAGACATTTTTGAGGGAATGAATGATGCCCATACCTTATGTAGATGTCTTATTGTTGTTCCTTTCTGTCTGAAAATCCTATATGCTGAGCTAATAGAGAAATTACCGTCCACAGAAGCAGTCCAGATTAGCCTATCTGCATGTGAGTTACTGATTTTGGCATCCTGCAATAGTGAAATTATGTTGGTAGCTAGGTGTGGCTCCATGATAGGAAGATAGGAGTCTTTGTTCAAAATGAAGGAGCTGAGAGAGATATCAGGAAAAGGGATTTCCATCTCTGGGGGCCATTCATAGAACAAGGCACCCTTACCTGTCCAGTTAGCATTCCAGAAAGAGCACTCTCCTATTCCATAAATAACTCTAGTAAGACTGTTAGCTTTTTCAGTAACCTTGCAAATTCTGTTCCAAGTATGAGATTTTTTATATGAATCAGGGAGTGACCACAAATGATGTGACCAATGAGTATTATTTATTTGCAACTTCCACCAAAGTTTACAAGAAAAAGCATCCACTATGCTTGAAGGTCTCTAAAACCTATACCATTCTCCTGAACTGGAAGACTCATTCTAGTCCAGGATCTCCATTTTTTCTTGGTTTCTGTGTTATCATTACTTCCCAAAAATAATCCTGAAGCCAGTTTTTCCATTTTCCTTAATACTACCTTTGGAGGATTTAAAACAGCAAACAAATGTGTGGGGATAGAGAGAAAGCAGTGATTAATTAGGATGATTTTACCTGCAGTGCTCAACCACCTATTCTTCCAGTTGTTAATGGGTTTTTCCATTCTTTCCAAAAGAGGGTAGTAATGTACCTGTGTATTCCTTCCTGGAAAGATGGGGAGCCCTAGATACTGGAAAGGGAATGTGCCTCTAACCATTCCTAAACTCCTGTTCAGTGTTTGTACTCTTTCCACAGTGGTATTAGGAGCAACAAAGAAATTGGATTTTGAAAAATTAACTTTTTGGCCCGATGTCTGCTCATATGCTTTCAGAAACCTTTTAAATCTTTTCAAGTTTTTTTTGATTACCATTAAAGACAGCTGTATCGTCCGCATACATAAGATGAGTAATCTGAGGACAGTGCCTAGGCAAACTGAAATACTGCAAATATCCTATTGTAAACAATTTTTTCAAACCTCGGGAGAAAGCCTCAGATAGAATATTGTACAGAAAAGGTGAAAGAGGATCACCCTATTTAATGCCTCTATTCGATGCAAAAAAACCTGATGCAGTTCCATTAATTAAAACTGAGAAATGAGCTGCAGCTATATTTTTCATGATGCGGTGCATAAATGTACCATGAAATCCAAATTTAAGGAGGATTGAATTAAGAAAGACCAAGAAACCCTATCAAAAGCCTTCTGCATGTCTAATTTAACTATAAGATTTGAACCTTTTGATTTCCTAGATAGGATTCTGGTTATTTCTAGCATCATTATTATGTTATCAGATATATCCCTCCCTTTTATGAATGCACTTTGTTCAGGGGATATTAGTTGAGCCATTAGAGGTTTTATCCTTTCCATTATCATCTTGGAGAAGACTTTATTCACAAAGTTTGATAGACTTATGGGCCTAAAATCCGAGAAGGTGATAGGAATCGATCTCTTGGGGATTAAAGTTAGCCAAGTGCTAGATATAGTCTTAGGAATATTACCACTTCTTTGGAACTCATTAGCAGCATCCAGGAGATCCTCCTTGACAGTCTCCCAGAAAGTGGTGTAAAAAGCACCAGAATATCCATCAGGACCCGGGGAGCTAGATTTATTTAGGTCGAACACTGCAAATTTAAGCTCCTGAATTTGAAATGGAGACAAAAGAAAATGGTTTTCCTGATCCGTTATTACTTTAGGGATTTCAGTGAGGAAGTGTTGTATATAAGTTCCCATTTTTTGAGGTTCTTCTTTATTAAATAATTCTCTATAAAATCTCATTGCTTCCTCTTTAATCTGGGATGGTTCTGAAATCCAATTACCTTTTTCATCCCTAATTTTACTGATTCTTGATTTTGTTCTCCTCTCCTTAATCGAATGATGAAAGTAGCTCGTATTAGCATCACCATGTTGTAACCAGTTAAGCCTAGCTTTTTGCTTTAGGTAGATATTTTTTTTCTTTTTGAGCTCTCATCAGCAATTGTTTGGATTTATTTAGCTCTGCTAGGATTAATTCATCTTGAGTTTGCTGGAATGAAATTTCCAAGTCATTAACTATGTTCTCATGTTGTGACAGATTCTGATCCACATTGCCAAAATGTATTCTGTTCCATTGTTTGATTTCCATCTTTAGCCTCTTAAGTTTAGCAACTAACCTATACATCCCACTGAAAGGAGTAGCTAATTCCCAGTTAGAAACTACTAGGTCTAGAAATTCCTGTCTATTTGACCACATATCTTGGTATCTAAATGGTCTAGGGGATTGTTTTTCAGATGTTTGCACAGATAAAAATAGAGGGGCATGGTCCGAGGTCATCCTATTTAAAACATGAATTGAACTATTAGGAAATAGGTCAAACCAATCTAAAGTGGCAACTCCCCTATCTAGCCTTTGAAACATTAAGTCCTTACATTTATCCTTATATCTATTATTGCTCCAAGTGTAGAAGTTACCTACGGTAGGGATATCATGCAAGTCCATAGTGTTCATAAATTCATTAAACTGCTTCATGCTTTTTGTAGGAGTTGACTTCCTTCCTTTATATTCAGATACAGATGCAACTGTGTTAAAATCCCCTATATATATGGAAGGATGATTCAAAGATACCTTTAAATCATTCTATAAAGACTCCCTTATTTGTCTATGTACACTAGCATATATGAAAAAACAATTCCAGCTTAAAGAGGAAGCAGAGTCTGTTATATTAACTTGCACAAATTGATCTGACTCACTTAAGGTTGTAATGCTGAAAGCTGGATTCCATAAAATCCAAATTTTAGCATATTGAGCAGGATAAGCATTTTGAAATCCTAGTTCATGTTTTAATACTGCTAATTTATGATTATCCTGCCAGGGTTCTATTATGCACAATATATCTATCTTGTGCTTGAATTTTAGAGCCTTTAGTCTATCCATAGATGTTCCAATTCCCCTCACATTCCAGACAAGTATATTCCCTATTATGGTGTGTTTTATCATTTAAAAACCTTTGGGGTGGCTTTTTGTGAGGATCTTAGGTTTCTACCAGTCTTAGCAGAGTTTTTACCTTTATCACCTGATTTGCCATTACTGTTTTCAGTATTCCTTAGATTAGACTTCTGATCAGAAGAACCTACCTTTGTCTGCTCCTCTTCCATTGTGCTCTGATCAGGGTGTGCTGGAATCGGACCCTGTATGCTAATCCCTGAGGTGGTGTTATCCTCTATAGAACCTGTTTGTGCTTGCTCAATATCATAAATAGGAACAATTATTGTGTTAGACTTTTCATCAGAATTTAGAATAACAGGGACTTCCTGTGATTCCACGGATTCATGGAATATCTCTACTATCTCCCCATCCTGATCATCCTTTAAATCCTCTAGGGATTGGAAAGCATTAGAAATTGTTACTGTGTTAATTTCTGAAGCATTTTCCTGGATAGGAATAAGATCTGTTGGTTGATTCTTTTTTCTCCAAAAAGATGTGGTTATAGGCTTAGAAATATCATCAAGAGAATAAAATGGAGTAGTTCTTTTCTTATGGCTAACCTTGAAAAAATTGATGTTACTTTCATGTTGAGTTCCTGAAATTATTTTTTGGGCTTGGACATCCTTCTCTTTTTGTGAAACAGTTAATGTTGAGGAACCCTCCAGAATGATTACTTCTTTTGGGGGAGGGGAGGGTTTTAAGCCTTTTATGTCCTTTTGTTCCGTACCCTCAGTTTTTTTTCAGTCTTTTTTCTCAATTCAGGATGTAGAAAGTTACACCTTTTATTGCTGTGGCCTATTATTTTGCAGTGTGAGCAATATGTTGGCAAATCTTCATATTCTATAGGGTATTCAGCCACCTTATTACCAATTCCTACCACAATAGTACTCGGGAGCTGTGATAAAAGATCAATTTCAACACAAACTTTGATAGCTGAAGGTCTAGTTAAGGCTATGGTAGCAGCATCCATCTTAAGGAATCTACCTATCTGGCTACTTATACCCTTAATTGCAGAGTTGTTGTAAAAAAGTATTGGCAATTTATGAAATGTTACCCAAACCGGTACTATGGAGGATTCCACTGTCGGTGAAAAATCCTGAGTCCACTTCTGGACCTTCATGGTGAACCCTTGTATCATCCATTGACCTTTCATCCAACATCTTTGATAGTCTTCTTTTTCCTGAAATCGAATAAGCACATGTCGGTAATCAATTGAACCTAATTGAAATTTTGATTTAAAACCTATTGATTTGAAAGCCTGTTGAAGAGCATCCATATAGGGTTTCCCTCAGATGAACTTTCCGACGAGGGCATTCTGGTAGTGCGAGGCTAGCAGTTCGCCTTCTTCTGGGGGGAGGATGTAAGCTACTTTGCCCTTGAATTCCGTAATGGGGTGTAAGTTTGGAGTATCAGGGAGTGATGATAGGAGCGGTGATTGTTTTGTGTTTAGAGCCTGGGCGAAGCTTTTGTGGACCGGGGGCATAGGGGGCATAGGATCGGGTGGCGGAGGTGGCGTCGACGACGCCATGGTCGACCACCAGAGAATTGAGGTGAATTGGAATAGTAAATGTGACCGTTAGAAGTGAGAATTGAGGTGAGGAAGAAGCTCAAGAAATTCCAACAATTACCGGCAAGTTCAGGGCCATTTTGGCAACTTTCAGATAAGTTCACAGTCATTTTGACACTCTCGAAGAATTGGGGTATGTTTCGGCAGTTTAAAAAAACATAGGGTCGTTTTCGCCCATTTCTCTAAATAATACTCCTTCCGTCTTTGCGTAAGGTTTCTACTTTTCATTTTCATTTGTCTCAACCAAAGGTTCCTATCTCCTTATTTGAGCTGAAATTCCTGCCTGAAATTTAGCCCGCCTATTTTAATCCCCAACCTCCATTGTTACATCAGTATGCATAAATATTCATGCAAAAAGGAAATATGACCCTTAGGTTGGGATACAGAAAATATAAAATATAAAAATTAGCTCATACTAATAAAGAAAATCAACTCATGTAACTAAAATGTCAATGCATACATCAAATAATAATATGATTGGTATATGCATGCCCCATGAAGCCCTATCATAAGAACCACCTTGCTACAACCATTTTGCTGATCGCTCGAAAATGAACCAAGTTCACGTTGCTGTCAGATAACTGATCCCGGAAAAAGTGTAGAAGTACCACTCACTAAGTCACCCTCTACTAGACCACGATCTAGAAGAGTAGAGCACTTCACACGATTCACAATCACACGATCTAAGGGGCTATAAATAAAGATATGAAACACCAACCCAAGGTAAGCAACTTTTCCATATTACATGCAAAACAAAATACCTATGGGATTTCCTGTAGCTGCTCGGAGGAGTAGGACTCATCAGACCAATCCTAAAGTCTATCATTGCCTGAAAGGATTTCCCCGAATCAGTGGCGCCGTTAGTGGGTCAATTTTTTTTCTTTCTATGTTTCGATGGTCTTAAGAAAATTTGGAGACCACCTAGAACCCCTGTCCACCTAACAAAACACACAAATAAAGAATCAAGCACACAGTAGATAAATCCAAAGGGAATAATAGACAACTAGTACAAACAAACTGTCCACCGAATAGAAAAATGGAAAGTGCGATGATGCCGCAAGTGTATGTTCGCAAGCTTTACAAGAAGAACTAATGACAGAGGCCAAATAACAGTAGCAGCAGACAAAAAGGAGGAGTAAGCATACCAGGTCAGTGATATCGCAAGAAGAGCACATCCAAGCCCTGCACGCTAGAGTTGGAAAATGGGTCGGATTTGACTCATATGACCCAAGCTCGCTTGAGGCTCGAGTATGGCTAGGACCGGATCTATCAGACCTGGGCTTCCATTTGGGCAGAAATTTGTGCTTAAGCATGGCTCGGACCCGTTTGGATCAGCCTGAACAGTCCGATTACGCATAATTTATAGGAGTATAATGTTTTTAATAAAAAAATTAGGGTTTGTGGGAATTGAACACAAGACGTTCGGGTCTTTAGTCTGTTCCCTTATCACAATTCTATACATTATATTAATATTGTTAGATTAAATCAGATTACTGATTAGATTATGATTAGAGTTATTTCCTTACTTCATCTTTATCTTGGGTGTGGGAGCCCTAATCAATATCCTCGCTAATTATGGAGTGTTTTGCGCAAAAAAAAAAATTTCATCTCTATTGTACTCTCTATATATTCAGTCATCAATAATACAATTCCTTACGGTAAATCATTCTATCATGGTATTAGAGCAAGTTTTGATCCTAAATCATAAACCCTAAATTTTTTGGCCGATCAAGGCACTTGATTCCGGGAAATATCCGGTCAATTTCCGACAACTTCCGGCAGTCTTCTTCGTCCAACCTTCTCTTTGTCGACATCTCTCTCTTTCTAAAGATCCAAACTCTTCAACTCCAACTTCATCATCGTCATCTCTGACGTCCGTATCTGACAACAATACCTCTCTCCGACGGTGATTGTTCTCCATCGATCTCCTGCTTCATCCAACTTTGGTGGTGAAAAACTTCACCGGCGTTCAAGTCATCTCCAGCATTAGGTTCTTCTTCTAGCAACGGCTTCGTTTCCAGATATTAAATATTAGCTCCGTCATCTTCAAGTTTGCTCGTCTTCTCCGGTTGCATTTCATTGCGTCTCAGCCAAACCAAATCACAGCCAAATCCATGCGCCCACAACCCTTTCTAGAAGCACGTATGGGCACACGCACGTGTTGCGGACGCGCACCTGCTTCCTTCCCTGCGTGAATTCATGTACCTGGCGATTCAGCAGCATCCTTTGTGCATCTTTGCATGCGCATGGTAATTTTTGGCATATTGTTTAGCCTTTCTTTGGCACATTGAATCACGTGCTTGGTTGTTGATAGCCGCATCTTGCACACATATTTTCTGGGCATCTTCTTGCTATGGTTTATTTGGCACCTTTATTCCGGGAAGATTGTTCCACTAATTGGATTGCAGACAAAGTTTTGTTTCAGGACAGTTTGAATGGTCCCAACCATCATTCTTCGTCGAATCAATGGATCTTTGATTCAGGTGCTACATCTCATATCACTGCTCGCACCAGTCATCTTGATAAGGTACAATGTTATTGAGGATCTGATTCTATTCTTGTTGAAAATGGTGAATCATTATCTATTTCTCACATTGGTCAGTGTCATTTCCCTGGCTTCTCTGTTGATGATGTCCTTGTGGTCCCTAACATTACTAGAAGTTTATTGTCCGTTAGTAAGCTTACTCGTGATTTACCCGTCCATGTTATATTTGATGGCAACACATTTTCCATTGAGCACAAGCATACATGGAAGATAATTGGTAAAGTCTGTCATAGTTCAGGTATTTATTTTCTTGAGACTGGTGATTCCAGCTTTTTAGGAGAATTACGGTCTGGAAAGCTTTAGGCTTCTTTTGAGCAGTGGCACTCTCGCCTCGGTCATATGTCTCATGATACCATTCAGTTGTAGAGTCAACGTGACCATATTTCTATCACTTCCGCAATGTTTGCATCTGTTAGTTGCTCTCCTTGTCAGTTGGCCAAGAGTAGCCGTTTACCTTTTTCCACTAGTGACAAGTGTGCTACTTGTTTGTTGGATAAGGTGCATTGTGATTTTTGGAGACCGGCCCCTGTTTTATCGGCGGGTGGTTTTTCTTATCCTGCCATTTTCATCGATGATTTTTTCCAATTCACATGGTTTATCCAGTTTCAGAAATTCGTTGAGACCCAATTTTCTACCAGGGTTAAAAATTTTCAGACCGATGGTGGCACATAGTTTACTAATAACCAACTTCAGGCTCACTTCATATCATGTGGCATTCATCATCAGATGACCTCGCCCTATACACCTGCTCAGAATGGCCGTGCTAAGCGGAAGCATTGTCACATCACAGAGACTGGTCTTGCCATGTTTTTCACTCTTCTGTGCTGCACTGTTATTGGGTGGGAGCTTTCTCCTCCGCGGTTTACATCATTAACTGCCTGCCTAATTCAATGCTTGATGGAAAATCACCTTTTGAGGTTGTTTTTGGTATGTGCTTGACTATACCCTCTTTCACCTGTTTGGTTTCTGTACATTTCCATGTCCGTATGCCACTGCTACTGATAAGTTTGCACCGCAATCTATTCCGTGTGTTTTTATTGGCTACAACCTTCGTCAAAATGGCTTCCAGTGTCTCGACCCGACTTCTGGGTGCATATATGTCTGTCACCACGTTCATTTTGATGAAAATTTAGTCCCTTATGTCTCATCTTCCGCGGATAGTCATTCTATTTTGGGTATGAAGATTTTGTCATTTTTTGATGGAGTTGTTACTTCATCGATTGGGGCCACCACATTTGTGCCCGTTCTAGCCGCCCCTCCTTCACCACCATGCTCCATCTGGATGGCCGACACGGACCCAGCTTCTCAGCCGCCAGCCATCATGCCTTAGCCAGTCTCAGCCATCTTTTCTCCGACGTCTTCCAAAGGCCACTCTCGGTCATCTCTACTTGGTGTTTTTTTGGCATCGTAAGCTGATTCGACTCCTCAAGCTTTGCCACCACAGCCTTGTACCCATCAGATGGCTACTCGGTCTTCTTCTGGTGTCATTCAGCACTGGGATTATTCAGATATTATTGCTCATGGTCTCACTGCTGCACTCCTTTCTCAGACATAGCCCACTGATTATTTCTCTGCCCTTAAGAATCCAGCCTAGGTTTCAGCCATGGATAATGAGATAGCCACTCTTCGTGGTTAGCACACTTGGGACTTGGTGCCTTGACCTTTAGATGTCAACATTGTTGGCTCCAAATGGGTCTATAAGATCAAGTAATGACCAGATGACACTATTGAGCATAACAAAGCTAGACTCACAGATTTTGGGTTTTAATTTTGACCACACTTTCAGTCCTGTGGTCAAAGCCTCCACTATTCGGACGGTCCTAACCAAAGCCACCATGCGTTCCTGACCACTTCATCAGTTGTATGTAAAGAATGCTTTCCTTAATGGTGTTCTTAATGTTCCGGTCTACATGAAGCAGCTCGTTGATTATCAGGATTCCACTAATCCAGACTGTGTTTGTCGCTTGCGAAAGGCCATTTATGGTCTTAAGCAGGCTCCCTGGGCTTGGTTCCAGCGTTTTAGCAGTTATCTGACACAACTTGGTTTTAAGTGCAGCTCAGTCGATACTTCTTTATTTGTCCTCTTGAGAGGATCGTCATTACGGTACCTACTTGTGTATGTGGATGATATCATTCTTACAGGTAACGACTTGACTCTTCTTCGCCAGTTCATCGATCAGACACACCGAGAGTTTGCGATCAAGGATCTTAGTGTTTTTCATTACTTTCTTGGTCTTGAAGATTTGCCTACCTCCTAAGGGTTACTGCTTGGCCAAGCAAAGTATGCTCATGATATTTTAAATCGGGCATGTATGTCTGATGTGGCACCTGTTTCTACCCCATTTGTCGCTGGTTCTCAGCTTCACAGCTCTACCAGTCCTCCGTTCTGGGATCCTACACTTTATCATTCTCTTGTTGGTGCTCATCAGTATCTCACCATCTCTCGCCCGGGTTCGGTATTCTTGGTTAACACAGTGAGTCTGTATCTCCAGGATCCCAGAGATGACCATTTCGCTGCAGTGACATGGATTTTGAGGTATGTTCGTGGCACTCTTCATTTTGGTCTTAGCTTTTGTTTTGCTAGTACTCATGAGTTTTAAGGGTTCTCTGATATTTACTGGGTCCGCTGTTTGGAGACTCACTAGTCCACTTATGGTTATGCGGTTTATCTTGGTGGTAATCTAGTTTCTTGGAATGCTAAGAAAAAACCCACAGTTTCTTGCTTCAGAACTGAGTCTGAATGCTGTGCTCTCGCCAATGCTGCTTCAGAAGTGGTATAGCTCACTCATTTTCTTTGTGATCTTTAGGTTCTATTTTTTTGGTTCTCCACTGCTGTTATGCGACAACAACAGTGCAATTTTTTAAGGCTCAGAATTTGGTGGCGCACAAGCAAGTGAAGCACTTCGACATTGACTACTATTTTGTTCGTGAGTTGGTGACATCTGGAAAGTTGCACGTTGCTCATATTCAGACTTCTCTTCAGATTGCGGACATCTTCACCAAGAGGCTCTCTCGTCCGCTGTTCGAGTTCTTCAGGTCCAAGCTGTGCATTCTCGAGCATCCGGCGCTTCCCTTGAGGGGGGGTGTTAGACGAAATTAGATTACTGATTAGATTATGATTTATTATGATTAGAGTTCTTTCCTTATTTCATCTCTATTGTACTCTCTATATATTCAGTCATCAATAATATAATTTCTTATGACAAATCATTCTATCATATCTTTTGCTTAATTTTTTTTAATCTTATAATAACATTAGATTAACAACATTTTATAAAATGACTTCGAAATATAAACGAATCAAATAAATCATTCATCAATATATTTTGCTCATTAAATATAACAATATGTCGTGATAAATTTTGATAAATTCTAAGATTTATTTTTAACTGAAAACACCCAAGGGTGGGGGTTGATATATTGGTACCCCAAGCCACATAATTTACGAGCCAGTGACATCATAGTAGTTTTATACAAAAAGGTAACATCATTGCCTCCAAAAGAATGATCAGATACTAATAACTACAAGTCTATATATGTGCAAGATGTAGAAGAAAAAGGTAGTTGCGATTCCAAAGTAGCGAATTTCCACACCCAGTGTTAATTCATTAGTTTGGCTAGGCAACAACCTGTCAGTCATAACCGTGGCGAAACAGCCGAAGGAGTATGTTGTTGAATGGCATGTGTGAAGCCGGAAAAACCAAGCGTAATCAGCTGGAGCACACGAATGTAGCTGGAGCACACGAATGTCCCCTCGAGCACACGGAAGTCCTCTCGAGCACACGGAAGTCCTCTCGAGCACACGAGTGTCCCCTCGAGCACACGAATGTCCACTCGAAGAAACGAATGTCCCCTCAAAAACACGAGGGTCCTCTCGAGCACACGAATGTCCCCTCGAGCACACGAATGTCTCCTCGAGCACACGAAAGTCCCCTCGAGCACGCTATTTTCCCATAGAGCACAGTAATGTCCCTTCGAGAACACGAATGACCACTCCCTTCGAGCATACGAATGTCCCTCGAGCACACAAAAGTCCCCTCAAGCACAATGATGTCCCTTCGAGCACACGAATGTCCCTCGAGTACACAAAAGTCCCCTCGAGCACACGAATGTCCTCTCGAGCACCCAAATGTCCCCTCGAGCACACGAAAGTCCCCTCGAACACACGAATGTCCCGTCGAACACACGAATGTCCTCTTGAGCGTACGAATGTCTCCTCAAGCACATGAAAGTCCCCTCGAGCACACAAATGTCCCCTTGAGGACACAAAAGTCCCATCGAGCACACTAATGTCCCTTCGAGAACACGAATGTCCCCCCGAGCACACGACTGTCCCCTCGAGAACACGGATGTCCCCTCGAGCACACGGATGTCCTCTGGAGCCCATGAATGTCCCGTCGAGCACACGAATGTCCCGTCGAGCACACGAGTGTCCCCTCAAGCACTCGAAAGTCCCCTCGAGCACTCGAAAGTCCCCTCGAGCACTCGAAAGTCCCCTCGAGCACACGAATGTCCCCTTGAGCACACGGATGTCCCTTCGAGCACAAGGATGTCCCCTCAAGCACACGAATGTCCCCTCTAGCATACGAAAGTCCCCTCTAGCACACGAATGTGGATAGCAAATGTGGCTGTGAACTCCCCTCTGGAAAGTGAAACACCATAACCATCGGGGGGAAGCATAGGGTTCCAGATCCATGATGAAGTCCATAACCTGCGGTAAAAGGAAGGAAAGATCAGCAGTATCAATCATCTTTAGAGGCTTTCCTATGGATTCTAATATAAGGTGTATGAATGCTATCCATATAAATTAGCCCTTTAATATACGCCGAAATGTTATTCAAATGAAGTGAAAAATCCATCCGGGAGGTTGAGTGGTGTTTAACAATAGCATCAGCCACTGAATTACATTCTCTGTATGTGTGCTTAAGAGAAACCTAGGATAGAAGTGTGTGAACTTGGAACACCAATGGGTATAAAGTCCATTTAGAGCATGATGGATCATTGATCATATAAACTGCTTGTAAAGAGTCAGATTCGATAATGAAGTTTGGATATCTAGGGATACAGTTTGACATGCCAGAAAGACTGCCTTTATTTCAGCTTCCAGTGGTGAAATGGCTGATATGGACTCTGACTTGATTAGGAGTGGGAAACCCTGGTTATCACGAGCAATTAAGCCAATAGAAACAGATTTAGCAGACCATGAGGCATCCACATTAACCTTGATGACATTGGGACCTGGAAATTCCCAGTATACCGTAGAGATGGTTGGCTTTGGTGGTGGTCTGGGGAGGGATATTAGAGAATGGAATTGATTGCATGAGTTATGGTGTATATTGGGGAGGCAGGGAGAGGCTGAAATGGAAAGATTAAGAGTATCTATAACTTCCTTGCTTATATGGGTAAAAGAAAAGGGTTTATCCTCAAGAAAGTAAGCATTTCTGGCCTTCCATAATGCCCAGCAGATCAATGGAGGCAACAATCGACATATTATTTTCTGAAACCCAGAAAGGTCACTACAATTCCAAAAGATGAAGAAAGTATCCACAACACTACGGATATTTTGCAGGTTGAAGTTAACTAGACGAGCACTCTCAATCCAAACAGATTTAGAAAGAAGGAAGTTAATGAAGAAATGTTCCAGAGAGTCAGATTGATTGCACATAGGATATTTTGAAGCCAAGCTAAAACCACATTTAATGAGAATATCATCAAAAGGTAAGAATGAGTTAAGCAATTTCCATGTAAAGATGGAGATCTTCTTAGGTAACCTAGTGTTCCATATGAGCTTAGTAACTGGGAAATTACCTGGTATATATGTTAGAGTTTTATAAGCTGACTTGAAAGAGAATCTGCCAGTCTCTTCAGGTTTCCAAATCATCTTGTTCTCTCTGTCATGTACAATTTCTGCACCCTACAAAAATAGAAAAGTATCATTTTCCAGATAAGGAACGATCTTAGGTAAAATTGATACTTTGTTATTTATAAAATCAGCTACTGAACAGGGGGAAAACATGGAAGGGATGTGGGATGGGATACAGTTCATCAACGGGCCATTTGGGCACCAGTTAGCAGCCCAGAAATCACATTTACCTTGGCCATGAATAATCTTTGAATTTTTTTCTGCAATAGGGTTTACCTCACAGATTCTCTTCCATGTTTTGGAGTTCTTGTGGGACTGGGGAAAGGACCACAGTAATTTGGCCCACAAGGTGTTCCCTAATTAGCTTTTCCACCATAATTTAAGTGAGCAAGCTTCAATAATTGACTTGATAGATCTAAAACCCAATCCATAATGAGATTTAGGGATAGCAATGTCAGTCCACTTTTTCCATACCTTATTCTTTCAGTTTCCCCCCAAAAGAAACTGGCCATTCTTTTTTCCATGGATTTTACAATAGATGTTGGAGGTTTGCAAACAGTCCAAAGATGATGAGGGAGAGAGTATATACATGATTGGATCAGTGTCATTTTCCCTCCTGCACTTAACCATCTATTCTTCCAGTTTTTAAATCTCTTATCCATAGTTTCAAGAAAGGGATGGAAATATCTAGATAGGGTTCTTCCTTTGAAAATAGGGCAGCCTAGGTACTTAAATGGAAAAATACCTCTCTTCATTCCTAGGATAGACCTAATCTGATGTTTCTTAGTGGCTGTAGCTCTCTTGCTAATTTAAAACTCTGATTTTTCATAGCTGATTGCCTGTCCTGATGTTAACTCAAATATTTGCAGAAATTCTTTAATCCTAATTAGACCAGATTTTGAAGCTTGCATAAAAATTATGGTGTCATGAGTATAGCTTAAGTGGGTGACTGGTAAAATAGTAGATGGAAGAGAAAAATATTGCAAACTGTTATTTTGAAAGATGAATGAAATGCTCCTGGAGAAGGATTCAGTAAAGATATTGAACAGTAAAGGAGAAAGGGGATTACCTTGTTTGATTCCTATAGTTGATTTAAAAAAACCAACAGGATTACCATTGATGAGCACAGAGAAGTAAGCCTGGGAAAGGTTGTTCATGACCGCCTTAAGAAATTTACCTGAGAAACCAAATTATGCCAAATACTCTGTAAAAAATCCCAGCTAACCCTATCAAAAGCCTTTTTCAGGTCTAGTTTGAGCATACAATTTGGTACCCTATTTTTTTTGTCAAGGAATCTAACTATCTCTTGAAGGTATAGGATATTGTCTGAGATATCTCCATTCTTCACAAAAGCAGTTTGGTTTTGAGAAATTAGTTTGTCCATATATGGCTTCAGTCTTTCCATGAGAACCTTAGAGCAAATTTTATTAGCAACATTAGAAAGGCTAATAGGTCTAAAATCATCAAAAGATGATGAGGTAGGTTTTTTAGGAATAAGAGTTATCCAAGTGCTAGAGATACCTCTTGGTATTTTAGATCCTAAAAGAAAATAATTTACTGCAGATAAGAGGTCATCTTTTATGAAATCCCAGCATTTGATGTAAAATTTACTAGAGAAGCCATCAGGCCCTGGGCTACTATTCCTATTCAGCCCCATGACCACTGATTTGAGTTCAGTTTCTGTTACAGGCCTAGATAAACTGGCGTTATCTTGCTCAGTGATGATGGAAGGAATCTGGCTAAGGAAGTGTGGATAGTAGGTGGAATTCACAGGGTTCCTTGATTCAGTTAGCAGGTCTGAGAAATATTTGACAGCTTCATTCTGAATGTCTATAAAATTGTCCAGCCATTGACCAAACGAGTTCTTATTTTTGATATATTCAATCTACAGTTCTTCTCCTGAACAGATTTATGAAAAAATTGGGTATTATTATCCCCACACTTAAACCAATTCAATCTTGACTTATGCTTCCAGAATTTTTCTTTCTCTTTTAAAGCTCTGAGAAGAAGTGCCCTTTTTTTCATTAAGAATGATAAGTTCAGTTTCTGAATGGGATAAATCATAGATTACTTCCTGTCTTCTGAGATTATCCTCAGCTATCATTACATTAGAGTCAATATTACCAAAGCTCTCTTTGTTCCATATTTTAATTACTTTCTTAACTCTAATTAACTTAAGATATAGCCCCATCATACCTGTTTGGTGAATAGGAGAAACCCAGTTTGTTCTGATTAAATCCAAGAAATCAGGCCTATTGAACCAACAGTTGAGAAATCTAAAAGGTTTTGGGTATGAGGGAGTCTGAGTAGCAATTTGGAACAAGAGGGGTGAATGATCCGAGGATTGCCTATTGAGGATCTGTATGGAGGAAGCTGGGAATTTATTGCTCCATTGGAGTGTACACAGACCTCTATCTAATCTTTTAGATGTAGGGTTTCTCAGTCTACCATTGGTCCATGTGAAAATATTCCCTACAGTATTAATCTCCTGTATTCCTTTGGTGGTAATCCAATTATGGAAATCCCTAATACTGCCTAGATTAGGAGAGCTAGGGCCTCTATATTCATCAGGTGTGACAATTGTGTTGAAATCACCTATGAAAACAGCTTCGTTTAGTGGGAGAAGACCTAGGGCATGCCATAGTAACTTTCCACCTTCTCTATTCCTAAGGGCATAAATAAAAACTATTTCTATCTGAGAATTAGAGCCAGAGTGGATGATTTTAACATTCAGGAATTGCTCATGGTGACATATAAGATTAACAATCAGTGAGTCATTCCACATTAGCCAGATCTTACCATTATGGAGAGGAAGGTTATTAGAAAAATCCAGTTTTTGCATGTAGGATTGGAATTGAGAGTTATCATGCATAGGTTCTATAATACATAATAGTTGAATTTTCTTTTTCAAAATCAAATGTTTCAGTCTGAGCGTAGAAGTTTCTATTCCCCTCAGATTCCAAACCAAAAGGTTAAGTTTGACAGGGTGCATCATTGGTCAACTGATTTATGGCTTTTAGTGGCAGATCTTAGCATCATCTTATTCAATTGAACAAGGTAATTCTTTTTGGTCTTAATCTTACCTTGGCCATCATTCATACCTGATAGATTACTTGAAACTACCACAGGATGGCCTGAGAGTGAGTATCTGAAGAAACTTCACTACCATCATCAAAGGATTCTAGAGGGTCCTGAATTAGACCTTTGTCAGAGTTCGATAGATCCTCCATATCCTGCAAAACAGCAAAACTGTTTTCCATCTTTCCTTGGTGTGAAAGTGGAGGGTTAACGGGGGAGCACTGGAAACGAGTCAAGTTGTGAGAACCAATCCCTATGTTATCCTTAGCATATATTTTAGGTTTTCTTGTAGGGATAGTAACCTCTGTTTGGTTTATTAGTTCCCTAAGGACTGTATGGGATTGTTCCAAGGCTTGTGTTACTTATGGGTGGTCTGGGGGAGGTGGTTGAGGTAACTGAGGTGTGGTAATCTGAGTGATTGCTCCTGTTGTCTCGAGGCCATATGCCAAAGGATCAGAGGCAGGGTTAGTATTAGCTAGCTGATGAGGTATGATTTCTGAGTTGGGCTTATTGGAGGAAGGCTTATTGTTAGTAAACATAGCAGGGGCTTTTGCAAATTTATGCCCAATAGCATACCATTTAGGCATTGGTTCAACATTATTATGGGAGACAGTTTTCCATTGACCGAGTGAATGTCCCAGTTTAGCACAGTGATCAAAATACAGAGGGATATCTTCATACTCAATATTATATTTCCGATTGTTGTTTGTTGATCTTAATCTGATGGAGGTGTTAAGAGGTTTCTGAAGATCTATCTCAACACACAACTTAATGGCAGATGGCCTGGTTAACATTTCAATTGGCTAAGTCTTTCTTGATGAAATTACCTATACTATTTCCAATAGATTCAATAGAAGAAGCATTATAATAGTACAGGGGGACTTCCCTGATTGTGCACCATACCGGAACAATTGGGGATTCCTCGTGTGTTGAAAAATCCGAAGACCATTTGAGGAATTTCATCTGGACTCCATTGAAAACCCAGCTTCCTTTGATCCAGCACCTCTGATAATCATTAATCTGGTCAAATCTGATGAGAACGTGCTTGAAGTCCAGTGACCCCAATTGGTATTTTCCAGCAAACCCTGCCGTTTTGAAGGATGATTCCAGTTGCTCCATTGAGAGCCTGCCTTTAGTAAATTTGCCTACCAGGGCATTAGCATAGTGGGCGGAGAGTGTTGAGATCTCTTCCTCAGTGTATAGACATGCTGGCTCACCCAAATGCTCTGATTTAGGGATCAATTCGGGATTGTTCGGAAGAGATTGACGGAGAGGGGGAGATTTTGCTTGGAGTCCAGAGAGGAAAGTTTTTTGTAGGGTTATAGGATTGCCGTTCTCTGCCATGGTGGTCGGCCGCGATGGAGGCGTGGTCAGCACTGTTGCTTGTTTATGGGGAAGAGCCGTTAGTGGCGAAAGAAGCCGTTACTGGCAGGAAAGGACGTTGGATTCAGAGATTGTGAAGTGAGAGAAGAGAGGAGACGGTACTGTTCAAAGAGAGAAGGACGTTGTAATAGTTGTGAAGAAGTAGTAAGCTGAACATTTAACATAAAATTAATTAAATTTATTTAATTGAACAAGGTAATGAATACTTCAATGTAATATATTAATGAATTAATAAAAAAACTTAAAATTTCAATTTTATATTATTTTTATAACAATTGTAACTTACAATATTTTAAAATAAAAAATTATTTTTAAAAGAATCTTATTTGAATAATTTTATTTGTAAATATTGTATGTGTACTAAATTGTATGTTTTTATTTTAAAAAATTATTAGACAAAAGATTAAACTTTGTTAGTCGACATAGCCTAATTAGGCATGATTAACTATATTGACCGGGCACGACACAAAATGAAAAGCACGAGGCACATGGGCAAGCTGTGGGACAACTTTTATTTTGAGAGAACGACACGACACAACAAGAATCACGATAGGCATGAGCACGTCGCAGGCCTAAAATTATATTAAGCACAAAGGTACGACATGAGCACGACATGAAGCCAACTGTATTGCGCGCCCAAACAAATCAATGTAACAGGTACACTTTCGAATAACACCATACTCATATATGTGCAACCCTCCCCCCCAAAGAGGATGTAGTTGTAAGAATGACTCAGCAATGGAGCTAGGCACGCTAGATCTCACTCCAGGAAAGCGTGGGAAAACTACGCTCGGAACCAGCTCCGCAAAGTATCAACAAGATACGTCTCGCCAACTCAATAGCGCAAATCCACTCAAACCACCCTTAGGAAACATAATCAAAAGAACATAAAAAAACTTATAGCAAAAAAAGCAATATTTACAACAAGAAGACGATATAACAAAAACACCTAGTCACAAGACCAGTAAAAGATTTATATTAAAGTTTCGATGCAAAAACTAAGGATAACAGTACGAATTACACCCCTAAACTACAATTGTTTTTACAAATCTCAAACCCATTACATAAAAAACTACCTAAATCCTTGTTATATACTAGGAGGGCATAAAAGGTCCCAAGAGGAGAGGTTAGTAGAATGGCAACTGGTGTATACCTAGCTCATAGCCTACATCATTGGGCTATAAGCCCAACCCAAGGATTAATCGCGGACAAGGGCGATGAACTGATAAAGGTAGAGCCTGGTCTGAAGTATTCAATCACGAATTAATAAAGGTGGAGCCACGTTAGGCCACGTTTGGAGGTTTGACCACAAACCAAAATTATAGGGTTCACGTTCTCAAATGCTAGCAATACAAAACCATGATGGTGAACTCTTATAAATACAACAAGAGTAATGCTGAAAAAGGTAAGTGCTGCTTAATTGAGAAATTCTAGTTCTCTAAGGAAAAGGCTGACTTAATCGTCAGAGACTTTTCCTTGGAATTACTTCAGGGAGCTGTTTTGCAAGAGAAGAGGTTTTCGAGGTGAAGAACGATGATCTCACCTGATCGGGCTACCACATCATTTGGCTTCGACTGTGGGGAACATAATTTTTTTTTCATTTCAGAGTCCTTCAGGTAAACAATAGTGTTCACCAGAAGCAAGAAAAATCATAACCACCAGACACATGAACACACAGCTGGACACAACAAAAGTATGCACCCAATCCAATAATAGGAGTATGTTCCTAGTAGAGAAAGGGAACATAATAGAGAAGACGCAAAGGATGTTGAACAGGAAGCAGAATCTCTTAACACAAATCAAGAGAAAGAAAGGAGAGCGTTCGCTGCTTTTTTGGAAGTGAACAGAGAGAGCTTGTACAATCAGCTTCTGACCACGCTCAAGCCCAAACCTTCGAGAATAGATAAAAAAGTAAGTCAAGGGCATGAGGGCATTAAGTATGAGGAGGATTTAAGGGATATAATGGCAGACGATGATGCAAAAAAGTCACCCTTAGCACCACATCTTCAACATTTCAAAATGCCAAAGGACTTTAAACTTCCTCTACATGTTAATATGACCACTGACCCAAAATAGTTCCTACACTCTTATCAAAATAGCATGATATTTTACGATGCGAACATCAAACTGGTATGCAAGGCTTTCCTTATTTTCTTATCGGGAACATCGATCACATGGTACGAAGATCTACCAAATGAAAGTATTAAGTCTTGGGCGCAATTGTCAGATTAATTTTTGGGTCACTTCTACTAAAAGAAAAAGCTCACAAAAACAATCGCAGACTTGAACAACATAGCTTGGAGAAGTGACAAAAACCTTGCAGAATATAATAACAGCTTCGTCACTGAGATTTTTCAAGTTCGTGATTTGTTCTTTCAATTTTATTTGGGTACATTCATATAAGGTATACGATCAGGAGAATTCTACAAGGAATTAACAAAAAAACATGCCTGAAAACCCAAGAGAATTACAAAAGATGATTGAGAAATATGTGCAAACTGAAGAAGTTAACAATTACTGGATAGAGCGGGAGCGAGCTGAAAGGCGAACGATGGAAGATTTGCAGAAAGGATTCATAAATAAAGGAAAGGGAAATATCCCTTTTAAGGGAAGAGAACCAGGGATGCAGGTTGTACCATTCTAAGACACGCCTTTGACAAAGTTCAGAAAAGAAATATAGCATGCAAACAAAGAGATATAATTTGATCCGGTACCAATTATGGCACCTTCAGATAAGAGGTCTAGAGAATATTACTGTGCCTTCCAAAAAAAACCATAGCCATTCCTTAGAATATTGAATAGAATTGAGAAGAACTTGATGTGCTTGATTATGCGTGCATTAACCGTTGCATTCGGCATAGTTATCAGCTTGTTTTATGTGGTGTATTGCTAGTATTAGTTAAGTTTACATAACAAGGGTTTTAGACGGCCATATTTGGTTTTCTTGTCTAAATCCCGCGTTTTAAACATAATTGGTACTAATGGACATCTTGTATTGATGGGCTTTTAGATCTTCCTTGTGATCATCCTTAGAAGGTCACCCATGGGTACTTTTTAGTCACATTCTATGAAGGTTGTTCATAAGGGCGGTAGAAGATATTGAAGGCCGTTCGCAAGGTCGGTAGAAGAGATTGAAGGCCATTCAAACTAGAATGGTAGTAGATGAAAGCAATGAACATCAAAGCGTGATAAAAGGAGAGTAGAGCCAAAGATAGGCGACAATGGAGTCCAAAACGGCCTATGAAGAATCAGTGAATCATGGTCCGATGAGTTTTGCCGAAGTCTAAGAATGATCCGAGAATAATTGACCTTCAAGACTGGTTCCATTGAATTCATTTTCTCGAGCGCTATAAAATTGACTACTCCCTCTATCCCAGCCGTATCTACACACTTTGTGGTCAACTTTCTCAGGCCATGTTTGACCACCGATAAATTTAATTTTTTGTTTTGATGAAAAGATTTGTATATTAAGATCTCAACCCAAATAACCTCATTGTATTCCTTTACTCTAGACTCTTTACATATCTTCTAATAACTATTTCATCAGCCCAAAATTGAAAACGAAAAAACACTTCTTCAGCCCAGTTGAACCATCAATGGCCCATCTTAATCCTGCCCTATCCTTGCCCCCATTCTTCAGTCATTCTTTCCACCACCTCCTTCTCTTTTTTCTTCCGTTAAATTTCCTCTTCTTCCATCAGCCATTCCACCTCCTTACTCAGTCTTGATTTTGTATCTCTTTTGGTCCCTCAATTGACATTCCATGATAATCTGAGTGACCAAAATGAGCCTCTCAGTTTTCTCCTTCTCAAAAGTCCTCATGTTTCTTTCTATCCATATGGCATACATTGTATTCACTTCTTTCATGAACCTCTGCCTTGCTTTCTTTTTTTCCCCTATTGATACATCAATCACTTATGCTTTCTTAAATTTATGCACAAATGGAGCCCTGACTTGGCAAATAGACCTTAGCAAACTCACACTCCATAAACAAGTGGTGTACAAATTCCCTTTCATGATCACACAAGAACCATACTGTATGCTCAGTTATACCAAACTAACTTAACATGTCTGTTGTTGCTAACTTTTTTGTTGAAGAATATCTGGATGAAGAACCTGTGTATAAGGTGGATTAACTTGTGTCAGACAATCAGTGATTTTGCTCTTACTTCATCTCCTCCCTTTAACAAATTATACACAGCTAGAATATTTAGTTTTCCCTTAGAATCACAGTGTTTCTCTAGCTTATTCTGTACCTTACCTCTTAATCCTAACAAAGTATTCCAAGCCCAACTGTGAGAGGCAGAATGATTACACTCTTTGAACTGTTTCCCTTTCATATAGTATGATTGCAGCCATTATATCCATAGTATGTCCTCTTTTTAGTCAATATCATATACATGCTTACATATAGCTGCCAAATTCCATATGGATGGATCTCTCACCCCCATGCCTCCTTTATTTTCCCCCAAACAGAGAGTATTCTATGACACAACAGTGTATCCCCTTTCATTTTCCTCCCTACCCAATAAATAACAACTATAAATTTTGACAATTCTACTGTTGATACTTTCAGGCAGTTTCATTATAGCACTCCAATAACCTGTTATTCTTAGTAATGCTGAATTAATCAATTCCAGTTTACCAGTATGTGACAGATTCTTGGATCCCCAGCTGTTGATTCTCCCTTTTACTTTGTCAATTGGGGGTTTCACAATCAGCTTTATCCCAGGCCCACAATATCTTGAAATTCCATCAAACACTTCTGAACCCCTTCTACAAACTTCTTGTTTGTGCCACAAAATAGTAACAGGTCATCTGCAAAGAGCAGTGAATGAAGTCTTTCTTTACCACTCCTTTGCTGATAGTCAATCATCTTTTCCCCATAAGCTCTATGCAGCAGTCTAGACAGGTATTCCGTACATATCTCAAACATCAATGGGGACATGGGATCCCTTTGCTTCACCCCTTTTCCTGCCTTAAAATCTCTGAATACTTTCCATTTATAGATAGACAAAAAGAAGAACTCCTGATACATCCGTCTATCCATTCAACCATTGCTTCAGGAAACTTTAATTCATTCAACCATTCCTTTTATAAACTTCCAGCTTGTATTGTCAAAAGCTTTACTAATATCAAAATGGAAAACACATTTGGGCTTCATAGTCTCATTTATATCTGAATAAAAGTTCCTGTGATAACAAGAAATTGTGGGCTATATATCTACCTTTAATAAAAGCGCTTTGATTAGCACTTATTATTTCAGGCAGTACATTCCTTAATCTAACACATATAATTTTGTTATGAGCTTATAAACAACCGAGCAACATGCTATAGGTTTGTAATCAGAGGGTACTTAGGGTTGATATATATTTTTGGCACAAGCCTAATAAATTTCCCACTGAACCTCTCTGGAATAATATCTCCTTCAAACAATCCAGCCACAAATTTCACCACATCATCACCAACAATATGCCAAGCCTTTTTGAAAAGCTGGCTTGTATAACCATCCACACCCAGACTCTTAGTGGATTTAATTCCATTTAGTGCCACCACTATCTCATTTCTTTCCACTGGCTTGATCATCTCCATCTTCTGATAGACACTTACCACCCTACCAAATTTCACCACATCCTGGTCCATCCTCTTTGTTTCAATGGTCATACGTATGCGAGGGGAGCTCTGAGCAGTGCATGCAATTATACTATGAGTTATTTTTTTTTCTGATCTTCCCCTTCCACTAGATCTGAAAAGTTCTATCAAGTTCCGTCACCATGGGTAGGTGTAGTGGAAATAAATTGGCAAAAAATATAGTTGCTAAGCTCAGAAGCTAGGAGATGGAAAAGAATAAAAGGGCAACTAAGGAAGGAGAAAATGGGACAGGTCTCAAGGGATTGAAGGGAGTTCTCAATGATGGAGTGGGTACAGAAACCCCAAAATCACTGTTGTGAGGTTTAACATAGAAGACTGTGGAGGATGTAGATTTCTTGGGGTTACTGCCACCGACTAAAAAAACTGTGAAGATGCGGCAAGGAGATAGTTTGAAATCTGGGGACATAAGGGATGGAAGAACACTGTCATGGGGGGAACAAATGGAGGAAGAAGAAGGGAAAACCTAGAGCGGACTATTACAGAGGAATAAAATAAAGTTCAGTTTGTTGACCCAATAGAAGTAAATGGTATGAAAATGGGGAAATCACTTTGGAGGAGGTTGAACAGAGTTCAAAACAATGGAGCACCACAATGGTTTGCAAGACACTGGGGAACAATCTGCCTTTCAAAGTGGCTGAGGGTATCTTCTACAGGATATGGGGGCGCAGAATCACAAAAGTCTGGATGATGGAGAGAGGCATATTTTTTGTGAAATTTTTACAATTTGTGCATCGTGATGAGGTTATTGAAAGAGGAAATGTATATTTTGATGGAAAACCACTAATTATGAAGCCATGGTCAGTAGATGTAGATTTGTCTGAGCCTGTTACAATTCCTATACGGGCACAGTTGCCTAGCCTATGTACAATATACTGGCATCCTAAATTAATCACTAATATTGTTAGTCTATTAGGGAAGCCTATATGCTTGGATACAATTACTTTGGAAAATGAGAGGCTGAATTTGCTAGAGTGAAGATTGAAATGGAGATAGGGGATAGGTTGCCAGACATGATAATGTTTTTGAATGAGCACAAAGTCATAGTGTAGCAATAAGTCATATTTGAATGGAAATTGATCAAATGCTCAGGTTGTAACCCATTGGGACATAGCAGTGAGAAGTGTAGGAAAAAATATGGGGATACAGATGAGGTGAAGGTTAAAAAAATGAAAAGTGTATGTACCAGTGAATGTAAACAAGGCAGGAGAGAAACGAGAAGTAATACAAAATGAAATGGGAGAAAGAACTGATGGACAGAGAAACCTGCAGAGTAGTGGTGATGAGAGAAAACAGAAGAATGGGAAATACGGAAAAATGGGGATAAAAAACATGAGGGCAGAAGCAAAGAAGTGCAGAAAACAAGTAAGCTGAATGCTAGAACTGTGTTGAGGGGTACTGATCCCATGGGAAACCTTCTGATGGCTAGTAGTTAGGCAAGTTGGATCATTAGGGGGTTAAATAGAGGGAGTAAGCCATTTGAAGTGAGAAAATTCTGCATTAAAAATAGAATGGATTGCTTTGTTTGCTTGAAACGAAAATGAAAATAAAAATACTGGAGGAAGTGAGAAAGTTTTTTTGGCAAAGAGTGGAAACTGGAGACAAACATAGAAGAAGTAGGGGGTAGAAGAATATGGATTATGTTGAGGAAAGATAGTTATGAGGTCAGAACTATCGGTAAGGGGAGCCAATGGATTGATATGGTGGTAAGGATTATGGAAACAAAACAAAATGTTTTTAGCACTGATGTTTATGGATTTAAAACCGGATACAGAAGGAAGGAATTATGGCAACATTTGAAGGGAATATGTAAAAGAAGGAAACCTTGGCTTTTGATTGGTGATTATAATTCACCATTAGAATTTAGAGACAGAACTAGAGTTATGCCAGTAGGGGATAAGGGGTGGGAATATTTTTTGGGAATGGTGGAAGAATTGGAATTGTTAAGCATAAAAAAATGGGTAGTTTTTACACCTAGAGCAATAGAAGGAGTGGGATGGAAAAGATCATGAGCAGAATAGACAGAGGGTTAACAAATGTAGAATGGATGGATAAGTTGGATGAAGCATATTTTGAAGTACTGAGTGAAATAACCTCTGATTATCTTCCATTACTGATAAGGTTCAGCAGTAGGAAAGTGGAGTTTAAGAAGCCTTTTAAGCACATTAACATGTACTCACTTTCAAAATACTTTGAAGGGACTGTAGCCCAGGTATGTAGGAGCTTGAAACCTGGAAATTTGCATGAACGGGCAAGATCATTGAAGGCATTGGAAAAACCTTTGGCAAGACTGAACAAAAGAAAGTTTGGAGCCATTGACGGAAACATAGAGAGAAGTATGGAGCAATGTAGGAGATCTCAAGAAGAAGCAAACAAAGATCCAAAATCCTTGTGAAAACCAGAGAAAGAAAGAGAAGACATGAGGGCAGTGGAGAAAAGGCAAGAGGCAGAAAGGAGATTATTGCACTAGAAATAAAAAATGCAGTGGCTTAATGAAGAAGAGTAACTTTAGTGAGAGAAACACCCTCTCCTAATTTTTTTTCTTTATTTTATTTTTCCTTAATCCTAGGATGTGAAATTCAAATCTTTATTTTAATTCCATATCTATGGAGTAGTTTCTATAGCTTGGGAATAAATTGTAGGCACATGGTTATCGATATTTTGTGAGATTTACTAGTTCATCCTAATTTTGTGTTTATGATATTATTGTTCCTTGTTCTTGAATGTTAGAATTGTATGAATAGTATACTCCATATAAGCACACACTCTAGTCTAAATTCATGTGGGTGCAAATATTGATGCCCTCTTGGGAAGAGAAGCCTCGAATGTGTTAATGGGTAATGGAGTGCGTGGTCCACGTGGGTGTGTACACGGGGAATCCAAGCAATACTCTGATTATTTTCCATCACACCGGTCTTAGCTGATTATGTAAAGTAATATGATAGGTTGATAGGTTGCAGGTAAAGATAGTGAAAAGTAGCAAGCTAGGGTTGTAAGAGGTCGTAGTGTCATAGATAAGGTGCCTACGACTCTTTGCCTAATTCATAGGCCATCGGGGAGTAGAGCATTCATGGTGGAATACCCGGGACATAATTGCACAGGGGTGAAACACATCTACAACAATGGTTAGATCTTTTTGTACTCCCCTAATTAGGATGGCGGTGTCGATGGAGGGTTGCGAGTGCACCCGATGTGACAGGTATGGGAAAGTGTATGCCATCGACCACATCATGTGTTACGAACACTTTATTAAGTTTGTATAAATCTCCATGTGAATGAATCGAGGATCGAAGCATTAAATTAACCATGTTGCGCAATTACTCCCCAAGTGTTTAGCTTTAAAGATTAATTTCTTTTTAATTTCATGCTATGTAGTTGATAATTGAAAAACCAAACCCCCTTTTTTGATTTACTAGCTATTCCTATCACTTGTATGGATCGACGACCCATACGAGGTTATGTTTTAATTGATTCTTAGTCTTTAGCATCTTTGTGGACATACCCAGGGTGTCCCGCTAACTACCCTTTAGGTAGAGTAGTAGTGAGATTGGGTGCATAACATAAATATTAAATTTGAACCCTATTCACCTCGGTGCCTCTACTCGGGTTAATTTGCTATAATTAATGACCCCAAGTGGAGGCCAGTCAAATTTTTGCGCCGTTGTCGGGGATGCTATTCAGCTTAATTGTCAATTAGCATAACATGTTAGTAGAGTAGTTAGTATTTTACTTTGTTTGTTTTATTTTGATAATTTGTGTGTTGATCTGTTGTGATAGTTATCTTGTTACTTTTTGATTCGTTTGCTAGTGTTGTATTCAGAAGGGTATTGTTGGCCCTAGTTTATGGTACACACTCTTACCACAAACTTAGGCGTTCTACACTACCTGACCGAGAACACTGGTGGTCGGAGGAGAATGAAGTTAAGAACTAGGATAGAAGTTCATTCGAGGTAGGTAGTGTTGGTAGAAGAACTGCAAAAAATGATGGAAGATAATCGAACCTTTAGGGAGCATATGGGCCATAATCTATAAAGTTATCCACTATGCATCCACTTCCCCCCATTACCATCGAATGTGAGCTGTGAGCTAAAAAGTGGAATAATCCAATGCCTTCCCACCTTTCATGGTATGGCAGGGGAGGACCCAAACAAGCATATATCGAAGTTTCACTTGGTGTGTACGAACATGAAACCTCTGGGAGTTTCTAAAGACTATTACAATCTGAGTGCCTTCCTATTTTCTCTTCAAGACGGAGCTAAGGAGTGGTTCTACTACTTTCCACCAGGATGCATAGGTTTTTGGATAGATATGAAACAGAGGTTCTTAGAGAAGTATTTTCCAGTGTCCAAGTCCGCTAGGCTAAAGAAACAACTGTCAAACATCACCCAAGGGGCTGCCGAGAGTTTGTATCATTATTGGGATCACTTCAAGAGATTGCTAGTGAGTTGCCCCTACCATCCCTTCAAGGAGGTGGATCTAGTGTATTATTTCTTCGAGGGGTTATGTGATGAAGATATGTGAATGGTGACCACCGCTTGCAATGGTTCGATAGTGAACAAAATCGCTAAGGATGCAATGGCTCTCTTTGAAGAAATGGCTAATTGTAAGTGACAATTTGGCACAAGGTCAAGGGATAGGGTTTTGGATGAACTCTCACAATCACCTACGTTAGAGGAGCGAGTCCAAGATCTTGCTTCTATCATGAAGGAGCTCTTGCAAGAAAAAGTGCATCAAGTCAAAGTGTGTGGGGTGAGCAACCTAAACCACAACACCAAGGCATATCCCGATGTCGTAGACAATTTGCAAGAGGTGAATGCCATTGAGTACAACAACCGAGAGAGACCACAATTTACAAGGGGTCAACCACAAGGGTTCCGGGGGAACCAAGGAGATGCAAGGCCAGATCCATATGCAAACTTGTTCAACCCAAGGTATCAAGATCATCCAAATTTCTGATGGAGGGGATGATAATCAACCTCAAGGATATTGGGGTGCACAAGCTCCACCTACACCACACCCTAGAGGTGAATGCCCTTCTAACAATTATGCCTTGATTGAGAAGAGATCTTAGAAGCCATCAGTCAACTGAGGAAGAAACATGAAATCTTTATGGACATGACAAGGAGTAAGATTGAAGACCTTGCAATAGAGCTTTCTCAATATAAAAAATCTTGAAGTTCAAGTTGGGCAACTTGCCACCTCGGTGAGCCGACTTGAAGCCAAGGAGTCTGGAAAACTCCCTTCCCAACTAGAGATCAATCCAAGGAACGTGAGTGCACTCAAGTTAAGAAGTGGGAAGGAAGTTCGTGAGTTTGAGAAGAGGGTTATGAAAGAGGATGATAGAATATTGGAGGCTACCAAGGCACACTTAGAAGAAGATGAGATAGTGGTCAAGGAAGCACCTTCCAAAGAATTTCCATTATCTGTGGCACAAGTTACTATCCCACCTCAATTTCCAAATTCTTTGAGGGGAAAGCCAAAGGTGGGTACCAATGATGCAAGCATTTCAAAAGTTTTCAAAAAGGTCGAGGTAACAATCCCTATCTTGGAATTAATTGAAAATCTGCCATCGTATGCTAAATTTCTTAAAGTTGCATGCATAAAAAAAGAGAAGTAGAACAACTATAAAGTTAGGACATTCGTAATTGGGGGGAGTCTCCATTTTGAATCATAATAATTTTCCTAAAAAATGCAACGACCCTAGGATGTTCTCTATCCCTATCTCCTTAGGTGGAAAAATTGTTAAAAATACCATGATATACTCAGGTGCATCCATCAATGTGATCCCATTTAGCATATATGAACGCCTAGAAATAAGTGAGCTTAGGGAAACTAGAGTGATTTTCCACTCACCGATCATTCCCAATCTAGCCCTTGTAGACTAGTAAAGGATGTGATGGTGCGAGTTGGCAAATTGGTTTTTTCCGGCGGACTTTTATGTCCCATATGTGGCGCATGACGAAAGTACACCCCCAATTATTTTGGGGATGCCTTTTCTTTAAACGTCTAGAACCAAAATTGATGTCCATTTGGGAACCTTGATTCTAGAAGATGATATGGACTAGTGGAATTTGATACCTATAAATCTAGGCATGATTCAACAAATTCTTATTTTATTTGCAAAGGTGTGACCCTATGTGATGAGCATGAATTCCATAAAACCTCTTGTGTTACCAATGAGCATGAATACTTGGATGAGATCCGTGTTGATAATATTGTTGATGAGTCCGATGAATTGCACGATGCACTTGAAAGTATGTATGTGCTAGATTGTTTTTTCCATACTAACTAACTTGCAGCGGAAAAGGAAAAATGTCAAGGGTTTAAAACCTCCTCGGCCTCCTCCTAACCCCAAAGTGACATTCAAGGATTCTATTTTAGCAAGACATGGCGATTCATTTCATATAACGGACAAGGGGTCCAAAGGTAAGGATGACTCGTTGTGGAGACCTCCCCACAGCGATTCAATTGTGGGTGGAGTTGCCGATGGCAATTCAAGAGACTCATAGGTAGGTATTTCTAATTAAATTGCATGAAAAGAAATAAGCCGTGAGGATGACAATAAATATATGGTGCTTCTTTTTTGCTTTTGTGTTTTGAGTGGTGATTAGATAGATTTTGCATGTTCTTGTCAGTGATGAGGATTTTTGAGAAGATATTCTTGTTTGATTTGAAAATTTGAGTTCGAGACTCATGATTGTGTTTGGATGGAATTAGATATGATGGGTGACATAGCTTTTTCAAAAAAGATGGAAACACTAAGGAATAGGTTAAAATGTTTGGCAACCTCGTGCCAAAATCTCACACGGTCTGTGCAAAGTGCCACAGCCCGTGCCAGGAGAGTTGGCACGAGGGGATGCCTCATGAAAGAAAGTTTTACACAAGGGTAGGTTCGTGCCAAGTTTCTTCTGCGCCAATTTCCAATTTTCCACTGCCAAATTATTCAAAAAATGCAAATTTTCCAAAATTCTGAATTTCAAACTCAAAAATGCTTTTTTGGTTCAAAAATTTTGAAATTCCCTAATTCCTTAGTTTTTTTGATGCAAATAGTACTTCCAACATTACTTGGAAATAATTGATCAATACTATTGCCCCTAATTTGCAATTTTAAAATTCCATTCTTATCCTTGTTGTACCTCTTTCCCTTATCGTACCTCTTTCCCTTATCATCAATGCTGAAGTTCTAAACACATGGCACATTCTTCCACCAACTTTTATCATTTGACACATTCTTCCTTCTCAAGAAACACTCACTCATACACATTCTTGGTGAAACTTAAAATTTGATGCTTTCACTAAAAAATTAGCAATTCTTGCTTCTTCTTGTGTGGATCTTGCAAATCTTAGCTTCAAATTCTGGGTAATTCATTGAACTCTTTGTTTATATGCTTTGTTGACATTGTGGTGGTGTTATGAAAAGTATGATTTTTGAATGAGTATGTGTGTTTATGGGATGTATGTTTGGGATTGTATGCATGATCTTGTGTTAAAGAAAGTGTGGGTGGTTTGATGTACTATTATGCTTGAATGATATGTTTTCATATGTTGGGTGATTTGGGAGGAGAGGAATCTTGATTGTGTAGTCTTTTAAATGGGTTTGTGATGACTTACATAAGATTGTTGTTCAACGAGGATGTTCTTGTTTAAATAGACTTCATACTTGGATTGTCATGTTTACAATGTCTAGGCTATTTAGGGAGGATCTACTTGTTAAATGATAATGTGGATGGAGGTACGGTAAGGAGATCCCTAGGACACATCGTCAAGGGATGTCTTTTTCTCTTGAGAGCTTTTGGAGGCAGATGATAGGGACTGATCTGAAGAATATGTACAAGAAAACTGCCTTGGTTCATTCGGAATTTTGTTACGTTCACCAACTATTAGAAATAGGGGTATTCAACCACGGTGAGCTAACGTACTGTTTGGGTTTGGATGTTCGTTGCCTTTGGGAAATGACTCTCGAGGATAATTTCTAACTGAACTTGGTAGGGAACTTTGCACATGAGTGCACGGCGATGGGGAAAGTGATGTGCTTCATTTTGCGTGCATTAACCATTGCATTCATAATAGTTTTTAGCTTGTTTTATTGGCAGATTGCTAGTATTAGTTGAGTTTACGTGATAAGAGGTTTAAACGACCATGTTTGGTTTTCTTGTCTAAATCCCACGTTTTATAGAATTAATTGGTACTAATCGACATTTTTTATCCACAGGCTCCAAGATCTTCCTTATGATCATTTTTAGTAGGTCACCGGGTAATTTTTGGTTGCATTCTATGTGAAGGCCATTCGTAAGGGTGGTAGAAGATATTGAAGGCCATTCGCAAGGATGGTAGAAGAGATTAAAGGTCATTCATGTCTAGAATGGTAGTAGACAAAGGCCACGAACATCAACACGTGGTAGAAGGAGATTGGAGCCAAAGATAGGCAGCATTGGAGTTTAAGGCGGCTAACGAAGAAACGATGAATCGTGGTCCGATGAGTTATGCTAAATTGTGAGAATGATCCAAGAAGAATTATCATTCAAGGCTAATTCAATTGGATTTTTATTCTTAAGCATTACAAAATCGACTACTAGAATTCTCAAATTGGATTAACGGTTCATCCGTAGCGAAGGAAAGAAGTTCAGCCGACCAAGGCACAAACAGGTTAGTGTGGGCCTCTTATGCATGACACCAATGACCCTAGCCAAATGAGTCATCCCATGCCAAATGGATTATCATGAGGGAATGGAGTGGACCACACAAAATTCCATGGACCGCTAGCAAAAGTCTCAACTCTACTCAAAATCAGCTAAGTATGGGTGCAGACCATCCTATTTTTGATGGCCCGCGCTGTTTCATGTCTAAAATGCCAAGACCAACTGATGGACCATGCCAAAGACTGCATCTCGCACCAAGTTTCTGAGCACACCAAACTTTCTAACGATGGCCCAAGCCAAAGGCCACATTCTGCGCTAAGTTCTAAGTAGACCGAGCGTTTTGGCGACGGCTCGCGCCAAAGGTCGCATCCCTGCAGATTAGAAGTTTGAAATCCATAATGCTAATGGTGGCCTGAATTAAAGGCCATGGTCATCTCCAGATGATGCAATGCGGCTCGCACTAGATCTAGCATCACGTGGCCGATGAAAAAACATGGCACGCGCCAGATCCTGCGGCCACGCCAGCCAAGACAACCGTACGTGCCGTGGGCTGCGCCATCCGTGACGGCCTGCACCGAGCGGTACTGAGCTAGGGTTTACTTGTTTTTGGCCTATTTAAGGCCTATTTTTAGGCCCAATTCTCTTCTCCTATAAATATAGCCTTAGTCTACTAGGTTAAAAATGGAGAGAGAGTTTGGATCATTTTTATTGATTCGGAGAACAAATTTTGAGAGAGAAACACTTTCTCAATTTCTTTTCCTTTTATTTTTTCTTTAATCCTATGATGTGGAATTCAAATCTATATTTGAATTCTATATCTATGGACTAGTTTCATAGCTTGGGAATACATTGTATGCACATGGATTAATCTATGTTTTGTGAGATTCTATATTTCATCCTAATTTTGTGTTCGTGATATTATTGTGATTTGTTCTTGAATGTTTGAATTTCATGAATAGTACAATCCATATAATCACACACTTTATTCTATATTCATGTTGGTGCAAATATTGATGCCCCATTGGGATGAGAAACTTGGATGTTTGAATGGGTAAGGGAGTACGAATCTCTGTGGGTGTTTGCACGATAAAGCCAAGTATTACTTTGACTTATTTTCCATTGCACTAGTCTTAGTTGATTATGTAAAGTAGTCCGAGAGGTTACAGGTAGAGATAGCAAAACGTAGCAACCTAGGGTTGTAAGAGGCCCTAGTGTCATAGATAAGGTGCAACAAAACCCCTTGACCTAATTGAAAAGTGATTGGGAAGTAGTGCATTCGTGGTGGAAGCCCGGGACGTAATCATACAGGGGAGAAAATTACCTACAATAATGGTTGGACCTTGTTGTACTCCCCTGATTACGATGGCGGTGTCGATGGAGGATTGCGAGCGCATCCGACGTGATAGGTATATGGAAGTGTATGCCATCGGCCACACCACGTGTTATGAACACTCTATTAGGTTTGTGTAAATCTCTATGTGAATGATTTAAGGATCAAAATATTAAATTAACCATGTTGCGCAATGACTCCCCAAGTGCCTAGCTAATTAGATTAATTGTTTTTTTCTTTTATGTCTTGTAGTTGTTACTTGAAAAAACCAAAACCACCTTGTTTTCTTTACTAACTATTCTTTCACTCGTACGGATTGACAAAGTGTATGAGGTTGTGTTTTCATTGACTCTTAGGCCCTAGCATCTCTGTTGACATACCTAGGGCTTACCGCTTACTACCTTTTAGGTAGCGTAGTAGTGAAAACAGGTGCAGAATATAAATCTTATCTTTGACCCTCTCATAAGTCATTTTCCCTCATTAATTAGTTACAATTAATAACCCCAGGTGGAGGTGGGTCAAATTTTGGCACCGATTCCGGGGATGCTATTCAGTCTAAGTGTCGATTAGCATAGCGTGTTAGTAAAGTAGTTAGTAATTGCTTTTGTTTTTGTTTTGTTTTGATAGTTTAGTTGTTGAGCTGCTGTGATTGTTATCTTGTTACCTTTTGATACATTTTCTAGTGTGGTATTCAGATGGGTATTGTTAGCCCCCGTTTATGGTACACATCCGTACCACTAATCTAGGCATCTTACACTACCAAACTGAGAACACATGTGTTCAGAGGCGAAGGAGACGGAGAGCTTGGGAAGAAGCTCGATTAAGGCAAGCAGTGTTGGTGGAAGAACCACAAATAATGGCGGAAGACAATCGTACCTTACAGGAGCTTATGGTACCCAACTTTGAGAATCAGCCACTATGTATTACCGTTCTGCCATTACTCGCCAATATTAGTTGTGAGCTTTAAAATGGCATGATTTATTGCCAACCGACATTCCACAGATTGGAGGGGGAGGACCCGAGTAAGCATCTATTAGAGTTTCACTTGGTGTGTATGAACATGAAGCCACCGGGAGTATCCGAAGACGACTAAAATTTAAGAGCCTTCACGTTTTCCCTTCTAGACGGAGCCAAGGATTGGCTCTACTACTTGCCACTGGGATGCACATGGTCTTCGATGGACATGAACCAGAGGTTCTTAGAGAAGTATTTTCCAGCTTCCAAGTCGTCCGGGTTGAAAAAGAAACTGTCAAACATCACCCAAGGGGCTACCAAGAGCTTATATGATTATTGGGAGCGCTTAAAGAGATTTTTGGTGAGTTTCCACTACAATCCCTTCAAGAGGGGGATCTAGTGTATTATTTCTTCGAGGGGCTATGTGATGAAGATATACAAATGGTGAATGCCACTTGCAATGGTTCGATAGAAAATAAGAGCCCTAAGGATGCAATAGCCCTCTTTGAAGAAATGACTAATGGTATGCAACATTTTAGCACAAGGTCAAGGGTTAAGGTTTTGAATGGGCTCGCATAATCACCTAAGTTGGAGGAGGAAATCAAAGCTTTTTTTTCCATAATGAAGGAGCTTTTGCGAGGAAAAGTGCATCATGTGAAATTGTGCGGAGTTTGCAACCTTAACTACAACTCCGAGGAGTGTCCCGAGGTTGTAGATGATGTTTTTTTAAGTAAGGCCATTGAGTACAACAACCAGGAGAGACCACAGTTTGGTAAGGGCCAACCACAAGGGTTCTGGGGAGAACAAAGGAGATGCAAGGCCGGATCCCTATGCAAACCCATTTAACCCAAGGTATTGAGATCATCCAAATTTCCGAAGGGGGAAAGATAACCAACCTCAAGGATACCGGGGTGGACAAGCCCCTCCTTAACCAGACCGTCAATGTGAAGGCCTTTCCAACAATCATACCTTGATTTAAAAGTTGGATCGAGAAGATATCTTAGAAGCCACCGGTCAATTGGATAAGAAACATTAAGTCTTTGTGGAGAGGAAAAGGCGTGAGATTCAAGACCTTGGCAACAGAGCTTTTTCAAGTATAAAAAATCTCGAAGTTCAAGTTGGGCAACTTGCCACCTCGGTGAGCCTACTTGAAGCTAAGGAGTATGGAAAACTCCCTTCCCAACCGGAGATCAATCCGAGGAACATGGGTGCTCTCAAGTTCAGAAGTTGGAAGGAAGTTCATGAGTCTGAGAAGAAGGTGATACAAGAGGATGATAGAGTATTGGAGGCTACCAATGCACACTTCAAAGAAAATAAGATTGTGGTTCAGGAGGCACCTTCCAAGAAGCTCCCACCACCCAAGGAACAAGCTACCATTCCACCTCCATTTCCAAATTTTTTGAGGGGAAATCCAAAGGTGGTGGCCAATGATTCGAACATTCGAAAAGTCTTTGAAAAGGTCGAGGTAACCATTCCAATTTTAGAATTAATTGAAAATGTTACATCATATGCTAAGTTTCTTAAAGTTGCATGTACAAAGAATAGATGTAGGCCAACTAAGAGGTTAGAACATTTGTAAATGGGGGGAGTCATCATTTTGAACCATAAAAATTTGCCTAAGAAATACGACGACCCAGGAATGTTTTCTATCCCTATCTCCTTAGGTGGTAAACTTGTTGAAAATGCCATGATAGATATAGGCTCATCCATCAATGTGATGCGATTTAGCCTATATGAACACCTAGAAATATGTGATCTTAGGGAAACTAGAGTGATTTTCCAACTTGCCAATCATTGCCAAGCTAGCCCTTGTGGACTAGTAAAGAATGTGATGGTGCAAATTGGAAAATTGGTTTTCCCAGTAGACTTTTATATCCTAGACATGGCGCATGATGAAAATGCACCCCAATTCTTTTGGGGAGACCTTTTCTTAAAGCGTCTAGGACTAAAATTGATGTCTATTTGGGAACCTTGACTCTAGAAGATGATGCAGACAAAGTAGAATTTGATATCTATAAATCTATGCACAATTCAACAAATTCTTCTTTTATGTTCAAAGGTGTGACCCTATGTGATGAGCATGAATTCCATGAAATCTATTGTGTTACCAATGGGCATGAATAGTTGGAGATCCGTGTTGAAAATATTGTTGATGAGTCCGATTAATTTCATGATGATATTGAAAGTATGTCTGTGCTTGATTGTTTTTCCATGCTAACTAACTTGTTGCGGGAAAGGAATAATGCCGAGGGTTTAAAACCTCCTCGACCTCATCCTAACTTGAAAGTGACATTCAAGGATTCTATTTTAGCAAGACAAGGAGATTTATTTCATATGATGGACAAGGGGTCTGAAGGTAAGGATGACTCGTTGTGGAAACCTCTTCACAACGATGTTATCATAGGTGGAGTTGCCGATGGCGATTCCAAAGACCCACATATAGGTGTTTCTAACTAAATTACTTGAAAATAAATAAGTTGTGAGGACGACAATAAATATATGGTGTTTCTTTTTGCATTTGTGTTTTGAGTGGTGTTTAGATAGATTTTGTATGTTCTTGTTTGTGATGAGGATTTTTGAGATGAAAGTCCTGTTTGATTTGAAAATTTTGAGTCCGAGACTCTTGATTGTGTTTGGTTGGAATTAGATTTGATGAGTGACATAGCTTTTTTGAAAAAGAGGAAAAACTAAGGAATAGGTCAAAAGTTTTGGCAACCTCGTGCCAAAACCTGACATAGTCCACACCATGTGCCACAGTCCATGCTAGGAGAGTTGGCAACAAAGGATGCCTCGTTCTAGAAAGTTTGGCACGAGGGTAGGTTTGTGTCCGGAAATTTGGCATGGGGCCTTGGTTAGTGCCAAATTTGGCACAAGGCTTTGGTCCGTGCCAAGTACCTTCTGCGCCGATTTCCAATTTTCTGCTGCCAAATTGTTTAAAAAATGCAAATTTTCAAAAATTCTGAATTCAAACTTGAAAATGCATTTTTGGTTCAAAATTTTTGAAATTCCCTAATTCCTTAGGATTTTTATGCAAATAGTACTTCAGACACTCCTTGGAATTAATGGATCAGTACTATTGTCCCGTGATTTTCAATTTAAAAATTCCATTCTTATCCTAATTGTACCTCTCTCTTATCATCTATGTAGAAATTCTGAACCCATGGTACATTCTTCCACCTACTTTTATCATTTCACATTCTTCCTTCTAAAGAAACACTCACTCACACACACTCTTGGTGAAACTTGAAATTTGAAGCTTTTCTCTCAAAAATTAGAAGTTCTTGCTTCTTCTTGTGTGGATCTTGCTACTCTAAGCTTCAAATTCCGGGTAATTCATTGAACTCTTTGTTTATATGCTTTGTTGACATTGTGGGAGTGTTATGAAAAGCATGATTTTTGAATGAGTATGTGTTTTTATGAGATGTATGTTTGGGATTGTATAAATGATCTTGTGTTGAAGAAAGTGTGGGTGGTTTGATGTAATATTATGCTTGAGTGATATCTTCTTAATTTGATGGGTGATATTGGAGGAGATGAATCTTGATTGCATAGTCTTATTAATAGGTTGGTGATGACTTACATAAGATTGTTGTTCAATGAGGATGTTCTTTTTAAATAGCCTCCATGTTTGGATTGTCATGTTTTGAATGTCAAGGCTATTCAGGAAGGATCTACGACAAGGAGATCCCTAGGACACACTGTCAAGGGAAGTTTTTTTCTCTCAGGAATTTTTGGAGGCAGCTGACAGGGACAGTTCGGAAGAATATGTGCAAGAGCACTACCTTGGTTCATCCAGTATTTCGGTACTTTCATCTGCCACAGTGAGCTAACACAATGACCTGGTTCAGATATTTGTTTCCTTTGGGTAGTGACTCCCAAGGATAATTTCTACCCGAACCTGGTAGGGAACTTTGTACATGAGTGCACGATGATGGGGGAAAGTGTTGTGCTTCATTTTACATGCGTTAACCATTGCATTCAATATAGTTTTAACTTTTTTTGTTGGCGGATTTCTAGTATTAATTGAGTTTATGTGACAAGGGGTTTAGACGGCTATGCTTGGTTTTCTTGTCTAAATTCCGCATTTTGTAGACTTAATTGGTATTAATGGACATTTTGTATTCAAGGGCTCCTAGATCTTTCTTCTGATAATCTTTAGTAGGTCGCAAATGGGTACTTTTTGGTTACATTCTATGTGAAGGCCGTTTGTAAGGGGGTAGAAGATATTGAAGGCCATTCACAAGAATGGTAGAAGAGATTGAATGCATTTCACCTCTAGAATGGTAGTAGACGGCTATCACAAACATCAACTCATGGTAGAAGAAGATTGGAGACCAAGATAGGCAGCATTGGAGTTCAAGGCGGACAACAAAGAAATGGTGAATCATGGTCCAATTAGTTGTGCTAAATAGTGGGAACGATCCAAGAAGAATTATCCTTCAAGGCTTATTCAATTGGATTTGTATTCTTGAGCACTACAAAATTGACTACTAGAATTTTCAAATAAGACTAATGGTTCATCTGTAGCGAAGGAAAGAAGTTCATCTGACCAAGGCACAAACAGGTCAGCATGGGCCGCTCATGCATGTCACCAACAACCCGAGCCAAATGACTCATCCCGCGCCAAAGGGATCAGCATGAGGGCATGGCGTAGCCCACGCCCAATGCCACTGGTAGCAAGCACAAGTCTCAACTTCACTCAATATCGGCTAAGTATGGGCGTGAACCATCTCATTTTTTATGGCTCGCGCCGTTCCAAGTCTAAGATGCAAGGACCAGCTGATAGCCAACACTAAAGACTGCGTCTCGTACCAAGTTTCTGAGCAGACCGATCCTTCTGACAATTTCCTACTCCAAAGGGCGCGTCCTATGCCAAGTTTCTGAGCAGATCAAGCCTTTTGTCGATGGCCCATGCCAAAGGCTGCACCCCAGAGATCAGAAGTTCTAAATCATGCACTTTGACAGTGGCCCACATCAATGGCCACAATCCACAGAAGATGATGCAATGTGACCCGTACCAGATTTAGCATCCTGCACCGGATGAAGAGACACGACCCATGCCAGGTCCTATGGCCTACGCCAGCAAGGATAACCGCACTTTCCATGGGCTGCGCTATACGCAATAGCCCGTTGCGCCATACACAACAGCCCGTGCCGGGCGGCGATTGAACTAGGGTTTACTTTTTTTTAACCTATTTCGGGCCTTTTTTAGGCCCAATTTCCTTCTCCTATAAATATTTCCTTAGTCTATAAGGTTAAAGTGGGAGAGAGAATTTGGATCATTATTATTGATTAGGAGAACAACTTTAGAGAGAGAAACACTCTCTCATTTTCTTTTCTTTCCTTTTATTTTTACGTTGAGCCTATGGTGTTGAATTCAAATCTATAATTGAATTCCATATCTATAGAGTAGTTTCCATAGATTGGGGATAAATTTTATGCACATGGTTCAATCTATGGTTTGTGAGATTCTATAGTTAATCCTAATTTGGTGTTCATGATATTATTGTGACTTGTTCTTAAATGTTTGAATTCCATGAATAGTACACTCCATATAAGCACACACTTTAGTCTTTATTCATGTTGGTTCAAATATTGATGCCCCCTTGGGAAGAGAAACTTGGATGTTTGAATGGGTAAGGGAGTACGGATCGCGTGGGTGTGTTCATGAGAGAGCCGAGTATTAATCTGACTAATTTTCCATAGCACCAGTCTTAGCTGATTACATAAAGTAGTCCGAGAGGTTACGAGTAGAGATAGAAAAAAGTAGCAAGCTAGGGTTGTAAGAGGCCCTAGTGTCATAGATAAGGTGCCAACGACCCCTTGACCTAATTGATAGATGATTAGGAAGTAGAGCATTCATGGTAGAAGGTCGAGAAATAATCACACGGGGGATAAAATGACCTACAACAATGGTCGAACCTTGTTGTACACCCCTAATTATGATGGCGATGTCGATGGAGGATTGCGAGCGCACCCGACGTAACAGGTAGTGGGAAGTGTATGCCATCAGCCACTCCACTTGTTATGAACACTCTATTAAGTTTGTCTGGAAAGAGCTCTCAAAAAAATTCTCTCTCTAGCTCTGGGGCGAAAAAAGAAGAAAAAGGCGCAGCCTTTATTCCATCCTTTGGAGGCCGATTTCTTCAAATTTCATTCACTTTTCACCGATGAATTATGGTTTAACAGATTCTCCTCTTGAATCTGCACAAAATCATATGCAATTTGTGGCGAGTGTTTGATCTTAATCGGCCTTGGAGTAGGGTTTGAATACGGAAAGGGAGAGTTCTTGGTGGATCTTGTTCGTGATTTGGGTTGGATCTTGGATACAGATTCGGATCAGGAGTTGAGCAAGAGATTGGATCGGTTTCTTGCTTTGAATCCTTTTCCGAGTTGGAGATTTGGTTAAAAAATCCAATATTTTTTGGGTTTTGGTGTGGATTTGGTTGCGCAAAGGGGTTTAAAAGGATTTGATTAAAATTTTCAGCACACTTTTTAATCAAATTCCTATCTCCTTTATCGGATTTGCATCAAGGATCTGTAGGATTTGCATCGGACTTCAAGAAGAACACAAGGATTTGTGATCGGATTGCCACAGTTTCTACGGTTTCCAGGTTTTTCGATTCAATTCCATGCGGTTTAATTGTTTCTTGGTTTGGTGCATTGTTTTATTGATTCCGATTTGTTTGTTGGAGAATTTCAGTTTTGAATTCAAGCATTGTATTGATTTATTTCGTAATTTTTGGTGAATTCCGATCAGTTTGGGTTAGTTCCGATCGGATTTTGCTAGATTTTGCTAGTTTGTGTGAATTCCGATTGGTTTTTGTGATTGTTTGTGGTGAATTCCGATCGGTTTGGGTTAATTCCGATCGGATTGGTGTTTATTTGTTTGGTTGCTTGTCCGATCTACTTTGGTGAAGCCGATTTGCTCATTGGAATCCATACTTTGTGGTTTGTTCTTGTTCATCACAATGGTGATTAATGGTGAGTCTTCAATGGGTGGCAAGAGAAATAATAATCCTCGGAAGCAAGGTACGGCCGAGGGTGGTAGTAGCAAGAGGCAAAATCAGCAAGTGCATCCAAGAGAATGGAATGATCCGAAACTTTAGAGAAGGAGGCTATGGAATGATCCAGACATTCTCATAAACAAATTGACTATTGAAATTGTTGCAAACAATGGAGATAGTGTCGACTTTGTTCTCACTGAGGATGAGATACACAAAGATTTACACAAACCCTTCTTTGGATTCTTGGGTGTGTTTCCGGGATTCTTCCCTGGAATGTATGCTATTCGATCACTTTTGGTGGCTAAGTGGAAGGTTGCGTGCACTGTTCAGAGCAAGCAGAATGGATATGTCATGTTCAGGTTTAACTGTGCCGAAGATAGAGATTTGGTGATGAATGGTCCTGACCATTATCTCCATGGAAAGAAACTGTTCATGTTGTTAGTGGATGAATCTGGGCAGTATGATGCGAACATCCAAGCTATTAAACCAGTTTGGATATGGATGGAACACTTACCAAAGACTTATTGGCACAAGAAGGAATTGGAGAAAATTGCCTCTTCACTAGGAGATCTAATCCTCATAGATAATGGTACTCTCGAGTTGAGGGGCTACTATGCACGTCTCTTGGTATGGATTGATACATCTAAAAAGCTCAAGGAGGAGGTGAGCTTTCGTGTTCCAACTGGTGAGGTTGTTGTGCAAAAAATAATCTACGACTATTGTAGACCTTGGTGTACGAATTGTGGTGAGAACAATCATCTCATTGAAGAGTGTGATGACTACTGGAAAGCCAAGGAGATGGAACACAAAAAACCTACGGAACTGGTAGGTAAAAGAGATATCAAAGCGAAGGGAAAGAAAAACTGGAGATTTCGATATAATGACCAAGTTTGGGTTAGGAAGATGCATGATGAAAATCTTGGAGATACACTAGATTCAAACTCGGTTGGAGGGGGTGAACATGTGATCATTGAGGATGCCTCTTCGGACAATGAGGAGGTAGAGAGGCGAAGGAAGGGTAAGGGAAAATTCGTTGAAGGCATAGTCAAAAGCATTGAGAAAGCTGGAAGTGCGAAAAAAGGACCTGACATAATTATTTGTAATGTAGGATGAGGTGAATCAGGCAGTTGTTGCGCTGCCTGCAGCACCAGCGCCCAAAGCTGCAAGCACTGGCGCTGAAAACCTCACCGTAGGTGCCAGGTCTGCCCAGGCAGCTCGAAACCCAGCGTCCGTGCAGCTATACAAGCTAATCCAGCGCCCAAAGAATTCGTTCGGCAGCAACAAGCGTTTGGAGATGATGACAATCCGATTGAGGGTGCTGGAATTTTGCCTAAACAAATGACCCATCCGGAAGCTCGAGGCTCGAAAATTCCCAGGCTGCATAGGAGCAAGAGCAAGAGTAGACCTCCCCCTACCCCAGGGGCTTTGACTAGGTCTCGGAGTAAGAGCGGGACAAGAACAAATGATCAAGGGAAGGGCATCCAGAAAACCTTCCAACGTATGCTATCAGCTTCAAGGAGCAACTCGGGTCGTTCTAGTACTCAAAATTCTTATGGCGGCAGTCCGAAGCCAAAAGGGACCTCAGTTTCCCAATGAATGCCGCAGCTATGAATGTTAGGGGTCTATCGGCCCCTATAATGAGGAGATGGGTGAAAAATATCATCTCCACTAATAGAGTTGGATTGTGTCATTTGTTGGAGACGAAAATGGAGGATAAAGTTTTGAAAATTTTCTTAAAGAGTCTTAAGGGATGGAAGTTTACGCATAACTTTAAGCTGTGGCAGAACTCGAGAATACTCATTATTTGGGATCCGAAAGGCTTCTCAGTGGATGTTCTTGGGAAATCTCCACAATGTATTCACCTCAAGGTTCGTAATCTTTCTTCTGGCATTGAGTTTTTCTGTTCGTATGTGTATGGGCATAGTGAGGGACGTTTGGCGCGTTTACCACTATGGGAGGAATTGAAGTCATTTGGTGCTAATCTGAATTCTCCTTGGATGGTTCTTGGTGACTTTAATGCTATTCTTAGTGTTGATGATCATTATAGAGCTACTGTTCCTAGCTTGTATCCGATGAAGGAGTTTCAGGATGTTTGTGTAAAGTGTGGACTAAGGGATGCGCCTGCTTTGGGTGAGCACTTAACCTGGCATAGTGCGGATTGGAAGATTTGGAGGGAGCTGGATAGGGTGCTTTTGAACCACGGATGGGATGATGCTGCTTGTCGTACAACCTTTCTACCAATTTCAGCTCAATCGGACCACTCTCCCATGGTGGTAGATATGTCGCAAGAAATTGTTGCAAAGGGTAGGCCTTTTCGTTTTCAGAATATATGGTTAGGTCATCCGAATTGTGGGCAAATAGTAGAGGATTATTGGAGTCCGTCGGTTGAGGGGACTAAGCAATTTTTGGTGACCAGGAAATTATTTCGGATGAAAAACCCATTCAGGGAGTTGGGTAAGCTTTATTTTGACCATATTTCTGAAAAGGCTAAGCGTGCGGATATGGAGTACAACAAGGCTTTTGATGAATTTGACGCTAGGGATGCTTCGGATCATGATGTTGCGGCATTGCGAAACTTGAAGAAGCAAGCTATGTTGTATTATCTGGCAGAATCTTCTTTTCTTGCTCAAAAGGGAAGGATAAATCATATTACTCAGGCGGATAAGGGATCAAAGTACTTTCACACTATGGTCTCTGTAAGAAAAGGAGGGGGTATCCCAGCGATTACTGATAATGAAAATCGGATTGTAACTTCTAATAGTCGCAAGGGTGAACTATTTGCAGATTTTTACAAGGGATTATTTGGCACAAGAAGAGATAGAGTCACCACTGACCCGAACATTTTTGGTGCGGGTAACAAGCTCACGGACATGGATAGGGCCTATCTAAATCAGGAAGTGGAGGGTATTGAAGTTAAGCAGGCGCTATTTGCAATGGCGGATGATAAGTCTCCGGGCCCTGATGGTTATACGGCTGGATTTTTTAAGAAATAGTGGAACATCGTGGGTGAGGAGGTGACAGCTGCGGTACTGGAATTCTTTCAGACAGGTGATATCTTGGCTCAGCTTAATCACACTTCGGTGGCATTGATACCCAAGAAGCCAGACAATCTTAAAGTGGGTGACTTTAGACCAATATCGTGCTGTAATGTGGTCTATAAAGTTATCACAAAAATTATAGCGAACAAGCTTGAAGGTATTTTACCAGGGATCATTGACCCTTGTCAGGGTGCATTCGTGAAAGGCAGGAATATCTCGGACAATGTAATGTTGGCGCAGGAGTTTGTCCGGGGTTATGGAAGGGTTCGTAATTCTCCTAGGTGCATGATTATGATGGATTTACAGAAAGCTTTTGATACAGTCTCTTGGGATTTCCTGGAAGAAGTTTTACTTGGACTGGATTTCTGGAAAGGCTGACTGATAGAATCATGACGTGTGTCCGCACATCTTCATTCTCGATAGCAGTTAATGGTAAACTGTGTGATCACTTTCAGGGACAAAGGGGTATTCGTCAGGGAGATCCATTGTCGCCTCACCTGTTTCTGATTTGCATGGAGTATTTCTCGAGATTGTTGAAAAGGAGAACAGACTCAAGACACTTCACTTTTCATCCGAGATGTGAGACTCTACGGATCACACATTTGGATTTTGCGGATGACCTCATGCTCTTTTCTAAGGCTAACACGAGTTCAGTTCACATACTCATGGCTGCCTTGAACGAGTTTGAGCGCACTTCGGGCTTAGGAATTAATGCGGAAAAGTCAAAGTTTTTTGGAGTTGGTATAAAGGAGGATCTGAGTTTCACAGGCATTCCTTGGGCGACATTCCTTGTTCGGTATCTAGGCATGCCACTTGATTCCAGTAAGTTGAAGGTGACACAATTCGGTACCCTACTAGGGAAGGTAGATTTGGAAATAGCAAAGTGGAAGGGTCATACTCTTTCATATGCAGGCAAATTGGAGCTTGTGAGATCAATTGTGGGAGGTATTGCAGGATTCTGGATTCAGAATTTTATCATACAATCTACAGTTATGGATGCTCTGGAACAGAAGTGCAAAAGATTCCTGTGGGGAGGTAAGCATAAGGCAAAGGTTGCGTGGAAGAAACTCTGTGCACCTAAGTCTTTTGGAGGCCTCGATTTGAGAGACTTCAGCACGTGGAATCATGCCTCAATGGGTAAAAGGATATGGGATATTCATATGAAGAAGGATAGCCTATGGGTCAAATGGATTCATTCGTTTTACCTTCAGGGTCAAGACTTTTGGAGCCTAAATCCGAGAATTGCGAATGGTAGATTGGGAGAGAGATTTTCGAGCTACTTTGGTGACCTTTGTAAGCTCAGGGATGACTTATGCGCAATGTTTAATGGAGATATGCAAGAGGTAATCTCCCATCTTGGAGTATGGTTTGGTTCGGGAAAATTTACTAGTACGGCTTATCTCTATATGCATCGCCATAAATATCCGGGTGCTTATGAGGTCGGCCGATCGAGTGAGAAGGTCTTCAATAGCCTTTTGCGTAGTTTTCTTCCACCAAAGTTCTCATTTATCGCTTGGTTGGCGGCTATTCAGAGACTACATACCAAAGATAAGCACCGATTGGAGGAAGGGGATAGCATGGAGAAGGTATGTTCTTTATGCCATCTTGAAGAAGAGACGAACGAACATTTGTTTTTCATGTGTGAGTTTTCTGAGGTTGTATGGGGGCGTATTCGGACTTGGATTGGGTTAAGGAGACGAACTAACTCAATTCCAAGTTCTATGACTTGGGTTAGGAGGCAAATTAAGGGTTCAAAAATGCGAAAGAAGTTTGGTATTTTAGCCTTAATCACCACGGTCTATCGCCTTTGGAGGGAAAGAAATAGTGTGGTCTTGAATGGTGCTCAACCAAGTGCTGATAGAGTTGTAAAAATCATCATGAAGGATTGCTACATAGTGATAAATAGGCTATTTCCGGATGAGCACTTGTTTTAGACGGAGTGGCTGTGGGAAGGTTGAAGGTGCTGGTTGTTGCGCACGGGGTGCTTTCTGTTTCGGGTTTTGGTACTGCCTACTGGGCGCTATGGTTCGAGGCATCAGGCGCTCACGCAGGGAGAGGTTAATTGGCGACTGGTTGCTAGAAATATGCATCACGGTTAGGTGCTGCTTGGTGCGACTGATGCGGTTTTCAGCGCCAAGGGGGAGTTATTTTCAGCCGATGGAGTCCAGAAATGCCTACGGTTTTTCTCGAATTTCTCCTGGCAATGGCAGCTCGGTTTTTAGGTGCTGCTTGGTGCGGGAAGCTGGATTTTGCAGCCCGAATGATGTGGTTTTCAGCACCAAGGGGCGAGTTGTTTTAAGCCTGATGGAGTCCGAAGTGTCCACGGTTTTTCTCGGATTTCTCCTGGCAATTGCAGCTTGGTTTTTCTGGACGAGGCAATAGGTTTTAGAGTATGGATTCTCACTCCGATGCTCTTTCTCCTAAGCCTAGTTTTGACTTATGAATTAACGGTTATTTATACGCTTTATGCTCGCGCTACACTTTGTGTTAAACTGGCATACAACTGTCCATTTGCTCAAAATGGAGTGGGCGATTACATAATCGCCACGCTTGATGCACGTGGTACAAGTGTATCCATTCTCACATTTTTTAGGAGGTTGATTCGTTTGGGATTTACAAAGGTTGGAGGCACGGCCTCATTAATCTTTGCCCACTGAATTACTCTCTGCGCCAATAAGAGAATGCTTGAAGGCCAATAACATTCCTCTATCTCCATCTTAGGAATGTACATGGTAGAAGCAGATCTTCACACGTGCCAATGTGGTGCAAACCTGATCATCGGCTTCATTCTTAGGAGACATCCAAGACCCGAGGCATCTAAGTCCCTCAGCTGCATTAGGATATTCATATCATTCGACATTGGATTTTAGCTATTCCATCAACATTCCTGCGGAGACATCTACTCAAGACCCGAGTCTCAACTATCGGCTGCATTAAGGAATTTGCTTGGCGATGGCCCCATTTGTTAGGGGTCGAAGCGGTTTTTCTGTGTATGGGTAGTGAGTTTGTTCTCACCCCATTTTTGGGTGTTTTTTAGCCTGTGTTTTTCCAGGTTGTTTTGTGCTACCTTTGCTCGATTATCTTGCTTAGGGTTGGTAGTTATTTTACTTCGATCAAAAGGGGGGGGGTTGATGGGGGAGTGTTATCCTTTGGATTTACACTCTTCCATTCCCCCCCACCTCATTTGTGGATTTTCTCCTTAGGTTTACCTAAGGTTGGATTCTTTTGTATTTGGTAGGGTCCTTTTTGGGCCCTGCTGCAGGTTCCACCGTCTATACTATTTACCTATTTACATCTATTAAGTTTGTCTAAATCTCTATGTGAATGAGTCAAGGATCAAAAAATCAAATTAACCTTGTTGCACAATGACTCTCCAAATGCCTAGCTAATTAGATTAATTATTTTTTTTATGTCTTGTAGTTGTTAATTGAAAAAACCAAACCCCCTTGTTTTCTTTACTAGCTATTCCTTTTGCTCGTATGGATTAACGACCCATATGAGGTTGTGTTTTCATTGATTCTTAGGCCCTAGCATCTCTGTGGACATACCCAGGGCTTACCGCTTACTACCTTTTAGGTACGTAGTAGTGAGAACGTGTGCATAATATAAATCTTATCTTTAATCCTCTTATCAGTCCATCACCCAGGCTATTTAGCTACAATTAATGATCTCAGGTAGAGGCAGGTCAAATTTTGGCACCATTTCCTGGGATGCTATTCAGTCTAAGTGTTAATTAGCATAGCATTTTAGTAGAGTAGTTTGTAATTGCTTTTATTTTTGTTTTGTTTCGATAGTTTGGTTGTGAGCTACTGTGATAGTTATCTTGTTACCTTTTGATCCATTTCCTAGTGTGGTATTTGAAAGGGTATTGTTAGCCCTAGTTTATGGTACACACCCGTACCACTAATCTGCGCATCTTACACTACTCGAATGAGAACAGAGGTGTTCAGAGGTGAAGGAGATGGAGAACTAGGGCAGATGTTTGATCGAGGCAAACAGTGATGGTGAAAGAACCACAAATAATGGAGGAAGACAATCGTACCTTACGGGAGCGTATGGTACCTAACTTGGAGAATTAGCCACTATGTATTACCTTCCCGCCATTACCCGCCAATGTTAGTTATGAGATTAAAAGTGGTATGATCCATTGCCAACCAATATTCCACGGATTGAAGGGGGAGGACCCAAACAAGCATCTATCGGAGTTTCACTTGGTGTGTACAAACATGAAGCCACCGGGAGTATTCGAAGGCGACTACAATTTGAGAGCCTTCCCATTTTTCCTTCAAGATAATGCCAAGGACTGGCTCTACTACTTGCCAAAGGAATGCACATGATCTTGGATGGACATGAAGCAGAGGTTCTTAGAGAAGTATTTTCCGATGTCTAAGTCGATCGGGTTGAAAAGGCAACTATCAAACATCACCCAAGGGGCTACCGAGAGATTGTATGATTATTGGGAGTGCTTCAAATGATTTTTGGTGAGTGCCCCTACCATCCCTTCAAGGAGGGGAATCTAGTGTATTATTTCTTTGAGGGGCTATGTGAAGAAAATATGCGAATGGTGAATGCCACATGCAATGGTTCGATAGCAAACAAGATCCCTAAGGAGGCTATGGCCCTTTTTTGAAGAAATGACTAATGGTATGTGACATTTTGGCACAAGGTCAAGGGTTAAGGTTTTGGAAGAACCCGTATAATCACCTAAGTTGGAGGAGCAAGTGCAAGCTCTTACTTCCATGATGAAGGAGCTTTTGCAAGGAAAAGTGCATCAAGTAAAGTTTACGGAGTTTGTAACCTTAACTACAACTTTGAGGAGTGTCCCGAGGTTATAGATGATTTGCAAGAAGTGAAGGCCACAGAGTACAACAAACAGGAGAGACCACAGTTTGTTAGGGGTCAGCCGCAAGGGTTCCAGGGGAACTAAGGAGATGCAATACTAGATCCTTATGCAAACTCGTTCACCCCAAGGTATTGAGATCATTCACATTTCCGATGGAGGGAAGATAACCATCCTCAAGGATACTGGGGTGGACAAGCCTCTCCTTAACCATACCCTCGAGGTGAAGTCCCTTCTAAAAATTATGACTCGATCTACAAATTGGTTGAGAGGGGATCTTAGAAGTTATCTGTCAATTAGGTAAGAAGCATGAAGTCTTTTAGTAGAGGAAAATGTGTGAGATTGAAGACCTTGGTAATAGATCTTTTTCAAGTATCAAAAATCTTGAATTCAAGTTGGGTAACTTGCCACCTCAGTGAGCAGACTGGAAGCAAAGGAGTCCGACAAAATAACTTCCCAATCGGAGATTAATTCGAGGAACGTGAGTGCTCTCAAGTTGAGAAGTTGGAAGGAAGTTCATGAGTCTGAGAAGAAGGTGATGCAAGAGGATGATAGAGTATTGGAGGCTACTAAGGCACACTTCAAAGAAAATGAGATTGTGGTCAAGGAGGCACCTTCCAAAGAGCTCCCACCACTAGAGGCACAAGCTACCATCCCACCTCCATTTCCAAATGCTTTTAGGGGAAAGCCAAAGGTGGTGACCAATGATGCAAACATTCAAAAAGTCTTTGAAAAAGTCAAGGTAACAATTCCTATCTTGGAATTAATTGAAAATGTGACATCATATTCTAAGTTTCTTAAAGTTTCATGTATAAAGAAGAGAAGTAGGTCAACTAAGAGGTTAGGACATTTAAAAATGGGGAAAGTCGTCGTTTTGAACCATAAAAAATTTCCTAAGAAATGCGACAACCCCAGAATATTTTCTATCCCTATCTCTTTAGGTGGTAAACTTTTTGAAAATTCCATGATAGAATTAGTCGCATCCATCAATGTGATCCCATGTAGTCTATATAAATGCCTATAAATAGGTGAGCTTAGGGATACTAGAGTGATTGTCCAACTCGCTGATCACTCCCAAGCTAGCCCTCGTGGGTTAGTAAAGGACTTGATGGTGCGAGTTGGGAAGTTTGTTTTTCCTGTGGACTTTTATGTTCTAGATGTGGCGCACAATGGAAGTGCACTCAAAATACTTTTGGGGAGACCTTTACTAAAAACTTCTAGGACTAAAATCGATTTCCACTTGGGAACATTGACTCTGGAAGATGACATGGATAAAGTGGAGTTTGATATCTATAAATGTAGCCATGATTCAACAAATTCTTCTCTTATGTGCAAATGTGTGACCCTAAGTGATGACCATGACTTCCATGAATCTTCTTGTGTTACAAATGAGCATGAATATTTGGATGAACCCCGTGTTGACAATATTGTTGATGAGCCCGATGAATTGCAAGATGCGATTGATAGTATATCTGTGTTAGACTGCTTTTCCATGCTAAATAACTTGCAGAGGGAAAGGGAGAGTGTCGAGAGTTTAATACCTCCTCGACCTCCCCTTAAACGGAAAGTGAAATTCACTGAATCAATGCTAGTGAGACACGGAGATTAATTTCCTATCACGGACAAGAGGTCCGAAGGTAAGGATGGCTCATTGTGGAGACCTTTCCACAACGATGTCATCATGGGTGGAGTTACCGATGGCTATTTTGGAGATCCACATGTAGGTGTTTCTGTTAGATTGCATGAAAAGAAATCGTGAGGACGACAATAAATATGCGGTGTTCCTTGTTGCTTTCGTGTGTTTAGTACATAGATTTTGCATGTTCTTGTTTGCGATGAGGATTTTTTTGGGATGAAACTCTTGTGGTCAACCACAAGGGTTCCAGGGGAACCAAGGCGATGCAAGGCTGGATCCCTATGCAAACTCGTTTAACCCAAGGTATCGAGATCACACAAATTTTTGATGGAGGGAGGAAAACCAACCTCAAGGATATCGGGGTGGACAAGCTTAAACTTAACCATACCCTAGAGGTGAAGGCTCTTCCAACAATCATACCTCGATCTACAAGTCAGATTGAGAGGAGATGTTAGAAGCCACCAATCAATTTTGGAGGAAGCATGAAGTCTTCACGGAGAAGACAAGGTGTGAGATTGAAAACCTTGGCAATAGAGCTTTCTCAAGTATCAAGAATCTTGAAGTTCAAGTTGGGCAACTCGCCACCTCGGTTAGCTGGCTTGAAGTAAAGAAGTCTAGAAAACTCCCTTCCAAACTGGAGATCAACCCAAGGAATGTGAGTACACTCAAGTTGAGAAGTGGGAAGGAAGTTTGTGAGTCTGAGAAGAAGGCGATGCAAAAGGATGATAGGGTACTGGAGGCTACCAAGGCACACTTTGAAGAGAAAGAGATTGTGTTTAAGGAAGCACATTCCAAAGAGCTTCCCCAGCTCAAGGCACAAGTTACTATCCCTCCTCCATTTCCAAATGCTTTGAGGGGAAGGCCAAAGGTGGTGAACAATTAGGAAATCATTGAAAATTCTTCGAAAATGTCAAGGTAAAAATCCCTATCTTGGAATGAATTGAAAATGTGCCATCGTATGCTAAGTTTCTTAAAGTTGCATGTGCAAAAAAGAGAAGTAGAACAACTAAGAAGTTAGGACATTTAAAAATGAGCAGAGTCGCCATTTTGAACCATAACAATTTGCCTAAGAAATGCGATGACCACTACCACAGAGACCCCTCCTGGCACCGGTTTTTTAACACCAGTTATGAAAACCGATGCAAATCATGTTTTAGCAACGGTTTTTGTGTGTGTTAGCACCAGTTATAAAATCGGTGTTATTGTGGCAACGGTTAAAATTTTTTTTGCACCGGTTATTTAAATAAAAACCGGTGTTATTTTTACACCGGTCGGGAAACCGCTGCTAGAATTTGTGGAAACCGTTGAGAGTTTAGCACCGGTCAAGAAACTAGTGCTAAGAATAACGATAACCGGTGTTATATTCACACCAGTTTTAAGACCGGTTTAAAGAATCCTAGAAAACCGGCGTGATGTATGTTTTTTGCACCGGTTACAGGAACCGGTGTTATGAAAATGTAGAAACTGGTGCTGAATGAATTCGTGGAAAAAGGTGGGAAAACTGGCACCGGTTTTGTGTACTATTGACAAAAACCGGTGCTAAATCAAATATTTAATGCTCCGAACTTACCCTCTTAAATTAGTTCTAAACTTGAACCATATCCATTATTAGATGGTAGATTTCTTAGGAAGGTGTGCAATAACTCAAACAAATGAAGACTCATGGAAGTAAGTATTCATTAATTTTTGGAAATTTCAATCAACTAGAACCATAAATGCATGATTGGAGGTAGTTTTTTCGTATTTATTATTGGTTTCTCTATGCCTAGCTTATGTTGGCTGAGTATCGATCATGTTGTGAGAGTGTAAATTAATGAGTGTTGATGTGAACATTTTTGTGTTTCTTTTGGTAGATGGTATATATATTTATATGTATCCCGAGAACATGCAGTTGATCGATTTGCATACTTATACATGGACATGACACGTTTAGTATTGTGTAGCAAAAAGATCGTGTTCATTTTTCGTATTTTTTACCAATGAAAATATGTGTAATGGTGTGTTTTGTCTTGTTTAGATACAATGGACCGAGAATCAATGTTTGCGTGGAGGGAAAAATGGTTAACTGTCCAAGTGTAGCTAGAGGGAGTGGTGAACATATTGCATTTATTGATTTGTTTCTAGATTATGCCTTTGGTTGGGAGGAGAGGATACTTTGTCCATGCAAAAGATGTTTGTGTCATTAATGGTTTGATGATCGTGGGGTTGTTAGATTTCACTTGTTGAAGAACGGATTTGACGGAGGTTACATTGTATGGACATTTCATGGAGAGGTTGAGCAAGGACATGACAGTGGGTTTGAGAAGGTAGATGGAGACAAATGTACAGTTGATGGTATGTTCGATGACATTGTGAGAGATTTTGAGGGGAAGCCTACAATGTTGAGTGCTTTGCTCGACGAGAAAGAGAAGCCATTGTATCCAGGATGTAAAAGTAAGGATACCGTAATCTCTTTTTTGATGGAGGTTTTCAATTTGAAAGCTACAAGTTCTTGGAGTGATGCAAGTGTGAATTCACTACTAAAGATTCTGAAGGATAAGTTTCCGGAAGGGAATGGAATTCCGAAAAACTATTACGAGGCCAAGAAAATATTGTGTCCACTTGGTTTGGAATACAAGAAAATACACTCATGTCCAAATGATTGTGTTTTGTATGACGGTGATTTCATAGATGCGGTTAAATGTCCCGTGTGCCAAAATGCAAGATATAAGGGTGTGACGAATGATGATGATGGGTGTTTGGCTAAGAAGAAGAAGAAGGTCCCATTGAAGTGTATGTGGTATCTTCCTATAATTCCTAGGTTGAAGAGGTTATTCGAGAATTCAGAAGATGCGAAGAACTTGCGATGGCATAGAGAGCGGGAAAGACTACATGACGACAAGATAAGACATCCGGCGGACGGTGAACAATGGAGAAATTTTGACAAGCGATATCATTCCTTTGTTGCAGAGGTTAGAAATCTCCGCCTTGCATTGTGTACTGATGGGATGAATCCATTTGGTAATATGTCATCGAAGCATAGTTCGTGGCCCGTGATGTTGGTTATATATAATTTGCCCCCATATTTGTGCATGAAACGTAAATATGTTATGATGCATATGTTAATCTCAGGTCCTGGACAACCTGGGAATAAGGTTGATGTGTATTTGAGACCATTTATCGATGATTTGAAGATATTGTGAGAAGATAAAGGGGTGTTGGTATTTGATGGCCATATGAATGAGGAGTTTCAACTTCGTGCCATGCTTTTTTGCACGATCAATGATTTTCCAGCCTATGGAAATTTTTCGGGGTACGTTGTGAAGGGGCACAAAGCATGTCCCATTTGTGAGGAGAAGACTGAATTCAAATAGCTAAGACATGGAAGAAAGACTGTGTATCTTGGCCATAGAAATTGGCTCTACGGAAACTATAAATACCGGGATGATGTGGTCAATTTTGTTGGCGGGAAAGAACGAAGGAAATCCCATACACCACTAACTGGTGTGCAGATTCACAGTAAGGTTATGAAATTGAGAGTGGTGTTGGGAAAGTACAAAGGCAAGGAAAAAATACATTGTGGTGGGCCATGGAAGAAAAGGTCAATATTTTTTTTATCTACCATAATGGGAGCATCTTGAGGTTAGGCATTGCCTAGACGTGATGCATATTGAGAAAAATGTTTGTGAAAGTTTGATAGGCACCCTCTTGAATATTCCTTGATAGATGAAAAATTGTTTGAATTCCCGGTTGGACTTGGTTGATTTGGGAATCAGAAGTGACCTCGCCCCAGAAGTGAAGGGTAAGAGGATGTCCTTGCCCCTTGCACCTTGCACCTTGTACCTTGTCTAAGGAGGAGAGAATCTCAGTTTGTGATAGTTTGAAATTAGTAAAGGTCCCCATTGGTTATTCATCGAACGTGAGTCGGGTAGTTACGAAGGATTGTTGGATGACGGGGTTGAAATCTCATGATTGTCATGTTTTGATGCAACAACTTTTACCTATTGCTATTCGTGGGGTAATGGAGGCCAACGTAAGGCACTCAATCACTAGACTTTGTATATTTTTTGCCTCCATATGCCGGAAGTCTATTGACCGGGACCATCTGGATGTCCTACAAAAAGATGTTGTTGTTGTGCTTTGCAAGTTGGAAATGTCCCTCCATCCTTTTTTGGTATAATGGTTCACTTGGTCGTCCATCTAGTGCGGGAGGTAAAGATATGCGGTCCAGTTGGCATGCGTTGGATGTATCCATTCGAGCGTCACATGAAAGTCTTTAAGGGGTACGTGAAATGTATGAGTCGGCTGGAGGCTAGTATTGTTGAGAGGTATGTTACCGAAGAAGTGATTGAATTTTTCTCTTGCTATTTGCAGGGACACAGAAAATTTGGGGTGCCCCTGAATCGACATGTTGGGAGGAATGGGGGCAAGCCAAGGTCGAGGGGAACGTTATTTACTCCATTGAATAGTGATATGATGTCAGTTCATTTGTATGTGTTGAGGAATTGTTTAGAGACTACTGCTTATGTGACCGAGCACCTTAATTCGATAACAAAGTGTCATCCCACGTGGCCCCCTAATAAAGTTCAGTTGGAGCACAATGACAAGTTTGTGAATTGGTTATATGATCAATGCAATGTTGCTGATTACGACCCAAAATTTAGGGCATTTGCGAGGAAGCCTAACTGCACAGTTTTGAGGTATTTCGGATATAACATCAATGGTTTTTCTTTCGCTACTAGGGACCAAGATTTGAAGAGCACGACACAAAATAGTGGGGTATACATTGAGTCGGAGACTATGTGGCAAGCAAGTAAGAAAGACAAAAAACCAGTCCTAGCTGTGATGTCGTTCTATGGTGTTATTGATGAGATTTGGGAGCTTGACTATGGAGAATTCAAGATTCTGGTGTTGAAGTGCCAATGGTTTGATAACACAACTGGGGTTTGAACTGATGATCCATTGGGATTTACCCTTGTTGACCCACTCGTGTGGCATATGAAAATGATCAGTTTATTTTGGCCGAACAAGCAAGACAAGTTTTCTACGTAAATAACCCGTGCAATGTAGGTTGGTCTATTGTGGTACAAGGTAGGAAATTCTCTTTCTGTGATGAAATTGATTTTGAGGTTACAAGTGAAATGTTAGAGTTCCCCTCTATTTCCCCTCTATTTCCCCTCTACCTAGTGACAATGGGATTGAGGCGGGAGCCATACGGAGGAAACACAAAGATGGCATTTGGATAGATGACGATGGCGAGAACTTCGAGACATTCAATCCAAGAAGATGAAGTTGGTTGTAGACTAGGGGGGTCGAACAATGATGTCGAAGTTAAAATTTATTTACTTTTTGTACTTTGTTGGGTTTTGTTGCCCTTGGCAACTATTGTACAACTATCTCCCAATTTGTTGCCATTTCGAGCAGTTCTGTCCGCTGCAGTGTACACCAGTGGTTTTGGTAAAGACTGGTAAAAAAATTGGCTTTCTATTCCTATGGTAGGTTCTGGGAGCTGCAGCGCGCTGCAGCTCTACTGGTTCAGCGCGCTGCAGCAATTTTACACACACATGAACCTGAAACGAATTGCTCATGCAGTTTGTTTAAGACAACATCACAAATACGTTATGTGACTTGGAAGCTAAAATTCCAAAATCACATCCAAACAGTACCACCAAAGTAGAAATGTATGTTTCGAAAGCAAAAAATGTACGAGTCAGACATCCAAATTTTGAACTAGCAAATGAAACAACCTCATAATACGAAGATGTGAGCTCAATGTGGGCAGTCATTTCCTGTGCGCCCTCTTCTCCACCGTGTTGGGCCTTGGCGAATAAAAGGTAGGGATTGGAGCCAATTCATTGATTCTCTCGCCACACATGGCTGTGAGGATCTTCCCAACCTGCGATGTCCAGCGCACCAAATGATCCACCTTCAGTTGCAATACTGCCAAGTCCCCATCCGAGTTCTCATTCGATGATTTACTTGTTGCCACCCTAGATGACTCAGCAACGTTCTTCTTCTTCGAGAATATGAGAGGGTTTATGGGGAGCTTTGGCATCATTGTGACATCATCATCTTTGTATCTGCAACCTGCTTCCACACATATTGCAATGATGAGTGAGGAGAAGCCTATGCAGTTATGGGCATTGACACAATCCCAGATGTATGCCATTATTGTACTCCCAACATCGATGCTTATGTTCTTCTTTATCTTGTACATCAGTAGCATACGGGACCGATGAACCTCGCTATTCAATTTCATGGGGAGTAGCCGGGCAGCTATGAAACTGTACCACACGTTCAAGTCTTCAGTCAAGTACTTTTTCTCTACGCTGGACCATTCTTGTGGTAGATTCCAAATTACTGCATCGCTGTTATCAAAAATTTCTATGATGATGTCTTCCTATGAAGCTTGTTCAACTGCAGTGTCAGCGGCTTCGTACAAACTCGAGGGCTTTAGTGGGATCCTGTAGAACTTGTTGATCAAATTCGAAGCCAACTCAACCAAATGACCTCGGAGGAAAATAGTTGCAGAATTCTTGTACTTCATGAGCGATAGGTATTCACACGCCATGGTCTGGTTTGCACGCGGAGGTTGTGCGATGAAGCCTTCCCAGCTGTGCTCCTTCACATAGTTCCTGAAGGGCTTTTCCAGCCTCAACCCTCTCTCAAGGATGAGGCCCCTCGAGATGAAGTCCCTGTACACAGTTATATGCTCAGTACAATGGAACAATCTGAGTCCCGTGCTCGACATCCTCCCCCTCCACCACTCTAGCCTTTTTCCTTAGGTTTTGGGTGTTGTTCTTTTGCTTGGTTGCACCTTTTTTGGGGGCCATGTCTGTTAAACTAAATGTGTTAACAGAAGCCAGAATGCAAAACGGTAAATAATACACAATCAGAAAGGTAAATAATACAGAATCAACTTATTCTAAATGAAGCATTTTTTTCTCATAGGCTGAATATAGAATAATGTTTATTCACAGTTAATCCCAATTTCAGATAATATTAACAGAAGTAAAATAATTAAACTAGATGGACATTCTATAAGTCCTGGGACGAATCAATGGGCCACCCAGAATCACATGTCATTAACAATCAGGGTATGCACAAAATTATTCACCAATGCCAAAAACAAGAGCATAGTGAGGGCATTGAAACAATGAGGCATTATCATGAAATCAACCCTTGAGCAAGAAAAAATTTCATGAACAATCAGGTTATGCACAAAATTATCATATCATATCGGAGCACGGGTTATGCCATCCAGAATCACATATCATGAACAATCAGGTTATGCACAAAATTATTCACCAATGCCGAAAACAAGAGCACAATGAGGGCATTGACATAATGAGGCATTATCATGAAATCAACCCTTGAGGAAGAAAAATTTCTTGGTACAAACCTTAGGAAAATAATCCCCTTACCTAATTCGGAGTACGGGTTGTTGACGAGTGGTGTTTGGTGTAGAGTCGACAATGGTCAGACAGAGCTTGGCCGATGAAGGGGTGCGGCTGGAGAAGTGGACGGCGGAGGGAGCCGGGACGGCGGAGGGAACAGGGCACGACGGAGGTGGAAGGGGACGGTGTCGTGAGAGTAGAGGATGATAGAGGGAACAGGGGTCAGTAGAGGGCTTGGGAACAGCGGAGGAAGGGGCTTGGGAATGGCGGAGGATGGGGCTTGGGAACGGCGGAGAAATGGCCTTGGGAACGGTGGATGAAGGTGATGGAAGAGCAGAGGTTTTGAGCCAAAGACTAATACACAAACACCTTATACTAATTGGGCTGAAGTTTACATTTGTTTTGGGCTGAATGTTAGACCAATTGAATATTAAGTTTTAGACTCGAGGGGTTAACGTCAAGTGCTTGCTGGTTCGAGGTCTCGAGGGGTCGAGGGTCGATGGTTTGAGGGCTCGAGTGCTTGAGTGCTCGATGGTTCGAGTGCCTGATGGCTCGAGGGCGGCAGGGCTCAAGAGCTTGAGTGCTCGAGGCCTCCTAGGCTCGAGGGCTCGAGAGCATGAGTGTTCAAGGTATCCAGTGCTCGAGGGCTCCAAGGCTCAAGGGCTCCAAGGCTTGAGTGCTCGAGGACTCCGGGGATCCAGGCTCGAGTGCTCGATGGTTTCAACACATCAAATGGGAAAACTTGAAACGATTCCAAAGATCAGTAGCCAAAACTGGACTTATGCTTCCATAGGTAGAAACTGGGAATATGACATGTGAAAGTGCAAATGAGACTGTGAAAAATGGTAGCCATCGCGAAAGAGCAGAAAAACAATCCAAAGCCATGAAGGGAAGTAGTCTATAACCTGAGACAGAATAGAGGAAAGATCAGCAGTATTAATCTTATTTAAAGGCTTGCCTATGGATTCTAATATAAGGTGTATGAATACTATCCATATAGATTAAGCCTTTAATATGTGCCGGAATGTTGGTCACATGCAAAGGAGAAACCATCGCAGAGGATGCTTGATATTTCGCAATGGCATCCGCAACTGAGTTACATTATCTATATGTGTGCTTGAGGGTAGCATGGGATAAAAGAGTGTGAACTCGGAAAACTAGAGGGTATAGGGTCCATTTGGAAACTGAAGGATCATTAATCATATTTACTGTCTGTAGTGAGTCAGATTCAATAATGAGGTTGGGATATCTGTCCAGACAGATCTGACAGGCTATAAGAATTACCTTAACTTCAGCTTCCAGTGGAGATGTGGCTGTTATGGTCTCTGATCTAATAAGGATTGGTAAACCTTGGTGATTGCGAGCAATTGAGCCAATTGAAATAGAGGAATTAGACCAAGATGCATCCACGTTAACCTTGATGAAACTGTGATCTGGAGATTCCCAGTATACTGTGGAAATAGTTGGCTTTGGTGGTGGTCTGGGGGGAAACATCAGAGAAGGGAACTGAACACTTAGGTTAGGAAATATAGTTGGGAAGCAGGGAAAGGAGGTAATGGAAAGGTAGAAAGTATCTGTAACTTCCTTGCTCGATGGTTTCAACGCATTAGTGGTTAGACACGTTTCTTTATAAACGTGGAAGTCTCTCACACACCATTTATTTTGGGACAGAGGGAGTATAAGATTTTAAAGATTTTACGATCTTTTCCAGGACCTGGGGAATATAATACATATCCCTCCCATTCATATGGATTATTGTTTTTAAATTAAAGCATTTAAAATTATAAGACACCAAAATGTGCCAACAAAGCTTCATTTTCATTCCCTCCAAAAGTTTCCCTTTTCCCTCCATATCCTTAACCCTCGGTTTCCATACCCTTCCCTCCCCACCACATTGAACCGAGTTCTTTCCACCCACCACATCCCTAATCCCAAGTTCCCCCTCTTCCCACCATAACCCCATGCAGATTTCCCCCAAAAACAGTGTCCCTCCCTTCACCATTTATGTCAGGCTTCAACCTCCCAATCCTGGTCGCCAACCAAATACACCAATTTTGTCGAAATTCTACTCCAAAAATTTCGTACCCAGGTCGGAATCTTCACAGTGGAGGGGGTAACCAAGATGGCCGGCTGTTGATGGAATAAGGTAACACCCATTGGTAGTTTCCATCTTTCCCGGGTTTAATGAGTAGCTATATTTTGGTTGGTCTCTTTGCATGTGAGTTTGTGTTGATGTTTCTTGTTATACTATTGTGGGTGTTGTTTCATGCTCATACATGATATGTATGCTTGTTATGTCATAATTTTTGCCTACCCACGTGCCCCCTATACGAATTTGTTGAACTTGGTTGAATTTTCATGAAAATTCGCAAAGGGCTGTGTTGGATTAATGTTTTGCTTGTGGTTTATTTACTCATAGAAGAGATTCAATGGCGCCGCCGAGGAAGAAATTGTTTGACTCCGGTGGTAGACAAACTGTTGCCGATAAATGTTTTACCCGTCCAAAGGATGCCAACTGTGACGACAATAGTGAGGAAGGGGCTGATGCACAGAAATATTGCTCGGGATCAGAGAAGTCGGGAGAAGAAGAAGAAACTATGGTAAAAGAAGACATGAGTGGGAGCTTTGACAAGTTTGAGATTGGAGAGTATTGTAAGTGCAGAGGTACATTCACGTGCAAGTCCGTGTTGCTTGCGAAACAAAAGAAGCCTCTTAAAATATTCTGCGATGATGACTTCGAACCCCTAGTTATGCGCAGCCGATGGTCGATGTATGTTGGCTATGCCTTCCAGCGAAGAATCCGCTTTGGGACGTGGCATAATTGGAGATCATTCCCAGACCATGTGAAAAAGGATGCATGGGAAGACATTCTCGTAAGTGTGTTCTAATCCTCCATTGTTCATGTCAACTTCGTTACATGTCGCACTAACAACATGTCTCCTTATCCTCCAGATTAGCTGGGATATACAAACGAAAATGACTTTCAATGAGATGAATAAGTTCCGAAATAAATGGACAATTTATGCAGGAGAAAAGTGGAGGAATTGGAAGACTAAGGTGGCAAACAAGTACATTGTGCAAAAAAAACCGGGCTCTTGTTCATGGAGAAACTATCGCTAGATGGATAAAAATGAGTGGGAGCTGTTTGTGAAACACGGGTCAACCCCTGAATTCAAGGTAATTCCTTCAATATTATTTTTCTCTAGTCTTTACGATGAGAGTAGTTTACAAACTGATGTCCAAACAGGCGATAAGTGACGCAGCAAAATTAAGCGCCTCACAGAAGGACTACATCCATCACACGGGGAGTGGAGGGAACCGTAGGGTTGCAGTAGAACTCGAGAAGGGGAAAAGAAACGCTAAAATTGAGGCACTTCTGGATAAAGGTCAGAGTGTAGAAGAAGCAGAGGCTTTAGTTCAAAGCATGGATTTCAAACCGGACCACTCAGAAGTGTTCCTTGCCGCTAACTGGGACAAGAAATTATCAACCTACACCAACGACTCCGTCCGAAGAGCAGCCCTCACTATTGTGAGCGTAATTCATAATTGAATCTATCTCTATTGATATTCTTTGATGTTATCCCGATCAAATGGCTTATATTTGCTTTGTTTCTTAGAAAAACCTTTTGGATAAGAAGCAAAAGGGAGATTTGGTTATACATGGAAAAGAAGATATTCTAGTTCAAGCAACTGGTAGGAAGGATCATGGGGGTCGTTGGAGAGGTTTCTCCCCAACCTCTAAGGTGAACAAGGCCCTACCATATATGACTATCACCCGTTACGCATTTATTCGATGTGGGAGCACAAACACAAAACCATCTGAGGAAATTTCAAATTCAAACAAACAACCAACAGATGTCATCGAGCTCAGGGAAACATTTGTTGCTTTACTTGAGGCCCAAACAAATTGGCTAGCTGGGCAATTGGGTAAAGCTATTCCCCCACACTTGGATGCCCATAATTTCCTTGCTACATCTTCCACCCCCACGAACAAGGACAACCTGGTATTCATTCCTTCAGCATCGGGATGTAGTGACCCACAAGGAACTACAGCGGATGACAAGGTAGTCCATACCGTGAACTGCGATCGTATTTGTTCCTTTCTTGCTATGTGATTTGTAGCATATGGATTTCCATTTCCTGATTTGGATTGATGTTGTGGGGATACAGTTCGTTGCTGATGAACGCTGGAAGCTGCAGCTCGCTGTAGCTCTCAGTCTCAACTGGGCACTGAAAGCTGCAGCGCGCTGCTGCCTTCAGCAGCTACATGTACAATTCATTACATCTTATAATCTATAACTTGCACTTCCAACTTTATCTGTTTTCCTTCAATAGAGAATACTTAGTTATTTCCCGACTGATGTATTTACCCAATCTCTAAGTTCATTTCTCAGAGAGGAAAAAAATGCTTCCTATATGTTTTGAACCATCATGGAGAAAGGGAGATAGCTGCATTCGGTATATTCTTTCCAAAGGAAGCAGAAACTGACTTACCCATCAAGTGGGAGCAAGTAAATATAAAAAGACCTATGATCATACCAAATGCACCTTTGCCGATTGAACAGGAAGAATTTGAGTTTGTCATTCAGGCCATTGGATATAACATTCTATGGCCGGGGAAGCTGATAAGTGTCATAGAGCAACAGGATGATGAGGTGTGATAATTGTATTCTTCTTCTCATCGGTGCTCATATATATCTTTCTAGATAATACAATAACATGATAAGTTATTCATCTACGAACGTAGGAGAACGAGCAGCAACCACCTCCGCAAGAAATTGTGGTCGACGAAATTGGAAGTCCTCAAACAAACCTCACACCAGTGGCTAAGGAAGATACTCCTCGTGGAGAGGTGGCCACTCGATCGGTAAAAGGAGAGGTACATACCCCCATACTATTTCATTCCGACTGATTTTCTCCTACGTATCACTAACATTTTACCCATTAGCAACTTCCAAAAGAAAAAACTACATCATCGGAGAATGGGCAACCAAATCCTCTCTCGTCGATTTCTTCCCAATACATATTTGTGAGAACTCATTTCAGCCTTTAAATTATCATCCACTACTGAATTACATACAAATACTATTCAACTAACATTATTAGATTCTGAATGTAATGATTAGAGAGCCACGGAAAACCAAGAATGCATCGCTGCTGTTCACCAGATTAATGATGCTTTATGGCTATCTTCACAAATATGTGGACCAGACAAAGTATTCCGCATCAATTTCAGCGCAAAGGTGTTCGGATCAGAAGAAGTCTACACAACTATATTTACTGACAAGATACGACTGTTCATGAATAGCTTGGACGCAGATGATGAAATGGAGTGGATCAGTGGGTGCCAACTTGATATATAGGCATCGTAAGAAGTGCATGCTTTCATTATTCATGATTACAAGTATCATTATATTTGATTCACTAACCATATTAATTTGCAAGATACCTCTGTGATGGGGTGGTACGTGAAGGCCACGTCCAGTTTATTCCTGCCTCTGCGAACTCAATGGCTCAGAAGGCAAATCAAAGGGTGGAATTGACTGCGGACGAGGTTTTGGCTATCATGTGCCGCACTGAAGCGCAGATGTACATCTTCCCATACAATCGAGAGTAAGTTCCATTTGTTTTCTGAGTAGCTAGACCCGCCCACATGGAAGCGAAAGCAACCGTGTGCTATGATTTTATTTTAAGAATATATCTTAAGTAGTTTTGTTTTTCCCTTTTTCCCATAGGGACCATTGGTTTTTGCTTATCTTCGTACCAGAAATCGATCGAGTATATTGCATCGACTCAATGACTGGGGGAATTTCCAAATGAAATAGATCATGCCTTAAAATGATTCATTTGTAAGTGGAACACATTCGTTTCTTTCCTTCAGCTTCGATGTTTTTCAAAAATGGTTGTTCCCATAATTTTGTTTCTTGTACGTTTCGCACTCTCTTGGCTCAATTATTTACAATTACTATTACTCAGTATGTTATCATATGTTGTGTGAACCCCAATTTCTGAAAATAATATTCCTCATGTTGACAAAAATAGGTTTCCATCTATTGTAGGATTGCAACAAAATACTGACGGTCCAATTCCAAACAAAATAGGTCCTACCCTTCCAACTACACTTGGGATGTCATAAATATCAGTGTACGTATCATCTCAGACCTTCATATTTCACGTGTCATTTTCATCTTCGTAATCGGTTCAACAAATTGTCTTTTCCATCATCAGCACAAGATACAAAGTAGTACTTGGGAGTGCGGATACCATTGCATGTATTACATGGAAAATATTGTTAGGCACGTACATGACATTGACATTATTCCGGTACGTTTTCCTACAATTCTTCTATGTATTTGTTATCCTCGCATATACATCCTTCTCTTAACATGTCATTTAATGCATTGTTTCAGCAATTCCCGGAAGATTACACTCCACTGGGGAGCGATGAACTGCGGAGTATTGCTTTGAAATGGGTTTGTATTTTTGCAAAAATACTCTGCCAAAATGTATAGCTCAATTGAATATCATACAAGGACTTGCACAAATCGTTGGATAGTGGTTATTATTATCTGTTACGAGAAAGGTAATTGACCATCTCTTCTGATACTCGTCAAATTCGATGATGAGGGGGGTTTCCAGTATCTTAGGACACTACGAAAAATGTCATGCTCTTCTTTTGCTAGTCATAAATTAAACTTCATCGGATTCAATGCTTTCTTCAACCTACTTTCTTGTCAATGCATCATTGTGGCTCGGAATTTGTTTAATTTGTCTTCATGCACCATTCTGTTACTACGCACAACAAATAATGGGTACCATGCTTGAAAAAAAGGAAGTAACTGGTCGTAAGACAAGCGTAACAAAGGAACTGGCTGTGAGAAGACTAACACTGGAAGCTGCAGCACGCCGCAGCTTACAGTGACCACAATAGTTACTCATGCTTTTAACACCGGTTTCTTTCGATTAGAGAAGCGGTGCTAATATTAAACGGTGAAAAATTAATGCTTGAGAGAGGAGAGTCTTGATATTAAACGGTGCTAATATTAAACGAGTCTTGATATTTTTTGAGAGAGGAGCACTATGATGGTGAAAGAACCATTGGTTTCCAAAACCAAGGGTATTATTAAGAGTGCTACCAAAAGGTAGGAGAAGTTAGTTTTCAAGGGCAAGAAGTTCAAGAATGGTATCCATACCACAATTGTTACAATCTGAAGTGGAGTGGTAATCCGGATTGGTGGTATGAGAATAAGCTGGAAAACCAACAATATGAGCAAAATAGTTGGCCTTCACCATCTTTTTCCATACCCCAAAACTAGGCCCAACAAGGAAGTTCAAGTTTGACACGTGAGGAAGTCAGAATGAACTAGAAAACTTGAACAACTTGACTAGTGAGGAACCGGACACTCAACTCTCCTCTAGTGTTGAGGCTATTGAGGGTCATGCGAGGAATATATTGGAAGTGTTGGCTCGAATGGAAGCTCATGATTTCAAAAATACACCACTCTAAGTTGAACTCGAGGATTCGGTGAGTGAGGTCACCATGGGAAATGATTTTGAGTTCGAAGAGGATGAGGAGTTGGTTGTAGAGGATGAAAAAATAGAGGAAGAGGTGATTGTGCTACATTCATTAGCATCGTCACTCCTACCCCCATCTACTTAACTAACTCCACCATTTTCGGAAGTTTTGAGGGAGACAAGAGAGGAGCCAAAAGACAATCCAAAACCTCCTAACCACCCAACTCCTTTTAAAACCATCTCTACCTCCACAAAAATTTCCTCTTAAAAGTTTTTTTACCCCCACCCCTCTATTTTTGGATGCTCATCGTGAAGGGGTTCAAACTTTCACCATATGGATAACATTAGAGTCGTGCCGACGACATTAAAAATACGGCGCTTCTCGGGAGGCAACCCAAGCTTCTAAGTTAGATCTGTATTTTTATTTTCTTGAAAAAAATAAAATTCCTCAACCATGTCCTCAAACCCTTACCCAAAACCACAAGAATACCACCACAATCCAGCACGAAAAACCACTACCAAAACCACCATCTAGGAGTACTACTAGTTGTTGTCTTTTGTGAGTGTTGATCGGGATTTGCATAGTTGTGGCTTCGTAGTTGATGGATTGAAGTTTCATATTGGGCTGAGTTGTAGAACATGGAGGGGATAAAATTCATTGAGAAGTGAGCATTGCCATCACCAGGAAGGACCTTCAAAGTCTAAGTTGTGAGTATTATTTTCTTTCTCCCTTATTTCTTTATCTTGTCCTTTTCACATTGAGGACAATGTCTATTTCAAGTGTGGGGAGGTAAAGAGGAATATATATTTTTGTTTTGTATTTTAGTGTGCATATGCTCCACTTTGATTTTTTTTGTTTGAAAAAAAAGGAAAAAAAATTCCCGCTAAGTTGAAAACCTGAGAGGACAACTTAGGCAAAAGTGGGAGGCACGGATAGGTCGAAAACCCAAAAGGGCGACCTATGTAAAATTGAGAGGCCAAATGGGGCGGAAAAAGGTGAGGGTGAGCATTGAAAAAGAAAGATGTGTGAAGCTAGGATGAAAATCTGAGAGGGATCCTACGTAAAATGAGAGAAAATGAAAAGTTTTATGCTTCTCTTGATGTGTCTATTGGGTGGCTTTTTCAGTAGAGTAAGTTAACTTGGCATTATATGTATACCTCACTTTTGTTATGGTTTGCTGGTTGTTTAGATTATCTTAGGCTTTGGGATGTGAGAGTGTGAGAGATTCTTATGTCTTGGGGGTTAGGGTAGTCTAGCAATATGATGTTGGATGTTTTAGGAAAACTTTAACATGCTAGTTTACGCTTTGATCTTTGCTTGTTCTTGTTTACTCAAGGATGAGTAAGGTTTAAGTGTGGGGAGATTTGATGAGAAATCAAATGCATGTATTTTCCAAAGCATTTAACACGTCTTTTGTCATACTTTTGTTTTAAGATTGCTAGATTTAGATAGGTTTACATGATAAGGGGTTTAGAAAGTCATATTTAGTTTTTATATCTGAATCTTTCTTTTTATAACCTACGTTTAGTCTAATGGATTTTTGATCCTTACGAGCATCTAGATTCCATTTTGTAAGCTTAATTTGTAGATTTCTCATGAGCACTTTGGAGTGGTTTAGTGAAGGCCATTCAAAAGAATGGTAGAAGATGGAAGACCACTCACAAAAAGGGTAGACGACAAAGTGAAGAAAGGAGAGCAAGGCAAATGGTGAAGAATGATAAATGTTTTGAAGCAGAGTTCTAAGAATTTTCCGATTTGAATCAGCCTCCAAGGGTGATACCATTGGATTCCTCTTCTTGATTTCTATAAAATCGACTACAAGAACTCCCCAAATGGATCAACGGTTCACCCGGAAAAAGCAAAACAAAACAGGACTTTTTCCCATTGCGACAAGTGTATCGCGGTTCGTGGAATGTTGATCTGAGAGCTCACAAATTTCCTTATCAACAGCGTCACGACTCCTGACGGAGTCCTCGCGATGCCCGATGGAGGCATCCTGATGCCTCGCAATAATTGCCGTGCAACTTGGTTTTTAATCCCTTTTTTCTTGTACTATAAGTAGCTTTTCACCCCCTTGTTCCCCAACTCTCAAAGCCCGACTTGAGGGCTCCAAAACCCTAGTTTTTCACCATTTTCTTCCATTTCTTCTTCTTTCTGTGTAGATCTTTTTTCTATGTCATGGGTTTTGATTATCCAGCTTAATTTTGTACTTGGGAGAAATTGATTGAAGCTTCCATATCTATGTAGTAAGAACCTCTATTTCACTCTTTCTTAAAGCATTTGTTATTTAGCATTCATTTGTTTAAATGTGATGTTTTACTTCATTTATGCTATGGGTTGTTTGAGTATATGAAGTGTTTGTATGATTGAAGTGTTAGGCTGTTAGGAAAGTTGCAAATTTCTTAGCTCTTTGACATGAGAATCCAAGAACATGGAATTAGAATTTCTTGTGCATAATGTGTTGTGATTCTTGCAAGATAAATATGTTAATGTGGATTTTTCTCATGTTTATTTTATAGATGCAATGCAAGGTTGAATCTTGAATGTGGTTTGTTCTATGTTTAGCCTAATGAATTCTATGTTTGGTTAAATGGTTGTCTTTGGTAGAGGGCTTATTATTATCAAATCTATGGTCGTTTATGTATAATGTCATTGATGAAATACCTTTATGGTGTGATTTTCCTAGAGTGATTATGAATGAGGTTTGGAAATGGTCGTTGTTTGTCTTTGCAAATAAATATTAAGAAGGAATGGATGTTGATCTTCGAATGGGAAGTTTTAGCATTCCTCATAGGTAACGAATGTGATATAATGAGTGAATGGTTCAAAGATCTACATTAGGTTTGGAAGTGGATATTAATTTCCCCCAAGGCTTTGTCTTTTGTAGTTTTTACCCTTTTTTCTTAGTTTGTTTGATGATTAGCATAGTTACTTAACCTTGCTAGTTATCTTGTCTTTTAATTTCATAACTTAGGACCACAACCAACCAAAACCAACCTTTTTACTTGCTTTTACATATCTATATATCTATAATATATATAATATATATATATATATATATATATATATATCAACTTCTATCCTAATATAAACCTTATATATTTAAACGCTTAAGAAAATCCCTCTTCTTCATGGACGACCCCAATTTTCCACTATCTACTTAATTGTATTTAGTAAGCATAAATGGCTTATAAATTATAACTTTGAGAGGTACGACGACGACCTCCCATGAAACTATAGTGATTGTCCAACCCGCCAATCACCCCTAAGCTAGCCCTTGTGGGCTAAAGGATGTGATAGTGCGAGTTGGCAAATTGGTTTTTCCGGCGGACTTTTATGTCTTAGACGTGGCGCACGATGGAAGTGCACCCGTAATACTTTTGAGGAGACCTTTTCCTAAAACGTCTAGGACTAAAATTGATGTCCACTTGGGAACATTGACTCTAGAACATGATATGGACAAAATGGAGTTCGATGTCTATAAATCTAGGCATGAATCGACAAATTCTTATTTTATGTGCAAAGGTGTAACCGTATGTGATGAGCATGATTTGCATGAAACTTCTTGTGTTACCAATGAGCATGAATACTTGGATGAGTCTCGTGTTGATGATATTGTTGATGAGTCCGATGAATTGCATGATGCAATCAATAGTATGTTTGTGCTAGACTGTTTTTGCATGCTAAATAACTTGCAGAGGGAAAGGATGAGTGTCAATAGTTTAAAACCTTCTCGACCTCCTCATAACCCCAAAGTGACATTCACGGACTCAACCTTAGCAAGGCACATAGATTCATTTCTTATGACAAATAAGGGGTCCGAAGGTGAGGAAGACTCGTTGTGGACACTTGTTCACAACGATGTCATCGTGGGTGGAGTCATCGATGGTGATTTTGGAGACCCATAGGTAGGTGGTTCCGACTAGATTGCATGAAATGAAAATAATTCGTGAGGACGACAATAAATATTCGGTGTTTCTTTTTGCTTTAGTGTTTTGAGTAGTGATTAGATAGATTTTGTATGTTCTTGTTTGCAATGAGGACTTTTGAGATGAAACTCTAGTTTGATTTGAAAATTTGAGTTTGAGACTTGTGATTGTGTTTGGATGGAATTATATTTTATGAGTGACATAGTTTTACGAAAAAAGGGAAAAATTAAGGACTTGGAAAAACTTTGTGGCGATCTCGTCCCAAAACCTACACGGTTCACGCAAAGAGCTTTGGTCCATGCTAGGAGAGTTGGCACGAGGGGATGCTTCGTGCCACTAAGTTTGGCACGAGGGGAAGGTTCATGCCAGAAGATTCGGTGCGAGGCTTTGCTTCGTGCCAAACATCTTCTGTGCCGATTTTTTATTTTCCATTCTTAAATTTTTCCAAAAATGCAAATTTTTGGAAATTCTGAAATTCTAACTCAAAAATGCATTTTTGGTTCAAAATTTTTGACATTCCCTAATTCCTTAGGATTTTTTATACAAATAGTACTTCCTACATTCCTAGGATTTAATTGATTGGTACTATTGGCCCCTAATTTGCCATTTTGAAAAATACATCCTTATGATAATTGTACCTCCCTCCCTATTCACCTATGCTGAAATTCTAAATCCATGGTACACTTTTCCACCTAATTTCATCATTTGACACATTCCTCCTTTTCAAGAAACACTCACTCACACACACTCATGGTGAAACTCAAAAAATTGAAGCTTTTCTTCCAAAAGTTAGCAATTCTAGCTTCTTCTTGTGTGAATCTTGCAATTCTTAGCTTCAAATTCCGGGTAATTCATTTAACTTTTTGTTTATATGCTTGATTGACATAGTGGTGGTGTTATGAAAAGCATGATCTTTGGATGATTATGTATGATGTAGGGATATATGTTTGAGATTGTATGTATGATCATGTGTTGAAGAATATTGGGTGGTTTGATGTGCCATTGGGTTTGAATGATATGTTCTTCATGTTTTGGGTGATTTGGGAGGAGATGAATCTTGGTTACATAGTCTCATTGATGGGTTGTTAATGACTTACATGAGATTGTTGTCCAATGAGGATGTTCTTGTTTAAATAGACTTTATGCTTGAATTATTATGTTTTTTAATGTCTAGGTTATTTAGGTAGGATCTACTTGTTTTTTTTTTTATTTAAAACCATCCTGAGATGGGGGGTATATATTTGGCTCCCCAAACTAATAGAATGAGCCAAAATAGGCGCTAACTGTCGTAGTACAACACAATTTATAAAGAAAAAGATCATCCTGTAGATGATCCCAGAGCTAAGTAAAGCTCCTGAAGCAAAACAGCACTTGCTTCCAAAAGTGGTGTTTCCACCCTAACAGTCAAATAACCAAAATTATAGCTAAAAGAGCCTAGGTAAAAAAAACCATCCAGCTAGAACTTCGCGAACAGGTCAAAGAAACGTATAAACGAGACTCCTATTTGTCAACGATGTGCCGGCCAAGATGATAGATTATGTCCTAAGTGGGGAACAAATCCCGAGTAGCAGCTTCAAAAGTCAGATGATGGAGTTATGAACCAAAAGGAACCTAGCTGTAGATCCTTGTGTAGCCATTGTAGTACTTTGCTTGAACCTCTGACCAATCCCTGTGATCAGTCCCTGTGTAAACTTTGCAATCCCTGTGTTCAGTCCGGAAAAAGAGGTTCAGCTCTATCCTTTGCTGCAGGTGAAATTGCAACATTTCTACAGAACTAGAGCTGAAGCCTCATCCTTCATCCCTATCAGTTTTCCTTTTCCACTGATCAGTTTCTCATTCGCATGTTGCCTTCCTAAGCTGAGTATCCTCACGTCCACCTCATCTGCAAGGAAGCAAAGGAAAGAGAGCAGTATCCCATTGAAAGAGAAGTAAGATTTTATAGTAGGAAACATCTGTTCCTACTATAAAAATTGAAATCACTTGCTGTTCTCTATTAGGTTCCTATTCTGATACCATATATCCCAGATTTATCCAACAATAACAAGCCTCTAAGAAAAGGAGGTAAAGTTCCTAGTTCTAGATCACCAGAAAGTTTATTTTCCTTAGCATGTTTAGCCATAAAGTCTGCTGCTGAGTTAGCCTCCCTAGGGATATAATGAATCATAGCTCCTTCATTCCATTCATTCAGGGTGCTACATATTGAAAAGACTTTCCATGGACTTCCTTTTGGGTTCTGAATTCCTTTAACAGCTGTAAGACAATCTGTCTCAATTGTGAATGAATTCAGATTAAGTTCTAAGCCTAATTGATAAGCAAAGTAAATACCAGTAAGTTCAGCATGTAAAGGTGATTCAGCATGGAAATGATTCACTCTTAACTTAATCACATCTCCCCTCCAATCCCTAATTATAACCGCACATGTTGACTCACAGTTAGGGTTCCATGTTGCATCTGTGTTGAGTTTAAAACCAACAATAGGTTTTACCCATCTAACTGCTGTGATCAATTTCTTATTTTTCTGATCAGGTTGGGGAATGATTCCATTTTGTATTAAGTATCTATGTTTATCAAGTTTACCTTTTTGTGGATAAGCCTGAAATATTTGGTAAACCTGATCTTTAATATTCAGAAAACATGAGTCCACAGAAAGAGATAAATTTTCAAAAAGTTTCTTGTTCCTATATGTCCATATTGACCAGGATGTGACCATTATATAAGCAATTATCAAGTTGGACCAGATCAAAGATTCAGCTCTGATGGACAAATAGAAATCAACTCTGTTCTTAAAACTCCCAAAAGTTGGTTGATTAATATGCAACAGTAAATTCACCTTATTCCAGATTGCAATAGCAAAAGGACATGAGTTAAAACAATGATTAAGAGAATCAGAATGCTTCCTACACATAGGGCAAATTGAAGCCAGAGAAAAGCCTAGCTTACAAATGATATTATCAAAAGATAAGATTCCATTTAGTGCTCTCCAAACTAAAACAGACATTTTTGCAGGAATAAAGTGTGACCATACCTTATGTAATTGTCTTACAGTTACACCTTTCTGTCTGCAAATCTTGTAAGCAGATGCAGTAGTAAATTCTCCATCAGTTGAAGCTGTCCAAATCAGCCTATCCTCATGTAAGTGAGTGATTTTTGCGTCCTGCAAGATCAGAATTGTACTGGTAGCCAAAAATGGCTCCAAATTATTCATGTAAGAGTTTTTATTCAATATAAAACAATTGAGAGATATATCAGGGAAAGGAACTTCCTCATCTACGGGCCATTCATAAATCAGTGCATCTACTTGTTGAATGATAATGTGAGCCATGCCTTGTTTTGAAGATCACATTACCACTTTTTGCCTCATTTTGTTAGGATTCCACCAAAAAGGAATCCTTCGGAGAAGGGCAAGTCCACTCGGGGTGAGAAGAGGAAGAAATTGGTAAATGGTGCAAACCATGAAATGGTAACTCCTACTCTTTGAAACCTCACAATTGTGACCGATGAGTATATGGGACTATCCAATATTTTCGTGACTGTAGCACGGAGGTGGAGGAATTTGAAAGAGCAAAAAATGAGTATACTAGAGATTGGCTTCGCATGAAAAGACACACTGGCGGCTCTAGGCTTACTCAAGCCCGTGACCTATCTATTGAGCCGGGTAGGTCTAAAGGGGTTCTTAGAGAAACATTCTAAGGTGTACATCAGGTGGACCCTAGAGTTCTTAGCTACTCTTTGGTTGGTAAGGGACAAGAATGGACACAAGGCGATTAAATTCAATCTTGACGACAAGGAGTATCAGATGACACACAGGGAGATAGCCCGTGCCTTCATGGTAGAGCGAGCACTTGTAGTTTCATGGTACTTCAACAGTCGGAGCGCACCGCCATCAACCATGACACATGTTTGGATGAACTATTTATTGAGAGAGTTCTATAGAGTCTTAGCCACCCCATAGTAGACATTGAGGAGGTTGAGTGTGAGACCCCTTCGAGAGCACATTATAGCAACTCTCGCCTCTCCACGGACATCATTGATTGATGGCATGCACTTCGGAATCAACTTTTGAGCTCTACCCTAGTGTTACAAGAGGTAGTCTAAGCGATTAGAGGAGTGAGGATGAAAGTAGAGGATCTTAGTTCGAGAATGGATCGCATTGAGGCCGCTCTCCAAGCACTAGGATACATTGAGAGGAGCTTCACGAGTTACGACAAGGAGGAAGGCCCTTCAGGGCCACGAGAGTTAGTATCCCTTTTCTCCCAACCTCACTTATGTTTTGACATGATTTTCATTGCACTGGAGACTATGCATTGGTTAAGTGTGGGGGAAGGGAGTAGTGAGCACTTAGAGAGTTTCATTCTTTGATTTCCTCGGTGCATTTTATGTTTTCACTGATAGTTTTTCTTGATTGTTGATGATTTTGGTTTCTGATTGTTGAGGGATGATTTTGGATGGATATTTGGTGGCATGACATGCTATGCTATGGTTCCTTGTTTGCATGGGGTAGGTTGTTTTAGGATATTGGTGGTGTAGTTTTTGTTTTGATCTTATCTTTTGTAGTATGAAGCCCACTTTGGGGTGATTTTGTGTTACACCAAAAAATTTGGAAAAATTGGAAAAATGAAAAAATATAAAAAAACCCAGACAAGTTGAAAACTCGAAAGGGTGACTTGGGTAACATTGGGAAACGCCTGAATAGGTCAAAAGACCTAGGTAAAAATGAGAGGTTTGGCTCGGCTAGGCTTACAAGCTTATAGAAAAATAAGAGTCCATGTGGAATGAGGTGAGAAGTGAGTACCTTTTGTGTGTTAAAGCTGCGATAAAAACCCAAAAGAACTCCTAGGAAAAATGAGTGAAATTGATAGAAAACAAAAATCTAGGCTGGTGATGCACTTGACTCCTTGGTTGTAACTAGGGTGAGAATCACGAATCATCTCTATGTTACAACCAAGTCGACGACTTTTGGATTTCCTTGGTGGATTGTTTTTGGAAACGACTCTTTGATTTCTTTGGGGATCATATTGGGAAAAGTAGCTCAACACTTATCTTTCTGGCTTACCTTTTTTCACATTTTACTTTAGGGTGGTTAGATTGCTTATGTTCTTTGGAGAGTGAGAGAGTTGTGAGATTCCTACTCTTTTTTGGGGGAAACATGGTAATCTAGGAATAAGTTGGATGCCTTGGTTAACTTATCCTTGCACGCTACATTTTTCTTAATTCTTTTTCTTGTCTTCATTTACTGGAGGATGAGTAAAGGGTTAAGTGTGAGGAGTCTGATGTGCTTCATTTTTGCGTGCCTTAACTGTTGCATTCGGCATAGTTCTTAGCTTGTTTTGTTGGCAGATTTCTAGTATTAGTTGAGTTTATGTGACAAGGAGTTAGACGGCCATATTTGGTTTTTTGTCAAAATCCAATGTTTTGTAGACTTAATTGATACTAATGGATATTTTGTATCCACATGCTCCTAGATCTTCCTTGTTATCATCTTTAATAGGTGGCCCGTGGGTACTTGTTGGTTACATTCAATGTGAAGGCCGCTCGTAAGGGCAGTAGAAGATATTGAAGGCCGTTCGAAAAGATAGTATAAGAGATGAAAGGCCATTCACCTTAGAATGGTAGTAGATGAAAGCCACGAACATCAACACATGGTAGAAGGAGACTAGAGCCATAGGCAGCATTGGAGTTCAAGGCGGCCAACGAAGAAACAGTGAATCATGGTCCGATAATCTATGCTAAAGTCTGAGAAATATCTGAGAAGAATTATCCTTCAATTCTAATTCCATTGGATTCTTCTTCTCGAGCACTACAAAATTGACTACTAAAATTCTCAAATTGGACTAACGGTTCATCCGTAGCGAAGGAAAAAGGTTCAGTAAGCCAAGGCGCAAATGGGTTAGCGCGGGCTACTCATGCATGGCACCAATGGCTCATGCCAAATGAGTCATCCCACACCAAAGGGATTAGTATGAGGGGATGGCGTGGACCGCACTTAATGCCATGGGTCACAAGCACAAGTCTTAACTCCACTCAAAATCGACTAAGTATGGGCGTGTACCATCCCATTTTCGATGGCCCGCACCTTTTCATGTCCAAGATGCCAAGACTAGCCAATGGCCCGTGCCAAAGGCTGCATCCCACGCCAAGTTTCTGAGCATACCGATCCTTCTAACAATGCCCATCACCAAAGGCCACATCTCTCGCCAAGTTTTTCAGTAGACCGAGCCTTCTAACGATGGCTCGCACCAAAGGCCACTCCCTGTGGATCAGAAGTTCAAAATCCAGCACTCTAATGGCAGCCCATGTCAAAGGCCACAGTTCACTCTAGATGGTGCAATGTGGCCCGCACTAGATCTAGCATCCCACACTAGATGAAGAGATACGGCATGCGCCAGATCCTGCGGCCCACGCCAGCCAGGGCTACAGTATATGCCACGAGCCACGCCATGCGTGGCGGCCCGCACCGGCGGCAGCTGAGCAAGGATTTACTCATTTTTTGCCGATTTTGGGTATTTTTAGACCCAATTCCTTCTCCTATAGATATAGCCTTAGTCTACTAGGTTAGCAGAGAGAGTTTGGATCATTTTTATTGATTAGGAGAACAAATTTAGAGAGAGAAACACTCTCTCATTTATTTTCTTTCCTTTTATATTTTCTTTGATCCTATGATGTGGAATTCATATGTATATTTTAATTCCATATCTATGGAGTAGTTTCCATAGCTTGGGGATAAATTGTATGTGCATGGTTTAATCTATGTTTTGTGAGATTCTATTGTTCATCCTAATTTTGTGTTCATGATATTATTGTGACTTGTTCTTGAATGTTTGAATTGAATGAATAGTACAATCTATATAAGCACACACTTTAGTCTATATTCATGTTGGTGCAAATATTGATGTCCCATTGAGAAGAGAAACCTAGATGTTTGAATGGGTAAGGGAGTACAGATCTGCATGGGTGTGTGCACGGGAGAGCCAAGTATTACTTTGACTAATTTTTACTTTGACCTAAATTAGTCCGAGAGTTTACGGGTAGAAATAGCGAATATTAGCACGATAGGGTGGTAAGAGGCCCAAGTGTCATAGATAAGGTGCCAACGACTCCTTGAACTAATTGATAAGTGATTGGGATGTAGTGCATTCGTGGTGGAAGCTCGGGACGTACTCGCATGGGGAGAAAATAACCTACAAAAATGATCGGACCTTGTTGTACTCCCCTAATTACGATGGCGGTGTCAATGGAGGATTTCGTACGCACCCAACGTGACAGGTATGGGGAAGTGTATGTCATCAGCCACACCATGTGTTATGAAGACTCTATTAGGTTTTCTACATCTCTATGTGAATGAGTCGAGGACCGAAACATTAAATTAACCTTGTTGCGCAATGACTCCCCAAGTGCTTAGCTAATTAGATTAATTGCTCTTTTCTTTTATGTCTTGTAGTTGTTAATTGAAAAAACCAAACCCCCTCTTGTTTGCTTTACTAGCTATTCCTTTCACTCGTACAGATTGACGACCCATACGAGGTTGTGTTTTCATTGACTCTTAGGCCCTAGCATCTTTGTGGACATACCCAGGTCTTATCGCTAACTACCTTTTAGGTATTGTAGTAGTCAGAATGGGTGAAGAATATAAATCTTATCTTTGAACCTCTTATAAGTCCTCTGCCTAAGTTAATTAGCTACAATTAACGAACACAGGTGGGGGCGGGTCAATAAGAATGAGTGGTAAGGTATCTATGGGCGGCATGGTGGGTCTAGTGGTACAATACTTAGGGCATTCGATCACACAGAGAGCGTTGGCTAACTTGGGACGACCAAGGCATTGATGATGGAGCCTATGATATTGGAGGGTCAATATATATGGCTTTATAGCAGAGCGAGCACTTGTAGATTCATGGTACTTCCACAGCTGGAGCGCACTGCCATTAACCATGACACATGTTTGGATGACTTATTTATATGGCCAAACCCACGCTTTGAGAGAGAGTTCTACAGAGTATTAGCCACTTCAGAGATAGACATTGAGGAGGTTGAGAGTGAGAGCTCTTCCAGGGTATATCCTAGTCGCTCTCACCTATCCAAAGACGTCATTGAACGATTGCATGCACTTGGGGATAAGTTATCGAGATCTACCCTATTGTTTCAAGACGTTTTCCAAGCGATATGAGGTGTGAGGTTGCAATTGGATGAGCTTAGTGCGAGGATGGATTGCATCGAGGCCACACTTCAAGCAACAGGATACATTGAGAGGGGCAACACTAGTCATGACAAGGAGGAAGGCCCTTCGTGGCCGCGAGAGTAAGTGTTACTATTTCTCCCAACCTCACTTATGTTTTACATGGTTGTTCTTGCATTGAGGACTATGCTTCAGTTAAGTGTGGGGGAGGGAGTAGTGACCACATAAGGAGTTTTCATTCTTGGATTTCCTCGGTGCATTTTATGTTTTTATTGGTGGTATTTCTTGATTTTTTTATTTTGGTTTTTGATTGTTGAGGGATGTTTTTGGATGGACACTTGGTGGCATGACATGCTATGCTAGGGTCCCTAGTTTGCATGGGGTTGTTTGTTTTAGGATATTGGTGGTGTAATTTTTGTGATGAGTTTATATTTTGTAGTACGAAGTCCACTTTTGGGGAAATTTTGTGCTACACCAAAAAAATTGAAAAAATGAAAAGAACATAAAAAACCCGTGACAAGTTGAAAACCCAAAAGGGCGACTTGGGTAACATTGGGAAAAGCCTGGATAAGTTGAAAGATCTAGGTAAAAGTGAGAGGCTTGGCCTGACTAGGCTTAGGAGTTTAGGAAAAAATGGGAGGCCGTGTGGAAGAAGGTGAGAAGTGAGTGCCATTTGTGTGTTAAAGATAGGATGAAAACCCGAAAGGGCTCCTAGGCAAAATGAGAGAAATTGAGATTAAAAAAACTAGGTTAACAATACATTTGCCTCCTTGATTGTAACTAGGCCGAGAATCACGAGTTATCCCAGTGTTATAACCAAGTCAACGACTCTTAGATTTCCGTATTGGGAGATAACTCTTTGATTTCTTTTGGGATCAATTTGGGAAATGTAAGCTAGCTTGACACTTATCTTATTTGCTTACCTTTTCCACATTTTAGTTTTGGATGGTTAGATTACTTATGTTCTTTGGGGAGTGTGAGAGTTGTGAGATTCTTACTCTTTTGGGGGAAACAGGGTAATCTCGGAATAAGTTGAATGCCTCGGTTAACTTATGCATGCACACTACATTTCGCTTAATTCTTTTCTTGTCTTTATTAACTCGAGGACAAGTAACGAGTTAAGTATGGAGAGACTGATGTGCTTCATTTTTCATGCATTAACCGTTGCATCCGGCATAGTTATTAACTTATTTTATGTTGTGGATTACTAGTATTAGTTGAGTTTACGTGACAAGGGGTTTAAATGGCCATGTTTGATTTTCTTTTCTAAATCCCATGTTTTGTAGACTTAATTGGTACTAATGTACATCTTGTATCCATGGGCTCCTAGATCATCCTTGTGATCATCCTTAGTAGGTCGCCCATGGGTACTTTTTAGTCAGATTCTAAGTGAAGGCCGTTCGTAAGGATGGTAGAAGATATTGAAGGCCATTCACAAGGATGGTAGAATAGATCAAAGACCATTCACACTATAATGGTAGTAGATGAAGGCCACGAACATCAAAGCGTGGTAGTAGGAGATTGGAGCCAAAGATAGGCGGCAATGAAGTTCAAACTGGCCAACGAAGAAATAGTGAATCGTGGTTTGATGAGTTGCGCCAAAGTCTTAGAATGATCCGAGAAGAATTTTCCTTCAAGGTAGATTCCATTGGATTATTGTTCTTGAGCGCTATAAAATTGAGTACTAAAACATTCAAATCAGACTAACGGTTCACCCGTAGCAAAGAAAAGAAGTTCAGCCGACCAAGGTATCACCGGTTGGTGCTGGCTTAATTACGATCGTTATAATGATCAGGCCTTGTTGTAGTCCCCTAATTACGATGGTGGAGTTGATGGAGGATTGCGAGGGCACCTGATGTGACATCTTCGAGGAAGTGTATGCCATCGGCCACACCACGTTTATGAACACTCCATTAGGTTTGTCTAAATCTCTATGTGAATGAATCAAGGATTGAAGCATTAAGTTAACCATGTTGCGCAGTTACTCCCCAAGTGTTTAGCTTTAAAGATTAATTGTTTTTTTTACTTTCATGCTTTGTAGTTGATAATTGAAAAACCAACCCCCCCTTTTGTTTGCTTCACTAGCTATTCCTATCACTCGTACGAATTGATGACCCGTACCAGGTTGTGTTTTAATTGATTCTTAGCCCCTAGCATCTCTGCGGACATACCCAAGACTTACTGCTAACTATCCTTTAGGCAGCGTAGTTGTGAGATTGGGTGCAGAATATAAATATTAAATTTGAACCCCTTTGACCTTGGTGCCTCTGCTCGGGTTAATTTGCTACAATTAGCAAACCTGAGCGGAGGTGGGTCAAAACCTGATAAATGGTTATTTAAGCCAATATAAGAAGAAGAAAGGGGGAGCTGGCACAGTGAAGCCAACAAAGCAGCAAACTTCGTGGTAAGAAATCAAGGTACGGTGAACACACTTTCCAAAAATCCAAAAATGACAACGGCTGTGAATTACAATGACAATATAGTGGCCAAGGTTCCAGAAAAATTAATACTCTCTATACATGGACCAACTGAGTCACTATCAAACAACGCTTGGAAGGCTAAAGCCAGATATTCCCCACCACAAGAGCCTGTTGACAAGAGGCTTCGTTCAAATGAAGCAATCACATTTAGCGAAGAGGATGCAGTTCCCAACGCTTCGCCTCATAATGACCCGATGGTCATCATCGCCAAAATTGGAAATGCATCAATTCATAGAGTATTCATGGATGATAGAAGTGCAGTTGAGATACTATATGGTGATTGATTCGATAGGCTAGGGTTCAAGCGAACTAACCTAAAGAAGTCCACATCCTCTCTGGTAGGATTTATAGGGTGAGCAGAAACAACTTTAGGTAACATATAACTGTCTGTTACCATTGGGCAGAGTGATAGAAGTTGTACCATCATGTGTGATTTTGTGGTCATAGATGCGCCAAGTACATTTAATGCCACCATTAGAAGGCCCTGGATGAACACAACAAAAGCAATATGGTCCCCATACCACTTAGTAATGAAGTTCCCAACTCCAGATGGAATCACAACGATAAGGGGAAACCAACAAACAATGAGGCAGTGCATGGTTGTTGCGATGAAAATAGGGGAAAATATGGAAAAACATAAGATAGTCGGCTATATCTTAGACGGTGGCTTAGTCAGGCTATTAGAGTTTGAAATAGAACTGGGGGAAGATACAGAGCTAGTTATCTTGGATGATAAAGACGATTATAAGTTCATTAAGATAGGAAAATATCTTCCACATCAGGAAAAAGAAAAGGTCATACAAATCCCGCAAAGTCATAGAGATACATTTGCATGGAGTGTACAAAACATGGGAGAAGTCGACCCAGGAATCGCTACCCATTTCTTAAATATTAGTGACTCGGTCAACCCTATAAAACAAAATCAGCGTAGCTTCGCTAGCGACATGCAAAAAGTAATTGCTCTACTTCAGGCTGATATATTGAAAGAGGTCATCTATTTCGAAATGGTTGGCAAACCCAGTTACGGTGAAAAAAATCATATCTGGGGTGGAGAATTTGCATAGTCTTCACCAATCTAAATAAGGCATGTCCAAAGGATTGTTATCCTTTACCTAAAATTGATTAGCTAGTCAGATGAATTTTGGGTCATGAAGTTTTAGCCTTTTTGGATGCATATAAAGGATACCATTAAATACTGATGAATCCAGAAAATGCACTGAAGATGGCATTTATAACGAGCTTCGAAACATTTTGTTATGTGAAAATGTTGTTTTGACTAAAAAATGCCGGAGCAACATATCTGAGAGTGGTCAATAATGCATTTCACAATCAAATAGAAAGAAATGTAGAAGTATGCATTGACGACATGGTTATCAAAAGCAGAAGGGTAGGTGATTTCATGGAATATTTGAAAGAAACTTTAGACACATTGAGTAACATTGGGAAGAAGCTTAATCCCAAAAAATGTGTTATTGGAATAGGCGCTGGAAAATTCTTGGGATATAAGGTATCCTCCAAAGGGATCGAGGCTAACCCAGAGAAAATCCAGGCTATAATGGACCTTTCATAGCCAAAAACAGTTAAAGAGGTACAAATATTAATGGGATTGTTGGCAGTGCTCAGTAGATTTGTTTCAAAGGCAGCTGAGAAACATTTCCCACTCTTCGAATTCTTGAAGAAGGTAAAAAGTTTTAGCTAGAGCGAAGAATGCCAGAAAGCGTATGAGTCCTTGAATAAATATCTTCAAACATTGCAAACATTGAAATCACCAATATCTGGAGAAACCTTATATTTGTACTTGGCGGTTTCAAAGAACGCAGTAAGATCAGTTTTGGTGCATCAAGATGGCCAAAAAAAAGTTTAATATACTATATCAGTAGGATATATCAAAGTGCAGAAAGGGCATACATGCCAGTTGAAAAGTTAAATCTAGCTTTGATATACTCAGCGAGAAGATTGCGAACCTATTTCCACAGTTATCGAATTGTTTTCTATACTGATTTCCCAGTTAAGAATATCCTAATCAAGCCTGAAGCATCTGGTAGAATGACCAAGTGGGCTCTAGACTTGAGACAATATGAGATCCAATTCCATCTAAGAACTGCAATCAAGGCTCAAGCCTTGGCATATTTCATTATGGAAAATACAAGTGAGGACGTATAAGACATGAAAATGCACCAACATCTTGGGATCGACAAAGGAAAATCAAAGTGGGTAGATGTTGAATGGAACTTGTTCATTGATGGATCATCTAGCTAAGAGGGTTGTTGTGCAAGATTACTATTAGTCAACCCAGAAGGAGGGGAGCAAAAATATTCACTTTGTTTTGACTTCCCACTTACGAACGATGAAGCGGAATATGAGGCATTGATATGTGGCTTAGACCCTACCATCAGAATGAAGGTTAAGAGTGGTCGAGGATTTAGCGGTTCACATATCGTAGTTCAGCAAGTGTGGAGAGACTACGAAGTGCGAGAAGAACAGTAGGTAAAGTATTTAAGGAGGGTTCGCCAGCTTATTTCTCAACTCGAATACTTCGATATCCAACATGTACCAAGAAGTGAAAATACAAAAGCAGACGCACTAGGCAAGCTGGAAACCGCTGGGTTTAATTCATTGATCGAACATAGAGATGTAAGAGTGGAGGTTATTTCAGTCAGAAGCACAGTAATGACAATTGTGTCAATAGTCAAGACAGAAGAAGTAAACTGGATGACACCTCTAATAGAGTACTCCGGGAAAGGAAAGTTGCCAATAGACAAGATACAAGCAGAAAGTTGGGATTGAGATCTCATAACTACGTTTTCAAAGATGGAAGCTTATACAAGAAAGGTTTCTTATCTTTGTGGATAAAATGAGTAAGACCATCACAATCAAGTGAAATCTTATAAGAAGTGCATGAATGGTTGTGTGGAACACATCAGGGATCTAGAACAATCACGAAGACATTCATTCGAGCAGGATACTATTGGTCAACCATGTTTAATGATGTGCATAACTTCGTTCGCAAGTGAAAAAGTTTCCAAATTAATGCCCCACTATCACACAAACCACATATTACATTAAGAGGAAGATATAGAGCTTGGCCATTCAATAAATGTGGAATCGATCTAGTAGGACCTCTTCCAAAGGGCATTGGCAATGCCAAATTTCTGATAGTAGCAATTGATTATTTCATGAAGTGGGTAGAAGCGAAGCTATTAGGAAGAGTCACAACTGAAGTAACAAGGAAGTTCGTTTGGCAGAATATAGTTTGTCGCTTTGGGGTGCCACAAAATAAGGTCACAGATAATGGAACACAATTCACAAGTGGTACCTCTACTGAATGGTGTTCAAATATGGGGATTTTTCAGAAGTTACATCTGTAGCTCACTCTCAAGCAAATGGCCAAGTAGAAGTAACGAACATGACCATAGTCCAGGGTATCCAAAAAAGGTTGAAAGGAAAGAAAACTGGATGGGTTGACGAGATACCTAATACCCTATGGGCGTACAGAACAACCGTTCCGGAGCCAATGGGAGAAACACCAAATAGTCTAGTCTACGTTCACAAAATAGTAATACCAGTGGAGATTGGAAATTCAAGTCCTAGAGTACAAAAATACAAGGAGGACGATAATTTAGAAATTATGAGGTTGAATTTAGATGCACTGGAAGAAAAAAGATAAATGGCAACGATCACAGAGGAAAAGTACAAAGAAATAATGGCTAGTGCTTACAATTAGAAAGTCAAAGAGACGCAATTTCAAATTGGTGATCTTGTGTTAAGGAAAAATGAAGCAATCCTAAAAGAAGAAAAAGGATAGCTATGCCCAAAATGAAGCCTAGAAAGATTTTGTACTAGCATATATGTAAGGATACATCTTCATAGTGACATAGCATAGATCTAACAATAATCATAAACAAAAATTCAAACACAAATACTCATAGGACATAAAGATAGGAAAATCTTAAACTCAAAAGGCCAAGTTCATATCATGAATACAAATACTACCCCAAGTTAAATTAACTACTCCCTAAAATAGATGTCATAGCCAATAGCTTCACTCTCTACTCACTGCGTGCGATCTGAAGTGCAAATTAACCAAAACGCGGATTTTTTCGTCGTTTTTCACCTTTCTTCCTCTCCCTCTCTCAGTCATTACTGATAACGGTCACATTTGGTTTCTCAATTCTGCTCCGTTTGGCCACCGCCATGGCGGCTCTCCCGCCGGCCGATCGAAGCCATGGGGGGTCCAAATCATTCCTTCAAGCGCTTGCTAATCGACCTCCACCATTACAAGCTTCTCTTCCATCTAACCCAGAAATCGTCCCCAAAACCCAGTACAAAGGCGAAATTTCTTGTCTCGTCAGTCGCAAGGATGCAGACACTCTTTCCTCACATTATCGGAATGCTCTGATCGGTAAGTTTGCTAGAGGAAAGCCATCCATGATCCAACTAAATGAATCTTTTAATTCTGTAGGATTCAAAGGCAAATTCCAATTGGGATCCATCGACTTCCGGCATGTCCTAGTTCGTTTCCAGGAAAAAGAAGACTACCAGAGATTCTGGCTCAAAGGTCAGTGGGTATTCAATAATGCGCAAATGAAGGTCTTGAAATGGAATTCTGATTTCTCTCCGGAGGCAGAATCATCCATTGTTCCGGTATGGGTTACAATTCCTCATGTTCCAATCTACTTTTATAACTCAGCAATGCTTGAAATCATGGGTAACCAAATTGGGAACTTTATAAAAGTTGATGCTGCGACTGAGGCTTTATCTAGACCTTCCTGTGTCAAAATGTGTGTTGAAATCGACCTAAAAAAGAAATTACCTTCTTACATTAGAGTGGGAATTGAGGAGGATGGTAATGAATTTAATGTTGTTAAACTCCCCCTAGATTTTGAGGATATTCCCCCCTACTGTTTACATTGTAAATGTATAGGGCATGAGGATAATCATTGTATTTATTTGCATCCTGAACTAAAGAGATCCTCGGCTAGGAAGAATGAAACTGCTATCTTAAATGACTCCCACTTGAAAGGTTTGATGGTACAGACAAAAGGAAATTCAAATTATGTTAAGACTGGTAATTTAGGTGAAGAGAGTTCAGGGATTTCTATAACTGAAAAACAAAAGGGTTATCAGTCTCAGAAATTTATCTATGTTCCTAAGAAACAGCAAATTTTAGAGGCAGTTCAGGAGTCTAATGATCTAACTAGCCCTGATCCCCTGGTTGATCCTATAATATCTGAGGTGCAGAAAATCATTCCCAGTACTGTTCTCTTGCCAACCATTGTTGCTAGTAATATAGATGATCCTATAACTCCTGAGGTGCAGATTTTCACACCTAGTAGTGTTGACTTGCCAACCATTGTAGCTACTAGCACAGAGGATGTGGTGACAGAGAATTGTCCTCTATCTCCTCAACCTGGACAAATAATCCCCTCCCCCTACCCTCGAGCCTTTCCTATTGAACCTAAATCATTGGGGACACAAGATAGGCATCCTCATTCTGCCCCTCCTAATTTTAGGTCAGTTTTTGCCAAAGATGATCTACCAAGTAAACGAGGTAAATCCTTCTCCCCCTTCAGCTCCATCATTGCAGCAAAAAATTTTATTTTCTCTCAGCAGAAAAATAGATCCAACAGATTTTTACCCTTAGCTGGTGAGGAATCATCAGGAGATGAGGGCACCAAAATTGAACTCTCTGCCACTGAAGAAGAATCCACTTGTTTGAATATTGATACTGAAACTGGAGCTGACCAATCACAGGGACACTGTTCTCCTCCTACTGATCAAAGTAAGTTGAAAAAAGGTAAGTCTGTTAAGAAGCCACATAATGATACCTTTTTCACACAGAAGAACACTATTATGACTAGATCAAAAAGCTCCTCTAATGTTTCATCATGAATAGTACAACTGTCAGAATTAAAATGCTGGTTTGGAATATTAGAGGAATGGATACATCTATGCTTAGGCTCTCTAATCTCATCAATAGACATAAATTTGAACTCATTTGTTTAATTGAACCTAAACATGATAACTCCCAGTGTGATCAATATAGACAAATGCTAAGGTTTGATAATTGCTTCTCTGCTACTAATGGTCAGATATGGATATTTTGGTCTTCAAATATTGTTTTGACAGTTAGGAATGATAATCTTCAATTTCTTGGAGTTCACCTAACCAGTTCTACTCTCATTAAGCCAATGGAAGCCTTTTTTATATATGGTCTGAGAACCAGATTAGGAAGAAAGGACCTCTGGTCTGATCTTAGCTCATTTACCCATGCTGAATCCTTGTTTATAGGAGATTTCAACTGCATTTCATCTATATCTGAATATAGAGGCCCATCTAGTCCAAAAATTGGTAGTATTAGAGATTTTAATGATTTTATTAATGGACTGGGGTTGGAAGAAATTAATACTGTTGGAAACTTGTTTACTTGGACGAATAATAGATTAAGATCTCCTACAGTTAAAAGACTTGATAGAGGATTATGCACTTCATCATGGACTCATTCTTTTCCTTCCTCTTCAATTCAGATCTTAAATAGAGTTAGCTCTGATCACAATCCCTTGTTGCTAACTGTAGGAAGTGACATCCCATCTAATCCGAGGCCCTTCAGGTTCTTAAATACATGGTATAAGAGAAAAGAATTTAATGAAGTAATTAAGAAGGATTGGGATACTCCTATGCATAATTCTGGACTGCTAGCTTTCTATTTAAAACTAGTCAGACTTAAGAAAGCCTTAAAAACCTGGAACAAAGAACATTTTGGTAACATTCATGACAATGTTCTTCAGGCTGAATTAGCCTTGCAGGTACAGGAAGCTTTAACTGATCAGGATGATTCTGTTAATAATCGGACTAATCTTAGGAAGGCTAGGGCTAGTCTAGTTAAGGCCTTGTCTGAACAAAAGAATTTTTGGAAACATAAGGCTAAGATAAAGTGGCTACAAGATGGAGACAATAACACATCTTTTTTTCATAGATCTGTACAGGATAAGCATAATAGTTTGAGGATCACAAAAATCAAAGGTAGAAATGGTCAATGGTTGGAAAACACACAGGATGTGGAGCTGGAAGCAATTAATTATTATCAGGATTTATTGACTGAGGACTGCCTCACTGATTGCTCTCCATTCACATCCCATTTTCTCAACCATATACCCAAGATGGTTACTCAGGAAGATAATGATAACCTAATAAAACCAATCACCATTGAGGAGCTTAAGAATATAGTGTTTAGCCTTAACAAGTCAAGCTCTCCTGGTCCGGATGGTTTTACGGCCAAATTCTACATGAAATCTTGGGACATAATATCACATGATCTTCTTCTAGCTGTCCAGGATTTCCAATCTTCCTCAAACCTGCCTAGGGGCATAAGTAGTACCTGGATTACCATTATCCCTAAAAAGAAAGTCCCATCCTCATTTGATGACTTCAGGCCCATAAGTCTCTCCAATGTGATAAATAAGATTTGTTCTCGAATGCTTATGGAAAGACTTAAACCTATCATGCCTAAGATTATTTCTCCTAACCAAACAGCTTTTCTACATGGTAGGGATCTTTCTGACAATGTCATTCATCTACAGGAAATGGTTAGACTCATTAACAGAAAAAGAAGAGATCCGAATTGCTTAATTAAACTTGATCTCAAAAAGGCTTTTGATAGGGTTAGATGGTCTTTTTTATATAATATTCTGGCAAAATTTGGTTTCCATGCAAAATTCATCTTCACTGTTATGAAAAACTTGTCACAGGCTTGGTTTTCTATTCTAATTAATGGTAAGCCTGTGGGATTTTTTCAGTCTTCTAGAGGCATAAAACAGGGTGATCCTCTTTCTCCTTTCTTGTTTAATATTTTTTCTGAATCTTTTTCAAGGAGCTTGATCTACATATTTGACAAAGGTAAGCTAGAATACTTTGATCTTCCAGGTAATCCTCCAAGAATTTCTCACTTATCTTATGCTGATGATACTGTCATTTTCTTCAAAGCTACAAAATTAACTTTGGTTAGATTAAAGGCTTTCTTGTCTATCTTTGAGGAGGTCTCGGGGCAGGCTATTAACTACAGCAAGAGTGACATCTACATAAGCAAACATGCTACTGAACATAAAGTGAACCACATTAAAAGGATACTGGGAATGAAATTGGGTTCCTTTCCTTTTACTTATTTAGGAGTTCCAATCTTTACTGGAGTGGCAAAAAAAATTTACTTTCAACCACTTTTGGAACTTATTGATAATAAGATTGGTAATTGGAAAAATAGATGGATCTCTATGGGAGGGAAAATTACATTGATTGAGTCTTGCATTTATGCCATCCCACAACACATATGGCAAGTTATCAAACCGAAAAAAATGATCATTTCCATCATTGAGAAAAAAATGAGTAAGTTTTTCTGGGGGGATGAGTTAAAAGCTAAGAGATCATGGAAAAAGTGGTCTGATTTGTGTCTCCCAACTGATCAGAATGGCCTTGGCTTCAGGTCGATCAGTACAATAATTAAGACATGTTCGGTTAAATTGTGGTGGAAGTATCAAATTGGTGATGCCCTCTGGACTCACCTAATGGCTGCCCTCCCTCAATCCTATAGATCTTCTCCTAACTGGAGGAGGATTTGTTCAGTTCATAACTGGGCAGAGGCTAATGTTAGAGTCATAATAGGGAGAGGTGATTGTAAGTTTTGGACCTCAAACTGGTTGGATGTAGGTGCACTAATTGATGTGTGTGACCAAAATAGGGTTGATATTGATGCTGAATGTTCAGTATCCCAATTCATATCTAACAAAGCTGCTCTTATGACAAAAATTGAGCCATTTCTGCCATCTCACATTACCAATCTTTTGCAGGATTCAAAACTCTTCCCTCACAGAGCTGATAGATTAATTTGGAAACCAGGTATCTCTGGAAACTTCTCCTTCAAAGACACATATCAGTTGCTAAGTAATCACTCAGGTTTGTTCTCCTCTGCAAAACTTCTTTGGAATCCCAGGTTTGAAAAAAAAATATCTGTTTTTATGTGGAAAGTCTTCAATTCTCTGCTGCCTTTTGATAACATAATCAGGAAACTTAGATTCAGTCTGGCCTCTAAATGCTGTATGTGCAATAATCATGAGGATTCTTTGGATCATTTTTTCAACTCATGCCATTTCTCTCTATCTGTTTGGAAGGTCATTCATCAGTTCATGGGTATTCATGATAGAACATTCCCCTCGGTTTGGGAAAGAATTTCATACTACCTAACTGTGCCAGCTCTAACCCCCTTACATGCTACTATGATCTGTACTGCTGCCATCTACACATTCTGGAATATTTGGAAGATGAGAAATAGATACTTATTTGAATCTTCCAAGCCTTCCACCACCTTAGTGCTACAGCTTATTAGAGATCAGATTTTTTTCTCTTTCAGTGCAAATCCAATTCACATATCATCCCCTCTAGATGTGAGTATTGCTGATCATTCCTTTCTTCCACTTCTTAAACGTCCACCAAAGCCAAAAATCTGGAAAATTGCTTGGTCTAAACCTTCATCAGGTTTTAAGATTAATGTTGATGCCTCCTGGTCACGCAACACTGAGAAGTGTGGGATTGGAGTGATCATTAGAGACACTATAGGTGACCTCGTGGGAGCTTACACTTTATCTACGGTAGCTCTTTCACCTCTGGAAGCCGAATTAAAGGCTATTAGGTTTGCCATTCAGATTGCACAGGATTTAACTGGACCCCTTCATATGGAATCGGATTGTCTTTCTGCGGTTCTCTTCTCTACTTATCCACTCCGCTCTCACTGGAGATGTTTTTCATTAGCTGATGAGATCCATCAATCACTACATGACATCAATCTGGTACATATATACAGACAGGCTAACCTTGTGGCTCATTCATTGGCTAAACTTTGTTTACAAGTACAATGTGCTTCATCTTTTCATGTTCTATCTGAACTTCCGAACACGGTTAGAGGGCTAATCAGACTAGATCAAATTGGCACCCCTGAGATACGGATCTTTTAGTTCGGATGCTACTCATTCTTACTCTTGCTTGCAGGTTTCAAGGCTAGGATGCACAACTGATTTCTTCTCGATTTGGAATGACCTCGTCCGGATGCTACTCATTTAACAGAATATGTATTGCCTTCAAGATTACTGAGCTACAAGCTTTGGAATGACCTCAATGGAGTAGGGCAAGAACAAAGCTCACCTCAGCTTCTCTATCAACCTGCTCAGTTCTTTTTCCTCTATCAAATCGGCTAGTGCTTTTATTCTTTTGATAATTCAACACTAAGAGGTTATGCTTATGGTTCTTCTCTCTGACTGTCCTGTGTCTCTATGTTGATTCACTAACAAGTTCGAGAGTCCTGCCTATAGCATCCTCATACTCTAGTTTTTTATTCTTTTGGAAGCAATTAATGGTTGCTTCAAGAGCAATCCGCTCACATTGTACAGCTACTTAGCCTTTCGGCTTCTTTATTTGTGTTTTTCTTACGGCTTGGGAAGGCTAATACAAATTCCCCCATCTATGATGGTTTATTTAAAAAAAAAAAAAAAAACTACTCCCTAAAAAATATATTCATGTCAAATATTGAGTTAAATTCCATGGATCTAAGAAAATAAGATGAATAAAATAAAAGAAAAGAGAAGGAAAAGAGAAGAAGTACTCTAGAGAGAGAGCTCTCATCTTCCTTCTACCTAGAGAGAGAAATAAAATCTACATTATCCCTACTTAGGTTTTCCTAGAATAATAAAGGCTCCTATATATAGTAGTGGGAAATTGGGACTCAAAATAGGCCAAAAATAAGGAAAAATACCCTAGCAGCCACAATTGTCACGGGTCGTGCATCTTGGCGCGGGCCGTGCCTCGCCTCATGCTGACATGGGGCATTCGTCGGCTGGAGCTCCACTTTTGATCTTCCAATTCATACTTTGTGTCATTTGGCATGGGTCGTTGGTTGGTCTTTTCATTTTTGAAGTTGAAACAACACAGACCGTGTAAAATGACATGGTCCGGGTCCAAACTTAGTCAATTTGGAGTGAAATAGAGCAAAATGGAATGTGGGAACGGATACTGTTCATGTTGGAGGCTTTGGCATTGACCCCTTTTGTCCTGGAGCTTAGTACAACTTTTTTTGGGTGGAACGGGTCGTGCTAGAGGCCATTGGCATGGATCCCCCTTTGTGCCAAGCCATGGCACCAACCCCTTCGTGCTAGGCATGGATGGTTTGGTCGACTGACTTGTTTGCTCCGCTACGGTTTAACTATCTGTCGGATTAGAGTTCTTGTAGTCAATTTTATAGCCCTCGAGAGGAAGAATCCAATGGTTCCACTCTCAATGGCTGATTTTTCTTAGATCTTTCCCAAACCTTTGTACAACTCCCGGACAATAATTTCTCCGTTTCTTCCTTGGCCTCTTTGAACTTCGAATCTACCATTTTTGGGTTCAATCCATCTACTACCATGCTTTAGAGTCTGTGGCCTTCAATATACTACCATTCTTGCAAATGACCTTCAAGTATCTTCTACCGTTCTAGCAAATGGCCTTCTATACAAAGGTGTCGAAAAGTACCCACGAGCGATGAGTTTACGTGACAAGGGGTTTAGACAGAGATGTTTGCATTTCTTATCTAAATCCCGCATTTTGTAGACTTAATTAGTACTAATGGGTATCTTGTATCCACAGGCACCAAGATCTCCCCTTGTGATCATCCTTAGTTGGTCGCTCATGGGTACGTTTTTTTACATTCTATGTGAAGGACGTTTGCAAGGACAATAGAAGAGGTTGAAGGTCATTCACATTAGAATGGTAGTAGATGAAGTCTACAAGCATCAATTTGTGGTATTAGAAGGATGGAGCCAAATATAGGTGACATTGAAGTTCAAAACAACCAAGGAAGGAATGGAAAATTGTGGCCCGAGAGTTGTGCCAAATTCTGGGAATAATTCAAGAAGAATCAGCCTTCAAGATTGGTTTCATTGGATTCATCTCCTTGAGAACCTTAAAATTGACTACAATGATTCTCAAAATGGACTAACGGTTTATCCGCAATGAAGGGAAGAAGTTTAGCCAGCCAAAGCACAAACAGGTCGGCACAGACTGCTCGTGGGTGGCGCCAAGTGTGTCTGGCATGAGCCGTGCCAAGGCTCACTATGGAACACACCAATCTCAATGAGTCGCATGTTAAGGTGCTCAGTTTCACTAAAACATGGCTAAGTATGGACGCAGACCATCCCATATTTTAGGCATTTGCCGTTTCATGTGCAAAATGTCAAAACCAGTCGGCACAATGTGAAGAATTAAGCATCCTGTGCCAAAATACTGAGCAAAATGAGGTTTCTAATGATAGCCCGCACCATACAATACAGCTCGTGGATCAGAAGTGAAAAATGACCATCCTGATGATGGGCCACGCCAGATGCCACGGACTGTGCCGGATACGACATGCAGAGGATGCCATAGCCCACACAGAGGAGGAGGCACAAACCGTTCTAGATCCCGCAGCTAGCAGCAAGAAATGAAGAAAGCGGAGAGCTAGAGTAGATGTTCAACCTAGACCAGTTGTGTTGGTAGAAGAGCTGCAAGAAATGGCGGAGGATAACAGGACATTGAGGGAGCTCATGGCCCCTAATCTAGAGATTCAACCATTATGCATCACATTCCCCCCATTACCACCGAATGTGAGCTGCGAGCTGAAGAGCAAAATGATCCATTATCTTCCCACCTTCCATATAATGGTGGGTGAAGATCCCAACAAGCAATTATCGGAGTTCCACTTGGTCTGTACAAACATGAAGCCTCCGGGTGTTTTTGAAGATGACTATAATCAGAGGGCATTTACATTCTCTCTTCAAGATGGAGCTAAGGATTGGTTATACTACTTACCTCCCGGTTGTATAGGCTTCTAGATGAATATAAAGTGATGATTTTTGGAGAAGTACTTTCTGGCATCCAAATCCAATGAACTGAAGAAGCAACTATCTAATATCACTCGGGTAGCTACTGAGTCACTCTACGACTATTGGGAGCATTTCAAGAGGTTGCTTGCAAGTTGTCCATACTATTGTTTCAAGGAGGGAAACCTAGTTTACTACTCTTTTTAAGGGTTGTGTGATGAAGACATATAGATGGTGAATGCCACATGTAATAGATCAATTGCCAACAAAAGCCCTAAGGATACGATGACTCTCTTTGAAGAATTGGCCAATGGTATCAGACAGTTTGACACAAGGTCAAGGGTTTAGGTCTTGGATGAACCCTCACAATTGCCTAAGTTGGAGGAGCAAGTCCAAGCTCTTACTTCTAAGATGAAGGAACTTCTACGAGGAAGGGTTCATCAAGTCAAAGTGTGCAAGTTGTGAAACCTTTACCACAACATCGAGGCATGTCCCGAAGTTGTAGAATATTTTCAAGAGGTGAAGGCCGTAGAGTACAACAACCGAGAGGGACCACGGTTTGCTAGAGGAAAACCACAAGGGTTCCAGGGGAACCAAGGCGATGTAAGGCCAGATCCCTACTCAAACCCGTTCAACCCAAGGTACCAAGAACATCGAATTTTTTGGTGAAGGGAAGACAATCAACCATACCTCAATCTATAAATTGAACCGAGAAGAGATCCTAGAAGCCATTGGTCAATTGGGGAAGAAACATGAAGTCTTCGCGGAGAGGAAAATGCGTGAGATTGAAGACCTTGGCAATAGGAATTTCTCAAGTATCAAGAACCTTTAAGTTTACGTTAGGAAACTTTCCACCTCGGTGAGCCAACTTGAGGCACAGCAGTCCGGAAAACTCCCTTCCCAACTGAAGATCAATCCAAGGAATGTGAGTGCACTTAAGTTGAGAACTGGGAAGGAAGTTCGTGAGTATGAGAATAAGGTGATGCAATAAGACGATAGGGTATTGGAGCCAAAAATGGAAAACCTTGAAGAGGATGAGATTGTGGTCAAGGAAGCACCATCCAAGGAGCTTTCACCGCCCGAGGCACAAGTGACTATCCCCCCTCCATTTCCAAATGCTTTTAGGGGAAGGCCAAAGGTGGTGACCAACAATGCAATCATTAGAAGGATCTTCAAAAACGTCGAGGTAACAATGCCCATCTTGGATCTAATTGAAAATGTGTCATCGTATGCTAAATTTCTTAAAGTTGCATGCACAAAAGGGAGAAGTAGACGGACTAAGGACGTAGGACATTTAAAAATGGGAGGAGTTGCCATTTTAAATCACAAAATATTTCCCAAGAAATTGAACGATCCCGGAATGTTTTCAATCCCTATCTCCTTAGGTGGAAAGTGACATGCCTCTACCCTGGGTCATTAATTGTAACTAATTATCTCGAGTGGGGGCTTAGAAGGTCAAGGATAAAATTTATAATTTCGCAACCATTTTCACTGCTATGCTACCAAGAGGGTAGTTAGAGGCAAGCCCTGGGTTGATCAACCGTGATTCTAGGGCTCAAGTATCAACTAAAAATACAATCTCCTACGGGTCGTTAATCCGTACTAGTGAAAGGAATAGCTAGTAAATGAAAATAAGGGGGGGGGGGGTTGTTTGGATTTTCAGATTAACAACTACAAAGCATAAAGTAAAAAAAAGTAATATAATTAAGCTAAGAACTTGGGGGAGTTATTGTGCAACATGATTATCCTAATGTTTCGATCCTCGGTTCATTCACATGCAGATTTACTAAGCAACCTAATATTGTGTTCACAACACGTGGTGTGGCCAATGGCATACACTTCCCCGTACCTATCATGTCGGGTGTGCTTGCAACCATCCACTGATGCCGCCATCATAATTAGGGGAGTACAAAAAAGTCTGGCCATTGTTGTAGGTCAGTTTCTCCCCCGTGCCATTACGTCCCGAGCTTCTACCACAAATGCACAACTTCCCCCGAGTCCTATTAACAAGGACCAAGGGTCGTTGGCACCTAATCGATGATCTAAGGCCTCTCACACCCTAGCTTGCTAGTTTTTCCCTATCTTTATACACAACCTATCAGAAAAATTTATGTAATCAACTAAAACTGGGATGATGGTAAATAAGTCATAGTGATACTCAGGTCTTCTGTGCACACACTCACGCAGACGTAACATACTCCCTTACCCAATCTAACATCCAGGTTTCTCATCCCAAGGGGGCATTAATAAATGCACCACACATGAATACAACCAAAAGTGTGTGCCAGTATGAGGTGTAATGTTCATGCAATTATAACATTCAAGATAATTTATAATAATATCATAAACATAAATAATAGGATGAATCTAATGAATCTCACAAAAACATAAGTTAAAATATGCGCTAAAATTATCCCCAGACTATGGAATCTACTATATAGACATGGAATTCAAATATAGATTTTAATTCCACATTTAGGATGAACACAAAATTAAATGAAAAGAAAGGAAAATGGGAGAGAGTTTCTCTTACTAAAAGTGCTCTCCAAATGAACTAATCTACTTTGTACATGTTTAACTTAATAGAGTAAGGTTATATATATAGGACAAGGGGATTGGGCCTAAAAATAGGCCCAAAATAAGCTAAAAAGCTAAAAGCCAAATTCGGCCACTGCTTGGTGCAGGGCGTCCCGGATGGCGCTGTCTGCACCAATCACTTGTCATGGGATGCACGATCGGGTGTGGGTTGTGGTTCTTCATTGGTGTGGGGTGCTTAACCTAGCATAGGGCCATGGTGTGAGGCTCTGATGTGGAACGTGGGCTATGGTGCGAGCCGTGGTTAAGAAACACAGTTTGCTCAGAAGTTTTGCGTGGGGCACATGCTTTGGCGTTGGCCGTGGTGTGGAGGCTCGTTCCGCTAGGAAGTTTGGCATGGGGCATAGAATTTGGCACGGGCCATCTGCTGGTCTTGACATTTTAAACTTGGAATGGCGTGGGCCATCGTACATGGGACTGTCCCCGCCCGTACTCAGCCATTTTTGAGAAAATCCTTGAACTCATGTTGTGCAGGCCGTGGGGTATGGTGCAAGTCACGCCAAGTCCCCGGGAAGGATTTTTTTGGCATGGGATGTCTCCTCTGGTGAGGGCCGTTAGTGATTGGCCATGAATGGCCAGTACTTACCCGCGGTACCTTAGCCGGCTGAACTTGTTTCCTTATCTACGGGTGAACTGTTAGTCCGATTTTTGAGTTTTAGTAGTCAATTTTGTATTGCTCGAGAAGATGAAGCCAATGGGATCAGCTTTGAAGGATAATTATGCTCGTAACATTCTCAGAATTTTGCACAACTCATCGGACCATGATTTCCCATTTCTTCATTGGCCGCTCTGATCTCCGTTGACACCTATCTTTGACTCCATTCTCCTTCTACCACACATTGATGTTTGTAGCCTCCGTCTACTACCATTCTAGAGGTTAATGACCTTATATCTCTTCTAACTTACTTGCAAATAGCCTTTAATATCTTCTACTGCCCTTGCGAACGACCTTCATTTAGAATGTAACCAAAAAGTACCCACGAGCGACCCACTAAAGATGATCAAATGGAAGATCTATGAGCATGTGCATACAAGTTATCCATTAGTTCTAATTAAGTCTACAAAATGCAGGATTTAGTCAGTAAAACCAAACATGGACGTCAAAACCTCTAGTCACGTAAATTCAACTAATACTAGCAATCCACCATGCAAAACATACCAAAAAAAGTATCGGATGGAATGGTTAACGCACGCAAAATTGAGCACATCAGACTACCCACGCTTAATTGTTTGCTCATCCTCAAGTAAAGAAAGACAAGACAAAGAATTAAGCGAAATGTAGCGTGCAAACGTAAGTTAACCGAGGCATCCCACTTGTTCCTAGATTACCTTGTTTCCCCCAAAAAGAGTAAGAATCTCACAACTCTCACACTCCCCAAAGAACATAAGCAATCTAACCACCCAAAATAAAATGAGAAAAATGGTAAGCCAAAAAGATAGTGTCAAGCTATCTTACTTTTCCAAAAATGATCCCAAAGAAATTCAAGAGTCATTTCCAAAAACAATCTACCAAGGAAATCCAAGAACCGCCGACTTTGTTGTAACATAGGAATAATTTGTGATTCTCGACCTAGTTACAACCAAGGAGTCAAATGTATCGTCAACCTAGTTTTTTTGTTTTCTCTCAATTTCATTCATTTTTCATAGGAGACCTTTTGGGCTTTCATCCAAGCTTTAGCACACAAAGGGTACTCACTTCTCACCTTTTTCCACACGGCCTCTCATTTTTTCCTAGGCTTGTAAGCCTAGCTGGGCCTAGCCTCTCATTTTTACCTATCTATCTGGGTTTTTCTAATGTTACCTAAGTCTCCCTTATGGGTTTTCGACTTGTCTAGGTTTTTATTTATTTAAATATTTTCAAGTTTTCCAATTTTTTTGGTGGAGCACAAAATTTCTCCAAAAGTTGGCTTCATGCTACAAAATATAATAAAACATTAAAAAAAATACACCACCAATAGCTTCCCAAAACATTACACCAAAAACAACAAAGAGTTTGAGTGGGGAAAGAAAATAAAAAGACATCCTCAAATCCAAAGTAGCAGAGCATAGGTTAAAGAAAATACTAGCCAAAGAGGATACCATAATAGTCGATGTTTCAACCCCTCCCCATACTTAGTTTGTTGCATTGTTTCCAAAGCAAGGAACTAAGGCGAAGGGAATATTGGAATCATGAGAAAAGTCAATCCCTCTTACAACGTCTAGCTCCCAGCTCCTACCCATGCAGAGAATCTCTATAGCACTCCCCTATGCCCGCATTTCCCAACACGTCACTGAAAACCATAAGCCCCTCGTGGAGAGCTCCCACACCTTTCATCAGATAATGTAACTGACCATCAACTCTGTCAATTTTATCAATCGTGTCCCAATGATGGTCTTCCAACTAAGCTCTAGTAGTGGCCAAATCCTACCTAACCTCAAAGATGGAGTACTCCAAAGATTGTGCCTAGTCAGGCCAGGTCTACTGAGGTGGTTTGGTCCACATTGGGTAAGAAGAAACAAACTGAAATCCTGGCGACTCGTGGTCGCTAAATGGGGTTTACTTCGGATGCTTCCATGTGTGAGATCTCTGATGAATGGCCGGAAACACTATGTCAATAAGGCTTTGAGGGTGAAGCAACCTGTTACTGCTAAACTCCGAGAAGTCCCGATAATGAGATGAAACAATATGTTTATGTGCACTCCCGACGTCATGCCCTGTAGAATTGTAAGAACTTCTTGCATGCTAACCGGCCACATAAAAGGTGGTGGTCCTCCTACTACTAGCTGAAAAGGTGGTCCGATAATGAGATGAAACAATATGTTTATGTGCACTCCCAGCGCCATGCCCTATAGAATTGTAAGAACTTCTTGTATGCTAATCGGCCACATAAAAGGTGGAGGTCCTCCTACTACTAGGTTAAAAGTTGGTGACGGTGCTAAAGGGTGCCCCATAGGTGGTGGCATAGCGTGAAGTGGAAGGAGCTGCTATATGATCACAACAATGGGAACCTGCTGCCCAGGCAGCTCCTACTCCTCCTCAGACTCCTCATAATCCTCGCTTCCGGGATCATACTCCCCTAAGACTGCCACTAACCCCGCATTGGGATCAATGATGAGATCCGCCAACTTGAAGGATATGCTCAACTTGGTTTTCTCGTTCTGGAGTAGCCTAATGAATCTCTCCCCTTGTACAGCCAGAAGACGATATCATTCTCTATTTTTATCAGCCATGCCTAGGTTATGACCTAGCGAGTGAGGGTAAAGATCATGCTGAGGTTGGCTCTCATATCTTCACTCTCCAAAAGGTCGAAGTGCAGCACCATAAAAGTTATTATTCCTCCTATTGAGATATTTCCAGTGCGTGCTCCCGAGAAGGTGAGATCCCTGCTCCCAGTGACAAACCCCTCTATCAAGTTGGGGCAAGCCTTCCCTGTGAATATAGACCATAGAAGTATCGCGCAATCATCGTCAGTGGAGGCAGTAGCCTCCCCATGGCAACTGAAAATTACAGTCACCAGCCTGGCTACATACCTGAGTGTTGGGTGCACTATTTCACTGTTCCTACTATTCTAATCCCTCACTGCCTGGTAATGGCACTCCAAAATGTGAACACGTCACATGTGTTCAGCTCCCTAAATCCCATCACCTTCCTTTTCTTCTTCCATTTGAACATATTACCTAACTTATTGTAAGTCAAGGTGTGGGGTTCATCACCCAAATGGAATATAATACATTGCATTCCTAGCTCATCCCAAAATTTCTCGACAGTGGCCAAAAACTCAATTATATATCAAAAGAGGAAAATATCGGATGCACGGGGAAGGCTTGCCCCAAAGAGGAAATTTTTTATATATGGTGGGAAAATATTGGAAAGATGAGGAAGTTACGGAAATTTTTATGGTAGAGGGTTGGCTGGAATTTTTCAGGCGTGAGGGAGAGGAGATGGATGAAGGGTGGTGTGGTGAAAGGGCAATGGAATAAAGGGTATATATAGAATGTAGTCTGGGCTAGGATTGGCTAGGTTGGGTTACAGTGTAGATATATTCTTGTTGATTTTGGGGGTTGGAAGGGGTTTATGGGTTTGTAATTCCTTAGCCCGCTCCTTTCCCTGCGGCAATTTAGACATGAAATATTGAGGTTAAGTATCTTCGTTCAAATTAGAAGAAACATGCTAAACAAGAATAGTATCACAAGATTAATAATTTACACAAGATAATGCACACAAAGTCTCAGTATTGGGAAGTATCTCTCTTTGGGATTTTTCAAAATTTTCTCTTGCAAACATCATGCACATAAAACAAGAAACAGATAAAAGAAATACTAGCTACTCTACTAACACGTTGTGCTAATTAATATTTGAGCTGAATACCATCCCCGACAGCAGCGCCGAAATTTGACCCACCCCCACATGGGGTTGTTAGTTTTAGCTAATTAACCCAAGCGGAGGCTGAGAAGGTCGAAGATAAAATTTGTAATTCTGCACTCGTTCCCACTGCTACGCTACCTAGAAGGTAGCTAGTGGCAAGCCCTAGAATTGTCCACAAAGATGCTAGGGCTAAAGTATCAACTAAAAACACAACCTCTCACACCCTAGCTTGCTACTTTTTCATGATCTCTACCCGCAACCTATTGGAAAACTTTAAGTAATTAGCTAAGACTAGTGCGGTGGAAAATAAGTCAAAGTAATACTCAGGTCTTCCATGCACACACTCACGCAGACGAAACGTACTCACTTACCCATTCTAATCACCAGGTTTCCCTTCCAAGGGGGCATCAATAAATGAACCATACATGATTACAACCCAAAGTGTGTGCTGTTATGTGGTATAATATTCATGCATTTAGAACATTCAAGAATAATCATAATAATATCATAAACAAAAATAATAGAATGAATCTAATGAATCTCATAAAAAATAAGTTAAAACATTCTCTAAAATTATCCCCAATCTATGGAAACTACTCCATAGACATGGAATTCAGATATAGATTTGAATTCCAGAAAGAAAAAGGAAAAGGAGAGAGTGTTTCACTCTCTACAAGTGCTCTACTAATGAACTAATCTACTTTGTACATGTTTAACCTAGTAGACTAAGGTCAAATATATAGGAGAAGGGGATTGGGCCTAATAATATTCCTAAAATAGCCCAAAAATCCAAAACCTTGGTTCAGCCGCAGCCTAGCGTGGGCCATCGCGAATGGAGCCGTGCGCGCTAAGTACATGTCGTAGGATGCACGATCGTGTGCAGTCCATAGTTCTTCATTGGCATGGGGCACTTGATCTGGCACCGGGCCGTGGCTCAAGGCTCTGGCATGAACCGTGGGCTATGGCGCGGGTCGTGGTCAGGAAGAACGGTTTGCTCAAAAGTGGTATGGCCGATGGCATACACTTCCCCGTACCTGTCATGTCGGGTGCGCTTGTGACTCTCCATCGATACTGCCATCATAATTAGAGAAGTACAAAAAGGCCTAACCATTGTTGTAGGTATGTTTCTCCCCCGTGCGATTACGTCTCAGGTTTCTACCATGAATGCACAACTTCCCCCGAGTCCTATCAACAAGGACCAAGGGTCGTTGCCACCTTATCTATGATTTAAGGCATCTCACACCCTAGATTGCTACTTTTTCACTATCTCTACATGTAATCTATTGGAAATATTTACGTAATCAGCTAAAAATGGAATGATGGCAAATAATTCGGAGTAATACTCGGGTCTTCCATTCACACATTCACGTATACGTAACGTACTCCCTTACCATTCTAACATCTAAGTTTCTCATCCCAAGGGGGAATCAATAAATGCACCATACATGAATACAACCCCAGGTGTGTGCCGGTATGTGGTTTAATATTCATGCAATTAGAAAATTCAAGAACAATTATAATAATATCATAAACATAAATAATAGGATGAATCTAATGAATCTCACAAAATATAAGTTAAAACAAGCTTTACAATTATCCCCAAGCTATGGAAAATACTCCATAGACATGAAATTCAAATATAGATTTGAATTCCACATCTAGGATGAACACAAAATTAAAAGAAAAGAAAGGAAAATGAGAGAAAGTTTCTCTTTCTAAAAGTGCTCTCCTAATGAAGAAATCTACTTTGTACATGTTTAGCCTAGTAGAATAAGGTCGCATATAAAAGATAAGGGGATTGGGCCTAAACATAGGCCCAAAATAGGCCAAAAAGCTAAAACTATAATTCAGTCGCCGCTTGGCGCAGACCGTAGCGGATGACGCGGTCTGCGCCAAGTACTTGTCGTGAGACACAAAATCGCACAAGGGCCATGGTTCTTGATTGGTGTGGGGCACTTAATCTGGCATGGGGCCATGGTACGAGGCTCTGGCACGGATCGTGGGCTATGGCGCGGGCCGTGGTCAGGAAGCACAATTTGCTCGGAAGTTTGGCATGGGACGCATGCTTTGGCGCGGTTCGTGGTCTTGAGTCTCATCCTGCTTGAAAGTTTGGTGTGGGGTGCAACTTTGGCATGGTCCATCTTCTGGTCTTGACATCTTGAACTTGGAACGGTGTGGGCCGTCGTAAATGGGACGGTCTGTGCCCGTACTTAGCCATTTTTGAAAAAATCCTTGAACTTGTGTTGTGCGGGCTGGAGGGTATGGTGTGGGTTGGGCCATTGCCTCAGGCAGGATTTTTTGTTGCGGGCATCCCCTTTGGTGACGGCCGTTGGTGCTTGGCCATGAATGACCCGCACTAACCCGTGGTACCTTAGCCTGCTGAACTTGTTTCCCTCTCAACGAGTGAACCGTTAGTCCAATTTTTGAGTTCTAGTAGTTGATTTTGTAGTGCTCAAGAAGATGAAGCCAATGGGATCAGCATTGAAGGATAGTTCTTCTTTTATCAATCTCAAACTTTGGCACAACTCATCGGACCACAATTCCCCATTTCTTCATTGTCCGATTTGATCTCTGTTGTTACCTATCTTTGACTTCAATTCCTTCTACCACGCATTGATGTTTGTGGCCTTCGTCAACTACTATTCTAGAGGTTAATGACCTTCGATCTATTCTAACGTCCTTGCAAATAGTCTTCAATGTCTTCTACCGCCCTTACGAACGACCTTCATATATAATGTAACCAAAAAGTACCCACGAGCGACCCACTGAAGATGATCAAATGGAATGTCTAGGAGCCTGTGGATACAAGTTGTCCATTAGTACTAATTAAGTCTACAAAACACATGATTTACACAGTAAAACCAAACATGGTCATCTAAACCCTTTGTCACGTAAACTCAACTAATACTAGCAATCCACCATTAAAAACACAACAAAAAAATGCCAGATGTAATGGTTAACGCACGCACAATTGAGCACATTAGACTCCCCACACTTAATCATTTACTCATCCTCAAGTAAACAAAGACAAGAAAAAGAATTAAGCAAAATGTAGCATGCAAACGTAAGTTCACCGAGGCATCCCACTTGTTCCTATATTACCTTGTTTCCCCCAAAGAGAGTAAGAATCTCACAACTCTCACACTCCCCAAAGAACATAAGCAATCTAACCACCCAAAATAAAATTTGGAAAAAAGTAAGTAAAAAAGATAGTATCAAGCTAGCTTACTTTTCCCAAAATGATCCCAAACCAATTCAAGAGTCGTCTCCAAAAAACAATCTACCAAGGAAATCCAAGAGCTTCTGACTTCGTTGTAACATAGGGATAATTTCGTGATTCTCGACCTAGTTACAACCGAGAAGTCAAATGTATCGTCAACCTATTTTTTTGTTTTCTTTCAATTTCTCTCATTTTACATAGGAGCCCTTTCGGGTTTTCATCCAAGCTTTTACACACAAAGCGTACTCACTTCTCACCTTTTTCGACACAGCCTCTCATTTTTGCCTAGGCTCATAAGCTTAGCTGGGCCTAGTCTCTCATTTTTACCTATCTATTTGGGATTTTCCTAATGTAACCCAAGTCGCCCTTTTGGGTTTTTGACTAGTCCAGGTTTTTATTTATTTATAATTTTTCAAGTTTTCCAAATATTTTTGGTGGTGCACAAAATTGCTCCAAAAGTGGGCTTCATGCTACAAAAATCAATCAAACATTAAAAACAATACACCACCAATAGCTTCCCAAAACATCCCAAAACACTACAAAAGGTGCCCTCACACCAAAAACAACAAAGAGTTCAATGAGGGAAAGAAAATAAAAACATGGAAAACAAAGTCATCCTCAAATACTTTTTTTTTAAATTAAAGACCATCTGAGGATGGGGGGGCATTTATTAGGCTCCCCAGGCCAAAGTAAATGAGCCCAATAGGCGCTAAAAGTTGTGGTACGTTACAATTTACAAAAAGATCATCCCTAAGATGATCCCAGAGCTAAATAAGCTCTTGAAACAATACAACATTTGCTTCCAAAAGTGATGGATCAATCTAGTATATGATAAGAGCGAATAGCTAAGTAACATCCTCAAATACAAAGCAGCAGAACATAGGTTAAAGGAAATACTAGTGAAAGGGGATACCATAATAGTGGATGTTCTAACCCCTCCCCATACTTAGATTCTTGCATTGTTTCCAAAACAAGGAACTAAGGTGAAGGAAAGGTTGGAATCATGAGAAAAGTCAATCCCTCCTGCAACGTCTAGCTCCCGGCCTCTGCTCGTACGAATGATGCATTTAGGGCTCCCCTATGCCTGCACTTTGCAACATGTCACTAATATCCATAAGTCCCTCGTAAAGAACTCTCATACCTTCCATCAGATAATGTAACTGATCATCAACTCTGTCAAATCTATCAACTGTATCCCAGTGATGGTCGTCCAGCTATGCTCTGGCGGTGGCCAAATCCTGCCTAACTTCAATGATGGAGTACTCTAAATATTGTGCCTAGTCAGGCCGGGTCTGATTAGGTGGCTTGATCCATATGGGTTAAGAATAAGCAGACTAAAGACCCGTTTGACTAATGCTCTCTAAAAGGGTTGCACTGCGAATGCTGCCATAAGTGAGCTCCCCGATGAGAATAGTCGAAAACACTATGTCTATGAGGATCAGAAGGTGGAAGAGACATGTGAATTTTAAACTCTGAGAAGTCCCAATAATGAGATGAAACGCTATGCCTATGTGCACTTCCAGTGCAATGCCCTGTAGAATGGTAAGAACTTCATGCATGCTAACCACCGGCCATATAAAATGGGGTGGTCCTCTTGATACTCATTGAAAAGGTGGCAACGGCGCTAAAGGGTGCCCCATAGGTGTTGGCATAGTGTGAAGTGGAGGAAGCTGCTATATGATAACACCAACGAGAACCTGCTGCCCAGGTGGCTCCTACTCCTCCTGGGACACCTCATAATTATCGCTTCCTGGATCGTGCTCCCCTAACACTGCCTCTAACCCCGCATCGGGCTCAATGATGAGATCCGCTAACCTGAAGGACATGCTCAACTTGGTTTTCTCGTTCTGGGTAGCCTAATGAATCTCTCCCCCTTGTACAGCCAGAAGACGATATCATTCTCTATCTTTATCAGTCTTGCCTGGGTTATGACCTAGCGAGTGAGGGTAAAGGTCATGCCAGGATTGGCTCTCATGTTTTCACTCTCAAGAAGGTCGAAGTGTTGCACCATAAAAGTTATTATTCCTCCCATTGAGATATTTCCAGTGCATGCTCCCAAGAAGGTGAGATCCATTCTCCCAGTGACAAACTCCTCTACCAAGTTGGGGCAAGCCTTCCCCATACATACAGACCATAGAAGTATTGCGCAATCATCATCAGTGGAGGCGGTAGCCTCCCCATGGCAACTGAAAATCACAGTCAACGGCCTGGCTACATACCTTTGTGCCGGGTGCACTATGTCACCTTTTTTGCTATTCTAATCTCCTACCGCCTGGTAATAGCACTCCAAAATGTGAACACATTATATGTGTTTGGCTCCCTAAATCCCATCACCTTCCTTTGCTTCTTCCATTTTAACATATTTCTTAACTCCTTGTAAGTCAAGATGCCGGGTTCATCACCCAAATGGAATATAATACATTGCATTCCTAGCTCATCCCAAAATTTCTCGACAGTGGCCAAAAACTCCAATGCATATCTAGTATAGGTGGTGGGGGCAGATAGGGTGGTAAACTTTTTCATACCCACCAAACCTAGCAACAACTAGACATGCTTGTAGAGTTTAAGACCCTTGAGGGTCTCTTCATCTAAAATCTGTCTCCAAAATTTTCCGTTCTATAAGCTACCCCACCTCTCCTTATGGGCCCAAGTCATAGTAGTCAGGCCCATGTAGGTGCACATACTGGATTTACCCCTCTCTCTCTCGGCACATGAGGCCTAGCGTCAAAAGAAATATAGAAAGCAAAGCAGACAGAGTATGGTGAAAATTTCCTCCCTACTCCCAACACAGAATAATAATTCCCAATTCAATCTACCAACAACACTAATCACCAAAGATTTTAAGCATTCAAACACAGTCCACATCAATTACGCTAATCCGAGATCTCCAATCAAGAATAAGTTTGGCCGAGATTACCTCAATTGGTGAGTGTGGTGGGATCTCCGTTTGAGGGTTGTGCAGCACCTCCCCTAAGGTGAACCAAGGCAACTCCAATACTTCAAACGGAATCACAAACTCAACTCCCAGGAGAAACTACCAATCTGCAACTGAAGCTTTCTACATTAATCTGCTCAAATTCACATACTTTCTGGGGTTCAGGTTTATTGGGTTATATAGAGCTTGGAAAGAGGAAAATTTTGATATATGGTGGGAAAATATTGGATGAAAGATGAGGAAGTTATGGAAGTTTTTGTGAGAGAGGGTTGACTGGAATTTTTTAGGCGTGAGGGAGAGGAGATGGATGAAGGCTGGTGTGGTGAAAGGGAAATGGAATGAGGGGTATATATAGAAGGTAAGCTGGGCTAGGATTGGCTAGATTGGGCTACAACGTGGATCCCAGGGCAAGCCTCGCACCACCACTTGGTGTCCGTGTTAGGGCGTGTGCTGGTTAGCACCGAACACACGTTGGATTCATGCCAGCCTGTACCATGCTCGTACAGTCCGAGCTTCAAGGGCACATGGAAGCCACTTTAGCTTTGCGCTGACTGGATCTGGCCAGAAGTTTAGGCTCGCGCCAAAATTCTGAGCACGAAACATCGGATCGCGTCAAATGTCTTGGCAAATGCCTTACCTTCGCGCCACTTCCCCTGGTACGAACCTTCCTTCCACGCCAAGCCTTTGGCATGGACCACCGGCCTTCCTTTATCCCATGAAATGTTCTCTGTACCTACACCCAAAAAAAACTAAAAACAAAGTAGTACTGTCCCACACAAATAATTGATGACTAAAATTTCCTAAAATATTTCCACCAAAGATTCAGACTCATTCCCCAAATTAAAGCATTTGAAAGAAAACTCCTATTTGAAATAAAAGCGATGTTTCTTCATTGTCGTCTTCATGACTTATTTTTCCCTCAATTTCAATGACTGAGGAGAGTGGCTTGGTGGGTCGCTGGAATCACCGTCCTTGACATCACCAATGACCACATCACGATGGGATGGTAGCGGAGAGAAAATTCTCTCTGGAGAGAAAAAAGGGCGCAGCCCTTCTCCGGACAACCGGGGCCGATTTTCTTCCAGTTTCTCTCCTACGATTCAGAGTTTCCGGCGAGGAATCCGACATTAATGTTGGATTCCTCGCCGGGCATCTTTCGAGGTATGATTTGCGCTTGAATTTGAAGATTTGATCTTTGGATCTGGAGGTTTTGGGTGAAGATCAGACTTTTCGATCTTGAAGTTGTGGATGGAGCATATTTGATGAAGATCTATCATTGTTCCAAGTAAGTTTTAATCTTTCGTTGATAGATCTAATCTGGATAATTGATGAGGGGCTTGTTTATGTTGAATCTGTGTGGATTTGTATGGAAGATTATTTGTTTATGGTGGATAGTCAATGTGATGTTCATGTTGGATTGGGAGTAGAGATGAATTTGAAGCATGAATTTTTTATAGTATTTGGAAGAGTTCATGATGGATCTGTTGAGAGGGCATTCATGTGATCAGATGGCACACTGTCCATGATTGTTTGCTTTAATTGGAACTTTGACCAGTTTGCTATGTTGCATGCCAAGAATTTAAATTTATTTTCTTGACTGATGAACACTCATGTGGGATTCAAGATTTTGGGTGTTTGAAAGTTATTGTTCGATGGGGTTGATAGCTTAGGATTAGTCGGATTCAAGACAGATGTTTGGAGATAATCGGTGTAATCGGAATCATTAACGACCATAGGCCCACGGTATCTTCCCCGTTGCTTCAATCTCATGATAATATTCAGATCTAGATGAATGGAGGAGCAGATTTTCTATAAAGGATGGATTTTTTGGATGATGATGGTTTGAATTTTCTGATCGGGTTCGCCGGAAAAAACACTTCTTTCCAGTGAGTTATAATGCGTGTTATGCTTTGAAGGATTTGGTCCGTTTTGTTATGCATTACATGATCGGAAAAGTTGTTGGAAATTTCGGATTTGAATTAAAATTGGAGGTTGGTTTTTCAGATTTTCCGATCGGAGGTCGCCGAAAAAATGACATTCCGGCGATGGAAAAGCATGAAATTGCCTCGGTTCTCTGGCCTTAGATTCGGATTCGTATTTGTTCATGTTTGGGATGCATCTTAGGGCTGGAAAAGAGAATTACGGAGTGTTGATTGTGTTGTTTTTGCTCGCCGGAAAAAAGCGTTTCCGGCAAGGAGAAAGGTGTTTGTTTGGCCGGATTGCACATTCCGGCCGAAATTGCACAAGGGAAGATGCCCAGATTTTGATAGATTTTTTTGCAAAATTGTTACGGATTCCGGCAAAAATTTCCAGATTCCGGCGACTCTCCGGCGCCGGAAAATCGCGAGTCCGGTGAGGAACCCGCTTGGGTGCCGCCGGGTCAGAGTACCCAATCAGGAAAATTGGGTCTAAACAAAACTAGGGTTTTAACCCGGTCTGTGGCGGCGCGGGTCATATGACCCGCTAGGAGTCGGCCGGGTCAACAAACATGAAGCCCTAGAGGTTAGACAGTTTGGGCCGAGAAGCTGGGCTTGAAATATTAAAATCCCTGGGCTAATTCTGGGCCAAAAAAGAGGAGCTTCTTACGGATTCATTTCGGGTCAAGGTTATGACCCGAGTCTAACCTGGTCTAGGGCATCTCACACGAGGCGGCGGCTGCGGTTTAGTTGAAACCCTAGCATAGTGAACTGGGCCGGGCTGCTGGGCTGAAATGAGAAGCTATTGGGCCGTTTCACCAAGCTGCTGGGCCGAATAAATGAAATGAAATCTGGGTCCTCTTATAACCCGGTTTAAAATCGGATAAAGGAACCGGGTCACGCGAAAGTTGATATGGGCTGAAATAAAAGGCGCTTCTTGGGCCAGGGCTGTTGGGCCGTTTATTTTACAGCGGGGCGGAATGGTTATTTGCGGACCGGGTCAGCTTATAACCCGGTTACCGCCCGGGTGAAGGAACCGGCCGGGTCACGCGGTTTGTGACCTGGACCGTGCTGCTGGGCTGAAAGCCTGGCGCGGCTGGGCTAAATAACAATTGCTGGGCCAAAAATGTGGAGCTGCTGGGCTGAAATACCAAGTGGCTGGGCAAAAATTCATGTGGGCCGAAATCAAGGTACTTGGGGCCTAATTCAAATAGCGAATTTTCAGCTTACATGCATTATTGTTGGGCCGATTTTTTGCCTCTATTTTGCGGGTTTTTTGTGGAGTTTTGGCCTTCTCTTTGGGCTAAAATTGTATTGGGTGGATAATTGCATATTTTTCACTTCGAGGGTCGGAGAGCATCCTTTCTACATTTGGTTGCACAGCCATAGGAGTTGGGTAACGGGTTAATTAATTAGCGTACGTGAATTTAATTAACCCACTGCTAGTTGTTACTTGGACTTAACGGTCATTTTGCGCTCTATGCTCGCGCTACACTTTTGTGATAAATTAGCATAAAGCTGTCCATTTGCTCATAATGAAGTGGACGATTACATAATCGCCGGGCTTGACACACGCCGTATAAGTTGTGTCCGTTCTCTCCATCCTTGGGAGGGCTATTTTTAGAGGGACTCACAAGAGCTATTGGCACTGCCTATGACACTCTTGCCCTCTAAATTAGTCTCGGTTCATACCACGAGAACGTTTGAAGGCCAATAACACCCCTCTATCTTCATCTTCGGGGTGTATATGGTAGAAGCAGCTCCTCCTTTGGCGGTCCTAGCTTCATTCGGATTCAGCACCACCAGCACGTCATGGCGACCATTCAAGACCCGAGTATGCCACACTCGACTGCGCATTTTTTCTACCACTGGCATCTTCTTCATTACTTTTCTTCAAGACCCGTGACCCGAGTCTCGGCTGCGATAAGGTTTTCATATGAAGAGCCATTACACATTTCTGGTTACTATGTATAGGTCCAGACTCCCACATCTGGACTTGCAGTTATTTTTCCCTAGGCTTGGTACTTTCAAGCTTAGGGTTAGCATTTCTTTAAAAATAATTGGGGGGGGGGGTACTCATTTGGGTACCCCACCTTCCCCCCCCCCCCCCCCCCGCGCATCTTTTTCCCTAGGTTTTTAGCCTAGGGTTGGATTATGTTTCGTATTTGGTAGGGCTTTTTTAGGGCTCTACCGTGGGTTCCACCGTCTATACTATTTACCTATTTACGACGATGGGATGGTATTCACATCATTCTATGTCTACCTTTTACCTTTGGAGCGATGAACAAAGTAAACCAATTCTTCTCAAGTGTGAATATATTCTTTTTGATTTGTGGGTTGGAAGGGGTTTAGGGGTTTGTAATTCCTTAGCCCGCTTCTTTCCCCACTGCAATTTAGACATGAAATATCGAGGTGAAGTATCCTCGTTCAAATTAGAAGAAACATGCTCAACAACAATATTATCACAAGATAAATCATTTACACAAGATAATGCACACAAAGTCTCAGTATTGGGAAATATCTCTTTTTGGGATTTTTCAAAATTTTCTCTTGCAAACATCATTCAAATAAAACAAGAAACATATAAAAGCAATACTAGCTACTCTACTAACACATTGTGCTAATTAATACTTGAGCTAAATACCATCCCCGAAAGCGGTGCTGAAATTTGACCCGCTTCCACATGGGGTCGTTAGTTGTAGCTAATGAACCCGAGCGGAGGCAAAGAAGGTTAAAGATAAAATTTGTAATTCTGCACCAATTCTCATTGCTACGCTACCTAGAGGGTAGTTAGCGGAAAGCCCTGGATTTGTCCACAGAGATGCTAGGGCTCAAGTATCAAGTAAAAAAAAACCTCGTACGGGTCATCAATCCCTAGGTGAAATAACTAGCTAGTAAATGCAAACAGAGGGGGGGAGGGGATTGATTTTCATATTAACAATTACAAAGCATAAAGTAAAAAAGAAAGTAATCTAATTAAGCTAAGCATTTGTGGATTCATTGCATAACATGATTAACCTAATATTTCGATTCTCAATTCATTCACATTCAAGATTTACTAAAAAACTTAATATTGTGTTCACAACACGTGGTGTGGCCAATGACATACACTTCCACGTACTTGTCACATTGGGGGCGCTCGCAACCCTCCATCGATGCTTCCATCGTAATTAGGGAGTACAACAAGATCCGACCATTGTTGTAGGTCTGTTTCTCCCTCATGCGATTACGTCCCGGGCATCCACCACAAATGCACAACTTCCCCCAAGCCCTATCAATAAGGCCCAAAGGTTGTTGGCACCTTATCTAAGATCTAAGGCCTTTCACACCCTAGCTTGCTACTTTTTTCACTATCTCTACCCACAACCTATCGGAAAACTTTATGTACTTAGCTAAGATAGGTGCGATGCCAAATAAGTCAAAGTAATACTCGGGTCTTCCGTGCACACACTCACGCAGACACAACATACTCCCTTACCCATTCTAACCTCCAGGTTTCTCTTCCAAGGGGGCATGAATAAATGCACCATACATGATTACAACACAAAGTGTGTGCTGGTATGTGGTGTTATATTCATGCATTTAGAACATTCAAGAACAATCATAATAATATCATAAACACAAATAATTGGATGAATATAATAAATCACACAAAACATAAGTTAAAACATACGCTACAATTATCCCCAAGCTATGGAAACTACTCCATAGACACGGAATTCAAATATAGATTTGAATTCCAGATCTAGGATGAACACAAAATTAAAAGAAAGAAAAAGGAAAAATAGAGAGTGTTTCTCTCTCTCTTAAAGTGCTATCCTAATGAACTAATCTATTTTGTACATGTTTAACCAAGTATAATAAGGTTAAACATAGAGGAGAAAGGGATTTGGCCTAAAAATATGCCCAAAATAGGCCAAAAAGCTAAAGTTCAGCCGTCGCCTGGCGCGGTCATCCCAAGTACTTATCGCGGGATGCACGATTGTGTGCGGGCCATGGTTCTTCATCGGCATGGGGCACTTGATCTAGCACGAGGCTCTGGCACAGACCGTGGTTAGGAAGAATGGTTTGCTCAGAAGTTTGGCGCAGGGTGCTTGCTTTGGCGTGGGCCGTGGTCTGGAGTCTCATTCCGCTCAAAAGTTTGGAACATGTCACAGACTTTGGCTTGGGCCATTGGCTGGTCTTGACATCTTGAACTTGGAACATCGCGGGCAATCGTAAATGGGACAGTCTGAGCCCAAGCTTAGCCATTTTTGAGCAAATCCTTGAACTCGTACTGTATGGGCCATGGGGTATGGTGTGGAACACACCATTGCCTCACACGGGAACTATTGGCTGGGGCATCTTCTCTGGCACGGGCCGTCACTACTTCTTGGTCATGAATGGCCCGCTCTGACCAATGATACATTGGCCAGCTAAACTTGTTTCCTTCGCTATGGGTGAACCGTTAGTCCAATTTTTTAGTTCTAGGAGTCGATTTTTTAGTGCTCAAGAAGATGAATCCAATGAGATAAAACTTGAAGGCTAATTATTCTTGGATAGTTCTCAGACTTTGGCAAAACTCATCAGACCACGATTCCCCCATTTCTTCATTGCCCGCTTTGATCTCTGTTGCTGCCTATCATTGACTCCAATCTCCTTCTACCACGCATTGATGTTAATGGTCTTCATCTACTACCATTCTAGAGGTGAATGGCCCTCGATCTCTTATAATGCCCATATGAATGACCTTCAATATCTTTTACCGCCCTTACAAACGGCCTTCACATAGAATGTAACCAAAAAGTACCCACGAGCGACCCACTAAAGATGATCAAATGGAAGATCTAGGAGCCCATGGATTCAAGATTTCCATTAGTACTAAATAATTCTATAAAAGCAGGATTTAGACAGAATAACCAAACATGGCCGTCTAAACCCCTTATCACGTAAAATCAACCAATACTAGCAATCCACCAGGAAAAACATACCAAAAACTATGCTGAATGTAATGGTTAATGCATGCAAAATGGCATCAGACTCCCCACACTTAACCATTTGTACGTCCTCAAGTAAACAAAGACAAGACAAAGAATTGAACAAAATGTAGCGTGCAAACATAAGTTAACCGAGGCATCCCACTTATTCCTAGATTACCTCATTTTTTCCAAAAAGAGTAAGAATCTCACAACTCTCACACTTCCCGAAGAACATAAGCAATCTAACCAGCCAAAACAAAATGTGGAAAAAGGTAAGCCAAAAAGATATGTATCAAGCTAGCTTACTTTTCCCAAAATGATCCCAAAGCAATCCAAAAGTCGTCTCCAAAAACAATCCACCAAGGAAATCCAAGAGCCGGCGACTTAGTTGTAACATAAGGATAATTCGTTATTCTTGACCTAGTTACAACCAAGGAGTCAAATGTATCGTCAACCTATTTTTTTGTTTTCTCCCAATTTCTCTCATTTTACCTAGGAGCCCTTTCGGGTTTTCATCCCAGCTTTAACACACAAAGGGTATTCACTTCCCACCTTTTTCCACATGGCCTCTAATTTTTGCCTAGGCTCGTAAGCTTTGTCGCTACTGGCCTCTCATTTTACCCATCTATCCGGGCTTTAATTAATGTTACCCAAGCCGCCCTTTCGGGTTTTCGACTTTTCCAGGTTTTCAATTTTTTAAAAATATTTTCAAGTTTTCCAATTTATTTTTTTGGTGGAGCACAAAATTTCCCCGAAAGTGGGCTTCATGCTATAAAAGATAATCAAACATTTAAAAAAAATACACCACCAATAGCTTCCCAAAACATCCCAAAATACTACAAAAGTACCCTCAAACCAAAAACAATAAAGAGTTCAATGAGGGAAAGAAAATAAAAACATGGAAAATATAGTCATTCTCAAATCCAAAGCAGCAAAACATAGGTTAAAGGAAATACTAGCCAAAGGGGATACCATAATAGTGGATGTTCCAACCGCTCCCCATACTTAGTTTCTTGCATTATTTCCAAAGCAGGGAACTAAGTGAGGGAAAGGTTGGGATCATGAGAAAAGTCAATCCCTTCTGCAACATCTGGCTCCTGGTCCCTGCCCGTGTGGAGCATCCATATAGCACCCCCCTATGTCTGCACTCCTCAACCTATCACTGATATCCATAAGCCCCTCGTGGTGAGCTCACATACCTTCCATCAAATAATGTAACTGACCATCAACTCTGTCAAATCTATCAATCGTGTCCCAGAGATGGTCATCCAGCTGAGCTCTGGCGGTGGCTAAATCTTGTCTAACTCCAAAGATCATCCCCAGTCCAGCTAGGGTTGCTGAGGTGGCTTGGTCCATATAGGGTAAGAAGAAGAAGACTGAAATCCTGACGACTTATGCTCTCTAAATGGGTTGTGCTGCGGATGCTGCCATGAGTGAGCTCCCTGATTAGAATGGCGGGAAACACTATGTCTATGAGCCTCAGAGGGTGGAGAAGACATGTGATTACTAAACTCAGAGAAGTCTTGAAAATGAGATAAACTCTCTGTCTATGTGAACTCGCGGCACCATTCCCTGTAGAATGGTAAAAACTTTATGCATGCAAACCGACCCCATAAAAGAGGGTGGTCCTTCTAAGACTGCTGAAAGGTGGTTGTGGCGCTAAAGGGTTCCCTCTAGGTGATGGCATAGCATGAAATGAAGGGGGCTGCTATATGATCACACCAACTGATACCTGCTGCCTAGGCTGCTCTTGCTCCTTGTCGGACTCCTCATAATCCTTTTTTTACCAGATCATCCTCCTACAAGAGTGCCTCTAACCCTGCATCGCGCTCAGAGATGAGATCCGCTAAATTGAAAGAGTTTCTCAACTTGGTCTTCTCATTCTGGGGTAGCCTAATGAATATCTCCCCCTTGTACAACCAGAAGACGATATCATTCTCTATCTTTATCAGCCTTGCCTTAGTCATGACCTGGCGAGTGAGGGTAAAGACCATGCCAGGGTTGGCACTCATGTCTTCATGCTTCGGATGGTCAAAGTACCGCACCATAAAAGTAATCATTCTTCCCATTACGATATTTCCTGTGCGTGCTCCTGAGAAGGTGAGATCCATGCTCCTGTGCCAAACTCATCTACCAAGTTGGGGCAAGCCTTCCCCATGCATACAGACCACAGAAGTATTACGTAATCATCATTAGTGGAGGCAGTGGTCTCCTAATGGCAACTGACAATCGCGATTAATAGCCTGGCTACAAACCCGAGTGTCGGGTGAACTATGTCACTGTTCCTTATATTCTTATCCCACAACCGCGTGGTAATGACACTCAAGAATATGAACACTTCACATATGTTCAGCTCCCTAAATCCAAAAACCTTCCTCTGCTCCTTCCAATGAAGATTTTCCACCAATTCCTTGTAAGTTAAGGTGTGGGGTTTATCACCCAAATGGATCTAATACATTGCCTTCCTTGGTCATCCTAAAATTTCTTGATAGTGGCCAAAAACTCCACTATAGGGTGATGAACTTCTTCATAGCCACCCCACTTAGCAACAATCGGACAGGCTTGTAGAGTTTGAGACCCTTGAGGGTCTCTTCGTCTACAAACTTTGTCTCCAAAATTTGGCATTCTATGAGCCACCCCCACCTCTCCTTATGAGCCAAAGTCAGAGTAGTCAAGTACATGTAGGTGCACATACTAGACTCACCCCTCTCTCGGAAATTGAGGCATAATGTCAAAAACAATATAGCAAGCAAAATAGACCAGGTATGTCAAAAGTTTCCTCCCAATTACTCCCAACACGGAATAATAATTTCCAATTCAATCTACCAACAACACTAATCACCAAAGTTCTTAAGCATGCAAACACCGTCCACAACAATTACACTAATCTGAGATCTCCAATCAAGAATAAGTTTGGCCGAGATTACCTCAATTAGTGAGTGTAGTGGGATCTCCGCGTGAGGGTTTGGCAGCACCTCCCCTAAGGTGAACCAAGGAAACTCTAATGTTTCAAAAAGGAATCACAAACTCAGCTCCCCGGAGAAACTACCAATCTGCGGCCTAAGATTTATCCATTAATCTACTCATATTTACGTAGTTTCTGGGGTTAAGGTTTAGTGGGTTGGATAGAGCTTGGAATGAGGAAATTGTTTATATATGGTGGGAAAATATTGGATAAAAGATGATGAAGTTATGGCAATTTTTGTGAGAGAGGATTGGATGGGATTTTTCAGGCATGAGGGAGAGTACATGGATAAAGGCTGGTGTGGTGAAAGAGTAATGGAATGAGGGGTATATATAGGAGGTAGGATGGGATAGGATTGGCTAGGTTGGGCGGCAATTCAGATCCCAGGGCCAGCCTCGCACACCCACTTGGCGTCCCTGTCGGGCGAGTGCTGGTTTACGCCAGACACACTTTGGATTCGTACTAGCCCATGCCATGTTCGTACAGTCAGCACTTCAAGGGCAGGTGACAGCCACATCAGCTTTTCCTTTACTGGATCTAGCCTCTAAGCTTAGTCTCACACCAAAAATCTTAGCACAAAATATCGGTTCGCGTCAGATGTCTTGGCACGAACATGACCTTTATACCACTTCCCTTGGTGTGAACCTTCCTTCTGCACCAAGCCTCTGACATGGATCACGATCCTTCCTTTCTCCCATGAAATTTTCTCTGTACCTACACCCAAAAACAACCAAAAACATATTAGTACTATCCCACACAAATAATTGATGGCTAAAATTTCCTTTAACAGTTCCACCAAAGATCCAGACTCATTCCCAATATTAAAGCATTTGAAACAAAACTCCTGCTTGAAATAAAAGTGCCATTTCTTTATTGTCGTCTTCATGACTTATTTTTCCCTCAATTTCCATGACTAAGGAGAGTGGCTTAGTCGATCGCCGAAATCACCGTCCTTAACACCACCAGTGACCACATCACGAAGGGTGGGTCACCACATCATTCTAGTTTTACCTTTTACCTTTGGAGCGATGAACAAAGTAAACCCATTCTTCTCAAACATGTATATATTCTTGTTGATTTTAGGGGTTGGAAGGGGTTTAGGGGTTTTTAATTCCTTAGCCCGCTTCTTTCCCCGTTACATTTTAGACATGAAATATCGAGGTGAAGTATCCTTGTCCAAATTAGAAGAAACATTCCCAACAAGAATAGTATCACAAGATAAATCATTTACACAAGATAATGCACACAAAGTCTTAGCATCGGGAAATATCTCTTTTTGGGATTTTTAAAAATTTTCTCTTGCAAACATCATGCAAATAAAACAAGAAACAGATAAAAGAAATACTTGCTACTCTGCTAACACATTGTGCTAAATAGTACTTGAGCTGAACAGCATCCCCGACAGCAGCACCAAATTTTGACCAGCCTCCACCTGGGGTCGTTAATTGTATCTAATTAACCCGAGCGGAGGCTGAGAATGTCATAGATAAAATTTATAATTCTTCACCCGGTAATTGTAGCTAATTAACCCAAGCGAATGCACAACTTCCCCCGAGTCCTATCAACAAGGCCCAACGGTTGTTGGCGCCTTATCTATTATCTAAGGCCTCTCACACCCTAGCTTGCTACTTTTTCACTATCTCTATCCACAACCTATTGGAAAACTTTATGTAATCAGCTAAGACTAGTGTGATGGCAAATAAGTCTAAGTAATACTCCGATCTTCCGTGTACACACTCACGCAGACGAATCATACTCCCTTACCCATTCTAACTTCAAGGTTTCTGTTCCCAATGAGGTATAAATAAATGCACCTTACATGAATACAGCCCAAATTGTGTTCCGGTATGTGGTGTAATATTCAAGCATTTAGAACATTCAAGAACAATCATAATAATATCATAAACAAAATAATAGGATGAATCTAATGAATCTCACAAAACATAAGTTAAAAAATGTGCTACAATTATCCCCAAGATATGGAAACTACTCCATAGACATGGAATTCAAATCTATATTTGAATTCCATATCTAAGATGAACACAAATTTGAAAGAAAATGAAAGGAAAGGGAGAGAGTATTTCTCTCTCTAAAATGCTCTCATAATGAACTAATCTAATTTGTACATGTTTAACCTAGTAGACTAAGTTTATACATATAGGAGAAGGATATTGGGCCTAATTATAGGCCAAAAAAATTTAAAACCCTAGTTCAGCCGCAGCCTGGCACAGGTGGTCGTGGATGGCACTGTCCGTGCCAAGTACTTGCTGTGGGATGCATGATGGCGCGCTGGCCGTGGCTTTTAACTGGCATGGACCATAGGCTATGGCTCGGGTCACGGTCAGGAAGCACGGTTTGCTAAGAAGTTTTACGCGGGGCGCATGCTTTGGCATGGGCTATGGTCTAGAGGCTTGTTCTGCTCAGAAGTTTGGTGCCGGGCTCAGACTTTGGCATGGGCCATCAGCTAGTCTTGACATCTTAAACTTGGAACAGCGCAAGCCAACGTAAATGGGATGTTAGGCACCCATACTTAGCCATTTTTGAGCAAATCCTTGACCTTGTGCTGTGCGGGCCATGGGGTATAGTACAGGTTGCCCAATTTCCTGCATGGGAACTGTTGGAGTGGGGCGTCTCCTCTGGCGAGGGCATGACGGTCCACGCTGACCCGTGGTACCTCGGTCAACTAAACTTGTTTCATTTGCTACGGGTGAACCGTTAGTCCAATTTTTGAGTCCTAGTGGTCAATTTTGTTGTGCTCGAGAAGACAAATCCAATGGAATCATCCTTGAAGTCTAATTCTTCTTGAATCACTCTCAGAATTTTGTACAACTCATCGGACCACAATCCCCCATTTCTTCATTGGCCGCTTTGATCTTCGTTTCCACCTATCTTTAACTCCAATCTCCTTCTACCATGCATTGATGATCGTGGCCTTCGTCTACTACCATTCTAGAGGTTAGTGGCATTTGATCTTTTCTACCTTCCTTGTGAACGACCTTCAATATCTTCTACCACCCTTGCGAATGGCCTTCACAATGAATGTAACCAAAAAGTACCCCACGGGCGATCCACTAAAGATGATTAAATGGAAGATCTGGGAGCCCATGGATACAAGACGTCCATTAGTACTAATGAAGTCTACAAAATGCAGGATTTAGACAGTAAACTAAGCATGGCCGTCTAAACCTCTTTTCATGTAAACTCAACTAATACTAGCAATCCACCATGCAAAAAATACCAATAACTATGCCAGATGCAACGGTTAACACGCGCAAAATGAAGCACATTAGAAAGCTTGTTGAAAATTCGATAACAGACTTAGGCGCATCCACAAAGGTGATCCCACTTAGCCTTTAGGAATGCCTAGAGATAGGTTAGCTAGGGGAAACTAGAGTGATTGTCCAACTCGCCGATCACTCCAAATCTAGCCTTCGTGGACTAATAAAGGATATGATGGTGTGGGTTGCAAAGTTGGTTTTTCCAGAGGACTTTTATGTCCTAGACATGGAGCACGATGGAAGTGCACCCCCAATACTTTTGGGGAAAATTTTCTTAAAATGTCTAGGACTAAAACTGATGTCCATTTGAGAACCTTAACTCTAGAAGATGATGTGTATAAAGTGGAATTTGACATCTATAAGTCTAGGCATGATTCGATGGCTTCTTCTTTTATGTGCAAAGGTGTGACCATATGTGATGAGTATGATTCACATGAATTTTCTTGTGTTAAAAATGAGCATGAATACTTGAATGAATTTCGTGTTGATGATATTGTTGATGAGTGCGATGAATTGCATGATTCGAGTGACAATATATCTGTGCTAGACTTCTTTTCCATGCTGACTAACTTGCAGCGGGAAAGGAAAAGTGTTGAGGGCTTAAAACCCCCTCGACCTTCTCCTAACCCCAAAGTGATATTCACGGACTCAGCCTTAAAAGTACACAGTGATTCATTTTCTATGACGGACATAAGGTTTGAAGGTAAGGGTGACACGTTATGGAAGCCCCATCACAACGACGTCATCGTGGGTGGAGCCGCCGATGGTGACTCCGGAGACCCACATGTAGGTGGTTCTCACTAAAATTGAATGAAAAAAAATAAATCATGAGGACAACAGTAAATATATAGTGTTTCTTTTTTTATTTGATTTTGTGTTTTGAGTAGTGATTAGATAGATTTTGCATGTTCTTGTTTGTGATGAGGATTTTTGAGATGAAACTCTTGTTTGATTTGTAAATTTGAGTTCGAGCCTCGTGATTGTGTTTTGATGGAACTAGACTTGATGGGTGACATAGTGTTTTTGAAAAAAGGGGGGAAAATAAGGATATAGGTCAAAATTTGTGGTAGCCTCACGCCAAGAGCTGGCACGGTCTGCGCCAAGCTAATGGTCGGTGCCAAGAAACCTTGGCACGAGGGGCCTCGTGCTATGATCTTGCATGGACTGCGCCTAGCCATACGGTCCATGCCAGGGGGTTATTGGCGCGAGGGGGGTTCATGTTGGGTACCCTTGACGTGAGGTTATTTAAGCCGTTTTCCAAATTTTGCTGCTAAATTTTTCCAAAAATGCAAAAATTTTGAAATTTTTGAATTTTAAGCTGAAAATTGCATTTTGGTTCATAAATTTTGAAATTCCCTAATTCCTTGAGATTTTTTATGAAAATAGTATTTCCAATATACCTTGTGAATTAATTGATTTGTAATATTGTCCCCTAATTTTCAATTTTTAAGATTGAATTCTTATCCTAATTGTATCTCGCTCCCTTATCACCTATGCTGAATTTTCTAGATCCTTGGTACATTTCTTCACCTGAATGAGGCATTTGACCCATTAGAGCTTTCCAAGAAACACTCACTCTCACACACTCTTGGTGAACTTGAAAATTTGAAGTTTTTCTCTAAAAAAAATAGCAATTTTTTCTTCTTCTTGTGTGGATCTTGGAAATATTAGCTTCAAATTTTGGGTAATCCATTTAACTCTTTGCTTATTTGCATTATTAACATTGTGGTGGTGTTATGTAAAGCATGATTCTTGAATGAGTGTATGTTGTTGAGAAATGTGTTTGGGTTTGTATGCATGCTCTTGTGTTGAATAAAGTTTGGGTGGTTTAATGTACTATTATGCCTGGATGATATATTATTCATTGTTGGGTGATTTAGGAGGGGATGAATCTTGAATGTATGATCTTATTGATGGGTTGGTATGAATCTACATGACTTTGTTTGATGATAATGTTCTTGTTTAGATAGCCTTCATGCTTAGATTATCATGTTTTTAATGGTTAGGCTATTTAGGAGGAATTGACTTGTTGAATGATATTGTGAGCCATGCCTTGTTTATGATCACATTACCACTTTTCTGTTCATTGTGTTAGGAGGCCTTCGAAAAAGAATGTGTCGGAGAAAGGGAAGTCCTCATGAGGTGAGAAGAGGAAGAAACTGGCTAAGGGTGACTAAAACATTCATGGGATTGGCTAACATCTCTGGGACTGCGGTCTGGATGTGAAGGAATTTGAAAGAGCTAAAGAAGAGTATATTAGAGACTGTTTTTGCATGCAAACACATCTTGGCGGCTCTAGGCTTAGTTGATCCCATTATCTATCTATTGGGACAGGTAAGTCTAGAGGGGTTCCTAGAGAGACACTCAAAGACCTACATCGGGTGGACCCTAGAGTTCTTAGCTACTCCATGGTCGGTCACGGATGAGGATGGACACCGGGTGATCAAATTCAGTCTGGATGATAAGGAGTATACTATGACACACTAAGAGGTAGCTCACACCTTTGGATGGAGGTACGGCAAAGAGGTCCCAAGAACAAACTATCAAGGGATGCCTTTTTCTCTCAAAAACTTTTAGGGGCTGCTGACAGGGACTGACCGGAAGAATTTATGCAAGAGCACTACCTTAATTCATCATTGACTTTGCTACGTTCACCTGTTACTGGCAATGAGAGTTTCTTGCCACGCTGAGCTAATGCAATGTCCGTGTCCCGATGTTCATTGACTCTGGGCAATGACTCCTGAGGGTAATTTCTACCTAAACCTGGTAGGGATCTTTGTACAAGAGTGTACGGTGATGGGGGAAAGAAAGAGTGGGAAGATTCCTATGGGCGGCATGGTAGGGATTCTGGCACAGCACTTAGGGCATCTGGTCACTCAGCATGCATTGGCCAACTTGGAGAGATTAGGAATGAGGTACAACATTGAGAAGTTGGCCAAGGCTTTCATGGTAGCACCTACTACATCTGAGAACCGTTTTGTGTGGCTTTTATAGCGGGGCGAGCACTTGTAGCTTCATGGTACTTCTTCAGTTGGAGCGCACTGCCATCACCCACGATGCATGTTTAGATGACCTATTCCTTTTCCCAACCCACATTTTGAGAGTGAATTTTACAGAGTTCTAGCCAGCCAAAGATAGATGCTGAGGAGGCCGAGGGTGAGACTTCTTGGAGGGCACCTCCTAGCCATTCTCACTTATCTACGGATATCAGTGACCAATTACACTCCCTTGGAGAAAATATTTCAAGATCTACCCAAGTGATGCAAGAGGTCGTCCAAGAAATAGGTCGTATGAGGATGGATTCCATGGATGCTGCAATTAAAGCTTTTCGATACATTAAGAGAAACAACACGAGGCACGAGGAGGAAGGCCCTTCGGGGCTGCAAGAGTGAGTGTCACTATTTTTCCCAACCTCACTTATGTTTTTACATGGTTTTCGGTGTATTGGGGACAATGCATAGGTTAAGTGTGGGGGAGGGAGTAGTGAGCACTTAGGGAGTTTTCATTCTTGGGATTCCTCAGTGCATTTCAATGTTTTTCTTGGTATTTTTTTCTTGATTCTTGGGTGACTTTAGTTTTTGTTTGTTGTGGGATGTTTTTGGATGTCTACTTAGTGGTATGACTTACTAGGTAGGGTTCCTAGTTTGCATTGGGTTTGTTGTTTTAGATCATTGGTGGTGTACTTTTTGTTTTGATCTTATCTTCTTGTAGTATGAAGCCCAACTTTGGGGCATTTTGTGCTACACCAAAAATTTTGAAATTTGAAAAAGAAATACAAAAATCCAGACAAGTTGAAAAAATCAAAAAGGCGACTTGGGTAACATTGGGAAAAGCCCAGATAGGTTGAAAGACCTAGGTATTAGTGAGAGGTTAGACCTGACTAGGCTTATGAGCCTAGGAAAAAAAGAGATGTCGTGTGGAAATATGTGAGAATGTGAATACCCTTTGTGTGTTAAAGCTAGGATGAGAACCCAAAAGGGCTCCTAGGAAATGCGAGAAAATAAAAAAAAACTAGGTTGACGATACATTTGCATCAATGGTTGTAAATAGGTTGAGAATCTAAAGTTATCCCTAAGTTACAACCAAGTCGACGACTCTTGGATTTCCTTGGCGGATTGTTTTTGGAGACAACTCTTTGATTGCTTTTGGGGATTATTTTGGGAAAAGTAAGCTAGCTTGACACTTATCTTCTTTGCTTATCTTTTTCCACTACTTTGGGTGGTTAGGTTCTTCAGGGAGTGTGAGAGTTGTAATATTCTCGATCTTTTGGGGGAAACGGGGTAATCTAGGAATAAGTTGAATGCCTAGGTTAACTTATGGCTGCATGCTACATTTTTCTTATTCTTTTTCTTGTCTTTATTTACTCGAGGATGAGTGAAAGGTTAAGTGTGGGAGTCTGTTGTGCTTCATTATGCCTGTGTTAGCCGTTGAATTCAGCATAATAATTGGCTTGTTTTACATGTTGGATTGCTAGTATTAGTTGAGTTTGCGTGACAAGGGGTTTAGACGGGCATGTTTGGTTTTCTTGTCTGAATCGCGCATTTTGTAGACTTAATTGGTACTAATGGACATCTTGTATCCACAGGCACCTAGATATTCCCTTGTAATCATCCTTAGTAGGTTACTCGTGGGCACTTTTTGTTACATTCTATGTGAAGGTCATTTGCAAGGACGGTAGAAGAGGTCGAAGGACATTCACATTAGAATGGTAGTAGATGAAGGCCACGGACCGCCCCGGACACGACCTGCAGAAGATGTCACGGCCCGCGCCAAGGAAGAGGCACGGACCGCACCAGATCCTACGGTCCCCACAAGGCTACGCGGCCCATGCCAGATCCTATGGCCCACGCCAGTGTGGATCTAACAGGTCATACAGATTTGGCGACCCACGTCTGCATGGACCTTATGAGTGACGCGGACTGCACCATCCACGACGGTCCGCGCTAGTGCTGGCTATATTAGGGTTTACACATTTTTTGGCCATTTTTTAGCCTATTTTTGGCCCAATCCTCTTCTACTATAAATATAGCCTTAGTTTACTAGGGTTAGAGACTTTTGCCATTTTTCATTAGTTCCCTGTAATTTGGAGAGCATCCTAGAGAGAGAAACATTCTCTCTTCTTTCTTTCTTTCTTTTTTATTTTGCTTTGATCTTATGATGTGGAATTAAAATCTATATTTGAATTCCATGTCTAGGGAGTAGTTTCCATAGCTTGGGGACAATTTTACTCATGTGTTGGTTTATGCTTTTGTGGGATTCTTAGTTTATCCTAATTACTGTGCTTGTGATATTATTGTGACTTGTTCTTGAATGTTATAATTGCATGAGTAGCACACTCCATTATCACACACTCTAGTATATATTCATGTTGGTGAAAATAATGATAACCCCCGTGGAAGAGAAACCTTGGATGTGATATGGGTAGCAGGGTCCGGGTCCACGTGGGTGTGTGCACGTAGGTCATTTCCAAGTTTTACGTGCTTTTTACTTTTATGTTTGTAGTGGATAATTGAAAAACCAACCCCCCTGTTTATCATACTATCTATTCATAGCAACACGTACGGATTGACAACCCGGACGTGGTTGTGTGTGATTAACTTTTAGGCCCTAGTATCTCTTTGGATATACCCAGGGCTTTCTGCTAACTACCTTATTAGTAGCATAGTAGTGAGTTGGGTGTAGAACTATAAATTGAAATTTGAACCCCTCTGATTTCAGTGCCTTTGCTTGGGTTAATTAGGTACAATTAACGACCCCAAGTGAATGCGGGTCACAACCTATCCAGGTTTTTCCTATTGTTACCTAAGTTGCCCTTTTGGGTTTTCAACTTAGCCGGATTTTTTTTCATTTTTTTTCAAAATTTTCAATCTTTTTTCAAATGCTCCAAAATGCTCTTAGAAGAGCTATTAACTACATTGAAACAACAAAGAATCATAAGTGTTATCTAATCCCCTCCCTCACACTTAAAACTTGCATTGTCCTCAATGCATATACACAATCAAAGAACATATGTCAAGGGAAGGAAATAAGAGAGCACATACGATGAAAAATGGACACTAAAATCTACCCTTGAATGTGATGAACAAACAACCATCACCCTAATATACTGCCCCTAACCTCTAATCAAGAACGTTCAATCACAACTACTATAATGAATTACAAATCGAATACAAAATTGAATCACAATGGATAATTACCTCTTAGGTTTCGATGTGTATGTTTCAAGGTTTTCGAGGGTAAGTGGGTCTTGATGGTATTTTGGTGGTGGTAGGTATTAAATGGTGATTGGGGTGTAGGAAAGTATGTAAGCTTCATGGGTCGTGTATGTCTACACGCCCCATGAATTTGGGGTTTGGTTCTTCTCCATGTCCACCATTTTGAGCATCACAAACCATGTACGTTTACATGGTCCATGAGTTGGACTCTCTGTTTTCTCACCTTCCCCCAAAAATCACATGCTTCGTACAAAACAAACATGCATACCAAGTGTAATAGTGCTCCAAAACCAAAAGCTACAAAGAGGAAAACACACCAAAAATACCAAACATCTACAACACAATGCAGTGGGACATCTTTCCTCCCCCACACTTACAACACACATGCTCCTCAAGGAAGAAACATGACATGAACGTAATGGGAGATAAACAAAAGGATAGGAAATCAATACTTTCCAATACATTGTTTCCACCTCAAGATCCCCAAATGTACCCCAACATGCTATTCAAGCCAAGCAACTAAAAATCCACACTAAACAAGTTTCAATCAACATCCACATAAAGAGACAACTAGTTTATGGTCCTAGATCGTGTATTTGGTGGTTTTTTAGGTTGTGACGTATAGTAGTGTCTAATGGTTTGGGTTAAGAATGGGAAGATAAATGTGAAGAGTACATATTGTTTTTTAAAAAAAATCAAAGAAAAACTAACTAAACTAATTTTTGAAAGCTCGGGTTGCCTCCCGAGAAGCTCTGTATATTTAAGGTTGTCGGCACGTCCCTAATGTTATCCATATGGTGCGGGTTTGTACCTCGTCACCTAAGGTAATAAAAAATGGAGTGGGGGAATATTCCAAAGGGAAGATGTAATTGAGAAGGAGTCAACCTTAGAGGGAATAGGTGGTTTGGAAGCTTAGCATATTTAATGAGCTTCTCTATGGTTTTCTCTAAGGGTTCCAAAAATGTGGGGGCAGGTTCTATAGATGGAGGTTGGGGTGAAAATAAGTAATATAATGAATTAAGTATATCACCCGTTCTTCTACTTCTTCACTCTCAACAAACAACTCCCCATCCTATTTGGATTCATCTACCAAAATGTCAAGTTCAATTAGGGATGGTTCATTTTTGGAATATTGGGTTTCTAGTTGGCTCACCCTTTCCATCGAATCACTCAATTGCCTTTCAACTTTCTCAATGCTTGAGAAGAGTTGAGTTCCCAAATCTCTAATCTTACTAAGCATTTGTGATTCGGGTAAATCACTACTCTTGGTCACATTAGCTATAACTTTCAAAATTTCTCCATAATCCAATCCTAGGGATTGGTTTTTGGGAATCAATCCTAGGGATTGGTTTTTGGCCATTGTATAGCTTAGTGAAAGCCAACTATATATCGCAAAGTGGTTGTTTCTCAATGCATTTCCATACCACAAATTTGAGTTACCATGAAACCTCAAATTTGGAGTATCGTGGTACGGGTACCAATCTCGATTCCATCGGCCTTGGGAACCATCAACTCCTACCTCTCTCTCATTTTTGCTCATCCAAGAGCAAAACTCCGTAGGGTGGTCGCAATGACATATCCTACAAAATCTCACTCCTTGAGCCTCTCTTCCCCCTTACTCACTCAGCCTTGGGAAACCCTCCGTAGGATGGTCATAATGACACACCCTACAAAGTCTCATCTGTTGAGTGATTTCCCACATTTTTTTCCAATTAAAACACAAACAAAAGAAACACACAAAGTTCAGAATCATAGTACAAGGGTCCTCGATTTGTACAAAGAACTCAAGCAATATCTACTCTGGAAAATAACAAACAAACAAAAGAACGCTAGCTACTTGATTAACATGCTATGCAAGTTAACAATTAAACTTTTAAACAAGCATCCCCAACAGCGGCACCAAAATTTTACCCGCCTCCACTCAAGATCGTTAAATGTGTCTAGCTAACCCGAGCGAAAGCATTCCAAATGAACGAAAGGAAGATCAATTTCAATTTATAATTCCCCTCTCAAACTCACTACTAACCTACCTATGGGGTAGTTAGTGGCAAGACCGGGTTTGTCCAAAGAGATGCTAGGGTCTAATAGTTAGTCGCAAGACTTCAAGGTTGATTGAGAGTATTTTATACACATATTTAAGGTAATTTTATGAGCTTGTTTTTCCATTTGATGTGCACGTATTTGTGTTTATGTGCAGGAAATCATCATATTGTGTGCTGAAGAAAAGGAGTGATACACTATACTCTTTTTCCGTTAACCGTGATTTTTTCCCACGGGATTTTCCCTGTAAGGTTTTTAATGAGATGGTGTACTTCAATGGAAAATGTTTTTATTTTACCTTCCGAGGAGGGATGTGAGACATTATTCCAGAATAAAAGCTTAGAAACAATTGAATCGTGCTACAAAAAATTTGAGCTCAATTGATTTCATGTGAAGAAGTTTGAATTAAAAAAGAGAAGGCCAAATGTGAAAATCAAATTAATTATCCCAATATTATTTCCTGTTTGTTAGTTGGTTTTGTAATTAGGGTTATCGTAAAACCTATAAATAATTCTCGGATGCCACAACTTTGAGAATCCCACGCCGCAGCCATGTTCTTTTGGATCCGAAGCTTTACTGGTAGCAACCACACACCTGTCTCTTTGTTTTATTAGTGCATAATTATTAAATCACGCGAATGATAATAATTATGTGATGTGATAATTTCGTTAGTTCAGTATTAGCTTGCTTTTTGTTTCGTTTTGTTTTTGATTCATTAAATTTATTATTTATTTGTTTGATTGTTAATATGTTTAGTAGTTAAATCTCTTTTTCAGTTTAGGGTAATGAAGTATTAACTACGATTTATATGTGAGGTATAATTGTTCTTAATAATTGATTTGTATGGATTCCTAATTGTTCTCTGTGTATATTTTATTTCTGAATTGTTTGAAATCTGATCAACCTTGAGTTATTTGGAATAGTGCCAATTAAATTCTGCTATTTATCTTTATCTATTGGGTATATTTAATTAGTGGGGAAACTAACGGCACATAGTGTGGGAACAATTGGTGGGAACAAGTCTTCTACCAAAAAATACAAGTAAGGTAAAAACGCTCTCTGGCACGATTCCCGAAATTCCTAAGGCAACTGATCACTGTTCTTCTTTCTCCCTCTCTCGTTCGCCGTTAACGGCTAATTTGCCGAAAACGGCTGGACTCATCCATCCACAGCTAGGCCAGTCACCCTCCCCTTGATGCCGGTCGATATGGCGGCAAACTCAAGCGATCACAACCCCCCCCCCCCAAAACCTTTGCAGCTGTGCTACAAAATAAATCTCCACCTCTATCCAAAATCTTGCCTAGTAACCCTGAAATTGTTCCTAAATCACACCACTTGGGGGATCCTTCATGTTTATACTCAGACGATGAAATTGCCACGCTTTCTGCCCACTATGCGAATGTGTTGGTAGGTAAGTTCACCAAAGGTAGAATTTCCATGGAACTCTTGGAGCAGGCTTTCGAAACAGTGGGGTTTGAAGGTAAGTATCAGCTTGGCTCCCTTGATTACAAGCATGTATTAATTAGGTTTGAACTGATTAACGATTATCAAAGATGTTGGATGAAATGTGTATGGAACTTTAATGGCATTGCTCTTAAGATTCTCAAATGGACCCCTGAATTTTCTACACATATTGAATCACCAATAGTTCCTATCTGGTGTACTATTAGGGAAGTTCCCCTATATTACTATAACTCAGCCTCTATTGAGGCAATAGGGAATAGCATTGGCAGTTTTATCAAAAATGATCTTGCCACTGATATGCTTACTAGGCCATCAGCAATCAAATTCTGTGTGGAAATAGACCTTCAAAAACCTTTAAGTCACTTCATAAGGCTGGGCTCTGTGTCTAATAATAGGAAATTCCAAATTGAATATGAGGATGTACCACTATACTGTGATCACTGTGCAAAATTAGGTCATTCCCTGTCTCAATGCAAAGTCAACCCTTCGTCTAACAATGGTAAAACTCAAGATACAAATCCAGTTCAAAGTTTACCCTAATCCTATTGGCAGGCTACTAGTAAGAAATTTGATAGGCCCCCATTGATTCTAGACACTGTGGAAGATCAAACCCTCCCTGAGATGGACAATACTGAAGGAACTTCAAATACTTCTAACTATAACTTACCACCTAGTTCACCTTCTCTAATTATCAGGACTACTGAGATATCTCCTACTACTAAATCCCAATCTCTGGATAGCTCAGATAATTCTATCTCAAGGTTACTTAAAGAAACGGCTACATCAAAACCAACTCTTCTGGCATATGCTAAAGATGATATTCAGATAGGATTTTTTTCTCTATCTATTTATAGCCCAGATAAAAAAACTGCACTTTCCCAGCCTAGAAAGATGGCAAACAGATTCTCTGTTTTGCAGGTTCAAGAGGATTGCTCTATGGATCAAGAGGAAACAACTGAGGCTGTGCTATCTATGGAGGACAATTCTGATCATCAAAATCTCACTACTTCTTCTACTGTAGGTAAGCAGCAAGGTAAGTCTAAACTTAAGAAAACCAATTATCTAAGTCAATTAAATAGAATGATGCTTAGATCAGCCACAAAAAGTAATAAATCCTGTGAACAATGATAGTTAACTTTCAGTAAATTGCTTAGTGTGGAATCTTAGGGGCATGGACACATCAATGCTTAGGCTCATTAACTTATGTAAACTTAAGAAAATACAGTTACTTTGTATCATTGAACCTATGCATGACAATACTACTTGTCAAGCATATATGGAGACACTTTCCTTTGCCCATAATTTGACTTTGTATAATGGGAAAATTTGGTTAATGTGGTCTAACTCACTATCTGTCTCTCTGTTATCCTCTCATGAACAATTTATGCATGTCACTATTACTCATCATTACCTTAACTGGCATATGGATGCAGTTTTTATTTCTTCCCTTAGAAATAGGGATGGTAGAAAGACTCTTTGGACAGATTTGTAGCCTATTTCAAGAGGTGACACTATTTTTATTGGTGACTTTAACTCGATCACCTCTCTCTCCGAGTACAGAGGCCCTAGTTCACCAGCCTTAGGAAGCATTAGAGACTTTAACTCTTGGATAAATTTGAATGGGATACAAGAAATTAATACGGTTGGTAACCTATTCACATGGTGTAATTCTAGGCTTAGGAACCCAACTTCTAAAAGATTAGACAGAGGACTAAGTACTATCTCATGGAACTCTAAATTCTCTTCCTCATCGATTCAAATCCTAAATAGGCAGACCTCTGATCATGCTCCTCTGCTTCTCCAAGTCTCCTCTCAGATCCCTTCCAACCCTAAGTCATTTAGGTTTATTGATACCTGGTTTCAGAGGAGTGAGTTTAATGGTCTAATCAATGATTGCTGGAATTTACCTTTAGCTGAAACAGGAATGTTCAGATTCTACCTAAAATTGATCAGTCTAAAGAAAGTTCTTAAGATTTGGAATAGAGAGAGTTTTGGTAATATAGACCTTAATGTCAAAAATGCAGAGGAAGCCTTAAGTGCTCAGGAAATTATCTTTGACTTGAACCCCTCTACTGTGGAATGTGTAAAACTTAATCAGAAAAATGCATTATTGCTTAAAGCTTTAAAAGAAAAGGAAAAATTTTGGAAGCAGAAAGCAAGACTTAAATGGCATAAGTTAGGAGATAATAACACAACTTTTTTCCATAAAGTTGTACAGGAAAGAAACTGTAAATTGCAGATAACTAAAATAAAAAATGGTGTGGGCCAATGGATTAACTCTCAGTTGGAAATTCAAAAAGCAGCAACTGATTATTTTTCAGATTTGCTTACTGAGCCTTCTTTGGTATCTGATGAAACTTATTATCCTCATTTCCTAAGTCAAATACCAAGTATTATTAAGGATAGTGACAACCAAGTTTTAGCCTCCCTGGTTACTGAATCTGAGTTACATAAAGTGATCAAAGGGTTGAATAAGATGAGTAGTCCAGGTCCTGATGGATTTTCTCCAAAATTCTTTACCAAATGCTGGCCTATCATCAAATTAGACTTGATTTCTGCAGTAAATGATTTTATAGATGGATCTGTAATGCCTAGGGGAATCTCTAGTACCTGGATTACACTGATACCAAAAAAACCCACCCCTAGCTCATTTGAAGACTTTAGGCCAATTAGCCTTTCTAATGTGTTAAATAAAATCTGTTCTAAAGTCTTAATGGAAAGTTGAAACCTTATATGGACAACTTGATTTCTCCTAATCAATCAGCATTTATGAAAAACAGAGATATCTCTGACAATATCCTGTACTTACAGGAAATGATCAGATTTTTGGACAAAAAACATAGAATACCAAACTGCATTCTTAAACTGGATCTAAGAAAGGCTTTTGATAGAATAAACTGGAATTTTCTTAGACAGATTTTATTAAAGTTTGGTTTTAATGGTAATTTTCTAAATGCGGTTATGAATAATTTGTCACAAGCCTACTTCTTTGTACTTGTAAATGGCAATCTTGTAGGTTTCTTTAAGGCCACAAGGGGTATTAAACAAGGTGATCCTCTCTCTCCCTTCCTATTTAACATTTTCTCTGAAGCCTTCTCTAGGAATTTATCTTTCATATTCTATAATCGTAGTTTGGCTAGTTATCAGGTACCTGCTTCTATTTCTGCGGTTTCTCACCTAATGTATGCGGATGACACGATTATTTTTATGCAAGCATCTAGGTTGAACCTAATTAAGATCAAAGCTTTCCTTGAAATATTTGAGTATACCTCTGGCCAAAAGTTTAACTTTGATAAATCTGATTTTTATCTAAGTAAGAGAGCTACACCAGCAAAGCTTAATCAGGTCAAAGCTATTTTAAAAATGAAAAAATGAGCTTTTCCTTTCAAATATTTAGGATGTCCAGTTTTTAGAGGAAGAACTTTAATGAGATATGTTTATCCTTTGCTGGCTAACATTGACCATAAGCTACAAAATTGGAAAAATAAATGGCTTAGTGGAGGAGGTAAAATGATCTTAATAAAATCTTGTCTATACTCTATTCCTCAACATATTTGGTCTGTAACAAATCCCCCTAAAGGCATAATTAAATTAATTGAGAAAAAATGACTCATTTCTTCTAGGGTAAATCTGAGGATAGGAACAATAAAGTGTGGAAAAGATGGGCTGGACTAGCCAAACCTACAAAACTGAATGGACTAGGTTTTAGATCTATCAAATCCATAGTTGAGTCCTACTCGGTTAAACTTTGGTGGAAGAGTCAATTAGGCATCTCTTTGTGGTCTAAATTGCTATGGGCTCTTCCACCCTCCCATAGAAAATCAGTGACATGGAGAAGAATCTGTTCTATTAACATCTTTGCCGAAAATAATTCGACTATAATTCATGGCAAAGGCAATTGTAATTTTTGGGCCGCCAATTGGTGTCCACATGGCCCTCTTCTGAACATTGTTCCAGAGAGTATTATTTCTGATATGCCTGACATATCTGTGGCTTATTTCATCAGTAACAGAGACTTTATTCTAGATCAGATTTCGTCATTCTTGGAACATGATACGCTTTTGTTCTTGCAGGGAGCTGAAATAACACTGGATAGGGATGATAGGCTGATCTGGAAGCCTGAAGTCTCAGGTAATTTTTCTTTTAAGTCAACCTATAAGGCCTTAACTTTATCATCAGGTAATTCTCCCGCAAGCATTTTTATTTGGAACATTCCTCTGCAGAAAAAGATTATTATTTTTACATGGAAATTGCTGCATTCATTTCTCCCTTTTGATGATGTGCTCATTACCTGTGGATTTAGTTTAGCTTCGAAATGCCCTTCTTGTTCTCATTCGGACTCTATCCAGTATTTTTTTATCTCTTGTCATTTGGCTCATGCAGTATGGTCAAATTTAACATCTCTGCTTCAGTTTAACTTAAATGCTATGCACTCTATCCCTCGGAGATTTTACTTATTCTGGAACTGTAGTGATCTACCTAAACTTCAGCATATTTACTGTAATATCCTGCCTTCTCTGATATGCTGGAGTCTCTGGAAAGCTAGGAATCGCTTCCTATTTGATAATAAACCCCTATCTGTTAACTATATTTGTAATGAGGTGCACGACCTGATTAAATTGACATTATATGCGTGCTCTCCTAAATTGCTTTCTTCTGGATCTATCCCAGCTCCCTTTAGACATCTCTCACCCCTGCTCAGACCCCCTCCTAAGCCTAACATATCGAAGATTCTGTGGGAAAGGCCTAAGCCTGGTTTCATAAAAATTAATGTAGATGCATCTTGGAGTTATAATAAAGTATCTGTTGGTCTTATTGCTAGAGATTCTTTTGGTTTCCCTATACAGATTAGTTCTGCTACCTCTTCTGCTGTTTCGCCATTACATGCTGAAATTGAAGCTATTTTGCATGCTTGTCATATTTTCCCTCGATTGGATCACACTTTTATAATCGAATCAGATTCTAAGCTTGCGGTTAAAATGATCAGTGACCCTTATGCTGCACATTGGAATATTTTTGATAAGGTCTATAAAGTTAAGTCCCTTCTTGGTACAACTGAACTTAAACATGTTTTCAGAGAGTGTAACGCTGTTGCTGATGCTGTTGCCAAACACCATTCTAAGTTTAATCAAGGCCTCCATCTATCTAATATCCCTAGGATCATATCAAGCCTTATTACTTTGGATAAACAATCCACACCGCATATTCGAGTTTTTACAAGTTCTAATGGCTTCGAATAGATACTGCTAAGTTATGGTTTTGTTCATGTAGGACTCAAATAAACTTGTTGTACATGATGATGGACTGGAGCTGCTGCTATTTCCATGGATGCCTACCTGGGATTGCAGCTCATTATGATCACATCACGGGACTCCTTTGGATGCTGCTTTTGCCTTCCTTTGGTTCAGCTCAACTCCTTTAATCCTACTCCTGGTTTTGAAACTTTTCAACTTAGTTATTGATTCACTGTCATTGAAGTTACCTGGCCAAGGGAGAGAATAAACACAAGGGGTGGAGATTCTCTCGTTTGGATCGTAACTTCATTACAGATTATCTTACCTGTGTATAGCTGTTTATATATCCTCGATATTGATAGTTCAGGACTTTTGGAGGCAACTATATTGCCTTATTGCTTTAGGGAACTAGCAACACTTGATGTATTAACTGTTGATCTTTTTATAAGGCCTGGGGATCCTTAATATATATTTCCCTCACCTACGGGTGTTTTCATTAAAAAAAGAACAATTGGTGGATAATTTGTGACAGCTGATCTGATTATGAACTATCTGAATTGGGTTTATTTGGTTCTTAATGCTGTTAAGATATTAAATCTAGTTTATAGCTGATTCTTGCTAGGCTATATCTTAATTAGAGAAGTAGTCAGTTTATAGCTGATTCTTACTGGCCATCGATAAAGTAAGAAGAAATTGAATTGTGTCTTTTAGCTTATTCTCGGCATTCTATTACTGGCCTGTTCATGTGAATCGATTTATTATTGATCCTGTGATCATATAAATTATTAGTTAATGTGGATTTACCTGTTGCCGGAATTTATTATCATATTGATATTTGTGTTTATTTGCATTCATAGTTTAGTTTTATTATTTTCTAAGTTAATATATTATATTCTCATCAAATTAAGGCGTGACAGCTAACCAACAATTGAATCCTTAGAAGTAAGAAATTTTTTACATTGTTCTCTGTGGGATCAACCTTTCTTACTCTATACTTGAATTTAAATGTGATAAGTTAGCAGATTTATTTGGTACAAAAATGTCCTATCAAATTGGCGCTGCTGCCGGGGAATCAGTCGTTAAATATTTTTCTTATTTCTATTTATTTTTGTTTCTTGGCGTATGCCTTGGTCATCTAAATCTGAATTTTCGTACGATCCAGAAATTGAGAAGACAACAAGGAGGTTGCAAAAACAAACCAAGGAAACACGCCAAGAAAATTTTCCCAGTTCAGTCGAACGGGAGACCACTCTAATTATGATTTTGGAGAATGTTTCGAAACAAAAATTACAGAGATGGCTAAAGGTGTTCAGATTCGAGAAAGGACAATGAGGGAGTTGTCCAACCAGGATATTGATGATCCTCCATCACAAATAGTGCTGCCGAAAATTAGTGCAAATTCAGAGATTAAACTGACATTGTTGAATGTCTTGCCAAAGTTCTTTGGGAAGAAGGGTGAGGATCCCCTTAATTATCTTCGTGAGTTCATCAAAATTTGCAAGATCCATAGGAAACCTACATGTGTCACCGAAGAACATTTTAGACTTGTTGATTTCCCGTTTACTCTATCAGCAGAAGCAAATGCATGGTTCAATGGTTTGGAACCAAACTCCATAAACTCGTAGACATTATTGAAAAAAGAATTTCTGCAACAATATTTTCCAGCCACTAAGGCGACTGCAGCAAAGAGATAAATCACTGGGATTGTGCAGGAATTGGACGAGTCACTCAGTGCTTATTGGAACAGGTTTAAGATATTGGTGGATGGATGCCCTAATCATAGCTTGTCGGAGAAAGAACTTATGGAATGCATTTTGCAAGGCATGCTTGAAGAGTACTGGTGGCATCTCAATTCAGCGAGTGGTGGCTCATTTTTGAACAATATACCTTCAGAGGATCGTAGGTTGATTAAAGATTATGTGGAAGCCACCAAAGATTTTTCTAGACAAGGTACTCGTATGACTAAGGCGTCTGCAGTTAGGATTGGGGATTCTGATGACGAACTCTAGGAAAGTTTAAATCGAATAGAGAAGATGCTTTGGTCTCATGCAATGGAGAAGATTCCGAGAGTTGATACATATAGGCCTTGTGGAATATGTGGTAATATTGGGCACCCCAATGCTTTGTGTGCCATGGTTATTGAAGACTCGCCTAAGTAAGTATGGCCAACAATACTTTCAGGAAATCAGCATCATCACTATGATCCTTACTCAAGCACCTATAACCCAAGTAGGAGGGATCACCCCAGTTTCAGATTAAGTGGTCAAGTGCAGGGGCTGCATGAAAAACAATAGGTGTTAAAACCACCACAACAATAGGCGCCATATCAAGCACAACCTCCTCCGCCAAGAAACCCACTTGAAGACACGCTTGGTGAGATGATAAGTACCATGCAAGGAATGATGCCAGAGATTATATCTTCACAATAGAGCATGCAAACGACTAGATCAACATACTCATCAAATTTCTCAAATTACAAGCACTATCAATCAACTGATGGGGAATTAAAGAAAATTGTCGTCTCAAGTTCAACTAAATCCAAATACGAATATAAGCCAGATTACTCTGATTGACGGTAATAAATTGGAGGATTTAGCATCGAATGCCCATATTGAAGTTCCAGGACAACAAATTGGGGAAGTTGTACCCTCCCGCTCGGCCAACAGGAGACCCCAGAAAAAGTTCCAGATCCAAACAGAGGTGGTGCTAGATACAAAAGGCTTAAAAAAGATAAGGTGAGTAATCTTGAACCAAATTTGAATTCAGATTTTATCATACCTTCCTCATTCCCTCGCAGGCTAGCACTGAACAAGAAAGATAAGGATATAAATGATATCCTCAACATATTCATCAAAGTGCACATCAATATCCCCTTTCTTGAGGCAATAAAGAAAATGCCAATTTTACAAAATTCTTGAAAGACTTGCTATCTAGGAAGAGCAGCAAGAAGGGTGATGAATTGTTTTCAGTAGGTGAGAATTTTTCTGCATTCATTCAGAAAAAGATACCACCAAAATGCAAGGATCCAGGTATGTTTACTATCCCTTGTACCATAGAAGATAATATAATTGAAAGAGCTATGATTGATTTAGGTGCTTCGATAAGTGTTATGCCTCTTTCAATTTATGAGAAATTCAATATAGGTGAGTTAGCTTTAAGGAATACTATTATTCAACTGGCTGATAGAATTTTGTGTAATCCAGTTGGTGTTCTTGAGAATGTTATAGTGAAAGTTGCTGAATTTGTATAGCCTGCTGATTTTTATATTATTGATATGGGTAGCTCACAATCAGGTAATATTTTATTAGGAAGGCCCTTTATGAAAACTGCTAAGACAAAGATTGATGTCGATTCAGAGACCCTAACTAGTGAATTGAATGGAGTGACTTCTATGTTCAATATTTTTGATGATATAAAAAATTCTCCAGTTATGGAACATGTGAATTTAACAGAAACTTTTGATCCTATTGTCCAATTTTATCCTTAGAAGGTAAGAAGGACATTGATGAAGGTTCTGAAAGTTCAATTTTATCTTTGCAACCACAATACATGATTTTAGAAAATCGGGCCTCTCCCGTTCAGCCGAACGAGAGACCCCTAAATTTTTTTACCCTCACTTTTGCAAAATTCAAGTTGGAACTTAATTCCCTTTCTTCACACCTAAAATATGCATATATGGACGATGGAAAAACACATTCAGTGATCATTAACATATATCTAGGCAAGTATGAAGAGGAGAGGCTCCTTCGACACTTAAGGAGGAAGAAATTTTGTGTTTGGAAGGAAGTACATTTATTCCAACCTGAGATGAATTATAATCATAGTATGTTAAGGTCGAACTGGAAGAGTCGAATATTTCAGAAGACAGGGCTGGACGATATCTGCCTCGTAATCCCCATATATCTCTGAACAGGAATTTTGGTCAAGCTCGTGACCATTAAGATAGAGTGCTTATTGGATGGCAACTTAATGTTTTTGTTTTTTTTTTCTTTCTTGCACCTTTATTTGTTTTTGAATTTTTTTAAGTAGAAAAAAGAGTCTGCCTCTTGAAAGACGGTCTTTCTATTAGTCATAGAAAGACCAAGGTTTAAAGTGAAGATTAGAATAAATGAAGATAAAATTTCAAGGTTGCATGAATCGCATTTTAAAATTTTTAGCTACTACATATTGCATAATAAAACTTTAATGTTGCAACTAAGACCCTTTACCTTTTATTATTCTAATTAAATCTCATCTTTCCATAGGCCTATGGAAAGATGGTCTAGCCTATGGAAAAATGGCCTTTTCCAAAACAAATTAAGAAAATCTTTAATATATATATATATATATATATATATATAAATTATAGTTGTGATTGCAGGAGTTGCGTGAATTGAGAGAAACAAAGCACGACTGAGTGTCCCATTCGACCAAACGGGAGGGGTGCGGTGTGTCTGAAATTTATGATATTGAAGAATTTTGTTGCTATCATACTTGGTTCCTTCTAAACCCGGTTTATTTTCTTTATTATATTATGGTGTGCTTACACGTTTTGATTTGTTTGGAGATTTTTATGGATAAATGTTATTCTTTTTGCACCTTTATTTTTGTTTGGGGACAAACAAGAGTTTAAGTGTGGGGAGAGAAGTTGTGTCGATGATTTTTCTGAATTTATCTTGATGATGAAATTTGTGAAAATTTTCATAATATTTTTAAAAATCAAGGGAAAATGGTTTTTTTTTGGCGATAAAATATTCTTATGAATTGAATTGAGCTGATTTCACTGTAGAACATGGGTCAATGGTAAGATGGTGAATTCATAAATGTATGCATAAGTTAATGGCTTTAAATGATTTTTTGGTTGACGAAAGAAGGGCAAACTTTCATATTACCCAAGTAAAGTGAGATTTTGAGCTAGAGTGGAACATTCTCCACATCCCCTTCTCTGTTAAGTGTACGAGTTATAGCATGCTATGTGGATTATATTTGAAATTTTGCGCAAGGATGAAGGAGGAATGTTAACCTCTTTTTGGCCTTTGTAAATATTTCCTACCTACATTTTGACCCCTAGTGAGCCAATTTGAGCTTTGACCCTTCTTTGAATTTGAGCTCCAGATATATTTAGCCAATCCATTTTGAGCCATTTTATTTCATTTACCTCATGTGCATGCAACTCTATATATGAATATGGTGGGTTATGCATTGTACTTTAATTCTTATGCTATGGTATGCATGGATGGAAAGTATGGTTTTATGAAGAATTTGGTTGAGAATAATTTCTTTGAGCTTGATTGCAAATATTTACTATTTTCATTGGTTATTGGAAGATTGAACGGTGATTCTAAAGTTGGTTTACTTATTTTGATGGTCCCGTTCGGCGGAATGAGAGAGACCCTGAATTAGTTTATTTGTTCTAGAGAAAAAAAATTGAGTATCGGTACCAGAAATAAAAAAGTGAAGTGATGATGGGTACTATATAGAAACAAATGAAAAAAAATTAAAAAGAAAATAAAGGAAAGAAAGAAAGAGAGATTGAAAGTTTCACATGATCTTGTAGAGGATTTTGGTGGACAGTTGTGCTCGGTAGTTTGATTGAAGGATTTTGTTGGAGTTCATGAGTTGCATGCACATGATTTTGTTATATTTTTCAAACTTAGAATGAGTTGCATGCACATGATTTTATATCTATCACTACTAATCTTGTATAGCTCTTCACTTAGGCTCATTTTGCGGGCGATGCGGTTGCCTCTGTAAATACAATTCTCTACGATGGCTTATTGGCTTGGGGTACCAATATATAACCCCCACCCTCGGGTGTCTTTACATTAAAAAAAAATAAAGCCACGTTACAACCTTTTGATAAGTCCGTCCTGACTTGTGCTAAATTTTGAATTGTATTCCCCTTATTAATAGCATGCTATATACTTCTGTTTTTATTGTGGGTTGTCCTATGGAATAGAGTGGGGAGAGTGTGTCAGAACATCAAGTAAGGAATTAAATGATTGTTTGCCCGATTTTGACAAAGATGAAAAGATATTGCTTGTGTTGAAATTCTTGAATTTAACTTGTGGTAAGACGGTTGGTTCCATACTGAATGTTGCTTGATTTTATTTTGTGGGAATGTTTTATTTTGCTAATGATTTTATGATATTATATGCTTGAGGGCAAGCACGATTTAAGTGTGGGGATGTTTGATTGAGTGTATTTTATGCGGGGATGTTAGATTTATGTGTGGAGATGTTTGCTAATGACTTTAGGTACTTTTATGAGCTTCTTTTGCCATTTCACGTGCACGTAGGTGTGTTTTTGTGCAGGAAATTAATAGATTGTGTGCTGAAGATGAGGAGCGATACACTATACTCTCTTTCCCTTAACCGTGGTTTTTTTCCACGTGGTTTTCCTGGAAAGTTTTTAATGAGCCAGTGTGATTCAATGAAAAATATCCTTGTTTTACCTTCCAAGGAGGGATATGAGACATTATTCCAGGATGGAAGCTCAAAAGCAATTGGATCGTGCTACGAATGACTTAGGTCCAATTGGATTCATATGAAGTAGTTTAAATTAAAGAATAGAAGTTCCAATGTGAAGACCAAATTAATTAGCCAATATTATATTCCTTCTGTTAGTTGGTTTTGTAATTAGGGTTATTGTAAAACCTATAAATAATTCTCGGATGCCACAAGTTTGAGAATCCCACGCCGCAACCTTGTTCTTTTGGATCCGAAGCTTTACTAGTAGCAACCACACATCTATCACTTTGTTTCGTTAGTGCATAATTATTAAATCATGCGACTAAAACACCAAAGCTCGTCGCCATTGCCGGCGTCTTTGGTCATACCTTATCTCCGTTAATCGCTCGCCGCCGTCAAGTCGTGGTGTTCGCCGCATTCCGTTAGGGTTTCATCCACCTCCATATTGTGGAATTCGGATGCCTGTTTAGAAAACCACACTGTATTAGCTCGAGTCCGACGAGCTACTTATTGGGATTCAATTGTGCAAGATTCCGTCTTTTTCTTCGAACAAAAACCATGGCGGATAAGTACGACGTTGAAGCTGCAGAGCTTCTTGCTGCCGAGGCATTGCAAATGCCCATCTCAGAGGCTGTACCCATATACGAGCAGCTGTTAGCCACGTACCGAGTGCATGATTTTCATATAGCATAAAGTAAAATTTTGGTCCAAATTGTGGTACACGGTGGATGTGGAAGCAATGGGTTGAGGACGCATTTCCATAATGCGTCCTCCCCTTTTTTAATTTCCACCTCATTCTCCTTTTCTTTTTTCCAAGAGCTGGCCCCTTTGTATTTGTTTTTTATTCTTCCGAATTGTTTTCTTCTTCCGAATTGTTTTCTTCTTCCGAATTGTTTTCTTCTTCCGAAATTTTTTCTTCTTCCGAAATTTTTTCTTCTTCCGAAATTTTTTTCTTCTCCCGAATTTTTTCTTCTGCCGAAATTTTTTCTTCCGAAATTTTTTAACGCAATTTAGCACTCGTTCTGGGGAGCGACTCCTCAGATCCGGCGAATTGTTTTTTTGAAAGTATTTGGAGGAATCGTTTTTTACTGAAGAATTTAAATATACGGATAAATATATAAAAAATATATATATATATACGGATATATGTATAAATATATACGTAAATATAAATAATTATATATATATATATTACAAATATATAAATATATAAATATATATAAATATGTATACACGCGTAAATGTGTGGATGTATGCACCCGTAAATGTGTGGATGTACGCACGCGTAAATGTGTGGATGTACGCACGCGTAAATGTGTGGATGTACGCACGCGTAAATGTGTGGATGTACGCACGCGTAAATGTGTGGATGTACACACGCGTAAATGCGTGGATGTACACACGCGTAAATGTGTGGATGTACACACGCGTAAATGTGTGGATGTACACACATATATAAATATAAATATAATTATGAATATAATTATAAATATAAAATAAATATAAATATGTACATATATATAAATACAAATACAAATATAAATATAAATATAAATAAAGATATATATGTATATATATATATAAATATATATATACATAAATACATACATATATATAAAAATAAAATTATATATAAATATGAATATAAATAAAGATATATATATATATATATATGAATATATATATAAATATATACATATATATAAATATACATAAATATAAATATGAATGTAAATAAAGATATGTATACAAATATTTAAATATACAAATATATAAATATATATATATATATGTAAATATATAAATATGCACACACGTGAATGTGCGGATGTACATACATATATATATATGTAACTTTATGTATATAAATATAAATAAAGATAATATAAATATAAATATATACATATATAAATATAAATGAAGATTGCGCATAAGCAGACTTTTGTTTGTTCGATGAAAATTTGGAAAATAGTCAAAAGATGATTTTGGGTCTCGTTGTTCGAATCTTTTTGAGTAGTCTTGAATGTCGGTGCAGGAACGGAGTGTTGCATAGTTAGAATGGATACTAGTTAGTATGAATGTACAGTGTAGAACAGTACGAGTGAAATGTAATGCCAATTAGTGGTGAATAGCATGTACTGTCCTATCGATGGTCTCTGCAAAGCTTTCCGCCCGTTCCACACGGGGGAGGACGTATGGTCCTGGATGTTCGTCGTGGTACAACCGTCTGTGCGGGTACATGTTCTTCCTCACGTGGAGCTCCCGCTGGTATGTCCTCCTCCATTTCGTATCCCGCTTCCTCGTTGGAATCATAGTAGGCATATGGAATAGTACCTGTATGTGATGGATCGATATGGGACATGTACTGATGACTGGATGCCGGAGTGACATATGTATTGTAATCTGATGCATCCATGTTGTACTGTGAGGGTTCCCCGGCTGATGGTCCGCAAATGGGTGGACTCGCATGTGAGGGGCCCGCTTGTGATGGACCAATGTGTTCCGCATGCCCCCTAGCACGAGGCCTCCGACCTCCTTGCCGACCAGGTGGGGCCTGACGGTGGGTTCTGAGGTCAGTATATCTGACACCAGGGAGCGGTTCCTCACAGTGCACGAACGGTTGATAATGCTGCGGCCTGGAGGGCTGATGCGCTTGTTGTAGACTACGTGTGATAACATGATGCATCCCCCTTATGACGTCCGCACAATGTGGGGGCCAACTATCCAGATTAATGTCTGACATGCCGTGCAACTGTGTCATTCCCTGCAACTACGGAATCGAGATGAATAGGTCAGATATATAATTTTGAGGAGCTTTGTTGTATTCTTTGTTGACAATATTTGAAACTTAGGACATACCAAGTACTCGGTGGTTGCACCGTCCCCGTGGAAACCCTCAGCAGCTGTTACAGGCCGCCCTGGTTGATCAATGAGGGACACCGTCTTGCGGAAGTACCACTCCAAGTAATCACGGGTGGGTAGGTATGGATCCGCACTCTCCAGTGGGGGTAATTATCGGTTGGACCGATGTTCCCAAGTGTCGAGATATCTTCTGAGCTCGACGCGCCAATCCATGCCCGACCTTCCGCGCCGGTCTCTAGTGTGGACCAAGTTGTACTCATCCCTACTGACCAACTGGGTGGGTATTGGCTGAATCAGGCCGAACTGCCTGAGAACACGATGCGCATGATGGAACTCCACGGCATGCCAGCAGATGAGGTCGACGCAAAGCAGCCAATTGTTTCTACCATCCGTACAATACTGCGGGAGTTGCTGCAGGACGTCCTCCGCATATGGCTGCCAGATGAACTGAGACAAGATGCAAGTGTTGCCGTTAGGTATGGGAAACCAATTTCCGTGCGAAGTCTAGAAATCAAAATCCAATTATTCCTATACCTGATTATGGGTGAGAGACGTCAGTTGATCTCGGTATACTTTGAGAACGTGCATTGGCGATTGTGAACAATCGTAACGTGCCCTCCACCTATGAGGAACCGAGTGACACAAATTAGCCGAACTATGGAATTGCATGTGGACTTATGAATACCGCATATTGAGGGATCAGACAAGTACCGGGATCCAAGAGCACTCATCGTCACTGTCACCGGCAGTGCCCCAGTCGGACGGATGGATGGTATGCGTTCCCATGCCCACAGCTGCCAGTAAATGCAATAGAAATGCCCGTTAATGTTAAGCACGGTATGTACGAACGGCTATGTTGACCAACAATTTTACCTGTAACAAGACAAGTGGCCCGGATATGGATTTAGATTGTGGGATTGCCGCGTCACACAACGACCTGTACAAGCATGCAAGAATCGAACTCCCCCAACTGTACCGATGGACTGCACCCAAATCCGTAAGTGCGGATAAGTAGAGCAACGGGATGAGGTGGCCGGACGTATCGGACATCAGCATTCCCCCAAGAAGCAGCAGAAGGAAAACCCTAGCCCGCTGTTGGCATTGTACATCAGTGGCATCATCGGGGAACGGACTGCGTAGTAGCGTTCCCAACCACCTGGCCTTAATGCGGCCCCCCCTGATACAAGTGAGGTCTGGTGTAGCTCCCAGGTAGTCTGTGCAGATGAGCTGCCACTCCTCCGGACGCCTGACGGTGTCAATCCCTGTTACTGGGATGCCATCGATCGGTAGACCCCACAGGACCCCTATATCCTGCAAGGTGACTGTGGCCTCCCCCATTGGTAGGTGAAACGTGTGCGTCTCTGGGCGCCAGCGCTCCACTAGGGCGGTGATGAGGGAGTGGTCGATCTGTATTGCGGCAGAGTCCAGGAGTCCCTGAAATCCGGCGTCACGAACATACCGCATAACCTGTTCTGGCGGTTGGTCAGTCCAGCATGCCCCGTCGCATCGACGCACCTGCAGTGCCTCGTCATCTAGAGTGCCGTTGTATAGGGCACGAGCACGGTGCTCCTGGTGTAGGTACAACAAGTCCTCCTCAATCGGTCCTGGATGGTACATGGTGTTACCTGTGCGCAAATACCAACCCAAGTTAGATGTTTTTTCAGGAAGAATAACACAGATAAAAGTGACACTGCGTAATGTAACACATATTTGCCAAACATAAGTAATACAACAAAATCTGCCACATATATCATTTAGTACAAGGAATACTACATCAGACTACGAACGACAGACTACGCATGTACAATGCAAACCAAGTGAAAGATGGAGGTTCTATTACAGACACCGTATGACACCACGATACTAAGCACGACCACGCCTACGATTGCCCCTGGTTTCACCCGCCACCCTGTCATCCATCTGATTCCTTATCCGCCTCTCCGCAAACTGTCCACGCCTCCTGTTGCGAAACTTTTCTACATCCGGAATCAACCTCCAACTGGCACACTGCCACAGTGATGGATCTCGCACGGGCATGAACCCCTGACTGTATTGTTGGACATATGTGGTCGTGTGATACACCCGGTCATACAGGCTAGCAGGATCGTCACGCCTATGGCGACAAACGGCCAGGGCATGGGAACAAGGGAAACGAAATATTTGCCATTCGCGACAAGTGCACTCCCTGCTACGGTATTTGATCGTGTACTGTCGTTCACTAATGCTTCCGTCGATGTTCCTCGCCACAACCCTGTATGTCTGCGACGCGTGCCCGAACAGGGTGACGATATGTCCCCGTGCCAATGTATCCTGCTTCTGGAACTTTTTCCAGATCCTCTGCGGGAACACGGACCTGGACAGACGGGCAATATCTCATAAGCATCGAACCGGCACACCGGTAAATCTGAAAATGCAATTAACTGACAGCGTACCTCCAATCCGTAGCGTCCGTAAGCCTCTGTGCAAACATTTCAACCGTTCGCTCGAACGTTGCTTTGACACACGCTGTTATTGGAAGGTGGCGTGCGCGCCGTAAGCAGTTGTTGAAGCTCTCCGACAGATTCGTTGTCAAAATTCCCCACCGCCGATCACCATCATCGAAGGCAAGACACCACCTACTCCTATCTTGCCGTTCCAGCCAAGCCCAAGCTGACGGATCCATACTCTCCAGCTCCTCCTTGTACTCCCTCCACCTGCTCTCGCGCCTGGCACTACCGAGCTGCCACACCAGAGACTTCATGAGCGCATTCTTGAACTTCCCTCGATCATGTGATAAGAAGTTTGACTGAAAATGCCGCAAGCAAATCCGGTGGTATCCGGCTGGCTCCATCCACTCCTCCATATTTGTCATCGCATTTACAAGTCCTGCGTGCCTATCTGATATGACACAGATTGGTCTGCTATCACCTCCAACAACGTGAAGACGCAATCTCCCCATGAACCAGTTCCAGCTTTCATTCGATTCCTCGTCGACAATTCCGTAAGCGATAGGGAGGATGTAATCATTTGCATCGTGGGTCACGGCGACCAGCATTGTCGACTTGTACGCACCTCTCAAATGAGTGCCGTCGACGCTGATCACTGGCCTACAGTGGCGGAAGGCTGCAATTGCCTGACCGAATGCCCAGAACACAAATTTAAATTTCATACACCCGGGACCGTGTATTCTGTCAGGTACGCCAGCCCAATCAACAACGGTGGTCGGATTAGCCCTTACAAGTTCATCCATAAAAGTCGGGAGCTGTTCAAAAGAATCCTCCCACGTTCCAAATACCATGTCAATTGCCTTCTGCCGAGCATACCAGGCCTTCTTGTAGGAGATCGTGACGTTGAACTCATCATTCACTTGAGCTCGCACATCTTTCACCGTGTACGAAGGGTTAACATCAATGTGGTGGCGAATTGAACGGGCGATCATCACCGACGTCAGATTCACGTTACCCGTGGATCGACCAGCCCCGACACACCCATGGCTACTAGCCCATTTGGTGATCTGCCACATACCATGCGAAGCCTTTTTGGAAGCTCTGCAAACCCAAACACAATTCCCAGTTCCTTCGACGACGTCCTTGCATTTCGCATACCATGTGCGAGAACTGCTCTCCACAACCCTGTGTTCCCTGTTCATCATAGAACTCCACCGAGAAATAGCTTCGACCAACTGCGGCTTTGTCTGATATCGCATACCCACTGCCACTTTACCAGTCTCCTGGACATAAGTAGAAACGCCGGACCCAAAATGGGTAGGGTCATAACTATCCTCATCGGGGCCCCCATAATCTCTGTAGTAGGCCTGTGTATCCGGGTTTGCCAGAATATGAAACGACGTCGGTACATTGTTCGTGCACACCAATTGCTCTTCCTCGTCCCCGGGGTTCGAATCGGTTGACAAGGAACGATCATCCTCGGTTCCACCATCAAGTCCAGGTGCCGAGCCGTCATCCTCGCTACTATCATGCCGAGCATCGCGGTCGCTAACGGCACCCACAAAATCATTGCAGAAGACATTCTGCTCGCCATAGTCTACCACGGCTCTACCACCACTTGTGGACGGCTCGGCACAATCCACGTGGGCATACTGTCCAGGTTGGCTGGACTCACCAAATTCACGACCCCAGCTAGGAACGGGTGGTGGTATACTGGGCACAGCGGCGGAGTTCTGCACGTTGCTCAGCAATGACATGAACGTGCTTCCCCGCGCCCCGTGATTAGCGATTGGCAACTGTTCCGTAATAATGTAAAAATCCGCAGAGGACAATGCCATTCGATCAACAACGTTGAAGAAGAACGTGGTGGACGCATCATCTTCCACAGGATAACATCGATAGTATACCGCCGAACCGATCAGCTCGGGACACCGGTAATATATTTTCAACGAACAACTCTCCCTCACAATGGCCAGTCTCGTTACAATTAAATCAAACAATTCCAAGTAGTTCAGCCTCCGCTCGAGAGTCATAACTCGCTCCGGCATTGGAGGATCATAATAAACCCCCACACCCAAATCAAACTTAATCTGGCCCCCTCTATACATATACACTGCCAAAAACATCGCAGAACTGCAACACACAAACACGTAACACATAACTCACAACGCAACGAACCAAGCTCAATCATGAAATGTACACACAATCAGACAACACAATCATACACATACAATTAAATTAACTAAATTACTCCAGCATGTCAACAGATTATAATTCAACCCAAACGGCAACAACTGACCGACGACCGGCAATGTGCGACACTCACATAATGTCGGAACACGTTCGTATAATTCTATAGGCCGCAAATACCTACTACATAAAGGATAACAGAGTGGGAGGGGTTCTGAGACTTACGGGTCAACGTCGGTCAACGCGAGTCAACGGGCGGGTCAACGTCGGTCAACGGGCGGGTCAACGTCGGTCAACGGGCGGGTCAACGGGCGGGTCAACGGGCGGGTCAACGGGCGGGTCAACGTCGGTCAACGTCGTTCAACGCGGGTCACCGGCGGGTCAACGGGCCAACGGCGGTTCCACGGTGTCAAGAAACGCAGTCAACGTCAGGTCAACAAACGGGTCAACGACACGATCTCTGCAACCGAAATCCAATTAACAAATCAGTAGCAATTAACAAAAAAAAACACATATTCAGCGGAAAAAAGGAAAATCCCGGATCCCGAACAAAACTCGAACTGCAGATGAAAGGAAAACACGTTCGTATAATTCTATAGGCCGCAAATACCTACTACATAAAGGATAACAGAGTGGGAGGGGTTCTGAGACTTACGGGTCAACGTCGGTCAACGTCGGTCAACGCGGTCAACGCGGGTCAACGGCGGTCAACGCGGGTCAACGGCGGTTCAACGGCTCGACGGGGTCAACACGGTCAACGCAGTCAATGCGGGTCAACGTCGTTGAACGCGGGTCACCGGCGGGTCAACGGGCCAACGGCGGTTCCACGGTGTCAAGAAACGCAGTCAACGTCAGGTCAACAAACGGGCGGACGACACGATCTCTGCAACCGAAATCCAATTAACAAATCAGTAGCAATTAACAAAAAAAAAAACACATATTCAGCGGAAAAAAGGAAAATACCGGATCCCGAACAAAACTCGAACTGCAGATAAAAATGGAGGAACACCGGCAGAGCAATACTGGAGAAAGCACCCGAACACTGGCGAAAATGTGACTTACAGTGGGGGAAATGAGAGGAAGGAAGGCTGAAGAAGATGGTCAAGGCTGGAGAAGAAGAGCAATTCGGTGGGAGAAATGAGAGGAAGGAAGGCTGAAGAAGATGGAGAAGGATGGAGAAGAAGAATAGCAATTCGGGTGATTTAAACCCAAAAATTCTGACGCCTCCGCCACGTGGCAGCATGCCATTCGACCGAAAATTCCACCCAAAATGCTCACATGCAGCCGCGACACGTGGCAACTCCCCTGGCCGACACGTGGCCTGGGGATTTAAATGAGAGGGCCGGATCTGGGTAAAAAAAATTTGACCGACACGTGGCATCTCCGGATTAGAGGACGCATTACCATAATGCGTCCTCTGCCACGTGGCGCGTCCATATTCGGCCACGTGGCGCCGGATATTTTGGACCGAAATTTAAAAAAAAAAAACCGCTCTGCCAGGGAGGACGCATTACAATAATGCGTCCTCTGCCACGTGGCGCGTCCCCATTCGGCCACGTGGCGCCTGACATTTTGGACCAAGAAGAAGAAAAAATAAACTCGGTCAGGGCCACGTGGCGCGTTCCCATTCGGCCACGTGGCGCCTGACATTTTGGACCGAAAATTTCAAAAAAAAAAACACGCTGGCAGTGAGGACGCATTACCATAATGCGTCCTCTGCCACGTGGCGCGTTCCCATTCGGCCACGTGGCACCTGCCATTGTGGACCTTGAAATCTTGACCAAAAAATGAAAAAAAAAAACGGAAAAATCAGAGGACGCATTTCGGAAATGCGTCCTCTATATTGGGTAGCCATTTGTTGCTACTGTAGCAACAATTATAGCATTTTCTCCCACGTACCCCACCTCGGCAAAGTATTGGAAGCAGTTTGTGGAGGCACACATGGCTGTGAATAACGACGATGCAATCAGACATATTTTCAGTAGATGTTTGTTGAGTTGTCTGTATGTTCCTCTATGGCGTTGTTACATTCGTTTCATTAGGAAGGTTTATGATAAGAAGGGGATAGAGGGCAAGGAAGAGACTAGGAAAGCTTTTGATTTCATGCTTCACCATGTCGGATCTGACATTGGAGCAGGTCCTTTGTGGATGGAGTACATAACTTTCTTAAAGTCAATGCCAGCTCAAAACCCACACGAAGAAACTCAGAAGATGACAGCTGTCAGAAATGCCTATCAAAAAGCTATTGTTACACCCACCAATAATATTGAGCAACTTTGGAGGGATTATGAAAGTTTTGAAAACTCTGTCAATCGCACCTCGGCAAAAGGATTGGTATCTGAATTGCAACCAAAGTATAACAGTGCAAGGGCTGTCTATAGGGAGCGGAAAAAGTTTACGGATGAAATTGATTGGAATATGTTGGCTGTCCCACCATCTGGTACTTCCAAGGAAGAAGCACAATGGATGGCATGGAAAAGGTTATTAAACTTTGAAAGAGGAAATCCTCAGAGGATAGATAGCGCTTCTGCTAATAAACGCATGGCAGATACATATGAGCAGTGCCTCATGTATTTATATCATTATCCCGACATATGGTATGAGTGTGCCACTTGGAATGCAAGAAGTGGTTCAGTAGACTCTGCAATCAAAGTTTTCCAGCGAGCTTTGAAGGCTCTACCTGATTCAGAAATGCTAAAATATGCTTATGCAGAATTAGAAGAATCTCGTGGATCCATTCAGCCAGCAAAGAAAATATACGAGACCCTTCTGGGTGATGATGGCAACGCTACATCTCTTTCACACATACAGTTCCTCCGCTTTCTGAGAAGAACTGAAGGAGTAGAAGCAGCTCGTAAATACTTTCTTGATTCTCGTAAATCTCCCAATTGCACATACCATGTTTATGTCGCTTATGCAATGATGGCATTCTGTCTTGACAAAGATGCAAAGCTGGCACACAATGTCTTTGAGGCAGGGTTGAAGCGATTCATGCATGAGCCTTCGTATATCCTTGAGTATGCAGATTTTCTATCCCGTATGAATGATGACAGAAACATCCGGGCTTTATTTGAACGCGCCTTAAACTCCCTCCCTCCTGAAGAATCAGTTGAGATTTGGAAAAGATTTACCCAATTTGAACAAACTTATGGAGATCTTTCCAGCATGTTGAAGGTTGAGCAAAGAAGAAAAGAAGCTCTTTCCCGAAGTGATGATGATGGAGAATCTGCTTTTGAGAGTTCACTACAAGATGTTGTATCGCGTTATAGTTTCATGGACCTGTGGCCTTGCTCTTCCAATGACCTGGATCACTTGACAAGGCAAGAGTGGCTCTGGAAGAATATCAGTAAGAAAAACGAGAGACTAGCCCCTACTAGCGTGGGAGCTTCTGCAGATAAGCATCCTACTTCTACAAGGGTAAGCTCTGTAAAAGTCGTTTATCCAGATACTTCGAGGATGGCAATCTATGATCCAAGACAAAAGATAGGACCCAATGCACCTGGGCAGCCTGGAGGTCCAATTAACATGCCTTCTCCAAGTGGTGTGATAGCTGGTGGGGGGACACCAAATCTGGCCGATATCATGAAAACTTTACCACCTGCATTAGCATCATTTGTAGCAAGTCTGCCAGCCGTTGAAGGTCCATCGCCAGATGTTGATTTTGTTCTATCAGTATGTCTGCAAAGCAATATACCACCGGTTCCCGGGAGATCAGCAAACCATTTACAGCTGCCGGCTGGTTCTGCTCCAAGCGGGAGTGAACACGCAGCAAAACTCAAGCCAGCGCGAGATAGGCGCCCAGGAAAGAGAAAGGATGCTGACAGACAAGACGATGATGATAGTTCGAAGGTTCAAAGTCAATCACTTCCGAGAGATATATTCAAGATTCGACAGTTACAGAAGGCTCGTGGTGGTGCTGGCCGGCCCAGTGCTGCCACTTCACACACTGGAACTGGATCAGCATCGTACGGGAGTGCGTTTTCTGGAGGGAGTGCGTTTTCCGGGGAGATGTCCGGAAGCACTGGCTGATCTGCGTTTGTTTTATTAATTTCTGTGTCTGATATCTCTTCTGTAAGATGTATATGATGTAATTTACCATATGACAACCGATTTTGTGATAGCTAGGGAATAGGTTGACATTACTATTACTGTAAATTGTACCTGAATAATTCATCAAATTAATTTAATGACATGGATTTTGTTTAAAAAAAAAAATTTTAAATCATGCGACTGATCCTAATTATGTGATGTGATGATTCCATTAGTTCAGTATTAGCTTGCTTTTTGTTTTGTTTTATTTTTTATTCATTATATTTATTATTTATTTGTTTGATTATTATTAATATGTTTAGTAGCTAAATCTCTTTTCCGGTTTAGGGTAATGAAGCATTAACCATGATTTATATGTGAGGCACAATTGTTCTTAATAATTGATTTGTATAGATTCCTAATTGTTCTCTCTCTCTCTCTCTCTCTCTATATATATATATATATATATATATATATATATTTTTATTATTTTTGAATTGCTTGAGATTTGATCAACCTTGTGTTATTTCGCTGGAACCAAGTCTCATCCTCTGTCACCGTTTTTCGCCGGAAACGGCCCCTTTTCTCCGCCGCTAACGGCTCTTTTCTGCCGATAACGGTTATCTCTTCGATGGTTACACCTCTGTCGGCCGCTATGGCGGATAACAACAACACGCAGGGTATACTAAAAACCTTCCTAGCTGCCCTGCAGACCAAATCCCCACCTCTCATGACATCCTTACCTAATAATCCCGAGCTTACCCCCAAATCGAAACACTTGGGGGATCCGGCATGCCTCTATTCAGACGAACAAATCACCAAACTCTCTGCTCATTATGCTAATGCTCTAGTTGGTAAATTCACAAGAGGGAGGCTTTCGATGGAGCAATTGGAACTAGCTTTCAAGACTGTTGGTTTTGCCGGGAATTATCAACTGGGTTTTTTGGACTACAAGCACATGCTGATCAGGTTTGATCAGATCAACAACTACCAGAGATGCTGGATCAAGGGCATATGGAGTTTCAATGGAATCCAACTGAAAATGCTCAAATGGTCACCCGACTTCTCCACCCATAGGGAATCTCCAATTGTCCCAATTTGGTGCATTATCAGGGAAGTTCCTCTTTACTATTACAATACTTCGTCTATTGAGGCTATTGGAAATAGTATAGGAAGTTTCATTAAGAATGACCTAGCTACTGAAATGCTTACTAGGCCTTCTGGAATTAAGCTGTGTGTGGAAATTGACTTACAGAAACCTTTGAACAATTTCATCAGACTTGGTTCAGTCACTATTAACAGAAAATACCCAATTGAATATGAAGATGTTCCTTTATATTGTGATCACTGTGCTAAGGTAGGTCATTCCCTTAACCAGTGTAGAGCCATCTCCCAAAATCAAATACAACCTCAGTGGCAAGCTACTGGAAATAAGATTAATAAGGCCCCTATTATGTCTTTGGAAAATCAGGCTCCTAACATCCCTCCTAGTAATGGCCACCTAGCTCATCAGATGGCCACAACCAACCTCTCTTTGAACCCATCCTCCTATTTACCTCAGCTGTCAAACGAAGAGCCCGAAAGAATTACCCATTAGTCGCCTAAAATCACTCCAGCTCAGACCCCTAACAACTCTCCACCTGCTAACTCTCAGTCTCCCCTCACAAAACTATTAAATGCAACAGCTCTTACTAATCCTCCTCCCTTAATCTATGCAAAGGTGATATTCACATTGGTTCCCACAGGCTAACCCTGCATCAGTCTTCTCCTACTCACCCCCCACTTTCTCAACAGAGAAAGATGGAAAATGGGTTCTCTTTATTGCAGGACATGGACCCCCTTCCTCAACCACAAGAACTCATTGATCTGGAAGTGCAGGACATTATGGAGGAGGGCAGTACACTCTCAAACAGTCACCACTCACACTCAGTACTATTGCCTGACAAACTAACAGGTAACACTGACCACCAAGGTAAGTCTAAACATAAAAAGAAAGATTATCTTAGCCAGCTGAATAAGATGATGTTAAGATCAACTACTAAAAGTCATAAATCATGTGAACAATGACACACACCTTAACCATTAATTTTTTAGTCTGGAACCTTAGGGGTATGGAATCTTCAATGCTCCGATTAAAACATCTAGTTAATCAGAAGAAAATACAACTGCTTTGTATCAATGAACCTATGCATGATAACAACCAGTGTCAATCCTATATGGAAAATCTCAATTTCTCACATAATCATCCTCTACATAATGGAAAAATCTGGCTAATGTGGAATGATTCTATATGTGTTTCCCTAATTTCCCATCATAACCAATTTCTGTATGTCAAAATAACCCACCTAATTTCAGCCTCTGATATGGAAGCTGTATTTGTTTATGCCCTCAGAACTAGGGATAGTAGAAAGTCTTTATGGAATGATCTGAGTCTCCTACCCAAGAATGAAACTATTTTCATAGGAGATTTTAACATAATCACTTCACTTACAGAGTACAAGGGCCCTAGCTCCCCTTCTTTAGGTAGTATCAGAGACTTTAATAACTGGATTAATTCTACTATAATTCAGGAAATTAATCATGTCGGAAATTTATTCACTTGGACAAACTCTAGGCTGAGCAATCCCACCTCTAAGAGATTAGATAGAGGTCTATGTACTATTCAGTGGAACACAAAATTTCCAACATCTTCTATCCAAATCTTGAATAGACAATCCTCGGCTCATTCTCCTCTTCTCTTACAGGTATCATCACTAGTTATCTCTCACCCTAAACCTTTTAGGTTCATAAATACCTGGTTTAATAGACCAGAATTTATAAACCTAGTCAAAGAAAATTGGTCCTCCCCTATTCCTCAGTCAGGAATGTTAGACTTTTATCTAAAACTGATTAGACTTTAAAAAATGATAAAGATTTGGAATAGGAATTGCTTTGGTAACATAGATGCTAATGTAACTACTGCAGAGGAAAACCTTAGATTACAGGAATCTATTTATGACTCCACCCCCTCGGATTCATAATTAATCAAACTAAATGAGAAGAGGGCATTATTACTTAGAGCTTTAAAGGAAAAAGAAAAATTTTGGAAACAGAAAGCAAGATCAAAATGGTTTAAACTTGGTGATAATAAAACTCCGTTTTTTCATAAAACTGTACAGAAAAAAACTGGAGGTTACATATTTCAAAAATTAAAAACAGACATGGACAATGGCTTAATTCCCAATTAGATATCCAAAAAGAAGCCTCTGAATATTTTTCTGAGCTCTAATTAGAGCCTAACCAATTGGTTAATAACACTTACTACCCTTATTTTCTTAGCCAAATACCCACTATCCTTACTGAACAAGACAATCTATCTCTATCCAAACCAGTTTCAGAAGAGGAACTCAAATTAGTGATTATGAGTTTGAACAAAAACAGTAGCCCAGGTCCAGATGGTTTCGCCTATAAATTCTATACCAAATGCTGGGATTTTATTAAGGAAGATCTTATATCTGCTGTAAATGATTTTATCTTAGGATCAGATATGCCAAGGGGTATCTCTAGCACCTGGATAACCTTAATTAAAAAGAAAACAACACCCTCCTCCTTTGATGATTTCAGACCTATTAGCCTTTCAAATGTTGTAAATAAAATATGTTCTAAGGTACTGATGGAAAGACGGAAACCTTATATGGAGATTTTAATTTCACCTAAAAAATAGAGATATTTCTGATAACATACTTTATCTTCAGGAAATGATTAGATTTTTAGACAAAAAGAATAGAGTGCCTAATTGTATTCTTAAGCTGGACCTCAGGAAAGCTTTTGATAGGGTTAATTGGAACTTTTTAAAAAACATACTTTGTAGATTTGGTTTTACTGGAAATTTCTTGACTGTAGTGATGAATAATCTCTCCCAGGCACATTTCTCTGTGCTCATAAATGGTAATCCGATTGGTTTTTTTAAAGCTACCCGAGGCATCAAACAAGGTGATCCCTTATCCCCCTTTCTCTTTAACAGTTTTTCAGAAGCTTTCTCTAGGAGTCTCTCCTTCATTTTTCTGAACAACAGTCTTACATGTTATCAGTTGCCCTCTGCCATCACACCAACCTCCCATTTAATGTATGCTGATGACACCATCATTTTCATGCAGGCCTCAAAACCTAACCTAATTAAGATCAAAGCTTTCCTAGAAATCTTTGAATCTACCTCTGGCTAGAAATTCAACTTTGAAAAATCTGATTTCTATATTAGCAAACGAGCTACACCTGCTAGGATAAATCAAGTTAGGATGATCTTAAAAATGAAAAAAGGATCTTTTCCTTTTAAATACCTTGGTTGCCCAATTTTTAAAGGTAGAACACTTAACATATTATTCCAGCCTCTATTGGAACTCTTAGATAAAAAATTGATGAATTGGAAAAATAAATGGTTAAGTTCAGGAGGTAAACTGACCCTAATTCAATCCTGTCTATACTCCTTACCACAACACATATGGCCTGTCATTAAGCCACATATTCATATAGCTAAGACACTAGAGAGAAGGATGTCCAGATTTTTTTGCGGAGAAACTGAGGGTAAAAGGAATAAGGTTTGGAAAAAATTGTCTGATCTAGCTACCCATAGGTCTCAGAATGGTTTAGGATTCAGATTGGTTCAGGCAATAGTTGACTCTTGTTCACTTAAACTATGGTGGAAAAGCCAACCGGGTACTACTATGTGGGCCAAAATGATTTGGTCTCTGCCCCAAACACACAGAAAATCCTAGACTTGGAAGAGAATCTACTCTATTAATTCTTTTGCAGAAAATAATACTCTGATTATTCATGGGAGAGGAAACTGTAATCTCTGGACTGCTAACTGGTGCCCAAATGGGCCACTTTTAAATCATGTCCCTTCTTCTATCATTTCTCCACTCTCCTCTTCCTCAGTTGCTCATTTTATCTGCAACAAAGACTCTATCCTACCTCAGATTTCTCCTTTTTTAGAACATGATACTCTCTTTTTTTTTTGCAGTTGGCAGAAATCAATGAAGACAGAGAGGATAGACTTATCTGGAAACCAGAGGTGACAGGAGCTTTTACCTTTAGATCTGCCTACAAGGCTCTCACTTTCTCCTCAGGTACTTTTCCTGCTACTAATCTTATATGGAATCCCAGGCTGCAGAAAAAGATCTCTATTTTTACATGGAAACTGCTACACTCTTTTTTGCCTTTTGATGATGTTTTAATAAAATGTGGTTTTAGTCTAGCTTCAAAATGCCCTGGGAAAGGCCAAACACAAACAACATAAAAATCAATGTAGATGCCTCCTGGTCCTCTACTAACTCCACTCTTGGCCTTATTACCAGAAACCGTTATGGTATATCGTGCCTCATAAAATCCACTAACATTTTAGCTAATTCATCACTTCAAGCAGAAATCAAGGCTATTTTATTTGCCTGTTAGGCCTATCCATCTTTGGACAGTACTTTCATCATTGAATCAGACTCTTTGCTTGCAGTGAAAATGATCAAGAATCCATGTTCTGCAGATTGGTCACTATACCCTTTAGCTTTTAAGGTGCACTCCCTATTAAAAAATGCTAACCTTAAACATGTTTTTAGGGAATGTAACTCTATTGCAGATGCAATTGCTAAGGACCACCCTGCCCACATTAGTGACCTCTCTTTGAACCATTCCAATATCCCTATACACATCAGAGGACTTATCAAACTGGATAGGGATCACACACCCTACATTAGAATACATAGGCATGGCACTAAGAAGGATTGATACTGCTGATGTTTCCGTTGGTTTTTTACAGGTACCCGTGCAGGTTTCTCCATCTCCAGTAATCCAACACTACTTCACAGTCTCCTCGGCTGCTCCTCACCTCAGGATGTGAAGTGGCTCAATACCATACTACTGCTCTTTTGCTGCTCCTACAGTGAAGATTCAGTTTTTAGGTTCCAATTTTGATATGCTTGATTGAAGTTTCCTGGCCAAAGGAAAGAATTAACACACGGGGTGGAGATTCTTTTCTTCGGAACCGCAACTACCATTCCTACCCTTTCTCTTATCTTTATTTCTAAAAACTCTCTAATATCACCAGATGCTAGGTATTCTTTTGGAGGCAACTATGTTGCCACAATGAACAATCTGTACAAATGTCTACTTTTATGTATTTGCTTTTACAAAGGCCTGGGGGCCCTTATATATAATACCCCACCCTAGGGTGTTTTCATTTAAAAAAAACCTTGTGTTATTTGGAATAGTACCAATTAAATTCCACTATTTATCTTTATCTAGTGGGTAGAGTTAATTAGAGGCGAAACTAACAGCAGATAATGGAAACAATGGGTGGATGATTTTTGACAGCTGATATGATTATGAATTATCTAAATTGGGTTTCATTGGTTCTTAATGTTGTTAAGATATTAAATCTAGTTTGTAGTTAATTCTTGCTTGGCTATATCTCAATTAAAGAAGTAGTCAGTTAATCGTTGATTCTTGCTAGCTATCGATATAGTAAGAAGAAATTGGACTGTGTCTTGTAGCTGATTCTCGATAGTCTATAACTGGTTGGTTCATGCGAATCAATTTATTATTGCGCCTATGATCATATAAATAATTAGTTAATGTGGATTTACATGTTGCCAGAATTCATTCTCATATTGATATTTGTGTTTATTTGCATTCATAGTTTAGTTTTATTGTTTTCTTAGTTAATAGATTATATTCTCATCAAATTAAGGCATGGTAGCTAACCAACAATTGAATCTTTAGAAGTAAGAATTTCTTCACACTGTTCTCTGTGGGATCGACCTTGCTTACTCTATATTTGAATTTGAATCTGATAAGTTAGCAGGTTTATTTGGTAGAAAAATGACCTATCATGTCCGCGCTTGAGGCTTTAGTACTGACCCCCTACGTGCTAGAGCTTGACACGGCTCATGTTGGGTGGAACAGGTCATGCTAGAGACCCTTGGCACAAAACCCTCTTCATGCCAAACCTTGGCACTGACCCCATTTGTGTTGGTCGTGGCTGTTTTGGCCCGCTGACTTGTTTGCTCCGCTACGGATGAACTGTTCATTTGATTTAAGAGTTCTTGTATTTGATTTTATAGTGATTGAGATGAAAAATCCAATGGTACCACCCTCACGGCCTAATTTTTCTTGGATCTTTCCCAGAACTTTGTGAAACTCTCGGACAACCATTCCTCTGCTTCTTCCTTGGCCTCTTTGAACTTTGAATCAACCATTCTTGGGCTCAATCCATCTATTACCACGCTTTAAAGTAAGTGGCCTTAAATTTACTACCATTCTTGCTAGGCCTTCAAGTATCTTCTACCATTCTTGCAAAGATCCTTCTATACAAATGTGTCAAAAAGTATCCAAAAGCGACCTACTAATGAGATCACAAAGGAAGATCTAGGTGCCCATGGATACAAGGTGTCCATTAGTGTAAATTAATTCTACAAAACTCAGGATTTAGACAAGAAAACTAAACAAGGTCATCTAAACCCTTTTTTCGTGTAAACCTAACTAACATTATCAATCCAACAAGTAAAACAAGCCAATTATTATGCTGAATGTATTGGTTAATGCATGTCATACGGTGCACATCAATCACCCCACACTTAAACCTTTACTTGTTCTTGAGTAAATAAAAACAAGAAAAGGTATAAGTGAAGTGTAGCATGCAAAGATAAGCTAGCCAATGCATTCAACTTATTCCCAAGCTACCGTAGGTCCTTCAAAGAAGTAAGAATCTCACAGCTCTCACACTTCCCAAAGATCCTAAAATAACCTAACCACCCAAATTATAGTGAAGAAAAAGGTAAGAAAGAATGATAAGTGTTAAGCTAGCTTACTCTCCCAATAGTTTCCTGAAAGCAATCTAAGAGTCGTTGCCAATAAAAACCACCAAGGAAATCCAACAGGTCCTTCATGCATAATCCCCTTCCCCCACACTTAAATCTTGCTTTGTTCACAATGCATATACACAATCAAAGAACATATGTACAGGGAAGGAAATATAAGAGCACTTACAGTGAAAAATGGACACTAAAATTTACCCCTGGCGGCACAATCATGGAATGTAATGAACAAACTACCATCACCCCAATATACCACCCCTAACCTCTAATCAACCATGTTTAATCACAACCACTATCATGCATTAAAAATTGAATAAATAATTGAATCACAATAGAGAGTTACCTCTTAGGTTTCGATGTGCGTGTTTCAAGGGTCTTTTGAAGGTAAGTGGGTCTTGGTGGTGGTAGGGAAGAAATGGTGATTGGGATGTTGGAAAGTATGTGAGCTTCATGGCTCGTGCACATCTACACGCCCCATGAATTTGGGGTTTGGTTCTTCTCCATGTCCACCATTTTGAGCACCACAAACCATGTACGTCTACATGGCCTATGACTTGGACTCCCCGTTTGCTCACCTTCATCCAAAAACCACATGCTTCCTACAAAACAAACATTCACACCAAGTGTAACAGTGCTCCAAAACTAAAAGATACAAATAGGAAAACAAACCAAAAATACAAAATATCTATAACACAATGCAATGGGACATCTTTCCTCCGTCACACTTACAACACACATGCTCCTCAAGGAAGAAACGTGACACAAAAGGAAAGGGAGATAAAAAAAATGATAGGCAATCAATACTTTCCAATACATTGTTTCCACCTCAATATCCCCAAATGTACCTCAACATGCTATTCAAGTCAAGCCACTAAAAATCCACACTAAACAAGTTTCAATCAACATCCGCACAAAGAGACAACTAGTGTACGGTCCTAGATTATGTATTTGGTTGTGTTTTAGTTGTGGAGTGTAGTAGTGTCTAATGGTTTGGGGTAAGAATGGGAAGATAAAAGTGAAGAGTATATTTTTAAAAAAAAATCAAAGAAAAACTAACTAAACTAATTTTTGAAAGTTTAGGTTGCCTCCCGAGAAGCTCCATATATGTAAGGTCATCGGCATGAACCCTAATGTTATCAATATAGTGCGGGTTTGTACCCCATCACCATAGGTAACCAAAAATGAAGTGGGGGCAAGAATCTTCCAAAAGGAAGATGTAATAGAGGATGAGTAAACCTTAGAGAGAATAGGTGGTTTGGAAGCTTAGCATATTCAATGGGTTTCTCTTTGGTTTCCTCTAAGGGTTTTGAAAATGTGGGAGCGGGTTCTATAGGTGGAGGTTTGGGGTGAAAATAGTTACTATGATAAATTAAGTATAATCACCCATTCCTTGACTTCTTAACTCTTAACTAACCACTCCACATCCCGTTTGGATTCATTTACCAAAATGTCAAGTTCAACTAGGGATGGTTCATTTTCAGAATTGGGTTTCTAGTTGGCTCACCCTTTCCATCGAAATACTCACTTGCCCTTCAACTTTCTCAATGCCTGAGAAGAGTTGAGTTCCCAAATCTCTAATCTCACTAATCATTTGTGATTGAAGTGAATCACTACTCTTGGTCACATTAGCTATAGCTTCCAAAGTTTCTTCATAATATTATTTGGGAATAAATCCTAGGGATTGGTTTTTGGGCATTGTATAGCTTGTTGAAAGCCAACAATCTATCCCAAAGTGTTGGTTCCCCGATGCCTTTCCATACCACGAATTCAAGTTACCACTAAACCTCAAATTTGGAGAATCATGGTATGGGTACCAATCTCGATCCCATTGGCCGTGGGGACCCACAAATCCTACCTCTCTCTCATTTTTGCTCATCCAAGAGCAAGACTTTGTAGGATGGTTGCAATGACATATCCTATAAAATCTCACTCATTGAGACTCTCTTCTCCCATACTCACTCAACCTTGGGAAACACTTCATAGGGTGGTCATAAAGACACAGCCTACAAAGTCTCATCCATTGAGTGCTTTCCCACATTTTTCCCAATTAAAACACAAACAAAGGAAACACACAAAGCTCATAATCGTAGTGCCAGGGTCCTCCCATTGTACAAAGAACTCAAGCAATACCTACTATGGAAAATAACAAACAAACAAAATAACAACACTAGCTAGTTAACTAGCATGCCATGCAAGTTAACAATTAACCTTTTAAACTAGCATTCCCGGCAGCGGTGCCAAAATTTTACCCACTTCTACTTGAGATCTTTAAATAAGTGTAGCTAACCCGAGTGAAGGTTTTCCAAATGAAATAAAGGAAGATCAAATTTAAATTTATAATTCTACTTCCAAACTCACTATTAAGCTACCTACGGGGTAGTTAGTGGCAAGACAGGGTTTGTCCACAGAGATGCTAGGGTCTAATAGCCAACTAAACACAACCACGTACGGGTTGTCAATCTGTTAGTGTGCTAGGAATAGCTAACATTGTAAAATTGGGTTTTTTGGGTTCTTTTAACTAACAACTACCAACATAAAAGATAACACGATATTAAACTATATAAACATGAAATTGGGGGGTATTTACATAACATGATTGATAAATGGCTTATATCCTCGATTCATTCACATATAGACATATAAACCTATATTATGCCTATGTCACACAGTGTGGAGATAGCCAAGTATTTCCCCTCGTCTTTCACACGTGGTACTTACCACAATGTTGTATCTCACCATCTTCGTAAATTGGGGAATGCTCTCGAGTCAAGTGACACTGCAGACAATTCCCCATCAGTTCACTCCCAATGCTAAGAATACAAAGCCTGCCTAAAATAGAAATGCCTCACGTAGGTTGCAGCCATTACATATATATTGAGTGCATTACATTCCGAACACTCCACTCTGGATCACAATTCCTAAGCCTAGAGAGGCAAAGGAAAAGACACCTTGTAATAACTCTAGAGTTGGCACAACTCTAGTCACTACAAACAATCACGCTAATCTATTGAGGAAGGGCAAGGAATTCTCTCCATCGGGATTTTCCAAATTGACCGCCCAACATGTGATTTCTCACACAACTAGCCAATTAGAATCAGGTATAACACATATAAGGATATTCTCTCAAAGGAAATGAATGCACTTATCTCCCTAGTGCTCTTTACCTACTCCACAATTGTTACACTCCCAAGATAGCAATGAAACCAAGAAAGATTTGACACTAGAATATGCAAGGATGAATATTCATAGTGACATAGCATAGATCTAACAACAATGGAAAGCACAAGTTCAAACATAAATATTCATAGGACATAAAGATAGGAAAATCAAAATCTCAAAAAGCCAAGTTCGAATCATGAATACAAATACTACCCCAAGCTAAATTAACTACTCCAAAAAAAATACATCCATGGAAAATATTGAGTTAAATTTCATGGATCTAAGAAAATAAAATGAAGAAAAAAAAGAAAAGAGAAGGAAAAGAGAAGAAGTACTCTAGAGCGAGAACTCTCCTCTTCCTTCTACCTAGAGAGAGAAATAAAATCTACATTATACCTACTTAGGTTTTCCTAGAAGACTAAAGGCTCCTACATATAGTAGTAGGGAATTGGGCCTCAACATAGACCAAAAATAAGGTAAAAAACCCTACCAACCGCAATTGGCGCGGGCCGTGCTTCTTGGCGTGGGCCGTGCCTCGTGCTGACACAGGGCATGTGTCTTGGCATGGGCTGTGCCAACCAATTAGCCTCATACAGACACAGGTTGTGTGTCCAGGCATGGATGTGTTGGTTTGGTCTGTGTCAACCAGCATGGACCATCAGCTGGAGCTCCATTTTTTTATCTTCTGATTCACTCGGCTGGTCTTTGCATTTTTGAAGTTGAAATGACATGGGCTTTGCAAAAAAGAATGGTCCAGGTCTATACTTAGCCGATTTGGAGTGAAACAGAAAAATGGCACGCTAGAACGAGTACGGTCTGCACTTGAGGCCTTGACATTGACCCCCTACGTGCTAGATCTTAACACGGCTCTTTTTTGGTAGAATGCGCCATGCTAGAGACCCTTGGCATGGAAACACCCCCCCCCCCTTCGTGCCAAGCCCTAGCACTAACCCCCTTTGTGTTAGACGTGGTTGGTTCGGCCGGATGGCTTCTTTGCTCCGTTACGGATTAACTGTTGGTTCGATTTAAGAATTCTTGTAGTCAATTTTATAGTGCTTGAGAAGAAAAATCCAATGGTGCCACACTCAAGGGTTGATTCTTATTGGATCTTTCCCAGAACTTTGTGCAAATCTCAGAAAACAATTCCTTCGCTTCTTCCTTGGCCGTTTGAACTTTGAATCTACCATTCTCGCGCTCAATCCATCTACTACAATGCTTTAGAGTCTGTGGCCTTAAATTTACTACCATTCTTTCGAACGACCTTCAAGTATCTTCTACCATTGTTGCAAAAAACCTTCTATACAAAGGTGTCAAAAAGTACTCACAAGCAACCTACTAATGAGATCACAACGGAAGATCTAAGTGCCTATGGATACAATGTGTCCATTAGTATCAATTAAGTCTACAATAATCGATATTTAGACAATAAAATCAAACATGGCTGCCTAAACCCTTTATCGTATTAACCTAACTAACACTAGCAATCTAGCAAGTAAGACAAACCAATTATTTTGCTGAATGCATTGATTAATGCATGCAATACAATGCACATCACTCACATCGCATGCGTTGTACATCTTCTTCTGCCGGCTTTAACCTGGAGAAGGCATGAAATCTATCCCATGTTAGTTCTTACATGAGCCCATATTAGCTGGCCTCCCGGGGAATGTTTCCACATCATTATCCATACCTTTTCCACATTCACTAATCTCCTCCACCGATCCTTCCAAAATCCATAAAAACACAACACTCATCAGAATACAGTAGCATAAAAATACCAATAAAAAATCTATAGTAAATAATTATGACAAGTATCAATGGTTTCGAACCACCTCACAAATAACAGAGCTTGCATTCCATCCAACCGAAGTAAATGGTCAAAACAACTCCGGGCATCACATAACTGGTGATACGCCCCCCTCATACTAGGGATAGCCCTGACATCCCAAACGAAAGTAGGAAACTCATAAAACACACAAGATATTACCCCCAAAGGATAATGTTCAATACACTTACTAAAAACTACTTCCCCAAAAAACTATCTCACAACCACAATGGTGTAAATGCTGAAATAACAACCCCCTCCTTTTATAGCCATAACCCGGCCTAAGGAAATCACCCCTTTATTATTAAAACACTTGGAACAATGCGTTCACACGTTTTCCAATAGCTGACTAACCAAATAGCCAGTCTTGTGAAACAAAATTCTGCATTATTCCTAACATAAAAAAAAATCTAAACAGACCCTACCCTTGTGGCATTCTTATCCACCTAAGCCCATTCCCCCCATAGTCTACATACCAACGCATAGTGATAGAAGCCCCAGGTACAGCACATATTTACACTCCTATTAGGTTCTCGATATACCACTAGCCTCTACGTAAAAAGGCCACGTCCAAAAAATCCCTGCTTATTAAAATGACACAAGTAGGGAAATCACCTACGAACTCCATTGACAACGAAAACACCCATACCTCACGAAGGGTGCAAGATGATTACCTACTACTTCGCATAAACACACCAGCCAACGACACAAGTTGAAGATCACCTAATTTCTTAAGTGTGAAGCCATTAAAACCCCAATCTCATAGAATCCTAGGATACCAACTATCTATTGTCAACAAAACCAAACACATCCTGAGCAAGATACATAGAGATCATCTACGATTTTGCAAATGCCCAGAAGCACACTAGCTAGAGACACAAGTGGAGGATCAACCACCTTCTTAAACGTTGAACCCAAAATCCTTAAAACTAATAAGAAACCTAGAAACCCGAAACTAGATCATTTGAAGTCTAAGACTATCCATCAGCAAATAAACTAACCTCACTCTATATAAAACAATGGAAGATAGCCCGATGACCCGCACCCCACCGGGTCGTGCAATTATCGTGCAGGAGAATTAACCCACGAGATGCAAAGTGTCAAAGATAGAGATTTGTAATATTGCTCCCATACTCATTGCTAACTACCGTTTCACACGGCCCGCACCATTTCAAGTAAAAAATGTCAAGACCATCCCATAGGGTGTGAAGAATGAAATGGCACGTGCCAAAAGACTGAGAAAAATAAGGATCATGTTGACAGGACGTGCTAAATGACACTGGGTGCAGATCAGAAATGCAAAAACAAAGCTCCAGAAGATGGACCACGCCCAGCACGGTCGTACCAGATCATGTGTCTTGCGTCAGCACCAGGCATGCGGCTATGCCAGATCTGATGTACTACGCCGGCACGAGGCTACGTTAGCGGTATGGGTCGTGCCATTCTTGGTGCCCTATGTCAGATAGTTATTGCTAGGGTTTTTGCGTATTTTGTGCCTATTTTTAGGCCCAATCCCCTACTACTTTAAATATAGCCTTAGTCTACTAGGGTTTCATATCATTCATATTCTCAAACATTTTGGATCATTTTGAAGAGTAGCTTAGAGAGAGAAACACTCTCTCCACTCTCTAGTTTCTTTCTCTTTTTCCTTTTTATTTTGCTTTTGCCCAAAGATGTGGATTTCAATGAAATACTTGAATTCCATGTCTAGGGAGTAGTTTTATAGCTTGGGGATAAAATTTTATTCATATGTTGATTAATATTTTTGTAAAATTCATTAGATATTCCTAATTATATGTGCTTATGATATTATTATGACTGGTTCTTAAATTGTATATAATTGCATGAATGATACACTCCATTAGCATGCACTATAGTCTAAATTCATGTTGGTGCACATATCGATACCCCTCAGGGAAGAGAAACCTAGATGTGATTGGGTAGTGGGGTTCGGGTCCACGTGGGTGTATGCACGTAGGTGTTTTCTGATTTTTACCATTACAATGATAGCACACTAGTCTTAGCTGGCGAGTTTGAAGGGTTAAGGGTAGAAATAGCATTTAGTAGCAAGCTAGGGTTGTACTAGGTCCTAGTGTCATAGATAAGGTGCCTACCTCCCTTTTCCTCTTTATAGGCCTAGGGGTAGATAATCCGTGGTATAGTGCCCAAGACGTAATCATACGGAAGAGAAACATATTTGCGCAATGGCCGGGCCGTTGTTGCCCTTCCCTAGTATGAAGGCAGTGGCAATGAAAGATTGCAAACGCACCCTACGTGAAAAGAGTGCTTACCATTAACCACACCACATGTTATGAGCACTAGATTAGGTTGTTGAAGTTTTGTATGTGATTGAATCGAGGATCAGAACATTTAATTAACCATTTTATGCAAATATTCTCCAAGTGTCTAGCTATATAGTTTTCCTTGTGTTTTTAGTTTTATGTTTGTAGTTGTCAATTGAAACCCCCCCCCCAATTTACTATAGTAGCTCTTCCTAGCACACGACGGATTGACAACCCGTTCATGCTTGTGTTTGATTGGCTATTAGAATCTAGCATCTTTGTGGACATACCCGGACTTGCCACTGACTACCCCATAGGTAGCTTAGTAGTGAGTTGGGTGCAAAATATAAATTTTATCTTTAACCAACCTTTTTCACCCCTTGTGGTATGCTTGGAACGCCTTCGCTCAGATTAATTTAGGTTACAACTGAATGACCCTGAGTGGAGGTGGGCCACTCCAGGTGTATGTTCTCCCCCCACAAGCTTAGAATGACTAGAAAAAGAGCCACTCTCAAGATCAAAATCCCAATTCAATACGAAGATGACATGATATACTGAAAGAGGCACCAAAAGATCACCCGACCATAAACGTAATCAACAGAATGCTTGGGATCCATCAGATTGCAAAAGAAGGCTCGTGTTGGGTCAAATACCCGCAGCGACCCAAGCACAAGCATTACAAAAATGATGAAACCATCATCTTCCCAAACACTGATGCAATACCTAGCCACACTTCGCACCCCAACCCAATGGTGATAGTTGTCGACATTGGGAATACCTTGGTGAAAAGGGTCTTTGTGGACAATGGGAGTGTGGTAGAGGTCATATTCATTACATACTTTAGCCACCTGGGGCTCAGCAGGAAAAATTATGAAGATCAACGTCACCATTGTTAGGATTCACTGATTGCGTGTATTTCCCAATTCGGATAATTTTTTGGCTCGTAACCATTGGTGAACGAAGGAAGAGTAGCATCAAATATTCCAACTTCACTATCATCAATGACACTTGAGCTTTCAACTTAATCACGGGACGGCCATGGATGAGTCAAGCTAAGCCATTTTATCACCATATTATCTAACAATAAAATCTCCCACGAAGAATGGTATTGCTAGAGTGAGGGGAGATCGGGCAATTACCAAAATTTGCATGAAAGTAGCATGGAAATAACTCAATAGAATACAGACAATCACCACTATCCGCAAAGTGTCTGTCGAAACTTCACCTACCAGCATGGAAAAATTCTTGTCCGGTCACTAGGAACCGATAAAGTTGCTAAAGCCATTCCGACTTAGGCAAAAAAAATTACAACTTCTATTTGACAAATATTTTGATATATTAGCAAGTTTTTGACCTAATATAAGTCCCAAAAAATTTGGAATTACACCAACTCAACATTGATCCTACAGTAAAACCCATTGAAAAAAGATAAGAATCTTCGTTGGCGATAGAGGGGAAGCTATCAAAGAAGAGGTAGCAAAAATACTTAAAGTGGACGTGATCAAAGAGGTGGTCTACCTGGAGTGGCTCGCTAACCCCATCATGGTTAAAAAAAAACTTGGCTGAGGGTGGAGAATATACATTGACTTCATCGACTTAAATAAATGTTTCTTGAATGATAGTTACCCACTACTTATGATCAATCGGATCATTGAAACTATAACTGGGTACTAGGTGTTAGTTTTCTTCTATGCCTATAAGTGTTATCATCAAATCATTATTGTAGAGAAGGACAAAGAAAATACCCCAATCATCACAAATGCATGTATATTTTGCTACAAAAAGATGCAACCTGGGCTCAAGAATGCGGGAGCCACGTATCAATGCTTGGTAAATAAAATATTCAAAAGGAAGGTTGGTATGAACATGGAGCAATACATGGATGAAATGGTAGCCAAAAAAAATGTTACGTATACTTCCTCGGCGACGTGAGAGAGACATTCAAAAAATTTTGGAGCACCTAGAGGCTTCATGGTATCTAACAAAAGAATAGAAGTGAATCCACAAAAGGTCGATGTCATCCTCAAAATGCAGCCCCTAAAAATCAGCTAAAGACATTCAGTGCCTCATGGATTCCTCAGCCGCCTTGAGCTAGTTCTCATCAAAGGAAGCCAAAAAACATCTCTTCTTCCACATATTGAAGAAAGCAAAGAAGTTAGAATGAACTAAAGATTGTGAAACCACTTTTTAGTAGTTGAAAGAACACCTGCATTTCTCACCAACACTAATGAATCTTGAAAAGGGCGAGGTACTTTACTTGTACATCTACGTGTTGCCAAAAACATTGGCACTGTGCTGATCAAACAAAAGGATCTCCACGAATGCCCTATCTACTTTTTCAGTAGTGCTTTGTAGGGGTCAAAAACACGCTATACAACACTGGAACGATTGATCCTGGAATTGGTACATTCGGCCTGACATCTACGACCATATTTCCAAGCCCACGTAATAGTATTATTCACCAACCATCTGATCCTCCTGGTACTCCTTAAACATGAAGCATCGGGTATTATGATGAAATGACTGGTTGATCTAGGCAAGCACGACATCAAGTACATTTCTAGAAAATCTATTAAAGGAAAGGCACGCTAATTTCACTAGGGAATCAATAGAGTATCTACCAGAAGAGCTCCACATCAAAGATGATTAAAATAACAACTATATGGATGGACATCTCACACTAGAGGAAATGGAGCAGGGGTTCTCTTAAGGGATCATTCCACATTGATGAATCATCCCATATGCCTTACATTTTGACTTCAGAACCACTAATAACAAAGTAGAGTATGAGGTTTTGATCAAAGGCTTAATTTTTTCCAAATATTTGGTCGTACAACGCCTCAAGTAATTCACTGACTCGGATGTAGTGGTTCAACAAGTCATGGGGAGTACGAGGCTAGGGAAAAGAACAATCGGAGATATTTGAATTGGTGTATTAGATGCTAAAATTTTCAAAATTTATACCTTAATGTAGGTGTCGAGGGAACGTAATCATAAAGCCGGTACTTTAAGCAAGTTGGTATCAGTGGGCCTACGCCTAGAAGTATCCTAAGCAGTGACTTATAGAAGCATTGAAATTTTACAGCTATGAAGAACAGTATGTAATGGGCATAGATAAATTAGAGACCTCGATGATACCAATCATATGATATCTAAGGGATGACATATTACCTGAAGAAGGGTCAAAGGCTAGAAAGATTAAAGTCAGAGCATCAAGATACACAATACACAAGGATACCTTACACAATAAAGGATATCTAATGTCTCTCCTGTATGTGTAACACCATAAGCAACAAAATTCCTCATTGAAGAAGTCCATTAAGGGGTCTGAAGAGCTCACTAGGGAGCTAGATCTATCACTAAGAAGATACTGTGGGTTGGATACTTCAGGTCACTGACGCTCGAGTATTCCTTTAAATTAATTCAAACTTGTGAGACTTGTTAGAAACAAGACCCTGTGACTTGCATCCCCCAAGAAGACATGATGGCAATATATGGATCCCATATGTTTGAGATATATAGGATCGACCTGTAGGACCATTCCCGGAAGCTATCGGGGGAGTTAAATATATGATCGCGGTCATCGAATACTTCACCAAATAAGTAGAAGCCAACACACCGGCCAACTTAAAAGGTACAATATGCATCAACTTCTATTGGGAAAATAAATTGTGCAGGTTTGAGGTGCCTAAAACTATTATCACATACAATGGAAAACAATTCACCTGCAACCCCTGTAAAAAGTGATGTGAAATCTTCAACATTCATTAAAAATTCACTTCGATGTACTACGTGTATGCAAACGATCAGGTTAAGGTCACCAACTGGACGATCTTTAATGACATAAGAGCTCGTTTGTGGGGGGCTGAAGAAAATTAGATACATGAGTTACCCAGTGTGCTATGGCTGTATCAAACAGTGGAGTGAGCGACAACTGAAGAAACCCCATTCAACATATTCTATGGAATGGAAACACTCATACCAAATAAGGTAGGTTTACCTAGCCTTCGCACAAAAGAACCGGAAGAAAGTCAAAATGATGAAGAAGTCCGCATTAACTTAAAATTGGTGGACGAAAATAGAGTAAGGTCTAGTCTGCACTAGGTTAAAGTGAATGACAATATGAAAAAATTACCACAACCAGAGGGTACAAAAAAACTCAATTCGCCGTGGGAGTGCTAATTATGAGAAGAAATGAGAAGAGCCAACATGAGAAGGAAGGAAAATTGGCACTCAATTGGGAAGGTCTCTTTAAGGTCATTGAGCATTAAAAAACTTATGAATGTACTAACGACAATAAAAGACTTAATGAGAGTCATAACAGCCATCAATGCACGGTGTTCTACGACTCACTGTTACTCTAGATGGTGAAGATGTTATCTATTGTGAACCAACATTAGGTTATTTGCATACAGGGATGGAGAAAATTGCTAAAAATCAAACATGCCAGAGGAAGTTACATGCTTAGGAAACAATGGGAAATTAGGTTCCCAGAAGATAAAACATTTCCAATCTTTGAAGATATTACTATTGAGCAATGCTACAATGGATCCTTTATTTGAGACACCTCTACACCCTGACCAGTGTGTAGTTCCCACTAACAAAAAGCTGTAGGATAGACACACTCTGCTTTTTTGTAGTCTGATGCCCAGGGAGTCGTTCACCCTAAGAGGAACAATAGGACCATAAATTCTCCAATAAAAGTCTGATAAATTTTAAAAAAAAACATTGTATTTCAACTCCCAATCAAAGGGATGCTTTGATATAACATGAATCTTCTCACATAAAAAGCTTGGTTCCTAAGGATTGACTCTCACATAAAAATTTTAATGGTTGAGGATCGGTTCTCATATAAAAGGCTAAGAATTGAGGATAAACTCTCACAAAAATATCCTAACTTTTAATCATCGTCTCTCACATGAAAGTCTAACTGTTGAGGATCGACTCTCACATGAAAAGCATGACCGTCAAGGATCAGCTCTCACATATAAAGCCTAACTGTTGAGGATCAGCTCTCACATAAAAAAACCAACTATTCAAGATCGACTCTCATATAAAAAGCCTAACCTTTGATGATCAACCCTCACAAAAAATCTAACTGTTGAGGAACAAATCTCTGAAAAAATTACCATCCAAAACATGGGATCGGCCCCCACAACCCTAAAGGTTTAAATCCATACCATAATGCTAGCTAAAACTAAATAGCATCATAAATCAATCAAAAAGGGGATTCATTCATTTAGGATCCTCAAATTTTAAAATTTTAAGGATTACAACTAAAACTATTTCATTACAAGAATCATTGTTAAAATTATTTGACTGTAAAACACATGCTAGCTTCCAAATAAGATAATGAATTACACCTTTTTCACAAGATGGTTCTGATCCCACTTAAGAAGAAGTACCTCAAGGATCCAAGTAGCTTGCTCAGGGAAGGAAAACAAACCAGATCTAGTGGATGAGAAGGCTAGAAGTTGGCCCTCTGCTCCTATTCCACCACCTTGTCCAAATTGTCATGGCGGCAGATATGATCTCTTTCAGCATCTGGGAAATACTTCAAGACACTTCTTCCCACTGTGCTCCGGAGGCACACCAACCAGTAAACCATGAAGACCATAGAGAGAAAGTTAGGGAGGAACTGATTGACCATCTCTTTCTCTTTGTTAATGCTGGCAAACCAGTATGACATAAACCCAAAAAACTCCAACCCGATGTTTCACATTCTGACCAGTGAGGTAAACCGGATGTTTCACAAAATAAAGACCAATAAAAAATTAAATACTAGAGGAGGATGAAAAAATGAGTGAGAAAAAAAGAATAAAAATCACAACACCAATTCAAGGAACATTGCCTAGAGTAATAGACTGCAATGTTTCCGATGAAGAACCTAGGAATTCGGGGGGATAAATTTCCTACTAGGAATAAGCTTATTTTCATCTTGGTATGTACTATGTTTCTCATCAAGAATAGTACCAGAATTCTGATATGAATCAGAGGGCTTACCCCGAGAAAAGGAAGACATGAGGAAGAAGAATGTTAAGCCTGGCTAAATAGACTGTGTGAAAGTATGAGAAATGTGTAGAAAGAAACCTCAGAGGCACCATTTTATAGCACTTCTACGAAGTCAAAAGGCACATTTAGAAGGGGATCCATCAATAACTGATTTAAAAAGTAGGGAAAATGGCTACCATAACTCGGGAAATTTTCACTTCCCCGAAACAGTTGACGAACATTATCTCAATTAAAGTGGATGATTTATAGCATATGAACCATTATAACTTAAATTAAAGGTTATTTAATTGACCGGTAGGAATCAAGCAAGAGAGAACATATGGTTCTTGTTGAAGCTCTCACTTTCGATTCTCTCGGGGCTATTGATGAGGATTGTAGCCGAAAATGTTCTCAGAAAGAATGCTACTCCACATTCGGGGGGATAAACATCCCACTGGAAACTAAAAAGAAAGATCACCAAAACCGATTACGTCTTTGGATTACATCTACATTCCATGTACAATTATAGTGCATTGAATATATGGTAATTTTATTATGGTGAGACAACTTTTCCTACAAGGAAAGTAAATATTTTCAATAATGTGATAAATCAACCTCTACAAATACTAAGGAATTCCTTTTTCTATTTCTCCAGTTCTCAATATTCAAAGTAAATATTTTTAATTTGACTTTACCATCGAATTTTCTTCCCTCGGTGCCCCTGAGGAGTTCAGTTAGTAAGAATGACGTTACGAAGCAAGATTTGGCTATCACAATCGCAGTTCGACATGCATCACCATTCATACAAGAGTTTTTCGTTAAAATGGAGAATCTACGTACAACTACAAAAATCCTAATTGCATGACATTTTAATAGGTAATTTACTATTTTATCCTTGATCTACTTGTATTTAGGATATCGGCTCTTTTAATTTGTCTCTAATTATATAACTTAGTTCCTAATCAATTATTAATTATGAAAATTCCTCCTATAATCTCCATAAATATCATTTACTACCTCACATTCTTTCCAAACATTTATTTATCATCCAGCAACATACAAAATAAAACATCCAAGTACAACTTTTTTCTATCAACATTTTATTGTTAATATATACTATATATATATATATATATTATTTTGGACGATTGTTGAACGAATAACTATTTGCTCAATTATTTGTGATTTTTGTATAGATACCGAGCGCAACTCCATAGAACGGAGATTGCACGTTTCACATTCAATTCGATGTTACATTCCAATAGTACGTTATTTTGATGTTGAAAATCTAGCAGATACTGTTGTATGTGGTATATAGTGTCTATTGTAGATGTGTGATCTGCTATTTACATTATTTTTTTGGTTTATTTTGAATCCTTTTTTCTCTATATTCATTTGTGATTGTTAAAAAATAATTAGCATATACAATAACGTGTATATATATAAACTGTACACAAAACTTGATCGTTGGTAAATATCGAAAATTCTAAATTCAGACCATGAAAAAAACCTTTGGAATTCTAAATATCTAAATTCTAAATATCTAAAAAGAAAATTGAAATTCTAAATTCTAAATTCAAAACTTGATCGTTGGTAAATATTGAAAATTATAAATTCTACCGGAGTCGATATTTTGACATTTGGAATCTAAGGCAACTACAGTCGAGCCTTAGGTTCAAAAAGCTAAAAATGATGTGTTATAGGATTGCATTTTCACGGATATAAATGTTAAATATTTGTACAAAAATCACAAATAATTGAGCAAAACAATTATTTGTTAACAATCACCAAAACCAATTAACATATAATAACCTTACAGACTTAGTGCTGATGGTCTGTTGCAGTGCCCATATGTTATGCTGATATTTGAATTACTTGTACTTGTATGTTGCTTTGATAATAAATAAATACTACATCTAGTTAAATAGGTAATTTAATATCAGCATAACATATGGGCACTGCAACATACCATTTTAAAAGAAATCACAATCCACCAGTGGTGGGGGGTTTTATTTGGCTCCCCAGACCATAGAAACAAAACTTTTACAAGAAGAAAGTTGTGCCATGATTTCTATTCTATATCCCACTTCTGATCCAAAAGCATTCTAAATCCACTAGTGGGTGTAGCATAGTTTTTGTAACAATTGCTTCTCTAATCCAGTACTTCCACCCCCTGTGTGAATACTGAACTAGACAAGGAAATTGTTGAAAAAAACTTGTCCCAAGAAGATATTATGCTAACCATCTGGATCTGATCGAGTGTCCAATGTATGACCGCTTTGTGCCATTAATCTTGCAGCCTGATTGTTGGTAACCCTATTTTATCTCCAGTAATTGCGGCTCTTGTGTCCATGTTTAGCTGAGACTATTGAAAGACTTGAAGTTGTGATATTTTCATATCTTGTTCAGCTCTTTACAGCTCATGTGCCGCTTTATTTTGCTGCATGTAGACATAGGGAAAGTCAACCTGGATGTGTGTCAAAAGGCCTTTAAGCTCTCTCAGTATTTGTATCAGTTTCCAAGGTGCTATTATCATTCCCTGTATCATTTCAACTGCCTGTAAGGAATCAGACTCAACAGTTAGTTGGGTGTAGCTTTTTGTAACACACAATTTACAGCCTGACAGAATTGCTTTAAGCTCAGATTCTATAGATGTATTAGCCTTTAAAATGTCCATTGCAATTAGTCTAGATTTGCCTTGTGTGTCTCTGAGTATAATTCCAGCCTTTGGGTGAGATAAATTAGTGTATGAGGCATTTACATTTAACTTAAGAACAATATCATAGGGTTCCCATTTGTATGCTCTGATTAGCTTTGTTTTTTCCAGTTTGAACAGATACATGTACCCTTATTTATAAGCAAATCATAGTCCTGGTGTTTTTCCTGGGGTTTAATGGTGAAGATATAAACCAGACTTCTGTCTAGATCTTTGATCATCTGCCTTACATCTAGCTTTACATCTAGCTTTCCATACAATCCATCATACTAGAGTAGACATAACATGAAAGAGATTACTTTTTGTGCTAGAGCAGTAAGTATTAGACAAAAACAAAGTTAATTTATCAAAGATGTGCAGTGTTTGTGTGAAAGGAATATCCAGTGTGCATTTAACATGTTTCTATAGAGATAGAGTAGTTTCACATTCATTGAAAACATGATTTAAAGATTCCACATTACACTGGCATTGTTCACATCTAGATGCAGAGTAGATACCTAATTGTCCTAGGATGTCATCAAAAGGCATGAAGTTATTAATCAATTTCCATGTGAAAATTTGTATTTTCAGAGGGAGTAGAGGATTCCATACCTTTTTCAATCCCGCTGGCATGTTTCTTTTGCTCCTTGAAAACTTATAAGCTGAGTTTGTAGAAAACTTACCTGTTGGTGCTGGTTTCCGAATCATGGTATCCTCTTCTGAGCATAAGGCTAAAGGTTCAGATATTTATGATAAAACCTCCTGGCTAAAACCCTGCACAAAAAACTCAGAAAACGCTGCTCTGTTTTCTGAGAATTGCTTGATTGTTAGGAATGGATAAGGAGGTTATGTGTTTGGTATCCACAAGTCTATCAAACATCCCATGGAAGTCCAATTGGCAGTTCAAAAGTTACATTCACCATTTCCTATCAGTATTTGAGTGTTAGAGCAGACTAATTCATTAATTTTTTCAAACTCTTTTCTATGGATCAGAGGTCCTGGAAGATGAGAGAAGGCTCCAAATCAGTTTTGACCAGATTGTTTCACCTTTCTAGATTTCCACCACAATTTAGCAGAAAAGGCATCAATTTTGGTGTTAAAATTTCTCAGGTTCAGTCCATTTTCAGCAGTTAGGTAGTATAAATGCTCCCAAGCTCTCCAGTGTCTTTTTGGTACTTGAATCATTTTTCCCCATAGAAAATCTGAGCACATGATTTGCATTTTTTCCAGGGTATACTGTGTTGGAGAACTAACACACCATATGTGTTGAGGAATAGAAGTCAAAACATGTTTTGATAATGTTAATCTCTAAGCATGGTTTAGCAATTTCGCATTCCAGTTTTGAATCTTTTCATTTCTTTCAGTCACTTGCTGAAAGTAGGAGTTTAATTTTCTCCCTTTGTAAACTGGAACACCTAAATAAGTGAAAGGAAAGGATCCTAAAGGCATGTTAGTTAGAGTCTTTATCCTCTCCTTAGTGGCTATGTTGGCTTTAGATCCCATATAAACAACACTATTCTGGAAGTTTACAACATGTCCAGTGTCCTTTTCATAGTGGTTTAGGAATAGTACCAGGTTTTTTAGGGATTTCTAATTACCTTTAAAGAATATCACTGTACCATCAGCATATGATAAGTGAGTGACTGAGTATCCCCCTGGTATAATAAATCTATCCATGAGATTAACATTTAACATGTGTTTCAGACCTCTATTAAGAACCTCAGTAATTAGATTGATTAGAATTGGGGATAGGGGATCCCCCTGTTTGAGACCTCTGCTGGCTTTAAAGAAACCATTTGGTTTCCCATTTAAAAGCACAGAGAACCAAGCAGAAGCAATGTTCTGTAGGACAATTTTGACAAAATGTCCATGAAAACCTAGCTTTACTAGCAGCAGTGGTCTAAAAATCGCTAGGCGCTAGTCGGGCGGTTTGCTGGGGCCTAGCGCCTAGGGGATTAATCGGGGATTAATCGGTCTAGGCGGATTTGTATTATTTAATTATTTTTTATATATAATTAATAAAATAATACAAATTATATTTAAAAATAAAATAAAAACCTATTTCCCAAGTCACAATAACTTATATTACATACAAATGATACAATACAAGAATGAAAATTTCATGATAAACGACACAAATGAATATATTATATATATATATATATATATTGTCGAAATATTATCTTGGAGTTGAAAAATGAAATCCATACAAGCTTACAAAGTTTGAGTAACGTGGCAAAAATTACCAAATACAAACTAGTGAGTAGTGAATCCACACATAGCCATAGGCCAAAATTAAAAGTTAGACAAAATAAAAAAGTACCAAATACAATTCACACATAGCCTATGACATTTCAAATTCTTCTTCACCATTTATCTCTTGACTTGGGAGAAAAGAGGGGTTTGGGAAAATTATAAAAAAAAAAAAGAAACAAACCAAACCGCCCAGACCCGATTAGCGCCTAGACCCGATTAGGCGGGTCTGGGCGCCGCCCAGAGGCGAAAACGCCTAATGTCGCCGAACAGGCCCTAATCCGGGCATTTTGGTGGCGCCTTGCGCCTAGGCGCCGCCGTTTAGAACACTGACTAGCAGAGAGTTTAGCATGGGCCATGATACTCTATCAAAGGCCTTTGACGTATCTATGTGTCCTATTATATTAAGGCTTGGTTTCTTTTTTCCTTCAATCTAATACTACTGCTGGACAGGGATATTTGCATCGGTAATTTATGAAAATAGCACCGGTATTTTGGCCCCCCCCAAATACCGGTGCGTATGTACAGGGGTGTAAAAATGCAACACATTTGCACTGGTAAAATGAACTAGTGTAGAAAATTATTTGCACCGGCATTTGAGACCGGTCTATAAATTTTGAAAAGTTAGGGGCACAGAGTATCTGCACCGGTAATATTTGGAATACGGATGTAGACATTTTGCACCGGTATATAACATATGAACCGGTGTAAAACCTTGATTTGTACATCGGTATTAAATATAACACCGATCTTTCTTTTTTAATAGGAATATTATTTTTTTGCACCGGAATAATTTGCACCGGTATGTTTTTTACACCGGTATTATGTTATGCATAGTTATTATTTAAAAACATTAAAATAAATTATAAAAAATATGATTTATTTTTACACAGGTACATTCATTTTCTACCGGTGTATGATTTGGATAAAATTTTCAATGCCCAATTCATTTTTCGATGGTCCCTCTCGGATCATTTCCGGGGCAACGAAAGCCAGAGATACTTGTGAACTATTATAAATTGGAAACCTTTGAATCGGTAAGAAATTTAAAACAACCTATTAAGAAAATATCGCTCGCAAAACATTCGAACATTATTCAAACTATGAGTAGAAGAACTATCTTAAGTATGGATTGAAACAAAGTAAAAAATCACACAAGTTTACTATAACCAAATACCATCCATAGAATTCTAATATTATCAACCATTGAAAATAAACCATCAACTTATTATGTCATTCTTATCATCCAGAAGTTGCAACGTAGTGTTCGCCTGCTGCTGGTAGTCTTCGATCCAAGCCCCACGTCATTTCTCTGCTACACCTTAAATTTCGTACACATAGTATGACCATTTGCCCTCTGGGAAGATCTATTAATTTCTAACTTACACTGTTAGTCAATAATGTTTCCTTTACTAGAAATTAATAATAAAAAATTTTGAGATGCAAGGTTTACCTCGAAGATATTTTTTGTCTCTTGGTGATTAACAAATTCTTCCATGAGCATGATAGAGTACTCGCATTGCCACTGCACAGGAAAGGTAAATGTAATTACTAACCCTAAACATAATAAATTGAGGGATGAAATGATGGAATGACTTACCATGATGTTGTTAATTTTTCAAGCGTAGTCGGGTTCTGGCTTCGTCTTTCTCTTCTCCCTTTAGCATGCAAGCCTGTCAAGAAAGTAAATTAAAATGGTTACTTCTTCCCGTATATTACCAAACTAGGATTTATGATTTGATTGATTTAAAAACCTAGAAATGACCCTGAGTTAGACCAAGTTTGTTGGTTTGATACCCCCTGAAAATGTGTCCAGAGTGAAAAACTCCTCTGTTCTGGGACAGATAATGATGAGGTACCAATGATCGCTATTGGAAAAATTATGTTAACAAATTAATGAAATGGAAGTGGTTTGAAATGTGAATGTAATTTCCAGGAAGAAATACTTACATTCTTATGTAGGGTATGATGTAGAACTCAGCATCCATTGCCTTCATTTTTTCCCAAATTAGTTTGAAACGGAGTTCGACCACCTGCTTGAAGTTGTTCAAGTTGCCACAGTTGGATTGGTAGAATTGGATACGGCCTGAATTAGTTTCCCATATTTTCTTCCGCAGGTGCTTGTAATGTTAATGATACTAAAAATAAATTCCTAATCAATTTAAAAAACACTAAGGTTGTAAGTTTTGAAACTCACCCCATTCACACATCAACCTGCGCATTGTCGATCCAGGTCATCGAACGTATGTTCCCTAGTTTCTTTCCAAACTCGACCAAAACTTCTACTCCAACACCGCAGGTGTAATGGCGTGAGAATGTCAATGGTCAGAACACTGAGAAGAACATGCAATCCTTATTCTTTATCCTTTCAAGGATAGCGGCATTTGCTTTCTTTATGAATAGCACCATGATGGGAAAATCTGCCAGGTCTCGTTTGTTAACAATCTTCGAACGTAAAATGATACAAATTGATCACTTGAGTATGCAGTATTGAACTATCATTGTTAATCAATAATAATGGTACTCGTTTTAGTGCATTATCTATTTTGGCAGCCTATTTAATCTTGGTCTTGCAGATGGCTGGAAATTAGCCATAGACTAGGATTTTTACTCACCAGTATCCTATTACAAGGATTAATGAATACAGATACGCAAAAGTACTTTGAGAAATTGAAAAATAATGTGTTACAAGAATTTACATCATCGTCGGTGGTGAGAACCATAACCTCCTCCTCCTCGTCTGTATCACCTAAAGCATTGACATCATTGATGTCACTCGGTTGATCATCTGCCTTGCCTATTAAAGACACTGGCCAATCCACGATGCTATTGATGGCCTCTCCAACATTATCAAAGTGGTGGTTCACCGAGGGAAATCCTACCATAGAACGGATAACTGGCTCACATACTCTTACATGAGCGACACTTCCTTGTTGGGCATCCCGACGACGTGATATCTGTCGCAACCCATGAGCGACCATTTTCTTCTTCCCAACAATGTCTTTAATGAAAATAGTCACGCATTCTCCATCATGTTATTATAATAGTTTAGTCAATAGATAAAATGGTTATGGAGATATTTCATATGTGTAATTCAATGTATAGGACATGCATAGATTAATGAAGGTGTACCTCTTAATCCCCTTCTCCGTCTTTGGGCTCTTCATCGGACTTTGTATCAGCTGTAACAATGTCAGCAATCACCTTCTCTACAAACTTCTTGGGATTGTCAAGGCCTGGAGGAATCAGAACACCGCTTGTAGATGCTAAGCCCTTCACCAATTGCTCTAGGTACGATACCATGGATTTCATGACCGGTTGATCATAAGATGGTTTCCTCTGGGCTCTCTGCTTGGTTGAGAAACTGCTATCGCACTTGCTGCAGAAAAGATAAGGAACACCCACCGCTGTGGGTAGACTTGTCTGAGTTCCCCTGTACTTTCCCGGGTGATCCTTCTTCTTTGTCACTTTTATAAGGATGTCTTCACCCGGCTGCAGTTCCAATGCTCCTTTTTCCTTAAGCTCATTCAATTTCATTTGAGAAACACATAGGAATGCAATTGTTTGTATGAATAATGTGAAATACTTTTAAAAATTAATTTAAATTATCGATTTTGGCGTAACTTACAATGTCTAGTGAGATCTTCTCAACCTTTTTTGATGTGTATAACCCTTTCTTAACTTTGTTTGCCTCAAGGTAGACAAGAGATCTGTCAGGTGTGAAATATTTTTGACTGAGTTATTGCTCAATATCCTCACCAGTGAATCCCTCGTCGGTTAACCAAATTCTCTCCTTCTCTTTCAGCTCCTTAGTCAATTTGCCATGGATGTATCGAGTACCCCTTCTGCTCATGTGGTGCATGTAATCCCTGCCCTTGTTGCATTTAATATTTGTCTCCCCGAGTCTCTGATATCATTGTAATAAAAAAATTTAGTTGAATAGAATTTGTGGGCAACATAGTACTTATCAAGTATTAATTTTTTCATCATACCTGAAAATTCGAATGCCGATGCCTTTTTTCAAACAAGTGACATTCGTCTTCATCCATCCATTTGTACTTCTCCCATGCTAGTATTCCTATTTTATTGATACCTTTGTCCACGTCATGAATAAACATATTTTCCACCCTTGTCTTCCAACTCCTATGTTGGTTTCTTTCCCTCTCTGTAACCTAATTCCTCGGTATTTCTAGTTGCTTGTTTATTGTAGGTGTTTCAACTGTGATGCTCTCCTGGAATGAATCATATGAAAATGTGTGTCATTAATCATACCCTCACTAAGACTTTACCATAAATAAAAATTTTAAATGACAATTGTTGAGAATTTTTCCAGAACATCCTTCCATGACTCTTCTTTAACATCTTCAGGACATCGCTTCAGTGCTCACGTGTGCCAAATTTGATGCGACGTCGGAAAGTGTAATTTCCATAAGACCAATTCTTAATGCATACTGCTTGATTCCCACGGAACGCAAATGCAATAGGAGTTGGAGTGTTATGCTTTGCCAACATCATAGACTGGAAAGTGCTAGTTCATCGCCTCCTCTAATAACATTTTAGCTCAAACTTGTCCCATCCTTCTCCATTTCTAGCTTTTGTCAAGTTGTCATTCGCTTCATCAACAATTAGCCTTCCTTTGATGGTGCTCTTTCCCTTTCCCTTGCGAACCAGTGTTTTGGCCAACTGTTTACCGGCGTCTTCTCCTTCAACATCCCTTATAATCACATCACCATGTTCCCCGGTTTCTTCCTTCTCTTCACTAGTTGGGTCTTTTTTTGCGTTGCTTCTTCCTCAATTTGTATCTTCAACCGGATTTTTTTAGAGGAGGTTCTTGGTCCGCCACATTAACCTCCTCATCGACCACATTCTTCACCTCTTCCTCCTTCTTCGTAACTGGTCGCTTCCTCTTCGTGTTTAATTTCCCTTCTTCGGCGGCATCTAAAACAGTATAATAGAAATTATCAATTCAAAAAATAACGGTACTTAAATATCAACATTGATAGAATGTGGCGTAGAACTTGAACAACAGTTTCATAAAAATTTTGAGCAAAACATGGAATAGAATTGAACAATTCCTACATAAAACTACATTATGTATGGCATAAAAGTTAATATAACATCGCATAGAACTTGAACGAACAAGGTATGGAACTTGATATAAAATGAAATGGAACCTTATAGAAGTTGATAGAAAACCATACCAATCTCTTTGGATCAAAAAATAGGCCTACAACCGAGCAATTATCACTCCCCCCTAACGTGACTATCAACATTATCACCAATCAAAAAACTATAGTACTACATCATCCTTCCCAAAAAATGCAAAACGTTTCAACCCCACAATTGTATAAACATACCATTCAAGTTACCCTTTCAACTTTTTTTCAATTTACATGTTTTTGTTCATAGAGGCATTTAGTCGAACATCTGTTGTGCGTGAGGGTTGGAATGGTTTTTTGAAGGGAAATTGATATGGTAACCCATCATAACATAAACACCAACACTTACCTTCACCAATGGAGCATTTGTGTTGCTACTCCCTTTGCTTGAACTCGCCAAGAACGGAATAGGATGAACCTATGCAAGTAATTTCTTCTCTTGTGTTGTTCAAGTGTTGATGAAGGGTTGCTTTTCTTGTGTTGCTTCTCTTGTGTTGTTCAACCCTTTATAGGATAGATGATAGGAGTTACAATGATTGATAAGGAGTTATAATAGTTTAATTTAGTGTGAATTGAATGGTTGAAGTGGTGGAGGGCGGTTTTCAAAGAAAATTTGAAGGTGTTTGATAAGGAGAGGAGGAGTTGTGGGAGTTATGTTTGTTTGAAACAGTTGAAAAACATATGAAGCCGTATTTTTTACACCGTTAATATGTACAGTACCGGTGTAATATTTGTGAAAATGGGTTTGAAAAATGGTTAACTGTTCAGCATCGGTAGGGTTACCGGTGTAGAAACAAAAAAAAAGCAGTTGCGTGCAGTTGCTTTAAATAATTTTTTCATTGACCTGGGAGCAACAATTGAGAATTTTGGCTAACTGTTGTACACCGGTATTATTACCAATGTAGGAAATGTTGATACTGGTTTAAAATCACACAAAAAGCAGCTGTGTGTGGCTGCTTTAAATATTTTTCGAAAAAAATAGGATGTACCCGAGAGGAACTTCAGAAATTTTAGACTAAGTGTTCAGCACAGGTATATGTACCAGTGCAAAAATGACATGTACCGGTGTAAAACTTTTTGCGCCTTTGAAAAAAATGAACAAATTGAAAATTTTGAAATGCGCACCAAAAAATTGAACACGTACACTAGTAATTGCTTAATATTACCGGTGCAAAAAACATTTTGTGAATAATTCAAATTCTCTCTTGTTTCATTTACCTCCCGTGCATTTTTCCAATACCCCAATTATTCAAATTGACGCTTAATTATTTTGAACAGACATTGTACTAGTTGTTTCATGCAGATATCGACCACACATGGGCCCCATAAGTTGACGTTACTAAGCATTGTTTAATTTTATAAAATTTACATTTTGACCGCAAACATTTCGTTTCACCCCATTAAACACTCTTCCACCAGCCCAAATGGAATTTTAAGGGGCTACATATTGAATGAGTAACGTTTTTGTACCTCAATGGTATGAAGGAACCCGCAAAATTGATTATATGTGTTTATTGCAATTAGGTCCCCCAAATTGTGACATGCGAGTATGACATGTTAAGACACTACATAAATTACTAAATTTAATATTTTGTGCTTAAATCATAATTACAACATATTTGTGTTCAAGTGGTGATTCGTCCTAAAGCGCTAGTAGGTGTTGTAGAGTAAACGACAAGGGTTTACTTCATTGTTTATATGTGTAATCTGAACATCTTCCAAACTAAGTACGGAGTCTGGACCCATTCGTTTCCCCGCATGTGGAACTTGGAAATACAAAAGGGTTGTTTTGTGGACCATCTGGTTCGATCAGATTTCAATTTCGACTCACGAGTAAAATTTTTATTTTTTTCAATTTAGTCCCACCAAGAATCTTGGAAGGGTCGAAATATAAAATTGGCTCCACATATATGTAATTCAATATATTATGATTGTTTTAATGCATTTGTATACCCTATGGGTGGATGGAAGGCCCTGTAAAACCAACAGTGAATGTTTGCACTATATTTTCCAAAATTATACTATTACCCACAAATTAACTAGTGGAACCTCCATAGCTCCTAATGCTACAATCTTTTTAATTCTAACCATTTTGGAATATAATGCACCAAATTTTGCGGTCCTGATATAACCACTTAGGCCAACTGCGTTTGGCCTATCTTTTTGGTTTTCATGAGTGTATTTGTCTGACAAAATTTCAAATCACGTAATGTACAAATGTTTTATTCACCATCATTGTGCATATTTATGAAAAGTAAAAATGTCGAACTATCTAAGTGCAACACTGTTAATGTTTAGTACATAATCTACTCTTTCTAACTTCTACTACAAGTTTTCTACGAATAATAACGAGTCAATGGTTCAACCCCGTCAGGAGGTCCTGTTGCATAACCATCACGGGTACTTGTGCCAACATCCATGTCCTTGACATCCCCTTCGTGGAAGATAGGGAAATTCTTTATTGCTTCCACGGCTTTAGGAAATTGATACGTCATAACCTTAGCCATGTGTTCGTGCCAGGATCTTTGATATCTGGATCTTCAAGTAATTTTGCTACACCGACCACTAAGACAGCATCTCTGGATTCAATAGTAGCGACAGGTGTGTCAGATGTCTGTCTATAGAAAGATTCCACACAAATCTTACCCATTGGTTAGCTATAAATTTCATGTGCACGGGCGCTAACTCCCGCTCTTGAACAAAGTGCAAAGATGATACTGCAAAAGGCATAAGATCCCATCTGATCCCGTTCCCTCTGCAATATAGGAAAAAATCGACGACCAACATTCCATTAAAGCTCCTTCTTTATTTACATACAAGAAGGTGAGGCGAAGTTTGTGGACTTCTGTGTTCACAATTACTAGATGGATTCTAGACGCCACGAAGTGGTATGACCCATTCATTCTGGATTTAGAGTTTTCTTAGGTATTTTTCTCCAATCTGGTTGGACAAACTCATCTATGTCTGTACCTGCTCTAGTTATTATCCCAATGATCTCCTTCTCAATTGGTTGTTGTCGAATATAGTCGTCATCACCTAGAAAATGGAGTGCGAGAAACTCATCCTCATAATTTGGAACATTGGGCAACCCAAAAAAGCCATTGATAGATTCTAGTGTGACATGGATAGTTTTACCTCTATAATACATGTGATTGTAGCTCTGCCCGCACTTCAAGATTTCATAGACTCACTTACAATGGTCAGGTTGAATGGTGGCAGAGTCTCGCAGAATTTTTCCCACCCAAGCTTCCAGATAGTTTGTTCGAATGGGGGAGATGCTTCAATTCCTCTCTCTATGTCATGATGGGGTCCTTTGTATGATTCATGGACCAACGTAGCCTTCTCAGGCATGAAGGTACCATCCGAGTAAGTGTGCGGTGATACTTTCGGAAATGATGGAGACGGTGAATGGCATGTCCTTTTCGAATTGGATCTGAGAGGCATTTCCTAAAAACACATTAAAGCATTTCATCAAACACCTTACATGCAATTCAAGCTATTCATGATGTCACATTCTCAATTATTCTATTTCATATGCAATTGTTAATTAATCATACTGAGAAGGTATTGAAGTGGTTTACCTGATTATCTGGCAACCTACGTAGGATTTCAACAAAGATGGGTAGTGATGGAGACGGTATTGAGTGAGAGATATAAATTTGCTACCGTGAAAATGGCAACCTGAGAGGGTTTTAAATAATGGAACATTTTTTATACACCGGTATTCTACAAATACCGGTGTAAAACGAGGTCTAAAGTAGCTACTTTAGGCTGCTTTAAATTTTTTTTAAAATCTACCTAATCCGACCCGGGAGCAAAGATCAAAAACATTCTAAGTACCCATCACCGGTACATTTACCGGTGCAATTGAACAAAAAGCAGCTGCTTTAGGCTGCTATAAATGCCAACTAAATTTGGTTCTTCACACCAGATACGAATGCTCAAATTGTTTTCTAAGTATCCAGCATCGGTATACTTACTGGTGCAAATTTTATAAAAAGCAGCTGCTTCAGGCTGCTTTAAATGCCAAAACAATTAATATTGTCATACCCGAGAGCAAAAACCAAAAACAAATCTAAGTATTGTGTACCGATAAGAGTACCGGTGCGTTAGTACAAAACAGAGTACCTTCCCTGTTTCTCTACACTGGTAATTTATTCTTTGCCGGTGTAAAAAACCAGCACCTGGTAGAAATTTTAAGTAAAATTAAAATACATTTTTACCAATTCAATTCATAAACACTCCATTGAAATCACAGATCATACCATTCAATTCATAAAAGAGTGTCAATTAAATACATTACATGTTAATTCGCTTAATGATCATACGATTTTTCACAAAACATGGTCACAAAAACAATGGCCAGGAATGACCAAGCTATCGCCTCCGCTTCAAGACATTATCTCCACCTACTATTTCACCTCTCTCATCAACCCACATCCCATCACCATGAGAACGCCTTCCAACAACGGGCCCCCCAACATCTTCCAAAGCAGGAAATACTGATGGAAACTCAAGACTATCAGTTATGGCAAGCTGATCAATCTCCTCATCAAAGTAAAACTTCTTCCCATGCAACACCACATGATACTTCTCATTCGAAGGGTCCTTGATGTAAAAAACATGACGTGCCTGGGCAGCTAAGATGAACTTGTCATCTTCATATCCTACATGATTCAAGTCGACCAACGTGAACCCCGTGGGCTTCTCAACTATAACACCGGAATCGTGTTCCACCCAATGACACTTGAAGACAACAACCTTAAACTCTATATATCCAACTCCTAAATTTCCTCAATCATCCCATAGAAAGGAATCACAGCAACAACCGGATGGTTATCTCTCTTGCTTTCCTACCACATGGATTCATATTCAATATAAACACCACTTTTTTTAGTGGTGCTCTTCTCAACCTTCGCCAATGTTGAGAAACTAAAGCCATTAATGATATAACCAAGGTAGCGTCTAAAGGTGCAGTTCGGCTTCCTTGCAAATGCTTGTAGCTTACAGTGACATTCACTTTAACATTACAATGATTGTAAAACCAGTTAAAAAACCTTGAAGAGTGCTCGACCTGAATTTTATTCGAGGGCCAGTCTGGATGAATCTCTTCCAACAGAGAAATATGCTCTTCAACATATGCTACAGTCTCGCTACTATTACATAATACATACATGTGAACAGTTATCAACTCACTGTGATAGGGTGTATGAAGCGTACTCTTAGAACGTGGAATCCCATTCTGCCTTCCACAGTGGGGTCTACCTGGAACACCAACCGCTCTTCTTCCAACCAAGTTCATTGTACAATACTTGATAATCTTCTCACTGGCATACCTCTGAACAATGGAGGCATCAGGCCAACTACAATTATAAACATAACCCTTGAAAATAACCATGTGACGCTCAAAGGGTACATCAAATGCATTCCAATAGGCCTGCACATACGTATCTCCCTAACCAAGTGTACCACTAGGTGCACCATGATGTCAAAGAATGACATGGGAGAATACTTCTCCAAATGGCATTTAACAACAGTCTCTCGATCCAGTTCATCTAGTTGTTACCTGCTAATATTTTTCCTGCATATCGAGTTGAAGAAGAAATAGAAGCGCATAATTGAAAATCTAACATCCTCTTCCAAACACCCACGGATTGCAATGCGCAAATGTTGTTGTATAAGGACAATCGTGTGATTTCAAAGCATTAAGATGCAACTCATCATTCACAAACCGACTAACATTAGAGCAACAACTGAACGGTACCTTCATTCATTAGATGCTCTCACACACCGATCTCCTCTCAGCAACTAACAGATTGTAAATAGCGGGGGGCAGGTACGTTCGCTTCCCTCTTACCTCCGGTTCCAGGTCCAACCATATACCAAGGTTCACTAAATATTTCCTCGCATGAAAGCTATCCTTAGTCTTCCCAGAAATGTTCAGAGGTGTTCCAATTAGACTCTCACAAATGTTATTTTCGATATGCATAACATCCAAACAATAGTGAACCTCTAAATTTTCCTAATACGGTACATCGAAGAAAATGGATCGCTTCTTCCACGGTCCGTCTATAGCCTCACCACCCTTTGATAACTTCTTAGCAAGAAAAACATTCAATTTCTTAACCTTGTTGTGAATAGCTACATCGGTCAAAGGTTTGGGTGCCTTTCTCCTCTCCTTCCTACTAATGAATGCAACTGTGTTATCCCGCAACTTGCTTCACTGGCAAGAATTTACGGTGACCCAAATAAACAGTCTTCCATCCATTTCTCAAATGATGGTAATATATCTCATCCTCACAAATTGGGCAAGCCTTGTGCCCCTTGACCACATACCCGGAAAGGTTACCATATGCCGGGAAATCATTTATAGTACAAAAAAACATCACCCTCAATGTGAACTCTTCACCACTAAAACCATCAAACATTAAGGCATCAACTGATCAAAGCACCTTCAAATCTTCTATCAAAGGGGTAAGATAAGTGTCTATGTCATTTCCAGGTTATTTTGGGCATGAAATCATGATGGGCATCAACACATATTTTCTCTTCATGCACAAGTACGTGGGAAGATTGTAAATGGCAAGCATAACCGGACACGAATTGTGTTTCAAGGACATATTCCCAAATGGGTTCATACCATCAGTACACAAAGCAAATCTCAAATTCCTAGGTTCGTATGCAAATTTGGATACATCTTATCAAATTTCTTCCATTGGTCTGCATCAGCCGGGTATCGAATTATATCATCATCTTTACAACCTCCCCTATCAACGCACAATGTCAAGTTCTTTGCATCCTTTTCATTCTTAAACAACCTTCTTGGCCTCAGAATAATTTCGGGCACCCGCCTCCTCACCGGCACAACATGCTCTCCACCAACAACCACATTTCTCTTCTACTTACAACGTGACACATTACACACAGGACAAACAATATTATCCTTAAGGTCACCCCTATATAGGACATCATCGTTCAGACAAGCATGTATCTTTTCATACTCCAATCCCATCGGACACAAAATTCTCTTAGCTTCATAAAGGTTATTAGGAACCCTATTACCGGGTGGAAGCTTTTCATTCAAAAACTTAAGCAATTTATTCATGCTAGTATCACTCTATGACCTTTCAAATTAAACAACTCCATCAAACACGACATGACCGTGTCTTTTTTCTTGCAACCGAGATACAATGGTGTATCCTTCTCACCAAGGAAGTTAGCCAAAACCTCGAGCCTCCCTCTAAACTCATTAACAACCTCCTCACACATGTCATCCAACTTAGCATCCCCAAAACACTCTCCCTCACTACTAACTCTCACTTCCGGTGGTGATTTTTCCCCATGAAAGGTCCACACAACATTCGATTCCCACAACCCCCGACTATACAAGTGGAGTTTCAGCATGTCCTTCTTATCAGTACGAATTCGATTTCAACCATCACGATGGGGACATAATATTAACTTCTCTCGACTAAAAGCATGCTCCAAGAACTCCCGGCTATACAAATGGAGTTTCATCATATCCTTCTTATCAGTACTAATTCTATTTCCACAATCACGAAAGGGACATAATATTCGCTTCTCTCGACTAAAATCATGCTCCAAGAACTCATCCATGAACATAATATATGCATCGCTCACCCTACTAACATTGGCATACACAGGCTTACGCCTCTCGATGGCATGATACAACTCTACATATCAATAAATGTCCAACAATCAAACTTCAACACATTTAATACAATAGAATTTTTCATGACGACGTCCTAATCATGCAACATCATAAATGCACAATATACACCAATATTCCACTTTACAATTACAACATTCTAAACATGTCCAACACTATAAGAATCAAAAGCCATAGCATTATAGCTACAACAACCTTGAGAACAAATAAAAAATTAACATCAATAATTGTACCTCAATCACCATCAAATGATCAAACATAAAATGTAAATATCTCTACTAATCAAAACCATACATGAAATCCTTAATATCCACAAATGTAATTCAAAAAATAGTACCTTCAAGGGTCTTCATTGTGGAGAATTCAATGTCTTCATCAACCAAATAAGCACCACTAATGAAGCTCTTCTTCCAAAAATCCCATTTTTAACCCGCTAAAAAAAGGTGGTATGTAAGCATTTAATGCAATTTTCTACACCGGTATTTAGACTTTACCGGTGCGTTTGTAACTCATTACACCTATAAAAACAGTCACCGCTGTAGATATTTAGCCCAATCCCGTGTATTTTCTTCTTCTGCACCGGTAAGATCATAGTACTCGTGCAAAAACAAATATTTTTGGTGCCAAATTACTAAAAAAAATTCCTATGCACCGGTATTAAGAAAATACTGGTGCGTGTTTAATTCCCACACGATTCTAATAATCTAGTGTACAAATGCAAATTTTTTCCACATTTTTTATTATTTTTGCACCAGTAATTTTCCATTACCCGTTTGAAAAGTTGTCCTCTTGGCACCTAATTAATAAAAAAGGGAAATATGTACACGTACACACCGGTAATCATTTACCGTTGCACATGTAAGCAAATGCACTGGTCATAACCACTTATACAGATAATACCGGTGTAAAACTTTTGAAATTGTACACCGGTAGAACCAACACCGGTGTGAAATTAGGTGAATTGTACACCGGTTGACATTATACCAGTGCGTATGTAATTATTTACACTGGTGCTGATGTTAACATGATAAATGCCGGTGCAATTGGTTACTTACCCACCGGTATACCTGTACTTATGAATTTATACGGGTGCGTATGTACCTGTTTTCTAGTAGTGTAACCATTTTCTGCATTACTAGTGTGTTATCAGCTCTTTCTCTTCCTTTAATTAATGCACTTTGTTCTAGTGATATGCATTTGTTTATCACAAGTGATACTCTTTCAACTAATAGCTTAGAGCATACCTTGTTGATAAAATTGGACAAGGATATTGGTCTGAAATTCGAGAAGAAAGTTGGGGTATCAGTTTTTGGAATCAGCACTATCAGGGTGTTGGTAATGGCCTTTGGGATTAGCATTCCACACATGAATTCCCGGACACATTTCAAAAGATCTTCCTTGATTGTGTTCCTTTAACATTCTAATTAGGCATATGTTGTCCTGGTCAGTAATTACAGCTGGGACAAATTTTAAATAATTTATCATTGATTCTCCAGTTTTGTCTAAGTTGTTATCAGTCAACATATTTATGAAAAAAGCTGCTGCAGCTTCTCCTCAGTGATCCAATCCCCTGAGCTATTTTGATTCTATTTATCCTCATCTTGGAATGTTTCTCCTTAATTGAGTTGTGATAGAATCTGGTATTTAGGTCCCCTTCTTTCATCCACCTCACTCTAGATTTCTGTTTCCAGAAATCATCATCTTCTTTTAATTTTTTGTATAGTTCTGAGTTAGCATGTGCCACTCTTTTAAAATCCTCTGGGTCCTGATCTTTATCACATTTCATTTCTAGATCCTCTATTTCTAGCTATGCTTTTTTAATGTTTTCAAATACATTCCCAAAAACTTCTTTGTTCCATCTTTTAAGTTATGTTTTTGAATCTTTTATGTTTGAAAACAAAACATGTCATTCCCTGAGTCTGCACTGGTTGATTCCAATCATAATCAATTATGTCCCTAATTTCCGGTCTATTAAGCCACATATTCCGGAACTTGAAGCTTTTAGGTGAGCTATGGGATTGGATATGTGTGTCCAGGAAAAGATGTGAGTGGTCAGGGGGGGTTTTCTCAGAGTTAGAACTGATTAGTTAAGAAAGTTCTGGTACCACAGTTTATTAGCTAGTATTCTATCCAACCTCTTACACACTCTTGAAGTGCCCTTTCTGTTGTTTGACCAAGTAAATTGGTTTCCTATAGTTGGCAGATAATGAAGGTTATTTGACTCAATAATAGAGTCAAAGTCAAGGATGTTGTTCCCATCAGGTACAACATTTCCTTTGTATTCAGAGATTGTTCTAACCACATTGTAATACCCAGTTAGAAAAAATGGGTGATTTATGTTTTTTAACTGGATTCAAGTGCTTGAAATAGTTCTAGTCTTAAAGACCTAAAGTGTTTACCATATATTGCATAGACTCTGAAATCAGTTTTTAACAAAGCGCTAGTTATTTTTATATGCAGAAAGTGATCATTCTGAGTGGCCAGACATCCCTTAAGATCTCCTTTTACCATTACCCAAATTCTAGAGTCAGTACTAGCAAAACTTTGATCAAAACCTAATGATGCTTGGAACTTATCTATCTTATCTAAAGGTTGTTAGGTTCAATAACAATGAGAAGGTAGATGTTGTGCATGTGTGTGACTTTTTTTAGTCTAAGAAATCAACCTGCAATTCCTCTTAAGTTCCAGGATAGGGTCTTAATATTCATGAGGGTTCTTTGTTTTTGCTTGCAAGCATGTGACTATTGCATTGGGAGTGTTAAAAAGTCCCTACCTTTATCATGGGGTTTAGGGTTACCTTTTATCTTTACAGTGGTGAAGCCTTCCTCAGAGCTATCGTGCCCATCTTTTTCCATAGTGTCTATGCTTTCAATATGTGACTCTTGTGCTAGGAGGATTTCTTTAGTATCTTTCTGGTTGTCTTTGGCATGAATTCTTGGCTTATCAGCTGCTGGTACCTGAAAGAAAGGTTTGGTGGGCAAGTTAATTTGAAATTATTTCAGTTGTGCCATAAGAAGAGATGTATCAGTAGGGATAGAAGTGTGCTTAGTATTTTTGTTGCGTTGTAGATCATTTTGTGTCTTCCAGTTGTTGTGGTTCCTCGTCATGATCCCATGCTGCTGAGCGTTTTTGTCTTGAGTTGTTGGCACTATGATTTGAGAGGGACTTTGGTTTTCTTCTTTCTCAGTTGCAGAGCTTTCACTTCTGTCAGCTAATTTCTTTTTCTCCTCTGAGAGATGAGGTTGTTGTCTTATTTCCATAACTATGATGTCCTTTGGATCTTGAAAGATTTCTTCTTCCTTACTTTCATCGATCTGTTTATTTTCATGTCTAGGTAAAGTTTGTTGCTTATGTTCCCTCGATGTTCCTAGGTCAGGGATTGGGCACCATTGCTCAATTTTCTTAGCTTTTCTAATTCCACACTCTGTAGTCTTATGTCCAATCTTTAAGCATTTATAGCAGTATGAGGGGTGATCTTCGTATCTGATATCATACCATTTGCTCTCCTTAGTCGATCTTAGTCTAATTCTGGACAGGAAATCTCATGTGAGATCCATTTCTACACACAGCTTGATAGTTGATGGCCTACTATGGTTGATTGTGGGCTGGTCAGTAAAGATTAACTCACCTAGGCGGCTTGCTATGTGGGGCATTGAATCTCTAAGTAGAAAATAGGCTGGAGGGAAGTCTACAGTTAGCCAAATTGGGACTAAAAGGGGTTCTTCCTTAACATCAAAGCTTTTGGTCCATTTCAGAACTTTCATTATAGTACCCCCTAAATTCCAGTTCCTCTTTATCCAAGATCTTTGAATATCCTCATCATGATCAAATTTGATAAAAATGTCTCTTATCTAGGGTTGTGTTAGTAACCTCACCTTTGAACCCAATCTTTTTTCAATTGTTGTCGGATGAATTCGAGTGTTGGCCTTCCTCTGGGAAATTTGCCAATGAGGTTGCGTTTGAAGGGTTCTGACTGTAACTCGATCTCCTCTTCTTCAAAAAGCACAACTATTTCTCCTTTGTATTCTGTGGGTTTGTGTGAGGATGGTTTTGTACATTAACGGCAGACTCACGCCAGAGGGCAGAGCTGCCATGGTGGCGGTGGTGCATTTGCTATTTAGGCCATTTGTTGTTCGTTGCAGTGGTGCCATGCGGTATTACTGATGGAAAAAGTTTACTTTTGATTGAAAAGGTCGAGAGAAGTTAGAGCATTTAATTTTTCAGAGAGAGAGCGAACATTTTTCTCTGGCAATTTTCGCATACCATCAGCACACTATAAGGTTATCCTTACTATGAAAACTTCAAAGAAAAAACCATAAAAAGATTCTGAAGTAATCCATAATATTTCTAGAGACGAGAGAGAATATTTTGAAAATTACAAATTAATTAGAATTACAGTTATATAATCAGAGATGTGATTACAATTAAAACTATATCAAGAACAAATATAGTGTATTAACCATTACATTTTTACATGTACTTGGGATAATTTTTTTAACCTTTACCTGTAGATAGATTTTGAGAAAAAGATGTCCGAGGTTTAGTTTGCCTACAAGAACAAAACCTTTAGTTTCTTTCCCCACAGTACTTTTATTGGGGCCCTTTTTCTTATTTGTTACCCACAAAATGAACAAGAACTTGGAACTGCCATCAAAATATGAATATGAAAACACAATAGATAGTCCCATATTAAAATGTCAATGCCAGCCAAAAACAGATGATCATAAGCCACCGCGCCGCTAAAACACTAAACTCTACCACCATATGTAGTCTACAAGTGTATGCAACCCAACTCATTAAGCTTTATTTACACGAATCTTCTGCCCTTCAAGAACCTGCAATAGCAGAAGAAACCCACCATTCAAACAAGAGGACTTGCTGGAAATGCAAAATTTGGAGGACTTGAAACTGTTTCTAGCAGCTAATCACACTAGTGATTGTGGAGTGAACACCAACTGCTAGGGAGCTTAAGAAAAAAACTGACGACACCAAACAGCAGTAGTTCATTACAGAGTATAGGCATTACAACGTACCTTTTACCATGATATAACCGTAGTTTTCAAGTTATGAAGAAAAAGTTAAATTCTATCAGGTGCAACTGAAGAAGATCTCAAATGCAATGGATGCCACTTAGACATGAATTCTTCAGTTTAAGCCAGGAGAAATACTTTACCGTGTTATTCAAAGACGAAATGGCAGCTTCCACATCTTCCTCTGAAGAGAATGAAACAAATCCAAAACCAGTGGATTTGGAAGTCCCTGGAACTCGAGACACTTTAGCATTAAGCACCTGTCCTTTCTCGGCAAAGAGATTCTTAAGCATTTGTGTGGTTACTGTCTTTGCAAGATTACCAATATAAACTTTGTGCGGACTGTCAATGAACTGCTCTTCTGCTTGAGGAACTGAAAAGGCTAAAGATTGCAATGGCTTTTCAGTGACATTCACTTTAATTTTTCGCCCACCAATTTCCTGCAGGATGCAAATATGGATTGTTTTACAACATCATTCAAGTGGAGATTCAAACTTGCAACTTAACAAAAATGATTCCTTCAAATAAATCTTACAGTCCCATTTAGCTTTTCAACAGCTGCTTGTGCGTCCTCTACAGTCTTCATAGTCACAAACGCAAACCGACGGCTTCTTTGAGACCACTTGTCATACATCACCTACAAACAGAATGAGGAGAAAATGTAAGTTCATTCAGCCGATTCTTAAGAATAGTTTTGACTACTTTAGAAAATTATGCAACCTCCTTGATTCTTCATTAATAATTGTCTAGTAAATCTCAAAAGACAAGCTCTAAATTTCCTTTCTGGTTTTAAAAATGGAATCTGGAAAATTTCTAGTATAAGCAGCCTCAATTCCATTTCCATGCCCCGGATTCCATGCAATCAAACAGACACGTACAGTATTGGGAGCTACTTTTGAGCTGTGTTCATACAGCAGTATATATCTCGCAGACAACACCTCATACTTGAATCATAAATCCACTATGAATGCTCTAGCAACAAGAGTCATGCAGTATGAGACTAGTTATCCATATTATTATTTCAATCACGCAAATATACATAAGCATATCGTATGAAAGTGGCATTCTGAGTAAAATAATTCCGTAGGAAACCAAACTCTCAATACACTAGTACTCCACTTCACTCAGAAAATATACTTGTAAAACGACCACTACTGTAAACATTCAAATACACACACTATCAAACTCTTATGTTTGCTCTATTCGATTGCGCAATAACCACCACATAGACTCATGTAAAAGTCAATTGTGAGCAATTCGACACGCAATTACCAGCAAATACCATTTCACTACCCACGATAACCATCGAAATCCCTACAATCAAGAACCCAGTGCTTCCAACATAGTCATTTGCTCACACATTCAGATTGATATCAACAGAGTAATCTCCATTAACAAAAGAAGCATCGGAGTACCTCAGCCTTCTCAACAGCACCATGCTCTTCCACAATCTTGTGGAGCTCGTCGTTGGTGACAGTCCTGGGAATGTTGCCGACGTAGAGTCTCCTTGCAGCATCGGATGAAGGGTCGGCTGTAGCCACCGAAGAAGATTCTCCCTCGGCTACGGCATTGAGTGTTGAATGGATGCTCAATCTGAGGGGGAGCTGGTGGTGGATGGGCATCAGGGATTCGAAAGAAAATCTGGGGAAAGAGAGTGTGAAGGATTTGGGAGTTGGGTGTTGGAGGAGATTGGTTGGGTTTGGGGAAAACGTGAAGGTCGATGAAATTGTGTTCATCTTTTCTCTTTTCTGTGGAGTTACTCTGAGCAACGGATAGAAGTAGGATATGATTGGGGGTTTATCGCTTTATCCAGATTCCAGAACATACAACGCTTTCTAAAACGATTGAAGAAACGCAAATTCTCACTGAGCCCCCACAATACAGGTTATGCCACAAGTGCAAATTGGTCCCGTATAAAATGGGGAAATCTTATGAATATTTCACTTAACCTTTTAACATAAAAATTGTATTCTTAAATTTAAATATTGGGCAAAGTCTTGGGAATAACCATATTTCCATAAATTTACGGAAAGTCGGAGTTTAATTAGAATAATAAAAGATAAAAGAATTTAGTTGCAATATTGAAAATTTATTGTGCAACATGTAGTAGTTATAAAGTTTATAACCCGATTCATGCAACTCGAAAATTTTATCTCAATTTCTTCTAATTTACACTTTAAACCTTGATTTTTTCATAGGTTATGGAAATACTGTCTTTTAAGAGACGGGCCCTAAATATTGTGTTTTATAAATTAAAAAGTATTTAATAAAGTGTGTTTGAATGTAAATGCATACAAAATATTTTATAAGAAAAATACAATATTTAACTTAAATATATATTATTTCAATTTAAAATTTTAGTGTATAGTTTAACAAATGCAGTGTATAAATGAAAAACTACAATGGGCTGTCTATATATTTAGGGTTTACCACCTGTCAAGAGACCTGCTCAAAAAAATAAATACTTCCTCTGTCTTATCCCTTTCTGCAAGTGGGTCTCTTTATCAGTCCACTTAGCTACATGGATTGTTTTATTTAAAAATTTTAATAGGGAAGAGATGATTTTTTTTAGCAAAGTGCATATGTAATCCTACATAAATGACGAAATTGCAGATATAACCATATGATAATTGAAAGTACAAATATAACTCTAAATATTTAGGTTATGTGCAAATACAACCTTTTCCAGCAGTTGGAAGTCGGAATACACTTAAAAGACGGAATATAACCTCTCTCTGCCGTTTCTTTCTCTTTTTCTCATTTTTCTCTCCGTCGTTTATCATCAGCCACCATTTCCCAACCCATTTCTCGTCTTCTTCGGTGGTGGCTTCACCGATGAGTCTTGGCGGAATTCGTGCAGGTGGGTCCAGCTGATGTGGTGGGGAGGGAGAATCGACGCCCTCATCGCTGGGGGAATCGAAGCCTTGTTGCCGAAGGGAATTTATGGCCTCGTCGCCGATGTGCTGGAGATGTGGATTCGTCGGCGGGATCTACGGGGGTGGTGGGTCTCGATTTTCTGGCACTTGGCTGAGCGGTGCTAGAAATGGTGGCGGATGGTGGCGGAGGTGGCGGGGGTGGTGGAGTTTGTGGTGGCCGGCGTGAGGTGGTGTTCGTGGTGGCGCTAGAGGGGGTGGGGTTTTGGTTGTTAGCAGCGGGAGGCAAGGGATTGTGGTGAGGGATGGTGGTAGTGGTGGCGCTGGGTTGGTGGGTGGTGGCCAGGAGGTGGAGGACTGGTGGCTGGAGGAAGCCCTAGAGGTAGTGGCCCGGCGGTGGAGCGGTGGTAGGCAGAGGCAATTTTTGCCTTTCAGATTTTTGTATTTGGCCCAAAGGGCATTTTGGTCATTTTCATTCAGTCAATGCTGGAATAATGGCTTTATGGTTATATTTGCACTTATGTATAATAGTTAGGTTATATTTGCACTAAAAATTATCTCAGGATTATATCTGTAATTTCTCAATTATATAGGGTTATATCTGCACATTACCCTTTTTTATAACCACTTTCATTCATGGTATTATCTCAGACAAAGGGGTGAGACTCCCTAGTGGCTCACACAACAAAGTGGGGGTGAGCTTCTCACTGCAACTCCACATTGTGGAGGCTCGACACCTGACACGGTGCATACGGGAGACATAAAGCCATAATAATAAGCCTGTTACTACTTTTTGTGTAAGCCTCCCTTTGAAACTCCACATTGTGGAGGTTCGACAACTAACATGGTGCATATTGGAGCTAAAAGCCATAATTATAAGCCTAACACTTCTTTTTTGTGTGAGTGTCTCGTCGAAACTTCACATTGTAGGGGCTCGACACCTAAGACGGTGCATGTTGGAGACTTAAATCCATTATAATAACTCCTCACTTAGGAGGCTCGACATGAGGTGTTCATCCCAAAAAGGTGAATAGTAAAAAGTAAACTTAATTTTCCAGAACCAAAATATAAAATTACACCCATGTCTATAACTACAAGCTAAAATTAGCTCAAAAACTTCTACTTTCTGTTGTAAAAAGCCACTAAAATTCCTAAAAGAACTTTTTAAATTAAAATTTTGGAGAGCCCTCAGATTTTGAAAGAGCACATCATACAACCCTTCCTAACTCCTGGAGGAGCTAGTTGTATTGATATATTGAATTTTCCTACTCATCATAGAATTTTTATTTTGGGTCAATGTAGGTCACTTGACGAACGAGGAGAGGCAGTAGAGGGAATTTTATTGGAGCATCAAGAGAATTGGAAGATCTGACACACGAAGAGGGTCAATGCAGATGTTATGTTCAGCTGTTCCATTCGGACGGTGAGCACTATCTGGTCCTTAGCTAGGGCCCAGCTCACATCCTGACAGCCACTGGACTTGCATCATCGGATGGTGGGGCATCTTAAGCACAACACGATAACTATCGATTTGGATGCTTTGAAAGTCTTGCATGCAAACTCAGGAAGAACAATAGGAGGGGCAACATCTGGTTTACATACAGGGAAGATCATTGTTCAAAGAGTTGTATCATCAAAGATTATCAAGGGCCACACCAAGAATTTAAACTAGCATTGACAACACATAATAAGATTTCAAGGTTGGTATTTTTCTTGTCTAAATCAGATGCTCAAGTTCAATAAAAGAAAATGGAAAGTGTTATTCATAGGGGTGGTCATGTTGACCCGTGGGTCGGGGCGGGTCAATTGTCCCAACCCAAATAGGCCCAAAATTTTGGGTTTAATGGGTCAGGCCAGGTCATTTTAAATGTCCCATATATTTTTGGATTGGTTTGGGTCATTTTGGGTCAGGCTAGATAAAACCCAAAATGACCTAATCAATTCCCTGCCCTATTTTTCCCATACACGATGAAAACTTTGAGTCAAGTCAATCATATTTTGGTTTCCTCCGGCTATGAAAAGCAACGCAAGAAACCTTTAATCGATCTTCCCAAAGCATGTCCACATATTTTCAATCGAGCTGGAAAGAGTTTAATGACGGGATTGTTTTTCTGAACCTTTGATAATCGTGGTTTCATTCAGGTAAGATTTTAGGCAATTTTTTAATCCTATTTTAGTTGACCAATTTCGTTAATAACTTAACCATAGATCTAGGAACGTTCTTGATGTATGATTCTTGTTTATTTAGCTTCAGAGGTTATCTTGGATTCATTTGGTTGCTCTATTTTTTCTTTATTTTTTTGGGGATTTGTTGGTACTGATTTACTTATGCACTCTGCTTTATTTTTTGGCTTTATGGTGAAGCTGGTGGGAGATGTTCAATGTGATTGTTGTGGGTTTTCGAACTCTCGTGTTTTAAAGTAGCAATGATGATAGACTATTTACAACAATCTGCGATGTTTCTAATTTGAGCATTGCTCGTACTTATTTGCTAAATTTCTATGATACTAATGATTCTTAATCATATCTCATAAGATGTAGGCAAGAAGGGCATATCTTTTCTGGCGTCACACTCTGTCAGCCTGATTCTCCTGGTGGTACACTGACTTATGAGGTACAACACTTATCATCTTATTTTCTTACCCATCACTTTGAACTTGTTTTCTGAACTAGAACTATATGTTTCATCAGATATTACAGATCAACACCTTTGCCCTAACATGGTCTATAACATTCTCTTGTGTCATGGTAATGCATTGAGATTGAATTATTCCTCTTGCCTCAATGCCTGATTTGAGGTTACTCGTGAAGGGGCGATGAGGACTTTGTCCTTAGTTTTCTAAAAATATTTTTTGTGAATTTTGTTTTTTAGTATTTGCATGGATCATTGGAATAAGTGTTACATGAAGTAGCCAATTATGTTTATACTCATGTTCCACTTTAAAGTCTTATTTGATGAATGTGCAACTTTTCGTTGATTGCAAGTTACTTCAACTTTTCTCCATATGTAATACAAGCTATTTTGTCCAAGCTTTTCATTGGAGGGTTCACATCAATCAATCAAGGTTCAAGTAAATAAGCAGTGATCATATTAGTCAGGGTAGGCTTTTGCAGCTCATCGGGTTAGTGGTAAGGTGTTTTTATAGTGGCTTAAAATTGTGGAGGTTAGCATTAATGGAGATGAGCTATTTTTCTCGGTCTGGATTATGTCGGCAGAGTTCCCAATTAATAATTTCAAGCTCATCCGGGCAATGTGGATGTAAGTTGAATTGTAATAGGGTTCGGGTTTGGTAAAAGAATGTGATCTATAGTAGACTGGGTTGTTTTCTTTGATTTAGTTGGTTTAGGACCACTGATTATGTATACTTCTGTTGCTAGTTAATATATATCTTCTTTTGGATCAATGTGAATATCTTGTTTATGTATGTTTTGGAATCTCTTATGCTCTGAATGTTTGAATGTTCACTGGGTTGAATTGTAACGGGGTTATGCCAGAAAATCAAATTTATAGTAGACCTGGGTTGTTTTCTTCAATATAGCCAGTTTCTTGATAGTGCTTTGGTAGTTTTAATGCAATTGGGAAAAAGTGTTCTGTTTCTTAATATCTATCTTCTTTTGGATTAATGTAGATTTGATCATCTTATTCTCGTGGCCGGAGTTAGAAGGAGTAAGGAATATGTTGAGAATCTGTAAAACTGTTATGCTTTCTCTCATTGCTTGCAATTCTTGTTGCTAACTGGATTCCCAAGTGAGAGTACAGAAAGAAGAGACCCGATTACGTTATGTATATACCTTCAAGCTGATTATTCCCTCAGGGTATTGCATAGTAGTTAATCTTCATCCTCTGATAGGGTCTGCATGTACAATTAATCACTCATCATTTCACCAACACAAAATAGCGTTACCTCTTACGTTATATTGTTTTCTATACATTCATAATCATTGTGCAATCTTGTGCTTTAATGTTAGTGCATTTGTGTCTAGATTGAGAACTTATTCCAGTTCGATCTCCTGATGACTTACTTTCCCCTTTGAGCTTACCAAATGGTTTGAATAAGGATTAACCACTTGTAATATAGGAATTGTAGAGTGCAAGGACAGTGAAGTGTAGTTTGTAGTACATATGTTGAGTTCAACAATGACATTAGAGTTCATTTGTCTTCTTTAGTTAAATGTACTATTCTCTTGTAAGGCTTTCGTGAACCTTTTTTTAATGTTGTAGGGATTTGAAAATGTCAACTACTCTGAATGATGTGTGCACACGTGCTGCTAGTATCGATCATTCCAAGAGCTCCTAGTTTTGAGACTCAAGAGAGAGAGAGAGAACTAGTGAAGAAAAATCCTTTAGGTCATGGATATGACCTTACTATACCATCACTCCCGGTGTGCCTAAGGAGCAACGAACAGCATCCTGCATCCTGCATCTTTTGTGTAAAATGTATAACTTGCCCAACATCATTGAGGACTACCGCTTTGCAGAGACACCTTCAAAAGTGTGTGAAGTCTGACTTCTATGTCGCTCCAAAGAAAAAGCATAAAGTAAGTGAATCTTCTACATGTGTTATTGCCTTTGATCAAGCTAGAAGTAGAAAGGTATTGATTATTATGCTTACTATCGATGAATTTCCTTTTAGTGATGTTGAGAAGGAGGGGTTTAAGTTGTTTTGCAAAGAGTTACATCCTAACTTTGAAATTCCTACTCGTTCGACTGTGACTAGAGATTGCTATGAGTTGTATTTAGAAGAAAAGAAAAGGTTGAAGCATTTTTTGGTGATATATCTTCTAGTGTGTCTTTTACTACTGATTTGTGGAGATCTAATCAAAATACTGATTACTTGTGCTTGAGTGCCAATTTATTGATGAAAGTTGGATTGTGCATAAAATGATTGTGAATATTTGTCCTATTGCGTTTTATACTGGGGAATTGATTAGTAAGACAGTAAAAATATATTTGTTGTAATAGGGCATAAAAAGGCATTGATTGTTAAGGTTGATAATGCTACTTCAAATGATAGTGGTGTACAATACTTGAAGGGTAAATTGAATGGTTTGAAGAAAGTAGTCCTGAATGGTGAGAATTTGCATATAAGATGTGCCATGCACATTTTGAACTTGATAGTCAAAAAGGGTTATAAAGGATACAATTAGGGATGATCAGGGGTCGGGCCTAGGCTGAGTCTAATAAGACACAAACTTGACCCTAAATTTTTTTAGTTAGACCCAGACCCGACCCGGACCCGTAGGGTCTAAAAATCTTAGACTCATACCCAAACCCAATGGGTCTAAATGGGTCTTGGGTCCAAAACGGGTTCAAAATGGGTCTAACATTCTAATTTTTGTATTCAGTAAATAAAACATGTATTATCTTAAATACAAATAATTCAAATTCAATATGAACATGAATTCATTCTTCAAGAAAAAAAGTATACAAAACACATTATTTATCTAATTAAAAATAAAAATACAAAGAGAATATGAAAGTAATTTAGAAATTAGGATAAAAAATATATATAGTTAGGGTAATATGGGTCTACTGGTTGGGTATGGGTCGGATCTGGGTTTCAATATTTTAGACCCAGACCTAGACCTATTTTTTAAAATCTAGACCCATACCCAACCCCGGACCCGATGGGTCTAATTTTTTTGGACCCATACTCGACCCAAATAGTCTAGACCCCATGGGTCTGGGTCGGCGACTAGACTCATGTTCATCCCTAAATACAATGAACACATCTCCAGAATCCGAATACCTTCCAGGTATGTTAAATCTTCCCCGGCTAGGACTCAGCAATTCAAAAATTGTGTGGACATAAGAAGAATGGAGGCAAGAGGTGTACCTAGTTGAAACTAGGTGGAATTCTACATACTTGATGTTGAAACTAGCTTTGAAATTTAAAAAAGCCCTTGACACGTTAGAAAAAGTTGATAGGAAGTACTCCCTCTGTCCCAGCTATTTTTGCGGAGAGAGAAAGAGGAAGTTTTTTAAGGATTCATTATTATATGCTTTCTTTTCCATGTGCTGGTGGGGTACCTTCATTTTTATTTTCCTTTTCCATTTAATTTCATCCTTTTTCAATATAAAAAATGAATAAAAGTTGGCCAAAAAAGGAAATAAGGTGAAGAATGCAAAAATAGCTGGGACGTCCCAAAAAGGAAATAGTGCAAAAATAGTTGGGACGGATGGATTATGTATTAGACTTGGATGAGGATTTTCCTACTAAACTTGATTGGAAGTATGCTAGTTCATTGCTGCCAATATTGAAATTTTTCTTTGATACTACTGTCTACTTATCTGATTCATCTTATGTCATGGGAAATGAATACATGTCACGGATTTATGGTGTTGTACTTTTATCGTTAAACTTGAGAAGCGACGACGATGAAGATTTGGCTTATAACATATACTATGAAAAAGAAGTTTCATAAGCATTGGATGGACTTTAATAGGATCAACATGTTCATATTCATTGAAATTGTCCTTAATCCTGGGTACAAGATGGCTCATGTATCTTGGGTGATCGATGAGATGTATATTATTGGTGGAAGGGAGTTGAAGGAGAAGATGAATTCTTCTTTTCTTGCATTATTTGAGGCCTATATTCCTTTTGCATAGAGTAGGAATCCTACTACATCTTCGAGTTGTAATGTTTTTGATATCATGACAACTAGTGTGATTGGGGGAGTTGCTTATATGGACACACTATATTCCGAGGAACATGATGACTTGAGTAGAATCCCAAATAGATTAAAGTTGGATTTATATCTAGCAGAAGTGAAAGCATATAGACGTGACACATCTTTTGATGTATTGATTTGGTGGATGGCTAATGCTAGTAGATATGTTGTCCTTTCATTGATAGCTAGAGATGTATTACCTCATGTATCTATTGTGGCTTTGAAGTCTGTTTTCAGCATAGGAGGCAGTGTGCTTGATTCTTTCAATAGCTCTTTGTCTACGAGGATGGTAGAGGCTGATGTGCTTTATTTTGCATTCGTTAACCATAGCATTCGACATAGTTTTAGCTTGTTTTATTTGGTGGATTGCTAGTATTAGTTGAGTTTACGTGACAAGGGGTTTAGATGGCCATGTTTGGTTTTCTTATCTAAATCCCACATTTTTTAGATTAATTAGTACTAATGAACATTTTGCATCCACTGGCTCCTAGATATTCCTTGTGATCATCTTTAGTAGGTCGCTCATGGGTACTTTTTGGTTACATTCTATGTGAAGGCTGCTCGTAAGGGCGGTAGAAGATATTGAAGGTCGTTTACAAGGATGGTAGAAGAGATCGAAGGCCATTCACCTTTACAATGGTAGTAGAAAAAGGCCCCAAACATCAAAGCATGGTAGAAGGAGATTGGAGTCAAAGATAGGTGGTAATGGAGTTCAAAGCGGCCAACGAAGAAATGAGGAATTGTGGTCCGATGAGTTGTGCCAAAGTCTGAGAAAGATCCGGGAAGAATTATCCTTCAAGCCTGGTTCCATTGGATTTATCTTCTTGAGTGCTATAAAATCAACTATTAAAACTCTCAAATCGGACTAACGGTTCACCTGTGGCAAAGGAAACAAGTTCAGCCGGCCAAGGTACCACGGGTTGGCGCTGGCCATTCATGGTTGGCACCAATGGCCCGCGCCAAAGGAGTTGCCCCGTGCCAATAGTGTTCATCACGAGCCTATGACGGGGACCGCACAAAAGGCCACGAGCCATGCACATCATTTCTAATCCACACTCAAAATCAGCTAAGTATGGGTGCGGACCGTCCCATTTACGACGGACCGTGCCATTACAAGTCTAAGATGTCGAGACCAGCTAGCATGCTGTGGAGAATTAGATGGGCCGTGCTAAGTTTCTGAGTGAATCAAGCCTCCGGACTATGGCCTGTGCCATGGGTCGCGTCCTACACGATCAGAGGTCCAAGACATGCCTTCCAGATGATGGCCCACGCCAAAGGCCATGGTCTGTGCCAAAAGTGTTGGCGCGGACCATGCTAGATCCAGCAACCCATAGTATCATGGAGCAATGGCCCACACCAGATGCAGTGCCCCATTTCAAAGGCATTGGCACAGACCGAGCCAGATCCTGCATCCCGCGACAAGTACAAGGTGCAGACCGCGCCATTCTCAATGGTGTAAATAGGTAAATAGTATAGACGGTGGAACCTGCAGTGGAGCCCTAAATGGACCCCACCAAATACAAAAGAATCCAACCCTAGGCTACATAGTAAACCTAAGGAGTAAAGTCCGAAAGAGATAGGGGGGGGGGGAATAGTAGAGTGAAAATCTAGAAGATCACACTCGACTATCCCCCCCCTTATGTCCAAATAAAATAACAACCAACCCAGTGCTAGATAGCCTAGCAAAGGGAGCTCAAAAACAACCTGGAAAAAGACAGGCTATAACCCAAATGATGGGGTGAGAACAAACTCACTACCCATAAAACAAATCCGCTTCTACCCCTAACAATGGGGCCTTCTCAATCCAATTCCCAAATGCAACCGAGAAGGGTCTCGGGTCTTGAAATATTGCAGTATATGGATCATTGATGAAGGGACTATGAACCAAGAACGAATGATAAGAAAATCCTAGTGCAGCCGAGAGGGACTCGGGTCTTGGGTGGCGCATGTAATTTGAAGCCGATGAACCAAATGGACAACCGCTTCTACCATATACATCCCTAAGATGAAGAAAGAGGGATGTTATTGGCCTTCTGACATTCTCCTTTTGCACCGAAGATGGTCCTGTGGGCTAAGATGAATGAGGCCGTGCCTCGGACCTTAGTGTCTCCCAATAAAACCAACTTCCGAAAGATGTGAGAATGGATGCACTTCTACCGCGTGCACCGTGCGTGGCGAGTATGTACTCGCCCATTCCATTTTGAGCAAATGGACAGCTAATTGCTAGTTTAACACAAAGTGTAGCGCAAGCAATAAGCGCAAAGTAACCGTTAAATCGTTAGTAAAAACTAGGCTTAGGAGAAAGAGCAACGGAGTGTAAATCCGCGCCCTAAAACCTCTTGCCTCTTCCAGAAAATGAAGCTAATGTTGCCCTTTGAAATCCGAGAAAGAAAACCGTAGGCAAATCTGGCCTCCATCACCGAAAACCGCATCAGCCGTCTCACCAATCATCCAATCCCCCATGCCGAGATGAACTAACCGTGATGTGGGATCTGGCATCAAACCGAACAAACCATCTCCCTGCCTAGCGCCATCCATCTCAATCTTCGGCACACTCCAGCGCCTCTCCAGACGCCCCGTACAGCGCCAGAAGGGAAGCACCAAGACCCGAATTGGGAAGCACCCATGCAGTAGAGTACCAAGTCTTGAGACATAAAGCACCTCGCGCAAGACAGCAAGCACCCATCAACCCTCCGTCCGAAACAAGTTCTCATCTGGAAATAGCCTATTCATCACCATGTAGCAATCTTTCATGATGATTTTTACCACTCTTTCCGAACTAGGTTGGGCACCATCCATAACCACATTATTTCTCTCCCTCCAAAGGCGATAGACCGTGGTGATCAAGGCTAAAATACCAAGCTTTTTCCGAATTTTTGAACCTTTAATTTGCCTCTTCACCCAAGTCATGGAACTAGGTTTGGCGAGGTTTTATTCCGCCAAAATTCTCATTCATCACTTGGTTGGCGGCAATAAAGAGATTGCATACTAAGGACAAACATCGATTGGAGGAAGGGGAAAGTATGGAGAAGGTATGCTCTTTATGCCAATTGGAAGAGGAAACAAATGAACACTTGTTTTTCAATTGCGAGTTTTCTAAAATTACTCTCGACCGTAGGCTTCATTGGTTGGTTTTCTTTGGCATTCCAATGGTCATCGCACTCTTCCATTAGGTGATTGTTTTCGCCACAAGTATTGCACCAAGATCTACAATAATCGTAGATGATTTTCTGTACAAACAAATCACCAGATGGAGTTCGAAAAGTCACCTCCTCCTTGAGCTTTCTTGAAGTATCAATCCATACCAAGAGGCGTGCATAATAGCCCCTCAACTCCAGAGTACCATTGTCCATAAGGATAGGTTCTCCTAGTGAAGTAGCAATCTTCTCCAGTGTCTTCTTGTGCCAATACGCCTTTGGCAAGTGTTCCATCCTTAGCCATACTGGCTTAGTGGCTTGAATGGTAGCATCATATTGCCCAGATTCATCAATCAACATCATGAACAACTTCTTACCATGGAGATAATGGTCAGGACCATTCATCACCTTATCCCTGTCTTCAGCACTGTTAAACTTGAACATGACATAACCATTCTGCTTGGTCTGGACATTACACTGCACCTCCCACTTTGTGATCAACAATGTTCGGATTGCATACATTCCTGGAAAGAAGCCCGGAAACACACCCAGAAACCCGAAAAAAGGTTTGTGAAGATCCTTATGTATCTCTTCTTCCGTGAGCACAAAATCAACGCTATCTCCATTGTGTGCAACAATTTCAATAGGTGACTTATTCATTAGTATATCCGGATCATCCCATCTCCTTCGTCTTTCTAGTTTCGGATCATTCCAATCTCGTGGTTGAATATGTTGATTCTGCTTCTTAGTAACATTCATCTCGGCCGAACCCTGATTACTTGTGTTCTTCACACCCGATGTGTTACCTCCCATAATCACCATAATGTTATATGAATCCGATGGAGCCGAATTCACACAACCAAAACAAATACCAGTCCTCACAAATAAACAAGTGTCCGATCGGAAACAACCAATTCGTAATCACACAAAATACCAATCGGTTTCAAGAACAAGCAAAACAACTTGATCTCAAATTCGAATAACACGAGCAACAGTCAATAAACAAAACCATAATCTACTATGCACCAAAACCGGAATCAAAATCAAGCAATCAAACTTGAATCAAAACCGATGAAAACCTATGTGAAATCGAGTTGAAGGTTTTAAACCTAAATCCGATTTCAATGAAGCTCTAAATCAGATGCTCACACACATAGATTCATGCTTCAAATCGAAAAACAAACAAGATTGAAGGAGGTGGATCGAATAAACCTGGAAATCGTGAAGACCTTAATCACCAAGCAATCCGAAACCAAATCCTCCTCGGCCGAATTTGTTTTCCAAACGAATCCTCCAAACTTTGTGCTATATCCGATCCAGATTGAAGACTTTGATTATAATTTGTGCTGAAAACTATAATCAAAACCTTTATACTCCTTTGCACACACCAAATCCCAATCCAAATCGAAGAAAGATTGGATTTTTCCAACCAAACTCCTGTTCGAACAAGGAATCAGGATGAAGAGTGCGATCTCCCTCCCTACTCCTAATCCGAAGCAATATCCACGAACCAAATCCAATTCACGATCGAAAACCCTCAAGAGTTCTCCTTTGCCGAAATTCAAACCCTGCTCCAAAGCCGAATCAGATCAAAAACAAACCACAAATTGCATATAGTTTTGTGCGGAATCAAGAGTAGAATCCGTTAAACCATAATTCATCGGTGGATTGTTAATGAAATTGAAGAGATCGGCCTCCGAAGATTGGAAGAAAGGCTGCGCCTTTTGTCTTCTTTTTTCGCCCCAGAGCTAGAGAGAGAATTTTGCGCCATTCTCAATGGCCTATGCCAGGCGGCGGCTAACCTAGGGTTTACTTATTTTCGGCCTAGTTTGAGCCTATTTTCAAGCCCAATCCCCTTCTTCTATAAATATAGCCTCATTCTACTAGGTTAAGAAGGTTAGAACATTTTTAGTTCATCTACAAGAGCAACTTTAGAGAGAGAAACACTCTCTCCTTTTTTTTTTCTTTCCTTCTATTTTTGTTTTGATCCTAGATGTGGAATTCAAATCTTTATTTGAATTCCATATCTATTGAGTAGTTTCCATAGTTTGGGGATAAGTTCTAGACATGTTTGATTAATGCTTATGTGAGATTCATTATATTCATCCTAGTATTTGTGTTTATGATATTATTGTGACTTGTTCTTGAATGTTAGAATTGCATGAATAGTACACTCCATTAAGCACACACTTTAGTAAATATGGTAAATAGAAAATGCGATGGAACATCCGATGGGGCCCCATGAAAGTGCAGGTGAGCCCATCTAATACAAAAAAGTAATGCAAACCCTACGCTAAATGATAAAAAGCCTAAGGAAAACTATGATGTCGGGGGAGAAGGGCTGTTGTCCCCAGACGGGAACATCCCCCCCCAAATGCTCACCCTAAGCTAGATGGTTCTAAGCCTAGGGAAATAAATGCAAGTCTAGATACAAGTGTGAATTTAGACCTATACATAGCAACTAGAGTGTGTACTGGCTCTTCATATGATCTCCTAATCGCAGCCGAGACATGGGTCTCGGGTCTTGAAGAGAAGTTGATGAGGAACCCGCCAGCTGTAGACATAAAGCACAGCCGAGTGTAGTGTACTCGGGTCTTCTATGGTTGCTATGGTGTGCTGATGATGCGTAATCCGAGTGAAGCCGGGACCGCCAATGGAGGAGCAGCTTTTACCATATACACCCCTAAGATGAAGAAAGAGAGGTGTTGTTGGCCTTCAAACGTTCTCCTGGTTTGAACCTGGGCTATTTTAGAGGGCAAGAGTATTCGTAGGCAATGTCAATAACTCTCGTGGATCCCTCCAAAAATAGCCCTCCTAGTGATGAAGAGAATGGACACAACTTATACAGCGTGTGTCAAGCCTGGCGATTATGTAATCGCCCACTCCATTTTAAGCAAATGGATAGCAATATGCTAATTTAACACAAAGTGTAGCGTGAGCATAGAGTGCATAGTAACCATCAAATCCAAGTGACAAAACTAGCAATGGGTTAATTAATTTCATGTATGCTAATTAATTAACCCAGTACCAGATTCGCGTGGTTGTGCAACCAGATGAAAAAAGTTGCTCTCCCAACGATAAGGGAAAAAAGAAAACTCCCCATCCATCCAATACCATTTCAGCCCGAAGAGAAGGCCAAAACTCAATAAAACTCCACCAAATAGAGACACAAAAGAAGTAAAATCTACCTAGAAAATAAGGGAAAGTACGCATTTAATTCCTGGGCAGCAGCTCATTTTCCTCTCATTTATTCACCAAATTGTCCTATCAAATCCTGAGTGGGACAAGGTTCGGTCAAATAATCCATTCCTTTTGAAAATCTGCTCCTCTGATTGGTCTGGGCTTTGAATCCACCCCTCGAGGGGGTATACCTTCCATCAAACCCATGTGCATACCTATCGAGATGACAACATCCATCTCTCTAACCCGTTGTATGTGAACCACCCTTTGAGAGAACACGAGAACCACCTCTTGAATATCCACTACTGCAGAGAGTGCCATCCACCCCTTTAGAGGATAGACAGCCACCCCTCAAGAGGTTAAACATCCACCCCTCGAGAGGATAGACATCCAGCACTCGAGAGTACGTCATCCACCTGACAAACCCACGGTAGCACTTGAGAGTACCTCATCCACCTCAGGAACCCACGGTACACGAACCCCACTTGAACCCATAGCACGGCTCGAGAGTACACAGTAGGGTCACCGTCTACTACTTGAGAGAAGAGGAGAATTTACAACCCACGGTATTCGAACCACCTCTCGAGAGGATAGACTCCACCCCTCGAGAGGTTAAACATCCAGTACTCAAGAGTATATCATCCACCTCACGAACCCACGGTACACGAACCCACGGTACACGAACCCATAGCACAACTCAAGAGTACACGGACTCGAGAGAAAAGTATCCACCATTCAAGAAAAATTTGCTATCCACGGCATTTGAATCACCTCTCGAGAGGATAACCATTCAGCCCTTGAGAGGTTAAACATCCAGCACTCGCGAGTACGCTATCCACCTAACGAACCCATGGTACACGAACCCCCACTTGAACCCATAGCACAGCTTGAGAGTACATGGACTCGAGAGAAGAGTTTCCACCATTCAAGAGAAATTCGTTATCCACAGTATTCGAATCACCTCTCGAGAGGATAACCATTCAGCCCTCGCGAGTACGTTATCCACCTCACGAACCCACGATACACAAACCCCACTTGAACCCATAGCACAACTCGAGAGTACAATACTCGAGAGAAGAATATCCACCATTCAAGTGAGATTCGCTATCCATGGTATTCGAACCACCTCTCGAGAGGATAACTATTCAGCCCTCGAGAGGTTAAACATCTAGCACTCGCGAGTACGTTATCCACCTCACGAACCCACAGGTACACGAACCCCACTTGAACCCATAGCACATCTCGAGAGTACACGACTCAAGAGAAGAATATCCACCATTCAAGTGAGATTCGCTATCCACGGTATTCGAACCATCTCTCGAACCATTCACAACTACCAGTGGAGAGGACAATATGCAACACTTGAACCCTTATACGCTTCCCTACTCTCGAATCCCTATTATTCGAGAGCGTAGTGACCATCATTCGAGAGTGTACACCATCCATAGTACATGGATATACCATCTACCACTGGAGCTGTAACTTCATCCACTCGAGAGAGTACATCGTCCATTCGAAACCACCATTCCATCCAGCACTCGAATCGCCAATCGAGATTACGAGGCATGGACCCAAGCAGCTAGGGTTTAAGAAACCATAGGGAGACTCTGCCCCATTTCTTCCTTTTTGGGTTTGGCAACCCGGCGGAGCTCCAAAATGGGTCGAGCGCTCAGATTTGTTTCTTCACCGAATTTGCAACTTTCCGTCACCTGTTAGTCATCGGAATCTGGGAAGAAGAAACCTCCAAGTACTCGATCCATTATGAGAAATCTGCTCCTCCATTCATCTTGATCTGAGCATTATCATGAAATTGAAGAAACAAGAAAAACATCTTGGGAAAAATCATCGTTGGTGATTCCGATTACACCAATTTCCAATGGTCAGCCGCCGTAACAGCTTCATTCAACCAACACATAGCAAAGCATCTCGAAAAATCTATTTTGAATCCGACGAATCCCAAAACATGAACCCCATCCAACAATAACATTCCAACACCCAAAATCAAGAATTCCATATGATTGTTCATGAGGCAAGAAAATAGATCTGAGTTTTGGCATAAAACATTGCAATTTGGTCAAAATTCCAATTAAAACAAACACTCTCATCGAATCCATCATGAACTCTCCCAATTACTAACACTTTTTATGCCTCAAGTACATCTCTACTCCCAATCCAACATGAACATCACATTTACTATCCGCCATAGACAAATAATTTTCCATACAAATCTGCACAGATTCTTCACCTCTCATACATCATCCAGACTAGATCTATCAACAAAAGATGAAAAACTTACTTGGGACAGTGATAGATCCTCGTCAAATCCATTCTATCAACAACCCAGATTGAAGACCGAAATATTCAACCATGCTTTCAATCTGGGTCTAGATCTGGGATTGTGTCCGAATCTAAATTCGCCCTCATCAGTGAGTTTGACCTAGAGGTAAAGGATAAAAAGGGCACTGAAAACGTAGTGACAGACCACCTGAGTAGACTACCAATCCTCGAAAGCCCAGAACCAGCCAAGGAAAAGGCAAAGCTAGAACCCATTTGGGAAGAATTTCCCCGACGAGCAATTGTTCAGGGTAATAACTAGCCAGCTTTGGTATGCTAATATAGTGAATTACCTCACCAGTGAAGATTTTCCTCTATATTGTGACAAATCGAGAAAGGATAGATTGGTGAATGAGGTAAAGGATTATATCTGGGATGATCCCTACCTGTGGAAGCATTGTTCTTGTCAAAAAAAATTAGAAGATGCATACCTGATGATGAGGTAGGTCGTGTCCTTAAGATGTGTCATTCACCCTAAGTTGGGAGGCACTTTGGATACAAAAGAACTGCAAGGAAGGTAACAGACTGTGGTCTTTATTGGTCTAACACACTAATAGATGCTAAAAATTTTGTGTCATCATGTGACCAATGCCAAAGGATGGGAAACATCTCATCGAAAAATGAGATGCCCCAATCTTTTTTTATGCCAGTTGAGATTTTTGATATGTGGAGCATGGATTTCATGGGTCAATTTCCAAAATCCAATGTAAAGTATTGCATCTTAGTGCTAGTGGACTATATGTCCAAATGGGCAGAAGCCATAGCCACATAGAAAAATGATTCGACAAGAGTGATGAGCCTCCTAAAGTCCAATATTTTCTCACGTTTCGGTGTACCTAGAATCCTAGTCAGTGATAGAGGAACCCTTTTTTGCAACAGGGTCATGGAAACACTGCTTGAAAAATATGGATTAACCCATATGACTTCCACTGCTTACCACCCACAAACCAATGGCCAAGAAAAAATATCCAACCGAGAAATTAAAGCTTTCCTTGAAAAGACAGTGAATATCTCTAGAAAGGATTGGAGTACTCGATTGGATAATGTTCTCTGGGCCTACTGCACTGCATATAAAACTCCAATTGGCATTTAACCATTTTGCATCTTCTTTGGCAAAAGATGCCACCTCCCGGTTGAGCTTGAATTCAAGACACATTGGTCCGTTAAACGCCTTAACTTAAACTTGAGTGAAACTGGGAAGCATATGAAGTCACAATTATTAGAACTTGAAGAACTTAGGCGCAACTCCTATAATACCGCTTTGATATATAAGGAGAGAACAAAAGCCATGCATGACAAGAGTATTGTAAAGAAGGATTTCTTCATGGGACAAAGAGTTATCCTTTACCAATTTAGGCTACATTTCTTTCCCGGTAAGTTAAGATCAAAGTGGGAAGGACCGTATAAGGTGACTAAGGTATATGATCACGGTGCCATAGAGGTAAGAATGAAAAGGATGGAACAAGTTGGTGGTTAATGGGCAAAGATTGAAACCTTACTTCGATTGGGGAACCCTAGGAGTTAACAAGGAGGGTGATCCCCTCCTTGGTGAACAAAATTTGTGACAAACTTGATTTTGAGAAAATAAGTCGTGCAGACCATAATAAATATACGGTTTTTTATTTTTGCATTCGTGTTTTTTGTACTGATTAGATAGATTTTGCGTGTTCTTGTTTGCAATGAGAAATTTTAAGATGAAACTCTTGTTTTATTTGAAAATTTGAGTCTGAGACTCGTGATTGTGTTTGGATGGAATTAGATTTGATGGGTGACATAAATTTTCGGAAAAAAAAACTAAGGATTGGGTTAAAATTTGTGGCAATCTCGTGCAAAAACCTGACATAGTCCGCGCCAAGAGCCTTGGTTTGTGCCAAAAGAGTTGGCATGGGGGATGCCTCATGCTAAGAAATTTGGCACGAGGGTTGGTTCGTGCCAGAAAGTTTGGCATAAGGCCATGGGTCACGCCTGAGATTTGGCACGAGGCCTTGGATCGTGCCAAGCACATTTTTGCGCTAAAAACCTATTTTCCATTGCCAAATTGCTCCAAAAATGCAGATTTTTGAAAATTCTGAATTTCTAACTCAAAAATGCATTTTTGGATCAAAATTTTTGAAATTCTTTAATTCCTTAGGATTTTTTTTATGAAAATAGTACTCCAACATCCCTTGGAATTAATTGATTGGTACTATTTTCCCCCTAATTTCATATTTTTAGAATTCCATCCTTATCCTGAATTAAATTTAAATTTTAAGTCCGAGACTCGTGGCTTTGTTTGGAATGGAATTACGCTTGGATTTCATATTTTTGGATGCAGAGTTTTTCAACATTTTCATTGGCATGTAATCTTAGATCATCCTTGAAAGAGAGAGAGGGAGAGAGAGAGAGATTGAGAGGAGCTTCACGAGCCACAAGGAGGAAGGCCCTTCGGGGCCGCAAGAGTAAGTGTCACGATTTCTCCCAACTTTAGATATGTTTATACATGGTTGTCCTTGCATTGAGGACTATGCATCGGTTAAGTGTGGGGAAGGGAGTAGTGAGCACTTAGGGAGTCTTCATTCTTGGATTTACTCGGTGCATTTTATGCTTTTGTTGGTAGTTTTTCTTGTTTATTGATGATTTTAGTTTTTGATTGTTGAGGGATGTTTTTGGATGGACATTTGGTGGCATGACATGCTATGATAGAGTTTCTAGTTTGCATGGGGTAGGTTGTTTTAGGATATTGGTTGTGTATTTTTTTGTGATTGATCTTATCTTTTGTAGCATGAAGCCCACTTTGGGGCAATTTTGTGCTACACAAAAAAAATTGAAAATTTTTGAAAAAATATAAAATCTGGACAAGTTGAAAACCCAAAGGGTGACTTGGGTAACATTGGAAAAAGTCTGGATATGTTTAAACACCTAGGTAAAAGTGAGAGGCTAGGCCCAACTAGGCTTACGAGCCTAGGCAAAAATGAGAGACAGTATGGAAAAATGTGGGAAGTGAGTACCCTTTGTATGTTAAAGCTAGGATGAAAACCCGAAAGGGCTCCTAGGCAAAATGAGAGAAATTGAGATAAAACAAAAAACTAGGTTGACGATACATTTGACTCCTTAGTTGTAACTAGGTTGAGAATCACGAATTATCCCTTTGTTACAACCAAGTCGACAGCTCTTGGATCACCATGGTGGATTTTTTTTGGAGACGACTCTTTGATTGCTTTTGGGGATCATTTTGGGAAAAGTAAGGTAGGTTTACACTTATCTTCTTGATTTACCTTTTTCCACATTTTACTTTTGGGTGGTTGGATTGCTTATGTTCTTTGGGAAGTGTGAGAGTTGTGAGATTCTTACTCTTTTTGGGGGAAACAGGGTAATCTGAAATAAGTTGGGTGCCTCGGTTAACTTATGCTTGCACACTACATTTCGCTTAATTCTTTTCTTGTCTTTATTTACTTGAGGACGAGTAAAGGGTTAAGTGTGGGGAGTATGGTGTGCTTTATTTTGTGTGCATTCACGTTCGGTTCAGAGAGCACTTTTTTCGTTGAGAATTCCCCGTTCCCTTTCGTGTGAATTCCCCAGTTAGAATTCTAAACACAGTGATGTATGCAGCTGAGGCATCCTAACAGACCGGTAGACTTGAACCTTGTTCCTACATGACCTGATCAATTCGATCAGGCACTCGCCATCTATTTTCATTGCGGCCAACTAAACGGCATTCCCATAGCAGTTGGGATTATGGATTTTCTAAAATAAAGGATAGTTCCAATTTTTTCTTATTTATCGGGCGTCCAGTTCAGCGACCCCTGTTCTTCTCCTTAGTTTCTAAACTAGCAGAATTGTGGGACATCAAAAGTGGGAAGTTTATTGTTTGTTGGTTTTTATTCCTCACTCTCGTATAGGTGAACTTGGTTCTTTTAATTCTTAGGTACTTCCCCTTTGGGCCGGTTGTGGGCAGAGTTCAATTCCTGTTCTCAACCCATGAACAATATGAGCTAGAAGCTTCCTTCGCACGATCAGCTTGATGACGAGCTGACTGCCATAGTTTTTGTACGAAGAGCAGGTTCTTTAGTAAAAGAAGATGGCATTGAATAATCATCTATCGTAGTAGGAGTGAACTCGACTGATGCGGACGCGGAGTAGGCGTTGCAAACCGGACGGTACACAACTCGGTTTCAGAAGATATGGTATTAAAAGTTGTAGAGCTGGTCGTCTTTCATATCGAGCCCCGGGCATGGATTCGGGGGACAAGTCTAATTCATCCTCTTTACTTATATGACTTAGATGTCTCGTATTTCTCGAAAAAGTGATTCGATTGATCTTTATCCAAATCAGAAGCAAATTGTGCAAAGGCTTCTAATTCTGCAAATTGTGCCAATTCCAGGGGAGGTCCTGCGGAAAAATAGCTCGACGCCAGGATGATAAAAAGCTTAAGGCAAAATACGACTTATTTAAAATTACTATTTGAAATGAGCAATTTTTTGTCTAAATCCCGCATTATGTAGACTTAATAAGTACTAATGGACATTTTGTATCCATGGGTTCCTAGATCTTCCTTGTGATCATCTTTAGTAGGTCGCACATGGGTACTTTTTGGTTACATTCTATGTGAAGGCCGTTTGTAAGGGTGATAGAAGATATTGAAGGCTGTTTACAAGAATGGTAGAAGAGATCGAAGGCCATTCACCTCTAGAATGGTAGTAGACAAAGGCCACGAACATCAAAGCATGGTAGAAGGAGATTGGAGTAAAAAATACACGGCAACGAAGTTCAAAGCGGCCAACAAAGAAACAGTGAATCGTGGTCCGATGAGTTGAGCCAAAGTCTGAGAAAGATCCGAGAAGAATTAGCCTCTAAATCTGATTCATTGGATTTGTCTTCTCGAGCACTATAAAATTGACTACTAAAACTCTTAAATCGGACTAACGGTTCACTTGTAACGAAGAAAACAAGTTCAGCTAGCCAGGGTACCACGGGTCGGCGTGGGCTATTCATGGTTAGGACCAATGGCCCGCGCCAAAAGAGTTGGTCCATGCTAACACTTTTCAACACGAGGCTATGAAGTGGACCGCACCAAGGGCCACAGGCTGTGCGCAGCATTTCAAATCTGCACTCAATATTAGCTAAGTATGGGCGCAAACCATCCCATTTACGATGGCCTGCACCATTCCAAGTCCAAGATGTTGATACCAGCCAACGGGGTGTGGAGAATTAGACGGTCCGTGCAAAGTTTTTGAGCGAATAAAGCCTCCAGACCACCGTCCGCGCCAAGGGTCGTGTCCCGCACAATCGAAAGTCCAAACTCGTCTTCCAGACGAAGGCCCACGCCAAAGGCCACGATCCGTGCCAAAGGTATTGGCGCGGACCGTGCCAGATCCGGCAGCCTACTGCAGCACGGAGTTGTGGTCCGTGCCATATTGAGCTCCCCATGCCCAAGGTATTGGCATGGACCACGCCAGATCCTGCATCCCTCGACAAGTACACAGCGCGGACCACACCATCCGCGATGGCCCATGTCAAGCGGCGGCTAACCTAGGGTTTACTCATATTAAACCTATTTTAAGCCTATTTTAGGCCCAACCCCATTCTCCTATAAATATAGCCTTAGTCTACTAGGTTAAGAAGGTTAGATCATTTTTAGTTCATCTACAAGAGCAACTTTAGAGAGAGAAACACTCTCTCATTTCTTTCCTTTAATTTTTGTTTTGATCCTAGATGTGGAATTCAAATGTTAATTTAGATTCCATATCTATTGAGTAGTTTCCATAGCTTGAGGATAAGTTGTAGACATGTTTGATTAATTCTTATGTGAGATTCCTTATATTCATCCTAATATTTGTGTTTATGATATTATTGTGACTTATTCTTGAATGTTGGAATTTCATGAATAGTACACTCCATTAAGCACACACTCTAATCGACATTCATGTTGGTGAAAATATCGATGCCCCATTGGGAATGGAAACATGGATGTTTGTATGGGTAATTGGGGTATGTTGGTCTGCGTGAGTGTGTGCACGAGAGACCCCAGTATTACTCTGAATTATTTGCCATCGCACCAGTCTTAGATGATTAGATAAAGTAGTCTGAGAGGTTACGAGTAGAGATAGTGAAAATTAGCAAGCTAGGGTTGTAAGAGGCCCTAGTGTCATAGATAAGTTTCAAACGACCCCTTGACCTAATTTATAGGTGATTGGGAAGTAGAGCATTCGTGGTGGAATGCCCGGGACGTAAACACACGTGGGAGAAAAAGACCTATAACAATGGTCGGACCCTGTTGTACTCTCCTAATTACGATGGCGATGTCAATAGAGGGTTGCGAGTGTACCTGATGTGACAGGTACGGGGAAGTGTATGCCATCGGCCACACCACATGTTATGAACACTCTATTAGGTTTTTCTAAAGCTTACATGTGAATGAATCAAGGATCAAAGCATTAAATCATTCATGTCTCACAATGATTCCCAAAGTGCTTAACTTTATAGAATAATTGTTCTTTTTTACTTTTATGTTTCGTAGTTGTTAATTGAAAAACCAATCCCCCCATGTTTGCTTTACTAGCTATTCCTATCACTCGTACGGATTGACGGGTTGTGTTTTCATTGATACTTAGGCCCTAGCATCTCTGGGACATACCCGGGGTTTACTGCTAACTACCCTATCGATAGTGTAGTAATGAGTTGGGTGCATAATATATCTCTATCTTTGACCCCATTATAAGTCTTCCGCTTGGGTTAATTAGCTACAATTAATGACACCGGGTGGAGGCGGGTCAGAGGCTATCATATGTGCACAACATTGGTTGTGAAAAACCACAAACCTCTTTGAATTGAAGACTACATTGAAGAACACAAGAGCCTTGAACCGGGTGATGCGTTGTATAAATTGTAATTCAACTCAATGTATTGACTTCTACTGACGACCATCAGACGAGCATCAGATTATAGAAATTGATGAGTAGTTTGGAGAATCTTTGAGTTAGATATTATTTATATTATTGTGATATTGTCCTATGTATTATTTATATTTATTTTCATATTATTGAGTTATGCATATTAATAGGATTGACACAAAAGAAATATATGCACTTACTCATTTATTTTATCTTTGTCATCCATTTACTAAACATAGCTTGTATGATGAATAATGGGTTTTCTTAAATTGACAGAGAATTGGTGAGACGAATTCAAAGGAGAGATTAGCAAAATTGAGTCCTGCCCACCAAGTTGTGAAGCTAAGTTATTAATTTTTGTGCTGGGAGAGGAGGAGAATTTGTGGTAGTAAAGTGGACAATTAGTTGTAATATCGTTAAGTACCCCGAAGGAGAATTTATGTTATTATTCAAAAATTTATGTTATAATTCAAGAATGTTAAATTTTTTTGAAGTAAATTAATGTAGGATTAATTGTATTAAACCAATTCTTTTTAAAACGATTTTTTTCTAAAAAATGGGGCAAAATTGTAAATTGGCCAAAATAGGTTGATTTGGGTCAAAATTCGACTCGACTCATTTTGACCCGACCCACTTGATCCAAATGGGACATTAACCCAACCCAACTCAAATGAGTTGGATCAAACGGGTAGAGTCGGGCAATTTAAACACACCTATATATGGGAAAATCTCAGGAAAGACGGCATTTTCATAACCTTATGGACAGTCCTCAGGGGCATTTGCCTTAAATGTTGTAATTTTTTATAAAATTTAAATATTGCATTTTATAAGTTAAAACAAGTAATAATATGTATTTGAATGTGAAAATAAAAATATATATGATATAAAAAAATATTTTCAAAAATTTTAAATTTTGTATGTAATTTAAAAAATGCAGTGTATAAGGTAAGAAATAAGTGGTCTGTCCATAAGCTTATGGACATGCCGCCTGTCAGGAGACAGACTCCCTATATATTAGTAAGAAAGTAGGTTTTTTTCCCTTTCTACAAAAATGAAATTTGTTAGTAAGAAAGTAGGTTTTTTTCCCTTTCTACAAAAATGAAATTTGTTGATAATGACGTTCAGTTAAGTAACTAACTACTATAATTGCTAAGTGTGCTGCTCTTAACTAACCAGAACTGCAGTTATGTTGAAATAACAGACTATACTGCACTTTATGCTATCTATATTAGAACAAGGGAAATTCTTAGGAAATGCGGTATTTTTATAAGTTTATGTGCAGTTCATAGAGACATTTATTTTAAATATTATAATTTTTTATAAATTTTAAATATTATATTTTATAAGTTAAAACAAGTAATAATATGGATTTTAAGGTGAAAAAACATATATATGATATTAAAAAATTTTAAATTTTTTAAATTTTTGTATTTAATTTAATAAATGCAGTATATAAGGTAAAAAATAAGTGGCATGTTCATAACCTTATAGACATGCCGCTTGTCATCAGGAGACCTATTCTTAGAAGGGAAAATCTCAGGAAAGGCGGCATTTCCATAAGCTTATGGACAGTTCCTCTGGGGCATTTGACTTAAATGTTGTATTTTTTTATAAAATTTAAATATTGCATTTTATAAGTTAAAACAAGTAATAATATATATTTGAAGGTGAAAATATAAAAATATATGATATAAAAAAATATTTTCAAAACTTTTAAATTTTGCATGTAATTTAAGAAATACAGTGTATAAGGTAAGAATAAGTGGTCTGTCCATAAGCTTATGGACCGGGCGACCCACTCTTCATAGAACAAATGACTGAATTTGAGCAGCATATTCTTCGGTCAATTCTTTAATTTTTACTCTGAATTGGATTCACATAGAATGCATAAAAACCGAATCCCTAATTACCCTTTATAACAAAATTAGCACTGGATTTCAGCAGGGGCATTGGTAGTCTGTCTGTCTTAACAGTATTTCAATATTTTATGATACTACTACATAACTCCCGTGTCGATCCATGGACTTATAAATGAAAATTTAAGATATAATATAATTTAAAATTTAGATAAGTAATAAATTGTTATTATATGTTTATGAGAATTACACATAGAGAATTTATAATAAACTAATATTATATTAATATTATAATGCATTGAATGAAAGTAAATCGACTTGATTGACAAGTACCTTTTTTACGTAGAAAATTAATAATTATTGTATAAAAATAATTTACATTTTAAAAAATACAGTGATAAAAATAAGAATTGTAAGTTGAAATGGAATGTATAAAAATAAGAATTTTTAGTTTTATAAATATGTAATTATTTATTTATAATATTATCTCATATAAAATAATCATAATGAAATGGAACGTAGCTTTAAATTTAAAAATCTATTTTCAAACTATTCATTGAAAAGGGATAACTATTTGTTAGCATTCAGTGTTAAAATAAATTTATGACAAGAATAATTATTCAATTTTTTTTATTAAAAATAAATAAACTCTCAAATTAAAGAATATTAATGAAAAATGGTTAGAAATAAAATCTACTTTTAAATCAAAATAATTTTTGGAAGCTAAGAATTAAATAATTATGTTGGAATAATCATTCAAAAATCACAACAATCAAAATTTATAAATTATTTTATTTTATGGTAAAAAATAAATCTAATTATGGGAATTATTCTATATATTATAGTTTTATTAAAACTAAAATAAAAAATTTTTGTAAACTAATCAACCAACACAAAAATAAAACAATTGCAGTTGGAAAATATGATTAAATATGATTAATGATTAATGATCCTTCAGTTTCCAAATGGACCCTATACCCTCTAGTTTTCCGAGTTCACACTCTTTTATCCCATGCTACCCTCAAGCACACACATAGAGAATGTAACTCAGTAGCGGATGCCATTGCGAAATATCAAGCATCCTCTGTGATGGTTTCTCCTTTGCATGTAACCAACATTTCGGCACATATTAAAGGCTTAATCTATATGGATAGTATTCATACACCTTATATTAGAATCCATAGGCAAGCCTTTAAATAAGATTGATACTGCTGATCTTTCCTCTCTTCTGTTTCAGGTTATGGACTACTTCCCTTCATGGCTTTGGATTTCCGTTCTTTTTCTGCCCTTTTTTTGCCCTTCCGCGATGGCTACCGTTTTTCACAGTCTCATTTGCGCTTCCACATGGTGGATTCCCAGTTTCTACCTATGGAAGCATAAGTCCAGTTTTGGCTACTAATCTTTGGAATCGTTTCAAGTTTTCCCATTTGATGCATTCAAACCATCGAGCACTCGAGCCTGGAGCCTTCGAGCCCTGGAGTCCTCGAGCACTCAAGCCTTGGAGCCCTCGAGCCTTGGAGCCCTCGAGCACTGGATACCTCGAACACTCAAGCTCTCCAGCCCTCAAGCCTAGGAGGCCTCGAGCCCTGGATCTCTCGAGCACTCAAGCTCTCGGGCCCTCGAGCCTAGGAGGCCTCGAGCCCTGGATCCCTCGAGCTCTCAAGCTCTCGAGCCCTCCCGCCCTCGAGCCATCAGGCACTTGAACCATTGAGCACTCAAGCACTTGAGCCCTCGAACCATCGAGCCTCGAACACTGGATACCTTGGAGCCCTCGAGCACTGGAGCCCTCGAGCACTCGAGCCCTCGAGCACTTAAGCACTCGAGCCCTCGAACCATCGAGCCTCTCGAGCCCTCGAACCATCGAGCCTCTCGAGCCCTCGAACCATCGAGCCTCTCGAGCCCTCGAACCATCGAGCCTCTCGAGCCCTGCCGCTCTCGAGCCATTAGGCACTCGAACCATCGAGCACTCAAGCACTCGAGCCCTCGAACCATCGAGCCTCGAACACTGGATACCTTGGAGCCCTGGAGCACTGGAGCCCTCAAGCACTGGAGCCTCGAACACTGGATACCTTGGAGCCCTGGAGCACTGGAGCCCTGGAGCACTAGAGCCCTGGAGCACTCAAACACTAGAGCCCTCGAACCATCGAGCCTTGGAGCCCTCGAGCACTGGATACCTCGAACACTCAGGCGCTCGAGCCCTCGAGCTAGGACATCGAGCACTTCAACACTTGAGCACTCGAGCATTCATAACAGCCATACTTAGAGCCTTTTTGGAGATCTGGCCATTTAACCATGTTAACCCGAGGGGTGGAGACATGGAAAATGGAATCATCACCAAAAACGCCCTAAGTAGATTTTTTGCTCCAATATTCTGATAACCAAGTTATAGCTTTTTGTACAAAGTCTTCAAAATTATTTTGAAGATAAACTTTTGTAAATGTTTACTATCTTTTCAGGTTTGGGGAACCTAATGCATATCCCTCCCATTAATATGGGTTAATTTTAAAAAAATTGCAGTTGGAAAAGATTCCAAAATCTCTACCAACTATGGCGCTCATTGTAATGTGAATAAAAATTTATTAAAAACAATATTTCCTTTGTCTCATTTTAAACTGTAATTTAATTATTCATTTATTTAAAATCTTTTAACTTTGAGTAAATTTCCCTTTTTAAAGTAAATTTCCTTTAATTATGGTTTAATTGATACGTGTTCAATTGTAATTAATAAATTTCATTTCATTACGGAAACATATAAATGTTAATAAATATTAGTTATTGAGTAAATTTCTTTTAATTATGGTTTAATTGATACAAGTTTAATTGTAATAAATAAATTTCCTTTCATTACAGAAGCAGAATACAATATAAACGTCAAAATAAATATCAGTTAAAGTATTTTTTTAAGTAGTTAATGTCACAATGTTTGGTAATGTCAGGTGTCAAAATTTCATGAAGAGTGATGTGGCTAAGTGTGGGGGTGCCACTTCATTTCAAACTGTAATTCAATTATTTATTTAGTTACAAACTTTTTGCTTTGAGTAAATTTTCTTTTTTTTAAAGTATATTTCCTTTGATTACAGTTTATTGATACGGGTTTAATTGTAATAAATAAATTTTGTTTCATCATGGAAACATATAAACGTCAATAAATATTAGTTATTAAGTAAATTTTCTTTGATTACGGTTTAATTGATACAGGTTTAATTGTAATAATAAATTTCCTTTCATTACGGAAGTAGAATATAGTATAAACGTCAGAATAAATATTAGTTTAAGTAATTTTTAAAAGTAGTTAATGTCGCAATGTTTGATAATGTCAGGTGTCAAAATTTTATGAAGAGTGGTGTGGTTAAGTGTGGGGGTGCCACTTAAGCAAGTGGTTGCTCTTTTAGTAGATAATTTGGCCGGGTTGTGTTAAATCCATGATTCCATCCTCACATTCCATTGGAATGACAAAATGGTAAATGCTGTAATAATGCATTTCATTGGGAATGACAAAATCACCTTGGACGATGGTGGTAAAACTTTTCTTAGATATCGATGTGAATCACGTTACATACGCTTTATTTAAAGAGTAATTCGACCATATTACCACCCCGGGTTATACGAATTCCCTTTGAGGCTAAAACAATCTAGAATCCCTCTTATTCTTGGATTGAATCAGGAGAATACTTTTGAGTACCTGTATTTTTTGTTATATATATGTCTGGTAAAATTCTTAGTTTCCTGTATCCATTTTGTGCATGCGTATGCTTTCATATATAGGAAACAAATGTCGTGAAAAGACACAATACTTCATCATTCCACACTAAATCATGTACCTGTCAGAATTATAAATTCTGAAATGATGTAATTTTTCACACGATACATATACATCTTTTCACATTGCAAAACCACATTCAATGTATCGTCCTTATCTTTTCCATCAAAGAGAAGTTGGGCAATACGCACCACCACATCAGAGTTATAATAAATTCTGAAATGATAAATCTTTCCACACCAGGACAAACCATGTTAGTAATCAATATTCAGACTAACACAAGTTTAATACTTATCCTGAAATTGTAAGCTCGTAGATAGTTTATACAAGTGTGCACTCCACACCACCGAATTTGTTATAACTTCCCGAACTCAGAACTACTGAAATCCAATTATAATTAAATATACTTGTGTTTCATAAAACACCAACAATCTCTGCATCATGTTCAGTTAGACCATTTCCAACCATAAAAATAGTTTTTAACGTTACATTACTCTAAATATATAATATTAATAAATAATAATATAACCGTTTTCCAAAGACAAAATATAAATATATAATATAATATTATTTATTAATAAATAATAATATATTTTTATTTTTATTTTTATTAAATAAATTAAAATATTAATAATTATGATAATTTATATTATATCGTGCACGGGTGTTAAACCCTTACCTTGACTTCAAAGTCATTTTTTCTAGAGTTAATTAACATATTTTGCTGTTTTCATTTTTCCTTGATTCGGCTGGGATGGAGGAGTATGTTATTTCATATCTATATTTATAGCTAATAATAGTTTCGCTATTTCCTATAAAAGACACATAAATTTATAAATTTAATTAAATAATTATTAATTCATTATCAATAGATAATTCATTTTCTTAATACTATATCTTTAATAAGTTAAAGTATTTTTATACAATAGTTAATATTTTTATACAAAAAATTATCATATCAATAAATATATTAATTTATTTTTAATGCATTGTATGTAATTTTATGTAGGTATAAATTTTTTTATACTTATTCAAATTATAAATTATATTATATTTATAATTTTCTTTCATAAATTCGTACATCGACACGGGTATTATCTAGTATTATAATACTGTACTGATTTTATTCTTTAATAAATATAATTGATACATGTCATATAATTTTCTTTGATTCCTGATTTTGAAATCCACCAAAATTAATGTGAGTTAAAGTATTCCTTTGATTCCAACATTTGAATTTCCAAATTTAATGTGAGTTTAATTCTTTTTAAAGCAAGTGATGTGGCAATGTTTGGTATTGTCAAATGTCAAAATTTTGTGAAGAGTGATGTGACTAAGTGTGGGGTGTCACTTAAGCAAGTGATTGCTCTTTTTTTTAACTGAAAACACCCAAGGGTGGGGGTTGATATATTGGTACCCCAAGCCACATAATTTACGAGCCAGTGACATCATAGTAGTTTTATACAAAAAGGCAACATCATTGCCTCTAAAAGAATGATCAGATACTAATAACTATAAGTCTATATATGTGCAAGATGTAGAAGAAAAAGGTAGTTGCGATTCCAAAGTAGTGAATGTCCACACCCAGTGTTAAATCATTACTTTGGCCAGGCAACAACCAGTCAGTCATAACCATGGTGAAACAGCCGGAGGAGTATGTTGTTGAATGGCATGTGTGAAGCCGGAAAAACCAAGCGTAATCAGCTGGAGCACACGATTGTAGCTGGAGCACACGAATGTCCCCTCGAGCACACGGAAGTCCTCTCGAGCACACGAGTGTCCCCTCGAGCACACGAATGTCCACTCGAACAAATGAATGTCCCCTCGAAAACACGAATGTCCCCTCGAGCACACGCATGTCCCCTCGAGCGCACGAATGTCTCCTCGAGCACACGAGAGTCCCCTCGAGCACACTATTGTCCCATCGAGCACAGTAATGTCCCTTCGAGAACACGAATGACCACTCCCTTCGAGCACACGAATTGTCCCTCGAGCACACAAAAGTCCCCTCGAGCACAATAATGTCCCTTCGAGCACACGAATGTTCCTCGAGCACACGAATGTCCCCTCGAGCACACGAATGTCCTCTGGAGCACCCAAATGTCCCCTTGAGCACACGAAAGTCCCCTCGAACACAGGAATGTCCCCTCGAACACACGAATGTCCTCTCGAGCGCATGAATGTCTCCTCGAGCACACGAAAGTCCCCTCGAGCACACGAATGTCCCCTCGAGCACACGAATGTCCCATCGAGCACACTAATGTCCCTTCGAGAACACAAATGTCCCCCCGAGCACACGAATGTCCCCTCGAGAACACGGATGTCCCCTCGAGCACACGGATATCCCCTCGAGCACACGAATGTCCCGTCGAGCACATGAATGTCCCGTCAAGCACACGAGTGTCCCCTCGAGCACTTGAAAGTCCCCTCGAGCACATAAATGTCCCCTCGAGCACACAGATGTCCCCTCGAGCACAAGGATGTCCCCTCGAGCACAAGGATGTCCCCTCGAGCACACGAATGTCCCCTCTAGCACACGAAAGTCCCCTCGAGCACACGAATGTGGATAGCAAATGTGGCTGTGAAATCCCCTCTGGAAAGTGAAACACCATAACCATCGGGGGGAAGCATAGGGTTCTAGAGCCATGATGAGGTCCATAACTTGCGGCAAAAGGAAGGAAAGATCAGCAGTATCAATCATCTTTAGAGGCTTGCCTATGGATTCTAATATAAGGTGTATGAATGCTATCAATATAAATTAGCCCTTTAATATGCGCCAGAATGTTATTCAAATTAAGTGAAAAATCCATCTGGGAGGTTGAGTGGTGTTTAGAATAGCATCAGCCACTGAATTACATTCTCTGTATGTGTGCTTAAGAGAAACTTGGGATAGAAGTGTGTGAACTTGGAACACCAATGGGTATAAAGTCCATTTGGAGCATGATAGATCATTGATCATATGAACTGTCTGTAAAGAGTCAGATTCGATAATGAAGTTTAGATATCTAGGGATACAGATTTGACATGCCAGATGGACTGCCTTTATTTCAGCTTCCAGTGGTGAAATGGATGATATGGACTCTGACTTGATTAGGAGTGGGAAACCCTGGTTATCACGAGCAATTAAGCCAATAGAAACAGATGTAGAAGACCATGAGGCATCGAAATTAACCTTGATGACATTGGGACCTGGAAGTTCCCAGTATACAGTGGAGATGGTTGGCTTTGGTGGTGGTCTGGGGAGGGATATCCGAGAATGGAATTGATTGCATGCGTTGTGGTGTATATTGGGGAGGCAGGGAGAGGCTGAAATGGAAAGATTAAGAGTATCTATAACTTCCTTGCTTATATGGGTAAAAGAAAAGGGTTTGTCCTCAAGAAAGTAAGCATTTCTAGCCTTCCTTAATGCCTAGCAGATCAATGGAGGCAACAATCGACATATTATTTTATGAAACCCAGAAAGGTCACTACAATTCCAAAAGATGAAGAAAGTATCCACAACACTATGGACATTTTGCAGGTTGAAGTTAACTAGACGAGCACTCTGAATCCAAACAGATTTAGCAAGATAGAAGTTAATGAAGAAATGTTCCAGAGAGTCAGATTGATTGCACATAGGACATTTTGAAGCCAAGCTAAAGCCACATTTAATGAGAATATCATCAAAAGGTAAGAATGAGTTGAGCAATTTCCATGTAAAGATGGAGATCTTCTTAGGTAACCTAGTGTTTCATATGAGCTTAGTAACTGGGAAATTACCTGGTATATATGTTAGAGTTTTATAAGCTGACTTGAAAGAAAATCTGGCAGTCCCTTCAAGTTTCCAAATCATCCTGTCCTCTCTGTCAAGTACAATTTATGCACCCTGCAAAAATAGAAAAGTATCATTTTCTAGATAAGGAACGATTTTAGATAAAATTGATACTTTGTTATTTATAAAATCAGCTACTGAACAAGGGGAAAACATGGAAGTGATGTGAGATGGGATACAGTTCATCAACGGGGCATTTGGGCACCAGTTAGCAGTCCAGAAATCACATTTACCTTGGCCATGAATAATCAGTGAATTATTTTCTGCAATAGGGTTTACCTCACAGATTCTCTTCCATGTTTTGGAGTTCTTATGGGACTGGGGAAAGGACCACAGTAATTTGGCCCACAAGGTGTTCCCTAATTGGCTATTCCACCATAATTTAAGTGAGCAAGCTTCAATAATTGACTTGATAGATCTAAAACCCAATCCATAATGAGATTTAGGGATAGCAATGTCAGTCCACTTTTTCCATACCTTATTTTTTCTTTCCTCAGTTTCCCCCCAAAAGAAACTGGCCATTCCTTTTTCCATGGATTTAACAATAGATGTCGGAGGTTTACAAACAGTCCAAATATGATGAGGGAGAGAGTATATGCATGATTGGATCAGTGTCATATTCCCTCCTGCACTTAACCATCTATTCTTCCAGTTTTTAAATCTCTTATCCATAGTTTCAAGAAAGGGATGGAAATATCTAGATAGGGTTCTTCCTTTGAAAATAGGGCAGCCTAGGTACTTAAATGGGAAAATACCTCTCTTCATTCCTAGGATAGACCTAATCTGATGTTTCTTAGTGGCTGTAGCTCTCTTGCTAATGTAAAACTCTGATTTTTCATAGCTGATTGCCTGTCCTGATGTTAACTCAAATATCTGCAGAAATGCTTTAATCCTAGTTAGACCAGATTTTGAAGCTTGCATAAAAATTATGGTGTCATCAGCATAGCTTAAGTGGGTGACTGGTAAAATAGTAGATGGAAGAGAAAAATAATGCAAACTGTTATTTTGAAAGATGAATGAAATGCTCCTGGAGAAGGATTCAGTAAATATATTGAACATTAAAGGAGAAAGGGGATCACCTTGTTTGATTCCTCTAGTTGATTTAAAAAAACCAACAAGATTACCATTGATGAGCACAGAGAAGTAAGCCTGGGAAAGGTTGTTCATGACCGCCTTAAGAAATTTACCTGAGAAACCAAATTCATGCAAAATACTCTGCAAAAAACCCTAGCTAACCCTATCCAAAGCCTTTTTCAGGTCTAGTTTGAGCATACAATTTGGTACCCTATTTTTTTTTGTCAAGGAATCTAACCATCTCTTGAAGATATAGGATATTGTCTGAGATATCTCTATTCTTCATAAAAGCAGTTTGGTTTTGAGAAATTAGTTTGTCCATATATGGTTTCAGTCTTTCCATGAGAACCTTAGAGCAAATTTTATTAGCAACATTGGAAAAGCTAATAGGTCTGAAATCATCAAAAGATGACGGGGTAGGTTTTTTAGGAATAAGAGTTATCCAAGTGCAAGAGATACCTCTTGGTATGTTAGATCGTAAAATAAATTCATTTACTGCAGATAAGATGTCATCTTTTATGAAATCCCAGCATTTGATGTAAGATTTACTAGAGAAGCCATCAGGCCCTGGGCTACTATTCCTATTCAGCCCCATGACCACTGATTTGAGTTCAGTTTCTGTTACAGGCCTAGATAAACTGGCGTTATCTTGCTCAGTGATGATGGAAGGAATCTGGCTAAGGAAGTGTGGACAGTAGGTGGAATTCACAGGGTTCCTATATTCAGTTAGCAGGTCTGTTAATAAGGAAGTGATTGATCTTTTAGTAGTTAGTATAGATTATTCATTAATAATGTTTAATTATTTTACATTATAAATTATACATGAATACTTTTGTGTGAAATTATACTACCTATTCTAATGTTTTTATCCTTAAATCTAGATAGAGCTCGTAAAAGAATGCGTAAGTGTCGATTAATGGAGAACATCCGTGTTTGTTGGTATCCGGTTTTGGTAAGAAGATTAATTTGATTTGTTCTCTCTTTAGCCTATTCTGAGAATAGACGTGATATTAGGAACAATTAAGAAGTCAAATTTTAAAATAGAGAATTTGAACACTTTAAAACACACAAGTAGTCACGAAAAAGAAATATGAAAATAAATATCTTTCATTGATTTTTTTGTTTTGCTTGTTGATATCGAATATGAAAATTTTTATTTATTAAAAATTAGCATCTTTACTTCTCGAAAGATATAAAAATATTTATTCATACTATCTTGATATTAAGAAAAAAATCAATCAAATGATCTTAATCTGAACCAAATTATATTAATTAAATCAAATTATTAAAATCGTTTCTAAGTATAATTTAGATAAGTAAGGCAATGTTGGATATGGAAGATATTCTATTTCTTGTTGGACTCTCATAGAATATAAAACTTACAAATAATTGTCGTTGTGTGTATTCATATATATGGTGAGTACAAAGGATATACAAGACCTAAACAAATATGGAACAAGATATATGGAAAACCAATCAGAAAGGGTATTCCTTTCTTATCTTGATTCTAATTGGTTTACATCTCTATTACCCCTCAAGTGAAGCGTAGAACTATTTGCAATGGAAAGCTTGGAACGTAGGAACTCAAACTAAGGACGGTCGTAGAGATGACAACAAGCTGCAAGTCTGTAGAAACATGGGCAACCCTGAGCTTGCTAGAAGACACCATCTCACGCATAAAATGATAGTCAATATCAATGGACTTGGCTCTCTTATGTGAAACTTGATTCTGAGCCAGGAAGAGAGCACTATTATTATAACACAGCAAAACAGGTAGGGCACGCATCGTCACACGTAAGTCCCGAAAAAGATTCATCAACCAATCTAGGTCTACAACAGTATTTGCCATAGCACGGTACTCTGATTCTAAACTAGAATAAGAAATTGTAGGCTGCTTCTTATCACTCCATGAAACCAATTTGACACCAAGGATGTGTAATCGATAAATACTATAGTGCACCAACCAAAGAACTATAAAGAGTGAGGTTTTCGAACGGCTTAATGGAAGAGGTTGACAGTTGCAAAAAAACCACAAAAGGGATGGCAACTGGTGCAGAGTCTTGCATTCCAGCTCGCAGTTTGGCATATCAGGCCTGACCAAGAAATAAGCCGTCGAAAGTACGAATAACCTCCAATCCTAAAAAATACTGTAGAGTGCCAAGATAGGTAATCTTAAATTCCTGATTAACTCGATCAATATACTTCCGAATAAGATGCCCATCATTCCCGGTAAGAATAATGTCATTAACATAAAACCAATAAATAGAGCAAAGAGGTGCCATGTGAGAAAATAAATAAAGTGGAATCGGAAGCTGCATACAAAGCCTAGACCAATAAAAAAAAGAATGAACACTGAAACCAAGCGCAGAGAGCTTGCTTCAAACCATACATGGCCTTGTGTAGACGACAAACATAATCAGGACACATAAGGTCTTTGTATCCAGCTGGCTGCTCCATCTAGAGAATCAAGAATGGCATTTAAAAATGCATTTTTCACATCAAGTTGTCGCAATGGCCAATTGCGATGAACAACAATAGATAAAACAGTACAAAGAGTAGATGCCTTCACCACTAGGCTAAAATTATAATCATAATCAAAGCCAGGAAATTGTGAAAAATCCAAAGCAACTGACCTTGCTTTGTGCCGTTCAAGTGAGCCATCAGATTTATATTTCAATCGGTAAACCCATTTTGAACAAACAACATTGGAATTTGAAGGACGGGGAACCAACTCCCACGTTTGTTAAGTGTGTAAGGCATCCATCTTTGGTCCATAGCAGCAACCCATTCAGGATCCTTGACAGCCGAACGATGACTCTAGAGCTTAGTCTTAGAAAAAAAATCACTCAGTAAACCAGAAATATTATAATCAGAAAAATCCTTGTACCATAGAGAACTAGTGCACAAGTGAGTATTCATCGGATGACAGAATAAAGGACCCGCAACCGGCGAAGGCACAGATCTTGAGGATGGAATAGATGCTGAGGCGTCAGGCATGACACCCGAGGTGGACGGTGGCGAGCAAGCAGGTGGCAGCGATGGCGGCACAGGAAAAGCAGGGGCGGTCGGTGCTGTTGGAGAAGGCGCTGACGACTGGTGGTGCTGTGTGTAACAAACACACACAGTCGTGGTGGTTAGCGTGTGAGTCGACATCGGTGGAATCGTCATCATCTTTGTTGACGCTAGCTATATTCAAACTTGTTGCTAGTCACCCTTTGGCAAACAAATGCAATTTTCTGAAGAACCCTGAGCTTTTGGTACGAATGGAAAATTTAAAATTTCCAAAATAATGGGTGTTTGTGCTAAAGTAGATGGCTGAAAGACCTCCGATAGAACTGATGAAGGCTCCAAAAAAGTAGAAACATCCAATGATGATGAATCTGTAACACTGCCAGTACGGATAGCTGGAAAAACAACTAATTAAACCAAGCATGGCGAGTGATGTACTCCTTCTTCGTAAGAGGAACAAGACATCGATAACCTTTGTAATGAGAATTGTATCCCAAAAATATAAAAGGCATACTCTGAGGGGCCATTCTGTGCACAACATAAGGCCTCAAATAGGGGAAAACTCGATAACCAAAAGGATGAATATTAGAGCAGTCAGACGTAGTACCAAAGATAATAGAGAGTGGAGACTGACCAGATACCACTGGAGTATGCAATCTATTGATGTAGATTATCATCGAGAAAGCATCATACCAAAATGAATGATGAAGGCCAAAATGAAAGAGCATCGACAAACCCATCTCAGTAATATGACGATGCTTCCTCTCTGCACGACCATTTTTCTCAGCAGTGTAAGGATAAGAAAGCTGATGATGAATGCCCTTAGAAGCAAAATGAGTCCACGTGCATTGATCCACAAACTCGATTCCACCATCGCTCTGAAATACCTTGATGGTGGTAGAAAACTGATTCTCAACAAGAGCTTCAAATTGCATGTATGCCTCCACAAAATCGAACTTTCGTCGTAGAGGAAATAACCAAGTAAACCGAGAGAAGTCATCAATAAAAATAACAAAATAAAGATACCCGGTGTGAGAGGCAACAGGTGAGGGTCCCAAGAGGTCACAATGAACTAAATCAAGTATGTTTGGTGCGCGTTTTAAATTATCATTAAAAGAAAGACACTTGCATTTAGCTATCTCACGAGAAGAACACAAATGAGGCTTAGGCAACAAACTAGTAACTAACAAACTACTAGTCTTATTTAAAGATGAAATTACATTAAAAGGAACATGTCCTAAACGACTGTGCCACAGCTCAAATGAGGCCATGACTTTATTTTCATTAACAAAAGAAACTAAAGCACCACCACCATAATAAAAAATGTAGAGACCTCCCTCACTGTGTCCTCGGCCCACGAGCTCCTTGGTAACCTTGTTTAGAATAGTGAAAGCATTGTCATCAAAACAAACAATAACATTTAGATCCCTGGTTAACTTGGCAATAGATAATAAATTATTGGTGATGTGGGGAACAACCAAGACATCAGGTAAAGTAAGGGAATTAGAAATTCGAGAATTTTCAATATGGGAAATATACAAAGAGTCGCCATTTCCTAAACACAATGATTACCATTATGAGGAGCGACGCTATCCAAGTTTGAAGCGGAAGCAGTCATGTGATTGGTAGCACCAGAGTCCATGTACTAATCCGGGGTTGCATTATTTTGCTGATAGTACTGTGGATGAGCTGTGCCCACGGTATTTGCAACATCATTGCGAGAAATATGATAAAGCTTTTAGCAGACATTCAGTAAGATGATGGGGACAGTGACACCACTAGCACACGTAGGTGCTACCGCCACGGCCACCCTGCGCGGATAGAGGACCACTAACATGCCATGGATTTCGGCCACGGCCACGGCCATGCCCACGGCCTTGTCCCCTTCTGCGGTCGCAGTTTGACTGTCTGAACACCTGATGACTAGCAGAAAAAATAGCAGGAACAGGTCCAGAAGTAGACAAACGAGCTTTGAGATGAAACTCTAAAGCCTCAGCATCAACAACAATAGTATATAAAGGTGGTAAAGGATCATTCATCATTTGAGTATTGGAAAAATGGGACAAGTGATCATTTAAACAATGACAAAAAATAACAGCAATATTCTCATCATAGAGAGGATGTTTAACAACAAGCAATTCATCAATAATGTCCTTAAAACAAGAATAATAATTTTGAACAGCCGATCATCTTGAAAAGTGTCGTACATACGATCACAGAGAAAAAGGTGACGAGCACGAGAATTGTTCTGGTACTTTGTAGCTAAAGCAGCCCATACCTAAGCAGCAGTGACCATATCTTCAACTACTGACATTGCAGATGGTGTCAGGGATGAGAAAAGAGTAGCCTAGACCAGTTGATCTTGATGGATCCAAGCATCATGAGCATTGACATCCTCAGAAGCCTTGCCTTTTGTTTCCTTAGAAGTCGAGCTCACATGGAGATTGGGGCACTTGGAAGATCCATCAACAACAACCAATTAAATTGACAGTATGAAGAACAGAAGTAACCTGAGTATGCTAATGAGCATAGTTGGAACCATCAAACTTGATGATGATGGAGTTGATCAACGATGGAAGCGTGATTGACGTTATTACGAAAGAGCAGATTAGATCCAAACACAAAAGAAAAATCAAATCGCACCAAACACACAACAAGCTTGTGAATGGAAGTGGACGACTGCTCTAACTTTTGCGCATAGACTTGGAGCAACAACGAACAGAGCAGAAAGTAGCAGCGGTTGGAGAGGTCGGATCTGGCGACGCGTGCAGGCAATGTGGTGGCGCGTGGGTGAGGATCCGGTGGTGCGTGGACGGCGCGTGAGGTGCGGCGTTCGTGGAACTCCGATCGGCGATCATCCATTAAAGTCGGAAAATGGCGGCGATCGGTGGTGACTGCGGGTGGGCACGACCGAGATCGTGATTTTAAGGAGGAAAAATGATTTGGAAATTTTGGAAAAGTTAGAGAATATAGAGAGACGTGACTGATACCGCAATAGAATGTAAAACCCACAAATAATTGTGGATGTGTGTATTCATATATATAGTGAGTACAAAGGGTGTACAAGACCTAAACAAATATGGAACAAGATATATGCAAAACCAATCAGAAAGAGTATTCCTTTCTTATCATGATTGTAATTGATTTACATCTCTATTAGACTCCACGTAAAAAACAAAGAGATTCCTACATTTCTAAACAACCTCCTACGTTAATTTTATTTTAATAGGGGGGGGGGGGGGTCATCATTTTTTAACCTTCAATAACAATAAAAAAAACACAAATATATACAAGAGTAATGATGCTCTCAGTCATAGTGAAACATCATAGTGAATGATGTGACATGAATGAAAAGACTAAATCACTAATCACGTTCCTTGAAAGGTGCAACAAACAATGGATGTATTCGTATTTTTCTAATGCCGTATCAATTACTATGATGTTTCACTGAGAATATCATTATAAATACTTACGGTAAAAATAAAGTTAGCGGGGACCAAACACCCCCTGGCCTCCCCAATGTTCCGCTCCTACTAATTACATTTTCTTAAATTTGACCCACTCTTTATTTTTTGTGTGTTTTACTAAGATTGACATATTTTCTTTTAAGATTAAATGATGAAAAATAAATATTCTAATATAATAAATTATGATTGTATATTTATTTAATAAATTTTACCATCTATTTAGAAAAATAATTCTAACTTTATCATTGAACAAAGGAATCCTTTCTTCACTATGGTAGTGTTACAATACAAGCTGAGCAAACTGAATTTAATCAACGGATAGCTGAGTGCTTCATAGTTTGTATTTCTTTTGTCATTTTTCAAATAGAGGTTTTCTCATTGTATTTATATTGCTTTTGAAAGATGTGATTGTTATTCTCATTATATATATGTTGCTTTGAAAGATGTGATTATTATTCTCATTATATATATCATTATATATATATATATAGTTTTAATTTAAATGTAAAACGTATATATTACAACTTAATTTAACTAATTTTCTCAAAGAAAACATTGTGCGTCAACGCACAATGATACTACTGCTAGTTATTATGAAATCTTTTATTATAGTGGCTCATCTGGTTTACTATATAAAGGGAATACTTGGAAACGGCACGCTTGTGTCAACCATCGTTAGAGGCATAGCGGTCATTTCCAGGACAGGCCGAACGTGTACCCTTCTATGTGCTCTCAAGTGGCCGTCCAAAACGACGTCGTTTTGGGCACCACTTTTGTCCTTTTGTGCATCCCATTTGTCAAAAGTTGCGGTGCCTGCATGTGCTGCCAGGTGGCCGATGAAAACGAAGTCATTTCGGGAACCCCTTCAGCCCTCGAAGGGGTGGATTCTTCAGCCCTCAAAGGGGTGGATTCTTCAGCCCTCGAAGGGGTGAGATCTTAAGCCCTCGAAGGGGTGAGATCTTAAGCCCTCGAAGGGGTGAGATCTTCAGCCCTCGAAGGGGTGAGATCTTCAGCCCTCGAAGGGGTGAGATCTTCAGCCCTCGAAGGGGTGGATTTTCAGCCCTCGAAGGGGTGGATCTTCAGCCCTCGAAGGGGTGGATCTTCAGCCCTCGAAGGGGTGGATCTTCAGCCCTCGAAGGGGTGGATCTTCAGCCCTCGAAGGGGTGGATCTTCAACCCTCGAAGTGGTGAAATCTTTAGCCCTCGAAGGGGTGGAATCTTCAGCCCTCGAAGGGGTGGATCTTCAGCCCTTGAGGGGGTGGATCTTTAGCGCTCGAAGGAGGAGATCTTCAGCCCTCGAAGGGGTTGAGGCTTCAGCCCTCGAATGGGTGGATCTTCAGCCCTCGAAGGGGTGGATCTTCTGCGCTCAAAGGGGTGGATCTTCAGCCCTCAAAGGGGTGGATCTTCAGCCCTCGAAGTGGTGGATCATTAGCCCTCAAAGGGGTGGATCTTCTGCCCTTAAAGGGGTGGGATCTTCAGCCCTCGAAGGGGTTGATTCTTCATCCCTCGAAGGGGTGGATCTTCAGCCCTTGAAGGGGTGGATCTTTAGCGCTCGAAGGAGGAGATCTTCAGCCCTCGAAGGGGTTGAGGCTTCAGCCCTCGAAGGGGTGGATCTTCAGCCCTCGAAGGGGTGGATCTTCAGCCCTCGAAGGGGTGGATCTTCAGCCCTCGAAGGGGTGGATCTTCAGCCCTCGAAGGGGTGGATCTTCAGCCCTCGAAGGGGTGGATCTTCAGCCCTCGAAGATGTGGATCTTCAGCCCTCGAAGGGGTGGATCTTCAGCCCTCGAAGGGGTGGATCATTAGCCCTTGAAGGGGTGGATCTTCAACCCTTGAAGGGGTGGATCTTCAGGCCTCGAAGGGGTGGATCTTCAGCCCTCGAAGGGGTGGAGGCTTCATCCCTCGAAGGGGTGGAGGCTTCATCCCTCACAGAGGTGGGATTTTCAGCCTTGGATTCTTCATCCCTCGAAGGGGTGGATCTTTAGCCCTTGAAGGGGTGGATCTTCAGCCCTCAAAGGAGGGGATCTTCAGCCCTCGAAGGGGTTGAGGCTTCAACCCTCGAAGGGGTGGGATCTTCATCCCTCGAAGGGGTTGATCTTCAGCCCTCAAATGAGGGAATCTTCAGCCCTCGAAGGGGTAGAGGCTTCAACCCTCAAAGGGGTGGGATCTTCATCCCTTGAGGGGGTGGATTCTTTAGCCCTTGAAGGGGTGAGATCTTCAGCCCTCGAAGGGGTGAGATCTTAGCCCTCGAAGAAGTGAGATCTTCAGCCTTCGAAGGGGTGAGATCTTCAGCCATCGAAAGGGTGGATCTTCAGCCCTCGAAGGGGTGGATCTTCATCCCTCGAAGTGGTGGAATCTTCAACCATCGAAGAGGTGGATTCTTCAGCCCTCGAAGGGGTGGATTCTTCAGCCCTCGAAGGGGTGGATTCTTCAACCCTCGAAGGGGTGGATTCTTCAGCCCTCGAAGGGGTGGATTCTTCAGCCCTCGAAGGGGTGGAGGCTTCAGCCCTTAAAGAGGTGGGATCTCCAGCCCTCGAAGGGGTGGATCTTCAGCCCTTGAAGCGGTTGAGGCTTCAACCCTTGAAGGGGTGGGATCTTTAGCCCTCAAAGGGGTGTATCTTCAGCCCTCTAAATGATGGATCTTCATCCCTTAAATGAGGGGATCTTCATCCCTCAAATGAGGGGATCTTCATCCCTCAAATGAGGGGATCTTCAACCCTCAAATGGGTAGAGGCTTCAGCTCTCGAAGGGGTGGGATCTTAGGCCCTCGAGGGGGTGGATTCTTCAACCCTTTAAGGGGTGAGATCTTCATCCCTCGAAGGGGTAGGATCTTAGGCCCTCGAGGGGGTGGATTCTTCAGCCCTTGAAGGGGTGAGATCTTCAGCCCTTGAAGGGGTGGGATCTTCATCTCTCGAAGGAGGGATCTTCAGCCCTCGAAGGGGTGGATCTTCCGCCCTCGAAGGGGTGGATCTTGAGTCCTCGAAGGGGTGGATCTTCAGCCCTTGAAGGGGTGGAGTCTTCAGCCCTGGAAGGGGTGGAGTCTTCAGCCCTCAAAGTGGTTGAGTCTTCAACCCTCGAAGGGGTGGATTTTTTGACCTTCAAAGGGTTGGAGTCTTCGGCCCTTGAAGGGGTGGAGTCTTCCTCCCTCGAATGGGTGGATCTTCAGACCTCGAAGGGGTGAATCCTTAGCCCTCGAAGGGGTAGATTTGTCAGCCCTCAAAGGGGTGGATTCTTCAGCCCTCGAAAGGGTATATTCTTCAGCCCTCAAAGGGGTGGATTCCTTAGCCCTCAAAGGGTTAGATTTTTCATCCCTCTAAGGGGTGGATTCTTCAGCCCTCGAAAGGTTGGATCTTCAACCCTTGAAGGAGTGAAATCTTCAGCCCTCGAATGGTAGGATCTTCTTCCCTCGAAGGGGGGGGGATCTTCAGCCCTCGAAGGGGTGGATCCTCAGTCCTCAAAGAGGGAGGATCTTCACCCCTCGAAGGGGGGATCTTTAGCCCTCGATGGGGTTGATCTTCAGCCCTCGAAGGGGTGGGATCTTCAGCCCTTGAAGGGGTGGGATCTTCAGCCCTTGAAGGGGTGGATCTTTAGGACTCGAAGGGGTGGATCTTCAGCTCTCGAAGGGGTGGATCTTTAGGACTCGAAGGGGTGGATCTTCAGCCCTCGAAGGGGTGGATCTTTAGCCCTCGAAAGGGTGGATCTTCAGCCATCAAAGGGGTGGATCTTCAGGCCCCGAAGGGGTGGATCTTCAGCCCTCTAAGTGGTGGAATCTTTAGCCCTCGAAGGGGTGAAGGCATCAGCCCTCAAAGGGGTGGGATCTTCAGCCCTCGAAGGTGTGGATTCTTCATCCCTCAAAGGGGTGGATCTTCAGCCCTCGAAAGGGTGGATCTTTAGCCCTCGAAGAAGGGGATCTTCAGCCCTCGAAGGGGTGGAGGCTTCAACCCTGAAGGGGTGGGATCTTCAGCCCTCGGAGGGGGTGGATTCTTCAGCCTTTGAAGGGGTGAGATCTTCAGCCCTCGAAGGGGTGAGATCTTCAGCACCCGAAGGGGTGAGATTTTCAGCCCTCGAATGGGTGAATTTTTAGCCCTCGAAAGGGTGGATCTTCAGCCCTCGAAGGGGTGGATGTTCAGCCCTCAAAGGGGTGGATCTTCAACCCTCGAAGTGGTGAAATCTTCATCCCTCGAATGGATGGATCTTTAGCCCTCAAAGGGGTGGATTCTTCAGCCCTCGAAGGGATGGATTCTTCAGCCCTTGAAGGGGTGGATTCTTCAGCACTCGAAGGGGTGAATTCTTCAGCCTTCGAAGGGGTGGATCTTCAGCCCTCGAAGGGGTGGAGTGTTCAGCCCTCGAAGGGGTGATTTTTCGGACCTCAAATGGGTGAAGTCTTCGGCCCTCGAAGGGGCTGAGTCTTCGGCCCTCAGAGGGGTGGATCATCAGACCTCGAAGGGGTGGATCTTCTGCCATCGAAGGGGTGGATTCTTTAGCTCTCGAAGGGGTGTATTCTTCATCCCTCGAATGGGTGGATACTTCAGCCCTCGAAGGAGTAGATTCTTCAGCCCCCGAATAGGTGGATCTTCAGTCCTCGAAGGGGGGATCTTCAGCCCTAGAAGGGGGGATCTTCATCCTCGAAGGAACGATCTTCAGCCCTCAAATGGGGTATCTTCTGCCCTCGAAGGGGTGGATCTTCAGCCCTCGAAGGGGTGCATCTTCACCCCTCAAAGGGGTGGAGTCTTTAGCCCTCAAAGGGGTGGAGTCTTCAGCCCTCGAAGGAGTGGAGTCTTCAGCCCTCAAAGGGGTGGAGTCTTCGACCCTTGAAGGGGTGGAGTCTTCAGCCCTCGAAGGGTGGATCTTCAGACCTGGAAGGGGTGGATCTTCTACCCTCGAAAGGGTGGATCTTCCGCACCCAAAGGGGTGGATTTATCAGCCCTCTAAGGGGTGGATTCTTCAGCCCTCGAAGGGGTGGATTCTTCATCCCTCGAAGGGGTGGATTCTTCAGCCTCTAAGGGGTGGATCTTCAAACCTTGAAGGGGGGGATCTTCCACCCTCAAAGGGGGGGGGGATCTTCATCCTCGAAGGAGAGATCTTCAGCCCTCAAAGGGGTAGAGTCTTCAGCTCTCAAAGGGGTGGAGTCTTCGGCCCTCGAAAGGGGTGGAGTCTTCGGTCCTCGAATGGGTAGAGTCTTCAGCCCTTGAAGGGGTGGAGTCTTCAGCCCTCGAAGGGGTGGATCTTTAGACCTAGAAGGGGTGGATCTTCAGCCCTCAAAGGGGTGGATCTTCAGCCCTCGAAGGGTTGTATTCGTCAGCCCTCGAAGGGGTGGATTCTTCAGCCCTCGAAGGGGTGGATTTGTCAGCCCTCGAAGGGGTGGATTCCTTAGCCCTCGAATGGGTGGATTCTTCAGCACTCGAAGGGGTGTATTCTTCCGCCCTCGAATGGTGGATTGTTTGTCCCTCGAAGGGGTGGATCTTCAACCCTCAAAGGAGTGTTATTTTCAGCCCTCAAAGGGTGGGATCTTCAGCCCTCGAAGGGGGGGATCTTCAACCCTCGAAGGGGGGGATCTTCAGCCCTCGAAGGGGTGGATCATCAGCCCTCAAAGAAAGGGGGGATTCATCCCTCGAAGAAAGGGGGGCTCCATCCCTCGAGGGGGGGGGGGATCATCAGCCCTCGATGGGGTGGATATTAAGCCCTCGAAGGGGTGGGATCTTAAGCCCTCAAATGGGTGAGTTCTTCAGCCCTTGAAGGGGTGGGATCTTCAGTCCTCGAGGGGGTGGATCTTTAGCCCTCGAAGGGGTGGATCTTCAGCCCTCGAAGGGGTTGATCTTCAGCTTTCAAAGGGGTGGATCTTCAGCCCTCGAAAGGGTGGAATCTTCATCCTTCAAAGGGGTTGAGGTTTCAGCCCTCGAAGGGGTGAATCTTAAGCCCTCGAAGGGGTGGGATCTTCAACCCTCGAAGGGGTGAATCTTCAGCCCTCAAAGGGGTGAAATCTTCAGCCCTCAAAGGGTTTGAGGTTTCAGCCCTCGAAGGGGTGGATCTTCAGCCCTCAAAGGGGTGGATCTTCAGCCCTCGAAGGGGTGGATCTTCAGCCCTCGAAGGGGTGGATCATTAGCCCATGAAGGGGTGGATCTTCAGCTCTTGAAGGGGTGGATCTTCAGCCATCAAAGGGGTGGATCTTCAGCCTCGAAGGGGTGGATCTTTAGGCCTCGAAGGGGTGGATCTTCAGCCCTCGAAGGGGTGGACTCTTCAGCCCTCGAAGGGGTGGAGGCTTTAGCCCTCAAAGAGGTGGAATCTTCAGCCCTCGAAGGGGTGGATTCTTCATCCCTCGAAGGGGTGGATCTTCAGCCCTCAAAGGAGAGGATCTTCAGCCCTCGAAGGGGTTAAGGCTTAAACCCTTGAAGGGGTGGGATCTTCCGTCCTTAAATGAGGTGATCTTCAGCCCTCGAAGCGGTATAGGCTTCAACCCTCAAAGAGGTGGGATATTCATCCCTCGAGGAGGTGGATTCTTCAGCCCTTGAAGGGGTGAGATCTTCAACCCTTGAAGGGGTGAGATCTTCAGCCGTCGAAAGGGTGGATCTTCAGCCCTCGAAGGGGTGAGATCTTCAGCCGTCGAAAGGGTGGATCTTCAGCCCTCGAAGGGGTGGATCTTCAGCCCTCGAAGGGGTGGATCTTTATCCCTCGAAGTGGTGAAATCTTAAGCCATTGAAGGGGTGGATCTTCAGCCCTCGAAGGGGTGGATTCTTTAGCCCTCGAAGGGGTGGAATATTCAGCCCCTGAAGGGGTGAAAGCTTCAGACTTCAAAGAGGTGGGATCTTCAGTCCTTGAAGGGGTGGATTCATCATCCCTCGAAGGGATTGATCTTCAGCCCTTGAAGGGGTGGATCTTCAGCCCTCGAAGGAGGGGATCTTCAGCCCTCGAAGGGGTGGGATCTTCAGTCCTCGAAGGGGTGGATCTTCAGCTCTTGAAAGGGTGGATCTTCAGCCCTCAAATGAGGGGATATTCAGCCCTCGAAGAGGTAGAGGCTTCAGCTCTCAAAAGGGTGGGATCTTAGGCCCTCGAGGGGGTGGATTCTTCAGCCCTTGAAGGGGTGAGATCTTCAGCCCTCAAAGGGGTGAGATCTTCAGCCCTTAAAGGGGTGGGATCTTAGGCCCTCGAGGGGGTGGATTCTTCAACCCTCGAAGGGGTGAGATCTTCAGCCCTCGAAGGGGTGGGATCTTCATCTCTCGAAGGAGGGATCTTCAGCCCTCGAAGGGGTGGATCTTTAGCCCTCGAAGGGGTGAATCTTCAGCCCTCGAAGGGGTGGATCTTCAGCCCATGAAGGGGTGGAGTCTTCAGCCCTCAAAGTGGTTGTGTCTACAGCCCTCGAAGGGGTAGATTTTTTGGCCCTTAAAGGGTTGAAGTATTCGGCCCTTGAAGGGGTAAAGTCTTCAGCCTTCGAAGGGGTGGATCTTCAGACCTCGAAGGGGTTGATCTTTAGCCCTCAAAGGGGTGGATCTTTAGTCCTCAAAGGTGTGGATTCGTCAGCCCTCAAAGGGGTGGATTCTTCAGCCCTCGAAAGGGTATATTCTTCAGCCCTCGAAGGGGTGGGTTCCTCAGCCCTCGAAGGGGTGAATTTTTCATCCCTCTAAGGGGTGGATTCTTTAGCCTTCAAAAGGTTGGAACTTCAACCCTCGAAGGAGTGGAATCTTCAGCCCTCAAATGGTATAATCTTCTGCCCTCAAGGGGGGGATCTTTAGCCCTCAAAGGGGTGGATCTTCAGTCCTCGAAGAGGGGGGATCTTTACCCCTCAAAAGGGGGGATCTTTAACCCTCGATGGGATGGATCTTTAGCCCTTGAAGGGGTGGGATTTTTAGCCTTCGAATGGGTGGGATCTCCAGCCCTCGAAGGGGTTGATCTTCAGACCTCAAAGGGGTGGATCTTCAGCCCTCGAAGGGGTGGAATTTTAGGACTCGAAGGGGTGGATATTTAGCCATCAAAGGGGTGGATCTTCAGCCCTCGAAGGGGTGGATCTTTAGCCCTCAAAGGGGTGGATCTTCAGCCATCGAAGGGATGGATATTCAGGCCTCGAAGGGGTGGATCTTCAGCCCTTGAAGTGGTGGAATCTTCATCCCTCGAAGGGGTGGAGGCATCAGCCCTTGAAGGGGTGGGATCTTCAGCCCTCGAAGGTGTGGATTCTTCATCCCTCGAAGGGGTGGATTTTCAGCCCTCGAATGGGTGGATCTTCAGCCCTCAAAGGAGGGGATCTTCAGCCCTCGAAGGGGTGGAGGCTTCAACCCTCGAAGGGGTGGGATCTTCAGCCCCCGGAGGGGTGGATCTTTAGCCCTCAAAGGGGTGGATTCTTTAGCCCTCGAAGGGGTGAATCTTCAGCCCTCGAAGTGGTAGATCTTTAGCCCTCGAAGGGGTGGAGGCTTCAGCCCTCAAAGGGGTGGGATCTTCAGCCCTCGAAAGGGTGGATTCTTCAGCCCTTGAAGGGGTGGGATCTTTAGCCCTCGAAGGGGTGGGATCTTCAGCCCTCGAAGGAGTGGATCTTCAGCCCTCGAAGGGTTGGATTCTTCAGCCCTCGAAGGGGTGGATTCTTCATCCCTCAAAGGGGTGGATCTTCGATCCTCGAAGGGATGGATCTTCAGCCCTCGAAGGGGTAGATTCTTCTACCCTCGAAGGGGTGGGATCTTCAGCCCTCGAAGGGTTGGATCTTTTGCCCTCGAAGGGGTGGATCTTTAGGCCGTGAAAGGGTGGGATCTTCGTACCTTGAAGGGGTGGATCTTCAGCCCTCGAAGGGGTGGATCTTCAGCTCTCGAAGGAGTGGGATCTTCAGCCTTCGAAGGAGTGGGATCTTCATCCCTCGAAGGGGTAGAGGCTTCAGCCCTCGAGGGGGTAGATTCTTCAGCCCTCGAAGGGGTGGATCTTCAGTCCTCGAAAGGGTGGATCTTCAGCCCTCGAAGGGGTGGATCTTTAGTCCTCAAAGGGGTGGATCTTCTGGCCTCAAAGGGGTGGATCTTCAGCCCTCGAAGGGGGTGGATCTTCAGCCCTCGAATGGGTGGATCTTCAGCCCTCGGAGGTTGGATTTTCAGCCCTCAGAGGGGTGGATCTTTAGCCCTCGAAGGGGTGGGTCTTCAAACTCGAAGGGGTGGGTCTTCAGCCCTCGAAGGGGTGGAAATTCGGCCTTTGAAGTGGTTGATCTTCAACCATCGAAGGGGTAGATCTTCAGCCCTCGAAGGGGTGGATCTTCAGCCCTCGAAGGGGTGGAGTCTTCAACCCACAAAGGGATCTAGCTCTCATCCCTCGAAGGGGTGGAATCTTCAACCCTCGAGGGGGTGGAGTCTTCGGCCCTCGAATGGGTCCAGCTCTCGGCCCTCGAATGGGTCCAGCTCTCAGCCCTCGAGGGGATGAAGTCTTCATTCCTCAAAGGAATCGAGGTACCCATTCGAGATTTGAACTTCCTCCTGGAGAACCTTCACATCTCGAATCAGTACCTCTCAAACCCCTCCTCTTTAACCTTCTTCACCTAAACCTTCACCTCTCACCATCTCCACGCTTCAATTACATGTATAATTGGTACATTTATAGCTTCAATTACAACTCTTTTAACATTCCTATACAATTCCTATAATTTTTTATCAAGCTCACCGCGCAACGCGCGATGCAGCCACACTAGTTTAGTGAATAAGGGATGTAGGAAAATCATCATCTCCAACTATTTTCTCGAAGAACATAACTTCCTTTTTCTCAAGTATCATCTCCTCAAATTTTAGAAAATCTTGTGGGTATGTGATGATTAATCGTATGCAGAGATGTATATGAGTTAAGAATTTACTATTTTTACATAAATGTGGGGTGAGGCTTTCATGTTGCTAAATGTTCTATTGAGATGTGAAATTTGGTTTTACCTAATTATTTTAATTATTACTAGTATTTTCCAACATAACATATCTAACCAAGTATGAAAAACGTAAAGCATTAAAGACACAACACTTGGTTACGCAGTTTGGTGAAATCCACCTACATCTGCAGGGTCTGGCCCAGTTAAGAATGAATCCACTAATCAGAAAGATATAGTACAAAGCACACCATACAAAATACTTATCTTTACTAATTAAACGTGTGAATTATGCTAGCTTCTCTAGCTACCGATCCGCCTTGATCAGACTCCCCCTGACCTCGAAATTCATCGATGCTGGATCTCCTCCTCCAGAGGAATTAGGGCATATGATTCTGAACTTTGAACAGTTGGTCACGTATGTTGGAACATAGAATTTTGGCTCTTTGCAATTCTCTCGAAAGAATGAAAATCTGTGTGCAGATTTTCTCTATTAAATCTATATCTTGAATGCAGCTGTGATGCCCTATTTTAAAGCCATGAGTAGATCGGAACTCTCCATGATTATCTCCATAATATTCACATTCCTTATCTGCTTCTTGAAGCATATCCAAATCCCATAAATAAAGGAATTTTCCTTATCACAATATCTCTCATATATTCGATAATATCAACACCATATTTTGTAGGAATTTTCTATAAACCAACTATGTTTCTACACGCCTAATATATAGCAGAATATTCATATTTCCATAACTCACAAATACCATAATATTATGTACTTTCTGCGTAAGATCTGATTGGCGTATTTATGCTAATCTGCATGTTCCAACATGGAAATATTTTCGTTTCCAAATATATTCACAATATTTCCAATTAAATAATTCAATGAATACCACTTAACTTTATAATCTCCCCATTTGGCATTTTGTGGACCCAAACTTTTTGGACATTAATATCACGACAAAAAAACTTGTAATCAAACACATAGGTCTTCCTCAACTCCACCTATGTTGGAACATATGCAAACACATAGGTCTTCCTCAACTCCACCTATGTCGGAACATATACAAAATACTGAATATGATATAAAAGAATACCAACCGAATAACCAAAATTCCAGAATACCATCAAAATAATAATCAGATTACAGTCATTCAAATCACCAAAATATTCTCCCCCTGGGGCCATGAAGTTGCCAAAGGAAAATAAACCAAAAATTTGACATAAACAGAAAGCAGGCTCCCCCTGAATGTGATACTAGATCTATGTTGGAACATAGATACAAAATATTCATCCCCGTTCAAGTGCAGTAGTCTAGCCTCCAGTTGTGCTTTCTCCACCTCAAGTTTAGCCTTCTCTGCTTCTAGTGCTGCCATTTGGATTGCTATCGCCCCTAACCTTGCATTCAGTACAACCAATTTGGCCGTCTTTTTAGCAGCTGCAGAAGTAGAGACTTTAGGATTCCAAGAAAGATCATGGACGTACCTCATACCAAAGGTCTTCTTGTTAGGCCGTAGGAACTTCGTATCTATAATCACATATTTCGCCTTCCCCTTCACCTTGGCACTCTTAGCCAATGCAGTATTTAAGCAGGGATACACAATAACATGTTTTGCCTTTGGGGCTGTAGCTTGCCTAACTAGATTATGCTGTATGAACAACCCAAGGTTTATAGATTTTTGTGTTCCAACATAGTACAACAGTTTAGCCATTTCTCTAGTCAAGGCAGTAGTGTTGGAGGATGGCATCCATCAGTTTACCGCCACCTGATACAGATAAAAGAATCTCGAAGACAGACAGGAAACTTATCAATAACCAGTTTCAAGCCATTTGGTCTTGTATCCTCCTGAGATTGCCTCCAAAATATGATCATCTGACACTCCTAGATCATCTGGAAACACTCCCTCCAATTCTGGAGTAGTCAGCCCCAAAATCCTGTTTATCCTGGTAGCTCAGAAGTCAATAACCTTCCCCCTTACATAAACCCTCTCAAACCAAGGGGAATTAGCCTCTAAATTTCCAGCCATCAAATTGGAGTACACTTCAATGACTACCTGTCTATTGTACTGAAGCTGTACAGTGGCAACCTTTTTCATTCCAATTAATTCCAAAAAATAAGAAAACCCACTAGCCCTGTATGCATCTAGGTCTACGGGTCTCTCATAGATCACCTTCCTCTCAACAAACACTTCTCCCATTTCTTCACATTTTATATCAAAGTACGAAAATGACAGTGCTTCACTTACAGGTAGAGGTGGCACCACTTTCTTCTTGGGAGTTGTCTGAGTTTTCTTGGCCTTTTTGGTTGGTGGGGAATCCTCAGTAGCAGTCACCTTTCTCTTACCCCTACCAGTTTGTCAGAACTCATCTAACACCTTATCACTAGAGTAGTTCAGCTCAGGTTGCTCCTGTGTTGGAACATACTCAGTATCTCCAGCCCCTTCTTCTTCAGCAGTCTGTGTTCCAACATACTGGTCTTTATCTGGTTCACCTTGTCTCAAAATAGGTCCTCCGGTCTGGTCTCCATCCACATCAACATCAACATCAACATCAACATCACCAGTTACCTCAGACTGGCCTTCACCTCTCATATCTTCATCATGAATTTCTATCTCCTCAATATTTTCAGACTCTGCATTCTGTGTTGGAACATAGCCAACATTGTCTTCTTCTTCATTGTCAGAAACTACAGTTATCACCGGTTTTCTCAGTTCCTCCATTCTCTGAGCAGCCTTAGAATAAAAAAAATCCTACAGCCATTCTATTCGAAGACTTAATAACTTCCAATCTTGCTGCCTCAACATCACTTATTTCCCTAATTCTAACATAGCTCTGGCAAGGAATAGATGAATACACATAGAAACTATCATTCCCTCTGTAAACTGCATATCTCCCCATCAGAAATTTAACATCATAATTTTCAATGTCCCAGAGGTTACCAACATCACCAGATACTAATTCCTTGACATTCACATTCAATAACTCTCCCTCTATACTCTTAAGTTTACAAAAATTTACTGTAGTTCTATTTGCTTCCAGCCATTCAAAAATCCCGTCTACAGTATTAAATTCCATTCCAAGAATTTTGAGAGTAGGAGGATCAGGACCTGTTACCTTCTGATGTGGACCCTTCCCTTTGTCTCTGGAATGTTCATCCTGACCGTCACCACCGAGCTTGAACCACCGGCTTCTACATTCTCTTCTCTTTGTTCAACATAGTCATCCTCCGGGGATTGAAGAGTTTCTTGCGTTTCTTCTTCGACCGTGGGAGAATTGGGTTTCGAAGACATCTTTTGGCAAAGACATTTTGCATAAAGAAAAATCGTGGAGGAGTTTGGAACCAAGAATCTGAAAGAAGCCAAGATGAGTGGGAGAGTGGCCAAAAAGAGAGGGATTTAGACAACTTTGAAACCAACACAAACTCTTCACTTCACTTTCTCGTTTTCCGTGAAGAACTTTTTCTCTTTCCAAGATAAGCAATGATGATTCTTTTCTCTCTTGTCAACTCAAGACATCAACTAAAGGCATACCAACTTCCAATATACGATAACTATACAACTTCTATTTTTGTAGAAATTTTTCTTCTTTCTAATTTTTTGTTTTTCTAAATTTCTGAACAGAAATAAAATAAAATATTTACATTTAACTAAAGGCAAGAATTACCTCAAATTTGATAAACACCTAAGTGTTGTCTGAGACTTTCAAAAGTGGCAGTGTCCAATGGCTTTGTAAAGATATCAGCAAATTGCTCGTGTGTTGGAACATAGACTACCACAACTTCCTTCCTTTCAACAAGATCTCTAATAAAATGATGCATTATGTTAATATGCTTAGTTCGAGAGTGTTGGACTGGATTTTTTGAAATATCAATAGCACTTGTGTTGTCACTTAAAATCTTCAAAGGGCCTTAATAAATTCCATAGTCGTTCATCATTTGCTTCATCCCTAACAATTGTGCACAACAATTTCCAGCATCAAGATATTCAGCTTCTGCAGTGAACAAAGAGATCGAATTCTATTTCTTACTATACCATGAAACTAGATTCGTGCCAATAAAGAAACATCCACATGTAGTGCTCTTTCGATCAACAGTATTACTAGCCTAATCAGAATCACTGTACACAATTAAATCAGAATCTTAATTCTTAGAATACCAGACACCATACTCAGAAGTTCCACATACATATCAAATAACTCTTTTGACCGCACTGAGACGAGACTCCTTTGGATCAGCTTGAAGCCTTGCACATATCCCTACGCTGAGACATATATCTGGTCTACTTGCTGTTAAATACAGTAGACTCCCAATCATTCCCCTATATAACTTTTGATCAACTGCGACTCCTTTCTCATCCTTGACTAGTTTGTCATAAATCCCCATAGGTGTTCGAACTGCTCGGGAATTGCTTAACCCAAATCTCTTTACTAGATTCAATGTATACTTACTCTGATTTATGAACAAGCCATGTTTCCCTTGCTTAAATTGCAGTCCTAGAAAGTATGTGAGCTCTCCAACCATGCTCATTTCAAATTCAGCTTGCATAACCGTGACAAAATCTTGTACCATAGATGGTGAAGTAGAGCCGAATATTATATCATCAACATAAATTTGAGCAATCAGAATTTTGGATGCCTTTTCAAGCACAAATAAAGTGCGATCTACTCTCCCTCAATGATAACCTTTCTTAAGAAGAAAGTTAGTAAGTCATGCATACCATTCCCTGGGTGCTTGCTTTAAACCATATATTCTTGAGGCGATACACATGATGAGAGTAATGAGGATCCTCAAATCCTTTAGGTTATTCCACATAAACTTATTCATTTACCACACCATTTAGAAATACACTCTTGACATCTATTTGATACAGAGGAAAGTTTATAGAGCAGGAAATAGCAAGTAAAATTTGAATTGACTCTAACCTGGCAACTGGTGCGAATGTCTCATCACAGTCAACACCTTCAACATGTGTATATCCTTGAGCTACCAGTCTGGCTTTGTTTCGAGTAATATATCCGTCAGCATCAGATTTATTCTTAAAAATCCATTTTGTGCCGATGGAATTTACACCTTTAGGGCGAGGAGTGAGATATCATACATCATCTCTTGCAAACTGACCTAGTTCTTCTTGCATTGCAGCAATCCAGTATTCATCCAATAATGCCTCCTTGTAATTCTTTGGTTCAATGAGAGAGATGAAACATTGTAATCCTGCCAACTTCCTGTAATTCACCCGAGGAACTGATCGAGTGCTCCATTCCATTGATTCAGATTGATCCTGTGTTGGAACATAGGATACGGCAGTGGGGGATGATGTTCCAACATGCTCAGGTTCAACTAGTTCAGCATCAGTCTGATCAGATGTTCCAAATCTGACTTTTGTCCTTCTTCGGAATCATCCACAATAACATTTATAGACTCCATGAGTGTGTTTTCTTATGGTTATAAACACGATAAGTCCAACTGTTCACAGAATAATCAAGAAAGATTCCAATATCACTACGATAATTGAATTTTGCCAATTGCTCTCTGTCTCTGAGGATGTAGCACTTGCTTCCAAACACATGAAAGTATGAGACATTTGGTTTCCTTCCCTTCCAAATCTTGTAGGATGTTTTTCTGGTGAATGGACGCAAATATACTCGATTAATTGTATAGTAGGTTGTGTTAATAGCTTATGCCCACCCTTTTTTGTGAATTTCTTTCTCGGCCAACATAACTCGAGCCTTCTCCTGCAAGGTTATATTTTTCCATTCTACAACACCATTCTGTTGAGGAGTGATTGGTGCAGAGAACTCGTGTTTAATCCCGAGCTTATCACAGAAGTCACTGAATTGAGAATTTTCAAATTCTCTACCATGATCACAACAAATTCGAACAATCTTCCCAACTGGACTTCCTTTTTCAGTCTGTAACTTTATCACCAGACTTTTTAATAATTCCACCGTATCTGATTTTTCATTTAGAAAAGCTACCCATGTAAATCTGGAAAAATCATCAACACATACAAAGATATACTTCTTTCCACCTATACTAGGTGTATTGACTGGACCCATCAAATCCATGTGCAATAATTCCAGATTTCTTGAGGGGTTATATATTGAACTGAAGAGTGGGGAGATAAAATTTGTTTACCTTTTTGACATGGTCAGCACAAAATTCCGCCCTTGCTTGTTAAAGTAGGCACACCTCTTATAGCCCTTGCATTTGCAATTTTCACCAAGGTTTTGTAATTGATGTGACCGAGTTTCCTGTGCCACAGAAATCCTTCATCCTGATTCGAGATCATACACCGTACTTCCTGTTCCAACAAATAGCAATTATCAGATGATCGTATGCCTGAAAGAACCTTGGCTTCTCCATGTTTCACCATGTATTTTTCTTTTTGAAATTCCACGGCCATATTGTTATCACACAATTGGCTTATGCTCAGCAGATTGGCCTTCAAGTCTTCAACAAACAACACACTAGTGAATACTGGAAATTCTTTAATTTGTAGTTCACCTTTTCCAACCACTCTACTCTTCTTTCCATCACCAAACGTAACATAACCGCTATCGTATGGTGTGATATTTGTGAGGATTTTTAAGTTCCAGTCATGTGGCGAGAGCAGCCGCTATCAAAGTACCACAAATCTCTAGAAATGATATAAGCGAAGTATGTGCAACAAAGCATGTTCCAGAACGTTTGACAACCTATAACTTTCTGACCATTTTTGCTTTCTGGACTTTGCCTATATTGGAACATACCAAGAGTTGACGTCCTGCCATTAGGTCTCTGATCAGTTTCTGGCATTGTTCCTCTGAGTGACCTTGATATGAACAGTAGTTGCAGACGAGAGGTTTCCTTTCCAAACTTTCTCTTTACCTCTCAAATTTTTGTCTTGCGAGTTAATGGACTCTTGAGTATCTCTTGTGTCTCAGGCTTGAGTGTGACTGTGTTATTGAGTGAGTTGTGATACCCAATTTCGTGTCGATCTCCAAAGTTCTTTCCCATGTGTAGAATATTGTCAAAATTATCTTTTCTAGAGTTCAGCTTAGAAATTAATGCTTCAGAAGTCTCAGCTTTCTTGGTTTGCTAACATTAGCTTTTCATTCAAGTCTTCATTCTCCTTTTTAAGCTCAGCAACTTCCACATGCAATTCTTTTTCTATTTCTGTCAACTGCATTTTTTCTTCCTTCAGTTCCTTGTTTGTGTCAACTACTTGAAGCCACATAGCATACATCTTTTCATAGGTGCTGTAGATCTCTTCATCACTTACATCGAGTCCATCATCTTCATCACTGGATACTTCATACGAGTCTATGTTGGAACATAAGGCTTTGTTTCTATCTGATGTGTTGGAACATCCATCATCTGATGCATCATGAATTTTTGCTCTAAACGCCACATAGTTACTTGTACGTTCCTCTTCGTATTTTTCGTCCTCTTCATCTTCACTTCATGAGGTGACATATGATTTTCCTTGCTTTTTCCAGGTATTTTCACATTCAGCCTGAATATGACCATATCCTTCACATTCTTTGCATTGAATTTGTCCAGGCTATGTTGGTTCACCACTTTGATTTCTAGTGAACTGTTGATTTCCTAATTCAAATCTCGTCCCACGATTGCTTCTAAATTCTTGTGGCCTCGATCTATTTCCACCATACATTTCCTGAGATTTCTTGTTTACCACTTTCTTCAGCATTCTTGAGAAGTTTTTCGTGATAAATGCAAGTCTGTCAAGATCATCATCACTTTTGGATTCGTGATTATCCTTTGATGAGGATTTTTTGAATGCAAACTCCTTTTGAACCCTTTTTGTAGCCGGCTGGAATGTCATTTCATATGTATGTAATGATCCCATTAATTCAACTAGACTCATGGTAGCTACATCTCTTGCTTCTTCTATTGCTGCGACCTTCATTGCAAACCTTTTGGGAAGTGATCTCAAAGCCTTTTTCACCAATTTAGCCTCTTTGTAAACTTTTCCAAGTTGATACGCCATATTGGAGATGTCCCTGAGTTTTCCATTGAATATAGCAATAGTGTCATCTTCCTCCATCTTGAGTTCTTCAAACTTAGTTGCCAACATTTGTAGTTTAGATTCTCGAACTCGACTAGTTCCTTCATGAACAGTTTGCAGAATATCCCATGCTTTCTTGGCTTAATGACATCTAGAGATGAGTTTGAACTGGTTTTCATCAGCTGCAGTGAAGATAGCTTTTAGTGCCTTTGAATTTTCCAGAGATGCTTTGAGGTCATCATGAGTCCAATTAGATTTGTCTTTGAGTTTCTGCTCCCTTTGACTTGACTCTCCTTCTTTCGGCTTTGAGCTTGTATCACCATCTTCAGTAGGGTGATTCCACTCATTTTCAATATAGTACCACTCAAATTCATCCAGTTAGTTGATGAAAACTCTCATGCGTGCCTTCCAATAATTGTAGTTGTTGCCTTCCAGTAGAGGGGGCCGAGACACCGAAGTTCCTTCTTTGGTTGCTATGGTAAAACCGGATCACACTTTCCTTACCACAACCAAGGGAAAAATAAGTGACCAAGCTCTGATACCAAATTAAATTTGGTTTTACTGAATTCTCTTAATTATTACTAGTATGTTCCAACATAACCTATCTAACCAAGTATGCAATAAAGTAAAGCATTAAAAACACAACACTTGGTTATGCAGTTCAGTGAAATCCACCTACATCTGTGGGGCCTGGCCCAGTTCGGAATGAATCCACTAATCAGAAAGATATAGTAAAAAGTACACTATACAAAATACTTGTCTTTACTAATTAAATGTGTAAATTCTGCTAGTTCCCCTAGCTACCGATCCGACTTGATCAGACTCCCTCTGACTTTGAAACTCATCGATGCTGGATCTCCTCCTCCCGAGGAATTAAGGCATATGATTTTAAACTTTGAACAGTAGGTCACGTATGTTGGAACATAGAATTTTGGATCTTTGCAATTCTCTCGAAAGAATGAAAATTTGTGTGCAAATTTTCTGTGTTAAATATGTATCTTGAATGCAGCCGTGATGTCCCCTTTTAAAGCCATGAGCAGATCGGAACTCTCCATAATTATTTCCATAATATTTCTATTCCTTATCTGCTTCTTGAAGCATATCCAAATCTCATTAATAAAGGGATTTTCCTTATCACTTTTTTTTCGTGAAAGCACCCGAGGGTGAGGGTTAATATATTGGTACCCCAAGCCAAGATGAGCGAACCAGAATGATGAAGTAAGTTTTTACAAAAGGCAACAGCATTGCCTCCAAAAGATCAGTTACTACTATCTATGAGACTAAGTATGTGCAGAAAGTAGAGGAGGTAGTTGCGATTCTGAAGTAACGAAACTCCACATCAAGTGTTACTTCATTACTTTGTCCAAGGAACTACACGTCGGTGAGATCCATGAGTGAAAACTGTCAAAAGAAATGTGCTAGTATGCATGTCGATAACACGGAGGTCCCTTCGAGCAGTCGCAGATCCCTTCGAGCAATCACAGATCCCTTCGATCAATCGAAGATCCCTTCGAGCGGTCGATGATCCCTTTGAGCAGTCGATGATCCCATCTAGCAGTCGAAGATCCCATCAAGCAGTTTGCAGTCCCCTCGTGCGTGAGATTGTCCCCTCGTGCGTAAGATGAAAGTCACCTCCAGTACACGGGAGTCACCTCGAGAACACGGGGGTCCCTTCAAGTAGTCGAAGATCCCATCGAGCAGTCGATGATCCCGTCGAGCAGTTTGTAGTCCCCTCGTGCGTGAGATTGTCCCTTCGAGCGTGAGATAGTGCCCTCGAGCACACTAATGCCACCTCGAGCACTCGAAAGCCACCTCGAGCACTCGAGAGCCACCTCGAGAGCCACATCGTGCACACGATTGTTCCCTCGAGCACTCGATCGGAATTCCCTTCGAGCAGTCGAAGATCCCGTTGAGCAGTCTGTATTCCCTCGTGCATGCGATTGTCCCTTCGAGCACACGTAGTTTCCTCAAATACACGAGAGTTCCCTCGAGCACTCTAAAGTCCCATCTAGCCATGAAAATCCCCTCGAGCACTCGGAAGTCCCCTCGATATGATAGTTGCGATTCCAAATGGATGAATCTCCACCCCATGTGGAGTGTATGAGGACCTAACAAATTGCACAAACACATCAGCAGTATCTATCCTATGAGGAGGTCATATGCAGCATAGTATCAGGTAACATCTCTAATCCAAGGGATTCCACATCTATCTAGATAAAGGAGTCCCTTAAGAAAAGTAGGGGCTAAATTCAGTTCTAGGTCCCCATTTAAGTTATTTTTTAAAGCAAATTTGGCAAGGAAATCTGCTGCATTGTTAGCCTCTCTAGGAGTGTGTTGGAGTATATGATGTTTTAAATTCAGAGATTGGCAAATAGAGAAAGTCCTCCAGGGTGAGGTATTTGGGTTTTGAATACCTTGTACTGCCACTAAACAGTCCGATTCCACCTCACATCCGTTTAAATCCAATTCTGAACATAGCTCATATCCACTTTGGATGGCTATCAATTCTTCCTGTAAAGGTGATAGGGAATGAAAATATTTTACCCTCATTTAAACCACTTTCCCCTCACAATTCCTAACTATCACAGCTAGAGCAGAAAAACCCCCTGTAATCCATGTTGCATCTGTATTTATCTTGTAACCGGTAAGGGGTTTCTACCATATCACTGCAGTAAAAGATTTCCTTTTCTTTTGTTGAATATGAGGAATAATGTTAGTCTGTGTCCAATATCTGTTCTTGTCTAGATTACCTATCAAATGATTCACTGAGAAAATTTGATAGATCACTTTTATTTCATGGATACAAGCTTCTTTGGAGAAGGAATCATTATCAAACAAGATTTTATTCCTTCTAATCCATAGAATCCAGATTGTTACAAGAAGAGTAGCAGTGGTGATATTAGACTGAATACTGGATTCTGCCTTAAAAGAGAGATAGAATTCAACTCTGCTCTTCAAGGTTGGAAAAAAGTTGTGTTGGATCTTTAAAAAATTAGTTACACAATTCCATACAGCAGTAGATGAGGTGCAAGAGTTGAAAAAGTGATCTAAAGAGTCACTGTGATTCTGACACAGAGGGCATTTAGATGCTAAATAGAAACCTAGCCTTCTTAAAATGTTGTCAAAAGGAAGTAATCCATTCAGGGCTCTCCATAGAAGAACTGACATTTTTTTGGGAATGAAGGGGGACCATACCTTTTGAAAATGGAGGATCTTCGGCTTTCTCTGTCTGAGAATTTTGTATGCTGACTTGATGGAGAAAATTCCGTTTGTAGCTGGCATCCAGATAAGCCTATCCTCATGTATATATTCCAATTTAGCTTCCTGCAAAATAGAACACAGATTGGTCGCCAAAAATGGCTCCGGTTGAGGAAGAATAGATGCTTTGTTGTTAATAAATGACCTAAGTGAGATGTCCACAAAGGGGATGTCTCTTCCTTGAGGCCATTTATAAAATAAAGCTCCTTCTCCAGTCCAGTTAGCGTTCCAAAATGAGAAGTCACCGATTCCGTGTATTACTCTGGAGTTGCTATTAGCTTTATCTGTAATAGCACATATTCTGGACCACGTATGAGAGGTTTTGTAAGACTTAGGGAGTGACCATAAGAGAGAGGTCCATTGCATGGAGTTGAGTTGCAGTTTCCATCACAATTTACATGAAAAAGCATCAACAGTTGCCTTTAAATCCCTAAAACCTATCCCATTTTCTTCGACAGGTACACTCATCTTTTTCGAAGACCTCCATTTTTTCTTTTCCCGATTATCCGAATACCCCCAAAACAAACTAGAGACCATTTTCTCCATTTTTTAAAAACTATTTTTGGAGGACTCAAAACAGCAAAAATATGGGTTGGAATTGAGAGAAGACAGTGATTTATCAGAATAATTTTACCTGTAGTAGAGAGCCATCTGTTCTTCCAATTATGGATTGATTTATCCATTCTTTCCAGTAGTGGTTGGTAGTGTACCTGCATATTTCTACTAGAAAATATAGGAACTCCCAGATATTTAAATGGGAAAGATCCTTTTTCCATCCCCATAATCCTTTTAACAGAGTTAACAGTAGAAAGGGTGGTTCTGTGGGATACATAAAAATCCAATTTTGAGAAATTGACCTGTTGTCCTGAGGTTTGTTCATAAGCAATCAGGAACTTTTTGAACCTCTTCATGTTTCTAGGGTTAGTATTCAAGAAAACTGCTGTGTCATCAGCATACATTAAATGTGAGACCGGAGCACAAGTCTGAGGCAGAGAAAAATTTTGAAGGTACCCTGTGCTAAAAAGTTTCTTTAATCCTCTGGAAAAAGCTTCAGAAAGAAAATTATAGAGAAATGGTGAAAGAAGATCGCCTTGTTTAATGCCCCTAGATGATGCAAAAAAACCTGCAGTAGCTCCATTGATTAAAACAGAAAAATTTGCAGAAGATATGTTGTGCATAATAAGTTTGACAAATTTCCCATGAAAACCAAAATGAAGAAGAATGGAGTTCAGGAATGGCCATGAGACTCTATCAAAAGCCTTTTGCATATCTAGTTTAACTATTAAGTTAGGAACTTTTGATTTTCTGGACAACATCCTGGTCATCTCTTGCATTAGGAGGATATTATCAGTGATTTCCCTTCCTTTAATGAAAGCACTTTGCTCTGGAGAGATTAGGTTGTGCATTAGAGGTTTAATCCTTTCCATAAGCATTTTTGAGAAGACTTTATTGACAAAATTAGATAAACTAATAGGTCTGAAATCTGAGAAAGAAATTGGAATTGATTTTTTGGGAATTAAAGTAAGCCAGGTGCTTGTGATGGCCTTAGGAATTATGCCTCCACTTATAAAATCATTTGCTGCCTCCAGAAGGTCATCTTTAATAGTTTCCCAGAAAATGTGAAACCATCAGATCCCGGAGCACCTGCTTTATTTAAGTCAAAGACAGCAAATTCCAATTCCTGTATATTGAAAGATTCAAGCAGGAGTTGATTTTGTTGTTCAGTAATCAGAGAGGGAATTTCCCCTAAAAAAATTTTCAGATATGTTCCAGTTTTTTTAGGAGCGTCCTCATTAAGAAGTTCCTTAAAAAATTGAACTCCTTCATCTTTAATCAGCTGTTGGTCAGTAATCCACCCATTTCCATCTTTGATTTTACTGATTTTAGATCTAGCTCTCCCTTCCCTGATGGTGTGGTGAAAATAACTGGTATTTGCAACCCCCTGTTTAAGCCAATTCAATCTTGCCTTCTGTTTTCAGAAAATGTTTTTTTCTGTCTTGGATCTGAGAAGTAAGGCTTTGTACTTATGGAGATCAGCTAAGTCAGACTCTGTTTGGGACTGCTGAAATTTTATTTCTAGATCACTGACTTTTGCTTTAGCTTCGACCAGGTTTTGATTGACATTTCCAAAAGTATTTATGTTCCAAACTTTAATGTCAATCTTAAGTCTCTTAAGCTTATGCACTAATCTGTACATTCCTATAGAGGTGGACGGTAAATTCTAATTTTTTTCCACTAAATTGTGGAAGTCTTGTCTATTTGTCCACATTTCTTGGTATCTGAAAGGCCTAGGAACCATTTCTTCAGAAGATTGAATGGACAGCAATAATGGAGAGTGGTCAGAGGTCCATCTATTTAGTACCTGAATTGAGCTGTTTGGAAAGAGTTCCAACCAATCCAAATTGCTTATGCCCCTGTCTAATCTCTGGAACAGAAGATCCTTACATTTATTCCTGAATCTGTTATTACTCCATGTAAAAGAATTTCCTACAGTGGGGATGTCATGCAAGTCCAGATTATTTATGAAGGCATTAAAATCTTTCATGCTTCTTGTAGGGGGAGATTTCCTTCCTTTATACTCAGATACTGAGACCACAGTATTAAAGTCTCCAATGTATATAGAAGGTTCTGGAGGGGGGTTTTTAAGATCATTCCAAAGAGCTACCCTCGATTGTCTATTTACACTAGCATATATAAAATAGCCGTTCCAACTGACTGATGAGTAAATTTCAGTAATTCTAGCCTGAAGAAATTGGTCTGACTCTTTTAAGCTGATTACATTAAAAGCATGATTCCATAAGATCCAGATTTTAGCATTTTCAACAGGGAGAGCATTTTTGAATCCTAGCTCATGCATCAGAGTGTTTATTTTCTTTTTTTCATGCCAAGGCTCTATCAAACAGAGAATAGCAATCTTGTGAGACAGCATAAGATTTTATTCTATCCAAGGATGTTCCGTAGCCTCTAACATTCCAAACTAACATGTTTCCAATTATGTTGTATTTAATCATTTAAAACAGGTGGTGGTTGCTTTCTGTGAGGATCTAAGGTTTCTTGTTTTAACAGCAGTGGCTTTACTATTCTTTGATTGCTTATCCTGATTCTTATCAAGTTTATCTAAACATGAATTAGGTATTGGTTTGTGTGTGCTAACCTTTGACTGTGCGCTTTGAAATACCTTTGTGTTCTGATCAGTTGTGGATTGAGCTCCCTTATTTACCACTGTAGGAACTGGCTGGGGTTGAAGATCCGGCCCCTGAGTTATCCCAGCATCTGTGATGAACAGTGGATGTTGGTTGATGCCAGCAATAGGAGTGACAGGTGTATTTGTTACTAAAGTAATGGGGAGCTTTGTGAGTCTGTCATGGGGGCTGATTTCTTCTGAGGGAGGAAGTTCTGTTTCGTCTGTGATCTTGTCATTTATTTCTTGAGATTCCAGTGTTTCATGGAATATTTCTGCTGCTTCCTCCTCATCATCTCCCTCATTTAAAGCTTCTAAGGACTAAAAGGCATTTGAAATCTTGATAGTTTTTTCTGTTGTCTGGGATTCCTGGATGGGTACTGACTCAATCGGGTGTTCTTTCTTTCTCCAAATTGTGGTTGTAATAGGCTTAGAGATGTCATCCAGAGAATAAAAGGAACCTGTTCTTTTCTTATTAATACCAGGGAAGGCTTGTACCATACTATTTTTCAGATGAAGACATGTCTTACTTTGTTGTAACAGACACCCTACTTCTTTCTGGGAAGCTGATAGACCCGAGGACTCTGCCACATCTAAGACCAGTGTAGGATGGGGATCTAAGGCTCGAGAGGGTTCCACCTGATCTGTGGCTTTGTTTTCCTTTTTTCCATTTATTCTGGGGATCGGAAGGTGCTTTTTCCTCAGCTCTGGGTGCAAGAAGTTACACATAGCATTACTATGACCAAATATCCTACACTGAGTACAATATGAAGGCAGTTCGTCATACTCAATAGGGTACTCAGCTACTTTACTACCAATTCCAACCACTATAGTAGATGGAAACTGAGACATAAGGTCAACCTCAACACACACTTTGATTGCAGATGGCCTAGTCAGTGCACTAGTTGCTGCGTCCATTTTAAGGAACCTACCAATCTGACTGCTCATACCAATGATTGCAGATGTATTATAGAAATGAATAGGGAGTTTATGGATTGTTACCCAGGCTAGAACAACAGATTATTCAGCTACAGGGGAGAAGTTAGGTGACCATTTTTGTAATTTCATTATTGAGCCTTGAATCATCCACTGTCCCTTCATCCAGTATCTTTGATAGTCTTCACTCTTCTGAAATCTGATAAGCACGTGGCAGTAATCCAGAGATCCCAATTGGAACTTTGATTTGAAACCTATGGACTTAAAAGCGGCTTGAAGAGTATCCATTGATGGCTTTCCTCTGTTGAACTTCCCGACCAAAGCATTCTGGTAGTGTGACGCCAGTAACTCGCCCTCCTCCGGTGGGAGAATGAAAGCAATTTTGCCCTTGTATTCTGTGATAGGGTGAAGATTAGGCGTGTCGGGTAAAGAGGTGAAGAGCGGAGTGGGTTTAGCGTTCAGAGCTTGGAGGAAGCTCTTACTAATGGTAGGGGGGTTTCTATTTGGAGGCTTGGTGGTGGCAAAGCCATGGCCGGCGGCCAATTCCACCGCTTGTGACCGTTATCAGGCTGGTAAGGAGAAAGAATAGAAGTAAGAAGTGGTGTTGCATCAAAATTTCCAGTCGCACACAAAATCGCACACAGTGTCACACACACAAACAGTAAAATCACACACAATGTAAAGAGTTATGAACACAATGATTTTCCTTATCACAATATCTCCCATATATTGGATAATATCAACACCATATCTGTAGGGATTTTTCATAAACCAACTATGCTTCTACATGCCTAATATATAGCAGAATATTCCATAACTCACAAATACCATAATATTCTTCCCTTTCTGCGTAAGATCTTATTGGCGTATTTATGCTAATCTGTATGTTCTAACATGGAAAGATTTTCGTTTCCAAATATATTCTCAAAATTGACAATTAAAATATTCAATGAATACCACTTGACTTTACAAGATGGATCTTTTACTAGAAGATGAAACCATAATAATGTCTATGCCCAAAAACTTGTGAAAGCTAGTTTGTGATGAAGATGATTTGTATACTAGAAAGAAACATAAACCAAGCGTGTTAATATATCATGCCCTGTATTTTACTAGGTTACGCCCTAATACGTATATACATGTATAATACTAATTTTAATTTTTCGAAATAGAACCAAAAAAACAAAAATAATCATACCACAGCTGGCGTCGGAGCCAGCGCGCCCAACCATCCATCCCCAGCCATCCGTCCCCAGCTCTACAGTGCACAGTGCCCCACCACCGTCGTCCTTAGCCCGTCGTCCCTCCTTCATCCCTTCCCTAGAAAAAAACATAGCCCACCATCCCTTCTTCTCCTTCTTCCCCATTGAGTCGAGCAAAACCCAGCCCGAGAGGAGAAACGAGAACAGGAGAGGAGCGGGAGAGAAAAGTGGCAGAGAGGAGAAGTGGGAGAGGTGAGCGGCGGGGAAGCAGGAGAGGAGAGCGATGGAGAAGCGGGTGAGGAGAGTGACTGAGAGCGGAGAAGAACTGGGGTAGGAGGAGAACCAGGGCGGAGGAGAATTGAGGCGGAGGAGAACTGGGCGGCAGAACAGGGTGAGGAGAATCGGGAGGAGAAGAAGAAGCTGATCGGAGAAGGAGAACGGGAATAGGAGAAAGAGATTGGGATCGAGAAGGAGAGCGAAGAGAGGAGTCACCTGAGAAGACGAACCAATCAACTAGGAAGACGCTGCTCATCGCTGGAGAAGACGAAACGAGCGACAGAGAAGTGGGAGAGGAGAGCGGCGGAGAGCGGGGGAGAAGGAAACGGTGGAGAGTGGCAGAGAAGAAGGATAAGAGAAACGAACGGTGGTGACAGCGATATACGGGTGCCGGAAGCGGTGGCGGTGGTAAATAATAAACTTTAGTTAATATTAATTTAACTAAAATTTTAATTATTTAAATTAAATTAAAAATACATATTGTGCACTAAATTGTATAAATATAGGGTGTAATATAGCGATCCACTAAACAAATGAAACAACTAGAGAGTATGGAAATGTCAGAATTCGGGGCCAAATTTTCAAGAAAAATATTGAAGTGACATCTAGGCAAATCATAATCAAGGCAAGTACTTGAACAAATTAGGGTTTTCTTGTCCCTCTCTAAAAATTCCCGCATGATCAAACCTTCAACACTCTTCTCTATTTTCTTTCTGCCCAATTGCGGATTGAAATTTGAGAAAAATGAACTGATTACATAGAGGCTAAAATCTAAAGAAATATTGGGATTTGAATGTATGCCTCAAAAACAAAACAATGATGAGAGAATGATTTTCTGTAATGATTCTGATTAATGATGAAAAGTATAAATAGACTACAAAGTAGACTAGTCTAAATATAACTCTAGCCTAGTCAACATGGAATAAAATATTATCTAATATTCTACTTCCTTTATTCTAACATCCCAACCCCCCCCCCCCCTCAAGCGAAGCATCGGATGCTCATCGATGAATAGCTTGGACCTAAAAAACTCAAACAGCGGACGAGAGAGCCCCTTGGTGAAGATGTCTACAATTTGAAGAGCAGTCGGAATATGAGCAACGCGCAGCTTTCCAGATGTCACCAACTCACAAACAAAATGATAGTTAGTGTTGATGTGCTTTGCCTGCTTGTGCGCCACCGAATTCTAAGCCAAAAAGATAGCACTGCTATTGTCGCATAACAGCAATGAAGAACAAAAAAGTGTAACCCAAAGATCACAAAGCAAATGAGTGAGCCAAACCACCTCTGAAGTAGTGTTGGTAAGAGCACGATATTCAGACTCAATGCTGGAGCGAGAAACAATGGGTTGTTTCTTGGCACTCCAAGAAATAAGATTCCCACCAAGATAAACCGCATGACCATAAGTGGGCCGGTGAGTCTCCAGACAACGGGCCCAGTTAGCATTAGAGTACCCTAACACCTCAGAAGTACTAGCAGAATGAAAGCTAAAACCAAAATGAAGAGTGCCATGAACATACCACAAAATCCGTGTCACTGCAGCGAAAAGATCATCTTTGGGATCCTGAAGATATTGGCTCACCATGTTGACCGAGAATGCCAAATCCGAATGAGTGATAGTGAGATACTGGAGAGCACCAACAAAAGAATGATAGAGTGCATGATCTCGAAATGGAGGACTGTAGAGCTGTGAAGTTGAGAACCAGCGGTAAATGACATAGAAACAGGTGTCGCGTTGTCAAAATATCACAAGCACTTGGCCATGAAGTAACCCTGAGGAGGTAGGTGAAACTTCAAGACCAAGAAAGTAATGAATAACACCAAGATTATTGATTGCAAACTCTCTGTGTGTCCGATCAATGAACTGTCAAAAAAGAGTTGAGTCGTTGCCTGTAAGAATGATATCATCCACATACACAAGTATGTACAGTATTGATAACCCTCTGGAGAGGACAAATAAAGAAGTATCGGCTGAGCTGTACTGAAACTAAGCTGTGTCAAATAACTACTGAAGGGCTGGAACCAAGCCTAAGGAACCTGCTTAAGACCATAAATAGCCTTTTGCAAGTGACAAACATAGTCTGGATGAGCAAAATCTAGATAACCAACGGGCTGCTTCATGTATACCGAAACATCAAGAACACTATTTAGGAAAGTGTTCTTGACGTCCAACTGATGAAGTGGCCAGGAACACATGGTGGCTATGGCGTGGACCATCCAAATAGTGGAGGCTTTGACCACATGACTAAAAGTGTGGTCAAAATCAAAACCTGGAATCTGCGAGAAACCCTGCGTCACTAGTCTAGCTTTGTGATGCTCAATAGTACCATTTGGTCGAGACTTGAGCCTATAGACCCATTTAGAGCCAACAATATTGACATTTAAAGGTTGAGGAACCAAATCCCAAGTGTACTGACCACGAATATCGGCCATCTCATCATCCATGGTTGAAACCCAGGCTGGATCCTAAAGGGCATAGTGATAATTAGTGGGCTCAATCTGAGAAAGAAGTGCAGCAGTGAGACCATGAGCAATAATATCTAAATAATCTTGGCATTGAATGGCACCAGAAGAAGATCGAGTAGCCATCCGATGGGTACAAAGCTGCGGTGGAAAAGCTAGAGGAGTTGAACCAGCTGACGATGCCAAAGAAGACTGAGCAGAGCTGACTAGAGAGTGGCCAGCGGAAGACGCTGGAGAGAGAACGACTGAGATTGGCTGAGGCATGGTAGCTGAGGCATGGTGGCTGAGGCGTGATGGCTAGCAGCTGAGGCATAGTGGCCGACAGCTGAGGAGCTGGGTTTCACTCAATCGTCTAGATGGAGCCAGGTCTGGGTCGGCCGTCCAGATAGAGCATTGTGGTGAAGGAAATGCAGCTGGAATGGGCATAGGTGTGGCGGCCCCAATCGATGATGTAACAGCTCAATAAAAAGTGACAAAATATCTAGATCTAAAATAGAACGACTGTCTGCAGAAGATGAGATATAAGAGAATAAAGTTTCATCAAAATGAACGTGGTAAGAAACATATATACGCCCAGAAGTTGGGTCAAGACATTGGAAGCCCTTGTGATGAGTGCTGTAGCTAAAAAAACACATGGAATAGATCGTGGTGAAAACTTATCAATAGCAGTGGCACGCAGACATGGGGATGCACAACATCCAAACGGGTGAAAGGGGGTATAGTCAGCACATGACCAAAAACAACCTCAAAAGGTGATTTGCCACCAAGAACTGAATTAGGCAAGCAGACGGTTAATGATGTAAACCGCATTGGAAACCAACTGCTAATAAAATAGGGGTTGGTCCCCACAAATAACAATGCACCTTATCCAACAAACTAGTAGCGCGCTTGTCACTTGTGGAAAAAGGCAAACGGTTATTCTTATCCATCTAACAAGGAGAGCAACTAGTAGATGCATGCATAGCAGAAGTGACCGAAATAAGGCCTCGTCGACTCAATAACTGGACAGTATCATAAGACATATGACTGAGGTGAGAGTGCCACTGCTCAAAAGAAACATGATGCTTTCCAGAGCGCAATTCACCTAGAAAGCTGGAATCACCAGTATCAAGAATATAAATACCTGAACTATGATAGCCTTACCAATTATCTTCCTCGTATGCTTGTGCTCAATGTAAAATGCATTGGAATTAAATGTAACATGGACAAATAAATCACTAGTGAGCTTACTAATGAACAATAAGCTTTTAGTAGGAACCACAAGAACATCATTAACAGAGAAACCAGGGAAATGACATTGGCCGATATGAGAAATAGATAATGATTCACCATTTCTACAAGAATAGCATCAGAACCATGATAACATTGTACCTTATCAAGATGACTGATACGAGCAGTGATATGAAATGTAGCACCTTAATCAACGATCCACTGATTCGACGAAGGATGAAAGTTAGAACCATTCAAAATGGCCAAAAACAAAGCTTTGTCCGCAATCCAATTAGTGGAACAATCTTCCCGAGATAAAGGCACCAAATAAACCATAGAAGGAGCTGAAATAAAGTGCATAAAGAAAGCAGCAAAAGGACAAAAAATGCCAAAAACCACCGGAAGCTTGTACTTCACGCAGAGGGAAATACTGGAGCATGTGTACGTCATGCGCAGTGGTTGCTAGCGCGCGTGTTCCTCGCACGCGGATGCTGAAATGCACGGATATGGCCTTGCACGCGTGGATCTCAAGCGCCAATGGTGATTGCTAGACGGGGATAGGAAAAGCTGTAGCCTAGAGATGGAGACCGCCTGAGAAGCCACTGCAAGCTAAAGATGGAGACCGCCTGAGAAACCGTTGCGGGCTTGAGAAGCCACTACGGGCCGAAGATGGAGACCGTCTAACATCGGGGCAGAGATGATACCGGAGATGAATTTGAGGGACACCGGAAGCTGAATCAGACGCCGCGGAAAACGCCGTGGACCGGAGATGACCGAGATGGCTGCTGCTGACACCGAAGAATAGACCTTTGGAGAGGACACCAAGAATCTGCTATGGGAACTTATTGGGACTGCCACAAGTTAGCTAGAATTTGACCGAAGCTTGATCGGAATTTTTCCGAAACCTGGTGGTGGTTCTGTCAGCCGGAAAAGATAGAGGGAGGAGCGGCAGTTAGAAAAAATAAAAAATAAAAAATTAGGGTTTAGGGTTTAGGGTTTAGGATCAGAACTTCATCTGATACCTTGAGAGAATGATTTCCCGTAATGGTTCTGATTAATGATGAAGGGTATAAATAGAGTACAAAGTTCACTAGTCTAAATATAACTCTAGTTTAGTCAACATGGACAGGGGTGGATCCACAAGGGGGCTGGAGGGGACTCCAGCCCCCGCCGAGACAAAAATTACGAGAAATATGGGTAGTAAAATATTTTTAAAAATTATCAGCCCCCTCTAATATGGGAATATATTGATTTTTGTTTTACTAATAGATCAGCCCCCGCCATATATGTATCATGGCTCCGCCCCTGAACATGGAATAAAATATTATCTAATATTCTACTTGTTTTATTCTAACAAATAATAAAAATGGACATTCGTGGTAAGACGAGAAAATAATAATACTTCCTCTGTTCCAATTCAAATTGCACAAAAACAAATTTCCTGTCTTGAACATTTAATTAGCTAGTCACTTTAAGAAGTTGAACTTGTCCGTCTTACACATTCTTACCAACTTACATACAGAGATTCACCCAAAAATTGAAGCATTGTGTTATGGAATTAGTATTATAGTTGTTATGGAATTAGTGTTAATTAGTATTGGTATTGGAATTGGATTTGTATTCCTACCATAATTGTAGATATAATTGTATTCTGTTACCTTCTCCTAGCTGGGATAGGTTTCCTGTACTACTATATAATGTATCCTGAATTCATGAATAGAACATAGATGATTACCCTTATTTCCTACATGGTATCAGAGCCTAAAATTCTGAAACCTAAAATAGAAAATTTTCCGCTGCCCTGATCTTTCCCGAGCCGCCGCCGTCCGACGCCCCACGCGCCGCCGCCGAAATCCACGCGCCACCGCCACTGTACCATCGCTGCCGCTGTCCGCCAGGTTTCCGATGATGACCCCGTCAACGACGTTTGCTGCTCGTGTTTTTGATCCGCTGCCGTTCGCTGCTGACCGACGCCACGCGCCGCCGCCTCCTTCACTCGCCGTCCACCACGCGCCATTAGCAACTGTTCACCGGTGTTCTTATCTGTCCCTGATTTTACAATATGTCGGGTTTTGATGAACAACCTCGTTTTGAGATTCCTGAGGGTACGAAACTTCAGGATCTGAGTGCTAGTGACGTAATTACAGCTTTACTCAAACAGCTGCAATCACAACTTGGCGCTCATGCTGCTTTACCGATTGGTCATGTGTCGACTAATCCTTACTACATTGGTTCCGGCGATGGTCCAGGACTACAACTTGTACCAATCATGCTGAAAGGACCAGAAAACTACAATGAATGGTCTGATGCGATTTGTTGCGCATTCTTGGCCAAACATAAGATTGGGTTCCTTAATGGATCCATCACAAAACCCCGGGATGATCATCCAGATGCTGCTGTCTGGCCTGGGGTTAATGCTACTCTTGTCTGATGGATCTCACAGACCCTGGATCCAGTGATACGATCTTCAACAAGTTCTTTCTCTACCGTCAAGGATTTGTGGGATGATATTAAGGCACGCTTTATTTTCGCTGATGGAATGAAGCTTATGCAGACACAAGAAGCCATTCAAGGTTGCAGGCAGAATGGTCAGCCCATCGCCATCTATTTTGCCACACTGAAGAAGTTGTTTGCAGATTATCACTGCATGCGACCTCCTGTGGTCTGTATCTGTGAAGATTGCAAGGCTTTATGTCAGTGCAATTTTCAGGCGAAAATCCTCCAAAAGAGAGAGAAGGATTTGATCTACCAATTCATCTCTGGTCTCGATGAAGGTTTTCACACCTTGCGATCCCATATCTTGAGCATTGAGCCACTGCCATCTGTCATGAGGGTGTATTCCCTTGTTACTCAGGAGGAGAATCATAGAGCTATCATTCGAGCCCGTGATTCTTCTTTTACATCTATGGCATATGCTGCACGACATTCGCCAGTGGTTCTTTCTGCCGACGACCGTAAGAATCTTGTTTGCACACATTGTCGTCACAAGGGACATGACAAAGACACCTGTTTTAAGATACACGGCTTCCCGGAGTGGTTCAAGAAGGGCAAGAAATCAGCACCACCTGATCGGCCATTAGTCAACGCCGGTCAAACTGGTTGCGCCACCGATCTCTCGCTCCCACCGCCGTTCACCGGAGCCGCCTTGTCGCCACCAAGCCTGGCGGCGGTGGCCTCCTCTACGGTCCCTGCTCGCTCCGATTTTGTCCCTGCTCGATCTGATGACCAATGGAACACGACCATGAACCTGTTTAATCAGCTTCACTCTCCTGGTGATGAGTCTGGTAAGCATACTTTACCATGAATCCTTGATTCGGGAGCCTCCTATCATATGACCGGTGACAAAGGTTCTCTTTCTGATCTTACTACTACTATTGATGCTGTGAATATTTTTCTGCTCAATGGCTCAATGTTCTCCGCTACACAATTTGGATCCATTTGTATTGATGGTTTTAAACTGCCGCACGTGTTATATATCCCTACATTGCGCTGTAACTTACTGTCTTGCTCTAGATTGTTATCTACCCTAAACTGTCTAGCTTTGTTTACTGAAAATTATTGCATTTTACAGACAATTAGTACGAGGAGAGTGATTGGCGTGGGTGAAGAGAAAGGGGGGGGGGTGTTTTGGCTTCGTCTGCTGGATGCTCGTGTTCGAAGTCCTATCCTGCAGCCTCTTCCTACAGTTGCTTCACTGTCCTCTTCTGATTTATGGCATCAGCGTTTTGGTCATCTATCTTCCACAGTGTTGTCTTCTATTTCTCCTAGCAATAATAAACATTCTGTGCCAGTTACTCAACATATTCGTACGGTTGACCAACCCACGGATTTGTTCACCAAAGCTCTCGGACGTAACCAGTTTCATTCCTTATTTGGCAAGTTGGGCATTTCTGATCCGCATGCTCCAACTTGAGGAGGAGTATTATGGAATTAGTATTATAGTTGTTTTGGAATTAGTGTTAATTAGTATTGGTATTGGAATTGGATTTGTATTCCTACCATAATTGTAGATATAATTGTATTCTGTTACCTTCTCCTAGCTGGGATAGGTTTCCTGTACTACTATATAATGTATCCTGAATTCATGAATAGAACATAGATGATTACCCTTATTTCCTACACATTAATCCAAAATCTGAATTGGAAAAGACCCGGAGAAGAAAAACAAGAGCCGAGTTTGTACAAGAGATGTCGCCATTGAAATTTGAAAAGTTGCAGAGCACGGTGGATTGAAGAAGATAAAGTCACGAAGAATGAAGATTGGAGAAGAAGAATCATTTTGGGCCAAAAAATGGAAATAGTATTCTTTAATGAAAAAATATAAAAAGAAAAAAGATTTTTGTAAATGGCAAGTCTTGATTTTTTTGGGTTTGAACAAAGTAAGGTGAATTTTAAATTCCACTGGGCTAAATCATAATTTCTAATTCAGAGTTCAAGGCCCAAGTTAATGAAATGACCCAAAAATAAGTTAAATAAACATACATACATATGGTTAAAAAATATTTGGCCCCCTTCAATATTTTGTTATGATCCCGGGGATCGAAACCTATTTGAACAAGGAATTAAAAGAAGAAGAAGAACTTTACTGATTGAATTTCAAGAGCAATCATCTCGGTTTCTAAAGATAAAAAAGAAGGTGGTTTAGGAGAGAAGGGAGTTTGCTTTTCAGCTCAAAAGTGTGATCAACAATAATGATAACGGCCTCTACCAACTCCTAAACTATATACGCTAGTTTTCTAACTAATCAGAAAAAGGAAGCAATAATCGTAGCTAAGAAATCAGTTGACAACAGCTGGTTCATCCCTTTGGCACGCTCTTTGAGCTTTACTGATGTCATTGATTAGTATTTAGGCCAAAATTACCCTTTAACCCGTGGATCATAACAATCCCTTCCCCTAGCATGAAGCTTGTCCTCAAGCTTTAAAATCCGGGAATTGATTGGAAATGAAGACAATATCTTCCCAAGAAGCCTCTTCCTCAGCCATGTTCTTCTAACTGATCAACCACGCACTACCTGCTCAGCTCCCCTCAGTATCAATCTATTTTGCAAAACCCTACTTGGACTAAGAGTTAATTCTGATTGCAACTTTTTAGTAGGTGGAACGGTTATAGTTTGGGTTAGCTCTCCTACATGTTTCTTAAGTAAAGAGAAATGGAAGACAGGATGAACCTTACTGCTGCGTGGTAACTTCAGTTTATAAGCCACATTAGCTGTCTTTTTCTCAATCTGGAAAGGACCAAAGTACTTGGCAGAGAGCTTTGCACTATCTCTGATGGAAACCAACCGTTGCTTGTATTTTTGTAATCTCAAATAGACCCAATCTCCTGCCACAAAGATTCTCTCAGATCTCTTAGAGTCAGCTACTGCTTCATTCTTGATTGAGCCTTCTGCAATTGCTCTTCCAGTGTCTAATTCAATCTCTCTTATTGGCTATCAGTCTCAGGATGGTAAGCAGTGCTATATTGTAGCTTCACCCCTAACTGAGTGAAGAGCTCTTTCCAAAAGTGAGATGTAAATAAATTCTCTCTATCACTAGTGATAGTTTCAGGAAATCCTGTAGTTTGCAAATTTGGTCCATGAAACACTGAGCAATAGTTTTAGCTTTGAAGGGATGTGCCAGTGCCAGTGCCAGAAAGCGAGCATATTTAGACAACCTGCCAATCACAACCAATATAGTGTTAAATTCATTTGAGCCTTCAATAACATACATGGTTAACTATGTCTTGGAATGATTGGGAATATGCAAAGGTTGCAGCATGCCTGGTGTTTTGCACTGTTCTGATTGGTGCCTCTTGCATGTTTCACAAGACCTAACAAACTCAATCATATCATGTTTCATGACAGGCTAATGGAAAAGAGTAATAACTCTTTTTATTGTAGGTGTTTGCCAAGAATGTCCTCCCAGAGGTGAGGAGTGCATAACTTGTAGGATTTCCTGTCTTGCACTTCCAATAGAACCAATGTATATCTTCTTCTGTTTTTTAAGTAAACCATTGACATAGCTATAGTCTAAGTTAGCCTCTGGGGATAAAGTAAGAGCTCCAATCAGTGACTGCACCACCTCATCCTCCTAATAACTACTCTCAATTTTCAATGGAGTTACAGAAGAAGAAATAACACGTAACTTTGAGGTTCTTTGGTACTCAGTATCTGTTGAGTTTTTGAAACATTTCTGTTCTCCATCTTCAAGTCCCCCATACTTAGATTTTCAATGTAGAAGTAGCAGCATCTTTAGTTTGATCATAATCTCTTTCAAGCTCAATGAAACTCCTTCTGTATAGAGCATCAGCAGCTCTATTTTCAATACCTTTCTTAAATTGAATCTCAAAACTAAGTCCCAATAGTTTAGTAATCTATTTGTGTTGGAAAGCATTTGTCAGTTTCTGGTCAAATAAGTGCTTTAAACTTTGGTGATCAGTTCTTATTATGAAATGACTCCCAATCAAATAATTCTCCCATTTGTGAACTGCTATCACCAAAGCAAGTAACTCTTTCTCATAGGTTGAAAGGCCTTTGTTTCTTTGGCAGAATGATTTACTCAGGAAAGCAATATGTTGTCCTGATTGCATCAAAACTGCCCTTGGACCTTGATCACAAGCATATGTTTCAATCAAAATATGCTTAACATTTCAGGTAACTTCAGTATAGAAGCACTTGTTAAGGCCTTTTTTTGTTTGTTGAAAGCATCAGTACCTAAAAAATTCCAACTGAATGAATCCTTCTTCAAGAGATTATGTAATGGTCTTCATATTGTTCCATAATCCTTGATAAAATGTCTGTAATATCCAGTTAACCCCAAAAATCTCCTCAACTCTTTCACACTTTTAGGAGTCTCCCAATTGACAACACATTCTACTTTACTAATGTCCGTTTCTAACCCAGCAGCTTATATTATGTGGCCTAAGTACTCAACCCTTTCTTGTGCAAAAATGTACTTACTCAGCTTGACATACAATTGGTGATGTCTCATAAGATTCAAAACCTGCTGCACATGCTTGTTATGATCATTCCAAGTTTTACTATAAACTAGAATATCATCAAAGAAGACAAACACTTTTTCTTAGTAAACCATGAAATGCTTGATTCATTAATGCTTGAAAATTGGTTGGAGCATTGGTTAAGCCAAAAGGCATGACTAAGAACTTATAATGCCCACTGTGTGTCTGAAATGCAATCTTAGAAATGTCATTATCATTGACTCTTAAATGATAATACCTTTTTCTCAAATCCAGTTTAGTAAAATATCTAGGTCCATGAAGTTCATCTAGTAGTTCATCAATTACAGGAATAGGAAATTTATCTCTAATGGTCAAATCATTTAGTCTTCTGTAGTCAATACAAAGCCTCCAAGTGTCATCTTTCTTTTTTTACCTAAAGAACATGGATAGAAAAAGGATTGGTGCAGGGTTGAATCACTCCTTGCTCCAGTATTTCATAAGCTTGCTTCTTTATTTCATCTTTATGTGCATGTGCATACCTATCATGCTTTATCTTGAATGGTTCTGCACCAGATTTCAAAGAATTTTGTGATTAACACTCCTGGAAGGTGGTAAGGGGTTAGGAATGGAAAAAACATCAGAGAAATATACCAGAATCTCCCTTAATTCCCGTGGAACAACTAGTTTTCCAACTGACTTTGACCAGAATCTACTGTCTGCTTTAGTTTGTGCTCTTGCAACTTGTCACATTATTCTCTTCAATTTCATCCATTTCTATCATGTTGGTTCTCATTTTCTTGTAATTTTCACTCTGAGAATCTTTTATTTCTCTGACCCTTTGAGCCTTGTTTTCAGCCAGATCATCAAAGTTTCCTTGTTGATACCACTTGATTCCCTGTTTAGAGATTGCAATGTTGTGGGAGTTGAAGTCAAAGGTGATTGGACTGAAATGTCTCATCCAATCCACCCCTAATATAACCTCAGAACCACCAATATCCAACACTTTCATATCAAAGTCAAAAAGGTTTTTCTGTGCCCTCCACATAACCTTAGGACATAGTGTATTCCCTCTAATCCTACTTCCATCAGCTATAGTTACCATGAAAGGCCTAATAAACACCTCTCTCGGTCTAAGTTTATCCACCAAAAATGGATCAATAAAACTACCAGTGCTTCCGCTGTCTAGTAACATAGAGGTCTTATATCCACCAATACATCCAATAAGGTTGATAGTATCAGTTCTATCATACCTGCCTATCACATTCATCACAATTTCTTTTGGTTCCATGGACAGATTCAGTTATGTATCACTACCTTCTGTGACAAACACATATATGTCCATTTTATGTGCATATTTTGGGACTTTTTGGGATCACTTTTGCGCTCTATTATCAACTAGAGCTTGTGTTTTGATCCAGTTTGTGAGTACTCCGAGGGGAGTAAGTCATGCCGACGACGTTAAATAAACTTAGATTTGATCATCTGAATCGTCATTCGTGACTTTTCATTGATGTTGTTTAATTTTGAGTCTTGTCGTTAGTTTTGTTATTTTGTATTGTTCTTTTTATGGTGTGTTTTTCCAGGATTTTGTAGCAATTCAAAGAGCTTGGAGTTGGATTGATGAAGGGAGAAAATCTTGGACAAAGGAAGGAAAAGCTTGGACATTTGGTGAATACAAAATCTTTGTAAGTGTTAGGAAAGCTCATAGTTTGCATGGGGCGAACAAGTCTTCGCACCTCACGAACAACTGTTCGCCTGTCACGAGGATATTTTTTCCCAGTGCGAAGAAATTAGAAAGATGGGCAGAAATTTGAGGTTTCAGATCCTACAATGCGTGAGGGGAAAAAATCTTTATTCCCACGAAGCGAAGGTTTTTCCGCCCGTCGCGACACAATCAGGCACTTTGAGAGAAATTTTAGGTTTCAGATCCTCCAATGCGCGAAGGGCAAACAAATCTTCATGCATCGCAAACTTTGTTCGTGCGTCACAAAGGTTTCTTCATCCGTCGCGACACAATCAAGCACTTTGAGAGAATTTTGAAGTTTTAGATCCTCCAATGCACAAGGGGCAAAAAAATATTCGCCCGTCGCAATCTTTGTTCGCCCAACGTGAAGGTTTCTATGCCCTTCGCGACACAATCAGGAACTTTGGGAAAAAATTAAGGTTTCAGGTCCAGTAATGAGCACGTCACGAACAATTCTTCGCCGGTCGTGAACATCATCTTTGCACGTCTCGAAGATCGCCCAAAGGGTTTAAGAATGGGTAGTACACACTCTTCCTCCTCATTTCCTCATCCCTTTCTCCATACCCGCCGCCCCTAAGCTACCCTCTCCTGCTCACCACCACAAATCTGACCTCCAAACTCCTCCCTTAGGCCAGAATCCACTCGTTATTCACATTCCATCAATCCCATTCCATCCCCTTCCACCAAATCCACCCCAATTTTGGAAAAAAAATCCAAACCCCTAGGTTTTAGAAATTTTTCGAAATCAAGCTAATAGGCTAGGATTGCTTGTGAGCTTCATTGTTTCATCCTCTTACACACACTATTGGTACAATTCCTCACTTTTGAACACTTGAATTGTGAATTGTGTGTAGGTTTATTTTAGTGAAAATTGTGCATTTTGTGAATGATGATATATTGTGTATGTTATGATAGTTCTTCACAATTTGTGTTTGAATTGAAAATATCTTGTGTAGATCATTTTGTTAGACATTTTGCAATGGTAAATGTGGCTGATGCTTTGTGGTTTGGTATTGACTAGGTCTTGTGCATATTGAGCTTAAATTTAGATGGACATCTTAGCTACTGTGTGTTGTTAATACATGATGGATTTAATTGATTATATTAATATAGTTTGGCCAACAACATAGTGAATGTATGATTGATGAAGATTTTGGTAAGGAGTGTTGTTTTTGGCTCTAACATGTGTTAAAGCAATACTTAGGTGGATGTTCATTGTTCATGTATCCAAATGTTTGCTCTTTATAACTTAGAACTGTCGACATGTTAAAGTGACATGGACTTTGTATACAATAAGGGATACCACTTGGACTAGTTAATCTTGAACTTGAATGTTGTATTATGGAAGTTATGATGTTGGCTAGACTAGTTTAGTGTTAACTTGGATTTGTTTTGATATTGCATATGCTTATGTTCTGGTATAATTAACATGTTTTTTGTGGTTGTTAGACATGTCTCCAAATAAGCCTAGGGTTACACAGCGTGTTACCATCGCCACTCCACCACCAGTTACGGAACCTGCTCCACCACCACTTTCGAACCGTTTCATGGGTTTGACCCAAATCACCGGGCCATATGTGGAGCAGTGGGACCAGCTAACTGCTAGGAAGATCCAGGAGACCAACTTCTTTGATGGTCCCGCTTTGGATGCTCTTGGGCTACGAGAGCCAATTCATTACCTCCTCGCCAAGGGTAGCGTAGCCTGGTTTATGGACAAGGCTGCCCCTACTTACCCGTGACTCACTTTGAAGTTCCTTGCTACTTTGAGGGTGCACAGTCTTTGAGACAGTGAGCCTTGTGAGGGGTTTATCACATTCCACCTCAATGACCGGTCCTATGAGATATCTTTGGCCAACATTGAGGCAGCATTTTATTGTTCCACTGAGGAGATCCGAGCCCAGGTTGAGCCCAACACGCCCAACCGTAGCATTATGGAAGATGTAGCATTTTGGAACACCGTCACGAGGCGAACTAGGGATTCTAAGGACAAGAGTAGTATCATCATTCATCTTGCTCTTCGCTTGGTGCGCCAATTTCTGGCGAGCACACTGTTATGTCATATTGAGCTGTCAAATGTAAACAACTATGATTTGAGCTAATTATTGTACCTCACAAGCGAAGGCACGAGTTTTGGGTTCTGGGTTGATTTATGGGTCAAGAATGTTGAAGAGGTAGCCGGGAAGCCAAAGGGCGGGATACCGATGGGGGCATGATTACCCTCATCACTTGGCACTTGGGGATTCATATACCGCCTGGCCTTCCGTGGCTGGGCAAAGGTGACTCATACCATATCACTCCACATTGGATAATCATGTAATTTCACCTCATTAAAGAGACAGACATATATGGCACTTTCATATGGCTTTATGGGGGCAAGGGGATTTAAATTTATGAAGCTTCCCCAGCCTCAGCGGACTAGGCTATAGATCGACACACCTGTTGTAGATTTGGTAATAGAGATGGATACCAACTATGCAGTGGGTTTTGAGCGGAAGCATTAGAACCTACCCCCACTGGTGGATCAGACTGATGAGGATGCTATCCCTTTCACCCAGCCACAAACAGAGACAGAGCCGATGCAGGAGAATGTGCCTCCTCATTTCCCTCAGCCTCCTCTCGACTTTTATAAGCGTATGATGAAAACTATACAGGATGGATTTCGCTGCCATGATGACATAATATTGGAGCACAATGTTTTCGTCTCTCAGAGCCTGATAGATATGGATGAGGCGATTGACTATCTGTCAGTCTGCATTTATAAGATGCAGTCCTAGTCTGGTGGTACCTCAGGTCCTGATCCTGGAGTGGAGAGGCGTAGAGCGAGGCATCAAAGGAACACTGATCGGCTTGCCTGTTATCAGCAGCGCTACTTTGGTGATGGTGGTTCATTCTCACAGTAGTGATTGTGAGCTATATCTTCTTACACTTACCGTACTTTTCTTTGTATGTTTTTCCCCATTTAGTCTACATTAAGAGAAATGTAGTGTTTTAAGTGTGGGGAGGGGTATTTACTGGTTTTATTGCTTGTTTTTGGGATGTTGTTCTTTCTAGACTTGGATGTTGTGGGATGCTTTTCTTATTTTGGGATGTTTTCACGTTAGATGTATTTGGATTATCTTTGCTTTGACAAGTGAAATCATTTGCTACTTTTGATTGGAAAAACATGGAAAAAATGAAAAATTTTGAAAAAGAAATAATGAAAAAAGAACAAATAAAAAGAAACCCGCTAAGTTGAAAACCCGAGAGGGAAACTTAAGAAACATTGGGGACCCGGATAGGTTGGAAATTTGAAAGGGAAACCTAGGCCAAAATGAGAGGCTAAACGTGAGGAAAAAGGTGAGATGTGAGCCAAAGAAACATGATGTGTGGCTAGGATGAAAACCCGAAAGGGCCCCCAGGCAAAATGAGAGAAATAGAGAGAAAAGAAATAAATGCTATGATTTCACTCATTTGTCGGCGTTGGAGTCATAAGGTTGTGGTTTACATATGGATGGATTGGGTAGCTCAACATTTTGAGATCTCTTGGGATTGGGGAAATTTAGAGGGGAAAACGTAGTAAGTTGTGAAATTCTGGATTGTTGATATACTTCATTTTTATGATGATATACTGGTATAAAGAGAAGTATGTGTTTGAACTTCATGCATGCTTTTGGATTCAGTTTGTGCCATTGGATTTGGGATTGTCAATTTGGGACATAGAAATGTTTTTATGGATATCAATGAATTGATATGTTGGTATAGTTTGGGTAGATTTAGGAATGAGGGTTGTGGGTGAACTCTCATTTGATCTTAACTTTGGTATGTGTGATATTGAGAGTTTTGTGAGGTATTGATTTGGGGAATAGTAGTTTAGGATGTGGATACATGAACCTCTTTGTGTGTGCTTGAATCTTTTCTTACTCGAGGACGAGTAAGGTTTAAGGCCAGGGAGGTTTGATGTGTCCATTTTATGTTCATATTTTGGGACTTTTTGGGATCACTTTTGCGCTTTTTTTTCAACTAGAGCTTGTGTTTCGCCTTGAAATTCACTTAGGAGGAGCAAGATAAACTTTTGCATTTTTTTACCTTATCTAAGTGGATTTTGTGTGACGAGGAAATAGCATCAAGACTTGAAGACTAGAGGCCGTTGAAGATCACCTTTTGAAAACTTTGAAGATTTGAAGATTTGAAGAATGGAAAAAAATTTGAAGTAAAGAGGAGAATTTGAACCAAGAAGGAAAAGAATTTAGGAATGCTGACTGCGGTATTCGCAACGGGGGAAGATTAGTTTGTGCGTCGCGAACTTCGGGTGGCCAAAAATCTTGTTTGCCTTTATTGTACTATAAATACTAAATCCTATCCTCTCTCTCTCACCTTCTCTTCCAGCCCATTTTTCCATCTTTCAAACCCTAGTTTTCCACCATTTTCATCCTTGTTTTAGTTTGATTAATGTTTGAATTATTGTTGCTAATTAGTATGGATTGTAGTAGCTAAATCTAGTTCTTGGGAGCAATTGATTGAAGCTTCCAAACTTATGTGGTGAGATTCTCTATTTGCTCATTTATAAACATTTATTGGAGAGTATTTATTATGTCATTAATGTTGTGTTTTGCCTCATTTATACCATGGGCTGTTTGAATATATGAAATGTTTGTATGATTGAAGTGTTAGGGTGTTAGGAAAGTTGCAAATTTCTTAGTTCATTTGACATGAAATTCAAGAACATGGATTTAGAGCTTCTTGTGTATAATGTGTGCTGATTCTTGCTAGATAAGTATGTTAATGTGGATTGTTTTCATACTTATCCTATAGGTGTAAAGAAAAGTTGAACCTTGGATGTGGCTTTTTCTAGGATTAGCCTAGTAAATGCTTTGTTTGGTTAAATGACTATGTTTTTGGTAGAAGTTTTGTTGTTATCAAACATATTATTTTTCATGTGAAATGCCATTAATGAAATACTTCTTTTGTGTTGTTTGCTTAGAGTGATTATCGACGGGTTTACAAATGGTCATTACTATTAAGAAGGAATGAATGTTGATCTTCGAATGAGAAGTGATAACATTCCTCATAGACAATAAATGTAATTGAATGAGTGAATGAATCTAGGATCCATAAGAGGTTCGGAAGTGAGGATCAATTGTCCCCAAGGCTCCGTTAATTGTTGATTTAATCATCTTGTTAGTTGTGTTAGTTGTTGTTGCATTATTAGCGTTGTTCTCCTAATTTTCTAGTTGTTGTCTTTTAATTCATAATTTAGGATCAAAACCAACCCAACCACCCCCCTCCCATTTACATGCTTATATATATGCTTATATCTAGTATGTTTTCCGCTATATATGTTTAAACACTTGAAAAAATCTTCGTGGATGACCCCGACTTGCCATTATCTACTTAGTTGTAGATAGGAAGCATTAGGGCTTATAAATTTAACTTTGAGAGGTATGGCGAAGACTTCCCAAACACATCACCTTCATCACAATTCCTGAGAGTTAATACAGTGAATCTGCCTAAACTTACAGATATGACCAGGACCATACTTCTCCCCACACTTATAACACAAATGGTTTTCTCTTCTGAACTTAACTTCCTGAGGTGATATCCTCCTGTAAGTCTCCGCTTGTAAGCTCTTAGGATCAGGTGTAGTCTTATTACTTTCAGCTGGTGATGCATTTTTGGTGAAGTTTGGCCCTGCTACATTAGTATAACCAGAGTTCTTAACAGAAAAAGGTCTTGACAGATTAGTGCTCCAGTTTATGTTCTTTTTATGCATCAATTCCAGGTTGAGCTCTTGTAACTGTGCTATCTCCATAGTCTCATGCAATGTTCAAGGTTTAAACATCTTCATTATAGGTTTTAATTCATCTTTTAACACATTAATGACGCTGGATATGAAGTATCCCTCAGACAACATAAAATTAAAGCACACAATTGGAGACTTCAACCCTTCAAAAGATTCCCGATACTGCTTCATTGTTCCCTTCTGAAAGAGCTTATTAAACTCCTCTATTTCATCTCTACCTCATACTTCAATGAATCTCCCCAGTTAAGCATCACTAAATTCATTCTATGTCATGTTAGGTTTCACCATTCTCTCCCCTTGGAACCAGATCTCAGCTCTGTCCTTTAGGTATAGTTCTATAACATTTAATCTCTGTGGCTCAGGTATTCCATAATAATTGAAGAATTTCATGCATTTCCTAAGCCATTCCCTAGGGTTTTCACCATTTAAAGCAGTTAGCTCTACCTTAGCATGACAATTACCCCCATTCCTAACCAATATTTCTTTCCAGTCCTCAGAATTGCGTACAATCTTAGGATTAAGCAGAATAGGAATATTTCTAGGAGAGTTATGTTCTATTATAATCTCACTGTGGAGAGGACCTCCTGGAGCTCTCGAATGTTGAGATCTGTCTGAGTTCTCTGCCTTGTCCTTGACTTTAGAGCTATCACCTCCATACTGTATAGCTTCAATCAACTTCTCCAGTTGTGTTCTTATCTCCTATTGTTGTTTGAGGTTTTCATTCTGGAACATCCTAAAATTAGCTTCCACATTTTAATTTATCCTTGTGTTGGTGATTTCCATATGTTCTCAAAATTCCTGGTTTTGATTCTTTAGCTCGAGTGAGATTTTTCCAACTCTTGCACCAAGCTCCTTCCAGTGAGCTTCCAGAATCTTAGTGCGAGTGTTTTCCTCCATGAATCCAAGGAAATCTAGCTCTGATACCACTTGTTATGATCCTGGGGATCAAAACCTAATTGAACAAGGAATAAAAGAAGAAGAACTTTGCGGATTGAATTTCAAGAGCAATCAGCTCGGTTTCTAAAGATGATAAAGAAGAAGGTTTAGGAGAGAAGAGAGTTTACTTTTCAGCTCAAAAGTGTGATCAACAATGATGATAACTGCCTCTAACAAACTTCTAAACTATATATACTAGTTTTCTAACAAATCAGAAAAAGGAAGCAATGACTGTAGCTAAGAAATCAGTTGACAAAAGCTTGTTCATCCCTTTGGCATGCTCTATGAGCTATACTGATTTCATTGACTAGTATTTAGGCTAAAATTACCTTTTAACCCATAGATCATAACATATTTGGGCCCAGTGCGGGAGCACAACCCGCATTGGGGTGGGGCCGAGCCTGTATGCTAATGTGATTCAATAAAATTTGCTTAGAGTAAAGATGTAAACAAACCAAACTGTTAAAAAAAAGCTGGGTCAAAACTTGACTTGTATTTGAATTTAAACTCAGGTCAAACTTGTATATATAGTATTTGAGCTCGACCCAACCTCGTTGAATTTATCGAGTCAGAATAATATATTTAGAGTCCATCTCCCGCAAGACGGTATCATTGTGAGACCAAGGACTAATGAAAATAAGAGGGAAAAGGAAAATTAAATTTGGGTCAAATTAATAATTATTTTGAACTCGGGGTTCCCTTTAAAAAGCAAGAAAACCTTAAGGATTGAATTGCAATTATACAAAACTGGAAAAAAAACTCCAGAAATCTTCTTCACCATTTACTCGTCAGTTCTCGGCGATTATCCTTGCCTCTTCTCGCTTCGTTACAGTTTTGATCGGTATCTTCATAGTTTCTAGTATTTACGGTCGATCTCTTGGCCAGAATAACATTGAAATAAGTCATTTTCGGTTCCAATTCGACGGAATTCATTAGGTTTTTCATTTTGATGGAGTTTGTCGAAATCTAACCATCAGGTTCATCAAAATCGCAGCTATTTTGTTTCTGGGTGGAGAAGACGATGAGTTTTCCATTTTAATTTCCAGATTCGTTGTCGTTTTAGTAGAGCATCGTGTTTACAGCGCAGTCACGGTGCCTTTTCGGGACTAATGCGATTTTGGCTGCCGATGATTAACCCTGGCCCTAGGGGTGAATTTGGTATGATTACCATCCCTTTTTGCTAATACCATTAGCATACCAACAATGTCGGTATGTTATTTTTAAGAACCAATATCGTACCAAATCTTTCACATACCAACACATTAGAATACGTAAAAGTTGGTTGGTATCGGTACGGTATGGTAGAATACTACCAAGTATAAAATATATTATTATTTTCTCATAAAAAAATTACAAATAATTAAAATTTTCTATTGTATAATCTTAATTTTAGAAAATTAAATATCCTCTAAACATATTAATAAAGTAATATAACATCAAATTAAGAACTATAATAAGTATATTTTAAAAAAAAAACTATAATAAGTAAGTTATAGTAAATAAAATTAATTTATGATTTAAAATTTTTTTGTAAGCCTTAAAATAAAAATGTCACAAGTCAAGAAATTTAATTTATGAAAATATTTTAAACTTTTACCAATATCCAACATATTGGAAATAAAACAGGAAACATGTAGTTTGAATTGTTATTTGTAATAATATTAACGAATGACTAAATTTTAACTAATCACATTTCACATAATATTAGTTATATTTTAAAAAGATACATGTGTGATACAGTACGGTAATACCATGGTAATATTTTCTCCTTACCATTACCATACCATCACAAATGTGTGGTAAGTTAGTAGCATACCACATCATCGGTTACCAACATATTCGGTACAAATGGTACATGGTTTGATTGATAAGTTGATTGCTATGGTACTTTGGTTGAAAATGTCAGCCTTACCTGGCCCCAAGGAATCGTTTAACTTTTTGGACAACACAAGGGTGCATGTTTCAGCCCAACATGGCCCATTAATCATACTAAATTTTTGTAATTTGAAAACTAATACTACATCAATTCAAATTATAAATAAATCAAACGAATCAGTTAAAACATCACATTAAGAGTCTTTCTCTTGAAAAATGGTCTTTCCATAAGTTATAGAAAGACCAAGGTTTAAACTACAAATTAGAAGAAATCAAGATAAAATTTTCGGGTTGAATTAATTGGGTAATAAACTTAAAACTACTGCATGTTGCATAATAAATTTTAATATTGCAATTAAAACATTTTACCTTTCTATAATTCTAATTCAACCACGTCTTTCCATATACCTATGAAAATAATGTCTTTCCCAAGACTTTGCCTCACATTAAATTATCAAAATTAACATTGAATTAAAAAAAATCAAACACCAATACAAATATTAGAAGTACACATCAAATTAAAATAATTATACATCAAATACAAATGGTTAAAAATCAAACGAAAATCATTTAATATCCAATACATATTAAATTAAAAATAGTTAAACAATAAAAAACACAAAAAATCACATCAAAGTGAAATAATTAAATATCAAATGATAACACTAAAAATACACATCAAAATAAAATGAAATACTAAAATAGGCATCAAATTTCAAAAAACAAAAGTTAAACAATCAATACAATTTTGAACTACACATTAATTTTAAAACATCAAATTAAAATTAAACATCAAATATACATAAAAATAATTAAACATCATATAAAATTTTAAAAAATACACATAAAATGAGAATAATTAAAAACTATATAAATACATTAATAAATATATCAAACTAAAATTAGTTATCATAGAATAAAAATACACATGAACTTTAAAACATAAAACTGTTCACCTAAATTTGACGCTACATCAGAAAAATAAAACATTAATATTAAAATTTAAAATTTTAATTCACAATATTGAAACGTCAAGAATACATTAAATAAAAATCTAAGAGAAAGTCTCGGGAAAGGCGGCATGTCCATAAGGTTATGGACGGGGTAGAGAACTGTTTGAAATTAATAAAATTTAGTTAATTTTTGCGTGCCAAGCCCATTTAATTCACGCTTCAGATCCAAAAATTGTAGTCAATTTAGAAGCCTGGGAGGATATCCTTCCAGTATGTATCAGTAGGCGGAGAGGTGAGATCGGCGGCATTTCTGTGGCAGAGGAGGGCGGCGGAACGACATCGTCTAGCCGGCGGAAATTTTCAAAAAAATCATTTTTATAAGTGTGATGGTCCAAATTGAAGTAGACTGGGAAATTTATGAAGTTTCAGAAAAGTACAAAAGTACACAACTGATATCTCCACCGTCGACTGTCAGCCATCCAGCCCCGCCGACAGCATCCTTGTCTTTGTCTTCGGCATCCTCCAGCTCCCCGGCAAACAACATCCCCTAAAGTTCAGCCAGGTATACAACTAGTTTTTGATTATTTAGCATTGGTTCAATTTTTGCTATTTTGTGTGGCGGAATTTAGGTTTCTATTGTGATTGAGAAAGCTATAGCTGAATTTAGTGTATTTGTTTAGTGAGATTGTGGATTCCTGATAGGTTATCTGGTGTGTGCTTTGTTTTGTTGGATTTTTCTCTGTTTTTTACATTGCTCAGTTTCTTGAGCTCTTATTTGGTGTGATTCAATGGTTGATTGAGATTATTCGGCGAAAATGAAAGTTGGAACTGGCTGTTATCTATATGATTATTATGTGTCCTGCTGAATATAGCATGACCGACTTGCTGATGTGCATGTTTCGTGTTGCACATTATTTTTCTCTTATAATGGTAGAATTTATGTATATTGATTGTACTTCGCCTTTGTCTCAACAGAGAATGACTGTGATTTTAGGGAAAATGAAAATTGTAAATAGGTAAGGTAATAGTCGTTGATATCTTTTGTTGTACTGGTTGATTTTACTGATGTTGCAGACCAAAAAAGCAAATTTTCTTTCAAGATATTTATGAATCAGATTGGAAGTATGTTATGTTGGATTTCTTTTATATGGTTTTGTCTATGCTACATGTCTCATTGAGATTCAGTTGGGACTTAGATTGTTGCATTAATTATTTCTGCAGAGATAGCCGTTGAGTACTACTGTCGGCGCTGTGATGAAAAAAAATGATCTTGTTCCTCACACTGAAAAGATGTTAAAAAGATCCCATCGAATGTGCTGGGAAAGAATTGACGGACAAGCAACCGAGATGCCAACGTACAGTGGTTGAGACGTTATAGTTTGTATGTGTTTAATTATATGTTGCAATTGTTAATATTTAGTGTGTAGTAGTTGGTTTTATTGTGTATGACATTTTCTTTTCATTTATTTTTTATTGTTCGTTTTTTAGGAACTGCAATTGTTTAGTTATATGTTGCATTATTTAGTATTCAATGTGTATAAATTAATTGTAATGAGTACGACCTTTTCTTTTCGTTTGTAGTTGATTGTTCATTTTGAATTAAAAACTGTATTTGTTTAGTTATATATTGCATTTGTTAAGATTCGGTGTGTACTAGTTTGTTGTGTTGTGTACGACCTTTTGTTTTCGTATATTGTTGATTGTTCATTTTGAATTAGAACAAAATTTGTTCACTTACATGTTGCATTTGTTAGTATTTAGTGTGTACTTGTAGTTGTACCGTGAATGACTTTTTATTTTCATTTGTTGTTGATTGTTCATTAAATGTTGCATATGTATACTTAGATATTGCATTTGTTAGTATCAGTGTGTACTAATTAGTTGCAGTTGTACTATGAATGCCATTTTGTTTTCACTTGTTGTTGATTGTACATTTTTAGTTTTATGTTACATACGTATACATAAATATTGCATTTGTTAGTATCAGTGTATACTGATTAGTTGTATTGTGTATGCCTTTTTATCTTCATTTTTTGGTGATTGTTCATTTTGAATTAGGAACTGCATTTGTTTAGTTATATGTTGCACTTGTTAGTATTCAATATGTATTAGTTAGTTGTACTGTGTATGATTATTTATTTTCATTTTTTGTTGGTTGTTCATTTTGAATTAGGAATTGCATTTTGTTTACCTATATGTTACATTTGTTGATACTAAGTGTGTATATGTTAGTTGTATTGTGTATTACTTTTTGTTTTCGTTTGTTGTTGATTGTCTTTTGAATTAGGACCTGCATTTGTTTATTTATATGTAACATCACTTAATATTCAGTGTGTGCTTATTAGTTATACCGTGTATGACTTTTTGTTTTCACTTGTTGATTCTTCATTTATAGTTAAACACTGCATGTGTATATTCGAATGAAGTGAGAATAAGAGTTGTTTATATTATAATTTGAGGGGGTGTGAGTGTCATTAACCATATTTGACGACAGAAATGAATGCCATCAAGTGAACTAAAATAAGAAAAGAAGGGGCCTTGTGAAGTTGGATGATTGGATCTTGTATTATTATTGATATTGCAGCTCACCAATAAATGGGTACTGGTATAAAACAACACCAAGGCCATCCACTAGAGTTTTTAAGTTCAATTCACTGACAGGAATCATACATGAAAGCCAGGTTGCATTCATTCCAGGTAGGAACATTCATAAGCATATTATGCTAGCTTATGAACTAATCAGGGGATATAGCAGGAAAAATGGAGGACAAAGATGCCTAATCCAAATGGATCTGCAAAAAGCATTTGATACTGTGGAATGTGTAGCTTTGGAAGGCATTATGCAAGAGCTAGGATTTCCAAGTAAGTTTACCAACTTGACTATGACATGTGTAAAAAGTGTATCATACCAGTATATGGTGAATGGCAACCTAACAGAACCTATTCGGGCCAAGAGAGAGCTAAGACAGGGAGACCCCCTATCTCCAATTATGTTTGTACTGATTATGGAGTACCTATATAGATGTATACAGGAGTTGGGTGGAAAAGAGGGATTTGTTTACCATGACAGATGTGACAAACTTAGAATAGTGAACATGTGTTTTGCTGATAATCTTCTGCTACTGTCCAAGGGAAATAGCAGATCTGTACAGCTGGTGATGGAGGCTTTCTTGAAATTCTCAAAGGCTACTGGGCTGAAGGTAAACAAGGCAAAATGCAAAGTTTTCTTTGGAGGGGTAGAAGAAGATGAAAGGAGAAAGATCACAAATGTTACTTGATTTGAAAGAGGTGAACTGCCATTCAAATGCTTGGGGGTTCCTTTAACAAGCAGAAGAGTGACAATACAAGCCTGCCAGCCCCTTATAGAGAAAATTACAGATAGAATCAGGCACTGGAGTGCTAAACTACTTAGCTATGCAGGAAGGCTATAATTGATAAAAAGTGTCCTTTTTGCAGTGGCAAACTACTGGATACAGTGTTTTTCTCTACCAAAAACTGTCTTAAACCACTTAGAGGCAATCTGTAGGTCATACTTATGGAGTGGTGGAGAGGAGATCACCAAAAAAGCTCCTGTAGCTTGGGAAAAAATATGCTCACCAAAGAGGGAAGGAGGACTGAATGTGATAAGCCCTGGTGGACTGGAGTGAGGGTGTGTTGATGAAAACCTTGTGGAATGTTTGCAGGAAAACTGATAGTCTTTGGATCAAATGGATTCATAATTATTATACCAAGGAGAAAGATGCTATGGATGTTATAATACCCAGTAACAGCTCTTGGATGATAAAAAGAGTTATGCAATGCAGGGAGAAAGCAGGATCACTGAAGCAATGGAGAGTTCAACTGACCAAAACAAAATATAAGGTCAGTACAGTATACAAGGAAATCAGGGGAATGAAGGAGGATGTGCCATGGAGGAAGCTGCTGTTCGATAATGCTGCTAGACCGAGAGCCAAATTTACTCTATGGATGGCATGTCATGGCAGGCTGTTAACCAAAGATCGGATGTCAAAGTTTGGCATCACAACTGATGGTAAGTGCCTTTTTTGTGATGATCTGGAGTGCTTAGAGCATATATTCTTTGAGTGCAATAAATTCAAGGCTGTTTGGAGGAATGTGCTCAAATGGATGCAAGTGGAAAGGGAGCCAAAAGGATGGAGAGAGGAAAGCTATTGGATGATGGAAACCTGCTGCAGGAAAGGAGCAAATTCTAAAATTTTGAAGTTAGCTTTTACAGAGACAATTTATGAGTTTTGGCGACGAAGAAATGAGACCAGTTTTAATACACGTCAACACGAAAGGGATTGGAAAAGTGTGATAATAGATTGCATAGTGTATAGAGCGTGGATGAAGCCAAAGTTGAGGGGAAAATGTGTAAAATTTATGGTAGAAGAAGAATAGAATAGGAGAGATTATGTAAATATACAGTTTTGGTAATGAAAGTTAAACCATTTTCCAAAAAATACATCATCGAAGAAGTCCCTTAGTACCTGTACAGTAGGAGAAACGTCGACACCAGGGGCCAGAAAATCTGAAGAATAGTAATTCTGGGACATAGCTTCATAATCACGATTAACTAAGTGAACGACATGACCAATAATAGTAAGTCTATCTTTCTCAGGAGTTTCACTCATCATTCCGAAGTCAAGAAATCCAAGCTTGCCGTCAGGTGTGGCCAAGAGATTCTCAGGGTGAGGATCATCATGGTAATAACCAAACTCAATTAACTTCCCGAGACTACATTGGATGCCTATGCTGACCAGTTCCAAGACCTTTAGCCCTTGTCCCTCAATAGCCTGTTGCTCATTTAGTTTGACCCCCTCGATCCATTCCATCGTTAATACTTTGGCACTTGCGTAGTCCCAGAAAATATTGGGGACAAGGACGTCTTGTTTATCGGCATATAACTTTCTAAACCTCCTTGCATTCTGGCCCTCCTGCACAATCCTGTGAAATTAAAATCAACTATAGAGAGAATGTGAAAGATATAGTGGTATTGGAAAGGGGAAATAGGGTAATCTGGACATAGTTGAGCCCCTGGTAAACTCTACGAGAAAATTCGACAATGAGAGCAACGACATCACTGGTAATAATATCAACGTACTTATTGACAAGGAAACCTAGGCCTCTAATGAGGTAAAAGTCTAAACCTAGGCCTCTAATGTCAGTGGCAGCATTTTCTCACATAATTTAGCCTATACAGATTAAACACATGTAGTTGTGCTTAAGTTTCCTTTGGAATTAAATCAGGCTTCCTGAGCGCAAATTTCCAACAGATAGAAAGACTAACAACAATAATTTAGGTCAAGAAAAGACACACAACAGCGAAGTTATCTCTACTACTAGTATTTGCAAACTTGTGTTTTCAAGCAGCAAGGCAAGAATTAACAACTACTTTCAACACGACTACTTCAGTAGGTGCCGAGGAAACTAAAGATGTCACTTGATTATTCGACATCATATCCCAAACCTTAAATTAACAAAAAACAGACATCATACTCCAAATTCATCATATCCTATGATCCACAGTTCTTTCCTGTGTAAATAAAAGAGTTTGACAGTACAAATATTTAAGACGGACAAAAAACTATAGTAATATGATCAGTTAACTTATGTGCACTATATTAGGCATCAAAAAATACCATTTAGACTTTGAAAGAAAGAAAAATTGATGCAGAATAAAGTCTGGGAGTCAATCCACGAAAAAAAACACACAAATTCATCAAACTAACACTAATGATGGCAAAAAATTGCAATCAAAAGTTAGCATGTGAACTGGAGATCCACATACGATAACTTGTGAGCTATCAGATGCATATTGCGTATTATCAAGTTCACCTTAAGAGACAACATAACGGATACCTATGATACTTATCTTTGTTCTCCTGAGACACAAGATCATCGCCCAAACCACTGATCATCCCCTCGCCCACAGCGGCATTGCAAGAAGGTTCAGGACATTTGAGCATCAAGCAACCTGAGTCGTCCACTATGCAACAATGTCCGTCGCCTGAATCTCCAGCATATACAAGTATCCAAACATAATCCAAAATCTGAGAACCTCAAAGGCTACAAAAAACACATTCAGAAACATCATAATGGCAAAGTTCACAATCCCTTTCCCCTATAAATTTAATTATATGAAGTACAATATAATGTACAGACCATAGAATTGAAAGAATGAGACTCAAGACGAATGCTGTGAAGAGACATCTTGGCGATCTCCGAAACGGCGCCATCCCGGACAAGGGGAATGCCACTGGTCATCTCTTAATAGGTTGACTTAAAGGCGTCCTCCCATAATTTCACCAATCCGATCCGCGGGCCGTTGGAAGTGTACACGTCCCACATGTGCCTAACCAGCTTCTCCTGCTCCTCCATTTCCTTTCCTCGAACAATTCATCAAACACCTTATCAGCAGAACAACAAAAAAGAGCACATAACGTAAATATTCACATAATGCAGGGTTGAACGATTACGAGAACGTCGAGGTCGTCGGGGAGAGGGAAGTCAATTGTAGGAAATAAGGGTAATAATATGTTTTCTATTCATGAATTCAGGATATATTATATAGTAGTACAGGAGACCTATCCTAGTTAGGAGAAGGTAACAGAATACATCTACAATTATGGTAGGAATACAAATCCAATTCCAATACCAATACTTAATTAATACTAATTCCATAACAACTATAATACTAATTCTATAACACTCCTCCTCAAGTTGGAGTATGCGGATCTAAAATGCCCAACTTGCCAAGTAAGGAATGGAACTGGTTACGTCCGAGAGCTTTGGTGAACAAATCTGCAGGTTGATCAACCGTACGAATATGTTGAGTAACAATAGCGCCAGATTGAACAAGATCTCGAACAAAATGACAATCAACTTCAATGTGCTTAGTACGTTCATGGAAAACCGGGTTGGCTGCTATGTGAATAGCTGATTGACTGTCACAAAACAATTTCATAGGAAAAGTGTGCGAAACCCCTAAGTCTTTCAGCAATGACCGAAGCCATAATAACTCACAGCAGGCAACTGCCATAACACAATACTCTGCTTCAGCAGAAGACCGAGAAACAGTAGGTTGCTTCTTAGTCTTCCAGGAAACTGGAGCACCAATCATAACAAAATATCCGGATAAGGAACGCCTAGTTATAGGACAGGCGGCCCAATCTGAATCACAATAAGCAGTTAATTGAAGAGTACTACGAGAAGAGAGAAATAAACCTTGACCAGGATGACTCTTCAGATAGTGCAAAACACGAACCGCAGCTTGCCAGTGAGGAACACAAGGCGACTTCATGAATTGCGCAAGAGTATGAACTGAATAACTAAGTTCAGGACGAGTAATAGTTAGATATATCAGACGCCCAACTAAGCGGCGATACTGCTCCGGGTCATGGTAGGCTGGACCTTCAACACGTGCCAAATCATGTTGTTGCTCCATTGGAAAATCAATTGGTTTAGAAGCAGATAAACCTGTATCAGATAGAATGTCCAAAGCATATTTCCTTTGCGAGAGAAACATCCCCCCCGGTCTTCTAGCAATCTCTATACCCAAGAAATACTTAAGCAAACCAAGGTCCTTCATGTGAAAACAAGAACCCAAGTATGTCTTGAACGCAGAGATGAGCGAAGAAGAACTACCAGCAATGACCAAATCATCAACATAAACCAGAACATGTAAAGACCGTGATCCATTGGAAAAGACAAATAAAGAGTAATCTGCCTTACTTTGAACAAAACCAAATGTCCGTAAAGCCTGCGCCAGTTTAGCAAACCAATTTCTGGGAGCCTGGCGAAGACCATAAAGAGATTTCTGTAGGCGACAAACCTGGCCAGGCGGAACCACATAGCCAGGTGGGGGACGCATGAACACTTCTTCATGTAAATCACCATGCAGGAATGCATTATGAACATCCATTTGATGCAATTCCTAACCACGTATAACAGCAACTGACAGGAACAAGCGAACGGAACTCATCTTTGCGACTGGAGCAAAAGTCTCTGTGTAATCAATTCCTTCAATCTGGCGGTTTCCGAGAACCACGAGACGAGCTTTGTAACGTTCAATGGTACCATCAGAGCGAAACTTCGTTCGGTAAACCCATTTACAACCAATGGCCTTTTTGTACGCAGGCAAAGGAGACAAAGTCCAAGTCTGATTGCGCTCTAGGGCAGTGAGCTCCACAACCATAGTATCTCGCCAGTAAGGATGACGGGAAGCTTCAGAATAAGTAGTGGGATCTGCACTAGAAGTTACAGCACCCAAAAATCTAGTATGCATACTAGAAAAATTATCACAATTTACATAATCAGTAAGAGGGTAGAGAACACCTGAGGATAGTGATGACGTATGGGGGAACGTAGTCAAAGAGGGGGGTTCTTCAGCAGCAAGAGCACAAGTAGAATCATCACAATCATAATCAGCCAAATATGGCGGTGGACGTCGAGGACGAGCACTGCATCTGGTGGATGGTAGAATATCGGCAGCAAGCGGAGGAGGACCGGCGGTGGGAGGACGTGGGGAGCCGTCGGTGGTAGGACGCCGTTGACCGGTGTGGATCCAACGGTGGTGACCGGCGTTGACCCACCGGCGGTGACCGGAACTGATCCGCCGGCGTTGACCGGCGTAGACCCGCCGGCGTTGACCTGCTGGGGTTGACCGGCGTTGAGCGGTCAGCTTTGACCGGTGGAAGGGCGGCCGGCGGTTGATCGGAAAAACCGTATGGTTCCGGTGAGTTGGAGGAGGAAACCGGCGGTGTAGTGGTGGCGCCGCCAGGTTCATCTGTAGAAGCGGTTTGCGGAGATGCAGAATACGGGAACTGGTCTTCAAAGAAATCAGCATCCCGAGTGTTAAAGATAACTCGAGAGTCTAAGTCGAGAAGATGATAACCTTTCTTTCCGGCAGGATAACCAAGGAACAAACACTGACGGCTTCTTGGTGCAAACTTGTCACGGTATCTTGGAACACGGGCAGCAAAACACAAGCATCCAAATACTCGCAAAGAAGAGTAATTTGGCGCCTGTCCATAGAGTAATTCAAAGGGAGTACGACCTTTGAGAAGCTGTGTTGGTGTTCGGTTGATCAGGTAGGCAGCAGTGAGAAGACATTCTCCCCAGAAGTCAATAGGAAGATTGGCTTGAAACCGTAAAGCTCGCGCTACATTGAGTAAATGACGATGCTTTCTTTCGACTCGACCATTCTGTTGCGGAGTATCAACCATAGATGTCTCAAAAACGATCCCTGATGCAGTAAAGTGAGATCGGAGAGGTAAGAATTCAGTGCCGTTATCAGCTCGAACATGTTGGATTGTTTTTCCCCACTGGTTCTTGACTAAAGCACTAAATTCTAAAAATCTAGAAGCTACCTCAGATTTAGCTACTAACAAATAAACCCAAACAGCTCGGGAAAAATCATCTACTAATGTCAAGAAATAAAAAGCACCACTAGAAGATGGTGTATGATAGGGTCCCCAAACATCACAATGAATTAACTGAAATAATGCAGTAGCATTAGTAGTACTTAAAGGAAAACTATGTCTAGGCTGTTTTGCTCTATAACATATAGAACAAGGCACAAAATGTTTATTATTGCTAGGAGAAATAGAAGACAGCACCGTGGAAGACGGATGACCAAAACGCTGATGCCATAAATCAGAAGAGGACAGTGAAGCAACTGTAGGAAGAGGCTGCAGGACAGGACTTCGAACACGAGCATCCAGCAGACGAAGCCAAAACACCCCCCTCTCTGTTCACCCACACCAATCACTCTCCTCGTACTGATCGTCTGTAAAATGCAATAATTTTCAGTAAACAAAGCTAGACAGTTTAGGGTAGATAACAATCTAGAGCAAGACAGTAAGTTGCAGCGCAATGTAGGAATATATAACACGTGTGGCAGTGTAAAACCATCAAAACAGATGGATCCAAATTGTGTAGCAGAGAACATCGAGCAGAAAAATATTCACAGCATCGGTAGTAGTAGTAAGATCAGAAAGAGAACCTTTGTCACCAGTCATATGATAGGAGGCTCCCGAATCAAGGATCCATGGTAAAGTATGCTTACCAGACTCATCACCATGAGAGTGAAGCTGATTAAACAGGTTCATGGTCGTGTTCCATTGGTCATCAGACAAAGCAGGGCCAAAATCGGAGCGAGCAGGGACCGCAGAGGAGGCCGCCGCCGCCAAGCTTGGTGGCGACAAGGCGGCTCCGGTGAACGGCGGTGGAGGCGAGAGATCGGTGGCGCCACCAGTGTGACCGGCGTTGACTAATGGCCGATCAGGTGGTGCCGATTTCTTGCCCTTCTTGAACCACTCCGGGAAGCCATGTATCTTAAAACAGGTGTCTTTATTATGGCCCTTACGGCGACAATGCGTGCAAACAAGATTCTTACGGTCGTCGGCAGAAAGAACCACTGGCGAACGTCGTGCAGCATATGCCATGGATGTAGAAGAAGAATCACGAGCACGAATGACAGCTCTATGGTTCTCCTCCTGAGTAACAAGGGCATACACCCTCATGACAGATGGCAGTGGCTCAATGCTCAAGATATGAGATCGCAAAGTGTGAAAACCTTCGTCGAGACCAGAGATGAATTGGTAAATCAAATCCTTCTCTCTTTCCTGGAGGATTTTCACCTGAAAATTGCACTGGCATAAGGCTTTGCAATCTTCACAGGTACAGACCACAGGAGGTCGCATGCAGTGATAATCTGCAAACAACTTCTTGAGGGTGGCAAAGTAGATGGCGATGGGCTGACCGTTCTGCCGGCAACTTTGAATGGCTTCTTGTGTCTGCATAAGCTTCATCCCATCGGCGAAAATAAAGCGTGCCTTTAGATCATCCCACAAATCCTTGACGGTAGAAAAAGAACTTGTTGAAGATCGGATCACTGGATCTAGAGTCTGTGAGATCCAGCAAACAAGAGTAGCATTAACGCCAGGCCAGACAGCAGCATCAGGATGATCATCTTGGGGTTTGGTAATGGATCCATCAAGGAACCCAATCTTATGTTTGGCCAAGAATGCGCAACGGATCGCATCCGACCATTCACTGTAGTTTTCTGGGCCTTTCAGCATGATTGGTACAAGTTGTAATCCTGGACCATCACCGGGACCAATGTAGTAAGGATCAGTCGACACACGACTAATTGGTAAAGTAACATGAGGGCCAGATTTTGATTGCAACTGTTTGAGTAAAGCTGCAATTACATCACTAGCACTCAGATCCTGAAGTTTCGTCCCCTCAGGAATCTCGAAACGAGGTTGTTCATCAGAACCTGACATGTTGTAAAATCAGGGACGGATAAGAACACCGGTGGGTAGTTGGCGACGGCGCGTGGCGGACGGCGGTGCGTGGAGAAGACCGGCGGCGCGTGGCGGTGTCGTCAACGTAAGGCAGCGGAATAAACGTGAGCAGCGGACATCGTTTCAACGGGAATCGTCGGACTCCGGCGAACAGCGGCGGCACTGGTGCAGCGGCGGTGGTGCGTGGGCTCGGCGATGGCGCGTGGCGGTGGACGGTGGCTCGGGAAAAAAAATCAGGGCAGCGGAAAATTTTATGTTTCAGGTTTTAGAATTTTAGGCTCTGATACCATGTAGGAAATAAGGGTAATAATCTGTTTTCTATTCATGAATTCAGGATACATTATATAGTAGTACAGGAGACCTATCCTAGTTAGGAGAAGGTAACAGAATACATCTACAATTATGGTAGGAATACAAATCCAATTCCAATACCAATACTTAATTAATACTAATTCCATAACAACTATAATACTAATTCTATAACATCAATCGAGTCACAGTTGGAGAGGTTGTCAAGGTGGGCCGAGGACCGCTGGAGAGTGACGATGCCGATGAAATGCACCAGAACGCGAGGGGTAATCCCTAACTGTTTTCGTAACGATTTCTGACAGAATTCCAAAGATTGTGAGGGGAATTCCATTGCTAATACTCGGTTGGGGAAACGGTGATAAGATTGGTGAGATTTTGCCGATTGGAGGAGCGGTGGTGCGAGGCCGGAGCCGCCGTGTCAATATTTTGCTTTGAAACAGAGATAAACCACGAGAGGTTCAGAAGGGAAAGCCGCGGATCCGAATTTTTTTTGGCAAATGATTTGACCCGTACAATACACTCAACCCAACCCGCAAAATTTGTTGAGTTTCTTCAATTGCAATTAGTAGGTCCGTCAAATGAGTTAATTGGATCAACCCATTATTCAAATTCAATTAATTCATTATCCAACGAGTTTATCAATTAACTCATTTATTAATGAGTCATAATGTGTTGGATCATAAATGAGTTGGATCATTAAATGTATAACTCATTGGGTAACTCATGAGATAACTCATATGACCCAATGGGTTAAAATATATTATCCGATCCAATAAGTCATTATGTAATTAACCCAATAAGTTATCATTCAGTATTTTATTCTGATTTGGGTTACAAGTTGTCTTTATCCAATGGGATCGGGTATTAAATACTCATTAGTTTTTGGGATTGAGCGTGATGAGAATGATTAAATTTTGATCTCAATGTGTCCCATATTATGTTAATTAACCTAACAAATACCCCATAAATATCCAAAATTACCCAATTAAATGCATGTGTAATATTTAACATAAAATTCACTATAATTAACAAATTATACAAATTGTAATTCACAAATTATTCGAGCTCTATCTCGTGCAGTATTCGAGTTCGTACAGTATTCGAGCTCGTACAGTATTCGAGTTTGTACAGTATTCGCGCTCAATCTCGTACAGCATTCGAGTTCGTACAATATTCGAGCCCAATCTCGTAGAGTATTTGAGTTCGTACAATATTAGAGTTCGTACAGTATTCGATCTCAATCACGTACAATATTCGAGTTCAATCTCGCACAGTATTTGAGTTTGTACAATATTCGAGCTTGTACAATATTTGAGCTCGTACATTATATGAGCTCGAGCTCAAACCCAACTAATATTGTTGGTTAATTTCGTCGAGTTTACAAAGCCAACATATCATATATTTTTTATTTTTATTAAATATACTATAATATGATGTGCATAATATAATAAATGATTATATATTAGGGGAAAATTAAATAATTTGTAATCAAACTTGTGAAAAAATAGTTATCTTATGATATGAGAATATCCACGGGTCACCCATTACCCAACCCAACTCGATCCACCCAAAATTATCCAACGGGTAACCCATTATCGAACCCAACTGAACCCAATAACTACAACTCAATTGTATTCATGAACTTAATGAGTCATTATCTAATAAGTCTTATCCAATAAGTGAAAATAGTATATGGATAACAGTTATCCAACGAGTGACCCAACCCGTTTGACGGGCCTAGCAATTAGGTTAACACATCATCAAATTTAAAGTACAAATTAAAAATTGAAATAAGATAATAAAATACCGCTAACTAGTGTCAAGATGTATGAAATTTCAAAAGTTAAGCATATGGACACAATAGTTTACATTAAAATATCAAAATTTAACTTAAAAACACATGATTTTAGTGACAAAATGATTTTGAAAAAACATCACAATGTTTGGTTGAAACATCAAGTACTGAAAATAAAACATCAACTCTGGTAGTAAAAACTCGCGTATTGCGCAAAATTGGGAAAAAAATTGATTCGCGAATTTCTCTGACCCGGATCTTGACCCACGAGATTCTTATGACCCTGAATCATTAATTCCCCATTTTTATGTCCAACACCCCCCAAAAAGTGGTATTTGCACTCAGATCCCTCCTTCCTCTTCCAAAATTTCTTTAATTATATTTGGAATACCTTCTTTAATTAAACTCTATTATATTGCACATTAATCCTTGGTCTCGCACAAGATTTTGTCATATATTTAATATATTTTTATTAAATATATTATAATATATAAAAAAACCTAACCTTAACTCCAATTCGAATCTGAGAGAAATTAATTTGGCTATACCTCGTGTTCACTCGAACTCAAACTCGAACCGTAGTTAAAGTAGTTTAACAATATATGGTACATCAACGTAAGCATGTGAATATCGAATTATATTATAGGTGAAATTTGTCAGTCAACATCTCGATTCGAGTCCGTCTCCTATGAGAACGTCTCATGGTGAGACTAAGGGCTGGAGTGAAAACAGGCAAATGACAAATCAAATTCGGGGGTCAATTTATAAATTATTTGGACTCGAGGTATATTTCATAAAAAGTACTAAACCTCAGGACCTAGTATGCAATTTCAGAAAATATAGCACATCTTTCGTCTCCCTTCCTCTTATGGGCGGTTCTCCTTCCTCTACCGCCCGCCTCCCCCCTTCTCTGGCAGATGGCGCACCTCCTATCATCCTCTCTTCGATTTCGCTCCGTCGAACCAGCGATGGATCGCTCCAGCAAGGTAGCAATGGATACGCCTCATCTGAGCAAATCAACCTCCTTCTCCGGCAGACGGTGCACCTCCTCCCTTCGATTTCACTCCGGCAACCCAGCAATGGATAGATCCAGCAAGGTAGCGATGGTTACGCCTCATCTGAGCAAATCAACTAGCTATTTCAATTTGATTATTTTGCTGCAAATTAACTTGCTGACTTCAATTTGAAAATCGCCGGCGGAAAAGATGGTGAGTCGTGTCGGATACAATTTGCCGGTGAACTGCGAGAATTAGAAATGAAGTCAGAGCAGCGAGAGGAGTGGTGAGGGTGGTACTCCTCTGGCGAAAGCACCTAGAATGGGCTCTTCCTTTCGCTCTGCTTGCTGGTTTTTCCAGCGACAAATTTCGGGTGCTGAAAGGTTCTGAAGCGATGTTAAATTCATCATAGTTTCAATTCTCAGGTTTTTGAATCAGGAATTGTGATATTGTAAATGTCCTTTTGACAATGGTTGCTCAATCTTTCGTTGTTTTTGCCGATGGAGTATTTACCGATTTCTTCATGGGAGAAGTCGCACAAAAACATGGGCGAATTCTTCGATATTTGGCAGGAGGCCCTTGCAAAAAGATCATTGCCAAGTCATTTTGTGTATATTGAGCCAAACTTTTTAGAATATGGTCTGTCGGATTAATACAGTTCGTAGCACACAGCTGCTCAGTATGCTGGTATTATGGCTCAGTTGATAGCCACTGTCCAATCAACACAAGCAGCAGCTCGAAATTAGGCTAAAATAAAAATTCTTCTCTGCTTCTTAAAATTCTGACTGGCAAGACATGGTTGTAAAGCTTTTAGGTATTGTAAAACATGATTTGTGCCACCTCTGAGCATGATCTGAAACTATTAAAGCATGATTTGTGCCACCTCTGGGTTGAAGAGTGAGTTCGGTTGGATTATACTAGGCCTGATTATTTGGTCTTTCTTTTGAGTCTGGCCTAATTTCTAAAACAACACCTTCAAATAATAATTCATCCTACTAAAATATTTAAACATCATGGTTAAATATAAATTGCTCTGTTCATCTAAAATCATCTTGTTGAGAATTGATTATTATTTACTGTAATGTTACATAGTTATGTTGTGATGGTTCAATTTTTTTTATTTGATGTTTTATAAAAGTATTGATGAAGATGTTGATTTAAACAAAATATTCATATGCTCCACTGCACTTGTTAATTCCACTGTTGTTGCATTTGAAATAACTTGTTAAACGTTATTCATTACAAAAGGGTTCAAATGGCCTAAAGATTCGTTAACGTAAAAACTAAAAAAATTCAAATAAATCTAAAACATCAATAACTATCAAACGCCTCAACACTAACAATCAACAATAATAACTGAAAAATCAATGCCAAAAAATACATCCAAAGCAATCAAATTCTATTTCCCTTCGTTCCTCGCTTGTTCACAGACTTGCCTTCTCTCCTGCTGGTTTTGAAGCGGATGACTTTTCTACTCCACCAACGCCAAGATCAAAGGTCGGCTCGGGTCTTCTGTTCAATAGAACATCTTCAGTAGCATGATTACTCATAGCATTTTTTTTTAAATATTCATCAATGACATTGTAGAGCTCTACCTTGGAAAGTATACCTGTGAAATAAACATAAAACATCACATACAGTAAGTAACATAAATGTTTAAAATTAAAATTCACAATAGCACACATAACATAACTGGCAACTACATTGAGAAACATCAAATAGAGTATTAAAACATCAATATCAAAATTCAAAAACACAAATCAGTACACACTAAAATATCAATAGAACAAAACCAACCATCAGTTGCATACTTAAATATGAAAACATTACGAACATCGAATACTGAAATTAAAACATCACACCAACACAGATGAAAGTACTTAAAACCTAAAGCATGAAACATCACACAGAAAATCAGAAACATCAACAACAGTATTTAAAACATCACATCTGAAAATTAACAAAAATTACAGATCTTCCTTCTCGATTGCAACAACAGTGGGCAAGCGTTCTTAGACATCTAATAAACAACAAAAACAACACAAAAATTTGCTCAAATTGTAACAAAACCATAAGATATAACACAAACAATCAAAACTGAACATCAATTGCACACTTAAACATGAAAACACCACAAGCATCTAGCTCTGAAATTAAAACATCACACCAACATTGATAACAATACTTAAAGCCTAAAACCTGAAACATCACACTGAAAATGAAAAACATCATTACATGTACCTGAAACATCACAGCTGAAAATTAAGACAAATCCTTCTTCCTTCTCGATTGCAGCAGTAGTGATGCAAATCTTCTTAGACATCTAACAAACATTAGCAGCAACACAAATATTAGCACAAATCGAAACAAAACCCTGAGATATCACACACACAATCAAAACAACAAAATTGAACATCAATTGCACACTTAAAACACTACAAGCATCAAATACTGAAATTAAATCATCGCACAAGCACATATAATAGTACTAGAACCCTAAACATGAAACATAACACAGAAAACCTGAAACATCAACAACAATATTTAAAACATCACATCTACAAAATAAATTTTTTATAGATTCTCTTTCTTTCTCGATTGCAGCAACAGTGGCAAAAACATTCTTAGACATCTAAGGAACATAAACAACAAAAAAATAACACAAATAATAACAAAACCCTAAGATATCACACACAATAAAAAAACTGAACATCAATTGCACACATAAGCATGAAAACACCACAAGTATCAAGCGCTGAAATTAAAACATTCGAATGGAGCAATAACTTTCCAGCTTCCTCCATACAGATCCTCAATAGGCAATCATCGGATCATTCCCCCCTTTTGTTCCAAATTGCTACTCAGACTCCCTCATACCCAAAACCTTTCAGATTTCTCAACTGTTGGTTCAATAGGCCTGAATTTTTGGATTTCATCAGAACAAACTGGGTTCTTCCTATTCACCAAACAGGTATGATGGGGCTATATCTTAAGCTAATTAGAGTTAAGAAAATAATTAAAACATGGAACAAAGAGTGCTTTGGTAATATTGACTCCAATGTAATGATGGTTGAGGATAACCTCAGAAGACAGGAAGTATTCTATGATTTATCTCATTCAGAATATGAACTTATCATTCTTAATAAAAAAAGGGCCTTTCTTCTTAGAGCTTTAAAAGAAAAAGAAAAATTTTGAAAACAGAAGTTAAGACTGAATTGGTTTAAGTGTGGGGATAATAATACCCAATTTTTCCATAAAACTGTTCAGGAGAGGAACTGTAGATTGAATATATCAAAAAATCAAAAATTCTTTTAGCCAATGGCTGGATGATAGTATTGACATCCAAAATGAAGCTGTCAAATACTTCACAGACCTGCTAACTGAACCTAGGAACTCTGTGGACTCCACCTACTATCCACATTTCCTTAGCCAGATTCCTTCCATCATCACTGAGCAAGATAATGATAGTTTATCTAGGTCTGTAATAGAATTTGAACTTAAATCAGTGGTCATGGGGCTGAATAGGAATAGTAGCCCATGGCTTGATGGTTTCTCTAGTAAATTTTACATCAAATGCTGGGATTTCATAAAAGATGACCTTTTATATGCAGTGAATGATTTTCTTTTAGGATCTAGCATACCAAGATGTATCTCTAGCACTTGGATAACTCTTATTCCTAAGAAATCTACCCCATCCTCTTTTGATGATTTCAGACCTATTAGCCTTTCTAATGTTGCTAACAAGATTTGCTCTAAGGTGCTCATGGAAAGATTGAAACCCTACATGGAAAAACTAATTTCTCATAACCAAACTGATTTCATGAAGAATAGAGATATCTCTGACAATATCCTATACCTTCAGGAGATGGTTAGGTTTTTAGACAAAAAAAATAGGGTTCCCAATTGTATGCTCAAACTAGATTTGAAAAAGGCTTTTGATAGAGTTAGCTGGGGTTTTTTGCACAGTATTCTCCATAAATTTGGTTTCTCAGGTCAATTTCTTAAGGCAATCATGAATAATCTGTCCCAGGCTTACTTCTCTGTGCTCATCAATGGTAATCCAGTTGGTTTTTTTAAATCAACTAGAGAAATCAAACAAGGTGATCCCCTATTTCCTCTTCTGTTTAATATCTTTACTGAATCTTTCTCCAGGAGCCTTTCTTTCATTTTTCAAAATAATAGTTTGCAATATTTTTCCCTGCTCGCAAATATTCTACCAGTCACTCACTTAAGCTATGCAGAGGATACCATAATTTTTATGCAAGCATCAAAATCTGGGCTTATTAAGATTAAAGCATTTCTACAGATATTTGAGTTAACATCGGGCCAGAAAATCAGTTATGAAAAGTCCGAGTTTTACATTAGCAAGAGAGCTACAGTCACTAAGAAAATTCAGATCAGATCTGTTCTAGGGATGAAGACAGGAACTCTACCTTTTAAGTACCTAGGTTGTCCCATTTTCAAAGGAAGAACCTTATCTAGATATTTCTATCCTTTCCTTGAAACTATGGACAAAAGATTCAAAAACTGGAAGAATAGATGGCTAAGTGCAGGGGGGAAAATGACACTGATCCAATCATGTATATACTCTCTCCCTCATCATATTTGGACGGTTTGTAAACCTCCTTCTTCTATTGTTAAATCTATGGAAAAAAGAATGGCGAGATTCTTTTGGGGAGAAAGTGATGAAAGAAAAAAGAAGGTTTGGAAAAAGTGGACTGATATTGCTATCCCTAAATCTCATTATGGTTTGGGTTTTAGGTCTGTTAAGTCAATTATTGATGCTTGTTCACTTAAATTATGGTGGAAGAGCCAATTAGGGAATGCTTTGTGGGCAAAATTACTGTGGTCCTGTCCCCAGTCCCACAAAAATTCCAAAACATGGAAGAGAAATTGTGAGATAAATCACATTGCAGAACAGAACACTCTAATTATTCATGGCCAAGGTGTATGTGATTTCTGGGCTGCTAACTGGTGCCCGAATGGCCCGTTGATAAACTGTATCCCATCCCACATCATTTCCATGTTTTTCCCCTGTTCAGTAGCTGATTTTATAAATAACAAAGCATCAATTTTACCTAGGATTGCTCCTTTTCTGGAAAATGATACTCTTATATTTTTGCAGGGTGCAGAAATTGTATATGACAGAGAGGATAAGATGATTTGGAAACCTGATGAGACTGGTAGATTCTCTCTCAAGTCAGCTTATAAAACTCTAACATATATACCAGGTAATTTCCAAGTTACCAAGCTCATATGGAACTCTAGGTTACCTAAGAAGATTTCCATATTTACATGGAAATTGCTCAATTCATTCTTACCTTTTGATGATATCCTCATTAAATGTGGTTTTAGCTTGGCTTCAAAATGTCCTATGTGCAATCATTCTGACTGTCTGGAACATTTTTTCATTAACTGCCATCTTGCTAAATCTGTTTGGATTCAGAGTGCGCTTTTGGTTAATTTCAACCTGTAAAATGTTCATAGCGTTGTGGATACTTTCTTCATCTTTTGGAACTGTAATGATATTTCTGGGATTCAGAGAATAATATGTAGATTGTTGCCTCCTTTGATCTGTTGGGCACTATGGAAGGCTAGAAATGCATACTTTCTTGATGACAAACCCTTTTTCTTCACCCATATAAGCAAGGAGGTTATAGATATTCTTAATCTTTCCATTTCAGCCTCTCCATGCCTCCCCAACGGACATCATATTTCATGCAACCAATTCCATTCCCTGATATCCCCCCCTAGACCACCACCAAAGCCAATCATCTCCACTGTATATTGGGAATTTCCAGGCCCCAATGTCATCAAGGTTAATGTGGATGCCTCATGGTCCACTACATTTGCTGCTATGGCTTCCCACTACTAATCAAGTCAGAGTCCATATTAGCCATTTCACCATTGGAAGCTGAAATAAAGGCAGTCCTCTGGGCAGATCAAATCTGTATCCCTAGATATCCAAATTTAATTTTCGAATCTGACTCTCTACAGGCCGTCCGTATGGTCAATGACCCAGCATGCTCCAAATAGTCTCTATACCCATTGCTGTTCCAAGTTCACACACTTCTAACTCAGGTTGCTCTTAAGCATACATACAGAGAATGTAATTCAGTGGCTGATGCTATTGTTAAATACCATTCGAATTCTCGGATGGTATCACTTCATTTGAGTAACATTCCGGAGCATATTAAAGGGCTCATTATTATGGATAGAATTCATACGCCTTATATTAGAATCCATAGGCGAGCCTTCAAAGATGATTGATACTGCTGATTTTTCCTTTTTCAATGTTTCCAGAAGAGAGCTCAGAACTACTCCTGCTATACTCATTGGTTGGATTGAGGGGTCACCGGCGTGATCGAAGGGACATCCGGGTGCTCAAAGGGACGTTCGAGTGCTCGATTTTGTGTGCTCAACGGAACATTTCGTACTCTCGAAGGGACATCCGTCTAATCAAGAGGACATCCGTGTGCTCGAGGAGACATCCGTGTACTCGAAAATACATTCGTGTGCTCGAGGGTGACATCAGGGTGATCGAGGGGACATTCAGGGTGCTCGAAGGTACATCCGTGTGCTCGAGGGGATATCCGTGTACTCGAAGGGACACCTGTGTACTCGAAGGGACATCCGTGTACTCGATGGGACACCCGTGTACTCGAAGGGACATCCGTGTACACGAAGGGACATCCGTGTGCTCGAAGGGACGTCCATGTACTCGAATGGACATCAGTGTACTCGAAGGGACATCCGTGTGATCGAAGGGACAGCCGTGTGATCGAAGGGATAGCCGTGTGCTCGAAGGTACATCTGTGTGCGCGAGGGGATACCCGTGTACTCGAAGGGACATCCGTGTGCTCGAGGGGACTCCCGTGCACTCGAGACGTGCTTTGTGTGCTCGAAGGGGAGCTCGTGTGCTCGGGGGGACCTTGAGTGCACGAAGGCGACTGAACAGGGATCGAGGTCGAGTGCTCCAGATACGTGCGCTCGAACACCTCATGCTAGACTCAGCAATAACCTCATGGACTTCCAACTCATTTCTCTGCAAATAATTACTCGGCGACTGATAAGAAGATCACTCAAGTGTTTTTTTACTCCGACTGAGACTACTCAGAAACCTATCTCTGCGTTCTGAGATCTTCAGATTAATCTTTGTAATCTATGTAGTAAGAACCATATCTATCTATTTAGTGCTTTTGCTACTGTGCATTTATTGAGCTTTTCTTGTGAATTGTTAATGGCTTTGATGTTGTTGGAAGTTTGAGTATATGAATTGCTTTCACGATTACTTGTTAGGGTTGGAGAAAGTAGCTAATTCTCACCTCTTTTAATGAGGAATCCAAGAGTATGAGTTAGAGTTTCTTATTGATGTTGATGTGTTAATAATTGCTAGATGAATGTGATGATATTGAACTCGTTGTCATGTTTGATTTAGGTAACAAATGAGAGAGGTTTTTCAATGTCGATCGTTCTTAACTAATCTTGTGTAAATGCATGAATTGGTTAAATTCTTAGACACGGTATAGTATTTATGTCGATGCTCAATCTCTCTATGAAATGTCCATACAATGTAACCTCTGTCGAATCCGTTCTTCAGCAAGTGCAATCGAACAAGCCCATGATCATCAAACCGTTCACAAAACTAACATCTTTTGCATGGACAAAGTGTCCTCTCCTCCCGATCAAAGGCATAATCAAGAAACGAATCAATAAATGCAATATGTTCACCACTCCCTCTAGCTACTCTTGGATAGCTAACCATTTTTTTCTCCACGCAAGCATCGATTCTTGGTCCATTGTATCTAAAAAAAATAATATAAACAATTACACAAATATTCATTGTTCAAACATAATAAAAATAAACACAATCAATTTGCTACACAATACTAAAAGTGTCATATGTATGTGTATCGATCAACTTGTTCTTGGGAGACATACATATATATATGCATATATAAACATATATATGTATATATATGTGTGTGTGTGTGTGTGTGTATAGATATGTATACCATGTACCAAAACAAACACAACCATGTTTACATCCACAATCATTTACACTTTCACAACATGATACTAAACCAACTTAAAGCATAGAAATCATTAATAAATACAAATATATTCTCTCCATGCACGCATTAATGGTTATTATAACTACTATTTGATTGAAATTTTTTAAAAAAAAGATAAGGAAAACTTACATCCATGGGTCTTCATTGCTTTGAGTCATTGCTCACCACCCAAAAAATCTTCCATTAATGAAGAGAGAAAAGGATTAAGAGTTTAGATCTAATTTTTGAGTGGCAGTTTAGAGTATTAGATGCTCTATTTAGCACCGGTTTTTGTGTATAGTACATAAAACCGATGGCATTTTTCCCATTAGCACCAGTTTTTAACCGGTGATACATCAACCAGTGCCATTTTCCCGCTTTTTTAGGAATTATTATAACACCCGTTATTTTAATTTTTTAGCACCGGTTTTTAAAACCGGTTCCAAAAATTTACATTTCACTGGTTTTTTTAATTTCTAGCACCGGTTATCAAACCAATTAGCACTGGTTTTTGTAATTTTTTAGCACCGGTTTTAAAAACCGATGCCAGAATTTTCATTTCACAGGTTTTGGAGATTTTTTGCACCGGTTTTTACAATGGTGCTAATTTAAAACCGGTTTTTGTAATTTTTAGCACCAGTTTTGAAACTGGTGTTAGTTTAACATCAGTTTTCATCATTTTTAGTACCGGTTTTTTTACCGGTGTTAAATTAAAACCAATTATTAGAAAAAAACCAGTGATACAATTACAAAAACTATTGTAAAATTTACATCAGTTTAAAAACCGGTGCTAACAAAAAAACTGGTGTTATTACAATTTTTGCACTGGTTTTAATAACCGGTGCTATAAAACCGGTGCTAGAGGGGGGTTTCTGTGGTAGTGATTGTCTCACCGATGCTGGTCTGTATCGCACCTTGAGTAAGAGGAGGGACATCAAATACTATCATAATGAAGCCAAGAAATTCAAAGCTCAGGTTGGTGAAATGGTGGGGCAAAATATACGATTTGAAGAGGAGATATTTAGGTTGCAGAAGATCATTAATTACAATGCTCAAGTTTGTGGAGAGCTTGCAACCTATAATTAGAGCTTCAAGACGACGTGGCATAACGGGTTTCTACTATCGGGGATTTTTCTGATAGTGTTCCGGCTTATGGGTTATCTCGTGGGGTTCTTGACATGGACCTTATTGATGATATTCCTAAGTTTCTATATGATACGGCCAATGCCATGATGGAACGAGACTTAGATAGAGAACCCCCAGCATTATGCGATAAACAACCCTGTTATGAAATGATTGGAGCGCCTTTACCCAAAAACTAATGCTAATTCTCGACAAGTGGTTCCCACACAGAAAAAGCGTTCGAAGAGGCCTTCTAAAAAGAAAACTTTTCAAGCTTATAAATCTTCCAAAGAGAGAGCTCTGCAAGCTAAAAATCCTATCAAAGAAAGTGTAGCAGCGGTTATCTATGGTTGTGATGATGAATGGGTAACTTTGATAGATAGTTATGATGATGAAGGGGCTTCCTCGCCTTTTGGGAACCTAGTTGAGCATCGAAGTTTTGCAAATCATGTTCTTGAGGCTCCAGCGAGTAAAACCGATTAACTGTTTGAGAAGGCTACTGGGATCAAGCCTAAGAAGATTCGGTTGTCGCATTAGGTGTAGTATAATTTTGTTGAATTTTTATGCTAACTTGTAATGTAACTCAGTTGTTTTTAAATGTTCTATGTAAGTGAATAATTCTTCGTACTTTCAACATAATTGATCTTTTGAAAAAAAATCTTTATCATGTCGAGATGTGCGATTAGGGTTGCTTTGTCCCTTTTTCGTCGTAATAGTAATTGTTGAACTTTGTTTGTCGTAAATAAGAGTTGAACTTCGTTCGTTCAACATAAGTGAAATTGTCAAACTTCCTTTGCCTGATGTAAGTGAAGTAATCGGAGTTCGTCTGTTCGACGTAAGTGAAATAGTTGAACTTTATCTGTTCGACGTAAGTGAAATAGTTAAACTTTATCCGTTCAATGTAACTGAAATTTAATCAAGACTATGGAAGCCAACAGATTTTCATTAGATCAGGAATAACTAGATCTAGTGCAAAAGCGTACAAATCTAGGAACACCAGTGTACGTTTTTGGTTGGGTAAGATACTCCCTGGCTTAGACTTTTAGCGTGCTCTTAAAGCTAGTGGTATTTCTTATGGTTGATAATGTTCCATCTCTGAGGTATCAGTTCTCCATCAATCTTACCCAACATGTAACTTTCTCCCAGGTAGGCTTGGAGGATTCTGTACAGTTCTTTCCAGTTTGCAGCCAGCTTCCCTTGACAGCTCTTTTATTTCTTTCTCATTGATGTGGTAATCCATTCCGGTAAGGTCATTGATGTTCACCTCGTAACCTCCATTCTCGCAAAATAGATTCCAGATGTAATTCCATGGAAAAGACTCCAACGATCAAGTTAAATTTTCCTTTCGAGAATTGGACTTTCTCAGTTCAGTGGCACTTACCTTCTTCAGCATTACTCTTGCTGTATTTATAAGAGAACACCATCATGGTTCCATATTGCTAGCATATGAGAATGTGGATAGTACTACGAACCCTATAACTCCGGTTGATGGCCAAACTCTTCAATCATGGCTTAATCGTGTGTCTATCTTTTCCGGTTCATGATCGAATGCTTCAAACCAGGCTCTGCCTTTATTGGTTTGTCGGTCTTATCTTGGTTTATTCTTTGGGCTGGGCATACAACCCAACAATGTAAGGTATGGGCCAGGTATACACCATAAGCCCCCCTATCCATGAAGACTAGTAGACACAAAGCGATGACTTCGTATGCTTAATGTGTACGAACTGTTGTATTTTAACTTCATGAGACTTGAACAACATGTTCGTTATAGATGTAGCTAAAACTTTCTTTGTAGTGTTTTTTGTGCTTCTTGGCTATCAATGTGCATTTGATGTCTGTTTCTCGATTTTTAATTTTGAATTTGGATATCCTCCCTACTTTTATCCAATTAAATCATTTGAAAATTTTGGTTTGTTTCCGGATTGTTCTCCTTTTTATTAGTTATGTCGTTTCAAATTTTCCTCTTCTTCCGTTATATCTTCCTTTTATAAAAACTTTTATTTTCATAACTTAGGTCTGCACTATTTAGTGTACAACGTTCCACTCATTTTGTGCAGGCTTCTCCTATTCCTAAAAAGGTAAGCTACTTTTTGCAAAGCTATCATCATTACTCCTCTCTATTTTAATTCCTTCACCTTCTTAAATTATATTCCACATCTCATTTGGAGTCTTCATATTCTCGTTAACTTCTTTATTGTTCTGGTAACTTGCCGCATTCAATCATCAAAAGTTTACTTCCCTCTTAATATTCTTTTTCTGCAAATCAATTCTTAAGATGGTAAGCTCTATGTGGTGATTCCCCATTACATTTTCTATTTTCTTAACCCACCTCTACTTGGGGTCATTAAGCTATAGCTAAATTAACCTGAGCAAAGGCTGAGTAAGGTGAAAGATAAGAATTATAGTTCTGCACCCAACTCACTATGAAACTACCTATATGGTTGTTACTGGGAAGCCCGGGTTTGTCCACGGAGATGCTAGGACCTAATAGTAAATTAAACACAACCACAAACAGGTCCCCAATCCATCATGTTGCTATGAATAACTAGTATAGTAAAAATGGGGAGTTTTGTTTTTCAATTAACAACTACGAACATTAAAGTTAAAAGCAATCAAACTAAATTAACAGACACTTGGGGAATATTTGCGTTACATGGTTGATGAAATGTTTTCATCCTTGTTTCAATCACATTTAAGACATCATAACCTAATCTAATGCTCATAACACATGGTGTGGTTGATGGTCAGCACTTCCCCATACCAGTCACGTAGGGAGCTCTTGCAAATCTTCCATCAGCACCACCTCCATAATTAGGGGAGTGCAACAATGGTCTTACTATTATGCAGATCCATTTCTCCCTAGTACGATTACATCTCGGGCACTACACCACAAATGCTCTATCCCCTAGGCCTATAACTAAGGAGGAGGGATGTAGGCACATTAACGATGACACTAGGACCTCTTACAACCTTAGCTTGCTACTATTTGCTATTCTTACCCGTAACCCTTCAGACCAACTCACCAGCTAAGACTGGTATGCTGTCATCGTAATAGTAAAACTTGGAAAATACTTACGTGGACTCACCCACGTGGACCTAGACCCTGCTACCCACATCCAGGTTTCTCTTCCCCGGGGGGTATTAATATTTGCACCGACATAAATGTAGACTAGAGTGTGTCATAATGGAGTGTATCATTCATGCCATTAAATAATTCAAGAACAAATCATCATAATATCATAAGCACATAAATTAGGAATATCTAAAGAATATCACAAGAACATAATCAACACATGAATACAATTTATCCCCAAGCTATAGAAACTACTCCCTAAACATGGAATCAACTATTTCACTGAATTCCACATCTTAGGGCTAAACCTAATTTAAAAGGGAAAAAGAAAGAATCTAGAGAAAAGAAAGTGCGTTTCTCTCAAACTACAAATGAAATGAAAAAAAACTGGTCCAAGACTTCTAACCCTAGTATAATGAGGCTATATTTATAGTAGTCGGGGATTGGGCCTAAAAAGAGGCCCAAAATATGTCTAAACCGTAATTAGCTGCCATTGACACAAACCGTAGTGGATGACGTGACCCGCACCACTTATGTGGCACATGCTGGCGCAGTTCGCCAGATCCATCGCGAGCTTCTTACCTCGTGTTAGCGTGGGGTGCTCAACTAGTCCTGGCTGTGGTGGGTGCAGTTCACATCTTCTGGCTCAACCCGTCTTCAAGAAGGCTGTTTCTTGCACTACAAATCTATGGTCTGTGTCATTTGGTGCGGTCCGTTATCAGAATTCTCATTTTTTACTGTGTTTTGTCATTGGCTGCTTCATTCTTCAGATCTCCCTAGCTATTATTGACATTTTGGACTTGGAACAACGTGGGCCGTGTGAAATGGGATGGTATGCGCCTATACTTAGCCATTTTGGAGTGAAAAAAAGCATCTTGAGCATGTAGCCTGTAGAGATTGGTACAGCCCATGCTAGGGTTTGGCACAACTCATGCCTCTTGGCACGGCTCATGCCAGAAGCCCTTAGTGTGGGCTGTTGGTGCTTTGTCTTATGCTGGCTATGAGCAGTCTGCACCTGCTCAATGATGCTTCGCCCGACTGAACTTCTTTGCTCCGCTGTGAATGAACTTTTAGTCTTTTTTGAGAGTTCTTGCAGTCAATTTTGTAGCTCTTGAGAAGAAGAATCCAATAGAGGCAACCTTAAAGGATTATTTTTCTCGGATCATTCCCAAAATTTTGCACAACTCTTGAATCACGACGTTCCCAAAATTTCTTGATTGTTTTGAATTTCAATGCCACCTATTTTTAGCTCCATCCTTCTGCTACCACAATGTAATGTCCATGGCCTTCATCTACTACCATTCTAATATGAATAGCCTTCAACATCTTCTATCGTTCTTGTAAACAACCTTCAATACAAAATGTAACGAAAAGCACCCACGAGCAACCTACTAAGGATGATCATAATGGAATATCTAGGTGCCCATGGATACAAGGTGTCCATTAGTACCAGTTAAGTCCACAAAACACCGGATTTAGATAAGAAAACCAAATATGGCCGTCTAAACCCCTTGTCATGTAAACTAAACTAATACTAGCAATCCAATATGAAAATCAAGCCAATTATTAAGCCGAATGCATCATTTAAAGAACAAATAATGAAGCACATCATTTCTCCCGATTCTAACCTAAAGGCTCTCTGATTACTTTCCCCTTTTTTCCTTTCTCTATTTTTCCTTCTAGGCCCATGCAGTGCCTTTGTCCATTATTTTTACCTGAATAAATTCTTTTACATTCATTTAACTCTGATTGATAGGCTCTTCATCAGAATTTTAGGAATAATGTATGCTTTTGTATCTATCCCTAATATTTGTGAATCCTCCATAAAAGATGTTTCAGTTGCCAATGTTGATCCGGGGAGGATTCCGACCATCCCACCAATTCTTCCACAGTCAGTAGTGTAATATTTTACTACTATTTCGACAGTGTGGAAAAGTAGTTTTTCTTATCTTCCTATGAGCTTAAGGCTCATGATCGCTTTGATAGTGCTCGCATACCTCCCTCTAGATTCATCTCTTTCTACTTATATTGCATCAAATTTTTTCTTGTTTTCCCTCTCCCTCATCATATTATGGATTTGCTCACCCATTTTGAGGTAGCCTTATCTCAGATTCAACCAAATGTTGTCTCAATCTTCCTTGTTTTTTATCATGTCTGCAAAACTGATAAAGGCCCTTTTGGGATTGACCTATTTTGTAAACTGTACCAGCTTTGCAAGGTGAAAATTTCACCTGATGAGTTTACCCTTTCCCCAGTTATTCCCGATGTTGATTTTGTTAGTGGGTTTCCTAACAATTGTGGTGAGTGCCAAAAAAAATCTTCTTTTCAAAACATAGTAACGAAAGTGAACAGAGTCTGCGAGTTTGGAATTATAAAGTTCCATACATAAACTTCCTAAGGCTGGGTTTCACCTTAATGCTAAATCTGAAGTTATATTAACACTCAGCCAACATAAGATCTCTCTTCACCATGCTAATTTTGAGGGTGAAGGTGTTTTCCGTGCCACTTTTCTTTACTCAACCTACTATTACATGTTTATTTTGACACTTTCTTACTATCTCTGTATGTTCGTTTGACTTATTCAAGTGTACTAGATTAAAGACATGTATTTAATTAAACATCCTATTGAGAGATCTTTTTTTATGATGAGGATGAAGAACTAGAAGTCACAATTACCCAAACAAATGAAAAACCTGTGGCTGCTGTATCTCAGGAGAATTCTGCTATAGCGGACCCTTAGCTTCTAACTACTGAGGTTGTTGTTGATGATGGCGGATGGGCTGTTGGTCACCTCACAACTGATTATTCTGAAAGAAGGAGAAAGAAGAATTGAACTGGTGGATTTTCAAGTGCCTTGAAGCCTCCTAAGAAAAGGGGGTGTGTTTGCTATTCTCACACTAAGCTTCCCTCGCGAAGTTATGCTCTAATGGTAAAGGGAACCATTCCCGCTACCCTATCTAAACTTTCGCTCCATTAAAAAATGGTTGTGATATGTTTGTGAAGGGTACTATCTTTAACTTATATTTTATTTGGGTAGACGCTGTTTTGTTGCAATGTTTAACTATTGTTTATATAAATTTATTCCAAGGTTGGAGAGAGGCTCTAGCTTGTCAGTGAACAAGTCGCCTAGTTTTCTACAGAAGATAGTTCTCGTCTAGAAAAATACCGAGCCACTAAGGAGAAGTGTGTGGCGGTGATTGCTCCCTCAAAGCTGCTGAAAAGCGAGCACACTCTGCTAAAGATCATGCTTTGGCTGTTGAGAGAGAGGCTGACAAGTTGTGCTCTAAGTTGGAGGGAATTCAAACCAATGGTCCCACCTCACCTGGGAATCCTCAGCTTCTTGTTGATTGGCTTGTGAATACCAAGTCTATTAAAATCTGCTTGAAAAGGCTACTACTACCGCTCACAGTGTCAGATATTACAAAGTTCTGGTGGAGCTACGACAACTGAACCCAACTGCTAAAGTTCATATCCTTCCTAAACTAGAAACGTTTGATACAATATTGAAGCAATAGAAGGTCATACTTAACAAAGGTTTTATTAGCAGCATTGTTGATGGTGGTGATTGTTATGCCTTGTTTCCCCAACTTACTGACCTTCCTTGTTTACCTTCTATAACCGAGTTGAAGAAGTGTGAGGTTAATCATTTTGAAGGTCTTCCATTTGGTTCTCACACTATTATGCTTCCTCCTAATGCTGATGTCAATGTGGCGACTGAGGCTAATGTTAACACTGAAGTTTCCACTAAGCAAGCTAACAAGAAAGGTTCTGCTATCGTTGTCTAGCCTTCGTCTGCCTCCACTTCTGATGTTAGTTGATCTTTAGTGATATGGGTTTTCTAACTTTTATTTGTAATTTACAATAATACTCTGATGTATGTCTGTACTATTTGTAAGACCAAGGGTATTAATTTTGAGTCGCCCTTCTTCTTTTACGATTTCTAATCACATTACTTATAAGCAGGGCTTTGATATTTTGGTTGATCATAAATTTTTGAAACATCTAGACTATCTGAAATCTATTTATCTTTTCCTGACTATCATTTGCCCATTAAACTAATTATCATTTCCCCCATTAAACTGAGTAAAGCTACTTAATCTTTACCCGAGAAATATCATGTGCTTGTTTATTTTGATCGCTTCTCTCACGTGGAGTCTCTTCCCTTATGTATTGGATGGCAAGTTCCTGCTTCCACATCCCCTCCAACCTTTTCTATGCCATACCGTTATAGTAGGTTTATACCCGAAGGTTATAATGATCAATTGTTTGACAGGGACATTATTCATAGCTTAGTCAATCGTTTATTTCTCGGTGATTACATGCATTTGCTCAACCTTTATGTTCGTGTTTATGAGTGGTCACTGTCATTAGAATTTCGTTTGAAGTATATATTACTGGGTATTAACAAACTTGAAGCGAGATGTAAGAAGATTGTGAAAGGAACACAAGATTCTATTCAGGAATTGAGAGAATTTTGTGTTGAGCAAAACCGCCTTAATCAATGTCTGCAATTGAGTATGGTTAAGATGATCCGATTGACAGAACATTCCGCTACTGACACTTGAAAAAGCAACTTTCAAGGTCTCGTCGCTTCGGTGAATCACTTGAGCCCTGATCCATCAATGGGAAGAGGCTAAGAGGTTTTCTGCTAGCAAGGCTCATAAAGGTCATCAAAATACTCTGATTATTGTCTTAAACAGTGCTCACGTATTGATGACTTATTGACTCAATCGAAGAAAAAGCTGGATGAATGTGATTATCTTTTCTCCTCCTCAGCTGGGTGGCAGAGTAGGTTTGATGAGTAATTAGCTCTAAATACTCAACTTCATAGTGATAATGACCGCCTTCGTGCTGAGTGTAATCGCCTTGATTCATGTGTGCACCATCTTGAACAAATTTGTGTTAAATACAAAGAAAAATTGATTTTCTTCCATTTTTATCCCGTGGTTCCTCTGGTCATGGTGATCTAAATATGAAAAAAAGATAAAAAGGGAGTTAAATGTCCAACTAGAGAATGAAGTGCAAAACTTGACGGCTACCCTGAAAGATTATCAAGACACTATTGACGTTATGAGTATGAAACTCGATCAAAACGAATTTGGTCCTATTATTGACTTCAAGGTGTATTGTGTTAGGTATCTTGATCATATTGAGTGGATGGGTCAAATACGACATACCGTTTATTTGGCTGAACAACTGGGATCTATCTTTTGGCGATGCTACGAGATCTATTTCTTGCAAATTTAAGAGCTTCGATTTGTTCAAACTGCAAGATCTATCGCTTGCTGAAGTTAGTTATATATATATATAAATATATATCAGCATGTACGCTTTTGTGCAAGATCTATAGCTTGCAAAAATGAGATTTCCGGAGTTGCAAGTTCTATAGCATGAAAAATTGAATAATTGTTTTCTTCTAACTGTATGATTGAATGCTTATCCTTATTTGTTATCATCAGAAAACTTTTTAGATTTCTATGGAATGCTTAATCATATTCGCTTACTTAGGATAGTAAGACTTGATATGTTGTTTATGATGCGCTCTAGTCTTCTTGATGTATGATGTGCAAGTAAAGAACTTCAAATGTCCTTTTCCAAGTAAAGGAACGAACATAGCCAATAATCAACTCATGGATTCTATACAACGTTTTTTTTAATTTAAACCATCCTAGGATGGGGGGAATTTATTTGGCTCCCCTAACCAGATTAATAAGCCCAAATAGGCGCTTAGAGTCTTAGAACTTTACAGGTTACAAAAGGATCATACTAAGATGATCGTGGAGTCTAAGTGGTCATGAGGCAAAGCCTTGCTTCCCAAAAGTGGTGTTTCCACCATAGCTAAGCTAAAAGAAAAATGTAGTTCATCTATGTACCATCATTGTCTGCCTGAGATAACCAAATAACTGACATACCGCGAACCGGTCGGCGAATCCGAAATTTGAGACGCCTAGTAGTCAACAGTATGCCAACCAAGAGGTAAATCAAACCAGAGCTAACTCAAATTGCAACAGGTTAGCCAGAAGCATCAGTAAACTAAAACAGCAGAGAAGTATTCTCAAATGTTGTAATCTGTGATGTGTGCTTCCTTTCATCAAATTGACACCAAGTGTAACTTCTGATCAGTTCCTTCTCTATCCCTCCTTACTAGCATGGTACCTGAAATTTATGGAGGCATACAGCAGCAACCTTGCAAACGAACAGAAGGAAAATAAGCAGTTACAGTCACTTCCTCCAGTTCTATATCCTTTTGATGTCCTTGTATTAGCCAACTCGTATTGCAGGAAAACTAATGGAGTCTAAAAATAACAATCCCCTAAAGAAATTAGGCATTGACCTAATATTAATATCACCTTGTAGATTGTTTTGCCTAGCAAATTTTGCCAAAAAATCAGCTGCCATATTATCTTGTCTAGGAATGTGCTGAATTGAATGAGAGGAAGAAAGTTCATGAAGTGCCTTACTTATTGAGAAAAATCTCCAGGGGCATCTGCTAGGGTTTAGAATGCTGTTGACTGCTGTTAAGCAATCCGATTCTACTCCACATAATCCTAAAGCTAATTCTGAACAGGTCTCATATCCCATTTTGATAGCCAATAGTTCCGCAAGCAAAGGAGATGAACATTCCAATTTTTTAACTCTTAGTTTGACTACCTCCCCCCTCCAGTCCCTTATAACTACTGCAGTAAAAGTAGAACCACTAAAGATCCAAGAAGCATCTGTGTTTATTTTAAAGCCAATGAGTGGTTTATGTTTTTGAAAAATTTTAGGAATGATGTTTGCCTGAACCCAATGTTTATTCCTCTCCCTGTTCCCTTTCAATTTATGAGCTGTAAAGATTGTGAAGATAGTCTGTTTAATTTCAAGGATACAATTCTCACAGGTAAGAGGTCTGTTGACGGGCGGGCGGTCGTCGCGCTCGCCGTGCAAAAGATAATTTATAAGCCCTAAATGCTTACTTTCTACAACTAGGTAGATAGTGGCAAATCGGGGTCGTCCAAAGAGAAGAGGGATCTTCCTAAGCGTCTAAGCACACAAATGGTTGATACCAGGCTAGGAGTAAATATATTTACACACACATAAAAGCAAGTAAAAGGGGGGGGGGGTTGGTTGGTTGGTTTCCTAAGTTAACAAAGATAAAAAGACAAGATAACTAGCAAGGTCAAGTGACTATGCTAATCATCAAACGAAACTAAAGAAAAGGGGTTTTAAACTACAAAGATAAAATGCCTTGGGGGCAACGGATATCCACTTCCACATCTAATGTAGTTCATCGAATCATTCACACATTCCATCATATAGCATTCAGGACCCAACACTCACGCACCCATCTAGCAAGTACCACAACACACACATCACAAGGAGTTCTAAGTTCATGCTCATAGATCCTCATGCAAAGGCGCTACAGAATTCGTCACGTTCCTACACCTAAACAATTCAACCACACAAGCACTCCCTATGCTCAAACAACTCATGGCACACATGCAGTGAAACACACCGTCAAGAATACATAAACGCCAAATAACAAATGCTTCAAGAATGAATTTAAATCATCTATTCAATACTTCAACTACTTGTCGTGGAGACTAAACTCCTATCCTTCTTAGTTCGTAGTTTGCGAGAGTGAGTTCGACATCTCTCGTCAAACCTCACCAATGACTCCCGAGTCACGACCACGACTCAAGGTGTCATTGGTGGCATTTAGCACAAAGGACCAACAAGCTTGGCAATGCCTATGACCACTACACCGTGACTAAGCATTAAACCAATTCATGCAATTACACGAGATTGGATGAACGTGCAATGCACATTCATCCACGAGCATATGACTCTCTCGTTTGCTACACAAACGAACATGACGAAGAGTTCAACATCAATCACATTCGTCTAGCACATTGTCAACACACTAACACAATCAAAAGCTCTAATTCACACTCATACATTCCTAACAAGAACAGGGGGGAAATTAACCCAAATCCCCCAAACCCTAGCTAGCAATTCATACAAGCATTTCATATCATCAAGCTCTCAACAACATCAATGAAATCAACAATTAACATTCAAAGCACAATAAATGCACAATAGCAAAAACACCAAATAGATAGATAAAAGGATTCTCAATACATAGAAGTGGAAGCTTCAATCCATAGCTCCCAAGTACAAGAACTACTCTAGAACAACAAAAGACATAATTAAACTAAGAAAAACAAAGAAAAGAAAGAAGAGAAAAAACCTAGGTTTTGCCCAAAAACCAGAGAGAAAAACGGGCTGAAAAGCTGGAGAAGAGGAGGAAAGAGAGGGTATTTATAGTGCAAAGAAAATAAAATAGATTTCTGGCCGCCCGTCGATCGTGACTCGTGACGAGTTCGTCGCAACTCGCGACGGTGTTGGTCGCGACTCGCGATGGTGTCGCGATGGGGTCGCGACGGGAGCCAGAGTTTTGCATTGTTTCTTTGTCTTCTTCATAGCCATCCCTCTCAATCTTCAAGTCTTCAACGGCTCCAAAAATGGTCTTCAACGGCCTCCGGTCTTCATGTCTTCGAAGTGAGTATCCAAAAGTCTTCGAAAGTATAGTCTTCAATGTCTTCCGGTCTTCGTTGCTTCCGTGTTCTTCCCTTGTCACACAAAATCCACTTAGAAGAGGTAAAAGAGTACAAAGTTGCTTTTGCCTCTCCTAAGTGAATTTCAAGGTAAAACACAAGCTCTCGATAATAAAAGAGCACAAAAGTGATCCTAAATACTACTAAATAAAGCATATAAAATGGACACATCAAACCTCCCCACACTTAAACCTTACTCGCCCTCGAGTAAGAAAAGATTCAAGCATACGGAGGAAATGGCATATCCACATCCTAAAACCCCTAAAATAACCACACAAAATGGACACATCAAATATCCCCACACTTAGACCTTACTCGCCCTCGAGTAAGAAAAGAACCAAGCACACGGAGTAAATGATATATCCAAAACCTAAACTAATCCCCCAATCAAAGCCTCACAAAAACTCTCAATATCAAAAATCCCAAAATAAAAGCTCACATGAGAATTTTTTTCACACACACATCCCCAATCCTAAATCTAACCAAACCTACCACTTATCAATTCACTACCCATAAAAATATTTCAAAGCCCCGAATTGATATTCCCACAGTCCAATGACACAAAATGAAGCTAAAATCATAGAGGAAGTTTTAAACACATGCTTCACCTAATGCCAATATATCAACCAAAAACGAAGTAGAAAGAGATAAGGAATTTCATAACCCCACTTCGTTTCCTAACCCACTAAGCTACCCAATCCCAAGAGGTCTATAGATATTGAGCTACCCAATCCATCCATGTGACAACCGCAACCTTATGACTCCAACGCCGGCAAGTGAGTGAAATCATAGCATTTTTCAATTTCTCTCAATTTCTCTCATTTTGCCTAGGAGCTCTTTCGAGTTTTCATCCTAGCCACACATCATGTTTCTTTAGCTCACATCTCACCTTTTTCCGCACATTTTAGCCTCTCATTTTTGCCTAGGCCGCCCTTTAAGGGTTTTCGACCTATCCGGGGCCCCAATGTTGCCTAAGTTGCCCTCTCGGGTTTTCAACTTAGCGGGTTTTCTTTTTCTTTTTTTTTCTTTTTCTAATTTCTTTTTCTTTTTGTTTTTCTATTTTTTTTTCATGTTTTTCCAATGAAAAGTAGCAAAAAGCATTCCAAAACAATCTAGCATGCATATGAGTCCTCTAACCCCTCCCCACACTTAAAACATTACATTGCCCTCAATGTAAACACGTAAGGAAAGAACAATAAAAATCAAGGTAAGGGAGTTAGAGTGACACCCATTTCTTCACAAATTTGCCGGTGATATGGCGATATCCAAGTACTTGGATGGTCCCGAGATAGGTTTCGGAACCGGAAGGGTGAGCAAAGATGCCGTAGAAGAACTCACCCCTCCAGAAAAGCATTGTCTCCATGGCGCCGTTTGATCAAGACTACACCACGAAGAACACATTAAACTCACAAGTACATAAGGATATGTAATACTAGGTTTAGCATCAAGAGTTAATAACCATAGTATTTTCAAAGAACAACCAAATCACACCCAACCAACACTATAAGAATAATCATGAAAAATATCCAACATATATTGACATGTATACAAGCATCATTATAGGATATGCACTTACGATCACAATGATGTAGTCGGCATACTACAATCAACAAATGTACTATAAAGATGCAAGAATGTTCATATGCCAATATATGTAGGATGGTTGAGAATGAGTGGAGATGTGGTGGTTCTTGGGAGTGTTTGGTGGAGAAGAAGGTAGGATCATGCAATGTTTAAAATCATTTGGAAACTTGGAAGCTTGGAAATTTGAAATCCGGGCTCAAAAAATTTTCAACAGTTACTGAGCACGTCGCGACTCGCGACGGGCCTCGCGAAGTCATCGTGACTCGTGGAAAGTTGAGTCTGAGAGCTCAAAATTTTCTGAGCTCGTCGCGACTCGCGACGAAGTGTGTCGCGACTCGCGACGAGCCTCGCGAAGTCATCGCGACTCGCGGAAAGGTGAGTCCGAGAGCTCAAAATTTTCTGAGCTCGTCGCGACTCGCGACGAAGTGTGTCGCGACTCGCAGAAAGTTAGCGCTGGGAATGATTTTTCTCCCCTGTTCGTCGCGACTCGCGACGAAGCCCATCGCGACTCGCGACGGCAGGGTATCCCAGGCTTAAAATTTTTCTTTTGCTTACCAACTGTCCAAGCTTTCTTCCCTCGTTCATTGATCTCGTTCCTTCATCTCCTTCATTGCAATGCACTTCACTTTGCTACAAAATCACAGAAAAACAAGCCATAAAAAGAACAAACCAAAACAACAACAAAAACAAACTAAGAAACATAAACTAAGAAACAAAAACTAAAAGAAATGCCGAATTTATTTAACGTCGTCGGCACGACGAAGCTCCATATTTTTAAGGTCGTCGGCACGACCCTAATGTTATCCGTATGGTGAAGGCTTGAAGCTCTTCACCATGAGCATCCAAAATAAGAGAGGTGGGGGCACAAAACTTTCAAGAGGAAAGTCTTGTGGAGGTGGAGATGGTTCAAAGGGAATTAAGTGGTTAGGGAGCTTGGGATAGTCTTTTGGCTCCTCTCTCGTTTCCTCAAAACTTCCGAAAATATTAGAGTTGGTTCACTAGGTGGGAGAAGGGGTGACAATGCTAATGGATGATGTAGCACTATCACCTCTTCCTCCATTTTTCTATCCTCTACAACCAACTCCTCATCCCTTTCAAACTCAAAATCATTTTTATCGGTGATCTCACTCACCGAATCATCGAGTTCAAGTTGGGATGGTGTGTTTTCGGAATCACGAGCTTCCATGCGGGCCAATACCTCTAATATGTTCCTCACATGCCCCTCAATGGCCTCAACACTAGAGGAGAGCTGGGTATCCGGCTCCTCACTAGTAAAGGAGTTCAAGTTTGCTATCCTATTTAAGACATCCTCACGTGTCAAACTTGAACTTCCTTGTTGGGCTTGGTTTTGGGGTATGGTATAGGGTGGTGATGGCCAACTAGGTTGCTCGTAATATTGATTTTCCGGCTCATTCTCATACCACAAATCCGGACTACCACTCCATTCCGGATTGTAAGAGTTGTGGTATGGATAGCATTCATGAGCTTCTTGCCCTTGAAAACCAATATCTCCTACCTCTTGATAGCACTCTTCATAGTACCCATGGTTTTGGAAACCAAGGGTTCTTTCTCGGTCATCGTGCTGTTCCCACAACAAAGGGCAAGATTCGGTAGGATGGTCGAAATGACACATCCTACAAAACCTTGCTTGTTGGGCCTCTCTTCTCATCATGAGTTCCCTCAAGGTGAGACGCTCCATTAAATTTTTTTTTTTTCAAAAGTTCGGAATCATAGTGCAAGGATTCTCGATAAAATAAATTACCAAGAACTCAAGCAATACCTACTCCGAACAAAAACAACCACCAAGTAGTGGAAAATAAAAACAACTAGCTAATACACAACCAAATACACCTAAATACTTAAGAATAAATGCCTCTTTCCCGGCAACGGCGCCATTTTGACGGGCGGGCGGTCGTCGCGCCCGCCGTACAAAAGATAATTTATAAGCCCTAAATGCTTACTTTCTACAACTAGGTAGATAGTGGCAAATCGGGGTCGTCCAAAGAGAAGAGGGATCTTCCTAAGCGTCTAAGCACACAAATGGTTGATACTAGGCTAGGAGTAAATATATTTACACACACATAAAAGCAAGTAAAAGGGGGGAGGGGTTGGTTGGTTGGTTTCCTAAGTTAACAAAGATAAAAAGATAAGATAACTAGCAAGGTCAAGTGACTATGCTAATCATCAAACGAAACTAAAGAAAAGGGGTTTTAAACTACAAAGATAAAATGCCTTGGGGGCAACGGATATCCACTTCCACATCTAATGTAGTTCATCGAATCATTCACACATTCCATCATATAGCATTCAGGACCCAACACTCACGCACCCATCTAGCAAGTACCACAACACACACATCACAAGGAGTTCTAAGTTCATGCTCATAGATCCTCATGCAAAGGCGCTACGGAATTCGTCACGTTCCTACACCTAAACAATTCAACCACACAAGCACTCCCTATGCTCAAAAAACTCATTGCACACATGCAGTGAAACACACCGTCAAGAATACATAAACGCCAAATAACAAATGCTTCAAGAATGAATTTAAATCATCTATTCAATACTTCAACTACTTGTCGTGGAGACTAAACTCCTATCCTTCTTAGTTCGTAGTTTGCGAGAGTGAGTTCGACATCTCTCGTCAAACCTCACCAATGACTCCCGAGTCGCGACCACGACTCAAGGTGTCATTGGTGGCATTTAGCACGAAGGACCAACAAGCTTGGCAATGCTTATGACCAGTACACCGTGACTAAGCATTAAACCAATTCATGCAATTACACGAGATTGGATGAACGTGCAACGCACATTCATCCACGAGCATATGACTCTCTCGTTTGCTACACAAACGAACATGACGAAGAGTTCAACATCAATCACATTCGTCTAGCACATTGTCAACACACTAACACAATCAAAAGCTCTAATTCACACTCATACATTCCTAACAAGAACAGGGGGGAAATTAACCCAAATCCCCCAAACCCTAGCTAGCAATTCATACAAGCATTTCATATCATCAAGCTCTCAACAACATCAATGAAATCAACAATTAACATTCAAAGCACAATAGCAAAAACACCAAATAGATAGATAAAAGGATTCTCAATACATAGAAGTGGAAGCTTCAATCCATAGCTCCCAAGTACAAGAACTACTCTAGAACAACAAAAGACATAATTAAACTAAGAAAAAAAAAGAAAAGAAAGAAGAGAAAAAACCTAGGTTTTGCCCAAAAACCAGAGAGAAAATGGGCTGAAAAGCTGGAGAAGAGGAGGAAAGAGAGGGTATTTATAGTGCAAAGAAAATAAAATAGATTTCTGGCCGCCCGTCGGTCGCGACTCGCGACGGTGTTGGTCGCGACTCGCGACGGTGTTGGTCGCGACTCGCGATGGTGTCGCGACGGGAGCCAGAGTTTTGCATTGTTTCTTTGTCTTCTTCATAGCCATCCCTCTCAATCTTCAAGTCTTCAACGGCTCCAAAAATGGTCTTCAACTGCCTCCGGTCTTCATGTCTTCGAAGTGAGTATCCAAAAGTCTTCGAAAGTATAGTCTTCAATGTCTTCCGGTCTTCGTTGCTTCCGTGTTCTTCCCTTGTCACACAAAATCCACTTAGAAGAGGTAAAAGAGTACAAAGTTGCTTTTACCTCTCCTAAGTGAATTTCAAGGTAAAACACAAGCTCTCGATAATAAAAGAGCACAAAAGTGATCCTAAATACTACTAAATAAAGCATATAAAATGGACACATCATCTGTTCTCAAAAAAGTTTTTGTTTCTGCCTGTCCAAAGAGCCCAGATTGTAGATACAAAAGCAGCATTTATCAGTTTTGAGTGTATTTTTGAGTCAGCATTGTAAGATAAATAGTACTCAACCCTACTCTTTAGATTAGAAAAACTAATTTGTGGCAGCTTTAGTAGGGAGTGGATACTATTCCAAACTGAGAGGGATCCAGTACATGAGTTAAAGTAATGATCTAGATTATCCTTATTGCTCAAACAGAAAGGGCACCTCGAAGCTAAAGAAAAACCCATCCTATTTAGAACATTGTCAAAGGGGAGGATGGAGTTTAAGGCTCTCCAAGTAAGTATAGACATTTTTCCAGGAATGTATGAAGACCAGACCTTATGAAAATGTGTGATTTCAGGATTCCTTTGTCTGAGAAAGTTGTATGCAGATCTGATAGTGAAATTCCCATCTGTTGTTGGAGTCCATACTTGCTGGTCCTCATATAGATGCTCCAGCTTTGCTTCCTGCAATATGTGTATAATATTGGTAGCCAAAAAAGGCTCCAGCCTTGGTAAGTAAGCAGATTTGTTATTGATGAAAGAACTCAGAGTAAGATCTTCAAAAGGGATGTCCCTATCCTCAGGCCAGATATAGTAAAGGGCACCATTTCCCATCCAGTTTGAATTCCAAAATGAACAATCCCCTTTACCAAAGATGATCCTACTTAAACTATTTGCCATTGGAGTTACAGCACTTATTCTACTAAAAATTTGGGATTGTTTGTAAGTGACAGGTAGTGTCCATAAAAGTGAGGACCATTGAGTCTCATTTCTCTGTAACTTCCACCATAATTTACATGAGAAAGCTTCCACTATGGCTTTCAAATCTCTTAGACCTAAACCATTTTCATTTACTGGATAGCTCATTCTTTTCTATGATCTCCAATTTTTCCTACTCTCTTGATCTGATTTTCCCCAAAGTAGACTAGATGCCATCTTTTCCATTATTTTAAGAACTATCCTAGGGGGTTTAAGGACTGCAAATATATGTGTTGGAATTGAGAGGAAGCAATGATTGATTAGAATGATTTTACCAGCTAAGCTTAACCATTTATTCTTCCAATTATGAATCATCTTTTCCATTCTCTCAATTACTGGAAAATAGTGCACCTTTAAATTCCTACCAGAAAATATAGGGACTCCCAGGTATTTAAAAGGAAATGAGCCTTTCTCCATTTCTAATATCCTTTTAACTACTTGGACATTCTGTTGAGAAGTTTTATCTGAAACAAAGAATTCTGATTTTGCAAAATTAACTTTTTGACCAGAAGTGGTCTCATAAGCCTTCAGAAAATGTTTAAAGTGTCTTAATTTTTCTAGCTTAGTATTGAGAAAAACAGCCGTGTCATCTGCATACATAAGATGAGTTAGAGGAGAACATGATTTGGGGAGATCAAAGTGCTGTAAATATCCAATACTGAACAATTTCTTCAAACCCCTAGAGAAAGCCTCCGATAAAATATTGTATAAGAAAGGTGAAAGGGGATCACCTTGTTTAATTCCCCTAGAAGAGGAGAAATAACCAGATATAACACAATTTATTAATACTGAGAAATTTGCAGAGGCAATGTTTTGCATGATAAGTCTAACAAAATTTCCATGGAATCCAAACTGGAGTAAAATGGAGTTAAGAAAAGACCAAGAGACCCTATCGAAAGCCTTTTGCATATCTAGTTTGATAATCAAATTTGATATCTTAGACTTTCTAGAGAGTAATCTTGTCATTTCATGCATAAGAATCACATTATCCGAAACTTCCCGTCCCTTAAAAAATGCACTTTGCTCAGGGGAAATGAGTAGATGCATTAAAGGTTTAATCCTCATCATTAGAACTTTAGAGAAGACTTTGTTAACAAAGTTAGATAGACTTATAGGCCTAAAATCTGCAAATGTGTTTGGGATGGCTGTTTTGGGTATTAAGGTGAGCCAAGTACTAGAAATTGCCTTTGGAATGTCACCAGTACTTACAAAATCATTAGCAGCATCCAAAAGATCATGCTTAATTATATCCCAGAAAGTTAAGTAAAAGTCTCCAGAGAATCCATCAGATCCAGGTGAGCTGGTTCTATTAAGATAAAAAACTGCTGCTTTCAGTTCTTGTGAGTCAATGGGGTTAAGCAAAATTGAATTGTGTTGGTCAGTTATAACCCTAGGGATCTCCTGTAGAAAGTGTTTAAGATATCTCCCATCATTCTGAGTTGTATCCTCATTTAAAAGATTCTGAAAAAATTTAACACCCTCATCTTTTATCAAAGTCGGGTCAGATATCCAGTTTCCATCCCCATCTTTAATTTTAGTTATTCTAGATCTTATTTTCTTTTCCTTAATTGTGTGGTGAAAATATCCTGTGTTAGCATCACCTTGCTTAAACCAGTTTACCCTAGCCTTTTGCTGCAGAAAAATGTTGTATTCCTTCTGAGATCTGAGGAGCAGAGTTTTAGCTTTCAATAGATCCTTTAATACCAATTCATCCTGAAACTGCTGATATTGGATTTCCAGTTCATTAACTCTTAGCTCCGATTGTTCCAGATTGTAATTTACATCTCCGAACACAGTTTTGTTCCATTCTTTAATTACTATCTTAAGCCTCTTTAACTTGTGAACAAAATTTTTCATTCCTAACATGGAGGAGGGTAAATTCCAATTAGAAGCAACAACATCATGAAATTCTTCTCTATTAGACCACATCTCTTGATATCTGAAAGGTCTTGGAGCTATTTCTACTGCTGATTGAATAGATAAGAGAAGAGGAGAATGATCAGATGTCATTCTGTTTAGAACCTGTATGGAACTATTCGGAAAAAGCTCTAACCAATCTAAGTTTCCTATCACCCTATCTAGCCTTTGAAAAAGAAGATCCTTCCCCTTGTCTCTATGTCTATTGTTACTCCAGGTGAAAGAATTACCAACACTAGGTATTTCATGTAAGTCCATCATAGCTAGGAAATCATTAAATTGTTTCATGCTTTTCCTTGGGGTGGATTTCCTACCTTTATATTCATTAACAGATACTACAGTATTAAAATCACCAATATAAATTGAAGGATCAAGTGTTGTAGTTTGTAGATCTAGCCACAGTTTCTCTCTCAAATTTCGATTAACACTTGCATAAATGAAATTCACATTCCAAAAGGCTGAAGTGGCATTATCTGTTACTCTAGCTTGTATAAACTGATCAGATTCTTTTATAATTGTCAAACTGAAATTCTGATTCCATAGAAGACAAATCTTAGCAGTGTGAGCATGGAATGCATTGTTATAACCAAGTTCATGTTTCAAATGATTTAAAAAGTGATTATCATGCCATGGTTCAATTAGACATAAAATGTCCATCTTGTGTCTCCTGTTTAAAGATTTTATTCTATCTCGAGAAGTGCCATAACCCCTAACATTCCATACAAGAATTTTTCCTATTTTGGTGTACTGAATCATTTAAAATTAGGGGGGAAGCTTTTTGAGAGGATCTTAGTTTCCTTAAATTATTAAGTGAAACATTTGTATTTTTTCCTCTTTTGTCCACACCTTTCTTCAGAATTTCTAGATGAGATGTGCTTACCTGTAGTTGTGCACTTTGCTTTGCATCAGAGTTGTGTTCCCCTAAAGTGCTTTGTTCATGGATTCTATCACTTTGATCTTGCACTACAGGGATGCTCTGCACTACAACTGGAGCATTGTCATCTGAATTACTCTGCTCTTCAGCTGGAGTTTGATTTTGTTGAAAACTCTGAATCAGTTGCGGAGTGGATAGTGCCACATTGTTATCCTTTTCTACAGTCACCCGTGGTAACTGAACTTCATGTGTCTCCAAAGATTTGTGGAAAATATCAACTGCATCCTCCTCTTGACCTTCATTCTCTTCGTCCTGTATGTCAGTTAAAGTATGGAAAGCATTTGATATGGACACCATGTTCCTCTTAACTAAAACCTCATCCTGAGCAGGAAGAGGTTCCAGTTGAGCAGGAAGGGCTTCTGACTGTTGGGTTTTTTTCCTCCAGAAGAAATTAGTGATAGGTTTGGAAATATCATCCAGTGAGTAAAACGGTTTATTTCTTTTCACTTGTGACTCCTGGTTTTCTCTCCTGTTATTATTTCTACCCAAATTATAATCTGATTCCTGAATTTGTAACTGAAATTCCATTTCCTTTTGGGAGACTGATAAGTTAGATGGTCCTTCCTGTTCCAATGGATCTTTAGAGTCTTTACCTAGTGTATTTAGAGCCACTGCAGAATGTTTTCCATATTTACCTGTATCTAAAATAGCCTTAGTCACATTTGGCTTAGCTAAATTCCTGTTATTCTTCCTTAGTTCTGGATGCAAGAAATTGCAGTTTGTCTGACTGTGGCCTATAATCTTACAGTGGTTGCAATACAGAGGTAACTGATCATACTCAATATTATAGTCTACAACTTTATTACCTATTCCTACTACAATTGAGTTTGGGAGTTGGGCCATAAGATCCACTTCAACACAAACTTTTATAGCAGAGGGTCTAGTTAGAGCTTGGGTTGCAGCATCCATTTTCAGAAAATTACCTATCTGACTACTGATGCCTTTAATGGCTGAGATGTTATAAAAATGTAAAGGCAATTGGTGAAAAGTTACCCATGCTGGAACTATTGAAGATTATGCCGTAGGTGAGAAATCTGGGGTCCATTTCTGGACCTTCATTGAGGCTCCATGAACCATCCATTGGCCCTTCATCCAGCACCGCTGATAATCCTCGCAATCCTGAAATCGAATGAGAACATGTCTAAAATCAATTGAACCCAATTGGCATTTAGCCTTAAAACCTATTGATTTAAAAGCAGAGAGAGTTTATCCATAGTCGGTTTCCCCCGATTGAACTTTCCAACCAAGGCGTTCTGATAATGGGAAGCCAATATCTCGCCTTCCTCCGGGGGAAGGATGAAAGCCAGTTTGCCCTTATATTCTGTAATTGGATGTAGATTAGGCGTGTCTGGGAGGGTGGTTGTGAGTGATGAAGGTTTGGTATTCAAAGCTTGAAGGAAGCTTTTTCCTGTGGTTGTGTTGTGATCAGGTGTTAGGTTTGGCGTCGGAGACGCCATTACCGTCGACCAGTTACCGTCGAAAGAGCCGTTAGGCAGAAAAGAAAGAAGAAGAAGAGAAAACAGTAACTGAAATGTGAGTAGTGGATTAAGTGTGTGTTTCGCACGTCGGTTTCGCACACAGTCAATTGTGGTTTCCTTCCCTTAACTCAATACTATGCCCTATACAACTAAATATTGGTTGTCTTCTTCTTTGGGTCTAGACATAGAACTATCTTTAGTTGATCACATGGCAAGTATTTGGAATGCTGCTCCCATCAAAACTCTCTAGCTCTTATTAGTTGGATCGATGTGCCTTTGCTCTCTTAAGGGGTTCTTCCCCCTTTTGGCATAGCTTTCCTTTCTCTTCTGCTAGGCTTGCTTCATTTTTTCTCCACATGAGATCACCAATTCCAAATTTTATCTCTTTTACTTTCTGATTGTAAGCTCTAGCCATTCTTTCATTTTAATTCAATTCTATGATCATTGTCATTTGCCTTTTTTTCTTCTGGTGTGTATAAGTCCAGCCTCAGCATTTTGGGATTATCGTCCTCTTTGTATTCTACCACTCAGAGACTCGAATTTCCGATCCCTACTTGTATTACTGCTTCGTGACCATATAGCAAACTATATGGTATTTCTCCCATTGGCTCCCGAATGTTTGTTTTGTACGACTATAGGGTATTATGTATCTCGTCAACCAAGCCAATTTGCTTTCTTTCCAACCTTTTTTAATACCCTGGACTATGGTAGTATTTGTTACTTATACATAGCCATTTGCTTGAGGGTGAGCTATATATATATATATATATATAATTTTGTAGAATCCCCAACTTTGAACACCATTCAGTAAAGTTACACTTGTGAATGGCGTTCCATTGTCTATAACAATAGTTTGTGTCACCCCAAAGTGAAAAACTACATTCTTCCAAATGAACCTCCTTGTTACATCAGTTGTGACTCTTTCTATTGGCTTCGCCTTCCACCCACTTTATGAAATAATAAATTGCCACATATAGAAATTTGGCCTTGCCCTTTAGGAAAGGTCTCACAAGATTGGTTCCCTATTTGTCGAATGGCAAAGCTCCATATATTCCTCTTGAAGTACTATGTGGTTTGTATGACAGCGGTGCATAATATTGCAACTTTTGCACTTAAGAATGAAATTATGTGCATCATGAAACATGGTTGGCCAATAATATCCCGCTCGAATGATATTCTTTGCAATTGTTCTAGATTCTTGCTAAATGATATGTCCATTTTATGTGCATAATTTAGTACTTTTTGGGATCACTTTTGTACTCTTTTATTATCAATAACTTGTGTTTTACCATGAAATTCTCTTAGGAGAGGTAAGAGGGACTTTATACTCTTTTACCTCTTCTAAGTGAATTTTGTGTGACAAAAGAAGAACATAGGCTTGAAGACCGGAGGCCATTGAAGATTGCCTTTCGAAGTCTTTGAAGACTTGAAGATCGGAGGCCGTTGAAGATAATATTTTGAAGACTTTGAAGAATTGCTTCAAAGAGTTGAAGACTTAAAAAATGAGACGAATTATTCTGAAGATGATAGCTTTCCACAAGAAGAAGAAATAAAGATAAGGCTAAGTTCCGGCGCCCATCGCGAGTCGTGACGAACGAGTGGCAAGAACCTACACTTATTGGGAGGTCATCATCGTACCTCTCAAAGTTAATATTTATAACCCCTAAATGCTTACTAACTACGACTAAGTAGATAGTGGCAAATCAGGGTCATTCACGAAGAACATGGATTTTTACATATACAAAGGAAAGTAAATGGGGGGGGGGGTTTGGTCCGTTGTGGTCCTATGTTATGAAACTAAAGATAAGATAACTAGCAAACTTAATTAACTATGCTAATCATCAAACAAACTAAGAAAAAGGGGTAAAAACTACAAAAGACAAAGCCTTGGGGGCAATTAATATCCACTTCCAAACCTAATGTAGATTATTGAACCATTCACTCATTCTATCACATTCGTTACCTATGGGGAATGCCAAAAATTCTCTATTGAAGAACAACATTCATTTCTTCTTAAGAGTAATTCAGAATGACTTGCAAACCTCATTGATAATCACTTTAGGCAAACCACAACATAAAGGTATTTTATCCATGGAATTAAACATGAAGAACCATAAATATGATGGAAACAAGCCTTCTACTGAAGATATAGCCATTTAACCAAAATAGCGTTCATTAGGCTAAACCTAGAACAACCCACATTCAAGACTCAACCTTACATTGCATCTATAGGATAAATATGAGAACAATTCACATTAATATACTTATCTAGCTAGAATTACAACACACTATACACTACATGTTCTTGGATTTTCATGCCAAATGAGTTAAGAAATTTGCAACTTTCCTAACACCCTAACATTTCAATCATACAAACACTACTTATTCTCAAACAACCCATGATGTAAATGAAGTAAAACATCACATTAAAACACATGAATGTTAAATAAAAAATGCTTCATGATAGAGTGAAATAGAGGTTCTTACTACATAGATATGGAAGCTTCAATCAATTACTTCCAAAACTAAACTAACCTAGATAATTAAAAGACATGGTTAACTTACAAATCTAAGAAAAGAAAGAAAGGAAAAACTAGGGTTTGAACCCAGAAAAATGTAGGAAGGAGAAGAGAGCTGAAGAGGTGAGGATAAGGTGAGTATTTATGGTACAAAAAAGTAAGAAAGTTTCTACACATACGTCCCTCGCGAGTCGGGACGGGTTCGTCGCGAGTCGCAACCGAGCCCAATTTCACCATAACACAAGGGGTGGAGATTCTTCCTTTTGGAATCGCAACTTCAATAACTATCCTCTACCGGTTTGGATAGTTGTTACTCATCCTATTTCGTAGATAGATAGTGCTTTTGGAGGCAACTATGTTGCCTCAATGATCCTTTATGTCCAAACTAAACTTCATGTACATTTTATTGACCTTTGACTAAGGCTTGGGGAACCTTAATATAATACCCCCCACCCTCGGGTGTTTTTATTAAAAAAAAAAGTTTCTTGTACGTCAGTGAGTCTAAACTCAACAAAAATAGAGAAACATTACTGATATGTTTACTTACAGCATATGTTCATATGCCGAGATTATTTGTGGTTTATATTTTAAACCAATCTATAGTGACTGTTAATAAATGTAAAGTATAGAGTCCATTGGAGTTGAAATAATAGAAATATAGAAAGAATTAATTTTTCATTCTCAGTTTCTGAATTTGTTTTTAGGGAAACCGTTAGACTCTAAAGCCCTATTCTCTTTGTCTGTTCAAGTTAAACTGAATAGAATTAGACTAAAATTCAGTAAGCTAAATTGTAGTAGAAAAGTTGTATTATTTTTTTTAATGAGAACACCCGAGGGTGGGGGAGAGTGTATTAGAGGTTCCCCAAGCCTTCATCCAGAGAAATAGAAAATACAAACAGTACCAAATGTTTATAGTACGTAATGAAGCAACATAGTTGCCTCCAAAAGTCCTACCCAATCTAAAAACTAGCACGTATGTACCAACTATCCCAGCAAACTAGGATAGATGATGAAGTTGCGATCCGGAGGAGAGGATCTCCACCCCCTGTGTTAATACTCTCCTCCGGACAGACAACTTCAATCAGTAGGAGTAGATAGCCTAGAATATAGGCTTCTGTAGTTGAAAATTCCAAAAGGCAGAAAAGAACTAGTTCACATATGTAACAGGCTAAGCCAAAAGAATGTGTCAGCCCGTGTCTCCTTTAGCCGCCGGAAGGTTGCGCCAGTTTTAACAGCAGTGGAACCAGCATTAGATATCCAGGATGTAGGATATTGGCTTGATCATGACAATAATGGTCTATGAGCATCCAGGGACTTGCAGTAAATGATTGATAGTACTCGTAAGTCCCATATCCAAATCTGCAGAATAAAAATTCGATTAGCAGTATCAATCCTTAGGCAAGGCCTAATTATGTACTCTAATATTTGGAATCTGAAACTTATCCAATGAGATCAGTCCCTTAATATGCTGAGGGATATTATGAAGGTTAAGAATCTGATCAGAGCTAGTTTGATGTTTAGCAATAGTGTTTGCAACCAAATTACCCTCTCTAAACACATGATGTAGATGAGACCTGCCTATTAAGTGATTAACTCTATAAGCCAGATCAAAAAGATTCCAGTATGCAGCGTAGGGATCTTTGATCATCTGAACAGCTAACTTGCAATCGGTTTCAAAAATGAGATTCTGATCCAGAGCATGAAACTTGTTACAAGCAAGTAGAAGAGCCATAATTTCGGCTTCTAGAGGTGAGGCATCAGTAATAGCTTCAGAAAATATTAGTATCGGAGCACCTAAATTATCCCTAGCTATCATACCAACTGAAGCTCTATCTGGAAACCAAGATGCATCTGTGTTTATTTTGATAGATCCTAAAGGAGGCCTTTCCCAATGAACAATGGATATGTTAGGCTTCAGAGGAGGTCTAGTGAACGGAATCTATTGACTGAGAGGAGATGCTATAGTAGAATGAGAGAAATATGTCCTAGGGGAGGTAAATAAAGTCAGTTTTATTAGCTCCTCTACTTCTTTAGTAATTGCCACCGGAGAGAAAGGCTTATAATCAAAGATAAACCTATTCCTAGCTTTCCAAAGTGACCAACAGGTGAGGGAAGGCAGGATTTTACAGATGAACTGCTTCCAGCTAGGTAAGTCATGGCTATCCCAGAAAATAAAAAATCATTCAGAGAGGGGGTGATCATAATTAAGATGAAAATCTACTGTAGATGCTATGTTACTCCAGACAATCCGAGCAATAGGACATGATATAAAAAAATGCTGAATAGAGTCCATACTGCAGCAGGCAGGACATTTAGATGCTAAACTGAAACCACAGGTAATAAGAACATCATCAAAGGGAAGTAAGGATTGTAACAATTTCCATGTGAAAATTGATATCTTCTTCTGAATAGCACTGTTCCAAATAAATTTAGGAGCAAGAAAGTTACCTGATCTCTGAGTTAGGGTCCTATATGTTGACTTAGATGTGAAATTACCAGAGGGTTCAGGCTTCCATATCAGTCTATCATCTCTGTCAATAGTCAGTTCTGAGTCCTGAAGAAAGGCAAGAGTATCATGCTCTAGAAGAGAACCAATTTGAGCTAAAATAGTAGCTTTACTACTAATGAAATCAGCCACAGACAAATATGGCATAGTAGATACTATGTGCACAGGGATATAATTAATGAGAGGACCAGAAGGACACCAATTTGCCAACCAGAAACTACAGGTACCTTTACCATGAATAATTAGAGAGTTATGTTCTGCAAAGGAGTTAATTAATAGAATTCTTTTCCAAGTAACTGATTTTCTATGAGAAATAGGGAGAGACCAAAGCAATTTAGACCATAGAGTGATTCCTAGTTGGCTCTTCCACCAAAGTTTTGCAGAACAAGTATCAATGATGGCTTTAATAGATCTAAATCCAAGTCCATTTAAATCAGTTGAAATCGAAATAGCAGACCATCTCTTCCAGATTTTATTATTTTTCCCTTCAGATTCTCCCCAAAAGAACCTAGCTAATCTCTTCTCAAAAGTTTGAATTATTATTTTGGGGGGATTAGTAACTGCCCATAAGTGCTGTGGCAAAGAATATAAGTCGTGCTTGATTAATACCATTTTACCACCAGCACTAAGCCACTTATTTTTCCAACTTTGAAGTTTAGTGTCAAGGTTAGCCATTAAAGGTTGGAAATATCTCTAAAGGGTTTTACCCTGAAAAATGGGACAACCAAGATATTTAAATGGAAAGGAGCCTTTTTTCATTTTCAGGATTGCCCTAACCTGATTAAACTTTAAATTCGAGGCTCTCTTACTCAGATAAAAATCAGATTTTTCAAAATTAAACTTCTGTCCCGAGGTAACTTCAAAGACATCTAAGTAAGCCTTAATTTTCACCAGATTAGGTTTAGATGCTTGCATAAAGATAATCGTATCATCTGCATACATTAAATGGGATACTGCAGGGATTGAAGCAGGTAGTTGGAAACGTGTAAGACTATTATTAGAGAAAATGAATGATAAACTCCTAGAGAAAGCTTCAGAAAAAATATTGAAAAGGAAAGGAGAAAGAGGATCACCTTGTTTAATACCTCTAGTAGCTTTGAAAAAACCAACTGGATTCCCATTTACAAGAACAGAAAAGTAAGCCTGAGATAAATTACTCATAACCGCAGTTAAAAAATTTCCATTAAAACCAAATTTAATTAAAATCTTTCTAAGGAACTGCCAGTTAACCCTATCAAATGCTTTCATTAGGTCCAATTTCAGTATAGAATTTGGAGATCTATTCTTCTTATCTAGGAATCTGATCATTTCCTGTAAATATAAGATGTTATCTGAAATATCTCTTTTCTTCAGGAAAGAAGATTGGTTAGGAGAGATGAGAGACTCCATGTAAGGTCTCAATCTTTCCATTAAAACCTTAGAACAAATTTTGTTTATGACATTAGATAAGCTTATTGGTCTAAAATCCCCAAAAGAGCAAGGTGTAACTTTTTTCGGAATTAGGGTAATCCAAGTACTAGATATACCTTTAGGGATTTCAGTCCCAGAGATAAAGTCATTTACAGCCTCCATTATATCATGTTTAATAAAAGACCAGCATTTACTATAAAATTTTGGTGTGAAACCATCTGGCCCTGGACTGCTATTTTTATTTAAACTATTAACCACAGCCTGTAGCTCAGCTTCAGTAACTAAATCTGCTAAAGTTTGATTATCCCTGTCAGTAATTATTGTGGGAATTTGAGTAAGGAAGTGAGAGCAGTAGGTATCAGTAATGTTCTGATTTGGTTCAGTTAACAAGCCTGAAAAATAAAGAATTGCTTCCTTCTGAATTTCAGGTTGTGTATTTAACCATTGACCCCTTGAATTTTGATTTTACTGATCTGCAACTTACAGTTCTTTTCCTGTACTACCTTATGATAAAACTGAGTATTATTATCCCCCAATTTATGTCATTTTAGTCTTGCCTTTTGTTTCCAAAACTTCTCCTTCTCCTTTAATGCCCTAAGTAGCAGTGCTTTTTTCTGGTTAAGTTTGACTCTTTCAGACAGTGTAGGGTTTAAATCAAAATTCAGTTCCTGGACCCTTAAAGCTTCCTCAGCTGAGGTTACATTTGAGTCAATGTTCCCAAAACATTCTCTATTCCATATTTTTAGCACTTTTTAAAGCCTAATCAATTTTAGATAGAACCTGATCATGCATGTATCCTGAATTGGCATTTCCCAATTGTCCTGAACTAGTGTTAAGAAATCTGTCCTTTGGAACCAAGCATTAATAAATCTAAAGGGCTTTGGGAATGAAAGAACTAAATTGGACAGCTGGAGGAGGAGAGGTGAGTGATCTGATGTTTGCCTATTAAGGATCTGGATTGATGAAGAAGGAAATTTAGAGTACCATGATAGGGTGCAAAGACCTCTATCCAACCTCTTGGAAGTAGGATTCCTAAGCCTAGAGTTACACCAAGTGAAAAGATTACCCATTGTATTAATTTCCTATATCCCATTAGAGTTAATCCAGGTATTAAAATCTCTGATACTTCCTAAAGCAGGATTAGAAGGACCTCTATATTCAGATACAGAAGTAATTGTATTAAAGTCACCTATAAAAATAGTATCACCCTTAGATATCAGCTGTAATTCCTTCCAAAGTTCCTTCCTACCATCTCGATTTCTTAATGCATAAACAAAAACAGCCTTCATACAAAGACTTAGAGAATGATGGGAAATATCAACATGCATAAATTGCTCGTGAGAGGAAAGGAGTGACACAGATACAGGATTCGACCAGAGAAGCCATATCTTCCCATTTGGAAGAAACAGGTTATTAGAAAAATTAAGTGCACTCATGTAGAATTGGATTTTTGTATTGTCATGCATAGGTTCAATTATACATAACAACAGTATTTTCTTGAGTTTAAGTGACGGGCGGGCGGTCGTCGCGCCTGCCGTGCAAAAGATAATTTATAAGCCCTTTTTGCTTACTTTCTACAACTAGGTAGATAGCGGCAAATCGGGGTCGTCCAATGAGAAGAGGGATCTTCCTAAGCAATCAAGCACAAATGGTTGATACTAGGCTAGGAGTAACTATATTTACACACACTTAAAAGCAAGTAAAAGGGGGGGGGGGGGGTTGGTTGGTTTCCTAAGTTAACAAAGATAAAAAGACAAGATAACTAGCAAGGTCAAGTGACTATGCTAATCATCAAACGAAACTAAAGAAAAGGGGTTTTAAACTACAAAGATAAAATGCCTTGGGGGCAACGGATATCCACTTCCACATCTAATGTAGTTCATCGAATCATTCACACATTCCATCATATAGCATTCATGACCCAACACTCACACACCCATCTAGCAAGTACCACAACACACACATCACAAGGAGTTCTAAGTTCATGCTCATAGATCTTCATGCAAAGGCGCTACGGAATTCGTCACGTTTCTACACCTCAACAATTCAACCACACAAGCACTACCTATGCTCAAACAACTCATGGCACACATGCAGTGAAACACACCGTCAAGAATACATAAACGCCAAATAACAAATGCTTCAAGAATGAATTTAAATCATCTATTCAATACTTCAACTACTTGTCGTGGAGACTAAACTCCTATCCTTCTTAGTTCGTAGTTTGCGAGAGTGAGTTCCACATCTCTCGTCAAACCTCACCAATGACTCCCGAGTCGCGACCACGACTCAAGGTGTCATTGGTGGCATTTAGCACGAAGGACCAACAAGCTTGGCAATGCTTATGACGACTACACCGTGACTAAGCATTTAACCAATTCATGCAATTACACGAGATTAGTCAAGAGCGACCACTCATAGACCACGAGCATATAACTCTTCTCGTTTGCTACACAAACGAACATGACGAAGAGTTCAACATCAATCACATTCGTCTAGCACATTATCAATCCATCAACACAATCAAAAGCTCTAAATCATACTCTCACATTACTAACAAGAACAGGGGGGAAATTAACCCAAATCCCCCAAACCCTAGCTAGCAATTCATCCAAGCATTTCATATCATCAAGCTCTCAACAACATTAATAGAATCAACAATTAACATTCAAAGCACAATAAAAGCACAATAGCAAAAACACCAAATAGATAGATAGAAATGGTTCTCAATACATAGAAGTGGAAGCTTCAATCCATAGCTCCCAAGTACAAGAACTACTCTAGAACAACAAAAGACATAATTAAACTAAGAAAAAGCTAAGAAAAGAAAGAAGAGAAAAAATCTAGGTTTTCGCCCAAAAACCAGAGAGAAAACGGGCTGGAAAAACTGGAGAAGAGGAGGAAAGAGAGTAGTATTTATAGTGCAAAGAAGATAAAGTTGATTTCTGGCTGCCCGTTGGTCGCGACTCGCGACGAGTTCATCGCGACTCGCGACGGTGTTGGTCGCGACTCGCGATGGTGTCGCGACGGGAGCCAGAGTTTTGCATTGTTTCTTTGTCTTCTTCATAGCCATCCCTCTCAATCTTCAAGTCTTCAACGGCTCCAAAAATGGTCTTCAACGGCCTCCGGTCTTCATGTCTTCGAAGTGAGTATCCAAAAGTCTTCGAAAGTATAGTCTTCAATGTCTTCCGGTCTTCGTTGCTTCCGTGTTCTTCCCTTGTCACACAAAATCCACTTAGAAGAGGTAAAAGAGCATAAAGTTGCTTTTACCTCTCCTAAGAGAATTTCAAGGTAAAACACAAGCTCTCAATAATAAAAGAGCACAAAAGTGATCCTAAATACTACTAAATAAAGCATATAAAATGGACACATCATTAAGTAAATTAAGCAGTCTAAGCATTGATGTTTCCATACCATGCAGATTCCATACCAGAAAATTAACATTAACCTTATATGTCATATTTCACCAATTTTATTACTTTTTGTAGCTGATCTTAGTAACATGTTGTTCAACTGGCTTAGATAGGTAATCTTTTTATTTTTTGCCTTACCTTGGTGACCAAACTTACCAGGGTGCTCTGATGTAGATGCTGCATTCCAGTTTTGTTGATCAGAGGTATCCAGATCCGGAGCAATATCCAAATCCACTGATATTAACTCATTGATTCCTTCCTGATCTTGGGAGCTAAAAGCATCGTCCTGCAAAACCGAAAATCTATTTAACATCTTTCCCCCTAAGGAAAGTGTAGGATTATTAGTGGAATTTTTCAGTGGAAACCGAAGTAAACCAATTTGAAGATCATCTTTAGCATAAGTCATTTGAGCAGGTTTAAAAGTTTCAGTTTCCTTTAGTAATCTGGAAATGGAGTTATCCGGGCTAACTATGGATCGATTTACTGTTGTCAGAGGACTACCACTAATAGGAGCTTTAAAGACCTCAATAGGAGAATTAAACTCTGAATTCCTAGCAGCCATATCAGAGACAGAGTTAGAAGGATCATTAATGGAGTCAGTGATCAGAGGAGGAATGTTAAATGTTTTCCCAGTTGCCTGCCACTGGGGAAGAGGTTGGATCTGACCTATGTTAGCTTCCTCAGTTCTATCGTTAGTAATTTGGGAGATAGCTCTACATTGGACCAGTCAGTGACCTAGCTTAGCACAATGGTTACAATAGAGAGGAATATCCTCATATTCAATTCGAAACTTCGTATTATTTGAGACTGAACCAAGCCTAATGTGATGGCTCAGAGGTTTCAGTAAATCAACTTCAACACAGAATTTGATTGCAGAGGGTCTAGTCAGCATATCAGTAGCTAGATCATTTTTTATAAAATTTCCTATGCTATTACCAATTGACTCAATGGAAGCATAGTTATAATAATACAAAGGAACTTCCCTTATAGTACACCAAATGGGAACTATCGGGGATTCCTTATGAGTTGAGAATTCGGGAGTCCACTTGAGCATCTTAAGAAGTATGCCGTTGAAATTCCAGATGCCCTTCATCCAACATCTTTGGTAATCGTTAACCTGCTCAAATCTAATTAGCACATGTTTATAATCCAGGGATCCTAACTGATACTTACCTTCAAACCCAATTGTTTTAAGAGCTGCCTCCATCTGATCCATAGAAAGCCTGCCTTTGGTAAACTTACCGACCAGTGCATTGGGGTAATGGGCCGAAAGCGTTGCAATTTGATCATCTGAGTATAAGCAAGCAGGATCACCAAGATGAGTAGATTTTGGAATCAGTTCAGGGTTATTTGGAAGATGTTTTGAAAGAGGGGGAGATTTGGTCTGAAGAGCCGCAGCGAAGGTTTTTGGAGGAGGAAGTTGGTTGACAGTATTTTCTGCCATATCGGCCGGCGAGGCTAAGGTTGTGCCGATGGTGAGACGGCCAGAAGCCGAGATCGGCTCAGGAGCCGTTTCCGGCAATAACAGATAGAAAGAGAGGAAATATCAAACCGTTGCTGAGGGAATGAAAAAACACACAGTATCGCACCTTAATTCGCACCTATGAACAGAGGAAATTTACCTCCGTTGCTCTATGAATTAGCTTTTTTAGAAAAGTTGTATTAAGTTAAATTTCATTGAGCTAGATTGATTTAAACTAAAAAATATCGGTGATCTAATATTATTTATTATTTAAATTTGTTTATTTTACTGCTTAACTACATGTATTGATTTTTTTTTTTGAGAAAAACTTATCCTCCTACTTATTATGCGGAAGGAGAACTATGAAATATTTGTGTTCAAAAAATTTCTTTTTATGATAGTGATTACTCCAATAAATTTTCATATTGTGTGTATAGTATTATATGTGATGAGTCAGTCTCTTGAAAGACGGTGTTTCCGTAAACTATGGAAAGACGAATGTTTAAACTACAAATTAGAATTAATGAAGATAAAAATTTTTGATTGCGTTAATCGGGTCATAAACTTTATAACTACTGCATGTTGTATAATAAATTTTAAATGTTGCAACTAAAATCTTTTATCTTTTTATTATTCTAACTAAACCCCATTTATTTATAAGTTTATGAAAAGACGGTATTTTCCAAAATTTTGCCATATGTGATTGCTCTGAAAATGTACATGAATATAAGAAAATGTATGAAAAATGAACTCATCCTTATTCCAAATATTTTGAGGAAAATAAAAGAAATAAATCATTTGTTTCAAAAGTCAATTATCTAATATGTGATGTATATAACACGTGCAGTAACTGTGTATCAAAACTGTGTAGCAATATTTGTATTGATGCACATGGTCTTAAGTTCTTAACTTATGTACTTCTCCATTTACTTTCTACTCTATTAAACTTAATTTGAATGTATACAAAATTATGTGCATCACGCATTATAATCCAGAAAATCGGGACCCTTCCGAGCTTTCTATCAAATGTATCTGTTTAAAATACTGAAATGAGCTTTCAGAAAAAAAACCTAAATTAACTTAGAAATATACTGTAATAAAAAATGCAGTGAGTACTTGCATGCAAATCTGAATGACCAAGCGGATTTACTAAGGCTGCTTTCGCACAAAAATGACTAGAAACTAAACATCCTAAAATGCCAAACTTATTTCAGACACATATTATTGTTAATATACCATTCAACCCAATCATCGAAAATTAGTTGAAATATGAGATCAGGATTTTGTTCTTATCAGCTTCTGCTCGAACTTGAAAACATTACTTGAAGGATTGCATTCTCATACTTGTTCAGGTGTGTTTCGAATCCATGGCGGTCGTTGCTCTCAAGCCTGAAGTTCTTTTTATTTTTATTCTCAAGCCCAAAGTTCTTGAAATCCCATCTCAAACTCCACGAAAATGACTCTGAAAACCTCGCATGCATAGTTTGGCATAATGATGACACTAGTGTAGGAATGATGAAGTGCTCAATTTATATCCCATTTTTAGCACATTCGAAGTCTAATTTTGTAATAGATTAGGGATGTAAGTGTGAAGAAATTAACAATTTATCAATTAGAGGGTTATGATGAATTAACATGTTTTCTATCCTAATTCTTGAATTTATGAAGTGTTTTAGATCAATGGAAGTGTTCGGGTCTTGAAGAGTTCGAGTTTTGGAAGAAGAATTGAAGAATAAGAAGATTTGGGAAGAGAAAGCCAATTTATTTGAGAAATTGGTAGAACCTGGCAGAAAGGTCAGTGCGGGCTGCATCGGTAGTAGCAGTTTACTCATGGCCCGACAGAAGACCTGGTGCGAGCCGCACCACTGTCACGCGGCCCGCACCAGACGTATTTTGACCAGTATCATATTTTCCTCTCTTTTGTTTTTCTCTCTCCTCTCCCTCATTACTCCATCCGAATTCCACACTCATGAAACCCTAGTTTTGCATTTATTTCTCTTTAACTCTATGTTTACCATGGATTATTGTTGTTTTGTTATGGGTTTAGCTAATCTAGGCTAAATACACTTTTGAGAGCAATTCGTAAGCATTTTTAGCATGAATTTGTGAGATTCAATTTATCTTATTTTGTGCTTTGATTATCAAGTATATTTGGTGCTTTCTTGTGTGATTAATGCATGATTTAGACTAGGGTGATCAACTAGTTGAAGATTGTGGGTTAGTTATGTGTTAGGTTTTTGGTCAAACCCGGAAGACTTTGACTTTTAGTCAACATGATTATTGTTGGTCAACGCTAGTTTGTAATTAGGAGTTACAACTAATTATAATTGTTGGTTGATGAAATTACTTAGATTTAAGATGAATTTGAATGGGTTTAACTAAGTATCAATGTGGCTCACTAATAACGATTAGCATGAAGGCCGATCCTCGTAGTTATTATTAGTAGATATACTTGTGCTATCTATATATTTTTCGCTTGTAGGACCTTGTGGTAGTCATGTTGGGTCTCGAAGTGTATTGCTATCCTCGGGGAAGTTATGACACCGATCGTCTAGGGTGACCCGAGGGTAAGGGTTATTGTGTAGTGCTGATCGCTCACTTTAACTATAACCGAGGAGATGCGAGAAATATCGTCACTCGAAAGGTGTTTATAAGTTCTTCACAATATGTGGTTAATGCATAAAAATAGAATAATTAATCGATGATCAAAGTATGACTAGAAATGTAAACCAATTGCGCCCAAGACTGATTATAATCTTAGTTACAACATTTGTGCTATTTGTGGTCGTTTTTGCATTGTTCTTTCTAGTTGTTTGTGAATTTCGTTACTTTAAATAGTCGTAGTGTCTTTCCAAAACCAAACCCCCCACTTTGTTACCACACACGTAGAGTGACTTCTTCGTGTGCTTTTCAACTACATTTAACACTCGATAAAATCCTCTTTTCCTCGTGGATGACCCCTTCTCACCACTAGCTACTATTTAGTAGTTAGCCATAATTTGGGCTTATAAATACTATCTTTGAGAGGCACGACGATAACCTCCCAAATTTTGGCGCCGTTGCCGGGAAAAGGCGTATTTGTATTAAAGTGTTATTTTAGTTTTTTTGTGTTTTGTTTCTAGTTCTTTGTTGTTAACATTTTGCTTTCTTTTGTGATTGTTACTTGGGATAAGGTTGTATTGCTTTGGTTCTTGATTTATGGTCGATACTCGTACCAATAGACAAGAACCCTTGCACTACGACCCAATCTCTTAGGAACACTCTGGAGAGCAAGGAGAGTAGCCCATTTTGCTAACCAAGCCACCCAATCATCACTCGAAGTAGTTACACCAACTATGGCAGATGATAATAGAACCTTGAGGGAGCTCATGGCTCACAACCTAGATAGCCAACCCCTTTGCATCACATTCCCTCCTCTTCAGGAAAATGTTACTTGTGAGTTTAAGACCGGGATGATCCATTATGTACCAACTTTCTATGGGATGAGCGGAGAAGGCGCAGATAAGCATTTATCCGAGTTCCACTATGTGAGCATGAACATGAAGCCATCCACAATTTTGGAGGGCAATTTCAATCTAAGGACGTTCCCTTTCTCTTTGAAGGATGCAGCCAAAGATTGGTTATACTACCTTCCCTTGGGAAGTATAACATCATGGAAGGAGATGAAGGGAATTTTTTTTTGACAAGTTCTTTCTAGAAACCAAGTCGGCGGGGCTAAAGAAGGAGTTAAGCAACATCTCCCAATATTTGGGTTAATCTTTATACGAATATTGGGAGAGGTTCAAGAAGTCACTAGCGAGTTGCCCCTACCACCTATACAAAGAAGGAGATCTTGTGTAATATTTCTCCGATGGTTTGTCCGTTGAAGATATGGGGATGATCAATGCCGCTTATATGAATATTTTTACTTAACCCAAGGAAATGGAACAAATTCAATAGACGATAAATTTACTTATATACCTTTAGCAAAAAAAGAATTATCAACATAAACCTAACAATTAACCTAGCATTTAAGCATACTAATACATCGCTCAGTTAATAAGTCTAGCACTACACCATTTACTATGAATTTCCTTGCATATTTTTATAACCCCCACCACCAAGGCAACACAACCATTATATTATACACAACTTATAATTAATTGACAAACCCCACTTAAAATAGAATTCATAACAATCACAAAATCCAAACCCTAGGTAGCAAGAACCCAAATTTTTTTTGGGCTTCCTCATTTATGATGGAAAACAATAAACCCTAACTACATATTGAAGGGTACAATTATTTTTTTGATCAATCAAAGGGCATGAAATACTCCTTCGCATGCTATACCTACATTAAATCCAAACCGTTGAAATTTGAAAATTTAAGTGAGAAATTGGATGTGAAGAGATGTAGACCTACCTCAAATTATCAAAACTTAAAATGTAAGATTTGATGAAATGGATTGATGATAGGGGTTTGGAAGGGTTTTTAGAGGGGAGAAAGAGAGGAAAGATGGGGTTTTCAAATGGGAGTAAATGCCCATTTGAAAACCCCGCCGAGTAAATACCCATTTGAAAACCCTTTATGCCTTTTTTTAATCCCGACGAAAAGGGTTTCCGAAATTGAAAAGATGTTTACGAACTCGCAAATGTGTCTCCTTTTCAATAATAAAGAACACAGAGATTTCCGAGCTTGGAAACTCCTTTCCCCTTTAAAAAAAATTAAAATGGGCAAATTAAAACCCCCAAATCAAATTCCATACCATTCATTCTCCAAAACCCTTCTTTTGCAATTTTCACAATCCAAAACCCTCAAACCCCAAAATCCTATTGAAAATGAGTCGGAAGAGCGTTGCCGCTAAGCTAAAGGCAAGTGATCGGAGCCATCGTCCTGTCACGCAAATTGGAGCTTCCATGAAAATTTTCAATGATAGGGCCAAGCAAAGGTATGTCAATTTCTTGAAGAAAAAATTTATCAATTCAAAGTCTATATTAGCTTCGGACGTAGAGACCCAAGGACTTTGCTATTTGCTTGCACATTTCAAAACCCAACATCTAGAGAAGTTTCTATGTATGGATGATCCGATTTATGTTGATGAAGTGATTAAATTTTATGAAAATTTGGGTAAAAATAGCAACAATAGGGATATGAATAGAGTGAATGTAAAAGATGTATTTGTTACTACATATACCATTAACGCAACCCTAGATTGCCCTTACACCACCGTTGAGCAATTAAGACCCAAGGACCCCAATGGTCCCCTTGACATTTATCACACACATGTTTGGCTGGGCGTGCACGATGCTACTCCTCCTTTTCCCATTGCTATGGCGGGGAAATATTTTAACAGGGTGGGAGCCGATGCAGGTAAGGCGGGGATTTTTTATATTAGTGTTTTAACCGTAGAAGAGCAACTCATGTCTGGGTGGATATGCCTTAATATTTTCCCCATGGGTGGCCATACTTGCGTGCCTACTATAGCTAACCTCATGATGTTTTACTACTTCATAAAGGGTAGAAAGGTAAACTCGGTCTTCACCGTCATCCATTCATGTTAAAGGCCACACAGACGAAGAAGAAAGATCTTCCCTACGGTGCTTTGATAACCACTATGCTAAAGAAAGTGAGCATCATTCCTAAAGATAAGCCTCTTCGTCAGGAGTACTACGACAAGAGTTGAGTTCAATGCAAAGGCCTACATTTTGACTTTGACGGCAAGTGGTCATTCCGTCAGGTACCCGGTCAAAAAGCTAAAATTGCTAAGAGGGCCCATGGTGTGTCCATTTTATGTGCATATTTTGTGACTTTTTGGGATCACTTTTGTGCTCTTTTGTTATCAAGAGATTGGGTTTTACCTTGAAATTCTCTTAGGAGAGTTAAGAGAAACTTTACGCTCTTTGACCTTTTCTAAGGGGATTTTGTTTGACAAGAAAATAATGTCGAGACTTGAAGACCGAGGGCCATTGAAGATCATATTTTGAAGACTTTGAAGACTTGAAGATTAGCTTTGAAGATTTGAAAACTTGAACACTTGAATAATTGGAGAAGTGTGGAATGGATTGAAGGCTAGAAGTCAAGAAGAAGAAGAAAAATATGTTCTGTTCGCGACTCATGATGAACAGGTGGCCAGAAAACTTTATCCTTTTCCTTGTACTATAAATAACACTTTATCTCTTCTCTTTCCTCACTTATCTTCTTCCTACTCTGGTACTGTTCAAACCCTAGTTTTCCACCATTTTCATCTTTTCTTTAGTTTGATTTATTTTTGAAATGCTGTTAATTAGTATGGGTTTTAGTAGCTAAATCTAGTTCTTGGGAGCAATTGACCAAGGCTTCCAAGCCCATGTATTAAGAACACTTTGTAGCCTATTTAAAACTCGTGCTATTGTGCATTTATGGAGCATTGACTGTGGTTTGTTAATGCCATTAATGTTCTCGAAAGCTTGAGCATATGAAATACTTGTATGATTGGTTGTTAGGGTTTGGGAAAAAGTACCTAAGTTTCCATCTTCTTGATATGAAATCCAAGAGTATGAATTGGAGCTTTTGATTGTGTTGATGGGTTGATAATTGCTAGATGAATGCGATGATTTTGAACTCATTGTCATGTTTGTTTAGATAGAAAATGAGAAAAGTCTATGAATGTCGATCGTTCTTGACTAATCTTGTGTAAATGCATAAATTGGTTAAATGCTTAGACACGGTGTAGTGTTTATAAGTGCTGCCAAGCTTGTTGATTCTTCGTGTTCAATGCCATCAATGAGATACTTTTAGTCATTTTTCGACTAAGGGAGTAATTGGTGAGGTTTTACAAGAGATATCGAATTCACTCTTGAAAGCTACTATCTAAGAAGGATAGAAGATTTAGTCTTCACAACAAGTATTGAAAGTAGTAAATAGGTTGCATGTTCAATGATAGATAAGAGACTTGGAAGTGGAAGTCAATTGCGCCCAAGGTTATGTTAATTATTGATTTAATCACCTTTTAGTTGTTTTTGCCTGCTTTGCATATTTAACTTAATTGTTAGTTAACTTGTCTTTCAATATCATAACTTCGGACCAAAAACCAACCAAAACCACCCCCTCCCCCCATTTATGTGCTTTTATATGTCTGTGTATATCTATGCCTAGTATGTTTTCCAATTTATATTTTTAAACACCTGAAAAGATCCCTCTTCTTCATGGATGACCCCGACTTGCCATTATCTACTTAATTGTAGATAGGAAGCATTAGGGCTTAATAATATTAACTTTGAGAGGTACGGCGTTGACCTCCCAAATTGTGGCGCCGCTGTCGAGGAAGAGGCGTTTATTTCTAAGTGTTTGGACATATTATGTGTGACTATGTGCTAGTTGTAAATATTTGTTAGTTTTCTTTTCTTTTATTTTCTTAGTTGACTTGCCATTTTTGCTTGGCTTGGAGACGTATTGTTTGAGTTCTTGGTGTATGGTTCGTACGCGATCCTCTTCATAAGAACCCCTACACTACAACCCAAACTTATAGTTGAATTTGAGACGGGCTAGGAGGCTTTATTTGGAAAGTGTGAATAAAGCCCCTCCTAGTGACCATTTTGCAAACACTTCTACGTCCATGGAACAACAAGATGAGCATGAAGGTGACATTCTGGGAGGAGGACCTCAACATCCTCCTCTCCAAGGAAGAGCTCCTCCCATCCAAGGAAGGGAGATGTCTTTGGGGCAAGCCCTATTGAGGGACGTTATGGCTCCCAACATTGATCAACACCCGATGTGCATAGAGTATCCATTGGTTGGACTAAACGGACACTTCAAGCTCAAGACCGGGTTGATAAACTTGCTACCTATCTTCCTTGGTAGGCAAGGGGAGAATGCCAACAAGCATCTCTCTGAGTTCCACTTTATTTGTGGTGGTACCGTTCCCCATAGAGTAGATGAAGACTTCTACAAATTGAAGGTGTTCCCATTAACATTAATGGATGGTGCAAGGGATTGGCTTCACTACCTACCACCCAAAAGCATCAAGACTTTGCTTGACACGAAGCAAAAGTTTCTAGCTAAGTACTTCCCGATCTCAAGGTCAGTCGCTTTGAAGAATGACATAAGTAACATTGTTCAATGGCATGAAGAGTCATTTTCCAACTATTGAGAGAGGATCATGGTGCTTCTCCTGAGTTATACTTACCATGGCTGTTCAGAGGGTGACTTGGTCTACTATATCTATAATGGTCTTCTTGATGAGGACCAAAGACTAGTGAGGAGTTCTTATGGTAATACACTTGGGAACAAGACTTCAACGGAGGCTATGACTTTATATGAAGAGTTAGCCGAGGAGTCAAGAAACTTTGGTTCGAGGGATGATTTGAGAAGAAGAAATCCAATGCCCACAAGTGATCTTTCTAATAGTGGAAAGCTTGAGGATTAACTCTAGATCCTTATTTCTATGGTAAAGTCTCTCATGACCAAGTACAGAAATGTGCCACCTGTAAATCTTGTGAAATTTTTTGATCGGCACATCCTACAGACGCTTTCCCTACTTTGGAAGATGATTAAATGGAGAAGGTGAATGCCATGGGTTTTCAAGGCAACCAAAGATACCAAGGCAACCAAGGCTATCAAGGTTTTCAAGGTGGGTAAGGTTATCAAGGTTATCAAGGTTATCAAGGAAATCAAGGCTACCAAAACTGGACTTACAATTCGAGTAATCGCGATCACCTGAATCTCCGGTATGGGAACCCTCAAGGAGGCCAAACTGCTCAACCGTATTTCCCTCCTCAACAACAATACCGGCCTCTACAAAACAACTTCTTAAGGCTTCAAGACAAACCCCAAGATCAATGGAAGAGCTCGGGCTTGACAAAAGATGAGGTGATGCAAGTCATTCATAGGTTGAGTTTGTGTGCAGAAAAAGGAAAAAAATTCCAAGATGAAGCCAAGGAGAGCTTCAAAAACTTAGAAACTCAAGTGAGCCAAATAGCTCAAGCCATGAATCGGATGGAGGCACGGGAAGAAGGAAAGCTTCCTTCCTAACCGGAGATTAACCCTCGATAAAATGTGAGTACAATCTCATTGAGGAGTGGGAAGGAAGTGGAATTTCCCCAAAGCAAGGTTGCTGTTAAATGGGTTTAGAAAAAGAGAAAGATGTTGAGAAGAAGACCGAGGAGTTGGCCAAAGAGAAGGTAAGCAAAGGGGAAGAAATCAAGGTGGAGATCTTTGTGCTAAGACCGGGATCAAATCCCAAAACCTCATCCATACCTCACAAGAAGTCAAAAGGGGCAGAAATCCCTATCTATGTGTCGGAACCACCATTTCTGGAAGCCTTGAAAGAAAGGAGGAAAAAGAGTAAGAAAAAGAGTGGAAAGAGTGAATATGTCTCCGTCATGTTTGATGATGAAATACCTCCTAAATGTGATTATCCAGAAATGTTTACAATCCCTTGTGTGATAGGAGAAAATTGTGTTGACAAATTCATGCTAGATTTTGGTGCTTCCATCAATGTGATTCCATATTCCCTGTATGAAAGTCTAGATCTAGGCACTTTGCATAAAACCATGGTTGTTATCCAACTAGCCGATCACTCTAGCACATACCCAAAAGGTATTGTGAAGGATGTGTTGGTGAAAGTGGGCTCTTTAACATTCCCTGCCAATTTTTGTGCTCTTGAAATTGAAGGTAGTAATAGTGCTAAACATATTCTTTTAGGTAGGCAATTTTTAAAGACTTTGAGAACAGTAATTGATGTGAATAAAAAGGAACTTTAACCATGGATTTTAATGGGTGGAAGATAGAGTTTGACACTTATAATTCTATTGATCATCCTAGTAGATACGATTCTTGCAAAACTATTGATGTTATTGATGATATAGATCAAGATGTATTTGAGCCCAGTGATGGAAGTTCCTTGAATGTTGCCATAGATGATACTTTGAGTGATTCTTTGATTGCAAATGTTGTTAGTACTAACTTGAAGGAAATAACAATGGTGAATGCCCTCTTGGGAAAGCAACATCCAACACCTTTCGTGTGTCCATGGGTAAGCCAATAAGGGCTGGATTCCCTCCTTCTGTTGAGAAGACTTCGGTGGTAGAGTGCAAACCACCATTGAAAGTTCTTAAATGTTCATCCCTTGGAGAAAGAGAGAAACCCCCGAATGCGCACTTGAGATCACCAAGGAACAAAAAGGTGAGTTATTGGGAATGTTGAGGGAGCATGAAGAAGCCCAAAGCTATGTGAGGAAATTTTTGTAGGGGGTGATGTGGATCCCACATGTTTTAACCTAGATCGAGGAAACGAGACCGAGCACCTCGGCTCATTTTGTGAATAAGCTCTAAGAAAGGGAGTAAGCCATGCCAAAAAAATTAAATAAACTTGGTTTTGATCATCCGGATCATCATTCGTGACTTCCCATCGATGTTATTTAGTGTTGAGTTTTTGTCGTTAATTTCATTACTTTGCTTTGTTCATTTCACGGGTGTGTTTTTCCATGATTTTGTAGCGATTTGAAGAGCTTGGAGATGGACTTGTGCAGGAAGGAAAGCAATGAGAAAGGAAGGAAAAGCTTGGATATTTGGTAAAATTGAAGAAATTTTCTAAGTACCAGGCATGTTAACCATTGCGAGTCACGACCACAACATCACGACCCGTGACGAGATCAGAAATTTCTCACAAAATTTGAGCTCTAGGACTCAAGATGTCGTGACTCGCGACGGTCCTATCTCGAGTCGTGATGGACCATCACAAGCCGCGATGGTTTGGTTGCAACCTGCGACCGAATCCGCGAAAAAGTGCAAAAATGTTGGTTTTCAGAACCAACGTGTCGCGAGTCGCGAAAGTCCTATCGTGAATCGCAACAAAAAAAAGTTGACTTGTTGTGCATGTTCACCTGCCCATCGTGAGGCGTGACCAGTGTATCTCAATTTGCAATGAGCGTTCAGGATCTTTTAAAACACGCCTAGAAACTGAGCGCCCGTCACCATTCTTCATCTCCACATCGTTCTCCTCCCCTCAACCACCACCCTCCACCTCTCTGGCCACTAATTACCGCCGCTTCGACCTAAATCAACCTCAAACCACTCCCCATATCCATTCTCCCCAATTTCTAACCACAAATTGGCCCCATTCATTGAAGAACACAAAACCTAGAATTTGGGGGTTTTGTGATTTTGAGCAACCTAGATTCAATTTGTTTGTGGGCTTGATCCCTTCTTCTTCATAAGCATTTAAGTTGTACATTTCCTCACTTCTTGTGCTTGAATTGTGATTATGTTGTCTACTTGATTCTATTGGATATTGTGTGGATTATATGTGATGCTTTATGGATTTGGATTGTTGGAACTCTATAGATTTTTGTGGTTATAGGTTTACATTGATTGAGATTTTGGCTATATCTGATAGTGATGCACAATTGTTAAGATTTGATTATGTCGACATAGTAGGCCAACAAATACAGTGAATGCAAAATTGGATGATAGCTATGTTTTAATCCCATAGTTGAGATTGGTTGAGTGTAACTTGTTGGCTTATGCTATAGATGGGGTATGTTGGCTTGTAGTACATAGTGTGATATTTATATGCAATTAAGTGAATGCATAAGTTGTCTAGCTATGTTTAAGTCTCAAAGTTGGGATTGTTGGAATTGTTTAGTAATTGCTTATGCTATGGTGGATTGTTGGACCATTGTGCAATCTTGTGTTTGTGGTTTTGAGGTGATTGAGATTTTTATTATGGTATAATATTGATGCACGATTGATATAAGTTGCCTATATTGACATAGTTTATCCAAAAACGTAGTGAATAAATATTGATGAGGATTTTGGCAAAGAATTCTGTTTTTGGCTATGACATGTGTTAAAACAGCAGTTTAGTGAATGTTAGCTTTTTCATTATCTCAATGTTGTGGGTGACTTGCAGTGAATGGCCTGTGATATAAACTTGAAATTGTTGGCATATTAAAAGTGACATGGATTGCATATGCAATTGTGGTTGACACTTGAACTAGTTAGCTTGGACTTGATTGTTGCATCTTGGAAGTTGTGAGGCTGGCTAGACTAGTTTGGAGTTGATTGTGATTTTAAATTATTGCATATGTTTATATTCTTGTGCATTTGACATGTTTGATGTGATTGATAGACATGCCCTTACTAAGAGACCTAGGGCTCCTCCCCAAGGTGTGCATGCCACTGCTCCACCTCTACCTCTGCCACCGGCTACAAAGCCAAACTATGTAACTCCTCCTCCAGACTGGTACATGGGTTTGACTCTGATCACTGGGTCTCACACGAATAGGTGGGACGTATTGGTCACCTGCAAGCTCCTGGAGATAAGCTTCATCAATGAGATGACACTTGATGCTCTTGGGCTGACAGAGCCGGTTTGCTGCTTCCTCACCAAAGGAGGATTGGATGGTTTCATGGGCAAGAGTGCCTCCACCTAATGGTGCTATACATTGGAGTTCTTATCCATAGTCCAGCTATACAACACGCAAAATGATAAGCCGCGTGAGAAATGCATCACCTTCCAATTGGACGAGTACCCTGAGAGATAACTGTCTCTCAGATAGAGGCAACCAATGGATGAGACACTGCAGAGGTCCGGGCGAGATTGGACCCACATGCCCTGGAGCGCTCGATCGAGGAGGATATATTGTTTTGGAGCATGGTTAATAGGAGGCAGAAGAACTCTCATGACAAGAGCAGCATCATCATCAATCTCGCACTCTGTTTCGTGCACAGGTTCTTAGCGGGCACATTATTATGTTTGTCAAAGCCGACAAACATGTTGGATAATGATATTCACTTCCTATGGCATCTGTCGAGTGAAGAGATGGGATATAGACATTAGGCTTAGTTATGGATGAAGAGAGTTGTTGAGGTGGCTGAGAAGCCAACGGGAAAGATTATAATGGAGGGTATGATTGCCCTCCTAGCAGAGCACTTGGGTTTGGTTACCCCGGATGGCTTCCTGTGCTTGGGTAGACGTTCTTCATATCTCATCACTATGTGGAAGATAAAGAGATTCAGACTGATTGACACTAGAGAGGTTCCAGGACTGTACCACTTATATGAGGGCGATGAATGTCCTATTTATGACACTTCCTCAGTGCCATAAGACCAAGCTAGAGTTGGATACCCCGGTCCAAGAGTTGGAAATAACACCTAATACTCATGTAGGGTGGGTTTTGAGCGAGAGCTCAAGAGCCTACCCCCACCTCCAGCTCCGACTAATGAAGGTGCCTTACCATCTACTGAGCCACAAGGTGAGCATCATCCTCTATGGCCTCCATCACAGACTGATCCGATGCAGGAGGATCAAGTGCCTCCTCAGTTCCTGCAGTCTCCACCTGATTTTTACGATCGCCTGATGCAGATAGTCCAACATGGTTTCCGTGGATAGGTTGAGTATAATCTGTTCATCTCACAGAGCCTCATTGAGATGGATGGGGATCGAGCCAGAGGCACCATCTGGCTCGATCCCAGTAGAGCAGCAAGGCGAAGAGAGCGACATTAGAGGAATGCTAATTGGATGGCGCAGTATCGACAAACCTATGGTAGGGACTCCAACAATGGTGCCTGGCCATCTCATCCTTGATTGTGAGCACACTGTTTTTACACTCCCCATACATTGCTTTGTATGTTTTCGCCATGTTTTATCTAATTGAGGGCAATGTAGCGTTTCAAGTATGGGGAGGGGTATTTATTATTTTTACTACTTTGCTTGGGATGTTGGGATGTGTTTTTATTTGTTGCACTTGGATGTTATTAGCTTTGACATTTGGAAAGAATTTTGATAATTTTGATTGGAAACACATGGAAAAATGAAAAAAATGAAAATTTTGAAAAAAAAGAAAATGAAAATGAAACAAAAAAAAGGGTAATATGCAAATATAACCCTATATGTTGGAGAAAGTGCAAATATAACCCTGAGTTATTTTTTAGTGCAAATATAACCCTAACTAGTATACATATGTTCAAATATAACCCTAACTATTATACATATGTGCAAATATAACCCTAAAGCCATTATTTCTAACATTGACTGACCAGGGTTATATTTGCACTTTCAATTATCGCAGGGTTATATCTGCACTTTCATTATTACAGGGTTATATCTGCACTTTCATCAATTATATAGGGTTATATATGCACTTTTCTCAAAAAAAAGAATTCCCATAAGTTGGAAACTCGAGAGGGCATCTTAGGAAACATTGGGGGCCCAAATAGGTCAAAAACTCGAAAGGGCGACTTAGGGAAAAATGAGAGGCTAAATGTGAGATGTGAGCCAAAGAAACATGATGAGTGACTAGGATGAAACCTCGAAAAGGCTTCTTGGCAAAATGAGAGAAAGAGAGAAAAAAAGGGAAAATGCTATGATTTCACTTATTTGTTAGCGTTGGAGTCATAAGGTTGGAGTTGCCATATGGACGGATCGGGTAGCTCAACACCTTGAGATCTCTTGGGATTGGGTAATTTAGCAGGGAAAACGAAGTAAGTTGTGAAATTCTTGATTTTTGATATACTTCATTTTTTGGATGATATATTGGTATAAAGTGAAGTATGTGTTTGAACTTCATGCATGCTTTTGACTTCACTTCGTGCCATTGGATTTGGGATTGTCAATTCGGAACTTAGAAATGTTTTAATGGATATCAATGAATTGATAGGTTGATATGGTTAAGGTAGATTTAGGAATGGGGGTTGTGGGTAACTTCTCATTTGATCTTAACTTTGGGATGTGTGATATTGAGTGTTTTGTGAGGTATTGATTTGGGGGAATAGTAGTTAGGATGTAGATACGTGAATTCCTTCGTGTGCTTGAATCTTTTCTTACTCAAGGGCGAGTAAGGTTTATGTACGTGGAGGTTGATGTGTCCATTTTATGTGCATATTTTGAAACTTTTTGGGATCACTTTTGTGCTATTTTGTTATCTAGAGCTTGGGTTTTACCTTGAAATTCTCTTAGGAGAGGTAAGAGAAACTTTACGCTCTTTTAAATGTTCAAAGGGGATTTTGTGTGACAAGGAAAGAATGTCGAGACTTGAAGATCGAAGGCCATTGAAGATAATCTTTTGGAGACTTGAAGACCGACGGCCATTGAAGATAATCTTTTGGAGACTTTAAAGACTTGAAGATTAGCTTTGAAGATTTGAATACTTGAAGACTTGAAGACTTGAAGAATTGGAGGAGTGTGTAATGGATTGAAGGCTAGAGGACAAGAAGAAGAAGAAAAATATGTTCTGTTCTGGGCGCCCATCACGAGTCGCAATGACCCTGTCGCGACTCGCGACGAACGGGTGGCCAGAACACTCGATCTTTTTTCTTGTACTATAAATAACACTTATATCTTCTCTTTCGTCACTTCTCTTCTTCCCGATCTGGTACTGTTCTAACCCTAGTTTTCCATCTTTTCTTTAGTTTGATTTATGTTTGAATTGTTGTTGTTAATTTGTATGGGTTTCAGTAGCTAAATCTAGTTCTTGGGAGCAATGGACCAAGGCTTCCAAGCCCATGTCTTAAGAACACTTTGTAGCCTATTTAATACTCTTGCTATTGTGCATTTATGGAGCATTGAATGTGGTTTGTTAATGTCATTAATGTTCTTGAAAGCTTGAGTATATGAAATACTTGTATGATTGCTTGTTAGGGTTTGGGAAAAAGTAGCTTAGTTTCCCTCTTCTTGATATGAAATCCAAGAGTATGAATTAGAGCTTAGTGAAAGTAGTAAATAGGTTGCATGCTATATGATAGATAAGAGGCTTGGAAGTTCAAGTCCATTGCACCCAAGGTTCCGTTAATTGTTGATTTAATCACCTTTTAGTTGTTGCTACATGCTTTACATATTTAACTTGCTTGTTAGTTAACTTGTCTTTCAATTTCATAACTTAGGAGCAAAAACCAACCCTCCCCCCCCCACACACATTTATGTTCTTTCATATGTTTGTGTATATCTATACCTAATATGTTTTTCTCTTTATAGGTTTAAACACTTGAAAAGATTCCTCTTCTTCCTGGACAGCCTCGACTTTACATTATCTACTTAACTGTAGATAGGAAGCATTGGAGCTTAAAAATATTAACTTTGAGAGGTACAATGATGACCTCCCAGTCCAGGAAGTGGAAGCAGAGAGAGTAGAGGCATCAGTTTCCGTAAGCGAACAATATTTTAATTAAGTACGATTTCAAATATAGAATTTTAATAGTTTAATATCCATCTCAATTTGATCAATTTTAATATCCATCTTATTACGGGTATCGACAATGGTTGAAAGGCTAGAATGACCAAATACTTCGATTGTATGCGTTCATACTTAACCAAGACGCATGGTATGTTGACCCGCGCTCACTCACAGCATGTCGCGCTCATAGAATCTCAGGGACACCATTAGAATTGAGCAAAGATGATGAGCCGCCTAACTTCGAGCCAGTCTTCTCGGAGAGTGAAGATGAAGATCATGCAGATGGTAATCATGGCAAGGAATGCGATTGGGGGAGAGCTTGAAGATATTAGTACTTATGTATTGATTGGATATGTATGGATTTTGGATTTGTAGGGATTGGATATGTATGGATTGGATAAGTATGGTTTATGTTTCAATCTATGAATTTTAATGCCCATCCTTCATTTCGAATGGTATCTCGTTATTTAATGCAAAAATGTTGAGCTATGTCATTGTTGCATCATTTTGTTTCAAATTAACAATATTTATTTACCCCTTTGGAACATGATTTTTGTAAGGAATTTGTTTGCAATTAGGAAAACGACCAAAAGAACGAACGTAGTTCCGAGTTCGGAAACTCCCTGTCCCTTTGCATTTTTAGACAAGAAGTATTTCTGAACTCAAAAACAATCCCAACCTTGAAGACCAAAAGACACAAATCCATTTCCTTCTAGGAAAAATTGTTTACGAGCTCGTGCAACATATCTAGTCTGCTTCTGGATAAAACAAAGCATTGCTTTTTTCATGAATTAAATATTTCCATGCACGGAAACGTCTCTTGTCTTTTTATCAAAGACACAAAAATCAATTTCCAAACTCAAAAACTTGAACATATATAAAAAAAAGGGGAATGAACACAATTCATCCAAAACCCCCAAAACTAAACCCTAAACACATTACAAACTCGCAATCAGTTGTCTGACCAATACTGCAGGACAAAGACAATTGCATCAGTAAAACACCTCTTTTGCCCTGGTATTTTGGCCCTGTAAAATATCGATGTGTAAGTATAGCGGTGTACAATGGAAAGTTATAGGCACCGGTATACTTTACCGATGCTAATGAGGTGGTTTAGCATCAGTATAGAATAAAAGTATCTATAACTTCTCATGGTACACCGCTATACTTATGCACCGGCATTTCAGAGAGCTAAATTACTGGTGCGAATAGGGGGTTTTACCGGTGCAATTGCCCCTGGTGATCAATAAAAAAATGAGTACCGATTTTACTGGTGCTCATTTTCAATTAAAAATTTATAAATCAAAATATTTATTAGAACAAAAAATACACTAAAATATATTTTAAACAATGTGAATTAAATTCAATGAATACTCAACACTACTATTCAACTAAGGTACCTAAAAATAACTCATATTAATCTACACTAATATAAAAAATGCTTCTAACCAAGGTAGCTACATCAATTACAAAAAGTGAATTGCTTCATAGCAAGCAGAGTTCGAGAAAGTCGGAGACTTGCTTCCATCTTGATCTCTATATCCACCCTACTTACTGAAAAGGTTAGCACTTCATTAAAAACTTGCTTGACAAAATTTAATGAATTAACACCTTGATATAAAATTAAGAGGGGTTAGTCAAAATTCCCAAAAAAAAATATATATCCAGACTACGAACATAATTCCACAGATGTCGGCTACAAGCTCATAAAAGAATGACCTAATAAAAAGGTCAAAAAAGTGAATATTAACTAGATGTGGTAGAAGAATGTACAAAAACAAATTCATTCAGTAGTTCATTCTCAATGCATAAGAAGGAAGAATTAGAAGGAAACCATAAGGAAAATGAAATGGGAGCAGCAAGTAAATAATACACACGCACAAATACATATAATGTAAGTGTTGAGGTGTTAACCGTGATTCTACAGGTAGTAAGAAGCAAACAACTATTACCTTGAGGAGAAGATCTATGCCAACAAAGAGGCCAGATACCATGAAAGTATGTGAGAGAGTTTCCAACCCGCTAACATACTTATCTTGCAGTAAGAACGCTACAATGTTAATTTTCAGACACAATATCACAGATGTTGTGGACAGTGACAACAGATTCTAAGTAAGGGTGAAAATTAAACCAGGACAGACTATACAGTATAACCAATTATTAAAGAAGAAACAAAGAGACGGTGATTCAACTAATCATGAAGATATATGTTCATTTCAGAAGAAAAAAATCTAAATCCTAAACTTCACATTCCCTAACACACTCAGACAGCTGGTATGTCTTAATTCTCAAACATTATTGAAGATCACGGTGATAAAACTGTCTAGAATCCTCACTCCAATGAGCAAGTTTTGAAAATCCCAGAATACAAACTTTGTATACTCTGTACTAATGATTTCATGTAACGACCATATATCTTTATACTTTAATAGAAATATAAAAACCATCCATTTCCTTAGTTTCTACGCCCATTACAGCTATAGGAAAAGACTCTTAACGTGGGAAGGATGGAGTATTATACATCTCGAAAGCTCTGAGCTTGATTAAAGCAAACGCTCAATTCTAAAAATAAAAACAATGCAAACGATTACAATAGAAACATCAAATTTGGATGCAAAGGGTACATTTTAACCATTTCATCTATAATTAAGTGCTTAAGAGAAAACAAGAGTACCGAAAATAAACTGAGCAGAATGAGATGAAAGCTTAGAGGACCTCTTAGTGAGGATCACACGAAATTCTCCGGAACCGCCTTCAAAGAGGCAGACCAAAACATCAGCCCTCGGTCTGAAACCAAGAACAACAGACCAAAACGAGGTTTTCATACATTTCTAACTGAAAACCATATGTTTCAGTGCAAAACAAACACGTAATTCTAGCCAAATTTAGTCAGTCCCCCGACGGCCTCTTTACTTTTAACCCCTTCCCAAAAGCGATATGCATATCATTTCTTCCCATCTTAACGCACACGAGCATAGTATTAACGTAGTAGCTCCGTGACATTGATTTTAACACTCTTTACTAACAGATTCCCCAGCTAAACATCCCAACATTAAAAACATGAAATGAATGCCACACAATAATTAGAGTCACTTTGCATAAAAACTAATGACAAACTACAAAATCTAGCATACAAATAAAATGGCACTTTGTAATGGTGAGGAAACAAAATACTAAAAAAAAACCTCGATTGTCATGGGCGTAAAGACGACGAGATTGCTAAGTGATGAGGCTTCCTCAAATGTATGTATTTTCCAAAGCATTTAACATCTCTTTTGTCATATTTTTGTTGTAACATTGTTAGATTTAAGTAGGTTTACATGATAAGGGGTTTAGATAGTCATTTTCGGTTTTTATATCTAAATCCTTCATTTTTTAACCTATGTTCATGAGCACTTAGGAGTGGTTTAGTGAAAATCCTTCATTTTTCTAAATCCTTCGTAAGCTTATAAATCCTTCATTTTTTTATATCTAGGTTCCTTTTTATAAGTTTAATTTGTAGATTGCTCATGAGCACTTAGGAGTGGTTTAGTGAAGGTCATTCGAAAGGATGGTAAAAGATGGAAGGACACTCACAAAGTGGTAGAAGATGAAGTGAAGAAAGGAGAGCAAAGCAAAGGGTGAAGAATGATCTATGTTTTGAAGCAGAGTTATGAGAATTTTCCGAGTAGAATCATCCTCCAAGGGTGGTACCATTGGATTCCTCTTCTCGAGTACTATAAAATCGACTACAAGAACTCCCAAAATGGATCAACGTTTCACCCGGAGGAAGCAAAATAAAAAGGGACTTTTTCTGCCACGACTCGCGACAAGTGTGTTGCGACTCATGAAATGTTGACCTGAGAGCTCACAATTTCCTGATCTGGTCGTGAATCATGAGGGAGGCATCGCGACTCGCGATAATTTCCCTGCAAGTTAGTTTTTACTCCTTTTTTTTCTTGTACTATAAATAGCTTTTCACCCCCTTCATCCCCAACTCTCTAAGCCCGACTTGGGGGCTCCAAAACCCTATTTTTTCACCATTTTCTTCCATTTATTCTTCTTTCTTTGTATATTTATGTTCTATGTTATGAGTTTTGTTTATCTAGCTTAGTTTTGCACTTGGGAGCAATTGATTGAGACTTCCTTGCTAATGTCTTGAGAACCATTTCTATCTATCTATTGCTTTCTCTATTGTGCATTTATTGAGTTTTGAATGTGGATTGTCAATAGCATTAATGTTGTTGGAAGTTTAAGTATATAAATTGCTAGTATGATTACTTGTTAGGGTTGGGAGAAAGTAGCTAATTTTCCCCTCTTTTAATGTGGAATCCAAGAGCATGAGTTAGAGCTTCTAAATGATGTTGATGTGTTGATAATTGCTAGACGATTGTGATGAACTCGTTGTCATGTTTTTTTTAGGTAGAAAATGAGATAAGTCTATGAATGTCGATCGTTCTTGACTAATCTTGTGTAAATGCATGAATTGGTTAAATGCTTAGACACGGTGTAGTGTTTATAAGTGTTGTCAAGCTTGTTGATTCTTCGTGCTCAATGCCATCAATGTGATACGTTTAGTCGTGTTTCGACTAAGAGAGTCATTGGTGAGGTTTGAAAAGAGATGTCGAATTCACTCTTGCAAACTACTATCTAAGAAGGATAGAAGATTTATCTTCACAATGAGTAGTTAAAGCAATGAATATATTAGTTCACTTGTTCTTGAAGCTTTTGTTATTTAGCATTCATGTGTTCTTAACACTATGTTTTACTTCATTTATGTCATGTGGTGTTTGAGAATAGGAAGTGTTTGTATGATTAAAGTGTTAGGGTGTTAGGAAAGTGACAAATTCCTTAGCTCTTTGGCATGAAAATTCAAGAACATCGACTTAGAACTTCTCGTGCATAATGTGTTGTGATTCTTGCTAGATAAGTATGTTAATGTTGATTGTTCTCATATTTACCTATAGATGCAATGAAAGGTTGAATCTTGAATGTGGTTTGTTCTAGGTTTAGCCTAATGAATGCTATGTTTGGTTAAATGACTATGTCTTTGGTAGAAGGCTTGTTGTTATCAAATCTATGGTCCTTCGTGTGAAATGTTGTTGATGAAATACATCTATGGTGTGGTTTGCTTAGAGTGATTGTCAACGAGGTTTGCAAATGGTCGTTGTTTGTCTTTGCAAATTACTATTAAGAAGGAATGGATGTTAATTTTTGAATGGGAAGTGATAACATTCCCCATATGTAACAAATGTGATTGAATGAGTGAATGGTTCAATGATCTACATGAGGTTTGGAAGTAAATTGCCCCCAAGGCTTTATCTATTGTAGTTTTTAGCCATTTTTCTTTGTTTGTTTGATGATTAGCATAGTTACTTAACTTTGCTAGTTAGTTTGTCTTTTACTTTCAAAAATTAGGAAAACCAGCCAACCAAAACCCCCTCATTTACTTTCTTTTATATATCTATATATATCCACTTCTATATATGATTCTTATATGTTTAAACACTTAAGAAAATCCCTCTTTGTGGACGATCTCGATTTGCCACAATCTACTTAATTTTATTTAGTAAGCATAAAGGGCTTATAAATTATAACTTTGAGAGGTACGGCAACGACCTCTCACTATGGTTGAAAGCAAAAACAGCAATGAGAAACTCCACCTGATACTTATGGGTAGAAGAAGCATTCTTCTATGGATGCAGGTACCCGAACGCCGCCATACAAATGTAAGGCAAACCCCCACTAGCGAGAAGTATGCTGGGAACGTTTTCGACTGGAGATTCCCAAATTGATGCATCGGCAGATTCCTAATTACATTCAATTAAATTGAATTCAAGAAAAACTAGGGAAAATTAATTGGGTAGGTGGATGTATAGATTCTTACTTGAACATGATGATGTCGCCAATGAAGGTGATCCAGAGGGCGGCGCCGAACGTGGTGGAGAAGCAGAGCAAGTGGACAAGCTTGAGGATGGAGAGGAGCGTGATCGATGTCTGGTCGGATGTTGACCAGAATGTTTCCCATGAGAATAGAACTCCGTACAAATTAATAATGAAGGTGGTCGTTGGGGGAATGGTGGAGGCGGAGAGAGTGTATGGTGGTTAAGGGTGGGAGGGATGATGAGGTGGCAATAGTATTAGGTTTCAAGTTTTTTTTTCATATACCAATAAGTTTTAATGGCTGAGATTAAATCAACAAAAGAAATGAATGGTTCAGATGAAACCATGTTGGATTTTTATTCGCTTTTTGTAAAGTACCTAGCAACGGTATGAATTGGACAATACCGATGCAAATGCATATGAAAAGCAGCTGCTTATGGATGCTTTAAATGACCTTTTTTTTTCTTTTTTTTCGAACCCAAGATCAAACCCGCGAGATTTTTTCTAAGTACCTAGAACTTGTACAAATACCGGTGCTAATTACAATATTACAAATTTTTAATCAATCTTTCCTAAATTTTGAATGAAAATTTTTTCCCGCCATAACTTGAAGGTGGCGAATTACAAAATTGAAGATACCAATACGCAATTAAATAAGATATGACTTTGTGTTCAAAATTTGGGCTACAATGGGTGAACGGAAGCGCCTCTAACATATTTATAGAAAAATACGCTATGGCCCATAAATTTGTTACGACATTATCCTTCTCTCAAAATGCATGATTTTTATTATTCTTTCATAAATTTAGAAAGAAAATAAATGAATTTTTTGGGTGAAATTTTGGAAAGCGCTAGTACATGTTCTAGGGTAATTTAGAGTTGATTACTTTGAAGTAAGAAAGGGATATAAGAAAGGATTGCATATGTGTTCTCGTGCCTGATTGTTGATAAATATTCTGCTTATGGACTTGAAAAATACAATGGGGGTGTATAGGGTAGCATCACGTTCGCGCAGATTTCAATTTGGTGTTACGAGTATCAGTGGTTAGATGCAATTAGATGATTGCTACGATGTTCTAACGATGGTCCGTTGGATGATTGCTACCATCATCAGAAATGGCCTCTAGAAGTTGACCCTACATACATTGACCAGGTGGACTGTAGTGTGAGGTACTTTGCGCGTAATAGGTTGAGTTTAGGAAAACCCGAGCCCTTTAACCTAAAACTTTTTCCAATGGACTAACGTATTAAATATGAGACCATTAATAATAGTTTGGTCCCCTCGGGCGGACACCTAACGAAGCCTAATTGCACAAATCTTATGCTATTCTATTTAATCATAGAGGGTAGAAAAATCAACCCCAGTTGATTCATTTTTTGGCACATGTTGCATTTTGCAATGTCGACTAAGGTTTTGATGTACCTACCACATAGGAGTTTCATAAATCGTATTTTGAAGACCGTTAAGGGGTTGACAATCGAAGGGGAGGAAAAGGGCCCAAAGTATTATGAAAGGACTTACTTTGAGAACAAGGGTTGGGTGTTGCCCAATGGGAAGTGGTATCATAAGCTAGAGGGGGAAGCCGAGACGAGCAAGAGGCCACGAATTGAGGAAGGTTAGTCACAAATAAGTGATGAAAGATTTTTTTAATATGTTGTTTATCTTTACTTCATCGTTTACACAATTAACATCTTGGTCGCTAAACTTTGTAGGTACTGAAAAGTCATACTTGAAATGCTTCAAGGATTGCTACAAATAGATGCGCAAGGAATTTTACGCGATGAAGGAAAAAAAATTAGTTCATGGAAAAGTCTCAGCGAGCTTATGAGCTATACCTCGCATCAAGCTCTCAAAAACGACTCGATCGATTGACTTCATCTGCCGACATTGAAGATGTCGAAGAATGAAACTCTTTTCCCTTTAATATGTTCATATAACTTTACTTTATTGTAGTATTTAAAAGATTCAAGTATTTGACTACATCGAATGATTTCTACTCTTCAATCATTAGGAATTTTTTATCATTTCAAGTACTATATTTATTTTCTTAAAAGGATTTGTGATCAATAATGTCAATACTCAAAAGAATGTAAAATATCCGCGAAGCATGAATGAAAAAAAACATAAACTACACTTTATATCACAAAACTTACTACTTATGCTTCCCTTTTTTTATCACCACCTTCTTTTAATTACGCTTTCTACGTGTGATCTTCTCATTAACGTCGATCCACATTCATTCATCATGGTCACTACGACCTAGGAAACTGTGAAGACTTTGATCATCCTCCTCGAGCAACATGACTTGTTTAGATCCACAACTCGCTGTATGACATCCAAATCCAATTAATTCCCCTAACTCATTTTCTTCGACAAAAGCCTGTTTCCCTTTAACAACAATCTCCCACCTAGGATCAACATGATTCCTCACATAGAAAACCCAGGCCTCATTGAAATTAGGGTACCTGACACTTATGGAATCCATATGAATTTTGATGTATGACACTACATCCTCGTGGTTGTGGAGAACATAAAGATTGGCAGACATTAGGGATAAATAATTTTCCCTGTCTAACCCCAAAAACTTCCAACTTCCCTTCATGTCTACCAATTGGAACCCCAATAGATTCAATCTTCTTCGTATAATCAGTGCAAAACTGAATGGCCTCTTCTGTCACGTATCGTTGCACATTACTAGCATCTGGCCCGTACCAATTTTTCACAAAGTGCTTGAATATTTTCATGTACCTCTCATACAGTACATCCATCTTAGAAAAATCGGACCACGTAGCTTTATCTCATGCACCAAATAGACAATCAAGTGGACCATAATGTCAAAAAAGAAGGGGGGGATACGTTTCCTTACGGCATATAACTTTATCAATAAAAAATTGCAACCGATCCAACTTTGATACGTTAATACTCTTGGGACAAATGGATTTGAAATAAATATAGACCTTTGTAATGCACAATCTTACATGAGAAGGCAATGTAGAATGAATGGATATGGCATTCAATTCCTGCATTAGGTTGTGACAATCGTGAGACTTCAATCCACCCAACCTCAACTCCTCGATGGACACACAAGTGCTTATGTTGGACAAATATGCACCGGGCACTTTCATAGTACTATGGATCTCGCAAAAGTATTTCTTCTCCGACTGCGACATTGAACAACAAGGGGAGGGGGATAATAATCATCACTCATACTCACTAGGGCAAGATTCTTTCGAATACCCAACTCAACCAAATCTAGCATGGCCTTCAATCCGTCCTTTGTTTTCCCAGGGGTATTTAACAATGCCAACCAAAGAATCACAAACATTCTTCTCGATGTGCATAATGTCAAGACAATGTCTAACTTCCAAATGCTCCTAATAAGGTAGTTTGAAAAAAATTAAGCATTTTTCCTTCAATGGAAATTTCTCTTTTCTTCTACCCGAAGTCATTGGGCAAATTCTTAACACTCTCATAAATATTTGTTCCTGGGCGTGGCACGGGTGCAACTCGTGCATCTATTTTTCCATTGAACCATTTTTGGGCTAATTGCCATGGGTGCCCCTCGGGAAGAAATTGCATGTGCCCATGGTAAACAGTCTTACAACCGTGTTTTAATTGACAAAAATTGGTGTCCTTATCACACACTAGACAAGCAAAGTGGCCTTTCACAGAATACCCAAACAGATTCCCATATGCAGGAAAATCATTAATTATGAAAAATAACAATGCTTTAAGAGTGAAGAAATCTTCAACCAACCCTTCATACACTCGAAAGCCGTTAATAAACAAAGTTAACGAATCCTCCACTAGAGGAGCAAGATACACGTCAATATCATTACCAGGTTGCTTCGGACCTGACATCATCAAAGACAACAACACATACTTACGTTTCATAGTCAACCAAGACTGAAGGTTGTATATGACCAACATAACATGCCAAGAGTTGTGTGTTCTACTCATTTTACCAAAAGTATTCATACCATCTGTACAGAATCCTAACCTCAAATGCCAAGAATCTTTTCAAAAATTAGGGCACATAGCATTGACTTTCTTCCATTGCTCCTCGTCCAAAGTATGTCTTATAACATCATCCGCCGGTCGGGCTCTATCGGCGTGCCAACACAACAACTCTAAATCTTCCATACAAGCATACAACTTCTTCAAACGGGGAATGATCGGGAGGTACCATAACACTTTTGCCGATGTCCTTTTCTTTGATTTCAATGGAACTTCCGCACCCACTGCAATCGTACCTCTTTTCAACTTGTACCGAGACTCGCCGCATACCTGACATGTTTCTCGATCTTTATCTACTCCCCCCTATACAACATGCAATCGTTCGGGCATGCATTGAATTTTTACAATTCAAATCCCATCGGGCAAAGTATTCTTTTTGCAGCATATAACCTATTGGACATTAAATTACCCTCCAAAAGCAAATCCCTAAAAAACTCGAGGGACTCGGTCATCAACTTGTCCATCCATCCAAATTTTTCCTTCAAGTTCATTTTTTACAGAGTCGTATTCAAAACTGAGTTCTTCAAACCATTGTGCAAATGCGTCCTTTTGTTGTCAATCAAAGCTTGTAACGACCTCGGTTTACTCTTGAACTCCCTCGCAATATCTTCCAAAATTTCTTCAAGCTCGTCGTTATCATCTAATTCATCACCCGTCATCGTGTCCTCCAATTCATTCAAAGGAGAGGCTTGCACAACTTCCCTATGCCATACCCAACGAGTGTAGCTAGTTTGGAACCCCTCTCATTATGAGATGTTCCCGTAACTTCTTCTTCCCTAAATACACATCAATTCTACAATCCTTACAAGAGCATCTTGCCTGCGAAGAACCATTTTAGAAGCATGTTCAAGCGCAAACAAAATAAATGATTCAACCAATGAAATGTACTCGGGTGATTTTCTAAGATCATTACCAATTATTTTCTCTTGATCAATTCTCCTAAAAGTAAATTAAAATGCAACACATGAGGTTCCATTCAACAATAATTATAAACCTAGCTAATCTTAAATCACAATTGTAATTATGAATATATAGGAAGCATTAAATACACCCTAAAATTTTTCAAGAAAATGGTAAACATGATAATTTGGATTAAACTAACCTTCTCCAATTAGAAATGATGAATTCTCAACCACAACAATGGGTAATGAATAATGGGTGATGGGTAATGAATGAATGAGCTTTTTCTTCAAAGTTTTAGGGTTTTGTGGAATTTCATGGAAATGAATGTATTTTTTTAATATACAGGGCCATTTCAGAATTCGGAAACCTTGCCCCAGATTTTAATAGACCAGAATAACAATATTCCAAACTCGGAAAATAGACACGATGCATAACGAGCTCGGAAAATGTTTCTCCTCTTATTATTACGCAGACCAAGGGTTTTCTAACCTCGGAAACCCTATCATTCCCACTTTTTGAGTTAGTAAGATATCAATTTTAAAGTCGGTTAGTCATAACGGCCTTTAATTAGGACTAATAATAGATGGTTCTGCCTTGAACCGCCTTTAATTTGGGCTAATAAAAGGCAGTTCATAAAATCACCTTTAATAAAAAAAAAACCACCGTTAAAATTACGGCAAGGACACGAATATCAATTTCCGACATCAGAAATTCAAATTAAAGGCCGTTTTCCCATGATCAATTTCAGCAATGAGACAAAGATAAAGGTTCAAGAATGGTGTTTCATTTGCATGATTTCATGAGGTCATAGTTAGGATTTTAGTTTTACATTTCGACTTTCAGTTTAGTGGAGGCTATCTCTTTTATCTATGTGGAGAGGGTTTCGACTGCCTTGTGTTTCTTTTTGGACTCACTAATAAGTTTCGATCCTTTCCAACATAGATAAAGAGGCATCTGACTTGATGATAATATGTATTTCTTCTCATTCTTTTGGGGGCAACAAGCGTTGCTCTACTAGCCAGTGAGCATTCATGTATATCCTACTTTTGCTTCGGCTTTTCTTTTCTGTCTATTTTTTTCGGCTTGGGAAGGCCTAATAGAATTTCTCCCATCTACGGATGGTTTTAATTAAAAAAAAAAAGTGATCTGGGAGACTGTACTGATAAAACTTTGAGAAGAAAGCTAGTATATATTACCTCGCTTTTGAAACAAATCAAATTAATTTGAAAACGTCTGTAAAAATTAAGTGGAAGGTAGGAATGAAATGTGCATGCAAAATTAAGCAAGGGAATATACCAAGTCTGTGCACGAAAATGGTTTGAAACATGCACAAAAAATACACACAAATATTATAAAAGGCGAACAACTTAGGGGCCATGAACTTCTTCAATGTTACCCTTTAGTCCCTAATCTTTTTTTTGAATACTTTTAGCCCCTTAATTATTGAAACTGCTAAGGCACAACCCTTCAATTAGGTCAAAGCGTCACATATGGTCAAAAAAATTAAATTTAAGGACAAAATGATCATTTTCTATTTTCCCATTTTCTTTTTTCCTTTTCATTTTACTTTTCCCTTTCCTTTTCTTTTCATTTCCTTTTTCTTTTCCCCTTCGCTAGCGGAGTGGGGGTGGTGGATGAAGGGGGCAGGTGGAGAGATGGTGGAGCAAGGGCCCGAAAAGGAGAAACTCAGCGGGGAGGTGAAAAGGGGAAGAGTAAAGAGTTTGGAAAAAAGAAAAAAATGGAAATAAATGGATAAAATAAAATGGAAGAAGGAAAAAGAGAGAGAAAAAAGAGAAAAGAAAATTTTTAAAAATGAGAAAAGAAAACAGAAAAAAGGGAAAAGTGAAATTACTAATTTGCCCTTAAATTTAACATTTTTGGCCACATGTGATGCTTTGACATGACAGAAGGGTTGTGGCTTAGCAGTTTCGATAATTGAGGTATTCAAAAAAAGATAAGGAACTAAAATGGTAAGAGGGAGGAAGCTCAGGGGCCCCGCGGTCATTCGCTCCATTATAAATTGTTAAGTTATTTTATTTATAAATAATTCAAACTAAAATTTTGGATTGAAAAATGAATGGACATTTTTTTTAATCAAAATTATTCCATTAGTTAATTTAAATGCATGTATCACTTCAAAATTATATTAATGACGGGTGTTGTGACAATTACTCACCTTCTCCAAGTGTCACTTCATAGTCAATAGTGTTGAATAATTCTGAGATGTTAGAATTGTCATTTTTGTCTAGTCTACTATGGGATCTTATTCTCATAATTAATTAACGATATCTCAATCTGTCTAATTTGGCTGAATTTCATAGAAAATAAACTATAGAACATGAAAAAACAACTATTTTAAAACATACATTCCAGCAAACCCTAGGTACTAAAATAATGATTTCCAGATGAACAGCCTGTTATGAAACTATGAGTATAACATAAGTTTCAGGAAATACGGTCTTTTCATGAGCTTATGGACAGTCCTCAGGTGTATTTGCCTAAAATTTTGTAAATTTTTTAAAAATTTAAATATTGCATTTTATCATTTAAAACAAGTAATAATATGTATTTGAAGGTAAAAATATAAAAAAATATTATATAAAAAAATATTTTCAAAAAATTTAAATTTTATATGTAATTTAAGAAAGGCAGTGTATAAGGTAAGAAATAAGTGGTCTGTCTATAAACTTATGGATAGACCGCCTGTCAAGAGACACACTCTATAACCTATATTAATGACTTAAACATATCAATTCCCCGACCATACATATTTTATCCAACAAAATATTTTTTTAAATTTAAAACCTTTGATATGCGTGAACGGGAGGATAGTAATTATGCATGCATGAGTCGTACCTACATGTACAAAAGTGGTTAAAAACTTGCACAAAAGAGTCACACAAACATCACAAAAAATGCTAAAAGTTATTTCATACACACTATTTTATTCATTTATCATTCGAATCAAATCATCAAAAACTAGTTGAAATCTGAGATTAGCATTTTGTTCATATGAACTTTTTCTCCAACTTGAATACAGAACTTGAAGAATTACACCCGGGTTCTAGCTGGCTAGACCATTAGATTGAAGAATGTGCACGGAATAGAATCCATCAAAGGGGAAAGAAGTGTCAAGATTCTTGTAACTAACACTTGAAAAGATACCCATAACCAAAGACAGTGCGTGACACACAACTAGAGAAATGGCTTGTGACTTTGGTTCTCCGGCATTTATGACTTCGGTTATATGTGACCCATAAAATAATCAAAGTTATTTAAAAGAGGAGTAGTAAAATTTCATCTTTTGACTATGTTTTACCCGAAACTAGTACCGAAACCGCACCCAAAATCAGGTCACCTGAAACCGCACCCAAAATCAGGTCACCTGAAACCGCATCTGAATCCCCACCGACTTCGGGTGGCTTATTTTCCCATTTAAAAAAAACTACTGAAAGCAAAACCAATTACAATTCTACTTTCAGTGTCCGAAACCACTCTACAACCAAAGTTTTAGAAATTTCAATCTACACTCAAACATCAATTGATACCATCAATACAATCACGAGAAACCACATCAATATCAAATAAACTCACTTATTTAGATAATTTATTGATGTTCATTCCAAATCATATAAACTTAAAACTCCATCTATTATTTTCAAGTCTTGAAAATTAAAAACTCAATTTTTGGAAGCAACTGCACTTGCTCTTCTACTTCAATTGCACCTGCTCGGGGTGGGAAGCTTTTAATCCTACACTTCTTTTATTTTTTTTTAAGCTTTTTCCTCCATTTAGTTTTTTTCCCTTCCTCTGTTCTGTTCATTTTACTTTAACAAAGGGTTCGTAATTAAAATGGTTTTTGATTTAAGTATTGGATAGGGATTATCTTTGTCAATGTTTATTTTTTGGATAGCCCGCAGTCCGACAAAATTTTATTGACTTCAAATTTGATATCCAAAGAGATGGTTAGTAGAAATTCAAGTCAAAGTCGTTAAATCAATGAACTTTTGGCGATACTGTTTTTCTATGGATTGAAATTAGATTTGTAGACTTTGCCTCATTAGGATGTTTAGGAAAATTTTATTGTTATTCGATTTAATTGGTTTATTTAACCTTTTGGGATCGGGTTAGAGATAATTCTACGCATTCTAAATGGTTTCTATACACTGATGATAAATATTTTTTGGCAATTTAAATGACTGGTTTTTGTCTCCTAGTTCAAGGGAAATGATCTTAACGGGTTAAATGGACACGAACCGGACCTTTAGTTGGGAAGTTTCATTGATTTTATTTTCACTGCCTTAGATTTTGATCAGAGGTGTGGATGGAACATTTTGTGTGTATCTATTTGATACTTCATTGCGTTTGGTCCTGATGGTAGTCTCGGTTCGTACTAATGTGACTACACTACGACTTCCCAATGACAACCACTCATCCTTGATTTGCCCTTCTCGCTGCCTCATGAGCCTTTGTTTAGTATTGTATTATTCATTAGTGCATTCATGCATCCCTCTCTTTTAGCCATTTGAGATCTTAGATTAGAATTGTACTATCTACTTAGCGCCTCAAATGTAAGCCTTCGAGCCCCGCTTGTGATGTAAGCCTTCAGACATCGCTTGATGTAAGCCATTTTTTGACAACAATTATTCTTTAATAGAAAATGGTCGATAACCCTATAAACCTGACTAATCTTTTTGAAAAAACTTCAATTGCACAAAATCTTTTGTTATAGCCGCTTTTCTATTTTAGTTGCACAAAATCTCCAACTGCTGCACAAAGAAAGATTTCTATCATTGAATGACTATTAATACAACTAATGACGTAACGACGAATTCACTTAAACTGTGGGAGAAAAAAAAATTCGAAACCGCTTGATTGCTGAACTCTTGCAGATATTAAAAGTGTACATGAATGTGAATGAACTTATCCTTATTCCAAGCATTTTCTTTAAATAGAAGTAGTGAATTCGTTTAAAAATTCAGTAATTCATAGTTCAACAATTGTGCAAGAATGGGTAATTTGAAGATATTGATATATACTCGCCCTTATCCTAGCAAGTGTAAGGAAAAAGAGTAAATAAATTTTTTTAAAAGTTAAACAACTCATGTGTGATGCCTATGATAAGCAAAACAACTGTGCAATGTCATTATAGGTGTTAATTCGGGTTATCGTGTCACATTTGCATCGGGTTAGAAACGTATCGTGTTGAAATATGTCGGGTTGAATCGTGTTGACTTCATTTGTCGTGTCGGGTCGAGTTGGGTTGGGTACTGATAGAATGATTTGCCGTAATAAATTGTATTATTGATATCTAAATATATAGAGAGTACAATAGAGATGTAATAAGGAAAGAACTCTAATCAGAATAAATCATAATCTAATCAGGAGTCAGATTTAGTCTAACACCCCCCTCAAGCGAAGCGTCGAGTGCTCGCCGACGCATAGCTTGGACCTAAAGAACTCGAACAGCGGACGAGAGAGCCCCTTGGTGAAAATGTCCGCAATCTGAAGAGAAGTCGGAACATGAGCAACGCGCAGCTTTCCGGATGTCACCAACTCACGAACAAAATGGTAATCGATGTCGATGTGCTTCGCCCGCTTGTGCGCCACTGGATTCTGAGCCAAGTAGATAGCACTACTATTGTCGCATAATAACAGTGGAGAACCAGAAAGCGGAACTCGAAGATCACGAAGCAAATGAGTGAGCTAGACCACTTCTGAGGCAGTGTTGGCGAGAGCACGGTATTCAGACTTAGTGCTAGAGCGAGAAACAGTGGGTTGTTTCTTGGCACTCCAAGAAACCAGATTCCCACCAGAAAAACCGCATAACCATAAGTGGACCGACGAGTCTCCAGACAGCGAGCCCAATCAGCATCAGAGTATCCTAACACATCAGGAGTACTAGCAGAACAAAATTGGAGACCAAAATGAAGAGTGCCACGAACATACCGCAAAATCTGAGTCACAGCAGCAAAATGATCATCTCTGGGATCCTGAAGATACTGACTCACCGTGTTGACCGAGAATGCCAAATCCAGGCGAGAGATAGTGAGATACTGGAGAGCACCAACAAGAGAACGATAAAGTGTAGGATCCCGAAATGGAGGACTGGTAGAGCTGTGAAGCTAAGAACTAGCAACAAATGGAGTAGAAACAGGTGCCGCGTCAGACATACCGGCCTGATTCAAAATATCCCGAGCATACGCTTGGCCAAGCAGTAATCCTGAGGAGGTAGGCGAAACTTCAAGACCAAGAAAGTAATGAAGAGCCCCGAGATCCTTGATCGCAAACTCTCTGTGAGTCCGATCAATGAACTGGCGAAGAAGAGTCGAGTCATTTCCTATAAGGATGATATCGTCCACATACACAAGTAGGTACAGTAACGACGACCCTCTCGAAAGGACAAACAAAGAAGTATCAGCTGAGCTACACCGAAAACCAAGCTGTGTCAGATAACTGCTGAAATGCTGGAACCAAGCCCAGGGATCCTGCTTAAGACCATAAATGGCCTTTCGCAAACGACAAACATAGTCTGGATGGACAGAATCATGATAACCAACGGGCTGCTTCATGTAGACTGGAACATCAAGAACACCATTAAGGAAAGCGTTCTTGACATCCAACTAATGAAGTGGCCAGGAACGCATGGTGGCTATGGCGAGAACCATCTTAACAGTGGAGGCTTTGACTACAGGGCTGAAAGTGTTGTCAAAATCAAAATTTGGAATCTGCGAGAAACCCTGCACCACAAGTCTAGCTTTGTGATGCTCAATAGTGCCATCTGGTTGATACTTGAGTCTATAGACCTATTTGGAGCCAACAATGTTGACATTCGAAGGTTGAGGCACCAAATCCCAAGTGTGCTGACCACGAAGAGTGGCCATCTCATCATCCATGGCTGAAACCCCTGCTGGATCCTGAAGGGCAGAGCGATAATCAGTGGGCTCTGTCTGAGAGAGGAGTGCGGCAGTGAGACCATGAGCAATAATATTCGAATAATCCCGGCGCTGAATGGCACCAGTAGAAGACCGAGTGGCCATCCGATGAGTACGAAGCTGGGGCGGCAAAGCTGGAGGAGTCAAACCAGCTGATGACACCGACGAAGATCGAGCTGCGCTGACCGGAGAGTGGCCGTCGGAAGTCGCCGGAGAAAGAATAATCGATACTGGCTGAGACGTGGTGGCCGGTGGCTGAGGAGCGATGACCAGTGGCTGAGATATGGTGGGCGTTGGTCGAGGAGCCAGGTCCAGGTTGGTCGTCCAGATGGAAGATGGTGGTGAAGAAGGGGTAGCTGGAATAGGCACAGACACAGGCACAGGTGTGGTGGCCCCAATCGATAAAGTAACAGTACCATCAAAAAATGATGAAATCTCCAGATCTGAAATCGAACGACTATCCGTTGAAGAGGAGACATAAGGGAAGAAAGTTTCATCAAAACGAATGTGGCGAGAGATATAGATGTGCCCAGAAGTCGGGTCGAGACACTGGAAGCCCTTGTGACGAGGGCTATAGCCAATAAAAACACAGGGAATGGATCGGGGTGCAAACTTATCAGTAGCAGTGGCACGCATACATGGAAATGCACGGCAACCAAACGGGTGAAAGAGGGTATAGTCAGGCACATGACCAAAAACAACCTCAAAAGGTGATTTGCCACTCAGAACTGAACTAGGCAGACGGTTAATAATGTAAACCGCAGAGGAGAAAGCTTCCACCCAATAACAGTGCTGCACAGAAGAGTGAAAAAGCATGGCAAGACCAGTCTCTGTGATGTGACGATGCTTCCGCTCAGCCCGGCCATTCTGAGCAAGTGTATAGGGCGAGAACATCTGATGATGAGTGTCACATGATATGCGATGATCCTGAAGTCGGTGATTAGTAAACTCGGTGCCACCATCGGTCTGAAAATTTTTAACCCTAGCAGAAAACTGATTCTCAACGAATTTCTGAAACTGGAGAAACGTGTCATAGAAATCTGACTTATGCCGCATCGGAAGAAACCATGTCAATCGCGAAAAATCATCATTGAAAACGGCATAATAAGAGAAACCACCGACAGATAAAATAGGAGCTAGTCCCCACAAATCACAATGTACTTTATCCAATAAACCAGTAGCGCGCTTGTCACTAGTGGAAAAGGGCAAACGGCTACTCTTGGCCATCTGACAAGGAGAGCAACTGACAGGTGCAAGCATAGCAGGAGTGACAGAAATAAGGCCCCGTCGATGCAATAACTGAACAGTATCATGAGACACATGACCGAGGCGAGAGTGCCACTGCTCAAAAGAAGCATGAAGCTTTGTAGAGCGTAGTTCGCCTAAAAAATTGGACTCACCAGCCTCAAGAAAATAAAGACCATACTTATGACGAACTTTACTAATTATCGTCCCTGTAAGCTTGTGCTCAATGGAAAATGCGTCGGCATCAAATATAACATGGACAGGTAGATCATGAGTAAGCTTACTAATGGACAATAAACTTCTAGTAATCTTAGGGACCACAAGGACATCATTAACAGAGAAACCAGATAAATGACATTTGTCGATGTGAGAAATAGATAATGATTCACCATTTCCAACAAGAATAAAATCAGAACCACGATAACGTTGTACCTGATCAAGATGACTGGTGTGAGCAGTGATGTGAGATGTAGCACCTAAATCAACGATCCACTAATTCGATGAAGAATGACGGTTGGAACCATTCAAACTGGTCTAAAACAACACCTTGTCCGCAATCCAATTAGTGGAGCAATCTTCCCGAGATATAGGGCCCAAATAAACCATAGTAAAGGACCGAAATTGCATAGAAATTGATTGGGTGCTGACGAGAATTTGAGCAATTTGCAAGAAATAGGGTCAACTCGCGAGAAATAGGTTCAACTCGCGAGAAACAAGTTCAACTCATGATAAATTGACGTCCGCGAGAAATTCACTTGATGCGCAAGTCAACTCGCGCGTGTCCTTCACGCGCTAGAGATGTCTTCTTCGGCTGAGTTGGCACGTGACTTTCACGCGCTGGAAAACACGCATGGATCTCACGCTAGAAGAACTCATCGTTAATGGAACTCGCCGCTGGAGACGTCGATGTGAAGACGTCGGCCGCTGATGGAAGAACTCGCCGCTGGAGACGTCGATGTGAAGACGCCGGCCGCTGATGGAAACGTCGATCTGAAGACGTCGGCCGCTGATGGAAACGTCGATCTGAAGACGTCGAGAAGAACTCGCCGCTGATGAAGAACTCATCGGAAGAAGAAAATTGAGGCTTGAGAAGACGCCGCTATTGGACGGTCGATGATGAGCGATGATGACGAATCTGATGAACTCGATGGATGAGCGGAAGATGACGACGCCGACTGGAGCACCAGTGAACAGAAAAGAGCTGCCGGAGGCTGTCGGAGTTCGACTGGAACTTCGCCGGAATCAGGGCCGGAAAAGAGAGAAGAGGTAAGGCGCTGAACAATAAATTAAAATTTAGGGCTTAGGATCAGGACTTGCTCTGATACCATGATAGAATGATTTGCCGTAATAAATTGTATTATTGATATCTGAATATATAGAGAGTACAATAGAGGTGTAATAAGGAAAGAACTCTAATCAGAATAAATCATAATCTAATCAGGAGTTTGATTTAGTCTAACAGGTACCTATCGTGTTGGGTTGAAAACGTGTCAGTTTTTTTCTCGGATTGGGACGTGTCGGGTTGAGTTAATTTAGGGTCGGGTTACTATCGTGTAATTTTTATACTCGGATTAGGTCGGGTCGGGTCAGAATATTGTTGGGTTAGATTGGATCGGGTTATTGTCGTGTCATTTTTTGTACTGAAGTTTTGTTCGGATCTGATTATGTCAGTTATTTTTTTATAATGTTTCATATTGAATTCAAATATATTTTGGGTTGGTTCATTTTAGATCGGGTTATTATGTCACCCGATTAAATTTAGGTCGGTTTAGGTTATATTTCAATAATACTATTGTTACAACTGCACTATTATCAAGAATGGTTTCGTTGTAACTTATAACTTGCAAAATGTAAAAACTTGACTCGTAACTCTAAATTAAAATCCGCTCGAAAGGGATGCTACCCTATAGACCCCCATTGTATTTTCCAAGTACGTAACAAAATATTTGTCAACAATCGAGCATAAAAATATATCCGTAATCATTTTCAATTTCCCTTTCTTACTTTTATGTAATCAACTTTAAATTACACTATAACACGTATCTCTTTCCAATATTTCACCAACAAATTAATTAATTTATTATTTATATATTTATGCAAGAATAACTATAAATAATGTATTTTGGAGCAACGAATTATGGGTAGCACAATTTTGGGCCACGGTATGATTTTTCAAGACTATGTAGAAGTATTCAATGTTGACTTTCAAGGCCCTTATGTTCACCCATACATGCCCAAATTGCAAAGTCGCAATAGTACATTATTGAATTGCTTTTTAGTGTTGCCAATTTCGTGATTCGGCAATTCCAACTTTCTTGGAGGGACCTAAGTGCAAAAAGCAAAAACTTTACTCGTAACTCCAAATTGAAATCCGCTCGAACGTGATTATACCCTATACACCTCCATTGTATTTTTCAAGTCCGTAATTGAATGTTTATCTACAACTGGGCACAAGAACATATCCATAATCTTTTTCGATTTCTCTTTCTTACTTCTAGTAATCAATTTTAAGTTACTCTAGAACATGTACTAGCGTTTTTCAATATTTCACCAAAAAAAACATCTGTTTTCTATTTCTATATTTATGCAAGAATAACAAAAATTGTGTAATTTGGAGAGAAGGATAATGTCGTAACATTTTTTTGGGCCGTAGCGTAACTTTCCATAAATATGTTAGAGATGCTTTTGTGCCTACTATCTTAGTTGTATAACAGTGTTGAGTATTCATTGAATTCAATTCACTTTTTAAAATACTTTAGTGCAATTTTGTGTTGTAATAAATATTTTGATTCTATTTTTTAAAAATAAAAAACTAGTAAAGTCCCACCGCGCATTGCGCGACATTATTAATTTAAAAATTAGGATTACTTTTAAATATTTTTGTGTCTTACATTTAATTGAAAATAAAGAACTTTATTTACAATTATGAAGTTTAGTTATATAAGAAAAAATATATGAGTAATGAAGTGAAATAATTAGTTTATTTAAAAATCGTTACATATTAAATACAATGTCGAGATCATTTTATTTATAATATTTCATTCAAATTATTTATAATATTTCATTCAAATTATTTAAAAAATAATTATTTATATGTCGGGATCATTTTAAAGGTTATCATAATTATATATATCTCACTGAATAAAATTAAATATCAAATATACTTATGAGTCAGTCTCTTGAAAGATGGAAAGACCAAGGTATGGAAAGACCAAGGTTTACAATGCAAATTAGAAGAAATGAAGATAAATTTTTTGGGTTGTATGAATCGGGTTATAAACTTTATAACTACTACGTGTTGTACAATAAATTTTTAATATTGCAACTAAGACATTTTATCTTTTATTATTCTAAATAAACTCTGTCTTTCCCATAAGCTTATGGAAAGACCGTCTTTCCCAAGACTTTGCCTATTCTTATTAGTCCCACTAATTCTAAATACCCTCATCGAACAGTGACTCGGTCTATAACAAGATTTTGTGATAATTTATTAAATATTATTTTTATAATACTTTTCAAACTGATTTTTGAAATTAATATTTAGTTGACTCTATAATTACTAATTCAAAATCATAATTTTAATGAGACATCTCTCTTTATTTGACTATTATTCATTAGATTTATAAATTTAGTCGTGTGCATTTTTAAATTAACCTTATGTATTCACATTTGTTATGAATTGACTCTACGTACTAATAATCATATGGCTAAAAACCCCATTTGTTATTAGTTTGACGCATAACTAACTTGACTTGGTTCCATATTAAATGTTAATTGCCTTTTTATAACTACATCTATTTTGGGTTGATTACATGCAGGGTCATATAGTTGATTTATCAGGTTGAATTAGGTTCGTGTTAAATTGGGTTCGTGTTAAATTAGGTTCGTGTTAAATTAGGTTCGTGTTAAATCGGGTTCGTGTCAAATCGGGTTCGGGTTGATCTCAAGTTCGTATTCAGGTCGGGTTTGGGTCCAGATTATCGGGTCATATTCGGGTTCTGGGTTGAATTCGGTCGTGTCGGGTTCAGGTACAGGTCAATATTTCTCGGGTCAAATCGGGTTTTGGGTTGAGTGTGATCGTGTCAGGTCGGGTTCAGGTCAATATTTCTTGGATTAGATCGGATTTCAGGTTGATTCGATCGTGTCTGTCTAGGTCGGGTTCTTGGTTTGGGTCAGAGACTGACAGCTCTAAATGTCATTCTTTGATACGCTCTCTGTCTAAATCCAGAAAGGGAAGTTTTGGTCTTGTTCTCTAGATCTTACCTATATTCTAGTTTAGTTTAAATCTAGATAAGTTAAATCAAATCAGTTGAACAGAAATCTAGCTTTAGTTAGTCATATTATTACTATTTCTCATCATACATATTTTACTTCAATTCAACTCAATTCAATTCAGTTCAAGTCAGTTCAGTTCAATTCATGTTAGTTCAGATAAACTTTAGAGAACAAGGCTTCCATCTCTAGTTTTTGAGTACCGTTGATTTTAATGAAGCCTGGTTTTTGAGCACCGAATCCGCACATAGTAGCAAAGCAACAGAAGAGAATTCGAAGGAAAATCTCGTTTACATTCTAATGTTTGGAGCATTATATTTATCTAGGAGCAATATTCCTCTAGTTTCTTAGAGAAAAAAAATAAATGGAAGAAAAAAGGAATTCGTGCTCTTTTAAAGGACGACGGATGAACTATTTGCTAGGTTAAGAGGCGCAAACTAGTATAGTTCTTTAGAACTGTGGAGGCGACTACCATTTAACATCAGAAATCTGCTGGTTTCTAGTTCATCATCATTCCTATCGCAGCCGCCTCATTGCCACCGTTGCCACTTGCCACCCACCCGAATGGTGATCGCGTATAGCCACTCGAGCTCGCTCGCCTGAGACCGATGGACTGAGTTCTCGGCATCCATGTTCCTGAAGTTGTGAGTGGTGGCGCTCACGGAGGACATGATCTGCCGTTCTCCCTCTTCAGCCGGCCAATCTCCGCTAGCTGCTATGTCATCCAGCAATGCCTGTTTCCGCATCCGGGATCACCGCGCAACAACTTTTGGTTCATTCGCTTCTCATCCGTTAAAACTTGCTCAGTTGCTCTTCAGATCCCTGAGGGTATGAATTCTCACTACAAGTAGCCATTTATTACACTGTATTTGCACAAAAGGTTTGGTTGTAATTTGGCTAATTTCCGGGTTAATGTTACTAATGACTGTTCTTTTCAAATCTGCAGCAACAAAGATATAGAAGAAGCCCTGCATATATACATGCGTGCATGATAGCAATCGAAGCGACACTTTTTTAAATACTTGAATTTTTAAAGTAAATGTTGAATATATATTGTTTATGTACTGCACAAAAAATGTGCATGCCTGTATGGTACGTGCAATACTTGTGTGAGCATGGATAATTTTAAGATGAACTCAATCTTATTTTGAATTGTTAAAGGAAAACATCACAGATTTAAATATTATACTTTTAATATAGAACTTCTATGTTTAAATATTCAGATATAATTTATCATATATTTAAAATCTCATAATGTTTAAGTTCAAAAGTATCATAATTGTTACATAAGTCGTGGAAATTAAAACCGCTTTTCAGTTTGACTTGTCTTTTTTTGTTTGACTAATGGGTACAATTGAAGTATTTTTTTTTTAAAATGAAACACTTATTAAATGAGAGCGAGGATTTTTGATTAAGGGATCCCACACCCTAAAAATGATAATGTTCATAGCAAACAAGGCAAGATTCTATAAGGAAAATAATAAATTCTTTTTAGTGTTTCCCTCTATAAGCCCTCCACCCCTGTGTGAAACTCATGAAGGCCAGACTATCAAGAACTTTCGAGCTAGAAAACCTAACTAATGTATTGACGTTTCCATCTAAATTGGGGGAATAGTATTTCCCTGCGGTTAAGAAACATAAATCGCTGTGATGTGAGCATTTCTTCAAACTGCGTGCTATATCCTCTTCTGATTGCTAACTTTGCTAGAAAGTCAGGTGTTTGATTTCCTTCTCTGTGAATGTGGCTGAATCTGACATATTGAAATATGGATGTTGCTGATTTGATTCGATCCAGAAGCTGCTTCAGAGACTAAGGGCACGACTCTCCCTGGATAATTTGTATCGCCGAATAGCAGTCCGATTGGATGTGGACATGGTCCATCCTTCCTGCTGCCGCTTCCAATCCTTTGTAGATGGCCGTCAATTCAGACCTTAAAACTGCAAGATGAGACAATAAGGAAGTATTATCCATGGGCATACAACTGGATACGGCATATACAATCCGTTTATTAGTGCCCCTAATGACACATCCTAATCCTAACTTGTTCCCTTTTATTGCTGCATCACAGTTAACCTTTAAGCCAATGTCAGGTGGTTCCCATTTTATTAAGTGCATCCTTTTTATCCTTTTCTTTTTAAAAGGTGGCATTAATCCAGCAATAACCAGGTGGCATTGTGAGTGGCAAATAGCTGTAGGATGAACTGAGTATATCATGTAACAAAGATTAGAGATGTTTTTCCAAAGAGAAGGAACATAGCTTATCTTGAATGTGTTTGTTCCTGGCTTTCCATAACTCCCAACAAATTAAACACGGAAGAACAATTAAAGTTGAAGAATGAGAAGATGATGTCTGATGTAGGGACCAGTAAAACTCTACTCTCTCCCTGATGTTATTGTGGGATCTAAATGGTAAATGTAGAGCCTCCTGCATTTTATTCCATAGAACCGAAGTTGTGGCACATGAGTTAAAATAATGTGATAAGGAGTCTATACTTTCACATTCTGTGCATTTAGAGGATAGGTTTAGCCCATATTTCATAAGAATATCCGCAAAGGGTAGAGCATAGTACAGCATTTTCCACATAAAAAAGTTAATTTTTTTGGCAACAGCTGATACCAAACTCTTCTAAATATATCCAGGCTAGGTTTTTTAGGTCTGAGAATTTGATATGCCGACTTAATTGTAAAGGAGCCATAAATGTCAGGTTTCCAAACAATGTAATCTTACTGATCTGATAAGGTCACATCCTTCCGTAGTTCAACAATTATGGTAGAACTGAATAAGTGTGAGAGTTGAGGGATGTAAATACCTTTGTTGAGCTGGAATTCAGAGACTGTAAGTAATGGAAAGGGAACTTGTACCTGTGATTCTTCCACCTGACTAATAAGAGGGCCTAACCCTAGCCAATTAGCTATCCAAAAGTTTGATGATCCCTTGGGTAGGCGTCGGTTCGGTTTATTCAGGTTTCAGTCTATTCGATTCGGATTATTCAGTTTTTTTTCTCAAAAATCAAAAACCGAATCCAACCCAAACCATTCAAATAATCCGAATTACCCGAACCAAATTTAAAATTCAAATTCGGTTTAAAACCAAATTCAACCAAATAAACCAAATTAATTCCAATTTTTATCAAATTGAATTCAATTAAATTGGTTCTGGTCCATACCAAAAAGCCCATAAACATACTAAAATTTTAATTCCAAATGAATAATTATAGCCCAAAAATTAAGGCCAAATAATTTGCCATTAAAGGCCCATTTGGCATTTGCATGTTATGCTTTCGTTGCTTTGCCTTAAATAAAAGGGAGGAGTTCCCTATTTATAGTTGAAATTGAAGGCAAATTCTCCCCCATTTCCGATGTGGGAAAATGTAGTAAGGCTAAGAGCCTTTGGCCCTTTGCTGCCTTGCTTCCTTCTTGACTTCATGCGGCTTCAATTTCATTTCATGTTCCATTTCCACCTTTTCTTCCATTATTTTTTTATTGAATTTATTATGAGTCTGTCTCTTGAAATACGGTCTTTCCATAAGTCATGGAAATATTATGGTTTAAAATGCAAATTAGAAGAAATGAAGATAAAGTTTATGGGTTGAATGAATCGGGTTATAAACTTTATAACTACTACACGTTGCATAATAAAATTTTAATATTGCAACTAAGACCTTTTACTTTGTATTATTATAATTAAACTCTATCTTTCCATAAGCCTACGGAATAATGAAAACACGGTATTTTCAAAGATTTTTCCATTTATTATTACATTATTTAATTTGAGGAGTATTTTGTGACTGAGGATTATTTAATACCATTTGATCTCAAATCCTTTTTATTATTATTACCCTATTAATTTGACTTCTGTTTTTACCTTTTCCATACATGGTGAATGTGTTTATAATATATTCTGGCAAAGTCTTGGGAAAGACGGTCTTTCTATAGGTTTATGGAAAGACGGGATTTAATTAGAATAATAAAAGGTAAAAGGTCTTAGTTGCAATATTAAAATTTTAGTATGCAACATATAGTAGTTATAAATTTATAATCCGGTTCATGCAACCCAGAAATTTTATCTTCATTTTTTCTAATTTATAGTTTAAACCTTGGTCTTTCCATAACTTATGGAAAGACCATTTTTCAAGAGACAGACTCATATATTTTTATGATTTCTTTCTCTTCTATTTATATAAGTAATTTAAATACATTTAGAGGGTGATACAAAAATTCCACTATTAAATTAACACAACGTCTTGTTTTAGACTGACAAATCATTATACAATATTATTTTATAATTGATATAACTAATAAGCTGATTTGATATTTGTTTTTATTTATTGCAACAAATTTCTTATAACTTTTAAAATGTATGGTAATGTATAAATAATTATAATTTGACCCTAATAGTTATTGAAACAAGATTTTTCATGATTAGTCTAACATTTAGATGGTCTAATAGGAGACGTTCTCCTAAATTAACTATGATATTTATATATTACTATCTTCATCTCTTCACCAAGTAATCTCACCGTCTTCATCTCTTCACCAAGTAATCTCATCGTCTTCATCTCTTCACCCAATAATCTCTCCTGAGTCCATTGTAGTTTGTTAATTTTTTAGAGCAGAGGAAAATGTCCATTGTTTGAGGAATGCTTTAGTGTTGTGAAAGTTTACTGTTGAAGAATCAATTATTCATGCACCTTATCACTGTGATTACTAAGAGCACTGTAGTTTAGATATGGATATTTATTGATTATAGTTAATGCTTTCCATTTACGTTCATGCCAATAAGAATTTATAACAATATATATACTTGTTTTTAAAATTTATAAGAAATTTAAACGAACTAATTTATTAAACTTGTTTATAATGCATATGGATTATAAAATACTTGAATATCAGTCTTTTGTCTATTTGATCCATTTAATGTTAAGATGTTTGGGGTAATTTTTTAAAATTTATAGATTAGTCCTCCCACTTTTATTTACTAATAAATTTAGTTTTGTAGTTTTAAAATTTATTTATTATTATATATATTTAATTAATTTAATTAATTATAATTCGGTATTCGGTTCGGGTTTTGGTTTGAGTTTTAATATCCAAAACCAAACCAAAAACCGTATTCAGAAATTGGTTTATTCAATTCAAATATCCAAAAACCGTATATTAAATTCGGTTTGGGTTATTCGAATTCGGATAATTCGATTTTTGGTTCGGTTTTCAGTTTTTTTGCCCACCCCTAACGATCACCTGAGAGTTTACTTCTGCCCTGTCATTTATTTTCCTGACCCTAGCCCAGGTTTCAGATTTTCTAGCATGTGAGGGTAAGGACCACATAAATTTAGACCAGATTGACTGTCTTAATTGTAGTTTCCACCAGATTTTAATTGAGAATGAGTCAATTATGGACTGAATATGCCTGATGCCAAGACCTTTTTCTTCCTGTGGATATGTTATTCTCTCCCAAGAGATCCAGTGTTTATTCATTCCATATTTTGTTTTCCCCCATAAGAAATTACTAAAAATGGATCTAATTTTATGAACCGTGTACTTAGTGGGTGCTGTAACAGCCCATGTGTGCTGAGGTACAGATGTCAACACGTGATTTATTAATATTATTTTGCCCCCACCCGAAAGCCATTGGTTTTTCCAGTTAGAGATTTTGTTATTAACCGTATCAATTAAGGTTTTGAAATGGAGATTTAATTTCCTTCCTCTAAAAACCGTGACTCCTAGGTAAGAGAAGGGAAGTGTTCCCTGTGGCATGCTGGTTAGATTCCTTATCTCTTTTTTCTTAATTCGGCTTAACTCCTTGAGTAGAATGCACTTTTTTGAAAATTTATTTTCTATCCAGTTGCTTTTTGATAAATCTCCAGAAATTTCATCATGTTTTTTAATGATTTTTTAGTTCCTTTTAAGAAGACCACTGTGTCATCGGCGAAAGATAGTTGATTTAAGGAATTTGCTGATCCTGGGGTTTGAAATTGTTTAATGTTTCCATTTAAGAATTGGATCCTGAGGTTTCTAGTAAGGAGTTCTGTCAAGATGTTAAAGAGGAAAGGTGATAATGGATCTCCTTGTTTCAAATCTCTAGAAGGTTTAAAAAAAACCACAGGGGGATCCATTGATCAATACAGAAAACCAGGTTGAGTTTATGTTACTCATTATGATTTTAAATATATGACCATGAAAACCCAATTTTAATAGAAGAGTGTTGATGGTTGACCAAGCAAGTCGGTCAAATGCCTTCATCATGTCTAACTTAAGAATTAGATTGAGGGATTCATTTGTCTTGTCTAGCAGTCTAACTGCCTCCTTCATCATGAGAATATTATCCGCAATATCCCTACCTTTTAAAAAAGCTGATTGTTCCTCTGAAATTATTGAGCTCATGAACGGTTTGAGTCTTTCCACCATAATCTTAGACATCAGTTTATTGATGAAGTTGGAAAGACTTATAGGTCTGAATTCACTAAAGGATTTTGGAGTTTTTGTTTTTGGTATTAATGCAATCAGTGTGCTTGCCACTGATTTTGGTATGAGAATGCCAGCTTGGTATTCTAACACTGCAGTTAGAACATCATTTTTTATTATCTCCCAAGAGTTCCTATAGAACAGACCTGGAAAACCATCTGGCCCAGGTGCAACAGATGGAGATAATTCAAAAACTGATGATTTGACCTCATCCATGGTTATAGGCTTTAATAGTTGGATGTTATCCTGTTCAGAGATAGAAGGGTGGATTTCCTTCATTAAAAAGGAGGGACATTGGCCCGAGGGGTCATCATTTTCATCAGACATCAAAGTTTTGAAAAAATGTACTGCTGCATCACCTATTTGAGTCTGAGAATTCAACCAGTTTCCATCCTGGTCTTGTATCTTCATGATTGATAGCCTAGCATGATTCTCAGTGATGGATTTATGAAAATATTAGAATTTAGATCTCCATCTTTAAGCCACTTCATCCTAGTCTTTTGTGTTAAGAAAATATTTTGTTCAACTAGATGTCTAGTTAGTCTAGCCTTTGCTTTGTTCAAGTTAATTCTGTCAGTAACTGAGTGTTTTATGTCATATTTTGCTTCCAGGGTAGCCACTTCCACTTCTGATGTTGTTATGTTTTCATACACATTTCCAAAAACCAGTTTATTCCATGTTTTTAATTCATTTTTCAGTCTTTTCAGTTTAGAGGAGAAGCCAACTAGACCTTGTTCCTGAATGGGCTGGGACCAACTATTTGAGATTAGGTCCATGAATTCTTTTCGATTAAACCATATTTCCTGAAATCTGAATGGTCTAGGGGTTGAGATGTCGGAGTTTGAAATGTCCAAAAGCATGGGTGAATGGTCTGATGTTGTTCTGCTTAGGATTTGGACAGTGGAGTGGTTAAATGAGTTAAAGAAACAGGTGTTTCCCATTACCCTATCTAACCTCTTGGAGGTGGGATTTACATATCTGTGGTTACTCCATGTTAGGTGATTACCAGCTGTATTTAAACCTGCTATCTGGACTTCATTTATAAAAGAGACAAAATCATAGATGGAGTCTAAGTTTGGAGAGCTAGGACCAGAGTATTCGTCCATTGACCTTATTATATTAAAATCACCTCCAATCAGGGTTGGTGAATTATCAATTTTAGCAGTTAAATCCTTGTAGACCTTAATTCTTTCATCTCTACTATGTGGAGCATAGATGAAGAAAGACTTAATTCTCTTATCCAGAATTTTAATGTTTATTTCCACATGTATGTAATGGTTATGGGTTTCTATAAGATGAAGGTCAATCCTATCAGAGTACATGATCCATATTTTGTTATGAATCATTCCCAGGTGATGTCGAAAACAGAACATCTTTTTATACATATCTATCTGGTGTAATTGTCCTTTAGGCTCAATTATAACTAATAAATCCAGCTTATGTTTCTTAGACAAGTGTTTTAACCTGACCATAGAAGTTGATAAACCCCTGACATTCCAAATTATGCATTTAACTGACATTGGAAACTTTGTTTTTTAAAGCTAACCTGGAGCTCCTTTTAGGGAGATTAACCTGTGTTGATGTTTGCTCATCCGAAGACTCAGTTGTTGGGGTCTTGATTACCTCCTGTTGGATATCCTGGATGTTCACATGCTCTATGTCCCTGAGTTTGTCGATGTTTCCTTGCTCCTTATCCTGTGAAAAGTCAATATCTGAAATGATTTGTTTATTAGGTATCCAGGAAAACTGATCATGGAGAAAAATATCCGAATTTATGGGAGCTTTAACTTTATCACATAATGTATCATCAGTAAAGGATGTAAAAAGGATATTCTTCTTCAGTGGTGATGATGGGGCAGTGTTATAGCCTCTGGACTCATGTCCTTCTTCTAAATAATCTTCAATTGAGTCATGTTCCGAGGTAATTTCTGCAATCTCTATGTTGTGCTGGTTCTGGGGCATTTCTTGTGTTAACTGTGTATCTTCTTCTAATTGATCCATTTACAGACCAACTGTGTTTGCTACCATGAGGGGAGTAGGACTGGGATCTTTTGGCTGCGGCGAAGCATCCTTGGCCTTGCCATCTCCATGTGATTGACCCTTCTGTTCATTTTGGGTCCGATCAGGTATAGTAGCCTGATCATCTGAAGTTGTTACCTCAAGGATAGCAAATCTATTTGCAGAGGTGGAGGTTGTGTTTTCATCACCTTGGGCTACAGGAAGAAAGGGGGTAGTGTTCTGTTGGTTTTGGTTTGGCTTAGGTTGGTAGACCTTAATGGTGGGTTGGGGCTTTTCCTTACTGTTATTTGGTAGGTTTCTAATTTCCTTTGACTTATCTATTGCAGGATGTTTAGGATCAGCAACCTTCTTAGTGGTTCGTACTCTTGAAACCAAGGGTTCTATATGGTAGCCAGCTATAATCCCTTGATCCCTTTTACAGTGGGATTCACTATGACCAAGTTTATGACATTTTTTGCAATACTGTGGGAAATCTTCGTAGGAGATAGCATAAGATTTGTTATGGGCTATCGAGCCTAGCCTGATCTTATTTGGTTTTGGCTTAGCAACATCCATTTCTACACATAATCTAATTATGAATGGCCTAGTTAAGTTCCTAGTTGGGGCATCAGCAAACAACAATTCTCCTAGGGAATTTCCCAAATCAGTAATAGCTTTAGGGTGGAAGAAGTATACCGGGGGAAATTCCATAGTTAGCCAAATCAGAGCTAAAGATGATTCTGCGTCATAGTCGAAATTCTTTGTCCATTTGATGATGTGCATGATGGTTCCTCCCATAGACCAGGTTCTTTTAAGCCAACAGCGATGGTAATCCTCATCCAAATCGAAGGTGATTCTGATGTGCCTAGAGTCCATTGCCGATAGCTGCACTTCACTTTTGAAACCTATCTTCTTGATTTGATTTCTAAGGAAGTCCATTGTTGGGCGGCCTCTGCTGAATTTGCCGATGAGGGCTTTTGAGAATGGAACAGCTAAGAGGTCAATTTCCTCCTCTGGGTATAGGACGGCGAGTTCCCCTTTGTAATTGAAATGGGGGTGGAGATCTGGTGTAGATGAGATGGTAGGATGATGGGATTTTTTCAGGGTTTGAGAAAAAGAAGGTTTTGCCATGTTCCATGGCATCGCCGCCATGGCTGGAGGCGGAGGGCGGTGGTGATAAAGCCGTTAGACTGTGTAATCATTTTTTTCAGGGAGGTTGGGAAGAAAGCTTTTTTATGTAGTAGCAATTGAAGTACATATATCATTTCTCACTACCATCCTTAACTCATACATAAATTATATTTTTGATAAAGTTACATGCATTGCATTGCATTGCATGATATCTAAAATCCTAATATGCTTTAAGTTAAATACTGCAACATATTATTATAATTTTAATAACTAAATTCACGTAGCACACATTCATGTGTTATCAAATATTGTATTTTGTGAACCTCATTAATATTGTGTGGCTTGATTTATTCCGCTAACTATATCGTCATAGTTTGCCCTGATAATAGCTAGAACCATATCAACTCATGGCTTCCGTTGATCAATTGTTGCGCTATTCCTTACACACCAAATCGCCCATATAATAATGCATGTCAAGTTTAAATCCTCCTTTTCCGGTGCGATCTTGAACCAGTGACGAAGCCAGGAAAATCAAACCCCAATCTAGATATTCTCCAGATCCTACGTGCTATCTCACACTCAAGGATCATGTGAGACACCGTTTCAACCTCTTGATGACACATCTGACAAAAAGGTGAAACCTCCACATTTCTCAATCTAAGAGCAGGTCCTGTTGGTACAGCATTCGTAACCAATCTCCAGACAAGGAATTTTATTTTCTCAGGTATGTTCAACTGCCATAATGTCTTCCACAGATGTTGGTTTTCCCTGAAATTGTCCACGACGGTTGAAGATGATGGGTTCTGACCTGTCACCATGTTCCAGGCCTCATGATATCCACTTTTGACTGTGTATTTCCCAAATGAGTCCATATTCCAGAACTGGAAATCTCTCAATCCGAAAGAGTTATATGGAATATGTATTCCTGCTATGTGGTTGATAGTTTCTGAACTAAAAAATAGTCTCAGCAGAGGCATACGCCACTGCTAGTTACCATCAATCAGATCACAAACCTTGAAATTAAGTTGGGGTAGGAGTTGATTCTCAAACCTGATTGGATTCCTGTGCTGTGGAATCCACTCCTCCTGGATGTTAATCTCATGACCATTGACCACCTGCCATTTCAGGCCACCGATAACGAGGTCCCTTCCCCACAATATTCCTCGCCAGCCCCAAGTAGAGTCATGTTTCAGTTTAACCTTGCAGAAATCGTCTTTGCTACAATACTTAGAAAGGAAATACTTTGAGAAAAAGGATTGTTTATCTGTAACCAACTTCCATGCTAGCTTTCCTAACAAAGCCTGGTTCATCTGCTTTGTAGCGCGCATTCCTAAACCTCCTTGCCACTTTGATTGGCACATTGCTGACCACGACTTCCAGTGAATTCCCCTCCCATCTGTTTCCCCCGCCCAGATGAAACGTGCAAGATGACTGTCAATTTTCCTAGCGATCGTAGACGGTATACGAAATGTACTCAGTGTGTACTGGATTGTTGATGCTAGCACGTGTTTGGCCAGGGTGATTCTACCCATTATTGAAATATCCCCAGTTTTCCATACAGATGTTTTTGCCTTAACTCTTTGGATTAACTTACTGAACATACCAATCTTCGTGGCTGTGAAATCCATGTCATGGCCAAGGAAACTACCTTTAAGTAAGTCTGAAAATATTCTGAAAGTCTACCTAAGCCTCTCCTTAGTATGGTCTTGTGCATTTGGGCTGAATAGAAGTGCCGACTTCTGGAAGTTAATTCTTTGGCCCGAGTACGCTGCATAGAGATTAATTGTCCTTGCTAGCTTTGTTGAACCTGCCTCAGAGATGTTGAAGAAAATGATACAATCATCCGCAAACATAAGATGTGAAACCGGTTGAACCGATCGTCCAATTTTAACACCTTGGCAGACACTTTGGAACCCATCTGATGCTATCATCGACGAGAAAGCTTCTTGGCAAAGGATGAAAAGGAAAGGCGAGAGGGGACAACCTTGTCGTAGTCCCTGTTTCGGATTGAAACTCTTTGACATCATGCCATTGAGTTTAATAGAATATGACACTGTGGTGACACATGCCATGATCCAGCTAATCCATAGCCGAGGGAATCCATATGTAACATCATTTTCTCCAAAAATTCCCAGGAAACCCGGTCATAAGCCTTACTCATATCTATTTTCATGGCTGCCATCGCCTGTTTCCCCGTCTTCTTCTTTCGTATGAATTCGATTACTTCATGTGCAATCAGGGAATTTTCCACAATAGATCTTCCTTGAACAAAAGCAGATTGGTTACCTGAGATGAGGAACCCCATAACTTTCTTGATTCTGTTGGCTAAGATCTTCGCAATGATTTTATATGTGACGTTGCATAGGCTTATAGGACGTAAGTCTGCTGGTACAGTTGGACACCTTTTCTTCGGGATAAGGACGAGAGTAGTATGGTTCCACTCTATTGGCATAGATGCACTTTTGAAAAAATTCAAAATAGCATTTATTACCTCATCTCCCACTTTAGACCAATAATGTTGGTAAAAACCAGGCGGTAGGCCATCCGGGCCCGGTGCCTTCCATTTCCCCATTTGAAAAATAGCTAGTTCTATCTCCTGTGTGGTCACAGGCGCCTCCAGCGCCTCCTGTTGAGTATGATTGACCCCTCTGGTGATGAGGTTTAGGATGTCCTACATAGTTGAATGACCAAAAGCATCCTCCGGCATAACTGATTCAGAAAGAAATACAGAGCTTATGTGATTGTAGACTAGCTGCTGAAGATCCTCTTGCTGTGATATCCAATTTCCTGTATCGTCCTTAAGGTGGGTAATATAGTTCCGTCCTTTCCTCTTTTGTACCCATTTATGGAAAACCTTAGTGTTTTTATCTCCCTCTTTTAGCCAAAGTGTTTTGGCTCTCTGTCTCCAGTAGTCATCCTGCATAGTAAGAAGTCCCTCCAGTTGAACCGTTGACTCATGCATACCATCTGCGTCCTTCTTGCTCTGCCTAACACTGAGCTGCTGTTTCACCCTTTTGATTTTGTGTTCCAGCTGTCCAACATTCTCTTGCGCCCAATCATGTAATCTGGTTGTAGTTTCCATCACCTTCCTGTTGTAAGATATTTGGTCATTTTGAACAACAGTGTCGAATTCTCCTGGATGACATTGCAAGCTCCTGATTGGCCTCCAGACACGTTTGACCACCTCCCTGGTATTGTTGTATCTTACCCACCAGGACTCGAACCTCCTCACAGTGGGAATGTGCGATGACCTATCACTGTAGTGTGTATTAATGGTGAGTACCCCGTGATCCGATCTCATGATTGTATGGTTTGTCAGGCTATAGCTCTGGAATAATGAGCTCCACTTAGCATTAGCAAAAGCTCTATCCAATCTCTCCAGTATAAGATCACTTCCTTGTCTCCCATTAGACCAGGTGTACCACTGTCCCTTGTGCATAAGTTCACTTAGATTATATTCCTGTAGGAGTCCCCTTAAATCCCTTGTGGCTTGAGACAAAATAGGTTTTCCACCATATTTATCATCCCTATAGAGGACTTGATTAAAATCACCTGTGATCAGAACAGGTAAATGATTGCCCTGTAGAAACATATGCAGGCAATCCCAGACTTTTTTCTTTTGAGGTCGATCAGGATGCCCGTACACAAGGATCAATATCCATTCCTCGCCTTTAGCGGTAGTAATTTGACAGCAAACAAAATTAGGGCACTTTTTAACTACCAATACAATGATTCCTGAAGACCAGGCTACACAGAGCCCTCCTCGGGATCCTACTGCATCTACAACTTCCCAGCTAGTGAAATAAGTTCTACCTAGCCACTTGCTAACTTTACTATAAGCACACTTAGTTTCCATTAGAAAAACAATATTGGGGTTATATTGATGGATGGTATTGTTTAAGAAACTTGCTGTCAGGGGATGCGACAGGCCCCTGCAGTTCCAAGAGAGTAGATTCATGTACCTCTTGGTGGTTGTTCTGGACCAACCACCGAAATACCACCGCTTTGTGTTTGATGACCTTGCAACACAGTCTGGATCACTGCATCAACGATTCTTGCTGTGACAATAACTTGCTTGCCCTGCTCCTCACCAAGAGTTAGGTCCAATTCCTTGAATCCAGAAAGCGATTGACACAACAGATTCTGCTCCTGGATCTCAGTACATCTTTTCTTATTAAAAGTAATGGCACCTAACTCCTCCTGGAGATGTCTCTTCCTCTTAACCCCCAAACCTTCCGCAACCGGCATATATTCTTCCATTGCCCATAGAATAGCTTTCCTCTGCGAATTGATAATGCTGAAGTCCGTATTCACATTTTGGTCAAGACTGTGCTGAGTGTTTACTGATTTTGGCCAAATTGTCGCACGACTGGTCCCCAGCTCTCCTCGTAAGTCCTGATCACCAATTTTCAACCTCCGAACTCTTTCTATATTATCCTGGATGATAAATCTCGTATCCGAGCTCTTGGCAGTACAGGTTTTAAAGACTCTTCTTCCTTTCTTCCTTGAATTCGGCAATTCCTCAATATTTGTTGGATTTGGCCCAAGTCTTATGGAATTTTCTCGGCCCACCATTAATAAATCCAAAAATTCCACTCCTTCCTTCATTTGTTGCTTTCCCAGCCTTTTCTCCACTTGTGGGTCACATGTCATTATCCCTTCTTCCCCAAAATCCTCTCTGCCTCTTTCATCTTCCAAAATTTCTCCACTATCTTCTCCCCCATTCATCTCCAAAAAACCGAGAGCAGCTCCAACCAAAACTCGATTTTCGTCCAAACTTCCGCCATCCTGGAGTCTCCGTTACTCATTTCTTCCTCTATCCGACCCGTATTTTTCTTCACCTTCAATTCCCAGGCGGGTAAATGTAGTATCGATTCCACTCCTTCAATCCGAGTCGACGTCGCCACAGCCACAGGTAATTCTCCCTCCGTAGATCCACTAGTAACATTTGTAGCAACACCTTGGAAAGGTTCATCATTAACAACATCGACACTAACCTCTGATTGCTTATGTACATATCCGCCGACGTGGTAATTTTCCCCAACATTGTGCAAGACCCCTGTCGTCTCCTCCGCTCTGCGTTCCACTGGGAAAGACCTATGTCGACTCAGGTCTGTGCAAAACTCAGGTACTGTAGAAAGCTGTGTTATATTTGGACTAAATTCTCTGAACAAATTATGTTGCTGTGACGTACTGTTGGTTGGGCCTAAGTGGGAAGTGTGGGATTGTGTTGTGGGAAAGGTTTGGGCTGAGTTACTTTGATCTTCAAAATGCACACTATGTTGGGCCTGAGGTATTGGTGGTGGCAATATCAACTTATTTAGAATAAGATGATTTGGTGGGTCAATGTGTCCAGTTTTAGTATGGGCTGTTTGGTTGGGAAAGGGTCTTGTTCCTGCATCTTCTTTTTGGTGTGACTTGTTGTGCATATCAAAAGGGTTATTTAAAATAGTAAGGCCAGGAGTTTGATGGTGAGACTGACCTGGGGCCCTGCACAATAAATCCTCCCTACACACCTCCTTTAAATCCTTCCCCATTTCACGCTCTGTCCCAGTCCCATCATTCTTCATATCTATTTTCTTCCTCCCATCTTGTCCAATTAACTCCGCACACCTTTTTTTTCCAACCATACTTCTAAATTCAAACCCATCCTCTATTGGTAGCTGTTGGATTGATCCTGAGCCGCTCGACTCTCCATCGTGTCTAAAGATCGGTGGCACCTTCTCTGGCTCCGAGTCAGGGCTTAGGGCCTGTAAAGGTGGCAAGCTACTGGGCTCATTAATATGAACTCCAATCTTACGAAATCGAGAGTGCATTTTGCTTCTTCCTGCACCTTTTGGTATAGTATTCAACTTAGCCTTCCCTTTCTCCAACTCAACCACTTTCACCTTCTCAACAACATTGATTGTGTTAGGTAGAGGCTCCTTGAATGTGCTCTGGATACTCATGATGACATCCGTCTCATCGCCTAGCTCGCCAAACTGAATAGTGAGTTCCATATCATAATTAAGCCCTTCATCAGATTTTTCCGTTACTGAACCGTCACTCCCAAAATGAATGTCTTCTGAAAAAACTCCGTTAGTGAGAACCGGTTCCGTTAATGTACCATTTGCCAAATTGAATTGTTTGACCACCGGTTTGTTATCTGAAAGACACTGTTCCGCTTCTACGTCAGCACAAATGTATCTTCTTCCGCCATTGATCAAGTACTGTTCCACCACCACCTCACCGTCCACACCCTCCACGTGTCTAGTGTGGGTCATTGGACCAAACGCAGTCTGTTGAGTCTGCTGATCTGTAAGTTGTGGTAGCAATGGCGTGGGATTCAACTCCAGCATTTCCTCATCAGAATTGCCATTTTGGAAGAAGACTCCTTGACCGTCTGTCTCCTAAAAATCCGGTACTTCTGGTAAGTTCATCAGCCTCTCACGTGCTTCCGCAATACCTTGTAGATAGATTTGCTGAATCTCATCCCTACGACCCATCTCCCTTGGGTCTTGTTCTTCTTGTCCGTCATCTGGTTCCTCCTCCGGATCCACCAAAGGGTCCTCTTCCGCTACATCCTCCGAGGACTCCCCTGATCTATGAAAAATAGTCACCTCCTCCGGATTGTATTCCTCTGCCTCCCTCAATTCTTCTGGTGTCGGGTAAATATCTTCCTCATACTTAAAACCATCTAAGAATGCCTGGTCAGGCATATGAAGAAACAAGTGTTCATTTGTATAAAAATAATGAGGTGGGAACCTTGTGAATCTTCTTAGCGGCATATGCCTGTGAACCCGAGTTGCAGGAGGGTATAAATCTTCTGACAGGTCTCTGTAAATCTCTAGTTGCAACTCTGAACCGAGAGTAGCAAATCTGTCATCAATATGGCGTTGCAGAGCTTCCACATTCTGCCAGCTGCAATGCGGGTAGGTATGTCCCAGAGCTCCACATCAAATATGGAGCTTGAAGACATGGCGAATTGGACAGAGACAAAGACCACAAAGGTAGAACAGGTGGGGGACTTGAGCCTGCTGTGGTACGTTTTGGACAATCACAGGAATCAGGTATATGAGGACTGGGTATGTATCAATACAGATGCGGCTTTCCATAAACAGAACGGTAAGGCAGTAGCTGCTTGATGTGTTGCACATGGTACAGATATCTCACCCTCCTGCCAAGGTTATCGCGTAATCCAGGCGGTATCACCAGCACAAGCGGAACTCATAGCTGTATACGAGGCTATGTTACATGCTAGTCATATGGGTGTCACTCGAGTATGTATTCGCACAGACTGTGAAATGGTCCTCAACCATATCAGCAAATATCCATCGGTCCCTCCAAGTCTGCATGGCTTAGTTAGAAGCATTTTAATGCTAGCTATGGTTTTCCTTAACATTCATGTCATGAAAGTGCATAGAGATGTAGTAATATATGCTCATAACCTAGCACAAATTGTAATCAGGGATCGGTTGATAATATAAGTTCTTGTTTTATTTTAAAAAAAAAAAACCTCATTAATTTTCTTGTTTGGTCTTGCATAGGAAACTTTACAAAAACACATCTTACATGGCGGGAAGAATGACATGTCTGTTTTCTTGAGCTTCAACTTAAGGTCGTAACTTTATCCTATATCCATCTAGCCTAACCCAATGTTTTTGTCAATTGTTTTTGAATTGTTTTCAAAACGTTGAAATGAAAGCTTTCGGAAAAAAAATTAAACTAATTTAGAAACATATGTAGTAAAAAGTGGAAGGGAGGCCAGTTGTGCGTGAATGAATCATGCGTGCATATGCATAAAAAGGGTTAGAAACTTGTACAAAGGAGCAACACAAACATAGCATAAAATGCTAAACTTATTTTAGATGCCGTTTATTCATCCTACCATCAAAATTATATCATCAAAAACTAGTTAAAATCTGTGGTCAGATTTTGTTCCTATGAACTTTTGCTCGAACTTGAAGATGTCATGTTGACACCATACTTCAGTATATAAATACGTCTTTAATGAAATTAAAATACTCGTATTAATAGTTTTATTTTACATTTGAATGGTCGACAAATATTAGGAAAAACAGTGGTAAATATCATCGTTGTGTTTTTCTATAAAGTCACTCCCTTAAAACTTTTTGTCTCCAATCAAACCACAGTCGAAACCCTAGCTATGGAGGCACACAAACCTCGTCCAACTCTCCCTTGAGACCTCATCACGACGGACATCATCCCCTGCCTTCCGATATTATCGATAGGTCGGCTGCCGTGTGTTTCAAAGCCATAGCGATCATTGCTTTCAATCATGGAGTTCTTCAAAATCCCACCGCAAAGTCAATGAAAACGACCGTGAAAACCTCATGATCTACATAGTTTGTCACAAATTTTCACTTGATCGATTTCAGCAATGGCGTTAAAGATGGCACTTCAAGAATGGTGTTCAATTTGCATGACCCCAAGAGGAGAGTCATAGGCCCCACGGGAGAGTTCCATAATTCTCGGACGTTATAGCTAGGGTTAGCTTAGCTCCAATAGCTGCATCCTCAAGCTTCCTAAACCACCAACCTAGACGGACTAAACAAGGTAATATTAAATTAACTCATATATGATACGCGCAACAATTGTGCAAGAATGAATAATTTGAAGATATTAAAATGAACTCGTCTTTATCCCATTAAATGTAAGGAAAAATAGAATAGACCATTTTGTTTTAAAGTGAAACAACTCGTATGATGCATGTGATATGCGAAACAACCATGCAGTGTGACCTTCTTCACTTTCATACGCTCAACAATATTTAAAACATTAATTAATATAGTATATTCTTCTCTCATTTACATTCTAATTTTTGAAACATTATATATATTTATCCAGGATTAGGATTCCCCTATGTTTCTCTGGGAAATGTCAAATGTGGAGCACACATTATTATTTTTGAACTATATGTTCAAAAGTTATTCTAAACTTATAGTGTTATTATTATTCATCATTTACTACTATGTTATTCGCACATACTGTTTTTAAAAGAATTTGTTTTTTCTATAGTATGTACCAAAAAAGTTACATTCTATAAGTAAAATAATTTAGAAGATATAATCCTACACAAAGTATTACTATATGCAGCCTAAACTTTACCCATGGATTTATTGTGCAATTATAAGAAGTTTTATTTGGGATGATATTTTTTTGGAAAAATACTGATAAATTTAGGGACCTTCTATGCAATTATCCAAATGCTATAGATATCACAAAATATCATAATTTTCAATATGTTTTCCTCCTACACCTCCGATCGGTAACCGCCTCCGGCCAACGGTAACCGCATTCGGCCAATGGTAACCTCCTGATTCAGCTGTGTTCCCACCGTGTTTCTGCTAGAATTGCTGCCTAACTTTCGAATATCATCGCAATCTCGTTTCCCATGCTCCAGATCAGCAGAATAAGTTGAGCAGAGGCCGACGTTGAGAAGTTCAATTCATCCGACTCTGGAGGTGACGACGGATGCATCTGGCGAAGGCAATGACAAGGTGTCTGGCGGAGGCAACGACTAAGGCGCCTGACGGAGGCCCTTGTGAAGGTGACTGGTCGAGGCAATACTGGTATTTTGATCGTCGATTTAATTGAGCTAAATAAGATGGCGAAACTTCAATTGAGCAGAGGCAGGACATTGAGAAGCTTCAATTGATCCGACTCCAGAGGCGTGGCGACGATGCAGGTGCCTGGTGAAGGCGACAGAGGAGGCGCTTAGCAGAGTGAGCATACCTCGCTGGAGGGACGTGAGATACATGCCCCGGGGGATGAAGATGACGTGTGTGTCTTCACGTGCGACATCGATGGACGGCTGTCGGCTGCATCGGTGGACGGCTTTCGGCTGCATCGGCGGACGGCTTTCGGCTGCATCGGCGACGGAGGATGGTGACATCGGCGATGGGCTGAGGAGAGGTGAGGTTTAATATTGTTTTTTTCCATAGACTTTCCGAGGATTAATATTAATTGATTGAGTTATAATAAATAATGGTTCTATGGCCTAGTGGTTAGTACTCTTGTTGTTGAGGTTACATGTATGGGGTTTGAACCTCACCATGACCTTTATTTTGAAGAATTTATGTTTTTGATGTGTATGCTGATGTTTACTATTATTTGACCGAGTCTTTGTGTGATAAGAGTCCTTGGTGTAGTGGTTATTGCTATAGGCTTTGAGGTTAGAAACCTGGATTCAAATCCCACTAAGTTTGTTTTTGAAGAATTTTTATTCTTGAGGTAATGCAGCTTTTTGTTGATGTTTTTAGCATTATTCAGGTGAGATTTAATTGACATGAGTTGGGGTTTTTAATTATTTTTGGGTAATATGGATTGATATTTGTAGTTTTTATTTTTATTTTTTCATGTTGATGTTTTTCATTTTCCGGCTGAGATTTTAGTAATAGGAATTGATGTTTGTAGTGTCTTTTTCTGACGTTTATGTTTTTCATTTTTTGAATTAGGTTCAGGTGTTAGAATTTGATGTTTGTAGCTTTTGGGTGAAATAAGTTGATGTTTGTAGTTTTTTTAAAAAAAGTTGATGAATTATGATTTTCAGAGTGAATAATATATACTCTTGAGGTACTGTAGCTTTTTTGTTGATGTTTTTAGTTTTATTCCCCTCTTATGTTGATGTTTTTCATTTTCTAGATGAGTTTTAGGTGATATGGGTTGATGTTTGTAGCTTTTTTGATGATATGGTTGATGTTTTGTAGTGTTTTTTCCTTATGTTGACGTTTTTCATTTTCTGCATGAAGTTTAAATGATATTAATTGATGTTTTTAGCTTTTGGGTGATATATATTGATGTTTGTAGTTTTTTTAAAAAAATGATAATGTAGTTTTCTTGATCTTCTTATGATTTTCAGTTGATTTTTTTGTTAGTCGTAGTTGGCGTCTTTTTCAATTTTTTGTTGATTTTTATTAGAATTTTTATATATTTTTTGCTTTTTTATTTTATTTTTTAATATATTTTTTGCTACATTTTTTAGTTGATATTTTATTATTTTTCGTTGATATTCTGCTATTTTTTTTCTGATGTTGCTGCAGTTTTTTATTGCATTTTTTTTGTATTTTAAAAACAATTTTTTTGAATTTCTTTTGCTGATTGCAGGTGGTGGGAAAATGATTGGAATAAATTGGACGAAAAATCCCTGAAAATTTATTAGCGATGGGTCCCTATAAAATAATTAGAGATAGGTCCCTATAAAATGATTAGAGATAGGTCCCTATAAAATTGTTAGAGATATATCCATGGAGCTAGAATATTGTTAAAATTGTATAAAGACCCGTGTCTAATGTTTAGGCTGCCTCACAGGAAGCCATCTCATAATCCTAATGTTTTCACCCGTTTATATTGGTTGATGATTTTTTAAAAAGGAGTAATGTGAATAGGCAAAGTTTTGAAAAAAAATTGTCTTTCAATAAACTTATGGAAATATGGTGTTAATTAGAATAAATAAAAAAGTAAATTTTAATTTCTATATTAAAAATTTATATGCATTGTGCATTAGTTTTAAAATTTATCATGACCCTACTAATGAAATTTAAAAATTTTATCTTTATTTATTCTAATTTGCAGTTTAAACCTGGGTCTTTCCATGGTTTCTAGAAAGACCATCTCTTAAGAGACGAAATCATCTGAACAATTATAATTAAGCTATTAATATTTTTTGTGAAAAAGAAATATATTATTACTATTTTTTTAATTATAAACCCACCTAAGTGAGGGGGTGTATATTAGGCTCCCCAAGCAATAAAAAACTAAAGAAGAACAATTTGTGTACATATAAGGTAGATTCGGGGAGTACTATGTACAACAAGATAGATTCTGAACCCTTTCCAAGGTCTATTATTGCATACCATGTTTATGCCTCCACACCCAGTGTCGACACTAAGAGATGGTCTACCAAGATAGCCCCTTGCAAAGCACTTCCCCCAAAGTGGTTCACTAAAAATGATGGCATAAGAATATGGCCAGCCCTTGGGAAGAAGCCAGCTATCATAAGCATAAGAAGTTGCTTCAGTGTTGAGGTTTTGCTTTAATTTACTACTGGAAGAGTCCTTAAAGCTGCTGGCCAGTCCATGTTTGCTAAAAAATGTTCCAATGCTGCTCTCCAGTTATCCTCTTGTACCAGTCATAACCAAGAGACAACCAACATTACTTTCTCCAAAGAAGGCTATCCATGTCTAATATAAGGATTAGACGTTGCATCTAGAGTAATATGGCCTTTGATTTTCCTTGGCAAGTTGGAGATTTCAAAAGAAGAGTTTACCTGCTCAGAGCTTGCTATTTTAGCAAGGCATGCGCTACGATGTTGGATTCTCTAAAAGCATGAGAGATTGTTGCTTGCCTCTATCCAAATACCCCTAATTTCCTGAGCAAATTTCCATGGGATTTTGTATTCCCTTCTAATCTTTTTCACAAGCAGGATGAAATCACATTCAACGTCAATGTTCGTATATCCATGTCGTTGTGCCAATTGCAAGCCATGTTGCAGGGCTTTGATTTCAGCCATTAGGCTAGCCCTCTTTCCCAAATACTTTGAAGCTGCAACCTGAACTTCACCATGAGCATTCCTGATGATTACCCTAGCTTCTGATTCACCATTGTGTAGTGCAGAGCCATCCGTATTAAGTTTCAGATGACTTGGAAACTGCCAGATTACAATACATTCTTTGCTCCTACTTTTGGCTGACCTGTAATGGTTATAGACAAGAGAAGTGATACTACTAGCATTGGTTGTAAACTTAAAATCCAGATTATGGAAGATATCATTATATTAATTGATGACTTTATGGATGATGAGTTCAGATGTTAGTTTTATTGATTCAAATAAATACTTATTTCTTGCACACCATATGAACCAAACCACTAGACAAGGCATTATTCTGATCAGACTGAGCAATCTCACATTTGAGTGTTTAAGATGGCAATAGTAAAAGAACCTATCCCATAGAGTATGAAAAGGAATGATCTGCAGGTTAAAGAAAGTGTGAAGTCTATGCCATATGTTCAGGATTTGTTTACAAGAATTGAAAGTATGATGAATGGAATCAAACTCAGAATTATAGAAACAACAGTTTGATGGCAGATTAAATGAAAAGTCCTCTAATACACAAGGCATTGCCAAAAGTCTATTTCGCAATTTCCAGCTGAAAACACTAACTTTCCTTGGCAAAAGGTTGTACCACAGGTATTTGAAAGAGGGGATTTCATTTCTTTTTTCTATAATAAGTTCATAACCTGATTTAATTGAGAACATGCCATTTTCTGTTGGCTTCAAAATGAGTGTATCTGGATATTCGGTTTGGTTCAAATGGCAACTTAGAAGTTTGTGTATTACAAATTCTGAAAAGCCATGTTCAATATGTTCTAGAAAATTAGCTTGATTAGAGAAAAAATCCTTTATAGATGCTTCCTCATATAGAATATGTTCTGGGGAATTCTAAAGAGATGCAAGTGTGCCTAGGTTAGTACAGTTAGTGCACCAGAAAGAGACATCACTAGAACCAGCTTGGAGATAAGAATTATTCATAGCAAGACCAGAAACTGATATGATTCTTTTCCAAGTTTTTGATGTTCTTTGGGTTTCTGGCATTGACCACATAGCTTGGGACCACAAAGAATTTTCAAGTTGAAGTTTCCTCCACAACTTAAGAGAAAATCTGGAAATAATAGTGTTGAGATTTTTAAAATCTAATCCATTTCCTGCTTTAGGGAAGCTCATATTACTATAAGATTTCCAAACTTTTTTGCTGCCATGTTCATTATTGATAACTCTCCAAAACATTTTTCCAAATAAAACATGGACTTTATCAATGATGCCCTTTGTAGGTTTGAGAACCGTGATAAGGTGAAGTGGAACAGAAGACAAGACATGCTTGATCAGTATCATTCTCCCAGCTTGATTAAATATTTTTTGGCCACATTTGGAGTTTAGAGGATACTGTGTGTAAGAGGTTCTGAAAATAGATATTTTTACTTATTCCTAGATATATTGGGCACCCTAAATACTTGAAGGGGAAAGATCCCCCAGTCATGCCAGTTTCAGTGAGAATTATCCCTTTCACCCTGGAAGTGGAGTACTTTGACAGAATAAATGAGGATTTGTCAAAATTGACCTTCTATCCTGTGGAATTTTCATATGTTTTTTTAGAAAGAAACTTAATGTTTTAATTCCACTCATTGAGTAGTACTTTAATAGTGGTAGTATCATCTGCAAATGACAAATGTGTGACTTTTACCATTGACTGGGCAGTTTATAATGTTTCAAATTTGCATATTGGAATAAGAAATTCAAATTTTTAGTAAATGCCCCAGCCATCAGGATAAAAAAATATGGAGAAAGTGGATCTCCTTGTTTTAATCCTCTTGTTGTTTGAAAAAAACCATTTGGAATTCCATTTACAAGAACTGAGAAAAAAAAGTCTTTTAGGTTTCCTATTGTAATCTTAACCAGTTGTTCTGAGAATTCAAATTTAAGAGAATTTTGGGTAAGAATTGCCAAGAAACTCTATCAAATGCCTTCATCATATCAAGTTTGAATATAATGTTATAACCTCTTGATTTGGTATTCAGGAAGTTGGGGATTTCTTGCATGAGTAGGACATTATCAGCTAATTCCCTCCCTTGAACAAATGCAGTTTGTTCAGGGGAAATGAGTGAAGGCGTTAATGGTTTCAGTCTGTGAGATATCCGTTTAGTGAAAACCTTGTTAATGAAGTTACAGAGACTTATTGGTCTGAAGTCTTTAAAAGATTAGCAGACTTTCTTCTTAGGATGAAGACAATTAGTGTTGATGAGATTGCTTCTGGTATTTGTAACTTAGGAGTCATCCTTTTTATTATACTTCCTAGGCTTAACATTAGATCCATTAGCTTCCTCTTTGCTATTAGTGTCTTTTAGGAGTGTATTAAACATATTTTGTGAGGCCACCATGTCAGTTATGAAACCATCCTGAGATGCAGGCATATGCAGAGTATTTAATTTTTTTGGTTCTGAGTTATAACTTGAGTTAATGGCTTCCATTGTCAGGTTAGGCTAATCATTAAAAATTACTTTTTTGTGTTTTTTCCCCGAGGAGAGAAGGGGAGAGATTCCAGAATTTATTTGGATGAAATTGTCTTCGTGATTATCTGTGACAACTATATTTTCTGAAGTGTGATTAACATCATTCATTCTAATAGTTGTTACAAAGTTATTAGAGATTTTTATATATGAGGTTTCAAGTTCTAGCACCTGAACTTCATTCTCATTGTTCTGTACCCTTTCCTCCACTACAGTTAGATCAATGGTGTTATTTAAATCTTTTTGGAGCTGGTTTACCAAAGCATATGCGCATAGTTTGAGGATTAGGGTTAGATCTGATAAGAGGGACATTTTCCTTATTAATTAGAATCTTATCAGAATCAACAATAGTCTGAGCTAGAGGATTTTAAGGATTGGGCTCACTGCTTATAGTAATAGATGCAGAAGGCACCAATGATTCAGAATTAGATTGGTTTCCAATGACGGGCTTTTGAGCAGAAAGATTAGGTTCAGTTTGTTTATGTTTCTCAGAGGAGTCATTTAAAATAGTAGAATCAGACACAATAATGAGATCATTATCAGGTAGCATTAGACTCTCTCTAACCTGAGCCTCTGCTTGAGAGATATTTCCTCGAGAACTTGGTTTTTTTGGTCTCTAAACTTCCTGCAATACATGGTTAGTGGCAGTCGTATGCACTGGAATAATAGTTTTATCCTTTGTGGAGATCCCTGAGGAAGAAGGGGCATCCACTTTACCTTGTTTCCTTCCCTGTACTTCATTTTCCTGAGGCCTCTAAGGAGTGAAAATGAGCTGAACCTGCTCTGACTTACAGATAGAAAACAGATGACCAATTTTCAAGCACTTTGAGCAATAATCTAGTATGCCTTCATATTCCACATTTTTCCCAAAACCAATTCCCCTAAAACTTATCCAAATTCTATTCAGTCTAGGTTTAGCAATGTCCATTTCGACACATACTTTTGCTACATGTGGCCAAGTTCTGTTAAGAGTAGCTTTATCAATTTTAATAGGCAAACCTATGTGAAATTGAGATGAACCTACTCAGACTTACAGACAAAACAGATGACCAAGTTTCAAGCACTTTGAGCAATAATCTGGTATGCCTTCATATTCCACATTTTGTCCTAAACCAATTCCCCTAAAGCTTAGACAAATTCTATTCAGTCTAGGTTTGGAAATGTCCATTTCGACACATACTTTTGCTACATGTGGCCAAGTCCTGTTAAGGGTAGCTTTATCAATGTCAACAGGCAAACCTATAATGCTTCCTATATCCATAATTACTTTTGAGTCAAATAATTGTTGTGGCAAGCCGTAAAGAGCAACCCAGATCGGAACTATAGGGAGTCAGCAATAGGGTTAAAGGTTGGTTCCTATTTAGTGATTCTTGTTGAGTATGAGCCGAAGTTCCACACTTTGTGAATCCAGCACGTATAATAATCATCGAAAAATCAAAATTTATTAATACCTGGTGATTATCCAGAATGTGGATGTTTGTGTGGCCCTTAAAACCCGCCTTCTGAAAATCCCAGCAAAGTTTGGCCAGTTCAGGCATGTTTCACAAAAGTTTTCTGACAAGCATAAGTTTCAGGGAGCAGGGGCTTCAAGCTGGTCACAATTCTCATCTGAGAAGTGTAAGCCGGGTTCTCCCAGATGATCAATTCATCATTTTGGATTGAGGGGATCTCTGTTAGTGGTGAGATCGGATTGCGGAGGCTGGGAATGGGATTGGGATTGGGATTGGTTGTGAATAAGATGCAGATTGGCAGTGATCGATGAAGGGTGTGATGGGTTGCTAACTATGTGAGCATAGGTCAGCAGTGCGGTGGTTGTAGGTGGCTCCGCCATAGGGGCGGTGCCGATCGAAAGGTGGTGGGGTTGTTCGTTCAGTCGGTTTTTCAAGTTTTGCAGAGAGTTTCAGAGTGGCCGAAATTTAATATTACTATGTAAGCTACTAATATTGGTTAAGGAAAATAGTTCTTAATATTGAAGTTAATTAATGATTTCCTTAACTAAAAATCAGTAAATCGGCATGCATGTATGTAAATTAATAGTTCAAGTTTTGATCAGAAGTATGCCTAGCTAGAAAAAATATGTAAACAAAGGTACTCTAAATAATTATAACACTGTATTCACGACAATAGTACTCTAAATTTATATTAGTTTCCTGGTTATTGTTTACTTTGAGTACATAAAACAAATCAAACTGGCGGAATCTCATCCAAACTTATGCATGTGACAATATTGGTAAATTTTCATTTTTTACGAAATATTATTAAATATAGTTATATATATATATATATATATATATATATATATATATGAGTAAAGATATATTATGAAGTTTGAGATAATTAACAAGTATGGCAGCAGCTAAATTACCACACCAATTTTCAAGAAGCCGTGAGTTTGACTCCCCCTTCTCCATTCCACTATACTTGATGCGATTGGAAAGCGATCGAGCAGCACCATCAAGTCCCTTGGTCTAATCTCCAAAGAAACAAATCCCGGAAAGTTTCAGGGGAAAACTCTCCGATGCTTAAGTCAGCAAAGCGTATGGGTACCGTATAAAATAGAATGAATTTTAAAATGTTTACGTACCTTGTATTTATACCGAATAATTCTAGTAGTATTTGTCTTCAAATCTACCTCTTAATTACCAGTAAATGCGGTCATCGGGTCTGACCGTTTCCTATGCATTTATTGGGCTAAAACAAGCCCAACAAGTCATTTGGATTTTCTAGGTCAAACCATCATCAAAAGTCCCCAGAAAACTAAAGTTCCCCTCAAGGCTATGAAGACTTGAGAAGAGGACTTGAAGACTCGAATCCAAGAACGTTCGTGAACTATTAATCAAATCATGTTGAGACACTTTGCACAAGGGAATTATCTTCGAGCTTCGAGGTGGTGTTTAATTTTCTCATTACTAATCCTTTGCATAATTTGAAAAGACACGCATTTTAACCAACTGTGTCAAAGAGTGCGTGAGTGGCGATTTCTTCTAAAAAAGATATAAAAAGATTCTCACGTCAGCCACCGTTTCAGGCTTCTTAATTGCTCCTTTGTTCAACTTCTCATTTTATTTATAGGTTATTTGAAGAGGATATTTTCAAGCACTTTAGTTTCTCACTCTTCACCATCATCTCTATCATTTTCCTCTCTTCAACCTGTAAGGCTTGCTATTTTTTTCATCCTCTTTTCTTCCATTTTTTCTATAATGGCTACTAGCATTCGTATTTCTGGCCAGGGATCTGCTGAGAGGAGGTTGATCGATAAGACTAGGTTGGAAAGGGAGGAAATCAATTCACGCGAGAGGTAAAATTCTTCCATGAATTTGGAGGATCAGAGAACTCTTATGCGAATTCCAATATAGAAGTTGACGAGATTGGCCGTACTGACTATAATCCTGATGGATTGCAAATCACCTATATGCCCCTCGAGGGACTTCCCAAGTTTGACCCACTGGTTAGGGAAAGCCATTTGCAAGGAAGTCACCCATTACTGGGAAAATTGAGTTCCAGGTTCCAGTACACGAGGAAGGGGACTCCTCGAAGGTACCCTCGAGAAAGAAGAAAAATGTTCAAAAGAGAGGGTCCTCGAAATCCTCTACCCCCAAGGTGGAGGAAACATCCTTTAGCGAGCCCCCTGCCACTGAAGAGTTAGAGTCAATATTGGAGCTTTTATCCACAATACCTCTTGGTCAAAGAACTCCTCCTGATATCAACCTATAACCTTTGGGTTTACATGAGTCTCCTGAAAACCCCCCAGCTGGAAGGTCAGTAATCTATGTCAAGCAACTTCGACTGGGGCTTATTTCCCCTTTCCCTTGCTATTCTAGGAACTTTTTAAGGAGTTCAAATTCAGCCTTGCACAAGTTCACCTGAACGTAATTGGTGTATATCAAGCCCAACGATCAAAAGGCTGATGCTCGCTAGGTCCAACCTAATTTCATCTCGCAGTGAGGCAAAGTCTTTTCAGTCCAAGACGCCAAGTAGCTACGAAGATGACTCCCACTTGTTACAGAGAATGTGGGCCAATAATTATGGAACAAACATCGAACGCGTAAGCCATGAACACAAAATGTGGTGATCGTGGTCTGAACCACGTTCTTTGTTCCTAAAAGCAAGGAACCATAACCACGTCAGCCTATAAATACAAAAAGCGGATCTAGAGCTAAGGTAAGTGTAACTATCTCGAGAAATTTCAATTCTTAAAGGAGAAAACTGACTTGATCGTCAGAGCGATTCTCAAATAATCACTTCTGGGATGGACTTTGCAGGTGAAGGAGCTTAAGAGATGAACAATAAGTGACCTACTTGAAAGAATCACTACATCATTTGGCACCGTCTGTGGGGACAAATGTTTCCTTTTTGTTTCAAGGTTATTTCAGGTAAACAGTGGTGTTCACCAGGAGTGAAAAAAACCGTAATCATTAGTCACGAGAAAAAACACTTGGACGCGATAGAGGAATGCATAATCAATTGGTTCACACCCCAAATAGGGAAAAAACATAGTAAATAAGAAACAAAAGAGAAAGAAGAAGAGGTAGAATCCCCAAATAATATCCATGACAAGGAAAAAAAGGCGTTCGCTGCGGCACTCGTAGAAGCGAACAGAGAAAGTGTTTACGATCATTTTTTGAAGACGCTCAGGAAAAAACCCCCAAAATAAGAAAAAAAGGGTAAACCAAGAGCACGGGAATCTTGACTATGAAGAAGATTTGCATGACATTGTCGTAGAAGACGATGCAGACAGGTCGCCCCTTGCACCACATATGCGAGATTTTAAGATGCCAAATGAATTCAAACTTCCTTTACTTGTTAAAATTTATAATGGAACTATAGACCCAAAAAAGTTCCTGCATTCAAATAGAAATAGCATGAGATTTCGTGACTCGAATATAGAACTAGTTTGCAAGGTGTTTCCTATCTTTTTGTCAGGAACAACGATCACTTGGTACGAAAACCTTCTAGATGGAAGTATCAAATCCTTGGCACACTTGTCAGACCTATTCTTGGATTGCTTCTACCATAAGTGAAAGTTCACTAAAATGATCGCAGATCTTAATAACATGGCCCAGCGAAGTGAAGAAAGACTCACAGAGTATCATAACCTATTTGTCACAGAAAGTCTACAGGTTCACAATTTGTCATTCCAATCGTCATTAGGAGTGTTCACAGGGGGCATGAGATCAGAATAATTCTACAAAGAACTGATGGAAAATATGCCTGAAAACCCAATGAAACTACAAAATATGATTGAACAGCATGTACAAACAGAGGAGGCGAACAAAAATAAAATAGAAAGAGAGCGAGGCGAAAAGCGAACAATGGAAGATTCACATAAGGGTTTTCCTAAGAAAGGTAAAGGAAACATCAATTTCCAAAGGGGAGAACCAGGGTTGAAAGGTTTGTTATTCTAAGATACGCCCTAGATGAGATCAAGGAAGGAGATATGGCAAGCAAACAAGGATCTATTTCAAGAGCCAGCACCGCAAAAAAAATCCAGGGAGTATTATTATGCTTTCCACAAGAATCATAGCCATGATATAGAATATTGCAGGGGCCTAAGAAGACAAATTGAAGTAATTTGAGGAATGGTTACTTGGGCCAATATAGGAAGGAAAGAGCAAGCTAGTATGGGGAAGCAAGTAAAACAGCGAATCCTTCTTCAAGAAACCAAGGCACTGCGATCGCGATGGCAAAAAAATTAGAAAATTAACTACGACTGTGGATTACAACGATAACCTGGATAATGAAGTACCAGAGACAGTCATCTTATCCATACATGATTCCATAGAGTCATTGTCGAATAACGCTTGGAAGGTTAAAGCAAGATATTCTCTCCCACAAGAGCCAATTAATAAAAGGCTTAGTTTGAATGAAGTAATCACCTTTAGCAAGGAAGATGCAGTACCCAACGCTTCACCGCACATCAATCCTATGGTCATCATTGCAAAAATTGGGAATGGAATGTTCACATAGTATAAATAGATGACAGAAGCACAGTCGAGATCCTATTTTTAGACAGCTTCGACAGGCTGGGTTTCAAGATAGCTGACCTAAAAATATCTACATTTTCACTAGTAAGATTCAGGGGCAAGCAGAAACGCCTTTAGGGAATATACTGTTGCATGTCACTATTGGAGAAAATGGAAAAAATTGCACCATCATGTGCGACTTCGTGGTCATGGATTCCCCCAAGTACGTTTAATGCCATCATTGGAAGGCCTTGGACGAACAGAGCTAAGCCAATATGGTCCCCTTACCACTTGGTAATGAAATTTCCTACCCCAGCTGGTATCACGACCATTGGGGGAAACCACCAAACTGCAAGGCAACATGGTCATATCAATGAAGGCATGGAAGATAGGAGAAAAGGCGAAAATGGTCAGCACAATTTCAGGTGGAAGTCCACTGGAACAGTCAGACACAACAGTAGACTTGGGAGAAGAAATAGAGCTGGTAAGCCCATATAGTGAAGACAACTTGAAATGCGTGAAAATTGGGAAACACCTCCTAGACAAGGAGAATGCAAAGGTTATTAATATTTTGCGAAGCCAAAAAGATACGTTCACATGGAGCGTTCAGAACATAGGAGGAGTGGATCTAGACATTGTTACTCATTATTTGAATATCAGCATGATGTGCCCATTTTATACGGTTATATTAGGACTTTTGGGATTAACTTTTGTACACTTTTGTGCTCTAAATGTGACATTTTGCCTTGGAATTATCTAAAGAGGGTTAAAAGCGACTTTTACGTTTTTATCACTTTTTAGAGAATTTTGTGTGACAAGGTAATTTGTTTGAAGACTTTGAAAACTTTGAAGACTTTGAAGAATATCTTTGAAGATTTGAAGACTTGGATTTGAGCTTTTTGAAGATATGAAGAATTGAAGAAGTGAAGAGAAGAGAAGGATATGAGATATAAAAGAGAAAGAAGAAATAATGCTGGAATTGGTGTCCATCGCGAGATCGTCGTGACACTCAATGGTTCGTCTCGAGCACATCGCGACTCGCGACAGACGAGTGGTATGAACTTCTTCTTGATTTTTGTGCTATAAATACTCCCCTTATCCTCTCCTCTTCAGCAGCTTTTGCCCAGTTCTTTCTTCTGCGCTTTTGGGTGTTAAAACCCTAGGTTTTCTCTTCTTTCTTTTCTTAGTTTTTGTAGATTAATTATGTTTTTTAGTTCTCTAGCTTAATTTTATCTCGGGAGCAAAGGATTGACGCTTCCATTTCTATGTAGTAAGAACCATTATATCTATCTATTTGGTGCTTTTGCTATTGTGCATTTATTGAGATTTGAATGTTAATTGTTAATGGACTTGATGTTGTTGGAAGCTTGGGTATATGAATTGCTTGTATGATTACTTTTTAGGGTTGGGAGAAAGTAGCTAATTCTCCCCTCTTTTAATGTGGAATCCAAGAGCATGAGTTAGAGCATGAGTTAGAGCTTCTTAAATCAGACTCCCCTCTGCAAGCAGAGCTGGAAGGTATTATTTTTGCATATCAAATCTGCTTAGAAATGGATATTAGAGGTAGTATACTAGAGTCAGATTGTCAGCATGCAATAAGAGCAATACATGGTCCTTATTCTGGCTCATGGAGACTATTTTCTCTTTACTATCATCTGCATGAGATGCATACAGAAAACCAAATCCAATATGTCCCTAGGGAAGCAAACACGGTGGCTGATTTTTTGGCAAAATATGCTAGGGAGAATTCCATAAATGGAGATTTAAACTCAGGCAATACTCCATCTTTCCTAAAAGGCTTGATTATGCTAGATAAAAATGGAGTTCATGGGGTCAGAATAGGAACAGCAAGTGGTAACATAATCCACACATAATATGTTTTCTCGGGCACATGTTTTCTACAGGAACAGAGACTGCTTCTTTCTTGTTTCCTTCATTGCAGATTAATAGGCTGAGGAGGAAAAGGGTTAACCAGAGTATGACCATTGGAAGAACGGTGACACATTGGAATGTACGGTGACACATGGCAGTAAAGATCGGACGAAATGGAGAACAACTCAGGAAGTTTAGTGGCTGGCCACCCTCAAAGGATTTTCCAAAGTAAAAGCTATCAGATAGCATTGGCAAAGGTTTCACGAAGACTTAGAGGATAGGCTTATGGCTTAGGTTAAGGTTGTCTCTGACTGACTTGTGTCTTGTCTTTCGATTCACTAACAAGTTTGAGCGCCAACTACCTAGCCATTAGTATTTGTAATCCTCTAGTTCTACTCAAGGTATCTTCAACTATTTTGGAAGCAACAAGGTGTTGCTTTAAGAGCAATATGCTCTCACATTGTAAACAAACTAAGCCTCGGCTTCTTTATTGTTTCTTAAGGGTTTGGGAAGCCTAATACAACTTTCCTCCATCTCAGGATGGTTTAATTTTAAAAAAAAATGATGTTGGTGTGTTGATAATTTCTAGATGAATGTGATGATGTCGAACTCGTTGTCATATTTGTTTTCGGTAGCAAATGAGATAAGTCTATGAATGTCGATCGTTCTTGACTAACCTTGTGTAAATGCATGAATTGGTTAAATGCTTAGATACGGTGTAGTATTTATAAGTGTTGCCAAGCTTGTTGATTCTTCGTGCTAAATGCCATCAATGGGATACTCTTAGTCCTAAGGGAGTCAATGGTGAGGTTTGACAAGAGATGTCGAATTCACTCTTGCAAACTACTATCTAAGAAGGATAGAAGATTTATCTTCACAACAAGTAGTTAAAGTAGTGAATAGATTGTTTCACTCGTTCTTGAAGCCTTTATTATTTAGCATTTATGTATTCTTGATGCTATGTTTCACTTCATTTATGTCATGGGTTGTTTGAGAATAGGAAGTGTTTTTATGATCGAAGTGTTTGGGTGTTAGGAAAGTGACGAATTCCTTAGCTCCTTTGCATGAAAATCTATGAACATGAACTTAGAACTTCTTGTGCATAATATGTTGTGATTCTTGCTAGATAAGTATGTTAATGTTAAGTCAAGTAATAAATGTGATAGAATGAGTGAATGGTTCAATGATCTACATTAGGTTTGGAAGTGGATATCAATTGCCCCCAAGGCTTTATCTTTGTAGTTTTAAAACCCTTTTTCTTAGTTTTGTTTTATGATTAGCATAGTTACTTAACCTTGCTAGTTATCTTGTCTTTTAGCTTTCATAACTTAGGACCACCAAACAACCAAACCCCCATTTTACTCGCTTTTATATGTGTACATATATCTACTCCTAGTCTAATATCAACCTTTTGTGCCTAAACGCTTAGGAAGATCCCTCTTCTTTGTGGACGACCCCTCTTCTTCGTGGACGACCCCAACTTTTCACTATCTACTTAGTTGTAGATAGTAAGTATTTAGGGATTATAAATATTAACTTTGAGAGGTACGGCGACGACCTCCCACAGTAACTCGGTCAAGTTGGTTAAATAGAAACAATGTTGCTTTGCTAGTGATAGATAAAGGGTGATCGAAGATAAAGTGACATCGCTGGTGCAGGTTGGTATACTATAAGAGGTTAAATATCCAAACTGGCTAGCGAACCCAGTCATGTTGAAGAAATCAGACACTAGCTGGAGAATGTGCATTGATTTCACGGACTTGAATAGAGCCTGCCCAAAAGACTGCTACCCTTTACCAAAAATCGATGAACTGGTTGAGGTAATTTCAGGATATGAAGTCCTAGCATTTTTGGATGCGTATAAGGGTTACCACCAAATATTGATGAATCCGGAAGATGCTGAAAAAATGGCCTTTATAACAAGCTTTGAGACGTTTTGTTATGCAAAGATGTTGTTTGGGCTCAAAAATGCTGGAGCAATGTACCAGAGAGAGATTGATCATACATTTTTCGACCAAATAGGAAGGAACATCAAGGCATACGTTGATGACATGGTAATAAAAACTAGAAAGGTGGCTGGCTTCACTGTAGATTTAAAAGAAACTTTGGACACATTGCGAGCGATAGGGATGAAGCTCAACCCTAAGAAGTGTGTAATTGGAGTAGGCGCAGGAAAGTTCTTAGGATACAAGGTATCCTCAAAAGGTATTGAAGCTAACCTAGAAAAAAATCCAAGCCATAGTAAATCTACCCCAACCACGAACGGTGAAAGAAGTGCAAATCCTAATGGGATGGCAAGCAGTGCTTAGCCGCTTTGTCTCAAAAGTAGTAGAGAAGCACTTTCCATTCTTTGAGGTAATAAGAAAAGCGAAAAAGTTTAATTGGACCAAGAATTGTTAGAAAGCATATAATGGGTTGAAGGAGCAGCTTTAAACGTTACCAACGTTAAAGTTTCCTGCCCTGGAGAGACACTACACTTGAACTTAGCGATCTCACAGTATGCTATTAGCTCAGTGTTGGTTCACGTGGAAGGACAGATATAGGTCCCAGCCTATTACATCAGCAGAATCTTGTAGAACGTGGAAAAAACATACATGCCAATGGAAAAGTTAATCTAAGCTTTAATATATTTGGTACAAAGGTTGTGAATGTATTTCCATAGTCATCCCATAGTGGTTTATAAAGGGTTTCCAATTAGGAGCATCCTTAGCAAGCCAAAGTTTTCATGCAGACTAACAAAGTGGGCTCTAGAGCTAGACCATTTTGAAATTCAATTTCAGCTAAGGACATCGATTAAAGCTCACATATTAGCAGACTTCATTGCAAAAATGACAAGCGAGGATGCACAAACAGCAAAGATGCACTAGAATCTGGCAGTTGACAAAGGACAATCAAAGTGGGAAGAAGTTGCATGGACATTGTTTGTTGATGACACGTCCTACAAAGAAGGATGTGGTGCATGATTACTGCTGGTGAATCCAAATGGAGGTGAACACAGATACTCGCTCCGCTTTGAGTTTCCACTTATGAATAACAAAGTGGAATATGAAGTTTTGATATGTGTATTGGACCTTACAGTCAAAATGAAAGTGAAGAGCATTTGAGTATCTATTGATTCTCTTATCATAGTCCAATAGGTGCGAGAAGACTACGAAGTATGAGAATAACAGCTAGTTAAATATTTAAAGAAGGTCCAATAGCTAATCAACGAGCTCGAATACTTTGATATTCTACACATCCCAAGAACCAAGAACCCAAAAGCGGATGCACTAAGTAAACTAGGAACAACGTGATTTGAATCTCTTGGCGAGCACAGAGACGTGATAGTAGAAGTTATTCCAATCAGAATCACATTATAAAAAATGGTGTCAACAGTCCAAATGGAAGATGTAAGTTGGATGACACCACTGATAGAGTATCTTGAAAAGGGAACGTTGCTAGAAGATAAAGTGCAAGCCTGAAAGTTGGAGTTACGCGCCAAGAACTACACTTTTGAGGAAGGGACCTTGTACAAAAATGGATTTCTTTCCCTATGGATAAAGTGCAATAGAGCCAGTACATGCAAAGGATATACTTAGAGAAGTCTACGAAGGACTGTGTGGAACACACCAAGGGGCCATAACAATAGCAAAGAAGATCATCCAAGCTGGATACTACTGGCCGACTATGTTCAACAATGTGCACAACTTCGTGCGTAAAAGTAGGAGTTGCCAAATCAATGCTTCGCTATTGCATAAGCCACAAGTAGTTTTGACAGGAGTATATGGAGCTTGGTCGTTCGACAAATGAGGGATTGACTTAGTTGGACCATTCCTAAAAGGCGAGAGCAACGCCAAATTTTTTGTGGTATCAATCGACTACTTTACAAAATGGGTGGAGGCAAAACCATTAGAATGAGTCACAATTGAAGTCACTAGGAAATTTTTATAGAAAAACATAGTATGTCGCTTTTGGGTGCCACATACCATTGTCACGGATAATAGAATGCAGTTCACAAGCAGTGTATTCACAGATTGGTGTTCGAAGCTCGGAATTGTCTAGAAATTTACCTTTGTAGCACACCCTCAAGCTAACGACCAAGAGGAAGTAACGAACAAGACTACCGTTTAAGGAATCCAAAGGTGACTGGAGGGAAAGTGAACTGGATGGGTAGATGAGTACCAAACACCCTTTGGTCGTATAGAACGACTGTTCGAGAACCAACGGGGAAGACACCATATTCTCTGGTTTATAGTCACGAAGCACTTACACTAATGGAAATTGGTAATTCAAGTTTTTGAGCATGCGATTACAAGGAGAAGGATAACCCGGATACGATGAGGTTGGAACTGGATGAGCAAGAAGAAAAAAGAAACTTTGCAACAATCACAGAAGCTAAGTATAAGGAAAGAATGGCTAGAGTTTATAATAAAAAAGTAAAAGAAACATGGTTTCCGTTTGGTGATCTAGTGCTTAGGAAGAACAAAGATATCTTGGCAGAAGAGCGTAGAAAATTATGCCCCAAGTGGGATGGACCGTACAAGATAATGAAGGTGCACGGATCAAATTGCTACGAGCTAGAAAGAATAGATGGTAGCAGTGTTCCTAACACTTGGCACATAGTTAACTAAAGGAATTTTTATATGTAGAACCAGCAAAGTGACAGGAAACTATAGCTCCCATGTATAGAAACCATAAAATGATCATTGGCGATGTTCGCTTCCGTAGTTTATATTGAAGGTGATATGATCGAAGTATGAAACTTTTGGAATAGAATCTTTCCTTTTCAAGCATCTATACTTCGTATTTGCAACACTAAGTTACACATTCTTAACAAACCATCATGAGGAAGTTAACAACATAAGTGTTAATCATGAACACCACTCAACTCACTTTGTGAGAAAAAAATATACGACAGCAAGTCATGAACTTGACAACAAGGCATATCTGCTCACATTGAAGAAAAAATGATTGTTAGATCTCGAGCTTTGCACTATCATTAAACTGCAAGCTATAGATCTGACTATTAGGCAAAAATGCCTCTAATATCGCGACAAAATCAAGCTATAGATCTTGCGGCTTCACACATTACATATTCTCAGTAAAGCAAGACATAGACCTTGCTGGAAGGCAGACATGCCTACAAAACAGTGACCAAGGCAAGCTATAGATCTTGGACACTTATTGAGGCTTAAAAGCTTTGGATCTTGCAACTTCGCAAATCAAATAGCAGCAAGCTATATATCTTGTGTAACTATCAATCCTTGCAAGCTTTATATTTTCCAAAGTCGACCATACATACGAACGCAAGCTATAGATCTTGATAAAAAATAGGCTTGCTCATAAAAGTAAACGCCCAGTAGATATGGCACGACACAAAGTATTAAGTTTCACTATAATAGCTATACAAGCTATAGATCTTGTAAATAGCTTGAAATCTTAACTAATTAGAATGACGCGATAGAAGTATGCCATATATCTTGCTGCTTCGCAACTTACGTCTCACAATGATCCATTCACTTAGCAAAAAATACACACACACACACATATATATAATAGAAGAAAAACAGTTCATTCGGGAATGGCGAAGCTGCTAGGTTTGCAAACACATGAGCGAACTTATTAAAATATTACAAGGAAAAATATGTTGCTCAAAGTGACAAATCTATCTACGCTTAGAGCCCCACGAGGATCCAGAAGATGACGAACCACCACAACGACGACCACGCTCAGCTTCATGACGAGAATGCTCAGTTCTACGTTAATTCTCTTCAGTTGCCTACTCTTTGCCAACCAAATGCTCATATCTCCACTTCATTTGTAAATATGCGAGATGACGTATAAGCCCTATTTTCTCCATATGCTCAAAATACCAGGCATAATATGCTTTGAAATCATCAATAGGTCCAAACTCCTAGCGGTCCAATTGCATACTCATAACATTGATCGTTTCTTCATACTTTTTTATCTCAACTGTTAATTTTTGAATCTTCTATTCTAGAGCCAAATATACAATCAAGCAGCCTCAGAAAATTTAATCCTTTAACATTCAAACTCCATTGTAAGATCTTTATGGCCAGAGGCCCTTCGAGGTAAATACGGAAGTGCTTGGAGTTTTTCTTTATATTCAAAACAAGTATACTCAAGTTGATGCAAAGATCTGTCAAGCCAATTACACTCAACTCGAAGCTCCTCATTGTCAGTTCGGAGCTGTGTGTTAATCGTAAACTGCTCATCAAATTTTGCGTGCCAACCTATAACAGAGGTTGAAAGGTGATCTTATTCATCCTGTTGTTTCTTCAAGCGACCATAAAAATCGTCAATCCGGGTACACTGCTTGTTTATGCTCACTGTTTTATGATGAACTTTGCACGTCTTATTCACGACATAGTTCCCAATCCCCTCTTGTTGGCGAAGCAAATTCACCATATTTGACTATTTTTGAGAAATAAGATCATTCTGCTCGTTGAAAATCCTCCGTAGTTCACGAACAACATCCCAAGTCTATCTCACAACCTTATCCCACTTTGCCTCAAGGTCATTAATACCTAGCAGCATGTACTTCAGACAAATACCCAAGGTTAGCGCCTATTCTTGAACACAAATAGGAAGGTTAAGTGAACGCAAGTACATGGTTGCTGATTCAAGGTCAACTAAACTGTGAATGATGTCTTTGCTAAGTGATTCAATATCATATCCATTAGGAATAAACTTACTGCAAAGACAACTCGGAGGTGAAGAGGAAGATGAAGATGGAATATGGTGTTGCCACCTAATACTTAACGGGAGAGAACCCATGCGCAAAAACCAATCAGACGAAATAATCCCCTCACAATCTTTAAGGAAAGATGGAGTGGCATGAAGCAAGCTAATAGGTTCAGAAAAAGAATCACTACACCCCATAAAGTCAAGCCTTTTAAAATATTTATGGTCAACGAAAATATTGAAACCCTACACACAAGTAAGGGCAATGAGAAAATGCCAAACAGAAAGAGTAAATCAACATTCACAATGAAAATTACACAAATAGTACAGACAAACATCAAGATATTGTCTTAGGATTACAACTAAAAATCTATAAAAACCCAATACACTAGAAATTAACTAAATTTGGAATGAGGTAGGGGCTGAACAACGATAGCAAAAGTTTCCTGGCTTGCTTGCTGAGTGAGAGTCTCCTAGCTTGGCTGCTAGGCAGGAATTTTAGTGCTCGCATTAAACTTACTGGCCACACTAACATCAGGATTTGGATTTGTAGCATCTGTGATAGGCTTAAACGGCAGATCATCTAGATAATCCACCTCGTACTCATTTAGCTTAGTCACAGAGGGAAGACTGGGAAGACTGGCAAGATGAGACAACAAGCGTAGGGATATCCCCCATTAGTAATTTTTTCAATAAAGGATTTTTTCAACTTTGCCCTCTTCTTTTCTAGGGTCTTAACACACTTCTTCTTAGAAGGAAAGCTATTTAAATCGCAAGTGGGATTCCACTCACGTTCATCTTTCACTGCCTCGCAGTAACTGACGGTGCAAGTATCCTTGGAAATATCCTCAAAAAATTTATAGAACGACTTATCTTGCAGAGTCGATCTACCATAATTTGAGGGTAATTAGGAGAAGCAGGTCCATTGGTACGCATCTCCTTTAACTTAACACAAAGTGGAGTTGTCTCCTATTTTGCGAGCCTAGCACGCTTTTCAACAGTGCTTGCCCTTTCCTTGGTAGTCTTCACCCTGTCCTAAGCCGCTTTAATATAAGTTTCTAGAGTTGTACATTTGGTTTCCTTCACCCTCTCCTCAATGGCTTTAAAACCGGGAAAGGCATTCGCTCGGAAGCTGAAGGCCTTTGCCAGCCTTATCAAACAAGAACACATAGAACGAAGTCAAGCGGTATCTTGAATACCAAATACAAAGATGCAGGTAAGATTACTAAAATTCAGCCATGAACTTACCACAGCCAGCGTATCAATTAAAGAGAGGTTGGACAAGATATCAGATAGCACTCCCTCCATGGGAGAATTCTCGGTTCGCGCCAGAGTTTGCAAACTTGATTGCTTAGTTGGCCTCTTTTTGAAAGGAGGAAGTGAATGTTCTGAGGGCCCTTCACCCTTACCCCTCTTTTGCTTCTTCTCCCTTTGCCTACCAGTGGAGCGATGCCCAATCCTTTCCCTGCCCTCAGTGAACTTACCCTTATCAGTAGGGCCCATTTTATTACCACCCTGTGGGTGGGTGTTACTTTTGGTAGCATTACTAGACTGGGTGATATCAAAGAGAAATTCTTCGACATCACCTTTAGTCAGATCCATGTATGAAATAAAATAAACATCATACATCAAGCAAAAACATAAAAAAAGTAACATATTATCAACATAAAAGACATTACATATGATACACATCAAAAAAATAATGAACAAAACACCTTCAGCATCAGAATCGGCATGGCGGAGATGTTGTGTATGAGTACGAAGCGTGACCATGATCTCTGACTCAGGAAGCTTAGACTTAGGAACCTTATAGTTCCAATGAGGTAGAGCAGCTTTGGGAGTTAGTTTTAACTTTATAAAAAATGATTTGAATGGAAATTACCAATGTTACCTAGTGACCCACTCACAAGCTCAACCCCAAAGATGACGGGATAAAAGGTAAACTCAGCTACGGTGTTTTTAACTTTTCGAAGATGATAGAAGTTGTGAAACAACTCAAGTGTAAAAGAGATATCCACCTTCTTCCAAAATTGAAGAAAACCCATTATGATAGCGATGCCCTTAGGGTGAAGTTTGGACAATGCGACTTTCTACGAACAGAGAATGTCGATCACATGTTGAGGAAGAGGGAAATAGAGGCTAAAGTTCAAATAGGCTACGTAACATAATATATAGCCAGATGGTGAAGTGTGAACACATTTATGGTTTGCTGGAGCACGAAGTGTAAAAGAAGTTAAAAAAAGGAAGTAGCTTTTTAGTTCTTCTAAATAGGACCCAGTCAGATACTGTGTACGGTAGAGGATCCGACGACATGACCGGAATCCTCACCAGAATGACTATCTTATGCGAGAGACTCAACGTGGTTAGAGGAAGTCATAAGGATAATTGAGAGGCCTAGAATGGGAAATAGCACAGCTAATTAGGGGAAGGAGTACAGATAAAAGTCTATGGGAACAAATATTTCCAGAAAAGCTATTCAGGAGAAGGTACGCCGGAGAAGATGACCAAAGTAATATACGAAGAAAGAGGAACCAGTAAATTGCCAGAAAATCCAATAAAAGGTATATATTATCAGTTTCAGAGCATACAGTAAATAGTTTGGAGAGTGAAACCAAACCTTACTCTTCAAAACGATGGGGAAGAGATGACTCAAATAAAACCTAGATTTGGTTGGAGAAGATGATTTTTTTGGCAAACAAAGGTGATAACACTAGAAAAATCAGAGAGCTTCAATACTTAAATACAAAGGAAGTAAATTAAAAATCAAGGAGAACTGGGAGTTCAAAAGCACAATGATGAAGTACTGACAAAAAATAGTTTACCTGTTACACATATTGAGAAGGCGACACTAGTTGAGTAGGCAGCACAATGAATGAAGCCACCTGTTTGATATTCCTAATTTAAGAAATAGAAGTAATACAAACAGGAAAACACCTAAACAAACATCAAAAAATGTAGATAGAATCCTAAGTTTTTAGAAAGTAATTCTCACTATCAGCCGCATCAATAGAGATAAGGGATTCAAAATTGTAATTTCAAAGTCGAACAATAGTGGAAGAGGAAGTGTATCGGCCACAAAGCTATTAACACTCTTTACTTTCTACGAAGGTAAAACTAAATGCCAACCAGGCGGTACAACTTCGGTCCGCATTCAATCACTTCGAAGATATTGCTCCGTGCCACTTAGTCTTCATGGCTAAGGGGGCTTATGTTGTATATATGGCCCAACGATCAAGAGGCTGATGACCGCTAGGCCTAACCCAATTTAATGCTGCTATGAGGCAAAGTCTTTTTAGCCCAATACTCCAAGTGGCTACGAGGAAGACTCCCAATCATTATAGATAATGTGGGCCGAGAATTATGGAACGAACTGCGAACGCGTAAGCCACGAACAAAAAACGTGGTGATCGTGGTGTGACCCACGTTCTTTGTTCCTAAATATAAATAACCATAACCATGTCATCCTATAAATACAAAAAATGGATCAGGAGCTAATGTAAGAGTAACTATCTCAGGAAATTCCAATTCTTAAAGGAGAAAACTGACTTGATTGTCAGACAGGTTCTCCAAGATTCACTTCCGGGATTGACTTTGTAGGGGAAGGAGCTCAAGAGGTGAACAATAAGTGACCTTGAGATTAACTTGAGAATGTGAACAACAAGTGACCTTGAGATCAACAAGTGACTACCATATCAACAAGTGACCTACCATAACCAAGTTTATGAGAAGATGTGATGAACTTGAGATCAAACCCAAATATAAGTTACTTTGCTCACTGTACACCATGACACATAGTGGTAAGTCGAAGTACAATATTATTACATTTTCCAATGTACAGAGGAAGCAGAAGGCTTTCACCATTTCTTCCAATTCACCTGGGTGGAAAGATAGGAAGAAATGGCTTACCTTTGACTGCACGAGGTATAAGGTCCCCCAAATGGAATCAGAATGTGATGGTTGAAACCTCTAAGGGAAAGAAATACATCTGACCTAGTAATCTTAAAGATGATTGATGTGTCCATTTTAGATGGTTATTTTAGGCTTTTTAGGATTAGGTTTTGTGCAATTGTGTGCTCTACATGTGGCATTTTGCCTTGAAATCATCTAAGGAGGGATAAAGGCGGCTTTGACGTTTTTATCACTTTTTAGATGATTTTGTGTGACAAGGTGATTTGTTTGAAGACTTTGAATATTTGAAGACTTTGAAGATTTATCTTTGAAGATTTGAAGACCTTTACATTTGAGCTTTGTGAAGATTTGAAGAAGTGAAGAGATGAAGAAAGGAGAGCAAAGCAACGGATGAATGATGATCCAGGGTTCTCAGAATTTTCCGAGAAGAATCAGCCCTCAAGAGTGGCACCATTGGATTCCTCTTCTCGAGCACTATAAAATCGACTACAAGAACTCCCGAAACGGATCAACGGTTCACCCGGAGGAAGCAAAACAAAACAGGGCTTGATTTCACTGCTGGTCGCGACTCGCGATGGAACTGGTCGCGACTCGCGACGACAGCACGAATCCAGCTCTGCAGCAGCGTTTTTTCTCCCCTTTTTCTTCCACTATAAATACCTCTTCACCCCTTCTTCTCCACAGCTTTTGGCCCCTGTTTTGGGCCAAAACCCTAGCTTTTCTCTTCTTGTTTTATTAGTTTCTATGTCTTTTGTTGTTCTAGAGTAGTTTTTGTACTTGGGAGCAAGGATTGAAGCTTCCATTTCTATGTAGTAAGGAGCATTTATATCTATCTATTTGGTGTTTTTGCTATTGTGCTTTTATTGTGATTTGAATGTTAATTGTTGATGCCATTGATGTTGTTGAAAGCTTGAATGAAATACTTGTATGAATTGCTAGCTAGGGTTTGGGGGATTTGGGTTAATTTCCCCCCTTTTCTTGTCAGGAATGTATGAGTATAATTTAGGGCTTTTGATTGTGTTGATGGATTGATAATGTGCTAGACGAATGTGATTGATGTCGAACTCTTCGTCATGTTCGTTTGTGTAGCAAACGAGAGAGTTATATGCTCTTGGATGAATGTGCGTTGCACGTTCATCCAATCTCGTGTAATTGTATGAATTGGTTAAATGCTTAGTCATGGTGTAGTGGTCATAAGCATTGCCAAGCTTGTTGGTTCTTCGTGATTAAATGCCACCAATGATACCTTGAGTCGTGGTCGCGACAACGGGAGTCATTGGTGAGGTTTGAAGAGAGATGTCGAACTCACTCTTGCAAACTACGAACTAAGAAGGATAGGAGTTTAGTCTCCACAACAAGTAGTTGAAGTATTGAATAGATGATTTTAACTCATCCTTGAAGCATTTGTTATTTAGCATTTGTGTATTCTTGATGGTGTGTTTCACTTCACTTGTGCCATGAGTTGTTTGAGCATAGGGAGTGCTTGTATGATTGAATTGGTTAGGTGTTAGGAACGTGACGAATTCCGTAGCTCCTTTGCATGAAAATCTATGAGCATGAACTTAGAACTTCTTGTGCATAACGTGTTGTGATTCTTGCTAGATGGGTATGTTGATGTTGAGTCATGTAATGCTATATGATAGAATGAGTGAATGATTCAATGACCTACATTAGATTTGGAAGTGGACATCCCTTGCCCCCAAGGCTTTTTATCTTTGTAGTTTAAAACCCCTTTTCTTAGTTTTGTTTGATGATTAGCATAGTCACTTGACCTTGCTAGTTATCTTGTCTTTTTACTTTCGTAACTTAGGAAAACCAACCAACCAACCCCCCCCATTTTACTTGCTTTTATGTGTGTGTATATATTTTAGCCTAGCATAATATTAACCATTTGTGCTTAAGCGCTTAGGAAGATCCCTCTTCTCTTTGGATGACCCCGATTTGCCGCTATCTACCTAGTTGTAGAAAGTAAGCAAAAAGGGCTTATAAATTATCTTTTGTACGGAGGGCGCGACGACCGCCCGCCCGCCAATGATAAAAGACATCTTCTGGCAACGTCCATATGTTACAACATTTTCTCAATAAAGACACAAGTATTGGTGGTTTTGTCTGGTCGCCTTAGATTTAAAACAAGTCTGTCTACCAAAAACTAGAGAGCAAGAGGCTGGCGAAGATACAACACTTAGCTCTCGAAAGTGACTCTAAATGGAGCAAGAAACGAAAGAGGGTTAATGAGAACGAGGATACATCTCGAGCACCCCTGAGACAGCTCATTTCAGAACCCCCTCTCAAGATTAGTTTTGAAAACTCTAGACCCTCGAAAATATCCAAAGGTGTTTTAACAATAGACTTTATTACTTTTCATACTTTATTTATTTTCCATCTCTAATCCTTCATCCCTTTATCTTTTTAGTGGGTCTCTATCCAACCTTAAACTCAAATAAAAGAGATTGACACACTGCTGCGAATGTCAATAACCCTTCTCAGGTTGTACCCAATACCCCTATGATGGGTAACACCATAGAAGTGGCTAAGGAAAAGCCTAAAAATAAAAATGACGAGGAACTTTCCTTGATGGAGCGTCAGAAGAAGGGGACACATGAAAAAACTCTTCAAGGTCACTTGTTCCCTATTTCCTTGACAACCTCTAATGTCTCTATCTTAAAGGAAACAATTCAGGGAACTTTAGCTGAGGATCCCCAGGTTTTTCTATACTCTTCTACTCTGCTTCTTATTAGGACATTTAGATCTCTCTTCTTATTTTTTATTTTTTAGTTTAACTATTTTATCATTTTTATGGTAACTCAACATTTTAACCAGGTAGCTCAAAATATCAAGGAACAAGTCTCCTCATTATCTTCGCAAGTTTCCTCCTTCTCCTCCCTCTTTCAAGTGTTGGATGCAAACCAGACTAACCTTCGTCTGGAAGTTTAGCAAAAAGATACTGAGATATCAAGCTAAAGCTTGAAGCAGCTAAGAAGAAGAATACGGACCTCAAGGCCAAGAAAAGGAAAATTTCTCTCGAGAAGGATTACCTGGAGAAACCTATAAAGGAAGCTCAAGATCCCAACACTTAAGCCCTCTTGCTTGAGGCTCTTATGGAAAAGTTGATAAAGATTCATGAGTTGTACGATCTTTTCCTTGAGCTCCCCAAGATTGCAAAAAAAATTTGGTGCAACACTCTGATTAACGACAACCTTCTGCCCAAGCTAACTTCTTCTCTTTCTGACGAAGAGATCAAGTTTGTGAAATCTTTCCTTGAGCCTAACGCCGTCCGAATTCTGGATTAGAGGTGGAAGGAAGCGGTCAAGGACAAGGGTCTGGGCTTCACCTTCCTAAACTTCTTAAAGTCTTCCGGTGGTTCTATACCACTGAGGAAGTTTGTGCTCTTTCCCTTGAGGTGATGGTGCCAAAATATGCCACTGAAGGGTGCAAGTATCAGGTAGTCGAGGACATAGCTAACAAGGCCAATGCTACGGGAAATGATTCTAGAGTAAGGTAAAAAATTTAGAATTTGCCTTCATGGCCTCTTATGTAATCTTATTATTTATGAAAAAGTATTTTACCTATCTCCTTTCCTTTTAATTTTTCTATCTTATTGTCTTCGTGGTGTAATGCACTGTGGAGATAATTATAGAATGTTTATAAAACATTCTCTAAAACCCAATTAGAGCTGAGCAAAACCAGAGAGATCCTGATAGAAGTAACCAATTGCAATAAGGAACTAGAGTCTTGGCACAATAGAAGTAATCCCTCGATGCAAAGTCTTTAAAAGATATCTTTGGCATGACGGCGAACTTGAATTAAAAAATTAGGTAGAATTAAAGTTATGGCAAAGTGGCGAGCATCCTACATTTCAGGATCTGTTAAGGGATCTCGAGGAAAGAAATTGATAATTGTGATCCTGTGGAGAAGAGTTATCAAGATAATGTTCACCATATAATGAGCCAATTCGGGTCCCTTTCTCGATGTCTTTCCGAAGCTAATGGGCTACCAATTATTGAATCTCTCCACAACCTTAGCCGATCTGAAGTTTACAAGTTTAAGTTTGAAGTGGGAGCTGTGATACAACTATATGAAATGGTTCTAAACAAGAATAGTATATTGAACGAGGCCCTAGCCAAAAAGATCAATGCCAAAGATAGGAATTCCTCACAAATCGAGTCCTTAGCTGCTACAAACACTCAGCTCGAGGAAGAAAATAAGGAACTACACTCTACTCTCAAAATTTACGCTGAGAGTTTTTGAGCCCATGGATTGTACCATGGTGTTATCAATCCAAGGCTTATCACCAATATTCCTGAGTTCTTGGTTAAGGCAGCTGATAACTGGATTATTCATCGTGAGGTGTATACCAAAAGAACTCCTCATAAAAAATCAGCAACTGAGGCCGTATTAGAATGGTTAAAGGATTTTCCTTAGGTACACCCTTGGACAAGAGGATTGAGAAATTCTCCATCCAACACTTCAAAGTCTAAAAAGAGCATTAGTGGCCGTGAATCTTTGAGGACTCATACATCTAATGTAAACACAAGAAAGAAAATGACTTCTGGTAGTAATTGAAAATTTTCCAAGGACCGAAGACCTCCAATTGAGAAACTTGGAAGATGATAACCAAACAGGCCTTAAACCAAAATGTTCTCATTCAAACACCATAATAGATCCTTCTGAGTACCCTGAAGAAGAGGAAGATTGCGAGTTTCAATGTTCAGCTGACATTAAAATGGAAGAGATTGAGGTTTTACAGGAAACGTTAGGAAAATTAGTGCCCTAGGCTTTAAGACCTCAAATTGCCTTGGCATATTCTGATGTAGTAATGTATAATATTTATGATATTTACACTTTTAGTTTCTCTTCCACCTCGACTCTTAAGAATATTGAGGTTTCTCCTTTGAATTTTCCTATTCAACCATCGAACATAATCTGTAGCATTTTTCTTTTATCATGAACTTGTAGGCAGCATCTTGGGTGCTATATTGAAACAAGGATAATTCGAATTCAGCCCATGGCATACATATTTATTTCTATCATTTGCAGTTCATAGCGTAAGAAGTAGAGATATCAATATAAAAAGTGCACTGCATGGCGTACAACTTTTTTTCATCAGTTGCAGCGCATAACATATGAAGCTAGAATCAATAAAAAGTGTAGCACATAGCATACAACTTATTTTCATCAGTCGCAGCACATAGCATACGAGGCTAGAATCAATAAAAGGAGTGCATAGCATACAGCTCAAGTTTATCAGTCGTAGCACATAGCTACGAAGCTGAGATTATTACAAGGAGTGAAGTGCATATCATAAAACTCAAGTCTATCAGTCACAACGCATAGCATACGAAGCTGAGACATCAATAACAAGAAATGCAGAGCGTAGCATGACAGACTCAAATCTATAATACAAAGACTTCCAACCCTTGACTCCACACTTCACTCATTTAGAGCTGATGATACTTTCGCAGGTTGACATTATTCCATCACCTTGGGACCTGACCACCATCCATTGTTTCGAGAGTATAGCTGCCTTCTAGGTATGCTCCCACAACCTTGTAAGGTCCTTCCCAATTTGCAGCTAACTTTCCTTCACGCTGAGTCGAATCTTCTCATTTTCTCTCCTTACAAGATCTCTTAGGTTAAACTGGACCTTTCTGACCCTTCGATCATGATAGCGGTTAACTTTCTCCTTCACCTTATCCTCATGTAGGGATGCCAATTCTCATTTTTCCTCCACCATATCGAGATCTATATGAAGATTATCATCATTAACCTTTCTTTCAGAAATTGCTATCAACCTTGGGCTTGGTACCCTAATCTCTTTAGGAATCATGGCTTTAGAACCATTAACCAAGTTATGTGGTGTTTCTCTGGTGGCAGAGGATTCAGATGTTCTATAAGCCCATAAAATTTGGGTAATTCCATATTCAGTTCCCATTGGCCCCTTTGAGTCTTGCTCGGATACCATTCATAATTGTTCGATTTGTCACTTCAACTTGGCCATTTGCCTAGGGATGATATACAGTCGTACCTTCTGCTGAATCTTGTATTCTTCAAACTATCTCTTAAAATGATCTTGAGGAAACTACATACCATTGTCAGTTATTAGTCTTTGGAATTCCAAAACGATAGATGATATTCTTCCAACATAATCCAAATACAGACTTTCCTTTCATATTCATCAGGGGCCCTGCTTCAACCCATTTCGTGAAATAATCAATGGACACAGTAAGATAACTGAACCTTCCTGGGGCCTCTGGAAAAGGTCCCAATAGATCAATCCCCCCAATCATCAAATGACTATGAACTATGAATGTTCATCATCTCTTCCTGAGGAATATGATTAATTGGTTAATGCTTTTGGCACTAATGACAAGCCTGAATATACTTATTAGCATCGTCGAACATCATACGCCAGTAATATCCAGCTCGAATGAGCCTTCTTGCCACAAATCGTGCATCTTGATGACTACCACATCACTACCACAAAGATCCCCCTCTGGCACCAGTTTTTTAACACCGGTTATGAAAACTGATGCAAATCATGTTTTAGCAACAGTTTTTTTGTGTTAGCACTGGTTCTAAAATTGGTGTTATTGTGGCAACGGTTAGAAATATTTTTGCACCGGTTATTTAAATAAAAACCGGTGTTATTTTTACACCGATCGAGAAACCGCTGCTAGATTTTGTGGGAACCGTTGAGAGTTTAGCACCGATCAAGAAACTGGTGCTAAAAATAACGATAACCGGTGTTATATTCGCACCGGTTTTAAGACCGGTGCAAAGAATCCTAGAAAACTGGCATGATGTATGGTTTTAGCACCGGTTATAGGAACCGGTGCTGGATGAATTCGTGGAAAAAGGCGACAAAACTGGCAGCAGTTTTGTGTACTATTGACAAAAAATGGTGCTAAATCGAGCATTTAATGCTCCGAACTTACCCTCTTTAGTTAGTTCTGAGCTTGGACCTTTTCCATTATTAGATGGTAGATTTCTTGGGAAGGTCTGCAATAACTCAAACAAATGAAGACTCATGGAAGTAAGTATTCATTAATTTTTGGAAATTTCAATCAACTAGAACCATAAATGCATGATTGGAGGTAGTTTTTTCGTATTTATTATTGGTTTCTCTATGCCTAGCTTATGTTGGTTGAGTATCGATCATGTTGTGGGAGTGTAAATTAATGAGTGTTGATGTGAACATTTTTGTGTTTCTTTTGGTAGATGGTATATATATTTATATGTATCCCAAGAATATGCAGTTGATCGATTTGCATGCTTACACAGGGACATGCATGACACGTTTAGTATTGTGTAGCAAAAAGATCGTGTTCATTTTTCCTATTTTTGACCAATGAAAATATGTGTAATGGTGTGTTTTGTCTTGTTTAGATACAACAGACCGAGAATCAATGTTTGCGTGGAGGGAAAAAATGGTTAACTGTCCAAGTGTAGCTAGAGGGAGTGGTGAACATATTGCATTTATTGATTTGTTTCTAGATTATGCCTTTGGTCGGGAGGAGAGGATACTTTGTCCATGCAAAAGATGCTTGTGTCGTGAACGGTTTGACGATCGTGGGGTTGTTAGATTTCACTTGTTGAAGAATGGATTTGACGGAGGTTACATTGTATGGACATTTCATGGAGAGGTTGAGCAAGGACATGACGGTGGGTTTGACAAGGTAGATGCAGACAAATGTACAGTTGATGGTATGTTCGATGACATTGTGAGAGATTTTGAGGGGAAGCCTACAATGTTGAGTGCTTTGCTGGACGAGAAAGAGAAGCCATTGTATCTGGGATGTAAAAGTAAGGATACCGTAATCTCATTTTTTATGGAGGTTTTCAATTTGAAAGCTACAAGTTCTTGGAGTGATGCAAGTGTGAATTCACTACGGAAGATTCTGAAGGATAAGTTTCCGGAAGGGAATGGAATTCCGAAAAATTATTACGAGGCCAAGAAAATATTGTGTCCACTTGGTTTGGAATACAAGAAAATACACTCATGTCCAAATGATTGTGTTTTGTATGACGGTGATTTGATAGATGCGGTTGAATGTCCCGTGTGCAAAAATGCAAGATATAAGGGTGTGATGAATGATAATGATGGGTGTTTGGCTAAGAAGAAGAAGAAGGTCCCATTGAAGTGTATGTGGTATCTTCCTATAATTCCTAGGTTGAAGAGGTTATTTGCGAATTCAGAAGATACGAAGAACTTGCGATGGCATGGAGAGTGGGAAAGACTACATGATGACAAGATAAGACATCCGGCGGACGGTGAACAATGGAGAAATTTTGACAAGCGATATCCTTCCTTTGCTTCGGAGGTTAGAAATCTCCGCCTTGCATTGTGTACTGATGGGATGAATCCATTTGGTAATATGTTATCAAAGCATAGTTCGTGGCCCGTGATGTTGGTTATATATAATTTGCCCCCATATTTGTGCATGAAACGTAAATATGTTATGATGCCTATGTTAATCTCAGGTCCTAGACAACCTGGGAATGAGGTTGATGTGTATTTGAGACCATTGATAGAAGATTTGAAGATATTATGGGAAGATAAAGGGGTGTCGGTATTTGATGGCCATATAAATGAGGAGTTTCAACTGCGTGCCATGCTTTTTTGTACAATCAATGATTTTCCAGCCTACGGAAATTTGTCGGGGTACGTTGTGAAGGGGCACAATGAATGTCCCATTTGTGAGGAGACGACTGAATTCAAACAGCTAAGACATGGAAGAAAGACAGTGTATCTTAGCCATAGAAAATGGCTCCACGGAAACCATAAATACCGAGATGATGTAGTCCATATTGTTGGCGGGAATGAATGAAGGAAATCCCCTACACCACTAACTGGTGTGAAGATTCACAGTAAGGTTAAGAAATTACGAGTGGTGTTGGGAAAGTACAAAGGCCAGGACAAAATAAATTGTGATGGGCCATGGAAGTAAAGGTCAATATTTTTTGATCTACCATACTGGGAGCATCTTGAGGTTAGGCATTGCCTCGACGTGATGCATATTGAGAAAAATGGTTGTGAAAGTTTGATAGGCACCCTCTTGAATATTCCTTAGAAGACGAAAGATTGTTTGAATGCCCGGTTGGACTTGGTTGATTTGGGAATCAGAAATGACCTCGCCCCAGAAGTGAAGAGTAAGAGGACGTACTTGCCCCCTGCACCTTGTACCTTGTCTAAGGAGGAGAGAATCTCAGTTTGTGATAGTTTGAAATCAGTGAAGGTCCCCATTGGTTATTCATCGAACGTGAGTCGGGTAGTTACGAAGGATTGTCGGATGACGGGGTTGAAATCTCATGATTGTCATGTTTTGATGCAACAACTTTTACCTATTGCTATTCGTGGGATAATGGAGGCCGACGTAAGGCACTCAATCACTAGACTTTGTATATTTTTTGCCTCCATATGTCGGAAGTCTATTGACCGGGACCATCTGGATGCCCTACAAAAAGATGTTGTTGTGCTCTGCAAGTTGGAAATGTATTTCCCTCCATCCTTTTTTGATATAATGGTTCACTTGGTCGTCCATCTAGTGCGGGAGGTAAAGATATGTGGTCCAGTTGGCATGCGTTGGATGTATCCATTCGAGCGTCACATGAAAGTCTTTAAGGGGTACGTGAAATGTATGAGTCGGCCGGATGCTAGTATTGTTGAGAGGTATGTTACTGAAGAAGTGATTGAATTTTTCTCTTTCTATTTGCAGGGACACAAAAAATTTGGGGTGCCCCTGAATCGACATGTTGGGAGGAAGGGGGGCAAGCCAAGGTCGAGGGGAATGTTATTAACTCCATTGAATAGTGATCTGATGTCAGTTCATTTGTATGTGTTGAGGAATTGTTTGGAGACTACTGCTTATGTGACTGAGCACCTTAATTCGATAACAGAGTGTCATCCCACGTGGCCCCCTAATAAATTCTAGTTAGAGCACAATGACAAGTTTGTGAATTGGTTATATGACCGATGCAATGTTGCTGATTACGACCCAAAAATTAGGGCATTTGCGAGGAAGCCTAACTGCACGGTTTTGAGGTATTCCGGATATGACATCAACGATTTTTCTTTCACTACTAGGGACCAAGATTTGAAGAGCACGACACAAAATAGTGGGGTATACATTGAGTCGGAGACTATGTGGCAAGCAAGTAAGAAAGACAAAAAACCAGTCCTAGCTGTGATGTCGTTCTATGGTGTTATTGATGAGATTTGGGAGGTTGACTATGGAGAATTCAAGATTCCGGTATTCAAGTGCCAATGGTTTAATAACACAACTGGGGTTCAAACTGATGATCCAATGGGATTTCCCCTTGTTGACCCGACTCATGTGGCATATGAAAATGATCAGTTTATTTTGGTCGAACAAGCAAGACAAGTTTTCTACGTAAATGACCCGTGCAATGTAGGTTGGTCTGTTGTGGTACAAGGTAGGAAATTCTCTTTCCGCGATGAAATTGATTTTGAGGTTACAAGTGAAAGGGTTGAGTTCCCCTCTATTTCCCCTCTACCTAGTGACAACGGGATTGAGGCGGGAGCCATACGGAGGAATCACAAAGATGGCATTTGGATAGATGACGATGGCCGAGAACTTCGAGACAGTCAATCCAAGAAGATGAAGTTGGTTGTAGACTAGGGGGGGTCGAACAACGATGTCGAAGTTAAAATTTATTTACTTTTCGTACTTTGTTGGGTTTTGTTGCCCCTGGCAACTATTGTACAACTATCTTCCAATTTGTTGCCATGTGGCGCAGTTCTGTCAGCTGCAGCGTACTCCAGCGGTTTTGGTAAAGGCTGGTAAAAAAAGTGGACAATTATTCCTATGGTAGGTTCTGCCAGCTGCAGCGCGCTGCAGCTCTACTGGTTCAGCGTGCTGCAGCAATTTTACACAGGTAGGAACCTGATACGAATTGCTCATGTAGTTTGTTTAAGACAATAGCACAAATACGTTATGTGGCCTGAAAGCTAACATTCCAAAATCCAAAGCAAAAACAGTACCATCAAAGTAGCAATGTATGTTTCGAAAGCAACAAATGTATGATCCCCACATCCAAATTAAACTAGAAAATGAAACAACCTGATAATACGAAGATGTGAGCTCACTGTGGGCAGTCATTTCCTGCGCACCCTATTCTCCACCGTGTTGGCCCTTGGCGAATCAAAGGTAGGGATTGGACCTAATTCATTGATTCTCTTGCCACACATGGCTGTGAGGATCTTCCCAACCTGCGATGTCCAGCGCACCAAATGATCCACCTTTAGTTGCAATGCTGCCAAGTCCCCATCCGAGTTCTCATTCAATGATTTACTGGTTACCGCCCTAGATGACTCAGCAACGTTCTTCTTCTTGGAGAATATGAGAGGGTTTATGGGGAGCTTTGGCATCATTGTGACATCATCATCTTTGTATCTGCAACCTGCTTCCATGCATATTGTAGTGATGAGTGAGGACAAGCCTATGCAGTTATGGGCATTGACACAATCCCAGATGTATGCCATTATTGTACTCCCAACATCCAGGCTCATGTTCTTCTTTATCTTGTAGAGCAGTAGCATACGGGACCGATGAACCTCGCTATTCAATTTCACGGGGAGTAGCCGGGCAGCTATGAAATTGTACCACACGTTCATGTCCTCAGTCAAGTACTTTTCTCTATGCTGGACCATTCTTGTGGTAGATTCTGAATTACTGCATCGTTGTCATCACAGATTTCTGTGATGATGTCTTCCCATGAAGCTTGTTCAACTACGATGTCAGCGGCTTCGTACAAACTCGAGGGATTTGGTGGGATCCTGTAAAGTTGTTGATCGAATCCGAAGACAACTCAACCAAATGACCACGGAGGAAAACAGTTGCTGAATTCTTGTACTTGATGAGCGACAGGAATTCACACGCCATGGTCTGGTTTGCACGCGACGGTTATGTGATGAGGCCTTCCCAGCCGTGTTCCTTCACATAGTTCCTGAAGGGCTTTTCCAGCCTCAACCCTCTCTCAAGGATGAGGCCCCTCAAGATGAAGTCCTTGTAGACATTTGTATGCTCAGTACAGTCCGCCTCTGCGGCTGGTATGGGCTCAGTGGACGGAACAATCTGAGTCCTGTGCTCGACGTCCTCCCCCTCCACCACTCTAGGCTTTTTCCTGGGGTTTTGGGTGTTGTTCTTTTGCTTGGTTGCACCTTTTTGGGGGCCATGTCTGTTAAACTAAATGTGTTAACGGAAGCCAGAATGCAAAACGGTAAATAATACACAATCAGAAAGGTAAATAATACAGAATCAACTTATTCTAAATTAAGCATTCCTTCTCATAGGCTGAATATGGAATAATGTTTACTCACAGCTAATCCCAATTTCAGATAATATTAACAGAAGAAAAATAATTAAACTAGATGGACATTCTATAAATCCTGGGATGAATCAATGGGCCATCTAGAATCACATGTCGTGAACAATCAGGGTATGCTCAAAAGTATTCACCAATACTGAAAACAAGAGCAGAATGAGGGCATTGACACAATGAGGCATTATCATGAAATCAACCCTTGAGCAAGAAAAAATATCATGAACAATCAGGTGATGCACAAAATTATCATATCGTATCGGAGCACGGGTTATGCCATCCAGAATCACATATCATGAACAATCAGGTTACGCACAAAATTGTTCACCAATGCCGAAAACATGAGCGCAATGAGGGCATTGACACAATGAGGCATTATCATGAAATCAACCCATAAGGAAGAAAAAATTTCTTGGTACAAACCTCTGGAAAATAATCTCCTTACCTAATTGGGAGTACGGGTTGTTGACGGTTGGTGTTTGGTGTACAGTCGATGATGGTCGGACACAGCTTGGCCGATGAAGGGGTGCAGCTGGAGAAGTGGACGGCGGAGGGAGCCGGGAAAGCGAAGGGAGCAGGGCACGGCAGAGGGAGCAGGGCAGGCGGAGGAAGGGGCTTGGGAACGGCGGAGGAAGGGGCTTGGGAACGGCGGAGGAAGGGGCTTGGGAACGGCGGAGGATGGGACTTGGGAACGGCGGAGGATGGGGCTTGGGAATGGCGGAGGAATGGCCTTGGGAACGGCGGATGGAGGTGTGGAAGAGGAGAGGTTGTGGACGAAATACTAATACACAAACACCTTATACTGACTGGGCTGCAGTTTACATTTGTTTTGGGCTGAATGTTAGACCAGTAGAATATTAAGTTTTAGACTCGAGGGGTTGATGGTCAAGTGCTTGCTGGCTCGAGGGCATCTAGGCTCAAGGGCATCCAGGCTCGAGGGCATCCAGTGCTCGCTGGCATCCAGGCTCTAGGCCATCCACGCTCGCGGGCATCCACGCTCGAGGGCATCCAGTGCTCGAGGGCATCCAGTGCTCGAGGGCATTCTGGGCTCAAGGGCATTCAGTGCTCGAGGGCATTTAGGGCTCGAGGGCATCCAGTGCTCGAGGGCATCCAGTGCTCGAGGGCATCCAGTGCTCGAGGGTATCCAGGCTCGAGGGCATCCAGTGCTCGAGGGCATCCAATGCTCGAGGGCTCCAAGGCTTGAGTGCTCGAGGACTTCAGGGCTCGAGGGCTCCAGGCTCGAGTGCTCGATGGTAGAAACTGGGAATCCGCCATGTGAAAGCACAAATGAGACTGTGAAAAACGGTAGCCATCGCGAAAGAGAAAAAAAAATCCAAAGCCATGAAGTGAAGTAGTCCATAACCTGAGACAAAATAGAGGAAAGATCAGCAGTATCAATCTTATTTAAAGGCTTGCCTATGGATTCTAATATAAGGTGCATGAATACTATCCATATAGATTAAGTCTTTATTATGTGCCGGAATGTTGGTCATATGCAAAGGAGAAACCATCGCAGAGGATGCTTGATATTTCGCCATGGCATCCGCAACTGTGTTACATTCTCTATATGTGTGCTTAAGGGTAGCATGGGACAAAAGAGTGTGAACTCGGAAAACTAGAGGGTATAGGGTCCATTTGGAAAGTGAAGGATCATTAATCATATAAACTGCCTGTAGCGAGTCAGATTCAATATTGAGGTTGGGATATCTGTCCAGACAGATCTGACAGGCCATAAGAATTGCCTTAACTTCAGCTTCCAATGGAGATGTGGCTGTTATGGTCTCTGATCTAATAAGGATTGGTAAACCTTAGTAATTGCGAGCAACTAAGCCAATTGAAACAGAGGAATTAGACCAAGATGCATCCACTTTAACCTTGATGAAACTGTGATCTGGATATTCCTAGTATACTGTGGAAATAGTTAGCTTCGGTGGTGGTCTGGGGGGAAATAACAGAGAAGGGAACTAAAAACTTCGGGGAGAGGAGGTAATGGAAAGGTAGAGAGTATCTGTGACTTCCTTGCTAATATGGGAGATGGAAAAAGGTGTGTGATCGGAAAAATAAGCATTCGTAGCCTTCCATAAAGCCCAGCAGATCAGAGAAGGAATCAGATGACATAGCATTCTCTGCTCTCCAGTAAGGTCACCAAATTAATCTGCAAACTCTATAGATGAGATTAGTACAGTAGCAAGCAGAGTCGATCCCACGAGGAACAGAGCAAAATCTATAATAAAATTCCTACTAATATAGAGCACTTTTGGTGTAGCCACCACGCCTTAATTTTCAGATTTATCTAACAACTAATAATGCAACTAACTAATATAAAATAATAATGCAACTAACAGATATAAAATTCTAGTAAATATATGATGAATGCAATCGGCTCGGAATAACTCACATTAGTTAAACATCGATCATAGGCGCAAAGATAAATCAATTCATATGCATCTATCAGTTACAGGAAAGTAGATACGCTTAACCTCCCCAATTCTTTCGTACTTCATCGACAATTAACCAATTGTAATTAATTAATTGTTTCTCTTACCAAGATGCCTCCGGAAAGTATTCGCTGAACCAGATACACACCTCGATAGCATTAAGAATGAAAAGAACCTGATATAGCAATTACCCAAGTATTCGCAAGTAGTAACGCACACTTAATTGTTCCCCATCTTGCTATTACAGTCTTAGCTAGTTAGCTGTTTTTCACAAGAACTCACTACTTTCAAACCCTTTCCAACGATTACGTATTGGTGGAATTAGATAGCATTATCCCAATAATATTCAAGTTGATCAGACTTAAACACATCAGAAATAAATTTAACCAAGAACAATCAAGAACACATAAGAATCAATTATAAAATAATTAGAACTCACGATTCACAAACTAATGCTTGTTATTCCATGCCGATATATAAATTAGCTACTCATTATAATGAAACTAAACAAACAAGTAATATATTTAATAAACATAACCATCGAAAAGCAACTAACTAAACTAACGAAATTAACCAAACCTGACCACTGTATTGAATAAGCAAAGACACATAATTATCCCACAATGAATAATTATGCACCCAAAGCTGTATTCATAACAATGCTTTGTAGAGAAAAACCACACGAAACCAAAACCTCCGTCTCCGTATTAATCTCTCTTCCTATTACAAATCTGCCGTATATATATATTTATATACACCAAAGCAAAACCAAAGCCAAATCAACTTCTAATTACTTTTCTTCTTATGGAAGAAATAACGAAATAAGATAATATCTATTCTAATTCTAAATAACTAATTCCTACAATTAAGGAATTTCAAATGGAAGGAGATAATACAATCTTTATCAATATGGGCAGTGAATATATTTATTTCCTTCAAATCCACATCTCTTCAATAATTCACTTTTCACCCCATAACTTCAACAATTCTTCTTTTGCTTCTCTTCCTTCATCCCTGGAAAAATGTCTTATAAGATAAGAACAATTTCCATTGGAGCACATCGCCTCATTAAAAACCTTAACCTGGAAAATCCAGTGGGAAAAAACCGTTGATTAAGGGAAAAAAAGTACAATGTATAGCTCCCTCTCAATTCTCCGCAATCAATGAATTCCTGCACCAAAAACACCTTAAAGTGCAAATTATATCTCAATAAAATCATAATAATCCCACAAAATATGAACACAATATAACACACATCATAAGGTCACTACAGTTCCAGTAAATGAAAAGAGTATCCACTATATTATGCGCATTCCGCAAATTGAAATTCACTATAGCAGCAATCTGAATCCAAATGAATTTAGACAGTTGACAATTTGTAAAGAAATGTGCCATGGAGTCAGATTGATTGCACAGAGGACATTTAGAGGTCAAGCTATAACCACATTTTACGAGGATATCATCAAATGGTAAGAAGGAGTTAAGCAGTTTCCAGGTAAAGATAGAAATCTTCTTAGGTAACATTAGATTCCACATGAGCTTAGTAACTGGGAAATTACCTGATTTGGTTATATATGGAAAAGAAGATATTCTAGTTCAAGCAACGGGTAGGAAGGATCACGGGGGTCGTTGGAGAGGTTGCTCTGCAACCTCTAAGCTGAACGAGGCCCTACCACATATGACTGTCACCCATTACGCATCTAGTACATGTGGGAGCACAACCACGAAATCATCTGAGGAAATTTCTAATTCAAACAAACAACCAACAGATGTCATCGAGCTCGGGGAAAGATAAGGAGGATATCATCAAAGGTAAGAAGGAGTTAAGCAGTTTCCAGGTAAAGATAGAAATATTCTTAGGTAAAATTAGATTCCATACGAGTTTAGTAACTGCGAAATTACCTGATTCATATTGTTATATGAACAATATAATATTGTCATATGTTATGTGGTCAGATTTGTCGTAACACTAAGTTTATGAAAAGTAACCTTTTACATGCCTTAATTATACGTGCTTAAACCTATTAGCGGTTAGACACGTTTATTTATATATGAACGTGGAAGTCTCTCGTACACCATTTATTTTGGGACAGAGGGAGTGTAAGATTTGAAAGATTTTATGATCTTTTCCAGGTCCTGGGGAATATAATACATATCCCTCCCATTCGTATGGATTATTGTTTTTAAATTAAAGTAAGAAAAATTATAAGACACCAAAATGTGCCAACAAAGCTTCATTTTCATTCCCTCCAAAAGTTTCCCCTTTCCCTCCATATCCTTAACCCTCTGTTTCCGTACCCTTCCCTCCCCACCACATCGAACCGAGTTCTTTCCACCCACCACATCCCTAATCCCAAGTTCCCCCTCTTCCCCCCATAACCCCGTGTAGATTTCCCCCAAAAATAGTGTCCCTCCCTTCACCATTTATGTCGGGCTTCAACCTCCCAATCCTGGTCGCCAACCAAATACACCAATTTTATCGACACTCTACTCCATAAATTTCGTACCCGGCTCGGAATGTTCATAGTAGAGGGGGTAACCAAGACGGCCGGCTGTTGATGGAATAAGGTAACACCCATTGGTAGTTTCCATCTTTCCCGGGTTTAATGAGTAGCTATATTTTGGTTGGTCTCTTTGCGTGTGAGTTTGTGTTGATGTTTCTTGTTAAACTATTGTGGGTGTTGTTTCATGCTCATATATGATATGCTTGCTTGTAATGTCATATTTTTTACCTACCTACGTGCCCCCTACACGAATTTGTTGAACTCGGTTGGATTTTGGTGAAAATCCGCAAAGGGCTGTGTTAGATTAATGTTTTGCTTGTGTTTCATTTACTGATAGAAGAGATTCAATGGCGCCACTGAGGAAGAAATTGTTTGACTCCAGTGGTAGACAAACTGTTGCCCATAAATGTTTTACCCCTCCAAAGGATGCCAACTGTGACGACAATAGCGAGGAAGGGGCTGATGGACAGAAATATTGCTCGGGATCAGAGAAGTCGGGAGAAGCAGAAGAAACTATGGTAAAAGAAGATATGAGTGGGAGCTTCGACAAGATTGAGATTGGAGAGTATTGCAAGCGCAGATCTACAGCCACGTGCAAGTCCGTGTTACTTGAGAAACAAAAGAAGCCTCTTAAAATATTCTTCGATGATGACTTCGAACCCCTAGTTATACGTAGTCGATGGTCGATGTATGTTGGCTATGCCTTCCGGCGAAGAATCCGCTTCGGGACGTGGCATAATTGGAGATCAGTTCCAGAACATGTGAAGAAGGATGCATGGGAAGACATTCTTGTAAGTGTGTTCTAATCCTCCATTGTTCATGTCAACTTCGTTACATGTCGCACTAACAACATGTCTCCTTATGCTCCAGATTAACTGGGATATACAAACGAAAATGACTTTCAATGAGATGAATAAGTTCCGAAATAAATGGACAATTTATGCAGGAGAAAAGTGGAGGAATTGGAAGACTAAGGTGGCGAACAAGTACATTGTGCAAAAACAACCGGGCTCTTGTGCATGGAGAGACTATCGGTGGATGGACAAAAATGAGTGGGAGCTGTTTGTGAAACACAGGTCAACCCCTGAATTCAAGGTAATTCCTTCAATATTATTTTTCCCTAGTCTTTACTATGACAGCAGTTTACAAACTGATGTTCAAACAGGCGGTAAGTGACGCAGCAAAATTAAGCGCCTCACAGAAGGACTACATCCATCACACGGGGAGTGGAGGGAACCTTAGGGTTGTAGTAGAACTCGAGAAGAGGAAAAGAAACGCTAAAATTGAGGCACTTCTGGATGAAGGTCAGAGTGTAGAAGAAGCAGAGGCTTTAGATCAAAGCATGGATTTCAAAACGAACTGCTCGGAAGTGTTCCTTGTAGCTAACTGGGATAAGAAATTATCAACCTACACCAACGACTCCGTCCGAAGAGCAGCCGCCACTATTGTGAGCATAATTCATAATTGAATCTATCTCTATTGATATTCTTCGATGTTATCCCGATCAAATGGCTTATATTTGCTTTATTTCTTAGAAAAACCTTTTGGATAAGAAGCAAAAGGGAGATTTGGTTATACATGGAAAAGAAGATATTTTAGTTCAAGCAACGGGTAGGAAGGATCACGGGGGTCGTTGGAGAGGTTGCTCCGCAACCTCTAAGGTGAACGAAGCCCTACCACATATAACTATCACCCATTATGCATCTAGTCGATGTGGGAGCACAAACACTAAACCATCTGAGGAAATTTCAAATTCAAACAAACAACCAACAGATGTCATCGAGCTCAGGGAAACATTTATTTCTTTACTTGAGGCCCAAACAAATTGGCTAGTTGGGCAATTGGGTAAAGCTATTCCCCCACACTTGGATGCCCGTAATTTCCTTGCTGCATCTTCCACCCCCACGAACAAGGACAACCGGGTATTCATTCCTTCAGCATCTGGATGTAGTGACCCACAAGGAACTGCAGCGGATGACAAGGTAGTCCAAACCGTGAACTGCAATCGTATTTGTTCCTTTCTTGCTATGTGATTTGTAGTATATGGATTTCCATTTCCTGATTTGGATTGATGTTGTGGGGATACAGTTCGTTGCTGATGAACGCTGGAAGCTGCAGCGCGCTGTAGCTCTCAGTCTCAGCTGGGCAGTGAAAGCTGCAGCGCGCTGCAACCTTCAGGAGCTACATGTACAATTCATTACTTCTCATCATCTATCGCTTGCACTTACGACTTTATATGTTTTCCTTCAATAGAGAATACTTATTTATTGCCCGACCCATGTATTTACCCAATCTCTAAGTTCATCTCCCAGAGAGGAAAAAAATGCTGCCTATATGTTTTGAACCATCATGGAGAAAGGGAGGTAGCTGCATTCGGTATATTCTTTCTGAAGGAAGCGGAAACTGACTTACCCATCAAGTGGGAGCGGGTAAATCTAAAAGGACCTATGATCATACCAAAGGCACCTTTGCCAATTGAACACCAAGAATTTGAGTTTGTCATTCAGGCCATCGGATATAACATTCTATGGCCGGGGAAGCTGATAAGTGTCATAGAGCAACAGGATGATGAGGTGTGATAATTGTATTCTTCTTCTCATCGGTGCTCATACATATCTTTCTTTCTAATACAATGACATGATATGTTATTCATATTCTTACGTAGGAGAATGAGGAGCAACCGCCTTCGAAGGAAATGGTGGTCGACGAAATTGGAAGTCCTCAAACAAACCTCACACCAGTGGCTAAGGAAGATACTCCTTTGGGAGAGGTGGCTGCTCGATCAATAAAAGGAGAGGTACATACCCCCATACTATTTCATTCCGACTGATTTTCTATCTACGCATCACTACATCACCGGAGAATGGGCAACGAAATCCTCCCTCGTTGATTTCTCCCAAATACATATTTGTGAGAACTCAGTTCAGCCTTTACATAATCATCCACTACTGAATTACATAGAAATACTGTTCAACTAACATTATTAGATTCTGAATGTAATGATTAGGGAGCCACGGAAAACCAAGTATGCATCACTGCTGTTCACCAGATTAATGATGCTTTACGGCTATCTTCACAAATATGTGGACCAGACAAAATATTCTGCATCAATTTCAGCGCAAAGGTGTTCGGATCAGAAGAAGTCTATGCAGCCATATTCACTGATAAGATATGACTGTTCATGAACAGCTTGGACGCAGATGATGAAATGGAGTGGATCAGTGGGTGCCAACTTGATATATGGGCATCGTAAGAAGTGCATGCTTTCATTATTCATAGATACAAGTATCATTATATTTGCTTCACTAACCATATTAATTTGCAAGATACCTCTGCGATGGGGTGGTACGTGGAGGCCACATCCAGTTTATTCCTGCATCTTCGAACTCAATGGCTCAAAAGGCAAATCAAAGGGTGGAATTGACTGCGGACGAGGTTTCGGCTGTCATGTGCCGCACTGAAGAGAGGATGTACATCTTCCCATACAATCGAGAGTAAGTTCCATTCGTTTTCCGAGTAGCTAGACCCGCCCACATGGAAGTGAAAGCAAACGTGTGCTGTGATTTTATTTTAAGAATCTTAAGTACTTTTGTTTTTCCCTTTTTCCCATAGGGACCATTGGTTTTTGCTTGTCTTCGTACCAGAAATTGATCGAGTATATTGCATCGACTCAATGACTGGGGGAATTTCCAAACGAAATAGATCATGCCTTAAAATGATTCATTTGTAAGTGGAACACATTCGTTTCTTTCCTTCAGCTTCGCTGTTTTTCAAAAATGGTTGTTCCTGTAATTGTGTTCTTGTACGTTTCGCACTCTCTTGGCTCAATTATTTACAATTACTGTTATTCAGTATGTTATCATATATTGTGTGAACCCCAATTTCTGAAAATAATATTCCTCATGTTGACAAAAATAGGTTTCCATCTATTGTAGAATTGCAACAAAATATCGACGGTCCAATTCCAAACAAAATAGGTCCTACCCTTCCAACTACACTTGGGATGTCATAAACATCAGTGTACGTATCATCTCATACCTTCATATTTCACGTGTCATTTTCATCTTCGTAATCGGTTCAACAAATTGTCTTTTCCATCATCAGCACAAGATACAAAGTAGTACTTAGGAGTGCGGATACCATTGCATGTATTACATGGAAAAAATTGTCAGGCACGTACATGACATTGACATTATTCCGGTACGTTTTCCTACAATTCTTCTATGTATTCGTTATCCTCACATTTACATCCGTGTCTTAACATGTCATTTAATGCATTGTTTCAGCAATTCCCGGAAGATTACACTCCACTGGGGAGCAATGAACTGCGGAGTATTGCTTTGAAATGGGTTTGTATTTTTGCAAAAAATACTCTGCCAAAATGCATAGCTCAATTGAATATCATACAAGAACTTGCACAAATCGTCGGATAGTGGTTAGTATTATCTGTTAGAAGAAAGGTAATTGACCATCTCTTCTGATACTCGTCAAATTTGACGCTGCAGGGGGTTTCAGTATCTTAGGACACTACGAAACACTTCATGCTCTTCTTTTGCTAGTCATATATTATACTTCATCGGATTCAATCCTTTCTTCAACCTACTTTCTTGCCTATGCATCACTGTGGCTCGGAATTTGTTCAATTTGTCTTCGTGCACCATTCTGTTACTACGCACAACAAATATTGGGTACCATGCCTGGAAAAAAAGGAACTGGTTGTGAGAAGATGAACGCTGCAACACGCCGCAGCTTGCAGTGACCACAACAATTACTCACGCTTTTAACACCGGTTTCTTTCGATTAGAGAAGCAGTGCTAATATTAAATAGTGCAAAATTAACGCTTGTAGCACCGCTTTTAAAACCGCTACTAAAAAAAGGTGCGATTATAACCGGTGCTATATTTACTTCATTGCACCGATTTTCAAAAGGGTGCAAAATTTAACCGGTGCAACAAATAAATAACTCTAGCACCAGTTTTTTTACCGGTGCTAACATCTAACCAGTGCAATAAAACTATTTTTTATCACCGGTTCCCAAACCGTTGCTAAATTATAACCGCTGCAACTTATTTTTCTGTCACAGGTTTAAAAACCGGTGCTACCTACAAACCGGTGTTAGATATAAAGATTTAGCACTAGTTCCCAAACCGTTGCTAAACTATAACCGGTGCAATTTATTTTTCTATCACCAGTTTAAAAATCGGTGCTACCTACAAATCGGTGTTAGATATAAAGATTTAACACCGGTTCCATAACCGGTGCTAACAAATCCGGTGCGACAAAATTTTATTTATCACCGGTGTTATAACCGGTGCTAGAATTACAAAATTTAAACCGGTGCAAAATATAACCGGTGCTAATAAAAGAAATTTAGCACCGGTTTTGCTTCAACCGGTGATAATGTAGCATCGCTTACTTAGGCACCGGTTTTTTAGCCACTAAAAAACCGGTGCTAGGAACCCAAACAACTGGTGCCAGAGGTGTCTTCGCGTGGTAGTGCATATACCTTTATGAACCTTGTTGATAAAAAAAATCAGCTTCATAAGGAGTGACACATTGAAGTAACAGCTAAAGATGACCGATTTGATACAAAAACCCATCTTGAAATACATACATCAGAGCTTTCAACCTTATCTTCTTTCTTCCTTACCATCTTTTGGCATAACTCCATCTTGAAGGTAACTCACGATAGGTGACATCCAAGATCCTTCCTCCTCTAGGGCCATTACCACTTTCTTCTCAAAACTATGTCTATTCAAAGTTTCCATGAGTAATTGTTTCTAATATTGAATTTCCAAATTTGATGAAGCAAGCTTGCTTAGTGTCTTGTTTATGATTTTCCTCTCCTGCCACCTGCGTCAGGGTGTACGTCCGAAAGTCGTCCACTAACTGCTTCACTACCTCCAGATAACACTGCAAACTACGTTATCTTTCCTTGTATTCCCCATTAACCTGCTGGACTACAATCTAGGAATCAATGAATATCTCAAAATTCTCCACCTTAAGATCCTTAGCTAGGTGCAGCCTTATAATCAGAGCTTCATACTCAACTTTATTGTATGTGTCTTTAAACACAAAGTGCAACACATACGGGTAATCCTTGCCCTCGAGACTAGTGAGAAGCACCCCTAATACACTCCCCCCCCCCCAAGTGTGAGGAACCATCCATGTATAACTTCCACACCTTCTTCTTTTTAACATCACATTCTAACTTAATAGGCTATGTTGTCTCCACTATAAAATATGCACGAGCTTAACCCTTGATTGATGTTCTAGGGTGGAAGTGCATGCCATGCTCTCTTAGCTCAACAACCCATTTCATCATTTTTCCCGAAGCCTCTGGATTTAAAAGAACCTGTCTGATGGGATGATTGGTAAGCATTACTATCATATGCCCCATGAAGTTAGGATGCAACCTTTATGCAGCATGTACCAAAGCCAAGATCAAACTCTTAAGAGTTGTATACCTTTCCTAAGGCCCCTGTAAATCTCAACTCACAAAGTATATGTGATTTTGTTGCCTTTCCTTCTCCTTCACTAGCATTGTACTGATAGCCTGAGGTGAAGCAGAAATGTACAAGAATAAAACCTCACCTTTTTTCGGCTTCATGAGGGTTGGCAACACTAGAAGGAGTTCCTTCAACTCCTTGAACGCCTCCTCACACATCAAAAAAGGGTTAATGTTTCTCTGCCCCTTTTGAGAGGAATCGACTTAATGCTGCCAAAGACCCAATAAGCTTTTAAACATCTTTCATTATGTACGGGCTCTTCATTTTTATTAGGGCCTCAGTTTTCTCTGGGTTAGCCTTGATGCCCCTATCAAATGACATGAATTTGAGGAATTTTCTAGCCCCTACTATAATTACACATTTAGCTGGGTTCAACATCAAAGTACCTACCAAACTGTCACATATATATTTTTCAATATGCATCACGTCCAAACAGTGTCGGACATCAGGTATCTCCCAATATGATAGTTCAAAAAATATGGAATGCTTCTTCAAACTATTGGAAACCTTAGGTTTCCTCTTTCTCTTGCCAAAGTCATTAAGCAAAGCTTGCAACATTTACAAGATTGACGCATCTGTTAATACGGGAGGTGGGGGTGACAACTCTACCTTTCCATTGAATTTTTCACATCGATTCCTCCACCGATGAGTTGTTGGAAGCCATCTCTGGTGCCCAAGGCACACAATCTTGCTTCTATACCTCAAATGACAGTAATCCATTCCATTTAAACATATGGGAAATACCTTGTGACCTTTCACGGAATAGCTAGATAAGTTTCCATACGAAGGAAAGTCATTAAAAGTGCAAAGCAACATGGTTCTAAAATCAAACAATTCCTTATGAAACCCATCATACTCCTCATTCCAGGATGCCACAACTTTTTCAGGTCATCCACCAAGGGGGCTAGTTACACATACATATCGTTACCCGGTTATTTCTAACAGGAGATCATTAGAGATAACATTATGTACTTCCTTTTCATACACAACCATGGGGGAAAGTTATAAATCACTTCCATCACCGGCTATGAACTATGATTGCTGCTCATATTACCGAACGAGTTTATTCTATTGGTGCACAAACCTAGCCTCAAGTTATGTGTCTCCTTCCCAAACACCGGAATGGCCATATCTATCTTCTTCCACTGATCACCATTGACCAGATGGCTTATCACTTTAGGATCAACCACTATCTGATCTGCATGTCAACTAAATTCTTTGCCTCCTCAGGATTGTCAAACAATCTTCTCAATCGAGGAATAATAGATAGATACCAAAAAACCTTGACGAGAACCTTCTTCGTTCGCCAATTTCCAATTTCTCCATCAACATCCACCTCCTTCAGTTTAAACCTTGGAGCATTGCATTTAGGGAAATCCTCCACATTTAGGTGATCTTTCTTATGAAAGATACAACCATTCCGACAAGCATGTATCTTTTTATAATCCATGCCCATCAGACATAGTGCATTTTTTGAATCATATACTATTTTGAGCAGTCTATTGCCAACCGAAAGCTTTTCTTTCAACACTTTCAACAAACCAGAGAAACCTACATCACTTCAGGAATACTTAGCTTTCCATTCATCAACTGTAACATAGCCTTCAATACAGTCATTCCTTCAGGGCATCCATCGCATAGAAGTGTCTTATTATGCCCATTGAGGTCTGAAAGTCTTTTTGGATTTCCACTGTAGATCTTGGCAATCTCCTCAACCAACTCATCCATCCTATCATCCTTCTCGGCCTCTCCTTCATTTATAGTATGTTCATCCACATTCTCCCCATGCCAAAACAAAATTTTGTATGTAGGATCAAAACCATATATAATTAAGTTTTCCTTCAAAGTAGTTGATTCTTCAGGAATAGCGATGTTCTGACACTTCTTGCAAGAAAAATATGCATAAGACAAATTCTCCTTCGCGGCATTTGCAAAAACATATTTAATGAAGTTGGCTATAAAATATTGATACCCCTCGCTTGTTCGATCTTCATCAAAACAATGGGTTTTATCCATAGACATTCCTACAATACAATAATAAGTACACACTCTTTATGGACCTATGTTAGCAACAAATACATCCACTTACATTCATTCATATCATGGCATGAATACATAAATAATACATACACACACACTATATATATAACATAAACCATATACAATAATGCAATGTCTAATTTCAAGCAAAATATAAAACACATCCTCTCATATGAAATGAACTAACCTAGAACCTAAATTAAAGATGAAACTACAAATTTTTGGTTTTGGAAAACTTACTTGGTAATTGAGTTAGCACGATCAACAACCCTATGCCCACATTCAAGAATGTGGAATTGGTTTTTAGGAGGCATCTTGGAATGGACAAATTTTTTTTGGGTATTATGATTGAATTTGGTCAATGGAACAAAACTTACTAACTAAATCTCTATAGAAGAAACATCGCTCTAAGTCGTTAACTAAAAATCGATCATAGCGATGAACGGAGAGAGGTTAGTCATGTCACGAATAACTACTACAGCATGATCTGACCCACACAACCAACGTAGGACATACGTTGGTCATACTATATACTTCAATTTTGAAAATTATTTACCTCAATTTCAATGGAACCGAGGTAAACAACCAATTATTTACCTCGGTTTTTAATAACCGAGGTAAAAAATACCTTTTACTTTGAAAAAATAAACAACCTCTCTATGCACCAAAGTCACATCTCTCATCTTTTAATAAAAGTTCTTTTACATCTCTCAACTTTTATTTACCTTTTAATAAAAGTTCATTTACCTCGGTTATTTGGGGTTAACAAAAAAATGAGGTAAAAGGGGCAAAATTAAAAGTTATTTTTCTTGTAGTGTAAAGCTCAAGGATGCTGTCAGGATAAGTGCTCTGTCTAAACATTAGATTGAAACTTGGAAGTTCACTAAGAGGATTGATTTTGATGAAAGGGAAAATTTGAAACATACGAGTCTTTCATGAAATGCCGCACTTTGGCGCAGGATGGAGAGGTGAAAACATGACAGATTTATTGGGTGGGTTAATAAGGTGTTGCAATCTCACAAATAAACGGATTTGGATAGATTTAAAATTAGCTTTAGTCTCAAGGAATCTCACCATTCCCAAATCTCAAATGTGCATTTGTTCCGTATCGGTTGAGCCAACCTCTCTATGCACCAAAGTCACATCTCTCATCTTCATTGCTTCCCTTACCGCTATCAAGTTACAATTCTTAGCTACCATTTGATCCCCTCGAATGGAAGCCATCCTCTTATCTGCGGGGATCTCTATTATCAGATACTAAGGGGACCACATAGCTCGAGCTTGGCACATCCATGGCCTTCCAAAAATTACATTGTAGGGCGAGTATGCATCGATAACTTCAAAATTAAAATCTAGCATCACCCCCTTATCTCTATCAGCCATTCGAACCAACACAACGATCTCTCCCAAAGGAAATACAGTTTACCCATAAAACCAGACAAGGGTGAGGCAGACTTTATCAAATTGCTACAACCTATGTCTAGCTAGTCAAAACAATTAGCAAACATTATCTTGAATCCAATTCCATTATCAATAAAAACCCTCTTCACCAAAGAATTCCCAACTACAGCTGAAAACACTATGGGATCAACATGTGTGGTTTGATTTAGAACCGCATCTACCTCTGAAAATGTTATTGTCTCATCTGGCCGAAACCTTTTATGTCAGGGCTCCCCCACAGGAACTTGGCGGTAGTCAACCTTCATAATTGTATTTGAACACCTCTCCCCCATAATTCCATTGATCATATAAACCACCTTATTGATTGGTAGGTTATTCCCATTTCTGTTTTCCTGATTACCAGCAGGCTGCACTCATGGCCTTTTATCCCTTCTCTTTGACCTTGATCTTGAGGTCTTTTATCCCCTCTACCTCAATTATTGTGATAATTTCTCCTATACGGATGCTTATTCCTATGATAATTACTTGGCCTCAAAGGTTCTTCATGACTCCCATATTCGAGGTCCCAAACCTTGAAATTGACCTTCCTTTGCACATCTTTAAATCTTCATTCTCAGATGGGTACAATCATTCATGTTATAGCCATAATATTTGAATGATCACAATACAAATTCGTAGCTATTCTCGCTGCCATTGCATCTGGTGCATCCCTCATGTGTATTAGCTAGTTGTTTTTATTTTCCACTACTTGGTGGTTGTTTTTGTTCGGAGTAGGTATTGCTTGAGTTCTTGGTGATTTATTTTATCGAGAATCCTTGCACTATGATTCCGAACTTTTGAAGAAAAAAAAATTTTAATGGAGCGTCTCACCTTGAGGGAACTCATGATGAGAAGAGAGGCTCAACAAGCAAGGTTTTGTAGGATGTGTCATTCCGACCATCCTACCAAATCTTGCCCTTTGTTGTGGGAACAGCACGATGACCGAGAAAGAACCCTTGGTTTCCCAAACCATGGGTACTATGAAGAGTGCTATCAAGAGGTAGGAGATATTGGTTTTCAAGGGCAAGAAGCTCATGAATGCTATCCATACCACAACTCTTACAATCCGGAATGGAGTGGTAGTCCGGATTTGTGGTATGAGAATGAGCCGGAAAACCAATATTCCGAGCAACCTAGTTGGCCATCACCACCCTATACCATACCCCAAAACCAAGCCCAACAAGGAAGTTCAAGTTTGACACGTGAGGATGTCTTAAATACTATAGCAAACTTGAACTCCTTTACTAGTGAGGAGCCGGATACCCAGCTCTCCGCTAGTGTTGAGGCCATTGAGGGGCATGTGAGGAACATATTAGAGGTATTGGCCCGCATGGAAGCTCGTGATTCCGAAAACACACCATCCCAACTTGAACTCGATGATTCGGTGAGTGAAGTCACCCATAAAAATGATTTTGAGTTTGAAAGGGATGAGGAGTTGGTTGTAGAGGATAGAAAAATGGAGGAAGAGGTGATAATGCTACATTATCCATTAGTATTGTCACCCCTTCTCCCACCTAGTGAACCAACTCTAATATTTTCGGAAGTTTTGAGGGAAACGAGAGAGGAGCCAAAAGACTATCCTAAGCTCCCTAACCACTTAATTCCCTTTGAGCCATCTCCACCTCCACAAGACTTTCCTCTTGGAAGTTTTGTGCCCCCACCTCTCTTATTTTGGATGCTCATGGTGAAGAGCTTCAAGCCTTCACCATACGGATAACATTAGGGTCGTGCCGACGACCTTAAAAATACGGAGCTTCGTCGTGCCGACGATGTTAAATAAATTCGGCATTTCTTTTAGTTTTTGTTTCTTAGTTTGTGTTTCTTAGTTTGTTTTTGTTGTTGTTTTGTTTTGTTCTTTTTATGGCTTGTTTTTCTGTGATTTTGTAGCAAAGTGAAGTGCATTGCAATGAAGGAGATGAAGGAACGAGATCAATGAACGAGGGAAGAAAGCTTGGACAGTTGGTAAGAAGAAGAAAAAAATTTTAAGTCTGGGATACCCTGCCGTCGCGAGGCCCATCGCGAGTCGCGACCAACCACGTTGCGAGTCGCGACGAGCTCAGAAAAATTTGAGCTCCCGGATTCCACTTTCCGCGAGTTGCGATGGCGTCGCGAGGCTCGTCGCGAGTCGCGACGCCCTTCGTCGCGAGTCGCGACGAGCTCAGAACATTTCGAGCTCCCGGACTCCACTTTCCGCGCGTCGCGATGACGTCGCGAGGTTCGTCGCGAGTCGCGACGAACCTCGTCGCGAGTCGCGACGTGCTCAGTAACTCTCGAAAATTTTTTGAGCCGGATTTCAAGTTTCCAAGCTTCCAAGTTTCCAAATGATTTTAAACATTGCATAATCCTTCCTTCTTCTCCACCCAACACTCCCAAGAACATCACATACCTCTCATTTCTTCCACCATCCTACATATATTGACATATGAACATTCTTGCATCTTTATAGTACATTTATTGATTGTAGTATGCCGACTACACCATTGTGATCGTAAGTTCTTATCCTATAATGATGCTTGTATACATGTCAATATATGTTAGATATTTTTCATGCATAATCTTATAGTGGTGATTGCGGGTTGATTGGTTGTTCTTTGACAATACTATGGTTATTAACTCTTAATGCTAAACCTAGTATTACATATCCTTATGTACTTGTGAGTTTAATGTGTTCTTCGTGGTGTAGTCTTGATCAAACGGCGCCATGGAGAAAATGCTTTTCTCGAGGGGTGAGTTCTTCTACGGCATTTTTGCTCACCCTTCCGGTTCCGAAACCTATCTCGGGACCATCCAAGTATTTGGATATCGCCATATCACCGGCGAAATTGCGGAGAAATGGGTGTCACTCTAACTCCCTCACCTTGATTTTTATTGTTCTTGCCTTACGTGTTTACATTTCGGGCAATGTAATGTTTTAAGTGTGGGGAGGGGTTAGAGGATTCACATGCATGCTACATTGTTTTGGAATGCTTTTTGCTACTTTTCATTGGAAAAACATGAGAAAAAGAAAAAAAAATAAAAATAAAAAAAATAAAAAATTGAAAAAAAAAGAAAAAGAAAACCCGCTAAGTTGAAAACCCGAGATGGCAACTTAGGCAACATTGGGGGCCCGGATAGGTCGAAAACCCTTAAAGGGCGGTCTAGGCAAAAATGAGAGGCTAAAATGTGCGGGAAAAGGTGAGATGTGAGCTAAAGAAACATGATGTGTGGCTAGGATGAAAACTCGAAAGAGCTCCTAGGCAAAATGAGAGAAATTGAGAGAAATTGAAAAATGCTATGATTTCACTCACTTGCCGGCGTTGGAGTCATAAGGTTGCGGTTGTCATATGGATGGATCGGGTAGCTCAATATCTTTAGACCTCTTGGGATTGGGTAGCTTAGTGGGTTAGGAAACGAAGTATGGTTATGAAATTCTTGATCTCTTTCTACTTCATTTTTGGTTGATATATTGGCATTAAGTGAAGCATGTGTTTAAAACTTCCTCTATGGTTTTAGCTTCATTCTGTGTCATTGGATTCTGGGAACATCAATTCTGGGCTGTTAAATATGTTTTATGGGTAGTGAATTGATAAGTGGTCGGTTTGGTTAGATTTAGGATTGGGGATGTGTGTGTGCAAAATTCTCATGTGAGCTTTTATTTTGGGATTTTTGAGATTGAGAGTTTTGGTGAGGCTTTGATTGGGGGATTAGTTTAGGTTTTGGGATATATCATTTACTCCGCATGCTTGAATCTTTTCTTACTCGAGGGCGAGTAAGGTTTAAGTGTGGGGAGGCTTGTCAAAATGGCGCGCGGGCGGTCGTCGCGCCCGCGCGCCAAAAGATAATTTATAAGCCCTCAATGCTTACTTTCTACAACTAGGTAGATAGTGGCAAATCGGGGTCGTCCAATGAGAAGAGGGATCTTCCTAAGCGTCTAAGCATGCAAATGGTTGATACTAGGCTAGGAGTAAATATATATATACACACACTTAAAAGCAAGTAAAGGGGGGGGGGGGGGTTGGTTGGTTGTTTTCCTAAGTTAACAAAGATAACTAGCAACGTCAAGTGACTATGCTAATCATCAAACGAAACTAAAGAAAAGGGTTTTAAACTACAAAGATAAAATGACTTGGGGGCAACGGATATCCACTTCCACATCTAATGCAGTTCATCGAATCATTCACACATTCTATCATATAGCATTCATGACCCAACGCTCACACACCCCATCTAGCAAGTACCACAACACACACACCACAAGGAGTTCTAAGTTCATGCTCGTAGATCTTCATGCAAAGGTGCTACGGAATTCGTCACGTTCCTACACCTAAGTAATTCGACCACACAAGCACTCCCTATGCTCAAACCACTCATGGCACACATGCAGTGAAACACACCGTCAAGAATACATAAACGCCAAACAATAAATGCTTCAGGAATGAGTTTAAATCACCTATTCAATACTTCAACTACTTGTCGTGGAGACTAAACTCCTATCCTTCTTAGTTCGTAGTTTGCGAGAGTGAGTTCGACATCTCTCGTCAAACCTCACCAATGGCTCCCGAGTCGCGACCACGACTCAAGGTGACATTGGTGGCATTTAGCACGAAGGACCAACAAGCTTGGCAATGCCTATGACCACTACACCGTGACTAGGCATTAAACCAATTCATGCAATTACACGAGATTGGATGAACGTGCAACGCACATTCATCCGCGAGCATATGACTCTCTCGTTTGCTACACAAACGAACATGACGAAGAGTTCGACATCAATCACATTCGCCTAGCACATTGTCAACACACTAACACAATCAAAAGCTCTAATTCACACTCTCACATTACTAACAAGAACAGGGGGGAAATTAACCCAAATCCCCCAAACCCTAGCTAGCAATTGATACAAGCATTCATATCATCAAGCTTTCAATAACATCAATGTAATCAACAATTAACATTCAAAGCACAATAAATGCACAATAGCAAAAACACCAAATAGATAGATATAAATGAATCTCAATACATAGAAGTGGAAGCTTCAATCCATAGCTCCCAAGTACAAGAACTACTCTAGAACAAGAAAACACATAAAAACTAAGAAAAGAAGAAGAAAAGAAAGAAGAGAAAAAACCTAGGTTTGGCGCCCAAAACAGAGAGAAAAGCGGGCTGGAAGAGCTGGAGAAGAAGAGGGAAAAAGAGTAGTATTTATAGTCGGAAGAAGATAAAGTTGATTTCTGGCCGCCCGTTCGTCGCGACTCGCGACGGTGTTCGTCGCGACTCGCGACGGTGTCCCAACTCGCGATGGTGTCGCGACGGTGTCGCGACGGGAGCCAGAATCCTGCATTGTTTCTTTGTCTTCTTCATAGCCATCCCTCTCGATCTTCAAGTCTTCAACGGCTCCAAAAAATGGTCTTCAACGGCCTCCGGTCTTCATGTCTTCGAAGTGAGTATCCAAAAGTCTTCGAAAGTATAGTCTTCAATGTCTTCCGGTCTTCGTTGGTTCCGTGTTCTTCCCTTGTCACACAAAATCCACTTAAAAGAGGTAAAAGAGTACAAAGTTGCTTTTACCTCTCCTAAGTGAATTTCAAGGTAAAACACAAGCTCTCGATAATAAAAGAGCACAAAAGTGATCCTAAATACTACTAAATAATGCGCCTAAAATGGACACATCAAACCTCCCCACACTTAAACCTTACTCGCCCTCGAGTAAGAAAAGATTTAAGCATACGGAGGAAATGGCATATCCACATCCTAAAACCCCCAAAATAACCACACAAAATGGACATATCAATGAGTTAGAGTTTCTAATTGGGTTTGTGATTTGAATTGCTAGATGAATATGATAATTTTAAATTCTCCGTCATGTTTTTTTGGGTAGCAAATAGAAGAATTCTATGAATGTTGAACGTTCTTGACTAATCTTGTGTAAATGCATGAATTGGTTCAATGCTTAGACATAATGTAGTGTTTATAAGTGTTACCAAGCTTGTTGATTCTTCGTTATCAAAGCCATTAATGGGATACTTTTAACCGTTTATTGACTAAAAGAGTCATTAGTGAGTTTTGACAAAAGATATCGAATTCACTCTTGCAAAATACTATCTAAGAAGGATAGAAGATTTATCTTCAGAACAAGTAGTTAAAGTAACGAATAGGTTATTTCACTCGTTCTTGAAGCTTTTGTTATTTAGTTTCATGTGTTCTCAATACTATGTTTTACTTCATTTATACCATGGGTTGTTTGAGAATAGGAACTATTTGTTTGATTGAAGTGTTGGGGTTTTAGGAAAGTGTACAATTTCTTAGCTCTTTGACATGAAAATCCAAGAACATGGAATTATAACTTCTCGTGCATAATGTGTTGTGATTTTTGCTAGATAAGTATGTTAATGAGGACTGTTCTCATTTTATCATATAGATGCAATGAAAGGTTGAATCTTGAATGTGGTTTGTTCTAGGTTTAGCCTAATGAAGGCTATGTTTGGTTAAATGGCTATGCATTTGGTCGAATGCTTGTAGTTATCAAATCTATGATTTTTCGTGTATAATTCCATTGATAAAATACCTTTATGGTGTGGTTTTCCTAAAGTGATTATTAATGAGGATTGCAAATGGTCGTTGTTTGTCTTTGCAAATTACCATTAAGAAGAAGTGAATTGGGAAGTTTTGGCATTCCCCATAGGTAACGAATGTGATAGAATGAGTGGATGGTTCAATGATCTACATGAGGTTTGTAAGTGGATATCAATTTCATCCAAGACTTTGTCTTTTGTAGTTTTAAACCATTTTTCTTAGTTTGTTTGATCATTAGCATGGTTACTTTGCTTTGCTAGTTGTTTGCCTTTTACTTTTTAACTTAGGACCAAAATCAACCAAACCCCCCCATTTACTTGCTTTTATGTATCTGTATATATATACATGTATACATACATGTACATATATATATATATATATATATATATATATATATACAGATATATACATGTATGTATTAGAGTAGGTCTCCTGACAGGCGGCCTATCCATAAGCTTATCGACATGCCACTTATTTCTTACCATACACTGCATTTCTTAAATTACATACAAAATTTAAAAATTTTGAAAATATTTTTTTATATCATATATTTTTATATTTTCACCTTCAAATACATATTATTACTTGTTTTAACTTATAAAATGCAACATTTAAATTTTATAAAATATTACAAAATTTAAGGCAAATGCCCCTGAGGACTGTCCATAAACTTATGGAAAGTCCGCCTTTCCTGAGACTTTCTCCATGTATTATACACACATATATATACAGATATATATTATACACATATATATACAGATATTTATACACACATATATATACAGATATTTATACACACATATATATACAGATATTTATACACACATATATACAGATATATATACACACACATATATATACACACATATATATACACACATATATATACACAGATATATATACATATACACACACGCATATATATACATATATACACACACATATATACATATATACACACATATATATACACACATATATACACACATATATATACACATATATATACACACATATATATACACATATATATACACACATATATATACACATATATATACACATATATATACATATATATACACACATATATATACATATATATATACACATATATATAATTCTCTCTTCTTCGTGGATGACCCCGACTTGCCATTATCTACTTAGTTGTAGATATGAAGCATTTAGGACTTATAAATTTAACTTTGAGAGGTACGGAAACGACCTCCTACATTATAATAAACTCATTCTTTTTTCAAAACTTTTAAGAGAAACAGAAGGAAATAAAATTGGAGTTAAATATTTTACGTAATTTTCAAAAGTGTAATCTTCAAATATGTTGTTTACTCATGATATGAAGCATTTAGGACTTATAAAATTTAACTTTGAGAGGTGCGGAAACGACCTCCTACATTATAATAAACTCATTCTTATTTCAAAAATGTTGAGGGAAATAGAAGGAAATAAGTAATTTTCAAAAGTGTAGTCTTCAAATATGTTGGTTTACTTGTGATATGAAGCATTTAGGGCTTATAAATTTAACTTTGAGAGGTACGGAAACGACCTCCTACATTATAATAAACTCATTCTTATTTCAAAACTTTTAAGGGAAACAGAAGGAAATAAAATTGGAGTTAAATATTTTACGTAATTTTCAAAAGTGTAATCTTCAAATATGTTGTTTACTCATATCAGGTTGAAAATATAATAAGTAATTAATTCATTTGAAACTTAAGTAACTTTTTTTATTGAAAATTGAAACTTAAGTAACTAATCATGAGTATTTCAAAAAATAAATAAATATGGGTGCTATATTATACGTGCAAAAAAGGTGCAAGAATCTATGCTCAAGAAAAAAAATGGTGATACTAACTGTAAAGAAGAAAAAGATATGTAGATGCATTAATCTAGTCTTTTACCTCTTCATTCTCATCTTTGGAAAGATATTCATTATCATTGGAGGATTCCATTGCTTCATGCAAAATCGGCTTTGAATTTTCCCCAGCCTTCTTCTTCTTGTTATAAAGTATGCCAAATTCACGTGTGGTCATCCTCTTAGCAGGTTTCTTCTCTGTAGATTCCAGATGCATAGATAATTAGAGTTTATTTCCAAATTGAGGTTAAAATTTAGGATACAAAGCTACTACAACAAATAAAAAATCTTATAAAACAATTATAGATGTATTCATCTAATCCTTTACTCTTCATTCTCATCATCGGAAAGATCTTCATCATCATATGAGGATTCCTTTCTTTCATGCAAAATCGACTTTGAATTTTTCTCAATCAAAACAACTTGCTTCTTCTTCTTCTTATTAAAAAGTAATCAATTCTGGTCATCCTCTTAGCAAGTTTCTTTTCAAGAAACTCCAGCTGTATGGATGGATAAGTAGGGCTCATTTCCAAATTTCGGTTAAAATTTTAGGTAAAATATACAACAAAAAAAAATCTTGTAATAAATTTTTTAAGCATAGACACAATATTCATCTAATTATTTACCTCTTCATTCTCATGAACAGAAAAATCATCATCATCATTGGAGGGATTTTTAGCTTCATGAGAAATTGGCTTTGAAGTTTCCGAGGCCGCAAAGTTGACAAGACTTGTCTTCTTAAACTAAATTTGTTGAATATATTCACGCCCGGTCATTCCATAAGGGAGGATATACATATACATATGTGTATATATATATAGTACTTATGCGTGCATGAGTTCGTATGTTCATGCACAAAGATAGTGAGGAACTTGCACAAAAGAGCCACACAAACGTCACATAAAATGCTAAACTTATTTCAAACATAGGATTGTATTCATATATCATTCTTATCAAATTGTCGAAAACTAGTTGAAACCTGAGGTCGGGATTTTGTTCAAACTTTTTCTCGAACTTGAATACAGAACTTGAAGGATTGCACTGATGATGGCTAGATTGTTGGATGAAAGAATGTGCACATAATAGCATCCATCAATGAGGAAAGAAGTTTCAAGATTCTTGTAACCATTGGCGGAACCACGTTTAGGCGGGGGCAGGCGCGCGCCTGCCCTGAGATCCGTCGGCCAGGCGGGAATCACTGTTCCCGGCCGACGGAAGGGGGGTTTCCGCCTACGGCGGCGTAGGCGCGGTGGCGAGAAAGCTTCGCCGGAGCCCGGAAGCCTGCCGTGTCTGGAGAAGAAGCCTGCTGCGCCACTGGTTTCAGCCTACCCTCCAAATTCTCGCTGGTTCCGCCACTGCTTGTAACTGACACTTGAAAATTTACCCATAGCCAGAGACACTGCTACACACTACTAGTAAAATTACTTATGACTTATGACTCTGATTCTCCATAATTTATAACATTAGTTATGGCCCATAAAATCATCGAAGTTAAAAGAGGCGCAGTAAAAAGTCATCTTTTGACTTCAGTTAGTAAGAACCAAAATCATAGGTTATACCCAAAACCATAACTGAAATCGCACCTGACGTGGGGTCAATTGAAATTGCATATGAATTCCTACCGATGTCGGGTGGCTCATTTTCCTATTTAAAGAAAATTTACGGTTCCTCTTTCAGTAGTCCAGTCAAACCCAATCTACAACCAAAGTTTCAGATATTCCAAATTACAATTAAACACCAATTTATATCACCAAAACAATCATGAGAAACCAAATCAATATAAAATAGAATCACTTATTTAGATAACTTAATGATGTTCATTCCAAATCACATTATAAACCTGAAACTCCCATCTAATTTGAAGTCATGAAAATTTAAAAAACTTAAATTTTGACTGCACCAGCTCTTCTACTTCAACTGCACGAAATCTTCATTTGTTCCATAAATAAAGATTCCTAACGTTGGATGACTGTTAATACATTTAATACCATATTCGCTTGTTAGTATTCAAAGGAGAACAAAATTTTGATCACCAACCTAGCTAGACGGACTAAATAAGGTATATTAAATTATTTTTTTAAAAAAAGGTATATTAAATTAAGAAACCTAGCTAGACGGACTAAACAAGGTATCGTTTAATGATATATGATACGTGCTACAACTGTGCAAGAATGGGTAACTTGTAGATATTAACATATACTCGTCCTTATTCTAGCAAATGGAAGGGAAAAAAGAATAAATTAATTTGTTTTAAAGTTAAAAAACTCATGTGCGATGCATATAATATGTGAAACAACCATGCAATAAGCATTCTTAAATACGCTAGAGAGCCTAAATCCTAAAAGGTAAATTTTAACCTCGTTATCCAGAGTTTATCTCTAATTTAGTTCAATTCGTCGTAGTTAAGTTAAGTTAAATTTAATTTAATTTAATTCAATTCAATTTAATGGAAGCTTATTTTGTTAGTATTTAGCTTTATTGAGTCATATTATTACTATTTTTTATTACACTTATTTTTATTTCAGTTCAATTTAAATCAGTTTAGCTTAATTCACAATAGTTTAGGTAAGCTCTAGAGAACGAGGCTTTCATCTCTAGTTTTTGTGCCCTGTTGATTTTAATTAACCGTGGTCTTGTTGACCAGCGGGTGGGGGCGGGTGGGGGCGGGTCAGTTGTCTGGCTGGTCGGGTCAGATAAATTAGGTGTCTCATATATTTCAGGTCAGTCCGGGTCATTTTGGTTAATCCCAAAATGACCCATCAATCTTCTGCCCTAGTTTTCCTAAACACAACCCACAACGATGAAACTTCCGATTTGAGTCTCCATCTGTAGAAGGAGATGCAAGAACCTTCCATCGCTTTCCCAATACATGTCCACACATTTTCAATCGAGCTTGAAAGAGTTTAATGGAAGGATTGTTTTTCTGAGCCTTTGATAATCGTGGTTTCAATCAGGTACGGTTTTAGGCGCTTTTTTATCCTATTATCGTCGACCCATTTTGTTAATATCTTAACCTGCTTTAGGAACATTCTTGATGTACAATTATCGTCTATTTTAGCTTTAGGGTTTGTCTTGGATTCATTTAGTTGCTCTGTTTTTTGGGGGTTTGTCGGTACTGATTTATGCACTCTGCTCTATTTTTGGGCTTTATGGTGAAGTTGGTGGGAGATGTTTGATGTGATTTTTGTGGGTTTTTGGTTTATGATGTTCAAAAGTAGCAATGATATTAGACTGTTTACAGCAATCTGCTGGGTTTCTGATTTGAGTATTGCTCGTACTTATTGGCTGAAGTTCTCTGCTACTAATGATTCTTAATCTTTTCTCGTAGGATGTGGACAAGAAGGGCATCTCATTTATGGCGTCACACTCCGTCAGCCTGATTCTTGTGGTGGTACATTGACTTATGAGGTGCATCACTTATAATCTTTTTTTTTCTCACCATTCACTTTGAACTTGTTTTTTCAACTATATGATAGAACTATATGTTTCATCAGAAATTATAGATTAACACATTTTCCCTAACATGGCCCATAACATTCTCTTGTGTCCATGTAATGCATTAAGCTTGAATTATTCCTCTTGCTTCTGTGCTGGATTAGAGGTTACTCGTGTAGGGGCGATGAGGACTTCGTCCTTAGTTTTCCCATAAATATGTTTTTTGTGAATCTTTTGTTTTTAGCATTTGTATGTGCCGCTGGAATAGGTGTTACATGAAGTAGATAATTATGTTTATGGTTCATATCAATTAAGGCACAAGTCGAAAAACATTGACCATATTAGTCAGGGTAGGCTTTCGCAGCTCATTGGGTTAGTGTGAAGGTGTTTTTTTTGTGGCTTAACATTGTGGAGGTTAGCATTAGCGGAGATGAGTTATTTTTCTCAGTCGGGGTTCCATCAGCGGAGTTCCCGATTGATAATTTTGAGCTCATCCCGTAATGTGGATGTGGGTTTAATTGTAATGTGGTTCGGGTTCGGTCAGAGAATAGGATTTATAGTAGACCTGGGTTGTTTTCTTCGATTTGGTCAAAATAGGACTACTGATTATTTTTACTTCTGTTGTTGGTTAATGTTTATATTCTTTTAGATCAATGTGAATTTATTGTTTATGTATATTTTGGAATATCTTATGATTTTAATGTTTGAATGTTAAATGGGTTGTTTTGTAATGAGTTTTGGCTTAAAAATAACATTTATAGTAGACCTGGGGTGTTTTCTTTGATATAGTCAGTTTCTTGATAGTGCTTTGGTAGTTTGAATGCAGTTGGGAAAAAGTATTTTGTTTCTTGATGTGTATGTTCTTTTGAATCAAAGTAGATTTGATCATCTTACTCTAGCGGCCGGAGTTAGGAGGAGCAAGAAATAGGCTGAGAACTTGTAAGAATTTTATGCTTTCTTTCATCGCTTTCAATTCGTGTTGCTAACATGTATTCCCAAGAGAGAGTACAAAAAGAAGAGACCAACCCGATTACATTTTGTCTATACCCTCAAGCTGATTATTCACTCAGGACATTGTACAATGGTTAATCTTCATTCTCTGATAGGGTCTAGATGTATAGTTAATCAGTCATCATTTCATCTGTACAAAATTATGTACATTCTATTATTTTCTTTATGTTCGTATTCATTGTGCAGTTTTGTGCTTTTATGTTAGTGCCTTTGTGTTTAGAATGGGAAGCTATTGAAGATCGTTATCCTCATGACTTACTTTCCCCTCTAAACCTACCCAATAGTTTGAATAAGGATTAACCTCTATAATATAGGAGTTTTAGAGTGCAAGGACAGTGAAGTGTAGTTTGTAGTACATATGTTGAGTTTTGCGGTGACATTGGAGTTGATTTTTCTTCTTTAGTTAAACGTACTATCCTCTTGAAGGGCTTCTGTGAACCTTTTTTTTATGTTGTAGGAATTTGAAAATGTTAACTACAGGGAATAATGTGCACACATGTTCTGCTAGTCTTGATCATTTCTCCAATCCAAGAGCTCTCAGCTTTGAGACTCAAGAGGGAGACACAACTAGTGAAAAAAAATCCTTTAGGTTATGGGTGTGGCCTTACTATACATCACTCTCGATGTGCCTAAGGAGCAACAAACAACATCCTACATCTTTTGTGCAAAATGTATAGCTTGCCCAACATCATAGGGACTACTTCTATGCAGAGACAACTTCAAAGGTTTGTGAAGTCTGACTTCTATGTTGGTCCAAAGAAAAAGCAGAAAGTATGTGAATCTCCTACACTCAATGCCTTTGAAATCCCTTCTCGTTTGACTATGACTAGAGACTGCTATGAGTTGTATTTGGAAGAAAAGAAAAGGTTGAAGCATTTTTTTGGTGATATATCTTCTAGTATCTCTTTTACTACTAATTTTTGAAGATCTAATAAAAATATTGATTACTTGTGCCTGACTGCCCACTTTATTGATGAAAGTTGGACTTTGCATAAAAGGATTATGAATTTTTGTCTGATCGCTAATCATACTGAGGAATTGATTGGTAAGACAGTGGAAATATGTTTGTTGGAATGAGGCACAAAAAAGGTATTAACAGTTACGGTTGATAATTCTACTTCAAATGATTGTGGTGTACAATACTTGATGGGTAAATTGAATGGTTTTAAGAAAGTAGTCTTTAATGGTGAGAATTTTCACATGAGATGTGCCACACACATTTTGAACTTGATAGTCAAAGAGGGTTTTAAGGAATACAATGAACACATCTCTCGAATCCGAATTGTTGTCAAGTATGTTAGATTTTCGCCTACTAGAACTCGGCAATTTAGAAATTGTGTGGACATAAGAAGAATAGAGGCAATAGGTGCACCTAGTTTAAATGATGAAACTAGGTGGAATTCTACATACTTGACGTTGAAATCAGCTTTGAATTTTAAAGAAGCCTTTGACACGGTAGAAAATGTTGATTGAAAGTAGACTTGGATGAGGATTTGCCTACTGAACTTGATTGGAAGTATGCTAGTTCATTGTTGCCAATATTAAAAGTTTTCTTCGATACTATTGTCTACTTATCTAGTTCATCTTATGTCACGGGAAATGAATACATGTCACAGATTTATGGTGTTGGACTTTTATTATCAAACTTGAGAAGTGATGACGGTGAGGATTTGGCTTTAATTGCATATACTATGAAAAAAAAATTTAGATAAGTATTTGATGGACTTGATCCTTGGTACATGATGGCTCATGTATCTTGGGTGATCGAGATGTATGTTATTGGCGGTAGCGAGTTGAAGGAGAAGATCAATTCTTCTTTTCTTACACTATTTGATGCCTATAGTCCTTCTGCACAGAGTAGGAATCCTACTACATCTTCGAGTTGTAATGTTTTTGGATATCAGGACTAGTGTGATTGGAGGAGCTGCTTATATAAACACACTGTATTCCGAGAAACATGATGACTTGAGTAGGATTCCAAATAGATCAGAGTTGGATTTATATCTAGTAAAAGTGAAAGCAGATAGCTGGACCCATCTTTTGATGTATTCATTTGGTGGAGGGCCAATGCTAGTAGATATATATTATGTCCTTTCATTGATAGCTACAGATGTATTAGCTATTCCAGTATCTACTGTGGCTTCAGAGTATGCTTTCAACACAAGAGGTCGTGTGCTTGATTCTTTCCGTAGCTCTTTGTCTACGAGGATGGTAGAGGCTATCATATATGTACAAGATTGGTGGAAAAAAAGCCCCAAACATCTTTGTATGGAAGACTACATTGAAAAACTTGAGAACCTTGAACCGGGTAATGTATTTCACAAATTGTAACTCAATTCACTGTATTGAATTTATTTTATTTTCTCTATCTTTTTCTGTGATTGTTCACAGAATTTCCATCTTCGACTAACATGCATAGGATAATAGACATTGATGAGTAGTTTGGAGAATCTTTGAGTTAGGCATGATTTATATTATTGAGATATTGTCTTAAATTGACAAAGGATTGGTGAAACAAATTCAAAGGAGAGAGTAGCAAAATTGAGTTGAGCCCACTAAGTTGTGAAGTCAAGTTATTAATTTTTCCGCTGAGAGAGGAGGAGAATTTGTGGTAGTGAAGTGGACATTTTAGTTGTAATAATATTAAGTACCCTGAAGGAGAATTTATGTTATTATTCAGAAATTTATGTTATTATTCAAGAATGTTAAACTTGTTTTTGAAGTAAATTAATGTAGGATGAATTGTATTAAACTAATTCATTTTTTTAAAAAAAAATTAAAAATGCAAATGGGTAAAAAATAGATCAATTTGGTCAAAATCCAACCCGACCCACCTGACCCAAGTAGGACATTGACCCAACCCGTCCCAAATGGATCGGGTCAAAGCGGCTTGGGTTAGGTCGGGGTAAGTAATGATTCTGCCTTAGTAAACCAAAAACAAGGTACTTGTTAGCACCTGATGAACCAAAGGCTTATCGAACATGTAAACTCAAATCACACATCAAAATTAATGTTTATTTTCCTTGTTAGTCGACCTATTTTTGGGGAGGATGGATAGGTTATGTTTGATGGGAAGACATAACCTTTTGTGCAAGAGCATGTAGCAATTAATAACAACAAAAATAGAGCAGCATGCATCATCGAAATAGTTTTGGTTCCGACGATTACAAGGAACCTGACTAGGGACAAAATCATTCAAGAAGTTGTCCCGGCCACCAAGGCTAAGTGGCTGCAGAACATGAGCAAAACAATTTACATACAATAGGATAACGAAAAAGCCATACAACAAGAACCGCGACCCACTTAATAAGGTGTTTGTCACACTTCAAGAAACAATGTTGGAGATCATCAAAGTACAAGGGGATAACAACTACAAGATGCTCACATGAATAAAGGTGTGCTGATTAGGGAATGAGCTTTACCGAGGCTACTAAATGCAAGTGAAGAAGTTGTTCAATAGGCATAAAACATTTTATCAAAGTTAAGGAATAAATCAGATTCAACCCTTAATGAAAGCATTAGGGTATGAAACGTGATTACATGAATTTCTACAATTTCAATCCCTCAGTGTCATGGGCTGTCTTGCCTTTCCTAATTAAATACTCCCTTCAAGATCCCTTGAAAAAATGAAAATGGATTGAGCTGACCAGTTGAAGAGTTTCAACAAGATAATCAAGCCCTTTGAAGTTAAAGATTGTTTCATTGAGTTGGATTAGCATATTGTCTCTTTCTCTAATGGGAATATAATTTCCAATTGTCAAATTACTGTTCTTGAAAATTATTCTCAAGTTGTCGATCTAACAAGAGAAGAATTCAAGCAACAATATCTGGAGAGCAGGAACAGCGACGTGCTAGTAGAGCCAGAGGCTGAAAGCGTTCATTATCAGACATATTTAAAAAAAAAAGTATGCTAACATATTTAAGACATAATTGAAACTAAGGGAAAAAGGCTTACCAAAAAAAAAAGTTGTGTTCCATTCTGTTAAGGAAAAAATTGAGAAACTCCAAACAAAGCTTTGAATCCATAAAAAATTAACTCAAACTCAAGATGTTTAACTTATCGAGCTGACAACTGATATCGAGCAGAAGGCTAAGGACGAGTTAGTGATGTCTCACTACATGTTCAAGCTTTAGAGAAGACAGTGTAACAAATGTTACTTTGCATGCCTTCATCTTACTGTCAATGGTTTGGTCAAGGCTACTCTTCGCTCGTCTTTTCTAGAAGTAAAACTCAAATCTTGTTATGATGAAAAGTCGACCCCAAAGGGCTTTTGTACTAGAGCCTTTCTTCGGGATAAGTACTTTGGGATCATGGTTGATGAAGATTATGAGAGCTAGGAGGAGGATCACTACTAGAAAATGGGTATATAGGCATTGGTACATTACCAGTGGGGGGGGGTAAAAATTGGTGCTGAAATGATGAAAAACATCGGTTTTATGAAGAAAATTAAGAAACCGGTGCCAGTACACATTATCAGCACCAGAATTTTGACCCTGGTGCCATACATAGAAAATAGCACCGGTACAAATGTAAAACGTGCAAGGGACCGGTGCTGGAAAGGTTTCCATGTGGGCAATAATGTCTTTGGCATGTAAAAAAATGGAGGGAAAATTAAAGCACCGGTATGAAGCAAGTATACCAGTGCCTATGTAAAACTATAGCACCGGAATGCATAATACCGGTGCCTGAAAAATGGGTCCCATTTGAGAAAGGGATGATATTATTTTTATTTCAAGCACCAATAGTCGAAAAATGACCCAACCAGTGCTGAAATAGGTGAAATAGTCCATTTGGCGGGCAAAATTTTGGTGGGAAATTTTCTAGCAATGGTATGTAGGCATTATACCGGTGCTAGAACAACATTTAATGGTCACCTACCACTATTAATTGGCGGGTAAGAAGTGGGATTTTAAGGAGAGAAGGTCATTAGTGATGTTTTTGTGAGGGTTTTGACATTAAATGCTCAAATGAGGACCCTCAAAGGTTAGGTTTTAAATTGTTTGACATGTTACTAATGATGTAACATGTTATAAATGGTTTGTATGCATATATTTTGTGTGTTTGATCATGTTCATGATAATTGCATTCATGGAAGAAATGTGATTGTTTTCTAGATTTTTTTATGTGATTAATACCTTGTTGTGAAATTGTTGGGTAAGTTTTGAATGCTGTGATGTGAGTTGTACATAAAGTTTGCCAAATTGATTTTGAATGTTTGGAATCTTGCGTATCCATGGTCATTGTGTAAAACTGTAATTGTCGTACATTCGTTAATTTGTAGAGGTGTAACGTGTAATTGAGAGGCGTAAGTATGTGTATTGCAATGTTACTTGGTTAAGCAAAGAGCAAAGAATATGCTGATTTCATGGAGGATTTTTTAGAGAACACATTTGGTCATGAGAAGCGAGTTTTATGTCCTTTTCGTGATTGCAAGAATCATAACCGCAGTGGTGATAGAGACATCATGAGAGTTTGAAAAAGATTATTTGATTTGGACATTTCATGGTAAGAAGGCACCACCGGAGGTGGTCGTAGGGAGTGGAGGAAAGTGTTTCAGAGACTTAAATTTAGATTACATGTGTGAGGAGGTTGTCGATGAATTTAGGGAAAAGCCCAAGGTTTTGTCAAATTTCTTAGGTGAGAAGGATAGGCCGTTGTATCCCAGTTGCAATAAGAGGGATACGACATTGTCATGTTCGATGGAATTTTTTATTATGAAAGGCCTTTGTACATGGAACGACAATAGCATGAACAAGTTGATAAAGTTCCTGAATGAGAAGTTTCCCGCCGGTAATGGGAAACCGGACAACCTCTACGAAGCCAAGAGGATTCTATGTCCGATGGGATTGGAGTATGAAAAAATACATGCTTGTTCCAACGATTGTGTTTTGTACAGAGGTGACTGAGAGAAGCAGGTCGCATGCCCCGTGTGCCATGTGTCACGCTACAAGAAAAGAAGAAATTCGGTTGTTGATGGAGATGTTGTCGTGAAGTTAAGGAAATGGGTTCCTTCGAACGCATGTGACATATTCCAATTATTCTGAGGTTGAAGTGGTTATTTGATATGTCTATTTTATGTGCATAATTTATTACTTTTTGGGGTTTTTTTTGTGCTCTTTTATTATCAAGAGCATGTATTTTGCCTTGAAATTCTCTTAGGAGAGGCAAGAGAAACTTTACGCTCTTTTACCTCTTCTAAGTGGATTTTGTGTGACAAAGGGAGAACATGGAGGCTTGAAGACCGGAGGCCATTAAAAGATCACTTTACAAAGACTTTGAAGACTTGAAGACCGGAGGCCGTCGAAGACCATTTTTTAAGACTGTCTTCAAAGAGTTGAAGACTTGGAAAATGAGAGGATTCATTGTGAAGATAAGTGTTCACCACAAGAAGAAGAAAAGAAAACAAGGTTGAGTTCTGGCACCCATCGCAAGTCGCGACCAACGGGTGGCCAGAACCGAACCTTATCATTTTTGTACTATAAATAGCACTCTCTTTCCTCTCATTCACATCTTCTTCTTCCTGCATTTTTGGTACTCTATTTTCTTCCATTTTCATCTTTGAATTCTCTTGTATTATGTTTGGTTGTTTAGCCTTAATTAGTATGAACTCTTGTAGCTAAATATAGTTATTGGGAGCAATTGATTGAAGCTTCCAAACTTATGTAGTAATATTCTATGTTTGCTCATTTATGAACACTTATTGGAGAGCATTTATTATGCCATTAATCTTGTGTTTTACATCATTTATACCATGGGTTGTTTGAGTATATGAAATATTTGTAAGATTGAAATGTTAGAGTGTTAGGAAATTTGCAAATTTCTTAACTCATTTGATATGAAATCCAAAAGCATGGATTTAGAACTTCTTGTGTATAATGTGTGGTAATTCTTGCTAGATGAGTATGTTAATGTGGATTGGTTTCATATTTGTCATATAGATGCAAAGAAATGTTGAACCGTGTATGTTGTTTGTTCTAAGTTTAACCTAATAAATGCTTTGTTTGGTTAAATGACTATGCCTTTGATAGAAGGCTTGTTGCTATCTAACTATGGCCCTTTGGGTGAAATGTCATTGATGAAATACCCTTATGATGTTGTTTGTCTTTGGTGATCATCAATGAGGTTTGCAAATGGTCGTTGTTTGTTTTTGAAAACTACTCTTAAGGAGGAATGAATGTTGATCTTTGATTGAGAAGTGATAACATTCCCCATAGACAATAAATGCAATTGAATGAGTGAATGAATTAATGAGTTACAGGAAGTTTGGAAGTGGAAGTCGATTGCCCCCAAGGCTCTGTTAATTATCATTTACATCGTATCTTTAGTTGTATTGCATGATTAGCATAGTTCTCTTGCTTTGGTAATTGTTGTCTTTCAATTTGATAACTTAGGATAAAAAACCAACCGACCCCCCTTGTTTACATGCTTTTATATGTATCTATATATGTATATGCCTAGTATGTTTTATCCTATATATGTTTAAACACTTGAAAAGATCCTTCTTCTCGTGAACGAGCCCGACTTTCCATTATCTACTTAATTGTAGATAAGAAGCATTAGGGCTTAAAAGTATTAACTTTGAGAGGTATGACGACGACCTCCCAAATTTTGGCACCGCTGACAGGGAAATGGCATTTATTTTTAAGTGTTTCGGCATATTATGTGTGATTATATGCTAATTGTAAATGTTTGTTAGTTTGATTTTATTTTGATTTCTTAGTAGATTTGCCATTTTCACTTAGCTTGGAGACGTATTGTTCGAGTTCTTGGTTTATGGTTCGTACGCGATCCTCTTCTCAAGAACCCCTACACTATGACCCCGAGTTAGAGTTGAATTTGAGATGAGTTAGGAGGATTTCTTTAGAAAGTGTGAATAACCCCCCTCCTAGTGACCATTTTGTGGATACCTCTTCCTCTATGGAACATCAACTTGAGCACGAAGATGAGCATCCAGGAGGGGAACCTCAATATTCTCCTCTCCAAGGGCGAGCTCCTCCTCTCCACCAAAGGGAGATTCCTTTGGGGCAGGCTTTGTCAAGAGACATCATGGCCGCCAACCTCGATCAACAACCAATGTGCATTGAGTATCATGTGGTTGGACCGAATGGGCACTTTGAGCTAAAGATCGGGTTTATCAACATGCTACCTATCTTCCTTGGTAGGCAAGGGGAGAATGGCAACAAACACCTCATCGAATTTCACTTCTTGTGTGGTGGTACGGTTCCCCATGGAGTGGATGAAGATTTCTATAAGTTGAAGGTGTTATCATTCACACTAAGGGATGGTGCAAGAGATTGGCTCCACTACCTACCACCTAAGAGCATCAAGAGTTGGCTCGATATGAAAATGAAGTTTTTAGCCAAATACTTCCCGGCCTCTAGATCCGCCACCTTTAAGAAGGACATAAGCAACATCCTCCAATGACATGAAGAATTTCTCTTCGACTATTGGGAAAGGTTCAAGAAACTTCTCGCAACTTGCCCTTACCATGGTTATTCGGAGGGGGATTTGGTTTATTACTTCTATAATGGCCTTCTTGATGAGGATCAAAGGTTGGTAAGAAGTTTTTGTGGTGGAACACTTGGGAACAAAACTTCATCCGAAGCGATGCCATTGTATAAGGAGTTAGCGGAAGAATCAAGAAACTTTAGCTGGAGAAGGAGAAATCCAATGCCCGCAAGTGACTCTTCAAATAGTGGGAAGCTCGAGGATCAAGCCTCGGCCCTTGCATCCATGGTGAAATCTTTGATGACAAAGCTTGGAAATGCGCCACATGTTAAATCATGTGAATTTGTTACTTGGCACATCCTACGGACACTTGCCCTACTTTGTAAGAGGACTATGTTGAGGAGGTGAGTGCTATGGGATATCAAGGAAATCAAGGCTAACAAGGCAACCAAGGATATCAAGGTGGGCAAGGTCGCCAAGGCCACCAAGGCTACCAAGGTTATCAAAGGTACCAAAACCGACCGTACAATTCGGGAAATCGTGATAACCCAAACCTCCAGTATGGAAACCCTCAAGGAAGACAAAACCCTCAACTATATCAACTTCCTCAACAACAATATTGGCTACCTCAACAACAATTTCAAAGGCTCCAAGACAAACCTCGAGACCAAGGGGAGAGCTCAAGGCTAACAAAGGATGAGGTGATGCAAGCCATTCACTGGTTGGGCATTTGTGTGGAGGAAAGTAAGAAATTCCAAGATGAAGCTAAGAAAAGTATCAAGAACCTGGAAACTCAAGTGAGCCAAATAGCTCAAGTGGTGAATCAGATGGAAGCCCGGGAAAAGGGTAAGCTACCCTCCCAACCGGAGACTAACCCTCGACAAAATGCAAGTGCTATGACTTTGAGAAGTGGTAAAGAGGTTGTCTCTCCCACAGTTGGTGAATTTGTTGAGGACGAACCTAGGAAGCTTGAAATTCTTGAGAAAAAAGTGAAAGAAGAGAACGAGGAGGATGCCAAGGAGCAAGCAAGGAATGGAAAGGAGAAGGACGAGGAGATCACCGTTGAGAAATCAGACTCCATTTTCGAACATTCATCCCCCCCTCACAAGAAGGCAAGAGTAGTGAAAATTCCTCCATATGTGCCGGAACCACCATTCCCGAAAGCTCTAAAAGACAAACGGAGGAAGGAATCCAAAAAGGACGTCTACAAAGTCTTTCATAGGCGTGAGGTAAATATCCCTCTTTTGAATGAGATTGAACAAATTCCTAGCTAGGCAAAATTTTTGAAGGAATTATGTGTAGTAAATAGGAAACAGAGAACGAAGAACAAGCTTAAAAATGGGAGAAGTGAACATGTCTTCGCTTTATGCCAAAGAGAGTTACCCCCTAAATGTAGAAATCTCGGCATGTTCACAATCCCTTGCATGATAGGAAATACACATTTTGAAAAAGAAATGCTTGACTTATGTGAATCAAGAAATGTGATTCCTTATTCTTTGTAGGAAATCCTCAATCTTGGTACTTTGCACAAAATCGGGGTGGTGATTCAACTAGCCGACCATTCTAGTGCGTACCCTAAGAGTATCTTTGAGGATGTGTTGGTTAGGGTGGATTCCTTAATATTCCTCGTAGATTTTTATGTCCTAGACATGGAGCATGATAAGCATGCCGCCCCAATGTTGGGGAGGCCATTTTTGAAGACCTCTAGGACCATCATTGATGTGCATAACGGTACCCTCACCATGGAATTTGATGGGATTAAAGTAGATTTTAGCATAAATGACTCTATGAAGTATCCTCTTGAAGAGTATTATTGCCATGCTATTGATTTTGTTGACAATGTTGTGCAAGATGTTTTTGAATTGAGTGGTGATGATTCCTTGTTAGTTGCTTTGGAAAATGATTTTGAAAATTCATGTCTTGTGTATTCCATGAGTACTAAGTTGAAGGAAAGCATTAAGAAGTTAAGCATTCTCGAGGAAGTGATGCAAAGTCCCGACCGTATAATCTTAGAGGAACCCAAAGAGCTGGAATTCCTCCCATCACTTGTGAAAGCTCTGGTGATTGAGCTTAAACCTTTGCCAAGTGACCTCAAGTACGCATTTCTTGGGGAAGGGGAGACGCTTCCGGTTATCATTTCAAGCAAGCTCACCAAGGAGCAAGAAGAAAAGTTGATGGTGGTGTTACGGGAGAACAAGGAAGCAATTGGATGGATTATTGCCGACATCAATGGCATAAGTCCATCCACTTGCATGCAAAGAATTTTGTTGGAAGAAGATGCAAGACCTTTACGACAATCCCAACGCCATTTAAACCTGCATGTGATTGAGGTGGTAAAGGCTAAAATCCTCAAGTTACTCCAAGCGTGGATGATCTATCCAATCTCAGATAATAAGTGGGTGAGTCAAACTCAAGTGGAACCCAAGAAGAGTGGGGTGACGGTAGTCGAAAATGAGAAGGGTGAAATGGTACCCACTCGAGTTCAAAATGGGTGGCACATTTGTATTAACTACAGGAGGCTAAATGCGGAGACCCGGAAGGACCACTTCCTGTTGCCATTCATTGATCAAATGCTCGAGAGGTTAGAAAACCACCCTTTCTATTGCTTTTTGGATGGGTACTCAGGGTATTTTCAAGTAGCTATCGCCCCGGAAGATCAAGAGAAGACCACTTTCACATACCCCTTTGGTACGTTTGCCTACCGGCGTATGCCTTTCGGGTTTTGTAACGCTCTCGCAACTTTTCAAAGGTGTATGGTACGTATTTTCTCAGAATTTGTTGAAATATTTGTCGAGGTATTCATGGATGATTTCACCATTCATGGTAATTCTTTTGACAACTGTTTGGCAAATTTGGCACAAGTTCTTAAACGTTGCATTGATACTAATCTTGTGTTAAATTCTGAGAAGTGTTATTTTATGGTAGAGCAAGGCATTTTCCTAGGCCATGTTTTCTCCTCTAAGGGTATTGGGGTTGACAAGGAAAAGATCGACACAATTCAAAATTTGCCTTATCCTACTAATGTGCGCGAAGTGCGCTCTTTTCTTGGCCATGCAGGATTCTATCGCCGGTTCATCAAGGACTTCTCGAAGATAGCATCTTCATTATGAAAGTTGTTGCAAAAAGAGGTGGATTTTTTTATGGATGAGGGTTGTAAAAGGGCCTTCAATACATTGAAAGGTAGGTTAGTTTTAGCCCCTATTATACAACCCCCGGATTGGTCGTTGCCTTTTGAGATTATGTGTGATGCTAGTGATTATACTGTTGGAGCGGTGCTTAGTCAAAGGGTGGGGAAAGCGCCTCACGCCATCTACTACGCATCAATGTCTCTCAATGAAGCCCAAAGAAACTATACCACCACCAAAAAGGAGTTGCTAACAGTGGTATTTTCTTTGGAAAAATTTCGATCTTACTTGCTTAGTACAAAAGTTATTGTGTACACTGACCATGTAGCGCTTCGTCATTTAATGACGAAGAAAGAGTCCATGCCAAGATTGATTAGATGGATCCTTCTCTTGAGTGAATTTGAGTTAGAGGTGTGAGACAAGAAGGGCGCGTAGAACCTCGTGGCTGATCACCTGAGCCGGTTGGCACCATACCAAGATAGTGAGGTAAATCTATTAATGAAGGAGCAACTACGGGAGGAGTTCCCTGATGAACAATTGTTCGCTATCAGGGACCTCCAACCGTGGTATGCCGACTCTTGTCTCTAGTAAATTTCCTCCTCACTTTTCTAAAGCATAGAAAGATAAGCTAAAGAGCGATGCTAAATATTATGTGTGGGATGATCCTTTTTTTGTGGAAACATTGTGTAGACCAAGTTGTTAGGAGATGCATCCTCGATAATGAAGTGCATTCAATTCTCACTTTTTGTCATTCTCATGCATGCAACGGTTATTTTGGAGCTAAAATGCCTGCTAGAAAAGTTTTGGAAAGTGGTTTTTATTGGCCTACTTTGAATAAGCATGCATACATATTTTGTAAGGCTTGCGACAAGTTCCAAAGAGTAGGAAATATTTCATCTAGAAATGAGATGCCCCAAAAGCTATGCTATATTGTGAAATCTTTGATGTTTGGGGTATTGACTTCAGAGGACCTTTCCCTAGTTCTTATGGTTTTATATATATTCTTCTTGCTATTGATTATGTGTCGAAGTGGGTTGAAGCAAAACCCACTAGGACTGACGATTCTAAAGTGGTTGCAAAATTCCTGAAAAATAACATCTTCTCTAGGTTTAGGGTACCCTGAGCCTTGATAAGTGACCGTGGCACCAATTTTTGCAATCGGACCATAGAGGCACTCTTGAAGAAGTATGGCGCCACTCACAAGACATTCACCGCCTATCACCCGCAAACCAATGGGCAAGCTGAAGTTTTCAATTGGGAAATCAAGTCTATCCTTCAAAAGATGGGTAACCCTAACCGGAAGGATTGGAGTTCTCGGTTGAATGATTCCTTGTGGGCATATAGGATGACTTACAAGACACCAATTAGTATGTCACCATACTGGTCAGTGTTTGGTAAGCCTTGTCAACATAAGGCTTACTGGGCGGTCAAAGAATTCAATCTTGATATAGATGAGGCCGGCTTGCATAGGAAGTTACAATTGGATGAGCTAGATGAGATCCAAAGGGAGTCCTATGAGAACGCCAAAATCAATAAAGATAAGAAAAAGGTGCGGCACGACAAGATGATCATTAGGAAGGAATTTGACGTTGGTCAAAAAGTTCTCCGATTTCAATCCCGCCTTCGCCTATTCCCAGGTAAGTTGAGGTTCCGATAGATCGGTCCTTTTGAGGTGGTTAATGTATTCCCGCATGGCGCGATGGAGATTCTAGATCGAGCTAAGTCCAATACATTCAAGGTTAATGGACAACGTTTGAAACCTTACCACGAGAATTTTGTGCCGGAAAAGGGAGAGGATGTTGATCTCCTCGATCCGGTTTGTGAGTAAACTCCAAGAAAAGGGAGTAAGTCATGTCGAAGACGTTAAATAAACTTGGTTTTGATCATCCAGATTGTCATTCGTGACTTTTCGTTGATGTTGCTTGGTTTTGGATTTTGTCAGTAGTTTCATTGTTTTGCTTTGTGCTTTTCACGGTTTTTTTTCAATGATTTTGTAGCAATTTTGAATCCAAGGCATTGGAATTTTGAAGGGAGAAATGCTTGGAATCAATAAGGAAAGACTTGGACAAAATGAGGAATCAGAAAAATTTTCTAAGTACCAAGTAAGTAGTCTGTCGCGAGTTGCGACCACATCGCCGTGAGTCGTGACAGGCTCAGTAATTTTTGGTGAGATTTTTGGGTTTCAGCCTCCACTTTTCGCGAGTCGTGATGGACCATTGCGAGTTGCAACCAAGTCAGGGATTTCGGCTGAAAAATGGAGTTCTCGACCTCCACTTTTTGCGAGTGGCGATGAAGTGGTCGCGAGTTGCAACCAAATCAGGAAGTTTGTGTGAAAATAGAGCTCCCGGCCTCCACTTTTCGTGAGTCGTGATGGCCTCGTTGCGAGTCATGACGGACCATCGCGAGTCGCCACATAAACAGTGACTTCTAGCATTCTTTGACCTACCTGTCGCTAGTCACGATGAGCGTACAACCCTATTTTAAAAAACTGCCAGATTCATTTTTTTGCCAAAACACTAATCTTCTTCATTCCTCCACCGAGCCTCCACCTTGCCGTCGCGCACCACCTCACTTCCCTCACTCCATACCCCCATCCCTTCTTCCCAATCTCCACCCACAAATCACCATAAAACTTTGAAGAACACAAACCCTAAAATTTGGGGGTTTTGTGACTTTGTAAAATTTGATTTCGAATTGATTGTGGGTTCCATCATTTCTTCTTCCAAAGCATCTAAGTGGTACATTTCTTCACCTTATTGAACTCCAATTGTGATTATTATTGTATAGGCTATTTATTGGATATTATGTAGATTATGTGTGATGCCTTAGGAAATCAGATTGTTGAAACTTGGTTGATTTTTGGGAATGTATTGTGCTTGCAATTTCATTTGATGGGGGTTGTGTGAATGTTTTATGGTTGCAGCTTGGTTGGATGTAGGATAACATCAATAATCACTTTTAGTGTATTGAGTAGCCCGTATTGTCTTATGCTTGCATTGCACTGTTAGTGTTGCTTTGGTTGAGAATGGATTGTGGTTTATACTAGATATGAGGCATATTGGCCCTTGATGAGACATAGTTGTTATTTGGATAAAATGTTATTGTGCTTTGAAACGGTATTTTGCTTTAGGGTAGTTTAGCCATGGGACTTGAATGTGGACATTGTGAATGTAATAATGGTGGCTAAACTAATTAGGCATGTCTGTGATTTTGAAATATAGCATATTCAATTTCAACTATGTGAGAACTTCATGGACTTGAGAATATGGGCATGTGGGACATAATATGGATTGTATGTGCAATTGTGAGTAGAACTTGAACTAGTAGGCTTGAACTTATTTTGGCTTGTGATGATGAACTAGTTTAAGGTTGAGTATGAATTTGCAATAATGCATATACACATATTCCTATGCATTAGACTTGTTTGCTGTGGTTGTTAGATATGACCCCTACAAAAAGACCCAGGGCTCCTCCCTGAGGCGGGCGCACCGCCGCTCCACCGCCGCCTCCACCTCCACCACCGACTTTGGAATCGAGCCTTGTACCTCCCCTGGTAGATAGGTACATGGGTTTGACCTAGATCACCGGGTCCTATGCTGAGAGGTGGGAGGCCCTGGCGAGTTATCAACTCAAGGAGACAAGTTTTGTAGACGTACCCAGACTGGATGCTCTTGGGCTCACCCAGCCTGTCAGATGCTTCCTCGCCAAAGGGGGATGGAAGGATTCATGAGCAGCAGCGCACCCTCTTATCAGAGATACACGCTAGAGTTCCTGTCCACGGTTAAGATATGCAGCATGAGAGAAGATCAACCATGTGAGAGGTACATTCCTTTCCACTTGGATGATATATCTTGGAAAATGATCGTCTTATAGATTGAGGAGGCGTTTGGATTAGACACTGCAGAGATACGGGCAAGGTTGGACCCACAGGCCCAGGAGCGATCGATCAAGGATGACATGCAATTTTGGAGTGTCATCAATGAGAGGCCAAAGAACTCCCATGACATGAGAAGTGTCATCATCCACCCTGCACTTCGTTACGTGCATCGACTTTTGGCTGGCACATTACTTTGCTCAGCGGAGCCGACGAATGTGCCAGACAACGACATTCACTTTCTGTGGCACTTGACAAGTGAGGGACTAGGATGTGGGTTTTGGGCTGAGTTTTCGATGAAGAGGATCGTGGAGGTAGCAGGAAAGCCAAAGAGGAAGATCATGGTCAGAGGTATGATAGGCATCTTAGCGTAGTACCTAGGATTGGTTCCTCCGGCTGACTTTCAACGCTAAGGGAGGCGCACTTCCTACCTCATCACTGCTTAGAGGTTGGTTTGGTTTGAGATGATCAGTGCCACCCGGACCACGGGGCTATTCCACAGGTTGTATGGTGCCAGGAAGGTCACATTCATGGCACTTCCTCAGCCCAACAAGATGAAGCTGGAATTCGATACACCTCTAGGAAACTTGGCAATTTCACCTGACTCCTCGTGCAGAGAGGAATTCCAGCGCGAGCTCCACGACCTTGGTCCAGCCCCTATCCAGTGCGATGATAGCAACCTACCTTTCTTTGAGCGACAACAGTAGCATCACTCCCCGCAGCCTCCACCAGAGACTGAGCCGATGCAGGAGGACGATGTGCCACCTCACTACTCCCAGCCTCTACCGGATTTCTATGAGCGGATGATGTAAACCAACTGGATGGATTCTGCCGCCAGGACAACATGATACTAAAGCACAACATGTTTGTCTCCTAGAGCTTGATTGACATGGATGAGGAGATTGATCACCTACCAGCTCACATCTATGAGATGCAGTCCCAGGCAGGCGGTGTCTCAGGCCCCGATCCGGGAGCAGAGAGGCGGAGAACTAGGAGGCAGAGAAGCATAGATTGGCTGGCTCGTTATCAAAAACGCTATTTTGGCGGTGGCCCATCTTCCTCACATCAGTGATTTGTGAGCAACATATCCTTACCCTTTCCATACTTCGCTTTGTACATTTTGGCCCTATTGTCTACATTGAGGGAAATGTAGCATTCTAAGTGTGGGGAGGGGTATCTACTTTGAGGTGATTGGGGTTGAAGATACTTTGAACACTTGCTACTTTTGGACAACTTTTTTGTTTTATTTTGGATATTTTTCCCTTTTTTTTGGGATGCTTTTCTTTTTATATACTTGGATAATGTTGGCTTTGATACTTTTCTTTGCCTTAACATTTGGAAAGCACTTTGCTACTTTTTGGATTGGAGAAACGTGAAATGTTTTGAAAACTTTGAAAAACAAATACAAATAAAAAGAATCTTGCTAAGTTGAAAACCCAAGAGGGCATCTTAGGAAACATTGGGGGCCCAGAGAGGTCAAAAACCCGAGAGGGCGACCTAGGCAAAAATGAGAGGCTAAATGTGTGGAAAAAGGTGATATGTAAGCCAGGAAAAAAAACATGACGTGTGGCTAGGATGAAAACCCGAAAGGGATCCTAGGCAAAATTAGAGAAAATGAGAGAAATTGAAAAATGTTTAATGTTCACTCATTTGCCGACATTGGAGTCATAAGGTTGCGGTGTCCATACGGATGGATCGGGTAGCTTAACATCTTGAGGACCTCTTGGGAGTGGATAATTTAGTGGGAGAAGATGAAGCAAGTTATGAAACTCTTGATTGTTAATATGCTTCATTTTTAGGTTGATATATTGATATAAAGTGGAGCATGTGTTTTAAACCTTATACATGTCTTTAGCTTCACCTTGTATCATTGAATTTGGGATTGTCAATTCGGGATTTGGAGATGTTTTAGGGATATTAATGAATTGATGGGTTGATATGGTTTGGGTAGATTTAGGAATGGGGATTGTGGAAAACTTCTCATTTGACCGCAACATTGGAATGTGTAATATTGAGAGTTTTGTGAGGTATTGATTTGGGGGAATAGTAGTTAGGATGTTGATATGTATATTCCTTCGTATGCTTGGATCTTTTCTTACTCGAAGACGAGTAAGGTTTAAATGTGGGGATGTTTGATATGTCCATTTTATGTGCATACTTTAATACTTTTTGGGGTCACTTTTGTGCTCTTTTATTAACAAGAGCTTGTGTTTTACCTTAAAATTCTCTTAGGAGAGGTAAGAGCAACTTTACGCTCTTTTACCTCTTCTAAGTGGATTTTGTGTGAAAAAGGGAGAACATGGAGGCTTGAAGACCGGAGGCCAATAAAAGATCACTTTTCAAATACTTTGAAGACTTGCTTCAAAGACACGAAGACTTGAAGACCGGAAGCCGTCGAAGACCATTTTTGAAGACTTTGAAGATTTTCTTCAAAGAGTTAAAGACTTGGAAAATGAGTGGAATCATTGTGAAGATAAGTGTTCACCACAAGAAGAAGAAAAGAAAACAAGGTTGAGTTCTGGCGCCCGTCGTGAGTCACGATGAACCCATTGCGAGTCACGACAAATGGGTGGCCAGAACCTAACCTTATCCTTTTTGTACTATAAATAACACTCTCTTTCCTCTCATTCACATCTTCTTCTTCCTGCATTTTTGGTACTTTTCTTTACCCTATTTTCTTCCATTTTCATCTTTAAATTCATTTGTATTATGTTTGGTTGTTTAGCATTAATTATTATGAACTCTTGTAGCTAAATATAGTTCTTGGGAGCAATTGATTGAAGCTTCCAAACTTATGTAGTAAGATTCTATGTTTGCTCATTTATGAACATTTATTGGAAAGTATTTATTATGCCATTAATGTTGTATTTTAACTCATTTATACCATGGGTTGTTTGAGTATATGAAATGTTTGTAAGATTGAAATGTTAGAGTGTTAGGAAATTTGCAAATTTCTTAACTCATTGGATGTGAAATCCAAAAGCATGGATTTAGAACTTCTTGTGTATAATGTGTGGTAATTCTTGCTAGATGAGTATGTTAATGTGGTAATTGACGACAAGGTGTGCCATTTCGTCATCGACTCCAAAAGTTGTGAAAATGACGTAGCCAAGGAAGTTGTCACTAAACTAGGTCTCACTCCGGAGAAGCACCCAAAGCCTTATAAGCTCGCTTGGCTCCAAACCGATACCAATTTCACCGTCTTAAAATGGGTCTTGGTGAGCTTTTACATTGGAACTATGTACAAGGATACTATCATGTGTGATATAGTTCAATGGATTCTTATCACTTATTGCTTGGTAGGCCTTGGCAATTCCACCGGCATGCGATACAGGATGGTCTCACCAATACCTATAGCTTTCTCTTTAGCAGAAAGAATAATGTGCCATTGCCGTCCAATCCCTTGACAACCCCGAGTTGTTGACTCGTTACCACACTGCTCTCTTGGGCTGAATTTGAGGAAGAAATGACAAAGACTGGCATTGTTTACATCCTCCTCAGTAAACCCACTTTGGACATGTCCATGGTTTCAGACCCAGCCAGACCACTCCTCAAGGAGTTTCGCGATGTATTTTCATCCGATCTTCTGGACAGGCTCCCACCACTCCGTGCCATACAACACCAGATTGATCTTATGCCTGACCCCGCTGAACATGAAGAATTGCGGAGCTAAGTCAAGGAGCTTCTTCAAAAGGGCCACATCTGCAAGAGCCTCAGCCCGTGCACGGTTCCCACACTCTTCACCCCGAAGAAAGATGGCACTTGGCATATGTGCTTAAATAGCTAAGCCACCAATAAGATCATGGTCCGCTACCGCTTTCCTATTCCACGGTTCGATGATCTCCTCGATCATTTGAGTGGCACTCACATTTTTACAAGTTAAATTTGAAGAGTGGGTACCACTAAATCAAGATTTGACCCGGCCATGAGTGGAAGATAGCCTTCAAGACCCGTGAGGGCCTCTTCAAATGGCTTGTTATGCTGTTTGGACTCTCGAACGTGCTGAGCACTTTCATGTGCATTATGAACCAAGCACTCCGCCCATTTATAGATAAATTTGTTGTCATTTATTTCGATGATGTTTTGATTTATAATGCTAACCCTGAGGATCATGTGTAACACCTCTGGTAGGTTCTCACCATTTTTTGCAGTTATGCCTTTTACTCCACCTCGGCAAAATGTGTTTTTCTCACCCACCGAGTTGAGTTCCTCGGTTACGCCATCTTTGCCGATGGACTTAGTGTGGCTGAGTCTAAGGTTCAAGTTGTGGCATCTTGGCCAACCTCATGCACAGTATACGATGTTCAGAGCTTCCACGGTCTTGCCTCATTCTACCCCCATTTTATTCCACACTTCAGCTCGATTATGGAACTGATCATGAGTGCATTAAATCACAACGTTTCCATTGGTCTTCTCATGCTGCAAATTCTTTTGAATTTATTAGGACCAAGCTCACTGATGTGTCCATTTTAGGCGCATTATTTAGTAGTATTTAGGATCACTTTTGTGCTCTTTTATTATCGAGAGCTTGTGTTTTACCTTGAAATTCACTTAGGAGAGGTAAAAGCAACTTTGTACTATTTTACCTCTTTTAAGTGGATTTTGTGTGACAAGGGAAGAACACGGAAGCAACGAAGACCGGAAGACATTGAAGATTATAATTTCGAAGACTTTTGGATACTCACTTCGAAGACATGAAGACCGGAGGCCGTTGAAGACCATTTTGGAGCTGTTGAAGACTTGAAGATTGAGAGGGATGGCTATGAAGAAGACAAAGAAACAATGCAAAACTGTGGCTGCCGTCGCGACACCATCGCGAGTCGCGACCTCGCGACCAACACCGTCGCGAGTCACGACGAACTCCGTCGTGAGTCGCGACCAACGGGCGGCCAGAAATCATTCTTATTTTCTTTGCACTATAAATACCATCTCTTTCCCTCTTCTTCTCCAGCTTTTCCCAGCCCGTTTTCTCTGCGTTTTTAGGGCTTCAATTCTAGGTTTTTCTCTTCTTTCTTTTCTTAGCTTTCTCTTAGTTTAATTATGTCTTTTGTTGTTGTTCTAGAGTAGTTCTTGTTCTTGGGAGCAAAGGATTGAAGCTTCCATTATCTATGTAGCAAGAACTCATTTCTATCTATCTATTTGATGTTTTTGCTATTGTGCTCTTATTGTGCTTTGAACGTTAATTGTTGATTGCATTGATGTTGTTGAGAGCTTGATGATATGAATGCTTGTATGAATTGCTAGCTAGGGTTTGGGGGATTTGGGTTAATTTCCCCCCTGTTCTTGTTAGGAATGTATGAGTGTGAATTAGAGCTTTTGATTGTGTTAGTGTGTTGATAATGTGCTAGACGAATGTGATTGATGTTGAACTCTTCGTCATGTTCGTTTGTGTAGCAAACGAGAGAGTCATATGCTCGTGGATGAATGTGCGTTGCACGTTCATCCAATCTCGTGTAATTGCATGAATTGGTTTAATGCTTAGTCACAGTGTAGTGGTCATAGGCATTGCCAAGCTTGTTGGTCCTTCGTGCTAAAAGCCACCAATGACACCTTGAGTCGTGGTCGCGACTCGGGAGTCATTGGTGAGGTTTGACGAGAGATGTCGAACTCACTCTCGCAAACTACGAACTAAGAAGGATAGGAGTTTAGTCTCCACGACAAGTAGTTGAAGTATTGAATAGGTGATTTAAATTCATTCTTGAAGCATTTGTTATTTGGCATTTATGCATTCTTGACGGTGTGTTTCACTGCATGTGTGCCATGAGTGGTTTGAGCATAGGTAGTGCTTGTATGGTTGAATTGCTTAGGTTTAGGAACATGACGAATTCCGTAGCGCCTTTACATGAAGATCTATGAGCATGAACTTAGAACTCCTTGTGATGTGTGTGTTGTGGTACTTGCTAGATGGGGTGTGTGAGTGTTGGGTCATGAATGCTATATGATGGAATGTGTGAATGATTCGATGAACTACATTAGATGTGGAAGTGGATATCCGTTGCCCCCAAGGCATTTTATCTTTGTAGTTTAAAACCCCTTTTCTTAGTTTCGGTTGATGATTAGCATAGTCACTTGACGTTGCTAGTTATCTTTGTTAACTTAGGAAACCAACCAACCAACCCCCCCCCCTTTTACTTGCTTTTAAGTGTGTGTATATATATTTACTCCTAGCCTAGTATCAACCATTGTGTGCTTAGACGCTTAGGAAGATCCCTCTTCTCTTTGGACGACCCCGATTTGCCACTATCTACCTAGTTGTAGAAAGTAAGCATTGAGGGCTTATAAATTATCTTTTGGCGCGCGGGCGCGACGACCGCCTGCGCCTGTCACTCACTACAGCCCCAATTCTTGTACTTATGGATTTCACATAACCATTCTTGCTCCATTGCGACACTTCCAAAGTTAGCATTGGCACCATCCTTAGCCAAGGGCATCGACCAGTTGCATACTTTAGCAAGAAACTCACATGGCCAAAATCTTGCTACAACACTTATGACGTGGATTTCTACGCAATTGTTAGGGCAATACATCATTGGCGTCAGTATCTTTTCCAAAAGGAATTTTCGCTCTACACTGATCACGATGTGCTCAAACACCTCAGGACTTAAGAAAAGGTATCTTCTCATCACGCTTCGTGGATCGCATTCTGCAACAATTTACGTTTTCCATTAAGCACAAGGGTGGGGTTCTTAATAGCGTGGTTGATGCCTTGAGCTAGCGACATACTTTTCTCACCAAGTTCCGAGTCGACAGTCCAGGTTTTGATGTTTTGGTCGAGCACTATACTATGAACCCTTTCTTTGCTACGGTTATCAAGTGCCTTAATGCGAGCGAGTAATTGGACTTTTCTTGGTCGGAGGGCTTTCTATTTTTCGCGGTAAATTGTGCATTCCAGATGGGAGCATGAGGCTTAAAATTATTTGAGATCTTCACAGCGAAGGACACGTTGGGCGTGAACTCACTCTCCATTTCATGGAGTCTTCATATTTTTGGCCTTCCAATGCAGAAAGAAGTAACACATTTCATGGAACAAAGCCGCATTTGTCACATCGCCAAGGACAAAGCAACCAACGCTGGAATGTATATGTCTTTGCCGATTCTGACCCAACCATGGGTCAACATCAGCATAGATTTTATACTCGGTCTTCGTCGCACGGTGCGGTGTAGCAATTCCATTTTATTTTTGTGGATCGTTTCTCGAAGATGCCTCACTTTATCCCTTGCAGGAAGATTTCTTACGTCATCAATGTGGCAGGGTATTTTTCCGTGGGATTTACTGGCTCCATGGTCTTCCTTTGTCTATTGTGTTGAATCACGACACCCAATTTTTTAGCCATTTTTGGAGGAGCCTTTGGCGCTTGGTGAACACTCGTCTCGATTTTAGTAATGCATACCACCCACAAACTGATGGACCGACCAAAGTCATGAACCGTGCTCTTAGGAACCTTTTGAATTGTCTCGTTGGAAAGGCTATTCGGATGTGAGATTTGAAGCTATGCCAAGTGAAGTTTGCTCACAATGACATCGTCAAGCGGAGCACTAGTCTTATTCCATTCCGAGTTGTGTACCACGTCATTCCACTCTGCCCTTTAGACCTCGCACCAGTTGTTGCCCCTAACTGCTCCCATGGAAATGTAGTGAACTTCATCACGCAGCTCCAAGACATCCACCGCTAAACTTTTATGACTCTTCAAGCCACGACCGACACATATAAGCGCTATGTTTATGCCAAGCGTCGCCCGTTTGAGTTCGAGATTGGGGGTTTTTTTTGGGCCTTCCTCACTAAGGATCGCGTTCCCAAACATTTGTACAACAAGCTCAAGCCAAAGACTATCGATCCGGCGGAAATTATAGAAAATATTGATCCTAATGCCTACCGCTTGAAGTTTCCAAGCCACATTCGTACGGCGGACGTTTTTAATGTCAAGAATCTTTGCCTTTATACAGCCGACAATTCCGATGATGACATTGGAGAAAATTTGAGGACACATTTTTTTACGTGCTAGGGTTAGAGTTCACATTTATGGAGGCATGAGATCGTCGCAACGGGAAGTGTATGCATGGTGTGCATGAAAAGTTCAAGGTGTTTGCGGATCTGTTTGTGTATGCATGGAAAGTTTATTGTGCATGGAACGTTTTGGCTAATTAGGAGGGATTCACGCATGGCTTGCATGGAAGACTTCAATATGGCAATGTTGTATGCATGGAAAGGTTCTTTATGGAATATTTGATTGGTGTTATGTTTAGTTAGCAGATATTTCTTCCTTTGCTTTCCATTTTGGTTTTTTGCATTTCTTTATTTCATACTTTCAACCTCTTTATGAGGTTGACAAAATTGGTGTATGAAGGAGAGCTTGATATAATGAATTTGACAATATTTTTGCATTTTCTTGCATTTTTTTATCTGATAACCTCTCGCTACATCAGTCCCTATATGTGGTCTTTAGAAGACGATCCTCATCCAAATCGCTAGGGATCTGCATTGGATTATTGAAACCCTAAATATTATTATTATAAAAAAATAAATGAAATGGAATTTAAATCAGAACAAGAAATGACTTACCTCAATCAGGGCACGTCTACTTGAACCAGCACTGTTAGCCATGATTCCTGAAATTCGATATAAATTGGTAAAATTAATCTATTTTAGGGCTCAAAAAAATTACTTAGTCGACATTCATAAGAGACGTCGCTGACAGGTTGTGTCAAGATAATGTCAAAGTTAACCTATCATCTCAACGTCGCCACCTAGTCGGCATAACCGATTTGTTAAATGATAACAATGCGACATTGCAAACTACTTGCTTTGGGAGGAAAAAGTATAAGCGACGTCACGAACATTTTGGCACAAAATAAGTCGAACCGACAAACTAGCAATGTTGCATTTAAGCCTAATAGACGAATTCTCAACAGCAAAACACCAGAGCAAAGAATGGTTATAAACAACAAATTTTGGCCGGTTTGTAGATGAGAACTTCAAACCCAAATTCCTACTACCTAGAGCAAACATCCATGGAAATTTGAATAAAAAAAATACAACACTTGGAATTTCCACCATATGCATATCAAATTTAATGAAAAATTAAAAAATGAAAGTATTTTAGGGAATCTAGGCTGCATACCTTTGAAAAGATAAAGTCGGAGACTACTGATATTCACCAAGAAGTTGAATATTTGAAGTGATGTATGAGGTGGGTTTCATATATATTTATTACAGGGGTCATTGGGTATTCTGCCTCCTGTACAACGAGGCTGTAGATAAGTCGATAAAACCAAGAGGGTACCAAAATATGAGCGATGTCGGTTAATCTAAATATGGGCCTCACCATTTCAGCCCATTAGCATAGGTTAAGGCCTATGTCAGTCCAACTACACATGTGATGATGCATGTCCATCGGGATTACAGATATTTGATCAACATAAGACCGATGTCAACCCGCATTAATGTGGACCTCAACATTACGGCCGACTAGCAGAACAACTGGTCCTGTGTTTGACCAAAACGAGCATGACTGGCCTTAATAACGTTTAATGGTATATTTTATACCACAAATTGAAGTTTATAAATTTCCATGAACTTTACAGAAGTCCAGATCGATGGGAATCGATTTTAACACTACTGGTGAACTTTATTGACATCTAGTTTGATGAGAACAACCACATAGAATCACATGAAATTTCATATTCTTGGTTTTTGAGGAAATAAATAGATAATAGAATTTTGTCCATGAGAATTTTTAAAGCGATAGCAAATGGCCTAGAGTAAATTGTAGCGCATTACTTACAAGTACCATTCAGAAGAACTTGTGTAAGTATATGTTGATTGATACCGGTTTCTTTATTACACTCGGATACTATAAGTTCAACTTCGAATCTGAAACTTTCTTTTTGGACCGATCGTAATCGAGTCTGGGACTGACAGTGTACTTTTTTAATTTCGCACTTTGGTCCTTCCGACAAATTGGAAGAACTTGAAATGTAAAACTTGAGATACACTCAACCGAATCCTCAATTAAAGACCACAATGGTCCGCTATTGTTTTGGACGGACATACCGGGGTAATCGTTCATCATTTTTCTTAGTATTCCATTTATACCTTTACAATAACTGTTATGAGAATGATAATTTCCACCACATAGAATCGCATGAAATTTCATATTCTTGGTTTTTGAGGAAATAAAAATATAATAGAATTTTGTCCATGAAATTTTTTAAAGCGATAGCACATGACCTAGAGTAAATTGTAGCACATTACTTATAAGTATACAAAGTGCCATTCAGAAGAACTTGTGGAAGTATATGTGGATTAAAATCAGTTTCTTTATTACACTCGGATACTATAAGTTCAACTTTGTATCTGAAACTTTCTTTTCAGACCAATCGTAATCAGGTTTGGGACTGACAGTGTACTTTATTAATTTTGCACTTTGGTCCCTCTGACAAATTGGGAGAACTTGAAATGTAAAACTGAAGATACACTCAACCAAATCATCAATTGATGACCATAATGTTCCGCTATTGTTATGGACGGATATACCGGGGTAATCGTCCATCATTTTTCTTAGTATTCCATTTATACCCTTACGATAAGTGTTATGAGAATGATAATTTCCACCACATAGAATCGCATGAAATTTCATATTCATGGTTTTTATGGAAATAAAAATATAATAGAATTCTGCCCATGAAATTCTTTAAAGCGATAGCACATGACCTAGAGTAAATTGTAGCACATTACTTACAAGTATACAAGGTGCCATTCAGAAGAACTTGTGGAAATATATGTGGATTAAGACCAGCTTCTTCATTACACTCGGATACTATAAGTTCAACTCCGGATCTGAAACTTTCTTTTCAGACTGATCGTAATCGGGTTTGGGACTGACAATGTACTTTTATAAATGTGCACTTAGGTCCCTCCTAGAAAGTGAGAGAAATCAGTGGTTGACGGTTGCTTATTTTAATTTTGATGACAATTATGTTCCACTGTTTCCATAAATCGTTCGACAGAAGGGACACAATCTTAACACTGAGGATTTTACAACATTTTTTTAGAAATTAGACTATGGACAATACGTGAGACGTCGCAAACTTCCTGCATACAACGAAACACAAACCAAACAAAGGTCGACGTCGGTTACTCAGAAAATTTTACCGGGAAATGAAAATTTCAGGCAAAAATTTGAACCAAAATTTTCCCCCAACCCCATTTCAAGTAAATAAAACTCAGCACTTACACTCATTTCCCATCAATAACACAAATCCTACAACTCAAACTAACACACCATCCATTCCGTTCGCACCTTACAATGATTAAAGATAGCTCACTCAAATTGCATCTCTCAAACATCAACAAGATCCAAGGGTGGAGCATCTAAGGGTCAAAATCCCTTGAGGTATTTTACTATCCATTCCATGTTCATCAACAAATTTGGTGATAATCATACAACATGTTTTTTTTTCTTCATTGATCGATGATTCTAAAATTTCATGAGTTATGATGATTGTTTTGCATGTTATATACTGTATACTGTTTTTGCTTCCAATATACTTTTATGTTTGTAAAGAGTGAGACATAAGCTAAGACTTCTATGACTATATTATGAATGTGCGACTTTGGTCAAATTGCATAGATTCATGCAAAATGTTACTGAACAAAGCCGACGTTGCATATAACAAGGACTTATTAACATGTCTTTGATTATCAAATCGACGTCGCACTTGAATTGGAGTTTGTAACTCCGTTTTCTATTATTTTTGACATCGGTAGGAAGAAGATCATATATGTTATTCAAATTGGGATTAATGTCGTCTACATTTCACTCCATTCTGTGAAATATTTTTGGGGACTGCCGTATTCTAACATTTATTTTGTTTACTGTGTATTGGTTGTAATAGGGCAAAAAAGAGTCATCGATGGACTTCCAACATCTAGTTGGACGGGCTTGTTAATTCGCTAGTTGCCTTCACATTCATAATGTCGTACAACGTGAAAAATGGTGGTTCAATACAATTGTTTTTTCAAATTCATATTAATGTGTCAATAACATTGTAACATGTTATTGTATTAGTTGATATAGTTTTGTTACTTTGAACACATCATTCCTTTCCCACATTAAATGAACACAATTATATTGTTGTATGACGTTTAACTATTTCATGATTTATCACAATTATAATAACATGTAATGGCTACCAACGAACGCTAAGTTGTGTCATCAAATAATTAATATTTAACTATTATACTAGAAACTATGTCTAGCTGATACAACCGCGGTGTCACATGAACCAGTGCCAAATTGGAACCTAACCGACGTCGCACAAACCGACCTCGTTCGTTGTTACTGACGTCTATTACACAAAACAACGTCATACTTATCCACGTTCCACGTTAGTAGGCAAATGACGTGGGTCCCCTACAACAAACGATGTTGCATTCAATGGTATGCGATGTCGCGGATCAGGGACCAAAGTCGACTACGACTATGTCACAACATTTTCTCTCCAGTCGGTTACTTTCCTACACCAACCCACGTTGCATGCAAGTGGATGCCGACGTCATCCCAAATGACATCGTAGATATTATCTTCTCTGGGAGGCCTAAATGCCTTAACCGATGTCGCACAACAAACCTACCAACATCGGTTGAAAACCGAAGTAAAAGGTACATTTTACCTCGGTTTTTGAACCCCGGTAAAAAATACACTTTTTACTCCAGCAGTGTTTACCTCGGTTCTTCCAGGACTAAACATCGAGGTAAAAGTCCTGGAGAACCGAGGTAAAAGTTCATGTTTGTTGTAGTGTTAGGTTTACTTTGTCTATAGTGTAGTGTTACTCGTCTCTGTTTTCTCCTTCATTATAACTTTTTCTTGATAAAGTTGAAATGAGAACCAGCAATAGTAATTGTATAAAAAACTGATGCTGAAAAATAGAGTATGTGCGATGTTTCATCAAAGGCATCGATTTTTGTCATTACAGCACCGAGTTGAAAAAATGATCTCGGGTTGGAAACATAATTCCACATCGCTCGGGTTGGAAAAATGATCATAAAAAATAATTCAATGCAGCCTTAGGCAACTGCATTATCATATATAGGCATCGATTTTTTGTCATGACAACATTGGCACTTAACCTATAATCTAACCTATAAAGAAACATAAATCTATATGGAAACTATCATCTACAACCTTTCCTACCAGAAAATGTTTATATTTTCTCATGAACACCATACAACTTGCAAGGTAAATTCATGCAATTTTCAAATATTTCCCAAAAATGCGAATTTGATTTGGTACAAAAATGCAATTGACCAAAAAGAAACATGTAAAAGTAGAAATAACTAATAAGTTGTTTTTTCAAACATAGAACTAGATAACACCCTGCATTAATTATCACCGGCTTCCAAGAAATAAGTATATTGGAATTGGAAAGTAAATAGTGTCATATTCAATTTTTTTTTAAGTTGACATGGCAAGATTAGGGAGTGCCACTTGTTAAAATTTTATAAAAGGTGATGTGGTTAAATGTGGAAATGTCAGTTAACAAAGAGTTACTCTTCTAGTATAAGTTATAGATGAATGTCGATTGAAAAATCATCAGCAACTAAAATTAAACACCATGACTTTTCAAAAATGAAAATTGAACACCATGAAAAATGAGAGCTCCATACCGGTTGGATACTTTTTTTTACCTTAAAAACACCCTAGGGTGGGGGATTATATATAAGGGTCCCCAAACCTTTGAAAGAAAATACTAATTACAGGGAGTTATATTTGTAGTCTTTCTACCGAGGCAACCTCATTGCCTCCAAAAGAATTGCTAGCATCTATAGACTATAGTTTAAAGGTTGACATTACATATGTAATAATGAGTAAATAGTAGATGCATTTCCAAAGTAAGTAATCTCCACCCTATGTGTTAATTCCTCACTTTGGCCAGGCATCTACCAATTAATACTGCCATTTCCTAAGAGAGACAAGAATGTGGTCAGGTGGATGATGTTGTATGTGATCGGTACCGCATTCGGCAATCATTCAGCAGTTTAGCTAGAAAACATAAAAGCAGTTGGTGCATTGCATGTCTTGTCAGATTTGCATCCAGGTGTGAAAAATCTGCAGGGGTGCCTGAGATAGAAGATAAGAAGAACGAAGAAACAGAAATCAGCAGTATCAATCATCCTCAGCAACATGCATATGAATTCTAATGTAAGGAGTATGATCCCTATCTAGATTAATAAGGCCTCTAATGTTGGCAGGGATGTTAGGAAGGTTCCAGCAGGTTTCTATAGGGTGAATGGGTTTGAACTTGGCAATTGCATCAGCAATAGAGTTGCATTCTCTGAAAACATGTTTCAGGGTGGCATCTTTTAGTAAAGAGTGGATTTGGAAAGTCGGAGTATAGAGGGACCATTTTGCTTTAATGGGATTGTTAATCATATTCACACCTAGCAGTGAATCTGATTCAATTATGATATTGCAATCTAGAGCTGGAAAAAACTGACAGGCAAAGAGGATGCCTTTCATTTCAGCTTCAAGTGGTTATTAGGCAGAAGTGTTTGAGGACCTGATTAGGCATGGATTACCATTATTGTCTCTGGCTATAAGGCCAAGTTTTGAGTTAGTAGTAGACCAGGAAGCATCCACATTAACTTTTATAGTATTAGATTCCGACCTTTGCCAGTAGACAATGGAAATAGATGGTTTGGAGGAGGTCTGAGAGGATGAATCAGTGAGGTGATGGGAAAGATCATGTGGGGGTGTTCATTTGAGAAGCAAGGTTTAACTGAAAGGGATAAAAAGATTAGATCTCTTACTTCTTTACAAATTTGGATTGGTGAGAAACTTTTGTTATCAAAATAGAAAGCATTTCTGGCTTTCCATAGAGACCAACAAATCAGAGAGGGCAGTATGCTACAGATAATTCTATGAACTCTAGAAAGGTCACTGTTGTTCCAGTTTGCAAAAAATCTGTCAGTTAAGTTATCTAAAGTATGTAAATTATGTCCTATAATAACAACAGTGTCACTCCATATAGACTGTGCCAGGTGACATGAAATGAAGAAGTGTTCAAGAGAATCAGCTTGGTTACATGCTGGGCATTTAGAAGCTAAGCTGAAACCACACTTAATTAACATATCATCAAAAGGCAAAAAGGAGTTTAGCATTTTCCAGGTGAAAATAGAAATTTTTTTCTGCAACCTGGTGTTCCATATCATTTTGGTTGTAGGGAAATTACTTGGTAGTTGAGGGAAGGCCTTGTATGCTGATCTAAAAGTGAAAGCTCCCTTCTCCTCTGGTTTCCAGATCAATTTGTCTTCTCTTTCCTTGTTAATATCTGCATCCTGCAAGAAAATCAAAGTATCATTTTCTAGATAAGGACAAATCTGAGACAAGAAATATCCTTTATTATTGATGAAATCTGTACAGGATGAAGGAATAGAAAGGGCAGAGAGAGGGACATGGTTAATGAGTGGGACATTTGGGCACCAGTTAGAAGTCCAGAAATTACAATTGCCTTGACCATGAATAACCATAGAGTTATTTTTAGTAAAAGAGTTAATAGAGCAGATTCTCTTCTAAGTTTGGGATTTTCTGTGTGATTGAGGTAGTGCCCATATCATTTTAGACCACATGGTGGTGCCATGTTGGCATTTCCACCACAGTTTCAGGGAGCATGAGTCAATCATTGCCTTAACAGATCTAAAACCTAATCCATTCTGAAATCAATGTGCCCCTAGGTCAGACCACTTCCTCCATACTTTGTTCATTTTACCCTCATTTTCTCCCCAAAAAAATCTGGACATTTTCCTTTCCAGAGACTTGATTATCTATTTTGGAGGCTTTATGACAGACCATATATGCTGTGGAAGGGAATATATGCATGATTGAATAAGAACCATTTTCCCCCCTGAACTTAACCACCTGTTTTTTCAATTCATCAACTTTTTATCAATAAGTATGTGTTGAGTGTTCTTCCTTTAAAAATTGGGCAGCCTAGGTATTTAAATGGGAAAGATCCTTTTTTCATTCCAAGGATTGTCCTAATCTGATTTATCCTTCCAGGTGTAGCTCTTTTACTAATATAGAAATCAGATTTTTCATAGTTAATTGTTTGGCCTGAGGTGAATTCAAAGGTTTCTAAAAAAGCTTTAATCCTTATTAGGTTGGATTTGGAGGCCTGCATAAAAATGATGGTGTCATCAGCATAACTTAAGTGTGAGGCTGGTGTAATGGCAGAGGGGAGCTGATAGTACTTAAGTTTGTTATTCATGAAGATAAAAGATAGGCTTCTGGAGAAAGCTTCAGAAAAAAATGTTAAAGAGAAAGGAAGATAGGGGGTCACCTTGTTTAATACCTCGGGTGGCTTTGAAAAAGCCAACCGGGTTACCATTCATGAGCACTGAGAAATGAGCCTGAGAGAGGTTTTTCATAATGGCATTCACAAAATTACCTATAAAGCCAAATTTGCAGAGTATGCTTCTTAAGAAATTCCAGTTTATCCTATCAAAAGCTTTCCTAAGGTCTAGTTTAAGTATACAGTTAGGCACTTTGTTTTTTTTATCTAAAAATCTTATCATTTCCCGAAGATAGAGAATATTGTGAGAAATATCCCTATTTTTCATGAAGGCAGTTTGATTTGGTGATATTAATTTTTCCATCTATGGTTTCAGCCTTTCCATTTGCACCTTAGAGCATATTTTGTTAGCTACATTTGAAAGACTGATTGGCCTGTAATCATCAAAAGAGGAAGGGGTTGGTTTTTTTGGTATTAAAACTATCCAAGTGCTAGTAATGCCTCTTGGCATGTCAGTGCCTAAGAGGAAATCATTAACTGCAGATTTCAGATCCTCATGATGAAATCCCAGCATTTGGTATAGAACTTACATGAATAACCATCAGGACCAGGGCTACTGTTTTTATTCAGGCTCATAACCACTAGTCTAAGTTCTTCCTTTGAAACTGGTTTAGATAGAGAAAAATTATCCTGCTCAGAGATTGTGCTAGGTATTTGGCTGAGAAAATGTGGGTAGTATGTGTTGTTAACTGGGAGGTTAGGTTCAGATAGGAGATCAGAGTAATAGGTTATAGCTTCTTGATTATTTAGCCATTGTCCCTGTTTGTTTTAATTTTTTTAGATATGAAGCCTGCAGCTTTTTTCCTTTACAGTTTTATGGAAAAACTATGTATTGTTATCTCCAAGTTTAATCCAATTAGTTCTTGATTTTTTCTTCCAGAATTTTTCTTTTTCTTTTAGTGCTCTAATTAACAAGGCTTTTTTCATTAAGCTTGATTAGGTCTGATTCTGAGTGAGTGGAGTCATATGTAATTTCCTGTAATCTCAAATTTTCCTCAGCTGTGAGTACATTAGAGTCAATATTACCAAAACATTCCTTATTCCAAATCTTAATTGTTTTCTTAAGTCTGATTAATTTTAGGTATGATCCTAACATTCCTGACTGAGGAAGAGAGGTAGTCCAGTTGGCTTTTACTAGGCGTATGAACTCAGGTCTATTAAACCAGGTATTTATGAACCTAAAGGGCTTAGGGTGTGAGGGGACTAAGGTTGAAACCTGTAGGAAAAGAGAGCAATGGTCAGAGGATTGTCTATTAAGGATTTGGATAGAGGATGCTGGGAATTTAGTACTCCGCTGTATATTACAGAGTCCTCTATCTAATCTCTTGGAGGTGGGGTTTCTTAACCTTGAGTTTGTCCATGTGAATAGATTACCAACAGTGTTAATTTCCTGAATTCCTTTAGAGTTAATCCAGCTATTAAAATCTTTGATACTGCCTAAATTAGGAGTGCTAGGGCCTTTATATTCTGTGATTGAGGTGATTGTGTTAAATCTCGTATGTAAATAATATCATTGTTTGGTAGGAGACTAAGGTCATTCCATAATATTTTCCTACCTTCTCTAGTTCTAAGGCCATAAATAAAAACAGCTTCCATATCAGTGTTTGAGCAAGGGTGAAGAACTTTAACATGTAGAAACTGGTTGTGGTGGGAAATTAAAGAGATAGATAGAGAGTCATTCCACATAAGCCATATTTTTCCATTGTGTAGAGGAAGATTATGTGAGAAATTAAGCTTTTCCATATAAGAATGGCATTGACTGTTATCATGCATAGGTTCAATGATACATAAGAGTTGAATTTTCTTCTGTTTGATTACATTTTTCAGTCTGAGCATTGAAGATTCCATGCCTCTTAGATTCCAAACTAAAAAAATAATCATAGTGTTGTGTATCATTGTTCACATGATTTGTGACTTTTAGTAGCTGATCTAAACATCATCTTGTTCAGCTGGCAAAGGTAATTATTCTTTTTATGTTTAGACTTACCTTGGTTATCTTTGTTACCTGTTGATTGTGCTTGATCAGGCATTGGTGCTGAGTGAGACTGGGGATTATCTGTGGTTTGGATGGATAACCTATCTTCCTCCTCCATATCTTGCAGTTCCTAGCCAAGGCAGTCTTCTGCTTGAGATAGAGCTTCCATATCCTACAATAAAGAGAATATGTTTTCCATCTTTCTTTGTTGAGAAAGTGCGGGGTTAGTAGCTGAAGTTTGATGAAAGATCAGCTTGTGGGAGCCAATCTGTATGTCATCCTTAGCATAGTTCTTATGAGAGATGCTTGGAGTAGTTAGAGCTGTTGCATTTTACAGTTTTGTATGGGGTGATTCAGGGTCTACAGGGGGTGTGTTAGTTAGGCTCAGGGATGGAGAGGTTTGGGATGGTTGTGGGGTATTTTTATCAGTCCCTGCTTCTATATGCTGAGGTAGGTAGGAGGATGGATTTAGGGTAGGGTTTGTTATGCCTAGCTGATGTTTTAGTTGGCCATTATTATGAGTATTATTAGTAGACTGGTTTGTTGTTATCATATTTGGGGCCTTATTGAACTTATTTCCAGTGGCTTGCCATTGTGGTAGGATGTGATTCTGGGGGATAGCTCTACATTGATTGTAGGAGTGGCCTAGCTTAGCACAGCGGGCACAGTACAGAGGAATGTCCTCGTATTCAAAGGAGTATTTTCTATTATTTGATACCGATCCTAATCTGATGAAATTGTTAAGTGGTTTCTAGAGATCAATTTCTACACATAGCTTAATAGCAGCATTTCAATAGCTAGGTATTTCTTAATGAAGTTTCCTATACTATTACCAATAGCCTCAATCGAAGAAGTATTGTAATAGTAAAGTGGAACTTCCCTGATTGTGCACCAGATGGGGACGATTGGTGATTCTCTATGTGTGGAGAATTCAGGTGACCATTTGAGCACCTTCATTTGGATTCCATTGAAACTCCATAAGCCCTTGATCCAGCATCATTGGTAATCATTCACTTGGTTGAACCTGATCAGAACATGCTTGTAATCCAGTGAGCCTAATTGGTACTTCCCAGAAAAGCCCACCGTCTTGAAAGCCGCCTCTGGTTGATCCATTGTGAGCCGGCCTTTGGTGAATTTTCTAACTAGGGCATTAGCATAGTGGGCAGATAGCTTGGAGATTTCTACATCGGAGTAAAGGCATGCCGGTTCCCCTAGGTGTTCAAATTTTGGGGTAAGCTCAGGGTTATTTGATAGGGACGTGTTGAGGGGGGGGGATTTCAATTGGAGGGCAGTAAGGAAAGATTTGGTATTCCCCAAAAAGGTGTTGTCCGCCATGGGGAAGATAGTCGTTACCGGCGGAGGACGGGCCGTTATCGGCGGAGGAGGATCCGTTACGGGCGGAGGGGAGCCGTTACCAGCAGGTATGGGAAAGTTCAGTAGAGCAGAAGGAAGATGATTAGGAGAGAGAAGAGAGCGTTTTATACCGGTTGGATACATCATAGAGAATGCAAAGCAAATTGATGCAATATTTAAAGAATCCCTGAGATGTGCAAATTTTGATCTCGGGATATTTTGAAATATTCCTTAAATGTGAGTGACTGGAAAAAAATCTCCACTAAAGTACGTATTTGAATTTTTTTTAAGGGAATGCCACATGTTTTTTTTTAAATAAATCCACCTGTGATGGCGGGGGGTTTGGCAGACCCCTACCCGTTTATTAATTAAAATAGAAGATACGAAAAAAGAGGGGGACTTAATACCTTACCTCAGAGAATTCAGCTGGTGATCTGTGAAACACTATACAATAGTCCTATTGTAACCTAAAGATCAACCAGTGTCAACCGTGGAAATTAAATACATAGGTAACTAATTATTCTAATCCAACATGGGGAGTTCCATTCGCATCAAGCTTTACGTGTCCAGCCACTATGGTAGGCAAACCTGCAGAATCATAAGTATTATTTACCTGATCGCGGCTCGCCATCTTTGCAAGTAAATCGACAGCTCCATTGGCTTCTCTGAAAATATGATGCAACGAGTAATCCATGTCTTATAACAGTTGCCATATCTCCCTCATCAGTGGAAGCAATTTCCATGGAATCTTGAGTTGTTTATGTATCATTCCATATAGGACTTTGGAATCCAGTTCGATGTCGATACTCCTAATGCCTTGTTCATTAACAAGATGAATATCATGCAAAAGAGCATAGGCATCGGCCTGCAAGACAGAGTCAGCCAAGATGGATTTTGAAAGAGCTCTAGTTACCTGACCAACATGATCTCTGATTATGCATCCGATACCAGCACCACCAGTGCTAAGAAAGGAGCCGTCAGTATTCAATTTGAATCTGGAAGGAAGTAACCACTTTATGATTCTAATTGGTCTATGTTTTATGGTAGGGGTTTGGCAGACTCCTGCCTATTTATTAATAAAAAAAGTTAAAACATACAAAAAGAGGGGAACTTAATAGTCTTACCTCACAAAAAAAAAGAATCCCTTGACTAAATCTATACAGAAGACCTATTGTAAGTCTAAGTCTAAAGGATTCAACACAACGTGTAAGAAAAACATCAAAGACTAGTATATAGTATTTCAAAATACTACAAATAAGACTGTAATACATGCAAAAGGATATAATTACAAATCATTTCAATTTGCGGAAATATGGAAAAGCCTCCGCATCCATCCGCACTTTGTTCTATATCTCCAGTGGAAGACCATTCTGTGTCAGCATCATTCTGAGATCTGCTGAACTTTCTAGTTATATCCTTTTTTCTAGTCTATCCATCATAACTCCAAATCATCTGCCAAAGTATCTTCCATTGAGTCCATGGTTTTGAGTCCATCATTGGCCTTCTTGTACCTGTCAGAGAGAAACAACCACAGCAGTACTCTATCCAAAACATGATCATGGTCTACAATATTCTCAAAGAAGGGAACTTCTACTGTCTAACACCAGTCCTTTAATCCTTTGGGGCAAATTATCATGTTGATATAGATAATTATCTTTAGTAGAACTTGCCATTTTTTCCGGAGAATCTCCCACCGAGTTTGCTTCCCTATATGTATGAGTGTATTGAAAATTGAGCTCACCTGTCAGGAGCCATATGCTTATGAGAAGAGGTATAAACCTCCTAGGCACTTTAAATTCCTTTCTGACCATTTTAACAAGAATTAGGGAGTCAACTTCCACTAATACTTCTTTAAAACAAGAATAGTAGGATGCTTCCATTCCAATAATGAGGGCTCTAATCTCTGCTTCAATACTATCCATTTTGTTGAGATAGACAACCTTAGCCACAATTACTCTTCCTTGTTGATCTCTGAGTACTGCACCATCTCCAGCATCTCTTGACTTAAGTGATGAACCATCTGTGTTCAATTTCACCTGGTTGGGCAGCCTCCAACATACAGAAATGTGTCTTTTGACCTGTAAAAGTGTATTAACCGGAGCCAAGGACAGAAGAGATGGAACAATTGAATTTGATTATGAGTTCTTCCATTTCAGGTTATGAACCTTGAGTATGGATTTTAATTGGTCAATCACCTGTTTAAAGATGATATTACTATCTGGTGTTTTGTTTTCATATAAAAACAATTTGTTCCTTCCACACCAAATAAACTATACCGTGACTGATGGTAGCATTCTTTTCTTGCAATTTAGAATCAATGGACATATTCCAATAGTGGTAAAATCTGTCCCAGAGATTATCGAAATGGAGATTTTCCAAATCAAAGAAGTGATGTAATCTGGTCCATAGTGAGAGAATCAACTGACAATCATTAAATAAGCGATGAAGCTCTTCAGAATGGTTCTTTAACAGAGGATAGATAGATGGGAGATGGAAATTCAAGTCCTCTAATATATCTAGAATGGCTAACAATCTATTAAGTAATCTCCAAGAGAAGATACTTAATTTCTTAGGCAAATACTTAGGCCAAAGATGCTTAAATGATTCAACCATATTTCTTTTAGGTCTAAGTAGCTCATAAGCTAAGCTGAGAGGAAATTGGCCATGGTTCTTAGGTTTCCATAACAGGACATCTGGATAATTTTCAAATAAAGCAAAGTCCTGAGCTATTAAGCCTTGAAATTCTACTGAAAAACCAGCATTCAGTTCCTGAGAAAATTGTTCTTGATTGTAGAAAAACTCTAATAAAGTTAAGCTAAGAAAATGAAGGTCTAAATAAGAATCCCACACACCGATGAGAGCAATATTGTTAAGCCAATTTGATTTCCAAAAAGAGACATCACCTTTTCCAATTTGCAAAACAATATTTTCCTCAGCAATGTCATTTACATCCTTAACCTCTTTCCATGTTTTAGAACATTTCAAATATTCGGGTAAAGACCACATAAAGTCAAACCAGAGACAGTTACCCTTTTGCAATTTCCACCAAAGTTTTATTGAAAAACTTTTGATGGTGAAATGCAGGTTTTTTACTTCCAGTCCATTTTCAAGTAAAGGTTAACATAAACTATCCCATGCCCTCCATACCTTTCTTTGCCCATATTCCGAGTTACCCCGGAAAAATAAAGAAAAAATTATATGTAGCTTATCTACTACCCCTATTGTTGGTTTAATTACAGCAAGAATATGCATAGGAATAGCATATAGCACATGTTTTATCAAGATAAGCCTGCCGGCTTAGCTGAGCCACTAATTTTGCCAAAGTAAAAGTCTGGCAGCCATCTTTTCAAAAATTGATTGAAAGTAGTAGTGCTTTGTTCTTCCTAAGTAAGTGGGACATCCCAAGAACTGAAAAGGAAAACTACCAGATGACATCTCAGTTAGCTGAGTAATTGTTCTTTTTTAGGATAGTGGTGAAAATTTAGACAAATAGAAGGATGATTTTTGAAAGTTTATCTTTTGACCAGTTGCTCTTTCATAAATGTGCAGAAAATTTTTAACACTTAGCAAACTGGTCCTATTTGCCTTTAAAAAGACCACTGTGTCATCAGCAAAACTAAGGTGTGTAATCTTTCCTACAGAATGTGGCAACTTAAAGTATCATATCCTTATTGTAGAGTATCAAAGGCTCGGATTTCTTGAAATAAGTTTCTGTGAGAAGAATAATCCCTCTAGAAGCTTTAAAATAACCACAAGCCTTACCATTAACAAGAATGGAAAAATATGTTGCAGCTATATTGCCCATGATAATTTTAACCAGTAAACCATTAAAACCCATTTTTAAAAGCAATGAGTTTGAAATAGACCATGAAACTCTATCGAAAGCTTTCATCATGTCAAGTTTAAACATCACATTAAAACCACCTGTTTTATTATTCAGGAAATTAGTCATTTCTTGCATCAATAAAACATTGTCTGCCAATTCTCGACCTTGAACAAATGCTGATTGTCCAGGTGAGATTAATGATGGCATCATGGGCTTAAGTCTCTTAGTATACACCTTTGAAAAAACTTTATTTAGAAAATTTGAGAGACTAGTGGGTCTAAAATCATTGAAAGAGGAGTTAACCTTTCTTTTAGGAATTAAAAAAAATGTAAGTAGAGGCTATAACTCTAGGGATTGGAAAACCATTCAAGAATTCATTGACAGCATTTAAAAGATCATTTGAAATTATATCCCAACATGCTGTATAGAACTTACCTGAAAAACCATCGGTTCTGGTGCAGCATCTCTATCCATTTCAAACACAAGTGTCTTTAAGTCCTCTAAGTTGATTCCTCTCATGATTTCTTCATTTATTTTCTCTGAAATCAAGCTGGGAATGTTCTGCAACAATGTTTTCACTGCTGAACCATCTAAATCAGTGTTATCAGCAGACAATAAACCTGAAAAAAATCTAACTGCCTCATCTCCTATCTCAGATGGATGGCGAATCCACTGTCCCTGAGAGTTCTTAATTTCTGTTATTGTTTGCATAGCATGCTTAGACTTAACTGATGCATGAAAATATCTAGTGTTAGAATCACCTTCATCTAGCCACCTAATCCTAGACATTTGTTTCCAAAAAATTTCCTCCCTTTTTAAAGCCAGTACTAGTTCAACTTGAGCATGATGCAGTTTAGTTATAGAGTTAGGGTTATTCCCTTGTTGGTGAGCTATTTCCATTTCCTAAACTCTATTCTCAGCTTTCTGGACTCTATCAGTTACATTACCAAAAATTAATTTATTCCATTCCTTTAAAATCTCTTTTAGCCTTCTAAGTTTAAGTGAAAACTTTAACATTCCAAAACTAGAACATGGTAAATTCCAGTTTTGAGACATCACATTTAAAAAATCATTATGAGTTGTCCAGCAATTCTGAAATTTAAATGACTTGGGACCTATTGAGTAGTTAAGGTTTGCTATGTTAACTAACAGTGGGGAGTGGTCTGATGGATATCTAGCCTTAACTCTAATGCCAGTGTTAGGGAAAAAATTCAAAAAAGAGTCATTAACTAGCCCTCTATCTAGTCTTTCCCAGACATTCCCCTCATTTCTGACTCATGTCCAAGTGAAAAAATTACCAGCAGTGGGGAACTCAATTAATTGATTTTCTTCAATGAAAACATTAAAGTCCATCATACAATTGAGATTGGGAGAAGACTGTCCTATATATTCATTGTGTTCTCTAATGAAATTAAAATCCCCAATTAACAATAAAGGTTCAGAGTAATGAGGTTGCAAACTAGAACCATAAAGGATATCTAGCTATTCTATTATGCCTAGCATATATGAAAGTATATTTCCATTTATGAATGAATAAACTATGAGTTAATTCAGTTAACGCATATTGATCATGCACTGAAATCACAGATAAACTAAACTCATCTGACTAGAAAATCCATATCATTTAACTGGGGTCCCCATAAAAGTGGTTATATCCAAGTTTAAAAGCTATAGATGTTAACTGATCATATTTCAGCATTGGCTCAAGTATAACGAATAAGGCAATATTATGCTTCCTCTTAATCTTTCTAACTTTATTTTGAGCCCTATCATTTTTAATCCCTCTTACGTTCCATATACATATGTTAAAAGATCCATTAATCACTTTATAGATCCAACATCAACCCGGGACCTGGTTTTTACAGTTTTAGGCATACCCGTATAATCCTTCTTTTGATATTTCCTGTGGGTCTTAGCCTCACTCTATAATTCTGTTTGAGACAGAAGATTTTCATCATTTGAGTTCCCTTGAGCATCTATTATTAGATTGTTGAACCTGTTCTGTATCAAAAAATTTGGTTCTAATATTATGTCCCCTTCCTAACCTTTTTTAAATTTTCCCTAGACCATTGACATCTTGGGTTATCATCTAGTTTTTCAATCAATAACCTATCATCAATTGATAATGCCACGTAAAGTTCTGGAACTTGTAAAGAATTACCTGGACTTACCTTGAGTGCTTCCTCCTCCAAAGTTATATCTTCAATAATTACAACATCATTTAAGTTTTCTGACTGAGTGGTAAGATCGTGTTTCCCTGCAGTAAACTCAGTGGAAACATTAGATCCTATTACCATACCAGTGGCATTTAAACCACTGGTATGATTTTCTACCACCTTATGGCTTCCCACATTAATCATAATCCTTGATTCTTTATATGTACTTATTGTGTGCACATTTTGTTCTTTACCATCAACACCTTCATCATTCAAAACTGAATCAGAATTATTTATAACTACTTGCTTATTCTGGTTACATGCCATCTTATTTTGAATTTGCAGTTTAGACTTGTCTGCCAGAACCATTTTCAAGGAATCATTACTTCATTCAAAGCAAAACTTTGCACATTATTTTCATTATTCTAATCAGAAACAACAAAATCCAATTTTCTAACAGGTCTATATACCAGAGTAAAAGCTTTTTCACAATTATCCAGACCTGAAGAGGAAGCTTACCGTTTACCTTTTTCTTGTGGTTGAACCTCTCTTGTTGCAGATTTCCATACTTGTTTTTGCCTCTGAGGTTCAGCAAACTTACAACTTGATGTAAGGTGACCAGTGTTTCAGCATATCCTGCAATAATCTGGAACATTCTCATATTCCAGATATTGCCAACATCACATGTCTCTCTATTCAATCAATGGATTCTGCGGACTTGGTTGGGTGATATCAATCTCCACACACATTTTCCCCACATGAGGCCGAGTGTGATTGATGGTAGCCTTATCAGCCTTGATTGGTGTTCCGGCCAGATTTCCAATGTCTATCATTGGTTCGTACGGCAGGAATTGTTGACCCAATAGCAGGCCACCCGAATCGGGACATTTGGCAAATTGGCTTCTAGATCAAATAACGGTGTCCATTTGGTAATTCTGAGGGCATACGATCCGAATTGCCAGACCTTGTGCAACCAGCATCTGATGTAATTTTCTTGGAGGGAAAAAGTGATCAAAATTTGATGTCAATCCAAGAGATTAATATATGCCGCTCCTTTAAAGCCAACCGTTTGAAATTCCCTCCTCAGTTTATCCATCAACAGCCGACCACGAGAAAATTTATCCACCATTGTCATTTTAGGGGATTTTTGAGAATATCTCATTCTTCATCTATGAATCTGAGCCCGGGTTTCCCCAAATGATCAATTTTGGGCTTTGGATTGAATGGAGCTCTTTCTGGGATTTGGTTTTATGTTGTGTGATCTGCAATAAGGGCATGAGCATAAGAGAGAGGTGGCGGCTGAGGCATAGCCCCCACCACGGAGGTTAACGCCGGTGTGTAGAATCTTAGGCAGGGCCATTGGATTCTTTTAAATCAATATTTATATTTTATGTATGATGGGATTGACGGCCATGATACACATCAATTGGCACACCGAGTGGGGCTTTGTCGATTCAGTTACATCTCTTGATGTATATCAACTTCAACTCGTTGAAGTGAGAGGTTAAGGATGAAGGGGACTGGCGCTGTTGGTGAGGTCTGGTATTTGTATAGATCTAAGCAGGTGGAGATAGCTTCCTCTATAATGGTGCAAAGTGCGGAAATGGCACCAGCTGGAGAACCGGTGGATCCAAGCTTCAAACCCTTGTGATCAAAGGGTCGCAGACCGAAGCTCCACCGGGAATATTGGAGGATGTTGAGATTACTGTAGGACCAACTGTGGGATTTGTCACCGTGATGCCAATGTTTGGATTGCGAGGTGTGGATGGTGACCTCACAGAGTGTTCTAGTGACTTACATATCAAAGCTTATAAGCAAAGGATTCGGGAAAACCGCATGGGAGATGAAATTATGGAACCCCATCCAACTTTCGATCAAATCACACAGGTGTTGGTGGTAGTAGGCTACCAAGTTGTTCCCCATTTGACGGTCCATAGACCCTCGATGACAATGGCTGCTTCGATGACCCTTAATCCATCATTGATCTTGGAAGCCCAAATTAGAACACTACCCTTGGCAAGCCAAATGTTGGACACCTCTTACTTGGCATACGAGAGAAGTGGCACTACCAAGGTCCCAACCCTCTTTTCCCGATCACATGCAAGTAAGTTATCCCATGTGTGCTACGATGTCGTTGCACCCATCCCAAGGCGTTGAACAATATCACAGAGCTATGTAAGGGCCGGGAGCACAAAACTAAGAGATCTTTGCCAGAAGGGGTCATGCTGGAAGGATGGATTATCGAGAGCAATGGATTTTATCCTTCGATCACCCAGAAGATAGGAGAATGGATCTTTACCCCAGACAGTATACCTCACAGCCTCTATACGCTTTCTTGAATGACAATCCCCCTCGTCAGAACAGGGATTATTAGTGTGTTGGAGTAGAAAGTGCCATGGGGAGAGAATTGGACAAACTGATATGGCCTATTAGACAAACAATGAGATCTCTGTTCAGCTCGGTTGTGACAAATGCTCGATGGCCAATGTATATGAACCCCCTGAAGGACTTCCTACATACTCATGAGATTCAAATCCCCGAGAGTTTATCCAGACCTTCATGGGACTAATGAATTCTCGAGACTTTGATGAAAGGTTGACTTGCAAATTGGTGGGTAGCTACCTTCGAGGAAAAGCTCAGGAATGGTACAACAAATTTCCAAGGGGCTCATTGTAGTCATACTGGGACTTTAGTGGAGTGCTTTTGAGTCAATACTTCCAGAAGAAGAAGTTCACCAAGACATCGACCAATCTATATTAGACGCAGTAGAAACAAGGAGAATCTACGAAAGCCTTTTACCATAGGTATGTTGATGACAGTTTGGGGATGGTTGAAGGTACTGAAAATGAGATCATCCAAGGTTATCTGTTGGGGATGGGGGATCTGGATCTTTACAAGAAGCTAATGGAAGCCCCAAAAACACTCTAGCAGATCCAGGAAATTGTAGAGAAACATTCGAAGGTTGAGGAAGCCACTCGAAAGAAGAGAAGGAGGATAATGGCCAAACGGGCAAAACCTATAGATTCCCAAGGCAAAAGACCAGCGGACAAACCTACCTTTGAGATATACATACCTATGCGGCATTCTCCGGCGGAGATATGGAGTATCCACAGGGGAACTTTCAAACTGCCACCATCGATGAATGAGACCAATCAAGCCTTTGCCGCAAGAAGAGCCACCAATAAGTTTTGCAACCACCACAAAGATTATGGCCACAACACAAATGAGTGCACTCACCTCCGGATGGAAATTGATCGGTGTGAATGAGAAGGTCTTCTAAAGGAGTCTCTTTGTCAACCATTCCGAGAAGACAATTCGAAGCATAGGAATGTTTGAGGTAACAGGTGGCCCCCTAAAAGGAACTTTGGTGCTGAAAATAGGGAAGATCGTGGTCTTCAGGGACAGCTGCAGGAGCGGCGCCAAGAGCCACAACAAAACCTCCCACTAGATAATCAAAACAGAAATGAGGCAAATCCTACTGTACACAGGATAGTCAGTGTTACCAATGGGGTTACTGGTGAGAGATCTTTGAATGCAGTTATGAAAGTGCAATCGTGACATGTCATAGCAAGGGAACCAGTGGGGGAGAGGCTTTGACCTGATGAGACCCCCCCTCCCCCTCCCATGCTGACCCCATGGTTATTTTGGCAGTGATCGGGATTTCACTGGTGAAAAGGGTGTTTATTAACGATGGAAGTGGAGTTGAGATCATGTTTGTAAGTTTCTTTGATTAGCTTAGGATTGAGCGTACGAACCTGAAAAAATTGACCTTGCCTTTGTCAGGTTTCTTTGGAAAGACTCTTTAGCTAATAGGGGAGATAACCCTGCCTATAAGGGTGGCCGATAGATACAAAGGGGTCATAGTGCATTGCCTTTTTCCAGTCATTGATGTTTTTTCTCCTTACAATGAAATACTAGGGAGGCCATGAATGTGTTAGGCTCTAGCAGTATGGTAACCATACCATTTCATGATGAAGTTCCCAGTGGAGAATAGGGTGGCATCTACGTGAGGATCAGGCAGTAGCTCAAATTTGCAACTATGAAGCGGTGAAAGGCTTGGGGAAAGTGAGAAGTGAGTCTTCAGTACATGGGAAAGTTGGACCGGCTGATATCCAGCCACTCTCCATTCGAGGCCTGGGAACAATAGCAGTGGGGAGTATGATGCCTGAAATAGTGAAACGTGAATTGAATGCTTTGTTGGATCATTACTGCTATGCATTTTCCTAGGAAACTTTAGATTTGATAGGGGTGCCTGTACAATTGGCTATCCACAAGTTGAATATTGACCCATCAATAAAGTCGGTTAAGCAGAAATGAAGGATATTTTCCCCTAAGAGGGATGGGGCAATAAAATTGGAGGTGGATAAACTTCTTAGGGTGGAGGTTACCGAAGAGGTGTTATACCCACAATGGTTAGCCAACCTAGTCCTAGTTCCAAACTGGATAGAGCGTGGTGCATGTGTATTGATTCCATGAATCTGAACAAATGTTGTCTGAAGGATAGCTATCCATTGCCTTCGATGGATCAGCTGGTGGAGGCGATAACAGGTTATCAGATCTTGGCCTTTTTCGATGCCCATAAGGGTTATTGCTTGATACTGATAGCTAATTAGGACAAATAGAAAACTTCATTCATCACCGACGTGGGCACTTTCTGTCATGAGAAAATTCCGTTTGGACTAAAGAATGATGGGGCTACTTACCAACGGCTGGTGGATAAACACTTTAAAAAGGAAATTAGGAAGAACCGAGAAATCTATGTTGATGATATGGTGGTGAAGTGTGTGACCTATGATCAATTTTTGCAGGGCTTGGAAGAACAATTCGAGGGGTTACGAGAGGCAAACATGAAGATAAACCCTTCAAAGTGTGTGATTGTAATCTGTGCTAGAAAGTTTCTGGGCTTCATGGTCTCGGAGAGAAGCATTGATGTTAACTTAGAAAAGGTGGAAGCATGGATGAATATGAAAAGCCCATGTAATGTGAAGGAAGTTCAAAGGCTGATGGGGTGTTTAACGGCGTTAAGCTAATTTTTATCCAAGGGGGCAGAGAAACATCTACCTTTCTTTGATGTGCTTCATAAGGCTAAAAAGTTTGAATGGATGAAGAATTATGAGAAGGCCTTTGCAGCCTTGAAAAAACACCTCAAAGTCCTGCCTACGTTGATGAAACCAGAGAAAGGGGAAGTTTTATACCTCTATATCTCGGCATGTGCCTTGGCTATTAGTGTTGTACTGGTGAAGGAGAAGGAGAAACATCAACACCCTATATACTTCATTAGTATAGCCTTGCAGGCCCCACAAATAAGGGATACAGCTATCGAAAGGTTAATCTTGGCATTGGTTCATGCATCTCGAAGGTTAAGACCCTATTTTCAGGTAGTCTTGCTTACCATTATCTAATCAGGCAAATACTCCTAAAACCTGAGTCTTCGGGTAGAATGATTATATGGGTCGTAGAGCTAGGAGAGCATGATATACACTACCACCCCAGGGCTGCGATCAAAGGGCCAGCCTTGACGGATTTTATTTTGGAAACCACTGAGGCCATCAAAGATGTCTGTAAGACTAGGGAGAAAGGGGGTATAGACGTTGTTTGTGGATGGATCATCTCATTCAGGGGGAAGTGGGGCAGGAGCACTGCTCACTAACCCCAATGGCACTAACTACCCTTATGCACTACATTTCAAGTTCACGACCATGAAAAATGAAGCAGAGTATGGGGCTTTGATAACTGGTTTTTGATTGGCAAAGGAGATGATGGTGGGGGGTGTGGAAATATTCAGCGACTCCTAAATCATGGTCAATTATGTTAATGGGGAATACGAGGTCCGAGAAGTTAGTTTACATCGCTACTTGGAGGTGGTGAAACCCTTATTGAAGTGTTTTTCGATCATATACTCTTTCTCAGGTACTAAGGGAGAAAAATCACAAGGCGGGTGCCTTGAGAAAATTGGCTTCCTCGGACTTGGGAGAATCAACACACAAACAAGTAATGTTTGAGACTTTGTAAAAATGAAGTTTTGAAGAACTCATTGTGGTGGCAATTTTTGAAGGAGAAACAAGGATGGCCCCAATTTTTCAATACCTCCAAGATGGTTTGCTTCCAGAAGACCCAATTGAAGCACGCAAAATTCGACTTAAGGCACCTAAGTATGTAATACAAGGTGGGACCTTGTATCGAAGGGGGTACCTGTAACCCTTGCTTCGATGTTACCCCTACTGATGCACATTACTTAACACGGAAAGCCCACAAGGGGATCTGTGGCAGTCACCAGGAAGCCCGCTTAGTAGCAAGAAGGATGATTTGTGATGGGTACTATTGGCCAACCATGTTCGAGGATACCAACCAGTATATCTAGGCTTGCAACCAATGCCAAAAACATGCGCCTATAATCCACGTCCCCCTGACAGAATTGATCAACATACACAGTTCTTGGCCATTTGATAAAGGGGAATGATTTGGTGGGACCTTTCCCAGAAGCACCAGAAAGGTTCAATTATCGGATAGTGACAGTCGATTACATTACCAAATGGGTCAAAACAGAGCCGTTAGCAAACATCAACGGGAAATCTGTTATTTCGTTTTGCTGGAAGAACATCGTTTGTTGTTTTGGTATACCAAAGGCATTCATTACATCGGTATATCACCCCCAAGAAAACGGGCAGGTCGAAGTTACCAACCAAACCCTTGTCAATGGAATTTGAAAGAGGCTCGAGGGAGTGAAGGGAAACTGGGTCAACGACCTACCTAGTGTATTGTGGGCCTATTGAACGATGGAATCCTCTACCACAGGAGATACACCTTATGGGTTGGTATATGGCTCGGAAGCTGTGATCTCCGTAGAGATTGGCATGCCAAGTCCAAGAATGATGATATCTAGCGATGCTAACAATGAAGATAAATGTTGCCTAGATTTGGATCTGTTGGAAAAAAGGAGAGTCTCGACATCCATCCGAGGAGCCAAAGTTAAAGAGAAGGTCAAACGATACCATGATCAAAGGGTGAAAGGAGCACAGTTTTTCGTGGGAGATCTCATCATAAGAAAAAAATGAGAAGAGCCACCAGGAGCCAGAGGGGAGTTTGCCCCCATTTAAGAAGAACCTTATCGAGTGCTCGAAGCTCATCCGGGGAAAAATTATACCCTGGGCTCGATAAACAGTGATCACATTTCGAGGAGGTGGAACATAGTTAATCTCTAACAGTATCATTAGCTGTAAGGAGTGGTAGCCTTAGGTTTGATGAAATTGAAGGGTAGCTGATTTCACCATGTAATTATTCCCATATTTTTATGCTCTTCATAGCAACTGGTTCACTTAATGAAACTTTTGACACTTCCTAAACTTTGATATGACCTATTCACTTTTAGCGATAAAAAATAATCTCGCTTTTAAGCGATTAAAATCTCGCTTTTAAGTGATAAAAAATAATCTCTCTTTTAAGAGATTGAAAGCTCACTTTTGAGCAATAAAAAATAAACTTTCTTTTAAGCGATCGAAAGCTCGCTTTTAAGCGTTGAAAAATAATCTCCCTTCTAAGCAATCGAAAGCTCATTTTTAAGCGATAAAAAATAATCTCGCTTTTAAGCGATCGAAAGCTCGCATTTAAGCGATAAAAAATAATCTCACTTTTAGTCGATCGAAAATTCTTTTTAAGCGATAAAAAATAATCTCGCTTTAAAGCGATAAAAAATAATCTCACTTTTAAGCGATAAAAAATAACCTCGCTTTTTAAACGATCGAAATCTCGCTCTTAAGTGATTGAGAAAAATAATCGCGCTTTTAAGCGATTGAAAGCTCGCTCTTAGGAAATTTTATATATAAATATAAAATATATACATATATATATATATATATATATATATATATATATAATTTCAATTTAAAGAAATAGAGTGTTTAGCAGGATTCATTCATGCGATTGACGTACAACCGGAAACTCTAATCCTATCATAGGTTACAAGACACAAGTATATGCATATACAATCAACCGGACCATCGAATGGTCTCTGGCTTTACCCCGATAGCTATTGTAAATAAATGATCAACTTCACTCTCCGGAACCTTAGGGATAGGATTAACACGTTGCCTTCGATGAGGTATCAAACCTTCAGGAGACGATGAGTCCCCTTCTGCATCACAATCATGGATTAGTGAAGAATGTTCACCAGCATTGGGAACCATTGCAGCGGTCTCTTCCACGGAGTCAATTGATAGGAATAGGTTGGAAGAGCTAGCAGGCAGAGTTTTATTTTGGGTTTGGGAGTTATTCCTTGGGCCGCGTCTTTTTTTAAGCTGATTTTTCTTCCTGGGCTAAGCTTTCTTTCTTTAGCACCTTCTCGAATGTTTTCCTTTCGTTCATATCATAGGTGAAGGTCCCCTGTTCGAAGGGACTGCCTCCCTGGAGTTAGCATTAACTTCCAAATGAAGACGCTCTTTCCACTCCTGAATGGCGTCAAATGCGACGTGGTAATCTGGATCTCTATCGAAACCATTTTGCATCATTTCCATTTTGGTATCATACAAAAATATAAGCATATCATCGATGAGACCCATGTGAAGAACTCAATGAGATATTTTATGTGCCTGAAGGCTGTCGGAATAGAGTTGGATAGTAGCAGTGTGTTATGACACTTGGCTCGAAAGCTAGAAATTTTGACTTACAAGTTCACTACAAAACTGTTGATATCGTCCATGACCGCTCACAGCCTAGAAACCTCCTCAGTAAGATGATCATTCTGCTTAACCATCTTACCAATCTGGGACTCGAGCTTCTTGATTTCATCCCGATAGTGCCGACAATACCCCCATTAATTTCAGGTCCTATATAACCTAGCATCGTTAAGGCATTTATGCAAACTAGAATAATCCTTCATCATCTCTCAAAGGTCATCTTGATGATCCATATCGTTAGGGCTACAAGCCTTGTCTACCACAGCAAGAGTATCACCTTTATTACCAATTTTGGAATCTCTCTGGGCTTTGCTAAGGGACTCCCCGATCGAGGGATGGCTGTCATCATACCAAGATGACAGCTCCTTCCTAGCTTTGAATAAGTCCTAACTTAATCTGGTAAATTCAGTGAGAGTCTTCGAGAACTCCAACCTCACCTTAGCAAGCTCTCGAGTAGATTTCTCTAATTTGTTTCGTAAAATTGAACTCTATAAAGAATAATTAGCGATGGTAAAATAGGTGGATAAAGACATTCGATAACGTACTTAAGAAGTTCCAAAATATGACTGTTTTGAGTTACATTCCCAAAAAGAAATCCTAAATAAATAAGGGGGAAAGTGAAGAGGCTCATTCTTCTCTCCCCTCAGGGTCCACGCTAGGATGAGCTTCATCATTCGCGAGGTTTCCTCGATCACCTTCAGCATGCTAGGTATCCTCGGTACGATCATCAATCAGTGAAGCGAGAGCAGGAATCTTGAGACCGCAAAGCTCTTCGGCCGTGTAGAACTTCTTCTTCTTCTTGATGATGTCGAGAAGCTGAAGTTTGAAACTGCCAGGTTTAGAAAGCCTACCCCACCAGGCTTTCAGCCTCTCCTTAGCATCCCTATTAATATGCTCCTAGAGGGCCTCACCTTGCTCAGTTGAAGAGTTTGGTTCGGCCCAATAAATTTCCTATCCCAAGAAATTGGAGGAAAGCATCATACAGGTCCCATCAACCTATTAGCGAAGGTCTCGAGCAATGTATGTTGGGCCTCAAGAGAGCAATTCTTCAAAAGGCTCTTCTCCTTCCCCTTCAACTTCAGCTCCTCCTGAAGCTTACCATTTCTTCTTACAGGCACGCTCGTCACACCAAGTGGCCTCAACAACTGCTTCGATCGAACCTTCTTAAAAGTGCTTATGAATTGCTAAGGAAGAAAAGAACAGGAGTATCCTCTTTGGTCCACAATTATGCCAAGAAAAATAAGTTTCCTAAACTGGAAACTGCTCAATAGATTAATCCCACTACCTGATGTTTTAGAAGATTTTTCTTTCAATCTTCCATCCATTTGCTGTTTTTGTTTAGGTGATGAAGAGAGTATTCACCATAGTTTTAATTCTTGCACAGAAATTAAAAAACTATGGACATGGATTGATACTGTCTTTAATGTTCCAACAAAGCATTCTCCATATCTATGGGATAGGTATTTCAACTACTGGAATAGCAGTAACCTACCTGATCATAAAAAACTGATTCAAATTATACCCTGCATAGTTATTTGGACAATATGGTGCTTTAGGAACAAACACTATCATGAAAGTGTTAAACCTAACATCATAATGATGTTTAGGAAAACTTTACACCTCTTCAATGATATTTTGTTAGCCTATAAACTGAATTTCAAATGGGATATATCTAACACACTGCCTAGGTTGTTAATACACAAACAAAGATGGCAGAGTTGTCCTTGTTGCCTGGACAGCTCCACCCCATCTACTCCATAAATTAAACACAGATGGTTCATGGAAACATAAAAATCAGGTTGGAATGGGATTAATTATAAGAAACTCACTGGGTGACATATTAATAGTTGAAGCCCAGTTTTTAACTAGCCCCACTCCTCTTCATGTGGAAGCAGGGGTAGTTAGAGCGGGTATACAGTTGGCAATTTCCATGGGCATTAGTTACTTACAAATTGAAAGTGACAATCTAATGCTCATTAAAATTGTAAACAAACAACTGCAACCTCACTGGAACATAATCGATGAAATCAGATTAATATGGGATCTAATGAAATAGATTTCAGTTACTATGAAGCATATTTACAGAGAAGCAAATGGAGCAGCAGATTTTCTAGCAAAAATGACTAGTTCAAATCAGGTAAATACGTACCAATCTTTTACTCAATTACCAAGAGAGCTTAACGCTATAATCATTGCAGATAAACAAGATTTACCTTCTATCAGAAGAATTAAGCATGTAATGATCTAAGCGGTTTTATTCTATTTCTGATTATATCAATTAGAACGATGCACTGCTGGGTTTATTTTTCCTTTTCAGATAGTGAAGACGAATGCAGAGTTGCTGAGTGATGAAATGCTGCACACATCCAATGTTCAGTAATTATCTTCAGGGAAAGCTAATTGCAAGGGGACACTATGGAAGGTCACCTCTTCTAAGTCGACACTGGGTGTAGAGGCTAGAAAGTGTAAGGCCATAGTTAGTCCTCGAACGGGTTATATGGCCATTTCCTTCATTGAGATAGGGTGTAAATGAAGGTTTTGGATAAATCTCATTTATGTAATTAATTGTCACTACTGTATTACACGCATTGAACTTTGAAAGGCCTGGGGAGCCAATATACACCCCCTCACTTTTGTGAGTTTCGATTCAAAAAAAGATACATCATAGATAGCGTGTACAGTAGATTTTCAAAGAATCTCCAAAGAGGAAGTCTCAGGAAGAGGAAGCCTTTCCATAACTTTATCGATGGTTCATAGGGGTTTTAATATTAAATGTAATTTTTTTATAAAATTTAAATATTGTATTTTATAAATTAAAATAAGTAATAATATGTATTTGAAGGTGAAAATATAAAAATATATGATATAAAAAATATTTTTAAATTTTATATGTAATTTAACAAATGCATTATATAAGGTAAGAAATAAATGACATGTTCATAAGTTTATAGACAGACCGCTTGTTAGGAGACCCACTCATGTCCAAAAATGTGCAAATTTTAATTTGGAATATTCCATAAATGTAAGCAATTGAAAGATAATCGGCACTAAAACGTGTATTTAATTTGGTACACAGCTGGAACTAATAAAAAAATAAAAGTAGAAAATTAATTATCATTTGATTCTTTAGAAACAAAAATAAATATAAATTAAAACATATTCAACAACTAAAATTTAACACCATAACCTTCCAAAATATACTATTATCGCGTGTTGCGCAATATCATTAATTAAAATATTGAGATTGAATTTTATTTAAAATTATAAAATTTAGTCATTTAAGGAAAATTATATGAATTATGAAGTGAACTAAAATAGCAGGGGACATTTATTACAATGATAAACTCTTTACAATTATTCTTATCTACAGCGAAAGCGGGAAAATTTAAACGATAAATGCTAATTGCATAATCCAAAAATGTGTCTTCAAACGAAATAAATGTAACTAAGGGTGTAGGGATGCATGCATCCTCCACTCGTTATTCCTCACGCTCGTACCTTACCTAGCACTTTAACATAAAAATATTTTTAAAATAGTGGGGGTGAGCTTTCGCTCGTGAGGGTTCCAAGTTTGCAACCATTTTTCGTGATGCAATCGGGCTGCTATGCATGCGTTCAGTTCTAAGAAAATAACTTTATCCACTTGAAACTAGTAAGCGGGAAGCATGCCATGCATGATCAGTCACAAGTAATATCACATACAAATCATTTCTCACGAAACAATATCATATAGTGTATCACTTAGCACGATAGTAACATCACATAGAAAAGGATGGAAGGTTATCAAAGCATTATACTCATAGTCTTAGAACGGGATCCTGATAATCACTCAATGCTATGCTGAACACGCCAATGGCCATCAGGCCAACAGGTAGACCAACAACACTGGTCACATGAGGGTATATCTTGAGATATGCGACGGAACCTAAAGAAGCCTAACCAAGTGATTAGACCTTATGCCGACCTCGCAGGGTTTCAGTTATTCTGTAGGGTTTTGGGACCTAGGGCAGCCAGTACATGTACATGCAGTACAGTAATACAATTCAGGCTATGGGCGATAAAGTGCATCCATAGTAATAGGTAAACAGTCAAGAGCAAGTAAGACTATGGGCGATACAGTACACTCATAGTAACAGGTAAACTGTCAAGAGCTAGTCAGGCTATGGGCGATAAAGTACACATATAGTAACATGTAAAAAGTTAACCACAATTTAGGTTATGGGCGATAAGGTACACCCATAGTTAACAAGTACATGATCAAGATATGCATATGCAATGCAGAAAACCGGCTCGAGTAATTTATTTGAAATAATGGATTTCGGTAATATATTTAGAAAAAAGCCTTTAAAACATTTAATTTTGAAACATCGGTAATAATTTTGATTGTAAAATATCTTTTGGTTTTCAAAGTGTTTTCTTGAAAATGTTAAGAAAATGTTTGGTTTAAACACGGTTTTGATAAATTTTGGGAAACATAGAAACCCTCACCTTTCTTGCAACATAAGGACTATGATTCTCGGTGAAACATGAGGATGTGATGTTTCACTAACTAATTAAAATTTATTTCAAGATCTACATAACACAAGGAAACCGTAAAACTTATCTGAAACTGAAGGACACTGCTGACTAGTATTCACGAAAACAACTATAACTCTCTACACATCATCCCAAAAATTACGAATTTTGAATCCTTAAAAACTAGACTTTTATAGCTTTCGTTTGAAAGTTTACACTTTAAATTCCATATACCATTAACTCTTAAACAAATCGTTATAACACAGACAGGAATAGATTAATTTAAAACTAACTAGTACTTACGATAACAGTCATAACTCATCATATTTAAAAAATTATGAAATTTAATCCCCAAAAACTAGACTGATATAGATTTCATTGAACAATTTAATTTTTGAATTCCATACACATTTACCCATTAAACAAATAAATATAAAACGAACTGAACAGATCGATTTACAACTGACCAGTACTCACAAGAACAGTGATAACTCAGAACATATTATTCCGAAAATTATGAAATCTAAACCCTGAGAAACTAAACTTAAATAGCTTTCATTTAACAATTCACACATCGAAATCAATACACTATTGACCCTCAAAACAATTCACTTAACACGCACTGGAATCAGACAGATTACTGGTTGGCCACTCATTACTAAATCAACCTTAAAATTTTACTCAGAGATCATAAAAATCATATACATACATCATTGGAAACTATATTTCAAGAAATTTCATTCGGAATATCACACATAAGTTTTAATTACCTATTTCCCATTCAAATAGCTAGTACAACGTGACTGCCGAACTAATCAGAACTGAAAAACATATTTACTCTTACTCAGACATCACTCATAATTTCCTACGAAGGTTTCTACATCAGTATCCTACTCCTATCTTTTTAAATATGAAGATTATACTTACAATTTGTCTATGGATCCAAGAACCAACACAGAAATCTCAAACAATTGCCTTGCCTCCTTCTAGTTCCGGTGGAAGTAGCGACTCGCTCTAGAGGCTCCCTCCAATGCTGCTACGTTCTTCACTTGATAAGTATTGTGTTGGTGTGGCTTTTTATGGTGAAAAGGTGATTCTCGTGTTGAAAAAGGTTAGGGTTGGGTCTTTTTTATCTTTATATACCTAGGTAGAATGCTAGTGGGATTTGGTTTGTTTAGTCTGATCAGGTTTTGATCATGGCCGAGAATCAAGAGCTCTCTTTCGATTTGAAATCTACATAATCTATCACGTAACAACCCATTCCTTGGACTAATTCTTGATAAATATCGAAAGTATCTGATCACGTATATAACTCTTTTGCTCACCAAATTATTTATTTGTGATTTCACCTTTACTATTATTGCAGTTTAATCCTAAAAACATGTATCGTTCTAAATTCACCCAATAGGAAATAATTATTGATAAAAGGTTCCTTGTTTAAAATGAAGAAAAATTATTGGGTCTCACATTCACCCTTCCTTAAGGAAATTTCATCCCAAAATTATTCCTATTTAATTACTAAACAAATATGGATATTTATCCTTCATTTCTTGTTTAACTTCCCAGGTGGCCTCTTCGACTTCGTGATTGTTCCACAACACTTTGACTAAGGCTATCTCCTTTGTCCTCAACTTTTTCACTTGTCGATCCAAAATCTGTGGGGTTTCTGTTCATACCCAAGGATATCATCAATTTGCAAGTTTTCCAAGTCGACTACGTGGCTTGGGTAAGGATGGAATTTTTTGAGCATAGTAACATGGACGACGGGAGGAATTCTATGGTTTTGGATAAATCCAGTCGGTGAGTTACCTTACCTAATCGACGAGTCATAGGAATAGGGCCTACATATCTCAGACTCAAATTTCCTCTCCTCCCATATTTTATAACGCGAGTGTACGCAAGGTGTTACCTTCAAAAACCCTTTATCTCCCAAGAAAATAATAAATTTTTCATAATGGTGATACTTGTATTACAAAAGCATGGTTACTTAGGACTATCTAATCACTAGTCCTCCAAGTATATATAATTCATATGATAGATATCACTTAGCACAACCTTTAGAATGTTACTAATCCATCTCATTTAACTCTCTCTCTCTCTATTAGTCTGTCTCTTGAAAGACAGTCTTTCCGTAAGTCATGGAAAGACCAAGGTTTAAATTGTAAATTAGAAGAATTGACGATAAAATTTTCAGGTTCCACGAATCGGGCCATACCCTTTATAACTACTACACGTTACATAGTAAATTTTTAATATTGCAACTAAGACCTTTTACCTTTTATTATTTTAAATAAACCCATATCTTTCCATAAGTCAATGAAAAGACAATCTTTTCTAAAACTTTGTCTATGTATATATATAATTCTTCAAAAATTCTAGCCTCTAATATTTCTTCATTCATTTACTATAAATTTATTAGATTTGTAGGGTCTCATAAAAACAAATCTAGGGTCTTAAAATTCAATCTTGACCTTCCTTTTTTATCACATCATGAAATCAATCCCACTATTTGGATCTCATCAAAATTGTCAACTTAATTAATTGTAATCCAGCGGCATCACCCATAAAAGAAACAAAAATGTGCTAACTTAATTAGGTAACGGAACATCTACTCAGGGTATGACTTGAAATATTCTGTGTTAGTTTACAATACATTACATAGTTAAATGCTCATATAACCCTATGTTTTGGTGTTTTGTGCAAATATGACCCTGTGAAGTTGGAAAATGATATTGTAACCCTATGATTTTCTTGAATGTGCTAATATAACCCTGGAGGCCTGAATTTTTCCAAAATTCTGTGAATTGGCTATTATACCCCTATTTAAAAAAATTAAAAAATGTGAAATGACAGTTATGCCTATCTATTAACCCAAAAAATTTCCCACTTTTTCTTTTCCTTCTTCTCGATTCCATTTCTTCTTCTTCTCGAGCTCCATCCGACTCCGCATAAGTTGCTCCATCTGACTTCATACCTGTTCAAATCCATACCATATTCTATTGAATTACTCTGCTCTACTACTTATCTTTTCCCCATTTTGGTGATTCTCATCTCTACTCTACTACTCTCAATCTTTTGGGAATTTTGGTGATTCCCAATTTTGGTGCTTATTTTCCCAGTTTTGGTTATTCCTTTCTCTGCTCCAGCGACGTCCTAGATTAACGTAGACCGGATGGCGTCCCGTAGATGAATTTGCCAAAACACCAGGCATCTCAGTACGCCGGATTTGGGTTCAGACGACCACTTATTTTCAGTCTTCATCGGTGCTTTCCCAAAGTTCTAACATAAAAAATGGTCAAAATCATCACAATCTCCTAAAACAGCTTTTGGGTTTCACTAAAGCTGCCATTTTTATGCTCCTGGGCTCCTGGGCTTCTTTTTTTGGTTTTGTTCAGGAGAATCTAGAGGAAATCCCCTTCTTGTGAAGAGGTTGCGTGATTCTGACTGGGTTTGTGCAATAAGAAGAAAAAACAAGGGAGCACCGATGAGTGCAGTGTCGGTATTAACTAGAAGTTGAGGCAGAGCAGAGGCGGAGCACCGCTCGAGTGAGCGGAACTAGAAAATGGTGGGGGATGGTTAGAACTTTCGCTCCCATCTTCTGGCCGGAATCTGGAAACCTAGCCAGGGGAAGCTTTTCCAAGTTTAGTTAATTTAAGTTTTGCCGACTGATTTTGGTACTTTTTGCGTTTTAGGGGTTTTCATCATAGTTGGTATGCTTTTAGCTAAATTGAATTTGGGTTGACTTGAACTTACGTTTTTGCCCCAGTTTATGGATGCGTTGTACTTTGGGTTAACTTGGACTGTAGCTAATTTCTAGATTCCGGTCGCCGGTGGTGGCGGTGCAGCGGCAGAGGTGGCGGAGCGGCGGTGGCAGCTATAGTTATGAGAAGAAGAAGAACAAGGATATTTTTGTCTTTACATTTTTAATTTTAAGACTAGGGTTATTTTTATCTTTTTACTTCTAGTCAACGTAAAAAATTATAAAGTCAATGTTGGAATAGTGCCAAAAGGTTATATCGGCATTTTTTATGCAAAACACAGGATTACAATAGCACTTTCCAACTTCGCAAGGTCATACTAGCACATACTACCAAAACATATGATCATATCAGTATTTTCCCAACATTATTTATTAAGGATAGTTTGATCTTACAGTGGTTTGAGATAGAAAACCCAGGGGATCAATGATTATAAGTCAGTAACTATGATACTGTATTTAGTAAATTCAAATATAATGTAAACCTATCATACTTTTAGAATTTAAGTAATCTCTTAATGTCCATTAATCAAGATATATATTTCTAATTGAATTCAAAACCTAAAGTTTGAAGATATGTTCATATTTTAGAACTTATGCCCTAAAATATTTAAAAAAATTCATGACCACATTTCTCATTGGTTTCTTGACCGATTTAACAATATTTTGATGCTAAAATATAGTTTGAAGTTCCAAAATCCCAAATATGTAAGTGATGAACTAATATAGAGCTGAAACTCATAAAATATAGGTTGTCTAAAAACAAATAAATGTAAATTCTGAAATCAAGATTTGCAGAATAACAATTGCAGCATCTTTGCAGTAATTTTTTTAAATGGTTTTCTCAACAAAATTAAAAATTCCTTTGCTTAAAATATAGCTTAAATTTACAGGATTACAAATATGTAAACATAAATTAAAAAGGAGTTACGGAGAATGAGATATGATAATTTAAAAGTCATGTGTATAAAATAACCCATAGTACTCAAAACACAACAAGTTAGAATTCAGTTATCACACCCATTTCTTACTTTATTTTTAAGGTTCAGAGATGTATACTATAGATTACTTTACAAGGATTTTAACGGTATAAGATTTAACACATTCAAAGTTACGGTTTATAGGATATTGATTTTCAAAGTAAGGTTCAAACTATTGCATGCAGCAAACCTGACATGTAAAATGCAGAACTTCAAAAAACATTTCTCACTCATTTCTTTACCATATCGGTCCATCGTTGGTTCTAAATTTTAGTTCTAAATCTCAGGTTTTCAAATATATAGAGATTATTTTCAATGGATTAATGGATATGAAGATACAGTCTTTTAAAATTTAGGGCTTCTTTTAAACCAAAAATTTTCAGATTCTAGGTGTTCCAAGACCTTTCATACAATATTTACAGATATTTCTGTCACATTCTTAACAAGTAGTTTTAGGTAAGAGGTCAGATATAACCACCTCTTCTTCTGAGGTTTAAGAAGTACTTTACTTGACAAATATGTGCTTCGTTGATGGGATAACTTTTACTCACAACATGTTTAGGCAAGTAGCTTACTATAAAGTTTCAAAATAAAACAGGCAGCTTATGGTCAAATAAAAATTTCAAGCGAAAGTATTTTTACATTTACAAAGTTTCAGTCATCACCTTCACAAGGATCCTTAACAATTTTATCATTGGTTTTAAAGTAATGATGTTATTAGATGGCTCAACGGCATATCTATGTTCATCTACTGCTCCAAACATTCGGTGAGTGAAGTTCTTAATATTTTCCTCCATTGCATTCGGCTCCTCATTCACTATCTCCAACTGTTCGGCCAATCTTCACAGTTTTTTCTCAGCTTTCAATTGCTCGATAAGTAGTTTAAAACTATCACTAGGATCCTTGCAAATTAGTATCAAAGGTAAAGAATTGTTCCTCCAAGTCTCGCACCTCCTCCCTCGAGATATTACGTTCCTTAATTATGTGTATTTATTATTAAATAAATTTACAGCATAATGGGGTTACTGTTAGCTTTATTTCTATTCCTTGTCATGAGTATTAAGCCACTTTAGTCCTTGGGGTTGACTCTAAAAGGAAACAACATGAACACGATCGTCGTTGGGGCCATGTCGCTAAAACATAACTTATATAAGTGGTAGTCGGGATTTCTTGGATTTATCCTAATTATTATATGGAAGTGTTTTATGTTCCCTAGGGTCCAGAATCTATGCTCGGATACCATTTGTAACGCTCCGGCCCAAAATTGCAAGGCACATTTATTACAATGATAAACTCTTAACAATTATTCTTGTCTACGTCGGAAGTGGGAAAGTTTAAACGATAAATGCTAATTGCATAATCCAAAAACGTGTCTTCAAACGAATAAATGAAACTAAGGGTGTAGGGTTGCAGGCGTCCTCCACTCGTTATTCGTCACCCTCGTACCTTACCTAGCCCTTTAAACGAAATAAAAGATATTTTGTGATGCAATCAGGATGATATGTATGCATGCAGTTTAAAAATAATAATTTTATCCACTTGAAATAGTAAGCAAGAAAGCATTCCATACATGATCAGTCACAAGTAATATCACATACAAATCATTTCTCACGAAACAATATCAGGCAGTATATCACTTAGCACGATAGTAACATCACATAGAAAAGGATACATGCCATGTGGGAGGCTTTCACGGCGTTCTACTCATAGCCTTAGAACGGGATCCTGATAATCACTCCATGCTATGCCGAACACGCCAGTGGCCATCAGGCTAACAGGTAGAACATCACTGGTCAAAGGAGGGTATATCTCGAGATAACCGACAGAACCTAAAGAAGCCTAACCAAGCAATCAGGCCCTCTGCCAACCTTTCAGGGTTTAGGTTATTTAGTAGGGTTTTAGGATCCCAAGGCAGGCAGTTAAGGTGCAGGCAGTACAGTAATACAGTTCAGGCTTTGGACGATAAAGTACACCCATATCAACAGGTAAACAATCAAGAGCAAGTCAAGATATTGGTGATAAAATACACCCATAGTAACATGTAAACAATCAATAGGAAGTCAGGCTATGGGGTATAAGTACATCCATAGTAATAGGTAAAACGTTAAGCACAATTCAAGCTATGGCGATAAGGTAAACCCATAGTTAACAAGTACATGATCAAGATCAAGATATGCATATGCAATGCAGAAAACTGGCTTGAGTAATTTATTTGAAGAAATGAAATTCGGTAATATAATTAGAAAAATGACTATAAAACATTTGATTTTGAAACATCGGGAATACTTTTTAAAACAATTGTGAAATAGCTTTTGGTTTTCAAAGTGTATTCTTGAAAAGGTTTGGAAAATGTTTGGTTTCAAAACAGTTTTGATAATTTTTGGGAAAGGTAGAAACCTTCACCTTTCTTGCAACATAAGGACAGTGATTCTCACTGAAACCTGTGAATGTGATATATCAAAAATTAATTAAAATTTATTTCAAGTTCTACATAACACAAGGAAACCATAAAACGGATATGAAATTGAAGGATTCACCGCTGACTAGTACACACGAAAATGAACATAACTGTCTACACATTATCCCAAAAATTACAAATTTTAAATCATTAAAAACTATACTTTTTACAGTTTACACTTTAAATTCCATACACCATTACCTCTCAAACAAATCGCTATAACATGGATTGGAACTGATTACTTTAAAACGGAACAGTACTCAGGATAATAGGCATAACTCATCACAAATTATTCCAAAAATTATGAAATTTAAACCCTCAAAATTAGACTCATGTAGCTTTCATTAGACATCTTAAATTTTGAATTCCATACACATTTACCCTTTAAACAAATCAATATAAAACAAACTTAACGGTACTCACAAGAGCTGTCATAACTCGTCACATATTATTCCAAAAATTATGAAATCTAATCCTTAGAAACTAGACTCAAATAGTTTTCATTAAACGGTTCACACATAGAAAACAATACACTATTGACCCTCAAAACAATTCACTTAACACACACTGGAATCAGATAGATTATTGGTTGACCACTCAGTACTAAATCAACCATAACTTTCTACTGAGAGATCATAAAAACCACACACACACACATATCATTCGAAACTAGATTTAAAGACCTTTCATTCGGTATATCAGACACAAATTTTAATTATCTATTTCTCATTCAAATAGCTAGTACAACGTGACTGAAGAACTAAGATCAGAACTGAAAAAGATATTAACTGTTACTCACTCATCACTTATAATTTTCTACGAAGGTTTCTACGCCAATATCCTACACATTCCTTGTTAAAGAAAATGAATCTACTTACTATTTGTCTATGGATCCAAGAACCAACACAGAAAGCTCCAACAATCGCCTTGCCTCCTTCTGGTGAAGAAGTGATTCTCGTGTAGAAAAAGGTTAGGATTAGGTCTCTTTGATCTTTATATACCTAGGTAGAATACTAGTAGGATTTGGTTAGTTTAGTCTGATCAGGTTTTGATCATGGCCGAGAATCAAGAGCTCTCTTTTGAATTGAAATCTACACAATCTATCATGTAACAACCCGTGCCTTGGACTAAGTCTTGATAAGAATTGAAGCATCTGATCACGTTTATAACTCTTTCTCTCACCAAAATTCTTTATTTATGATTTCACCTTCACTATTATTGTAATTTAATCCTCAAAATATTTACAATTCTAAAATCACCCAATAAAAAATAAATTATTGATAAAAGGTTCCTTATTCAAAATGAAGCAAAATTATCGGGTCTCAAGGTCGTAACGTAAGACCAAAGGCAAGTAGATAATTATAGACACATAAACTAAAACAATCTTAAATATGGGGTTAAAATATAATTATTTATGATTCGGGATCATATTCAAAAGACATTCTGAAATTTAGGGACTGAAATGCAAATATGCAAAACAAAAAAAGAAGTTGGATGGGATCGTCCCCTTCTTCTCCGGGATGCCCCAATCGGCGATGGTGTCGTCGCCTGTGTGGTCCGCCACTCGCCACCACCATTCTTTCCTTCATTGCAATCGAGGTCTTTGCCCTCTTCGCATCAAGAAATGTTTAAAGGCCATTGCAATCGATTCGCTGCCGATTAAAGGCCGAACCGTGAAATTCTCAGATCTGGCGATGGATGGTCCAACGCACCGTGAAACCCAGAGTTCTATGCCGTTCCAGAAGAATCTCGTCACGAATTCGGCCATTGAGTTCTTGGATATCATTAGATACCATTCTGCTGGGCATTCTTGATCGAAACTATGGCTTAGTTATAGTTTTCCTAATGCACTTATTCCACTTATAGCTCCAACTAAATTCCCTAATCAACAGTCGGAATTCCGGTAATGGAATTCGAATGGGCAGTGTTAGACTAAATCAGACTCCTAATTAGATTATGATTTATTCTGATTAAAGTTCTTTCTTTATTATACCTCTATTGTACTATCTATATATTCAGATATCAATAATACAATTAATTACGACAAATCATTCTATCATGGTATCAGAGCAAGGTTCTGATCCTAAACCCTAAATTTTAATTTATTGTTCAGCGCCTCCCTCCGGCATTCTCCGGCGTCCTCTCGGCGAAGCTTCTTCAGCGGCAAAGTTTCGGAAACTTCTTTGGCATTCTCTTCGATTTTCCGGCGAGTTCTTCCAGCGCTGAAGTCTTCATCAGCTACCCAGCTCCGGCTCCAACCGATCATCCGATGATGCCGTCCTGTTCTCCGTCTCCGTCCAACCTCAAGAAGGTCGCCGTCCGTCTGAAGATCCTCCACCGTGTGGATTCGCTGCTCTACCGCTCTAGTTCGCCGCGTGGATTTACCCGCCGCTCCAATCCACTGCTTCATCGCCTCGACGTCCGACGCAGATCCAGCACGCCTGATTTTCCAGCTCCAGCGCGAGATCCACTCACCATCTTTAGTGCGTGAAAGTCACGCTCCAGCTCAGCCAAAGAAGAAGCCTCCAGTGAGTGAAGTCACGCGCCAGCGCGTGAAGAAACCTCTCGCACATCAAGTGAATTTCTCGTGCTTCAATTTCCCGCAACATGAACCTATTTCTCGCGATATGAACCCATTTCTTGCGATATGAACCTGTTTCTCGCAATATGAACCAGTTTCTCGCGAGTTGAACCCATTTCTCGCGAATTGCTCAACTTCTCGTCAGCACCTAGTCAATTTCTATGCAATTCTTGGGCTTTTGCTATGGTTTATTTGGTTTCTACATCTCGGGAAGATTGCTCCAATAATTGGGTTACGGACAAGTTAATGTTTCAGGCCAGTTTGAATGGTCCCAACCGTCATTCTTCGTCGAATCAGTGGATCGTTGATTCAGGTGCTACATCTCATATCACTGCTCACACCAGTCATCTTGATTAGGTACAACGTTATCGTGGTTCTGATTCTATTCTTATTGGAAATGGTGAATCATTATCTATTTCTCACATTGGCCAATGTCATTTATCTGGTTTCTCTGTTAATGATGTCCTTGTGGTCCCTAAGATTACTAGAAGTTTATTGTCCATTAGTAAGCTTACCCTTGATCTACCTGTCCTTGTTATATTTGATGCCGATGCATTTTCCATTGAACATAAGCTTATAGGGGCGATAATTGGTAAAGGCCGTCATAGGTCTGGTCTTTATTTTCTTGAGACTGGTGATTCCAGTTTTTTAGGCGAACTACGCTCTACAAAGCTTCATGCTTCTTTTGAGCAGTGGCACTTTCGCCTCGGTCATGTGTCTCATGATACTGTTCAGTTATTGAATTGACGGGGCCTTATTTCTGTCACTTCTGCTATGCCTGCACCTGTCAGTTGCTCTCCTTGTTAGATGGCCAAGAGTAGCCGTTTGCCTTTTCCACTAGTGACAAGCGCGCTACTGGTTTATTGGATAAAGTACATTGTGATTTGTGGGGACCAGCTCCTGTTTTATCTATCGACGGTTTCTCTTATTATGCCGTTTTCATTGATGATTTTTTCGCGATTCACATGGTTTCTTCCAATGCGGCGTAAGTCGGATTTCTATGACACTTTTATCCAGTTTCAGAAATTCGTTGAGAATCAGTTTTCTGCTAGGGTTAAAAATTTTCAGACCGATGGTGGCACCGAGTTTACTAATCACCGACTTCAGGCTCATCTCATATCATGTGGCATTCATCATCAGATGTCCTCGCCCTATACACCTGCTCAGAATGGTCGGGCTGAGCGGAAGCATCGCCACATCACAGAGACTGGTCTTGCCATGTTTTTTCACTCTTCTGTGCCGCACTGTTATTGGGTGGAAGCTTTCTCCTCTGCGGTTTACATTATTAACCGCCTACCTAGTTCAGTTCAGTGGCAAATCACCTTTTGAGGTTGTTTTTGGTTATGTGCCTGACTATACCCTCTTTCACCCGTTTGGTTGCCGTGCATTTCCATGTCCGCGTGCCACAGCTACTGATAAGTTTGCACCCCGATCCATTCCCTGTGTTTTTATTGGCTACAGCCCTCGTCACAAGGGCTTCCAGTGTCTCGACCAGACTTCTGGGCGCATATATATATATCTCGCCATGTTCGTTTTTATGAAACTTTCTTCCCTTATGTCTCATCTTCCATGGACAGTTGTTCGATTTCAGATCTGGAGATTTCATCATTTTTTGATGTAACTCTTACTTCATCGATTGGGGCCACCACACCTGTGTCTGTGCCTGTTCCAGCTGCCCCTCCTTCACCACCATCTTCCATTTGGACGGTTGACCTGGACTCGGCTCCTCGGCCAATGCCCACCATACCTCAGCCACTGGCCATCACTCCTTAGCCACCATCTCAGCCACTGGCCACCACGTCTCAGCCTTTATCGGATATTATTTCTCCGGCAACTTCTGACGGCCACTCTCCGGTCAGCGCATCTCGATCTTCCTCGACTTCTCCATCTTCGCCGCCCTCGCTTCGTACTCATCGGATGGCCACTCGGTCTTCTACTAGTGCCATTCAGCGCCGGGATTATTCGAATATTATTGCTCATGGTCTCACTTCTGCACTCCTCTCTCAGACAGAGCCCATTGATTATCGCTCTGCCTTTCAGGATCCAGCCTGGGTTTCAGCCATGGATGATGAGATGGCCGCTCTTCGTGGTCAGCACACTTGGGATTTGGTGCCTCGACCTTCGAATGTCAACATTGTTGGCTCCAAATGGGTCTATAGGCTCAAGTACCTACCAGATGGCACTCTTGAGCGTCACAAAGCTAGACTTGTAGCGCATGGTTTCTCGCAGATTCTGAGTTTTGATTTTGACCACACTTTCAGTCCTGTGGTCAAAGCCTCCATTGTTAGGATGGTTCTCGCCATCGCCACCATGCGTTCCTGGCCACTTCATTAATTGGATGTCAAGAACGCTTTCCTTAATGGTGTTCTTGATGTTCCAGTCTACATGAAGCAACCCGTTGGTTATCAGGATTCTGTCCATCCAGACTATGTTTGTCGTTTGCGAAAGGCCATTTATGGTCTTAAGCAGGCTCCCCGGGCTTGGTTCCAGCGTTTCACAAGTTATCTGACACAGCTTGGTTTTCGGTGCAGCTCAGCTGATACTTCTTTGTTTGTACTTTCGAGAGGGTCGTCGTTACTGTACCTACTTGTGTATGTGGACGATATCATTCTTACAGGCAATGACTCGACTCTTTTTCGCCAGTTCATTGATTGGACACACAGAGAGTTTGCGATCAAGGATCTCGGTGCTCTTCCTTACTTTCTTGGTCTTGAAGTTTCGCCTACCTCTTCAGGATTACTGCTTGGCCAAGCAAAGTATGCTCGAGATATTTTGAATCGGGCCAGTATGTCTAACGCGGCACCTATTTCTACTCCATTTGTTGCTGGTTCTTAGCTTCACAGCTCTACCAGTCCTCCATTTTGGGATCCTACACTTTATCGTTCTCTTGTTGGTGCTCTCCAGTATCTCACCATCTCTCGCCCGGATTTGGCATTCTTGGTCAACACGGTGAGTCAGTATCTTCAGGATCCCAGAGATGACCATTTTGATGCTGTGACTCGGATTTTGCGGTATGTTCGTGGCACTCTTCATTTTGGTCTCCAATTTTGTTCTGCTAGTACTCCTGATGTGCTAGGATACTCTGATGCTAATTGGGCTCGCTGTCTGGAGACTCGTCGGTCCACTTATGGTTATGCGGTTTTTCTTGGTGGGAATCTAGTTTCTTGGAGTGCCAAGAAACAACCCACTGTTTCTCACTCTAACACTGAGTCTGAATACCGTGCTCTTACCAACACTGCCTCAGAAGTGGTTTGGCTCACTCATTTGCTTCGTGATCTTCGGGTTCCACTTTCTGGTTCTCCACTGTTGTTATGTGACAATAGTAGTGCTATCTTCTTGGCTCAGAATCCAGTGGCGCACAAGCGAGCGAAGCACATCGGCATCGACTACCATTTTGTTAGTGAGTTGGTGACATCCGGAAAGCTGCGCGTTGCTTATGTTCCGACTTCTCTTCAGATTGCAGACATTTTCACCAAGGGGCTCTCCCGTCCGTTGTTCGAGTTCTTCAGGCCCAAGCTGTGCGTCGGTGAGCATCCGACGCTTTGCTTGAGGGGGGTGTTAGACTAAATCAGACTCCTGATTAGATTATGATTTATTCTGATTAGAGTTCTTTCCTTATTATACCTCTATTGTACTCTCTATATATTCAGATATCAATAATACAATTAATTACGGCAAATCATTCTATCAGGCAGGAGTTCGAATTCTTCAAATCCGACGAAGAAGTTATGATTCCCTTCGGGTTTGAAATCGGATTGCCACTGGTTATTGGGTTTTATTTTTTCCTTAGCAACTTGTAACGAATCCAGAGAACAAATGAAAATTGAATCAGTAATTTTATTGAACACAGAAATTGAGATGAGAAATTGAAGAATTTTGGGATGAGAATCAGATAGCTATGATGTGCAAATCCACAAACTAACAGATGAAGAATCCCTCCTCTAAATGGTGATCTTATAGCTAGTTTGTAACTTTTTCTTCTAACAGAATGACAACCAAGTAGTTAGTTGGTTCGCAATAGAATGGAACCTTCATGTTGCAGCTGGGTTTATTGAATGAAGTTTGGAGCTGAGCGTCTGCCTCGGTGAAGACTATTAAGACATTTTATTCCTAGAAATTCCTCCCTGCTAACTTGAGCTTGTCCTCAAGCTCTAAATTAGGGAAATTGATTCTTGATGAAATTGGCATCTTCCCAGGAGGCTTCTTCGATAGGCAAAACCTGCCATTCAGTCAACCATTGAACATGTTGCTCATTTCCATTTTGAATGAACCTTCTTTGTAAAGCACAAAATGGTTCTAAATAACCAAATCATCCCAATCAGCTTCAGGTACATTAGTAACCCGTTGAGGCAAATTTCCAACATGTTTCTTCAAGTGAGCAACATGAAAAACTGGGTGTATCTTACTATTGTCTAGCATCTTCAGTTTATATGCAACCTCACCAGTCTTCTGTTCCACTAAATATGGACCGAAATACTTAGCAGAAAATTACTGTTAATCGTTTCCTTGCAAACTGACCTATTTGTATTTTTGCACCTTTAAGTATACCCAATCCCATTCACATAGCATTCTCTTTGTTCTCTTTGCATCAGCTTAATATTCATACGAGATTGAGCTTTCAAAAGTTGCTATTTTAGATTATGATTCACTTGTTCCCTTTGTTGAGAAAAACTCCAAGCTGATGGTATTATGTCATCTGCATATATTTCAAAAGGTAAAATAGGTGGCTTGAAACCATACAAAGCCTTATACGAGGGTCAGATTCAAACTGGAGAAAAAAGTGGTGTTATACCATAACTAAGCGGCGCCCAAACATTGCTTCCAAAAGCTATGTTTTTTTGCTACAAAAACACCTCAAATAACATTCCAACTCATGATTACCCCTTTTAGTTTGTCTGTCAAATTCACGATAATAAGCTGAAGAATAGTTTTGTTTGACTCCAAGGTTTTGTAATAACTCCTTCCAGAAATTGCTAGTTAGATTATATTTTGGTCACTTACAATATTCTCAGGTAATCCATGAAGCTTGAAGATGTTGTCGAAGAAAGTAGCAGCTACGTGGCTAGCACTAAATGGATGAGCTAATGCCCAAAAAAAACTGTATTTGGTAAGCATGTCCACTACAACCAATATTTTAATAATACCTTCAAACTGTGGGAATTTCTCAATAAAATCTATGGAAATTTATGCTTGATTTGGTACTCGAAGAGGTTGCAACAGCCCAGGGTATTGGCTATGTTCTGTCTAATGCCTTTGACATATTTCACAAGCTCTAATGAAGCTTATAATGTCTTGTTTTAAACCTGGCCAACAAAAGATAGAAGTGTCCCTTTTAATGGTTGTTGTCTCACCATAATGCCCTCCCAAACTTGAAGAATGCATGGCGTTGAGAATTTTGGTTCTGATGTTGCTAGAAGACCCTACGTAGATTTTTGTTCCCTTCTTAAGAATTCCCCTTATGTAACTGAACACTTGTGCTTGATCAGATTCTAATAATGCTTTTGCAATCAGATCCCGAGCCATTGGATCAACTTCATAACTCTTTCCCAGCTGTTCAATCTAAGAAGGGACTAGAATAGATAAGTATCTACAATATAGCTCTCGTTGTCCTGAATTCAAACTTGTTTCATATTTTTCCATTTCTTGATCCTGATTGTGACTTATCTGTGGAATCCCAACATTTCTTGATTTTGATTGTGCTCCTCTTCTTCCTTAACCTGCGGAATATTCATAATTTGAGTGTGAAAATTACAAAGTACTAATTCAGGACCCCCCTATGGTAAAAATGCAGCTGCACCTACGACTGCATCATCCCACACCACATTTAAATAGTTTGTAGTAATATGATCAAAAACGGCTGTATCTTTTGTATCCTCATATGCATTCATAAGGGAACGTAAAATTTAGGAGCAGTAGGAGAAACTAAAGGCTTCCGAGATAGAGCACCCACAACACCATTTTTATAACCTTGCTTATAATGAATTTCAAAACTCAGTCCTAAAAGCTTTGTGATCCACTTGTGTTGTAAAGCATTCGTTAATTTATGCTCAATGAGGCACTTCAAACTTTCATGGTTTATTTTAATAATGAAATGGCTACCAATGAGGTAGGGTTTCCATTTATCAATAACCATTACAGGTACCAAGACTTCCTTCTAATAAGTTGACAATCCTCAGTTCTTTGGACAAAATCATTTGCTTTAGAATGCTACAGGACAATTATCCTGCACCAACACCGCCCCCATACCAATGTCGTAAACATCCGTTTCAATCACAAATGGCTTAGAAAATTCAGGCATCTTAAGAACATGAGCTGGAGTTATCACTTCCTTAAGCTTGTTCAAGGAATCTGTTGCTTTTTTATCCCACCTGAAATTATCCTTCTTCAAAAGATCATGTAATTGCCTACAAATTGAACCATAACCAGCAATGAAACGTTTGTAATATCTCGTGAGACCAAGAAACCCCCGTAGCTCCTTCAGATTGGTAGGAATAGGCCAGTCTAGAATCCCAGAAACTTTTTGGTTATCCATTTCAACTCCCTGTTCAAAAGTAATGTGACCCAAATAATCCAATTTCTTTTCAGCAAAAGTGCATTTAGACAACTTGGCAAAAAATTATGATTTTTCATCTCTGTCAACACTATCTGAACATGTCTTACATGATATGAGAGATTATGGCTGTAAATAAGAATGTCATAAAAAACAAGAAAATTTTCCTGATGAATTTCTAAAAAACACTATTCATGAGTGACTAAAAATTTGTGGGTGCATTAGTTAATCCAAAGGGCATAGCCAAGAACTCAAAATGGCAGTGATGTTTTTGAAAAGTCGTTTTTGGTACATCACTTGGACTAACTCTTATTTGGTGGTAACCCAACCTAAGATCCAACTTTATAAACACCTTAGCACTATGTAGCTCATCTAAAAGTTTGTCAATTGTGGGAATCAGGAACCTATCCTTTACTGTAAGGTCATTCAAATGTCTTTAATCTATAAAAATACACCAGTTACCATCTTTATTTTCAACTAAAAGAACAGAAGAGGAAAATGGACTATTAATGACTTGGGTAGTTTCATTTCTGAGCAGCTCTTCTACCTGTTTCTCTATCTCATCTTTCAGGGCATGAGGGTACATGTAAGGCTTGATCTTGAAGGGTTCGGCACGTATTTTCAAAGGAATAGTATGATAAATATCCCTAGAAGGTGGTAAAGCAGTAGGTATTTGAAAAATATCAGAGAATTTAAATAAAACCTGCTACAGCTCCTGTGACTTGATCAATTTTTGTAACTCCTGATCTTCCAGCTTCACACCCTGCAGGTCTGCTCCAAGCTTCAAATTATTCTTCAACATCCCCACTATTCTTTGTTTGTTCAATCTATCACCCTGATCAACACAAAAAAAACTTATTAGTTTGAGCCAACTGATCGTACTAGTATTATGGCCTCAGATATTATTCTGCAAGAGGCCTCAGAACTAATATCTGAGGCCTCTTGTCTTGATTTTCATCAATCTGATCATAGTGATCCTAGTATTTGTATTGGTACCCTTGCCTCATATCCTGACTTACTCCAACCTCACCATAATGCTTAGGCTGACACTGATGGTTTTGTGGTCTCTTGACTTGCCCTTCACCATTCTAGACATAGTGATTGAACTATTGTTGTTTCTTATCACCTCCCCTAGAATACTGAGCATACTGATCATATCTTCCCTTATTTTCCCGATATTCATACAACCCCATATCCTCCCTTAGCTTATATGGATAAAACTTATTGACATTATTTGGTTGCTCATACTAATCTTGTATTAGTTTATCACCTCTAAGTTTCCTCGTGTTCTTATTCATTTCCAAAAAACCATCTTTTCTTGTTCTGAGTTGAGATAATTCCTTGGTTTGGTTACCCCTTATCAAATTAAAGCTATCGGAATAACAGCTTCCCAAGATAAATCACTAGGTACCCAAACAACCGAATGCCACATATTGTGTTTGAAAATCAAAAGACACGGGGCTAAAAAACTTCATCCAATCTAACACATACCTCCGTACCTTTCAATTAACCTTGGGAAAAACAATTGAGCCTCCCACTTTAATCCCATATGCTATAGTTATAGAAAATGGTCCGATCTGAACCTATTTAAGCCCCTAATGATTAACTATCTTAATGTCTATAAAACGGTTTGTGCTTCCTGTATCCAGTAACAAACTCACAATATAACCATCAATAGTTCCATCCAAAGTAATTGTATTCTCCCTGTCGTACAATATTCAAAGTCATATATTCAATGTCATCCACAATCTTATCACACTTACCTTGATTTATCAAATCATTTTCAATTAACAGCCCTTGTTCATCAACTCCAGAACAATAAAAAAGATATCCTCATCTTCACTAGTTAATGAAATATGTTGGACATGTCTAAATTTACACACATGACATGGACTAAACTTTTATCCACATTTATAACACAAATGAATGTCTCTTCTATACATAATCTCCAGTGGAGTTATTTGAGTACATTTTTCCCTATTATCTTTCTTTACCCCATTCGAACCTTGCTAGTGACTTTTATCATTCACAGGTCTATTCACAGCAATATTATGCCCAGTTACTGATGTTTTACCTCTCCTAAAGATCAAATCCAGGTTTAATTCTTGTAACAAAGAAATTTCAACTGTTTCATGCAGAGTATAAGGTTTAAGTAATTTCACCATTGACTTTAACTCATATTTTAAGCCACTGATAAAACTTGAAATAAAGTAGGATTCAGGTAACCTAGGGTCCTTGCAAACAACCATTGTTTTGAGCTCCTCAAATGCTTCATGATAGTTCCTCACACTGGTCCTTTCATAGAGCTTATTGAACTCCTCGAAAGCATCCATGCCACCAACATATGAGAACCTCAAGATCAATGCATCACAGAATTCTTTCCAGCTCAAGTTCCCCTGCATCACTTTAATCCATTGAAACCAAATTTTTGCTCTCCCTTCCAAATAGATCACAATTGATTCTACTCTCCGGGGATCAAAAATTTGGAAGTAATTGAAAAAATTATGACATTACCAGATCCAATCCTTTAGTTTCTCACAAAACACAATGAAATCTCCACCTTGGGATGAGAATTTCTTGAACTCTTTTAAATCTTGTTTCTCCAGTCTCCTTGCACAAATTCCAGTTGATAAGTCATCCTTGCAGTCTCCAGTTGAAACATCACTTTAGGATTGAGTATAATTGGTGAGCTCTAAGTCATCCTGGGTGTTTAGCAGTGATTGTTCATGGGCTTTTCCAGGTGTTGTCTCCTTTGTTTCTCCAGTCATCTTCTCCGGTCCGGTGAAAGCTCCCTTGACTTACCAATCTCAGCCTCTATAGATTTCCCTTCCTTATTCATATCAGCATCGTATCTATCTTCTGCACCCACTGTTTGCTCAGACCTGCTTTGATCTGCACCTGGAAGTTGGATAATGTTTCATCCGCCAAAAAATTGACTCGAGAGTTGGCAGCTTCCATAGATTGATTGAATTTCTCATTATTTTCCTCCAATTTATCTGAAAACTTCTTCGTTTGATCCTCCACAGCTCGTGAAAGACCCGTAACAAGAGTTTCCAAACCCTTCAGGTAATTTTCCAAAACTCACATGCTTGTGTTATCCGTTATTACAGCTGAGGATTGAGTTGCTCTGATACCACTTGTAACGAATCCAGAGAATAAATGAAGACTGAATAGGTAATTCTATTAAAGAACAAAGAAATTGAGATGAGAAAATAGAAGAATTTGAGGATGGGAATTAGACAGCTACGATATGCAAATCCACAAACTAACAGATGACGAATCCCTCCTCCGAATGGTGATCTTATAGCTAATTTGTTACTACTTTTACTAACAGAATGACAAACAACAATTAGTTAGTTGGTTAGAAATAGAATGGAACCTTCATGTTGCAACTAGGTTCATTGAATAACGTCTAGAGTTGAGCGTCTTCTTGGTGAAGAAGACCATTGGCTATGGAAAAGACTGTTAAGCCCTTTTATTCCTGACACAATTTGAATAAGTAGGATTTGGGTTTGGACCTATGAATGTGGGCCTGACAATTTGGGCTGGTTCTACAAACATACAAATCTAAATAATAAAACATCAAATAAAAATAGTCAAAATCACTAAAAGAAATGCTAAAACATCAAATTAAAATAGTTACGCATCAAATAAAAAACACAAAAATCACATGAAATGAAAATAGTTAAGTATCAAATAAAAATACTAAATTTCACATCAAATGAAAATAGTTAAACATAAAATAAAATATCTAAAAATACACATCAAATAAAAATAGTTATACATCAAATAATATTTGACAAAAATCATTAAAATAGATAAACATGAAAATAAAAGCACTAAATTACACATCAAAATTAAATATTTAAATAATTTTTTTAAAACATCAACTGTCACATCAAATTGTGACACTGATATCAAAATAATAAGTCATCAATATTAAGATTTTAACAATTAATTCACACCGTTAAAACATCAAGACATACGTTAAGTAAAAATAAAATAGTTAAAAAAGAGAAACATCGCTATTAATTTCTAAAACGACATGTTCAAAAACTAACCCATCAATCAAAATGAAATTATAATTTATAAGTTTAATTTATAAATAATAAAATATCACTAACACTGGTGGAGAAAGGTCCTATTAAAGGCAGTTTTATTGGACCGGGGGAAGTGCTTTTCAAATGCCTTCTCTAGTATTGCTTTTGATAGATTCGATGAAAGGCAGTTCCAAAAATTGCCTTCTGTCGGATCCGAAATAGGTTATGAATTTGGAAACTATTTCTGGGGTCCCAAAAAGAAGGCCACAAGAAACCTAAGATTTCTGGTAGCAAGCCAAAGAAAACAAATATGAGAACTAGACAATACTGGACGAAAAAACCTTAACACACCTAGATCTACAAACAATAAAACATAAAAACAATAAACAAGCAACAAGAAATGAAGGGAAGGGTGTTCCTTCTCCGGTGTTAGTGGGGATTTTATCTGCAGTGATGGGGTTGTCCTTTTCTGGCATGCCAGTGGTGTCAGAGGGAACTCCAGCGGTGGCAGACAGATCTCTATCGGTGGCGGGGGATTCGTTTTCCTAGAAACAATGGTGACTTCTCCAGCGCACTAGAGGTGACAAATGGAACTCCAGCAGTGGTAGAAGGAAATCTAGCAGTGGCGGACGGATCTTGAGCTGATGGAGGGTTGGTGATGACCAATATTTCTCCAGCGGTGGCTGAGTCTTCATCTCTAGCGGTGGCCGAGTCTTCATCTCTAGCGGTGGCCGAGTCTTCTCCAGTGGTGATCGAGTCTTCTCCGGCTACTTAGTGGTGAATGGAGGCTGAGGGTGGAGGGTGGGGTTATCAAGGAGGGAGACGGGGTTTTGAAGGAGGGAGGAGGGGAGATAAGAGGCGTGGAAATGTGAGGAAGCTGTGGTGTTAATGAAAAAAAATGAGGAGAGAAAACCCCGGGGTTTAGAATTGTATTTAAGTAGCCCAAGTTAAAGACAGCCTATTAAAGGCGGTTCTACAATAGAACCACAGTTAATTGATGGCCATCAAAGGATAGAAAGCACATCCGATATCAGAACCTCATCCGGATCTCAATCAAAGGTAGTTTCTTTAATCAAGGCTTTTCTACTAGTGTAACTAGTGTCAACATGTATAAAGTGTCAAACTTTTAACATGCAAATACAAAATTTACAATAAAAGATCAAAATTTAACTTTAAAACACACGATTTTAGTGAAAAAAAACCTTATGAAGAAACATCATAAGGTTTGGTAGAAACATCAAGTACTGAAAATAAAACATCAAGCCTGGTAGGAAAAACCCAAGCATTGCACGGAAATGAGGAAAATAAATTGATCCACAAATTTATACGACTCGAATTCTTGACCCACAAGATTCTTGTGACCCAGAATCATTAATTCCTCAATTATTTATACCCATATCCATCTTTCCTCTCCCAAATTTCTTAAATTATATTTAGATCCCCATCTCTAAATAAATTTCATAGTGTTACAAATTAATCCTTTGGTTCGCTTTGAGATGATCTCACACAAGACTTTCTCAAATGCTAATTTAATTAGGTACACCACTAAAAAATATATGTAAAAGTAGAAATGAACCAATCATTTAGTTCGGCAACAAATGAAAGCACAAGTACAATAGTGAAATTTTGTTTTATCTGATTAAATTAATCATTACTACCATGTTCCAACATAATCTATCTAACCAAGTATACAATAAAATAAAGCATGACCACACGAGACTTTGTTACGCAGTTCGGTAAAAACCACCTACATCTGCGGGGCCTGACCCAGTTTTGAATGAATCCACTAATCAGGAAGGTACAATACAAACTACACCATAAAATTATACTTATCTAATTATGATGTGTGAATTTTGAAAGCTCCCCATGCTACTGATCTGCCTTGATTAGACTCCCTCTGACCTCGAAACCCGTCGATGCTAGTCTCCTCCTCCCGAGGAATTGATGTGCCCATTTTATACGGTTATATTAGGACTTTTAGGATTAACTTTTGTACACTTTTGTGCTCTAAATGTGGCCTTTTTCCTTGAAATTCTGTTAGGAGAGTTAAAAGTGACTTTAACGCTTTTATTACTTTTCTAGAGAATTTTATGTGACAAGGAAATTTGTTTGAAGACTTTGAAGAATACCTTTGAAGATTTTAATATTTAAAGACTTGTATTTGAGCTTTTGAAGACTTGAATAATTGAAGAAAAGTGAAGTGAAGAGGAGGACATGAAACAAAAAGAAGAAAGAAATCAAGATGCTGGAACTGGGCACCGTTGCGACTCGCGACAAACATATGGCCAGAAATCTTTCTTGCTTTTTTGTACTATAAATACTCACCTTATCCTCTCATCTTCAGAACCTCTCTTCTTCCTGCAATTTTTTAGGGTCGAAACCCTATTTTTTCTCTTCTTTCTTTTCTTAGTTTTTGTAGGTTAATCATGTCTTTTAATTATCTAGCTTAGTTTTATCTTGGGAGAAATGGATTGAAGCTTCCATATCTATGTAGTAAGAACCATATCTATCTACTTAGTGCTTTTGCTATTGTGCATTTATTGAGCTTTGAATGGGAATTATTAATAGCATTGATGTTGTTAGAAGCTTGAGTATATGAATTGCTTGTATGACTATTCGTTAGGGTTGGGAGAAAGTAGCTAATTCTCCCCTCTTTTAATGTGGAATCCAAGAGCATGAGTTAGAGCTTCTTAATGATGTTAATGTGTTGATAATTGCTAGATGAATGTGATGATGTTGAACTCGTTGTCATGTTTGTTTTAGGTAGCAAATGAGAGAAGTCTATGAATGTCGATCGTTCTTGACTAATATAGTGTAAATGCATGAATTGGTTAAATGCTTAGACACGGTGTCGTGTTTGTAAGTGTTTCCAAGCTTGTTGATTCTTCGTGCTCAATGCCATCAATGGGATACTTTTAGTCGTGCTTCGGCTAAGGAAGTCATTGGTAAGGTTTGACAAGAGATGTCGAATTTACTCTTGCAAACTACTAACTAAGAAGGATGGAAGATTTATCTTCACAACAAGTAGTGGGAGTAGTGAATAGATTTTTTCACTCGTTCTTGAAGCCTTTGTTATTTAGCGTTCATGTGTTCTTAATTCTATGTTTTACTTCATTTATGCCATTTGTTGTTTGAGAATAGGAAGTTTTTGTATGATTTAAGTGTTAGGGAGTTAGGAAAGTGACGAATTCTTTAGCTCCTTTGCATGAAAATCTAGAAACATACACTTAGAACTTCTTGTGCATAATGTGTTGTGATTCTTGCTAGATGAGTATGTTAATGTGGATTGTTCTTATATTTATCCTATAGATTCAATGAAAGGTTGATCCTTGAATGTGGTTTGTTCTAGGTTTAGCCTAATAAGTGCTATGTTTGGTTAAATGGCTATGTCTTTGGTAGAAGGCTTGTCGTTATCAAATTTATGGTCCTTCGTGTATAATGCCATTGATGAAATACCCCTATGGTCGTTGTTTGTCTAGGGTGATCATCAATGAGGTTTGCAAATGGTCGTTATTTGTCTTTCCAAATTACTATTAAGAAGGAATGAATGTTGATCTTCCATTGGCATTCCCCATAGGTAACAAATGTGATAGGATGAGTGAATGGTTCAATGATCTACATTTGGTTTGGAAGTGGATGTCGATTGCCCCCAAGGATTTATCTTTTGTGGCTTTAAACACCTTTTTCTTAGTTTGTTTGATGATTAGCATCGTTACTTGACTTTTCTAGTTGTTTTGTCTTTTATTTTCATAATTTAGGAAAATCAACCAACCAAACCCCCCTCATTTACTCACTTTTATATGTATATATATATCTACTTATAACATAATAGCAACATTTTATGTTTAAACGCTTAAGAAAATCCCTCTTCTTCATGGACGACCCCGACTTGCCGCTATGTACTTAGTTGTAGATAGTAAGCATTTAGGGCTTATAAATATTAACTTTGAGAGGTACGGAGATAACCTCCCAGGAATTAAGACCATATGATTCTGAACTTGATCACAAGGTTATGATCATGCTGGAACATAGACGAAAGCTCTTGAGCACTTATTAGAATATCGAAAACCACGATGCAGAATTTCTTTAATTAAAAGCGTAAGTAACTCAGCTAGAATGTCTTCTATTTATACCATCGCACACATCAATCCCTGTGCAAAAATAATTACTTCTCCATATAATATTCTGATTACAATAAAATCTCTTGAGATAGGTGTTATCAAACATAATCCCTAAAAGTAAGGAATTAGAATATATTCCGTCCAAATCAAACCACATAATTTTGGAAAAAGATATTTATCAAATCAATTCCAATTTCCATAATCCAAACCAACCACATAAATATAGGAATTGCTATATTCTTCAATCACAACTCTTGGGAAAAATATTGTCTCTTGGATTTCTTCACGAATTTCTTTAAACCATCTGAATTTCTTTCTTTGATGTTTCAACCCAAACTATTCTATATTTGCATAATTTCCACACCTTCCCAATTAAATAAATCTGGACTTTACAATCTTCCCCTTTGACTTTTTGTGGACCCATCAATATTTTAGACTTTCATCACACAAATTATGCAAATATAAGAATAAAAATATATCCACTATGGATGTTGGAAAAAGATCTTAACAATTTAACTCCCCTTTAATTCCACACTTCAAAAAAAAAAACTTCAACATCCATGTTGAAACATCAAACAAATAGTCAATTCTATTAACACTATTTGAGAATGTCCAGAATACCATGTTGGAACATCAATCCAACAATACAAATAAATACCAAAATTTCAATAAATCCAAATCCAACAAGAAACTAAAAAATATCCAGAAATCTAAAAGTACTCCCCCTTGGGACCATAATACATGCCAATATCTGAATCAAAATAAAAAAAAAATCATACAATCAATTAGACTTCATCAGCAACATCCAACCAGGCCAACTCTACTTTAACGGCTGCAATCTAAACTTTGAGCCCGAAGATCTTGGCCTTAACAGCTAGCTTCTTAGATTCTTCGACTTTCTAAGTAGCATCTGATGAAGTTCCAGCCTCTAATTATTTCCAAGGGAGATCTTTAACTGTCCTCAACTGGAAAGTCTTCTTGTTTGGTTTGAGAGGAACAACGAGCACTACCACATCACTCTTTTCTGCCTTCACCTTTTCTCCTTTCAGTACAGCCAAAATAATACAAGGATATGGCAAAGAGTTCTTAGCCCAAGATGAAACAACATGCTCAACTATGATTTCTCGGATAAAGAAACCAAGATTCATAGGAGTCTTAGTGGTAATGCAATATTAAAAATTAGCCATATCTCAGGTTAGAGCAGTGGTGTTAGAGGAAGGAATTCAACAATTAATGGCTACCTAGAATAAGCAAAAGTACCTGTTACTCAGACTAGATGTGGTAGCATTTCCTTGGGTTGGCCGCTCAGTCTGATACCCTCTTGTAATCTCTGATAAGATCTCATCATAGGTCACCTCAAAATCCCCAGAGTATACAATTTCAAAATCTAGAGTAGATAATCCAAGCAGCTTATTAATCTTATCTGCAGAAAATCTGACCACCTTGCCTCTAACATAGACCTTATTAAACCATGTTGAGTTAGAATCTAGGTTTCCTTCCATCAGATTTGAGTAGAACTCCTGCACTATGTCCTCATTGTACTACTTGTAAACTGAGGCTGCAATTTTAAACCCAAGGTACTTCAAATAGTCAGTGAACCCACACTTCTTGTATGCAGTCAAGTCAGCTGGCCTTTATGCCACAATCCTCTTCTAAAAATAGTTTTGCAGCTCTCCAGACAACCTCGTCAAAATATTTAAAGTTAAGTGCCTCCTTAGCCGAAGGCGAAGGTCTTGAACTCTGACTAGCTTTGACCTTTTTCTTCTTTGGTTCAGGCTGTGGGGACTCAGGAACAGGTGAGTTCTTCTTAGATCTCATTGGGCGAGTTTGAATAAACTCATCCAGAACTTCATCACTGGAGTAAACCAAGTTCTGCACATTCTCCTCATGTGTTGGAACATCGGTTCCAACCCCAACTTCCTTGTCAGTATGTTCCTGTGATGGAACATGACTGCCTCCTCCTTCTGGGAGGTCATCGCTGTACCTCTCAAAGTTAATATTTATAAGCCCTAAATGGTTACTATCTACAACTAAGTAGATAGCGGAAAGTCGGGGTCGTCCACGAAGAAGAGGATTTTCTCAAGCATTTAAACGTAAATGGTTGACATTATGCTAGGAGTATATATATACACACATATAAAAGCATGTAAAAATGGGGGTTTGGTTGGTTGGTTCTCCTAAGTTATGAAAATTAAAAGACAAGATAACTAGCAAAGTCAAGTAACTATGCTAATCACCAAACAAACTAAGAAAAAGGGTTTTAAAACTACAAAAACAAAGCCTTGGGGGCAATTGATATCCACTTCCAAACCTAATGTAGATCATTGAACCATTCACTCATTCTATCACATTCATTACTTGACTTAACATTAACATACTTATCTAGGAAGAATCACAACACATTATGCACAAGAAGTTCTAAGTTCATGTTCATAGATTTTCATGTAAAGGAGCTAAGGAATTCGTCAGTTTCCTAACACCCGAACACTTCAATCATAAAAACACTTCCTATTCTCAAACAACCCATGACATAAATGAAGTGAAACATAGCATCAAGAGTACATAAATGCTAAATAATAAAGGCTTCAAGAATGAGTGAAACAATCTATTCATTACTTCAACTACTTGTTGTGAAGATAAATCTTCTATCCTTCTTGTATAGTAGTTTGCAAGAGTGAATTCGACATCTCTTGTCAAACCTCACTAATGACTCCCTTAGGACTAAGAGTATCTCATTGATGGCATTTAGCACGAAGAATCAACAAGCTTGGCAACACTTATAAATACTACACCGTATCTAAGCATTTAACCAATTCATGCATTTACACAAGATTAGTCAAGAACGATAGACATTCATAGACTTCTCTCATTGGCTACCTAAAACAAACATGACAACGAGTTCGACATCATCACATTCATCTAGCAATTATCAACACACCAACATCATTTAAGAAGCTCTAACTCATGCTCTTGGATTCCACATTAAAAGAAGGGAGAATTAGCTACTTTCTCCCAACCCTAACAAGTAATCCTACAAGCAATTCATATACTCAAGCTTCCAACAACATCAATGCAATGAACAATTGACATTCAAAGCTCCATAAATGCACAATAGCAAAAACACTAAATAGATAGATATGGTTCTTACTACATAGATATGGAAGCTTCAATCCATTGCTCCCAAGATATAACTAAGCTAGATAATCAAAACCCATAACATGGAACAAAGATCTACAAAGAAAGAAGAATAAATGGAAGAAAATGGTGAAAAACTAGGGTTTTGGAGCCCCCAAGTCGGGGCTTAGGGAGTTGGGGAAGAAGGGGGTTAAAAGCTATTTATAGTACAAGAAAAAAGGGAGTAAAACGCAAGTTTCAGGGCAGTTATCGTGAGTCGTGATGCCTCCGTCGTGAGTCACGACCAGATCAGGAAATTGTGTGCTCTCAGGTCCATATTCCGCGAGTCGCGACACACTCGTCGCGAGTCGCGATGGAAAAAAGTCCCGTTTTATTTTGCTTCCTCCGGGTGAACCGTTGATCCATTTTGGGAGTTCTAATAGTCGATTTTATAGTACTCAAGAAGAGGAATCTAATGGTACCACTATTGAAGGATGATTCCTCTAGAAAAATTCTCAGAACTCTACTTCAAAACATAGATCATTCTTCACCCTTTGCTTTGCTCTCCTTTCTTCACTTTATCTTCTACCACTTTGTGAGTGGCCTTCCATCTTGTACCATCCTTTCGAATGGCCTTCACTAAACCACTCCTAAATGCTCATGAGCAATCTACAAATTAAGCTTACAAAAAGGAATCTAGATGCTCGTAAGGACCAAAAATCCATTAGACTAAACATAGGTTACAAAATGAAGGATTTATATATAAAAACCGAAAATGGTCATCTAAACCCCTTATCATGAAAAACTACTAAATCTAGCAATCTTACAACAAAAATATGATAAAAGAGATGTTAAATGCTTTGGAAAATACATGCATTTGACGTCTCATTACCTTCATTCTAAATGCTTGATGTTGGAACATCATCTAGGCCTGTCCCTGCTATTTCTTCTTGTTCTCCTATCTTAACTTTTTCTCCCCCTACTTCCATCTCGGGGGTTAAAATATGAACCTCCTCATTATATCATCCTCCTTTTGTAAGTAGCTCTTCTTCTGGTTTAGAAGCATGTGTAGTTCCATCACCTAGATTATAGTCTTCTTTGGCAACATCATCTTCATCAATCTCCATCTCTACAGAGTCTCCCCCTACATTCATAGTGCGTGTTGGAACATTACCAACATCCATGGCTTCCAACTCTTCATCATGAGAAACAAGAATCACTGGTGGGAGAATATTCCTAAGTTCTTCATACTCCTTAGATAACTTAGTATCAAAGAGCTGAATATCTTTAAAATATGAGGACTTAACTATGTTAAACCTAGCCATCCATTCTTCCATTCTTCTCAGTCTGAGCCTTCTAGGTCCAGAGCTTATGGTATAAACACGGAAGCACTTTTTACTTGCATATTTTATGCAAGCCACCTTTGTCAGCCTAGGGTTCAAATCTTCCATATATCGAATATCCCCAATAATTCCTTTAAGCAGGTGACTAAGATCATATCCATTAATCTTCCCAGATAGAGATTTATAAGACCTTAAATCTACCCTCTTATTATACTTCAAATACCATTCTATGCAGTCATCAAAAGACTTGAACCACTGACCATTAAAAGTATAAAAAATATTTATAGTACTTAACTGAAGATGATGAAGAAGCATGCCCTGGCCGCACTAAGGAAATCACCTCTACTCCTGGTTTTGGAATGTCATCAAAGGGTTCCAACATTGAGCCCTCTGTGAGATTCAGCTCATTCTTAGTCTCGCCTGCTCTTCTCCATGTCGAGTTTGGTAGCTGACCTTGGAAAAACTGAGTGCTGAGAGAATCCTGAGACTTCCAAACTTCTTCAAAGCACCATCCCTTAGGGTTTCACTCACAAAAAATCCAAGCTAGAGATTCTCAAATTTTCAAGAATGCGTAACAAAAGAGAGAGGTAGTAGCGGGAGTAAGAAAGACGATGGAATATGGATGGGTAAAATTTTGAAAATATTTACTTTCCTTTTCCTCTATAACCGTACCATTTTTTTTCTCTTTCCAAGATTATGATTTCCTCTTTTTACTTGCTAGCCATCATATCACCATAAGTTCACCACTTCTCTAACTTATAACATGCACACGTCTCCCATATTTTTTTGTTCTTTTTCTGCTTTCTATTTTTTTGAATTTTTATATACATAGAAAATAAAATAAAAACTTCTACAACTAAATATAAAACTGATAAATGAGTACCTCAAATATGACAAACACCCAAGTGTTGTCTGAGAAACTCAACAGTGGCAGTGTCCAACGGTTTAGTAAAAATATCGACAAATTGCTCAGATGTTAGAACATAGGCAACCACCACTTCATTTCTTTTAACCGAATCTCAAATGAAATGGTGCCTTATATCAATATGCTTTATTCAAGAATGTTGTAATAGATTTTTTGATATATCACTTGCACTTTTGTTGTACATAACACCTTAAGAGGCTCTTCTTAAATTCCATAATCATTCAACATTTGTTTCATTCATTATAATTGTGCACAAGCAACTTCCAGCAGAAACATACTAAGCTTGAGCAGTTGATAATGAGATCAAATTTTGTTTCTTACTATACCAAAATACCAAATTTGTACCAATAAAGAAACATCCACCAGTGGTGCTTCTACGATCATCTGCATTACCAGCTCAATCAAAATCACTAAAGCCAATCAGACGAGAGTCTTGATTTTTAGAATACAAGATTCCATACTCCAAAGTCCCACTAACATAGCTAATTCTTTTGATTACAGTCAAGTGAGATTCTTTAGGGTCAGCCCAAAATCTTGCACATACTCTCACGCTGAAACATATATCTGATCGACTTGCTATCAGATACAATAGACTCCCAATCCTACTCCTGTACAATTTCTAATCTAGTCCAACTCCTTTCTTATCTTTCACCAATTTTTTCAGTAGCCCCCATAGGTGTTTTAACAACTCAAGAATTACTTAATCCAAATCTCGTCACCAAATTCAAAGCATACTTACTCTGATTTATAAACATGCCGTTCTTTTCTTTCTTCACCCGAATTCCTAGAAAATACGTGAGTTCTCTAACCATACTCATCTCAAACTCGGCATGCATCAAAGTTACAAAGTCATGTACCAAAAATGGTGAGGTACAGCCAAACACAGTGTCATCAACCATAAATTTGAGCAATCAAAATTTTTGATGATTTGTTAAACACAAATAAGGTGCGATCTACTCCCCCTCTACGATAACCTTTCTTAATTAGAAAGTTAATAAGTTGTTCATTCCACACCCCTGGTGCTTGTTTAAGACCATACAAGGCATTCTTGAGTCGATAGACATGATGGGGATAGTAGGGATCCTCAATTCCTTTAGGTTGTTCAACATACACTTCTTCATTGACCACACCATTCAGAAAAACACTTTTGATGTCCATATTGTACAAAGTAAAATTCATAGTGCAAGCAATAACAAGTAAAATCCGAATAGATTCTAACTTGGCAACTAGAGTGAATGTCTCATCAAATCAACACCTCCAACCTGAGTATACCTGGGAGGTCGTCGTTGTACCTCTCAAAGTTAAAAATTTTAAGCCCTAATGCTTCCTATATACAATTAAGTAGATAATGGCAAGTCGGGGTCGTCCACGAGAAGTGGGATCTTTTCAAGTGTTTAAACATATATAGGAGAAAACATACTAGGCATATACATATATAGATACATATAAAAGCATGTAAACAAAGGGGGGGGGGGGGGGGTTGGTTGGTTTTTTATCCTAAAATATCAAATTGAAATACAACAACTAGCAAAGCAAGAGAACTATGCTAATCATGCAATACAACTAAAGATACGATGTAAATGATAATTATTAGAGCCTTGGGGGCAATCGACTTCCACTTCCAAACTTCATATAGCTCATTGATTCATTCACTCATTCAATTACATTTATTGTCTATGGGGAATATTATCACTTCTCATTCAAAGATCATTATTCATTCCTCCTTAAGAGTAGTTTGCAAAGGCAACCGACGACCATTTGCAAACCTCATTGATGATCACCCTATACAAACAACATCATAGGGGTATTTCATCAATAGCATTTCACCCAAAGGACCATATGTTTGATAACAACAAGTCTTCTACTAAAGACATAGTCATTCAACCAAATAAAGCATTTGTTAGGTTAAACTTAGAATAAACAACATTCAAGGTTCAACCTTTCTTTGCATCTATGTGACAAATATGAAAACAACCACATACATACTCAACTAGCAAGAATTACCACACATTATACGCAAGAAGTTCTAAATTCATGCTTTTGGATTTCCATATTAAATGAGTTAAGAAATTTGCAACTTTCCTAACACTCTGACATTTCAATCTTACAAACATTTCATATACTCAAACAACCCATGGTATAAATGAGGTAAAACACAACATTAATGGCATAATAAATGCTCTCCAATAAATGTTCATAAATGAGAAAACAAAGAATCTTACTACATAAGTTTGGAAGCTTCAATCAATTGCTCCCAAGAACTAGATTTAGCTACAAGAGTTCATACTAATTAATGCTAAACAACCAAATATAATACAAGAGAATTCAAAGATGAAAATGGAAGAAAATAGGGTTAAGAACAATACCAAAAATGCAGAAGAAGAAGATCTGAATGAGAGGAATGAGAGTGCTATTTATAGTACAAAAAGGATAAGGTTAGATTCTAGGCACACGTTGGCCGCGAGTCGCGACGGGTTCATCGCGACTCGCGACTAGTGCCAGAATTCAACCCTGTTTTCTTTTCTTCTTCTTGTGGTAAACACTTATCTTCACAGTGATTCTGATGTGCCCATTTTATATGGCTGCATTAGGACTTTTAGGATTCACTTTTGTATACTTTTGTGCTCTAAATGGGATATTTTGCCTTTAAATTCTCTAAGGAGGGTTAAAAGCAACTTTTACGATTTTATTACTTTTCTAGAGAATTTTGTGTGACAAGGTAATTTGTTTGAAGACTTTGAAGAATACCTTTGAAGATTTGAAGATTTTAAGACATGTAGTTGAGCTTTTTAAGATTTGAAGAATTGAAGAAGTGAAGAGAAGAGGAGGATATGAAACAAAAAGGAGAAAGAAGAAATGGTGCTAGGCTTGGAGTCTGTTGCGAGGTCATCGCGACCACGTCACAACTTGCGACGAATGAGGGGTTAGAAACCCTTCTTTCCTTTTGCACTATAAATACTCACCTTATCATCTCCTCTTTAAGAAGTTTTGGACAGCCACTTCTTCCGACGTTTTTGTGGGTTCAAACCCTAGTTTTTTCTTTCCTTCTTTTCTTAGTTTTTGTAGGTTAATCATGTCTTTTAATTGTCTAGCTTAGTTTTATCTTGGGAGAAATGGGTTGAAGCTTCCATTTCTATGTAGTAAGAACTATTATATATGTATATATTTATATATATGTATATATATGTATATATATATGTATATATATGTATATATATGTATATATATGTATATTTATATATGTATATATATGTATATATATGTGTGTATATATATGTATATATATGTGTGTATATATATATCTATTTGGTGCTTTTGCTATTGTGCATTTATTGAGTTTTGAATGTGAATTGTTAATGGCATGGATGTTGTCGGAAGCTTGAGCATATGAATTGCTTGTAAGATTACTTGTTAGGGTTGGGAGAAAGTAGCTAATTCTCTCCTCTTTTAATGTGGAATCCAAGAGCATGAGTTAGAGCTTCTTAATGATGTTGATGTGTTGATTATTTCTAAATGAATGTAATGATGTTGAATTCGTTGTCATGTTTGTTTTAGGTAGCAAATGAGAGAAGTCAATGAATGTCGATTGTTCTTGGCTAATCTTGTGTAAATGCATGATTAGTGGAAGTAGTGAATAGATTTCGTCATTCGTTCTTGAAGCCTTTGTTATTTAGTATTCATGTGTTCTTAATGTTATGTTTCACTTCATTTATGCCATATGTTGTTTGAGAATAGGCAGTGTTTGTATGATTGAAGTGTTAGGGTGTTAGGAATGTGATGAATTCCTTAACTCCTTTGCATGAAAATCTAGGAACATGAACTTAGAACTCTTTGTGCATAATGTGTTGTGATTCTTGCTAGATAAGTATGTTAATGTGGATTGTTCTCATATTTGTCCTATAGATGAAATGAAAGGTTGAACCTTGAATGTGGTTTGTTCTAGGTTTAGCCTAATGAATGCTATGTTTGGTTAAATGGATATGTTTTTGGTAGAAGGCTTGTCGTTGTCAAATCTATGGTCCTTCGTGTATAATGTCATTGATGAAATACCCCTATAGTCGTTGTTTGTCTAGGGTGATCATCAATGAGGTTTGCAAATGTTTGTTGTTTGTCTTTGCAAACTACTCTTAAGAAGGAATGAATGTTGATCTTCCATTGGCTTTTCCCATAGATAACAATGGTGATAGGATGAGTTAATGGTTCAATGAACTACATTAGGTTTGGAAGTGGATATCGATTGCCCCCAAGGCTTTATCTTTTGTAATTTTAAAACCCTTTTACTTTGTCTTGTTTGATGACTTAGCATAGTTGCTTAACTTTGCTAGTTTTCTTGTCTTTTAACTTTCATAACTTAGGACCACCAAACAACCAACCCCCCCGGTTTACTTGCTTTTATATGTATATATATCTATTCCTAGCCTAGTAGCAACAGTTTGTGCTTAAACGCTTGAGAAAATCCCCCTTCTTCGTGGACGACCCCAACTTGCCGCTATCTACTTAGTTGTAGATAGTAAGCATTTAGGGCTTATAATTATTAACTTTGAGAGGTACGACGACGACCTCCCAAATTTTAGCACCACTGCCGGGGAAGAGGCACTTATTTTTAAGTGTTTAGGTGTATTTGGTTGCATATTAGCTAGTTTTTTTATTTTTCCACTCGTTGGTGGTTGTTTTTGTTCGAAGTAGGTATTTCTTGAGTTCTTGGTAAAATTTTATCGAGAATCCTTGCAATATGATTTTGAAATTTTGATTTTTTTAAAAATAATAATAAATAAATAAAATAATGAAGCGTCTCACATTGAGGGAACTCATGATGAGAAGAGAGGCTCAACAAGCAAGGTTTTGTAGGATGTGTCATTCTGACCATCCTACCGAGTTTTGCTATTTGTTGTGGGAGATGTTGGTTTTCAAGGGCAAGAAGCTCAAGAATGGTATCCATACCACAATCCTTACAATCCAGAATGGAGTGGTAATTCGGATTGGTGGTATGAGAATGAGCTGGAAAACCAACAATACGAGCAAACTAGTTGGCCATCACCACCTTATACCATACCTCAAAACCAAGCCCAACAAGGAAGTTCAAGTTTGACACGTGACGAAGTCATGAATACAATAGCAAACTTGAACAACTTTACTAGTGAAGAACTGGACACCTGGCTCTCCTCTAGTGTTGAGGCTATTGAGGGGCATGCGGGGAGCATATTAGAAGTGTTGGCTCAAATGAAAGCTTGTGATTCCGAAAATACACCATCCCAAATCGAACTCGAGGATTCGGTGAGTGAGGTCACCATGGAAAATGATCTTGAGTTCAAAGGGTATGAGGAGTTGGTTGTTGAGAATGATAAAAAGGAGGAAGAGGTGATTGTGCTACATTCATTAGCATCGTCACCCCTACCCCTACCTATTGAACCAACTCCACCATTTTTGAAAGTTTTGAGGGAGATAAGAGAGGAACCAAAAGACTACCCCAAGCCTCCTAACCACCCAACTCACTTTAAACCATCTCCACCTTAACAAGACTTTCCTCTTGAAAGTTTTGTACCCCCACCTCTCACTTTTGGACACTCACGGTGAAGGGGTTCAAGCCTTCACCATATGGATAAAATTAGGGTCGTACCGACGACCTTAAATATATGGAGCTTTATCGTCCTGACGATATAAATAAACTCAGCCTTTTATTTTGGTTTTTCTTGTTTTTTGTCTTGTTCTTTTTACGGTATGTTTTTCTGCAATTTCGTAGCAAAGTGGAGCACATTGCATTAGAGGAGATGAAGGAATGAAATCCATGAGGAAGGGAAGAAATCTTGGAATGTTGGTGAGAAAAGATCGAATTCTTTCTAAGTGCTGGGAGGGCTTGTGATCACGAGTCGCGACTACCTCTCGATGACCTTACAATGACCTCACGAAGGACCATCGCAAGTCGTGATGTGATCAGAAGTTTTGTGCAAAAAATATCATCCCCCAGCCACCACTTTTTGTGAGTCGCAACGAGACGTTGCGAGTCACGACCAACAGGTTCTCAAGATAGCATCTACTCGAGACCTCGAGTCGAGCCGATCCCAAAAAGCCTTCAGTCCTCAAGGCCACAAGCCCTCGAGTCGACCTGAGCTCAACAGTGTAAGCCCTCGAAGATCTTGGGTTCTTAAGGCCAAAAGCCTTCGACTCGAGTAGAAGCCCTCGAGGCCACTGAGGCCCTTGAAACCTCGGGTCCTTGAGGCTGCAAACCCTCAAGTTGAGTTGAGCCCAACAGTACAAGCCCTCGAGACCTCGGGTCCTCAAGGCCACAAGCCCTCGATTCGAGCTGAGGCCCTCAAGACCTCGGGTCCTCGAGGCCCTAAGCCTCGACTTAAACTGAAGTTCTCGGGACCTCATCCCCTAGAGATATCAGATTCTTGACACCAAGGCCCTCGAGACCTAGAGTTCTCGAGCCCATAATCCCTCTAAAGCCCTCGAGATAGAAGCTCTCGACTCGAGCAGAACTTAAAAGTCTATCAGCCCTCGAGACCTCAGGCCAGTTCTCGAGACATCATCCCCTCGAGACCTCGAGGCAGCAAGCCCTCGACTTGAGCAGAACCTAAAATTCCATTAGCCCTCGAGACCTCAGGTCCTCGAGACCAGCCCACGTGACATCATCCCCTCGAGACCTCAAGGCAGCAAGCCTCAACTCGAGCTGAACTTGAATGTCCATCACACTTTTGAGGCTAGTCCTAGAGACCAACCCTCGAGACATCATCCCCTCGAGACCTCGAGGCCGTAAAGTCCTTGGCTCGAGCTGAGCCCGAAAGACCATTATTCCTCGAGACCATTATTCCTCAAGTCGAATCGAAGCCTCGATGCATCGCCCCCTCGAGACCTCAGGTTCTCGAGGCCACAAGCACTCGATTCGAGCAGAAGTCTTGGAGACCTCGGGTCCTCAAGGCTGCAATCCAACTTGTGCTGAAGCCCTCGAGACCTCAGGTCCTCGAGGCTGCATTCCCTCGACTCAAGCTGAAGTTCTCGAGACCTTGGGTCCTTGAGGCCACAAGCACTCGATTTGAGCAGAACCCAAAAGTGCATCATACCCTCGAATCCTCGGGCCCTCGAGGCCAAAAAGCCCTCGACTAGAAGACGATGCATTGCGAGTCGCGACCAGTGCTGTCGCGAGTCGCGATGAAAAATCCAACTTTTCAGCTGAGCTTAAACACTGCATAATCTGTCCTTCTTCTCCACCAAATACTCCCAAGAACCCCCACACATCCACTCATTCCTTCACTATCTCATATATATTGACATATGAAAATTCTTGCATCTTTATAGTATCTTTGATAATTGTAGTATGCCGACTACATCATTGAGTCTTTAATTGCTATATTCTATAATGATGCTTTGATATGTGTCGATATATGTTGGATATTTTTATTGGACAATCTTATAGTGGTGATTGCATGATGGATTGGTTGTTCTTTGGGAGGCCATCGCCGTACCTCTCAAAGTTACTATTTATAAGCCCTAAATGCTTACTATCTACAACTAAGTAGATAGCGGCAAGTCGGGATTGTCCACGAAGAAGGGGGATCTTCCTAAGCGCTTAAGCACAAATGGTTGTTATTAGGCTAGTACTAGACATATGTACACACACATAAAAGCGAGTAAATAGGGGGGGGGGTTTGGTTGGTTGGTTGTCCTAAGTTATGAAAGTAAAAAGACACGATAACTAGCAAGGTCAAGTGACTATGCTAATCATCAAACAAAACTAAAGAAAAGGGGTTTTAAAAATACAAAGATAAAGCCTTGGGGGCAATGGATATCCACTTCCAAACCTAATGTAGATCATTGAACCATTCACTCATCCTATCGCATTCGTTACTTGGCTTAACATTAACATACCTCTCTAGCAAGAATCACAACACATTATGCACAAGAAGTTCTAAGTTCACATTCATAGATTTTCATGCAAAGGAGCTATGGAATTCGTCACGTTCCTAACACCTAACCAATTCAATCATACAAACACTCCCTTTTCTCAAACAACTCATGGCATAAATGAAGGGAAACACACCATCAAGAATACACAATTGCTAAATAGCAAATGCTTCAAGGATGAGTAAAACCATCGATTCACTCCTTCAACTACTTGTTGTGAAGACTAAACTTCTATCCTTCTTAGGTAGCAGTTTGCAAGAGTGAATTCGACATCTCTTGTCAAACCTCACCAATGACTCCCGTTGTCGAGACCACGACTCAAGGTATCCCATTGATGGCATTTAGCACGAAGGATCAACAAGCTCGGCAACACTTATGACCACTACACCGTGACTAAGCATTTAACCGATTTATGCATTTACACGGGATTATTCAAGAGCGACCACTCATAGACCTCTCTCGTTTGCTACACAAACGAACATGACGAAGAGTTCGACATCATCACATTCATCTAGCAATTATCAACACACCAACACAATCAAAAGCTCTAAATCATACTCATACATTCCTAACAAGAACAAGGGGGGAAATTAACCCAAATCCCCCAAACCCTAGCAAGCAATTCATACAAGTATTTCATATGCTCAAGCTTTCAACAACATTAATGATATCAACAAACACATTCAATACCCATAAATGCATAATAGTAAAAGCACCAAATAGATAGATAAAAATGGTTCTTATTACATAGAAATGGAAGCTTCAATCCTTTGCTCCCAAGTAAAAACTAAGCTAGATAACTAAAACCCATAAACAAAGAAGAAGAAATGGAAGAGAATTGAAGAAAAACTAGGGTTTGAAGCCCCAAAATCGGGCCTAGAGAGTTGGGGAAGAAGGGGTGAAGAGGTATTTATAGTGGAAGAAAAAGGGGAGAAAAAATGCTGCTGCAGGGCTGAATTTGCTATGTCGTCGTGAGTCGCGACGAGTTCAATCGCGACTCGCGACCAGATCAATAAACTCCAGCCCTATTTTGTTTTACTTCCTCCGGGTGAACCGTTGATCCGTTTTGGGAGTTCTTGTAGTCGATTTTATAGTGCTCGAGAAGAGGAATCCAATGGTACCACTCTTGAAGGCTGATTCTTCTCGGAAAATTATGAAAACCCTGGACCATCCTTCACCCGTTGCTTTGCTCTCCTTTCTTCACCTCTTCACTTCTTCAAATCTTCAAAAAGCCCAAGTGTAAGTCTTCAAATCTTCAAAGATATCTTTCAAAGTCTTCAAATCTTCAAAGTCTTCAAAAAAATCACCTTGTCACACAAAATCATCTAAAAAGTGATAAAAACGTCAAAGTCGCTTTTATCCCTCCTTAAATGATTTCAAGGCAAAATGCCACATGTAGAGCACAAAATTATACAAAATCCAATCCTAAAAACCCTAATATAACCGCATAAAATGGCCTCATCAAACCTCCCCACACTTAAACCTTACTCGCCCTCGAGTAAGAAAAGATCCAAGCACACGGAGGAATTCATATGGCCATATCCTAAACTAAACCCCCAATCAAAGCCTCACAAAAACTCTCAATATCATAAATCCCAAAATAAAAGCTCACATGAGAATTTTTCACACACACATCCCCAATCCTAAATCTTACCAAACCTACCACTTATCAATTCACTACCCATAAAAATATTTCAAAGCCCCGAATTGATTCACATTTGCAATAGCTATGGCTCTCTGTCTGCATTCCCGATTAGTAGAGGATACGCTTCTTATCTATGTGGAGAGGATTTGGACTGCCTTGTGTTTCTTTAATTAGATTCACTAATAAGTTTGATCACCTCCATTATAGACTAAGAGCTTTTGGAATCCTCTAACGTTTTGCCGTTCGTATCTTCATTCTTTTGGAAGTAACAAGTGTTGCTTCACGAGCCTAGTGCTGACCAGTGTATATCTCAACTTAGCTACGGCTTCTTTTCATTGTCCTTTTAATTTTGTCTATTTTATAGCTTGGGAAGGCCTAATATAATTTCCCCCATCTCAGGATGGTTTAATTTAAAAAATTCCCCGAATTGATATTCCCAAAGTCCAATGACACAAGATGAAGTTAAAACCATTTAATATGTTTAAGCACATACTTCACCTAATGCCAATATATCCACCAAAATCCAATGACATAAAATGAAGCTAAAGCCATATAAGATGTTCAAACACATGCTTCACCTAATGCCAATATATCAACCAAAACGAAGTAGAAAAGGGTCAAGAATTTCATAACCATACTTCGTTTTCCTAACCCACTAAGCTACCCAATCCCAAGAGGTCTATAGATGTTGAGCTACCCGATCCATCCATGTGACAACCGCAACCTTATGACTCCAACGCCGGCAAATGAGTGAAATCATAACATTTTTCAATTTCTCTCATTTTCTCATTTTTCGTAGGAGCTCTTTCGAGTTTTCATCCTAGCCACACATCATGTTTCTTTAGCTCACATCTCACCTTTTTTCGCACATTTTAGCCTCTCATTTTTGCCTAGGCCGCCCTTTCGGGTTTTCGACCTATCCGGGCCCCCAATGTTGCCTAAGTTGCCCTCTCGGTTTTTCAACTTAGCGGGTTTTCTTTTCTCTTTTTATTTTTATTTTTAATTTTTAAATTTTTTTTCTTTTTCTCATGTTTTTCCAATGAAAAGTAGCAAAAAGCATTCCAAAATAATCTAGCATGCATGTGATTCCTCTAACCCCTCCCCACACTTAAAACATTACATTGCCCTCAATGTAAACATGTAAGGTAAGAACAATAAAAATCAAGGCAAGGGGGTAGAGTGACACCCGTTTCTCCGCATAGTCACTGGTGATCTGGCGCAATCCAATGTAATTGTATGGTCCCGAAATCGGTTTCGGAACCGGAAGGGGGAGCAAAGATGCCGTAGAAGAACTCACCCCTCGAGAAAAGCATTATCTCCGTGGCGCCATTTGATCAAGACTAACACTACAAAGAACAACATTAAACTCACAAGTACATAAGGATTTGGAATACTAGGTTTAGCATAGAGAATTAATAACCATAGTATTCTCAAAGAACAACCAATCCATCATGCAATCACAACTATAAGATTATCCAATAAAAATATCCAACATATAAATCCACACAAATTCAAGCATCACTATAGAACATAGCAATTAAGTCACGATGATGTAGTCGGCATACTACAATCAACAAAGATACTATAAAGATGCAAGAATTTCATGTGTCAATATATGTAAGATGGTGTGGAAATGAGTGGATATGTGGTGGTTCTTGGGAGTGTTGGGTGGAGAAGAAGGAAGAATCATGCAATGTTTAAGATCAGTTGGAAACTTGAATTTTTCATCGCGACTCGCGACTGAACTGGTCGCGACTCGCGATGAGTTAGTCGCGACTCGCGATAGGTTCGCCGCAACTCGCGAAAAGTCGAGGCCGGGAGCCGATCTTTAGCAAAAATTTTCTAATCTTGTCACGACTCGCGACCTTTATGTCACGACTCGCGATGGCCCATCGCAAGGCTGTCGCGACTCGCGGAAAGTTGGTTCCGAGAGCCCAAAAATTTCTGAGCTCGTCGCGACTCGCGACAAGACCTCACGATGTCATCGCGACTCGCGGAAAGTTGGTGCTGGGAGTGGATTTTTCTCCCCTGTTCGTCGCGACTCGCGACGAGCTCATCGCGATTCGCGACGGCAAGGTATCCCAGGCTTGAAATTTTTTTCTTTTGCTTACCAACTGTCCAAGCTTTCTTCCCTTGTTCGTTGATCTCGTTCCTTCATCTCCTCCATTGCAATGCACTTCACTTTGCTACAAAATCACAAAAAAAACACGCCATAAAAAGAACAAAACAAAACAACAACAAAAACAAACTAAGAAACACAAACTAAGAAACAAAAACTAAAAGAAATGCTGAATTTATTTTACGTCGTCGGCACGACGAAGCTCCATATTTTTAAGGTCATCAGCACGACCCTAATGTTATCCGTATGGTGAAGGCTTGAACCCCTTCACCATGAGCTTCCAAAATAAGAGAGGTGGGGGTACACAACTTTCAAGAGGAAAGTTTTGTTGAGGTGGAGATGGTTGGAGGAAAGTTGAGTGGTTAGGAGGCTTAAGATAGTCTTTTGGCTCCTCTCTTATCTCCCTCACAACTTTCGAAAATTGTGGAGTTGGTTCACTAAGCGGGAGAATGGGTGACGATGCTAATCAATGTAGCACTATCACCTCTTCCTCCATTTTGCTATCCTCTACAACCAACTCATCATCCCCTTTGAACTCAAAATCATTTTTATTGGTGACCTCACTCACCGAGTCATCGAGTTCAAGTTGGTATGGTGTGTTTTCGGAATCACAAGCTTCCATTCGGGCCAACGCTTCCCTTATACTCCTCACATGCCCCTCAATGGCCTCAACACTAGAGGAGAGCTGGGTATCCGGCTCCTCACTAGTAAAGGAGTTCAAGTTTGCTATGGTATTTAAGACATCCTCACGTGTCAAACTTGAACTTCCTTGTTGGGCTTGGTTTTGGGGTATGGTATAGGGTGGTGATGGCCAACTAGGTTGCTCGTATGGTTGGTTTTCCGGCTCATTCTCATACCACCAATCCGGATTACCACTCCATTCCGGATTGTAAGAGTTGTGGTATGGATAGCATTCATGAGCTTCTTGCCCTTGAAAACCAACATCTCCTACCTCTTGGTAGCACTCTTCATAGTACCCATGGTTTTGAAAACCAAGGGTTCTTTCTCGGTCATAGTGCTCTTCCCACAACAAAGGGCAAGATTCGGTAGAATGATCGGAATGACACGTCCTACAAAACCTTGCTTGTTGAGCCTCTCTTCTCATCATGAGTTCCCTCAAGGTGAGACGCTCCATTAAATTTATTTTTTTTCAAAAGTTCAGAATCATAGTGCAAGGATTCTGGATAAAATAAATTACCAAGAACTCAAGCAATACCTACTCCGAACAAAAACAACCACCAAGTAGTGGAAAATAAAAACAACTAGCTAATATGCAACCAAATACACCTAAATACTTAAGAATAAACGCCTCTTCCCCTGCAGCGGCGCCAAAATTTGGGAGGTCATCGCCGTACCTCTTAAAGTTACTATTTATAAGCCCTAAATGCTTACTATCTACAACTAAGTAGATAGCGGCAAGTCGGGATCGTCCACGAAGAAGGGGGATCTTCCTAAGCGCTTAAGCACAAATGGTTGTTATTAGGCTAGTACTAGACATATGTACACACACACAAAAGCGAGTAAATGGGGGGGGGGGTTTGGTTGGTTGGTTGTCCTAAGTTATGAAAGTAAAAAGACACGATAACTAGCAAGGTCAAGTGACTATGCTAATCATCAAACAAAACTAAAGAAAAGGGGTTTTAAAACTACAAAGATAAAGCCTTGGGGGCAATGGATATCCACTTCCAAACCTAATGTAGATCATTGAACCATTCACTCATCCTATCGCATTCGTTACTTAGCTTAACATTAACATACCTCTCTAGCAAGAATCACAACACATTATGCACAAGAAGTTCTAAGTTCACATTCATAGATTTTCATGCAAAGGAGCTACGGAATTCATCACGTTCCTAACACCTAACCAATTCAATCATACAAACACTCCCTATTCTCAAACAAATCATGGTATAAATGAAGGGAAACACACCATCAAGAATACACAAATGCTAAATAACAAATGCTTCAAGGATGAGTAAAACCATCTATTCACTCTTTCAACTACTTGTTGTGAAGACTAAACTTCTATCCTTCTTAGGTAGTAGTTTGCAAGAGTGAATTCGACATCTCTTGTCAAACCTCACCAATGACTCCCGTTGTCGAGACCACGACTCAAGGTATCCCATTGATGGCATTTAGCTCGAAGGATCAACAAGCTCGGCAACACTTATGACCACTATACCGTGACTAAGCATTTAACCGATTTATGCTTTTACACGGGATTAGTCAAGAGCGACCACTCATAGACCTCTCTCGTTTGCTACACAAACGAACATGACGAAGAGTTCGACATCATCACATTCATCTAGCAATTATTAACACACCAACACAATCAAAAGCTCTAAATCATACTCATACATTCCTAACAAGAACAAGGGGAAATTAACCCAAATCCCCCAAACCCTAGCAAGCAATTCATACAAGTATTTCATATGCTCAAGCTTTCAACAACATTAATGATATCAACAAACACATTCAATACCCATAAATACATAATAGTAAAAGCACCAAATAGATAGATAAAAATGGTTCTTACTACATAGAAATGGAAGCTTCAATCCTTTGCTCCCAAGTAAAAACTAAGCTAGATAACTAAAACCCATAAACAAAGAAGAAGAAATGGAAGAGAATGGAAGAAAAACTAGGGTTTGAAGCCCCAAAATCGGGTCTAGAGAGTTGGGGAAGAAGGGGTGAAGAGGTATTTATAGTAGAAGAAAAAGGGGAGAAAAAATGCTGCTGCAGGGCTGAATTTGCTCTGTCGTCGCGAATCTCGACGAGTTCAATCGCGACTCGCGACCAGATCAGTAAACTCCAGCCCTGTTTTGTTTTGCTTCCTACGGGTGAACCGTTGATCCGTTTCAGGAGTTCTTGTAGTCGATTTTATAGTGCTCGAGAAGAGGAATCCAATGGTACCACTCTTGAAGGCTGATTCTTCTCGGAATATTGTGAAAACCCTGGACCATCCTTCACCCGTTGCTTTGCTCTCCTTTCTTCACCTCTTCACTTCTTCAAATTTTCAAAAAGCCCAAGTGTATGTCTTCAAATCTTCAAAGATATCTTTCAAAATCTTCAAATCTTCAAAATCTTCAAACAAATTACCTTGTCACACAAAATCATCTAAAAAGTGATAAAAACGTCAAAGTCGCTTTTATCCCTCCTTAAATGATTTCAAGGCAAAATGCCACATGTAGAGCACAAAATTATACAAAATCCAATCCTAAAAACCCTAATATAACCGCATAAAATGGCCTCATCATTCTTTGATAATACTATGGTTATTTACTCTTGATGCTAAACCTAGTATTACAAATCCTTATGTACTTGTGAGTTTGATGTTGTTCTTTGTGGTGTTAGTCTTGATCAAACGGCGCCAAGGAGACAATGTTTTGCTCGAGGGGTGAGTTCTTCTACGACACTTTTACTCCCCTTTCCAGCTCCAAAGCCAATTGCAGGACCAAGTCTATACAAGTACATTGGATTGCGCCATATCACCGGCGACTATGCGGAGAAACGAATGTCACTCTACCTCTTACCTTGAGTTTTATTATTCTTGCCTTACATGTTTACATTGAGGGCAATGTAATGTTTTAAGTACGGGGAGGGGTTAGAGGACTTACATGCATGCTAGCTTCATTTGGAATACTTTTTGCTACTTTTGTTGGAAAAACTTGAGAAAAAGAAAGAAAAAATTGAAAATTTTGAAAAACAAAATAGAAAATGAAAGACAAAAATAGAAAGAAAAGAAAACCCGCCAAGTTGAAAACCTGAGAGGGCAACTTAGGCAACATTGAGGGCCCGGATACGTTGAAAACCTGAGAGGGCAACCTAGGAAAAAATGAGAGGCCAAAATGTGTGGAAAAATGTGAGATGTGAGCCAAAGAAACATGATGTGTGACTAGGATGAAAACCTGAAAGGGCTCCTAGGCAAAATGAGAGTAAGAGAGAAAAAGAAAAAGAAAAAGGCTATGATTTAACTCATTTGCCGGCGTCAGAGTCATAAGGTTGCGGTTGTTATATGGATGGATCGGGTAACTCAACATCTTTAGACCTCTTGGGATCGGGTAACTTAGTGGGTTGAAAAACAAAGTATGGGTATGAAATTCTTGATTCTTTTATACTTCGTTTTGGTTGATATATTGGCATTTGGTGAAGTATGTGTTTAAACCTCCTCTATGGGTTTGACTTCATTTTATGTCATTGGATTTTGGTTGATATATTGGTATGAAGTGAAGTATGTGCTTGAACCTCGTAATGGTTTTAACTTCATTTTGGGCCATTGGACTTTGGGATTATCAATTCGAGACTTTGAAAATTTTTTATGGGTAGTGAATTGATAAGTTGTAGGCTTCGTTAGATTTAGGAATTGGGGTTGTGTGTGTGAAAAATTCTCATTTGAGCTTTGATTTTGTGATTTGTGATATTGAGAGTTTTTGTGAGGTGTTGATTGGGGTAATATTAGTTAGGATGTGGACATATAAATTCCTTCGCGTGCTTAAATCTTTTCTTACTCGAGAGTGAGTAAGGTTTAAGTGTGGGGAGGTTTGATGTGCCCATTTTATACGGTTCTATTAGGACTTTTAGGATTCATTTTTGTATACTTTTGTGCTCTAAATGAGACATTTTTCGTTGAAGTTCTCTAAGGAGGGTTAAAAGCGACTTTTACACTTTTATTACTTTATTAAGAGAATTTTGTGTGACAAGGTAATTTGTTTGAAGACTTTGAAGAATACCTTTGAAGATTTCAAGATTTGAAGACTTGTAATTGAGCTTTTGAAGATTTGAAGAAGTGAAGAGAAGATGATGATATGAAACAAAAAGGAGAAAGAAGAAATGGTGCTGGGCTTGGAGTCCGTCGCGAGGTCATCGCGACCACGTCGCGACTCGCGACGGACGAGGGGTCAGAAACCCTTCTTGCCTTTTGCACTATAAATACACACCTTATCCTCTCCTCTTTAAGAAGCTTTGGACAGCCTCTTCTTCCGGCGTTCTTGTGGGTTCAAACCCTAGTTTTTCTTTCCTTCTTTTCTTAGTTTTTGTAGGTTAATCATGTCTTTTAATTGTCTAGCTTAGTTTTATCTTGGGAGCAATGGGTTGAAGCTTCCATTTTTATGTAGCAAGAACTATATATATATGTGAATTTGGTGCTTTTGCTATTGTGCATTTATTGAGCTTTGAATGTGAATTGTTAATGGCATGGATGTTGTTGGAAGCTTGAGCATATAAATTGCTTACAAGATTACTTGTTAGGGTTGGGAGAAAGTAGCTAATTCTCTCCTCTTTTAATGTTGAATCCAAGAACATGAGTTAGAGCTTCTTAATGATGTTGATGTGTTGATTATTGCTAAATGAATGTGATGATGTGGAATTCGTTGTCATGTTTGTTTTACGTAGCAAATGAGAGAAGTCAATGAATGTGTATTGTTCTTGGCTAATCTTGTGTAAATGCATGATTAGTGGAAGTAGTGAATAGATTTCGTCATTCGTTCTTGAAGCCTTTGTTATTTAGCATTCATGTGTTCTTAATGCTATGTTTCACTTCATTTATGCCATATGTTGTTTGAGAATAGGAAGTGTTTGTATGATTGAAGTGTTAGGGTGTTAGGAAAGTGACGAATTCATTAGCTCCTTTGCATGAAAATCTAGAAACATGAACTTAGAACTCCTTGTGCATAATGTGTTGTAATTCTTGCTAGATAAGTATGTTAGTGTGGATTTTTCTCATATTTATCCTATATATGCAATGAAAGGTTGAACCTTGAATGTAGTTTGTTCTAGGTTTAGCCTAATGAATGCTATGTTTGGTTAAATGGGTATGTCTTTTGTAGAAGGCTTGTCGTTGTCAAATCTATGGTCCTTTGTGTATAATGCCATTGATGAAATACCCCTATGGCCGTTCTTTGTCTAGGGTGATCATCAATGGGGTTTGCAAATGGTCGTTGTTTATCTTTGCAAACTACTCTTAAGAAGGAATGAATGTTGATCTTCCATTGGTTTTCCCTATAGATAACAATGGTGATAGGATGATTGAATGGTTTAATGATCTACATTAGGTTTGGAAGTGGATATCGATTGCTCCCAAGGCTTTATCTTTTGTAGTTTTAAAACCCTTTTTCTTAGTTTTGTTTGATAACTTAGCATAGTTGCTTGACTTTGCTAGTTGTCTTGTCTTTTAACTTTCATAACTTAGGACCACCAAACAACCAAACCACCCCCCTTTTACTTGCTTTTATATGTGTATATATCTACTCCTAACCTAATAGCAACCTTTTGCGCTTAAACGCTTGAGAAAATTCCCCTTCTCCGTGGATGACCCCGACTTGCCGCTATCTACTTAGTTGTAGATAGTAAGCATCTAGGGCTTGTAAATATTAACTTTGAGAGGTAATGCGACGGCCTCCCAGATTCTTCTCATTTTTCAAGTCTTTAAGGTCTTTAAAAATGGTCTTCGACGGCCTCCGGTCTTCATGTCTTTGAAGCAAGTCTTCAAAAGTCTTCAAAGATGTGATCTTTAATGGCCTCCGGTCTTCAAGCCACCATGTTCTTCCCTTGTCATGCAAAATCCACTTACAAGAGGTAAACGAGCGTAAAGTTGCTCTTACCCCTCCTAAGAGAATTTCAAGGTAAAACACAAGCTCTTGATAATAAAATAGCACAAAAGTCACCCAAAACAGTGCTAAAATATGCACATAAAATGGACATATCAATACCCTTGAGCAACCAGCCTTGCTTTATTCCGAGTAATATGGCCATCAACATCTAATTTGTTCTTGAAAATCCACTTGGTGCCAATAGCATTTACTCCTTTGGGACGAGGAGTGAGATACCATACATCATTGCATTCAAACTACCCACGTTCCTCTTGCATTGCCGAAATCCATTACTCATCAAGTAGAGCTTCTTTGAAATTCTTTGGTTCAATCAGAGAGATGAAACATTGTTATCCTACAAGTTCTCTGTAGTTTACCCGTGGTAGTGTACGAGTTCTCTTGATGCTGGACTCAAGTTGCACCTTTGTTGGAACATGAGATGGTGAAATGGGAGTAGATGTTCCAACATGATCAACTTCTTCAGGTTCAGCATGATTGTTTGAATAATCTGATGTTCTAACATTGACTGGTTGGTCAGGCGGAATGTTTTGTGGTGGAACATGTTCTGAGTCTGGTTCATCTTCTTCTTCACCTGATATTTGTTTATCGTAAGAATCATCTACGACAACATTAATAGATTACATAAGAGTATTTTTACGGAGATTGTGCACTCTATAAGCACGGTTGTTCACAGAATATTCAAGAAAAATGCCAACATCACTGTGGTTGTCAAACTTTGCCAGTTGATCTCTATCTCTGAGGATATAACACTTTCTACGAAACACATGAAAATATGAGACATTTGGCTTCATGCCCTTCCAAATTTCATATGATTTTTTTTATGGTGAATGGACGAAGGTTGAATCGGTTAACAATGTAGCAAGCTGTATTGATTGCTCCAGCCCACAATTTCTTATGAATTCCTTTCTCTAACATCATGACTCATGTCATTTCCTGTAGAGTCCGATTCTTTCTTTCAACAATTCCATTCTACTGGGGAGTAATAGGAGCAAAGAATTCGTGTTGAATGCCGAGTTCATCATAGAAGTCACTAAACTGGGAATTTTCAAATTCTCTATCATGATCACTACGAATTCTAACAATCTTACCACTTGTACTTCCTTTCTCTGTCTGTAATTTGATTTCCAAACTTTTAAACACATCCAAAGTATCGAATTTTTCTTTAAGGAACTTCACCAAGTGTATCTGGAAAAATTGTCAAAACACACAAAAATATACTTCTTGCCACTCACACTAGGTGTATTGACTGGACCCATTAAATTCATATGCAGCAATTCAAGATTTCTTGAGGCGGTGATATATTGAACTGAAGAGTGAGGTGAACGAATATGTTTACCTTTTTGGCATAGTCCACATACAATTCCCTTTTTGTTGGTGATATTAGGCATACCTCGTACTGCTTTCAAGTTAGCAATCTTCACCAAGGTTTTGTAGTTGATATGTCTAAGCTTCCCATGCCACATAGTTCCTTCATCTTGTTTTGAGCTTAGACGTCTCACTTCTTATTCCAATAAGTAACAATTTTGCGATGACCGAGTTCCAAAAAGTACTTTATCTTCACCATGTTTGACAATACATTTGTCTTTATAAAACTCCACTGTCACTCTGTCATCGCACAACTGACTAATACTCAATAAATTAGCCTTCAACCTTACAAGAAATAGGACCTATTACTTTGCCCCTTTTACCTCAGTTTTTTTGTTAACACCAAATAATCGAGGTAAAAATTTCTTTTACCGCGGTTATAAAAAAACCAAAGTAAATAATTGGTTTTTTACATCGGTTATTATTTGAACCAAACTAAGAGGTTCAAAAACAAAGTAAATAATGTTACCGAATAACGTGCGACATCGCATATGTTCTTTGAAAAGGTTGCCCAAATTCGCTAGATACATCATTGATGCCGAGAGGTATTGCAAACGATTAGCGAAGTCACATATATGTAACAGCAGGTTAAAGTAAAGAATTTGATAGTGACAGAAGAAAATAAAAAACAATCAAATGGAGGTCGTGCACTTTTCCCAATTGTCTTCGGCGTCTCTCTCCTCCTAATATCCCATCATCACGATTAATTTGGGGGAATGTAAAATTAAGGTTATAAGTTAGGCACAATAGCATCTAGCAATCATTGTGTTACAAGCACCCTACAAATACTGTCCTGATTTAAACACAATCAGTATCCCATTTGTTCAATGTTCAAATAAGATAGTCAAATAATTAGAACACCAGTAGTCATGAAAATATCCTTACAATTATATAGTACATAATTTAATTTGAATAAGAACTGTCTTAGTTCCGACATAATAAAAATTAGCATACACTCAATCAACTCAGACAATGATGACCTTGAAGATGATTGGCTCCCTAGCTTGTATCACCTTGAAGGACAAGGTGTCCCCAATGCATAGGTTGTTACCCCAAGGAACTCGCCAAAATCCTTTAGGGATAGGACCTTGACCCACCCACCCCCTGAGTAGTTCATATGCCACTCTTTCCAGTAGCACCTCAGAACTACGGGGGTCTTCTCAGTCGGTAGGACTGGTACAATCTCCCATGGGATGTACTAAGTCACCGTAACGAATATTGATTAGAATATATATATGTGTGTGTGTGTGTGTGTGTGTATGTGTGTGTATGTATATATGTGTATACATATACAATTGTCAACAAATAAAATTTATTTCAAAGTTTTACCAAAGTAGGTATTTTCCCAAAGTTTAGCTACTTCAAAGTGCAGGCGAAACGTGGGATATCAATAGCCATCGAATGATGTTTAATGTTAGGGAAAAAGGCTCTAGATGCCTTTGTTGTGCCGTGAAATGTATGAAAACCAGAATGTATTAGTTGTTACAAATTAAAGTGTGGAGTTCTATTTGGAAATATATATTTATATATATGTATGTATATGTAAATAGGTGAAATAATACCTAAAAAAAGCGCGTATTAGACGATCCTTCACCATCCATTAGTCATGCATCAGAAGTGAAAATGTGAAGTGATGAACCACACAATGGAATGTCATGTGCAACTTCGCAGCCAGCGTCGCAGGCGCATCTCGGTATAAAGCAGTGATTTGGTCGACCTTTCAATGCGATGTCGGTTGTGTGTGAGATAAACTGAATAGTATACTAATACAATACCGATGTCTCATGGGGAAATACAATGTAAACTTAGAGGCTGTAATGCAAAGTCGGTAACTTTTTGGGCAAACAGAATGTTATATCGAGATACATCCGATGGAATAAAATGAACAATTATCAACTTGAAAAAATACGAATCAAACTATATCAGATAGACAACCGACTTTGCAGATTTCACAGGTTGCCACGGGAAGAAACTTATCAAACCGGAAAAAATGAAGCTTCTTCTACATGAAATAAAGCAAAAACCCCTTGGGAGACATACCAAAACATAGTACCAACGCTCAAAGTCAAGAAAAGCTCACACTCTCATAAATTTGAAACAAATGCTAGAAAGCAGGGTAAACAAAATAAATTCACAAACCACAGATCTAACATTGTAAGGTAAGAATTACAAAACTTATGTGTTAGGAGATTAGAAAAACCATACCTTTTCTCCAATACACAAGAGAAGGGTGGAAGGAGGAGACTGTTGAAATTTGTGGGAAATTTATGGAGAAAAGCTTGAACTGTCTGGTAGGATTACCATATTTATAACCTGTTTTGAGAACGACGTGGTTCTAACAAGGTTTTGAAGTCCGCTTGTTAAGTGCGATGTCGCAGGTATAACGGTTGATGCAAAAATATTTTGACCTGAGGCCGACGTCACTTCTATATGGGCCTAGCACCCAGCTGGTCAACAATTCCAATTTATAAATACAATTATAAATAACATTTATTAACATGTTATGTTAAATATTAAACATTGAATAACATTAAAAAAAGAAATTTGAAATTTTAAGATATTTGATACAAAATACGTCCCAATTCGGATTCAAAAAATGCAAGAAAATAAGTTTTGAATACATAGTCATATGAAGTCTTAGACAACCCTCTACTGCTAGCGGGGAAGAACGACAACACGGAAAACTATGGGCCCAGAACCATTTATGAGCTCGAAGTATAGTGCATCCCCAATCTCAAGTTCCTCTTTGTCAAGAAACTGGGCAAACCCCTTCGGGCCTGGGTCTTGAGCATCCTATTCCCCAAGTAGTGCATTTTGTACTCCCTTTCTTTGCACCTAATCACAACATCCAACTTGTACGGCGGTAGGTACTCAGCAATTTTGTCTGGGATGTACTGAATCACATACAAAAAACATTTGTTAGTACTTATGAAAGTAATCTATAGAAAAAGTTAATTGAAAATTCATTTTTTTTGAAACAGGGAGAAATTACCATAATTGGAACTGACCTGAAGTTTGTCAAGGTCAGAGTATGTATGAAATGGGGATATCTGCCTGAGAATGTGTGATGCAGACTGTCATCATTTATATTGCTCACCACAATTGGCTCACGGCTGGAACCAACATTGTTAGCCATAATTGTTGTAATTCTTATTGTCATGAAGGTGAAATGTTATGATAGTTAAACAATGGGAAATGAAGACATGATATATGGTTTTTTGACCTACTCAAAGAGACATCGCGAAAGCATCGGTATAACCGATTGGTCAATTGATGAATGTGCGAGTTCGCATTGATCGGACCATCTACAGAAAGCATGATTGCACCGTCACATATGAATCGGTATAATAGAAGCAAGACTGACTTGTCATCGATGTCGCATTACAGTAGATAACGATAACATCAGATCATGACAGCACCCTTACAATACATTCTACCATCCAAATCCATATTTCAACATCCTAAAACCATATTCTAACACTCTGAAACAATATTTTAGCACACCAAACCATAGAAACCTCGAAAATGAAAACAATTAACATATTCACACCCTAATACAAACAACAATTTCAAGGATGAATACAAAAACAAAAGCAAACACATGTGGAAACCATACCTTTTAGAAGATTGGCCGTTGAAAAGGGTTGAAATTTGAGAGAATACTAAAAGTTTGAAATGATGTATGAGATGTGGGATCCATTTATGCACTCGTTTTGAAGCATTGTGACTTCCGCCTGGAAAGCTGACTTCGCATGTCTGTTGCACATAACAAACTCTTACCGACTATTTGGCCACATCGGCAATTCTGAATGTGGGCCTAACCATACAGCCCACTCACATAGAAATGGGCTTGTGTTTGACCAATCTTTGTTGCACCTATTTTTTGGTTTAGCAATATAAACCCAACATAGGACCCACGTCGGTTCCTATTAAATTGGGCCTCACCATTTCAACCCACTAAGATGGCAACTGGGCCCGCGTTTGACCTAGACGAATGTAATTGACCTTCAAATTGGGTAATTGTACATTGGATAATTTAAATTTAAATTTATAATTATGCATGACCTATAATAAGGTCTAGTTTAATTAGAATCAATTTTCACATAGCCGGTGAATATTTATTTTTTACTCTTAATTAGGCCCCTCCAAGATAGCGGGGGAGGTTGAAATGGCAAATTGGAGCTACCCAGTAATCTAAATCGTATTCTCATGAGTTTGACTAGGGGATGGCATGGGTCCCATCCCCGAACAGGGGTAATCGTGCGTCATTTTGGGAGTATTTGATTAGTACCCTTACTATAGCATTAGGAGAGAAAGATCACTTCCACCACGTAGAATCAAATGAAATTTAATATTCTACATTTTTTTATGAAATTAAAAGCTAATAAAATTCCGCCTGTCAAATTTTAAAAAGGCTAGTACATCGTGTTGAGTAAATTGTAGATGATTACTTATAAGTATGCATAGTTCATTTAGGATGAACCTGTGTGGAATTCTTTGAGGGATCATGCCATTTTCTTTGTTATGAATAATGGTGATCATGAGTTTGACTGGGGGATGGCAAGAGTCATGTCCCTAAACGGGGGTAATCGTACGTCATTTTTGGAGTATTCTATTAGTACTCTCATTGTAAGCATTATGAGAGAAAGAACACTTCCACCACGTAGAATCAGATGAAATTTAATATTCTAGGTTTTTTATGAAATTAAAAGCTAATAAAATTCCATCTGTCAAATTTTAAAAAGCGCTAGTACATCGTGTAGAGTAAATTGTAGATGATTACTTATAAGTATACAAAGTTCATTTAGGATGAACATGTGTGGAATTCTTCGTGGGATCAAGCTAGTTTCTTTGTCATGAATAACAGTGATCATGAGTTTGACTTGAGGATGACAATGGTCCCATCCCCATACCGGGGTAATCGTCCTTCATTTTTGGGGTATTCCATTAACACCTTTACTATAAGTGTTATGAGAAAGATCATTTCGACTACGTAGAATCACATGAAATTTAATATTTTGGGTTTTTTATGAAAATTAAAAAGCTAATAAAATTCCGTCCGTCAAATTTTAAAAAGCGTTAGTAGATCGTGTAGAGTAAATTGTAGATGATTACTTATAAGTATACATGGTTCATTCAAGATGAACCTGTGGAATTCTTTGTGGATCATGCCAGTTTCTTTGTCATGAATAACGGTGAACCTTGATAGGTGCAGTAGTAGCAAATAATAGGTTTGCATTGTCGTGTCTTCATCACTTTCCTCTTCATGTCTTGTATCTCTATTTTGAAGCCTAGACTGCTACTTGATGGCTTCTCGTAGCCTATACCTTGTCTGTTTTTAAAGTTCTTGCCCATAGTCAATATATCATCTAGTTTTTCCTTTCCAGTATTCAACTTGATGATTACAGTTTCAGCCATCGCATCTCTCTTAGTTGTCAAACTTAGCTAAAGTTTAACTATTCAATCTCATTTCTAAGTTTTTCAACCAAATCCAACAACTCCTTATTTTCAGCAAGTTGGCTTTTCTCTGTTTTCATAGCTTTCTTCATGTCATCAACTTTTAGCCACATCTCATACATATTCTCATATGCATTGTAGATGTATTCATCATTCACATCATGAATGTCGTCACCACTTGAGGAATCATCAACACTAGATTTTTCTATGTTGGAATATACAGATTTTTCATCATTTGCCATGTTGGAACATGCATCATCAATCTCAGCGTGATCATGAATTTTTGCTCCAAATGTAGCATAGTTTCTAGTAAGTTCCTCTTCTTCATCTTCACTCCATGAAGTTATATATGATCTTCCTTGCTTCTTTTGAGTATTAGCACATTCAGCCTGGACGTGTCTGTATCCTTCACATTCTCTACATTGAGTTCTTCCTGGCTGCTTTGTTTCACCATTCTGATTTCTTAAGAATTGCTGATTGGTTTGTTCCATTAGTGCTCCATGATTATTCCCAAACTCTTATGCCTGAGACCTATTTCCACCAGATCTCTCTTGTGATTTTTTATTCACCACTTTCTTCAGCATTCTTAAGAAATTCTTAGTGATAAAAGCAAGTTCTTCAATACCATCATCACTATCACCTTCATGATCGTTCTTTGATGAAGAAGCTTTGAAAGCCAACTCATTTTGCATTTTTTTTGTGGGTTGTTCCAGTATGATCACATATGTTTGCAGTGACCCTATTAGTTCATCTAATGTCATGGTGACCACATCTCTTGCTTCTTGGATAGCTGCAACTAGAAAATCTTTGAGGATTCCAAGTCTTTTTCACCAATTTTTTCTCCTTGTAAGTTTTTCCAAGTTGATAAGCCATGTTGGAGACGTCTCTCAGCTTTCCATTAAACACCGCAATAGTCTCATCCTCCTCCATCTTCAATTCTTTAAATTTTGTAGAGCATTTGTAGTTTAGATTCACGTACACGACTTGTTCCTTCATGCACTATTTGCATAATATCCCATACTTTATTTTCCTGATGACATGTTAAGATGAGTTTGAACTGACTTTCATCCATTGCTGTGAAGATATCAATTAATGCTTTGGAATTTTCCATTGAAGCCTTCAGTTCATCTTGAGTCCAAGTTGACTTAGCTTTGAGATTAAGTTTCTTTGTACTTGGTGACCGTCGTTTCTATCACCAAGAAAACTGCAAACTAGCACACAGATTAGTATAGTAGAAGCAGGTCGTATCTATAGAGAACGGTATAATTTCTATCAATTTCAAACTACCAACAAAGTTTGGTTTAGCAACCACGTCTATGATTTGAAACTTGTTTAATAAACTAATGAATTACTAAGCTAAAAATAGGGCCAAAATAATGCAGAAAAATGCAGAGATAAATTACGAACAAATATATGGATAACAAAGGATCGGCATAAGTTAATCTTTGGTTCATTCCTTGATCATCAACTACTCAAAATTTATTTAACCCTCATGAATTAATTGGTTATAAGCAGGAACGGTATTTTACTATTTCCCCTAAATTCCCCTTAAATTTCCGATCGCGAGCAAGTATTTGCTAAACCCGCGATCTTCTTAATTAAGATATTCCTAGCAAGTATTTGCTAAACTAGTTATATCTTAACGATCTTAAGACCTAGGGAACCCAATTTAGATAACAAGCACGTATTTGCATGCAGTTCATCCAATTAATTGTTTATCATCCTGTTATTACAGTCATAATTGTTATCTGTTTTTCACAGGAGGTGCTACTTAATTAGCCATAGCCTAACAAGTTTGAAGTGATCAAACTCAAACAAGCAAGCATAGATTTTAGGCATAAACAATTAAAAACTCATAGGATTAAATCTCTGAAAACCCGAAGCCTCACAATTCATGAACCATCGAATTAACCTAGCCGATTAAGAATCTAGCTACTCATGATTAAATTAAATAGAACAAGCAATTCAAAATTAAACATGTTTACAATCGAAAAAAATAATAAGAAGAAAGAAAAATTACCAATGAATAATAAATTGCTGCTTGCGTTTTTCTCACAAAGAAAACAAAGTGAATAATTACTTGTTCTGCTCTTTCTTTCTCTCGCCCAGCAAACCAAAGAGAAAAACCAAAAAAAATCAATAATCCCTCCCTTCTTTCGCCTAATAGCCCAAAACAAAAAACCAAGTCCAGCAATTCTCTTTCTGGAAGAATCCTCCTTCCGTAATCGTGAATAACACACGATTATTTATACTAAAAATAAAACTCAAATCCTAACTAATTTTGGAAATTTAAAATCCTTATCCAAAAAGAAATATCCTTCCACTTAATTTCAGCTTAATTACAATTAAATTCTAACTTGGAATAAATAATTAATCCAAGTCTTGGGCTTCATGCTTCTCTTCGACCCAATCACAGTGCTGAATTTTTGGCCTTTTTTTTTCTTCTGGATTGCAACTTCGTAAACTCCCTAACGAGGGATCGGGATCGTTACCTCATTAAAAACCCTTTCGGGAAAAAAGAGTATAACAATCCCCCTTTCATCAGCTTCACCTTAACTGGGTCGACTTCACGGAGCAACTTAGTGATCGTTAAACGAAGCACAATTTTGCCACATGAAGGATTCCGACTAAGGATCAGCTGGAACAGCACCATAGTGCTCCAAAACACGGCTACTCTGCTCCAATACCGCGTTGCTCCAAAAATAGTGATCTATCAACAAAATAAATCAATTAAGTACCAAAAATCACATAAAAGAGCACTAAATTCCTTCAAAAATGAACAACTAAATATCACACATCAGTACTTGATTCTCCCTCTTTTGAGCTAGATTCTGCATCCTCATCTGAGTGACTCCATTCTGTTTCAAATAAATGTCACGCTAGATCATCCAGTGAGTTAATAAAAACTCTCATGCGTGCGTTCCAGTAGTTGTAGTTTGTTCCTTCCAGCATTGGTGAACGATACACTGAAGCTCCTTCTTTGGTCGCCATGGTAAAACCCTATCACACTTTCCTTGACACAACCAAGGTGAAAGTATGTGACTTAGCTCTGATACCAAATGAAATTTTGTTTTAACTAATTAAATTAATTATTACTACCATGTTCCGGCATAATTTATCCAACCAAGTATGCAATAAAGTAAAGTATGAACATACGAGACTTTGTTACGCAGTTCGGTGAAAATCACCTACATATGTAGGGTCTGGCCCAGTTTAGAATGAATCCATTAATCAGAAAGATACAATACAAAGTACACCATATAGTTATACTTATCTTATCTAATGGTAATGTGTGAATTCTGTAAGCTCCCCTTGCTACCGATCCACCTTGATTAGACTCCCCCTAACCTCGAAACTCGTCGATGCTTGACCTCCTCCTCACGAGGAATTAAGGCATATGATTCTGAACTTGATCACAAGGTTGTGATCATCCTGGAACATAGATGAAAGTTCTTGAGCACTTCTCGAAAATATCAAAAACCTGGATGCAGATAATTTTTCAATTAAAAGCGTAAGTAACTTGGCTAGAATGTCTTCTATTTATACCATCACACACATCAATCACTGTGTGAAAATAATTCATTTTCCATATAATCTTTTGATTACAATCAAATCCCTTAGAGATAGGAATTGTCAAATCTAATCCCTTAAAGTAAGGAATTAGAATATTTTTCGCCTAAATCAAACCATATTTTTTTCGAAAAAGATATCTATCAAATCAATTACAATTTCCATAAATTCAAACCAATCACGTAAACATATGAATTGATATATTTTTCAATCACAACTCTTGGACGAAAATATTGCCTCTCGAATTTCTTCACAAATTTCCTTAAACCATCCGATTTTCCTTCTTTGATCAACACAAACTATTATATATTTACATAATTTCCATAACTTGCCAATTAAATAAATATGGACTTTACAAGTACAATTATCTAATTGATGTCTTCCATTTTGAGAAATTCTTCACATTTACTCGAAAAGGATAAATAAACTCTTCACATTACTTGTATAGTATTAATCAAACTCCAAAATTACAAAAACCTTTCCACATCCTGATTCCAAATCAAACCGTTAACAAGGTGGATGATGGAGATATTAAGAATATAATGATCACACCAAACAACGTACAATCATCACAAAAAGATACTCCCAAACAAGCCTCTGCAAATTGTGCAGCTTTATTACACCACAGCCCACCATCTCATCAGAGCCGTAAAATAGCCATTTTTGCTCCAAGGGAACACAATCACAAACTACTTTATGCTCAGTTGCATTGTTGCCTTTTTTCCATTTTCATTTTTGTCTTACTTGGCACCAAAGTAATATACTTTTCACGAACAAACAATATCTGAAACTCCAAAAAGGAAAAACCTCACTTTTTTCTCCCTTTCTTACTCCTCAAAGCTTGCATCTTTTGGTGGTAGAACAAGGGGTTGATGCTTCATCTTCCATAGGCAACATTTCATCTTTAGGTGAACTCTTTGATTTCTTCTCTATTTGATAAAATTTTGAACTTAATGCACGTAATTGTTTGTATTGAACCCTTTGTTTCTCCGGGATTTGTTGCGTTTTTTTTCTCTTTTTGTATCCAACATCTCTGCCCAATTTTCTCTTTTGATTGTGTTCCGTTTTGGTGCATTGGGGCCTTGAATCTATTGATATTGTTCATGAAATTTATTGTCTTGGTTTCTGTAAATCTAAAAAATGGAAATGGCGAAGAAGGGATGTGCTCAAATTGGAAAGAAAATGGTTTCTTGCATGAAAGAATGGTAAGAATTGTTGGAAAATGATGGTTAAAAGGTTGAAATTCGCCAACTTTTTGGGCTTCGTTTAGAGTGGGACCCGAACGGATTTTGGGTCAATGGATGTCATTTTTGGGTTCTCCTCCGCGAGTACTATAAAATCGACTATTTAAACTCTCAAAACGGATCAAGGGTGAATGAGATATGAATGTTTTAATTTCACTCTTGAAAGAGGAAAAAAATGGGCGAAAATTGGCCCAGGTAATTTTCTCTGGACTGTCCAAAATGCGTATGGATCGCATGGAAGTCTTATGAAGGCCCAACCGCATAGTATATATGGAATTACTTGTGTGTAATTCTTAAGAGATAAGAACAAAATACTTCCATATTTTGTGAGATATCTTGTCTTAAATAAATATGCGGTTTACCATGTTTAATATGATGAAGAATATTTGTACAATATTTCTTCCATTTCCAGCAGATTTTATTCGAGTATTCATGGAATGTCTCGGATTTGGTGAGTTGGTGATTGGAGAATATTCTTCTCTAATTACAGAAAATCAGAATATCATGTTTCCATGATTAGGGTCTCTTAGAGCAGTATAAATAGAGCCTCTAAGTCATTCAGAAATACACACCATTTCTCAAGTCCCTCCATAGTCTAAACTTGAGTCTTCTTTCTGTCTTTCTCGAAGTTTCCATTTGGTGCTCTGTCAAGGTGATAGTCCTTCGGGCCTTGCGTGAATCCGAGGTAACTCTTACGTGTTAATTGTTACCTTCGATGGTTTTATCCTAGGGAACGATGTCCACGACGGGACTCATTCGTTTCAAGGGCAGCGAGTGTTACTCGTGACTCCATCAATTTGTAATTACTTGAAACATTATTTATGCTTTGATTATTTGTAATTTAAGCTTTTCGATTGTATGCTTGAATAATTAATAAAAAAATTATTATTATTGCATATATTAATTGCTCGTTCAATTTTGTTATTTGATTTTCCGTATGATATAATCAATATATGTCCAACAGTCTTGAAACGAATGATATTTGTTGATTTATATTGATTTGGTCAAAAGATACATGCGTGAAGAATCATGATGTAGTCAAAATAATCATGCGGTAATAATGCTTGCATAAATATGGTATGCATATATTACTTGCAGAATATTTATGTAAGGTAATAATGCATATATTACTTGCTCGACTTGCCTGATATATTCATTAATCGGCATACCATCTGCATGCCATATTTATCGAAAATATGCATATGATTTGTAATTCTGCGCAAATCACATGGGATTGCATGCTTCATGGAAATTGTATGTTTGCAAAATTATGCATGATAATGGTTTTGGTTATTTACAACAAAATCATATTGAGCAATTTGTTATGTATAATTATTTAAAATATTATACTACGATATTTGAGATTTGTACATATATTTAACGATGGAAATCTTTTGTATGTACGCATTGGTGAATCCGAGTATACACGGTTGTATATCTCTTATGGAAGGGAAACTAGGCATGGAGATACGGCAGGATTTGCTTGGCAACATGAAAGAATCAAGAGTGTAACCACGGTTTTGCAAACTATGGTACGTATACACGTTAATTAAAGTGAATCATGGCATATGCTATATATACATACATTGCTTGAATTATATTTGATAACCATTTGCGTGAATCTGGACGTGAACATGATTTTGTTACAAAGAGAGTTGTGTGAATAATATGTGCACATATATGTCCAGTACACTAAGGCTATCGAATTTGATAGTAAATGGATTTGGTTATATTAATCCCTTAATTATGTGGGAAAATGAGTTGAGCATGTATGGCGTAATTATGGAAATATGTTAATTCCATGATATTCATGCTTATGAGATTAAATGTTGGTATGGTAAGAAATCATATTTGATTCTTTGCATGAAAGATTGGATTAAATTTGGAAAAAAATATGCCATGAGTTTAGAATATGAGATCAGACATTATTATTCAATTACATTAAAGCAGTACATATGTTTGGAAATTATGAGACATGTTAAATTTCCTTAGCCCTTGAAATGTTAGAGTATTTGCTTTAATACTTGGTCAAATTTAGAAATACCGATTGCATGGTATAATAATTTGGTTGTGTGGGCTGCTCATGTTGGTTAAAGATTTTAAACCATATTTGTGTGAGAATGTGCTGCTAGTGATTCTTGCCTTTTATATACTTGGCCTGAGAATCGCATGCGAAAAATTGGTAAACTTCATTTGCACTTAAACATGACATCTCTCGGCAAGAGTGAAATATATTCGTGCATGAATGAAGTATGTGGCATTGGGTTATTTGATCCATGATGTGTTCTCGTTCATTTAGGGACTTGATTTAGCTGCATATACAAAAATTTTAGATCTATGTTGTGTCTAAAATTGTGTTATGCTTTATATGCTATAATTATATTAATTGTTTGGGAAAGTGCCCTTTTGATGCAATGAAAGGTTTGACAAGGCTTGTCCCGATAATTGGCTATCTTGATTGATCGCTTATGAGCATATGGCTCACGAGTGACAATTGTTAGATTGCACAGATAGAGCATATGAGCTCGAAGTTCGATATATTCTGGTTATTTTGTATGACCTGATAAATGTGAACGTGAAGACATTAGTTTACAACTATGTCTAGGGTATTGGTTCTTGTGAACCATGGTATAAACCCTAAAGCATGAGTTATCATGACTATGCTAAAAACCTTTGATTGTTTGTAATCAAAGAATTGAGGGGGAAATCTCAAGAATTTGGTTGAGAAAACTAAGAATCCTGAGAATGGGAATCCCGAGACTTTTGGTCAAATCTCTTGATTTATGGTTGAAAAATCTAAGAATCATGAGATATGGAATCCCAAGACATTTGGTCAATTCTCTAGATTTTTGGTTGGAAAGCCTTAGAATTCTGAGATGAGTAATCCTAAGACATTTGGTCTAGGAACCCCAAGACACGAGTTTTTTGAGAAACTTAACATGTGTATAAACCAGCCCAATGTGGGGGGTAGACGAAAACCTAAAAATTCAACGACGATATGAATTTTGATAGGTACTTGAAGTGGAAAAGTAACCACGAGAGATTTGAATCAAGTTGATCAAGTCGGGAGGACTTTAACTCGAACCAAAAGGGTAAACTCGAAATCAAGTCGAGCAGTGCACTCAAACTTGAGTTGAGCAATGGACTTGAATGTGTTTCGAGCATAAAGACACTCAAGTTTGATTTGAGTAGTCTGAGAGTAAAGTACAGTTGTACTGAAGCTTGGCTTTAAAATGGGCATGAACTTGTGTGGAGTTGGTAAACTCACACTGCGCCCTAGTGAGAGTTAATCGAATCCTCGATTGATTGATACTGCATCGGTTGTGGTATTGGTCATGCGAGGAAGAATGATTAATTGAGATCGGAAAGTTTAGTTATCTCTAATTCCAAGGGAGTTGAAGGAATAAGAGTGACTTTCACGATAAAAGATCAATACATGAAGGTGTTTTGATTGTTGAAAGGATCAAGCCCTAAAAGAAATTTTATGGGTAAGAATCTAGTGTTCGATTCATTATTGAACACACGGACTTTTAGTAAGTTGGGTTTGTATATTAACGAAACCACTTACGTGATGCATAGAAAACATATGAGGTTATCTGTGACCATGATGTGAATACATAGAATCCTATGGGGAATGTGATTCACAATGTAGACATTTGCAAGGTCATTTGGTGATTGAAGGAAATTGCTAGAAATGATCAAGCGTTGTGGGGGAGCCTTTAAGTTGGCTGGCGATCTTTTAAATAAGATACCCCAAGAAGGAGAAAAATAAAGCTCCTCATAGAGCCATCCTAAAAGTTCTTTCGAATGTGTGGGTTGACATATTGCGAATGTAGTAAAAGTAATACTTAAACAGTATCTTTACTAGATATGCACAATGTTGAAGTGCTATCAATTTCTTGAAATTCACAAGAAATATTATGCAGAAACTAGAAATATATCTTGATGGAAAGTGTATTTTGTGGAAGTTTCTGTTAAAGATCCTGATTTATCTTAAATGGACTTAAGAGTCAATAGATGAAATCATTAAGGATCAGGGATAAACCAACGAAGGAAACGAGATTCCATGAAATAATTTTTGTGGAAAGTGGTGATCAATAGAGAGATTGATCTACCATGAGTGCAAATCACTAGAGTACTAGTAGATTTGAACAATTAGTAAGTATATTTGTGTACTTGATGGGTGTTCTCTAGACGTGAGAATGAGTCCAAGGGTGATGGTATTTGCTATCAAAGCTTTGTGAAAGCTAGAAGTACATCTAATGGACCTAAATGGTTATTTGGAGATTTAGGTATTAAAATCTGAATAGAGCAAAATGAAAAGCTCAATGCTCCTAAATGACCCATCATGTGACCAAACTAATTGTTGTTTAGCCAGTGATATTAAATCAATGAGTTTGATGAAGGCGGATATGCTAAGGGACACGGAAAATGACCATGTCATTTATGTCTTTGAATTTATGGTTTTCTCATTGATAGAAAAATTGATACGATGATTGAGTCTCTTGGAGATATGTCGTATTCAATGGAATGACTCTAAACATTATGAGTTACTTTTTGTAAAAGTGAGGTGTCTCTTAAGAAGAGAACTCAAGAGTCATTGATAGTCTGTTGTACTTATTAAAGTGAACATTAGACAATTATTACAATGGATAGTAAGATGATACACGAGTAATCTAGAAAAGATCACTGGAAACTAGCTGTGTGTGAGACTCGTGGATATGGCTTGAGTTGTGTAGAGAAATGGTTCTCTCTTGCTAGATTCGTAGAGGAATCTCTGTCCATTGTGTTGGACAAAAATTGGGAAAGATATACCCTAGGATGACCAAAGCACTTGTATGCTTATTGGTGTAGCGTAAAGCCATATCGATGATGGTGTGTCGACATAGACACTTTACCATTGGACGACTACTCTCTATGAGAATTATCGATATTGACTACGTAAGGTCAATATGATAAGAGTTGTTATTCTTTGACGAAAGGATTCAATCGATTTCTTGACGAAGAAATTGAATCGAGAGTTAGTTGAGAACTCATCGAAAGGAATATGACTAAGTCCAATAAATGGTGGGTTACGTACGTGGACACCCAACCTATGTGACTGGAGATCCCAAGATCTAGGTTCAAAGGGACAACTAAACTGCAAAGACCCATCGCGATCACTGTGGGGGTTTCATACCTCCTGTCTTATTCCTATGATGAAGAAACAGTGATGTGAATGGAGGTTAAGCATTAAATTGCTTTTAATGATTCAAGGCATCGAGTATGTAGTACTCGAAAGAGCGCAATAGTTTTCGGAACTGCTCTTACGCCAAGAATCACCTATGTAAGCGAGAAGTGTGGCCGCTTCGAAAGGGAATTGTTGGGACGCAATTCTTTAGAAACCTTACAGAACTAGGCGTGTGCCATGGCCTGATTAATGGACACAACCGAGGAAAGCGCAAGGGCTAGGAAAGATGTCTGTGGGAAGTGCATTGTCGTTCACACAAGCGGTAGGGGAAGTTCAAGGACATCGCGTCTACTTCCTAACCAGTGGGCTAAGTGTACTCTCTCAAGGGAAAGTTCAAAGGGTGACACCTACTTATCCTATGCAGCATCTATGCCGTCGAAATGAATCTATCACCAAGTCAAACTCTGTGTCTGACGTGATTGTTCTGATTCCTACATCAATATCTATTCATGTGGGGGATTGTTGGAAAATGATGGTTAAAAGGTTGAAATTCGTCAACTTTTTGGGCTTCGTTTAGAGTGGGACCCGAACGGATTTTGGGTCAATGGATGTCATTTTTGGGTTCTCCTCCGCGAGTACTATAAAATCGACTATTTAAACTCTCAAAACGGATCAAGGGTGAATGAGATATGAATGTTTTAATTTCACTCTTGAAAGAGGAAAAAAATGGGCGAAAATTGGCCCAGGTAATTTTCTCTGGACTGTCCAAAATGCGTATGGATCGCATGGAAGTCTTATGAAGGCCCAACCGCATAGTATATATGGAATTACTTGTGTGTAATTCTTAAGAGATAAGAACAAAATACTTCCATATTTTGTGAGATATCTTGTCTTAAATAAATATGCGGTTTACCATGTTTAATATGATGAAGAATATTTGTACAATATTTCTTCCATTTCCAGCAGATTTTATTCGAGTATTCATGGAATGTCTCGGATTTGGTGAGTTGGTGATTGGAGAATATTCTTCTCTAATTACAGAAAATCAGAATATCATGTTTCCATGATTAGGGTCTCTTAGAGCAGTATAAATAGAGCCTCTAAGTCATTCAGAAATACACACCATTTCTCAAGTCCCTCCATAGTCTAAACTTGAGTCTTCTTTCTGTCTTTCTCGAAGTTTCCATTTGGTGCTCTGTCAAGGTGATAGTCCTTCGGGCCTTGCGTGAATCCGAGGTAACTCTTACGTGTTAATTGTTACCTTCGATGGTTTTATCCTAGGGAACGATGTCCACGACGGGACTCATTCGTTTCAAGGGCAGCGAGTGTTACTCGTGACTCCATCAATTTGTAATTACTTGAAACATTATTTATGCTTTGATTATTTGTAATTTAAGCTTTTCGATTGTATGCTTGAATAATTAATAAAAAAATTATTATTCTTGCATATATTAATTGCTCGTTCAATTTTGTTATTTGATTTTCCGTATGATATAATCAATATATGTCCAACAAGAATAATAACAGAGTAAGTGAAAAATATACTGTAGTTGACAGATTCAAAGGATTTTGAATACGTTTACGTTACAGAAGAAACTTAGGCAATGAGATGGGAGCAAATTTAGGATTCTGTTATAAATGATATGCCAATTCAAATTCAAATGGGGATTTAGCATGAGAAATGGCCAATAACTCAAGCTGAGGATTTCAAGCTCCAAGAGACCTTGCCGAGCCTTGGTGGAGGGGGTAGGAGAGTGGGAACTGCTTTTCATCTTGTGGAGCAAATACATTACCTCTATGTTAAAGTGGTTAAGGTAAAAGAGTTGCAGTCAAAAGATGGTAATGGTTGTGATGATCTCTTTGTTGAAGTCAAACTTGGAAGCATTAAAGATATGACTAGGAAACTTTCCAATGTCTCATATCCATAATGGAGCCATGTATTTTCATCCGTTATCGTTAGAGTTGATGCCCCTTTAATTGAGGTTTTGGTGAGGGACAAAAAGAGGTATGGTGATGATTTAGTTGGAATGGTTTCTTTTGAAGTGATTGAGGTAGAGCTGGATCCTGGATCCAACTGTGCATGGTTTTGTTTGAAGTAATTGTCCATGATATTATATATGAATGCAAATATGGAGGATGCATTCACGGAATGCGTTCTCGTTGTTTTTTATTTTTTTCTGCATGTAATTTAGAGGACGCATTCCATGAATGCGTCCTCGAATTTTATTTATTTTTTAAACAATTTTTTGAAGAGAACGCATTCATGTCCTCAAAGTTTGACAATTACGTTGAAAAAAGATTCTTGCGGCGAAATGATATCTTATGGACGCATTCGTGGCTAAATGATATCTTATGGACACAAGTCCACTTTTAAATTAAAGTAATTACTCCCTCTGTCCAATCTGCACACTTTACTATTTGATATTATTTAATATCAAAATTTGACAATATATATGAGTAGATATATAAGTAATAATATTATAGTATATGATATTGATGGATTTGTTATAACAAGTAGTTTCTCAAAAGTAATTTTTTGTTTAACGTTATTATACGTAGTTAAACACATTAACATTTAGATAAGTTTTTTTATGAGTGTAAAAATTTTTTCGTATATATTACTTATATATATAAATTTCGTATATATTACTTATATATAACCATTTTTTGAAGAGGACGCATTCATGGAATGCGTCCTCACTTTTTTGTAAAATTTTAACAATTGTTATATTATTACTGAGAGCTTGAATGCGTTCCAATTGTAAAATTGTTTCTTCTGAGAGCTTTAACAATTTTAACAATTCAATATATTATATTATTAATGTACATAATTTTTTTTTAGTTTCACATTTTATTATTAAAATATATAAATGGTAATTTGAATCAGTAAAATATATAATTTGTAAATTATTCTTTATATATATATTTTTGGGTGAATATAGTGCATTCGTAGAATGCGTCCTCAATTTTTTTAAAATTTTTGCAACGAATTGTTTAGAGGACGCATTACATGAATGCGTCCTCATGAATTTATTTTTTAAAATAAACAAATGTGTTTATTTTATATTTTTAATTTTTTTTAAATACGGTTTGAATTATACCTTTTTTAAATCAGTGTTATTAAAAACGGGTATTAAATTTGACATGTATATTATTACTGTACATAAAATTTTTTTAGTCCCACATTTTATTAGTAAAATATATATATATTGTAATTTTAATCAGTAAAATATATAATTTGTAAATTATTCTTTATTTTTTTGGGTGAATATAGTGCATTCATAGATTCGTGTTTGTTTTATGTCATTCTAAAAATAACAGTAATATATAGTAGGAATGAATATAATTAAACATAAATATACAATATGTGGAGGAGACGTGTCAAATGTAAATTAGTGTTAAATGTCATCATGTAATCTAATAAACATAAATGATTATTTTGCATGAGGACAATGCGTTTTACTGATTCAAATTCGTACACAGTCCTACTCGAATCGTGCAGCTTGTAAAGCACAATCTTGTAAAATATAGACTGATTCAAAAGTTGTCAGTGAGGACGTATAAGGACAATGCGTCCTCATGCCAAGTCCAAATAATCAAGCGGTCAAAGACTTTAAAAACAAAATTAAACGGAGGACGCATTCCGGCAATGTGTCCTCTTCTTTCCCTGACGGAAAAAAATATTAATGCACTGAGGATGCATTTACCAAATGCATCCTCAGGCAAACTGAACCAAAAAAATTGGAAAACATAGAGGACGCATTGTGCTAATGCGTCCTACACACTTGCATCCATGGGTAGGCACTGTAGCCATAGATATAGAATTTTCCCGTGATTGAGGTCCCGAGAAGGGTCCCTCCTGATAGCCCTTTGGCTTTGTGATCTGCACCATCATGCATACGTTAACTAATGCATTCGACACATTTGTTATTAGGTTTTGTTTGGTAGATTGCTAGTTTTAGTTAGGTTTACAGAACAAAGGGTTTAGATGACCATTGTTTATTTTCCTATCTAAATTCAGAGTTTTGTAGACTTAATTGGAACTAATGGATACATTATATTTACGGGCATCTATATATTCCTTTGTGATCTTACTAGTAGGTCGGTCTTGAGTATTTTGTCGGCATTTTGTAGAAGGCCACTCACAAGAGTGGTAGTAGATATTAGAAGGACATCCGCAAGGATGGTAAAAGACTAAAGGCCATGAGTCAAAACGTGTTAGAACATAGAAGGGTCGAAGAAGGAAGACAAAGAAGCGGAGAAATTGAGATCCAAGAGTTTTATAGAGTTTATGGGAACGATCTAAAAAGCATCAGCGTCTATGAGTGGCACCATTGAATTTGTCTTCAAGAGCACTATAAAATCGACTACAAAAAATCTTAAAACGGATCAGGGATTCATCCATAATGGTGAAAAAATTTTTTGGAAGGAGAAGGGCTGGCCAGGGACCTTCACCACGAGGCAGCCTCATATCAGTCCTCCAAAACATTAGGCTAACTTCCCAGCATGAGCCATTTCTGCTAGCAGGAGTTGTTTCGCCCGTTTCGGTCCACAACATCGTTTTATGCAACACGGCCTGTACCCCAATCCTTTGTGAGGCTATGTATGGACGGATCGTGCCGTTGTACACAATCTATGTCATTTCAACTCCAAAAATGTGAAGAACAACCCACAGGATGCAAAAAATACACGGTTGGCCACCATTTTGCTCAGAAAACGACTCTCAGCCAACGGCCTGCAAGAACTCAAATAGCTCGCATCATTCAACCAATCAAAAAGTGCTTCCACTCAACGACCCAAGCCAAACAACACGGGGCGCACAATTCAGAGGTTCAAAACGGAGCACCAGCCAACGGCCTGTGTCGACAGACACGACCCGTGTCGACCGACACTGCCTGTGTCAGCACAAGGCTACACGGCATGTGCTAGATTATCCAATCTGTGTCAACATGAGGCTACATGGCCCGTACCAGGGCATGCATCCTGTGTCAGAATGAGGCTAACTGGCTGGCACAACCCGTGTCAATTGTGGCTGCTAGGGTTTTTTTGGCCTATTTTGGAACTTTTACAAGGTCCAATTCCATACTTCTATATATAGGATCCTTTAGTCTTCTAGGGTGAAGGAAAAAGTAGGAATAATGTAGATTTTATTTATCTTGGTAGTTATAAGAAAGAGGAGAGTTCTCTCTCTCTAGATTACTTCTTCACTTTTCCTTCTCTTTTCTTTCTCTTATTTTCCTACATCAATGGAATTTGACTCAATATTTTTCATGGATCTATTTATTAGGGAGTAGTTAATTTACTTGGGGTTAATTTTTGTATTCATGAATTGATGTTGGCTTTTTAGATTTGTAGATTCTCCTATCTATATGTCCTATGAATATTTGTGCTTGATCTATGCTTTCTATTCTTGTGATATTTATGATATACATACATGCATGGTAGTGTAATATCGTGCTAGGATTCATTGCTATCTTGGGAGTGTAAGATTTTGGAGTATGTTTAAGAACACCGCGGAGATGAGTGCATTCATGTTATCTCGAGGGTATATCTTCCGATTGGTGAAACCATAATTCTAATTGGCTAGTTGTGTTGAGAAATCACATGTTGGCGGTGAATTTGGAAAATTCTAACGAGGGAAATCCCTTGGCTTACCCCAATAGATGAGCCTGATTGTTTGTGGAAACTAGAGTTGTGCTGACTCTAGAGTCATCCCAAGATATCAATTCCTTTGCCTCTCTAGGCCTAGAGATTGGTATCCATAGTGGAGTGTCAGTGATGTATTGCACTCATTTTCATATCTACCGGCTGCGACCTATGCAAGGTACGTATTGCTCCGACTTTGTTCCTTTAAGCGGGGGCGCATTAGCATTGGGAGTGAGATGACGGGGATGGACTGTGACTTCCTTTGACTAGAGTGCATCCCTAATTACGAAGACGGTCAGATATGCATGTATTGGTGGCAAGTAACTTTGTGTGACATACGAAGGGAAATGTCTGGCTATCTCCTCACTATATGACATAGGCATAAGATAGGTTTATATATTTTTATGTTAGTGAGTTAAGGATAAAAGTCTTTCATCGATCATGTTACGCAAAAAAACTCAAGTGCTGGTTTATATAGTTTATTCTCATGTGATCTCGTATGCTTGTAGTTATTAATTAAAAACTCCAAAAAAACTTGCTTTGCAATATTTAGCTATTCTTAACACACAGACAGATTGACAACCTGGGTGTGGCTGTGTTTAGTTGACTTTTGGACATCTAACATCTCTGTGGACAAGCCTGTGCTTGCCACTATCGACCCAATAGGTAGCATAGTAGTAAGAACGGGAGCATGGTATAAATCTCTATCTTTGTGAAGCTTTCACCTGGGCTAATTTATTTGACCTCCCATAGATAATTTATTATGACCCCGAGTAGAGGCAGATCACTCTGAAGCGGTTTAGATTGGAGAACAGAAAAGGGGATAAGATTGGAGGAGAGATTATGTTGGCTATATGGAAATGGACACAAGTTGATTAGGCTTTTCCAGAAGCATATCAGTTGGATGTTTCTTCGCATTGAATGGTGATGGGTTGGTGAATATCCGATCTATAGTGTACTTAGCACCAAGGCTGGGAGGCCATCACCGTACCCTCAAAGTTAAATTTATAAGCCACAAATGCTTCCTATCTACAACTAAGTAGATAATGGCAAGTCGGGGACGTTCACGAAGAAGAGAAATTTTCTTAAGTGTATAAACACATAAGGTTGGTATTACGTTAGAAGTAGATATATATATATATATATATAGATATATAAAAGCAATAATGTGATTAAGGTAGGGCCTTGCTATATCCCGCCCTGTATTTTACTATCCTCGCCCTAATACGTATAAATACACGTATTTTGAATTAAAATAAAATAATTTTAAATTTTAAAAAAACAGAAAAAAGAAAAAAAATATATTAAAAATCCTATAAAAAACACTATAAATACCCCTCCCCTCTCTCCATTTCCCTCTCCCCTTCCCTCTCCCCTTCCCTCTCCCCCTGCCCTCTCCCCCTGCCCTCTCCCCCTTCCCTCTCCCCCTTCCCTCTCCCCCTTGCCTCTCCATTTCCGACCGCCGCCCGCCGCCCGCCGCCGCTGGAATCTCGCCGGAATCCCGCCGGAATCCCGCCGGAAAATGTAAGTTTTAGAGAAATTTTTTTTTCTTTTCGTGGGAATCGTTGCCTGATCTATTCGAATTTTGTTGAACTTGTCGGAATTGTTAGAATTTTGTTGAGCTTGTCGGAATTGTTAGGATTTTAGTTATGTAACATAATAGAAGTTATTGAGAAACGATTTTTTAGAAATTGTGCTTCTTTGGAAATTGTTTAGCTATGTGACATATGTGGAATTAATGACATAATGACATAATTGGACATGATGACATTATTGGAAGCTTATTGTGTTTTTTAGTAATTATTTAGTTTAAATTTGGCCATAATATTTTAGAAATTGTATTTTTTAGAAGTTGGGTTTTTTAGAAATTATGTAGTTATGTGACATAATAGAAATTACTTAGGAATTATTTGTTTAGAATTTGTGTTGTTCTGGAAATTATTTAGGTATGTGACATAGTTGGAATTAAAACGAAGAAATTGTGTTCTGTGTAAATTACTTAGTTTAAATTTGGACATAATATTTTAGGAATTGTTTTTTTTAGAAATTGGGTTATTTAGAAATTATTTAGTTATGTGACATAATAGAATTTATTTAGAAATTGTATTTTTTAGATATTGGGTTATTTAGAAATTATTTAGTTATGTGACATAATTGGAATTGAAACGAAGAAATTGTGTTTTGTAGAAATTACTTAGTTTAAATTCGGACATAATATTTTAGAAATTGTATTTTTTAGATATTGGGTTATTTAGAAATTATTTAGTTATGTGACATAATTGGAATTGAAACGAAGAAATTGTGTTTTGTAGAAATTACTTAGTTTAAATGTGGACATAATGGTTTAGAAATTGTATTTTGTAGAAATTGGGCAATTTAGAAATTATTTAGGTATGTGACGTAATTGGAATTAAAACGAAGAAATTGTGTTTTGTAGAAATTACTTAGTTTAAATTTGGACATATTGTTTTAGAAATTGTATTTTTTAGAAATTGGGTAATTTAGAAATTATTTAGTTATGTGACGTAATAGAAATTATTCAGAAATTATTGATTAGGAATTGTGTTTTTTGGAAATTATTTAGTTATGTGACATAATAGAATATAGTTCTACGTAAATAAACTTTAGTAATCCGATGTAAACAATTGTGTAGTAAACTGTTACGATATGTTTTAACTATTGTTTCCTTGAATGTTAATAATAGTGCGATGTGGTAAGAAAATAAGATTATTTAGTTATGTAATCTCCAATTTGTAACTAAAAAAAATGTCCCAGTTCGTTGATGCACTGTTCGAAAATATTAGTTCACACGTTGTTGAAATGTATGTTAATTTATCTTATCATATCAGTTTGATTCACTTGTTGTTATACTAATTACATATCTTGTGTCGTAGATGAGCACTGGTGGTCAACCTGACGGTCATGGTCGTTCCATACGACGAAGAGGTGTTAGTGCCTCGGCGAGACAGGCTAGAGGCCGCGTGGTCGAGGATGAACCGTCGCCTCGCCCGCGGGAGTTTGATGTAGGAGCGGAGCAGCCTTCTCCACCGAGCGTTCGTGCATTCGATCCCATGCCGACATGGGACGGTCCGGAGATTAACATCCTCGCGTCCGGTGGTATCCGTCATGATAGTGATTGGCAGATGAATTATGACCTGCCCGCAGATGTCCCCCTGGTGGGCCAACCTGGTTCGAGTGTTCCATTGGATGCCGGGTTCGAACGTTATGCTGAAGCTGGAGCCAGGCACACCGTGAGGAACAGAGCTGGTCAATTCGCACAGTCTTCTGGTGGATCGTGCAATGCCGGTGAGCCTAGCACCGGAATGGCATCGAGGAATAGGAGGAAGCGACCCGCCGATGAGACGTGGCTAGTGCGGGGACCGATGGCTGGTGGCCCGCAGGATGACCTCGTCATACCAAGCTTCGGAGGACACGTCGCGCTTGACGTTTGGAATGGTATAGAGCGAGGTGTGTTGAGATGCCATGCTCGGTCGCCGCTATGCAAGCAGCTAGTCGACACGCTCCCCGAACTGAGCGATGTTGCACAGGCCCGGATACATGCGATCGGGTTGGGCCACCTGCCTGCGATTATGTTCCAGTTCCTTGACATGGCACTGATATCCGCTTTTGTCGAGAGGTGGCAGCCGGACACGAACACGTTTCACATGCCGTTTGGGGAGATGACCATCTTGATGCATGACGTTGAGATGATTCTTGGCATTCCCATCGATGGTGGCGCTGTTGCGAGTACCATTTCGGCGGAGACTATTGAGGAAGCGTGCGCTGAACTGTTTGGGAAAGACGTGGAGTCCTTTGTCGCGGAAGACTGGAACGGGGGTAACATAGATGCCCAATCTTTGATGGCGAGGTGTGTAGCGGCGGGGCAGAGCCAGAACTTCCAATTTATGTGCTACATGCTGACCCTGTTTTCATCCACGCTTTTTGTGGATAAAACTGGGAATAAGGTTAGAGCCAACCTTCTACCCCTGCTTGATTCGCAGTTGTCGTGGGGCTCGGCGACGTTGGCCAGTTTGTATCTGCAGTTGGGAATTGCGTCCCGGTCCAAGGCGCGTGGTCTATGCGGATGTTGCACGCTGCTTCAAGCATGGATATACGAGTACTTTCCGATGTTTCAGCCGGGACCGAGTACGTTGCCAGCTCTTCCGGGTCGCGCCAGTCGGTGGCACACAGGGGATAGATCGGGGAGGGGTACGGGGAGGCTCGGTGCCATCAGGCGACAGTTGGATGCCTTACAGCCCGACCAGGTATGAATTCCATGCTTTTACTCTTATTCTGACAGTAGTGGATAGATCGGATTCCATAGAAACGTAACATGTCTGTGAAACTTTTTGCAGGTGGATTGGTTGCCATATGGGGTGGACGTGGTTAGGGCTGCGGGGGGGAGGACTCACTACCGCGGCGTGATTCGACACCTCGACGCAATGGAGGCGTACATGCCAGATCGCGTTGTGCAGCAGTTCGGTCTCCTACAGGGTATACCGCGGGGTCTTGCAATTGCGCCCGAGCCTTGTTCCCGCCCGGCTGATCCAGCCGGCTATTCAGTGACCTACCCAGGGAGGCTGCAGTTGACCCTATGGGAGATGGCACACAGTTGGCACAACGGTCAGCTTGCGGCGTTCCCGATAGCCACGAGCCCATCAGAGTGTACCATGGATTACGAGGGCTGGTACGCGACCCATTCGCACCCATTGATCGCAAATCCTGAACATGCTGCCGCGAGTGGACCGGACAGGATACATCATCAGTTATCGGTAAGTTTTCCCGTACTGTTTGCTTCGAGTAATTATATTACATTTTACTGTTTCGTTATTGTAAACTCTGTTTCCTGTGCAACAGATGCTCAGTGACATGATGGGCGACCTGGATCCGTTCGACTCGGCGACCGTTGGTGGACTCGCCGCCGACCCCCGCGTGAGGCAGTTGATGACGACTTTTGTCAGTCGTCGCGATGAGTACCGCATGCTCGGTTATGGCCCCATTCCTTAGTCGGACGTTTGCTTATGTATGAACCCACAGTTTTGCCATAGTTTGCTCATTTATGTAATCGGTAACTGTTTGTGCATATCAAATACATAAGTCATCGATTTTTGCAACAGTAATGCTATCAAAATAATTACTCCATGCTTCGATAGTAACTGTAGCGGTTGCGTACATGCCAAAATGTTTCTGGCGATTTACAACAGTTAATTACTCTGAGAGTATGCTCTTCTCCAAGCCCTTAGCCTCCTACGAAAGGGCAACTCCCAACCTACGACATCAGCCTTCCTCAACGTGGTCCACATATTAACCACGGGGGGCATGGGACAGTTTTCCTTCACGTGTACCCGGACGAAATGGCTTGCACTGCGAACGTATACAATGTGTAGCTCCCTACTTGTTCCATCCTCGCCCCCGCCTGCCCTCAGTGGAAGGACTGTACAGCAATGGTCCGCCGACCCATTCTCTAAAATGTAATATAGAACTACAACCGCGTTGTAGTAGGTGGCCACAGGAAACATGTCTGCAATGACCGTAAACCAATGCTCCGGACCACATGGACCGCTGGTGTGGTGTATACGGGCTCTGGCGAGTTCAACGTCATTCCGCGAACCGTATATGGGAACATAGTCAGGCCAATGAGTTGATATCTCGTTAAATACCGCCCGACGCGCTGTAGACCATTCACCTTCACCGTCTACGTGGAACGCATCAGCAACGCATCTGAAGCCACAGTTTCCATCACTCGCGACATCGTTCCAACCTTCGATGTAGCGCCGGACAATGTGGGGGACACTTTCGAGGAACGGGAATGTCGCTGCAGGAGAACACATTAAGATAAATATCTTGTGCAGGAGGCGTTCATTAGGAAGAATGGTGCTTGTACTCACCGTGCCGGCGACCGCTCCCTGAAGCACGCCCCGGGGACCGTGAACTACTCCCGTATCGCCTGTTCACGTGCTCGTGGTAGCTCGGTGAACGCCGGGTTGATCTTGATCGGGGAACCTGCTCGCTTGGTCTCCCACGTGCACTGGTGCAATTGTCCGGCTCGCCAATGCCGCTCTCCTCCGGCCGCAACTGCGCATCTATGTAGGATGAAACTCGTCGGCGGACCGAAGGGTCGCTGCGTGCCAGCTCCTCCAACAGAGTGTTGAACCGCGACTGATCTTGTTCGGCCCTCGCAATGTTGTCCGTGCTCCGCACGTGATCACCCAATGCCAGGCTCTTGAACAGCGGATGAATGTCGTCCAAGTACAAGGGGATTCCTTCAGCAACTGCCCCTGCCATGATGCATGCACACGGTATTCCGTGTGTCGAGCGCAGCACACATCCACAGTAAGCATATACCTGTGCTCCGAGTGCATCAATCCTCCCGGACTCGACCGTCAATTTATCCAGACAGTATTTGGACACATTGTTGATCAAGTTGCTGAAAAGGGCCCTACGGTGCAATCTTCCAACGACAGTTCTTGATTTCTCCAGGCCGGTCTTGATCATAGTAATCTGCTGGGCTATCTGCAGGTCGACACGCCTCCATACCGTGTCCAGGGAACCAGTCGACGTATGTAACCACCCTTTCAATGACGAGTGTGCACTTTCGACCCTGCATGTAGTTGTGTTCCCGAAATGCAGAAATCTGTTCGTCCATGCCCTCACAAATTTCTCCTTATGGGGGGTGAGCCACGTCGTCTCAGCGTAACTAACAACAGCCTCGTTCCAAGACCATCCAGTCCTCATATCCACCAAAGCGGTTTCGTACTCTGGAACGGTGGACGCATTGCAAACTCGGAACCATGCACCATTCTTGAACGCTGCCCCGTTCCTCTTATTCCCTGTCAGCACAGTAACACGTGCCTCCACATCCTTGTTAATATGCCAGGTGCAGAGCAAATGGTTCGATTCCGGAAACACAGTCCGAAGTGGCCTAATCAGTCCCATCTCCCGATCGGTGACCACAACCTCAGGGAACGGTCCATCCACAAGCAAGTTCTTCAGCGCGTTCAGCACCCACTCATAGGTATCTGCCGTTTCGTCAACGACAATTGCGTAGGCAATCAGGAAGTTTGTGTTGCAAGGGGACATCCCAACCATCTCAATGAATGGCATGCCGTAGCGATTGGTCTTGTACGTTGAGTCGATGGCCACCACCCACGGAAACGTGCGAAATGCCACAACAGCATCGGGATTGGCCATGAATAAATGAGTCAAAGTACCATCACCTGCTGAGCGGTGACTAGTGACATACCCTTTCTCGGTGGCCAGATGCAAACAATTCTCCGCTGTGTTGCGCCCGCCTCGCCTTTCTGTTGCATATGCCGACCTCTCATTGTACACCTGCCTAATGTTCTGATGCAGGTCCGGAAACGAATTACTGAGGCTGGCATTGATATGCCTTGGGGCAGTTTCTGAATCTGTCAAGTCTCTGATCATTTGCTTCACGTCCGCATGGAGCTTGCTGCTCTGTCTATGACCCTCGGGGTACACTGAGAAAGGGTGGTTGTGCATCCCTCGTCTAGGATCCTTGCACGGCACTACATTCCAACCATTCCCCGTGATGCTCTGTTTCAAGACAATCGCGAACGGGCAGCCACAACTGCTGGTCGAGCTGCTACTCCGTCGGACTACATCAGATTCGCTCGTATCTACATCCTTATCCTTCCGGCCCCGATTGCAAATGCAATATAACCTCAGGGGACCATTCCTATTCTGTTTGTAGGACCCCGTCACAAGTTCAAATCCCACCTGCAGAGCAATCCGTTGCAGGTAGGAGTAAGCCTCGGCAACGTCTGGGAACACAGCTGAGGTGGCAAATGGAGAGTATCCGTTCCGCCCTGCAGCAGCTTCACATGACTGATGGTCATCCTTAAATAGCAATAAACATCAAGTAATTAGTTACACTCAACTGCTATACCAATTACAATATCAAAATTAACGTAAAAAAAATGTAAATTAACGTTACAATAATTAACAAAATAACAAAATTAACAAAACAACAACATTAACGTCACAATAATTAACAAAATAACAAAATTAACAAAACAACAACATTAACGTTACAATAATTACAATTAACGTTACAATAAATAAAATTAACGTTACAATAATTTTTACGTTACGATTAATAAATTAAAATACTAAGATGAGCATAAATTAAAAAACTAAGATGAGCATAAATTTCTTTCTCATTAACAGCTGAAACATACATGTGGTGGGAAAAAAATGCAATAACATCGTGGCTAGAATTAATATAACATTCTTACAGTTCAACAAATTAAAATATCAAAATAGCGTAAAAATACGTAACTTAACGGTACAATAATTAACAAAATCACAAAATTAACAAAACAACAAAAATAACTGCTTCAATAATTAGTAGGACATACATTAACGTTACTGCTATTAACAGGAGATAAATTCATAGGAGATAAATGTGCAATAATTTCATCGTAACAGTTAATAAATTAAAACACAAAGACGAGCATAAATTTGTACGGCAAAAATTATTAAATTTTAACAACTACTTACGGACACGGACAGAAAGCTAATTAGTAAAATTACCTCCGAAGACATGGAATTTCTAACACCCTTTTCGGGGTAATTTTTGCTCGTCTTGGACAGCAATATTTTTCGAGTGCCCTTCGAATGAGCAAGAATTCGAGTGCCCTTTGAATGAGTAAGAATTCGAGCTCATTTATAGCAGTGCGATTTTTGGAAGCAGGCTAGGTCGGCTCGCGCCCAGCCCACGGCGAGCCGAGCCACGTCCGGCTCGCGCCCCAGCCCTGGCGAGCGGCCCGCGCGCGGCTCGCGCCTACCGCACGGCGAGCCACGGCTCGCGCCCACACGCCGGCGAGCAGCCCGGCGATGGCTCGCGCCCTGTCGGTGGCGACCGGCCCGCCGGCGGCTCGCGGTCCACCGGTGGCGAGCGGACCGGCGGCGGCGCGCGGCCTGTCGTTGGCGACCGGCCCGGCACCGGCTCGCGGCCAGGCCGCGGCGACCGGACCGGCGGCGCCTCGCGCCCAGGCCGTGGCGAGCCGGGTCCGGCGGCGGCGGGCGGCGGTCCGGCGGCGGCGGGCGGCGGTCCGGCGGCGGCGGGCGGCGGTCCGGCGGCGGCGGGCGGCGGTCCGGCGGCGGCGGGCGGCGGTCCGGCGGCGGCGGGCGGCGGTCCGGCGGCGGCGGGCGGCGGTCCGGCGGCGGCGGCGGCGATGCAATTTCGATTAATTAACTAACTTCGTTCCGTTAATATTAACTAACTACAATTATCTAAATCGATTTTAATTTACCTATTGAAAATAAAACGATTTTAATTTACCTATTGAAAATAAAAAATTAAAAAATACTGTATACGTATTAGGGCGAGAATAGTAAAATACAGGGCGAGATATAGCGATCCACTTAAGGTATTGGAGTTGCAAATTTCAAATAGGAATAGACAGGTGCCAGAATATTCCGTAAAGGTTGCACTTGGAAATGTGGCTATGAGGACTAAGATATCTTTTAGCAAGAATTTAAGTTCACTATGGAATGAAGACTTGGTGTTCGTAGCAGCGGAGCCCTTTGACGAGTCCTTAACTTTGAGTGTGGAGAAGAGAGTAGGAGCTAACAAGGATGAAAGTCTAAGCAAATGTCTGATTCCTATCAATAGTGTGGAGAAAATAGTTAATTTCAAAGCTCCCAATACTAGGTGGTATGGTCTTACGAAGCATGTTTCTTCTGGAAATGGAGAGATTCACTTGGTAAAGCTAAAAGATAGGGTGCATATGAGAATATCCATGGATGGGGGCTGCCATATTCTTGAGGAACTAACCCAACACAGTAGTGATTTGAGGACATTAGCCAAACAACTATGGAAGCCTGCAGTTGGTGTACTAGAATTGGGAATCTTGAGTGCTCCGGATTTGTCATCAATAAACACCAAATATGAAATTGGGATGACTGATGTTTATTGTGTTGTAAAATATGGACAGAAGTGGATCACGACTAGGACCATCATCAACAATTTCAATTCCTGGTGGAATAAGCAATATACTTGGGAACTTTTTGATTCATGCATTGTGATCACAGTTAGTTAGTTTGATAATTGTCATTTGCAAGGAGAACTAGAGAGCATGATTTTTGTGTGGTGAAAAATGTCATGATGGGCGTGAATGTGGCAGAAATTTTTTTTGGACGTTTGGGGGGGAGGACGCATTACGATAATGCGTCCTCCAGGGGCCACTTTTTTTTAATCAGCATTTGACGAGGACGCATTTTGATAATGCGTCCTCCAGAATTTTTTTTCTCCAAAATTTAAATAGAGGGCTCCTTTTTTGTTTCCGAAAATGTCCCCCCCCCCTTTTTTTTTAAATTTAATAAGTCCTTTTATTTTTTTTCTTCTGAAAGTAGTTAGGATTTTTTTTTTGTTTCTGAAATCAATTGGAGGACCCGTTTTGGGAACGATTTTATTTTTAGCATCAATTAGAGGACCCGTTTCTGAAATCAAATAATGGGTGATTTAGCAACATTTTATTTTTCCCGAAATGATTCTCATGGCACTCGTTTTGGGAACGACTCCTCAGATCTGGCGAATTGTTTTTTCGAAAGTATTTGGAGGAATCGTTTTTGAGACGAGCCCTCAGACCCGGTGATAATTTAATTTTTTATGGAAGAATTTGGAGGGAGCATTTTTGAAAACAGTCTCCAAATCAGGCATTGTCTAGCTCTTCGGGATATTATGCGGAGGACTCATTTTTGAAACGAGTCCTTGAAAGCCGCCTAATATTATTTGTCGGGAAAATAATCAGCGGACTGTTGGAAACTAGTACGAATTGGCATAAATCTATTTCTCGGGAGCTGATCGAACGAGTCCTGGAATGGGTATTGCTTCCTGCAATTTTTTTGAAAATGTTGGAAATGAGATCTGCAATTAACTACGGTGCTAATGTAATCTGCGAATGGAATAATGTTTATTATATTTTGTTATATTTGGTAAATTAAGCGTGAGGAGATTTTTATTTATTGGGGAGAAAGCTTATTGTACTATCCTGCCCCGAATTCAACAAGAGTGTGGAGTTTCAAATGAGTCTTGAATGTAGGTAGTAAATTATCGTGGGTTGCTGCAGTTTGTAACTCACTGTTTCTGCACCGTCAAGTTTTCCGTCAAGATTGCGCATGGTTGATGAAAATTTGGAAAATAGTCAAATGATGATGTAGGGTCACGCTGTTTGAATTTTTTTGACTAGTCTTGAATGTCGGTGCAGGAACGGAGTATTGCATAGCAAGAATGGATACAAGTTAGCATAAATGTACAGTGTGGAACAGTACGTGTGAAATGTAATGCCAATTAGTGTTGAATAGCATGTACTGTCCTAACGATGGTCTCTGCATAGCTTTCCACCTGTTCCACACGAGGGAGGACGTATGGTCCTCGATGTCCGCCGTGGTACAACCGTCTGTGCAGGTACATCTTCTTCCTCATGTGGAGCTCCCCTCGGCATGTCCTCCTCCATTTCGTATCCCGCTTCCGCATTCGAATCATAGAAGGCATATGGAATAGTACCTATATGTGATGGATCGATATGCGACATGTACGGATGACTGGATGTTGGAGTGACATATGCATTGTAATCTGATGCATCCATGTTGTACTGTGAGGGCTCCCCGGATGATGGTCCGCAAATCGGTGGACTCGCATATGAGGGTCCCGCTTGTGATGGACCAATGTGTTCTGCATGCCCCCTCGCACGAGGCCTCCGACCTCCCTGTCGACTAGGTGGGGCCTGCCGGTGGCTTCTGAGGTCAGTATACCTCACACCCGGGGGTGGTTCCTCACAGTGCACAAACGGTTGATAGTGTTGCGGCCTGGAGGCCTGATGCGCATGTTGTAGACTACGTGTGATAACGTGATGCATCCCCCTTATAACGTCCGCGAAACGTGGGGGGCAACCTTCCAAATTAATGTCTGACATGCCATGCAATTGTGTCATTGCCTGCAACTACGGAATTGAGGTGAAATATGTCAGATATATAATTTTGAGGAGCTATGTTGTATTCTTTCTTGACAATATCTGAAATTTTGGACATACCAAGTACTCCGCGGTTGTTCCGTCCCCGTGGAAACCCTCCGTAGCTGTTACAGGCCGCCCTGGTTGATCAATGAAGGACACCGTCTTACGGAAGTACCACTCCAAGTAATCACGGCTGGGTAGGTATGGATCCACACTCCCCAGTGTGGGTAGTTGTTGATTGGACCGATGTTCCCAAGAGTCGAGATATCTTCTGAGCTCAACACGCCAATCTATGCCAGACCTGCCTCGACGGTCTCTTGAATGGAGTAAGCTATACTCATCCCTACTGACCAACTGGGTGGGTACTGGCTGGACCAGGCCGAACTGCCTGAGAACACGATGTGCATGATGGAACTCCACGGCATGCCAGCAGATGAGGCCGACGAAAAGCAGCCAATTGTTTCTACCATCTGTACAATACCGCGGGAGTTGCTCCAGGACATCCTCCGTATATGGCTGCCAGATGAACTGGGACAACATGCATGTGTTGCGGTTAGGTAAATGAAACCATTTTTCGTGCGAAGTACAGAAATCAAAATCCAGTTATTACTATACCTGATTGTGATTGAGATACGTCAGTTGGTCACGGTACACTTTGAGGACGTGCATTGGTGACTGTGAACAATCGTAACGGGCCCTCCACCTACGAGGAATCGAGTGAAATACATTAGCCATACTATGGAATTGCATATGGACTTATGAATACTGCGTATTGAGGAAGAAGACATGTACCGGGATCGAAGAGCACTCATCGTCACCGTCACCGGTAGTGCCCCGGCAGGTCGGATTGATGGTATGCGCTCCCATGCCCACAACTGCCAATAGATGCAATAGAAATGCCCGTTAATATTGAGCACGGTAGGTACGAACGATTATGTTGACCAAGAATTTTACCTGTAGCAAGACAAGTGGCCCATATATGGATTTAGATTGTGGGATTGCCGCGTCACATAATGACCTGTACAAGCATGCAAGAATGGAACTCCCCCAACTGTACCGATGGACTGCACCCAGATCCGTAAGTGTGGATAAGTAGAGAAACGGGATAAGGTGGCCGGACATGTCGGACATCAGCATTCCCCCAAGAAGCAGCAGAAGGAAAACCCTTGCCCGCTGTTGGCATTGTACATCAGTGGGAGCAGCGGGGAACAGACTGTGCAATAGCGTTCCCAACCACCTGGCCTTAATGCGACCCCCCCTGATAGAAGTGGGGTATGGTGTAGCTCCCAGGTAGTCTGTGCAGATGAGCTGCCATTCCCCCGTACGCCTAACAGTGTTAACACCTGTGACTGGGATGCCATCGAGCGGTAGACCCCACAGGACCCCTACGTCCTGTAAGGTGACCGCAGCCTCCCCCATTGGTAGGTGAAACGTGTGCGTCTCTGGGCGCCAACGCTCCACTAGGGCGGTGATGAGGGAGTGGTCAATTTGTATTGCGGCAGAGTCCAGGAGTCCCTGAAATCCCGCGTCACGTACATACCGCATAACCTGTTCTGGCAGTCGATCGGTCCAGCATGCCCCGTCGCACCGACGCACCTGCAGTGCCTCGTCGGCTAAATGTCCTGTGTATAGGGTACGAGCACGGTGCTCCTGATGGAGGTACAGCAAGTCCTCCTCAATGGGTCCCGGATGATACATGGTGTTTTCCTGCGATCAAGTACCAACTCAGGTTAGATGTTTTTTCTGGAAGAATAGCACAGATAAAAGTAACACTGCGTGATGTGACACATATTTGCCAAATATAAGTAATACTACATAATCAGGTACACATATCATTTAGTACAAGAAATACTACATCACACTACGAACGACAGACTAAGCATGCCCTCTCCCATCGATGTACAATGCAAACCAAATGAAAGTTAGAGGTACTGTTACGGACACCATGTGACACCACGATACTACGCATGCCCACGCCTACGCACACCCCTGATTCCTTATCCTCCTCTCCGCAAACTGTCCACGCCTCCTGTTGCGAAACTTTTCTGCATCCGGAATCAACCTCCAACGGGCACGCTGCCAGAGTGATGGATCTCGCATGGGCATGAAACCCTGATTGTATTGTTGGGCATATGTTGTCGTGTGATACACCCTATCACATAGACTTGCAAGATCGTCGTGTCTATGCCGACAAACGGACAAGGCATGGGAACGAGGGAAACGAAAAATTTGCCATTCGCGACAGGTGCACTCTCTTCTTCGGTATTTAACCGTGTAATGTCGTTCACTGATGCTCCCGTCAATGTTCCTCGCCACAACCCTGTAAGTCTGCGACGCATGCCCGAACAGGGTGACAATATGTCCCTGTGCCAATGTATCCTGCTTCTGGAACTTTTTCCAGATCCTCTTAGGGAACACGGACCTGGATGGACGGGCAATATCTCATAATCGTCAAACCGTCATGCAGGTAAATCTAAAAATGCAAATAACGGACAAATTACCTCCAATTCGTAGCATCGGTAAGCCTTTGTGCAAACATTTAAACCATTCGCTCGAACGTTGCTTTGACACACGCTGTTATTGGGAGGTGGCGTGCGCGCCGTAAACAGTTGTTGAAGCTCTCTGATAGATTCGTCGTCAAAATTCCCCAACGCCGATCACCATCATCGAAGGCAAGACACCACCTACTCCTATCTTGCCGTTCTAGCCAAGCCCAAGCAGATGGATCCATACTCTCCAGCTCCTCCTTGTACTCCCTCCACCTGCTCTCTCGCCTGGCACTACCAAGCTGCCACACTAGAGTCTTCATGAGCGCATTCTTGAACTTCCCGCGATCATGTGATAAGAAGTTGGACTGAAAATGCCGCAAGCAAATCCGGTGGTATCCGGCTGGCTCCATCCACTCCTCCATATTCGTCATCGCATTTACAAGGCCTGCATGCCTATCTGATATGACACAGATTGGTCTGTTATCACCACCAACAACGTGAAGACGCAGTCTCCCCATGAACCAGTTCCAGCTTTCATTTGACCCCTCGTCGACAACTACATAAGCGATGGGGAGTATGAAATTATTTGAATCGTGCGTCACGGCAACCAGCATTGTGGACTTATACGCACCTCTCAAATGAGTGCCGTCTACGCTGATCACTGGCCTGTAGTGGTGGAAGGCTTCAATTGCCTGACCGAATGCCCAAAACACAAATTTAAATTTCCTACACCCGGGACCGTGTATTCTGCCAGGTACGTCGGCCCAATCAACAATGGTGCTCGGATTAACCCTTACAAGCTCATCCATAAAAGTTGGGAGCTGTTCAAAAGAATCCTCCCACGTTCCGAATACCATGTCAATCGCCTTCTGTCGAGCATACCAGGCCTTCTTGTAGGAAATCGTGACATTGAACTCATCATTTACTTGAGCTCGCACATCTTTCACTGTGTACGAAGGGTTTACATCAATGTGGTGGCGGATTGAACGGGCGATCATCACCGACGTCAGATTCACGTTACCCGTAGATCGACCAGCCCCGACACACCCATGGCTACTAGCCCATTTGGTGATCTCCCACATACCATGCAAAGCCTTTTTCGAAGCTCTGCAAACCCAAACACAATTCCCAGTTCCTTCGACGACGTCCTTGCATTTCGCATACCATGTGCATGACCTGCTCTCCACAACCCTGTGTTCCCTGTTCATCATAGAATTCCAGCGAGAAATAGCTTCGACCAACTGTGGCTTTGTGTGGAATCGCATACGCACGTCCACTTCACCAGTCTCTTGAACATAGGTAGAAATGCCGGACCCAAAATGGGTAGGGTCATAGCTATCCTCATCGGGGCCCCCATAATCTCTATAGTAGGCCTGTGTATCCGGGTTTGCCAGAATGTGAAACGACGTGGGTACATTGTTCATGCACACCAATTGCTCTTCCTCGTCCCCGGGATTCGAATCGGTTGATAAGGAACGATCATCCTCAGTTCCACCGTCAAGTTCAACTTTATCGCCATCAGCTTCGCTACCTTCATGCCTCCCGTCACGGTCGCTAATGTCATCCACGTGGGCATACCTACCTGGTTGGCTGGGCTCACCAAATTCAAAACCTCGGCTACGAACAGGAGGTGGTATACTAGGTACAGATAGGGAGTTCTGCACGTTCCTCAGCAATGACATGAACGTGCTCCCCCGTGCCCCATCATTAGCGATTGGTAACTGTTCCATAACAACGTAAAAATCTGCAGAAGACAATGACATTCGATCAACAATGTTGAAGAAGAACGTGGTCGACTCATCATCTTCCACAGGATAACATCGATAGTATACCGCGGAACCAATCAGCTCGGGACATCAGTAATACATTTTCAACGAACAACTCTCCCTCGCAATGGCCAGTCTCGTTACAATTACATCAACCAATTCTAAGTGGTTCAACCGCCTCTCGAGAGTCACAACTCGCTCCGGTATTGGAGGATCATAATACACACCCACACTCAAATCAAACTTAATCTGACCCCCTCTATACATATACACCGCCAAAAACATCGCAGAACTGCAACACAAAAACACGTAACTTCAGATTCCTACTCGTTGGACATTCCTATTCATTGTATCCTCACGTACGTACATGTACTCCACCCGACCACTTTAACAACACTATGGACACGGACATAACACATTAATCAGTTCAACTACTATACATAGGCATCATTTTCATTTCCTTCTCATTCCACATTCTACTTCACAAGATCCTCAAATGTCATTACTTTTGCTACAAGCTCAACAGACCAGTCACTAAACACTTCACATAATTACTTCATTCAGTCACACAGGATTATTAAACGCAACGGACCAAACTTAACCATTAAAAGTACACACACCATTATACACATAAAATTACATTAACTAAATTACACCGGGATCTCCCCGGATTATAAATCAACCCAAAAGCCAACAAATGACAGGCCGCAGGGAATACACACATAATCTCTTGGAACACGGTCGTATAATTATTTAGGGAGCAATTAACTACAAGAATACGGATAACAGAGTGGGCGGGAGTCTGAAACTTACTGAGAATCTGGTCAAAGCGGTCAATGCGGTCAATGCGGTCAACGTCGGGTCAACGGGTCAACATCGGGTCAATGCGGTTAACGTCGGGTTGGCTATTCGACGTTGGTATGCGCAGTCACCGTTGATTCGCAGCGGTCAATGTCGGGAACGAAATCTACGTCGGTCAATGTCTGGGTCAACGTGGTCAACGTCGGGTCAACGCGGTCAACGTCGGGTCAATGCGGTCAGTGTCTGGATCGTTCAACTACAACCAAAATCCCATTACAAATTCAGTAGCAGTAAACAAAAACCGAAACAAAAATTGAGCAAAAAAGCTGGGAACCATACCGGATCTTTTAAAAAATACGAACTGCGATCGAAAATGGCGGAACGCCGGTAGCGCAATGCTGGAGATGAGTGGAGAGGAATTCTCGGGATGGCAAGACACCGGCGGAATGGAGGCTAACAGTAGAAGAAGCTTGACAAATGTTGGAGGAGGAAGATGAGGAAGATGAACAATGCTGGAAGAGGATGAATCTGGTGCACATTTATGCTGTGTGAAGGACGCATTTCCATAATGCGCCCTTGCCACGTGGCGGCCAGCTATTCGACCGCTCAATTTTTTTTGGGCTGATTTTTAAAAAAAAAACATTTTGCTGAGGACGCGATACGGAAATGCGTCCTCGCCACGTGGCGGAGCGCCATTCGACCGCAATTTTTGACTTTGACTGGCTTTTTTTTTAAAAAAAATCTGCGGAGGGCGCATTACCAAAATGTGTCCTCGCCACGTGGCGGACCGCCATTCGATCGCCATTTTTTAATTTCACCATATTTCTAAAAAATGCCACGTGGCGTCACCCCCCTGCACCACGTGGCATCATCTCCATCAACTCATTCTCATCAGATTTTTAATAAATTTATTTAATTGCCACGTGGCATCACCACTTTTTGCCACGTGGTATTACATTATTTTTGCTGAAATTATATACAAAAAAAAAATATTGAGGACGCATTACGGTAATGCGTCCTCGCCACGTGTCACCCTCCCATGCGTCGTTTGAAAATTTTGACCGAAATTTAAAAAAAAATGGGAGGACGCATTTTCGTAGTGCGTCCTCCACATGCAAATGCTGTTTGTGGCAACTGTAGCCACAAACATAGCATTTTCTCGAGAAAGCAAAGGATTCTAGGATTGGGAAAGTGAGAATTTGACTATCTACTCTTGAAACTGAGAGGGTATACACACATGCGTATCTCCTCCTACTCCTAAATCCAACTGGGGTGAAAAAGATGGGAGAAAACAGCTGGTCGTGAAGTTTTCTTGCACATCTTTGTTGAACATTCTCCAAAGGTACAACCAACTTCTCTTGCCAAACATGTATTATCTGCATCCTATGACTTGTCACCAGATAGATAATATAAGGAAGCAAGCCACACAGTTGATCTTCATGAACTTATACCGCTCTGAGCCACCATTGCGAAAGGAGATCGTGGAATACATGCTAGATGTAAGTTCCAACTTGCGGAGCATGAGAAGGATGAAAGCAAATTACCACAGGGTCGCCTCTATTATTTTTGGCATTGCATCATGTTGTAGATGGTTTTATGGGATCTGTACTGGGAAGAATCTTATGAACATAGTTCTTGTTCATATTTCTTTCTTATGCTTTGTATGCTTTCCAAAGTTTCTGTTGTGCATCGGTTTTCTTTCCCTTTGCATAGTTGGGGCTGAGAGATACCGCAAGAGGTCAAGGCATCCTCCTCACATAGATATCAGGTTGTCTCAAGCTGACAAAGCACATCTCGATGAGTTGGATGAAGAGTTTGAAACTTTTCCCACATCCAGGCAGGGAGATGTAGTTCGAATGAGGTACGGTCGCATAAGGAGCATTGGATCACGGGTGCAGACTGTGGCAGGAAACTTAGCCACTCAAGGTGGGAAAGTTTACAGTCTTCTTAGTTGAAGAGACCCCAGAGCTACCTTTATGTTTCTTATTTCTGCCTGGTAGCTTGGTTTTCGTAGTTCCTTTCGAGGTTCTGGTCATTGTTGTTGGGTTCTATATGATGAGGCACCCACGATCAGAGAAAGGCTTCCCACATCTCCTTTGAATTTCTTCCGAAGATTGACAGCACGTTTGGACAGCTTGCTCTGATGTTTCTATATTGTTTTCAGGTTCTTAGTGATGAGAATGAGACTTCTGCCCGTGTTTGGAACTACTAGGTTACATGAGTTTGGCATCCTTTAAAATTTTATTTAGATGATTGATCATTGTTATGTTTTAGTCCTGCTATTAGACTGCTTTGGTGTTCTTGCCAATAATCAGGCTTCGGGTAATGAAATACTTCTTGATCCTCGTCTTCTTCTAGCATCCCAGATCACTTATTCTAATGGACTTGAGATGTGAGATGTCTATGACTATGTTTATTCAACAAAGTAAGAAAACTGAATTCTCTTTGGTTTGGAAAACTCGCTATATCTTTTCTTGCTCAGGAGAAGATTCATTCATGTTTCAAATATCCCGTGGCTTATATTACATATCCAACACTGAATTGGCGCGAAACCTGCTCCGTTCATGGAAGCATTTTTGTTGCATGCCTAATACCGTGACACCTGATCTTAAGGTTATCATGAAGTTTAACTATAGTAATTTTAGTTAAGTAATTTTAGTAAAAGTCACTTTATCTACGTGATGATTGTCAGACGTCAACTTTCTGGTGTAATTTTCATAATTTGAAGATGTATTTAGCAATCCATAAATATTTGTTGAGCTGCTTGTTAAAGTGATTTGTCATAACTAATTGTAGTATTGATGACTAAATATATTGAGGAATACAATAGAGGTAAAATAAAGAAAGAACTCTAATCATACTAATTATAATCTAATCAGTAATCTAATTTATTCTAACACCCATCTCAAGCGAAGCGTCGGATTCTCAGAGACTCAAAGCTTGGACCTGAAGACCTCAAACAACGGACGAGGGAGACCCTTGGTAAAAATGTCCGCTATCTGGAGAGAAGTAGGAATATGAGCAACATCCGGCTCGGCAGAAGAGACCAACTCACGAACAAAATGGTAATCAATGTCAATGTGCATCGCCAGCTTATGAGCCACGGGGTTCTGAGCCAAGAAAATTACATTTTTACTGTGACAAAGCAGAAGAGGCGCACCAGACAAAGGAACATGACGATCACAAAGCAAATGAGTCATATAGACAACCTCATAAGCAGTATAATCCGGAGCCAAATACTCTAACTCAGTGCTGGACCTAGACACTGTGGGCTGTTTCTTCGCACTCCAAGAAACCAAACTGTCGCCTAAAAAGACAGCATATCTATAAGTAGAACGACGAGTCTCCAAACATCTAACCCAATCAGCATCTGAATAACCCAGCACCTCAGGTGAAGAAGTAGCATGGAAACTGAGACCGAAGTGCAAAGTTTCACAAACGTAGTAGAGAATCCGAGAAACAACCAAAAATGACACTCTCGAGGATCCTGAAGATACTGACTGATAGAATTAACCAAAAAGGCTAAATCTGACGGGTAATGGTCAGATACTGGAGAACACCAACTAAAGATTGATACAACGTCTGATTCTTGAACTAAGGACTCATACTACTGTGAAGCTGGGAAGCTGGGAATTCGGAAAAAATGGAGTAGAGACTTGCACCGCATCTGACATACTAGCTCTAGAAATAATATCCCGAGCATACTTTGCTTGACCCAGAAGAAGTCTCAAGGCAGTGGGTGTGACTTCAAGACCAAGAAAGTAGTGTAACGCACCAAGATCCTTGATGGAAAACTCTTGATGGGTGCGATCAATGAACTGCCGAATAAGTGAAGAGTCATTCCCAGTCAAGATGATGTCACCCACATAGACCAACATATAAAGCAGCGAAGAACTACGAGATAGCACAAATAATGACGTATTAGCATTACTACAATGAAAACTAAGCTGGGACAGGTAGGCACTGAATTGCTGAAACCATGCTCTAGGTGCCTGCTTTAGACCATAAATGGCCTTACGCAGATGACAAACATAGTCTGGATGAACATGATCCTTGTATCTAACAGGTTGCGCCATAAATAGCAGAGAATCAAGAACACCATAGAGAAAAGCATTCTTAACGTCCAACTGATGAAAAGGCTCTACTTGCATGCTTGCAATAGCTAGAACTGTCTGAACTGTAAACACTTTAACCACAGAACTGAATGTGTGGTCAAAGTCAAAACCATGAATTTGAGAGCAACCCTGAGCTACCGAGCATGCCTTATGGAAATCAACCAAACCATATGGTTTATACTTCAGGCGATAAATCCATTTGGACCCAACAATGTTGATGTCTGAAGGGCGGGGAACAAGATCCCAAGTATGTTGACTATGAAGAGTTGTCGTTTCTTCATCCATGGCAGAAACCCAAGAAGGATCCTGGAGTGCAGAAAGATAATCAGTCGGCTCTTTTTAGGCGAGAAAAGATGCAAGAAAACCATGAGCATGAATATTTGAGTAATCGCGTTGTGGAATAACACCAATAGAAGATCGTGGTGGTGGGGGAACCAAGACATCACCCCGAGGCATGGCAGAGGCGGCATCCTTAGGGAAGGCCAAGGTGCCATCTCGAGGTGCAGCCGCGGCGCCATCCCAAGGGTTGGCCATGGCTCCAGCACGGGGCACGGCCATGTCACTGGCACAAGGCACAGCTAAGGCGCGAGCTAGAGGCAAGGTTGTTGGGGATGTAGGACTAGGCGATAGACGCAGGTTAGCTCGTGGAGCATCTAGCCGAGGTGGCTCGTCGTCAGGAAAACAGAACTGAGGCGGTGGTGGAGCCGAGTCTGATAGAGAGGCTAGCGGCGTTGTCACAGAATCCGGATCAATAAATGCCGATACATCCAACACCAAAGAAGGAGAATCGGTTTCTGATGCTGGGGCAAGAGGAAAATAAGTCTTGTCAAACCGAGCATGGCTAGTAGCATGAATCTTGCCAGTACAAGGGTTGAGACACCGAAATCCTTTATACTGTAAACTGTAGCGAATAAAAATGCACGGAATAGTACGGGGAGACAACTTATGATTAGCAAATGGACGGACGAAGGAAAAAATTGGCAACCAAATGGATGCAAGTTACCATAAATGGGATCTTGATAAAAAAGAAGACCATAAGGTGTCAATCCATGCAGGACTGGAGTAGGCAGGCGATTGATAATTTAGAAAGTAGTCGTGAATGCATCAACACATCGTGAAATTTGTAGATGGGAGTGAAAAAGCATCGTGAGGCCCATTTTCACCACATGGCGATGATTACATTCCGCACGCCGGTTTTGCTCTGGAGTAGATGGACACGAAACCTGAGGATGTATGCCTTTCATCGTAAAATGAGATATGGGTCTAGTGTACAAAAATTCAGTGCCACCATCACTTTGAAAAAATTTAATTTTTGCTAAAAATTGGTTTTCAACAAGTGTCTCAAACTGCAAGTAAGTATCAATCTGATATGCGAGGAAAAGGATATAACAAAGTAAATCTCAAAAAATCATCCATAAATACATAATACGCAAAACCATTGCCACATAAAATCGGGGAGGGACCCCACAAATCACAATGTATCAAATCAAGAACAGGCTCAGCACGTTTAGAGTTCTCAACAAAAGCCAATTGTTGACCTTTCACCATAACACATGGGGCGCAGGTATTCGGTTTAGGGAACAAAGAAGAAATTGAAAACAAACCAGACTTATGCAAACTACAAATAACTGCACTAGAAACATGCCCTGGGCGTGCATGCCACAACTCATATGAAGCTCAACTCTTATTCTGCTGTAAAATTGAAACAAATGCTGCATCTCCCCGGTCCAAAACATACAGTCCACCCTCACTGTGCCTCCAGCCCACAATGGCCCTGGTTACTTTGTTCTGAATCACAAAGTTCCGATCATCAAATGTAATCAATACACCCATATCTCTAGTTAACTTACTAATAGACAATAGGTTCTTAGTAATATCAGGCACAACCACAACATCTGATAAATGTAAATTCTCAGAAACTCTAGAATCACCAACATGAGAGATCATGATAGGGGCACCATTACCAACAAGAATACAAGATTTACCAGTATAATGATTGACACTGCCTCAGTCTGAGCCGGATGACGCCATATGACTGGTTGCTCCAAAATCAATATACCAGTCTAACACTCGAGAAGAAGGCTCCAACTGCTGAGATGAGTGATAATTCTTTTCCAAATGAGTACTCGTTGGATGACATATTTGTGCCTGCATCTGATAACACGCCGTAGCATAATGATCAAGCCGTCTGCACCAGGAGCGGTGAGAACGACCGCGGCAAGGGACTTGACCAGTTGCCTAAGAACCTGACGAAGGCTGCCGGCCGCCGCACCTGCCACAGAAATGGCCACTGCGATTAGCGGGTGAAGGCCACGCTCGGCTGCCTCAAGTCGATGCGTGATCCCATGTGCGACCAGCTTGGTGTGCATAGCTGGTCTGAAACACCACTGGTCCGACGGCCGATCCTGATTTTCCCTGCAAATTCATTAAAAAGCCTTGTTTTTTTGGCACGAGCAAGAACATCTACATATAACGGAGCGGGTACAACTTTAATCAAAGGAGCAGAAAAAACCTTATACTCAAGACCAAGAGCAGTCAGAAACCATACAATTTGATCAACATTTCAAACCGGATTACCCATGGCAGACAGTTGTTAAAAAATATCCTTAAATTTGAGATGAAGTTCATAAATAGTACCAAACTTACGAATACCATGCGCATCTAGGCGAAGACGGGAATGGTGGAGGAACTGTTGTTATAATAGATGAGAGCAAGATTGTCCCAGATTTCTTTGGAGGTGACACAATCTGGGAGTTCCGCGAGAACTTCAGCGGTTAGAGAGGAAAACAGTAGACTGCAGACACGTTGATCTTCATCAACCCATTGATCATACTCTTCTTTTACTTTCAAATAAGCAGCATTAGGACCAACCTTGCTACCACCTGGAGGAGTTGAGACTGTGGCAACAAAGGAAAGTGACAACGGTGGTGGTGGGATAGCAGGACGAGATTTAGTGTCATCAATGAAACCGTACAGACCTTGAGGACGAAAAATATAACCACTTGACGCTTCAAGAGAAGATAATTGGATAGAGTGAGTTTGATCTGCATCATCTGAAGCAGGGTATTGTAAGATAATTTTTCTTGAGCCACGATGAAGGATGGGGACGCCGGAAAAACTGATCGGAGAAGGGGGACTAGCGATCGACCAATCGGAAAAAAAGAAGAAGAGAGGAGGACGGCCGAAATTTTGGAGAGGGATTTAGGGTTTTAGATTTTGGATCAGAAGAGCCTCTGATACCATAATAAAGTAATTTGTCAGAAGTAATTGTATTATTGATGAGTGAATATTTAGAGGAATACAATAGAAGTAAAATAAGAAAAGAACTCTAATCATACTAATCATAATCTAATCATTAGTCTGATTTATTCTAACACGGCTGATTAGCTTATAGATGATTTGTTAACTGGAGGTGGAGTAGTCATAAAGACCATAGTTCTTGAGTGTCTGAAGTCATTTTAATTTTTCTGTAGAGCTGTTGTAGAGATGAAAGTCAGTTCACTCTTTGTGATTACCCTTTTGTTCATTTCACCCGTTCCTTGGGCCTTGCTGCCCATTTTATTATTCCATTTCACGTGTTCCTCGAGTCTTGCAGCCCGTTTTATTAGGGCCTTGCTATATCCCGCCCTGTATTTTACTATCCTCGCCCTAATACGTATAAATACACGTATTTTGAATCAAAATAAAATAATTTTAAATTTTAAAAAAATAGAAAAAAGAAAAAAAATATTAAAAACCCTATAAAAAACACTATAAATACCCCTCCCCTCTCTCCATTTCCCTCTCCCCTTCCCTCTCCCCTTCCCTCTCCCCCTGCCCTCTCCCCCTGCCCTCTCCCCCTTCCCTCTCCCCCTTCCCTCTCCCCCTTGCCTCTCCATTTCCGACCGCCACCCGCCGCCGCCCGCTGCCGGAATCTCGCCGGAATCCCACCGGAAAATGTAAGTTTTTGAGAATTTTTTTTTCTTTTCGTGGGAATCGTTGCCCGATCTATTCGAATTTTGTTGAACTTGTCGGAATTGTTAGAATTTTGTTGAGCTTGTCGGAATTGTTAGGATTTTAGTTATGTGACATAATAGAAGTTATTGAGAAACGATTTTTTAGAAATTGTGCTTCTTTGGAAATTGTTTAGCTATGTGACATATGTGGAATTAATGACATAATGACATAATTGGACATGATGACATTATTGGAAGCTTATTGTGTTTTTTAGTAATTATTTAGTTTAAATTTGGCCATAATATTTTAGAAATTGTATTTTTTAGAAGTTGGGTTTTTTAGAAATTATGTAGTTATGTGACATAATAGAAATTACTTAGGAATTATTTGTTTAGAATTTGTGTTGTTCTGGAAATTATTTAGGTATGTGACATAGTTGGAATTAAAACGAAGAAATTGTGTTCTGTGTAAATTACTTAGTTTAAATTTGGACATAATATTTTAGGAATTGTTTTTTTTAGAAATTGGGTTATTTAGAAATTATTTAGTTATGTGACATAATAGAATTTATTTAGAAATTGTATTTTTTAGATATTGGGTTATTTAGAAATTATTTAGTTATGTGACATAATTGGAATTGAAACGAAGAAATTGTGTTTTGTAGAAATTACTTAGTTTAAATTCGGACATAATATTTTAGAAATTGTATTTTTTAGATATTGGGTTATTTAGAAATTATTTAGTTATGTGACATAATTGGAATTGAAACGAAGAAATTGTGTTTTGTAGAAATTACTTAGTTTAAATGTGGACATAATGGTTTAGAAATTGTATTTTGTAGAAATTGGGCAATTTAGAAATTATTTAGGTATGTGACGTAATTGGAATTAAAACGAAGAAATTGTGTTTTGTAGAAATTACTTAGTTTAAATTTGGACATATTGTTTTAGAAATTGTATTTTTTAGAAATTGGGTAATTTAGAAATTATTTAGTTATGTGACGTAATAGAAATTATTCAGAAATTATTGATTAGGAATTGTGTTTTTTGGAAATTATTTAGTTATGTGACATAATAGAATATAGTTCTACGTAAATAAACTTTAGTAATCCGATGTAAACAATTGTGTAGTAAACTGTTACGATATGTTTTAACTATTGTTTCCTTGAATGTTAATAATAGTGCGATGTGGTAAGAAAATAAGATTATTTAGTTATGTAATCTCCAATTTGTAACTAAAAAAAATGTCCCAGTTCGTTGATGCACTGTTCGAAAATATTAGTTCACACGTTGTTGAAATGTATGTTAATTTATCTTATCATATCAGTTTGATTCACTTGTTGTTATACTAATTACATATCTTGTGTCGTAGATGAGCACTGGTGGTCAACCTGACGGTCATGGTCGTTCCATACGACGAAGAGGTGTTAGTGCCTCGGCGAGACAGGCTAGAGGCCGCGTGGTCGAGGATGAACCGTCGCCTCGCCCGCGGGAGTTTGATGTAGGAGCGGAGCAGCCTTCTCCACCGAGCGTTCGTGCATTCGATCCCATGCCGACATGGGACGGTCCGGAGATTAACATCCTCGCGTCCGGTGGTATCCGTCATGATAGTGATTGGCAGATGAATTATGACCTGCCCGCAGATGTCCCCCCGGTGGGCCAACCTGGTTCGAGTGTTCCATTGGATGCCGGGTTCGAACGTTATGCTGAAGCTGGAGCCAGGCACACCGTGAGGAACAGAGCTGGTCAATTCGCACAGTCTTCTGGTGGATCGTGCAATGCCGGTGAGCCTAGCACCGGAATGGCACCGAGGAATAGGAGGAAGCGACCCGCCGATGAGACGTGGCTAGTGCGGGGACCGATGGCTGGTGGCCCGCAGGATGACCTCGTCATACCAAGCTTCGGAGGACACGTCGCGCTTGACGTTTGGAATGGTATAGAGCGAGGTGTGTTGAGATGCCATGCTCGGTCGCCGCTATGCAAGCAGCTAGTCGACACGCTCCCCGAACTGAGCGATGTTGCACAGGCCCGGATACATGCGACCGGGTTGGGCCACCTGCCTGCGATTATGTTCCAGTTCCTTGACATGGCACTGATATCCGCTTTTGTTGAGAGGTGGCAGCCGGACACGAACACGTTTCACATGCCGTTTGGGGAGATGACCATCTTGATGCATGACGTTGAGATGATTCTTGGCATTCCCATCGATGGTGGCGCTGTTGCGAGTACCATTTCGGCGGAGACTATTGAGGAAGCGTGCGCTGAACTGTTTGGGAAAGACGTGGAGTCCTTTGTCGCGGAAGACTGGAACGGGGGTAACATAGATGCCCAATCTTTGATGGCGAGGTGTGTAGCGGCGGGGCAGAGCCAGAACTTCCAATTTATGTGCTACATGCTGACCCTGTTTTCATCCACGCTTTTTGTGGATAAAACTGGGAATAAGGTTAGAGCCAACCTTCTACCCCTGCTTGATTTGCAGTTGTCGTGGGGCTCGGCGACGTTGGCCAGTTTGTATCTGCAGTTGGGAATTGCGTCCCGGTCCAAGGCGCGCGGTCTATGCGGATGTTGCACGCTGCTTCAAGCATGGATATACGAGTACTTTTCGATGTTTCGGCCGGGACCGAGTACGTTGCCAGCTCTTCCGGGTCGCGCCAGTCGGTGGCACACAGGGGATAGATCGGGGAGGGGTACGGGGAGGCTCGGTGCCATCAGGCGACAGTTGGATGCCTTACAGCCCGACCAGGTATGAATTCCATGCTTTTACTCTTATTCTGACAGTAGTGGATAGATCGGATTCCATAGAAACGTAACATGTCTGTGAAACTTTTTGCAGGTGGATTGGTTGCCATATAGGGTGGACGTGGTTAGGGCTGCGAGGGGGAGGACTCACTACCGCGGCGTGATTCGACACCTCGACGCAATGGAGGCGTACATGCCAGATCGCGTTGTGCGGCAGTTCGGTCTCCTACAGGGTATACCGCGGGGTCTTGCAATTGCGCCCGAGCCTTGTTCCCGCCCGGCTGATCCAGCCGGCTATTCAGTGACCTACCCAGGGAGGCTGCAGTTGACCCTATGGGAGATGGCACACAGTTGGCACAACGGTCAGCTTGCGGCGTTCCCGATAGCCACGAGCCCATCAGAGTGTACCATGGATTACGAGGGCTGGTACGCGACCCATTCGCACCCATTGATCGCAAATCCTGAACATGCTGCCGCGAGTGGACCGGACAGGATACATCATCAGTTATCGGTAAGTTTTCCCGTACTGTTTGCTTCGAGTAATTATATTACATTTTACTGTTTCGTTATTGTAAACTCTGTTTCCTGTGCAACAGATGCTCAGTGACATGATGGGCGACCTGGATCCGTTCGACTCGGCGACCGTTGGTGGACTCGCCGCCGACCCCCGCGTGAGGCAGTTGATGACGACTTTTGTCAGTCGTCGCGATGAGTACCGCAGGCTCGGTTATGGCCCCATTCCTTAGTCGGACGTTTGCTTATGTATGAACCCACAGTTTTGCCATAGTTTGCTCATTTATGTAATCGGTAACTGTTTGTGCATATCAAATACATAAGTCATCGATTTTTGCAACAGTAATGCTATCAAAATAATTACTCCATGCTTCGATAGTAACTGTAGCGGTTGCGTACATGCCAAAATGTTTCTGGCGATTTACAACAGTTAATTACTCTGAGAGTATGCTCTTCTCCAAGCCCTTAGCCTCCTACGAAAGGGCAACTCCCAACCTACGACATCAGCCTTCCTCAACGTGGTCCACATATTAACCACGGGGGGCATGGGACAGTTTTCCTTCACGTGTACCCGGACGAAATGGCTTGCACTGCGAATGTATACAATGTGTAGCTCCCTACTTGTTCCATCCTCGCCCCCGCCTGCCCTCAGTGGAAGGACTGTACAGCAATGGTCCGCCGACCCATTCTCTAAAATGTAATATAGAACTACAACCGCGTTGTAGTAGGTGGCCACAGGAAACATGTCTGCAATGACCGTAAACCAATGCTCCGGACCACATGGACCGCTGGTGTGGTGTATACGGGCTCTGGCGAGTTCAACGTCATTCCGCGAACCGTATATGGGAACATAGTCAGGCCAATGAGTTGATATCTCGTTAAATACCGCCCGACGCGCTGTAGACCATTCACCTTCACCGTCTACGTGGAACGCATCAGCAATGCATCTGAAGCCACAGCTTCCATCACTCGCGACATCGTTCCAGCCTTCGATGTAGCGCCGGACAATGTGGGGGACACTTTCGAGGAACGGGAATGTCGCTGCAGGAGAACACATTAAGATAAATATCTTGTGCAGGAGGCGTTCATTAGGAAGAATGGTGCTTGTACTCACCGTGCCGGCGACCGCTCCCTGAAGCACGCCCCGGGGACCGTGAACTACTCCCGTATCGCCTGTTCACGTGCTCGTGGTAGCTCGGTGAACGCCGGGTTGATCTTGATCGGGGGACCTGCTCGCTTGGTCTCCCACGTGCACTGGTGCAATTGTCCGGCTTGCCAATGCCGCTCTCCTCCGGCCGCAACTGCGCATCTATGTAGGATGAAACTCGTCGGCGGACCGAAGGGTCGCTGCGTGCCAGCTCCTCCAACAGAGTGTTGAACCGCGACTGATCTTGTTCGGCCCTCGCAATGTTGTCCGTGCTCCGCACGTGATCACCCAATGCCAGGCTCTTGAACAGCGGATGAATGTCGTCCAAGTACAAGGGGATTCCTTCAGCAACTGCCCCTGCCATGATGCATGCACACGGTATTCCGTGTGTCGAGCGCAGCACACATCCACAGTAAGCATATACCTGTGCTCCGAGTGCATCAATCCTCCCGGACTCGACCGTCAATTTATCCAGACAGTATTTGGACACATTGTTGATCAAGTTGCTGAAAAGGGCCCTACGGTGCAATCTTCCAACGACAGTTCTTGATTTCTCCAGGCCGGTCTTGATCATAGTAATCTGCTGGGCTATCTGCAGGTCGACACGCCTCCATACCGTGTCCAGCGAACCAGTCGACGTATGTAACCACCCTTTCAATGACGAGTGTGCACTTTCGACCCTGCATGTAGTTGTGTTCCCGAAATGCAGAAATCTGTTCGTCCATGCCCTCACAAATTTCTCCTTATGGGGGGTGAGCCACGTCGTCTCAACGTAACTAACAACAGCCTCGTTCCAAGACCATCCAGTCCTCATATCCACCAAAGCGGTTTCGTACTCTGGAACGGTGGACGCATTGCAAACTCGGAACCATGCACCATTCTTGAACGCTGCCCCGTTCCTCTTATTCCCTGTCAGCACAGTAACACGTGCCTCCACATCCTTGTTAATATGCCAGGTGCAGAGCAAATGGTTCGATTCCGGAAACACAGTCCGAAGTGGCCTAATCAGTCCCATCTCCCGATCGGTGACCACAACCTCAGGGAACGGTCCATCCACAAGCAAGTTCTTCAGCGCGTTCAGCACCCACTCATAGGTATCTGCCGTTTCGTCAACGACAATTGCGTAGGCAATCAGGAAGTTTGTGTTGCAAGGGGACATCCCAACCATCTCAATGAATGGCATGCCGTAGCGATTGGTCTTGTACGTTGAGTCGATGGCCACCACCCACGGAAACGTGCGAAATGCCACAACAGCATCGGGATTGGCCATGAATAAATGAGTCAAAGTACCATCACCTGCTGAGCGGTGACTAGTGACATACCCTTTCTCGGTGGCCAGATGCAAACAATTCTCCGCTGTGTTGCGCCCGCCTCGCCTTTCTGTTGCATATGCCGACCTCTCATTGTACACCTGCCTAATGTTCTGATGCAGGTCCGGAAACGAATTACTGAGGCTGGCATTGATATGCCTTGGGGCAGTTTCTGAATCTGTCAAGTCTCTGATCATTTGCTTCGCGTCCGCATGGAGCTTGCTGCTCTGTCTATGACCCTCGGGGTACACTGAGAAAGGGTGGTTGTGCATCCCTCGTCTAGGATCCTTGCACGGCACTACATTCCAACCATTCCCCGTGATGCTCTGTTTCAAGACAATCGCGAACGGGCAGCCACAACTGCTGGTCGAGCTGCTACTCCGTCGGACTACATCAGATTCGCTCGTATCTACATCCTTATCCTTCCGGCCCCGATTGCAAATGCAATATAACCTCAGGGGACCATTCCTATTCTGTTTGTAGGACCCCGTCACAAGTTCAAATCCCACCTGCAGAGCAATCCGTTGCAGGTAGGAGTAAGCCTCGGCAACGTCTGGGAACACAGCTGAGGTGGCAAATGGAGAGTATCCGTTCCGCCCTGCAGCAGCTTCACATGACTGATGGTCATCCTTAAATAGCAATAAACATCAAGTAATTAGTTACACTCAACTGCTATACCAATTACAATATCAAAATTAACGTAAAAAAATGTAAATTAACGTTACAATAATTAACAAAATAACAAAATTAACAAAACAACAACATTAACGTCACAATAATTAACAAAATAACAAAATTAACAAAACAACAACATTAACGTTACAATAATTACAATTAACGTTACAATAAATAAAATTAACGTTACAATAATTTTTACGTTACGATTAATAAATTAAAATACTAAGATGAGCATAAATTAAAAAACTAAGATGAGCATAAATTTCTTTCTCATTAACAGCTGAAACATACATGTGGTGGGAAAAAAATGCAATAACATCGTGGCTAGAATTAATATAACATTCTTACAGTTCAACAAATTAAAATATCAAAATAGCGTAAAAATACGTAACTTAACGGTACAATAATTAACAAAATCACAAAATTAACAAAACAACAAAAATAACTGCTTCAATAATTAGTAGGACATACATTAACGTTACTGCTATTACCAGGAGATAAATTCATAGGAGATAAATGTGCAATAATTTCATCGTAACAGTTAATAAATTAAAACACAAAGACGAGCATAAATTTGTACGGCAAAAATTATTAAATTTTAACAACTACTTACGGACACAGACAGAAAGCTAATTAGTAAAATTACCTCCGAAGACATGGAATTTCTAACACCCTTTTCGGGGTAATTTTTGCTCGTCTTGGACAGCAATATTTTTCGAGTGCCCTTCGAATGAGCAAGAATTCGAGTGCCCTTTGAATGAGTAAGAATTCGAGCTCATTTATAGCAGTGCGATTTTTGGAAGCTGGCTGGGTCGGCTCGCGCCCAGCCCACGGCGAGCCGAGCCGCGTCCGGCTCGCGCCCCAGCCCTGGCGAGCGGCCCGCGCGCGGCTCGCGCCTACCGCACGGCGAGCCACGGCTCGCGCCCACACGCCGGCGAGCGGCCCGGCGATGGCTCGCGCCCTGTCGGTGGCGACCGGCCCGCCGGCGGCTCGCGGTCCACCGGTGGCGAGCGGACCGACGGCGGCGCGCGGCCTGTCGGTGGCGACCGGCCCGGCACCGGCCGCGGCGACCGGACCGGCGGCGCCTCGCGCCCAGGCCGTGGCGAGCCGGGTCCGGCGGCGGCGGGCGGCGGTCCGGCGGCGGCGGGCGGCGGTCCGGCGGCGGCGGGCGGCGGTCCGGCGGCGGCGGGCGGCGGTCCGGCGGCGGCGGGCGGCGGTCCGGCGGCGGCGGGCGGCGGTCCGGCGGCGGCGGGCGGCGGTCCGGCGGCGGCGGGCGGCGGTCCGGCTCCGGCGGCGGTCCGGCTCCGGCGGCGGGCGGCGGTCCGGCGGCGGCGGGCGGCGGTCCGGCGGCGGCGGGCGGCGGTCCGGCGGCGGCGGGCGGCGGTCCGGCGGCGGCGGGCGGCGGTCCGGCGGCGGCGGGCGGCGGTCCGGCGGCGGCGGGCGGCGGTCCGGCGGCGGCGGGCGGCGGTCCGGCGGCGGCGGGCGGCGGTCCGGCGGCGGCGGGCGGCGGCGGCGATGCAATTTCGATTAATTAACTAACTTCGTTCCGTTAATATTAACTAACTACAATTATCTAAATCGATTTTAATTTACCTATTGAAAATAAAACGATTTTAATTTACCTATTGAAAAAATACTGTATAAGTATTAGGGCGAGAATAGTAAAATACAGGGCGAGATATAGCGATCCACTTTTATTATTCCATTGGAGTTTGTTCACTGTTGCTCACATTGGCTCAGGGATTCTCAAAGTTTAATTTTGCTGTGGATTGAAACTAAATAAGCAATTCGAGGTTGAATATATACCTCCACAGTCATCCTCACGGGCTTAAGGGAGCAGACACCGAGTGTAAACAAGAATAAGCATCTGCAACTTTCTACAAAAGTTATAGAAGGCACTCATGCGTGTTATATGAGTTGTGTTCTATAGTTATTAGGGTAATATGCAAATATAACCCTATATGTTGGAGAAAATGTAAATATAACTATGAGTTATTTTTTAGTGCAAATATAACCCTAACTATTATACATATGTGCAAATATAACCCTAACTATTATACATATGTGTAAATATAACCCTAACTATTATACATATGTGCGAAAATAACCCTAAAGTCATTATTTCCGGCATTGACTGACCAGGGTTATATTTGCACTTTCAATTATCGTAGGGTTATATCTGCACTTTCATTATTGCAGGGTTATATCTGCACTTTCATCAATTATATAAGGTTATATATGCACTTAGTTATTATGTACGGGTTGCACTTGTAGTTTTGTGTTCTTATTCTTGAATATATGCACATTATATTAGTTTCATTTACTGACGTTAGATCAGTTTAATAGTGTATCAAATCAAAGCAAGATTAATTATTTCACAATAAAGTCTGAACTTAGCAGGGTGTTAGGAATACGAATCCAGGAAATATCTATTAGCCCGAAAAAATTGGATAACAAAGAAAATGTAAAGAAAATAAAGGAAATAGTGGACACAAGGATTTATTTGGTTCGATCAAGTTGACCTACATCCACAGCTGGGGAGACCAGAAATTTCACTATATGTGGAAAAAAGTATTACAAGGCTTTGCCTACCACCTATGAAGGAATTATGTGGCAAAATATAAAGACGGGGGCTTTGTCTTCTACAACTAAAAATGAGAGGTAAGAGGAGAAGAAAATAAGTAGCAAAGGAATGCTACGCTTGAGGTGTGTTTGAACTACTAAGTTCATCCCCTATTTATACTACTCCAAGTTCACCAATGGCCAAAAGCTCTCAAACAAAACTTATCCCAAAATCACAAGAAATCTCCCTTCTTGCTTCAAGCATGAATTGTGAATATTGAGTCCAAATAATTTTTGCCAAAAGATTATCATAGTTGAACCCCAATAGTCAAAGAAATAATGTTTCAACTGGCTAAGCATGTGATGAGAATAATGTTGCAATTTAATGTTTTGCATGCTGTCTTTGCTATTCTCCAAAGAAGAGAATGTTCATGGGTGAAAACTATTATTTCTTCACAAGGGGAAAATCCATACTGAGCAGCATAGTTACCAAAAAGATCTTGAAGAAAAGTTACAAAGTTCGGGTTGCTGGGTGCTGATAATTTCTTTGATAACGTGCATCTGCTATTCTTCTAATGGCTGACAACTCTTTCATGTACTTCTCCAACACATTGCTGCCATATTTTTTCATAGACCGAGTGTTAGCATTATATATTTAGTCATTTAGTTATAGTTATTTTGGTTTTTTCATATATTAGCGTTAGAGTTATGTTTATGTAATTCACTTTGATACCAGATGAACACACTGTACTCTCTCAAGAATCTATGGCATTCTTTTCTCTCTATAATCTTAATTATATAGTTCCCTAAATCTTGAACTAGGAGTCTATATTATGTAAATAAATATGTACAACATAGTTCCTACTTTTTAGTATTATAAATATTTTTTAGTATTATAAATATGTAGTTCCAGCAGAATTAATGTACAAGTCATGTGCATGATTATACACAAGTACTTATACAAAAATAAAAGACTGTCAGTGCTCGAGAGCGATTTTAAATTTTTAGCATGGCTCGAGAGAGAGATTATAAATTATCATAATTAGCATTGCTCGAGCAATTATAAGTTAACTATCCAAATATTTATTACTTACCTATTTAACTAAATTGGTATGATGCTAGATAACCAGATGATCAAGTTAACAACCATGCTTATGAAGGATGCTCGAACAGAGACAAGGAATTTGATATGATCTCTGACCTAGTGATTTTCCGCATTCAACGTGCGAACCCAATCTTGTCCGTTGTAATGTCAAGACAATTATCAATAATCAACTTGATTTTCCGCACTCAACGCACATATCCACTCTTATATGTTGCAATGTAAAGGCAACACGCTGAGGATGTACTGCAATATAAATTAATATTAGATTGGTTAGACAATTATAAATATTTTATTGATGAGTGTAAAAATAGAGCATAAAATCTATTGATATAGCTGTTTGTTTTTAGAGAGAAAATGTTCCAGGTAATGTTTGATAATATGGTAGGTATGGGTGCTGTTAGGGAAATAGTGATGCGGCGCAAATCTATTATAACTAGGATTTTGCTCGCCGGTGGCTCAGACGAACGTGGCTCAGTTCAGACGTCTGAGCCACTTCTGTTCTGTCCCAATCCTTTAGTGAATAAAGGGCTCGGTTAAGAATCGTCGGTGTACTCCTCCTCGTCGATTCGCAAAAACGATTATGTATGGGACCCGACTTAAATACAGTGATCAGAAGATGTGGATAACCATGATTAGAGTAACTACGAGTGGGTTTTGGTTTTTATTTTCTTCTGGTTTATTATCATAAAGTTAATTCATTCTAAAATCGGAGATTGGGAAAATATGAAAAAGAAATCCACCATTGGCTATATATATACATGCATACATGCATATATGTGTATATATATACACATATATATACACATATATATACACATATATATACACACATATATACACACATATATACACATATATATACACACATATATACACATATATACACATATATATACACATATATATACATATATATACACATATATATACATATATATACACATATACACACACACATATATATATATATATATATATATTAGCCAGACTAAGGTTAACTTGCTTACTTGAGTTTTGAACGATTTTCTAATCTCGGAAGAGAACACAGAGATTACCTCCACCCTTATAAATATAAATTAATTAGCTTGAAGCCGGGTAGAGGAATTGGTCAACTCATCAGGCTCATGACCTCAAGATTTTATAGGTTCAGAGGTTTGAATCCCATCAGCTAGATTCCGAAGTTCTTGACTAGGAAACTAGCCCTGTGAAGAGGCTTCCAAGCCCAGTTAACAGTTACAAGCCCGATTTCGAACAGTTAACGGGTCTTGACAGGAAACTTTCCCTCTTACGGGTCTTGATCCAAGCCCAGTTAACGGTCACAAGCCCATTTCCGAACAGTTAACGGGTCTTGACTAGGAAACAGGCCAAGCCCAGTTAACGGTCAAAAGCCTGATTCCGAACAGCGGGTCTTGACTAGGAAACTGGCCATGTGAAAAGGCTTTTTTCGTGTTCTTCCGGCTGATGAAAATCTTCTCGAAGAGGTTTCTTTGTGTTCTTCCGGGTGTTTACGGCGTTTAAAATAAAAACCAACTAGTCCGTCTTCGGAACTAAATTTGGTTCTATTCTGGAAGCCCGGTCACAAGCCCGATTCCGAATAGTTAACGGGTCTTGACTACGAAACTTACCCTACGAAGAGACTTCTTTCATGTTCTTCCGCCGGATGAAAATCTTCTTTGGTGGTCTTCCTGCGGATGAAAATGAAGACCAACTAGTCCGTACTCGGAACTAAAGATGGTTCTATTCCAAACAAGAAAGCAAAGCTAGGGACCGAGGAAAAGCCTTCCGTCTTCCATGCTTGTAACTAAACTTGGTTCTATTCCGGACACAAAAAAAAAGAGTCGGGAACCTAGGTGGAAATAATTAACTTGACTGGTTAAATTATATACCCCCCCCCCCCCGTCCCTGAATAAACTTCACACTTTCTATTTTGGTATGTCCCTAATTAAATTGCAAACAATCAGAAATTTTCCTTTTTGGCAAAGTTGACCACAAGTTAAATGACCAAAATGGCCCTGGATTGTGCAAAAATTACAGCCATTATGGTTGATTAATTTGGGAATGGGAATAGTCCCTAACACGTGTCCAGTGCATGGTGGTTGGTGTGAGATTAATTTGATTTAATCTCCCAACCACCAGTGCATATCACATGTGTTCAGTACTGCTCCCAATGCTCCATTATTGCTCTTCCCACGCTCCCATTTACGCTCCCATTTACGCTCTCATTTACGCTCCCAATGCTCTTAACTCCCTCCATTATCTTCCTTTTTTCTCTCATTTCTCACACAACTTTCACAGCTCTTCCTCTCCTCTCTCGGAAATCTGAAAACCCTAGCAGCTCAACCTCTTTTCTGCCATCGTTCTTTGTTTGAAAATTGTGTTTTTTGTGTGGGTTTACTTGGCTAAACGATCTTTTATCACAACTTGTTGTTTTAGATCTAGGGTTTTCTTGATTTGGTTCGGGGTTTTGCAGACAAAATCGATTTCATTTCTTTTTCGAACTGAAATCGCAGCATTTTAAGGGTTGGTTTTATGTTTGGCTGTTTGAAAACTATGTTTTTTGTGTGGGTTTACTTGGCTAAATGATGTTTTATCACAGATTGTTGTTTCAGATCTAGGGTTTTCTTGATTTGGTTTGCGGTTTTGCAGACGAAATCGATTTCATCTCTTTTTTTTAACTAAAATCACAGCATTTTAAGGGTTGGTTTATGTTTGGCTAGTTAATTTAGGGTTTCTTGAACATAAACAACTGTTGTTTATGTACTAGATTCTGATCTAAGGTATTTCTCGTGTTGGATCTGTGGTATTTCCTATTGTTCTTGGGTTTTCCTTGTTGAAAACTTAATGGCTATGTCTGATTCCTGGCTTTCATGTTATTTTTCAAGTTAAATGAACATGGGTTCGTATTTTTTTACTTGAAATACATGGTCTTTGTGGTCTGGGTGCCGATCTAAGTTATGTCTGGTGTTTTAACTGTGATATTTGCCATTGCTCTTCGGTTTATGTAGTTGAAAACCGAATGCATGTTTATGATTATGATTTTTATGGCCTGTTTCCGAGGTCTATAATTTTTCTTTTTTTCTTTTTAGAGCTAAAATTCATGTTGTTTGTGGTCTGGGGTTTGATATGAGTTTCTAGTTAGGTTGGAAATGTGCTAGTATTCAATGATTTACGTTGTGGTTGTTTTAAACTGAATGCATGCGTATGTTAAAACTGAAAATGGTGTTCTTTTTTTTTCTTGGTTCAGATCTTGTGTTGGATAATGCCATATTAGCCACTGTTTGTTAACATTCTGCTGACAATTTCTTTTTGAACTGCCTTTGATGGATCATGGTGATATGGTTGTGGATGGTCAGGGTAAGTCTGTCCCTTGCCAACCCTTGAGTGAATCCGAGTTTGACTCTCAATTTTAGTCTAGTTTTGATCCCACATTATTTACTGGTCTTGATGACATTGAGTCCTAACCAAAGACCAATACTGTTTTCCCACCCCATTACCCTGTCCTCGGTACAGATTCATATGACTCTGGGGATAACCCTGTGGCCACACATTTTAGCCATGTACCTAAATTTTTCCTGTACCACTCAGAATCAAATGAGGATTCAGTTGAAACACAGCCCCCTGATAATGACCCTGACATAACACAACCCCCTAATCCTGACAATGATTCTGATGGAACCCAACCCCCTGACTTCGATGAAACTCTACCCCCTGATTCCGATGAAACCCAGCCCCCAGATTCTGTGTATGGAACCCTACCCCCTGAAACTGATCCTGATGAAACACAGCCCCCTGATCCTGACATTGATTCTATTGAAACCTGACCCCCTGACTCTGATCAAACCTAACCCCCTGATTATTATAAATCAGATTCATCTGATTCTTGGTGTGATCCATATCCTTTGGTGTATTTCAAGGATAATGAATTCCCTAAGTATGGCGAGCCAGGTTTCTGGGAAATTGGGGCTTGTCTTTATCCTGGTAAATGGCCAAAAAATGAGGCAAAAAGTGATTACGATGCTGGAAAATAGTGTCATTATCCACAGGTATGTGTTTTTGGCTACTTTTCAGTTCTAATCTAACTTTTTAATTTCAAATTGTTGTACATATACTAACTGTATGCCTCTTAATGAAGGATTGTTTATACAGTGTGGGTGTTGTTTGCTTTTATAGCAACCACTTTATTCTGTGGTTGTCTGTGTTTACCTGTTTGATACTTGGCTGTGATAGCACATGTGCTGCTTGTTATATGCTGGGTTTTTTAAAAATCTTGGTGATGTTTTACTTCAAACATGCAACCACTCAGATTTTAACTCAGATTCAATTGAAACCTTGGGTGATTGTTCCCCATTTTTCAGCTGAATTTGAAGCAGAACCTGAGTCAGGCAAGGCATGTTTAAGATCAGGGGCAATAATAGGAGCAGGAAACTGTGATGCATGTTCAGGTGGTTTATATATGCAGCCCTGAATCTATAAGCACAACCCTACACAATTATATCAGTTGCATGCCTACACTAACTCTATAATGATCAGCAGATCCTGTATGTTCCCAGTTTTGCCAATGGTCACCATGTGTTCCAAACAAGCCCTTACTAACTCAAAATCCAAATTGTGGGGTACCAAACCAAGCCTTCTTAGCCTTTCCGTTCCCATATGTAGCAGTTTGAAGTCATTACCACCCCTGCATTTCATGATTTCTACCATAACACTTTGCAAGCTTAGGAATATCTTGTCTATGACCCTAAGATCATCCCTCTCAAAAGAAACATGCACAGCTTGTAGTAGTCCATCTAGATTTTAGCTCGGGTTTTGCTGTTGTAAACTTTGATTGAGGCAAAAAAAACCCAAGTCTAGAATGTTTAAATCTGGTGATTTGGCATATTGGTAAACTAATTGAATGTTAAATCCATCTGAGGTGGCTGCAGCTAAAAAGTCAGGGTCATTTACAAATATGTGGGTAGAGGCATTATCTTGCTGTATGAGAATGTTTTTTCTTGCCCATACTGGCCATTTTTCCTTTATAGCTGGTATGAGTCCATTGATAAGCTTGTGTCTAATTACATCTTGGGTGATGGATGTTATGGGTTGTGGCATCATGGTTCCCATAGGTCTATTTACAGTTGTGTACTTGGCTGCTACATAATCAACATAAGGAAACACACCTCATTTTCCATCAAACATTACATTACCCTCTATGTCAAATATAGGTCTACACACAACACATAGAAACATGAGTTTTGGTATGTAATGCTTGCTTTGGGTGATTCTATATGGTTCTGGCTCATTGGGACCAAGAATGTACCTCGTTGTAGCCTCTGTGATGTAGAACCACTTTTCATCGATGTGTATGATGTTGTGCATGGTCTTGAACTGCATGCCGCACTCCAATTTTCTTAAACACCATTCCAGCCTTGATTCTTTCTGGGCTGTTGTTAGGCATGGATGAACTGCATTTGTGTGGTTTCTTATCTCCTTGCTTGCTATTCCTCCGTGCATGTTACTTTTACCAACATTCAACTTGACGGCTGTGCTTCGGCATGTACGCCTGAACATGAGTGGCAATGCCATAAGAGCCTCCAGGTCGATTGGCTTCTTGCTTCTTCCTTCTTCCATAGCGTCTGTATCTTCTCGAATGGGCGCACACAGCCTCACCACTTTGAAGCTGCTGTCTAACTCGCGCCCAGATTGTGCTAATAGTCCTCACTGAGCATGACCATTTTTTCGCTGCCTCCACTTTGGTGTTGTTCTGAAGCTGTCCATTTTTTATGTGTTGAAGGAGAAAATGTGCAATCTCCTTCCTTTGTTCATCAGTGAGGTTTCTCCCCACCATCACAGCTTTACTGTTGCTCGATGAAGAAGATCAGAAAAAGTGTGGGTTTGGTTTTCTGAATTTGGCCAGTTTTGGAAGAGCTAACTAAGTATTTCTGAGGGTTTTCTTTTGGTTCAGTGAGTTGTGAGTGAGAGCTGTAATAAATGCTCTTTTTATAGATGAGTTTTCAGAATTTGGTGGGAGTGAACAGTGTAGGCAAAATTGTAAAGTTGGATCCAAAACTGAAAATTTTGGAGCCAAACATTAAATTCTGGTGGGAATAATCAGTGCTTATAAAATTTTTAGCACTGTTACCAAGAATTCTGGGGGCAATTAAATTATGACATGGACATTAACAATTTCAGCTTTTAGACTGAAAAAGTGTCCTTATCGCACTATTCAATTTTTCCTCCACTTTTCTCTTTCTTGCAAATTATTCAGGGATGGAGAGAGTATATATATATAATAAGCGTTAGTTATGCACAGAAGAAAATATTTAAATCTTAATATGGGTAATAAAGTACTCCATCCGTTTCACTAAGAGTGACACACTAGATTTAGGCTCTTGGATTAATGTGAAGAAAATGAGAGGTTGAAATTGAGTGTAGAAAGTAAAAAGTAGAATGAGTGGATGAGATCGTAGAAATCTTGGCAAAAATGAAAAGTGCGTCATTTAAAAAAACATCCCAATAAGGCAGGTGTGTCATTCTTAGTGAAACGGAGGGAGTACAAATTATAGCAGCAAATTACATATGAAGACTTGTGAATCCCCCTTTTTTTTTTATAAAACTCACCTGAGTGAGAGGGTGTATATTAGGCTACCCAAGCCTTTCAAAAATAAGATAGTAGCAGAGAATATCAGAAGGTCACTACGTGTAAACTATAGTGGAAGCTATTACAAGCTGATGTTAACCCAAAACCTTCATCTAAAAACCCTATCTCAATGAAGGAGATGGCCCAATATCCCGCTCGAGGACAAACTATGGCCTTACACGTTCTTGAATCCACACCCCAGTGTCGACAAGAAGAGGTGACCTTCCATAGAGTCCCCTTGCAATTATCTTCCCCCGAAGATAATTACTAAAATTTGTAAACTCCATGCAGCTAATACTCCGCATTTGTCCCTCTCTTCTGCACCTTTCAACTTGAAAATCCCTCGCTTCTACATCTGAAACAGAAACTGACGGCCAGCAGTAAATAGTTCGAGACAAAGATATCCAACTAAATCCATACATTTTAGATGGTATATAATCAAACACTAACAGAATGTAAAATAGCAGAATTGTTCTTATCCATCAGAAACTGACAGCCAGCAGTAATCCTAAAATTGCATGCTAAAAAAATCAGCTATATTTTTTCTAAGAGAAGGTAAACCGTGTTTATCTGCAATTATTATAGCTTTCAACTCTCTCGGTAACTGAGTATAGCATTTGAAAGTGTTTACCTAATTTGAGCTGCCCATTTTAGCTAGGATATCTGCTGCTCCATTGGCTTCTCTATAGATATGATTTATAGAGACATTAACCTTTTTCATTAGTTCCCAGATTGTCCTTACTTCCTCCATGATGTTCCAATGAGGCTTGAATTGTTTTCTTGAAAACTTAATGAGCATTTGGTTGTCACTTTCAATCTGTAATTGATCAATACCCATAGAGATTGCCAACTGTAAACCTGATCTGAAAGCCTCTGCTTCAGCATGAAGGGGAGAGGGGCTGCTTATCTTCTGAGCATATGCTATTAATATGTTACCTTCAGAATCTCTTATAATTGTTCCAGTTCTTGCCTTATCTGAATTGTTCCATGAACCATCTGTATTTAGTTTATAGAAGGGTGATGCAGGAGCTTTCCAGGAAACACTAACAAGACTACCATGTTTTTGTTGATTGTTAATAAGTAACCTTGGCAAAGCATTGGATAAATCCCATTTGAAGTTTAGTTTGTAGGCTAACAAAATATCATTGAATAGGTGTAAAGTTTTCCTAAACATCTGTATGATGTTAGGCTTTACACTTTCATGATAGTGTTTGTTCCTAAAACACCATTTAATCCATACTACTAAACAGGGGATAATACGAATCGGTTTCTTGTGATCTAGAAAATTTGTGTAATTCCAGTAATGGAAATATCTATCCCACAGGTATGGAGTATGCTTTGTTGGTACATTGAAGACAATATCTATCCATGTTCATAGTTTCTTAATTTCTTTGCAAGAATTAAAACTATGGTGTATACTCTCTTCATCTCAAAAACAAAAACAACAAATGGATGGAAGATTGAAAGATAGATCCTCTAATACATCAGGAAGGGGAATGAATCTATTTAGCATTTTCCAGTTCATAAAACATACTTTTCTAGGCATAATTGAGGACCAGATATGATTTAAGGAGTGTACACCTGTTCTCTTATTTCTGATCAGTTCATAAGCACTTTTCAGAGTGAACTTTCCATTTTCAGTAGGTTTCCATATTAGAACATCCTAATATTCAGGAAAAGTGGCTTAATTTTTGTCCAGTTCAGTAATTATGTATTCTGGAAAATGAGGTTTTAGCTGGTTGATATATACTTGTCTATTAGTTAAAATTTCAGCAACTGTCAAGTCAGGGAAAGGATTGATTAGATTGTTGTCCCATAACCTATACAGTGGATCACAAGATGACCAACCAGAGGCCCAAAAAGAAACTTCCCCTTTCCCTACTTGTATTTTGGAATTTAGAATGGCTATATCTTGAATATCTTTGATTCTCTTCCAGGTTTTGGAAGTTTTGTGGTGATCTGGAATTGACCACATAAATTGTGACCAAAGAGACCTTCCCACTTGCAGCTTCCACCATAATTTAATGGAGAAGCTTTGAACCAGAGTCTCAATACTTTTAAAACCTAAGCCATTTTCTTCGATTGGATAACACAAACTTGGATAAGCCCTCCAAACCCTCTTCCTTTGTGAGGATTCTGAGTTGAATGTCCATAAGAATTTGCCAAGTAGTTTGTGAATTACATCAGTAATGTGTTTAGTTGGTTTTAAAACTGTGATATGATGTATTGGAATAGATGACAATATATGCTTAATCAGAACTAGTTTTCCAGCTTGAGATATAAGTTTGTTTTGCCAGTTATTTATTTTTTACTGTATTGATGATATAATGCTTGAGAAGTAGACATTTTTATTCCTACCAATGTAAACTGGGCAGCCTAGATATTTAAATTGAAAATTGCCCTGTAACATTCCTGTTGAACTTTTAATATCACCAATAATTCTGGCAGGGCAATGTTTGGCAATATAAAAGGAGGACTTTTCAAAGTTTATCTTTTGACCTGTAGCCATTTCATAGGATTGTAGAAAACAATTTAGTGTTTTAAGTCCTGATTTTGAATAATTCATTAAGATTACTGTATCATCTGCAAAAGATAGATGAGAGATCTTCTTAATGGGATTAGGTAGCCTATAGAATTTCAGGTATGAGTACTGAAACAGGAAATTTATGTTCCTTGAAAAAGCTTCTGCCATTAAGATGAATAGAAGTGGAGATAAAGGGTCTCCTTACTTTAACCCCCTGGTTGCTTGGAAGAAATCATATGTTGAACCATTTATCAAGATGGAGAAAAAGGCTGATCATAAGTTTTTCATTATTAGGTCTATTATTTTGATTGAGAATCCAAAATGACCTAAAAACTTGGACAAAAAGGACCAAAAGACTCTATCAAATGCTTTCATCATATCAAGCTTTATGATCATGTTAAATCCTTTGGTTTTAGAATTAATGAATGAGGCAAGTTCTTGCATTAGAAGAATATTTTCTGAAATATCCCTTCCTGAGACAAATGTTGTTTGTTCTGGGCTTATTATGGAGTCCATAATTGGCTTTAGCCTTTCAGAGAAGATTTTGGTTAATATTTTATTAATAAAATTACATAGACTAATTGGTCTGTAGTCTTTGAAGGATGAACAAACCTCTTTTTTTGGTATTAGGATGATTAAAGTGGCTGAAATTGATTTTGGAATGTTGGCTAAAATGAAGAGGTCATGTATAGCATGTAGGATATCTGTGCTTATGATATGCCAGCATTTTTAAAAGAAAAGCCAGAAAATCCATCCGGCCCTGAAGCTGAATGTCCATTCATTGTTTTAACTATGTTTCTTAATTCTTCCATGGTTACAGGTTTAGTGAGTTCATAGTTCATTTCTTTAGTAATTTGCTTTGGAATATTTTCTAATAACCAAGCAGTGTTAATGCCAGAAGGATCTTTGAACTCTTCCTATAATAAATTAGAGAAGAACTTAACACCCTCTTCTACAATTTCCTCTTGTGTATTTAATGTTATACCAGTTTCAGTTTTAACTGAGATTATGGTTTGTCTTTTATGCTTAGATTTAACTTTTTGATGGTAAAATTTTGTGTTTTGATCACCATCTTTTAGTCATTTTACTCTGGATTTCTGCCTCCAGTAAATTTCCTGATTCTTTAGAGCCAAAATTAACTTTGCTTTTGTTTTATTTAAGTTTTCCAAGTTAGCTTGTGATTCATTCTGTTGGAGGACAGATTCTGCTTGAAGAAGATCTTCTTCACAAGCTTTGATTGTATCAAAGATATTTCCAAAGGTGTGTTTATTCCAGAATTTAAGAGCATTTTAAAAGTTTTTTAGCTTGAATAAGAAATTTCCAATTCCCAGTTTATTTGAGGGGATGTTCCATGAATCTTCTACAATCTTCATAAAAGTTGGATGATTTATCCAACATTCTTGGAACCTGAAAGGGGTTGGTTTATTAAATAATTTAGGTTCAACTATGGTAAATAGTAAGGGGAATGGTCTGATTGCCCTCTTGCTAATGTTTTAATGTCAGATTCTCTAAAAATGTCCCACCACATATTGTTAGATAACCCTCTGTCTAACCTTTTCCAAACCCTTCCTTTGGATCTCATACCAGTCCAAGTAAAAAGTGATCCAGATGTTGGAATTGTAGACATATTGGCTTTTTTCTGGAAATTATTAAAATTCTGCATACTTCTTGGTTCAGGCTGAGATTGACCTAGATATTCTTCTATGGAACTTATGACATTAAAATCTCCTATTAAACTTAATGGTGGATTGTTATGGTTCAGCACTTGTTTCCACAGTTTATTCCTTTCAGTTACAGTACGCTTGGCATAAATGAAACCTGTGAAACAATCTTGTGTTAACAAATGATTTTTGAATTTGGTTAATATCATTTGCTCATCCACTGAGATGATCTGCATTTGAATTGAATCATCCCACAGAATCCAAATTTTACAATTTGGATATGAGAAATGATGTTCAAAATTAGTCTGGAAGGCTACTTTCTTTATGGAGTAGGCATCTAACATTGGCTCAATTATGGTTAGGATATTGATTTTATGTTTTTTTAAATATCATTCAACCTATTTATAGTGGCAGAGTTGCCCACCCCCCTTGCATTCCATACACATATTTTCAAACCTGTCATTGAGATGATTTGTTATGTGTCGACGCTGAACGGGTAAGAACCATTTTTGGGGTTTGAGATTTTTTACTGTATCTTCTATTATTATTTGATTCAAGATTGTCCAAAACATCTTCTGAATTTATTAAGTGGTTGAAGTTGTTCTGTGATTCCTTTAGAGTGGATTTAGAGTGTTCAATATCATCTACAGACAGAGTGTCCTGAGTTGGCATTGAACTTCTGTTGAGTTTGGAGTTGGAAGATAGGAGTGGAAAATTTCCTCCATTTATTTCTATAAAAGCTTCTTCAGTGCTTTCGGTTTCAACCGTAGCATTGTTAGACTCAGAAATAAGGTTATCTGTTTGCTGATCCTTATGAATCGTATTAGGGATGGTTTCTGATACAGGGGGTGAAATTGATGTCTTTAATGGTATTACATTTTCAACAATATGATTATTGTTGCTCATAGGATCATTAGCAGTTAATGGAACTGCTTGTTTCATATGTAGAACATCAAGGTTTATAGGAGGGACAGAATTTGAGTTCTGTTTCTCAATAAAACCTTCAGTACATACAGGTAAATTACTTACTGAAATATTAGCATCATGTTCTATAATAAGTGCTTCTGTGTCTTTAATGTTAATATTATTAACAACATGATCAGTACTCATATTAGCTTGTGGTGAGTTCCCTGTGGACACATTTTCAGTAAGGTGAGTGTTTATGAAAGGAACCTGGGAACCTTGACCAAGGTTCGAGACTTCAGAACTTGAAATATTTTCTTGATTTGTCTCATGTGCTCCTTTCTGAACATCTTTATGAGTAGGGGTGTTGTTGCTTTGGTTTGAAACCTTGTTAAAAGTAGCTTTAGTAGCCTGCAGTGGAATGTTAGCTTTGTTCATACTGAGTGGTATATATATTTTATCCTGACAAGTTAAGCCTGAAGAGGAAGATTTTGTGCCATTACCAGTAGGCCTTCTCTGTTCAACTTTTGTGCCATTACCTGTATTGATGGAAGGTCTCCAGGCATGAAGCGTTGACTGGCTTTGGTCATTCCTACAAGAGGTGTTAGAGTGTCCTAATTTGAGGCATTTAGCACAGTATTCAGGCATACCCTCGTGTTCTAAATATTGCCAGAATTCTACTCCTCTATAATCTATCCAAATCCTTTTCAATTGTGTTTTCATGATATCTATTTCCACACAAACCCTAGCTACATGTGGTCTGGATCGACTCAACGTAGCTTTATCTACCTTTACTGGTTTCCCTATAATATTACCCAACGATAGCAATACCCATTCATCAAATAATTGTTGGGGGAGGCCATACATAGCAATCCATATGGGGCATATAGGGGAATCCGCATTTGGGGAAAAGTTAGGTTCCCATTTGGTAATTCAAGTGAATAAGAACCAAAGTTCCATACCTTGTGAAGCCAGCATCGATAGTAAGCCTCCTGCAAGGAGAATCGAATCAGTACCTGACGATTGTCCAAAAGCGAGATATCTGTGTGGCCTTTGAAATCAGCAGTTTGGAAATCCATTCGGAGATGATCCAGTTGCGGTCTGCTCCGAGCAAATTTTCCTATTAGGGTTAGCTGTAGTGGAGCCTCGAGCCTTTCGCATTCGTCGATGTTGAAACTCAATCCTGGTTCCCCTAAATGTTCTATTGGTTGTTTTGGATTGAATGGACCTCTAGATTGGGAAGGGACGAAATCAGTGGTAGGGCGAAGAGATAGTAGCAATTCTCTGCCAAGGGCTTGTTTGTAGGAGAAGGCCGGTTGAGGTTCCGGCGGCGGTGGTGGCTCCGCCATGAGGCGTTGCCGTTAGCAAGGTAGTGGTTTCGCAGTCAGGAGGAAGGGTTTCGATCGCCACAAATCGCCACAGAGTTTTTTTTTTACTAAGAACCAAACTTGTGAATCCCCCTATTATCTAATGTATCAGAACTAATTGAAAATTTGAAAAACTTCGGTTATATAATAAAAATAAGAAAAAAAAGTAAAAAATTCTTATATTCTCCGAGTTGATATTCTCCGACTAATATTCATTAGTCAAAATTTTACACAAGTATAAAATTGAATTATAAAATAGGATTGGTATACAAGTATAAATAATATTGTATGTGATACTTTTTTGGAGTCGTTATAAAATATATTATAAAAATATTAGTTTTACACAAATTTTAATTATTTTTGATGAAAGATTTTAAGAATAACACATATTGTTAGTGATGATGTATTTTGTGTGGTATATGCATCTTGATAGAGAACATGGGGCGTGAAACATTTGAGTGATCTGTTTCATCACCTAAAGTGATGTAATTAATCGTTTCCTAATCAACGGACTGTACATAAGAATATGAGCAGACCACTTATTTCTTACCTTATAAACTACATTTGTTAAATTACATACAAAATTTAAAATATTTGAAAATATTTTTTTATATCATATATTTTTATATTTTCACATTCAAACACATATTATTACTTATTTTAACTTATAAAATGCAATATTTAAATTTTATAAAAAATGACAACATTTAAGGCAAATGCCCATGAGAACTGTGGATAAGCTTATGGAAATGCCGCCCTTTCCTTTCCTGACACTTTCCCTAATATTTTAGTTATCTGTTTCATCACCTAAAGCGATGTAATTAAACTTTAATATTCCCCCCACCAATTATCTTTATTATCCTTACTAATTTTTATCATCTTGAATCACGATTATACTGTTATACTGTTTTTTTAAAAATAACTTTGTATCAATTCAAAAAAATTCTCAACAAATAAATAGTTTGCATCAATTCAAAGAAATTCTCAACAAATAAATAGTTTGCATCAATTCAAAGAAATTCTCAACAAATAAAAGAGAAAGAGGGCGAGTTACCGTTATAGTCAGTTTAAGTTTTTTCTTTATTTTTGGAGGTTTTATTATTCGGGTAAGTCTTAGAAAATGCGGTTTGTCCATAAGCTTATGCACAAGCCAGAGACTATTTTGAAAAATGAGGTTCAATTTGTAATTAATCAAAAATTGGTGCTAATTAGAGAAAGTCTCCCCTGAACCTTGCTTCTTCCTCATATTTAGTCTGCACTCACTCTCTCTTTTAACATTTGATCATCTTCGGGTGGGATTTGCAGCAGTCTGGTCAATCATAGTGATTAACTCTGATAAGATCGATTAGGGATAGTCCAATTCAGCAGTCTGGTCATTCGCCGATGGCGGGTCCTAATGTCCAGTCCTCTGATACACAGGTTTGTAAATTTATCTTAGTTATGACATCAGTTAAGTTATGTTTCTTGAATCATTCTGCAATTGGAAGGATTTCGAGACTAAATTAAGACTTTGGGGTTAAGTTATTGCAGTTTGAGATTGTTTTGGCGTTTCTCTTCCTATATGAGTACATCTTTGAATAAAAGATGTTGTGGTTTAGGCTTTACCATAAGTACATTTGGCGACTTGGTAACTCTAAGATGTTGCTTCATTATTATAACATTTCAAGTGGACTGTGTTTAGATTCTTTCCCTTGAAAGGATTTCAATGAACTCCAAATAAAGATGCTTGACGTTGATATAAACAGTTTTCAAGTTAGTTTAGTTATATTGACATGCATTCTTCTCCGCCTCTCTCGTTTTCCCTCTCTTTCTCCTCCTGTTCTCCACCTATACTCCGTCTTGTTTCGCCGCCTCTCCTCCACTCCTTTGTTGCCGTTATTTCTAGCTTCCATTCTGTCTCTTCTTCGCTCATTTCCGTTCATTTTCTGGCATCTCACTTCCATTTTTTCTGATGATTTTTCTGGCTCAATTCTTAGAGAAAATTCCTTGAAGATCATCACATCAGGTCAGATCCTCAGGTTTGTAGCATTTTTATCTTCTAGTTCAATATAATTCTTTATTTTGTGAATCTTTGTAGGTATAGGTATTATTGTTTGATATTTATGCATTTTTTTTTGTTTTCGATTGATTTTGTTTTGTATTTGCACAAGGTTATGGATTAGGTAAAATGAATTGGCCAAGATGTTGATGCTACAACCGGTGATTATTACTCAATTTTTGCTAGATTTTTCTGATTTGATATGTATACTGTTCGTCTAGAATTACGAGGTGCATTAATTACTTTGCTTATATGTTGCAACTGTTATTATCCAACGTGTACTTGTTAGTTGTCTTGAATTACGGGGTGCAGTTTTTATTATAGTTGTCTTGAATTCTGATCCGGTATGCATGTTGTTCGTCTTGAATTACGAGGAGCATTTGTTTGCTTATATGTTGCAGCTGTTATTATCCAACGTGTATCTATTAGTTGTATTGTGATAACCTTTTTTTCTTTGTTTTGCTGATTATTCCTTTTGAATTCCGAGATGCATTTGTTTTCTTATATAGTGCATATGTTATAATCCATTATGTACTTGTTAGTTTCGTTGTGTTTGACTTTATTTTCATTGTTGATTATTGTTCATTTTGAATTAGAAATTTTACCTATTTAATTATATGTTGCAACTAATAATATCCAATACGTATGACTTTTTGCAGGAGTTAGATCTAAACTTTTTTTGGTTTTAACTTTTAAGGAATCAAACATTGAACATTGGACTCCACAAGATGTTCCGACATGAGGAGGATTCATATGAAGATGACACTGGACTTGAAGATGCTAAGAAGATCTCCCTTTTGAAGATTAATAATTGATTCATTGTATTAGAAACTGTTAGTTAATCTAAATAGGAATATTGTTGTATTTGTAAGTTCACTAGTGGAAGTTTTCTGTCACGAGCACTTTATCTTCCATTTTATTTTGATGTTGAGAGCCCCATTCATGTTTGAATTTGACAAAATTTGCATGTTTTTATACAAAGTATGCAATGCTTTACATGTGTTGCTTTCACTCCGGCAATACTTTACGTGACCTCTCTTTGATTAAAATCAGGGAAACTTGGTCATGTTTTTTTAAAACAAACACGTGTTTTAATGTAATCGGTATTGTAAGGTATTAAATGCAATACATATGAAAATTTTAAAAACTACAAAATTATGTGACATTTTTTGTGTATACTATAAGAGAGTACTAACTGTAGGCTAACATATGCATATTTTAACAAAACATAAACGATTCATAACGTAACTTATGCACCACCTCATGGAAAAGTTTTGCTATTTATAAAAAGAATTGATAATTCAAAATCCTATGTGTATTTCATTTAAACAATACACGTTGTAAAGTAATTAATGCAGAGTTAATATGACAATTTTAAATTGTGAAATTTTAACTTAACCTATACATGATCTCCTAGAAAGGTTTCATAATTCATATTCAGAGCTTTTAAAAAAAATGCATGTTTTAATACAAACGATATGTATTCACTACTGGAAAACAGGTACATACGCACTGGTTTAAATTCATAAGTACAGGTATACCGGTGCGTATGTAACCAATTGCACCGGTAATTATCATGTTACCATCAGTACCGGTGCAATTAAGTACATACGCATCGGTAATGTTCACCTATTTTTGCACCAGTGTTGGTACTACCAGTGCACCAATTTGAAATATATTGCACTGGTATTATTTGAATAGTTAATTTTACCGGTGCAATTGCCAACATGTGCACCTGATACAGGATTACCGGTGTGTACTTATTTACCCTTTTAAAACAATTTGGCGCGAATAGGTAAAAATGTTAAACCGGTAATGGGAAATTACAGTTGCAGAAATGAAAAATAGCGGGAAAAATTAGCATTTGTACACCGGTTACAATTAGCATCAATGTAGGAATTGATCACGCACCGGTATTTTCTTAATACCGGTGCAAAAATAAATTCTTATTATGAAATTTGGCGCCAAAACTAATAGTTTTTGCACCGGTATTGTGATTGTACCGGTGCAGGACATGAAAATATGCTTAATTTTGCTGTATGTGGTAATGGATTTTATAGATTTAAAATGCTTCAAATGCACTGGTAAAGTATAAATACCGGTGTAGAAAATAACATTAAATGCTCACCTACCCCCTTTTAGCGGGTTAAAAATGGATTTTTGGAATAAGAGGTTCATTAATGGTGTTTTTTGGTTGATGAAGACATTGAATTCTCCATAATGAAGCCCCTTGAAGGTACCTTTTCTTTAATTCCATTTATGGATATTAAGGATTTCATGTATGATTTTGGTTAGTAGAGATATTTACATTTTGTGTTTGATTATTTGATGGTGATTGAGGTAGAATTGTAGATATTAGTTTGTGATTTGTTCTCAAGGTTGTTGTAGTTATAAGGCTATGGCTTTTGATTCCTATAGTGTTGGACATGTTAAGAATGTTGTAATTGTAATGTGGAATATTGGTGTATATTGTGCATTATGATGTTGCATGATTAGGAATTCATCACGAAAAATTCTACTGTACTAAATGTGTTGAAGTTTTATTGTTGGACATTTATTGATATGTAGAGTTGTATCGCATCATCGAGAGGCATAAGCATGTGTATGGCAACGTTAGTAGGGTGAGCGATGAATATATTATGTTCGTGGATGAGTTCTTGGAGCATGTTTTTAGTCGAGAGAAGCAAATATTATGTCCCTGTCATGATTGTGGAAATCGAATTCGTAATGATAAGAAGGTCCTCCAAAAACTCCATTTGTATAGCCGGGGTTTGTGAAAGATTATGTTGTGTGGACCTTTCATGGGGAAAAATCACCACCGGAAGTGAGAGTTAGTAGTGAGGGAGGGTTTTTTGGGGATGCTAAGTTGGATGACATGTGTGAGGAGGTTGTTAATGAGTTTAGAGGGAGGCCCGAGGTTTTGGCTAACTTCCTTGGTGAGAAGGATACACCATTGTATCCCCGTTGCAAGAAGAAATGCACGATCATGTCATGTTTGATAGAGTTGCTTAATTTGAAAGGTGTAGTGTCATGGAGTGATACTAGCATGAATAAATTGCTTAAGTTTTTGACTGAAAAGCTTCCACCCGGTAACAGGGTTCCTGATAACCATTATAAAGCTAAGAGAATGTTGAATTCAATGGGATTGAAGTATCAAAAGATACATGCTTGTCTGAATGATTGTGTCCTATACAGGGGTGACCTTAAGGATAATATTGTTTGTCCAGTATGTAATGTGTTGCATTATATGAAGAAGAGAAATGTGGCCGTCTGTGGAAAACATGTTGTGCCGAGGAGGAGGCGGGTGCCCGCCAAATGTATGTGGTATATTCCCATTATTTTGAGGCTGAGAAGGTTGTTTGAGAATGAAAAAGATGCAAAGAACTTGATGTGGTGCGTTGATAGGGGAGGTTGTAAAGATGACGATATAATTTGACACCCGGCAGACGCGGACCAGTGGAAGAAATTTGACAGGATGTATCCACACTTTGCATATGAACCTAGGAATTTGAGATTTTCTTTGGGTACTAATGGTATGAACCCATTTGGGAATATGTCCTTGAAACACAGTTCGTGGATGGTTATGCTTGCCATTTACAATCTTCCCCCGTACTTGTGCATGAAGAGAAAATATGTGTTGATGCCCATCATGATTTCAGGCCCGAAACAACCTGGAAATGACATAGACATTTATCTTGCCCCTTTGATAGAAGATTTGAAGGTGCTTTGGTCGGAAGGCGCCTTAATGTTTGATGGTTGTAGTGGTGAAGAGTTTACATTGAGGGCGATTCTTTTTTGTACCATAAATGATTTCCCGACATGTGGTAACCTTTTCGGGTATGTGGTTAAGGGTCACAAGGCTTTCCCAGTTTGCGAGGACGAGACAGATTACCATCAGTTGAGGAATGGACAGAAGACTGTTTATTTGGGTCACAGTAAATTCCTGCATGTAGGTCGCAAGTTGAGGGAGAATGCGGTTGAATTCGTTGGTGAGAAGGGGAGGATGAAGGCACCCAAACCTTTGACCGGTGTAGCTATTCACAACAAGGTGAAGAAATTGAATGTTGTTCAAGGTAAGAAATTATCAAATGGTGGTAGGGCGGACCGTGGAAGAAACGGTCCATTTTCGTTGATATGCCGTACTGGGAGTACTTGAATGTTCATTGTTTAGATGCTATGCATATCGAAAAGAACGTTTGTGAGAGTCTAATTGGGACGCTTCAGAACATTCCCGGGAAAACTAAGGATAGCTTGAATGCGAAGAAAGATTTAGTGAACTTTGGTATGCGGTTGGATCTGGCACCAGAGGTAAGAGGGAAGTGAACGTACCTGCCCCCCGCTCCTTATAATCTGTCAGTTGCTGAGAAGAGATCGGTGTATGAGAGCATCCAAGGAATGAAGGTACCTTCCAGTTACTCCTCTAATGTTAGTCAATTTGTAAATGATGAGTTGCAACTTAATGCTTTGAAATCACACGATTGTCATGTCCTTATGGAACAACATTCTCTTAGCAATACGTGGGTGTTTGGAAGAGGAAGTTCTATTTTTTGTTATGCGCTTGTGTTTTTTCTTCAACTCGATATGCAGGAAAAATATTAGTAGGCAACAACTTGATGAACTAGATTGAGAGGCAGCTATTGTTCTATGTCATTTGGAGAAGTATTTTCCCTCGGCATTCTTTGATATCATGGTGCACCTGGTGGTATACTTAGTTAGGGAGATAAGTATGTGCGGGCCTATCGGAATGCATTGGATGTACCCCTTTGAGCGTCACATGGCTGTTTTCAAGGGTTATGTTCATAATCGTAGTCAGCTTGATGCCTCCATTGTTCAGAGGTATGTCACTGAGGAGATCATCGAGTATTGTACAGCAAACTTGGTTGGAAGAATAGTGGTTGGTGTTCTTGGTGGATCCCACTGTAGAAGGCGGAATGGGATTCCACATTCCAAGGGTACGCTTCATACACCCTGTCACGCTAAGTTGATGACTATTCACCTGTATGTATTGCGTAATAGTAGCGAGACTATAACATATGTTGAAGAACATGTTTCCCTATTGGAAGAGATTCATCCAGACTGGCCCCTGAATAAAATTCAGGTTGAGCATTCTTCAAGGTTTGTTAACTAGTTTAACAATCGTTGTAATGTCGACGGCATATCCAGTAACCTACAAACGTTTGCAAGGAAGCCAAACTATACCGTTAGATGATACCTTGGTTATGACATTAATGGCTTCATTTTCTCAACATTGGCGAAGGACGAGAAGAGCACCACTCAAAATAACAGTGTATATATTAAAATCGAATCCATGTGGCAGGCAAGCAAGAGAGATAAACATCCAGTTGTTGTGATGTCTTTCTATGGTGCGATTGAGGAAATTTGGGAGTTGGATCATGTAGATTTCAAGGTTGTTGTCTTCAAGTGTCGTTGGGTGGAACACGAGTCTGGTGTTGTTGTTGGGAAGCCCATGGGGTTCACGTTGGTCGACTTGAAATGTGTAGGATATGAAGATGACAATTTCATCTTAGCTACCCAGGCACGAACAGATTTTTACATCAAGGACCCTTCGAATAAGAAGTATCATGTGGTGTCGCATGGGAAGAAGTTTTACTTTGATGAGCAGATTGATCAGCCCACCATAACTGATAGTCCTGAGTTTCCATCGGTATTTCCTGGTTTGGAAGATGCTGAGGGACCCATTGTTGGAAGGCGTTCTCACGGTGGTGGGTTTATGAGAGAGGTGAAATAGTAGGTGGGGACAATGCCTTGAAACGGAAGCGATAGATCGATCGTTCCCGGCCGTTGTTTTGTGACCTTTTGTGAAAAATCGTATGGTACATTAACAATTTTTCGTGTAATGTATTTAATTGACACTCTTTTATGAATTGGTTGGTATGATGTGTAATTTCAATGGAGTGTTTATGAATAGTATTGGTGAAAATGTGTTTAAATTGGGATTAAATTTTCCACTAGGCGTTCAATTTTTACACCGGTAAAAATAAAATTACCGGTGTAGGAAAACAGAGGAGGGACTCCATGTTGTACATACACACCGGTACACCTACCGGTGGACAGTACTTCGAAAATTTGTGGGTCTTTTTGCTCTCGGGTCCGATAGTGTCAATTTTGTGGCAATAAAAGTAGCGTAACGCAGCTGCTTTTTGTAGTTTTTGCACTGGTTAATGTACCGGTGCTAGGTACTTAGAATTGTTTTTTGAAGTTTTCTCTCGACTCGGATTAGTTAACAATTTTTTTAAAGCAGCCTAAAGCAGCTGCTTTAGGCCTATTTTTACACCGGTATATATATAATACCGGTGTAAAAATAACGTTCCAATTTTAAAAACCCAATCAACACCCCATTTCCATAGTACTTCGAATTTATATATCTCACACCATACCATCTTCATCACTACCCATCTTTGGTGAAATCCTACGTAGGTTGACATATAATCAGGTAAACCATTGTAATGCCTCTATTGTATGATTAATTAGCAATTGCATTTGAAATAGAATCATTGAGATTGTGACATAATGAATAGCTTGAATTGCATGTAAGGTGTTTGATGAAATGCCACTATGTGTTTCTTAGGAAATGCCTCTAAAATCCAATTTGAAAAGGATACGCCATTCACCGTCCCCATCATTGTCAAAAGTATCACCGCACACTTACCCGGATAGTACCTTCCTGTCCGAAGAGGCTAGGTTGGTCCATAAATCTTACAAAGGACGGCGTCATCACATATAGACAGAATTTGAAGCATCTTCCCCATTCGAACAAACTATCCGAAAGCTTGGTTGGGAAAAATTCCATGAGACTCCGCAACTATTCAACCTGACCATTGTAGGTGAGTTCTATGCGAGCTTGAAGTGCTGGCCGAGCTACGATCAAGTGTATCGTAGAGGTAAAACTGTCCCTATGACACCAGAATATATCAATGGCTTGTTTGGGTTAACCAATGTTCCAAACGATGAAGACGAGTTTCTCGCACTACGATTAATAACGGCTATTTTTTACAACAACCAATGAAGGATATTGTTGGGACAATAACTAGGGTAGGTACAGACATAGACGAGTTGGTCAAACCCGGTTGGAGCAAAATACCTAAGAAAACTCTAACTCCAGAAATGAATGGGTAGTACCACTTCGTGGCATCTAGAATCTATCCGGTAACTGAACACAAAAGTTCTCAAACTTTGCCTCACCTTCTTGTATGCAATAAAGAGGGAGCTTCAATGGAATGTTGGTTGTTGAATTTGTCCTATGTTGCAAAGGGAACATGATAAGATGGGATCTTATACCTTATGCAGTATCATCTCTGCGCTTTGTTCAAGAGCGAGAGTCAGTGCCCGTGACGTTTATGGCCAACCAATGGGTAAGATTTGTGTGGACTCTTTCTATGGACAGACAACTGACACATTTGTCGCTACTATTGAATCCAGAGTTGTTGCATTGGAGGTTGGTGTAGCAAACTTACTTGAAGAATCCAAATACCAAAGATACTGGTAGGAACATATGGCCAAGGTTATGAAATATCAATTTCCTAACACCGTGGCATCAATCGGAAATTTTCCAACCTTCCATGCAGGCGATGTCAAGGACATGGACGTTGGCACAAGTACTCGTGATGGTGATGCAACAGGACCAGCTGACGGGGTAGAACCATTTTCTCAATTTTATTCGTAGAAAACTTGTATTAGAGGTTAGGAAGAGTAGATTATGTACTCAACTTTGACTGTATTTCAATTAGATAGTTTGACATTCTTACTTTTGACAAACATGCACGATGATGAATCGAATAAAAAATTTGAGGGCCACGTCTATTGAAATTATGTCCGTCATATACACTCATGAAGACCAAAAGGATAGGCTAACCGTAGCTGGCCTATTTGTTTACATCATGACAGCCGAATATGGTGCATTATATTCCTAGAATGGTTAGAATTGCAAAATATTGTAGGAAAACAAGCTATGGAGGTTCCCTTAGTAAATTTGTTGGCAATTGTGTAATTATGGAAAATACAGTGCAAGCATTCATTATTGGTTTTACAGGCCTTCCATCCACCAGTAGGGTCTTCAAATGAATTAACACTATCATTGTCTATTGTTGCATATATGTGGAGCCAATTTTATATTCAGACCATTCCAAGATTCTTGGAGAGACTAAATTGCAAAAAGTAAAAAGTTTACTCGTAAATCATAATTGCAATCTGATTGAACCGGATGGTCCACAAAACAACCATTTTGTATTTCCAAGTAAAACATGCAGGTAAACGAACGGGTCCGAGCTCCGTATTTAGTTTCGAATATGTTTAGATTACATATAGAAACATTTGACTAAACCCTTATGGTTTACTCTACAACACCTACTAGCGCTTCAGGACGAACCACCACCCGAGTACAAATATGTTTCAATTATGATTAAATCCCGGAATATTCAATTTGATAATTTATGTATTTTCCTAACACGTCGTAACCGCATGTGACAATTAGGGGGACCTAATTGCAATAAACGCATACAATCAACTTTACGGGAACTTCGGTACCGTTAAGGTACAAAAACGTTACTTATTCAATCTGGAGCATTGGAAAATCCCATTTGGGCCGGTGGAAAAGTGTTTGAAGGGGTCGAACGAAATGTTTGGGGTCAATCTACAAATTTTATGAAATTAAAAAATGCTTAGAAATGTCACCGTACGGGGCCCATATGTGGTCGATATTTGCATGAAACATACTATGTCTATTCACAATAATTGAACGTCAATTTGATTGATTGGGGTCGTGCAAAAAATGCACGGGGGGCAAATGCAATAAGTGATAAATTTAACAACTAATAAACTTTTTTTACACCGGTAACAAAGTAGAAGTACCGGTGTATTTGTACAATTTTTGGCAGGCGTTTAAAAAATTTTCAATTTTTTGGATTTTCAATAAGGTGCGAAACATCTTACACCAGTAATTCAATATTTTGCACCGGTATATATACCGGTGTTGGACAGTTAGATAAAATTTCATAAATTACTCTCGGGTTGAAAGTTTTTTTACAAAAATTCATTTAAAGCAGCCGTACGCAGTTGCTTTTTCCACATTTTTACACCGGTATTTTTTTTATACACCGGTACATAGTACCGGTGTACAACACTTAACCAAAATTTTCGTGTGTTCCTCACGGGTGAAAGGAAAACTCATTTAAAGCAGCTCAACGCAACAGCTTTCCTTCATTTTTACACTGGTATAAGTACCAATGTAAAAATAGTTTTTCCCATTTTCATTCTTCTTACACCGGCACCATATGTATTACCAGTGTAAACAAGGTAAATTCATATTTCCAAACCGTTTGAAACGGCCATAACTTCCGCAATTAATCATATTTTCATCTTCAAATCCTTCGATTTCTCATCTAAAACCACCATCAACCACTCCAACCATTCAATCCACACATAATTGAACCACCACAAGTCCTCATCAACCATTGTAACTCCTCATATCTCATTCCATCCCTATAAAGTGTGGACCTCAACACAAGAGAACCAAAAAAAAGAGAGAGAGGAAGTTGGGGAGAAGAAAGTACTTGGCAATCCGTTCTTGTCGAGTTCGGCGAAAGGGAGTAGTAAAAAAATGCTCCATTGGTGAAGGTAAGTGTTGGGGTATACGTTACCATGGGTTACCAAGTCAAATTATCTTTAAAAAAGCATTCCATCCCTCACGCACAATACATGTTCGATCAATTGCCTCCATGACCAAAAATATGTAAATTGACAAAAAGTTGAATGACACTCTTGAATGGTATGTTTATACAATTGTGGGGAGTAAATGTTTTGCATTTTTTGTGGATGGGTAATGTAGTTCTATAGTATTTTTGTTGGTGATAATGTTGATAGTCACGTTAGGGGGGAGTGAGAATTGCTCGGTTGTATGCCTAATTTATGAACCCAAGGAACATTGGTATGGTATTCTATCAACTTCTATAAGGTTTCATTTCATTCTATATAAAGTTCCATGCCTTAATTGTTCAAGTTCTATGACATGTTATATAAACTTTTATGCCTCACATGATGTAGTTTCATCTTTGAATTTTTCAATTTCTATGCCATATTTTGCTCAAAAGTTTTACAAAATAGTTGATCAAGTTCTACGCCACATTCTATCAATGTTGATCTTTAAGTACCGTTATTTTTAAAACTGCCATGGATTGAGAATTTCCAAATCTACTGTTGTAGATACCGCCAAAGAAGGGGAGATTCAACACGAAGAGGAAGCGGCTAGTTACGAAGAAGGAGGAGGAGGTGAAAGATGTGGTCGATGAGAAGGTGGATGTGGCGGACCAAGAACACCGCCAAAAATGATCCCATTGAAGATAAAATTTGAGGAAGAAGCAACTCAAACAAATGACCCATCTAGTGAAGAGAAGGAAGAAACCGTGGAACCGGGTGACCACTTTGTAGGGGATGTTGAAGAATTGGATGCCAGTAAATAGTTGGTCAAAACACCAATTCGCTAGGGAAATGGAAAGAACACCATCAAAGAAAGGCTAATTATTAATGAAGTGGACGACGACTTGACAAAAGCTGGAGGGAAAATAGAGAAGGATGGGATAAGTTTGAGGTAAAACCTTATTTGAGAAGGCGGGGAGCTAGTACGTGCCAGTCTATGATGTTGGAAAAGCATAACACTCCAACTCCTGTTGTGTTTGAGTTCCGTGGAAATCAAGCAGTATGCATCGAGAATTGGTCAGCGTGGCACGCTTATGGCAATTACGCTTTCTGGAGCCGGATCAGATTTGGCGCATGCGAGCACCGGAGTGGTGTTCTTGAGGATGTTAAGGAAAAGGCATGGAAGGATGTTCTGGTAAGACTCTCGACAATTGTAATTTAAAATTTTTATGAAATAGTAAAGTCTTAGTGAAGACGAGATTCCTGACTTGCTTTTTCATATGATTCATTCCATGAGAGCTTCACAATTGAAACACCTGTGACAGATGGGCAACTAGAAATACTGAAGAATGAGGTTACAGAGAGGGCAAAAACCAACATAGAAATTGGAAGACAAAGGTGGCAAATAGATTCATTCACAACGTAGACAAAGGTATCAACAAAACAGGAATTCCGACATAGGAGAAGTACAGGTGGATGGATGAAGATGAATGCCACTTGTTTGAAAAGAAGCGACATCATCCGGATTTTCAGGTAAGATGAGAAAATTAATACTTGTTAAGAGACATGTTTCCCACAAATTCTATTCAACTAAATTTTCATTTATAACAACAACAGAGGCTCAGGGTGACAAATATTGAATGGAACAAAGGCAGGGATTACACGCACCACACGGGTAAAGGGGATAATCGATACATCTGTGACAAATTGAGTAAGGATCTGAAGGAGATGGAGAGAATGAGGTTGACCGCCTATGGATTCACTAAAAAAGAGATTGAGAAACAACTCAGTCTAAAGGACTTCACACCTGACAGATCTCTTGTGTACCTTGAGATAAACAAAGATAAGAAAGGGTTATACACATCAAAAGAGGTTGAAAAGATTGCACTGGACATTGTAAGTTATGCCAAAATCGACCATCTAAATTAATTTTTTTGAGTACTCGCACTATTCATATACACAATTGTGTTCCCATGTGATTCTCAGTTGAAATTGAACGAGCCTAAGGAAAAAGAGCATTGGAACTGCAGCCGGTTGATGACATCCTCATAAAAGTCACAAAGAAGAAGGACCACCTGGGCAGGTATAGAGGAATTCAGACGGGTCTACCCACAGAGGTGGCTATTCCTCATCTCTCCCGAAGAAAGTGCGGTAGCAGTTTCTCGGCCAAGGAGACAGCCCGGAGGAGACCATCTAACAATCAAATGGTAATGAAAGCGATGGTATAGTACCTGGAGTAATTGGTGAAGGGCTTAGCATCTCCAAGCGGTGTTCAGATTCCTCCAGGCCTTGAAAATTCCAAGAAGTTTATAGAGAAGGTGACGGATGACATTGCTGCACCTGCTACAAATTCCAGTGAAGAGCCCAGCGACGGAGAAGGAGATGAAGAGGTACACTGTCAATAATCGATGCATGTCTCATACAATGATTTACACATTTGAAATATCTCCATAACCATTTTATGGATTCACTTAAATATTATACGAATAGGATGGAGAACGGATGACTATTTTCATCAAAGACATAGTTGGGAAGAAGAAAATGGTTGCCCATGGCCTATGGCAGGTATCTCATCATCGGGATTCCCAATAAGGAAGTGTTGCTCGTGTGAGAATACGTGAGCTCGTCCTCCGTCCTATGGAGGGATTGCCCTCAGCGGACCACCACTTTCATAATGTTGGAGAGGCGCTCAATAGTTTCGTGGATTGGCAAGTGTCCTTAATAGGCAAGGCAAGTGAGCAACCGAGTGACATCGATGAAATCAATGGTGGAGGTGATACAGACGTCGATGATGAGTATGTTATGGTTCTCAACAATGACGATGATGTACATTTTTGTAACACAATACTTTTGAATTCCACAAAGTACTTTTGTGTATCCCTATTCAATATACCTTGTAACAGGATACTGGCGAGCAAAAATCTCAGTCGACAGCTAATTTCTGCCCATCTGTAAGACCAAGATTAAATAGGCTGCCAAAACAGGTAATGCACTAAAAAAAGTTCCATTATTAATCATTAACAACAACAGTTCAATATTTCAAGTGATCATTTCGTACAATTTCACGTTCGCAGATTGTCAACAAACGAGACCTGACAGATTGGCCGATCATGGGGCAATTCATAAAGGACGCAAATGTTGTTATCCTAGAAATGATAAAGAATAAGGATTGCATGTTCTTCCCATTATTCCAACCATCAACATTCACACGCTATTACACCTGCAGTGTTGGAATAGAAGTTCTGGTCGAGTTTGGGAAGAAACTGGGAAACATGCGTTCGATGACCTGGATCGATAATGCGTGTATGTGTGGATGGGGTGAGTTTCAAAACTTACAGCCTTTATGTTTTTTATTTTATCAACAATTCATTTTCATGTACGATTAACGTTATAGGCACCTATGGGAGAAAATATATGAAACTAATTCAGGCCGCGTCCAATTCTGCCCATCCAGCTGTGGCAACTTAACCAACTTCGAGCAGGAGGTCAAATTCCGTTTCAAACAAATTTGGGAAACAATGAGGGCAACATATGTTGAGTTCTACATCGTACCCTACATAAGAATGTAAGTATTTCTTCTTGATAATTACATTCACATTTCAAGCGACTTCCATTTCATTAATTGATCAACATAATTTTCCGACAACGATCATTGGTACCTCATCATTATTCATCCCCGAATGGAGGAGGTTTTACCTCTGGACACAATGTCAGGGGGTATCACACCAACAAACTTGGTTGAACTCAGGGTCATTTCAAGGTATCCCAATCAATCAAATAAAAAATCCTTGTTTAATAATCGACGGGAAGAAGTAACCATTTAAATTTACTTTCTTCATAGGCTTGCTTGTGCATACCAAAGGGAGAAGAGAAAGACAGAGCCAAAACTTGACTACACTTGAAAAATCAACAACATTATGGTAAGTCATTATGTCATTTCATCCATCAAATTTTATGTTTAGGGTTAGTAATTACGTTTACCTTTCCCATGCAGTACCTAACCCAGAATGGTTCGTGGCAATACGGGTACTCCATCATGCTCTTCATGGAAGAATTTGTTCATCACCCGGAGGCAAACAATATCTTGGAGGTAAAACTTGCATCTCAAAATTTTATATTATTAATCTCAAGTAAGCACAACATTATTGACTAACAGTGTAAGTTTGAAATTAACAATTTTTCTCCGAGGGCAAAGGGCTGTACCATGTGTACGAAATTCAAGGTGTAGTAGAGAGATGGTGTGGGGCTTGGCTTAGAGACTACCAGCAGCAGGCGAATACTACGTTGCAACTTCTGGATGATAAGACCAACATAATAGGTTGATGGTTAATATTGAATGGTTGATCCGGGATGAACCATCGGAAAAACAATTAGGCATTGCAAATTTTACCCACACAATACACCGGTATAAATAAATTTCACAGGTACCGGTGTAAACAAATTCCACATTTTAAATAATTTATTTTTTATTATTTTCAATAAAACCGGTGCATAAAATATAGAAATAACGGTGTAAAAAAATACCGGTGCAACATACTGGTGTAAAAAAATATGTTTCGACAACAAAATAAAGACCGGTGTCGGATTTAATACCGGGTTACAAATCATTGTTTTACACTGATTCTTGGGTTAAATACCGGTGCAACATACGGGTGCAAACTATATTCCGGCATTACACCAGTTTCCCAAATAATACAGGTGCACACATTTTGGGATTCCGCTATTTTGCACCGTCATAAGATACTGGTGTAAATGTTGCTCTACACCGGTCCATTTTACGGGTGCAAATTTGTTGCATTTCTACACCCCTATACATACGCACCGGTATTTTTGGGGGTCAAAATACCGGTGCTATTGCCTTAAATTACCGATGCAAATACCCCAGTCCTGTAGTAGTGATTGTAAGGTAACAGTTGCATAGTATATGCAAAAATTTTCTGTAACACAACATAACTTATGCACCACCTCATGGCAAAGTTTTGCTATTTATAAAAGAAAATGATAATTATAAATCATATGCATATTTTTATTAAACAATACATGCTGTAAAGTAATTAATGTGATCTCCTGGAAAAGTTTCATAATTCATATTTAGAGCTTTTAAAACAAAACTGCATTTAAAACAAAACTGCTTTTAAAACAAAACAAGAACTTAAGACTAGTAATCTAGTTCGACTTTTTTCTCTCAGGCACGATTCCCTAGCTCTTCAACGGAAAACAAATTACAGCTCCTCCTCCCCTGCTCGCCGATAACGGCTTCTCGCCGGAAACGGCTAGGCCTGTCACTTTGTCAGCTTGGCCAGACACCGTTTGGCCAGTATGGCCGCAACCACTTGTGAGCAAGCACCACCAAAAACTTTTGCCGCTGTTTTACAAAATAAAGCCCCCGCCTCTTTCCAAAACTCTCCCCAACAATCCGGAAATTACTCCAAAAACGAACCATCTGGGAGATCCCTCATGTCTGTACTCTGAGGAACAGATTGCCACTCTCTCCGCTCACTATGCAAATGCACTGGTGGGGAAGTTCACCAGGGGGAGAATTTCAATGGATCTGTTGGAGCAGGCCTTCAAAACGGTGGGGTTTGAAGGTAAGTACCAATTGGGTTCACTCAATTTCAAACATGTTTTAATTAGGTTTGAACTGATAAATGATTATCAAAGATGCTGGATGAAATGTGTGTGGAATTTTAATGGCATCTCACTGAAAATCCTAAAATGTACACCAGAATTCTCTACTCATATTGAATCACCAATAGTTCCAATCTGGTGTACAATTCGTGAGGTTCCATTATATTACTATAATTCCGCCTCCATTGAAGCAATTGGTAATAGCCTTGGCAGTTTTATTAAAAATGATCTGGCAACAGATATGCTAACCAGGCCATCAGCTATTAAATTCTGTGTTGAAATGGACCTCCAAAAACCATTGAGTCACTTCATAAGGCTGGGTTCTGTAACCAATAATAGGAAATATAAGGTTGAATATGAGGATGTCCCCCTGTATTGTGATCACTGCCTAAAACTTGGTCACTCTCTGCCCCAATGTAAAGCTAAACATATGCCTAATGATGGTTTAACTCAGGATAAAAATCTAGAGCCAACCTTACCTCAATCACAGTGGCAGCAAACTGGTAAAAAATTTGAGAAGGCTCCTCTACTTGTAGACTTTGAGGTTGTACCTTCATCCCCTCCGATCAACAACATTGTAGGAACATCTAATGGGTCAAAGCATATTCTATCACACAGCTCCCCTTCCCAGGGTACTATCAATAATCAGAGATCCCCTACTACCAACTCTCATACTCAGGATAGCTCTGATAATTCTATCTCAAGGCTACTAAAAGATACTGCTATTCCTAAACCACCTATTATGTCATATGCTAAAGATGATATTCAGATAGGATCCTTTTCAATACCTATGTACAGTCCAAATCACAATTTAGTGCTTTCCCAGCCTGGGAATAGGGCAAACAGATTTTCTGTTATGCATGCCTTTGAGGATTGCTCCAAGAAACAAGTTCCTGAGTCAGTGATACCTATGGAAGACGATCCAAATCAGCACAACACTACTACATCTTCTCCTATAGGTATGCATCAAGTTAAATCAAAATCAAAGAGAAGTAATTATCTAAGTCAATTAAATAGAATGATGCTTAGATCAGCAACAAAAAGTACTAAATCTAGTGAACAATGTTAGTCAACTCACAAGTTAACTGTTTAGTGTGGAATCTTAGGGGCATGGACACATCAATGCTTAGACTATCTAATTTATGTAAAATTAAGAAAATACAGCTGCTTTGCATTATTGAACCTATGCATGATAACAGTTGTTGCCAGGCATATATGCACAAACTTCCCTTTGCTCATAATTTAACACTGAATAATGGGAAAATCTGGTTAATGTGGACTAATGTACTATCTGTTACTTTGCTTTCAGCACATGAACAATTTATGCATGTCAATATTTTGCACCATAATTTTAATTGGCATATGGAGGCAGTTTTCATTTATGCTCTGAGGAATAGGGATGGAAGGAAGAAACTTTGGACAAAACTCAAGCCTATCTCAAAGGGGGGTAGAATTTTTATTGGTGATTTCAATTCAATCACTTTTCTGTCTGAGTATAGGGGTCCAAGTTCACCAGCCTTAGGCAGTATTAGGGATTTTAACTACTGGATTAATCTAAATGGGATACAGGAAATTAACACGGTAGGAAACCTCTTCACTTGGTGTAATGCTAGGCTTAGGAACCCTACTTCTAAGAGGCTAGATAGAGGTCTTTGTACCATCTCTTGGAATTCCAAATTCCCTTCCTCCTCCATTCAAATCCTGAATAGGCAGACTTCTGACCATTCACCACTCCTCCTCCAAATCTCTTCTATGACCTCTGCCAATCCAAAGCCTTTTGGATTTATAGATGCCTGGTTCCTTAGGGTGGATTTTATTGGTATAATTCACGATTGCTGGAACTTACCTCTGGCTGAAACAGGTATGCTTAGGTTTTACCTTAAACTTATTAGGCTTAAAAAAGTGCTTAAGAATTGGAACAGAGAGAGTTTTGGTAATATTGACCTTAATGTCAAGCAAGCTGAGGAGGCCTTAAGAACTCAAGAAATTAATTTTGACCTAAACCCCACAATCCTAGAAAGAGTCAAACTAAATGAGAAAAATGCATTACTGCTAAAAGCTTTAAAGGAAAAAGAAAAATTTTGGAAGCAGAAAGCAAGGCTTAAATGGCATAAACTAGGGGGCAACAATACAAATTTCTTTCATAAGACTGTGATTGAAAGGAATTGTAGGTTGCAGATTACTAAGATAAAAAATGGAGCTAGAATGGACCCTAACCAAACTGCATTTATGAAAAACAGAGACATATATGATAATATCTTGTATTTACAAGAAATGATCAGATATCTTGACAAGAAATACAGAATCCCAAACTGTATACTTAAACTTGATCTAAGAAAGGCATTTGACAGAATTAGCTAGAACTTTCTTAAACATATTATGCTCAAGTTTGGTTTCAAAGGGGAGTTTTTAAATGCGGTTCTAAACAATCTGTCACAAGCATATTTCTCTATACTTGTAAATAGTAATCCTGCAGGTTTTTTCAAGGCATCAAGGGGCATAAAACAAGGTGACCCTCTTTCACCCTTTCTATTTAACTTATTCTCTGAAGCTTTCTCTAGGAGTTTAGCTTTTGTATTCCAAAATAATAAACTAGCTAGCTTTCAGACTGCTGCATCTATCCCTTCGGTTTCTCATCTTAGCTATGCTGATGACACAATTATATTCATGCAAGCTTCAAGATCGAATCTAATTAAGATCAAGGCATTCCTTGAAGTTTTTGAGTACACCTCGGGACAAAAAATTGACTTTGATAAATCCGAATTCTACCTAAGTAAAAGGGCAAGCCTAGCTAAGCTACATCAGGTTAAAGCTGTATTACAAATGAAAAAAGGATCTTTTCCTTTTCAATATTTAGGTTGCCCAGTTTTCAGAGGAAGAACCCTAATGAGATATTATCACCCTTTGCTGGCTAACATTGACAAAAAGCTTCAAAATTGGAAAAATAAATGGCTCAGTGCAGGGGGGAAAATGGTCTTAATTAAATTCTGTCTCTATTCCATTCCTCAACATATCTGGACTGTAACAAATCCCCCTAAAGGTATCATTAAATTAATTGAGAAAAAAATGGCTCGTTTCTTTTGGGGAAAATTTGAGGATAAGAATAATAGGGTTTGGAAAAAATGGGCAGACCTAGCTAAGCCTACTAAGCATAATGGTCTTGGTTTTAGATCCATCAAAGCCTTGGTGGAATCCTGCTCTTGTAAACTGTGGTGGAAGTTTCAATGTGGTACTGTTTTATGGTCTAAATTGCTATGGGCACTTCCTCCATCCCACAAGAAATCTGTCACATGGAAAAGGATCAACCTTATCAACTCCTTTGCTGAATCTAACTCCATAATTATTCATGGAAGAGGGAGTTGTAGTTTCTGGCTGACTAACTGGTGTCCACAAGGCCCCCTCATAAACTATATCCCAGATAGTATAATATCTCTTATGCCCTACATCTCAGTGGCAGATTTCATCACTAATAAGAACCCTGTTTTGGATCAGATTTCTTCTTTCTTGGGGCATGATACTCTTCAGTTTTTGCAGGGGCTATTATAACACCTGAAAGGGATGACAGAATTATCTGGAAACTAGAATTCTCAGGTAATTTTACTTTTAAGTCATGCTACAAGGCCTTAACCACAATGCCAGGTAACTCTCTTGCAAACACCTCTCTATGGAAAATCCCTGTGCAGAGAAAGATCCTTATTTTCACATGGAAATTACTGAACTCTTTTCTCTCATTTGATGATGTGCTTATTACTTGTGGTTTTAGTCTAGCATCTAAATGCCCTACCTGCAATCACTCTGATTCGATTCAGCATTTCTTTGTCACTTGTCATTTAGCCCAGGCTGTGTGGTCATACTTTGCATCCTTGTTACAATTTAACCTAAATGCTATTCACTCAATTCCACAAAGGTTCTTTGTGTTCTGGAATTGTAGTGATTTACCACAACTTAAGCGCATCTACTGCAGAATTCTTCCATCTTTGGTATGTTGGGGCCTATGGAAGGCCAGGACTGGTTTCCTCTTTCATAATAAGCCACTATTACTTAATTCTATCTGCAAAGAGGTGGAAGACTTGATCAAACTAGCATTTCTCGTGTGCCCCAGGAAACTGATCCCCCATGGTCCTATCACACCCACATTTAGGCATCTTGTTACATTGCCTAGACCTCCTCCTAAGCCAAACATATCACAGATTTTCTGGGAAAGGCCTGAGCATGGTTATATAAAAATTAATGTGGATGCATCTTGGTCTAACTACAAAGCTTCTATGGGTCTGATTGCTAGAGATTATTTTGCTTTCCCAATTATAATAACTTCTGCTGCCTCGTCTGCTGCCTCACCCCTTTCAGCAGAAATTGATGCCATATTGCATGCTTGTCAAATTTTCTCCCAACTTGACCATACATATGTAATTGAATCCAACTCAAAAATTGTTGTATCTATTATTAACGACCCCTACACTGCTCAGTGGGAACTTTTTGACAAAGTTTATAAAGTTAATGCTATGCTGGGCCGAGCTAAGCTCCAACATGTCTACAGAGAGGGGAACTCTGTTGCAGATACTCTTGCTAAGTACCATGAGGATCCGGGTTTTTCTTTATCTAATGTACCTAGGCATATAAGTGGTCTTATTACTTTAGACAAACAATCCATGCCCTCCATTCGAGTACTTGGTAATGTCTGAATTGATACTGCTGAGTTGAGTTTCACCATTTGTGCAGATGCAGGAGTCGGATGGTCTCTCCTCACACACCACATCAGCTGAACTTGGATGAACACTTTCGAATGATCCCGTCCACCAACTACATTACTTCTCCATCTGAATAGTTTTTGATGGATTATAGCTTACATCTAGGAGTTGCCTGGCTGAGGGAAAGAATTAACACAAGGGGTGGAGATTCTCTCCCTTGGATCGTAACTTCTTTTATATTGTTAGATTAACACTTCTTGGAGGCAACATTGTTGCCTCATGTCTAGTGATCTAGACATACTTATGTACAAGCTGTTTAATTTTGCTATAGGGCATGGGGAACCCAATACATAACTCCCTCACCTTCGGGTGTTTTGCATTAAAAAAAAGAGCTTTTAAAACAAATGCATGTTTTAATACAAACGATACGTATTGTAAGGTAACAGCTACATAGTATATGCAAAAAGTTTCTGCAATATTTATTTTGTTTTTCAAATATTTGCCACATATTTTTTACATGTTCATAGTAGCAAAACTCATACATTCAGAAGTTTCAACAACAATTTCATTTACATCGAAGGCAATTCAACAACATAACTCACTCAGATGTGAAAAATTCATGTCTTTAACACTATTAGGCAAAATTTCATCCTCTTGAAACTAAATTGCCTCAGATGAAGTACTTGAAAGCGTCATCGATGATCATAAGCGAGGAGGGCACATCCAAAACGTGGAGATGATCATGAACAAGTGAAAGAAGACTTGGTTGGTGTCCTTCTGAATATGCAGAAGTCCGGAGAATTCGGAGCCACCTTAACCAACAACATAAGGGAGAATTATATGCAAGTGGAATCGAGATTCTTTGCCTCAATCATATACCATGTCAAACCATTCATGTATTCAGCTAAAAAATCCTGGATTTGTTGAAAAAAAGCACAAGATAAGTGAGAAGAGTTTGTGGGACGAAAGGAAACGTTGACGAATCCCATCTCTCAGAACTAAAGTTTCTCCGAGCAGTCATCAAGAAAACGCTCTGATTTAATGTTTGAGGAATTTATCAATCGAAAAAGGAAGAATGTTTGCTGATCGGTCGAAGAAGAAGGAAGGATGAACTGCTGGTGGGTTTGAAAAAGGAAAGAAGAATGAAAAAGACACGCTCCCTCTAGGGTAGGAGAAAATATGAGCTGGATTATTTATTGCAACCCGACCCGTAATCTAGCCCGACCCGCGAATTTTCATAGTTTTTTGTTAATTGCAGATAAGTCCTTGGCATATCCATAAGCTTATGGACAGACCATCTGTCAGGAGACCCACTCTTATTATTTTGGAAAAATGTTACAGATTCGATCGATCTCATCACTAATGGAAAACAGGTACATACGCACCGATAAAAACTCATGAGTACAGAATACCGGTGTACAAGTAACCTCTTGCACTGGTAGAACTCATGTTTACCATAATACCAGTGTCCTTGAATACATATACACCATTATAAGGTCTACCGGTGTAGGTTTTCGTAATTTTTGCACCAGTTAAATATGCTGATGTGGTAACTATTGGTGCTATTGTATACTATTGCACAGGTAACAAAAATACCGGTGTATGAATATGTTTAAGTTGTCTGATTTTAGCGCCAAAAAAATATATATTTTTAAACTAGTTATATATTTTACCAGTGTGTAAAAAATGCGGGAAAATGGCAGAATTTATACGCCGGTATAGAGATAAATGACATATACCGGTGCTAGAACTGCATTAAATGCAATTCTAATTAACCAAATCTAAATTACTCTAGAACACGTACTAGTGGTTTCCAACATTTCACCAAAAAATTTATTTATTTAATATTTCTATATGTTGGCATGAATAACAAAAATCTCTTATGAATAATGAAATGCTCATTAGAAATAAGCTAGATTTGTGATAATTAATTATATCACTATTTATTTACCATAGGGGAATACTATGCCATTACCCATAAATTTTTCTATAAATACCCCCAAAGAGGATGAAAAAAAACACACATTTCATTCTCTCATTTCTCACTTATTCTCATCTTATCTTCTTCTCCATTCTCTCCTTCTTACTTTCAATATCAAGTTCTTTTCTAATTCTTAATTAATTAGTGCAAATTTAGTGAAAATCACAACACGTTATCAGCACGATCACTCTCCGTCTTCATCAAGTAAGTTCATAACACGGGTATAATAAACCGAGCACTAAAACTTTTATGATTGTTATTATGCACTAAAGCATTTATGATTGTTATAAAGCACTAAAACTTTATTATTGTTATTATTGTTTCATAACATCATATTACTATATACAGGAGGCTTTGCCACCTTATGGTAATGTGATGTGATTTATAATAATTAATTTTCTAACTTCATAGAACCACTAAGTCTCTAACTACTTAACACCACTAACTCTCTAACTACATAACACCACTAACTTTCTAATTACATAACACCGTATTACTATACACAGGAGGCTTTGCCACCTTATGGTAATGCTATGTGATTTATTAATTTTATAAATGCATAACACCATATTTCTATACACAGGTTGCTCTGCCACCTTATTGCAAAATGGTGTGAACTACATCTAACCAAATCTCTAACTGCTTCATTTTAATATTTCTGCAATTAATTATGTCTCTAATGTGTTTGTCGATTTTTACATTTTATTTGATGACATTACATTGGTAATCTACTCTTAACATTTAAATGCAATTAATTAATATACAAACGACTATATTTCCAGCGGTAATATAACAATTATAAATGACTATATTTTACACTATAAATGGGAAGACATCAAATGATACAAAAACCACATCCTCTCTTGTACCTCATATTTTCACTAAATTTTCCAATAAAATATCTAGACTAATATTTGCCTTTGTTGCTGTAATTATTTTGTTTTATATGTTACTATTATCACCTTAGATGTTTCACCAAAAGAATTTTGTTCTTCTTCATTGATGATCGGAATCATGTATTACTCTTTATTTTTTGCAATCATTGTAGACTTCTGTATTTTGAATTAAATCTAATGAATTGTTTTATTCGCCCTATTAGTTATCATCATGCCAAACCTTGTGAAGCTTGAATTCAGTCCACTCGAGATTAGTGGAAACAACTATAAGCCTTGGACGATAGACATTGAGATGCACTTGGAGTCAATTAACCTCCTTGAGACAATCCAAGAGGGGAATAACTCATCAAGGATGGACAAGGCAAGATCTTTAATCTTCCTTCATCGACACCTTGATGAGAGCCTCAAAAATGAATATCTCACTATGAAAGATCCACTTGAGTTGTGGAAAAATTAGAAAGAAAGATATGATCACACAAGAGATGTAATGCTCCCTATATACCGCGATGACTAGAACAATCTACAGTTTCAAGACTATAAGAAAGGCAGCGACAATAATTCTGCAATGGTCACAATAGAAAATTGCTAGACATATTGTGGGGTCAATATAACTGATAATGAAATGCTGGATAAGACTCTCTCTACTTTCCACGCATCAAATGTGACCTTGCAACAACTATATCGTGTGCGGGGTTTTAAAAGATAGTTTGAACTAATTGATTGTCTCCTCATTACAGAGAATAATAATAAGTTTCTGATGAAGAATCATCAATTTTGCCAGACAGGCTCAAAAGCATTTCCTGAAGCAAACGTTGTTAACTCCAACGAACCTGAATGCAAGAGTTATTTTCAGGGTCAAGAGAGAGGTCGAGATCATGGTCGTGGTTACAGACGCGGTCGAGGTGGTTTCAACGTGTCCTATAAGTCTGGTAACTACTACCACAAGAAGCAACAATACGAGAGGAACCATGAAAGTACCAATAAAAGGGAAAAATATGCCAGTTCATCAAAGAGCTTTGGAACCTCTTGTTTCAGAGGTAGGGGAAAGGACACTGGTCAAGAGTCTACAGAGTCCCGAAGCACTTATGCGAGCTCTACCAAGAGTTCATAAAGGAAAAGGGGAAGGGGGTCAACTTCAATGAATCCACTCATCTCAAAGCATCTAATTTCAATGATGTTTTCATGGACATAGTTGGTGATTTCGCTGAATAAGAAAATGGTGGAAACTAAAAGAAGGAGAATTGAATAACTATTATTGAGAATGAAGCTAGAAGGTCCGATGTTTATTTGTATCTCTTATATACAATGGTTTTATTTAAAAGTATGCTATTTTCAAAGTTATAATCTTTCTTATCAAAATTTGTTCTTTTTTTCAGTTAAAGTGGTGAAATGGATAAAGCTAATCGTGTAGCCAACCAAAGGATTAAAAATAAAGAAATTTGCATACTCGATTGTGGAACGCACACTATTTCTCAAAGGTAAAACCAACACATGAATATAATATCGGGTCCTGTAGATCTGATTGAAGGAGTTAGTGAGGAAAACTTTACATTGCCCGATGGCAGAATATTTAAAATAAATAATGTCTTATTTTTGCCGAAGTCCAAAAGGAACTTATTGAGTTTCAATGATATTTATTTTTATAGATTTGATACTCAGTCTATACCTGAAGGTACCATGAAATATATGCTTCTCATTGTGTATAAATCTGGAAGGAAATACATACTTGAGAAACTACCAATACTCCATACTGAGTTGCATTACACGCATATAAATGCAAGTGAATCAAATGTAATAATGATCAAACCTTCAATATTTACCACATGGCATGATTGAATGGGTCATCTTGGTTCAACAATGGTGCGAAGAATTATTGAAAATACACATGGGCATCCATTGAAGGACCAGAAGATCCCTCATGGAAAAAGAATTCAATGTAAGGCTTGTTCCCTTGGAAAGCTGATCATAAGGCCTTCACTGGGAAAGGTTGAAAAAGAATCACCTGCGTTTCTTAAACGTATTCAAGGTGATATATGTGAACCTATCCATCCACCATATGGACCATTTCAATACTTCATGGCATTGATAGATGCATCTAGAAAATGGTCACAAGTATGCCTGTCATCAACTTGAAATATAGCATTTGCTAAATTACTTGCTTACATAATCAAATTGCGAGCTCAATTCCCTGATCATATGATCAAGAAAATCAGACTTGAAGTGCTGGTGAATTCACATTTCATACTTTTGATGATTATTGTATGTCAGTTGGGATTGTTGTTGAACATCATGTTACTCATGTACACACACAAAATGGTCTGGCTGAATCACTGATCAAACACCTCTAACTCATTGCTAGACCAGACCATTGATAATGAGAATGCTCCCTACTTCAGTATGGGGTTATGCAATATTACATGCTACGGAATTGATTTGCTTCAGGCCTAGGGCATATCATAAATACTCATCACTACAACTTGCATCAGACCAAGAACCAAATATATCTCATCTAAGGATTTTTGGTTGCACTGTTTATGTGCATATTGCATCACCTCAAAGAACAAAGATGGGGCCACAGAGAAGTCTTGGCATTTATGCATGCTTTGAAAGCCCATCTATTGTCAGATACCTTGAACCCCAAACTGGGAATAGTTGTACAGCTTGTTTTTCTTATTGCCATTTTGATGAAGAAAAATTTCCAGCATTAGGGGGTGAAAGAAAATAGCTGGAAAGGAATATTACCTGGTCTGTATGAAAATTATTGCATCTAGATCCTTATACAAAAGAATGTTATGAAAAAGGATTTTGCATATGCAAGACATAGCAAATCAACTTCCTGATGCATTTACAAACATAAAGAGTGTAACTAAATCTCACATACCAGCCGAGAATGCTCCTGCTCAAATTGAAATCTTGAAATGGCAAATTGAAAACAAAGTCACTCAAGAAATCACGACATGCCTGAAGTGTGAAAGACCACTCGGTTGCAAAGATAAAAATCCTCAAAAAAGAAAAGGACCAGAGAAACAAGATGACCAAAAAATGAAGAAACGTATTCCGCAGAAATACGAAACAATGAAAACATAGAAATTTCAATTAATTATGTCAATACAGGTATAAGATGGAACCGAAATGAGGAAATTGATGAGGCATTCTCTAAAAATTTGGCATGCGATGTTATGGACGCAAATAATTGAGATCCTGAACCACGGTCTGTTACCGAGTGTAAAAATAGAAACTATTAGACTGAATGGAAAAAGGTCATTGAAGCTGAATTAGACTCGCTTAACATGGGCAAAATCTTTGGGCCTATAGTATTCACGCATGAAGATGTGATACTCGTTGGATACAAATGGGTATTTGTGCGACAAAGAAATGAGAAAAACAAAATTGTGAGATACAAGGCTACACTCGTTGCACGAGGATTTTCTCAAAGGCCCGGAATTGATTTTGAGGAAATATATTCCCCGGTCATGGATGGAATTACATTCAGATTCTTTATCATTCTAGCAATTCATGAAAAACTTAATATGCACCTTATGTATGTTGTTACTGCATACTTATACAGATCGCTTGATGTTGAAATTTACATGAGGATCCCTAAAGAATTCAATCAAATTACAAGGATCTTTATATGGGTTGAAGCAATTTGGACGCATGTGGTACAACCGACTAAGCAAATATCTGTTACAAAAGTGGTATGCCAACGACCCTCTTTGTCCCTGTGTTTTCATCAAGATGACAACACCCTGATGTGTGATTATCGTTGTCTATGTTGATGATTCGAATATCATTGGGACCAATGAAGAGATTCTGGAAGTAATCTCTTACTTAAAGAAAGAGTTCGAGATGAAAGACCTTGGTAAAACAAAATATTGTCTTGGTTTGCAGATTGAGCACTTGCAAAGTGGGATGCTTTTGCATTAATTAATTACACAAAAAAGATATTAAAGAGATTGAATATGGATAAATAAAATCCATTGAGTACCTCAATGGTCGTCAGATCCCTTGATTTGGACAAGGATCCATTTCGTCCGAGTGAGGAATCTGAACAGGTTCTTGGTCCAGAAAATACCATATTTCAGTGCAGTTGGATCTCTTATGTATCTCACTAATTGTACTCAACTTGATATAGGTTTTGATGTTAATTTATTAGAGAGATTCAGTTCATCTCCTACTAGAATGCACTAGACTGGAATCAAGCACGTGTTCTGTTACCTTCAAGGAACAATTGATTTGTGATTATTTTATTTCAACACTAAGGAACCAGTTTTGATTGGCTATGCAGATGCAGGTTACCAGTTAGATCCACACAAAAGGAGATCTCAAACTGGGTATATGTTTGCTTGCAGAGGGACTGTGATTTCTTGGCGTTCACAGAAGCAAACACTTACCACAACATCATCAAATCATACTGAGGTTATCGCATTGCATGAAGCAAGTCAAGAGTGTGTGTTGTTGAGATTGGTGAGCGTCGTTTAACTCGCCAAATAACCTGCAAATTCAGATTAATACTAATTAGTACAATGGTAAGCAGGGTCAATCCCACGAGGAGCAAAAGCAATAATCAATAATTATTTTTCTACCACGCCTCAAATATAGTGATTTTAGTAATTCTAATAATGCAAATGATGACTTTTTAAAAAAATATAAGAAATAAATATATAAGTGAATGATATCGGCTAAGAATAACTCATGCTAGTTATTATCGATCATAGGCGCAATAATGAATCAATTCCTACACATCTACCGGTTATAGGGAAGTAGGTACGCTTAATCCCCCAATTCTTTCTTACTTTATCGACAGTCAACTAATTATAATTAATTAACTGTTTCCCTTACCAAAATGTTCCCAGAAAGTATTCGCTAAACCAGAACACATTTTGATAGCATTAAGTACTAAAAGAACCCGATATAGCAATTACCAGAGTAAAAGCAAATAGCAACGCACACTCAATTATTCCCTATCTTGCTATTACAGTCTTAGCTAGTTAGCTGTTTTTCACAAGACTGTGCTACTTACTAATCCCAACCAATAATTAAGTATTGGCGGAAATTAGATATCAATATTCTAAAAACATTTAAGTTGATCAGGCCTAAACATATTAGAAATAAATTTCAACTAAGAACAATCGAGAACATGCAAGAATTAATTATAGTGCGATTAGTCCTCGCGATTTATAAACTAGCATTTGTTATTTTCTGCCGATATATGGATTAGATACTCATAATAATTAAAATAAATAAACAACTAATATAAAAACAAAACATGCTTAACGAATCAAATAACAAGAAACAACAACTTGTTGTTGAATGCTGGTGTAGAAACAATTGAAACCAAATAATTGTTGGTGTATTGCTTCTGCGCAGGAACCAAAAGAAACAATCATAATTTCTGGAGCCAAAAAAATAAGAACTAAACTTAAACTCTGTAATATGTCTCTTTCCAGGAATGATGAAACTAAAAACTGCCCCCCACTGCTGGCTTCCGTTTCTGCTTTATACCCAGCCATTCTCCAAATCAATCCAAATCAATTACAATCATTTTCCAATTTAAATTCTGATTCTTAAAAGATAAGATCTGAAATATCTTCACCATATCTCTACAATTATCTTCTTAATTCATCCCAATATATTTCCAAAAATAGCTTCCACAATTATATTCTTAATTCAGCCCAATATATTTCCAAAATAGCTGCCACGGGTCTGCTCTCCATTTTGACTGCGTCATTTGCCATAATTGTCCAATGCTCCTTACTCTCCTCCAAATTCCTCTTGAGCCTGAAAACTGTGATCTGTTACAAATAAAACACTTAAAGTGCACATTAATCTGAAAAATCACAATTAATCCCAATAAAATAAACAACATAATTAACACACATCAGAGATCTATGATACGACATATCAGAACCACAAGTGTTCTCCTATCAAATGATGATCCCATCACACTTTATTAAGATAATGCCACATGTGTTAATCAAATGAATGAAGGATATATCAAAAGCGATGGAACAAAGCACATCCCTCCGAAGTTCTTTTTTACTCTAGAGCTGGAAGAGAACAATATTATCAATATCCAGTATATTCGTTCCTATGAACACTAAGGAGATCTTTTCTCAAAGGCTCTTCCCACTTCAGTGTTCAGATAACATGTTCATGACATCGAGATGCGAAAACTACGAAGTTTATGAAGAAATCACCAATGTCAACATGGAGAGAGCTATATGTGGTTGTACTCTTTTTCCCTTACTATGGTTTTTATCCCACTGGATTTTTCCAAGTAAGGTTTTTAATGAGGCAACATGAACACATAATTATTGTAATGAGTAAACCGGGGGGAGTGTTATGAATAATGAAATGCTCCATTCCAATAAGCTAAATTTGTGATAGTTAATTATATCACTATTTATTTACCATAGGAGAATACTCTGCCATTACCCCTAAATTCTTCTATAAATACCCCCTAAGAGGATGAAGAAAAACACACCTCTTATTCTCTCATTTGTCACTGCTTCTCATCTTATCTTCTTCTCCATTCTCACCTTCTTACTTTCAATATCAAGTTCTTTGCTAATTTCTTAATTAATTACTGCAAGGTTAGTAAAAATCACAACAAAATCACATATTTAGAGTAATGGATGAAAGGGTAACAAAAATTTGGGCCAAAGTGTAATTTTCCAAGACTTTGCATAAGTAATCAATGTTGGCTTTAGAGACCCTTTCACTCACCCATATGTGCCCAAATTGCAAATTTGCAATCGTATATTATTGAATTGCATTTTGGTGTCGCTAATTTCATGATTCGACAACTCTAACTTTCTTTGAGTAACCTAAGTGCAAAAAGTAAAAACTTTACTCATAACTTGAAATTCAAATCCGCTCAAACGTAATACTACCCTGTACACCCCAATTATATTTTTCAAGTCCTTAACAGAATATTTATCAACAATCGGGCAAAAGAACACATCCGCAATCTTTTTCGATTTCCCTTTCTTATTTCTAAATAATCAACTCTAAGTTACTCGAGAACATGTACTAGCGCTTTCCAACATTTTTCCAAAAAAAATTATTTATTTAATATTTCTATATTTTGGCATGAATAACAAAAATCATATATTCTGGAGCAATGGATGACAGGGTAACACAATTTTGTGCCATATTGTAATTTCCAAGATTATGTAGAAGTAATCAATGTTGACTTTAGAGACCCTTTTCGTTCATCCATACATGCCCAAATTGCAAATTTACAATCGATATTATTGAATTTCATTTTGGTGTCACCAATTTTGTGATTCTACAACTCCAACTTTCTTGGAGGGACCAAAGTGCTAAAAGTAAAAAACTTTACTCGTAACTTCAAATTGAAATTTGCTCGAAGGTGATGGCACCCTATACACCCCCATTGTATTTTCCATGTTCGTAACTGAATATTTATCAACAATCGGACATGACATAATATCCGCAATCCTTTCTGAGTTCCCTTTTATTACTTCTAAGTAATTGGCTCTAAGTTACTCTAGAACATGTACTAGCGCTTTCCAATATTTCTCCAAAAAAATCATTTATATAATATTTCTATTTTTGAAAGAATAATAAAAGTCGAGTATTTTTGAGAGAAGGATAATGTCGTAACAAACTTTTAGGCCACATAATTTTCTATAAATATATTAGAGGCGCTTCCGTTCAACCATTGTAGCCTAAATTTTGAACACACAATTGTATCATATTAATTATGCATTGGTATCTTCAATTTTGTGATTTTCCGCCTCAAAGTTATGGCGGAAAAATGAAATTTCCAAAATTTCATTCAAAATTTTGGAGGGATTGATTAAAAATTTGAAATATTGTAATTATCATAGGTACATGTTACTTAGGCACCAGTATTTGTACCGATGTTAGGTACTTAGAAAAAACCCTTGTAGGTTTGCTCTCGAGTTCCAAAAGGAAAGAAAAAAATCATTTAAAGCAGCCCTAAATGACTGCTTTTCATATGCATTTGCACTGGTATTGTCCAATTCATACCTATGCTAGTACTTAAAAAAAATCCAACCTAGTTTTATCTGAACCATTCATTTTTTTTTGTTAATTTAATCTCAACCATTCCCTCTCATCCTTCACCACCGTACACTCTCTCCGCCTCCACCACCATGCCCCAACGACCACCATCTCTACCCAACCTTAGCGATACCCACTCCCAGCGACCTCCAGATCTAAGTCCCGGGAGGCAGTTCTTCAAGAGGCCCTTCCTCCGCCTATACCTTGGACGACGTCGTTCCCATCAATGACTCCCAGCCTAACTCCCCCCTGTTCTAATGGAGCGCCAGCACGTGGACATGGACCTGGACGATTCCGCCGCCGCCAGCGTTCCTAGGTCTGGCGCCGTTTCCAAGGGCTACAACTTCTCCTCCAATTGGGAGTCGGTATGCTTCTACTGCTCCAATTTAGATCTCGCCTATCAAATCATGATCGTTCCTACCCTCAATTGTAACAGAATTCTACTAGAATGCCACTTCTTTTAGTTATTTTTATTACTATGATCTGATCTGAAGAAATCTGAGCAGATATTGTCAAATTGATTGTAATTTTGTACTCCCCCAATCCCCACTAAGAGCATTACACATAGCCATAATTTGTAAAAATAGTTATTCTGAAAATATACGTGAATGTAAGCACTTGACTTATAGTTAGTGGCATAGGACGGTGTTATTGTAGGACGGATGGAATAGTTCAATGATCTGTGTGTGTGGATCCTAAAAAGGTCTTTTTTACCTCGCTAATTTGTTTACTATAAAATTATGTTTTGTTTGTAGACTGTTCCTTTTTGCCCGAATTCTGTCCTCTCGATTTTATATTGGTAATAAAAATTCTTTTTTCGGTAGTTCAGTACTATTACTTTGTGTTAGTTTCGATTTTAGCTGCATCTTGCTACTGCTAATGTTATTTATATATTGGCTCTCAGCTCCCACTGAGTTTTTCTCATAGCCACGCTCATCTTTGGGCTCTGATGCTGATGATGTCATTGTTAATTTGTTGTTTCTCTCTCTGATTTATACACATACTTTGACCATCAATCAAGTGTTAGATTGTGTGTTTTTATATGTTTGCGATTACAGTTTCATGAATTCTAAAGATTGGCCAGTCTATATGGTCGTGTGTAAATTGAACTATGTAGACTCGCCTGATCAATTGTTCATCAACCATCACATAAGTTTTCTAAAACAATATTCACAGCTTAAGCAGTCTAATATTGTAACAAATTAACCATTAAGCAGCAGTAGTCTGAGTAGTTATGATTACTGGAAATAAATATCTGAGAACGCATAAAATACCTACTACACATGTCAAGCATAAGGATCTACCAATAAACATGGCATAAAGATTCAATGAAATGCTTGGAACCAGATATGCTAATAGTCATCCACAGACATTCTATCATTACACAATAGAGCTCCTAATGTACTAAGGCGTGCTTATCAATTTATGCTCAAAATTTTAAAGCTTCTTGAGCTGATAAATTGAAGACCAATGAGAAACATACTAACGTTTGAATGATGGTCAAAGTATTTCTTATGCATTTCCCATAAAGTGTGATAAGCACTTCTTAATATTAGTGTCGATTGATATGAGTTAGTTTTATCTACCTTAGTTGAATAGTAGTAATGAGTATTCATTGAATTCAATTTGCGTTTTTTAAATATATTTTAGTGAATTTTTTGTGTTCTAATAAATATTTTGATTTCTAAGTTTTTAATTAAAAATAAGCACGAGTAAAATCAGTGCTCATTTTTTTTATTGATCACCAGGGGCAATTGCACCGATAAAACACCCAATTTCCACCGATATTTTGACCCTCTGAAGTACCGGTGCGTAAGTATAGCGGTGTAAAATAAAAATTTATAGACACCGATATACTCTACTGGTGCTAAAACATCCCAATGCAAATGAGATATTTTACTGGTGCAATTACCCCTGTCATGCCGTAGGGCATTACAAAATAAGGTGCGATGGAAGAACATGATATTATAGGATTACTTCTTCCAATGAAGTATATAACTGAACCAAACCAAACAAAAAATCAAACCATGTTTTCAGTATAAATAATAACCAATAATCGCCAAGAACAAAACCATATAATATAAAAGAAACAGTAACACAACCACCCAACAATTCTTACATATACGAACATATGGTATGATAAGACTCCATGCGTTATGCATATGATCATATGACAATGCATGTAGCAATCCAAACAACTTTCATACAATCAACGTTAGCAATTAACACGAAGAAATCATATGATCATACGAGGATTCTTACCCGTGAATATCGAGACACACAGCAAGGAGGTGATGTTCATCGCCGATCACATATACATATACCAGAAAATCAGTAATCTGCGCCTCATTGCACACTTCAAATAGCTTCTGTACCAGATAGTTGGCGAACTGATCCACCATTAACTCTTGGATGTAGTTCTTCATGAGCTCTGAGAATATCAACTCCTTCTCCTCCGGCTTCCCGTCCACCAGAATCTTCTGCAAATCGCAGCACCCGTTCTGATCCTTCGCCACCACATAAATCTTCCAGAATATATATCTTACTCATATGCTCCAGCGACTTCAATAGTGCCCTCGGAAGTGCACAAAAGTAAACAACAATGGAGCCATCGTACAACACTTTCAACGACGGTTCAAGCTCAGCAACCATTGATCATACTACGTTAGACAGCTGTTCAAGCCTAGCTGCCGTCTAACAAAGTTTGGAGCCGGCTATCGTCAACCCGACTACCAAAATATTTGTTCAGAGTTCGAACCTATGTACACACTACTGGAAAACAGGTACATATATAGGCACCGGTACCTGAGCCCCAGGAGGAAGAAATCGGTGCAGAAATGATGAAAGACACCGATTTTATGAAGAAAAACATGGAAATCGGTGCCATTTCCCATTTCCAGCACCAGAAAATAGACACTGGTGCCCAAAATCGGTGCCTTAGAAGAAAAATAGCACCTGTAGGAAACGTAAAAGTGAAAGAAACCGGTGTCCGTGGTGAAAAAGTCTCTGTGATGTCATTTTTTTTTAGCACTGGTAGTGCTAATATCGGATGACTACCAGTGCTGAAAGATGTATCTATGACAGTAATAGTGTTTTGACACGTAAAAAATGGTGGGAAAACTCTAGCACCAGTAAAATGGCAGTATGCCGGTGCCTATGTAAAATCATAGTACCGGGATACATTGTACCGGTGCAAAAAAAATGGCTCCCCTGTAAAAAAAGGGATAGTATTATTTGAATTTCTAGCATCGGAAAAGATAAAAAGACTATACTGGTGCTGATAGAGGTTCCTATGTCCGGAATAGTGGATTTGGCGAGAAACATTTTGGCGAAAATTTATCTAATACCAGTATGTATGCATAATACCAGTGCTAGAAGAGCATTTAATGCTCACCTACCACTATTCATTGGCAGGTAAAAAGAGGGTTTTTGCATTGAATACTCAAATGAACACCCACAAAGGTTAGATTTAGAATTATTTGGCATGTTATTGATGATGGAATATGTTACAAATGGTTTGTATGCATATATTTTGTGTGTTTTATCATGTTCATGATACTTGCATTGATGGGAAAATGTGATTCTTTGCTAGATTTCTTGATATCATCAATACCTTGTTTAGGAATGTGAAATTGTAGGGTATGTTTTGAATGTAGTGATGTGAGTTGTGCGCAAGGTTTTTCAAATTGATTTTGAATGTTTTGAATCTTGTGTAGCTATAGTCATTGTGTGGAATTATAATCGTCGCACATTCGTCTGTAGAGAGGGAACGTGCAATTGAGAGGCATAAGCATTTGTATTGTAACGTTAGTTGTTTGAGCAAATAATATGTTATTTTTGTGGAGGATTTTTTAGAGCATGCGATTGATCGTGAGAAGCGAGTCTTATGTCCTTGTCGTGATTGCGAGAATCGTAACCGCAGTGGTGATAAGGACATCATGAAACTCCACTTGGTCAGGAGAGGTTTTCAAAAAGATTATTTGGTTTGGACATTTCATGGTGAGAAGGCACCGCTGGAGGTGGTTGTAGGTAGTTAAGGAGAGTATTTTGGAGATGTAAATTTAGATGACATGTGTAAGGAGGCTGTCGATGAATTTAGGTGGATGCCTGAGGTTTTGTAAAATTTCTTAGGTGAGAAGGACAGATTGTTGTATACCGGTTGCAATAAGAAAGTTACGGCAGGTCATGTTTGATGGATTTGTTTAACATGAAAGGTGTTGGTTCATGGAGCGACACTAGCATGAATAAGTTACTAAAGTTCTTGAATGAGAAGCAACCCTCCAGAAACAGGTTACCAGAAAACCTCTACGAGGTGAAGAGAATTCTTTGTCCGATGGGAATGGAGTATGAAAAAAATACATGGTTGTCCCAACAATTGTGTTTTGTACTTGGGTGATTTGAAGAAGGAGGTGGCTTGCCCCGTATGCCATGTGTCATGCTACAAGAAAAGGAGAAATGTAATTTTTGGTGGAGATGTTGTCGTAAATTTAAGGAAAAGAGTTCCTGCGAAATGCATGTGGTATCTTCCAAATATTCCAAGGTTGAAGAGGTTGTTCAAAAAAGCCATTGATGCAAAGAACCTGACGTGGTACATGGGAAGGGGTTCGCTTGAAGATGATATGATTCGTCATCCAGCTAATGTCGATCAATGGAAGAGATTTGATAAGGGTATCTGGAATTTGCAAGTAAGTCAAGGAACTTGAGGATGACTTTGTGTACTGATGGAATGACGTCCGGAAAGATGTCCTCTAGGCACAGTTCATGGCTGGTAATGCTTTCCATATACAAGCTTCCACCGCATTTTGTGTGTGAAGAGGAAATATGTGTTGATGCCCTTGTTGGTTCTAGGCCAAAATTGCCTGGAAAAGACATCAATATGTATCTGGCACCTCTGATAGAAGATTTGAAGGTTATATGGGCCAACATTGTGGATGTGTTTGATGTTTTTTTGGGATCAAAGTTCAACTTGAAGGCAATAATTTTTTGTACCATTAATAATTTTCCCTCATACGGAAACCTTTCGGGTTATGTAGTGAAGGGACACAAGGCGTGTCTCGTTTGCAAAGAGTCTACAAATTTCCAACAGTTGAATAATGGTTGTAAGACAGTGTATTTGAGTCATTTGAAATTTCTCCCAATGAAGCACGAATTGCGTGACAAACATATTTCAGTTTGTTGGTGGGAAGGAGGTCAGGAAGGCGCCAAGACCATTGAAGGGGGTTGTCATCCACAACAAGGTGAAGAAATTGAATGTTATTCTTGGGGAAAAGATGAAGAAGGTGGGTGCAGCGCCTGATGAACCTTGGAAGAAGAGGTCGGTTTTCTTTGATTTACCTTACTAGGAGCATTTGGAGGTTTGACATTGTTCGGATGTATTGCAAATTGAAAATAATCCGTGCGAGATTTTGATTGGTATCTTACTTAACATTCCTGTGAAGACGAATAACAACTTGAATGCACTGAATGATTTATTGGAGCTTGGGATTCGGTCGGACCTAGCGCCGGAGGTGAGAGGGAAGCGAACGTACCTCCCTCTTGCCCCATACAACCTATCAGTGTATAAGAGGAGATCGGTTTGGGAGTGTATCCAAGGAATCAAGGTACCATCCGGATACTCTTCTAATGTGAGTTGCTTTGTGAATGATGATTTACGTATAAACGTCTTGAAATCGCATGATTGTCACGTTCTCATGCAACAATTGTTTCCCATTGTCATCCTTGGTGTTATAGAGGAAGATGTGTGATATAGCGTTATGCTACAATGTTTCTTCTTCAACTCCATTTCTCGAAAGAATATAAGGAGGCAAGCACTTGATGTGTTGGAGCCGGAGGGGGGGGGAGTAAGTGTTATGTCAGTTGGAGAAGTACTTTCCTTCGTTCTTCTTTGACATCATGGTTCATCTAGTCATTCATTTGGTTAGTGAAATTCGACTATGCGGTCCAATGGGAATGCATTGGATGTACCCATTCGAGCGGCACATGGGAGTTTTCAAATGTTACGTTCACAATCGTAGCCGGCCGAATGCAAGCATTGTGCAAAATGTACGTGACCGAGGAGATCATTGAATACTGTACTTCGAACTTAGTTGGTAAGAAATCAGTGGGATTACCTGAACAAGCACACTTTGGAAGGAAGAATGGGGTTGCACGTTTAAAAGGTACACTTTATACACCCTTTAATGCTGAGTTGGTTACAATGCACCTTTATATTTTATGGAATAGCAGTGAGACATCAATCTATGTTCAAGAGCACATTTCACATTTACAAGCATTATATCCGGATTGGCCTTTGAACAAAATACAAATAGAGCATTCTTTTACATTTTTGAATTGGTTTTATAATCGATGTAATGTGGAAGGCATGCCTAGTAAATTTTGTGCATTTTGAAGGAGGCCAAACTGCAATTTCAGAAGATACCTAGGGTATGATGTTAATGGATTCAATTTTACAATGTTTGAGAAGGACAACAAGAGTACGACACATAACAGTGGTGTTTACATTGAATTTGAATCAATGTGGCAATCTAGAAAGAATAACAGTAACCGTATTGTTGCAATCATGGCCTTTTACGGGGGTGATTGAGGATATTAGGGATTTGGACTATGTTGAGTTCAAAGTTGTGGTATCAAGTGCTGATGGATTGATGGTGGATTCGGGGTTCGTATGGAGAAACCTATGAGTTTCACATTGGTGTAACTATCTCGAGTTGGGTTTGAGGATGACAAGTTCATCTTAGCTGCCCAGGCACGCCGGATTTTTTATGCTTGGGATCCTAGAAATGAGAAGTGGCATGTCGTACTACATAGGAAGAAGTTCTACTTCGAAGAGGAGATTGATTGGCTCGTCCAAGCTGAATGTCTTGGGTTCCAATCTGTGTTTCCAAGTTTAAAGGATGTGGGTGGTGCTTTAGTAGGTAGACAATCACATTGCGATGGATTGTGGGCTGGTGAGAGTGGTCAAATTGTGGGGGTGATGTTGTCTTGAAAAGGTAAAGATAGGTGCATCTTATCACCATAAATGTAATTAGTATTATACTCTTGTGTGCTCTCCAGTGTCATATCTATTCAACATATTAATATTAATATACGAATTTGAATTTAGTTTGTTTATAGTGTTGCGGTTCCATTTTTTCCGGCATTATATCTTGTTTGTAGAAAGTGAAATGATAACCAGCACCATCAATGGGATCCATAACTGGTGCTGTAAAATAGAGTGTGTGCTGTGACTCATCAAAGGTGCATGTATTTTGTATAACTGGCACCGGTAATAGTAACATTGCTTTGTACTTAGAAAATATTTTGTGAATTTAGTCTCGGGTTGGAAAAAAGAACATAATAATGATTTAAAGCAGTGATATGTAGTTGCCTTAGCCCAAATAGGCACCGGTATATGTGCTTCACAGCACCGGTGTTAGTACCGACGCTCTGTATTTAGAAAATATTTTGTGACTTTGGTCTCGAGTTGGAAAAAATCAGATAATTGATTTGAAGCAGCGCCAGGCAGCTGTCTTAACCTAAACAAGCACCAGTATTATTAGTTCGTACTGGTGCTAACTTTGCCCCTCTTAAAAAAAACCATATCCACATATGCTTTGCCCCTCTTGCAAGAATATTTACATTTTACCAAGAGAGTTGCTCATGCAAGCTTTTGGAATTTTTTTTTGTTATGCTTTCTCTACTATAGGATATAGTCTATGATAAAATGATGTACATACCATTAATGTAGATTAGTTACATGTCTTTATACTTAGGTTTATATTGGTTTCCGTTGAATGCTTGTTCGTGTTTGAAACACTAGTATTGTTAAAGTTATTTTGATGCCCGGGAGGTGTTTTTTAAAATGCTTGAGTCGACTTTGTAGGATATGGCACCCAAAAAACCATTCAAGTGGACACGCAAGGCAGCCCCTTCCTCTTTGGGGATTCAATCCAGTATTAAACAACAAGAGAAGAGGTTCGTGTTGGAGGAGGCAAGGATAATCGAACAAACTTACAAAACAAGGCAGCCTTTTTTGGAGAGGGGAATTGAAACATCTCCCCCCTTCTAAGAATCTATCTGGATACTTGGATGGGAAAAGTTGTGTAACACACCAGCAACATTTAACCTCAGCATCGTGAGTGAGTTCTATGCTATGCTAATTTGAGGTGTGGTCTAAGGTGGAATGAGGCATTATGTAGAGGCAAAATGGTCCAATAAACAGTTGAATTCATAAACGAATTGTACGGGATGCCAAATGTTCCCACCGAGGAGGATGAATTTCTTGCCTTCCATACCAAGGCCAATGATGCTTGGAATTTTTATGATCCCACTGGGAAGGAGATCATAAGGAAGGTTACTAAGGAGGGAACCGATGTCGATTTAATTGTCAAACCGGGTTGGACAAAGATTCCAAAGAAAGCCCTCACGCTCGAGATGAATGAATGGTACCACTTCGTCGCATCTAGAATGAACCCGGTCAGAGTGAACACGGATGTACACAAATCAAGGCTTACATATTTGTACGCAATTAAGCAGAAACTGCGACGGAATGTTGGTCGTCAAATGCTGAATATATTGAGACAGGATTCGGATAAATCCAGTTGTTACAGTTACTACACCTTGATCTCTGCACTATCTGCAAGACATATACAAGAAACCAATGGGTAAGATTATGGTAGACTCTTTCTACAAAATGGGTCATGACAATGTGGTTCCTTCATTGGAATCTAGAGTCGCGACGTTGGAGGTTGGTGTTCAAAATCTACTTACAGGATCACATTATCAAAGATCCTCGTGCGATCACATGGGTAAGGTTTTTAGCTATCAATTTTTCGATGCGGTGAAAGCAGTTGGACCTTTACCTGGATACCATGACCCGGACGTTGAGAAGAGTGACATAGGGACCAGCTCACAAGATGCACAGATGTTGGATGAAGAACCGTTCGCTCAATAATATTCATGATTTAGTATAAAATTTTCATAAACTAAATTTTTTTTGCACTTTTTATTTTCTTGGGATGTTTAGAATGAATCAACGTTATTATGTCATAGACATAAAGTTATTGTTATCACAGGGTTAAAATATCAAGTTTTTATATTTATTTTTTGGTGGTGGAAGGTGAGTACCAAAATAAATTGGGCCACATTACCATTTTTTTAAATCACATCAACAACTTGGCAAAGGGTTACGAAAGGATTTCATTGACCAATTAAACCTCTAAATGCACATGTTCAATTGAATGTCGTTCAATTTCGATCATGTTTAGCCAAAATTGCGATTCGATATTTCCAAGAATCTTGGAGGGGCCCAAATGCAAAAAAAAAATACACTGAGAGGTCCAAATTGAAATCCGATTAGATGTGGTTCTAGAGTATTAAAACGTAATGGATTTTCAATGTCCGCAAAGGAAAAATAATAAATGATCGAGCAAAACAAAAGGTCCGTAAACAAATTCGATTTTCCTTATTAATTCCAAACCATCTTCCATAATAGTTCAGAACAGGTACTACCGCTTTATAATTTATACCCTGGAAAATTAAATTATTTAAAATTCTTGTACTTAAGCTATAATAACAAAAATCAAGTATTTTGAAGCAATGGATAAGGGGTTCACACACTTTTGGGCAACAATGCAATTTTCACATAATGTTGTACAACTTTTCTATTTTTAGTTTCAAGCACGTTCCATTTACCCAATCATGACCGAATCGCAATTTTTTGATCATATATTATTGAATTTCAATACGGAATCACCAATTTTGCTTTACAACAATTCAAGAATCTTGGAGGGACCTAAGTGCAAAAAGCGAAAATTTGACTCGAAGGTCCAAATTGAAATCTGGTTGGAAGCGATGCTACATTATGAAATCTAGATTCATATTCCAAGTCTGAATCTAAGAATTTATTCATAATATATTGCAAAAATATACCAATTATCCTTCCCGTTTGGACTTCCTAGATTCAAAGTAATCAAGAGTAAAATACTTTAAGGCATCAACTAGCACTACTTATTTTCATCAAAAAACCTATTTCCATTATAAAACCTATACTAACCCAACAATACCCAAAATCAAGTTATTTAGACGCAACTAAGAAGGGGTAACTTAGTTTTGGGTAATCGTGTAACTTAACCAAAGTTAGATACATGCCCTTTCCGTTAATCTTTTTGACACAATCTTGAAACACCGAATATATTAAATTTTAAGTTTAATGAATTTCAATCCAATTGCATAGCTACACCATGCAAAAAAAATTTAACTCTTATGTTGCCAATAAATTGAATTGTTCTAAATATTGATAGTTAAATTGGCACTGTGATGTTGTAAAAACTGGTGCTGATTCAGTAGAGAGAATACAAAAATTCCAATTTTCGCTAAAAACTGGGCGGAAAATTTAAAATTTCAAGAGTTCCTATAGGCACCAGTGTATATGCCGGTGCTGTCTTGAAAACGAAATTTCCAGCCCAAAACATATTGAGCTGAAAACATACTTAGCCCAGATAAAATAAAAAGGCACCAGTATTCATAATTATGGCACCTGTATTTACTACTGGTGCTAAACTCTTAGAATTTTTTTACACCTTTCCTCTCTTTCTTGTTAAAAAATTTCTTTTAAAGCAGCCTCGAGCAGCTACTTTAATGGTAGTAGGCACTGGTATTTTCAAAACAACACCCATTATTCTATCGGTGCTCCAAAGTTAGTAAAATTTTAGACCTAATCCTTTCTACCTGGATAAAAAATATTTATGGCAGCCGCAAGCAGCTGTTTTTATTTAACCTTAGCACCGCTATTTCATTTAACAGCATCACCGCTATTTCATTTAACAGCATCAGTATAGTACCGGTTATGTGTACTTAGAATATTTGTGATCCTCTTAGAATATGTTGAATTAAAGTAGGCACCGGTATGTCGGGTTTAAGTATCGGTGTTGGCTCTGCGTATATAAAATGTGACAATCGTCTTCCTTACCATAACTGTCACAATTTCTTTTCCAAAACCTCTTCCAAATGGCTTCTCATCTTTCAATCTGAATTATACCCACGTCCCCACCTCCATTTCTCCACTTTCTCAAATCCACCTTATATAACAACTCGAACTCCCACCCCCATTGTATCTTGGAACCCTAAGCACTCCGAGCCAATCGGAGTGTCCTTTCTTGCAGTTACAAAGTCGTATCGTGCAAAGGTACTACATCAATTTCTAGATTTTTTGTTGTATAGAAACCTATAATTCCTTTACATTCAATGAAATCGGTATGAAATCGTATGTGTTCAATGAAATGTATCAACTAAAGTTATTTAGTGTTTAGTACTTTATGGGTTGTACCCATTTCAATTACCATGGCCAACATGTTGTTCGTGATGTATCACTACAAGAAACTGAACCTATTTCTTAGTCCTATTTACCTCAGTTTTTTGGCTTAGCTCAAAAATTCGAGGTAAAAAGTTCTTTTATCCCGGTTTTTTTTATGTAAATAATATTATTGACCTCGGTTTAAAAAAAACTGAGATAAATAATAGGGTTTTCACCGAAAATCTACAATAACCGGAGTAAATAGGCTATGAAATCGAAGTAAAAGTTTTTACCGACTTAAGTGAGAAATCGGCAGTAAGAGTACGACCTAGCAGTAATAGTCTATGATAACAAGATCGACTTTGCACCATCACTCGATGTGACCGACTCCAATCTGACGTAAACGAAGACGTCGATTTTTCCACTCGGAAAAATCATACATGCTCCTCGGCCCAAACCCGGGCCTAAAATCATTTCAAATTAATTAATTAATGAGATTTCACACCACCATCGGTGTTATGTAGGACCACCATCGGTGTTATGTCGGTTAAGGAGAAATAATACTGTGTGAATAGAGCGTGAGGTCGCACCTATATATCATACCTAATAAATTAAGGATACTTAACCAATACAGCCAGAACTTGAAATATACCATGTAAAGGTTTCATTCCAAGTTCACCACAGCCAGTCTCAGATTTCATCAAGTTAATTCTTTAAGATTAAAGCTAGTTACGTATGTACGTATATATATCCAAAACACATAATTCTACGTACCACATGTAACATCCTAGCAACATGAAAATGAAACATAAGACATAGAATCCTAATAAATTCCAAATAAACATTCTTCATGTGCTAGGACAAAACAAACATATGAACCATGACAATCACTGGGGTGGTGACACGAGTGGGATAACATCACCTGCCAACGAACTGCTTCCATTTTCTTGAGAATTAGTCTTTAAGTCTTACGTGGAAGACTCGTTAACGCCAGTGCTTGACCCCCTTTCATCATCTATGGTATCCAGCCCATCCTCGTCAACCCCAGTCCTCTTATACCCCGTAGGTTCATTGATTGCATCAGCAATCATAGACTTCATCACCCTCATTTCTTCCTTAAGATTACGCACGTCGTGTTCCATGCACTGTGCCATGGCCTTTGTCTCGGCCATGTCCTTCAGGAGGATGTCTCAGGCCTCCTGTTTAGGTCTTGTAGGATAAGAAATTATTTACATTAAATTAAAATGTTAAGATTTTATTTAATGATAATTTGGAATAAACCTAAAAACTTAAAATTTTGTTCCCCGTTAGGTGCGCGGTAATAATGGTGGGGTGAACGTCCACAGCTGTGGAAGCCGATGGAGTCACCTCGGGCTTGGGTGTGGAAGGCACATCCATATCCCCTTTAGGGACATTGCGATCAACCCACATCCCCGCCTCCCAAATACTTCAGCCCGAAGTAGTTTGCATCGTAGTACTTAGGCTGTATCTTTGCTTTCTATTTGATGGGAACCTTCATATTCTCTAGAATGGTGGTGATGATGTTGTCGTAGAGGAGTGTCCTAATATTTGTGAAGAGGGTGACTTGATGCATCTCCTGGATGCTAGTGTACACGGGGTTGACTACCTTCTTCTTCGCAAGGTGGTAGTATATGACGGTCCCGTTCATCGTGCACTCCGTAGGATATCTGGCTGGGATAAGTAATTGTACAATTATATTGAACATCATTCTCTCCTAAAGGTTGAGAACCATAAGCTTGATCTTCTTTATTGGGATGAGCTGTTCCCCCACTTTAATTTTAAAGTACTTCTCCACCATTCGGTTGGGGTCAAACACCCCGGATGGATCATTGTCCTTGACCCATGAAGGCCAACTTTCCCAGCAGTACTGTTGTAGAGGTTCAACCTCAGGCTAATCCTCCCCTCTATTGTAGAGCCAATCACCTAATTGATGAGCTCTTTTAGTATCTCTATGTCTATCCCATTCACTCTTATTTTAAAAAAAGTCATCGTTTCCATTATGAAATTGGTGTAGAACTCCTTGACCTCCATATCATTCGTTGGTTTATCCAAGTATATTAAACCCTCCATTTGTGTGGTTTGAAGGGTTTGAGGAAAACATCAAGGTGTATTCAATCCACATCCTCGGGCTTCATCACTCTGAACTCTTTTACCTTCGGCCCTGGATCTTTTTGAAATGCTTCACTGCCTTCTCCTTGACGAAGTGTAATTTGTCTCATGCTGGGGATGGGGGGTGGTTGTTGTTTTTGCCTTTTTCATGCGCGATGGAGTTGCCCCCGTGATGTCTTCCTTTTTCCTCCTGGATGTCTGCTGCATTCTAGTCATATAAGAATCAAAGGGACGTAGAACAGTTAGTGCAAAAGTAAACAACTCAAAGGTGTCAATGTGTTTTAGCCGACGTGACCTATGCGAAGTGATGTAAATGTGTTTTAAAACTGATGTCGCAAACACTTCGTCTAGACCAATATGACCTATGAAACGTCGTACATTCATGTGCTCGAATATGCAACATTGCAGTTCAATCGGCTAAGCCAAAATAGTATGTGACTAGACCATGAATGGTCCAAAACACCTATAATCTCAACTAAAACATCACAAGTAAACAACTAACATGCCACGATTGAATAACCGAGAAATGGGCAATAAAAGAAGTATATGAAACCCAATAAACCAACATCAAACTTCATTGGAACATCTTTACCTTGTTAGGGTTTGTTGTTCTTCAAATTTGGAGAAATTCTCCAATGCACCACGTCCAAAGCAATTGAATGTTGATTTTGGTGCTACTATGATAAATGACCAACCAATTTCGTTGGGATTAGAATGTTTTTCGACCATTTATTTTTATGTGGGAGATTTTGGTGCGATATCATCGATTGGGAATGTGAAGGGGTAGGGTGGTCGGGTATTTATATACCTGCAGTGAAACACTTCCGTTTCATGCAACTTCGTAGGTGTGTCGCATAGAATGAATAAGACATGGGTTGTAGTGTGAAGTCGTTGATCATAGGTTTGGGCCCAACATAAGGGCCAAATAATTTTTGGATTGGGCCTGGACTACAGGTAATCAAATCAATATATAGCGATATCGCAATAATAATCGCTCCATATGATATTGAACCGAAGTCATCCCAATATTGCATATAATAAACATTGGGCCGTATTAGAGTAGTGGCCTATCCAAAAATAACTACGGCCCTGGTCAGTGGTGAACGTAAAGCACAAAAGCCTGATGTCGCTTCAATGTCTTTGCCACTAAGTCCATACCGGCTCTAGACCAAAGTCGCATTAATGGATTGCGAGCCAAATAGCCCAAATTGCATAGTCTACGTTTCTCATGAAATATAAAAGTAATAAAATTACATCCATCAAATTTCGGCCACCGTATTTGAATTTGGCCATGGACCCATCATCAGAACATGCCAAAATTATTCACGGACAGGGCATTACAAAATTCTGGAAAAATTACACTATGACCCAAACTTCCGTGGTTGTTACTATGTGTTAAGAGACATTCACCCAAACGAAACCATAGATGTTTCATATGGAAATTATACGTATTGTCTTACAGACACGCGAACCTGGGTAATCTTCCGAGTTTTTTTTTATAGAATTCCATTAATACCGTATCGATAAGCGTTATAGGAACGAACATTCCCGCAAAATATATAAAATCACATGAAATATCATGTTCTAGGTTTTTTGGAAATATAATAGTAATAAAATTCCGTCCTTCAATTTTTACAAAGTGTCAGTAAGTGGTCTAGAATAAATTGTAGATGATTACTTAAAAGTATACTATTGTCGATCGTATTATGATCTTGTGGAAGTATATGGGGGAAATATAAGATTACAATCGGTTATTATAAGTTCGATTATATATGGATGACACTGCTTCTTTTTGGGACAATCGAAATTGAGTTTGGGACCACATGTTGTCTTTTTTTTTTGCAATTAGGTCCGTCCAAAAGACTGGGAGATGTCAAAATGCAAAATTGGATATACGCTTATCTAATTCACACTGTCACGACCTCCATGTTGGAATTTGCCATGTACCCATCATCGGAACTGGCCAAAATTATTCATGGACTGGGCATTACAAACTTCTAGAAAAATTACACAACAGCCCAAACTTCCAAGGTTGTTACTATGTTTTAAGAGACATTCACCCGAAAAAACCACAAATGTTTCATATGGAAATTATGCGTACTGTCTTACAAACACGCGAACCTGGGTAATCTTTCAGGTTTTTTATTTCCAGAATTCCATTAATACCGTGGCAATAAACGTTATGGAAACGAACATTTCTACCGCATATATAGAATAACATGAAATTTCGTATTCTAGGTTTTTTTTGAAATATAATAGTAATAAAATTATATCCTTCAATTTACAAAGCGTCAGTACGTGGTCTAGAGTAAATTGTAGATGATTACTTAAAAGTATACGATTTTCGGTCGTATGATCTTGTGCAAGTCTATGAGGAAATATATGATTACTATCGATTATTACGAGTTTGACTATATATGGATGACACTGCTTCTTTTCGGGACAATCGGAATCAAGTTTGGGACCACACGTTATCTTTTTTTAAAAAAATTAGGTCCCTCCAAGAGACTGGGAGATGTTGAAATGAAAAATTGAACATATCATTATGTTATTCAAATTTTGAAAACAATATTGTCCCGATTAGGGCATAAACGGGTCGATAGAAGGGCCCGGAACCTTTAAACGAGGATTTTTAAGACAATTTTTGATTATTTCACTATGGCCACATATCCGATGTAGCACACATGTCGCATTACTTGATAGATATACTGAATAGCTAGCGACATCGATCATTTGGAAATTTCTAGCGGGAATCGAAAATTTCAGACGAAAATTTGAAATAAAATTTCCCCCCAACCCTATTTTTCATTTTAATAACTATCACCACTATCACTCATTTCCATCTCCAATACATATCTCACAAACCCACCTTATCCATTCACATCATAATGAAAGGGCTCATTCAAATGGATTCCTTCAATCATCAACAAGTATCCAAGGAATGGAGCACTTTGGTTCAAATTTATTGAGGTATTTTTCCATATTTTACATGTTCCTTTACCAAATTTGTTACCATCTATACCTTCTATACGTTTTCTTTTTTTTTTTCATTCATGGAAGATCAAAGAATCTCATAATGGGTGAATCATTGTGTCACGTGTTATATATTGTATGTTGTGTTTGTTACCAAATAGATAACATGTTTGTAAAAAGTGAGAATAATGACTTAGATTTGGATGTACACAATATGAATGTGCAACGTCGGTCATTAATCGCTCAGTACGACATGACACCAAGTTAGAATCAATGTCACAGAGGTGATGAATTGTTGAGTTTAGCATTAATATCCGTAAATTTCTTAATTCAGTTTTAAATTGACCTATGCGACCTCGGTAATTATGAGTCCAACGTCGCTTTGGTACTGATCAGTTACTATTGCTATATTGTGAATAATATTGCCTACATATGAATATATTACGTGCATTTTTTGGGTACAACCCAATTGTAACATAATTTTTGCTTCCTATGTATTAGTTGTAATAGGATCAAGTGGAGTTATAAGTGGAATAGCATATCAGATGGATTTAGTTGGCTTCTAACCGATCGCCCTAAAAATATGAACGTCGTACAACGTAAAAAATAGAGGTTAAATACAATTATTGTTTCAATTTTATAACAACCTTATGTATTTTAATTTATTGTTACATTTATTTGTAATATACTAGTATGTCATAATCTTGTTGGTTTAAACGATCATTTCAGTTGATGATTACCACATTAATTGAACAACAAATGAGTGGTGTATGATGTATAACCATTATTTGATTTATCACATTATTTATAAAATGTAACGGCCATCGAAGACCGATTGTTTGCATCATTGAATATTTGTTATTATAATATTTTAAGAGAAATGAGAGCTGATCGACCAAACCACGACGCTGCATTATCTAGCTCCCAAACGACATATTAGCGACGTCGCATAGACTGGCGTCAAATTTTTTTGTGTGCTTTCAAAGAAACAAAATGATGTCATTTTTTCAGCAATCCACATCACCAGGGACATGACGTGGGTCTCTCACTATGTGTGATATCGCTTCTCAGTGACTACAACATCACTCGTATTATGAATGGCATCAACAGGTGCAATGTCGATGCACTTCCTTTACCATCGACTGCTACATTCCTTTCATAGACGTCGCATGCTTCATGATGTCAACGTTGTTTCCAACGATGTTACAAATAGGGCTTCATAACATCGGCCTTCCGCATGGTGTAATGTCCGTCTCAATTCATGCCGATGTCGGTCCCAAAACTGAGGTAAAGGGGACTATTTACCTCGGTTTTGAACCAAGGTAAAATATATGCTTTTTACTACACCCACATTTATGTCGGTTTTTCAGGGCTGAAAACCGAGGTAAAAAGGCCTGAAAACCGAGGTAAAAAAGGCCTGAAAAACTGAGGTAATGGGTACAGTTTGTTGTAGTATATGAGATATACTTCATTGTGTGATATGAAGTGTTTGTTAAAAAATGTATCATGTATTGTGATGTATCTCACATGTCCTTGATGCATTAGTTTGATTGTGGTTGTTCAAAGATAAGTTACAATGATGTCTTCACTACCTGGTATTGTTGTTGGTCATTGATGTTGGTGTGTTGTTTTGTTTTTTGCAATTTTTATGTTTGCTAGATGGTCATTAGATTTGTACAAAATACATTGTGGTTATCCACTTTGATATGAGTTTATCATGGCTTTGCTGGCCAATTTTCCATGTTGTTGTTGTAGATATAAACTTTTCTATTTGTATTCATATTTAGATGCCTCCTAAGTAAAAAAAAATATTGCTAGAAAAGGGAAGAGGAGTGATCCTCCACCCAAAAAATCAAGGATATGAAGGACTAAGAAGTTGGCCCCTACGGCAAACAAGACGACATCCCACCAGTCGTACCCTGTCAAGATTCAATTTGAGGAAGAGGGAGAGGCTGCTCCATGGTCACTCCCAGAGAGGGTGGTGAAATGGAGAATTAGGAAGATAGCGAGGTCAACCTCCTTTTCGATCCGAGGAATGATAACCTTTCCAATGCAGGAAGCCATCAGGAGAAAGCGTTCGACAAGTTTGAGATTGCCACATGGTGTAGGAAACGAGGAACGGCTACGTGCCAGTCGGTTATGTTAGCCAAGGAAAAGGAGCATGTCCTAGTCGCTTTTGAGTGCATTGATGGTGAGATGGCATGTGTTAAAAATTGGAACGCTTGGACTGCTTCTTGCAACTAAATTTGGTACATGGAAACACTAACCGAACATACCGTTAGATGTGAAGAAGGAGGCGTGGAGAAACCGAAGTGTATTATATTGTGTTCATATTCTATGCGATTATTATGATTTTATTGAGATATAATTTTCACGTTAGGTGTTTTTGGTGCAGAAATTCATGGATTGTGAAGAATTGAGAGGGAGCTATACATTGTACTCTTTTTCCCTTAACCAACATTTTTTCCCACTAGATTTTTAATTTTAAATTTTTTAATGAGATGATGTGCTTCAGTGAAAAGTGTTCTTATTGTATAAGACATTATTCCAGGGGTGAAGGAAGGGAGGCTAAAGCAGAATTACTATAATTATGGGGTGAAAAGTGATTTATTGAACATATTTTGATTTGAAGAAATAATTATTAACTTCTCATATTGATAGAGATTTTATAATCTCTTTTCAATTGAAATTCCTTAATTTTAGGAATTAGTTAGTTAGAGTTAGAATGTGTTATATTTTTATTTATTGTTGGAAGGAATCCGAATAGGCTTGGGTTTTAATCCGCGTAGGTATGTATCTATCCTATACTAAAAGCATCCTAAATTAGAAAGTGCGTAGGTTTCGATACGGTGACCAATTCGCCCCCTTCGTTTTCCACCTTCTCTCGGCCTTGGTTTGTGCCCATCCTTTTCTTGGTCCAATTCCTGATACCGGCTACTTCAGGTGTTCAAAAGGTTCTTGGTGGCCAGTCGTGCTTCAAGTTCAATCCCCTTTCAGTTGTGTGCTTTGTCACCTCTGCCCTCCTCATACGCCTACCGCTGTCTCCGGTGGCCCCCCCCCCCATCTTCGATTTTATGGCTTTCCCTTCTGAAGTTGTTGAATGAACCATGCACTTCCAACCTCACCAAACGATGACGTGCCGCCTCCTCAGGAAACCCATTCATACGTGGCTCCTTCTTCGTTGTTCTCCTCAACCACATCCTTCTACTACAAGAAATTGGTTCCCGTATTTAATCCACCTACTATTTTTTCTTTTTTTTGTTACCAAATTTTATCGCCTACAAAATTCTATAATTATGTTCCCCCTTTACCGTCTTCCCTCCCTATCGAAGCCCTTGATGCTAGGGGATGTTTTTGTTTTATTTTTAGGGGATGTTTGTCTTTTACTTTTATTACTACTTAATGTGCCCATTTTATATGGTTATATTAGGACTGTTAGGATTCATTTTTGTACACTTTTGTGTTCTAAATATGACATTTTTCCTTGAAATTCTGTAAGGAGAGTTAAAAGCGACTTTTACGCTTTTATTACTTTTCTATAGGATTTTGTGTGACAAGGCAATTTGTTTGAAGACTTTGAAGAATATCTTTGAAGATTTGAAGATTTAAAGACTTGTATTTGAGCTTTTGAAGACTTGAAGAATTGAAGAAAAGTGGGAGGAATTGCTTTGAAGACAAATGTTTACCACAAGAAGAAGAAAAGAAAACAGGATTAAATTCTGGCACTCGTCGCGAGTCGGAATGGCCTCGTCGTGAGCCTGTCGCAAGTCGCGACCAACGGGTGGCTAGAATCTAACCTTATCATTTTTGCACTATAATAGCACTCTCTTTCCTCTCATTCACATCTTCTTCTTCCTGCGATTTTTCTGGGATCAAACCCTATTTTTTCTCTTCTTTATTTTCTTAGTTTTTGTAGGTTAATCATGTCTTTTAATTATCTAGCTTAGTTTTTATCTTGGGAGCAATGGATTGAAGCTTCCATATCTATGTAGTAAGAACCATACCTATCTATTTAGCATTTTTGCTATTGTGCGTTTATTGAGCTTTGAATGTGAATTGTTAATGTTATTGATATTGTTAGAAGCTTGAGTATATGAATTTCTTGTACGATTACTTGTTAGGGTTGGGAGAAAGTAGCTAATTCTCCCCTCTTTTAATGTGGAATCCAAGAGCATGAGTTAGAGCTTCTTAATGATGTTGATGTGTTGATAATTGCTAGATTAATATGATGATGTTGAATTTGTTATGATGATGTTGAATTTGTTGTCACGTTTGTTTTAGGTAGCAAATGAGAGAAGTCAATGAATATCGATTGTTCTTGGCTAATCTTGTGTAAATGCATGAATTGGTTAAGTTCTTAGACACGGTGTAGTGTTTATAAGTGTTGCCAAGCTTGTTGATTCTTCATGCTCAATGCCACCAATGGGATACTCTTAGTAGTGTTTCGACTAAGGGAGTCATTGGTGAGGTTTGACAAGAGATGTCGAATTCACTCTTGTAAACTATTATCTATGAAGGATGGAAGATTTATCTTCACAACAAGTAGTGGAAGTAGTGAATAGATTGTTTCACTCGTTCTTGAAGCCTTTGTTATTTAGCATTCATGTGTTCTTAATGCCATATTTTACTTCATTTATGCCATGGGTTGTTTGAAAATAAAAAGTGTTTGTATGATTGAAGTGTTAGGGTGCTAGGAAAGTGACGAATTCCTTAACTCCTTTGCATGAAAATCTAAGAACATGAACTTAGAACTTCTTGTGCATATGTGTTGTGATTCTTGCTAGATAACTATGTTAATGTGGATTGTTCTCATATTTATCCTATAGATGCAATGAAAGGTTGAACCTTGAATGTGGTTTGTTCTAGGTTTTACCTAATGAATGCTATGTTTGGTTGAATGGCTATGTCTTTGGTAGAAGGCTTGTTGTTATCAAATCTATGGTCCTTCGTGTATAATGTCGTTGATGAAATACCTCTAGGGTGTGGGTTGCCTAGAGTGATTGTTAACAAGGTTTGCAAATGGTCGTTATTTGTCTTTGCAAATTACTATTAAGAAGGAATGAATGTTGATCTTCCATTGGCATTCCCCATAGGTAACAAAAGTGATAGAATGAGTGAATGGTTCAATGATCTACATTAGGTTTGGAAGTGGATATCAATTGCCCTCAAGACTTTGTTTTTGTAGTTTTAAAACTCATTTTCTTAGTTTGTTTGATGATTAGCATAGTTACTTGACTTTGCTAGTTATGTTGTCTTTTTTACTTTCATAACTTAGGAAAATCAACCAACCAAACCCCCCCATTTACTCGCTTTTATATGTGTATATATATCTACTTCTAGCATAATAGCAACCTTTTATGTTTAAAAGTTTAAGAAAATCTCTCTTTGGTTCCGTTCGGTAGCTTATTTTTTTTCCTGGTTTCTGTGGATTGAGGCTTCCCACCATACAGACCAGGTATTTGAATTCGATAGTTTACGACTTTAATATTGAAGAATCAGAGGAAGGAGGCTTGAGTCGATTTAAAATTTCTCAAACTCTTTCTTACAAGCATTCCTTTAGCTTGGTTCACTACCACAGAGACCGACCGCTAGCACCGGTTTTTTAGCGCAGATTTTTAAAATTGGTGCTAAAAATTTAATAGCACCAGTTTTTAAAATCGGTGCTAAAAATATAATAACACCGGTTTTTTAATTTTTAACACCAGTTTTCAAAACCGGTGTTAATTTAACACCAGTTTTTTAATTTTAACACCAGTTTTTTAAAAATCGGTGCTAAAAATTAGAAAATTTTATTTTTCCCGCCAAAGAAATAGCCAAAAAAATTTAAATAGCACCGGTTTTGAAAATATTAGCACCGGTTTTTCAAAACAGGTGCTAAATATTTGTAAAATTCTATCTTCCCGCCAAAAAATTTAAAATAGCACCGGTTGTAGTAAAAAATAGCACCGGTTTTAGAAATCGGTGCTAAAAATTAAATAATAGCACCGGTTTTTGCAAAAAAATAGCACCAGTTTTTAAAATCGGTGCTAAAAATTAAAACTTAGCACCGGTTTTTGTAAAAAATAGCACCGGTTTTTAAAAACTGGTGCTAAAAATTTTCGAGACTCATTTTCCCGCTAAAGAAATAGCAAAAAAATTTAAAATAGCACTGGTTTTAGTAAAAAATAACACCGGTTTTTGCAAAAAATTAGCACCGGTTTAAAAACCGGTGCTAAAAATTAAAACTTAGCACCAGTTTTTTTGTAAAACTTAGCAACGGTTTTTTGTAAAATTTAGCACCGATTTTTTAAAAAATAGCACCGGTTTTTAAAAACCAGTGCTAAAAATTTTCTATAATTGTTTTCCCGTCAATGAAATAGCCCAAAATTTTAAAATAGCACCGGTTTTAGAAAATTTAGCACCGGTTTTGGAAGAAAAAGAACACCGGTTTAAAATTTTCCCGCCAAAGAAATCGCCAAAAAAAATTTCCCGCCAAAGAAATTGCCAAATATTTTTAAAATAGCATCGGTTTTGGAAGAAAATAGCACCGGTTTAAACCGATGCTAAAAAATTTTAAATTTTTCCCGCCAAAAAAATTTCCCCCCCCAAAGAAATGCCAAAAACTTCTAAATATTTTTCGAAATTTTTTAAATTCCATTATTTCCGCGCAAAGAATTCAAAAAATTCGCTAAAAATTTCAAATAATCTTCCCAGACATTTCATGAGCAGGGAGCAGCTGTGTAGCCGCTCTAAGCTATTTTTTTCAACTTTTAAAATCGTTCACTTCTTTTGTTGACTTTAACTAATGACTAAGTTAAGTTAAATTAATCAACGATCAACCTTCACTGACCTCATATATACAAATAAGAATAAAATTTGTTTACATTAAATAATTAACGTTCAACCCTTAATTGATTTAGTATACTCCCTCCGTCCCGGATTAAATTGCACAAGATCAAAGATTCAGTCAAACTTAGAAAACTTTGACTACATATTTGAATAAATATATAAACAATCGTGAAAACTTTACTTGACTTTCAATATATAAACACTAATAAGTGGGTCCCCTGACAGGCGGCCTGTCCATAAGCTTATGGACAGGCCACTTATTTCTTACCTTATACACTGCATTTCTTAAATTACATACAAACTTTAAAATTTTTGAAAATTTTTTAGATTATATATTTTTATATTTTCACCTTCAAATACATATTTTTACTTGTTTTAACTTATAAAATGCAATATTTAAATTTTATAAAAAAATTACAACAATTTAGCCAAGTATCTCTGAGGACTGTCCATAAACTCACGGAAAGGCCGTCTTTCCTGAGACTTTCCCAACACTAATAACTAGACTAACTTTGACTAATCAACGGTCAAACTATACTTGACTAATCAACGGTCAAACTATACTTGATTTTCAATATATAAACACTAATAACAAAGTTGACTTTAACTAATCAATGGTAATTTATTTGAATTAGTATATAATAAATACTAATAAAAATGTTTGACTTTGTCTAATTAACGGTTAAACCTTACTTGACTTTCTATATATAAAAACTAGTGACTAAGCTGACTTTAACTAATCAACGATCAAACTTTACTTGACTTTCAATATGTAAACACTAATAATAAAGTTGACTTTAACTAATTAACGGTCAAAATTTATTTGAATTAGTATATAATAAATACTAATAAAAATGTTTGACTTTGTCTAATTAACGGTTAAACCTTACTTGACTTTCTATATATAAAACTAGTGACTAAGCTGACTTTAACTAATCAACGGTCAAAATTTACTTGACTTTCAATATATGAACACTAATAACAAAGTTGACTTTAACTAATCAATGGTAATTTATTTAAATTAGTATATAATAAATACTAATAAAAATGTTTGACTTTGTCTAATTAACGGTTAAACCTTACTTGACTTTCTATATATAAAAACTAGTGACTAAGCTGACTTTAACTAATCAACGGTCAAACTTTACTTGAATTTCAATATATAAACACTAATAACAAAGTTGACTTTAACTAATCAATGGTCAAGCCTTACTTTAACTAGTATATAATAAATTAAAAAGACTTGGGTGAAACGGTCTCACCCAAAATTATGGTGAGACTGAGGTCTATATTAAAATAAGAAAAGGGGTAGGGACTTCTATGTAATTATATTAGAATAATAATACATCTTTCTTCCCCAATTCACCAACCGTTCTCTATTCGTCCTCTGCTCTTCCTCCATTTTCCCTCCGCCGCTTCTCCTCCGCGGCTCCGTTCCTCCTTCGTTTTCTCTTCCACGGTCCACCCCACTCCAATCTGCTCAGATATGCTCTTCTTTGCTCTGATTTGCTCCATCCGTTGCTTCACTCTTCTATGAAACCCTAGGTTCGTCTCTTTACTAGTTTTTTTTCTCATTTTCTAATTTTAATCTTTGATTTGCGGTCTCAACGTGGTGATTCCGACATATTTTCACTGTTTAATTGATTTTTTATTTTTACTTGCAGGTCCTTGTTCGTTCTCAAACTGAACGAGTTGAGATATGCTTCGACCTGTTCAGATATGCTCCGCTATGTTGCTCCCCTCTGCTCCAATTTGCTACGCTCTATTGCTTCACTATGCTATGAAATCCTAGGTTCATCACTTTACTTGTTTTTTTCTCGTTTTAATCTTTGATTTGCGGTCTCGACGTGATGATTCCGTCATCTTTTCACCGTTTAATTGATTTTTTATTGTTATTAGCAGGTCCTTACTCGTTGTCGAGCTGAACGGGTTGAGGAGGATCCTCTCCCACTGGCACTGCCACCCTCCGCTGCCGGAGCCTTTAAATCTAGCATTGGTGAGTCTCTAAAGCTCACTGTAATTTACTTCTTCATTTCTCCGCTTTCAGTTTGATGTCTGCCAATTTCAATTGCATTTGTGATGTTTAAGCGTTTGATGTTACTGAGCCTTAGTAGATAAATTCTATATATTTCCGTTAGTTTATTGTTTTAAGTACTGTTTTCTATTCTATAAGTATTGTTTTTGCTGTGTTTACATTTTAAATCAATCGTGAAAAGTTAAATTGTGTAACTTAAGTTCAGATAGAGGGAGTATGATGATTAAAAAAATTGGAATAATCAGTGATTGAACTGATAAGTGTTTGAATGTGACTTCCGGCTGATTTTACTAAATATATGCTCTTCTGTTGTTCTATTATAAAAAAGAGAAGCGAGTATTTGGTGCTATTACGCAAATATTTTCATCTCATTTGTTCCATTTGTTGAATATCTATTAAGCTTAATTTGATATAATATTTACTCAAGAAATCTCAGCCATTGCTTATGTGTGATAATAAATACTAATTAAATTGAATATATATAATAATAAATAAATTTCAAAACTACAAAAATAAATTTATAAGTAAATATAAGTGGGAGGACTAATCTATAAATTTTAAAAAATTACCCCAAACATCTTAACATTAAATGGATCAAATAGACAAAAGACTGATATTCAAGTGTTTTATAATCCATATTCATTATAAACAAGTTTAATAAATTAGTTCGATTAAATTTCTTATAAATTTTAAAAACAAGTATATATATTCTTATAAATTCTTATTGGCATGAACGTAAATGAAAAGCATTGACTATAATCAATAAATATCCATATCTAAACTATAGTGCTCTTAGTAATCACAGTGATAAGGTGCATGAATAATTGATTCTTCAACAGTAAACTTTCACTAGACTAAAGCATTCCTCAAACAATGGACATTTTCCCCTGCTCTCAAAAATTAACAAACTACAATGGACTAAGAAGAGATTACTTGGTGAAGAGATGAAGACAGTGAGATTAATTACTTAGTGAAGAGATGAAGATGGTAATATATAAATATCATAGTTAATTTAGGAGAACGTCTCCTATTAGACCATCTAAATGTTAGACTAATCATGAAAAATCTCGTTTCAATAACTATTAGGGTCAAATTATAATTATTTATACATTACCATACATTTTAAAAGTTATAAGAAATTTGTTGCAATAAATAAAAATAAATATCAAATCAACTTATTAGTTATATCAATTATAAAATAACCTTATATAATGATTAAAATGTCTAAAACAAGACGTTGTGTTAATTTAATAGTGGAATTTTTGTTTCACCCTCTGAATGTATTTAAATTACTTATATAAATAGAAGAGAAATAAATCATAAAAATATATTATAAACACATTCATCATGTATGGAAAAGGTAAAAACATAAGTCAAATTAATAGGGTAATAATACTAAAAAGGATTTGAAATCAAACGGTATTAAATAATCCCCAGTCACAAAATACTCCTCAAATTAAATAATGTAATAATAAATGGATTTTTTTTGGAAAATACCGTCTTCCCATTATTCCGTAGGCTTATGGAAAAATAGGATTTAATTACAATAATACAAAGTAAAATGTCTTAGTTGCAATATCAAAATTTTATTATGCAACGTGTAGTAGTTATAAGGTTTATAACCCGATTCATTCAACCCATAAATTTTATCTTTATTTCTTCTAATTTGCATTTTAAACCATAATATTTCCATAACTTATGGAAAGATTGGCTTTCAAGAGACAGACTCATAATAAATTCAACAAAAAAAAAGATAATAATAATCAATAGTGGAAGAAAAGGTGGAAAATGGAGCATGAAGGATGAAGCTGCAGGAGGTGAAATGAATCAAAGCAAGGCAGCAAGGTCTTACTACATTAGTCCCACATCGAAAGTGGTGGAGACTTTGTCTTAGATTTCAACTATAAATACTAGGAAACTCCTCCATTCTTTCAAGGTAAAACATTAGATGCAATTGGGCCATAAATGACAAATTACTTGGCCTTGAATTTTTGGGCTGTTATTTTTAAATTAAAGTTAAAATTTTAGCATGCTTATGTGTTTTTTAGTTTGGCCCATAATTGTTGTGGGCCAAAAAATTGATTGAATTGAATTCAATTTGATTAAGATTGGAAACAATTCGGTTGAATTCGGTTTCAAACCAATTTGGGTTATTTGAATAATTCGGGTCAGATTCGGTTTTTGATTTTTTAGGAAAAAAATTGAATAACCCGAATCGAATAGATCAAAATTTGAATAAATTACATCAATGCCCACACATACTATATACATTAATGTGGTAATAAATTATTAATTTTGTGAAGTTGATTTTATTATTAAATTAATGTGGAATAAAATTGTTAATTTTGAGTCTTTTTCCCTTTCTCTGAAAGCGGCAGCGCGCTGCATCTTTCAGAGGAAGGGATTTTTTTTCAACATCGTAAATAAATTAGCACCGGTTTGCTAATAAAAACAACCGGTGCTAAATTAGCACCGGTTGAAAAATCAGTGCAAACAAAAAAAACCGGTTTTAAAAATTCAATATAGATCTACTGAGTTCACTTGTCAACTTGAATCCTAATTCAATCTCCATCAAATATTGGTTTTAAAAAAATTAGATGCATATATTGAAGCTTGTCTATATTTACACTTATTGTTGCAATTCTAATTACTTGACACAGCTCGGTGCTCATTTGACGGAACAAAAAAATTATGCATATTATCCTATAAGCCTTGCTTTGTTTCTGTCCTCAAGTGTGAAAACAAAGTGGCAATCTTTCTCAGATGTGTAACTAGATGTTTCCAAGAGCATTTTTAGGTTTTTCCGAGTTATGAATGACTGCAGGAATGAGTTTTCTTCTCATATCAGATGATAGGTTGTTTGTTAAGGTGTTGAGGTTGCATTCCTTTGTTCAAATGGCAAAGATCCTCATTTTGTACTAGATTTCTTGTTAAGATGTGTAGCTCGTGTTTGTAAAATGTTTTTGGTAATGCTTTTATCCTTACTATCCAAGCAATGTACAAATGTGTACAGCTTTATAACATCCTTGATCTGAGTAAATTAAATCTTAATGCTTATCCAATAATGTGATTTGTGTTTGATAACCCTATGTTCAGCCTAATATATTTTGAAATCTGGGCTCAAGTTGCCCAAAGTGCAACAAGCCATAAGGTATTCTCCGTAATCTGGAGTTGTATTTTTCTCTAACGCCTAAATCTTTTTTTACAATATTAGCTACCTCTCCATAAGTTTTGATAAGCGGTATGAATATGGACCGCCTTATTACACTTCCAAACAGGTATTTTCCGTACATTTATATTGTACACAACCTCTGTCCTCCACATATTGGTTCGATTTCACTTAGGTTGCTTTGTATTCCTCCCATCTTCATGTCACAGTCACCGACAGCTTACACTTTCCTTCCAATGCTAATATTATTTGTTCAAATATCTCCTTTATTTTTGCACCCTGAGGAATGCTTGCCTTTTCCCCTATGTTTACATTAGGTTAATAGAATTTTTTTTACTACATTGGGAAACTTACAACCGGATGGCATTGACTGGTTTGTAAAGGTGTTTGTTTCTGAGAAGACCGCAGTCCGCATAACCAAATGGGGAAAGATGCAACAGCTCCTTGTCCTCAGTGATGAAGAGGTGCTCAAGTTCACTTGGTATATAATTTTATTAAGTTTACCATTCACGACATTTTCTTTTATGATCTCACAGAATAGAAAGATGAACTGCATTATATATGAGCAAGATGTGGAACAGTTAAACAAACTGATCAAATTGCACGAAACATATATCGTCGAAAATGAAAGAGTCAAACAGACTACCCCCAGCACACCAGCTCTTACAGAATCAAAGTATCATATCATACTAAGCAAGAGCTCGTACATCAAGTCTATCAATAAACATAAAGGCTCTTTCCCCCTGGAACAGATATATGCGGTGACCCCATTTCACAGATGTCCTCAGTTCTCAGATAATACCAAGAACCACATCAGTAAGTTGTACAAAATTTCAATTGTTTAAGTTACCTAACATTGAAATCTCATTTTCGCTAACATAAATAATTTACCCTGGTGCTTTTACATATTTGCTCTGCGGTGTGATTCACGTATTTCCTCCTCGTTACATCTCAAGCACAACGAGGAACATTCAGGAGTTAGTTATTGTCAACAAAGAGTTAGTTACTTATTCTCAACATATATTAAAAGCCATGATGTGCTTCTTTTGAAACCTATTATATGTAGGACTTGAATTTTTTCATATCAACAGGTGTAAGCCTTTGATTCTATGTTTGTGGCAAGACTTCCTCCAGAATGAAGGCTCTTACTTGACTGAAAATATCCACAAAATGCCGGTCATGCTGGGAATGTGATTATCAGTCAAAACTTTCTACGATAATATTGCACCATTTATTTACCTCTTTTTTCAAAGAACACCTAGGATTCTCAACTGCGACAATATTTAATCTATCACTACCTGCCTCTTTATTTGTTCGTAATGTTTTTTTATCTTCACAAGTTTATCTGTAGGAACAACTTCTAATACTGTTCTCTTGTTTGACCCTCCAACGATGGAAGCTCAGAAGCTGCAACTCTGGTACTAATTTCAGCCCACATATTACGCCTTCTTAATTTAGTATGTTGTTTTCCCCCACCTGGCCTCTGAATATTAACCGATATCACTGCACTTACTTTTTGTGCTCTGTTTGTTATACTCCACTAACATCGTGTTCCTATGTATTGCCCCAGGCTGAACTCTAACAAAGAGTATAATGATAACATAATTTCACAGAAGCTATACGACAACCAACATCGGGTTGCTATGCGTCCCCTTGATTCTCAAGTGCAAAAGATTAGCCAAATCACAAGCTTACCTCACATGGTAATTCCATATTACATTCATTTAACTTCTTTTGTGGCCTGTTACTCGACACATGTTTCACCTCGTGTTTCCTTTTTAGCTAGGTTAAATCTTTCTGGCTGAAAGCAAAGATGCAGATTAAGGAGTTTGATCAACTTTTTTACTTCATGGCCTACCCTGCTTGCTCTAAACTTTCTGGAGCCGCTTACAAAACCAAATTCACCTGCTTGTACTGCAATTCTAATTTTCCAAGCCCAAAGCCCCAGTAAGTTCCACCTCTTTTAGTGGCTACTTAGTTACAATTCATAAGCGTTCGTTGCCCCTGCTTATTGCCAGCTAAATGCCCAGACACAATTCTGGTTACCCTTTATTTTACCTTTCTTTATACTTTATTTCTCCGCCTATATGTCTTCAGCCTTTACGGCTGTGACAATAGAAGATCGTGATTGATCGTGATTGATCGTGACTGATTGACTGATTGATTGTGATTGATCTTGATTGTGATTGATCTTGATTAATTTCTAATTAATCAAGATTTATCTTGTCTATATTTAGAACTAGTCCAGATTCATTATATCATTCAAATGTAAACACCTATATATTACTTTGTAAATGGTAATAGAAAATCAAGTTGGAAAATTCCTTTCATGGTATCAGAGCGTTGCTGATCCTCTCTCCCTACAGTTTCAATTTTTTCAACCTCCCCTATTTCTTCTTCATTCGGCCGCCCCTCTCCCCTCTTCTTCTTTAATCGATTTTTTTTCTCGATCATGGCTGACAACAAGAATTCAGACAGGTTGTCCCTCAACACCATGATCCATTTACTCAATACGAAGTTGGATGCTAACACATACCTGCAATGGAAGCAGCAGGTTCAATATGTGTTTAGACCGCAGGGATTGTATGGTCATCTTGATGGTTCTAGTCCCTGCCCAAATTTCCCAATGATGTAGACACCGGTTTCCTCCTCCTCTTCTCCGCCTGACGATGCTGCGTTTCTCAAAGCTAGAGAGGTCTTTGATAAGACCAAGGCTGTCTATGATGATTGGGTTGCTGATGATCAACGAGTCTGCAGTGTGCTTTATTTTTCTCTCTCCTCTGATGCCAAGAACGAAATCTCGCAGTGCACCACCGCGAAGGAGATGTGGGATGCCTTTGCCACGGCATATCAACACAGTACTGCCATTGCAGCCTTCAGTCTCCGCCAACAGGTCGGCATCATCCGGAAAAATGGTACTGTTCATGAGCTTCACCTTTCCTTCATGAAAATTTTTGATCAATTATCTGTCATGGGAGAACCAGCTAGTAATCGTGAGAAATTGATTTGGTTTCTTAATGCTTTGGGGGCTGACTTTAAGCATTTTAGTGCACCTATTGCTGCCCGTAAGCCTCTTCCTGGTTATATGACTGTGGTTGATGAGGCTAAGGGATATGAATCTTTTATTGTTAATGTGGAGAAAACACAGTTGAATAGTGTCCAGGGGCAACTAAATTCTGGTCCAATTGCTTTTGTGGCTTTTGTACAGCAGCAGGGAGAAGCTGGTTCAGACCAGCAGCCAGCCGTGGGCAGCGCGTGGCCTCACGCGCCTACAGAACCCGCACGTGGCAGTGGCACGTGGGCCCCCACGCACGGTTGGAAACGGCCGTCCCGGTGGCCGATGTGGTGGCAGAGGCTCCTGGAAGGGTTCTGGCCGTGGGTCCTGGTCTAGATCTGCTGCATATGGGTCTACAATTCAGTGTTATACCTGTGAGGGTTTCAGTCACATTGCTAGTCAGTGTCCTTCGGCCAATCCTCGCCCTATGGCTTCGGCTCCTCAGCCTTATTTTCAGCAGCAGTACTCGCCTTATGCTGGTCATGCTCCTCAGGCAGTTCAGGCTCAACTTGTTCAGCACTATCCGTAGTATACTCCTCCGATGCTTCAGGCGCTTCCCACACCACCAGGTTTTGCAGCACCTCAGTATTCTGCTCCTTCAGCATATCCCACTCAGCCATCTATTGCAGCACCTCAGTATTCTGCCCCGAGTGTTGCTTCATCGATCCCTGACTGGTATATGAATTCAGGAGAGACTAATCATATGAGCTCTTCTGCTTCCAATATATCGAGTGTCACTCCGTACAATGGTAACACTCTTGTCTCTATTGGTAATTGTGCGTCTATTGCTATTGCTGGTATTGGTAATGCTCGTATTAGTTCAACCTTACATTTATCTGATGTGCTGCTTGTGCGCAATTGCTAAGAATCTCTTATCAATTAGCAAGCTTACTCGTGATCTGTGTGCTATTATTACCTTTGATGATCAGTCTTTTGTCATTCAGCACAAGGTCACCAGGGTAATTCTGGGGTGGGGACACGTTGATGATGGCCTATATATGCTGGATCGTGGTGAAGAAGCACTTCTGTCATTTGTTAGACAAAACAATAATAGAGCATCTTTTGAGATCTGGCATGCTCGATTAGAACATGTGTCCTCTAGCACTGTTTCTTTGTTGAGCAAGAATGGGTATTTATCTCTTACTTCTGTGCTTCCTAAACCTGGTATTTGTGAATCTTGTGCTATGGCAAAGGGTCAGAAATTGTCTTTTGTTGAGAATTCTAAGCGCGCTGCTCATGTTCTTGACTTAATTCATTGTGATTTATGGGGGCCTTCTCCAGCCTTATCTGGAAGTGGTTTTGCTTATTATGCTATGTTTGTGGATGATTACTCGAGATTTACCTGGTTTTATCCTCTTCGTCACAAATCAGACTTTGTTGACATCTATTTTCAATTCGAAGCATTCGTGGAGAATCAGTTTCATCCCGCATCAAAGTTTTTCAAAGCGATGGTGGCACTAAGTTTATCAATAACAGGTTGTAGTCACACTTTGGGGCTCGTGGCATTCATCATCAGGTGTCATGCCCATACACTCCAGAGCAGAATGGTAGGGCTGAACGGAAGCATCGACACATAACGGAAATGGGGATGTCCATGCTTCTCCGCTCTCACATACCTATCTCATACTGGAATGATGCCTTTAGTGCTGCAGTTTTCACTATTAACCGCCTACCCACTCCTGTTCTTGATAACATATCTCCTTTTGAGGTTCTATTTGGTCGGCCCCCGGAATACTCCAACTGTCATCCTTTCGGGTGTCGTGTGTTTCCATATGTTCGACCGACTCCAGCTCACAAACTTGCCCCTCGCAGTCTTTCATGTGTCTTCATTGGCTACAGTGCACATTATAAGGGGCTCAAATGCTTGGATACGACCTCCGGACGTACTTACATGACTCGACATGCCCGATTTGATGAGTCTCACTTTCCCTTTTCCACTGTATCTTCGGAGGTTCAGTTTTCATCCCTGGATGTTTCATTTTTTTTGGACCCTACTGATTCAGACTTGTCTATCACCATCCCTGATCCTGCTTCGGCTTCACCGACTTTGCCTTGTTCGGTGTGTCCAGATTCCTCGTCCACATCTGAGACTGCAGCACCGATGATTGCCCCTGCTGAGGATGTGGTTGTTCCACCACCACGATCTCCTGCTTCTTTGACCACACTGACTGATCCCTCTAGTGGTTCGACTGTCCTCTCCAGCATCACTTCCAGTTCAGCATCGCCCAGTTCCTCGGACGGTTCCTCTAGAAGTGCTTCTCCGACTCCTCAGGTGCCCCGTCCTCATCCCATGACCACTCGTTTACAGGATGGGACACGTGTTGCCCGTAATCTTGGCCCAGATTTTGTGGCAACATGATTGGTTGCAGAACTTTTGGAGCAGAAGGAACCACGTCATTTTCGAGCCGCGGCGAAAGATTTAAGATGGGTTGCTGCTATGGATGAGGAAATGGCTGCTCTTCGCCGTCAGCAGACGTGGGAGTTGGTGCCTTGCCCTCCGAATGTTAATATTGTTGGCTCTAAGTGGATTTATCGGCTAAAGTACCATAAGGATGGCTCTATTGATCGTTATAAGGCCCGTCTGGTGGCCCAAGGATATACTCAGATACCGGGGTTTGACTTTGATCATACTTTCAGTCCGGTGATTAAGGCTGCCACTGTTCGTACTGTCCTTGCCATTGCCACCATGAGGAAGTGGCCTTTACATCAGTTGGACGTCAAGAATGTCTTTCTTAATGGTGTTCTTGATACTCCTGTTTTCATGGCTCAGCCGGCTAGTTATCAGGATCCTGCTCGCCCTCATCATGTCTGTCGCTTACGGAAGGCCATTTATGGACTCAAACAGGCACCCAGGGCGTGGTTTGACCGGTTCAGTTTGTTCGTCAGGCAGTTGGGTTTTGTTGGCAGTCTTTCAGATCCTTCACTGTTTGTCTTCTCTCAGGGCACTATTGTTCTTTATCTTCTGGTCTATGTTGATGATATCTTCTCACTGGGAACAACAGTGTTGCTATTCGGCAGTTCATTGCCCGAGCTGATCGTGAATTTTCTGTCAAGGACTTAGGTTCTCTCAGCTATTTGCTTGGTTTAGAGGTTACCTCTACCTCTACAAGGGCCAAGCCAAGTATGCTAGGGATATTCTTCAGCGAGCTGGGATGTTGGATTCTTCTCCGGTCTCTACTCCGTTCTTGCCATTGTCCCAACTTCATAGCAGTACGAGTGGACCATTTCACAACCCTAAGGTGTATCGTTCCCTTGTTGGCGCCCTTCAGTACCTTACCATTACTCGACCTGACTTGTCCTTTGCGGTCAATTCAGTGAGTCAGTTTCTTCAGGATCCACGTGATGATCATTTTTCTGCTGTCACTAGGATCCTACGATATGTTCGGGGCACGTTACATTGTGGTCTAACCTTTGGAGTTGGTGGCGTTTTGGAGGTTATTGCCTATTCAGAGCTGATTGGGCGCGTTGCTTGGAGACCCGTCGGTCCACCTATGGCTATGCGGTCTTTCTTGGTGGCAACTTGGTCTCGTGGAGTGCCAAGAAGCAACCTACAGTCTCTCGCTCGAGCTCAGAATCTGAATATCGAGCTCTTGCTAACACAGCCTCGGAGGTGGTTTGGTTGTTGCATATTCTTCGCGATCTTCAGTTTCCGCTGCAGGGCTCGCCTCTGCTTCTATGTGACAATAACAGTGCTATCTTTCTTGCTGAGAATCCTGTTGCTCACAAACGGGCCAAGCATATTGATATTGACTATCATTTTGTACGGGAATTGGTGGCTGCTGGAAAACTTCATGTTAGTCATGTCTCCACTTCGCTGCAAGTTGCGGACATTTTCACCAAAGGGCTTAATCGTGCATTGTTTGACTTCTTCAGGTCCAAGCTTTGCGTCTCAGTCAACCCGACGCTTCGCTTGAGGGGGGGTGTGACAATAGAAGATCGTGATTGATCATGATTGATCGTGATTGATCGTGATTGATCGTGATTGATCGTGATTGATCGATTGTGATTGATTGTGATTGATTGATTGTAATTGATTGTGATTGATCTTGATTAATTTCTAATTAATCAAGCTTTATCTTGTCTATATTTAGAACTAGTCCAGATTCATTGTATCATTCATATGTAAACACCTATATATTACTTTGTAAATAGTAATAGAAAATCAAGTTGGAAAATTCCTTTCCGCGGCATATTCTATGTCTCATACCTATGCTATTTTTAGAGTTGACCTACTAATTATTTCACAACTATGCTATTATTTTTCAAGGCAATAATTATTCCTTCTATTCTAAAATTCCTATACCTCACTGACATCATCTTTGCGCTATATCTTTGACCAATATTTCTTCACTGCTCCATCTTACAACTACAATTTATTGGCAACAATTCAGGTTACACTTTCGAGCTGACTTATCTGATGGGAATGGAAACCTAAGCATCCACGTACAAGATAAAGAGGGTCAAATATTGCTGCATACATTAGCTAAACGGATAATTAACAACAGTAAAGAGGTACTATCATGTGCCAGAAAAATTCTGCTCATATCATTATACAAATGACGCAGTTAATTTATTTTACCATAGCAGGAAGATAAGTTTGATCCCCAGTTGATTAATGAGCAACTAAAGGGGTCGCATATGCTTTGCCATGCTAGAACCTCAATTACTTACGTCAGAGGCAAGCCAATGACTCGATACACTTTTATAACATGTGTTCCAACAAGGGATCTACCTTCACCATTACCAGGAGAAGAATGCTCATCATCTGATCCTCGAAAAACACCTTCACCAGATACCCTAATGCTGGAACTTGTAGAACCTACATCTGTGACCATAGCGATGTCCTTACACATAACTCAGATGCACAGCAAGCAGCACTGACCAGTAAAAGAAGTTTCGAACAAGTTCCACCAGCTAAAACCAGGGGTCTTAAGCATGCGAAGCAAGATTAAGATACAACAACGTGCTTCGTTACCCACCATCTTTTGACCATTCAGGAGGTACCATTTTGTTGTATCTATATATGTATAAAGTACGGTACCGCTGAATGGAAGCTACGCATCTTGTTGTACTGTATGGTTTTGGTTTAGTTACGGCCGTCACCCCTGCTACTTAGCATCTTCTGACCACTTCAGTCGTACCATTTTGCTATATTTACGTATGTATTAAGTAGCCTATCGCTGAATAGAAGGATGTTGAGATACATATTTTTCCATAGATTATGATTTAGTTTCTTGGAGAAATTTCTATGTTTGTGGCTACAACCAGCACAAAATATGGAGGACGCATTACCTAAATGCGTCCTCTCTTACTGCCTTTTTTTATTTTTTTAATTTTATTTCTTAATTTCAGCTGTTGATGTAGGGGGGCTTGACACGTGGCGAGGACGCATTTACGTAATGCGTCCTCTGTAATTTTTTTATTTTTTTTTGAAACCCGGTCAAACAACTCAGGCGGGCGAACGAGGAGCTACCACGTGGCGAGGACACATTTACATAATGCGTCCTCTGTTTTTAATTTTGTTTTTTTTTAAAATCACGGTCAACGAAATCAGGCGGCCGAACGGGGAGCTGCCACGTGGCGAGGACGCATTTCCATAATGCGTCCTCTGTTTTAAATTTTTTTTAAATCACGGTCAACGAAATCAGGCGGCCGAACGGGGAGCTGCCACGTGGCGAGGACGCATTTCCATAATGCGTCCCCTGTTTTTAATTTTTTTTTAAATCACGGTCAACGAAATCAGGCGGCCGAACGGGGAGCTGCCACGTGGCGAGGACGCATTTCCATAATGCGTCCTCCGATCTGCTTTAATTGTGCACGAAATGGTTTTTCTTCAGCCATTGTTCATTTTCTTCCTCCACCATTTTTCAATTTTCTCCTTCTGTTAGCCCCCATTCCGCCAGTGTTCTGCCATCCCGAGAATTCCCCGCCACTCTTCTCCGCCGTTGCGCCTCTTGTTAACCGGCATTCCGCTATTTTCATCCGCAATTCGATTGTTACAGGATCCGGTATGGTTCCTTGTTTTCCATTTTTCTCATGTTATGTTTTGGAATTTTGTTATTTCCGTTAATAATGTTGTAATGGAATTTTGGTTGTAGAGTTTGAATTCGGACTCAAGTTTACGCCGTTGACCCGCCGTGGACCCGCCATGGACTGCCACTTTTGTCACTCTCTCCGTGAGTCTCAGACTCCCACCCACTCTTTTTTTCATTTTCTTGTAGTTAATTGAACCCTAAATAATTTTACGAATGTGTGCAACGATTATGTGTGAGGTGCCGTTGAAAGTTTGTTGCTTTTTTGGTTAAATTATAATCCGTGGAGAACCCGAAGTAGTTTACCTAGTTCGATTGTGTTGTATGATTGTGTTGTATGATTGTGTTGTATGATTGTGTGTACTTTTAATGATTAAGTTTGGTCCGTTGCGTTTAATGATGATGTGTGACGAAATGAAGTAATTGTGTGAATTGTGTAATGATTAATGTGTTAAGTTTGTACCAATAGTAATGACATTTGAGGATACTGTGAAGAAGATTATCGAATGAGAAGGAAATGAAAGTGATGCCTTTGTATAATCGTGTACTGATTAATGTATTATGTCTGTATTAATAATGTTGTTAAAGTGGCCGAGTGGAGTACATGTACATACTTGAGTATTCAATGAAAAGGAATGTCGAATGAATATGAATTAAAAGTTATGTATTTGTGTATTGCAGTTGTACGATGTTTTTGACGGTGTATATGTATAGAGGGGGTCAGATTAAGTTTGATTTAACTGTGGGTGTGTATTATGATCCTCCAATACCGGAGAGAGTTGTGACTCTCGAGAGAAGGTTGAACCACTCAGAATTAGTTGATTTAATTGTCACGAGACTGGCCATTGTGAGAGAGAGTTATTTGTTGAAAATGTATTACCGATGTCCCGAACTGATTGGTTTGGCGGTATACTATCAGTGTTATAATGTGGAAGATGATGAGTCAACCGCGTTCTTCTTCAACATTGTTGATCGATTATCGTTGTCTTCTGTGGATTTTTACATTGTTACGGAACAGTTGCCAATTGCTAATGATAGGGCACGACCAAGCACGTTCATGTCGTTGTTGAGCAACGTGCAGAATTTTGCCGATGTACCAAGTATACCACCACCTGTTCATAGCCGAGGTTTTGAAATTGGTGAGTCCAGCCAACCTGGTAGGTATGCCGACGATGGTAGGGGTCAGCCGTCCACAAGTGGTGGTATGTATGTTACGGACCATGGCGAGCAGAATGTCTTCGGCGATGATTACGTGGGTCACGTTAGCGACCATGTTGTTCGGTATGATGGTAGCGAAGACGATGGTGAGGAAGCTGAATTTGACGGTGGAAGTGAGGATGCTCATTCGTTATCAACCGATTCGAATCCTAGGGACGAGGAAGAACAACTGGTGTGCACGAACAATGTACCCACGTCGTTTCATATTCTGGCGAACCCGGATACACAGGCCTATTATAGAGATTATGGGGGCCCCGATGAGGATAGCTATGACCCTACCCATTTTGGGTCCGAAGTTTCTACCTATGTTCAAGAGACTGGTGAAGTGGACATGGGTATGCGATTTCAGAAAAATTCGCAGTTGGTTGAAGCTATTTCTCGGTGGAGTTCCATGATGAACAGGGAACACAGGGTCGTGGAGAGCAGGTCGCGCACATGGTATGCGAAATGCAAGGACGTCGTCGAAGGAACTGGGAATTGTCTTTGGCTTTGCAGAGCTTCGAAAAAGGCTTCGCATGGTATGTGGGAGATCACCATATGGGCTAGTAGCCATGGGTGTGTTGGGGCTGGTCGATCTACGGGTAACGTGAATCTGACGTCGGTGATGATCGCCCGTTCAATCCGCCACCACATTGATGTAAACCCTTCATACACAGTGAAAGATGTACAAGCTCAAGTGAATGACGAGTTCAATGTCACGATTTCCTACAAGAAGGCCTGGTATACTCGACAGAAGGCAATTGACATGGTATTTGGAATGTGGGAGGATTCTTTTGAACAGCTCCCAACTTTTATGGATGAGCTTGTAAGGGCTAATCCAAGCACCGTTGTTGATTGGGCTGACACACCTGACAGAATACACGGTCCCGGGTGTAGGAAATTTAAATTTGTGTTTTGGGCATTTGGTCAGGATATTGCAGCCTTTCGCCATTGCAGGCCAGTCATTAGCGTGGACGTCACTCATTTGAGAGGTGCATATAAGTCCACAATGCTGGTCGCCGTGACCCACGATTCAAATGATTACATCCTCCCTATCGCTTATGCAATTGTTGACGAGAAAGCGAATGAAAGCTGGAACTGGTTCATGGGGAGACTGCGTCTTCACGTTGTTGGTGGTGATAGCAGACCAATCTGTATCATATCAGATAGGCATATTGGACTTGTAAATGCGATGACACATATGGAGGAGTGGATGGAGCCAGCCGGATACCATCGGATTTGCCTGCGGCATTTTCAATCCATCTTCCTATCACATGATCGTGGGAAGTTCAAGAATGCGCTTATGAAGACTCTGGTGTGGCAGCTTGGCAGTGCCAGGCGGGAGAGCAGGTGGAGGGAGTACAAGGAGGAGCTGGAGAGTATAGATCCATCTGCTTGGGCTTGGCTGGAACGGCAAGATAGGAGTAGGTGGTGTCTTTCTTTCGATGTTGGTGATCGGCGTTGGGGAATTTTGATGACGAATTTGTCAGAGAGCTTCAACAACTGTTTACAGTGCGCACGCCATCTCCCGATAACAGCGTGTGTCAAAGCGACGTTTGAGCGAACGGTTGAAATGTTTGCACAAAGGCTTACAGACGCTACGAATTGGAGGTACGTTGTCACTTAATTACAGTTTCGGATTTGTTTGTACGCCGGTTTGCGGATTCTAAGATATTGCCCGTCTATCCAGGTCCGTGTTTCCTAAGAGGAACCGAAAAAAGTTTCAGAAGTAGGATACATTGGCACAGGGACATATCGTCACCTTGTTTGGCCATGCGTTGCAGACTTATAGGGTTGTGGCAAGGAACATCGATGGGAGCATTAGTGAACGACATTACACGGTCAAATATCGAAGAAGAGAGTGCACTTGTCGCGAATGGAAAATATTTCGTTTCCCTTGTTCCCATGCCTTGGCCGTTTGTCGACATAGATGTGACGATCCTGCTAGTCTATGTGACAGGGTGTATCACACGACGACATATGTCCAGCAATACAGTCAGGGTTTCATGCCTGTGCGAGATCCATCACTTTGGCAGCGTGCCCGTTGGAGGTTGATTCCTGATGCAGAAAAGTTTCGCAACAGGAGGCGTGGACAGTTTGCAGAGAGGAGGATAAGGAATCATATGGATGACAGGGTGCCAGGTGAAACCAGGGGCGTGCGTAGGCGTGGCCGTGCTTAGTATCGTGGTGTCATATGGTGTCTGTAATATTACCTCTGTCTTTCATATGGTGCATTGTACATTGGTAGGAGAGGGCATGCTTAGTCTGTTATTCGTAGTGTGATGTGGTATTACTTGTATTACTTGATATATGTAGCACATTATGTAGTATTACTTATATTTGGCAAATATGTGTCACATTATGCAGTATTACTTTTATCTGTGCTATTCTTCCAAAAAAAAATATCTAACTCGGGTTGGTATTTGCTCGCAGGGACAATGTATCATCCAGGACCCATTGATGAGGATTTGTTGTACCTCCATCAGGAGCACCGTGCTCGTGCCCTGTACAACAGACATTTAGAGGACAAGGCACTGCAGGTGCGTCGGTGCGATGGGGCATGCTGGACCGATCGATTGCCAGTACAAGTTATGAGGTATGTGCGTGAAATAGGATTTCAGGGACTCCTGGATTCTGCACTAATACAAATTGACCATTCCCTCATCACTTCTCTAGTGGATCGTTAGCGTCCGGAGACGCACACATTTCACCTACCGATGGGGGAGGCTACGGTCACTTTGCAGGATATAGGGATCCTGTGGGGTCTACCAATCGATGGCATCCCCGTCACAGGTGTAGACACTGTTTGGCGTATGGAGGACTGGCAGCTCATTTGCACAGACTACCTGGGAGCTACACCAGACCCCAGTTGTATCAGGGGGTCGCATTAGGGCCAGGTGGTTGGGAATGCTATTGCACAGTCCGTTCCCCACTGATGTACAATGCCAACAGCGGGCTAGGGTTTTCCTTCTACTGCTTCTTGGGGGAATGCTGATGTCTGACACGTCCAGCCACCTCATCCCGTTGCTCTACTTATCCGTACTGATGGGTCTAGGTGCAGCACATCAGTACAGTTGGGGGAGTTCCATTCTTGCATTCTTGTACCGGTCCTTATGTGAAGCGGCAATCCCACAAGCTAAATCCATATCTTGGCCACTTGTCTTGCTATAGGTAAAATTGTTGGTCAATCTAGTCATTTGTACATAACGTGCTTAATATTTATTGGCAGTTCTGTTACATTTATTGGCAGTTGTGGGCATGGGAACGCATACCATCCATTCGACCTGCCGGTGCACTATAGGTGACAGTGACGATGAGTGCTCTTGGCTCCCGGTACATGTCGAATTCCTCAATATGCAGTCTTTATAAAACACATGCAATTTCATATTCTGGCTAATGTAATTCACTCGGTTCTTCATAGGTGGAGGGCCCGTTACGATTTATCACAATCACCAATGCACGTTTTGAAAGTGTACCGTGATCAGCTCACATCTCTCAATCACAATCGGGTATAGGAATAATTGGATTTTGATTTCTGGACTTCGTGGGAAAAATGGTTTCAGTTACCTAACCGCAACACATGCATGTTGTCTCAGTTTATTTGGCAGCCATACACGGAGGATGTCATGGAACAACTCCTGCGGTACTGTACAGATGGTAGAAACAATTGGCTACTTTCCGTTGACCTCATCCGCTGGCATGCCGTAGAGTATCATCATGCACATCGTGTTCTCAGGCAGTTCGGCCTAATCCAGCCAATACCCACCCAGTTGGTCAGTAAGGAAGAGTACAACTTACTTCATACTAGAGACCGTCGAGGAAGGTCTGGCATGGATTGGAGTGTCGAACTAAGAAGATATCTCGATGCTTGGGAACATCGATCCGATCAACAAGTACACACACTAGGGAGTGCGGATCCATACTTACCTAGCCATGATTACTTGGAGTGGTACTTTCGCAAGACGGTGTTCATGATTGATCAGTCAGGACGTCTTCTAATAGCTACGGAGGGTTTCCATGGAGACGGTGCAACTGCGGAGTACTTGGTATTTCCTAAATTTCTAATATTGTTAAGAAAGAATACTTCAGAGCTCCTCAAAATTATATATCTAACATATTCATCTCGATTCTGTAGTTGCAGGCAATGACACAGTTGCATAGCATGTCAGACATTAATTTGGATGGTTGTCCCCCACATTTTGCGGACGCTATAAAGGGAATGCATCGTGTTATCACACGTACTCTACAACATGCGCATCAGCCCTCTAGACTGCAGCACTATCAGCCGTTTGTGCACTGTGAGGAACCTCCCCCTGGTGTGAGATATACTGACCTCAGAAGCCACCGTCAGGCCCCACCTGGTCGACAAGGAGGTCGGAGGCCTCGTGATAGGGGGAATACAAAACACATTGGTTCATCACAAGCTGGACCCTCACATGCGAGTCCACCGATTGGCGGACCATCAGCCGGGGAACCCTCACAGTACAACATGAATGCATCAGATTACAGTGCATATGTCACTCCAACATCCAGTCATCCATACATGTTGCCTACCGCTCCATTACATACAGGTAGTATTCCACATGCCTATTGTGATTCGAATGAGGAAGCGGGATACGAAATGGAGGAGGACATACCAGGGGGAGCTCCACATGAGGAAGTACATGGACCTGCACAGATGGCTGTACCACGATGGACATCCAGGACCATACGTCCTCCCCCGTGTGGAACGGGTGGAAAGCTATGCAGAGGTTGTCATTAGGACAGTACATGCTATTCAACACTAATTTGCATTACATTTCACTCGTATTGTTCGGCACTGTACATTTATGCTGATTTGTATCCATTCTAACTATGCAATACTTCGTCCGTGCACCTACATTCAAGACTAGTTAAAAAATGCAAATAACATGACCCTAAATTATCGTTTGACTTTTTTCAAAATTATCATCAAACAAACACAAGTCTACTTATGCGCAATCTTGACCGAAAACAGGTGGATGAGAAATAGTAAGTTACACATTGCAGCAACCCACGATAATTTATTACTTAAATTCACGACTCATTTTGAAGAATACACTCTTGTTGAATTCAGGGCAGGATTTTATAATAAGTTTTCTCCCCAATAAATAAAATTCTCCAAACGCTTAATTTACCAAAAAATAATAAACATTATTTAATTTACAAATTAAATTAGCACCGAAATTAATTACAAATCTCATTTCCAACATTTTCAAAAAAAATTGTTAAAACAATACGCATTCCAGGACTCGCTTTTGCTAAATAATTTCCAGAGAAATAAAATTAGGCAGCTTTTGAGGACTCGTTTAAAAAACGAGTCCTCTACATAATTTTCCGAAGAACTAAATAATGCCAGATTTGGGGACTCTTTTAAAAAACGAGTCCTCTAAATACTTTCGGAAAAAAATTATTGCCAGATTTGAGGACTCGTTTCAAAAACGAGTCCTCTAAATACTTTCGAAAAAAAAATATTGCCAGATTTGAGGACTCGTTTAAAAAACGAGTCCTCTACATAATTTCCGGAAAAAATAAATAATGCCAGCTATGAGGACTCGTTTAAAAAACGAGTCCTCTAAAACATTTCCGGAAAAAAAAAAGTATGCCACCTCTGAGGACTCATTTCCAAAACGAGTCCTCTAAATGATTTTCGAAAAAAAAATCCACCTAAAGGACGCATTATCAAAATGCGTCCTCCACCCTCAGCGTCCAGAATATCTAGCAAGCACACCAACATCCATTTTTCGATTTTCTTGCGCACTAAAATCAAGAACTCGAGTTTCTTGCCATTAGTACCAGAATACGGAAAACCCCTACATGCACTTCTTATAAATAACATCATAGTTCCTTTTGGATAAGTGGTTAGATTAATGTAGATCAGTCGCATGTATTAAGTAATGTATTAAGTTATCTTTGAATTTATTTTTCAGTCGTTCAAGTTATGGATCGGTTTAGTTGTTTACGTTATTAATCTCTAGGTTTCCATCTTTTCTTTGAGTTTTTATTTAAGTTATGGCAAAGTCTTGGGAAAGACGGTCTTTCCATAAGCTTATGGAAAGACGGGGGTTGATTAGAATAATAAAAGGTAAAAGGTCTTAATTGCAATATTAAAGTTTTAGTATGAAACATGTAGTAGTTATAAAATTTATAACCCGGTTCTTTCAAGAGACGGACTCTTAAGTTATTCATCACTTGGATTATCTGTAATTTTAAGTTATTCAAAGGTTTTTACAATTTTCCTTCCCTTTATAATCTGTCTAATTAATTTCTCTGTGATGTTGCTTGTTTCAGGGGTGCATCTTAAGTGTTTGATAATTGGTCTAACACCACTGGAACAACCCCTCTCCTCCCCTTGCCCTGGTGGAAACTGAACCCATGATCTCATGGTAGTAGCATTAGACTTCAACCGCTAGGCTAACATTCAATTCCCTTGTGTGGCCAGTTCTTAAAGTGTACATTCCAAATACATGCTGCATCACACTGCACAAAGTTTCAATATTGAAAAAAAAATTTAGTTAAATTGCTAATTGATTAAAGTGTTATGAACTTTGAAATTTGGAAATATATAGTTGTTATTCCTTTGCTTGGCAAAATATTGGCATGAACTTTTAGCAACACAAGCTTTGTGGCATTTAGTACTTCATATGTTTCCATTCATAATAGTGTTATTTTCCACCCACTAACTTTCTACTAGCAAAACCGTATGTTTTGCAAGTTCCTTGTCGTTTTCAGCAACTGATTTGGTGTTAGTAAGAAGTTCCTCCTCCCCCCTCATGTCTCTTTGGAAATTGTTTAATACAAACTCTTGAAGTTTAGCCTTCGATACACCCTGGTAGCTAAACAAAGAAATTAGATTGCTTAATTTGGCAAATCTTGAAATTAGTTTAACATATATGTTACAGTATCGATGTTGTCTTGGACTATGATGACTATGGCCATGAGTACATGAGTTCCCTAAAATTCTGATTTCTACTGTTTTTTATTTTCTTTAGGCTGGTGAAGCTAACAATAGGTTTTTCCTTTACTCGTTCCTATTAGTCTAATTGGTGAACGTCGTTTCACTCACTAAAATAATCTGCAAACTCTATAAATGAGATTAGCACAGTAGTAAGCAGAGTCGATCCCACGAGGAACAGAGCAAAAATTATAATAAAATTTCTACTAATATAGAACACTTTTGGTGTAGCCACCACGCCTTAATTTTCAGATTTATCTAAAAACTAATAATGCAACTAACTAATATAAAATAATAATGCAACTAACAGATATAAATGTCTATAAAATATATGAATAAGGTAATCGGCTCGGAATAACTCACATTAGTTAAACATCGATCATAGGCGCAAAGATAAATCAATTCACATGCATCTATCAGTTATAGGAAAGTAGGTACGCTTAACCTTCCCAATTCTTTCGTACTTTATCGACAATTAACCAATTATAATTAATTAATTGTTTCTCTTACCAAGATGGCCCCGGAAAGTATTCGCTGAACCAGATACACACCTCAATAGCATTAAGAATGAAAATAACCCGATATAGCAATTACCAAAGTAAAAACAAATAGTAACGCCCACTTAATTGTTCCCCATCTTGCTATTACAGTCTTAGCTAGTTAGCTGTTTTTCACAAGAACACGCTACTTACTAACCCTTTCCAACGATTACGTATTGGTGGAATTAGATAGCATTATCCCGATAATATTCAAGTTGATCAGACTTAAATATATCAAGAATAAAATAACCCAAGAATAATCAAGAACACATAAGAATCAATTATAAAACAATTAGGCCTCACGATTCATAAACTAATGCTTGTTATTCCATGCCGATATATAAATTAGCTACTCATAATAATGAAACTAAATAAACAAATAGTATAAAAATAAAACACAACTAATATTATAATAACGAAATCAAAACAACCAAACCCGTGTATACTCCTGGATGCTTGATCGCAGGGAAATCAATGTAAACAAAGGCAAAAATTGCTTGATTCCATCAACACTTCTACGTAAAAGCTTCCAGTGGCTTAGCTTCAGTAACCAAACCTAACAAAACAAAACCTAAAAGAACTAATAATATGATACTAATTAACTAATGTCTGCATATTTTGTATGTATCTCTGCCGCAAAGCATTAGGTATTTATATACCTTTGCTCGGCCACTAATAAAACAAACCAAAGCAGTATTGAATTCGGATTCTTCTTCCGAAAATAAATCAAATTCTATTCTAACTCTAATTAACTAATTCTAAAATTAAGGAATTTCAAATGGAAGGAGATAATACAATCCTTATCAATATGGGAAGTGAATATCTTTATTTTCTTCAAATCCACATCTCTTCAATAATTCACTTTTTATCCCATAACTTCAGCAATTCTGCTTTTGCCTCTCTTCCTTCATCCCTGGAAAAATGTCTTATAAAATAAGAACATTTTCCATTGGAGCACGTCGCCTCATTAAAAACCTTAACCTGGAAAACCCAGTGGGAAAAAATCATTGGTTAAGGAAAAAAGAGTATAATGTATAGCTCCCTATCAATTCTCCGCAATCAATGAATTTCTGCACCAAAAACACCTTAAAGTGCAAATTATATCTCAATAAAATCATAATAATCCCACAAAATATGAACACAATATAACACACATCAAATATCCTCACACTTGAATCATGCTTTCCCTCAAGTATGAAGTGAAGAATATAAGATCAATCAATAATCCACAATGCTCACAATTTCTCATTCCCTCATAAGACTCTATCAAAAATAACCCTATAAAAAATAAAAGTAAGATAGAAATACAAATCACACAACGAGACAGATAACAATTCAACATTTAAAAACTCTAGATTATACTCTTATAACGATAAATTTTCCCCTGCCAAAGAGTAAAGGATCACGTTAACGCACCTGGAAATCATCAACCCTTAGAGTAATTTAAATGAAAATGTTCAAGATCAGGAAATCTAATCATCAATTCAGTCAAAATCGGACAAGCAATGAATATTTTCTCACGGTTTCACTCAATCACTCTCAATATATGAAGGACAATCACTCAAATAATTCACAAGTTATAACATAGAGAAGTTAATATGCAAATCAGGAAGGTCTTTCTCAAGGGTTGTAACGGGGCTAGGGACCATTCAGATTGGTGAGATCCTAAGGGTTCTAAACTCAAACAACATCGATCAAATATTATGCATATTTTTTTTCTTCAACCATCATCCATGTATAGTAGACATTCACCAACAATCTTCATCTCATGGCTATTAAGAGAAAGCCAAGTAAGATCACATCAAAGTAGGTGCTATTTTATTTTTTCTTCTTTTTTTTTGATTTTTTTCCAGCACCATTCTTCTCCAATGTAGTCCAAAACCAGTATTTTTGAGAGAAAATCGCAACATAAAAATAAGATTTTTTCTCTCTCTTTTTTCACTGTTACGCCCCTCCAATTTGGCCAAACGGAACCCCGGTGTCACTGTTCATAAAAAAATTCAGCCTTCAATTTTTTAAACCATTCAGTCTGAGCAAACTGGACACATACTCAGTAATATCATCAACTCAAGAGAACACAATGGATGAATTCATCAATATCAACTCCAAGAACATGCATAATAGGGCCAAGAGAAAGGATAAAACAAGGCTTTGGCTAAATATATAGTAACTCATATCAAAGAACATAGTCAAAGCTTCAAAGTGTTTCATTAGGGGTTAATGTAATTGGTAGGAAATTTAAGTTGTGTGGTTCATCCTAGTGCCTTCCATCACTTTCACACATAACAACTCCAATTATAACAATGTGATCTCTCAGAACAAAGATTGATGTAGAGAGTGCTCTACTCTAGCTCAAACCTCACTTTAGTAGGCTAAAATATTCAATTAAACTCGTCCTTTTTCGTCATCCCAAAAATCATATCAATCAAATTTCACAAATCATAGAAAATATCATTCAAAAATTCAAGGTATATCAAATTTACCAAGTTTGTTACAATGAAGTTTACAACCGGCAGGGTACTTTTATCAAGAGCCACTAGAATTTTCTCATGTCAAATTATCGACTCAAACAACACAAAAAACACATGTTTGACTGTAAAAAAAAACTAAAATAAATTTTTTTTTCCAAAAATACAAAACAAAACACACAAGAAACATCCTCACACTTAAACTTTGCTTGCCCTCAAGAAAATAATGCAAAGCTCTTATGAGAAAAGGTTTAACACACAGTCAACATCATAAAAAAATGACAAAGGAAGAGGGAACTTATAGTGGTGGGTTTCGGAGAAATTCTCAATCAAGAGGAAAGCATTTGATCATAACCACGTTCTGCTGCTGGCCTCCCTTTTGGCCAAACGGAACCCTGCGAGTCCAGCTCTCCAACGGTGTGAATTCTCCATGGTGCAAATTCACGTACTTCAACTCTATAGATCAAGAATTGAGATTAGCTGAGACATTGAAATTCCTGAAAGATAAAAAAAACAAAAAAAACTTAAAAGAAGAAAGAAAGAAAGAAAAAACTAAGAAAATTGGGTTGCCTCCCAACTAGCGCTTTTGTTTATAGTCTTTGACTAGACTTTTGGATACCTTTAATGAATATTTGTTGGGCACAATGGAATTTATTCCATTAATGCCACCTGAGAAGCATCATAGTACGGAGTAAAGCAATGACTATCGACGAGGAATGCCCTTTTTGCGTCCATGCTTATAATATCTACCATCCCATCAGGCCAAACATAAGCCACTTCGAATAGTCTAGTCCATTTAGACTTGAATTTCCATGACATATGTCAAAAGTTTGACTCAGATATAAGAACTTTCTGCCCAACCACAAATTTCTTAGACTTCAAATATCTGTCATGCCACATCTTATTGCGCTCCTTGTACCACATAACTTGATCAAACCCTTTCAATCGCAGATCTCCCAATTCTTAGAGTTGGAACTTTGTTCCTTCCTCACACTTGAGCGACTCCATACTCACTGGAAGAGTATCATCATCACCTTGATAAACATGCTCAAGATCGGATGGTAACTCCTTCAACTCCAAATTTGAGGTTTTCACATACGATGGAACAAGTCTAGCAGGCGGGTTCCGTTTGGTCAAACCGGAACCTGTATGCACTTCAGAATTTTTCAAAACATCCGCTTCGGACTGAGTCGAGTTGGGCATTCCTTGATTTATTTCAGTTCTGGGCACCATTTTCTGAGAGTGCACTGAACACACCAATTTGTGGATTTCCTTATCACTTGAGACTTGAACATTTACCTCTTTTGGACTTGTAGGCATTTGAATTCCCAACTTATCCTGCAAAAATTTTGTCTCAAGAGAATCTTGGACAAACGGGTCTGTATTATCAATTTCATTCGTATTCTCAGCATCTATAGATTTCTCCATGGGTTTATCAATGTTGAGTGTGTACTTATCACCAAAATAATCAAGTGAAATAGTTCCATTCCCAACATTAATAATGGTGTTTGCATTTTTCAAGAATGGACGACCCAACAATACCCCTTGTGTTCCCTTATCATTGGCATGATTCATTTTTACTACATAAAAATCTGCTGGGTACACAAAGTTATTGACTCGCACAAGAACATTTTCCAACAACCCTTCAGGACATACACAAGATTTATCTGCCAATTGAATTACCACTCTAGTGTCTACCATTTCAGCTCCATTCAAAGTTTGATACACAGATAATGGCATGACATTAATTGAAGCTCCTAAATCACACATGGCAGCATTGATCTTCTTATCTCCTATATAACAAGGTAAGGAAAATATACCTGGGTCCTTGCACTTTTGAGGATTTTCTTTTGGATCACAACTGACACAGATTCACTCATCAGGATCTTGCTTTAATCCTTTGGCTTTCCTGCAATAAAATCTTTCAAGAACTTGCTTACTGGTGGTAACTTTATGGCCTGCAAGAACGGAAGATTAATCTCCATTTTCCCAAAAATTGATACAAAATCCATAGGCTCTTCCTTTTTCTTTTCTAATCTACAAGAGAAAGGAGGCAAAATTTTAAGTGAAGGATCATGTAAACTCAACCTCTTACTTACCTCAGCTGGTACCTTGGATTTACCTTTATCTCGGGTCTCAGTAGGCTCAGGAATCTCAGAGTTTGTGGTGGTTTTGTTGCCCTTTTCCTCCGTTACATGATTCTGAATTTCTGCTGCAGGGTTCGGTTTGGCCAAACCGGACTCTCCATCAGTGAACTCCTTTGCTTGTGTATTTCAATGGTAATGCACCAACTACCTTTCCACTTCTAAGTGTGACCTGATTTACCGTCTCATGAGGGTTTAATTGGACCTGAGAAGGTAACCCTGGTTGTTTCATTCCGAGTTCATTCATGGAATTCGATAAATGGGTGATTTGTCGCGTATGCTCCTCTAAAGTTGTTTCAATCTTCTCAAACCTTTGGTGTTGCTTTTGCATCATGTCCATCATTATGTCCAGCTTATCATTCAAATATTTCTCTTGACCACCTTGATGGGGCTGAGGAAAAACCGAAGCCTCTCGTTGCATTGGTGGAACATAGAGTCGTTGGTAATGTTGAGGCTGCTGCGGAGGGAGACCTTGTTCTCTCCACTGGAAGTTAGGGTGATCCCTATACCTTGGATTGAAATTATGGGGATATGGTCCACCTTTTTGCTGCCTCTCATTGAAATTTCCCATAGCTTTTGCTTGGACAGGTATCTCTCCCATGGTAAGAATGCATTGCGACGTCGTATGGTTAACTGCTCCACACGTATCGCAAGACCCTTCTTGTACAGATGCAACCTTGTCAATGACCTTGGATAGCATTTTCTCCATTCTTTCCATCCTTTCCTTGATCTCATCTTTTTCGGGAGTGGATGTCTGTGCCACCTTCTTCAAGATTCGTACTTCCTGCTGATTATACTCCTTCTTAGAGTCCACCAACCTCTTGATGATCTCTCTAGCTTCATTCACTCGAAGGTGAGAAAATTCACCACTACTAGAAGAGTTCACCAAGTCCTTGTTGCTGGATGTCATCGCTTGATAGAAGCATTGAAGCAACTGGCCTTCCGTCATTCGGTGATTAGGGCAACTATCTACCAACTTTATGAACCTCAGCCAATACATACTCAATGGTTCATCATATTCTTGCTTGATGCTTGTGATCTCCTTCTTCAAGGCATCTGTTCTTGTGGCTGGAAAGTAGTACTCCAAGAACAATATCTTCAATTCCGCCCATGTCGCAATGGAGTTGGGGGGCAAGCTCGAAAACCACTGATTTGCTGCTCCTGTCAAACTGAATGGGAATGCCACCAATTTGAATTGATCTTCCATCACGGTAGATGGCCTCTTATGAACCTTACAAATCTTGATAAATTCGCTCAGAAAATTGGGTCTTCAGTGCTTCTCCCGTGGAACTTGGGAAGTACGTTCAGGAACGCCAGCTTGATTTCAATAGGATTTTCAGTCTCTAGCAACTGAATAGGAGTGGGAGGATCATCTTCACTATGACCAATGAGTTCCCACATGTATGGATTGTTTGGGTTCTGCCCATGATTAAGATTTTGGTCACCTCTATCCATCTCGATGTCAGTTCCCGAATCAGAGGTAGTTGCTGAAATCGTGATGGATTTGGTTTGGCCAAACCGAAGGGTCTCGGTAGAAATTGATTTCCGCGCCTTTGTTTGCCTTTTGTTCTGCTTGGCTGTCTTCTCAACTTTCGGGTCAAATATTAAATTCGGCGTGGATGATCTGCTCATAAACCAAGCATAGTAACACACAGATTAGTAGGAAAAAAATTATAGAAATTGACTTACTGTTCCCCGGCAGCGGTGCCAATTTGGTGAACGTCGTTTCACTCACCAAAATAATCTGCAAACTCTATAGATGAGATTAGCACAGTAGTAAGCAGAGTCGATCCCATGAGTAACAGAGCAAAAACTATAATAAAATTCCTACTATATAGAACACTTTTGATGTAGCCACCATGCCTTAATTTTCAGATTTATCTAGCAACTAATAATGCAACTAACTATTATAAAATAATAATGCAACTAACAGATATAAATGTCTATAAAATATATGAATAAGGTAATTGGCTCGGAATAACTCACATTAGTTAAACATCGATCATAGGCGCAAAGATAAATCAATGCACATGCATCTACCAGTTATAGGAAAGTAGGTACGCTTAACCTCCCCAATTCTTTCGTACTTTATCGACAATTAACCAATTATAATTAATTAATTGTTTCTCTTACCAAGATGGCCCCGGAAAATATTTGCTGAACCAGATACACACCTCAATAGCATTAAGAATGAAAAGAACCCGATATAGCAATTACCAAAGTAAAAGCAAATAGTAATTCCCACTTAATTGTTCCCCATCTTGCTATTACAGTCTTAGCTAGTTAGCTGTTTTTCACAAGAACTCGCTACTTACTAATCCTTTCCAACGATTACGTATTGGTGGAATTAGATAGCATTATCCCAATAATATTCAAGTTGATCAGGCTTAAATATATCAAGAATAAAATAACCCAAGAACAATCAAGAACACATAAGAATCAATTATAAAATAATTAGGCCTCACGATTCATAAACTAATGCTTGTTATTCCATGCCGATATATAAATTAGCTACTCATAATAATGAAACTAAATAAACAAATAGTATAAAAATAAAACACAACTAATATTATAATAATAATGAAATCAAAACAACCAAACCCGTGTATAGTCCTGGATGCTTGATCGCAGGGAAATCAATGTAAACAAAGGCAAAAATTGCTTGATTCCATCAACACTTCTACGTAAAAGCTTCCAGTGGCTTAGCTTCAGTAACCAAACCTAACAAAACAAAACAAAACCTAAAAGAACTAATAATATGATACTAATTAACTAATGTCTGCATATTTTGTATGTATCTCTGCCGTAAAGCATTAGGTATTTATATACCTTTGCTCAGCCACTAATAAAACAAACCAAAACAGTATTGAATTCGGATTCTTCTTCCGAAAATAAATCAAATTCTATTCTAACTCTAATTAACTAATTCTAAAATTAAGGAATTTCAAATGGAAGGAGATAATACAATCCTTATCAATATGGGAAGTGAATATCTTTATTTTCTTCAAATCCACATCTCTTCAATAATTCACTTTTTATCCCATAACTTCAGCAATTCTGCTTTTGCCTCTCTTCCTTCATCCCTGGAAAAATATCTTATAAAATAAGAATATTTTCCATTGGAGCACATCGCCTCATTAAAAACGAAAACCCAGTGGGAAAAAACCATTGGTTAAGGGGAAAAGAGTATAATGTATGGCTCACTTTCAATTCTCCGCAATCAATGAATTCCTGCACCAAAAACACCTTAAAGTACAAATTATATCTCAATAAAATCATAATAATCCCACAAAATATGAACACAATATAACAGAAATCACTAATGTTACTATATGAGATATTGTCGTTTTTTCACGCACTCTTTGTTACTTCTGCTCCTCATTTTTACTGATTATCCTCTACACTTTCAGCGTAAACATTGTTTTCCGGCATTTTTTTTGCTGCATTTATGTTGTTCAATTTATTATTTGTTCTAATACATTATATTCACCTATTCTGACATCAGCAGCTATACACGGAGATCCTATTTATTGTGGTTGATTACCAAAATGGTACGGCCTCTAAAATCAGCCTTCTAATATATTCTTGACTGACACAATTCTTTATAGCATGCATCTGTTCTCGTAATTGTATTTCCAAAGTTTATCGTGCTTTCTGTTCTGATTTTTCATTTACACGTCAAATCTCTACACAATATTTTACTACTAAATCTTTGTTGTTTAATAAATTTCCAAACAAAATGGCAAGAAAGAAGCCCACAACACACATAGAAAAAAATACTATAGATGTCCCTACATCTTCAAAAAATAAAATACCCATCAATAAGCAACGATGAACATAAAAAACGTGATAGGGGTAAAAACAAAATTAAGATGGCCACCCAAAATGGACCCAAAAAGAAACCTTCTAAAGTTGACCCCTTACAGTGTATAGTTGATATACCTGATTTATTACCTGAGGTAGCAAACTGTCAGTTTTGTAATGCTAAACGTGTATATTTGGAACCCCCTTCATTTTGTTGTGCATCTGGGGAAATAAAACTTGCTGAAACAAATATGCCTTTGGAATTTGTACAAAAGTTCCTTGTTAACAATGAAGATGGAAAATAATTCTGTAATTGTGTACATAGTTATAGTAACATGTTTGCATTTACTTCGATTGGTGTACATTTTAATACAAACTTAGCTAAAAGAAACACTGGTGTATATACATTTCGAGTGTAGGGCCAACTTTATCATTTCGTGGACCAATTAGAACCACCTGATAAGGAACACTCGCTTTTAGGAAAAACAAAAGAACCCCTAACAAATCTCCAACTATATTATTTTGATACAGAACATGAAATACAAAATTGCATGCGTATCATTAAAAAATTCAGCCATCCCATCATCACCAACCAATTAATATTTTACAGGCAAATCCCTACGCTAACTTTTTAGATGAATATAAAATAATTTTACATGCTAATCTTGAAATTAACCAACACACTTTTAATAAGCCTAATGTATCTCAAGTGGCTGGAATATGGTTAGAATCTGGTGATATGGAAAAAAAAATACAAGTCAACATATTCAGGTTTACCTAAAAGATAACAGACGTCAAATCATCCGGCATTATTTCGTATGTTATGATCCAATTCAATACCTACTTATATTCCCTAATGGTGAACCAAGCTGGCATACAACTATTGAAAGACTTAATCGTAAACATAGAGGAATGCAAAATAATAAGACATACTGTCGTGAAACTATACATGATGTACGAAATTACTGATCCAACCAGCAAGGGAAAAATCCCTGCACGAAATACTATTTCGTGTCGTGAATATTATTGTTATAAATTACAAATTTGAGAAAATGATAAATCACTCCTTCTACATATAGGTAGACTGTTACAACAATATGTAGTAGATATGTACATAAAAATCGAAACCTCTAGATTAGATTATTTTAAAACTCAAGATAAGTAAAAATGGTTACGCAATGAAGCATATAGCGGTTTATTAGATAGTATGACACAAGGATGTCGGGTAGGTGATGAGATAGGAAAACGTATAATATTACAAACTTCATTTATTGGAGGTCTAGGGATATGCGAAAAAGATATCTTGATGCTAGTACAACGATTTGGAAAACCAGATATTTTCCTAACAGTTACTTCAAACCCAAGCTGGTCAGAAATTAAAGCATTAGTTTTACCAACTGATGAGGTGTAGAATAGACCAAATTTAATTGCTAGAATTTTTCGTGCAAAACTTGAGCAACTGAAAAATGAATTATTTAAGAAAAAGATTTTTGGCAATATCATTGTGTATACATACGTAATTGAATTCCAAAAAAGAGGATTACCTCATGCACATTTTTTGCTTATTTTAGGACATTCATCAAAATTATATTTTCTCCAGAAAAATTTGATAGACTTGTATCTGCAGAATTGCCAGACCCAGATACCGATCCATATTTATTCTCATCAGTAACTAAACATATGATGCATAACCCTTGTGGTACTCTCAATCCAACATTCTCTGGCATGAAAGACAAAATAACATGTAAATTTAATTATCCATAACAATTCTCACAAACAACCACGACTAGAATTGACTCGTACCCAATTTATCGACGCAGAAACAATGGGCGCACTATTTTGGTCAGAGGTTCACCACTGGACAACCGTTGGGTTTTGCTATACAATTCATACCTACTTGCTAAATTTACTTTCCATATAAATGTTGAAATAAGTTCAACCATTCAAGCTATAAAATACATTTACAAATACATCTACAAAGGCCGTGATAAAATCCTATATACATTAATTACTCACGAGGGAAGTCCAACACTTGATGAAATTAAAAGCTTCCAGTCCGCCAAATGGATATCCCCTCCTAAAGCAACTTGGTGGATATTTGGATTTGACTTAAACCACACAAACCCTTCAGTTATGTCTTTACTAGTTCATCTAGAATATGAGCAATCAGTAAGCTTCTCTGCCAATCGATCTCTTCAAAACATTGTTAGTAATCCTGCCATTAAAAAACCTATGTTAACGCAATTTGTTTACATGAACAAATATGATGAATATGCTAAAAACATCAACTGCTTATATGTTGAATTCCCTGAATATTTTACTTGACATGCTGATTCTAAAGATTGGGCACCGCGGAAAAGAAATGAGGTACTAGGTCGTATTTTAAATTGACATCCATCTGAAGGTGAACAGTTTTATCTAAGATTATGATTATTACACATTCGAAACCCAACTTGCTTCATAGACTTGAACATAATAAGCGGACAAATTTTCAGTACGTACATAGAAACTGCACAAATGTTGAGTTAATGAAACAAGATGACACTATCGAAATTTGCCTTCAAGAAGTTGTTGCTCACCTAATGCCCCATACTTTACGCCAACTATTTGCTACTGTCCTTGTTTTTTTACCCACATAATCCCAAAGACCTCGGGTTAAAATTTGAAGATTCTCTTTCTGAGGATTTTAGGCAAAATAAAATTCTTACTTCCACTGCTATCAGAGTCAAATATTTAGATGCAGTTGCTTATTATTTATATTCCATGGGTAGAAATATTTAAGATTATTTCTCTATTGGCAATGATGATCTAAGAATGACTTCTCAAAATTCTTTAAGAAAAGAATTAGAGACTGAATGCAATATAATCACACCTAAGGGAGATTTTTTATCTGTCTAGCTATTAAATAAAGCTCAAAAAATTTCTTATGGTCAGATTTTGTATCACACTAATCATAATATATCAAAAGTTTTCTTTATAGATGGGATGGGTGGTACTGGGAAAACTTTTTTTATATAAAGCACTTCTTGCTACAGTAAGATCCACAGGTAATATAGAACTTGCTACAACTACCACTGGTGTTGTAGCATCCTTACTTCCAGGAGGACGAACATCACATTCTAGATTTAAGATCCCTTTAGATGAAACTGATTGTAAACCTTGCAGTATTAGCAAACAAAGATCATTAGCATACCTACTGAAAATAGCAAAGTTAATTATTTGGGATGAGGCTACAATGGCAAAATGTAACATCATTGAAAATTTTGACGAAATGCTAGGAGACATAATGAGTTTGAACACTATTTTTGGTGGAAAAATTATTGTCTTCGGCGGTGATTTCCATCAAACATTACCAACTATTCTGAAAGGTACAAGAAAATATATTGTTGATGTTTCTATTGTTATGTCACCTTTATGGACCCAATTTCAAAAGCTGACACTTAAACAAAATATGAGAGCCTTACTTAATCCAGCATTTTCATCATATTTATTAAAAGTAGGTGACAAAATCCAGGATACTAACAGTGACGGAGAAATTGAAATGGCACCAAAGGCAAACATAGATTTTATAGATGACTACACATCGCTAAATATGTTGATAGATATGGTATTCCCCAACTTAAACAACTTCAGTTTCGATACTTCATTATTCGTCAGAAGGGCTATACTTACCACAAGAAATTATTTTGTCCACGGAATTAATGATACCCTTATTGCTAAGTTCCCAGGTGGTGAAGTTACATATTTTAGCTATGATGAAGTTACAAATATTTGTGTTTTACTAAATGAAGAAGAATAAATTCACTCCATAACTCCCTAAGCCCTTCCTCCACATAAACTAATGCTAAGAGTAAATGCTCCAATTATACTGCTTAGAAATATAAACCCGACTAAAGGACTTTGTAATGGTACGCGTCTTATATGCCAAGCTTTTAACAAAAATGTGATTCTTGCTCAAATATGTACAGGTATTCTGTAGGAAATTCTGTATTTATACCACGTATTACATTAGAGGTTCCACAAGAAAGCTTCACATTTATCCCATTTAAAAGAAAACAGTTCCACATTCGATTATGCTTCGTAATGACAATTAATAAGGCACAAGGTCATACTTTAGATTTTGTTGGCATCTACTTAAAAGAGCCTGTATTTTCACATGGCCAACTTTACGCTGCGTTAACAAAAGCAAAAATGGTTGACCAATTAAAAGTTCTAATCAGACCACCAACAACAGTAGCACTAACCTCCAATTTTACAAAAACAAAATGTTGTATACAATGAAGTTCTATTAGCTCCTTCCAACAGTTACGACCTCCACATCCAAATATAAGAATACTGAATAAATTTTTCCATCAAATAATTGCTTTGTAAATACCATAATCTTGTTCATGATCAGTCCGAAGAATGTTGTTGATGATCAGTCCGGAGAATGTTGTTCACGATCACCCAAACCTTTGGACTAAATGCACTGTTCTTCAAATCGGCTTTTATACCGAAGAATGTTGTAGTAAACATGGCATAATATGGTTTTCTATTCTTCTAGTTAAGATAGTTCCTCAAGCAGTGAACATCATAAGTTGTAGTCCTGTATGTTGGAAGTTTAAGATCTGTCTGATTTAAATTTACTAAACTATTGGCATGTTAAATTTCAATATTCCTTCAGTATTTCCTTTACCTTTCGAGGGGATTAACAGGAAGCTGAAGTCATCAATCGGGAATAGATTAGATTATGATATCCACTGCTTGAGGAACTATCTTAACCAGTATAATAGAAAACCATATTATGATTACCGCTGCTTTAGCATTTCCTTTTCATTCACCCACAATATCTCTCCAAAAATAACATGTCTACTACAAGTTTGTGATCCGTATAAATTTACTAAACTATTGTCATGGTAAATATCAGAGTTATTTCACTATTCAGTTTGCCTTTCAATAGGTTTAAGAGCAAAATGAAGTCATAAATTAGGAATGGATCAGCTGCTAACGACTACTGGTAAAGGAATACAATGGTCAGCAATAATTGGGAACTTGCGAGTCCTAGATTCATGCAGATATGTAAGTGGTGTACACTGATAAGTTTCCTACTTGGGAATTTCATTCCTCATATAACTGACCCTTTTTATATTCCTTTCGGTCCAAAAGTGAGAAACACTGATAGTGTCTTGTTCATCCTGTAGCCGATGGCCATCTCTTTGAGCATTCTAAACCTTTGTTTTGTTATCCTAGTGTTTATTGCTGGATTGAATTTATGCATGTGGCATACCTTGTTTCTTTCTACTACAGATTAATAATGCATTGTTTGAGAATATTTCTTTAAAATCTGTTGCAGCACACTTGGTCTGTGATGAAAAAGTAAGTTCCCTTTTGTACTGTCATTATGGTGTTTAAAATATAGGACATTATACTTATGCGTACATATAAGTTGACGATTTATTCTCTTCTTCCTAGATACAGTAATATTGAGAGATTTCATAGATAGCTTAAGGAGATTCTTAACAACACACTGCACTTGCCTCCTAAAAGAATATTCTCTTCAAGCACAGTAGATGATTTAGTTTATAGCGTCGTATCCAGCTTGAAAAGTATCTTCAAGTCTAATGTGGCTGTATTTTAATCTACATTCTCTACTGAATCCTATGTTCTATATTATGTTGTGATTATGCCATTTGTAATAGGATCTGTTGTCAATTGCCAATGTTAACGAACAACATGAAATGTGGGATTTTCTGAGTGTATCAATAAAGGTAATTACGGTTAAGGATAATGAATATTTTGTACCAACCTTATTTTAGACAACCTATTCACTTTATTTTTCTTCTTTTTATAGCCGCAGAATTATTCTTTTGGAAAATCATCTTCAGTGATGAGAATATTGGTTTGTATGTTGCTATTTCTCTTAGTCTTGACTAATAATTTTTTTTAAATAATGGCTTAAGGCTCTAGATGCTTAAGCTATTTGACTGAAAGTGGACATTGGACAAGGATAAAGTTGTTTTATTAATAGTAGTATTCCACAAAGTGGGTTGTTGCTCTAACAGTTTGAAGATAGGTTGTATCTTTTGATTCATTCACATCCATATACAGTGATTTTGGGAGATTGCATAGACAGTTCAAGGAGATTCTTAACAACACACTGCACTTGCCTCCTAAAACAATATTCTCTTCAAGCACAACAGATGCTTTGGTTTATCAGTGTCATATCCACCTTGAAAGTATCTTCAGGTCTGATGTGGCTGTATTTTAATCTACATTCTGTACTAATTCTTATGTTCTATATTATGTTGTGATTATGTCATTTGTAACAAGATCTATTGTCAATTACCAATGTTGCTGAACAACATGAAATGTGGGATTTTCTGAGTGTATCATCAAAGGTAATTACGGTTAAGGATAATGAATATTATGTACCAACCATAGTTTAGACAACCTATTCACTTTCTTTTTCTTCTTTTTCTGGGCGCAGAATTATTCTTTTGGAAAATCATCTTCAGTGATGAGAAAATTGGTTGGTATGTTGCTCTTCCTCCTAGCCTTGACTAATCATATTTTTTAAAATAATGGCTTAGGGCTCTAAATGTTTAAGCTATTTGACTGAAAGTGGACATTTGACAAGGATAAAGTTGTTTTTTTAATTGTAGTATTCAACAAAGTGGGTTGTTGCTCTAACAATTTAAAGATAGGTTGTATCTTTTGATTCATTTATTCTTGTGTGGGTAAACTATGTTACAATAATTTCTCTGTAGTCATTGTATCAATTTAAACAAATAAATAAAAATTGTATATGTTTGTCCCGTTCGAAAGATACTTGATGCAGTTCGAGATCCCTGTGATCTATTATATGCCAACTGGGAATGTGTTGAACTCCATGGGTTGCTTTATTGGTTATGTGATCATCTTATTCATTTTAATGGAAACTCTATTGTTATTGCAACTAATCTTCTATTTCACAAAAACACTAGCACCCTTCCCTATAATTTATTGCTCAATGTGATCTTCGTGATGCAATCATAACACCAATTAGTTGCTTACATATGTGGTCCTCTACAAATTTTTGTTATGGAATTCAGAACTTGTAACTGTCTCCAAATTCAGTAGGACTTGACAAAAAGATATTTCCATATAAATTAGAAATGCATCTTATTTGTAACATTAAAAATCTGAACATATATAGAAAAATATAGATGCGGCTGAATTCTTTTTGTTCTATTACTGTTGTTTAAGGATTTCAAATATGTACTCACACTCATTTCATTTTATATATGTGGTAATTTAGTTGTACATAAATGTCTTCTTCATGAATGGAACATGAATATTAGTACAACTTTTAGTACAATTTTGTTATTCTCTGGTAAGTACTTTGTCTTTCAGATACCTCCAACAACATTCTTGTGGTATATATTGTACCATCGTATGATGTATGGTTCGCTTTTATTTTGTGTCATTAAGTGTCTATTTCATGTTCCACATATGTCGGTAGTAATTCAGAGGCTTCTAAAAAAAGGAACAAATGATAGTTGAACAGAATGTTCCCTCAGAAGCAAGCAAATGAGACGATAACCAGTCCATTTTCAACGTCAACAACTCCCTCTGTCACAGCGGCCCTACCTGGAATACCTCATTAAGTTGCACAAAAAATAGGTATTACCTTATCTTCTTCTTCCATTTGCAAGTAATACATGATTTTTTCAAAAAAAATACTTTCTCTTACATGATTATTTCAGCTGCCGCAAGTGCTCGTTATGCTGCCCTACCAAATACTGCATGAATGCATTCTAATATGGAAGCTTGAAAGGAAAGCCATCAAATGGCCTCATTCTCTGTTGCATGCCAATGCTAAACGTAAAATATTTCTCACCGACAACCTCAATAGATTCAATGCATACAATTAATACATATGATTCCATTGTTTGAAAGACACAAAATACAATCCATTTTTCAATGACGTTCTACATTGGTTATCTAATAATTTATTTTGAAAGACTAATTCATCAGTATACTTGACAGTTTATGGGTTTAAGATAAAAGAAAACCAAAATTATTTTAATTGTTTACATAGTACCAAAAAAATCCTTAAGTGTTACTTAAATAATAGGAAAATTACATAAAAACCTAATAGAGCGCAACAAACAAAAAGAACTAAGAAAAGAACACAAGTAAACTAAAAACCAAAACCGTCAAATAAGTAATACATACATTACATATACTCGGAAGCCTAATCTTATTCTTATACAACAAACACATATAGTACAAACATCTTAACATTCAATCAACATCGTCCATTAAAGAAACCAAGTTCATTGATTTTCCATTACCATTGTTTCCTGTCCCGATAGATGTTTCTTCCATGTGACGTAGCAACTCCTCCAGCCTCTCCAGTGTTTCTCTACTCCCCAACACTTCCTAAAAAACCGATACTCACTCATTTCTAGATGAAAAACGAAGAAATAGTTGATACACCTCTGCTGCTATATTCATATACATGTCCGACCTTTCGTTACGAACATGCAACCTTAATTGGTCTCTCCTCATATAGAAATTTATTAAAAAAACTATGTAATGCTTCATAACCTATTTCGTCAAAACCTCTATTCTCCAACTGCAACTAACTTAAATTCAATGCCATGTTATTCTCATAACCTCCATTTTCCAGTGTTAAATCATCGGTATTCAACTCTCCGTTCTCAACTCTCTGGTCACTATAATCTCTATTCTCTACCGGCAGCATAGAACTCAACTCCATTTACTCCTATATTATTATACAGCACAAATGGAATTACACCAGATATATATGTATTCTAAACTCCAACTTATGAGTTTATATTCGAAAAACCCAAGAACCTCCTGGGAAAGATATATACAATGGAGTTAAATAAATGACTAAAAAGACAGCTACAGTAAAGCACACACTTCAATGACCTCATCCTTATCTCTAACCATACTTATCTTCAACTTTTCAACCACATACTTAAAGCTATACTTTAAAACACTGGATAACGAATACATTCATAAAGAAATCTATAATATAACTACGTATTGTAAGGTGACCAAGCTTCAGTTGCTTTCTGCATGCACCATTAATTGACATCTGTTACTAGATACAGACCACCTCACATTTACATGCTAGGTTATTACTTCTCTTTAAAAGATATATTTCAAAACACACACATTCCAAATAGTTGGTCTCGTTGCTATATAAATACAAACTCTTTGTCTCAACCACTAAAATACAATGACCTAACCTTCAAACACCATATCCTCTATTCACTACAACCCAATGAAAAATACTTCATACAACCCCTACTACTGCACATGTATGGGTTGTAGCCAGTGTTACTTTAACCATATGTTTCAAAAAGAAGTTGAAGGATAAAAAGGGATTTCTCAAACAAAATCTGGGCTTTCATTTTCAAAAAAGCACTGCGAATGGAAGGAAACCCGCCGCTCCTCAAAGATTTTGCAGATTCCATTGAAGCATAAGTCCAGGACAATAACACCAATGAAAATGGGAAAAATTAGTAAGCTGCCAAGAACATAAGTACTAGAAATAGGCAAGTATGTATTTATCAGCTACGATTTCCTCCTTCCACCTTTGTTCTTCAGTTTTTCTGCCTCCTTATCTCTGTAATTATTATGTTTGTCACACTTTTATAAAATAATGTTTATCTCTTTGCTTCACCTATACGTTTAACTGAACTAGCATAAAAATTTTTTCCTGGGAATGAAGATTTATTTCTCCCCCCATTTCCCACTATACAACAACAACTACAAATGAATGTTGAGTGGTTCTCTGTATTTATGTGTCAAATATGCCTAATTTAAGTTACTGTTTCCCATATTAATTTCCCGTGGTTTTATCACCAAGGAACTAGGAACTATGATAAAGTATTTGAAACACAATACCACTGGCGAACAACAGCAAGATATGATCGATGAAGTTGATGCCGATAGTTATGGAGTTTTGTATAAGCATCAATTCCCATCTGTTCTTAAGTGCTATATTTTTCTATTTACAACAAGGATTCGACCATGAACACTTACTTGCTCTTGTAAATTTCCAATTTCATTTTGTTTTCAGTATGAGGATTAAGAAAGCCTTCCAAATTTAACTTAACTTCGTTATGATTATGTCTCTTTTTCCCGCCTTCTTTAATTTGAAGTACCTAGAAAGTTATATGATCCAGGTTGCACCTTATAATTTTCTGCTCCATTTCATTCTTTACCGTGCTATCACCTCTGTAACACTTATATTACTGGAGAAAAATAAAGTTTGTTGTGCCATTTAAAAGATTTATTGATCCGGGCCATAACCGCACAAAGTGCAGTCTTATTATACCTAGTATATACACATACGCGCTAACCCTTTGGGGCATAGGGATACAACAGTCAGCAAACATTAGTTATCATTAGTTTCCGTGCCCAAAAACTTGTTCCTGGAACTTGGTCTGCAGATTTAATCACCTTTTATTTTGCTTGCTTTCATTGGTTTCCGTGGAGGATGTGCATTGACTACCGGAAGTTGAATGTTGCAGGATCATTTTCCACTTCCCTTCGTCGATCAAATGTTGGAAAGACTGGTAGGAAATAGTTTCTTTTGTTTCTTGGATGGGTACAATGGTTATTTTTAGATTTGTGTGAACCCCGAGGACCAGGAGAACACCACGTTTACATGTCCTTTTGGCACCTATGCTTATCGGAGAACGCCTTTTGGTCTTTACAACGCCCTAGGAACCTTTTAGCATTGTATGATAAGTATTTTCTCTGATTTGATCGAGACAAGTATTAAGGTGCTCATGGACGAATTTATCATATGCGTTGAATCGTATGACGTGTGTTTAATTTGGTTATAGCATGTCTTAATTCGGTTTGTGATGAGGAACCTTGTGCTTAATTTTGAGAAGTGTCATTTCATGGTTAATAAGGGCATAGTCTTGGGACATGTGATTTCTTAGAAGGGAATTCAAGTAGACAAGGCAAAGGTGGCGACAATTCCATACCCTAATAATGTTTGAGAAGTTCATGGATTCTTGGGACATGCGGGATTTTATTGAAAGTTCATCAAAGATTTCGCCAAGATTGCCCAACCATTGACAAAGCTCCTTCAAAATGATGTACCTTTGAGATGACGGATAATCGCAAGATTTCTTATGATTTATTGAAGAACAAATTGATCACAGCCCCAATCATGTAGCTGAGGGAATATGGAGCTCCTATTAGAGTTGAGGTACGATGCAAGCGACTATGCAGTTGAAGCAGTGTTGGGATAAAGAGTAGGGAAGAAAATTCATGTGGTCCACTATGCCTCAAAGACATTGAGTCCGGCTCAATGCAATTATACCACCACTGAGAAGGAGTTGTTGGTCATTTTTTTCCTTGTATAAATTTATATCCTACTTCCTTGGCTCAAAAATAATTATTTATATGGATCATTCTGGTTTAAAATACTTGTTTACAAACAATGAGTCTAAACCTCAGTTGATTCATTGGATTTTGTTGTTTCGAGAATTCGATTTCAAAATAAGAGACAAGAAAGGTACATAAAACAATGTTGTTGTTCATCTGAGTTGTTTGATCAAGGAAAAAGATTAATTCCCCATTCAAGAGGCCTTTCTGGAAGAACACTTGTATGCTGCGACAGGGTTCAGTTTTGCCAAACAGAACCTGTTGCCAGAACTGAATTCATGTACATCCGGTAAAGATTCTTGGTATGCGGATATTGTAAATTTTATTACCAATGGAGATATGACATACACATTGAGTCGTGCCCAGAAATTAAAACCGAAAAGTGAATGCAAGCATAACATTTGTGATGAACCATATCTTTGGAAAATTGGTTCTGACCAGATTATACAACGCTGCATTCCTAATGACGAGCAAGATATAATTCTTTTACATTGTCATTTTTATGCATGGGTAGGTCCCTTTAGGGCTAATGTACTGCTTTTAAGGTGCTTGGTTGTGGTTTATTTTGATTTTGGTTTATTTTGGTTGAGAAAGTCTCAAGAAATGCGGCATTTCCAGAAGCTTATGGATAGTCCACAGGGGTTTTTACCTTAAATGTTGTAATATTTTTTATAAAATTTAAATATTGTATTTTATAAGTTAAAAACACGTAATAATATGTATTTGAATGTTAAAATATACAAATATATGATATAAAATATTTTTAAAAAATAATTTTGTATTTAATTTAACAAATGAAGTGTACAAGGTAAAAAATAAGTTGCCTGCCCATAAGCTAATGGGCAGGACGCCTGTTAGGAGACCCACTCATTTTGGTTAAGTCTTCACAAAGATTCTTACAAATATTGTAAGAGTTATGAAAGATGCCAAATGGCAGGAAATATTTCTCAACGTGATGAAATGCCACGAGTGCCTGTGACTGTTTGTGAAATTTTTGATGTGTGGGGTATGGATTTTATAGTCCCCTTTCGATTTTTTTTGGGAATGTATGCATATTATTAGTAGTTGATTATGTGTCGAAGTGGAAGGAAGCTAAAGCCACCCGCACTAATGATGCTCAAGTTATGCCAGGTTTCTTGAAATCAACAACCTTTTGCATATTCAGTGTGCCACGAGCAATCATTAGTGACCAGGGAACTCACTTCAAGAATTGAACCATTGAAGCTCTCATAAAGAAGTATGAAGTTCATCATCAACTTGCTACCACCTATCATCCACAATCGAATGGCCAAGCAAAGGTGTCGAACAGAGAGATCAATCAAATCCTTGAAAAGACAGTTAATCCATCGAGGAAAGATTGGAGTAAGAGGTTGGATGATGCTCTTCAGGCATATCACACGGAATTTACGACGCCAATCAGGATGTCCCCCTATCGACTTGTCTTTGGGAAGAAGTGTCATCTACTAGTCGAGCTTGTGCACAAGGCATATTGGGCAGTGAAACAAAAGAATATGGAACCTCACAAGTGTGAGAAGGAAAGGAGGTTCCAACTTCGGATTTGGAGGACATTTAGAAGCTTTTGATCAAGCTATGTGGTACAAAGAGCATACAAAAATGTGGCATTACATTAATTCGAGGTCAAAGAAATTTGTGGTTGGGCATAAGGTCTTACTTTTTCAATCCAAACTTTGGTTAATGCCTGGAAAACTCAAGTCTAAATGGGCAGGGCCCTTTGCAGTGGCTTCTATTTGGCCAAATGGTAAGGTGGAAATCCAGAGTTTGGAGACAGAAAAAACTTTTCTTGTAAATGGCCAATGCCTCAAGCCATTCTTTGATGTTTCTCAAGTGGATACAATAGAAGAAATTCCATTGTTTCTTACCACTGATATCTGATCGCATAAGAAAGTCTAGCCAAAGACTATAAACAAAAGTGCTAATTGGGAGGTGACACATTTACCCCCTCCAATTTGGCCAAACAGAACCACAATGTCACTGTTCATAATAAGATTCAACCTTCAATTTCAAAACCATTCTATCTGAGCAAACTGAACACATGCTCTGTAATGTCATCAACTCAAGAGAAAACAATGGATGAATTCATCAGCTTAAACTTGAAGAACATACATAATGGGGCCAAGAGAAAGGATAGAACAAGGCTTTGGCTATATATATAGTAACTCATATCAAAGAAAATATTCAAGCTTCAAAGTGTTTCACAAGGGGTTAATGTAATTGGTAAGCCATTTAAGCTGTGTAGTTCATCCTAATGTCTTCCACCATTTCACATATAACATCTCCAATTATAACAATGTGATCTCTCAGAACAAAGATTGATGTAGAGCGTGCTCTATTCTCTCTCAAACCTCACATTAGTAGGCTAAAATATTAAATTAAACCTGTCCTTTTTCATCATCCCAAAAATCATATCAATTGAATTTCACAAATCATAGAAATTCTCATTCAAAAACTTCAAGGCATATCAAATTTTACCAAGTTTGTTAAACAATGAGTTTACAACTGGCAGGGTACTTTTATCAAGAGCCACTAGAATTTCCTCATGCCAAATTATCGACTCAAAACAACTAAAAGCACATGTTTGACTATAACAACGAAACCAAAAAAATGATTTTTTCCAAAACACACACAAAACTAAACACACAATAAACCTCCTTACACTTAAATTTTGCTTGCCCTCAAGCAAATAATGCAAAGCTCTAATGAGAAAAAAATTCACACATAGTCAAACATAATGATAAATAAAATAAAATGGAAATAGGAAACTTATCGTGGTGGGTTTCAGAGAAATTCCCAACAAGAAGAGAGTGTTGAATCAGGATGATGTTTTGCCGCAGACCTCCAGTTTGGCCAAACAGAACCATGCGAGTCCCAAATCTCCAAAGGTGTGAATACTCCATAGTGTTAATTCAAATGCTTCAACTCTGTAGATAAAGAACTGAGAGCAGATAACAAATTAAAATTCCCAAAAATAAAAATAAAACTTAAAAGAAAAAAGCGAAGAAAATTGGGTTGCTTCCCAATTAGAGCTTTTGTTTATAGTCTTTGGCCAAAACCTTGTTTTATCATTTCTCTTGGCCCTATTATGTATGTTCTTGGAGTTGAAGTTGATGAATTCATCCATTGTGTTCTCTTGAGTTGATGACATTACAGAGTATGTGTTCAGTTTGCTCAGGTAGAAGGGTTTTGAAATTGAAGGTTGTATCTTATTATGAACAGTGGTGTTGGGGTTCTATTTGGCCAAACTGGAGGGGGTAACTGTTAAAAAAATCTTATTATTTGTTATGTTGCAATTTTTCCCTCACAAGTATTGATTTTAGACTATATTTGAGAAGAATGGTGTTGGAAAAAAATCTAAAAAATAAAAATAAAATAGCACCTACATTTGATGTAATACTTGGCTATCTTGTACTAGCCATGAGCTTGAAGATTGTAGGTGAATGAATGTCTACTATACTTAGATGATTGTTCAAGATACATACATGCATAATATTTGAATGATATTGTTTGAGCTTATAACCCTTATGATCTCACCAATTTGAATGGTCCCTAGCCCCATTACAACCCTTGGGAAAGACCAACCTGATTTGCATATTAACTTCTCTATGTTATAACTTGTGAATTATTTGAGTGACTGTCTTTCATATATTGAGATTTATTGAGTGAAACCCTTAGACAATATTCATTGCTTGTCCAATTTTGACTAAATTAATTATTAGATTTCTTGATCTTGAATATTCTCTTTTCAATTACTTTGAGGATGATGACTTCCAGGTGTGTTAACGTGTTCCTCTACTCCTTGGCAGGGGAAAATTTATCGTTATAAGAGCAGAATCTAGAGTTTTAAAATGTTAAAATTTTATATGTCTCGTTGTGTGATTTGTGCTTCTATCTTCTATTTTCCTTTTCTTTTTATAAGGGTCATTTTAGAAAGAGTCTTACAAGGTGATGAGTACTTATGAAGATTATGGATTATTGATTGATCTTATATTCTTCACTTCAAACTAAAGGGAAAGCATGATTCAAGTGTGAGGATATTTGATGTGTTTTATATTATGTTCATATTCTGTGGGATTATGTGATTTTATTGAAATATAATTTGCACTTTAGGTATTTTTGGTGCAGGAATTCATGGATTGTGAAGAATTGAGAGGGAGATATACATCGTACTCCTTTCCCTTAACCAGCAGTTTTTTTCCACTGAGTTTTCCATGTTAAGACTTTTAATGAGACGATTTTCTCTAATGGAAAATGATCTTATTTTGTAAGACATTATTCCAGGGAAGAAGGAAGGGAGGCAAAAGGCTGAATTTATGGGGTGAAAAGTGAATTATTAAAGATATTTTGATTTGAAGAATTGAAAATATTCACTTCCCATATTTATAAGGATTTTATAATCTCTTTTCAATAGAAATTCCTTAATTTTAAGAATTATTTACTCCCTCTGTCCCAGCCATATCTTCACAGTTTTTGGTCAACTTTCTCAGACCATGTTTGACCACAGATAACTTTAGTTACATGTACTAATGGTGTATTAATTTTTTTGTATTTAAAAAATACATTATGCAGGGAATCTAACGATATCTCACATGAAGATATTGACGTCTATATACTAGTTGAAATTTATGGTCAAACGTGTCTTAAGAAAGTTGACAAAAAAGTGTGCAGATATGACGGGGACAAAGAGAGTAGTTAGAGTTAAAATGTGAAGGATAGGAAGACTTTATGGTAGGACCTAAAAGATATTCCACATAACTTTAAATTTATGACAGGGCACTTCAATTATATGGCTACAATTACTGAATATAAGGGTCCCTCAAAACCTAGCTCACAGAACATTAAGGACTTTTATGTTTTTATTGACTCGGGACAACTGACACACTTGCACACAGTAGGCAATCACTTCTAATGGACCAATGGTAGGAGAAAACAAATCCTAGAAAGATTGGATAGAGCACTAGCTGATATAGAATGGTTCAATGAATTTCCTAACAACTCAATTAACATTTTAAACAGACACACCTCTGACCAAAGCCCACTATTGCTCACCATAGGAAGTAAAATCCCCTTCGCCCCAAAACCTTTTAGATTTCTAGATGTTTGGCTACCAGGACAGAACTTAAAAACATGAACAAAGCCAGCTGGAACCTCCCTATTCAAGTTGAAGGAATCATGAAACTCTTTCTTAAACTGAAAAGACTTAAGGTAGAACTTAAAAAGTGGAATAAAGACCATTTTGGGGGCATAAATGCCAATATTAAGCTAGCTAAAGAGGCCCTTAGAACTCAAGAAATAGAATATGAAACCCCTAATTCAGATTAGGACTACATCCTGATGAAACAAAAAATTGCATTACTCCTGAAGGCCCTAAATGAAGAAATGTTATTCTGGAAACAGAAGGCAAAAATAAAATGGCTAATAAAGGGAGAAGAAAACACCAAATTTTTTCATGCCTCTGTTAAATAAAGAAGAGTGAGATAGTACATAGCCAAGATTAGAGATGGAAATGGGACCTGGATTGAAAATCATGCACAGATTGAATCTAAAGCCATCCATTTCTATCAGGAACTTCTTAGTGAAGAACCTGAAACTACTCACTCACACCAAAGCTTCCAGAGCCACTTCATTAAGCCAAATTCCAAAAGTCATTTCACCACAGGATAATACCACACTCATGGCAAAACATCACTGGAAGAAGTTGCATCAGTAGTTTGCTCTATGAACAGTAATAGCTCATCAGGTCCGGATGGATATACTTCTAGTTTTTTCACATCTAACTGGGATATTATAGGATCATACCTACTTGAAGCTTTCACTGAATTCATGTCAGGGAAATAGATTCCAGCTGGCATATCTAGTTCTTGGATTTGTCTTATCCCTAAAATTGACATTCCTAGCACCTTTTTAGACTATAGATCTATTAGTTTAACCAACTTTGTGAATAAGCTTATCACTAAAATGCTAGTTAACAGGCTTAATCTTTTGCTACCAAAACTGATTTCTGAATATCAGTGTGCTTTCATGTAGGGGAAAGAAATAGCTAAAAATGTAATTCACTTAAAAGAGATGAAAAGATTCTTAAATAACGAAAGAAGAAGCCCTAACTTTAATCTAAAACTAGATCTAACAAAATATTTTGAAAGAGTTAGATGGACCTTCCTATCTGTTATTATCATTAGATTTGGCTTCTGCACTGGTTTTGTTAAATGCATAATGTCTAATCTGTCCTCAACATTCTTCTCTATAATCTTAATGGGAAACTAGCAGATTTCTTCCAACCATCCAGAGGCATAAAACAGGGAGACCCTTTATCCTCTATTCTATTTAATTTTTTTTTCTGAAGCTTTCAGTAGAAGCATAAAATTATGTTTTGATAGTGGAAAAATGAGACATTTTTAGCTACCAAATGGAGCAATCCCCACATAACACATCAGCCATGTTGATGATACAGTGCTTTTCTTCCAAGCTACACCACTCACACTCACTAGAATAAAAGCTTTTCTATCTGTTTTCGAAGAGGTTAGTGGCTAGAAAATTATTTATAACAAGAGTAACTTCTACCTGAGTGCCTCAACAACATACTCTCAAGTCTGCGAGGAGAAAAAAAATTAGGAATGAAATAGGGCACTTTTTCTTTCACATACCTAGGTTGCCCAATCTATTTAGGGAGATCTAGCCTTAATACTTCTAGCCTCTATTTGAAAAATACGATAATATGTTTATGAGCTGGAAAAACAAATGGCTTAGACATGCAGGAAGGCTAACACTGATCAAGATTGTCATGTACTTAATCCCTCGACACCTCCAGGTTGTTATGAATCCCCCAACCTTAGTTTTCAAGAATCTTAGGAGAAGAATAACTAACTTCCTAAGGGATAGAATTTTTTTTTTTTTAAAAGAAGGAAAGTTTGGATGAGCCTTAAAAAGCTTTGTTATCCAATTGATCAAAATGGACTTGGCCTTAGAAGTTTCAAAGCTTTAATACACATTCTCACTAAACTCTGGTGGAAGTTCCAACTTGGGATAACACCTCGGTCACAATTCATATGGTCACTTCCTATTTCACGTATCACAGAGGAAATATGAAACATGGAAGAGAATTGTGAATATTACTCCTATAGCTTAACATAACTCCAGAGTCATACATGACAATGGCCTTTCCAATTTTTACTCTTCAAACTGGACATGTTTTAGACATTTAACTTATTTATGTATTCATCTTCATGATTTATTACCTTTGGAATCAACCATTGCAGATGTCATAAATGCAAAGGACCGGTTGCTACTAGACATCACTAATCTACCCTCTGATCTCAAAGACTGTCTGCAAGCTGCAAAAATTCACCCCACAAGACATGACAAGCTTATTTGGAAACCTGCTCACAATGGATTTTTCACTTTCAAAGATGCCTTCAATGCAATAATGGTGAGAAGAAACAGAATCAGTATCATGACAAGGATATGGCACAGGTATATCCCCAAAAAGATTAATTTGTTTTATGTGGAAACTATCCAGTGCCATACTACCTCTTGATAACACTGTTATCTTCTCCAACATTAGCCTAGCATCTAAATGCCCTTTATGTGAAAATTCTAACTCTTTATCACACTTCTATAATGAATGCACTCTTGCTACCTCGATTTGGCATCACACTCAGTTTATCTTGGGTGTTGTACCATCTTTCTAGTCCATATATGATAAGCTCACTTTCCTGTGGACTAAGCCTGGTTCTACCCCTGTGCATAACAAGTTTCTAGCAATCACCTCATCCATAATCTGCTGGAACCTATGGAAAGCTAGAAATAGGTTCATCCATGAAAATTTATGCTAAACCCAAAACTATGCATTGAAGACATTAAGAAAGATATTTTTGATGCCTTCTATGCACACCCTACTTGCAGCAAAAGAAGGAGATAGAACCTGGATTAGTCTGGGCCTTATTCATTTCCTCACCCATCCAAAAAAGCCAAAAATTACAGCCATTAGATGGGATTTCCCATGGTATGATTTCAAACTCAATGTGAATGCATCATGGTCTCTTAGTTTAGATGTCTGTGGAATTGGTATCATTTTGAGAGATAAAAATGGTTTCGTTGTGTTGCCTTTAACAAAAACTGAAAAAGGCATTATCTACTTTACATTCTGAGCTTATAACCATCAGAGAAGGTTATCTCCTACCACAAGCATATGATCTATTATCCTTCTCCATTGAAACTGATTGTCAACAGGTAATAGAAGTTATAAATCATCTGGATATAACACCTTGGCTAATCTTTAACCTTGCATATGAGCTACATGTTATGCTTAGACTTATACCTATCACTCACACCTTAAAGCAAGGAAATTTAATGACAGACTATCTATAAAAAAATGGTAAATCTGATAGAATTCTTACGGCTACATGTGAGTTTGATCAGAGGTTAAAAGGTATTCTACACCTAGAGGGAATGTCCGTCCCAATCCTAGAATCAATTAAGAATCAGATGTTGCTCATCTTTTCTATTTCGCAGGAATACAAGGAAGGACCTAACATGAAGCAACAAGAAACCAGGCAAGTTTCCAGATACAACCAAGACTCAACAACATTTTGTATAACCCCATTTATGATGCTCAAGTCCGAGCCTATTTTGGACAGTGCTGAAGTTGCTCACATAAAAAAGAGAACATTTTGTGTGACTCACTTACTGCTACAAATCAATTTGAAGAATATTTTGTACAAAATCAAATCTTTTTCTTATTCATACACACTTAGGGGATCTTTTGATGTCTGGTCATCACCCTACATTAACACAGGGGGTGGAGGTGTATGGCATGGAAACACTTCCAACGTTTTCCTTTGTGCCGAAAAAACAATTGCAATAGCTTGTCATAGGACACTCTTGAGGTTCAAGTTGATACTTGAACCAACCTTGTATTACAAACCATTTAGTATAAGGATTGGGGTCCCTAATAAATAACCCTCCCTCTACTGAGTTTTTTTTTTAAAGTTAAAATGTGTTATATTTTATTTTTAGTAAAGTGCTCAAATCACCCTATGTTTTGGTGGTTTGTGCTAATATGACCCTGTGAAGTTGGAAAGTGCTATTGTAACCCTGTGTTTTGCTAGAATGTGCTAATATGACCATGGAGGCCTGAATTTGATTGGAAATACATTAAATGACTATTATACCCTTGTTTTAAAAAAATAAAAATTCAGAACAAGTGAAAGGACAATTATGCCCTCAATCATGTATTTCCTTATTCTTTGTCGTGTTAGGATTGCACTTTTTTGCTCTGGTTTTTGGTTTCCAAAGAGGGTTTCTTTCCTCAGATCCGCCGCCGCCACCTCCTTTCCACCGCCGCCACCTCTGCTCCGCCGCTCCACCTAACTTTAAACAACTTCGCTCTGCCTAACCTCCGCTCCACCTAAACTCCGCTCCACCTAACCTCTGCTCTGCTCCACCTAGCTATTCGACGGAGATGGTAGTGAAGGCACATCGGCGATCCCGATTCTAAGCCTCCACAGCGGAGATGGCAGCGGCAAGCTTGATTCCGCGACAAGCCCAATTTCGCCCGATTCCATTTCAGTTTACTCGGGAAGTTTGATTTCATTTCATTTTAGGTTTTTATGATTTTGGATTTTTGTTTGAGTTGGCCTGATTCAGCGGAGGATAGGGTGATGGGTGGTGTGGTGGTGGTGGTTGGGCCGAGTGGTGGTGGGGCTAGGGACGAGTGGTGGCGGGACTAGGGTTGAGCGGTGATGGTGGTGGTTGGGACGAGTAGTGGTGGTGGTGGTTGGGACGAGTGGTGGTGGTGGTGGTTGGGACGAGTGGTGGTGGTGGCAAAGCTGCGACGATGGAGGTGGTTCGAGATGTGGCATTCAAGAGTTGCGCTCGAGAGGTAGCGTTCGAGAGGTGGCATTCGAGCAACAGTAGCTAGTTCAAGTGGTGGCGGTGGCGGTGGCGAAGCTATGACAACGAAGGTGGTTCGAAAGGTGGCGTTCAAGAGTTGCGTTCGAGATGTGGCGTTCGAGAGGTGGCGTTCTAACAGCAGTAGATAGTTCGAAAGGTGGTTCTAGCATGAGTAGCTAGTTCGAGAAGGGTGGTGTCGAGCATCAGTGGGAGTATTCACCGGTGCTAGGGTTTGTTGGGGTAGCGGAGGTGGTGAGGTGGCGAGGTGAGGCAGCAGTGGTGGTAGCGGGACGAGGTGGTGGCGGACTCTAGTTTGCTCGCCAGATCTGGTATACTCCTGATTATTGTATCAGCAGTAGCTAGTTTGAGAGGGGTGGTGTCGAGCTTCAGTGGGAGTATTCACCGGTGCTAGGGGTTTGTTGGGGTAGCAGAGGTGGTGAGGCGGCGAGGTGAGGCAGCGGTGGTGGTGGCGGGACAAGGTGGTGGCGGACTCCAGTTTGCTCGCCAGATCTGATATACTCCTGATTATTGTCTGGTGATGGTTCGTTTTCGTCGACGGCGTCGGTGGCGATGGCGGAGCTGCGGCGGAGGTGGCAGAGCAGTGGCTGTGTTGTAGAAAAGAATAAGAGCTAGGGGTAATTTTGTCTTTACATTTTTAGTTTTAAAACTAGGGTTATTTTAGTTTTATTAGTAATGGTCAATGCCAGAAAATGCCAAGTCAATACTGGAATAGTGTCACAGGGTTATATCGGCACTTTTGATGCAAAATACAGGACTACAATAGCACTTTTCTACTTTACATGATCATATTAGCACAAACCTTTAAAGTATTGGGTCATATCAGTATTTTGCCCTTTTATTTTCTTTCGGAAGTAGTCCGAATGGGCTTGGGTTTTGTAATTTGCGTGCGTATGTATAGAGATACAACAGACATTAGTTATAATTAGTTTCCGTGCCGAAAAACTTGTTCCTGGAACTTGGTGTGCAGATTTAATCACTTTAGCTTTTGCTTGCTTCCACTGGTTTTCGTGCGCAGCCTTGCATTTTTTTTTGAGAAAGTCTCAGGAAAGGCGGCCTTTTCATAAGCTTATGGACAGTCCTCAGAGGCATTTGCCTTAAATTTTGTAATTTTTTTATAAAATTTAAATATTACATTTTATAAGTTAAAGCAAGTAATAATATGTATTTGAAGGTGAAAATATAAAAATATATGATATAAAAAAATATTTTCAAAAATTTTAAATTTTGTATGTAATTTAAGAAATACAGTGTATAAGGTAAGAAATAAGTGGTCTGTCCATAAGGTTATGGATAGGCCGCCTGTCAGGAGACCTACTCATTTTTTTTTATTATAAATAATACTCTTTTGTAAGAGCAATTATAGTATAAAATATAAATTCAATTAATAAGCATAAAAAGTCAACTATAATTTAATATCCAAAATTCGCTACACCAGTTATATCATCTAAATGTTACACAAGTAAATATATCCCCCATCCATAATGTCTGCAAGCGAATGAAAATGGTTGTAATGATATTCACCGTCCAGGGAGAAACATGTAAACTGTCCATGCGATCAGCAACATGTAAAGCCTTCATTATCATATTAAGCTGTTCCTTTGAACTTTGCGTCATACTCGTAGGGTTGCAAATAAATTGCTGAGATTAGCCTGCGAGCAAACCATCGTTTGTGCATGGCCTGTTGAGCACGACCTGTCAACACTCTCGAATCGCAAATAAACATAGCCAGAGCTATTCTTATCTACATATATGTGCTTCACCCTGCCATATTTCGAACATTCTTCATGCACATCATCCCTGATGTCCAAATCAAATTCCGGATCAGACTCAGTAGCAGGATCAAACATATTCTTTAAATGTAAACACTCGCTTGGATTTCCAATAGGTTCTGGAACCATTGAAGCCAAAACTTGTGGTGGAAGGACAGTAGTTGGTAGTGTCATAGGAGCACCAATGGGCATTGTAATGCCTTGCTGAGCACTGGCTGCCCCATTCAAAGCAGGAGAAATTGCTATGTTTGTGGCTACAGTTGCCACAAACAGCAACTCAATATAGAGGACGCATTTCCGAAATGCGTCCTCTCAATTTTTTATTTTTTTTTTGTCAAATTTTGGTCAAAAATCTCAGAGGACGGAGGAGGTGTTGACACGTGGCGAGAGGACGCATTATCATAATGCATCCTCTCTGACAGCCAATTTTTTTTTCAAAATTTCTGGTAAAAAATGTGGGGTGCCACATGGCCGAATGGGGCCGTGCCACGTGGCGAGAGGACGCATTATCATAATGCGTCCTCTCTGACAGTCAATTTTTTTCAGAATTCTCCGGTAAAAAATGTGGGGTGCCACGTGGCTGAATACCAGGCTGCCACGTGGCAGTTTTTTTTGTGTTGAAGAAGCTGGTCAAAAATGGGGGTGCCACGTGGCCGAATACCAGGTTGCCACGTGGCAGTATTTTTTAAATTTCTGATTAAATTTAAATATGTATATTTTTATATTTATATGTATGTATATTTTTATATTTATATATATTTTTTATATTTATATATATATATTTATATATATATATGTATATCTTCATTTATATTTATATATATGTTTATATATATATATATATATCTTTATTTATATTTATATATGTGTATATATTTATATTTATATTATCTTTATTTATATTTATATATATACAGTTACATATATATGTATGTACATCCACACATTTACGTGTGTGCATATTTATATATTTATATATTTATATATATTTATATATTTGTATATTTAAATATTTGTATATATATCTTTATTTATATTTATATTTATGTATATATATATGTATATATATATATATCTTTATTTATATTTATATTTATATATATTTTTATATTTATATATATGTATGTATTTATGTATATATATATATTTATATATATGTATATATATATACATATATATCTTTATTTATATTTATATTTATATTTATATTTGTATTTGTATTTGTATTTATATATATATATATGTATATATTTATATTTATTTTATATTTATAATTATATTTATATTTATATATGTGTGTACATCCACACATTTACGTGTGTGTACATCCACACATTTACGTGTGTACATATTTATATATATTTATATATTTGTAATATATATATTTATTTATTTATATTTATGTATATATTTATATATATATATATATCCGTATATATATTTTTTATATATTTATCCGTATATGTATATATTAATGACTCATTTAAATTCTTCCGTAAAAAATCAAACTATTGCCAGGTCTGAGGGCTCCTTTCAAAAACTATTCCTCCAAATACTTTAAAAAAAACAATTCGCCGGATCTGAGGAGTCGCTCCCCAAAACGAGTGCTACGAAAATCATTTCGGGAAAAATAGAGCAATGCTAACTCAGGCATTATTTTATTTTATAAACGAGTCCTCTAATTGATGCAAAAAATAAAATCATTCCCAAAACGAGTCCTCTAATTGATTTTAGAAACAATAAAATAAATGCTAATTATTTTCGGAAGAAAAAAATTCGCAGCCAAATTGCGTTAAAAAACAAATAAAAATGGGACCACCACCGGAAAAAAACAAAAAGGAAAAAAGGCTGAAATTAAAAAAAAGGGAGGACGCATTATGGAAATGCGTCCTCAATCCTATGCTTCCAAATTCAAAATCTACCACAATGTGGACCAAAAGTCCACTTTACTCCACAGTAAAATCATGCACTCTTCAAAGCAGGAACTCCAATTGTTCCAGTGACACTTGATGCAGCGCCACTTCGATCTAATTTTGCCATCAACATAGCTCTAGACTGTGCATTCAAAGCCAATCCTCCACCATCATCATCATCAAAATCAGCAGTTTTCTGCCCTGAATCTTGCACTCCAGGATGATCGGTAACAGATGAAACCTTAATAGTCCGTCCAGCTATCTCCAATTTCCCATTTAAAACCTGAGCAGCCTTTGCACTTTCGAGTTGAGCAAACTGCACAAAGCCAAAACCTTTGCAATGTCCTGTCTCAGGGTCCGTTGGTAGTTGAACAAGTTCAACTTGTCCAAAAGCTTCAAAAATCTGTAAGTTGAAATTCAGTCATGTTGAAGTGCAAGTTTCCAACATATAACTTTCTATCAGTCGCACCATAAGGTCCCACAACACTTGAACCGCCAGCAGCATTTGACTGGACCAGATTCTTTTCAGCCTCAGAGGGTTTAACCATCACCGGCTGTCCAAGAAGTAGATGCCCAGAGAGTGCAATCGCCATTGGCACTGACATGGCCTCAAAAAATTCAATATACCCAACACCCTTTGACCGCCTTGAATTCCGATCCATTATAAGTCTTACATCTCTTACCTTTCCAGCTTTAGAGAAGAATTCATAAACATCTCTCTCAGTTGCCTTCAGTGGCATCTGATAAGCAAATACTGTCCTCTGATCCCTTTCAGGGTCAGCTTCAGGCTCAACTGCATCTTTCTTGTCCTTAAATCTCCTGTTGTCCCTCATCTCCAGCTCGCGCTCTCGCTCCCTCAACAACTCTCTCTCCCTTTCACCCCTTTCGCGTTCCAGCCTTGACCGGCTGCGGCTCCTCCTTGACCTCTCTCGTTCCCTCTCCCTCTCTCGTTCCTTCTCCTTCTCCCTATCTCTCCTCTCTCTGTCACGCTCCCTATCCCTGTCCCTCTCCTTATCCTTATCCTTATCTTTGTCTTTCTCCTTGTCCTTGTCTCGCCTCTCCCTATCCCTATCTCTCTCCTTCTTCTCCCTATCTCTATCCCTCGAACTTCTCTCACCATCCCTCTCCCTGCTTTCCCTGCTCCGGTGCCGCGAGCTCCTCTCCCTGTCCTTATCTCTGTCACGCTCCCTGTCCCGGGACCTCCTGCAGGAACTTCTCCGATCCCTATCGTCCTCATCCACGTCAGCGCCGACATCATCCTCGTCGCGTTCTCTTTTACGATGTCCCTTTTCCCTCTCTTTCTCTGAGGAGTCTTTCGCATCCTTCGTTTTGGAGGGAGCGCCGTTTGTCTCCTCCACGGTTTTCTCAAGATAGTCGTACTCGTCGAAGTCCATGGCTAGACTTCTTCGACGGTGGCAGAGTAGGCTGAGCCGCCGGTGAGGTTAATCAGAATCCGGGGGTAACCCTAGTTTCGGCCCGATGGAGTGTGTGAAGTGCGCAGCCTTGCATGTGTCACAGTTTGCTTTAATATTTGTGTTATTATTTTATTAGTTAATTTTGTTGATTGTGTTTATTGAATATTATTTATTTATTTATTTTAATTATTATGAGTAGTTAAATTGCATATTGGCATGGAATAACGAGCATTGATTTATGAATTGTCAGTTCTAATTGTTTTATAATTGATTCTTATGTGTTCTTGATTGTTCTTGCTTTAATTTATTCTTAATGTATTTAAGTATGGCCAACTTGAATATTGTTAGGATATTGAGGGTGGTCGTCGTGGTGCTCTCAAAGATAATATTTATAAGCTCGAATTGCGGCTAACTACTAGAGAGTAGCTAGTGACAAATCGGGTCGTCCACGAGGAAAGGGGAGTTTAATCGAGTGTTAAAATGTAGTTGGAAACACCCTAACAAGTCACTCTAAGTTTGCGGAAACAAAGTTGGGGGGTTTTGGTTTTGAAAAACACTACGACTCTTTTAAGCAACTAAATTAACAAATAATTAGAAAGAACGATGCAAATACAATCACATTAGCACAATTGATGTAACTAAGGTTATAGCGAGTCTTGGGAGCAGTTGGTTTACATTTCTAGTCATCCTTTGATAATCGACTAATTATCCTACTTTTATGCATTAACAACATATTGTAGAGAACTTGTCAACACCTTTCGAGTGAAGACATTTCTCACCTCTCCTCGGTTGTAGTTAGAGTGAACGATTGGCGCCACACAATAATCCTTGCCATGGGCGGATCCAGGGGGGCGAGGGGCTGCTGGCGCCCCCCCTAAGATCCAGTAGCTTGGAAATTAGGTCTAGCCTCCATCGGAAAAATGGTTTCCGCCCCCCGTTGGATGGCCAGCTCTGCCCCCTGTTCGTCTTCTCGCCGAAGAAGACGACTGGCCTGCATTTTTTTTCTTTGCCTTCAGACATCAAAACGACGTCGTTTTGATTAAAAGTCTGAAGGCAAACTATGGGTTAAAAACCAATTGGGCCGTTCAAACGAAGCCATGGGCCCGCTGTCAAGTTTCTTAACCAAGTCTTTGAAGCCCACTGCTTTTATGGAAGTCAAAATAGTACTGCTAACAATAGTTTACTGTAACTTTATATTCGTATAATTGTTTGTCATTTGTGATATTTGGTATTTTGCATTAAATATGATTTTGTTACTATAATTAATTAAGATGAGAGGATCATAAAAGATTCTTTATCTCATTTTTAAATTAATGCTGATGAATATGGTAATTTTTTAAAATTAAGAAAATCACAATAAAGCTATATGTTTTCAGTTGTAATTTTACCAAGTTATTAAACTATTTAATTAATTTTAGACATAAATTGATTTCATTTAGGTATAAACTGATTATACATGTGATTTGCTCACTAATTTTATTTTTATAATCTTATTTAAGTTATTTTTAATATATTAATTAACAAGATCGAATAATTGTAAGTGTGATTTATCGTATTTGTAAAAATTGGATTATTTTATAAACACTTTATTATTGAAGCAGATTTGGTTTGAATATGTCGACTTGTGTTCAGAAAAATAAATTCAGTGTAATTCAGCGCCTAGAAAAAAATTACCAATATAATATAGCGTCTGAAAAAAAATTTTTGCCAGTATAAGTAAGCCCCCCCCTAAAATACTAGCCTGGTTCCGCCACTGACCTTTACCCTCGGGTCACTCTAGACGATCAACATCATAGACTTCCCTGAGAATAACAATACACATGGAGACCCAACACAACTACCACAATGTCCAACAAGCGAGAAACACATAGATAGCACAAGTATATCAACTAATAAGGACTATGAGGATCGACCTTCATGTTAATTGATATTAGTGAGCCACATTGATAATTAGTCAAAATCATTCAAATTCATCCTAAATCTAAGCAATTTCATCAATTGATAATCAAAATTAGTTGTTACTCTTAATTATAACCTTGCATTGACCAACAATAATCACATCGACAAAAAGTCAAAGTTTTTCGGGTTTGACCAAAAACCTAGCAATAACTAACCCACAATCTTCAACAAGGTGATCATCCTAGTCTAAATCATGCATTAATCACACAATAAAGCACAAAACATACTAGATAATCAAAGCACAAAATAGGATAAATTGAATCTCACAAATTCTTACTAGAAATGCTTACCAATATCTCCAAAGAGTATATTTAGCCTAAACTAGCTAAACCCATAACAAAAAACAATGATCCATGGTAAACATATAGTAAAAAATGAGGAGAAATAAATGCAAACTAGGGTTTCTTGAGGGAAAGTTTCGAACGAAAGTGAATGAAGAGAGAGAGAGAGGCTAAAAAATGAAAAAGATAAATGTTGGTCCAATCCTGTCTTTGCGAGCCGCGCTATATGGTGTGGCCCGCGAAAGGTCTTTTTTCCGTCAAAGGCTTCAATTGCTACTACCTTTGCGGGGCGTGCTATATGGTGCTTCCTGGTAAGGCCTTTCTGTCCAGTTTCTACCAATTGTTCACTAACTTGGTCTTCTCTTCCCAATCAACTTATTTTTTTGAATTTTTTACCAAAACTCAAACTCTTCAAGACCCGAACACTTCAATTGATCTAACACTTCATAAACTAAAGAATTGGGATATAAAATATGTGAATTCATCCTAACCCTCTAATTGATAAAATGTCAATTTATTTCCAATTAAGGCCCAAATCTATTACAAAATTAGATTTCAAATGTGCTAAAAATGGGATATAAATTGAGCACATCAAAATACCCCGCACTTAAACCTTTACTCGTTATCGAGAGAAGAAGATAAAGGCCTAAGAAGGTTCCTAGTATTTTTTCTCCAACAGCACACTCGAAACCTTTCCCCTGAGAATTCTTTTGACCCTAAACATGAGAGACTACCCCTCCCCATATTTGTGCCTAAAGATTCTACCCAAAAAAATTTCAAAACAATATTGCATCCAAGTAAGGTGTTCATCATCCAAAAATAAGGTGAAAAAAGTTAAATCTACCCAAAAGTTTCTAAAGTGGCAAAATGAGCCTTCAATTTTTTAAAATTTTTCTCATTTTTCCTAGGAGCCCTTTCAAGTTTTCATCCTAGATTCTCATTCTTTTTACCTCATGCCTCACCTTTTTCCATACAATTTAAGCCTCTCATTTTTGCATAGATCGCCCTTTTGGGGTTTCAATCTATCTAAGCCCTCATTTTTGCCTAAGTTGCCTGGAAGCGTGTTTTCAACTTAGTGAGATTATTTTTTTTCATTTTTTTAAACCTCCTAAGAAGTTATTAATTACAATGGAAAATGAGCAATATCATATCAAAAACACATGCTAATAATGAGCTTACCTAATTCCCCCACCCCATACATAAAATCTAGCATTGTCCTCAATGCATATAAAAGATGAAAGCAGAAATGTGGAATAAGGGAAAAATAAAAGTGCTCACAACTAGGACCACGAGGGTCCTGCTCCACCCCGACGTCGAGCCTGCTTCTAAGACCTCTCCTGCTGATGCGGGGAACGCATTAGGGTAATAATGGCATCGATGCCCTTCTCCAATCCACCCTATCTGTGGACAGCTATCTCCCACTCAATCATGTACTAATGATGGACCTGCTGGAACTAATGGCCAACCTTCTGTTGAAACTGGTCAAATCGACCCTCAAAATGAGCAAGTTGGTCAAATATCATGGTGTTCTACTGTTGGAGGTAAGCAACCTGCTACCTGATATTATGATGGTCATCGGGTGTATGGGGTTGCTCCTCCTCATCAACTGGCTACTCCTTATGTGAATCAGGCTAGTCCTCATGTGGGGACGATATAGGGCGTTAGAGTCCGTGGTCGTGGGCATTATATGCTGACCATAAATACTTGGAGAACTGTGGGTCTGGGTCGACCCAAAATGCTCGAACCTGTGTGGACTCAGTAATGGCTATGCCGCTCCTGTGGCAGCTCCATGAACATGATATCCTCCCCCCGCACCATACATCCATATGTGTGGACTGGAAGTGTTGTGCAGTAGCTTGGTCTGAATGAGCTCCTTGATGTTGTAGACGTAGGAGCCCGGGAGATATAAGACTGCTGCATCGCGTCCAGTGTAGGGGCATGCAAGTGCCGACCAATGAGAACTATCATCCACCCATGTTAATCTTCCCGTTGTCCTAACGGGAAAAACAATGTAATATCTCACCCACAAGTCTGTCCAATCCGGATGGCCTACCCCCTCCGAAGTCATGGCCCAAAGGCATCTCACATCAAAACTGGGAATCTGAGTCTGCTCACCATAGCATAGGATCGGCATGGAAAGATGTTAATGAGAAAAATGTAGGGCTAGGTGGATGAGGATTGAACTCTTATCTGTGCTGCACCTCGGTCTCCTAGTGATAGGTGGCTAGGGAGTGCTCTCACAATAACCTGGGGGTGCATTAAAATCTTCGACACCAGTACCCAACTCCCATCCAAAAATACGGGCTAAGTCTGTATAGATTATCTCATAGCTCTTGTCATCCATGTGGAATGTGACATACAGTCCCTCCTTGCGCTCAACCCTCGTTAGTGTGGCAAGAAACTCCAGGGTGAGCCGGGCATAAGTCTAATAGAATTGGGTCAGAAAGCCTTCCAGCCTTACCTTCCTAAACAGCACGCAAACTGAATCCCAAAGATGCAATCTCTCCAATGTTTCCCTATGGGAAAAATGAGTGGTCTATAGGGTCCTACCCATTAGGTTTGCTCACCTAATAGCAAAATCCCCCGTGATCTGGGTCAATCCCATGTAGTCAACGGTCAGAGGATGGGAAGAACTAGCACCACCAGTAGTCCTATTCCTCTTAGGGGCAATGGCTAAATTAATAACATCAACACATTCAAAATAAATAAACAAGAATATATGTTGAAATGTGGCACAATATATAATAAATGTCACTGCATGTGTCACTAAATATCACAAAGTGTCACAAAATTTCAAGAAGTGTCACAACATGTGTCACAAATTAAATCTACCCAAAATTTCATCCCCAGTATGCTATTAGCTCACCAACAACACAACAAACACCCAAAAATCTACTACCATATCACATACGGTGTCACACAATCCCAAACTATAGCAACAATCAAAATTTGAAGAACACCCAATTTTCAACAGACTTCAAATTAAAAAATGAAGTGAGAAGTGTTACTGTGGGAATTATGGAATGAGTGTAGAAAAAACCAAAAGCAAAATGCAAGCAACAATGGTTCAATTTGACCAAAAATTCAAGAACCCCTAATTTCCAAGGTTCTTGAGTTTTTAATCAAATTTTAGGTGAATTTGGTATGAGTAGGTAGTTGGGGTATAAGGAAGTGAGAGGATGATGGTGAGAGGAGAGGAATTGGGTGGTGGATGGAGGACTTCCGTGGTTTCTGGTGGATCATGGTGGTGGGGAAAGGGAGGAACAGGGGGTTGAGTAAACAAAGAAGGGGAAGAGGATGACATTGTTTGGTTTCTTACGGGTTTAACGGGTTCTGAAACTTCGATCTTTGCAGTCCACGCAATATGACGTAGCCTACGACGCCGCTACTGCCCTACTCATTTTTTTTGCACTTACCTCATTGAAGCCTGTTTTGTCGCCTTTTCGTTTTTCCCATTTTCCTTCGCAAGCTGCGATATAAGTCGTGGCCCGTGAAGGTTCTTCTACCCAACTCATTATTTTCCTTCAAAAATTGCCGATTTTGGCCTCCAAAATTATTCAAAAGCAGTCAATTCCTACAAAAACACAACCAATGCAACCTAGCATAATATTGCTCCAAAAAACAAATTAGAAAAAAAATATTATTTAATTCGACATAAACTATCATCTTAAAATTTATACAAAAATAAAAAAGAAATAACACTTGCATCGACAGAATACTCCGGATGATTAAAACCAAGTTTATTTAACATCATTGGCACGACTTATTCACATAGCAATGAAAGTGAAGCTACATTAATGGAATTGCACAAATGGCCAATGGATGATCAAAACCAAGTTAATTTAACATCGTCGGCACGACGTATTCACAATTATAAGCCTCTACTCGCTAATCGGGTCGTCAAGAAGAGTTTCCTCAACTAGTTCCAGTTGCAAATTTTCATAATAGGGCTTATAGCAGTGGCCATTCACTTTGAAGACTTAGAAGTCTCCTCGCTCGTATCACCACCACTTCATGTCGGAAAACTTTCACCACAACAAAAGATCCAATTCACTTTGACTGCAATTTACCCGGAAACAACCTAAGATGTGATTGAAATAGAAGGACTTTTTGACCAACATCAAAGTCCTTTCTATTGATTAAGCTATCATTCTTGGCCTTGGTTTTCTCCTTGTAAATTGCGGAGTTCTCATAGGATTCATTACGAATCTCCTTTTGTTTTTGCAATTGAAGCTTCCAGTGCACACCGGCTTCATTCAAATTCATATTGAAGCTTTTTACTGCCCAATATGCTTTGAGTTCAATGGTAAGTGGCACAGCTTCCCAAAAACCACCCAATATGGAGACATTCCAATCGGTGTCTTATAGTCCGTTCTATACCCATAAAGCATCATCTAGTCGAATGCTCCAATCCTTTCTATTTGGGTTTGCTATCTTCTCAAGAATGGATTTGATCTCTTGATTGGAGACCTTAGTTTGGCCATTTGATAGTGGGTGATAATATTTGGAGGTTTTATAAGTTACCCCATACTTCTTCATGAAAGCCTCGATTTTGCAATTGCAAAAGTGGGTTCCTCGTCACTAATCACGGCTCAAGGAATTCAGAACAGGTAAAAGACGCTGGCTTCATGAACTCCGCCACCACTTTTGAATCATTGGTCCTAGTGGCCTTTACCTCGACCCACCTAGACACATAATCGACGACACGCAAAATATATACGCAACAAAAAGAGTTTGGGAAGGGTTCCATGAAATCAATCCCTCATACATAAAAAAATCTCCCAATACATGCTTGTTTGTGGCATTTCATTCCTTTGCGAAATGTTTCCCGTTCTTTGACACTTGTCACAAGATTGACAAAGTCTATAGGAATGCTTCATCATGTGAGGCCAAAAGATACTGCTTTGTAACACCTTCAAAGCGGTTCTCTTGGGACCAAAGTGCCCACCACATGCAAGAGAGTGTCACATATTTAGAATTGAACTTACTTCACTCTCCAGAACATATCTCTAGATCATTTGAACCGAGCAATGCTTCCATAAATATGTATCGTCCCACACATAGTGTTTAGCCTCACTTCTCAACCTATCTCTCTGAGCTTTGGAGAAATGTGGGGGAAATTTTTAAGAGACAGATCAGCATACAAATGGTGAGCCTCTTGATGAGACATCAAATGCATGTATGTTCCAAAGAATTTAACATCTCTTTTGTCCTCTTTTTGTTGTAATATTTCTATATTTAGATAGGTTTACATCATAATGTGTTTAAATGACCATTTTTTGTTTTCATATATAAATTCTTCATTTTGTAACCTATGTTTAGTCTAATGGGTTTTTGGTCCTTACGAGTATCTAGATTCCATTTTGTGAGCTTAATTTATAAATTTCTCGTGAGCCCTTTGGAGTAGTTTAGTGAAGGTCACCAGTCTAAATGTGGTAAAAGATAGAAAGGTTGAAGAAGGAAGACAGAGAAGCGGGTGAATTATGACCCAGAAGTTTGGACCAAGTTCTTAGAACTATTAGAGAAAAAATAGCCTTCAACAGTGGAATCATTGGATTCGTCTTCTTGACCACTATAAAACCGACTACAAGAACTCAAAAATCGGATCAACAGATCACCTGTAGCGACGCAAAGATCGGCTGGCTGACCGGCAGAGTGAAGAAAACCGTGGTGCGCAGCCCAAGCGTTTAACCGCTCCCCAGCGTGCTAAAGATGCAAGGGAGAAATGCCCCTCGGTCTGAGAATACGCACCCAGACTGATGCCTCGCATGCATGTGCGCTAGGGCCTAGGCCAGCGCCAACCGGGCGCGCCAACCTGCATGCCTTGCGCGCACGATTGAGCGCCAGCGCACCACAAAGCAAACTATGGCACAGTTTCTCAGTCCCCTAATATGTGCCCACATGGTGTGCTCTTGTGCCAGCCCACCATGCCTCGCATCAGCCTGCACTGCACCCTCGGTCAGCGTCCAACCTAGCGCGCCAGCGCCCACACGGCCTGCGCACTCCACTACACCCTTTGACTTTTCTTGACCCACTTTGGCTATAAATAGCCCCCCTTTCTTCCCCATTTTTTAAGCCCGACTTGGGGCTCTAAAACCCTAGTTTTTTATCAAGAAATTCTTCCCGGATAGTCTCCCTTCTAGGCTTCTCAATAGCACTCTCTGACTCATCAATCGATGTCAACCGACTTAGATGGTCGGCTATCACATTTTCACTCTCCTTTTATCCCTCACCTCTAAGTAAAATTTATTCAAGATAAGTATCTATCTAATCAACCTAGGCTTGGCTTCCTTCTTGGTCATTAAGTAGTAAAGGGTCACATGGTCCGTGAAGACAATAACCTTTGTACCAAGTAGGTATTACCTAAACTTCTCAACGGTGAATACTACCACCAATAACTCTTTCTCTGTGGTGGAGTAGTTGTGTTACGCATAATTAAGAGCTATCGAGGCATAGTACATAGCATGAGGGATCCTCCCTACCCTTTAACTTAGAACCGCACCAGTGACATGGTTACTAGCATCACACATAATCTCAAAAGGGATGTCCCAATTAATGGGTTGGACAATGGGGGAAAAAAAGCATTTCCTTCAAAATGTCAAAGGCTCTTTGGCATTCTAGGTCAACAACACAATCCACCTCTTTTTGCAACAATTTGCACAAAGGGGACGGCAATCTTGGAAAATTCCTTAACGAAACGTTGGTAAAAAAACTGCGTGACCTAGAAATGACCTAACTTCTCTAAAACTTGATGGGTATAGTAGGGATTGGATCGTGTCAAACTTATCTTTGTCTACCTCAAGACCTTGGGAAGAAACCACATTACCCAATACAATGCATTTTTCCACCATGAAGTGCCAATATTTTGATTTTGATACGAGATTTCTTTCAATGCATCTCTTGATCACTAAGGATAGATGGTTTAAACAACTATCAAAAGAATCTCCATGAACGGTGCATCATCTAACAAGATACAATGCATGCAAGTGAAAGGGATAATCCCTTTGATATCGACAATGGTCCACCCAATTGCCTCCTTATGGGTTCTAAGAACCTCCATTAACCTCCCCTCTTATTCCTTGGTAAGTTTACTCGACAATATCATGGGTAAAGTAGCTTCCTCACCAAGGAATGCATATTTCAAATTCTCGGGTAGTGGTTTCAATTCCTTGACCGGTGCCTTAACCGAAACATGTTCCATAATTCCCCTAGGGTAGGCATTAGAACGTCCGGCCAATGGAATCACAACCCCAGTTTCATGCAATTTTCCAAGATCTAGGTATAAGGAGTATGGAATCACACTGATTAACGCTCTTAGATCTTACATGGAATTTTGGAAATTATTACCACCTATGATGCAAGGATTGATAAACTTGTCGGGATCATCGCATTTAGGGGGGGTTGAGGGGGGGTTATTTTGAAAAAGGGCTGACGCTTGACCACCAATTTTTATCTTTTTGCCATTTTTTAAAAAAAAATTCTCCTACGGGTACATAATTCCTTAAGGAATTTAGCAAACCTTGGAACTTGGTAAATGGCATCAAAGATAAAAATATTTACCTCTCACTTGCGGAAAACTCCAAAGTGTGCTTTGTTCTCATCCTTGCGATTCTTATCTCGCAAAGCCATCAGAAAGGGTGGTGGTGGAAAGATCTTCTCTATTTCACGCTTCTTCGATGGTTGAGTGGCTACCTCCTCAACATTTTTTCCTTTCACCGAAATTTCCTCTTCTATCTCCTTCCTGACTTTCACAACTTCCTCGGGATCTTTGGTCTCATTTCCATTCCACAAGGTTATAGCACTAGCATTTGGAGGTCAGGGGTTTAACTCCGGTTGTGATAGAAGTTTACCTCAATCCTTATCTTCCAATCGGGCCATGGAGGATTGTATTTGACTAACTTGGATGTCCAAATCTTGAATCTTACGGAAGAGCGGTCTTCCACGTTTGTGATTCTAGTTGTGGTTCGGTCTTCCAAGTCAGTGACCATATTTGTTATAGCATGCATAAGCTCCTTATACTCTGACCTTGGCTGTCATTCTCAAGGATTAGATGACCCCTCATCCCTTGGGTATTGTTGTTGTGGCGCCCAATTGTGTCCTTGATTTTCTTGGTATTGGGGTTGCCCCCCCTTATCAATTCGATTGATACACACCTTGGCCACCTTAGAGATTTGATTGCCCGGCTTAATCATCTCTCCACCTAAAGTTTAGATGATCTCTCTACCCAGGATTATAGGTCTTGGAGTACGGATCATACTTCTTCTCATTTCCTTGTCCCCTTTAGAAACCTTGACCACCTTGGTAGCCTCTATTACTCTGGAAACCTTGGCATTGTCCTCCTAGATAATCTATTGCCTTAGCCTCCTCAAATTATTCATCTTGGATTTGAGGGTATGTATCGGTGGGATATTGTAGCGAACACAACCCACAAGCCTTAACTTGATGCGCCCTCTCTTTCATTAGCTCATTTATCATAGAAGCTAAGGCTTGAAATTGCTCCTTGAGTTTGGGGGTTTCCGGATTTGGAGACTCTTTCACCCTTGCCCTTTCTCTGACACCAAATTCTCTCGTCCCATTAGCCATGTCTTCAAATAATTCCATGGAGTCTTTCGGGCTCTTGTTGGTAATCGACCCATTACAAGCGGCATTGACCATCCTCATATCTTCAGCTAACAAACCATCAAAGAAATAGTATACAAGATCTCCTTGTACGGGTGGTATTGGAAACTAGCTAGTAACCTCTTGAACCTCTCCCAATATTTGTATAAAGATTCATCTAAATATTGGGAGATGTTGCTTAAATCCTTCTTCAAACCCTTCGACTTGGATGTCGTCTCCAAGAACTTCGGCTTCATGTCCATCCATAATGTTATACATCTCAGAGGGAGGTAGTATAACCAATCTTTGGATGTATCCTTCAAAGAGAAAGGGAACACCCTTAGATTGAAATTATCCTCTAAAACTCCATTTGGCTTCATATTCATGCTCACAAGATGGAACTCGAATAAGTTCTTATTCACATCCTCCCTGCTCATCCCATTGAAAGATGGTAGACAAGGATTCATCCCAGACTTGAGCTCACAAGTGACATTTTCCAGAAGAGGAGGGAAGATGATGCAAAGTGGTTGGCTCCCTAGGTTAGGAGCCATGAGCTCCGTCAAGGTTCTAGTATCATCTGCCATAGTTGGTGTAACTACTTTGGGTGATGCTAGGGTAGCTTGGTTACCAAAATGAGCTAGTCTTCTTGCTCTTCGGAGTGTTCCTAAGAGAACGGGGTTGTAGTGCAATATTCCTTGTCTATTGGTATGAGTATCGACCATAAAATAAGAACTAGAGCAATACAGCCTTATCCAAAGTAACATCACAAAAGAAAGCAAATGTCAACAACAAACAAGTAAAAATACAAAACACATAAAGAACGACAAGGCTTCAATTGCTACTACCTTCACAGGCCATGTTATATAGAACGGCCCGCGAAGGCCTTTCTGTCATGCTTTTACCAATTGTTCACTAAATTTTCCTTATCTTCCCAATCTTCTTATTTCCTCGACTCTTCTTACAAAAATCAAACTCTTCTAGACCTGAACACTTCAATTGATATAAAACACTTCATAAATTAAAGAATTAGGATATAAAATTTGTGAATTCATCCTAACACTCTAATTGAAAAAATGTCAATTTCTTTCAAATTAAGCCCCTAATCTATTACAAAATTAGATTTCGAATGTAGGGATATAAATTGAGCACATCAAAACTAATCAATTACAAAATTATATTTCGAATATGCTTCAAATGGGATATAAATTGAGCACATCATATTGCTATCTAATTCCACTAGTACGTAGTCGTTGGAACAGGTTAGTAAGTGGTGAGTTTGTGGAAAACATATAACTAGCTAACACTGTAATAGCAAGATGAGGAATAATTAAGCATGCGTTACTACTTGTGAATACTTGGATAATTTCTGTATCAGGTTATTTTTATTCTTAATGCTATTGAGACGTGTATATGGTTTAGCGAATACTTTCCGGGGCCATCTTGATAAGGGAAACAATTGGTTAGTTATAATTGTTTAATTGTCGACAAAATAAGAAAGAATTGGGAGGATTCAACAAATACTTGTTGTCCTGTAACTGATAGATGCATATGAATTAATTTATCTATAAGCTGATGATCGAAGTTTAATTAATGTGAGGTATTACAAGCCGATTAAATTCGTCATATATTTTCTAAATTCTTATATTTGTTAGTTTGCATTTTAATTTATATTTTATATTTGTTAGTTGCATCATTAGTTGTTAGAAAATTCTTGAAAATTAAGGCATGGTGGCTACATTAAAATTGTTTTATATTAGTTGGTAATTTTAATAGTTATTTCTTTGTTCCTCGTGGGATCGACTCTGCTTACTACTATGCTAATTTCATCTTGAGAGTTTACAGATAATTTTCATGAGTAAAATGACATTCACCAGAGACATAATGGTAAAACACAATGTTATAATTAGAATTGAAATGACTAAGTGTTGCTATTAACCTTTACAATTTCTGGCTAATAAGATATATATCGTGTAATAACCTGTCGTGGGCAAGTTTCAAGTTTGAAACAAAAATGACTGAGGAGCAATGAAGGAGGTTGAGGAAGAATGTGGTAGGCAAGCCTTCCGATGCACACCATAATTGGAAGTCCAAGGTGGCGAACAAGTACATACATTTCATGTCAAACGGGAAAATTTCCAAGTACAGGACATGGAAAAAGTACAGGTGGATGGATGGGGAGGAGGAAAAAATTTGAGGAACAAAGGAAAACTGAAGACATGATGGTAAGTAAAGTTGTTACATGATTTCATAAATATTATTTCAATATTTATCATCTAATTCAATGTGATAATAACTAATTACACTTTTTTCCAAAAAAGGAGAGAGGGGGAAAGTGCCCAATCAAAGGAATATAAATACACCCACACACATCGGACTAAAAGGTAACATGGCTACAAACGAGAAGATGATCGAGCAGCTAAAACAGAATGAGACAAACAAGCTGGGGGACTAGGGCTACGCAGAAGAAGAGATTGAGCAGGAGATCAATTCAAGGAATTTCAAGTCGAACAGATCGATGGTCTACTTGGAGTCAAACAAGGGAAAAGATAAAGACTATGCAACCCCGCAAGTCAAAACTATCGCAGAGGATATTGTAAGTATCCAATTCATGTAAAGTTCTATAATTATGTAAACACATTTTCTGTACTAACACAATAATATACACCACAATTGGGATGAATGAGGAAAACGTTGACACATCAAAACTAATCTGTTACAAAATTATATTTTGAATATGCTTAAATGGGATATAAATTGAGCACATCATATTTCTATCTAATTCCACCAGTACGTTGTCATTGGAACGTGTTAGTAAGTAGAGAGTTTGTGAAAAACACATAACTAGCTAAGATTTTAATAGCAAGATGGATAATAATAAAGCATGTGTTACTACTTGTGAATAGTTGGGTAATTTCTGTATCATGTTATTTTTATTCTTAATGCTATTGAGATATGTATCTGGTTTAGCGAATAGTTTCCGGGGGCATCTTGATAAGGGAAACAATCGGTTAATTATAATTGTTAAATTGTCGACAAAATAAGAAAGAATTGGGAGTATTCAGCAAATACTTGTTGTCATGTACCTGATAGATGCATATGAATTAATTTATCTGTGCATCGATGATCGATGTTTAATTAATGTGAGGTATTACAAGCCGATTACATTCATCATATATTTTCTAAATTCTTATATTTGTTAGTTTGCATTTTAATTTGTATTTGATATTTGTTAGTTGCATCATTCACTGTTAGACAATTCCTGAAAAATTAAGATGTGGTGGCTACACCAAAAGTCTTTTATATTACTTGGTAATTTTAATAGTTATTGCTTTGTTACTCGTGGGATCGACAAAAATGATGGAAAACAAAGAATATATTTTACATACTTACCCAGGTTGTCAACTTTTTGGGAAATGATACAAAGAAAACTATCTCGACTCTGTTTACTACTGTGCTACTTTCACTTGAGAGTTTGCATATAATTTTAATGAGTAAAATGACACTCACCAGAGACATAAAGGTAAAAAAACAATGTTATAATTAGTATTAAAATGACTAAGTGTTGCTATTAACCTTTATAATTTCTGGCTAATAAGATATATATTGTGTAATAACCTGTCCCAGGCAAGTTTCAAGTTTGAATAAAAAATGACTGAGGAGCAATAGAGGAGGTTGAGGAAGAATATGGTAGGCAAGGCTTCTCATGCATACATAATTAGAAGTCCAAGGTGGCGAACAAGTACATACATTTCATGTCGAGCGGCAAAAGATTCAATTACAAGACATGGGAAAAGTACAGGTAGATGGATGAGAATGAGTGGAAAAAATGTGAGGAACAAAGGAAAACTAAAGACATGACGGTAAGTAAAGTTTTTACATGATTTCATAAATATTATTTCAATATTTATCAACTAATTCATTGTGATATTAACTAATTACACTTTTCCCAAAAAAAAGAGAGGGCAAGTGTCCAATCAAAGGAAAAGAAATACACCTACCACACCGGACTAAAGGGTAACATGGCTACAAAGGAGAAGCTGGTCAAGCAGCTAAAAGAGAATGATACAAACAAGATGAGGGACCAGGCTATGCAGAAGAAGAGATTGTGTAGGAGATCAGTTCCAAGAATTTCAAGCCGAACAGATCACTGGTCTACTTAGAGTCAAACAAGGGAAAAGATAAAGACTATGCAACCCTGCAAGTCAAAACCATAGCAGAGGATATTGTAAGTATCCAATTCATGTAAAGTTCTATATTTATGTGAACATATTTTCTGAACTAACACAATAATATACACCGCAGTTGAGGATGAACGAGGAAAATGAGAAGGGAACCCTAGAGTTGGCACCGAGTGAGGGTATTCTGATAAGAGGCACCGGGAAGAAAGATCACCCAAGTCGCTACAGAGGTACCCCTCCTTGACTGCCAGCAGTTGTTGTTATCTCATGTATAGCAAGAAGCAGGTGCGACAACAACTCCTCGTCCCAATAGAAGGAGGCCAAGAAACCACCCCCCACCTCACCCCACTAATCATCCGGTTGTCAAGGCGATGGTCACTTACCTTGACCAATTGGTCAAGGGAATGGCTGCATCAATCGGGTTAAATATTTCTGAAGTCCTTGATGACCTGAAGAGATTCATTGAGAAGGCCTTGGAAGGTGTTGCCACTGGTCTTAACGGCTCGGGCCAAGATCCTCCCAACGACGGAGAAGGAGATGAGGAGGTAAATATGCATTACAATTACTGATTTTCTACTTTCAATTTTCTTTTTTGTTTACACCAGAAAAAATTTAGCCTAACTAAATTATCATGTTGTGTAACAGGATGGTGAGTTGGTCACCTTGTTCATTAAGAGCCTAGAGGGACATGGGGTAAGGGTAGCTAAAGCATGGCTCCAGAAATCTAGGCATCCCGATAAGTCACCTGGTCTAGTAGTTTGCGTCTATGTGTGCGAGCCAATCTACCATTCAAAAGTTGGATTGACGTTTGCCAACCACCATTTCAATGACGTGGGAGCGGCTTTGGGAAGTGTGGTAGACTAGCTGATGTCTTTAGTTTGAATTGGAGATGATCTCCAGCACGAGGATTCTGAAGGCGATCAGGCCTGGAACGATAAATATTTTTGTGTTAATGTCAACGATAATGAGGTAATAAGTAAAGCTAATTACTACATCTATTACAAGTTAATCTTAGATTATGATTCGTTTAACTTCAATTATTTCTCTCTAGGCGTCAACTCTAAAACTGTCTGGATCAAGCAGCTCCTATCGCCCATCGAAGCAACAATTTCTACATGAAAGGCCACTGAAACAGGTACTTCTCAATACCATCCATATTGTACCTTATTTTATTTTATTTTAGTTAGCCTAAAACTCGTGCGATTTATTGATTTCATAATATCAACCAGCGTCGGTTCAAGGCATATCCCAACATGGGGAACTACATCAAGTACTGCAACGAGCTTGTGAAGAGCATGAAAAAGTTGGGAAGGGTAGTGTTGTTTCAACAGTTCCGACCTTCAACTTTTCGCAGGAAACATCAAAGTGGATTGTTTATCGATGAGATGGTGGATTTCAGAAACAAACTTGGCAACTTCAGAGCGATGGTTTGGCTATCAAACTCACAAATAGATGTGTGGATGGGCTATGGTTAACTTTTTCACTTAAACTGCATTTATTTATATATGAATTTGTTTAATAAATTAACAAATGCTATTCTTCAAGGCACTTCTGGGACCAAATCTTTGAAACCAACAATGGCCGCATACAGTTTGTTCTGTGTTGCACGGGAGCCTTTTCCCAGGAATTCAAAGGTGTAGAAGTCAAACGTCTTGCTGAAGCCATTCTAGATACCATGATTGTTACTGATGCCGAGTTTTATGTGGTTCTACATATTAAAATGTAAGGGACACTTTTCAATTTTCTCAATTACAAAAAGTTATTCACTGCATACAAATTCATTCATGTGCTACTTTCTTTTCAACGCAGCAATTATTGGTACTTAGTACTCATCCATCCTAGTACGTGGGAAGTTTTTACCCTAGACTCGATGACTGGATGAATCAAACCCCGCAACATTCTTGAAAACTAACTCATTTCCAGGTACTTTCATTCCTTTCATCGTACTAATTTTAACATCTACAAGTGTGAGTTAGTTAACCATTTAAAATTCAACATTACCAGGATAACATGTCATTATCAAATGGAGAAAAGAAAGATAGAACCATCTCCAGATTACACCTGGAAAATCACAAACATTGATATAAGTCATTCAATCCAAGATTCCCTTCATTTCCAATATTATTTAATACAATTACATTTAACTCAATTTTTCATTTGCAGTACCGATGTCAGGAGAGTGGTTGGGAATGCGGGTACTATGTCCTCTTGTTCATGGAAGAACATGTGCTCAAGAGTACCTCTACAATTGTTCTAGAGGTAGGTTGACAAATTACAAATTAAATATTTGTTCTTCTTACCTACTAAATACTTTCACGTAATTAATGATCAAGTTGTTTTGTACACAACATGCATTTCCCTTGGAAAACGGAACATACAATGGCAAGGAGATAACAGTTGTAACCGAGAAATTGTGTCAGGCTTGGGTGGACGTATATTCCAAAAAATGCAAGACTTCTATGGACCTCGTGCCGTAAAATGAAGGATTAAAAATTAATTTCATACAAATTTACTTATTTTCAAAATTTGCTTATGAATGAATTATTTTTTTATAATTTTTTAGTTTTAGACTTATTCATTTCTTGTTGCATAGAATTGATCTCGTTTCCTTTCAAACTATATTTGATATTATGTTTTTGTCTTTTCTGAGTTGCTTCAATAATATTTCCCCGGGTTTCGATCTGGAATGGGCTAGAAAAATTTAGAGAAAAGTGCATATATAACCCTATATAATTAATGAAAGTGCAGATATAACCCTGCAATAATGAAAGTGCAAATATAACCCTGCGATAATTGAAAGTGCAAATATAACCCTAGTCAGTCAATGCTGGAAATAATGGCTTTAAGGTTATATTTGCACATATGTATAATAGTTAGGGTTATATTTGCACATATGTATAATAGTTAGAGTTATATTTGCACTAAAAAATAACTCAGGGTTATATTTGCACTTTCTCCAACATATAGGGTTATATTTGCATATTACCCAAAAAATTTAAAAGGTAAAATATTTAATAAACCTTACATTTACACTGAAAGTGCCAATATAATCTTATAAGATCAGAAAGTGTCAAATTAACCCTAACTTTACGTTAATTTGTGCCAATATAACCTTTCGATCAAATTTCGATTTGATCAAAATTTTCGGCCGTTGACCTGAAGTGAAAGGACTAATTCTCCCTCAGACTTTTCAGCTAAAATTTTCCCATTTTCCCACTCCACACCACACCCCCACCAACCACCGCTAGCAACCTCCACCACCACCCCACCTTACCAACTATCATCACCGGCGGCCACCATTACAGCGCCGCCATAGCAGTGACGAAGGCTAGCTTGAGCAGCGACGAAGTTCCAATGCCATCCCACAGCATCGCCGACGGAGCGTTTGACGCAGCACCATTCGCCGATCAAATTGGAGCTATGCGTATTGTCCACAACATCGCCGGAGGGAAGCTGCAAAGAGCAGTGCCGCAGAAGCGTCGACACACCAGCATCAAGCCACCAGAGCAGAGCAAAGTGCCCACCCACATCGTCGGAGCTTCGGCGAAGTCAGCCGGGGCACTCACGTCTCCAGGGTTCATATTTGCGCCACCTCCTCTAAGGGCCACCGCCGAGCTCCGACAAATCTAGCGCCTGGCTTTGATGTTTGAAGGCCGCTCGAGGTCCGATGAATCCAGCGCCGCCGTGAATCAACTGGAGCCGAGCTGCGTCAAATCCCTCTCACCAGATGTCCAATCCCAATCCGAAGAATTCGCATCTCAAGCCATGTTAGAACTGCCCTATTCGAACAGCGACGGGAAGAATTAGGCGGCCCGTGGGAAGAAGAAAATGGGGAAGAAGAAAAACTGAAGAAGAAAGTGAGCATTTGAGTCTTTTTCATTTTTCCTTTTATTTAACTTTAGGGGGAAAATGGTCATTTGTAAGATTTTCGGCCAAAATTTTTTACTATAGTAATTAATGCATCTCACGGTTATATTGACATATATTTAAAAAAATTAAGGTTATTTTGGCACTTTATAATTTTACAAGGTTTTATTGTCGCTTTCTCACGAAAGTCAGGGTTATTTTGGCACATTAGTCTAAACTAAAATAGGGCGTTGCAAATGCTAAACAAAATTGACACCAGTTTTTTTCACGAGTAAATAGGTAAATAATATAGACGGTGGAACCCACGGTAGAGCCCTAAGAGAGCCCTATCAAATACAAAACAACATCCAATCCTAGGCTAAAAACCTAGGGAAAAAGAAGCGAGGGGGGGGGGAGGGGGGTACCTAAATGAGTACCCCCCCCCCCCCCCCCAAAATTATTTTTAAAGAAATGCTAACCCTAAGCCAGAAAGTACTAAGCCTAGGGAAAAATAACTGCAAGTCTGGATGTGTGAATCTGGACCTATACATAGCAACCAGAAATGTGTACTGGCTCTTCATGTGAAATCCTCATCGCAGCCGAAACTCGAGTCTCGGGTCTTGAAGAAAATAGTGAAGAGGACGCCAGTGGTAGACAAAATGCGCAGCCGAGTGTGGTGTACTCGGGTCTTGAATGGTCGCCATGGTGTGCTGGTGTTGCTGAATCCGAATGAAGCTAGGACCGCCAAAGGAGGAGCAGCTTCTACCATATACACCCCTAAGGTGAGGAAAGAGGGGTGTTATTGGCCTTCAAACGTTCTCGTGATATGAACCGTGGCTAATTTAGAGGGCAAGAGTGCTCGTAGGCCGTGCCAATAGCTCTTGTGCATCCCTCTAAAAGTAGCCCTCCTAAGGATGGAGAGAACGGACACAACTTATACGGAGGCGTCAAGCCTGGCGATTATGTAATCGCCCACTCCATTTTGAGCAAATGGACAGTTTTATGCTAATTTATCACAAAAAAGTGTAGCGCGAGCATAGAGCGCATAATAACCGTCAAGTCCAAGTAACGACTAGCAGTGGATTAATTAATTTCGCGTACGCTAATTAATTAACCCACTACCCAACTCCTATGATCGGGCAACCAAATGTAGAAAGGCTGCTCTCCCATTCTCCAAAGGGAAAATATGGAAATATCCCCCCAAAACAATTTTAGCCCAAAGAGAGGGCCAAAACTGAACAAAAACTACAAATTCGAGCCCAAAAATGAAGCAAATTCGGCCCAAGAATAAGCTGAAAAATACTTCATTTAATTAGGCCCAATATACCTTGAATACAGCTCACATGCTTGGTTATTTCTTTCGGCCCAACAGCTATTGTTTTCGGCCCAGTAGCTCGGCCCAGACCCTAGCCTTTAGGTTTTCTCCTTGACCCAGCCGCCAATGAACGGGTTAAGAAACTGGGTTATAACACGACCCGCCCGAGTCCTCAAATTCCGCCCATTTTTCCCTTTTCAGCCCAGCAGCAAATTTTTCTTTTCAGCCCATCCGTTCGGCCCAATATCATAACCACTAGGGTTTTAGTTTTGTTGACCCCGGCCGCCTCCTTAGCGGGTCATGTGACCCACGCCTCCACGTATCGGGTCGAAACCCTAGTTAGACGTTGGCCCGTTTTCACCATCCGGGTACAATGACCCGGCGGCGCCCAAACTGGATCCATGCCGGACTCGCGTTTTTCCGGCGGCCAAGAACCGCCGGAATCTGGAAAAAAGTCGCTGGAATCCACAAAAATTGGCAAAAAATTCCATCCAAATCTGGGCACTCTTCCCTTATGTAATTCCGGCCGGATTTAGCACGTAAAACCAAAAAATTTCACCTCCAAATCCGAGCATGCATTTTCCGACCGAAAAATTACCATTCACCTCGCCGGAAACGCATTTTTCCGGCGAGAAAAACCCAACTTTTAAACATTCATGAATCCCTTCTCCAGCCGTGTAATTCTCCCCAAGCTTGAAAAACTATGAATCCGGGTCTAGGGACGAAGAAACACGGCTATTTCAGGCGACCTCCGATCGGAAAATCCGAAAACCCAACCTCCAAATTAACTTCAAATCCAAAATTTCTCAAATATTTTCCGATCGGATGTTGTTTAACCAAACGAATCCAAAACCTTCAAGACATGATAATTATTATAACCCACCGGAAAAAGTGTTTTTCCGGCGAACCCGACCGGAAAATACCTTGGGCCTATCGTCGTTGATGATTCCAGTTAAACCAATTATCTCCAACATCTTTCTTGAATCCGACTAATCCCAAACCATCAACCCCATTAAACAATAACACTCAAACACCCAAAATCTTGAATCCCACATGAGTGCTCATCAGTCAAGAAAATAAATTTAAATTCTTGGCATGAAACATAGCAATCTGGTCGAAGTTCCAATTAAAGCAGATAATCATGGACAGTGGGGCATCTGATCACATGAATGCCCTCTCAACAGATCCATCATGAACTCTTCCAAATACTAAAAAATTCATGCTTCAAATTCATCTCTACTCCCAATCCAACATGAACATCACATTGACTAACCACCATAAACAAATAATCTTCCATACAAATCCACACAGATTCATCATAAACAAACCCCTCATCAATCATCCAGGTTAGATCTATCAACGAAAGATTAAAACTTACTTGGAACAATGGTAGATCTTCATCAAATACGCTCCATCAACAACTTCAAGATCAAAAAGTCTGATCTTCACACAAAACCTCCAGATCCAAAGATCAAATCTTCAAATTCAAGCACAAATCATACCTTGAAAGATGCCCGGCGAGGAATCCAACATTAATGTCGGATTCCTCACCGGAAACTCTGAATCGTAGGAGAGAAACTGGAAGAAAATCAGCCCCGGTATTCCGGAGAAGGGCTGCGCCCTTTTTTCTCTCCAGAGAGAATTTTCTCTCCTGTATTTAGGCATCATGGTCGAGGTTCTACGGTTGTAGGCGTATTGAGAGCTCTTTCACATAAATAGGTAAATAGTATTGACACCAGTTTTTTAAATTATGAACCGTTGCTGGAAATCAAACACCGCTAAAAATTTAATACCGGTGCTGGAATATTTAGATCCTTCTAAGCACAAGCACCAGCCATTATTTTTTATACCAAAGCTTGATTTAAACTGGTGCAAAAAAATAATAGAACTGGACTTTGTTTTTACAATCAACATTGGCAACAATGAACCGATGATGGTCAGTATCAGCACCGGTATCTTTAATTAAACACCGATAGCTTTAATTAAACACCGGTAGCTTTAATTAAACACCGGTAGGTAATAGGTCATTCAAGCAGTGGTAGTATTCTATCGGTGCTTATATATAGGGGATAAAAACCGCTACAGTAAATTCAGCACTGATTTAGGTATGTATATTCAGCATCGGTTTAGGGTACCCGTGTCTTTTTATCTACATTTCAGCACCACATACTTAGGCACCGGTAGTCCGGGGGCCCGAATAATCGGTGCCATAAGGGGTCCCTGCAATAATGACATTAGAAGGCGGATCTAGTAATTTTTATGTAATCACGTTCTAATGGTGCTGTTAATGGCCATTCTTCCACCTGTGTACCCATTCTGAATCTGAAATGTTATTTTTGACAAATGCTCTTAGTTATTTTATTGTTAAAAAAATTGTAATTTAATTTAAAATGGGGTTTTTTTCAATGTTTATAAAGATGAAAAACAAATGGAAAAATATTCTTTTTTTTAATTATAAACCACTAGTGGTGGGGGTGATATATTTGGATACCCAAACCATATAGACCAAAGATTGGCCGTATTAACCTGCGAGCGTAAACAAAATGTACATGATCATCGCGCTTCTTTGGGAAAAAAACGATGTGAGTGTTTTTTATTGATTGTGATTCTGGATCAATTACCTCCACCCGTGTTAATAATCCTCTGGCATGGCAATCAATCGAAAACACTATTCCAAGAGTAAAAACTGGAAAAAAATGAAAGAAACTATGTGTTTTATATGATTGCCTGCTTCCTAAGGGAATATAGTCTTGTTTCATTTCCATGAATGGCTCTTTTTGTCTCTGTATCTAGTTGTGTTGACCACTTCATCGTTGACTAAATGTGCCTTTGTTGTGCTAGTTTTGCTAGGTAATGACTTGGTTGATTCTACTCTCTGTTGATATGCATCACCTGAATTCCGTTTGATTCACAACATCCTTCAATCTGTCTTCCAAGCACCATCAATTTCCATGGTAAGGATCTGGCCCCGGTTATCATTTGCACTACCCACAAGCAACCCATTTCCACTATCAGAGGTAAAAAAAATTTCAACAATACATGTGTCCAAACCTGATTTTAGTGCCATCAGTTCTACTTCCAAAGTTGTCCTCGCGTCCTGAATGTTATCTGCTTCTAAAAAATGTGTCATGCTTGTGTGATCCCTCACTATAAAGCCAACTTTTGGAGTAGTTAAACTAGAGAAGGTTGCATCTGTTTTCAGCTTAAATCATTCGTCAGGTAGTTCCCATGTAATGGCCTTGAATATCTTAACCACTGGTGGTTTTATAACTGGGATAAATCCCTTAGATCTCAGAAGATCACAATCTGTATAAATTTTCTGAGGTTTTACTGTAAAAATGTCCACCACTAATCTATTTAGATCCTTTATCATTCTATTCAAGGTAGGTTTTTTGTTATCATATAGGCTTAAACATCTTGCCTTCCATAGGATCCAACATATGAGGGAAGGCATGATGTTATAGAAATGGTTCATTATTTTTTAAGCATTATTAAAGGACCAGAACCATGACATCATACCAAACAAGTGTGGGAATTGTGGAAAATGAGCAATTGATGTATCTTATAATCCAGCTGCATATATCCACATACCAGTTGAAAATGAGCATTTGTTAAAAACATGATCTAGTGTTTCAGTTTCCTGAAAACAGAGAGCATCTAGATACAACTGATATTCCACAATACAGCAGTATATTATCAATTGGCTACCTATTGTTGATCAATTTCCAATTGAAAATTGCAACCTTTCTAGGCAGTAATGAGTTCCAGGCCAATTTTATGGATAGTGTTTGTTTCCTTTTTCTTCTTAGCAGCTGATATCCAGAAGCAATAATGATATTACCTGAAGTTTCTAGTTTCCAAATAATCACATCATCATGATCTGGTGGTTGGAGGATGGTATCGAGATCCTGCATTATAGATTCAGAAAAACCAGCACTAAACTCTTGCAAATACTGCTGCTTATTTTGTAAGAATTCCTGAACAGTTAGAAAAGGATATGGCACAACAGTTTCCAATAACCATATATCCACCAAGAAACATTTATCTACCCAGTTAGCAGTCCAAAAGTTACATGTACCCTTTCCTAGCAAGATAAAAGAATTTTCATGTGCAATATGGCCTAGTTAACTACTATTTTCCATGGATAAGAGTTTCTAGCCGAGGATAGCATAGACCAAATCAATTTAGACCAGATACTTTTCCCTTCTTGTAATTTAAACCATAGCTTTATTGAAAAACAGTCAATCACAGTTTTAAAACCTCTTATTTGCAGACCATTTTCCATATATGGCATGGCAATATTTTCCCACCCCCTCCAGTGTCTTTTAGGTTTGCCTTCTTTGGTTTTTCCCCATAGGAAATCTAGGAAAATGTTTTGAAGCTTATTTATTACTGACTTTGTTGGTGACATCACAGTTAAAACGTGTTGTGGGATAGCTGCTATAACATGTTTTATTAGGACAATTCTTCCAGCTTGGATTAACAGTTTTGAGTTCTAATTCTGCACCTTTGCATTAATATTTTTCACTGTTTCTTGAAAATAAGCATTTCTTTTCCTACCCTTAAAAACTGGTACACCTAGGTAGGAAAGAGGAAAGAAACCTTTTGTCATGCTAGTTACCCTTCTTATCCTGTTGATTGTGTTCTGGCTTGTTTTTTCACCAACATAGAAGGCAGTCTTATTATTGTTTACCATTTGACATGTGCCTTTTTCATATAGTGTTAGGAACTGCACTATATTTTTCAGTTATTTCTTTGTAGCCTTGAAGAAAATCACAGTGTCATCTGCATATGGCAAGTGAGTAATTCTTACTTGTAATAATCTGATTGATCAGTTTGTTGTTGAACATATTCTTTAACCCTATATTAAGCACCTCAGTAATCAGGTTAAACAGGCTGGAGATAGAGGGTCTCATTGTTTCAGGCCTCTACTGGTTTTGAAAAGGCCATTAGGTTTCCCATTAACTAGAACTGAGATATAGGCAGGGGCAATATTATTAACAACTAGTCTCACAAAGTGTCCATGAAATCCCATTTTCAGCATTAAAGAGTTCAGCATCATCAATGACACTCTATCAAAAGCCTTAGACATGTCAATTTTACCAATGAGATTTAATGATTGTCCTCTTTTATCTAAACATATAACCATTTCCTGCATTATCAATATGTTATCAGCAATCTCCCTTTGCTTTAAAAAGGCACTATGTTCTTCTGAGATGCATTTATCAATGACTGTAGATATCCTATTCACTAGCAGTTTGGAACAAATTTTGTTAACAAAATTTGATAATGAAATATGTCTAAATTCAGTTAATGTTGATGGAATCTCAGTTTTAGGGATTAGGAAAAGACTAAATTGTTTTTTGGTCCCCTACAAAGTATCTTTTACTATCTTTTGGTCCCCATGTGCAAAACTGCCGTTAGACGGTACCCAACAAATTCAAAATAATATGTTTTGGTCCCCAAAGGTGGTTTTTAGGTAGAGTCAATGGTAAAATTGGTCAAAATCTGTAAAATGACCATTATACCCCTGAGTTTAAAAAATAAAATAAAAAGAAAAATCGGCGTCTGCTTCGCTTGTCTTCCGCCTGCCGCCGCCTTCCGCCTGTCACTGCCGCTCATCTTCTCCGCCTGCTTTATCTTCTCTGTCGCTCGTCTTCTCCGCCACTCGTCTTCACCTCTGAGTCGCTTCTCTGCTTGCTTCATTTTTTTCGTCGTCTCTCCGCCGCTCATCTTCAGCGCCGTCTTCTCCGCCGCTCGTCTTCGTCGCTGTCTTCTCTACCTGCTCATCTTCTCCGCCTACTCGCCTGCTCGTCTTCTCTGCCTGCTCGCATGCTCGTCTTCTCCATTGTCTTCGTCGCCGTCTTCTCTGCCTGTTCGTCTTCTCCGCCGCTCGTCTTCTTCACCATCTTCTCTACCACTCGTCTTCACCTCTGCATCGCTTCTCTGCCTGCTTCATCTTTTCCACCGTCTTCTCTGCCGCTCGTCTTCACCACCGTCTTCTCTGCCGCTCGTCTTCACCACCGTCTTCTCTACCGCTCATCTTCTCCGCCGCTCATCTTCTCTGCCGTCTTCTCCACCGCTCATCTTCTCTGTCGTCTTCTCCACCGCTCATCTTCTCTGCCGTCTTCTCCACCATCTTCTCCGCCGTCTTCTCCGCTGCTCGTCTTCACCTCTGCGTCGCTTCTCCACCTGCTTCATCTTCTCCGCCGTCTTCTCCGTCGCTCTTCTTCTCTGCCATTATACCCCTGCTTCTCCGCCTGCTTCGTCTTCTCTGCCGCTCGTCTTCCACCGCTTCTTCTTCTTCTCCACTTCATCTTCCTTGCCACTTGGTCCCCAGAGGTGAAGACTTCTCCGGCGATGCAGAGCTGAAGACTTCTTCAGTGATGCGGAGGAGAAGGCGAGCAGGTGGCAGAAGGCGAGCAGGTGGCAGAAGGCGACCAGGCGCCGGAAGGCCGACAGAAGGCGGAAGGCTGAAGGCCGGCGGAAGGCGGATGGCGAGCAAGAAGGCGGAAGGCCGGTGGTGAAAAATTTTAAAAAATTAAAATTTGAATTGAAAATCTTTTTAATTAGTAAAATTACCATTATACCCCTAGCTATACCGGAAAACCATTTAGCCTTACCGGAAAACCACCTTTAGGGACCAAATCATATCATTTTGAATTTTTTGGGTATCGTCTAAGGGCAGTTTTGGACATGGGGACCAAAAGATAGTAAAAGATACTTTGTAGGGGACCAAAAAAACAATTTAGTCTTAGGAAAAATCAATGTGCTTGATATACTGGGAGGTATGGGAACTGAGCATTGAAATTCTTGAACACATTGCAGCAGGTCATCTTTAATTATATCCCATGAGTACTAATAAAACCTGCCCGAAAAACCATCAGGACCAGCTGCACTAAACTGACTGAGCTCAAAAACAATATTTTTGAGTTTTGTCATGTCAATTATCCTTTTCAGTTGTGTGTTATCTTTTCTGTGATTATTTGAGGAATGAAATCCAAACATTTCATCAGGGCAGTGTCTATATTGTCCTCATTATTCTCAATTAACAGTTTCTGGAAAAAGAGTGGAGCATGATTACCAATATGTTCCTGATCAGTAAGCCAAGTATTATGTTCATATTTCATTTTGTTTATCCTTAGCCTAGCATGCTTATCCTTAACTCAGTTATGAAGAATTTTGAATTTAAATCAGCCCAATGAAGCCATCTAAGCCTAGATTTCTGCTTCTAGTATATGTTTTCCTCCTTTAATCTCTGATTTAAAACCACAGTAGCCTAAGCTAGCTCATTGAGGTTTTGTTCCAGGTTTGTTAAATCATATCTGATCTCTAGGTCATGTACTTTCTTTTCAGCATCTTTTAGGTTTTGAAAGATATTACCAAAAGTTTCTGGGTTCCAAATTTTTAGAACAGTTTTCAATGTTCTTAGCTTCATGGTAAATCTTTTCATGCCCTGATGATTCATTTTCTATTCCTAGCTTTGTTTAATTATCTATTTGAGCTCAGGATTTTGTGTCCACATATTTTGGAACTTGAAATATTTAGGGCATCCTATCTGTTGTATGATAGTATCTAGAACTAGAGAGGAATGGTCAGATGGAGCTCTATTCAAAACCTGAACTGAGGTATTTTGGAAAATATCCTTCCATTTATTATTACACATCATTTTGTCTAATCTCTTACTAACTCTATGTTTACCAGTTCTTCCATTAGACCTTGTTTATTTATTTCCAACTGTGGGTATGTCCTGAAGGCCATGAGATTCTATGAAGCTATCATAATCCACTGTACTATTTCCATCTGGTATTGTATTCCCTTTATATTCAGAGATGGTTCTTATCACATTAAAATCCCCAGCAAGAATTGTTGGATGACTTGTATTCTGAATTAAGTTCCCCAACTCTAAAAAGAATCTATATCTATCTGCCCTACAGTGCTTTCCATAGATTACAAATATGGTGAAACTAAGATTATAATCTGATTGTGTGACCTCTAGAAGCAGGAAATCTTGGTTGCTTGTTATCAGGTTAGGATTAAAAGCATTTCTAAGAAATATCCATTTTCTAGAATACTTAGATGATAGTGTTTTGTCAAAACCTAGTTTAAACCTGAACTTCTCCATCTGATCATGTTTTTGCTTAGGTTCAATTATGATCAGAATCGACAAATTATATGAGTGAACTAATCTTTGAATTCTAAATAAAGAAGATGGTATTCCTCTGAGATTCCATAGTAATAATTTAACATTCATTAAGAGTTAGATTTAGCTTTCAAGTGAGTAACAATCATGTTAGGATAATGAACGTAATTCCTTAACTTATCAGGTGGCTTACCATGGTTACCTGATACCTGAGCAGTAAAAGTTTGAGTTATTGTTTTAGTTTGGAAACTTCTGGGATTATTTAAGATTCTTGATCTGTCAGAGAGATCTGAGGAAGGATTATTGTTTTTTATGATAATCTGCATATCATCTGATGATTTCCAATTGTTGAAGTTACTCTTTGTTGTTTTTCCTTGCTCTGAACTCTGAGATGCCTTGGTTTGATTTTTCTTAGGCTACTTCTGTATGACTATCCTTCTATTTTTATCATGAATTTCCTTTATTTGGGCTTCAATTGTTTCAAGTTGTGTCGGTTCGATCTCTTTTGTTGCATCCTGAAGCAATTCCTCCTCTGTTTAGCTGTTTTTTTATCCTGATTTGAGACTTTCTTCCAGACTTCAAAATTGGTCTTCTCTGGTTAATTTTTCCTGGCTTATGTATGACCTTTTGGCTTGAGAATACCACAGTCCAAAGTGTGGTGGCCTATCTTGTGGCATTTACAGCAGTAAGATGGTTGATCTTCATATTTTATCCCATACCATTTGCTTTCCTTAGTTGATCCTAGTCTAATACTATCAAGGAATTCACCGGTGAGGTCCATTTCTATGCACAGGTGGATTGTAGAAGGTCGGGTATGGTTCATAGTTGGCTGATCTGCAAAGATGAATTCTCATAGTCTACTGGCTATATGAGGAACAGAATCTGGGTGTAGGTAGTAAGCTTGTGGAAAATCCACTGTTAACCAGATAGGAACTGCAGGTGGTTCTTCTGTAACATCAAAATTCTTGGTCCACTTTAAAAGTTTCATAATCGTACCTCCCAGATTCCAAATGCGCTTAATCCAGCATCTTTGTATATCCTCTTCATGCTCAAATCTGATGAATAAATGTCTTCTATCTAGCGTTGTTATTGTGGCTTCACCCTTGAATCCAATCTTCTTCATCTGGTGTCGTATGAATTCCAGGACGGACTTCCCTTGGGAATTTACCGATTAAGTTTTGCTAGAATGGCTCTGAGAGGTGCTCTATTTCCTTCTCGTCGAATAGTACTGCTATTTCTCCCTTGTATTTTACAACTGGATTCAATTTTCTTGTGGAAATATTTCTGGGGTTTGGAGTTTGGGTAAGAATTGATTTGTAGCATATCGGAGGACTCACGCCTGAGGGCGGAGTCGCCATGGCGAATGGATTTTGGTTACTATTCCGGTGAGAATATTGACTTTGTCGATGGTATGTGCCCGTTGGGAACTGTTTTGGGTGTTGGTAATGTTTTCTGTGGTTGAGAGCATTTAGTTATGAGAGTGAGTTTAGAGAGAGAGGTTGTTGATGAACAGTTCTTGATATTAAATGGAAAAATAATCGAGACTAACTTATGACGACTATTAATAATTTACAAAATAAGGATGCGACCAATACTTTTGGGAGCCTGGGGTGCATAATTTCCTAAACTATTCTTTTGGGAAACTATTCTTGACTTATACTTATCTTTATACAAAATGTTACTAACATGAATTAAATGGGCTAAAATATATGAAATTAAAAAAAATCTAATTCTATTAAATGTACGTATATCCTAACCCATGCATGAATTTCTATTTTTGCATTTATTTGTTTATAAAAGAGAAAAATATAAGAAAAGGAACGAAGGTCGCATGTGATTGAATAACTTTTGACCTATAAGATAAGAATCAATCATTCTTACTCTAATTAGAAGAATCTATTTATTAGATGATAAGTTTATAATGAATAAAATAAACATATAAAGAATTTTTTTTAAAAAATGTAGCTGTGAATTATTAAAAATTCAAGGACCCTAATTATATACCATAAATTGAAATGTAGATAATCGGAACTATTAGAAAAAGGGAAAGCTAATACAATTTTAATCGTGTATACACATTAGGTAACTAGCATAAATATAAGAAGCTAGTAAGTGTTAACTCATTTGGTATGAATTTTTTTCCAATTGACGTGCAAAATTTATCAATATATGGTTTGCATTTGCAACCCTTGATCACCTTCATTCGTATAGGAAATTTCTAGAGGATATTTGTCACAAACCTATCCGCTCAAAAATTTCCAGCATACCAAATATATCTCAAGATAGTGTTTTCTTATGAGGAAATGATAGTTTAGGTGCTCATTTTAAGGTGAAATTACAGGTTTCGTTCCTCTTTTTGCACCATGTTCCTAAAAGGCTCCTAGATTATTATGAAATGTTGTTAATTGGTTCCTTTGTCAGAATTAAAGCATTTTAATTAAGTTGATGGACCCGTCAACAGTTAATGAGATTTAAACAATTATAATTTAATCATTATTTAGGTTGAATTATAATTATAAAGGTCGACTTAATGTTGACTCAATTAAACTGGCTAATAGTATGTGAGAATAAATTGAGAATTTCATAATAATTTGGTGACGTTTTGGAAATAATATGTAAAAAGAGAAACAACACCTGTAATTTTACCTTAAAGTAGGTACTACAATTGTCATTTTCTTGTTTTTGAATTGTTCCAACTTGGATTGAACAATTCCACAACCTCACCCAAATCACTAATTTCTCTTCTTGTTGTTTTGGTTGAATATTGTTCACAACCGCAACACGACTATTCTTCAAATCTTGTGGACCCCGAATATCTAGATCAACCTCAAAAGCAACATCTACTTTAGTCCAACTGATCCCGAAAAGGAATCTATTGATTCTCTCCCAATTGGTTGGACCGTAGGTGCGATGATTTACTTCACGGGCGAGGTCTCTGGTTCAAGTCCAGGATGGCCCAACTATATACTCCTTGTCCAGTACCCCAAATCCTCCCTCTAAATTTTGATGTATGTTCAATAGTGGAGGAAGTGGCCATTAAAGGCGGTTATATCGAACTATTAAATTACTTTCAAAGTGATTAATCAAAGGCGGTTCAAAAAATATCTTTAATAGGGTCTGAAATAGGTTCCGAACTCAGAAACTATTTATGACATTCCAAAAAATTAGCTGTCAGAAACCAACGATTTTCGGCAGCAAAGAACCCAGAATGCGGTGGCGGAACCCGGAGTGAGGCAACATTAAACACCAAACAACAATAGAACCCAGAACGCGGTAACTTCAAACCTAGAATGGGGTGGCAGAACCCACAATGTGGTGGCGAGCCAACCCTTCTCTTGCAGAACCCAAAACGCGGCAGGCGAACCCTTCTCCGACGTTGCGGGCTTCTCCTTCTCTATCGGAGGGAGCGAGAGGCCAGAGCAAGTGGAATAATGGCTGGAGCAGCAGAGAGAGGAAGAGGGGTGGGGAAGGGTGGGGATGAGGCGGTAGAGGGATAGAGGGGGCAGTTGGTGGGGAAGGGGGGGAGGAGAAGTAAAGAAGGAGGGGTACTGGAGGTAAAGGAAGTAAAATAGGGTTTATCCTTAATGGGTTCAGATACGCCTAAGTATGGGTTGGGCTAAAAATGAGCCCATTAAAGTGGGATCTAAATGTGCAATCGCTTTTAAAGTAAAAAGGTGAGCTAGGATAGCACTTTTGAACCCCGAAAGTGCTTCCGAACCCTAATTAAACGTGGTTCTACGAGAAAAAATGACTTTAATCAATCACATTTAAAGTGGAAACGCCTCTCATTGATTTCAAACCGCCATTAAACTGAAAAATGAGACCTAGGATACACTTCTAAACTCGGAACCTCTTTTGAACCTCAATTAAAGGTGGTTCCAATGGAACCGCCTTCTAATGTCACCTTTAATAGAGCATTCTCTACTAGTGGTTATTCTTCAAATCGGTTTCTTAGTGATAAACCCACCTATCAATTTTGATGTATGTTATTGTCAATGTGTATTGATGATTATTTGAATGTTTATTATTATGGGTTTGATTGTAGGTGGGTTTGGTATGAGTGTAAGAGATGAGGATGATCGTGGTTGTATTGTGTCGAAGATGAATGTCGATTTCTGTTTATATGATATCATGGCATGGTTTCTTCTTCGTTTTGAGATTTTTATGTATGTGATTATTTAAGGTGGTTTGATGATTGTTTGAATGTTTATTATTATCGGTTTGATTGTAGGTGAGTTTGAAATAAGTGTAAGAGATGAAGATGAATATTGATATGTGTTCATATGAACAATGTGAAGATATGGTAGATATTGGTTTCTAAATCCCTTTTATATAAACTTTCGAGGCTAGTTTCGAAATCGGAAGTGGTTTTGGATGTTTTTTTTTTATGTCGGAACAATAGATAACGGTTAAAAAAAAGCTTCCACGGCGCTTGGAAGCCCTCTGGAAGGCAACAACCAGAGGTGGTTGTGGAACCTTCGTCTAACAACCACACACACAATGCGGCGGTGCCAGAGATGGCAATTTGGAACCACCTTCTAAATCCCCTATTCACAGTCGTTATTGCCATTGTTCTGCAATGGTGATATTCTGATGGTTATTGACCTTTCTGTTACTTTTGACATCTTGTTACGTGTATTCAAATCTGTATAAGTTATCAACTCATAATGAAAATTCTCCAAATATTTGGAAATTATTATAAGTACCTGATCTACAATTATATAAAGAAAATATATAAATTCAAGATGATAATAAATATAAAAATAAAATATTATGCTATAAGCACAATATTCAACAAATATTTACAAAAACAAACTTACAAAATCAGCAAAGTCATATTAAAAATATATATAGAAAAACAATTCACTTATGCTATATTTTCTGATCGGACAACTTGCACTTGTATGCAAGAATCATTTTTCTTGCAATTATTTAATTCACATGAATGGATTGTTATGTCATTCGGTTTAACTAATGCTCTCAGACTTTTATACGGTTGATGAATCATGTTCTTAGGAGATTTATAGGTCTTTTTGTAGTGGTTTATTTCGATCATATCTTGACCTATTCTAAATCAACTAATGAACATATTGATCATGTTAAAATGGTTCTTGTTGAACTCCGTGAATCTAAACTATATGCTAATATCAAGAAGTATACTTTTTGTGCTTCGTAAGTTGTTTTCCTTGGTTCTGTTGTGTCTCGTGATGGTATCAAGGTGGATGAAGTAAGATTAAAGCTATCAAGTCATGGCCGACCCTTACTAATGCCAATCAGGTGAGATCATTTCATGGTTTAACTAGTTTTTATTGAAGGATTGTATGTGATTCCTCATCTATTGATGTACCTTTAACTAAACTAATTAAAAATGACGTCAAATTTGAGTGGGGTGAAAGTCAAGAAAAATGAATTTAATGAATTTAAAGTAAGGTCATCAATGCGCATGTTCTTGGTTAACCTGATTTTAACAGTACTTTTGAGATTAATTGTGATGCATCTGGTGTTAGTATTTTTGTTGGTCTTATGCAAGAGAATTGACCTATAGGTTACTTTAGTGAAAATCTAAAGGGAGGTTCTCTTAATTATCCTATATATGATAAGGAAATATATGCTATAGTTCGTGCTTTCGAGACATGGCAGCATTATTTGTTGCAGAATGAGTTTTTTATTCACAGTGATCATGAATCCTTTAAGTATTTGAAGAGTCAGTTGAAGTTGAATAAGCTTCATGCTAAATTTTCTAATTTCATTGAAACTTTACTTTATGTTCTTCGAGATAAAAAAGGGGAACAAAAATGTGGATACTGATGCTTGGAGTCGTAGGCCTGCTTTGATTACACATCTTGATTATGCTTTAATTGTTTTTGCCTTAGTGAAATATTGTATTAAAATGATCATGACTTTGCTTTTGTTTATGCTGCATACGAACTAGGTGCTTATAATAGGTTTTTATAGACATGATGGATTTTTGTTTCGTGATAATAAGTTTTGTATTCCTCAGTGTTCTATGCGAGAAACGCTTGTTAAGGAAGCAAATTCAGGTGGTCTTATGGGTCATTTTGGTGCTTTGAAAACATATAACTTGTTGAATGAACACTTTTATTGGCCAAAAATGGCATTGCTTGCTGATAGGATTTGTAGAACTTGTATTGAATATTTGAAGGCTAAGTCGACAACTAAGCCTCATGGATTATATACTCCTTTACCAGTTCTTACACATCCTTGGGTAGTTATCTCCATAGACGTTGTCCTTGGATTGCCATGATCACAATCAAGTACTTTTTCTATCTTTATTGTGGTTGATGGGTTTTTTAAGATGGAACATTTTATCTTGCAAGAAAACAGGTAATTTCAAACAAGTGGCCAATTTTTTCTTGAAGGACATTGTGTGGCTTCATGGCCTTCCTTCTCGTATAGTTTCTGATAACGACGTTAAGTTCTTGTCCTTCTTTTGGAATACACTCTAGAGGAAGTAGGGAACTTAGTTACTATTTTCAACTGCAAGTCATCCACAAAGAGATAGGAAAACATAAGTTACCAATCACACTTTGGTAACCTTATTGCGTGCTTAGTACAGAAAAAACTGAAGAATTGGAAAGTGTGCATTCCCATAGCAAAGTTTTCTTGTAACAGAATTATTCATTCTACTGCTTCTTTGTCTCCAGTTGAAGTTTTTTATTGTTTCTTACCTATTACTCCATCTGATCTAATTCCTTTGAATTTTAAAATGTTAAAGCCTTGATGGAGAAAATAAGGATGATTTTGTTAAGCAGATGCACGAATTAGACAAAGAATTGAGAGGACAAATACTCAGAATGCTGTAAAAGCATACCATGGTAGAAGACTGGTGATTTTCGAACCTAGAGACTAGGTGTGGTTACATCTTCATAAATAGAGGTCTCCTAATGAAAGTGAATCTAAGATGAGTCCCTGTGGTGATGGTCATTTCCAATTCTTGGAGCGTGTGAACAACAATGCTTACGGGATTAATTTTCCCGAAGACTATGGAGTTAGTCCTACGTTCAATATAGCTTATTTATCTCCTTATACATTCAATGGTGATTCAGTATCGATGAGAAAACCTTTCTACTAGAGAGGGAATGATATGAATCACAATGATATGTTTGATTATGTTTGAGATTCTCTAAGTAACCTGATTGGTCTAATGATAATAGCTAGAAAGAAACATATAGATGATGTGTTGAATGTTTTGATTAATCAAGCTCATGAAGAGGAGCCAAAGATTTTGAAATACTCTTGGAGGAATTATACCAAGATTTCTAATTAGGGTTTAAATTAGGGTTTCCACTTCTATTTCCAAAATTAGGGTTTGTAGGAGAGCTGAACACTATACTCTTTTCCCCACTGAGTTTTTCCAGTGAGATAGTGTGCACACATTTAGAGCTAATATCAAAATTATTGTAAGTTTACCTGAGTTTCAATTATGTTCGAACGGGTAATCGAACAAATTCCCCAATTCTTTTTAAATACCTAGACATTTCCAGAACTCGGAAGCTCATCCTAGGTTTTCAAGAAGAGGGCCGGATCATTTATGAGTTTGGAACAACACTTCCGAGATCGGAACAAGTGTTTGACGTGAAAAAAATCATTTAAAAGGGTTTCCTAAGGGGAAATTAATACCCATTCAAACAGTTCGCCAATTCCCCCCCCCCCCCCCCCCCCCAATTTTCCAATTTTCCAATTTTCCCTTTCCAAAACCACAAAAAGACACCTCTTCAATCATTCAAGCTACCAAGGTATGCATCTACTACTTCCTCACCTCCTTATATATATTTTTTATCAACATTGTGTAATCCATGTGAATTTCATAGAGCAAAGTTTGATCAAGGGAAGAGGAAAATTGGGTGGGAATTCCCTCCAATCCAAACTCACCCTCATTGGATTAAAAGGTTAGTGTGTGTTCATTCATCATAAAATATTAGGGTTAGAGTTTGATGCATGTTTATGTTCTTAATTTTTGTTACATTTTATTGAAATTAGTATCAAAAGTGACAACTTGTTATTTAATTGATTTTTTCATTTAAGGTTATATTATTGATGAAAAGCTAGTAGTTGAATTAGTTTAAATGGTAATTCACAAAATGTGTGAATGTAGGATCAAAATCGTCCAAAAAAAGGGTCGTGAAGGTCCTATACATTCTCGCAGTGGGAAACACACTCTATCAAAATATGATTGTGATGATGAAGATGGATCCGACAAGTTCGGAATAGCAAAGATTGATTTTAGAACATTAGAGTCTCAAGAGCTCTTTTGGTGTTCCCGGTGGGTTGACATTATTGGTCTTAAATAAGTTAAGCTAGTGCTTGTCGGAATAATGCGCTAAATGGTCTAATTGGGTAGGGAACGTAGGTAGAACTAGGGTTAATATAAAGTATGAGAGTTGGCATGAGGTTCCAAAATATTACAAAGACACCCTATGGATGGAGTGCAAGGTACATATATATTTGGTAGTCATAGCCCACCACCCCCCCCCCCCCACTCCCTAATTCCCCATGGTTTATTCAAACAAATTTACTCTTCATTAATCACACAATGGTTTTGAAAATACTTGAAGAGGCCTTTTGAGATCGATACACTGGACATGGCCGATCTACGAAAGAAGGCAATGTTCATGATGTCCAAGACTTGGCGGGAACGCAAATACACATTGTTAAGGGATTACATTTTTTTCGAATAGGAAAGGAGATCGTCTGTGGTTAAATTACACACACATTCAACCAGAGAGTTGGGAGATTCATAAGAGAAGGGATTTGGAGAATGACAAAAATGTTAGTATATTTTTTAAAAGTTTATAGTGTATTTAGATTAACTTGTCCTTATGTGTGACATGTTTATTTATGATAGAATTAACTTATTTATTAACTTATCGAAGGGAACTAGGGATGATAAAAAATGTATTGCCAAGTTGAACTTAATTCCTCGTTGATTGAGCTAGGGGGTTATTGTTTGGCCATGATGGAGTTAGTGCGAGAATGATTTGAAAATGATGTTCAAAGAGCAATCGAGGGGGGGGGGATGACAGAGGATGAGGCTAGGTCGAAGGTAATACCAATAGATGTGGACAATATAGAGTGCTGTGATTTATTTCTCAAAGGACAACAAAACAAGAAAGGTGTGTTTAAAAAGTTGAATTCAACTCCCGAAACGTGTGGTAACTCATTGGCCATTGCTTCCTCTTCAAGCTATAATACCATTAACAAATACTAACATTATTTTCTGTGTCAACGTAGGCTAAGTTGAAGAAAGATCAACTAGATGGGCAATTCATTATGACGAGTAAGAATGGCATCCTTTGTGAGGCAATTAGGAAATCCTATCACCCGGGCCGTGCTAGAGGTGTGGGTGCATTATTGTCACAATGAGAAGCGTTTGGAATCACTCAATACTTTGAACGGGAAAACCCATCAAAATTCACATGTTACAAAAGGAAGCACTTATTCAAGATAAGCAAATAGAGCAGTAAGACATTATAATCCGTAAGTTAATCAAACGCATTGGACTTGCTCTTCCGGATAATTTGGAGGGTTTTACACCCGATTGGACTCCGCCGTTAAGAGGATTCTGTCATCCTCCTGAAGATGTGGATTTTAGCCACGATCCCATTATTAAAAATCAAACACTTGAGGACAACAATCTCGACAAGGCCATCCTAGCCACTAGAACAAAGGTTTGAAATTTAATTGCCATTCAATACTTACCATTTTATTAATATGATCTCTTATATCTCCTTTTTTTTGTAGACATCAAATTTGTGTGAACTATACATTGATCAAGGCGGTGGGGGTAGACCTAGGAGGTCATTGCAGTACCTCTCAAAGTTACAATTTATAAGCCCTAAACGCTTACTAAATATAATTAAGTAGAGAGTGGAAAATTGGGGTCGTCCACTAAGAAGAGGGATTTTCCTAAGGGTTCATGCATATAAGGGTGGATATAAGCCTATATATAATTAAGCAAGTAAAGAGAGGAGGGGCGGGGGGGGGGGGGGGGGTAGGTTTTTTCTAAGTTATGAATTTAAAAACAGGATAACTAGAAAGGTCAAGCAACTATGCTAATCTTGCAACAAACTAAGAAAAAGGGATAAAACAAAAGATAGTGCCTTGGGGGCAATTGATTTCTACTTCCAAACCTCTTATCTATCCTTAAACCTACAACCACAACCTAATCTTTACTTTAAATCTTCTATCCTTCTTTGATAGTACTTTGCAAGAGTGAATTCGACATCTCTTGTCAAACCTCATTAATAACCCCTTTAGTCAAGAAACGACTAAAGATATCCCATTAACGGCATTGAGTACAAAGAGTCAACAAGCTTGGTAATACTTATAAACACTACACCGTGTCTAAGCATTGAACCAAGTTAAGCATTTACTAAGATTAGTCAAGAACATTCAACGTTCATGGACCTCTCCTATTTGCTACCTTAAATAAACATGACAAAGAATTCAACATCATCACATTCATCTAGAAATTATGAAATCATCAACCCGATTAGAAGCTCTAACTCATGCTCTTGGATTCCCTATCAAAAGATAGGGGACTTAGCAACTTTTTCCCAACCTTAACGAGTAACCATACAAGGATTTCATATACTCAAACTTCCAACAACATTAATGATATCAACAACACACATTAAGAGCTCATAAATGCACAACAACTAAAAAACAATAAATAGATAGAAAAGATTCTCAAGACATGGCATTGGAAGCCTTAATAAATTGCAACCAAGTATAAAACTAACCTATATAATGAAAACACATAATTAACCCACAAAAACTAACAAAAGAAGAAGAAAACCTATGGTTTTCAGTCCCAAGCCGCGCAGGAAGAAGAAGAGGATGAAGAGAGAGATTAAGGTTTGGTATTTATAGTACAAAATGAAGGAAATATTTCTGGCCATATGTCTGTCATTACTCACGAAAAATTCCTCATGAGTCGCAAAGTAATTAAAGCATAAAAGTAGCTCTTAACTCTTCTTAAAGAATTTCAAGGACAAATGCAACATCTAGAGCACAAAAGTGTCCAAAAGTGAATCCAAAATGTCCCAAAATAACCGTATAAAATGGGCACATCAAGACCACTCTAAGTAGCCGACGGAATTTTATATGAATCTATGCGACATCATCACTCTGTCCAACTAGAGATGGTATTTTCAAGGTTTCATTGAAGCATCCGGTGAAATCTAAATCCCCCGATGTGTCCATTTTATGTGTATAATTTAGTACTATTTTGGGTCACTTTTGTGCTCTTTTATTATCAAGAGCTTGTGTTTTACCTTGAAATTCTTTTAGGAAGGGTAAGGGCAACTTTGCACTCTTTTACCTCTTCTAAGTGGATTTTGCGTGACAAGGGAAGAACACAGAGGCAATGAAGACCGGAGGTCATTGAAGATCACATTTTCGAAGACTTTTGAAGACTTGCTTCGAAGACATGAAGACCAGAGGCCATTGAAGACCATTTTTGGAGACATTGAAGACTTGAAAAATGATAGGAATTTCTATGAAGATGATTGTATACCACAAGAAGAAGAAAAGGAAACAAAGCAAATTCTGGCACCCATCGCGAGTCGCGATAGCTTCGTCGCGAGACCTTCGTGAGTCACGATGAGCTCGTCGCGAGTCGCAACCAACGGGTGGCCAGAGTTTCACTTTATCCTTTTTGTTAGTAAATAGCACTCTCTTTCCTCTCATTCGCAATCTTCTTCACCTGCATTTTTATCGCTGTTTAAAACCCTTATTTCTTCCATTTTCATCTTTGCAATCTCTTGTATTATGTTTGGTTGTTTAGCATTAATTAGTATGAACTCTTGTAGCTAAATCTAGTTCTTGGGAGCAATTGATTGAAGCTTCCAAGCTTATGTAGTAAGATTCTATGTTTGCTCATTTGTGAACATTTATTGGAGAGCATTTATTATGCCATTAATGTTGTGTTTTACATCATTTATACCATGAGTTGTTTGAGTATATGAAATGTTAGGGTGTTAGGAAAGTTGCAAATTTCTTGACTCATTTGATATGGAAATTCAAGAGCATGGATTTAGAGCTTCTTGTGTATAATGTGAGGTAATTCTTGCTAGATGAGTATGTTAATGTTGTTTGTTCTCATATTTTTCATATAGATGCAAAGAAAGGTTGAACCTTGAATGTTATTTTTTCTTAGTTTAATCTAATGAATGCTTTGTTTGGTTCAATGACTATGTCTTTGGTAGAAGGCTTGTTATTATCAAACCTGTGATCCTTTGGGTGAAATGCCATTGATGAAACACCTCTATGATGTTATTTGTCTAGGGTGATCATCAGTGAGGTTTGCAAATGGTCGTTGGTTGTCTTTGCAAACTACTCTTAAGGAGGAATGAATGTTGATCTTTTAATGAGAAGTGATACATTCCCCATAGACAATAAATGTAACTGAATGAGTGAATGAATCAATGAGCTATATGAAGTTTGGAAGTGGAAATCGATTGCCCACAAGGCTCCGTTAATTATCATTTACATCGTATCTTGAGTTGTGTTGCATGATTATTTCTTTGCTAGTTGTTGTATTTCAATTTGATAACTTAGGATCAAACCAACCAACCCCCCCCCCCCAAGTTGACATGCTTTTATACATATTTTTGTATGTATATGCCTAGTATGTTTTCTCCTATATATGTTTAAACACTTGAAAAGATCCCTCTTCTAGTGGACGACCCCGACTTGTCATTATCTACTTTATTGTAGATAGGAAGTAACAAGGCTTAAAATTATTAACTTTGAGAGGTACGGCAACTACCTCCAAAATTTTGGCGCCGCTGCCGGGAAAGAGGCATTTATTTTTAATTGTTTGGGAATATTATGTGTGATTATATGCTATTTGTAAATATTTGTTAGTTTGCTTTTACTTTGATTTCTTAGTTGATTTGAAATTTTCACTTGGCTTGGAGATGTATTGTTTGAGTTCTTGGTGTATACTTCGTACGCGATCCTCTTCACAAGAACCCCTACACTACGACCCCGAGTTGGAGTTGAATTTGAGATGGGCTAGGAGGCTTTCTTTAGAAAGTGTGAATAACACCCCTCCTAGTGACCATTTTGTGGATACATTTTCCTTAATGGAACATCGAATCAAGCATGAAGATGAGCATCCGAGAGGGGAACCTCATTATCCTCCTCTCCAAGGGCGAGCCCCTCCTCTCCACCAAAGAGAAATCCCTTTGGGACAACCTTTGTTGAGAGAAATCATAGCCCCTAACCTCGATCAACAACCGATGTGCATCGAGTATCCCGTGGTTGGATCGAAAGGGCACTTTGAGCTAAAGACTGGGTTCATCAACATGCTACACATCTTCCTTGGTAGGCAAGGGGAGAATGCCAACAAACACCTCACCGAATTTCACTTCTTGTGTGGTGGTACGGTCCCCATGGGGTGGATGAAGATTTCTACAAGTTGAAGGCATTTCCGTTCACACTAAGGGATGGTGCAAGGGATTGGCTCCACTACCTACCGCCCAAGAGCATCAAGAGTTGGCTTGATATGAAAACGAAGTTTCCAGCCAAATACTTCCCAGCCTCTAGATATGCCGCCTTGAAGAAGGATATAAACAACATCCTCCAATGGAACGAAGAATCCCTCTTCGACTATTGGGAGAGGTTCAAGAAGCTTCTTGCAAGTTTCCTTTATCACGGTTATTCGGAGGGGGATTTGGTTTATTACTTCTACAATGGCCTCCTAGATGAAGATCAAAGGTTGGTGAGAAGTTCTTGTGGTGGAACCCTTGGGAACAAAACATCCTCCGAGGCCACGCAATTATATGAAGAGCTGGCGGAAGAATCGAGAAACTTTAGCTCAAGGGCCAATTTGAGAAGGAGGAATCCAATGCCCGCAAGCGACTCTTCAAATAGTGGAAAGCTCGAGGATCAAGTCTCAACCCTTGCATCCATGGTGAAATCTTTGATGGTGAAGGCCGGGAATGCGCCACATGTTAAATTATGTGAAATTTGTTACTTGGTGCATCCTACGGACACTTGCCCCACTTTACAAGAGGATTATGTTGAATAGGTAAGTGCCATGGGTTATCAAGGGAATCAAGGATACCAAGGCAACCAAGGATATCAAGGTGGACAAGGCTACCAAGGTTATCAAGGGTACCAAAATTGGCCGTACAATTCAGGAAATTGTGATAACCCGAACCTCCGGTATAGAAACCCTCAAGGAATCCAAAACCCTCAACGATATTGGCCTCCTCAACAACAATATAGGCCACCTCAACAACAATTCCAAAGGCTCCAAGACAAACCCTGAGACCAAGGGGAGAGCTCGGGGCTAACAAAGGATGAGGTAATGCAAGCCATTCACCGGTTAGGCATGTGTGCGGAAAAAAGTGAGAAATTCCAAGATGAAGCCAAGGCGAGTATCAAGAACTTGGAAACCCAAGTGAGCCAGATAGCTCAAGTGGTGAATCAGATAGAGTCCCAAGAAAAGGGTAAGCTACCCTCCCAACCGGAGATCAACCCTCGACAAAATGCAAGTGCTATCACTTTGAGAAGTGGTAAAGAGGTTGACTCTCCCATGGTTTGTGAAGTTGTTGAGGACGAATCTAGGAAGTTTGAAATGTTTGAGAAAGAAGGGAAAAAGGAGAACGAGGAGGAGGCCAAGGAGCAAGCAAGGAAGGGCAAGGGGAAGTAAGAAGAGATCACCATTAATAAATCAACCTCCATTTCCGAACCTTCATCCCCCCCTCACAAGAAGGTAAGAGTAGTGGAGATCCCTCCATATGTGTCGGATCCACTATTCCCGGAAGCTCTAAAAGACAAAAGGAGGAAGGAATCCAACAAGGACATCTACGAAGTCTTTTGTAGGTGTGAGGTAAATATCCCTCTTTTGAATGTGATTGAACAAATTCCTAGCTATGCAAAAATTTTGAAAGAATTATGTGTAGTAAATAGGAAACAAAGAACAAAGAACAAGCTTAAAAATGGGAGAAGTGAACATGTCTCCGCTCTGTGCCAAAGGGAGTTACCCCCTAAATGTAGCAATCCTGGCATGTTCACGATCCCTTGCATGATAGGAAATACACATTTAGAAAAAGCAATGCTTGACTTAGGTGTATCGATAAATGTGATTCCTTATTCTTTGTATGAAAGCCTCAATCTTGGTACTTTGCACAAAACCGGGGTGGTGATCCAAGTAGCCGATCATTCTAGTGCGTACCCTAAGGGTATCATCGAGGATGTGTTGGTTAGGGTGGATTCCTTAATATTCCCCGCGGATTTTTCTGTTCTAGACATGGAGCATGATAAACATGCCGCCCAAATTTTGTTGGGGAGACCATTTCTGAAGACCTCTAGGACCATCATTGATGTGCATAATGGTACCCTCACCATGGAATTGTATGGGATTAAAGTAGAGTTTAGCATAAATAACTCTATGAAGTATCCTCTTAAAGAGTATTCTTGCCATGCTATTGATTCTGTTGACAATGTGGTGCAAGATGTTTTTGAATTGAGTGGTGATGATTCCTTATTAGTTGCTTTGGAAAATGATGTTTAAAATGCATGTCTTTTATATTCCATAAGTTCTAACTTGAAGGAAAGCATTGAGGAGTTAAGCATTCTTGAGGAAGTGATGCGAAATCCCGACCCTCTAGTCATAGAGGAACCCGAAGAACCGGAATTCCTCCCATCACTGGTGAAGGCTCCGGTGATTGAGCTCAAACCATTTCCAAGTGACCTCAAGTACACATTTCATGGGGAAGGAGACACGCTTCTGGTCATCATTTCAAGCAAGCTCACCAAGGAGCAAGAAGAAAAGTTAATGGTGGTGTTGCAAGAGAACAAAGAAGCAATTGGATGAACTATTGCCGGCATCAAAGGCATAAGTCCATCCACCTGCATGTATAGAATCTTGTTGAAAGAAGATGCAAGACCCGTCTGGCAACCTCAACGCCGTTTAAACCCACCGATGATGGAAGTGGTGAAGGCGGAAATCCTCAAGTTACTCCAAGCGGGCATGATCTATCCAATCTCGGTTAGCAAGTGGGTGAGTCCAACTCAAGTGGTACCCAAGAAGAGTGGGGTGAGGTGGTCAAAAATGAGAAGGGAGAAATGGTGCCCACCCGAGTCCAAAATGGGTGGTGCGTTTGCATTGACTACCGGAGGCTAAATGGAGGCTAAATGCTAAAACCCCAAAGGATCACTTCCTTTTGCCATTCATAGATCAAATGCTTGAGTGGTTAGTAAGCCACCCCTTCTATTGCTTTTTGGATGGGTACTCGAGGTATTTTCAAGTGGCTATTGCCCCGGAAGAGCAAGAAAAGACCACTTTCACATGCCCCTTTGGTACGTTTGCTTACCGGCACATGCCTTTCGGGTTATGTAATGCCCCCGCAACTTTCCAACGGTGTATGGTTTAGAATTTGTTGAAAATTTTGTCGAGGTATCCATGGATGATTTCACCATTCATGGTAATTCTTTTGACAACTGTTTAGCAAATTTGGCACAAGTTCTTAAACGTTGCATTGATACTAATCTTGTGTTAAATTCTGAGAAGTGTCATTTTATGGTAGAGCAAGGCATTTTCTTAGGCCATGTTGTCTCCTCTAAGGGTGTTGAGGTTGACAAGGCAAAGATAGCCACAATTCAAACTTTTCCTTATCCTACTAATGTGCGCGAAGTGCGTTATTTTCTTGGTCATGCAGGATTCTATCGCTGATTCATCAAGGACTTCTCGAAGATAGCATCTCCTTTATGCAAGTTGTTACAAACGGAGGTGGAATTTGTGATGGATAAGGGCTGTAAAGGGGCCTTTGATACATTGAAAAGAAGGTTAGTTTTGGCCCCTATTATACAACCCCCGGATTGGTCGATGCCTTTTGAGATTATGTACGATGTGAGTGATTATGCCGTTGGAGCGGTGCTTGGTCAAAGGGTGGGAAGAGCACCTCGTGCCATCTACTACACATCCATGTCTCTAAATGAAGCCCAAAGAAACTATTCCACCACCGCAAAGGAGTTTCTAGCAGTGGTATTTTCTTTGGAAAAAATGTGATCTTACTTGCTTGGTACAAAAGTTATTGTGTACACTGACCATGCAGCGCTTCATCATTTAATGATGAAGAAAGAGGACAAGCCAAGATTGATTAGGTGGATCCTGCTTTTGAGCAAATTTGAGTTGGAGGTGCGAGACAAGAAGGGTGCGGAAAACCTTGTGGCCGATTATTTGAGCCGGTTGACTCCAAGCGAAAACATTGAGGTAAACCCCACAATGAAGGAGCAACTACGGGAGGAATTCCCTGATGAATAATTGTTCACCATTAGGGATCTCCAACCGTGGTATGCCGACATTATAAATTTTCTTGTCACCGGTAAATTCCCTCCTCATTTTTCTAAGGCCCAAAAGGATAAATTAAAGAGTGATGCTAAGTATTATGTGTAGGATGATCCCTTTTTGTGGAGACCTTGTGCGGATCAAGTTGTTAGGAGATGTATCCCTAATAATGAAGTACACTCAATTCTTGAATTTTGTCATTCTCATGCATGTGGCGGCCATTTTGGAGCTAAAAGGACCGCTAGGAAAGCCTTGGAAAGTGGTTTTTATTGGCGTACTTTGAATAAACATGCATACATATTTTGTAAAGCTTGTGACAAGTGTCAAAGTGTAGGAAATATCTCATCTAGAAATGAGATGCCCCAAAAAGCTATGCTATATTGTGAAATCTTTTATGTTTGGGGTATTGACTTTATGGGACCTTTCCCTAGTTATTATGGATTTACATATATTCTTCTTGCCGTTGATTATGTGTTGAAGTGGGTTGAAGCAAAATCCACTAGGACTGACGATTCTAAAGTGGTTGCAGAATTCTTGAAAGATAACATCTTTTCTAGGTTTGGGGTACCCCGAGCCTTGATTAGTGACTGTGGCACCCATTTTTGCAATCAGACCATAATGGAACTCTTGAAGAAGTATAGCGTCACTCACAAGACATCCACCGCCTATCACCTACAAACCAACGGGCAAGCCGAAGTTTTCAATCGGGAAATCAAGTCCTTCCTTCAAAAAATAGTTAACCCTAACCGGAAGGATTGGAGTTCTCGGTTGAATGATGCCTTGTGGGCGTATAGGACGGCTTATAAGACACCAATCGATATGTCACCATACCGGTTAGTTTGGTAAGTCATGTCATCTACCGGTGGAAATTCAACATAAGGCTTACTGGGCGGTCAAAGAATTCAATCTTGATATAGATGAGGCCGGCTTGAATAGGAAGTTACAATTGGATGAACTATTTGAGATCCGGACAGAGTCCTATGAGAACACCGAAATCTATAAAGAGAAGACAAAGGTGTGGCATGAAAAGATGATCATCAGGAAGGACTTTGACGTTGGTCAAAAGGTACTCCTATTCAAATCTCGCCTTCTCCTATTTCCAGGTAAGTTAAGGTCCCGATGGATCGGTCCTTTTGAGGTGGTTAAGGTATTCCCGCATGGCGCGGTGGAGATTCTAGATCGAACTAAGTCCAATACTTTCAAGGTTAATGGGCAACGTTTGAAACCTTACCACGAGAATTTCGTGCCGGAAAAAGGAGAGGACGTTGATCTCCTCGATCCGATTTGTGAGTAAAACCCAAGAAAAGGGAGTAAGTCATGTCGAAGATGTTAAATAAACTTGGTTTTGATCATCCGGATCGTCATTCGTGACTTTCTGTTGATGTTGGTTGGTTTTGAATTTTATCATTAAGTTTCATTGTTTTGCTTTATGCTTTTCATGGATTTTCTTTCTCCATGAATTTGTAGAAATTTTGAAGCCAATGCATTGGAATTTTGAAGGAATAAATGCTTGGAGTCAAGAAGGAAATACTTGGACAAGAGAAGGAATCAGAAAAACTTTTCTAAGTGCCAGGTTAGTAGCCCGTCGCAAGTCGCGAAGGGCTCAGTGATTTTGGGTGAAATTTTAGCTCTCGCATGCCACTTTCCACGAGTTGCAATGACCTCACAAGGCCTCATCGCGATCCATGATGGCATCGCGAGGGATTCATCGTGAGTTGCGACCAAATCGGGGATTTTGGCTAAAAATGAGGGTCTCGGCCAAAAATTTCCATGAGCGCGATGGCCCATGAGGATCTTGTCACAACTCATGATGGAGTGGTCGCGAGTCGCGATGTACTCAAAAATATTGTGTTCAAATGGAGGTCTCGGCCTCTACTTTTCACGAGCTGCGATGGCCTCGCGAGCCCTCACAGTGTACCCCCTCATGACCTTGAGGCAGCAAGCCCTCGACTCGAGCAGAACTTGAATGACAATCACACTCCCGAGGCCAGTCCTCGAGGCATATCCCCTCGAGACCTCAAAGACCTGAACCCTCGACTCGAGCAGAACTTGAAAGTCCATCATCCTCTCGAGGCCACCCCTTCAAGACATCACCACCTCGAGATCTCGAAGCCTTGAACCCTCAACTCGAGCAGAACCATAAAGTCCATCACCCTCTCGAGGCCAGCCCTTCGAGACATCACCACCTCAGGACCTCGAAGCCTTGAACCCTCGACTCAAGCATAACCATAAAGTCCATCACCCTCTCGAGGCTAGCCCTTCGAGATATCACCACCTTGAGACCTCAAGGCAGCAAGCCCTTGACTCGAGCAGAACTATAAAGTTCACCATCTTCTCGAGACTAGCCCTTTGAGACATCACCCCCTCGAGACCTCGAGGTAGCAAGCCCTTGACTCAAGCCGAACCATAAAGTTCATCACCCTTTCGAGGCCAGCCCTTTGAGACATCACCCTCTCGAGACCTCGAGGCAGTAAGGCCTCGACTTGAGCCAAATCTGAAGTTCATCATTCTCTCGAGGCCAGCTCTCGAGGTGTCATCTTTCATCCTCGAGCCTAGCTTCTCGAGGCCTAAAAGGCATGAGCCCTCGAGGTGTCATCTTTCTTCCTTGAGCCTAGCTTCTTGAGACCTTAAAGTCACGAGCCCTCGAAGTGTCATCTTTCATCCTCAAGCCTAGCCAGACCTAATTCCCCTTAAGACCACTCACTCGTCGCGGGTCGCGACGAACACGTCGCGGTATTTAAATAACGGGCTAAACCCATTTTGCCACAAACATATCCACAATCTTTCATCTTCTCTTGCTACTCTTTCATCTTCTCCCACTCCTCTTCGCCATCTTCAACCAGTCCTCCACAAGCACCGCCGCTCGCCACTGCCACTCGCCAACGTTAACAGCCGCCCTCCACCACTCACAACCACCACTCCATACCCCATCCTTTCTTCCCAAACTCCACCCACAAATCAAAAAAATCATTGAAGAACACAAACCCTAGAATTTGGGGGTTTTGTCACTTTGAGCAATTCAATTTCGAATTAATTGTTGCCTTCCTCTTTTCTTCTTCCTACACATCTTGGTGGAAATTTTCTTCACTTTATTGAGCTTGAATTGTGATGATGAATGTCTACTCTATTTTTTTTTATGGATAATTTTTAGATTATGTGTGATGCCTTAGGAAATTGAATTGTTGGATATTGGTTGATTTTGGTGAATAAATTGTGCCTGCAATTCAATTTGATGGATATTGTGTGCATATTTTGTGGATGTGGTTTGGATTGTATTGTGCTTGTTTAAGTTGGGATTGTGTGCAATTTTGTTGATGTGGCTGAGAATAGATTGTGATTTATGCTAGATAGGAGGCATGTTGGCCCTTGATTCAGCATAGTTGTTATTTAGATAAAATGTTATTGTGCTTGGCAATGTTATTTTGCTTAGGGTAGTTTAGCCATGGGATGTGAATGTTGACATTGTGAATATACTAATAGTGGCTAAGCTATTTTAGCACAACTGTGATTTTGAGATATAGCATATTGATTTCAACTATGTGAGAACTTCATGGATTTGAGAATATGGGCTTGTTGGACATAGTATGGATTGTACATGCAATTCTGATTAGGACTTGAACTAGTTGACTTGATTTTGATTCGGCTTGTGATAATGAACTAGTTTAAGGTTGAGTATGAATTTGCAATATTGCATATATACATATTCCTGTGTGTTTGACTTATTTGTTGTGATTGTTAGATATGGCCCCCACGAAGAGACCTAGGGCTCCTCCCCGAGGTGGGTGCACCGCTGCTCCACCTCCATCGCCTCCACCGGCTCTAGAATTGAGCCATGTACATCCTCCTCCGGATAGGTACATAGGTTTAACCCAGATCATCGGGTCCTATGCGAAAAGGTGGGAGGCCCTGGAGAAGCGCCAACCCAAGGAGACAAGCTTTGTAGGTGTGCCCACATTAGATGCTCACGACCTCACTCAGCCTGTCAGATGCCTCCTCGCAAAAGGGGGAATGGAAGGGTTTATGAGTAGGAGCGCGCCCTCTTACCGGAGGTACACACTGGAATTCTTGTCCACGGTCCGTATAAGCAGCATGAGAGGCGACCAACCCTATGAGAGGTACATTGATTTTCATTTAGATGATATATCTAGGAAAATGACCATCTCGCAAATCGAAGAAGCCTTTGGATTTGACACCGTGGAGATACGGGCCAGGCTGGACCCACAGGCCTCGAAGCGATCAATTAAGGATGACATGCACTTTTGGAATGTGATCAACATGAGGCTAAAGGATTCCCATGATAAGAGTAGTGCCATCATCCACCCTGCACTCCGTTATGTGCACCGTCTGTTGGCTGGCACAGTACTTTGCTCCACGGAGCCGGCGAATGTGCTAGACAATGACATTCACTTTCTGTGGTACTTAACGAGTGAGGGGCCATGATACAGGCTGTGGGCAGAATTGTGGATGAAGAGAATCGTGGAGGTGGCAGGAAAACCCAAGGGGAAGATGATGGTCGGAGGCATGATAGGCCTTTTAGTAGAGTACTTGGGATTGGTTCCTCCAGCTGACTTTTCACGCTTAGGGAGGCGCACATCCTATCTTATCACCATTGAGAGGCTAGTTAGATTTGAGATGCTCAGTGCCACATGGACCACGGAGCTCTTTCATTGGTTGTATGGTGAGAGGAAGGTCACATTCATGGCACTTCCTCAGCCTAGCAAGATTAAGCTGGAATTTGACACACCTCTGGGAGATTTGGCAATTTCACCAGACTCCTCATGTAGAGATGATTTCCAGCGTGAGCTCCGCAACCTTGGCCCAGCTCCTGTCCAGCGTGATGATAGCACTCTACCTCCATCTGAGCGACAGCAGCAGCAGCACTCCACGCAGCTTCCACCAGAGACAGAGCCCATGCAGGAGGATGATGTGCCACCTCACTATTCCTAGCCTCCACCGGACTTCTACGAGGGGATGATGTAGACTATGTTGGATGGATTCCACCGACAGGACAGCATGATATTGGAGCACAATCTATTTGTCTCCCAGACCTTGATTGACATGGACGAGGAGATTGACCACTTGTCAGCTCACATCCATGAGATGCAGCCCCAGGCAGGCAGTATCTCAGGCCCCGATCTAGGAGTGGAGAGGCGGAGAGTGAGGGGGCAGAGGAGCACGGAGTGGCTAGCACAGTATCAGCAGCGGTATTTTGGCGGTGACCCTTCTTCATTGCAGCAGTGATTTTGTAAGCACCATATCTTTACCCTTTCCATACTTTGCTTTGTACATTTTTTCCCTATTGTCTACATTGAGGGCAATGTAGTGTTCTAATTATGGGGAGGGGTATCCACTTTGAGAGGATTGGGATTGAAGACACTTTTGCATAACTCTTGTGATTGGTTTTGGATAGTTGTTTCCCTTTTGTTTTGGGATGTTTTTCTTTTGATGTACTTGGATAATGTTGGCTTTGATACTTTTCTTAGCCTTAACATTTGGAAATCACTTTGCTACTTTTTGGATTGGAGACACGTGAAAAATGCTGAAAAATTAAAATTAATTAATTAAAAAAAAGAATCCCGCTAAGTTGAAAACCCGAGAGGGAAACTTAGGCAACATTGGGGGGCCTAGATAGGTTGAAAACCAGAAAGGGCAACCTAGGAAAAAAAAATGAGAGGCTAAATGTGTGGAAAAAGGTGAGATGTGAGCCAAAGAAACATGATGTGTGGCTAGGATGAAAACCCGAAAGGGCTCCTAGGAAAAATGAGAGAAATTGAAAAACGTTAAGTGTTCACTCATTTGCCGGTGTTGGAGTCATAAGGTTGTGGTGACCACACGGATGGGTCGGGTAGCTTGACATCTTGAGGACCTTTTGGGAGTGGAAAATTTAGCGGGAGAAGACAAAGTAAGTTATGAAATTCTTGGTAGTTAATATGCTTCATTTTTAGGTTAATATATTGATATAAAGTGGAGCATGTGTTCTGAACCTTATACATGTCTTTAGCTTCACCTTTTATCATTGGATTTGGGATTATCAATTCGGGATTTGGAGATGTTTTAGGGATATCAATGAATTGATGGGTTGATATGGTTTGGGTAGATTTAGGAATAGGGGTTGTGGGAAAACTTCTCATTTGACCTTAACATTGGGATGTGTGATATTGAGAGTTTTGTGAGGTATTGATTTGGAGGAATAGTAGTTAGGATATGGATACGTCATTTCCTTCGTATGCTTGGATCTTTTATTACTCGAGGGCGAGTAAGGTTTAAGTGTGGGGAGGTTTGATGTGTCCATTTTATGTGCATAATTTAGTACTATTTTGGGTCACTTTTGTACTCTTTTATCATCACGAGCTTGTGTTTTACCTTGAAATTCTCTTAAGAGGGGTAAGAGAAACTTTATGCTTTTTTACCTCTTCTAAGTGGATTTTGCGTGACAAGGGAAGAACACGGAAGCAATGAAGACCGGAGGCCATTGAAGATCACATTTTCAAAGAATTTTGAAGATTTGCTTCAAAGACATGAAGACCGGAGGCCATTGAAGACCATTTTTGGAGACATTGAAGACTTGAAAAATGAGAGGAATTGCTATGAAGATGATTGTATACCACAAGAAGAAGAAAAGGAAACAAGGCAAAATTCTGGCACCCGTCGCGAGTCGCGATGGCCTCGTCGCGAGTTGCGACGAGACCGTCGCGAGTCGAGGGTGGCCAGAATTTCACTTTATCCTTTTTGTACTATAAATAACACTCACTTTCCTCTCATTCACAATCTTCTTCACCTGCATTTTTATCATTGTTTAAAACCCTTATTTCTTCCATTTTCATTTTTGCAATCTCTTGAGGACATACCCATTCACAATCTCTTTTTTAGTTGATTCTTAAGCCCTAGTATCTCTGAGGACATACCCAGAGCTTACCACTGGCTACCTTTTAGGTAGCGTAGTAGTGAGATTGGGTACAGAACTATAAATTTAAATTTGAATCCATTTGACCTCGGTATCCTCTACTCGGGTTTAATTTTCTACGATTTAACGACCCCGAGTGAAGGCGGGTCAAATTTTGGTGATGCTTTTGGGGATGCTATTCAACTTAATTGTCAATTAGATTAACGTGTTAGTAGAGTATTTAGTATTTTCTTTGTTTTTATTTTGTTTTGATAATTTGTGTTGAGCTATTGTGATCGTTATCTTGTTACCTTTTCATCCATTTTCTAGTGTTGTATTCGGAAGGGTATTGTCATCCCTAGTTTATGGTACCCACTCGTACCACAAATCTGGGCGTCTTACACTACTGGACTGAGAACACAGGTGGTCAGAAGCGAAGGAAGCAAAGAACTAGGGTAGAAGTTCAACCAAGGTAAGTAATGTTGGTAGAGGAACCACAACGAATGGTGGAAGATAACCAAACCTTGAGGGAGCTTATGGCCCCTAATGTGCAAAGCCATTCACTATGCAACACGTTACCCCCATTACCTTTGAACATGAGATGTGAGCTAAAGAGTGGAATGATCCACTGTCTTCCCACCTTTCATGGTATAGCAGGGGAGGACCCGAACAAGCATCCATCGGAGTTTTACTTGGTGTGTATGAACATGAAGCCACAGGGAGTTTCTGAAGATGACTACAACCTGAGAGCCTTCCAGTTTTCCCTTCAAGACGGAGCTTAAGACTGACTCTACTACTTACCGCCAAGATGCATAGGTTCTTGGATGAAAATGAAGCAGAAGTTCTTAAAGAAGTATTTTCCAGCGTCAAAGTACGCTAGGCCAAAGAAACAACTATCAAACATCACCCAAGGGGTTGCCGAGAGCTTGCATGCTTATTAGGAGTGCTTGAAGATATTGTTAGTAAGTTTCCCCTACCATATCTTCAAGGAGGGGCATCTAGTGTATTATTTTTACGAAAGGTTATGCAATGAAGATATGGGAATGGTGACTGCCGCTTGCAATGGTTCGATAGCCAACAAAAGCCTAAAAGATGCAATGGCTCTTTTTTAAGAAATGGCTAATGGTATGTGACAACTTGGTACAAGGTCAAGGGTTAGGGTCTTGGATAAACCCACACAATCACCTAAGTTTGAGGAGCAAGTCCAAGATCTTACTTCTATCATGAAGGAGCTCTTGCGAGGAAAAGTGCATCAAGTCAAAGTGTGCGGGGTATGCAACTTAGACCACAATACCGAGGCATGTCCCAAAGTCATAGAAAATTTGCAAGAGGTGAACCGTTGAGTACAACAATCAAAAGATACCACAATTTGCAAGGGGTAAACCACAAGGGTTATGGGGGAACCAGGGAGATGCAGGGCTGGATCCATATTCAAATTTGTTAAACCCAAGGTATCGAGATCATCCAAATTCCAACCTCAAAGATATCGAGGTGAAAAAGCCCCACCTCAACCATACCCTCGAGGTGAAGGCCCTTCTAACAATCATGCCTCAATCTACAAATAGGATCGAGAAGAAATCTTAGAAGCCATCGGTCAATTGAGTTAGAAACATGAAGTCTTTGCGGAGAGGAATGAGATTGATGACCTTGGTAATAGAGCTTTCTCAAGTTTCCAAAATCTTGAAGTTTAAGTTGGGAAACTTGCCACCTCGGTGAGCCGACTAGAAGCCAAGGAGTCTGGCAAACTCCCTTACCAACTGGAGATTAATCTGAGGAACGTGAGGGCACTCAATTTGAGAAGTGGGAAGGAAGTTCATGAGTTTGAGAAGAGGGTTATGTAAGAGGATGATAGAATATTGGAGGCTACCAAGGCACACTTCATAAAAGATGAGATTGCGATCAAGGAGGCCCCTTCCAAGGAGCTTCCACCGCCTGAGGCACAAGCTACCATCCCACCTCCATTTCCAAATGCTTTGAGGGGAAAGCAAAACGTGGTGACCAATGATGCAAACATTCAAAAAGTCTTTGAAAAGGTCGAGGTAACAATTCATATCTTGGAATTGATTGAAAATGCCATCATATGCTAAATTATTCAAATTTGCATGCACAAAGAAAAGAAGTAGACCAACTAAGAGGTTAGGACATTTGAAAATGGGAGGAGTCGCCATTTTTAACCATAAAAATTTTCCTAAAAAATGCGACGACCCAGGAATGTTCTTTATCCCTATCTCCTTAGGTGGAAAACTTGTTGAAAATTCCATGATAGATTTAGGCTCATCCATCAATGTGATCTCGTATAGTCTATATGAACGCCCAGAAATAGGTGAGCTGAGGGAAACTACAGTGATTGTCCAACTCGGCAATCATTCCCAAGCTAGCCCTCGTGGACTAGCAAATGATGTGATGGTACGAGTTGGCAAATTGGTTTTTTTGGTTTACTTTTATGTTGGTAAAGAGTTAAGTGAGGAGGGTTTGATGTGCTTCATTTTGCATGTGTTTACCGTTGCATTCGGTATAGTTTTTAGCTTGTTTTATTTGGTAGATTGCTAGTATTAGTTGAGTTTACGTGATAAGGGGTTTAGACAGTCATGTTTGGTTTTCTTGTCTAAATCCCGCATTTTGTAGACTTAATTAGTACTAATGGACATCATGTATCCATGCACTCCTAGATCTTCCTTGTGATCATCTTTAGTAAGTCGCCCGCGGGTACTTTTTGGTTACATTCTATGTGAATGCCGTTCATAAGAGCGGTAAAAGATATTGAAGGCCATTCACAAGGATGGTAAAAGAGATTGAAGGCCACTAACCGCTAGAATTGTAGTTGACAAAGGCCACAAACATTAAAGCATGGTAGAAGGAGATTGGAGTCAAAGATAGGCGGTAAGGGAGATCAAAGCAACCAATAAAGAAATGGGGAATCATGGTCCGATGAGTTGCACCAAAGTCTGAGAACGATCCGAGAAGAATTAACTTTCAAGGCTAATTCCATTGGATTCGTCTTCTTGAGCATTAAAGAATCTACTACTAAAACTCTCAAATCAGACTAAAGGCTCACCCGTAGTGAGGGAAACAAGTTCAGTCGGCAAAGGTACCACAGGTCAGAGCGGGCTGTTAATGGTTGGCACCAACGGCCCACGCCAAAGGAGCTGCCTTGTGCCAACTATGTTTAGCATGAGACAATGACTCGGACCGCGCCAAACGGCACGGGCAGCGCTCACCATTTCCAATCCTCACTCAAAATTGGTAAAGTATAGGCGCGGACCGTCCCATTTACGATGGCCCACGCCGTTTCAAGTCTAAAATGTTGAGACCAACCGATGGGGTGTGGAGAATCAGACGACTCATACCAAGTTTCTAAGAGAATCAAGCTTCCAGAAGGCAGTCTCCGCCAAGGGTCGTGTCCTGTATGATCAAGAGTCAAAATTCAGCCTTCCAGACGATGGCTCAAGTCAAGAGCCACTGTCCGTGCAAAAGATGTTGGTGCGGACTGCGCCGAATCTGGCAGTCCATAGTAGCACGGAGCAACGGTCCGTGCCAGACGCAGCACCCTCTGCCAAAGGTGTTGGCACAGACTGCGCTAGATCTAGCGGCCCTCGCCAGCACGGAGAAGTACACGGCACGGACCACGCCATCCGCAACGGCCTGCGCCAGGCGGTGGCTAACCTAGGGTTTTGGACGTTCTTGGCCTAATTTGGGCCTATTTTTAGGCCCAAACCCATTCTACTATAAATATATCGTTAGTCTACTAGGTTAAACAAGTAGATAGAGTTAGATTCATTTTTAGTTCATCTTGTAGAAGAAGAAACACTCTCTCCTCTTTTATTTTCTTTCTTTTATTTTTTTAACCCTAGGATTTGAAATTCAAAACAACAATATCATGAACACAAAATTAGGATGAACTATTGAATCTCACAAAACATAAAACACTATGCATATACAACTCTCTCCAAGCTATGGAAACTACTCCATAGATATATTTGAATTCCATATCTATGGAGTAGTTTCCATAGCTTGGAGAGAATTGTATATGCATAGTGTTTTATGTTTTGTGAGATTCAATAGTTCATCCTAGTTTTGTGTTCATGATATTATTGTGACTTGTTCTTGAACGTTTGAATTGCATGAATAGTACACTCCATACAAGCACACACTTTAGTCTCTATTCATGTTGGTGCAAGTATTGATTTCCCCTTGGGAAGAAAAAACTGGATGTTTGAATGGGTAATGGGGTACGGGGCTGCGTGGGTGTGTGCACGGGAGACCCGAGTCATACTCTAAATTACTTTTCATCGCACTAGTCTTAGTTGATTATGTAAAGTAGTCTGGGAGGTTACGGGTAGAGATTGTGAAAAGTAGAAAGCTAGGGTTGTAAGAGGCCCTAGTATAAGATAAGGTGCCAACGACCCCTTGGCCTAACTCAATATGCGATTGGGAAGTATAGCATTTGTGGTGGAATGCATGGGATATAATTGCAATAGTTGGACCTTTTTGTACTCCCCTAATTACAATGGCAGTATCGATAGAGGGTTGTGACCGCACCCGACATGACAGGTACGGGGAAGCGTATGCCATCGACCACACCACGTGTTGTGAACACTTTATTAGGTTTTTCTAAATCTCTATTTGAATTAATCGAGGATCCAAATATTAAATTAACCATGTTGCGCAATGACTCCCCCAAGTGTTTATCTTCATAGATTAATTTCTCTTTTCTTTTATATTTCGTAGTTGTTAAATTGGAAAACCACTCCCCCCCAATGTTTGCTTTACTAGCTATTCCTATCACTCATACGGATTGATAACCCATACGAGGTTATGTTTTAGTTGATTCTTAAACCCTAGCAAATCTGAGGACATACCTAGGGCTTACCACTAACTACATTTTAGGTATAGTAGTAGTGAGATTGGGTGTAGAAAATTTGAATCATTTTGACCTCGATCGCCTCTGCTCGGGTTTAATTTGCAACGATTTAACAACCCCGAGTGGAGGCAGTCAGGATTCCACAAGGGCTAATTGTAGTTGAGGAACAATTAGTTATGGCATAAGATAATCGCACACTAAGAGAGTTGATGACTCCTAACTTGGAAATCAACCACTGTGCATCGTCTTTCCCCCTTACCACTAAATGTGACATGTGAGCTCAAGAGCAGTATGATCCAATGTTTACCAACTTTTTATGGAATGACCGTTGAAGATCCGAACAAACATTTGTCGGAATTATACCTAATGTGCACCAATATGAAGCCACCCAGAGTTTTGCAAGAAGACTACAACTTGCGATCCTTTCCTTTCTCACTACGATATGCAGCCAAGGACTGGTTATATTATCTTTCGGTGGGATGCATCACATCGTGGATGGACATGAAGCGGCGATTCCTTGAAAAACATTTTTTGGCTTTCAAGTTTGCGAGCTTAAAGAAAAAACTTTCCAACATATTCTAGATGGAAAATGTGTCCCTTTATGAGCATTGGGAGAGGTTCAAAAGGTTGTTGGCAAGTTGTCCATACCACCCATTCAAAGAAGGCGATTCGGTGTACTATTTCTTCAAAGGGCTTTGCGAGGATAATATGAGGATGGTCAACATGGCTTGCAATGCTTCTATAGCCAATAAGAGTCCAAGAGATGCAATGGCATTGTTTGAAAACATGGCCAGCGGAACAAGGCATTTCAGCACTAGGCCTAGAGTAAAAACATTGGATGAGCCATCTCAATACCCCTAAGTTGGAAGAGCAAGTGCAAGCACTTATACAATGATAAATGAATTCATGAAGGAGAGAGTTCATCAAGTCAAAGTGTGTAGAAAATGCAGTCTAGACCATCCCACCGACATGTACCCACAAGTAGTCGAAGATTTGGAAAATGTGAAGGCATAGGATTTCAACGGAGGAAATTGGCAATTCGCAAGGGGGCAACAACAAAAAGATTTTTGGGGGAACCAAGGAGGTGAAAGGAAAGATCCCTACGAGAATACCTTCAACCCAGGGTATCACAAGCATCCCAACTTTCGTTGGCATGAGGGGAATCAAGGTCAAGGGTAGGGAGGAAATCTAGGTGAGAAGTGCCTAGGTGAGAAGTGCCTAGGTGAGAAGTGCCTTCCAACAACAATGCTTCCTTATACATGTCGGATAGGGTGGAAATCCTAGATGTGATTGGTCAATTTGCAAAGAAATATGATATGTTCGCAAAGCGGACAAGGAGAGAAATTGATGAGCTTGGAACAAGAGCTATTTGAGTATCACGAATCTCAAAATCCAAGTCGGAAAACTTACCACTTCGGTGAGCCCACTTGAGGCTAGGGAATCCAGAAAGATACCTTCCCAAACCAAAGTTAACCCAAGAAATGCGAGTGCATTGAAGCTAAGGAGCGGGAAGCAGGTGCGTGAGGCCAAGAAAGAATTGTGCAAGAGGAAATTGTATTGTGGAAGTTGACAAGACTAAATTTGAAGAGAGATAATTGTTGAGAAGGAACTTCCCAAAGAGCTCCCACCCACCATGGCAAGGGTAATTCCTCTGCCGCCTTTTCCGAGTGTACTGGGGTGAAGGCCGAAGATGGAAAAAAATGAAGCGCATATTCAGAAAATCTTCGAAGGAGTTGAGGTAACCATTCCTATCTTAGAATTAATTGAGCATGCTCCTTCTTATGCTAATTTTTTTTTAAATGCATGTACCAAGAAGAGTAATGAACCAACTAGGAAGGTAGGACACTTGAAGATAGAGGGAGTTTTTATTCTAAATCATAATAATTTGCATGAGAAATATGATGACCCGGGATGTTTTCGATTCCTATCTCCTAGGTGGTAAGCTAGTGTAGAATGCAATGATAGACATAGGTGCATCTATTAATGTGATCCTTTCTAGCCTTTTTAAGAAGGTGAGCTTAAGGAAACTAGGGTAATTTTTCAACTAGCCAATCACTGCCAAGCTAGCCCCCGGGGTTTAGTGAAGTACGTAATGGTTAAAGTGGGCAATTCGGTGTTTCCGGAAAACTTCTATGTCCTTGATGTAGTGCAAATGGTGGTGCGCCCCCAATTTTATTGGGGAGACCTTTTCTATAAACGTCAAAGACCAAGATAGATGTTCATTTGGGAACTCTAACCTTAGAGGATAACATTGATAAGGTGGGATTTGACATTCACAAGTCTAAGCATGATCCATCTATTTCTTCTCTTATATGCAATGTCATAACTTTGTGTGATGAACTTGTTCAATGTGACAAACCTTTCATGATTAATGAAAATGAATGCCTAGATGAGTTCCTTGATAATGATGAGATTGATGAGAGAAATCATACTTTGAGCTTCAATTGTGATGATCATGTTAATGGTACAAATGCTATGCATGATGTTAGTGATGACATTTTATTGGGGATTGTTTTTCTATGGCCACTAACATGCAGCGAGTAGTGAAGAGTGGTGAGGATGTAAAACCTCCCCGACCACCTCCTAAGCCCACAAATTTAGCTAAGGAATCTACATTGGTTATGGAAGATGATTTTGATGTTGATGAGGCATTTCCCAATATTGAGACCTTACCTATCTTATCTTGCTTTAATGAACCATGTGATGATTCAATTTGTGATGAGAATGTTTTTCCTTGTGAGATTAAAGATGCTTTTCTTCAAATTTCAAACACTAACATGCAGCGGAGAAAGAAGCGGACTAAGGAATTAAAATTTTCTAAGCCCCTTTCTACTCCCAAACTCAACGAAAATGTATCTACTATTGATAAAGATGGATGTGTTTGGTATGTCTCTACCAAGGTAAAGGGCAACCCGAGAGTGATGTAGAGACCCGTCCATAGGGATGTGGTCAATGGTGGCATCAAGACGATGATTTTGGAGACCCATCAATCCATTTCTTAGCTTTCAAAAATGCATGAAATAATAAGTCGTGAGTATGACACTAGAGAAACGGTGCTTAATTTTATTTTGAGTTAGTAGTTTTCAAAATTTTCTTGTGAATTTTTTGGGATTGTGTTTGATTTTTGGTGGCATTTTTAGGGATTGTTGGTCATTAGATTTTGGCTGGAAATGTGCTACCCTCAGTTTTTTTTAGATGTAGAGATTTTGCGACAAAAGTCAGAAGGAGAAGAGCCTGGCCAGCCTCGTGCTAAGGCATGCCAGCACGAGTGTGCCCTAACATGGACATGCCAGGCCATGCCAGCACAAGGCCGGTGCCGCGGAGCCTAAGCCTTGGCACAAAGCAGGTGGCATAAGGCCCGACACGAGGCGTAAGGCCCGATGCGAGGCATAAGGCCTGGCACGAGGCCTAAGGCTCGACATGAGCCTTGCCTAGGAAATCTCACATGCTGCCCCAAGCCACCCAATCAAATTACCCTAACCTCCTATAAAGCATTGTGTTGTTCATCCATCTTCTCCATCTCTCTCTTCTTCATCCGTCAAACCTAGAACTCGAAGCCAACCTTCTTCTTCCTTTAAAATAAATTTTTCACCATATCTCCCTCAATTATTGTCCGAAGTCTTAAAACCTTTGTTTTTCCAAAACCTACAAATCCCAGTGTTTATTTCTCCCAAAAAAATCCATATTCAACCCAGATTTTTAGAATTTGAGTTCGGCCCTCATTCAAGTTTTCTCCCAAAAACTTGAATTTTGATATGTTTCGAGTGTCAACGATTGTTGTAATTTGTCCTAGGAGTCCCACACGTTTCTCAAGCACAAATTCACCAAAAAAATTAGCTTCAATCTTCACCTACGGTACCCGGCCGACTCTCTTTTTGGAGAAATTGTGAATTTTAAAATTTTTGGAATTTTTGGGTATTTGCATGTTTAGGACCTATTGAGAGTGGGAGCTTTGTTGTAATTGTTTAGATCTTATGGGAGAGTTTTTGATTTTAGGGTAGTTGGTTGAGGATTGTTGTTTTTTATTGTTGTTGGTGATGTTTGTTGTGATGTATTTTCATCATGCCTCATAGACAGAGAGGGGAGCTGAGTGTGCCATTATGGGGTTGACCACACTCCTCCTGGAGCACCAGGCACGATTGGATCGCCGTGTTAGATGCACCATCCAAGAGACTAAGTTTGTAGATGAGAGGACCCTCGTGGACTTCAAACTCTACAAACTAGTCAGGGTGCTCTTGAGAAGGATAGGGCTCAAGGAGTTAACAACTGTTTCAGCCCCCACCTTCACTAGATACACCTTGTAGTTTATGTCTACTGTCTCGAGAGATAAGAATAGATTTAGGGGGAATATTGTGAGATTTCATTTGGGGGATGTGGCACGTTCTATAACTCATCCAAAGATTGCTTGAATGTTTGGGTGGAAGTATCACACACATGTAACTGGGTATAATGAGCCTACTACAGGTTTTGATATGCACACGTTCTGGCCCGCCAACACCCAATGGCCATGGACAAAGGAGAATAAGAACAGTGATATTGTGCACCCAACACTGAGATATGTGGCTAGGCTTTTGATTGTAGTGGTCGGTTGCCATGGGGAGGCTACCACTGCTACCGAGAAGGACTCCATGTACCTATGGTCAATTTGCATCGGGTGAGCTTACCCTAATTTGGTGAATGAGTTCATCGGTCAATGTATCTCCCTTTTCCAGGAGCCGGACGGGAAAGATAGCAAATGAGGGCATGAGTTGAAAACCCAAAATGGTGACTTAGGCAACAATGGGAAAAGCTCAGATAGGTTGAAAAACCTAAGAAAAAATGAGAGACCATGGTGTGGAAAAAGTTGAGAAGTGAGTACCATTTGTGTTTTAAGCTAGGATGAAAACCCGAAAGGGTTTCTAGGAAAAATGAGAGAAATTGAGAGAAATCGAAAACTATTTTGAACATATCTTGGATTTCCTTTGGCGGCTTCTGCAGCGGAGTAGGCTAGTTTGACACATATCATTCGACCTTGCCTTTTTCTGGGTATGAATGGTTGTATGGATTACTTGAGTTTCTTTGGGGAGTGTGAGAGTTGTGAGATTCTAATGCCTTTGGAGAACTAGGGTATTCTAGGAATAAGGTTGACTGTATTGGTTAACTTATCCTTGCATGCTACATTCTCTTAGATCTTTGCTAGTTTTTGTTTACTCGAGGACGAGTAAAGGTTTAAATGTGAGGGAATTGATCTGCACCTGAAAGCATGCGTTAACTAATGCATTTGATGCATTTTTTAATTATGTTTTGTATGTTTGATTACTAGTTTTAGTTAGGTTCACTTGACAAAGGGTTTAGATGGTCGTTGTTTGTTATCTTATCTAAATCTCGAGTTTTGTAGACTTAACTGGATGTAATGGATACTTTATCCTCATGAGCACCTAGATCTTCTTTTGTGAGCTTACTAGTAGTTTGCTCGTGAGTACTTTGGTATAATCTTGTAAAATGCCATCCGCAAGGGTGGTAGTAGATATTAGAAGGTCATCCACAAGGGTGGTAGTAGACAGAAGGCCATAAGTCAAAATGTGGTAGTAAATGGAATCTAGCCGGAGAGAAAAGGGAGTAAAATTTCAAGTCTTGAAGAGATGGGACAACTGCACCATCCGACACAGACATGTCAACCTACACGGTCGTGCTGGGAACCATCAGCATGGACCGTGTCAGCTGGCACGGCCATGTCACATCCCCTTGGCATGAGCCACCCACTACATCTGCAGGGGTGGTAGTAGACAGAAGGCCACGAGTCAAAACGTAGTAGTAGATGGAATTAAGCTGGAGAAAGAAGGGAGTCAAAGTTCACATCTTGATGAGATGGCACAGACACACCATCCGACACAGGTCGTGCCAGGGACCATCAGCACGGACTGTGGTAGCCACCACGGTCATGCTACATCCCCTTAGAACGAGCCGCCCGCTCCAACATGGCCAGTGCCAGCCCAGACCTTCATACAGCTAAGTACGGACACGAGCCCTTCCCTTTAAAGCGGCCCATGTCATTTCAATTCCAACATTCAAATACCAGCCCACAGGGTGTGACGTTCTACATTGTCACCCCTATTGTTTTTCTTAGAAATCAACTCCTAGCCAACGGACCGCAAGGATTCATATGGCTCACGTCGTTCAGAAGGAAAACATATGCACTCGGCCAATGGCCCCTGAAGATTTACATGGCCCATGTCATTCAACTGATCGAGGAAGCACTCCCAACCGATTACTCGTATCAAACGACACGAGTGCGCACTTAGAAGACCAAGCACAAGGCCCCAGCCATGTACTCTGTGGTAGTCAGCATGGCCCATGCTAGAGCTAGCTAGCACGGTCGTACAAGCCAGCTTGGCCTATGCCAGACACCACTGCCCATGCCTATTTTGGCTGCTAGGGTTTTTGGCCTTATTTTAGGCCTTTTTCAAGGCTGACTTCCCTACTACTATGTATAGGAGCATATGTCTACTAGGATTTAAGTTTTGGATCATTTTTCTTCATTCTCCTAAGAGTGGGTAGAGAGAGAAAGGGAATAACTCTTCTCCCTAATTTCTTTTCTCCTTGTTTTTGCCCAATGTCATTGAATCCAATCAAATATTTAGGTTCAATGCTTAGGAAGTAGTAATTTAGCTTGGGTTTTATATTTCTATTCATGATTTGGGGTTTTCTTTGGGAGATTATATAGATTTATCTATCTTTATGTGCTTTTGATTATTATGTTGACTTTTGCCTTTGATTCTTGTAAATTGCATGATTGTTACACCATGCATGCATACACCTTAGTCTAATTTCATGTTGGCACAATTATTGATATCCCCCGGGGAGTGAAACCTAGATGTGATTAGGGGTAGCGAGGTCCGGGGCTGTATGCATGTGGGTAGTCGAGTTACGTTACAATGACGGTACACTAGTTTAGCTGGAAAGTTGGCCCGAAGGGTTATAGATAGAGATAGCGTTAGTAGAAAACTAGGGTTAGCGTAATTCGCAACCTTAGAGTCTTAGATAAAGTGCCTATCCATTTGCCTGTATAGGCCAGGGGAGAAGCAATCGTTGTAGAGTGCCCCAACCGCAATAGTACAGGGAATAATCAGACCTGCACAATGGCAGGATTGTTGTTGTACTTCCCTAATTATGGAGGCGGTGTCGATAGAAGATTACATGTGCACCATACGTGACAGGTATGGAGACGTGTTGACCATCGACCACACTATGTGTCATAAGCACTAGGATAGGTTTGTATTTCTTAAATGTGCTTGAATCGAGGATCAAAGCATATCACCGATCATGTGACACAAATATTCTCTAAGTGCTAATTATATATAATCTCATTCTCTTGTGATCTTACGAGCTTTTAGTTGTTAGATAAAACCCCCCAAAAAAACCTAACACGAGATAGGATTTACGACCCAGTTGTGGCTTTGTGTAGTTAACTTTAGATACCTGGCATCTTTGTGGACGATTCCGGTCTTGTCACTATCTACCCTATAGATAGCTTAGTAGTAGGAATGGGAACAGAATATAAATCTTTATCTTTGATCACAATGCTTATCCTCGGGTTAATTGATTGGCTACTGTTATTTGACGACCCCGTGGGGAGGCAAGTCAGCCTTGTCGTCTCATTTACGTTGATCCTATAAAGGATCAACATTTGAAAGTCACCCCGGCCATGAAATCAAATATTGTGAAAACAACACCCAAAAAGATTGTACCTCCAGTTGCATGGTCACAAGTCATTAAGGATTCCCACACTTCAGACGGGTGTTGTATAATATAAATTCAAATCATGAACGCACCTCAACATATTCATTTTTTGGAAATGAATGTGTCTTTGGCTCAGAGAGAGAAATCTTCGCACTGTGGAGTGATTTTGAATACCTGTGGAAATGTGACCGGGCTAACCAAACGCTCATGTCCCTCTACCTATTGTGAGTATTATATTCATTGAAATTTTATAACAAATTTTCAAACATTTATACTAATCTCTTTGAGATGGAATTTATTGTGAAGGTACATGTATTTCTTCGTGAATCGAAATGACATGGGTTGGATTGGGTATTTGTGCCCTGGATTTACGGAGAAAGAGAGGATCGACTACATACGCAAGAGTCTAGAACATACAAATAAAAAACTGTTCGTTGCGCCATATATTGAGAGGTGATGGTTATGATGTTCATTTCATTTATTAATATTATTTAAACATAACTTTAAGGTACATAAACTTTGATGTGAAGGGAAGATTGGCGATTGATTTTCATTTTCCTCGCAAACAAGCGCGTGTACTAGATGGATCCAGTCCACTTTCAACCATCTGAAACATTTTTCAAAATTATATCTTCGGCAATGAATCATATTGACCAAAGTGACATAAGTTTGGACGTAGTCGAAATCAAGGTCAATTTCGCACATTTTGTTTTGATGTATAATTTTTATATCTGTTATTCAGTTTTTCATAATCTCCATTGATATATATCAGTACAAAAAACAAGTACAAACATGGGAGTACAGATATTCTATAATGCTATACACAACAGAGTGCATCTAAGAAGTATGATTAGATTACCTTGATATTGACAAAGTAACTATAAAGTCATTTCTTGTCAACATCTCAACTTATATATCTTTTTTTTTATCATCATTTTTCTTATGTTTTCCATCTCATATACACGGATTTTCCCATGCATAATCAAGCCCTATTCAAAAGATGACATCAACAATTCAAGAAATTGTTTGGCTAGGCATTTAATTCCCGCCAGCTCGATGACTTTAGGAAATCCTAACTTGGTAGAGTAACATATTTTAGTAAATATTGAAGATATGAATTGTTCAGAATAGATTTTCTAGTGATTTCAGTTCCTATCTATAGTTATTGCTTACTTATCTTGATCTATAGAATTTTGTTAGGTTGTTTGATCATGCCTTGCGTTTAGTGACATTGTGATTCTATATATAGAGGCTATTTAATGTGGGGCTAATGTATGAAATGATTCTGTAATTAGAGGCTATTGAATGTCAGGTTAATGTATGAAATGAATTTTTTACCACTATTCCCTAAAGAGTTCCAAAATTGGAACGCTAATCCGCTCTTTAAAATGCATTTATCCTTAAGGGTCGTCAATGTCTTCCGAGTTCAGAAGCTAATACCCGAAACAATTTCCAATATCGGTAATCTAAAAAAATTTAATCAAATGCAAAGCGCCTTTTTTCAGAACATGAACAAAAATGTGGCCCGACGTAGGAACCAAACGAGAAGCCCTGATTCAACTCTACTTATTTTCGAACTCGGAGCTATTTCTGAGTTTGTAAGCGGACCAATGGCTGAGGCACAACACACTGGTTCCAAATCGGAAGTTCACAAAGGACTGATGTGTCCCTCGACGGTTCCAAGTTCGAAAACGATAGAAGGCGGTTATATAGCTTTTTTAAAGGCGGTTCAGAATCGCCTTCTTTGGTATTTTTAAAGGCAATTTTTGGAACCGTCTTTGATCGTGGCTGATCAAAGGCGGGACCAAAGAAGACACTTTGAAAGTGTCTTCTTTGATTCAATAGAACCATCTTTAATCACCCATTTCCACACTAGTGATATCCACGAGTTTGAAACACTTTTATCAATCATATATTTCAGAATTTTGAGTAATTACTCATTGATTACGAGCAGCCTTAAACTTGTGAGTTTAAAATCTTCTAATTTGTGAACTTGTGAGAATTTAGTGCGCAATTTGTGTAGCTAGTGCTTGGGTTCGTGCGAGTTATTCCCTTGTGTTTACCATGTTTCGAGAGTTGTGTTTTCTACAAGACTTCGGTTATGTCCTCTTGAATTCAAGAAGGTGCTTCGTTCAATCTTGATAGAGAGTGCTTCTTTAAAATTCCACATCTAGAATTTTCTTAAGGAAATTCATATCATACTAGTGCTACATTTACTTAAGCATCGATATAGATTACCGATGCTGGAAATCTATATTCCAGCACTGTCATACTTAGGCGCTAGTATTCAAAGGTGATTATGTGGCGAAGTGCCAATGCCTATGTACCTATCTTGCAGCACTGACGTGACATTCATCAAATCATATTGTATTGATCCAAATACGCTTAAATACACAAGAAACCAATCCATACGTTCATACTCAGAGAGTATAAAACTTCTTGTAAACTCGCTACAATGAGATGCATATGTATATGAATGATTCCTCATTAAATCTGATACTTATATCGAGGCGCATCGTTTTGGCGACGAAAACGCAGCATTTGCCATTCCAGCTCTTCATTCCGGAGCTCCACATCCGCCGTCAATGGCTTCATGACACAGTATCCCTGCCTCGAGCAGGAACCACGCTCCGGTTCCCTCGGTCCCATTTTCGCTGATCTCTTTTTAGCAACCTCCTCCCTCCGCCGGTGCCGATGAACCGGGACCGGCATGGCTTCGAGCCCCATCAGTTTCGCAACCACACCGGGGCTGCACCACACCACCCGCTCCCCGGCCACCACTGCGGGCAGCCCTCCCATCTTGCGCGGCTCCAACCCTCGGCGCACCGCGGCCGGCGACATGTTCCGGAAGGAGGACCTGTACATGGCGTCCCTCCCGTCGAGGGAGAATCTGGGATACTGATTCAACGCGCTGCGAGCGCTCCTGAGGATGTCGGAGCTATTGACGCACGACATCCGGTGCCGGACCACGCCGTACTCTTCCTCCACCTTTGCCCTCCTCGACGCCGCCTCTTCCAGCTCCAGCTGCAGGATCATCTCCTCCAGAGTCGGCTGCTGGTATGGAGAAAAGACTGAGGGCGGCACTGCGGCAGCGGTGTGGTGGTGCTGGTTGAGGGTGGAAGTGGAGCCGTCGCCATTGCAAAACTGGTTGAAGCTTTTCCTCATCTTGGACCCCAAGTAATTCTTGAAGAGAAAGAAAGACAGGTCCTTCATATTACGAATCTCATCCACTGTATCTTCATGAGCGTGATATTAAGATGGAGGAAAATGGGAGCAGTAGTAGGACGTGATTGGAATCAATGGGAAGCGGTGTTAACCACCATTAAAGCATTCACATGATCTACGAGTTTATATTACGCTCCACTCCACCTTTGGTGAGCTTTAAGGCTCTTTATATGTGTTTGTTGACAATGACCAAACGCTCTTCATTCATTCACGGACTTAAGTTTAATCAACTCCTGTAGAATTAGGAACAGTTGTGTACCATCAACTACGTACCTAGCTTTATTCAATAAAAAATTTTGAAAAAAACTACGTACTAGCTACCTAGCGAAATTACTACTCCCTACGTCTCAATCTATACTGTGTACTTTTTTGTCAACTATCTTAAAACATGTTTGATCATAAATTTAGTAGTATATAAGCACTAGTGTCATCATGTGAGATATTTGTTGGAGTAGATAATTCCCGTGATGATTGTATTAATAATTTATGACGAAACCTTGGGAAAGACCGTCTTTCCATAGACTTATGGAAAGACGGGGTTTAATCAGAATAATAAAAGGTAAGAGGTCTTAGTTGCAATATTAATAATTCATTATGCAATGTGTAGTAGTTATAATGTTTATAACCCAATTTATGCAACCCAAAAAATTTATCTTCATTTCTTCTAATTTACACTTTAAACCTTGGTCTTTCTATAACTTATGGAAAGACCGTCTTTCAAGAGACGGACTCATAATTTATTCATAAGAATATATAATATTATTACATCATAGAGTTGTAAGGTAACATGAACTCTAACTCTAACTCTAATCCTCTATTTGACTTACTCTAACACCCCCTCAAATAAAGCGCCGGATGCTCAGAGACGCAAATCTTGGATCTGAGAAACACAAACAAAGGAAAAGAAAGACCCTTGATGAAAATGTCCGCAATCTGGAGTGTAGTGGGAACATGAGCGACACGAATCTTGCAGGGAGAAACTAGCTCTCGAAAAAAGTCGTTGTCAATGTCAATGTGTTTTGCCCGTTTGTGAGCAACTAGATTCTGAGCCAAGAAGATGGCCCACTTGTGAGCAACTAGATTCTGAGCCAAGAAGATGGCTTAGTTGTTGTCACACAATAGCAGTGGGGCCCCTGAGAGAGGAACTCGAAGATCACGCAGTGAGTGGGATAACTAGACAACCTCAGAAGCAGTATTGGCCAAGGGTCGATACTCAAACTCCGTACTAGACCGAGAAACGGTGAGCTGCTTCTTGGCACTCCGCGACATGAGATTTTTGGCAAGAAAAATAGAGTATCCATAAGTGGAGCGACGAGTCTCGATGCAGAGAGCCCATTCAATATCTGAATAACACAATATCTCATGGGAAGTAGCAGCCCAGAAGGTGAGACCAAAGTGAATAGTGCCCCAAACATAACGAAGAATCCGAGTAACCGCGACAAAATGATCATCTCTAGGGTCCTCGAGGAACTAATTAATAGAGTTAACCACAAAAGTAAAATCAAGGCGAGCGATGGTCAAATACTACAAAGCTCCAACCAAAGAGCGATAGAGTGTCGGGTTTGAAAATTAAGGACTGGTGCTGCTAAGAAGGTGGGAGTTTGGCAGAAAAGAAGTGGAAATAGGGGTAGTATACGACATCCCAACATGAGTAAGAATATCATGAGCATATTTTACCTGACTAAGAAGAAGACCAGAAGCATTGGGAAAAACTTCAAGGCCAAGGAAATAGTGAAGAGCACCTAAGTTCTTGACAGCGAACTCCTAATGAGTGCAAGTGATAAACTGTTGAAAAAGAGTGGAGTCATTCATTGTGAAAATAACATCATAAACGTAGACAAGAAGATAAGGCAAGATGTCCCACGAGAGAGAATGAACAAAGAAGTGTCAGCAGTACTGCACTGAAATCTGAGCCGAGCCAAGTATGTGCTAAACTTCTAGAACTAAGCTCGAGGAGCTTGCTTGAGGTCGTAAATGCACTTGCGCAAGCGGCAGACATGATCTGGACAAAGTGGATCCTTGTAGCCGACAGGTAGAGCCATGTACACCGGACAGTCAAGAATTTCATTAAGAAAGACATTTTTAACGTCCAACTGATGAAGCCGCCAAGAACGCATCGTAGCAATGGCAAGAACTGTGCGAGCTGTTGAGGCCTCAATCATAAGGTTGGAGCTAAATCATGGAATCTTATAAATCCCTTGAGCTACCAGGCGAGCTTTGTAGCGCTCGATACTACCATGAGGATGCTACTTGAGATGAAACATCTACTTGAAGCCAAAAATGTTGACATCTGGTGAACGTGGAACTAACTCCCAAGTATGCTGACTCCATAGAGCATCGATCTTCTCATCCATAGCTGATACCCAAGAAGGATCACGAAGAGCATAATGTTAGTCTGTAGGTTCCTTCTAAGAGAGTGCAGCAGTAAAACTATGTGCGATAAGTTCCGAGTAGTCACGCCATTGAATAGCCCTTGGGGTAGATCGAGTCATCATCGGATAGGTCTATAAAGGTGGTAAAGGCATGGAACCATCCAAGAATACCACGATGATGATGAAGTTAGTAAGCTAAGAGGAGTGGAAAGGTAGAGAAATAATCGTAGGTAAGACCAGAACAGCAGAAAATGGAGGAACCACCGGAGAATCTGAATCAGATGAGCATGCATAATAAGGGGATGAGTTGGTCGGAGAGGGAGTAGAAGACTCTACCAAAGAATGCATCTCAGGATCAATGAAAGCGAAAACATACAATGTCAAAATCAGAGAACTAGTCGCTGAGGTAGGAGATGGAGCAAATGGAAAGCAAAACTCATCAAAGTGGGTATGGCGGGTGACATAAACTCGGCCAGAAGATGGATTAAGACAGTGAAATCTCTTATACTGCAAACTATAAACAATAAAGATGCACGGAATGCTGCGAGGAGACAGCTTGAGTGAAGCACCTGGCCGAACATAAGGGAAAACCTGTTAGCATAAAGCTGGAAGCTCAAGTAAACGAGATCTCGATAAAAAAGTAAACTGTGTGAGGTGGCACCATGTAAGACCGGAGTGGGTAAGAAGTTTATGGTGTGAACCGTTGTGGAAAAAACATAATCCCAACGAGATAGTGGTAAATGCGAGTGAAAAAGCATAGTCAACCCCATTTTTCGCAACATGCATATGCTTTCTCTCCGCTCGCCCATTTTGTTCCTGAGTGTAAGGGCACGAAAACTGATGGTAAATGCCTTTAGAAGCAAGATGAGAGTGAAGATGAGTGTTGAGGAAATTAGTACCACCATCACTCTGAAACCTTGATTTTGGCCAAAAATATTTTCTCAATCAATGCCTCAAACTGCATATAAACATCAACGAAATCTAACTTGCAAAGAAGCGGATACAACCAGGTGAATCGAGAAAAATCATCAACCAACAAAGCATAATAAGCAAACCCATTCTCAGATAAAATGGGGGAGGGACCCCATAAGTCACAATGAACTAAGTCAAGTACACGTAAAACTCGTATAGGGTTTTCAACAAATGCCAAACGATGACATTTCACCATAGCACAAGGGGCACGGGTGTTGGGTTTGGGTAATAAAGAAGAAACTGAAAGTACTCCTGACTTTTGCAAACTAGAAATGATGATGTTCGGCACATGTCCCAGCCAAGCATGCCAAAGCTCAAATGAAGCACGTCCTTTATTTTGCTGCAGAAAAGAAACAAGAGTGGTTTCCCCTTGATCCAAAATGTATAGACCACCTTCATTGTGGCCTCTGCCCACGACTAACTTGGACACTTTGCTTTGAATCACAAAGGAAAGGTCATCAAAGGTAATAATAACAGCTATATCACTGGTTAGCTTACTGATAGATAACAGATCTTAGTAATATCATGTACAACTAATACATCAAATAAGCGTAAAGTAGAAGAAAGCCGAGAATCACCAATATGATAAATCTAAATAGGTGCACCATTACCAACATAAACATGAGAATTACCATAATATGGATCGACACCCTCAAGTGCAAAAGCAGAGAATGCCATGTGGTTGGTGGTGCCAGAGTCAATGTACCAGTCTAAAGTGCGGGAAGAGGGATCTAATTGTAGAGAGAACTAAAAGGATTCAGCCAAGTGAGTCATATCTAGATGTCGCCCCTGAGCCAATATGTGATAACAAGTAGAAGCGACCAAGATGACTGCACCACGTGCACTGAGGATGATCCCTACCAGTCGAGGCACCTCCAGAACAAGACCAGAAACCATGGCCAACACGGTGGCCACCAGAACAGACACCAGGTGTGGCTCGTGGACCCCACATGCCACCACATCTTGCCAGTGCATGGTCCCACGTGCGGCCCTCCTCAGTTCGATCTGAAGAGCTCCACGCAACAGGATGATTCCCAGCAACCGATGAAGGACTGAAACCTGTAAAAGATTGCAAAAAAGCCTCGTGGTTTGTAGCCCTAACAATATCAACATATAATGGAGATGGATTCTTAGACAAGAAAGGAACACTAAAATCCTTGTACTCCTGACCGAGAGCGCGCAAAAACCAAAGAACTTTATCATCATTAAAAGCAAGAGATCCCATAACAGTAAGTTTATCGACAATGGATTTAAACTTGGAATGTAACTCGACAACGGACCCAATTCTGTGCAAGTTCAATATCTGATCATGAAGCTGAAGAACACTTGATTTGGAGGCGTTCTTATTCAAGCCATGAAGACATTCCCATAATTTATTTTTTTGGAAGTTTTGCAGCCAATAACTTCCACCATGGCTTCATCCCTGAGTGTGGAAAAGAGAAGGCCACAAACACATTGATCGTCAACCAACCAAGCAGCATGGTTGGCTAAGTTTTGTCAAGAACAGTGGAGGAACCAACAATGCCACCACCTGGAGAAGAAAAAACACTAGCAAAGGATGATGCCGACAAGTCCGTAGCTGTTGGAGTTTCTGGATATGGCAAGATGTCGTCGAGAAACCCAAAAAGAAATTGAGACTCCAGAACGTGAGATACTTGAGTTTGCCATAGAATTAAATTTGAGGATGAAAGCTTGATAGTGAGGAGATGGATGGGAGTGTTGAGAGTGTTGTGTGGAAAACGCTCGGCCATGGAGAATGATAAGGGGGGATGCAGATCGAGAATGATTTGAGACTTGAAAAAGTGTGCGCCAAAGGCTTAGGAGTGAATTGAGAGACCTTGATTGTTAGAGAAGGTGTGCGCCAACGGCTTTGAGTGAATTGAGGGACCTTGATTGTTAAGAATGTGCGGCTACCACTTGGGAATGATTTTAGAGATATGGGAGTGTTTAGAGTTTGCAGCAAAAAAATAATGAAATTAGGGTTTACGGCAAAACGATGAAGAATGGAGTGGAGGTACTTTTTCCCATACTTAAAAGGCAATACTCCCACCCCCTTATATCAAACTTTATTGAATCTTTTGAACGGTCTCCAACAAATATGTTGACGATTATTACCTTAATTACGTATGATGACATATTACCTTTGGTCCTCTATATATAGCTCTCTTTAAAATGGCACAAGAAGTATTAGAAATTGAAATGAGTGGTGGAGGTTGCATTGGAAGAGTAAAAAGTAAATTGGATGTGATGTATCTAGAACGCGTTGATTAGCACCGTCAATCTGTTTGTCGTGATCTGCAAAAACGAGCCCCGAAGTATTCCACGGGGAAAACACTCTTATGATAAAGTCAACACAAGGTATGTGAGGAGTATCAGATGAATAATGAATAAATAGTGAAAATAGGTCATACATGTATATGTGTGTGTATATTATATATATGTGTGTGTGTATGTGTGTATATACATAATATATATGTATATATATATATATATATATATTATATTATATATATATGACAGCCAATGGTGACATGACCATCATAGGGTTAAAAATTGGTTTTCCTGTGAAACTACGATTAGGATAGTTTTTGGATGATGGGTCATATAGGCTTATCAAATGGTGATCTAGCTATTGATAAGTGGTTGGGCCTCAAACTCCACACCGATAAGGTTTTGAGTCCAGGTATCATCAATAGCATGGACGAAAATAAATTAGGATTTGCCAAAAAAATAAAGCAGATAAAATTTAAAAAATCATCTTGAAATGAAAAATGAGCCATTATAAAAGGATCAAAGAAAGTATAAAACGTTAATATTTTAAAAATACATATAACAGATAATATAACAAGATTATGTGCACATGCTATTTTTACTTATTCCTTAAGTAAAGATGTATAAGATAGGACAAACCAAGTACCGTAAAAAAAAGATTATCTGTAGTTTAATTTAGGACAAACAGTTTGATTTAGGACAAACCAAGTACTGACAATTCTTTATTTAATAGGTGGGGTGGTGTCACTTTTCTCTAGTTTTTTTCGTTAGGAATTGGATGCGGCAAGATCCCTTTTTTTAAAATTTAAACACCCGAAGGTGGGGGATATTATATTAAGGTTCCCCGGGCCTATGTAGAAACCATGTGACTTTGAAACCTATAGTATGTTACAAAGTGTCAAGATATTTGCCCCAAAAGAGTAAAGAAGACTAAGCTCCTAGTTTTTTGACTTCTAAACAGTTGAGAATTCTAATATCAATTTGAGAAAGGTAGTTATGTCCCAAAAGAAAGAATCTCCACCCCATGTGTTAATTCTTCCCTTTGGCCAGGTAACTCCTTTCAGTACATGGAGAGAGATTAAGTTTTTGGCAGTAGGAAATATCCTTTAAAGGCTTCCGATGTAGCACAAAATTATTCCTTGAAGTGCTGACTGAGAAGCCGCTTGAAATGCTGACTGAGTTGTGTAGAAGTGAAACAAAATTCCATTGATAGCTGGAGGTACCGCAGGTAGAATAGAGATCTTTCCACCATTTCCATGCCACCAGTGCCTTGCCTTGCCATCCTTGCCTTGCCTTGCCTCCATTGCCTTACCTCTGTAGCCTTGCCACACATACAATCGAGATACCTGTAAAGCAATAAGAGAAAACCAGCAGTTTCTGTTCTAAAATGCAATTACCCATTATATCAACAGAGTGAAAATACAGTTGCAGTTATAACAAAGCTGAGCATTCCTTTTTTAATTCCTGTTGGAGTCCAAAGAAGTTCCAATCCTAATCCCTGGATAACCAATGCTATCGAGGAACAAGAGACCCCTAAGAAAGAGGGGGGCTGACAGAGTATCTAAGTCTCCCTGTAGGTTGTTTTCCACAGCAAATTTTGCCAAGAACTCTACAGCAGAGTTAGCTTCCCTAGGAGTATGTTGGATTGGATGTGTGCAGTGTTGTAAATTGAGTGCACTACAGATGGAGAATGTTCTCCAAGGGCAGCACAATGGGTTATGAATACCCCTAAAGCAGTTAAACAGTCAGATTCAATGACACAGGTACCTAATGCTAGTTCCGAACAAACTTCATAGCCACTTTGAATAGATAAAAGTTCAGCATGTAAGGGGAAGGAGACTGGAAAGTTTTGATTCTCATTTTAACCACAGTCCCTTTCCAATCCCTGACAATAACAGCAGATGAGGAAAGACCACCAGAGATCCAAGATGCATCAGTATTAATTTTGTATCCAATTAGTGGTTTATTCCAATTCACAGCAGAAATAGAATTTTTCTTCTTTTGAAAGATTTGTGGAATGATTTTTGCCTGAATCCATTGCTTGTGCCTTTCTCGGTTGCCTATCAATTGGTGAGCTGTGAAAATTTGATAGATCCTATCTTTAATATCATGAATGCATGCATCTTTTGAGAAAGGTCTATTTTCAAAAATGATTTTATTCCTATTAATCCATAGAGTCCAGATAGTGACTAGTAAAGCAGCAGTTATCAAGTTAGCATGAATCTTGGATTCAGCCATATAGGATAAATAAAATTCCACTCTGCTCTTTAAACACTAAATCTTGTTTGTTGTAACTGTAAGAGTGAATGAACACTTTGCCATACAACAGTAGAAGAGGGGCATGAATTGAAAAAATGATCAAGATCATCAGAATGATTCATGCATAGTGGACATTTAGAAGCAAGAGAGAAACCCATCCTGCATAGGATATTATCAAAAGGTAGGATGCCATTTAGAGCTCTCCAAAGAAGAACAGACATCTTTTTAGGTGTAAAAGTGGACCAAACCTTGTTAAAATGTTGGATTACTGGTCGTTTTTGTCTGAAAATACTGTAAGCCGACCTAACTGAGAAATTCCCATCGATGGTTGGGGTCCAGACAAGCTTGTCTAGATGAGAGTATTCCAGTTTCACTTCCTGCAAAATAATAAAAGTATTGGTAGCCAAGTGAGGCTCCAGAATTGGTAGGATAGCAACTTTGTTGTTAATGAATGACTTTAGAGAGATGTCCTCGAAAGGAATATCCATCTCATCAGGCCATTTATAACACAAAGCTCCATCTCCTGTCCAATTCGCATTCCAGAATGAACAATCACCAGTACCATAAATAACTCTAGAAAAACTGTTAGCCTTAGCAGTGATTCTGCTAATTCTAGACCATGTTTGAGATTTTTTGTAAGAGGCAGGCAGTGTCCATAAAAGGGATGACCATTGGGTATTATTATTTTGCAGCTTCCACCATAGTTTACATGAAAAAGCTTCTACTATGGCATTTAGATCCCTAAAACCTATTCCATTTTCATCCACATGGTAGCACATTGTTTTCCAAGATCTCCACCTTTTTCTTTCAGAATTTTCACAGTTCCCCCAAAAAAGACTAGATGCAATTTTTTTCATTTTTTTAAAACTATCTTTGGAGGTCTTAAAACTGAAAAAATATGGGTTGGAATTGAGAGGAAGCAATGATTAATCAAAATAATCTTACCAGCTGAAGTTAGCCATCTATTCTTCCAATTATTAATTAGTTTCTCCATTCTTTCTAGTACTGGTAGGTAATGCACCTGTAAATTACGACCAGAAAAAATAGGGACTCCAAGATATTTAAAAGGGGAGGAGCCTTTCTCCATTCCCAGTATCCTCCTAACAGATTGGATAGTATCTGAAGATGTGTTATAAGCTACAAAAAATTCAGACTTGGCAAAGTTAACCTTTTGACCTGATGTATGCTCATATGCTATCAGAAAATGTTTAAACTGCTTCAAATTGTTAGGCTTAGTATTCAGAAAAACAGCAGTATCATCGGCATACATGAGATGGGTCAGGGGAGAACAAGAAGTGGGTAGACTAAAGTATTGTAAGTATCCTATGCTAAACATTTTCTTTAAACCCCTAGAGAAAGCTTCAGATAATAAATTGTAAAGGAAAGGGGAGAGAGGATCTCCTTGTTTAATACCCCTAGAGGAAGAAAAGAAACCTGATGTTACTCCATTAACTAAGACAGAAAAGTGAGCTGCAGCAATGTTATGCATAATGAGTCTAACAAATTTACCGTGAAAACCAAAATGTAGGAGAATGGAATTTAGGAATGACCAAGAAACCCTATCAAAAGCCTTTTGCATATCAAGTTTAACTATCAAATTTGAAACCTTAGATTTCCTAGACAGTAGTCTAGTCATCTCCTGCATTTGAATTACATTATCTGAGATATCCCTTCCTTTAATAAAGGCACTTTGCTCGGGGGAATCAGTATTTGCATCAGTGGTTTGATTCTTTCCATTAACAATTTTGAGAAAACTTTATTAACAAAGTTTGATAGGCTAATAGGTCTGAAATCTGCAAATGTGATTGGGATTGATTTTTTGGGAATTAATGTGAGCCAGGTACTAGAAATGGCTTTAGGGATGTTGCCATTATTTAAAAAATCATTTGCAGCATCTAAAAGATCATCTTTAATGGTCTCCCAGAAAGAGGTATAAAATTCTCCTGAGAATCCATCTGAACCCGGAGCACTAGATTTATTTAGATAAAAAACTGCAATTTTAAATTCTTGGATATTAAAAGGATTAAGCAATAGGATGTTCTGTTGGTCCGTGATTACTTTAGGAATTTCTTTTAGAAAATGATTAAGATAAGTTCCCTTTTTTGCGAGACATCCTACTCATTTAGTAATTCCTGAAAAAATTGAACTCCTTCTTCTTTAATCAATTGTGGATCTGTTATCCAATTTCCACTACCATCTTTAATTTTACTAATTCTAGATTTTGCTTTCTTTTCCCTAATGGTGTGGTGAAAGTAGCTAGTGTTTGCATCTCCATGTTTAATCCAATTTAACCTAACCTTTTGCTTCAGGAAAATATTTTGTTCTTTCTGCGCTCTCAGAAGCATAGCTTTTGACCTCACGAGTTCAGTTAAGACTGCTTCATGTTGAGATTGCTGGAATTGTATTTCCAGTTCATTGACTTTAGTCTCTGATTGTAAAAGATTATGATTAACATTGCCAAACTTGGTTTTGTTCCAGTCTTTAATTACAATCTTAAGCCTCTTTAATTTGTACACAAGCCTATGCATCCCATTGAGTGGGGATATTAAATTCCAATTCGAGACTACTAAATCTTGAAAATCTTGTCTATTTGACCACATTTCTTGATATCTAAATGGCCTTGGAACCTGTTCTACAGCAGATTGAACAGATAGTAATAGAGGAGAATGATCAGAGGTCAATCTATTTAGCACTTGTATGGAGCTGTTGGGAAAGAGTTCCAGCCAATCTAAATTACTCATTCCCCTGTCTAATCTTTGAAACTGTAAGTCCTTACATTTATCCCGATATCTATTATTACTCCAGGTGAAAGAGTTTCCTACTGTGGGGGTTTCATGCAGGTCCATGTTAGTTATGAAATCGTTAAATTGTTTCATGCTTTTCCTGGGGGTTGATTTCCTACCTTTATATTCTGTAACTAAAGCTACAGTATTGAAATACCCTATGTATATGGATGGTTCAGTTGTTGGGGGTTGTAAATCAGTCCATAAAACTTCCCTCAAATGTCTATGGACACTAGCATAGATGAAGAAATAGTTCCAGGAAACAGAAGTGGCATTATCGATTATTCTAGCTAGTATAAACTGATCAGATTCCTTTAAAATGACTGCACTGAAAACATATTCCATAAAATCCAAATTTTTGCATTCTGGCTATGGAGGGCATTTTTGTAACCCAATTCATGCATCAAAGTGTTTAAATTCTGTTTATCATGCCATGGTTCAATTAAACATAAAATGCCAATCTTATGTTTCAAGTTAAGGGCCTTTAATCTATCCAGGGAAGTACCGTAACCTCTAACATTCCAGACTAATATATTCCCTATTCTGGTGTATTTTATCATTTAAGACTTGTGGGGGTTGCTTTTTGTGATGATCTTAGTTTCCTAAGTTTCATTACTGATGCCTTACTATTTTTGCCTATCTTGCCTTCACTTTTACCCAAAATATCTGAAGTAGAGTTACTTACCTCAGGTTGAGTGATTTGTTCTACATTGCTGCTTAGTTCTTCGAAATTGATCGGAGATTTGATTACTGAACTGAAAAATTGCTCTGAGGGATCAACCTGCTCATCATCAGGAGTATTCGAACTTACTGCCAATGTATCTACCTTTTCTGCACCTGTGGGGTGTGCAACTACTTCCTGTGATTCCAAAGACTCATGGAAAATGTCAACTACTTCATCCTCATGGGCATCATGTTCATCATCCTGTAAATCATTTAAAGTTTGGAAAGTATTTGATATTGTGACCGTACCCTTATTACCTAATTCTTCCTGAATAGGGGGGAGATCAGCCTGTTGATTCTTTTTTCTCCAAAAAAAATTTGTGATTGGTTTAGAAATGTCATCCAATGAGTAAAAAGGAATATTTCTTTTCATGTGACCGACTCTGAGAGAGTTAAGATTATTTTCAACCAGAAAACATGAGTTCTTTTTTTGAGTTTGGAAATCAGTTTCTTTTTGAGAAACTGATAGAGTTGATGATCCTTCAACTTCAATTGTTGCTTTAGGAGGATTTCCTAGTGTTTTCTGAGTATCAGCATGGACTGGAACTTTTCTTTCCTTGTTCTCTTTAACTTCAGCTTTGTTATTACTGTTTTTTCTCAATTCTGGATGCAGGAAGTTACAGTTTGCCTGACTATGGCCAATTATCCTACAGTGAGTACAGTATGAAGGCAATTGCTCATATTCTATAGGGTAGTCTGCTACTTTGTTGCCTATTCCTACCACAATAGTAGAAGGGAGCTGAGACAAGAGGTCAACCTCTACACATACTTTAATAGCAGAGGGTCTAGTTAGGGCATTTGTAGCTGCGTCCATTTTGAGAAATCTACCTATCTGGCTGCTAATGCCTATAATAGCCGATGTATTATAAAAATGTATAGGTAATTGATGAATTGTTACCCATGCTGGAACTATGGAGGATTCAGCTGCTGGAGAGAAATCCGGAAACCACTTCTGAACTGTCATAATCGAACCTTGAATCATCCATTGACCCTTCATCCAACATCGCTGGTAATCCTCGCTGTCCTGAAAACGAATTAGAACATGTCGATAGTCAATAGATCCTAATTGAAATTTAGCTTTGAAACCGATTGATTTGAAAGCAGCTAATAAAGTCTCCATGGGAGGTTTCCCCCTATTGAACTTCCCAACCAACGCATTCTGGTAATGTAGGGCCAGAAGATCGCCTTCCTCCTGAGGGAGGATATAGGCAATCTTGCCCTTATACTCTGTTATGGGATGCAGATTGGGCGTGTCGGGTAGAGAAGATAGGAGCGGGGAAGGTTTCGTGTTGAGAGCTTGAAGAAAGCTTTTGTTAATGGGAGGGGAAGAAACGGGAGTTGGGTTTGGCGTCGGAGACGCCATGATCGGCAACCAGGAGCAGTAAAAAGGACCGTTAACAGAGAGAGATGGGAGAAGTAAGAAGAACAGTAATTTTAGTGTGTGTTTCGCACAATAATTCGCACGTAGGAACAGTGAATTTCGCACAATGAGCTGAGAGTGCTGATGGGTGAAGGTACCATGATGCGGCAAGATCCCTGCTGATCAGGATGTATGACTTAGCAAATAAATGAGGATGGAGTTAATGTTCATAAATTCATAATATGATTCACAAGTTAGCTGTTTGCATCTGTAACCTGTAAGTAGCATTTTGGATTTAGACTTTAATGTTATGGTATTTAAGACTATAGCATAAGTAGGCAGTGGTTAAAAAATGCAGATTATTTGGTGTAAATAAATTGTCTGGCAATATGTACAAGGGCAGTGAACATAGGCGTGATTACTTATTAGCTGCCTCGGTTCAGAAAATCGAACATTGGTACCATAATGAAGTTGAAGCATTCGTAAAGTAATAACGAAAAGAACATCTGTCAGAATCAAAAGCATTAGAACAGAGTAAACTGCTGTCTTTCTCAACATGTTGGAATTTGGATGCTAAATCTATTCTTTCTTGCACAATGTATTTCTCAGAAACATTGTTAAAACGTACTATATCCCCATAATTGGAGTTGTATTTAATGGAACCGTATTACAAATGAGGCTCTAATTATGGGACGGAGGAAAGGACAATTATGTAAGGGATTGTAGTTGCAAGTAACATTTTGTAGCTCAAGCCATAAAAATGACATTATTTATTGAGGAGCTAACCAACCAAAGTTGCAGACTCTCAGCAGAAACATACAAAAAGGACTGAGGACCATGATTTCTGATATACAATCCTTATTTAACATACATTACAAGTGAAGAAAAGAAAGGAAAAAGGCCAAATCTCAAACCCCAGAGTGACCTTTAATCCAAAAACCAAAATCGACCATTTAGGTGAGCTCGGGCTTCATTTTTCAGATGCTGAATGTGAAAAGCTTTAAGCTTCGCTCAGATGGACATTGGTTGGTAATTTTTCTCGTAGCAGACCTCAAATGGACGTTGGTTGGTAATTATTCTCGTAGTAGACCTCAAATGGTAATTTTGAAAGATTCTGAAGAGTGAATCAAAGCAAACTATCTGTTTTCCCCGGCAATCTCTTGAAGAAATTGCTGGGGACAGAAGGCAGCTTGCTGCGAAACTTAGGATGTCGAAGCGTGTATAGCCCTGAAGCTAAGATCACCACTCTAAGTGGAGTTACATAAAGCACAGCCGCAGCACATAGACAGAAGACTATAAACAGGCTGGTTGCCCTGGGGTCTCTCCATACAAGAAGAGACTGAAATCTCTCCCCTTGTGTTGCAATGTCACCAACCACAGTCTGAATTCTCCCGGCCACGCTTCTGAGCCGATCATACCTCATGCGAACAACATCCTGTTGGCGCGACGTAGGAAATGTGTCGAACTCCTCATCAAGCTCATCAGGGGGAACTGCTTCTGCCCATGAAAGCTTAGTATCCATGTGGGGTGGATGCCTTGGCCTCAACCTATAGTTCCACATACCAATGAAGAACAAGTAGAGGAATATGGTTGGAAGGATGAGCTCAGGATACCATACTAGAATCAGGAACAGGATATGGACTAAAACTGAGGTGACAGGATTCTTCCAATCGAACACATCCCCAAACCATCGATTCATGGATGTAACGCCTGAGAACAAAGACATGATCCTGAAAAAGTTAGCCTTGCTCCTCCTCATGCTCCACATGTGAGAATCAACATCTAGCATGTACTCCACCACTTCTTTCCTGAGTGGCGGCTCAGCTCGGCCTAGCCTGGCTGCAACAATGTTCATGGCCTGGAACCTTAGGTTCTCCACTTGGTTCACTGTGAAAGGATGCAGATAGTGCATTTTGGGTAACAAGGAGTGTTTGTAAAGGTATAACATATTGACTGGAGATAGGGTTGTGAATCTGATGGCTAGTTGGAGTTCCCCCATTTTCTTCACCCCTGATGGATGTAGGACGATAAGGGGGTACAAATGTGAGTAAACCCGATTAGATTCTAACGTTGACAGCCTAACGCGCACCTTTCCAATCCTCGTGTCTCTTGTTGGAGCAGTTCCAGCTTTGCCATTTGTGAGGCGACAATTGTCAAAAACTCCCAGTGTTATTACGGTGCATGGATCGTAAACTTCCCAGGTGTATTGCTCATTCCACCTGGGAGTTAGCGTGTCAATAATGGTTCGGGTGCGCACCCACTTCTGTCCATATTTCGCGACGCAGTATGCATCTGTGCATCCTCTACCATCCTTCATCTTCATTGGATGAAGTCCTTGTGCGCCTAATATCCCCATTTCTAATATCCCAACTGGCTGCTTCCAGAGCTGTCTTGCTGTAGGCCTTTGATCACTGATGTACATTGTTGATTCATCTAGGACATGGTACCCTCCTTCAAGACACACCCTCAGGTGTATCCTGCTCGAGAACTTGAGCTCTTTCCTTCTGTCAGCTTCCGAAGCTCCAAACCCAAATTTCTCAAGATTGTACCACCTGGAGTGCACTGGCCTGTGATCCAGCCTCTTCTCGAACATGTTCAAGGGAAGGCTTAATCTTCCAAGAACATCATCTTTCGCTGGGTGCACACGGTCCTCAACGCTTATAACCAACTGCTCCTCACAAGGCTCGGCTGCCACGAAAACCAAATCTTCATTCCACGTTGGATTGGCTGTTTTGGTGGGGCAGATTTCCGTTTTGAGCACCTGGCTTCCCAGCTGCACTCTGACAGAAGCATCGGGGAGGCGGGTTCTGTCATTGGGAATCACATCCTGAGCTTCAATGACATTCACCCTGAGGTACCAAAGCTTTGGAGAGACATACACCTTGGACCTGATGTTGTGAACTCCTTCGCCATACACAAAAGCAGCATCAGAGTGCCATGCCTCAGAGAATGCTTCATCAGCCTGAGTACCCATCCACACTGCAAGCATCACTTCACCCCTCACTCTCCCTTCACCACGCCTATCCTCCAACCGGAACCATTGAGGCGCCAGGGGACTATCGGGGGGAACCCGTGTGGCCACCTCATTCAGGTCAAACACCACCCTCCCTAGGTAATCATCTCTCCCCAACATCTCCCTATCTTTTACAAAAACTTCAAGAACGGATGAGTGAACGCGTTCTTTGGAGAAGGCGAATACCTGGTTCCATTCTGGATTCAGCTTCTTGTCAAGGTGCTTGGTCCTCCCCCGGTAGTTACCGAGCTTTACTTCCACGTAGGGATCACACGAAGCCGTGATAGGGCTTGGCGGAAGATCTTTGGCCTTCAAAACTCTTACATAGAGATAAAACATCTGCTCAACCAGATCATGCGTGCTTGCATATCTCTCGCTGCTCAACCATCCCCTTCCTCCATTAGGCCACCGGTCACCCTGCCGGAGGCAGGCATCCTTCACCTCATACTCATCTTCTTCATAGTTTTGCTGCATGTGAGAATCGGCTGGACGCTGCTGCATGTGTGAATCGGCCGAACGCTGCCTGAGTGAAATAATTGGACGCTGCATTTTTGGTTCTGAACTGTTATCCACTGGTTTAGGCAATCTCTCAACTCTTTGGGTGGTGTTTACAACTCTAACCGGCTCTTTGGAGTGATTAGTATGAACGTTAGAGCTGATGGTTAAGATATCAGCTGTTTTGTCACTCTCTGATGCTTCAGTTATAGTTTCTGGAGCATCGGAAAGAGAAAGGTCCGGTAGGCTAGAAGAACAAGAAGAGAAGGAAGACGGAGAAGTTGGTGGTGAAATGGGCTTATCAAGATCAGATTGAGGTGAGGTATAAATTTTGAGGCCTATATAGCCTTTGACAAAAGAAGAGAACCACTTCTTTTCTAACTGGAAGCTCTGATAAACTTCATCTCCTCTCTTGACAATATTTGAGCAAGGGATTCTCACCCTCCCAAGAAAGTCTCTCCCAGTGCCAGCCTGGTTGTGCTTTCTTTGATTGTAAACCGAGACTTCGATCTTTTGGTGGTGGAGAAAGTGTGTGGTTTGTTCAAGATTGAAAACAAGTTTTTGGTTCCAAATGGGGTTGAGGCTTTTGGGTACACTTGTGGTTCTACTCAGCTGATTGCCAAAATCAACCTCTACAAATGGAGTGGCTGATCCCTCTCCATCTCTGGGCATAAGATCATGAGCATCCACCACTTCTACTACCAACTGCATTGATGCTCAGCTTGATTCAGCAGGAAGCAAACCGGGAACTAATAATTCAAGAAATCCCAAACCCAACTCGCAAGCAAAGCATGCAGTTCTTATTCTTAATCAAAGTACTCTCTCTGTTCCACGTAATGTGTGTCCGATTTGTATGCTTATTTTAGTTACAGAAACACGAGTACTCTGTGTGGAACGGTAGGATGATACTTCAGGTGGTGATCATGGGATGAGTTGTGAAGAAGCTGCATTTCTGATGCTTGTTTAAAAGGAGGGAAGGTATAAACTTTGGAAAAAACAAATGTGGCCTTTATGCTTTGCTTAAGGCATTAAAAAGTTCGAATGCCTGTAGAGATATCTGCTTGCAACTTTTTGTGTATCAGAAATATGGCATTCTGGCTAAGTTCTCTTTGTCATGTACCAAGATCGTGAAATAAGATCTGTTTTAGTGGTAAAGTTAATGCTGCTCTCGTACTTTTTACTTTTCAATGTGAACATTTCTCACATCCATTGATTGCTCGGCTTTGTAATGATACTATGCGAATTACGCCTCCATAGATGTGCTAAGCCTTAATTAGTTGGTGTTTTACTTTTAAATATAGAGGGAAAAATTGATTTTACAATTCTAACCATAACTTTAGCATGAAAGTTTCAACATAATCTTGCAAAATGAGAATGTGCTAAATAATTCTAACTTTATGATAAAATGTGCAGTCATAACATTTTGGTCTAATTCCAGGGTTGACTGAAGAAATTGGGCGTTGACCAAATCTAAAATGACAAAAATACTCCCCACCTTAAGCTGAATACTTTCGTCTCCATTTCTTCTAAGACTGGATTAAATTGATTCGAACGCTCCTCTCTCTTTGAATTGAATTATGAAGTGAACTCTCCTCCATCTTCATTTCTCCGACAACTTTCCAATTGGCAACATCATTATGGCGGAGCCACCGCCTGATCCAAAACTACCCCTAGCGTATGTTCAAGCTTTACACAATGAATTATATAAAGCCTTGAACCAGTACACAAACCCTAATCCCCAAATCTCAAACCCCAGAGTGACCTTTAATCCAAAAACCAAATTCGACTATTTAGGTGAGCTCGGGCTTCATTTTTCACATGCCAAATGTGAAAAGTTTGAAGCTTCGCTTAGATGGACGTTGGTTGGTAATTTTTCTCGTAGTAGACCTCAAATGGATAAAATCATAAAAGATTTCCAAACGACTGGGTTTAAAGGTGCTACTGAGATAAACTTGTTAGATAATCATCAAGTTCTGATTAATTTCTCTGTACCGGATGATTATTGTAGATGTTGATTGCATAAAATTTGAAATTTTGGTTCTTATTCGATTTGTATGACTAAATGGATTCCAAACTTTAACCCTCTTGCTAATTCTCCAATAGCCCCTGTCTGGGTTTCTTTATACGATCTTCCACAATAATTTTTAAATTATTGGGAAATGATGTTCATAGGGAACTTTTTAGGCACACCACTTAGGGTATATAAAGCTACTATTAATAGAACTAGACATCATATGGCTAGGGTTTGTGTAGAACTCGATGTCACAAAACCTTTGGCTGAAAGGGTTTAGCTTAGTTTTAGAAACACCCCTAAATCAAGACACATTCCAAGAAAATACAAAAAAAAAAAGACTATACATCTACCACAAAAACGGTAGTACCCTTTTCACAATGAACTCTTCAAAAGTTGTCCAATGATAGGAATTAATATCTGTATCTGGAATGCCAGAGGTGTTAGAAATAAATCCACACAAATTAGATTAAAAAACATTTAAAATAAATATATATATAATTCATCTTTTTGCTCTTATAGAACCAATGATTAATTTTGATCCAATTCAATTTTTAGCTTCAGAAATTGGTTTTAATTATTTTTTCTTATCCACATTGGAGGATAATATCACTATTGATATCATCTCAGTACATGAACAAATTATTCTAACCAAAATAACATCCCCATCTTTATCTAAGCCTTGTTATATAGGCTTTGTATGTGCTAAACACATAGTAAAGTTGAGATCTAAACTGTGGAAATATATTTGTTCATTCCAATAATTTCCTTTCAACTTTGTAGGGTAGTTTAATGTATATTACCCTCTGATGAATATCAGGGTCCTTCAATTCCTGATCAAAGAAGCATAATAAACTTTAACAGTTTTCTATCTTATCAGAATTTCACAAGCATTCATACATCATGTAATTTATTTACCTGGACTGGAATGAGGCCCAAAGGAATGGTTTGAAAAATGTTAGATAGAGGACTAACTAATACAAATTGGTGGTCTGATTGCCGATCATCTAAAATTCAAACTCTGACTAGACAACAATCAGATCAAACTCCTTTGATTTTTCATGTTGCTAAAAATGTATCTAATCCCATCACAATCATTTAAGTTTCAAGAGTGCTGCTTGAACCACCCTACTTTTATGTATTGGGTTCAGGATGCTTGGAAACATCCAACCAAATCTCCATGGAATGAAAAAACTTGCTTTCAAAATTAAAATTTTAAAATCGACTCTAAAATTTTGGAATAAAAATGTATTTGAAAATATATTTGATAAATTTAAACTCTGTGAAGAACAAATTATTATTGTTGTCAGATTTTACAAAGAGATGATAATTTAACACAACTGTGAACTTAGCTTAACCCTAGCTTTATCTAATCATGAAATTTATGGAAACAGATATCAAAACATAAATGGTTAAAATAAGGAGTTGCAAAGAAAATAAAAATTCATGCATTAGTAAAGACTAAACATCTAAAAAATTTAATCTGTGCAATCAAAAATTCAGAAGCAGTCTGGATTCATTACCAATCTGACATTGGTAATGAAGTTGTTTCCTTTTTTTTTCCAATCTACTGAGTGCTGGAATTAATACTTCATGTTTTAGAAAACATTCCAACTTCACTGAATCAGGACACAAATGAAAACCTTTTAAAGCTAAACTAACTTCTATAATAAAGGAAATGGATGGTAGTTCAGCCCCAAGACCAGATGGCTTCTCTGGAATATTTTTCCAACATTGCTGGGATATAATTAAAGAAGATTTCCTTAAGGCAGTTCATGATTTCTTCAATCTCTCAGAAATTCCAAAATTCATTTCCGCTCCAATGATTGCCTAAATACCCAAAAAAGATGTATGTTCCTCTTTTAAGGATTACATGCCAATAAGTTTGTATAATTTCAAAACTAAGGTATTCTCATAAATCATATCTTCCAGATTCAACCCTATTTTAGATAACATTATCAGCCATGAACAATAAGCTTTTTTTTGGAAGGGAATTAGCAGATAATGTTTTATGAAAAAGTCTCAGGAAAGGCGGCATTTCCATAAGGTTATGGATAGTCCTCAGGGGTATTTGACTTAAATGTTGTAATTTTTTTATAAAATTTAAATATTGCATTTTATAAGTTAAAACAAGTAATAATATGTATTCGAAGGTGAAAATATATAAATATATGATATAAACAAATATTTTTAAAAAATTTAAAATTTGTATGTAATTTAAGAAATGCAGTATATAAGGTAAGAAATAAGTGGCATGTCCATAAGCTTATGGACAGGCCGCCTGTCAGGAGACCCACTCATGTTTTATTTATGCAAGAAATAACAAACTTCTTACATTCCAAAACAAAAGGTTATAATATCATAATCAAATTGGACATGATGAAATCATTTGATAGAGGCCGTGTACAACGGTAGAGATCACTCTTGTGGTTTCTTTCAATTAAATATTCAATCGCTCTCTTCCACCTCACCAAAAACAACCATAAAGAAACCACTCTATTTTTAATCCAACAATAGTAGAAACCACTAAGAGACCACTTCATGGATCTCACTTGATTTTCTCTATCCTACTCATTAATTTTACCTTCAATATTTAATTTAAATAAAAATTTTAACTCAAAATATATTGATATGTGAAATTTAATAATACATTTTTTATTTTAAAAATTAAATTTTTAAATTTGTTTTGTTTTTAAATAATTTTTGTCTGATTAAAATATTGTTCGTCTTTAAAATTTAAATATTATAAGTAATTTGACTTTTAAAAATATTTTATCAATTATATCAAATAAAAGAAATAGATTTTAAAATATGACATTTGTAAATAAAATTTTGGAATGACAAAATAGAAATAGAATGTGGGAATAAGGTCACATGCACATGGGAATAGAGCATTGGGAATGGTCTCTTGGACTAGAGACCATTGGTGGTCTTTTTTTTTAGAGACCACAAAGAGACCCCCATTGTGGGGCTTTGTGGTCTTTTTCCTATCAAACATTTTGCTTAAAATAGGTTTTTCTAACCATATAGTTAATTTAATTATTTGAAACATTCAAGGAGCAAACTTCTCCATCCTTATTAATGGTTCTCCATTTGGTTTTTTTCCCAACTTCAAGAGGGTTGAAACAAAGGGTTCCTTTATCTCCTCTTTTATTCATTTTAATGGCAGAAGTTTTTTCCAGGAACATTAATTTCTTATTCAAATACTCCAATCTGGAATATTATAAGCTTCCAAAATAGGTGACAAAAGTTACACACATTTCATTTGCTGATGATACGGCAGTATTTATGAAGTACTCAAAAAAATCAATTAAGACTATAATTAGTTTCTTTAAATCTTTTGAACTTGGTTCAAGTCAAAAGGTGAATTTTGAAAAGTCTTCAATCCTTATATCTGAATTCACTCCCAATCACATCAAAACAGTTTTAAAATCTGAAACTAAAATGGTAGAAGGAACCTTGCCTTTTAAATATCTGGGATGTCTAGTAACAAAAGGCAAAACCAAAAATTCACATTTTCTTGGTTTGCTGAATTCTATCCAGCAAAGGATAAACTCTTGGTATAATAAACTTTTTTCTCCTACGGGCAAGATGATTTTGATAAAATATGTATTAGCATCAATCCTTACTCATCATTTAAAAATAATAAAACAAACAAATCATGTAATTGATCAGTTACACAAAACTTTTTTCTAAATCTTCTGGAATAATAACTCTCGGATAATCAAAACAAAAGAATTTGGAAATAATTTCCTAAACTGTGTTTTCCTCGGGATGAGAATGGCCTTGGTTTTAAAAACATCCACACATTTACTATTAGTTTCTCTCTAAAATTATGGTGCAATCTACAACAAGGGAAATCTTTCTGGGACAAAGTAACGTGGTCAATACCTGACCTGCCTCCCCCCGGTGTCGTTAATTGTAGCTAATTAACCCGGGTGGATGACATGGTCAAAAGATAAGAGATTTATAGTTACGTACCCATTCTCACTGCTACGCTACCTATGGGGTAGTTTAGCGATAAGCCATGAGTTTGTCTACATAGATGCTAGGTCTAAATGTCAATCAAAACACAACCTCGTACGGGTCGTCAATCCGTACGAGTGAAAGGAATAGCTAGTAAAGCAAACATGCAAATGGAGGTTTGGTTTTTTAAACTAACAACTATTAAGCATAAAAGTAAACAAGCAAAGTAAGCTATTTAACTAAGCAATTGGGGAGTCATTGAGCAACATGGTTAATCTAATGTTTCGATCCTTGATGCATCACATAGAAATTTAGGCAAACCTAATAGAGTGTTCATTACACGTGGTGTGGCCGATAGCATACACTTCCTCATCCCTGTCATAGCAGATGCACTCGCAACCCTCCATCAACACCTCCATCAGAATTAGGGAAGTACAACAAGGTCCGACCGTTGTTGTAGGTCTGTTTCTCCCCCGTGCGATTACGTCCCGGGCTTCCACCACTAATGCACTACTTCCCAATGGTCCTATCAATGAGGCTAAAGGATCATTGGCACCTTATCTATGATACTAAGGCCTCTCACACCCTAGCTTGCTACTATTCGCTATCTCTACTCGGAACTTCTTGGACAACTTTAAAAATTCAGCTAAGATTGGTGCGACATAAAATAAATCAGAGTATACTCGAATCCCTCATGCACACACCCATGCGGAGGCGTACTCCCTTACCCATTCTAACATCCAGGTTTCTCTTCCCAATGGGTCATCGATATTTGCATCATACATGAATATAGCCCAAAGGGTGTGCTTATATGTGGTGTACTATTCATGTAATTCAAGTAATCAAGAACAATCACAATAATATCATGAACACAAATATTAGGATGAATCTAAGGAATCTTACAAAACATATAAATTAAACCATGCTACTATAACGATCCCCAAGTTATAAATCTACTCTCTAGAAATTAGATCCACGGAAAATATTGGGTTAGAAGCCATGGATCTATAAAAATAATATGAATAAAAAAATAAAAGAAAAGAAAAGAAAAAGAGAAGGAAAGAGAATAAGTACTCTATAGAGGGAGAGAACTCTCATCTTCCTTCTATATAAACTAGAAAGAGGAAAGATCTACATTTTTCATACTTAGGGTTTACTAGAATAAAAATGCTCCTACATATATTAGTAAGAGATTGGGCCTAAAGATGGGCCCAAAATAAGCCAAAGTTAGGTCAAAACCCTAGTCACCTTTCCCTCTTGCAGCTGAATATTTCTCAAATAAACTGCTCACATCCGTGAACCTTCTGGAGCTTAGCTTTAGTGTATTGGATAGATCTCAGAAAGATGAATACTTTGGTATATGGTAGAGGTAAATAGGATGCAAATTGAGAGAGTTATGGCCAAAATAGTGAGAAACTGTAGTTCAGCCGCCCTTGGCACGGGCCATCGTGGATGACGCAGTTCGTTCCGTGTCATTGTCCTTGGTGGGGCCGCGAGATCTAGAGCGGGGCACTGGGATTGGTGCGGTCCGCATCGTACCTCTGGCGCAGGCTGTAACGTCTGGCGTGGGGCGTCAACAGTGTGTTGATCTTAAGGCTTCTGATCCGTGCCTGTGGCCGTTGGCGTGGGCTATGGTCGTGATCTGCTCAGAAACTTGGCGTGGGCCGTGTGTTTTCCCACAACCCACCAGCTAGTCTTGGCATCTTGGACTTGGAACAGTGCGAGACATTGAGAACGGGATGTCCCACGCCCTTACTTAGCTAATTTGGTGGGATCTTGAGATATATGCTTGCAGCCCATGGCGTTTGGCGCGGTTTATGCCACTGCCTAGCATGGAGCATTTTGGCACGAACCTTTGCCTCTTTCCAGTCATCTTTGTGTGGGACAGCTCCTTTGGCACGGACCATTGGTGCCACCCATGAGCGGTCTGCGCCGACCCGTGGTACCTTGACCGGTTGAACTTGTTTCCTTTGCTACGGGTGAACCGTTAGTCCATTTGAGAGTTTTAGTAGTCAATTTTATTGTGCTCGAGAAGAAAAATCCAATGGAATCAGCTTTGAAGGCTAATTCTTCTTAGATCATTCTTAGGCTTTGGCGCAACTTATCGGACCACAATTCACCGTTTCTCCCTTGCCATTTTAAACTCCAATGCCACCTATTTTTAGCTCCATCCTTCTACTACCACAATTTGATGTTTGTGGCATTCATCTACTACCATTCTAGAGGTGAATGGCCTTCTATCTCTTCTACCGTCCTTGCGAATGGCCTTCACATAGAATGTAACCAAAAAGTATCCACGGGCGACCCAATAAAGATGATCAAATGGAATATCTAGGAGCCCATTGATACAAGATGTCCATTAGTACTAATTAAGTCTACAAAACCCGGATTCAGACAAGAAAACCAAACATAACCGTCTAAACCCCTTGTCACGTAAACTTAACTAATACTAGCAATCCACCAAATAAAACTAGCTAAAAACTATGCCAACGGTTAACGCACGCATAATGAAGCAGATCAATACGTGTCAATCAAAAAATTCCAAAGACCTAGAAATGAATTAAAGAGGTTCATGAAATAGCTATGGAAAATGCAAAGATACATATTGGTAATGTGAAGTATCTTTTTGGGATACTAATTGGACTGATAATGGTCCACTAAGTGATTTTTGGAACCAAGAATCAACTTTACCCTTCCAACACATATCTATAGCTGATTTTTTTAGGAGTAAATCAGAATATATGGTTCTTTAAAATGGGGTATTTTCTTATCAAATCATCAAAATATTAGAACAACCTCATTTTCTAATCAATGAGTTTGATGTTTAATGATATGGAAACCAAATGAGAATGGTCTCTTCTTTTTAAAATATTTTTATGAGCTTATAAGACATAAAGGATTAAAATTCCTTCATTTAAGCATCTATGGTCCAAATTATTGCCTAAAAATTTTAATTTTTTAAACTAGAGAATATTAAACAGACTAATTCCATTATCTGACATTCTGGAAGATTTCACCTTTAACATGTCTTCCATTTGCAGCTTTCGTAATGAAAATTTAGAAATTTACATTATATTTTTAATAGCTGCAATTATACTCAACTCATTTGGGATACCATTGACAGAATTTTTGACCTCAACCATCATAAGTTTATCTTCTAATGGGATAGGCTTTTCCATTACTGGAACTTAACACCAAAACAATCTTGACTTAAGAATTTAACAAAAACAATTCCGTGCATTGTTATTTGATTAGGGTAATATGCAAATATATCCTATATGCTGGAGAAATGTAGATAAAACCCTGAATTATTTTTTAGTGCAAATATAACCCTAATTATTATTACACACGTGCTAATTTAACCCAAAAGCCATTATTTTAGCATTGACTGGCCATTTCCAGCCATTGACCAACTGGAAATGGCCAAAATGCCCTTCTAACCTAAGACAAAATTTTAAAAGATAAAAATGCCCCCGCCAATCCACCACCACCAACAATATGCAACCACTACCACAGCTCCAGCTCCACCTTCAACCAACCCTAGCCCCGTCTCCTCCTTAGCTCCACCAACCACCACCACTAACCTCTCCCTGTTCGCAACCCCCACGCAACCTCCGCCCATCATTTTTTGCGCCACTCAATCAAGCGCCAAAAAATAAGACCCATCACCAAATGCTATGCATTTGATCTTAAACTCACCAGGAAAGTATGAAAGGCTCAGTTAAGCTGTTGAAGATGTTCATAATCAGATTATCATTGGTGACAGCTTCAAAGTCTGGCCCGGCCCGGGGAATTGTCTATTGATCAGAATCCCCTGCAATTTCAACAATCACCAAAAACGATCAATCTATTTCAACAAACGAACCAATCCACACACATTGCAAAATTTGTAATCGATTCGATTCAAAATTACCCTTTGGGGAACACCGAGCGGGGAGATAGTGTCGTAGGTGATGTTCCACGTGAAGAATCTGTACGGATTCTCAGCTTTTGCAGTGGTGGCGAGGAGGAGCACCGCCAGAGTGCAGAACAAAGCCGCCGGCACCGGCGGTGGTGGAGGTCACAACGGCATCATTTTGTGGAGCCCATCAGCCAAGGAGATTGTTGGAGCTAACTATTCTAGCCCTGCCTCACTAGTCGCCACCATCGGTTGGTCCAGCCTGCTGCTGTCATGCTCTACCATCGCTCTATCTCCTTCCCCGACCATATCCCACCTTCTTTTAATTTCTCTGACCGATGGTGGCGCGCTATCTCCTTCTCGTCTGGCGTGCTATTGGAGATGGAGATTGGAGCCGGAGCGAAGAAAGTGGAGTTTTTGGAGATGGCGGAGATCGGAGACGGAGATTGGAGCGGAAGAAGAAAATTGGAGACTGATTTTTCTAGAGATTGAAGCAGAAGAAGAAGCGGAAGAAGAAGACGGAGACGGCAGAAGAAGAATATTGGACGTTTGGGATTTTTGGAGATAATCTGACTAGAATGGATGGCAAAAATGAATTGGAGATTTGGAGATAATCAGATTAGAATGAATTGGAGATTTGGAGATTTTTTGCCATCCAATTCATATTCATGGACATTGATAATCAGATTATCATTCTAATCTGAATTGGAGATTTTTGGAGGAGGACAGCAAAAATATCTTCTTTTTTTCCATTAAAACTATCCGAAGATGGGGGAAATTATATTAGGCCTTCCCAAGCCGTATAATAAACAGAAACTGAAAACAGAAAGAAAAGATGAAGCCATGACTTAGTTGATAAATACATGAGTGAGTCATAAGCTCTTGAAGCAACAATTGTTGCTTCCAAAATTAAGTAGAGTAAGTAGCTAATAGTTAGAGGATTACAAAAACTATTAGTCTATTAGGGAAGATCATCGAACTTAACGAAACACAAGTCAGTCAAAATCACCCCAAATAGGCTAAAGAGCTTATCCTCAGCTAGTAGAAAATGCCAACAGTATAGAGGGAATGATCCAAAAGGTGAAGCCATCAGCAAGTGAAGTCCCTCGATCTGTATGCCATCCAGTGCATTGTACCAGCAGTTTGATGCAGTAACAGCTATAATCGAAGCCATCAGCAAGTGAAGTCCCTCGATCTGTATGACATCCAGTGCATTGTACCAGCAGTTTGATGCAGTAACAGCCTACATATAACAGTTAAAATCAGTAGCATCCATTCATTGTACCATCCTTAATGAACGTGTACCTATTTGATCTAGCCTAATTATACCTTGAATAGTATTGGAGAGCATTTGAAATCTCGACAGGGAGGAACTAGTCTGAGCTTTGAGACAAGCCTTGGCAAGAGAATCAGCAACCAGATTTGCTTGTCTCTGAATATGCACTAGGTTGATATCACTCAGAAGTTGGTGAATATCATCAGCTAATTGGAACAGTTTCCAGTGTGCATTTAGGGGATCAATTACAAATTGAACTGCATTTAGACAATCCGATTCCAAATAAGCAGGAGAAGAGTATCCTACATACTTCTCTAAAGCAAACTGAATTGCTTTCATTTCAGCTTCCAGAGGGGAATTGGCCTGTGTATATTTAGTGTGAGCAGCAGTGAAACTACCCCTACTATCTCTGATAATCATACCAAGGCCACACATGTTAGAATGACAACACCATGCTGCATCAACATTAATTTTATAACCTACATGGCTTTGTCCAAGCAATTTTGAAAATTTTAGGCTTCAGAGTAGATTTGATCAGAGGTAAAAAGGAGTGTTCAGCAATGCTTAAGTCCATCTTAGAGGCTATAAAAACAGGTTTAGCACTGAACGTATAGAAAATTTGATCCCTTGTTTGATTGAGTACTAAACCTGTTAATGGCATGGCAGAGTCATATAAACATTTATTCCTCATCTTCCACAGATTCCAACATGTTTCACAGCAGCATATCGAATAATTATTGAATGCAAAGAGCTCAAACCAGTATAAGTGAGATAGCATGATAGTCTTTCCCATATAGATGGGAAAGATCTGTCCCTGATTCCCATGAATGAATGGACAGTTTTCCAAACTTACACAGCAAAAATACAGGAATTAAAAAAGTGATCCAGGGAGTCCTCGTGATTATTACACATACAACATTTGGAGGGCAAGCAGAATCTCATTTTGCGCAGCACATTATCAAAAGGAAGATATGAGTTAATCAATTTCCACATGAAGACAGAGATTTTCTTTTCAATTCTAGAACTCCAAAGATATTGAATAGAAGCAATAGTACCTCTCTGGGTTCTGAGCAAGAGATAAGTGGATTTAAATGAGAACTCACCCTTGATTCCAGGTTTCCATATAAGCCTATCATCTCTGTGTATTGAGAGCTTTGCTTCCTGTAAAAGAGAGATAGCATAAGAGGGTAGTACAGGAGAAATTTTCTGAAGCAAAACTGACTTATTTGAGATGAACTCTGAAACTGTACAGGCAGCAGAGATATCAACAAGATTTTGATCACAGAGATCCGTAATGGGACCTATATCTAACCAATTCGATGTCCAGAAATTGCAGTCACCTCTACCAACTATCACTCTAGAATTAGATTCTGCCCAAGCATTAATGGAACAAATCCTCTTCCAGTTGGGAGAAGACCTAGAAGAGGGTGGAAGTGATGCAACAAGATGAGTCCATAAAGCCTCTGCCCTTTGATATTTCCACCATAGTTTAACAGAGCATGTATTTATTATGGTGGTTATTGATCTGAAACCTAGACCATTTTGGTTAATGGGAAAGCAAAGAGCATCCCATTTCCTCCATGATCTTTTAGGTTTTAGATCAGTAGACCCCCAAAAAAATTTGCTGAGTTTTTTCTCTATGACAGAAATGATCTCTTTGCTAGGTTTTAGAACTGACCATATATGCTGAGGAATAGAATAGACGCATGACTGTATGAGTGTGATTTTCCCCCCAGTAGAGAGCCACTTATTTTTCCAGCTACCTATCCTACTGTCTATCTGTTCAATTAGTGGTTGAAAAAAGATTTTCTGTGCAATCCCAGTAAAAATAGGAACTCCCAAATATGTAAACGGAAATCTCCCAATTTTCATACCTAGAATCCTCTTTATGTTGTTAACTGTGTGAATAGAAGCATGTTTCCCAATGAAGATGTCGCTTTTACTGTAATTTATCTTTTGACCAGTAACATCTTCAAATTTGGACAGAAAAGCCTTAAATCTAATCAATGTTTGATTACCCACTTTTAAAAAAACCACAGTATCATCTGCATAAGATAAATGTGAGATTTGGAGAGAATTACCTAGAAGGTCATAATATGCCAACTTACCATTCTGAAAAAATAAAAGCTAAACTCCTGGTAAATGCTTCAGAAAAAATGTTAAATAGAAAAGGGGAGAGGGGGTCACCCTGTTTGATACCCCTTGTAGATTGGAAGAATCCAACAGGCTTACCATTTATTAAGATAGAAAACCATGCATGTGATAGGTTCTTCATAATGGAAAAAATGAATTTAGCATGAAATCCAAATTTAGCAAGGACAGAATTTAGAAAAAACCACCTAACCCTATCAAAAGCTTTCTTAAGATCTAATTTGACAATGCAGTTGGGGTCTCTTTGCTTCCTGTTCAGAAACCTTACCATTTCTTGCAGGTAGATGACATTATCCGAGATGTCTCTACCTTTAAGGAAATCTATTTGGTGTGGAGAGATGAGTTTGGGCATAAGAGGCTTAAGTCTTTCCATTAAAACTTTGGAACAGATTTTGTTAAGTACATTGGAAAGACTTATTGGCCTATAGTCATCAAAAGAAATAGGGGTTTTGTTTTTTGGTATAATTGCAATCCAGGTACTACCAATACCCCTAGGAATGTTGTTCACAGCAAGAAAATCATGGACTACAGAAAGTAAGTCATTAGCAATTATATCCCAAGATTTAATGTAAAACTTAGCTGTGAAACCATCTGGCCCAGGACTACTATTCTTATTAAGACTAAGAACAATGTCCCTGAGTTCAGACAATGAAACAGGTTTCAGGAGTTTATCATTATCCTCTTGAGTGATCAATTTAGGTATCGGACTCAAAAAGTGAGACTGGAAAAGGCTGCTATCAAGGGAGCTGTCATCTGTTAAGAGATCCCGGTAATAGTGAATGGCCCCATTCTCAATGTCCTGTATATTATCTAGCCACTGACCATTACTACTCTTAATTTTTGTGATCTTTAGTCTACATTTTCTTTCCTTAACAGAGTTATGGAAAAAACCGGTGTTATTGTCCCCCTCCTTTAGCCATTTGACCTTGGCCTTGTGTTTCCAAAAACTTTTCTGTTCTACTAGAGCCCTAACCATCTTAGCCTTTGCTTTTTTAAGTTTAACCAGATTATCAACAGAAGCATTAAGGTCATATATATGTTCCTAAGCTTCTAGAGCAGTTTCGGCATGCACAACATTATCATTTATATTGCCAAAATGTTCCTTATTCCAGATTTTGAGCTCTTTTTTCAATCTAATGAGTTTAAGAAAGAAACCAAGCATTCCGGATTTATTAAGAGGGAGATCCCAATTTTGTTTAATTACATCAATGAATTCCTTCCTTTTATACCAGGTGTTCAAAAATCTAAATGGCCTAGGATTAGATGGGATATCACTACCAATAGTAAGAAGCATAGGATTATGATCTGAAGAAATCCTATTCAAAATGTGGACAGAAGAGGCAAGAAAAGTAGATGACCAAGAAGAAGAACAGAGACCTCTATCTAATCTTTGAACAATAGGGTTCCTTAGCCTATTATTACTCCAAGTAAACAGGTTCCCCACTGTATTAATTTCTTCCAAAGCTATTACATTAATAAACTCATTAAAGTCCCTCATACTACCAATTTTGGGAGTAGATGGACCTTTATATTCATTTATAGTTGTAATGGCATTGAAATCTCCAATGAAAATAGAATCAGAGTGAGTAATTGACTTAAGGTCATACCAAAGATTTTTCCTACCATTTCTAGTTCTGAGGCCATACACAAAGAAAGCATCCATGCTTTTGTTCAATGTGAGACTTTTCAATGTAACTGCTAAGAATTGCAAGTTATCCCATTTAAGTGTTAGAGATATGCTAGAATTCCAAAAGAGCCAAATCTGGCCGTTATTAGCATGCATACAGTTGTCAAAATGTAGCAATTGTCTATATGAATCACATTGCATATTGTCATGTTTAGGCTCAATTAAACAGATAAGTTCAAAACTGTGCCTATTGATCAAGTTATGAAGTCTTAGCATAGAAGTATCCATTCCCCTAAGATTCCAAACCAGAAGTTTAATCTTAAGTGTTGTGTTATTCATATGGAAACATTATTAGAGCTTTTTGATCTAGTCATGATAGTATTTAACTGAGTTAAGTATGTCTCATTACTATGATTAGGCACTTTTTCTGATTGTTTACCCTTTTTCAGCTTGCTTGATCTGGAGTGTAAGATAGTAGAGCTTACCTGACTTACCTGAATAGCACTATTTCCTGTACCAATGTCAGAAGATGCAGTGTTTGGGATGTCACTTGGAGTAGCTTCATCACTGGATATGTCTTCATCCGCAAGAGGGAGGAATCTGTTTTGCCTGTGTTTCTGCTGAGAGAAAATAAAATTTTTAGCAGCAATAATAGTATTAAAAGGTGAAAAAGACTTACCCCGTTTGCTAGGAATATCATCCTTAACAAAACCTTTCTTTGGGTTGAGATTAGGTGGAGCAGATAGAGAGTGCTTGTACAGATGTGTAGGAGACTGAAGTTGCAAGATTGAGTACTCTGCAGTATCATCTTGCATCACCTTAAGATGTTCAGCAACAGCATCCTTAGAATTCTGCTCAACAGCAATATCCTGCTGAAGAACCATAAACTGATCGTCCGCAACAGAGTCTTTCCCAGCATCAGAATCCAGTATCAGTTCAGCGAACTTCTGATCACCAACAAGGGTATCTTCAGTAAAAACCTTATTCTCAGGGAGCTTATCCTCCACCACATGAGGAGACTCTGTAGCGCCATCTTCTTCAACATTTATAAATGAGACAACCTTCTGCTTTGGAACATATTTAAAGGTCTGTGAGGACAGAGTTTTGAGTTTATCTGTGGCTGAAACACCAGAACCCCCAGCTTTACTATTTTCGCCATGCACTAGGCTTACACCATCCTGAACTTGACCATCATAACCCCTTTGCTGATCCTTAGTTTGAAGTACTGCCTTACCATCCCTTGATTCCATATGGGTAGGGTTAAATTTATCCATCCTATGGGTCTTTGATTTCCTAAGTTCTGGATGCAAATAAATGCAAAGGTTATCGTCATGTCCTATAGCTTGAATTTGAGGATCTTCCCCTATATTGCCACCACTGCAAAAATATCAAAATAATACTCTCTCTGTCCCACTCTAAATTGTTTATTTGTTTTTTGAGAGTCAAACTTTGTAAACTTTGACCTTGAATATAAATTAATATATAAATAATAAATATATCATGTGAAATATTGTTAGATTTGTCTTAACATTTATTTTCTAAATATTAATTTTTATGCAAAATTATTATACGTAATTAGATATATTTACGGTCAAACATGCTCATTGAAGACCGTGAAAAAGTAAATAGGCAATTTAGAGTGGAACGGAGGGAGTAGTTAATTTTCCTTTTTATTTTTTTATTTTTAAAAGGGTAAAATAGTCTTTTTAATTAAATCCGATCACAAATCACCGAAAAGGTTATATTTGTACATCATCTAAATATCTAGGGTTATATATGCACTTTACTTTATTGTTTAATTGGTATTCAAGAAACAAACATTTCTTTGAAAACAAACAACCAAATATTAATAACATAATCAAACAAATATTGTTTCAAATTAATGATATCAGCTTTGCTAGTAAACTACAATTTCATTGGAAGTTTATAAATCAGTGGTCGGTCATATTGGTAAACAAGAAAATAATCCAGATGGATCATCTCTTCTTTTAAACTTAACACAGATGGATCATCTCTAAGAAATGGAGAATCAAAAGCTGATTGGTTAATAAGTTAGGGCGGGCATCGGGTCGGTTTATTCGATTTTCGGTTTATTCAGTTTTTTTTCAAAAAAGTCCAAAACTGAAATCGACCCGAATAAACCGAATAACCCGAATAAACGGAACCGAATTTGAAATTCGGTTTCGGTTGGAATTCGGTTTGAAACCGAATAAACCGATTTGGATTTAATATTAAATAATTACCAAAATGATACATCTTAGCTTGAAATTTAATGAAAATTAAAAATCTAAATTTTACATCAACCAAATCAAGTTTTTGTACGTCTTTTGTTTTCGGGTCACTTCATGCACACCCTTTACCCCTACAGCTCCATTAGATCCTTGTGATCCCTCACTAGAGAAAGTTGAATTAATGTTGCTCTCATTTGCTTCAACCTCATCAGGCATTTTTGCTGTTTTTCAATCTGCAAAACAAAATAAAGTTTTAAAATGACAAACAAACCAGTTTCTGAACTCTACCAAACTTGACAGCCAACGTTAAAAAGTATCGAAGCCTATATTAGTTAGTTTCTGAAGAAGAAGAAGCCTACAGCTGAAATTCTTGCGGGTTTTAGTACCTACACATGTATTTCAGTATTTGTTAGGATAGACTTTTGAAATTTTGGAGCATGTTCTGTAAATTTCATCAGAGTAAACTTAGTGTCATTTTATTTATTTATTATTATTATTAAGTAGCAGTATTACAAGATTACAGTAGCAGTATTGCTGTAGCAGTATTCTGTAGCAGTATTGCTGTAGCAGTATTACTGTAGCAGTATTATTAGTATTATTAGTAATAAGTAGCAGTATTATCAGTATTATTAGTAATAACTTAGATAACCTAAGCACATGAGTAGTCGAACCAAGAATTACTACAGTAAATATAGGGAAATATTACAGTACTCACCTTCTTGCTGTGCTTCCTCGCTTACTTTTGGCTCTTCAAAAATTTGGTCCTACTAAACAAACCACCAAAACCAGAGTTTTAAACAAAAAATTAAGAACTCATAAAACAAAATCGCAAAACTAAGAAAACAAAACAAAGGCAAGCACTTCAAAACATGTATATAATAAAACATCTATATGTTGTATGCAGCACTTTAATTTCAATTTCCATTATTACACCACACTCATCCTCAATTAAACACTCATTTTGAGCAGTATATAATATAGCAATAAGGAGTAAGTAGCAGTATTAAGAACCTACTAATAGATGTACCAAAATTTCTGAACCTACTCATTCTAAAATCAAATTATAATTATTTCAGAATGAGCAGTATTAGTAGGTGCATGTTCTGTGTACATAACATACTACATATAACAAAGCTTACTCAGATTAGCAATCAATGACGGAGCTGTACAGTAAACATGCGACAGAGTATTCGAGTGGGAGGCCAGTTTACCTTGAAGAACTGTTCCAGTTTATTTCAATCAAGACTCACACACACTCAAGATCTTGCATGGGATCAATGTTGGTTCCTGAAACAGCCAAGTTACCAAATCAGTACATATCCAATAGAAAAACAAAACCTGAAATAATTCACATGAGACATCAAGTATATCAGTTGCAAGTGCAGTATGCAAGAAAATGAGTATATCAGTTGCAGCATTCATAAGCTTAAATAACATAAATATTAAAAACAAACTGAACTTCCAAACGGATACAACAACCCTCAACAACAACCACTTATCCTCATGACTCAATCAATGTAACTGAGGAAAAGTGGCACACTTGCTCGAGCAAACACCGATGAAGAGCTAGAGAAGGAATGAGATAGGTGGACAGAAATGGAAAAGCGAATGCATTTGCCTAACCAATGATCTGAGAATCAACTTAGAGGCCTATCGCAGGCGAGTAGAGAAGGCAGATATGGAGCTGAGACTAACTAAAGAAGAAATGCACAGAAGAGCTCAACAGCGTGCTCAGGAGATCAGTCCTCGGGCATGCAAACATATAATTAAGTTCAGACCAAGCAGCAAAACACACAGTAATTCACATATAAACAAACTCTATCATGGAATATTCAGTACATCAATTTTTATTCAGTTCCCTAGGCTTTAGGACATCAAATTTGAGCAATACAACGTCAAATATTCTTGCCATGTTCATTTCGCTACTATCTGTATATGATGATACTGATACTATAAGTAAGAGTGTACACTATACACAGTTGTAAAGGCAGATTTTCTGAAAAATTAAGAGACATTTCACGCTGATGAATGTATGTATATTTTCCTTCCTCTTACCACTGCAATGAGACATTTCAATTTGTTCGGAACATAGAGACAATTCAGCATCCCCTTCTTGTTTCCTCTGTTTATCAACCACACTGATACCACACACAAGAACACCCCAAACATCACAAGACAAAACTACTAGCAGTAGGACAAAAGCTAAACCATGCACTTGGGATCAGATTTTAAAAAAATCAACCTTATAACTCATTAACTCTTACCATTAAGATTGTTCCAGCCACCATTTAATTTCGTGGGATTGTCCAGACCCCTGATTTGCGAAGGGATGATGCCAATGCCTTCACGATTGATGATCCAGGGATCTCCTACAAATATCAACGAAGTTTAGTGTCCTCCTAAAACTAAAATCATCAACTGAATCTGTTCAAAAATCAAAGAGTAAAAAAAACTGTTCAGAAATCAAAGAGTAAAAAAAACTACCTTGGTTGATATCTTTGATTGATCCTCGTCGTTGCGGCCACTGCAAGGCTATGGCATCGGAGTACGAGGTCGTGGCGACGGAGATAAGGACGGGGAATTGGGATCGAAAAAAGAAGGGCTAGAGTTTTCGGCTTTCGCCTTTCGCGATGAAGAACAGAAGAAGAAAAGGGTTCCTGACTTCCTTCCGTTTTGACTTTTTGGTTTCAACTTTTTGTTTTAACTTTTGTTCTAATTTTTTTTATTTTGGGCCATAATGAATCCATGTTTGGGCCATGAATATATACATATTAATTTCTGAGTTTGTAAGTTTGGGCCATGATATATATGATATATTAGAATTGTATTAGTTAGTAATTTAGTATATAAATATTTAATTTATTTTTTTAATTATAATTCGGTTTTCGGGTCGGTTTTCGGGTTGAGTTTCCATATCCAAAACCAAACCAAAAACCATATTCAGAATTCGGTTTATTCAATTCGGTTATCCAAAAACCATATTTTAAATTCGGTTTGGGTTATTCGAATTCGGATAATTCAATTTTCGATTCGATTTTTGATTTTTGGTTTTTTTTCCCACCCCTATTAATAAGGAATCATAAAGGAAAACTATTTCTTGCTGGTGTGAATACGCTGAGGAATGGATCCAGTCTCCAACCTGAAGCAGTTGCACTGCTACAGGGTCTACAAAAGATACAATAATACAGTATCAAATCAATTCAAATTAAATTGAATGTGATTCAGAACTTCTTATGAAAATGGTCATCAAGCAATACAAAGTTCCATGGCAATGTTTAGCGGAACTTCAGAAAATTTGACAAATTCTCAAGGGAATAGAACACTCCATCAACCAAATTTTCAGAGAGGCAAACAAAGCAGCAGACACTTTGGCAAGATTAGTTGTTACTGGTAAGGTTGATCTTTTATTTGATCATGCATGTCTTCCAATGAAGCTGAAGAAAATCATCGAGATGGATGCAATTTCTTTCCCATACATTCAGACGATAAAGAAATAGTTCAAATTTTATTTTATTAAGACTCTGATTATATGATGTTTTTATGATTGTTTATTTTGTATTCCAGGCTTAGTATGAAACTCTATAAACCTGATAGGTTACTAATAGGATTATGTTTGGATTCACATTAAGGCTATTATGTCCCCTTCTGTTTTGTACTTTATAATGAGTTAAGTGCTTTTATAACCCTACATACTTCACGTAAGTGCCAATATAACCTTTTGAAAGTGCAAATATAACCTTAGATAGTTGGTGTAAGTGCAATTTTACCCATTCTGTCAGTTTAAGGCAAGATTTTATTGAAAAAACTATTTTATCCCTCCAAAAAAAAGAAAAAGAAAAGAAAATTGACAAATTTACAATTATACCCTAATAACCCTAATCTTCTCTCTCTCCTTCCCTTCCTCTTCTCTTTCTTCTCTCTCCCAGCCTTCTCTCCTGGAGCTTCTTTTCTTCCGGCAAACTTACTTCAGTGGCGGCAAACCCTAATCCCTTGCAACGTCGTTCAATCGCGTCGCCTTTTGTTCCTCGTCGACGTCGTTCATTCTCGGATGCCGTTCAAATCTAAACGTCGTCTGAATCTTCGTCGCTTTGTAGGCTTCATCAACTAGGGACCCTTGAGAAACATGGTGTCTCCGTGGAAAAGCGCAAGTGTTTTCATGGTTCTAGGTTGCAGAGCGACAATGGAGTTGTCATCGTTGACGACATCATCAACGATGAGCCGATTTAGCGATTTCTTTCGGTGATTTGATTACTCGTAATTGGAATTGGAATGTTTGGGACTTTTTGTGAGGGAATATGAGGGGGTTTGTGGTGGTTGTGGCTGGAGTGGCTAGAGTGGCTGGAGGGGTGGTGGTGGTTGTGAGGGTGTAGGCGGGAGGGGGTGGTAATGGTGGTGGTCGGGTGGAGACGGGAGGAGGTAGTGGTGGTGGTGGTGGAAGGGAGGCGGGAATGGGTGGTGGTGGTGGGCGGAGGGCAAAATCGTCCACACTTTTATATTTTAGGTCAAATGGCATTTTAGTCATTTTATATGTGGTCAACACCGGTCAAAGCTGGAAATGATGTCTTAGGGCCATGTAGGCACTTAGGTCAATTAGTTAGGGTTATTTTTGCATTAAAAATTATTTGAGCGTTATATTGGCACTTACTCATGTAGGTAGGGTTATATTGGTATATATCCCTTTTATAATTAATAAAGGGGTAGGGGTCTGCCAAACCCCCTACCATAACAGGTGGTATTCACTTTAAAATAAACTCCCGTCCCTATTTTACCCCTCTTCAAAATTTATTCATGTGAACCCAGCTACCACACGCCACCACCCGCCACCCCCTGCCAACCTCTCCTTCTTTCCACATATCGCCACCCCACATTCCATTAACACCACCCGCCAACTTGCTCCACCACCTCGCTCCGCCAATCCACCACCATCACCTCACCAACAATAGTTTTGGGAAAACTCTTTTTTGAAAAGTACAATGCCATGTAATTAACGATCATTATTTTTTTGCGATCGTCGCTCCATCAATCCACCATCACCTCACCTTGCTCACCCCAGCGGCTCCCTCCGCCAATCCACCACTATCGCCTCCCTCCGCAAATCCACCACTATCGCCTCCCTCCGCAAATCCACCACTATCGCCTCCCTCCGCAAATCCACCACCATTACCTAACCTCGCTCGCCGCCTCACTCCCCCCCCCCCCTCACAGCACCTCCCTCTTTCCCAGACCTGCCACACTCAGCCCAAACTCACCACCCATTTACCCTCTTGCCTGCCGAAACCCGCCCCGCTTAGCCTAGACCCACTACCACCCCATCCGCCCTTTCCCACCGACCACCACCTGCCCTGCCTTGTGACTTCAATCTGATGATGTGATGAACGCGAAAAACTGCCCCAACTCGATGAACGTGAAAAGCTGCCCCAACTCAGAAATCAATTGTCGAAAAAGCTCGTTGAACGCGAAGTCGTTGAATAAGAGGGGAGAAGATGGAAGGAAGATAGGTGGAAGAAGATGGAAGGAAGAAAACAAGTGGAAAGAATAAGTGAAATATGAGGGCATTTCCTTCTTTCCTTTTTTTTTCCAAGGATAAAATCCTTAAATTCAGGCCAAACTTTCTGTTGACTTACATCATGGTTTTGATTGGCACGTACATCATAAAGTGAGGGTAATTTTAGTACTTTCTCATTTCACAGTGTTATTTTAGTACTTTCTCATTTCACAGGGTCATTTTAGTACTTTCTCATTTCGCATGGTTATACCAAAACTTGCAGGCTAAAGTTAGGATCATTTTAACACATTACTCAAAAAATAATTATGCTTATGCCTAGACTTTACATACACCAAACTAACTCTTTTTAAAATTTGTGTTTAGAAGAAGCTACTCATTTGTTTTAAACTTGTCTCCAGAACAAAGCTACTCATTAATGTTTAATCGGCTGTGCAAACAGTGCGACTGTAATATATATCATACTCAATGGTCAAAATTTGGAGGAGTTAGCCTCAGAAGCTTTACGGATTCGCAACTTCCATTATGATACAAAATCATTAAAAGAAAGAGCGTAATTAGAACATCGGTATAATCATTTAATAGTACCAATAATCAGAATTTGACTCCAGAATTCAGATACACTACTTATGGGTGTGCTCTATTTTATCTTACCGCCACTGAACATGCATCGTATATACAAATAGCTAAGAGGAGGTTTGCCAGATTCCCTTAGCTTAAATAAAATGGGTGGGGGTGCTATTATTCAGTTTAATCTTCGTAACATATCCTCTCTAAAAAGTACAAAGTAACAAAAATGATGATCCCAAACAGGACCAAAATTGATTGGGTGGTGAGAGGTGACCAGGCCATCAAGAATGGTAACTTTATTCAGCCTGAAGCGCGTGCAGCTGCGCCATTATCGTACTCACTTCGTTCTTCTTTAGCAAACTCTTCAATTAATTGGCGCTGCCTTTGTGTCAAGTTTCTGCAAGCATTTTATAAACAAGGGAGCAAGTTAAATATGATACAAAGGGATATTTGATGGCTCGCATTACCTAAATGGACTTCTATCATTAATAATTTGTATCAGCTCAACTCACAGGTCTGGATTCTATTTTTGAGAGCCGAGGATAGTGATGATATAGAGAAGGTTTCGTGAACCCGGAATTACAATTGATATATATTTATGAAGATTGCTCAAGTATCACTTACGTTGGGATGCTAACGTTGAAGTGTACCCACTGGTCCCCGAATGAATAGGAGTTTCTTGCCTTGATACCTGCATCAAGCAACATTCAAAAATTATTGTTAAAAGAAACAAACCATTCTTTCCTCACATTTTCCTCCCCTTATGGATGCCAAAAACAATCTTTCACACCTCTGCCTAAAAACACAATCTCCTACAAATGCCTATATATCAATTCAGTCCTTTTATTGAGAATTTTCATCTCAGTCTTCTTAAAGATGTGCTTTTTTATAGAGAATATTCATCGTCTTTTTAAAACCTGTGATAGCTTTGTACAGCTCATCAGACTCTATCTGTATGTATCGGATCTTTATTGGAGCCCCAAGACATAAAGCCATTTCCAGAAGGAGCAAAACACAATACTAGAAGCGCAAACGTCAAACTAAGACATGGTAATGATACTGGTTGAGATTCCTCACCCTTTTTTTTAAGGAAAACCTTTTGGCCAGGTTGAGTACCAGGAAGGACCTGCCACAAATAAAGAAGCCAATTTTATAAATAGTTTTTCAAATTAAATTTGTATCTCATACTATGCCTCGGAATGGAAAAGGCAGAAAAAAGATGAAACAGAAACATGATATAAACGAACCTTGAGAACTACATCTCCGGTCAATGTTGGAACTTGAATTGTTCCTCCCAATATGGCCTGCACACAACAATGATTGTATTCACATATTCAGAGTGCTCCAAAGAGGTCATCTAGGTCAAAATAATTTCCTAGGCACAAGGCCTAACTATGTAATGAGACTTATCTGAGGGCTACTCAGAAGAAAAAATTCCCTACTCCCGTATAATTGATTTTTAATTTTTTAAATTTAGCACAAGGTAATTCCAACCAAAAAATGATGGGTTAGCTCTCGGACCCATTAGCATATATAATTAGGGACTGCAAATATGTATTCGGGCATCCAAGGTTTCTTTAAAAAAAACTGACGGAACCATCAGATTAATTAGATGCTGCAGACTGAAAAAGAATCTAGGTAATAAAGAGGAGAGGAGCATGCAGGATAATTACAGAACTGCACTAAGCTGCAATTGCCAAGCAATGCCGAATGGAGTATATGTTAAAGGTCATATGTTAAGTAAGGACATTCAACCTCTTATGAGACCTGTGATCAACTTAAGGGGTTAATCAACTAAAAATAACTATGTGGACTTGCCCTTGACTACATTGATTGCAGATAGCTTGAGGCGAGTTTCGAAAAAGTGATTACTGCAGTTTTTGCACATGTTTATATTACACAGGTCCTTCAACATGTAAAACCCTGTGCTAGTGACGAGGGGCCCTTTAACCATGAATTTTGAAAATTTAACTATTGTCTATTATTACCAACTGCCGAACATCTTAAACTTGTTAAGACATGAGTTTACCTGAGTGATACTCAGAGGAGCATCAACGTGGATATCAGACCCTTTTCTCCGGAAAACAGGATCTTCTTTCACCTGGATATAAGAGTACATAAAATTAAGGGATGGTGTAGACCTGAAAAACAGAATTGGAAATCAAATTGACTGTAACATGTAACCTTAAAAACAACACGAAGATCTCCGGGTTGATTGCCTTCTGGATCTGCTCCTCCGGCATTGCGCACCGTCATATATTCATTATTGTCTACTCCTGAAGAAGAGGAAAACAAAACAAAAAAATTAGCACAGATGACATTCAAAAATTCAATAAATGTAAATCCATCAGGCCATTAAAGATCCCAACCATATTAATCTGTGGACAGTTTCTTGCCTACTTGAAGAGCCCAAAAACTCATTACTTAATTAGCACCAATTTTTCATTAAGCACTCATGTTTGGGTACAATCTATTTAGACTTGTCAAGGCTCTGAAGTGAACTCCAGCATTTAAAACAGTGTATTGAACTGGAGAAGTAGAAATATGCTCACAATAAACAGAGACTAAAAGTTTTTTTATGCACAATTCTTGCCTCGTTATTCCTCTGCAGAACAGAATCTATTCTACCAGATCTTTTTATTCCAGAGCATCTAAATTTGGTGCTTAGTGGAGAAAAGGTCAACGAATCACAATGTGAAGGGACAATAGCAAATGATTACTTATATAACTTCAACGAAGATGCAACCACACGAGAACAAAAATGCAATGTACAAGAGGGTTATAAAAGAACAAGAACTTACCAGGGCTGATATCTAATCTCACGGTTTTTGGTCCCCTCACGACACGCTCACCTTGGCAAGACTTGCATAAATCCTGCACAATTCATAGGTAATGATTACATTTCAAAAATTACTTGAAAAGCATGAGCCCTATTGTCCTCAATTTTGTACAAATTTTATCACAAGCTTAGGGCATCAAGAGAACAGATTTCCAGCTTAGGGCATCAAGAGAACAGTTTGGAATGAGCGATTTCCAAGTATCGAGGAAAGAATGGCATTCTATTAAAGTGTTTGCAGAGTCCTCACAGAACTTTGATACGCAGAAAATTTCCTTCCAGGCATTATTTTCTTTTTCCACTAGAAAAATGTGCTGATGATCATAGATTGAACATCCACTGTGTTCAAATCTAAAAAGCATCTGGTAAATGTTACCAACTTTTCATGAACAAAAACATTTGAAGCTCCCAGAAGTAGGGAATAGTTCTTTCAATCCATTCTTAAGCTGAACGCACTCACTAATCAGTTTTCATTTAACCATAATATAAACACCAAACCTAAAAACGAATGAGAAAGCTTGGGAATGAGCTGCATTTGATAGACAGTGTAGCCATTGACAGCATGGAATCAAAGGCGAAGAAGAGGCTTTCAGATATTAGAGTGTGCCACACATAATTCAGCACTAATTTTAACTCTGCATGCTATAAAGTAATTCCATGGATAAAACCCTTTGGGCCATTCGTAAAGTCTCAAACAAAATAATTTTGTAATTGGATACACTTTAGGTTCAATATTCTGATTTGACTTGGCGCATGCATGTCAACAATACTATACACGAACACAAAGATCAATAGTTATTAGCTCATCAACACCGTTCTCTAAAACATAGAATAATCAAACTCAATCAGTTTTCAAGTAAATAAAGAAAATGATAAAAGCTGGCTGCCCAAGTCTAATTTAGAAAAAGATACTTTCTTTCAATAGAAATCCAAGGTTTAGGAATATTGAAATACCTTTACGATCTTTCCAGTCCCACGACAAGACCGACAAGTTCCTATACCCAACATCATCCCTGATTGAAATTGAATCTGTACATCATGATAAACACATGAATGAACAGAGATAGTAAATTCAGTTCGCATATCAATTATTAAAAACGTGTTCAGATAACAAACCTTGCCAGATCCTTTACATTGTTTACAGGTTTGAGGCTTAGTACCAGGAGGAACACCAGTTCCACCTGAAAAATTAAGAAGTGGTTTTATAATTACTAACAAACCCAAAGCGTTTGCACCGATAATACAACTCAAATGAATTCCTCGAGTGCTTCAACTGACAGTTTTAATAACACAACCAAACCAGTAGTTAACATAAAATACAATAAGATAATGGTCCATACTGCAAGTACTGCAAGCCAATTCAGTTATGAAAGTTAGAGTCTTGTTGCATCCCTGTACGGCTTCCATGAAGGATAATAGAATGGTTTCCTGCAAAACTCCAGGTGTAAGGGATCCTCCATAACAAAAAATAATATTCAAAAAACCAAAAAAACAACAGAAGTTGAACAGAACCTCGACATCATTGCCACCACCCATTCGACTAAATGGGTTAAACTGCTGTCCGTTGCAAGTACAGCCAGATCACCATATCATGGGGAAAAAAACATGCGAAATCAGATATGAGTTGCAAAAGTAAAAGGCAATTTTTCGTTAAAGTGTGCATAAAATCTACAAAATTCACAACTAAGATCAGAATCACTGCACATGAGTTCACTACCATATTAGGTACAACACTTCAAGGTATATGTTAACTGTGTTATTGGCACTTAAATACTCAAAAAAACTGAAACCAAAAACCTATCACCGCATCAGCCAGAACAGAAATTAAATATTTGGGGTAGTTAAATAGTTTACAATATGCGACTCCAGCATTCCAAGAACCAGTATCAATCCCCCACCCCATTCTCTTTCACAGGAATCCCATGTTGCATACAAATGTTCTCTGGTAAAATTTTCAAAACTATCTTAGACGTCACAGAAATCCATTTTCCTTCTAGTTCATTAGTTCACAGCGGAGAAATCATATAATACAAGTAAAGAAAAGAAAAAGGCTACTAGACCTCCAGATTGTTTCACATATATTTCATCTCAAAACTAAGCAACCCCATACTATTAGATGAAAACAGATAATGAGTACAGTTTTTCATGGATCCTGTCATTGTATTTGGCATCTTGCAAAAATATTACCGACAGGATTACTCCAGATAATTCCTCCCTATTAGCATCTTGGATTATTGTGGGCCAGACAGCTCTAAGGTAGGTGAATGATTATTAGAGTACAAGAGAAGGCTTTAACGTCCACACACACCATATCTCCCCAACACCAGAAAATAAAAGAAAAACAGAAAAATAGTAATTTGTACTTACACCTCCAAAAAAATCATTAAAATTAAAGCCACCAAAGTCTGAACCGAATCCAGGATCAACACCACCATTTTGATCCCTCATTTTATAATTATCGTGACCAAGCTACGAAAAAAATCACCAACAGCATTAGTTATCCACGGAAAAAATTTAATAACCAGCAGGAGAAAGGAGGAGAAAACACTCAATTAATACGTGATAACCAAAACCTGCAATAAGGAGTGAATGAACAGTATTTGTTACGTACATTCAACAATATTTGGTTTCCGGGAAGGGGAGGGAATAATATAATTAAACAACGTTGCTATCTCATCATCACATATAAAAAATCTAATAAATCAAACCAACATGTTAGAAAGATAATGGACTCTGCAATTTGTTGTTACTTTGAGAGCACCCTCAATAATTAGACGGTCAAACTAACTATCACTAGAAAAATATACCACTTTTCCAAAATATCAACTTTTCATAACTCTTATACATAATTAATTAAATTATTGACATTTAAACTTTTTCTTGCCAGTTGTAAAATCAACCTGTGCAGCTTTGGACAGAGGGAGTGCATTTTTTACAGATTTGAATTTCAAAGCATGCAACAGCTGTTGCATCCAGGGAAGATTTGGTAAATTAAGATTTTCAAACATGCAAAATAAAACTTTATAAATGAGAAACCTCAAGATACTCCGCTCTCTTGGTGTCATCCTTTAAAACCTACCACAAACCAACAAAAGAGAAATCAATCAATTCCCTAGAAGAAATAAAATCTCAGTTCAGTAAAAGGAGAGATATTGTTCATGAAAAAAGTTACCTCATATGCCTCTTGTACTTCTTGAAATTTTGCTGCAGCATCAGGGTCTTCTTTATTTGTGTCGGGATGCAAACTTTTGGCAAGCTGCAAGACCATAATAGTCAAGCAATTATCACCAATTACGAAGGAACAGAAGAATAACTAGAGCAGCCATCTATCCAAATGTGTTGCTCACACATTCATAGAGCTCATAAAATAAATCATCACAAGAAATAGACATATTTATATGATCTGGCCGAAGCTTACATTATAATAAGCTTTCTTAATCTCTGAAGGAGTGGCATTTCTACTCACTCCAAGGACATCAAAGTAATCCCTTGATCTTTGAGCTGGACAGAAGAAGAAAATAAAATGTTGGCAAGAATATGGAGGTCAGTGAATATCAAGGCTCAAAACAAGTAAATGAAGTAATAACCACAAAATACACAAACAACTAGAACCAAACCAATAAATTCAAGCCTCTATATAAATACATTATGATTCTGGTGTTCAGACACTTCTGATGAAGCTGATATTTCACCAATATGTAACATTTATCTGTGTATATATTGTTTTAGGTTGATGCCATGTTGCAGCATGGCAACCAACACGCCTTATCTCTGAATGATAACAAAGCAAGTTCAACTAATCATTCTTGGAAAAATATATTGCAACTCATATGGGTAAACAAACAGTCACAAACATCTATGCTTAGCACATTAAAAAAGCTTCAGCTACAACTCAGGAGTAAGTAGGTCAATTAGAAAAGGTATAATATAGCAAATTTGCACTCCTTTACAGCCAAAAGAGAAGGAAGAAACATGCATACAGTACCACCGACAAAATAATTCACCAGGCATTCAGTTAGGGCAGTTTACAAAATGAGTACACATGCAACCACTCTCTGAGCTGCACAAGAATGTAAATATGCAAGAAGTTACCAGTTCCATGAATCAATCGAACTGCACCAAGAGAAGCTTTAAATGATCCCTGTCTCACTCTCAGCTGCTCGTTTCCACAATAAACTGACAAAAAGCAAACCAATAACACATCAAAACATACAATCTGCCACTAGTACAATATCAACAAGGGGAAGAAATAACAAATTATTTGCCAAAATATCAAATAACCCACATTAGAGCCCATAGCTACAACTTAAAATTACAAACTTTAAACAAATTAATTTGCAGGGCTACTAAAAATAATACAAAATTTACACAAAACGTGTACCTTTCCTGGAGTATGGAAGATCAAAGTCTCTATCTTGATTCCAATATCCAGTGGTAAAGCTCCTGCCTTGATCCCTCGACGATAACGTGGCATTTACCTGCCGTTATCCCCAAACGGAACAAAAAGAAAAATTAAAACAGAATTGAAATTAAAATCGGAGAAGACGAAGAGCACACGCAGAGGGGAGCAATGGGCGTACGTCTGCGGAGGAGTTCCGAAGGGAACTAGAGGGGAGTGAGCGAAGAGCAAGGCGTTGGAAGAGCCTGACGCCATTGGAGCGGACCATTCCCACAGTATTGGAGAGAGAATAAGGATAAACCCCGGAAAACAGAGGCCAGGCGCCTAAACCCTTAAGGAGAGAGAAGGTGCGATAGTGGTAAACAGGACGAAGAGCGAGCACCACAACTATCTTGCACGGTAATTAACGTAGAAGCTTCTAGCTGACCAAACCTCCCACTTAAAAAGGCATGTGTATTGACGATCAAATACAAATTGGATTTGGAAATTTTGGTTTATCAAACTTTAAAATTTATAAATGGAATGTACTCCCTCTGGTCACCCTTTTGACCAACCATTTTTTTATGCCATATTTCACCATCTGCAATTTTTATTGGTGTCAATTAATACTACTACCTCCATCCAGTCGAATCTGCACGCTTTTTTGTCAACTTTCTCAAGGCATATTTGACCATAATTTTCAACTAGTATACTTTCTCAAGGCATATTTGACCATAATTTTCAACTAGTATATAACTTTCTCAAGGCATATTTGACCATAATTTTCAACTAGTATACTTTCTCAAGGCATATTTGACCATAATTTTCAACTAGTATATAGACATCAATATCATCATGTGAGATATTGTTGGATACCCTGCATGCTGTATTTTCTAAATATCAAATTTTAACATACCGTTAATATATGTAAATTTTCAAGGTATCTTGGGCTTCCATCTTAAAACCAATTGGTACTAAGTGGAGGTGACCCAAGACCTTATATATAAGTCATTAACTTTAAAAGAAAGCGATGTGGGATATATCTTTCAACACGCTCCCTCACGTGCAACGTGGAAACACTCCACGACCCACATCGGGCCAAATTAAAGGGGATCCACACATCGGCCCAATAACCCAACCCGGGCTCTGATACCATGTAAAATTTCAAGGTATCTTGGGCTTCCATCTTAAAACCAATCGGTACTAAGTGGAGGTGACCCAAGACCTTATATATAAGTCATTAACTTTGTAAGAAACCGATGTGGGATATATCTTTCAACAATATACGTAACTAAAGTTATCGTTGGTCAAACATGACCTGACAAACTTGACCAAAAAGTGTGCACATTCGGCTGGGACAGAGTAATAATAACTATTAGAACCCATTAAATACAATCTAATAGACGGGAAAATTTCTCTCATTTTTTAATTTTGAGATTATGATCAAATGGGTATTCTAGTATTGGGTTACGAGGAGAAATGAGATTGGAATCCCAATCTTCCCATATCCCTTTAAAATTGGGTAATTATGGTAACCCAATTAGTACCCGATCAATTCCCATCTTTTGATAAATATATTATTTAGTGTAATTAGACTCCACTTAGGCGTGAATATTTTTTACTCTTTTCTGACTATTTTTATGGTTACATTTTCCAAACTTCATCAGATTCCTAACTACGACAGTAAATGAGTTCATTCAACTCGTTTAAAAATTTCCAAACTCGGTTCGATTTGATTGAACCTGTAAAATCATGATTCACCTCGAGCTCGAGTGAAATTAATTTAGTTCGATCTTGAACTCGAGCCATTAATAAATATATTATATTATTTATATTATATTATATTATATTATATTTAATAAAAATAAAAAGATATATAGTATGTTGGCTCTGTAAACTTAACGAGATTAACGAACAATATTAGTTGGATTCGAGCTCGAGCTCGAATACTGTACGAGCTTGAATATTGTACGAGCTCGAATACTGTACGAGTTGGAGCTCGAATATTGTACAAGCTCAAGCTCTCGAATATTGTACGAGCTCGAACTCAAATACTATACGAGCTCGATCATGTTGGAATTCAAGTTGAGATTCAACCGAGTTGTTTGCAAATAGTTTGCTTCGTTTACACTAGAACTGTTCACGAGCTTGAGGTTCGTCACACTAGGGATGTAAACGAACCGAACTGCTTACGAGCATCTTTATCAAAGCTAGACTCAAATTCAAGTTTGACCGAATTCGAGCACGCTTGAACCAACTCATATTGTATTCGAGTTCGAGCTCGAGCTCGAGCTTTAATTCAATTAACACTGATTGTTAAACTTGTCAGACTTATCGAGTCAACATAATATATATTTAATACATACTATTTTCTAAAAAAATATTAAAATGTATTAAAATAAATTTTTTTATTTAATCATAGCTCTAGTGCAAAATCAAAATGGAGCTCGAATCAAATTAATTTCACTCAAAATCGAACTCGAGTCAAACTTATTTCATTTGAACTCGAGCTTGAGCCAATTTACTACAGGTTCGCACGAGTTTGAGTCGAGTTGGAACTCGAGATATTTTAAACAAGCTAAATTCGAATTAGTGGTTGTTCGAGTTCAGCTCGACTCATTTATGGTCCTAAGTGTTGTAGAAATAAAATGAAAGGACACGAATTGTACCTGTCTGGCGGCATATTAGAATATAATTTAAGCATGTGAATGAGTGACGGTCTGTCTAATAACACCAAACTATTATGCTACTAATTTATACGTGCGTTAAACATGTATAATTTGTGAATTATAGTGAATTTTCATGTAAGATATTACATATGCATTTAATTGGGTAATTTTGGGTATTTGTTGGGTTTCTATTGAGTTAAAATAATATGATACCCGTTGGAATCAAAATTTCTTAGTAATATAATCATTCTTATCCCACCCAATTTCAAAATCTAATGGGTATTTAATATCTGATCTCATTATTTACCCATTTATTAATTTCATATCTCATTTCTTCCTATTCCTGTACAATTGACCCCGCTACCAACATACATTAAAAATTCTTTGATTTGAATAATTTTTCAATCAGGATGATTATGTCATTTTGACTTTCCTAACTTGCAAGGAATTTTTTATTTCAATTATTACTTCTAGGTTGGAGCGCAGACGATCGAGCAGAGCCCAGGAAAGAGGAAAAACCATCCATTATGGTTCTATATTTGTTCGAATAAAATGTTTTGTCAGTTCCATACGCTGAACCAAAAAATCCCTTCTTCTTCCAACTTTTCGACCTTCCCAGTTATTTCCCGTGGGATCTTCTTCGCCTAATTCTTTCCTATCAAATTGCATGGCCAGTAAAAGCAGTGGACCATACCAGCATCATTCCATCAGTGTCAGTGCATTAGTTCTTTTGTAGCCATTCTTTGGATTCTTTCTTTAGGAGCGAAAGAAGATGGCTTTTAGAATCCATTCGATTTGAAACTTTAAAGTTAATTTAAATTGGGATAAGTGCAAATATAACCCTATCTACTTGAGTAAGTGCCAATATAACCCTATGATAATTTTTAGTGCAAATATAACCCCAACTAGTTAATGAAAGTGCCAATATAACCCTCAGACCCCATTTCTGAAATTGATCTCAATTTTCCAGCGTTGACTCTATGTAAATTGACCAAAATACCCTTTGGGCTAACTCTGAAATTGGTTGGACAATTTTACCCTTATAGTTTGCCGGACCGCCATATTTCGCTGAAATTAGGTAGGGTTATATCAGCACATTATGCAGTCTTATTGGGTTATATCAGCAGATTCCTAATATTTGTAGGGTTATATCAGCACATTTATAATGTTTGTTAGGTTATGTCAGCACATCCTTAAAACTTATAGGATTATATTGGCCCAATTTCGTACAGCATCAATGGAAAGAAATGTACGAACTGTTACCATCTTGGCAACGGGAGCGAAAGTCTCATTGACGTCAATGCCTTCAACCTAGCGATTCCCTAACACAACAAGACGAGCCTTATAGCGTTCAATATTGCCATTATACTTGTACTTGATGCAATACACCCACTTACAACCAATTGGCTTCTTGGCAGGAGGAAGAGCTATGAGAGACCAGGTGTCATTTCTCTCGAGGGCCTCAATTTCGACGTGCATTGCATCACGCCAAGGAGCTTGCTGGACGACATCTGAGAAGCGAACTGGTTCATGGCCTGAGGTGACTGTGGCCAGGAAGTGAGCATGAGCATAAGTAGGAGCAAATTTAACGGAGGAGACAAAACTGGTGATCGGATATGGAGTGGAGGAGATAATCGACTGAGAATCATCATGACGCATGGAATTGCATACAAAATCCTTTAGTAAAACACTGGGTTGACATTGGCGTGAGCTACACCGAACGTCAGAAATAACCTCCTCGGCTGGCGAGCTGACCGAGGCAGGTAGCGAAGAGTAGTTGCCGGTCGGTGAGAGCTCAGCTGCGGATAGGAGCGACGCTAGTGGAACGACTGTGGATAAGCTACCTAGGCCCGGATGGATACTTCCCCAAACCGTGGAGGGTGGAGAAAGTTGCGAAGAACTCCCCCTTGTCGGGAGGGGTGAAGTATCCAGACTATCAAAAACAGCCGGATGAGTGTCTACCTGTGTCAAAGCGGGTGGCGGAGAAGCTGATGAACTATGAAATAGAAATATATCTTCAAAGAACACATCTCTGGAGAAGAAAAAAGGTTCCGATTCAAGATCATATATACGCCAGCCTTGCTTTCCACTTGGATAACCCATGAAAACGCATTTGCGACTACGAGCAGCAAACTTGTCCGTAGGCCGAGGGAGAGTGGAGGCAAAGCAGAGACACCCAAAGACCCAAATGTATGAGTACTTCGGAGCTCTTTGGAAAAGCAAATGAAAAGGAGTCTGATTTTGAAGAATTAGCGTGGGAGTGCAGTTGATCAGATAGCATGCTGTAAGAATACATTCGCCCCAACACTTGATTGGAAAAGCAGCCTGAAACTGCAAAGCACACACCACATTTAAGAGATGGCGATGCTTGCGTTCCACTCTGCCATTCTGCTTAGGTGTGTAAACGCACGAATTCTCGTGAAGAATATCGTGGCAAGCAAATTAAGCCTTAAGACCAAAGAATTCAGTACAATTGTCAGACCTAAAACGACGAACTGATGTCTGAAACTGAGTGATAGTTAATGCACAAAAATCCATAACCTGTTTGTTAACCTCTGACTTGGACTTAATTAAATAAACCCATGTAGCACGAGAGTAATCATCAACGATGGTAGCAAAATAAGTTGCACCCCAAGAAGCAGGAATTCTGTATGGTTCCCAAATGTCACAATGAACAAGATCAAACAAGCGTGTGGCTTTATTAGAACTCAACGGAAAAACAGCTCGGGTTTGTTTGGATAAAAACAAATATCATAAGGAGTAGAACCCCATACAAAAGCACAAGGAACATGTAAAGATGTTAAAACTGTAAAAGAGGGATGGCCCCATCTTCGATGCCACAACTCGGCATAGGTCACCTTCTGGTCTTTGTCGTAGAGCAGGCACGGGCGGCTGCCGAGAAATGCCGCAACCAGTAAACACCATGTCTCTGCTCACCCACACCAATCACTATCTTTGTATCGCTTTCCTGAAGTATACACAACTTTTCGGTCAAGAAAGCAAAACAACGAGCATTTAGAAGCAACCTAGCAAAGGACAGGAGATTGCATTCCAGTGTCGGAAGATACAGAACATGGTCAATCCTGGCAGACTGAGAGAAAACCAAAGAACCTTTCTTGAATGCTAAAACAACACGGTTATCTGGAAGCTTAATAGGCACAGGGGCAATATTGACAATATCATGTCGGATGGCAAAATTTCCAGTCATATGAAAAGAAGCACCCATGTCGAGAATCCAGAGAGAGTGCTTACAAGTAGCATATGAAGAATGAGTGTTCATGGTGTTATACATCTGTAATACTTCATGTCACTGGTCGGGGACTGAGATTCGAGCCTTGAGTAGCGGACTCCAGAAGGGACATGACGTCAGACGCGTGAGCAGGAACTTGCTGCTGCACCGAGAGGGCGACTCTGGCTGGCGGACTGCCACGGCCGCGACCAGCGCCCTGGTTGCGCACCATGGCCGACTGGTGCACGAACCCCTCGGGAACGCCATGGAGCTTCCAGCACTTAGAGATGTCATGCAGGTGCTTACCACAGTGAGAACACACCAGACGGTCGTCTGACCAATCCAGTGCAGAGGGAAGCTGAACGCGCGCCAAAGGGACTGACTTGGCTTGAGCCGCAAATGCCATACCATCAGATTTAGTATCGCGTTCGAGCATAAGAGTCTTATGGCGCTCTTCCTGCACGATCAAAGCATAAACGCGATTGATGGACGGGAGGGGCTCTTGCGCCATGATGTTGGAGTGAAGAGTTCCAAAGGAGTCATCCAGCCCAAGAAGAAATTGGTGAAGACGCTCGACATCGCGTTCTGCATGAAGTTTGGCCGTGATATTGCAAGTACAATTTGCGCAGAGATATGCTTGAAGGGGAACATGTGTCTGGACTTCATCCTAGATCTTCTTGAGAGCGCCATAATATGACGCAACAGTTTTTCCACCTTGGCGACAATTTGCCAAGTCTGCACGAAGCTGAAGGAGACGTGGCCCGTTACCGACAGAGAATCGATGACGTAATTCCTCCCAGAGCTCAAAGACAGTTTCTGGATAAGTGATGGAAGATCGTAGAGACGAATCAATAGATTGCACAACCCATACGATGAGCATGGAACTGACACTATACCAGTCATCAAGATCAACAGGGGCAACATCGTCTTGAGAGATGCGACCATCAACAAATCCTAATTTACGTTTAGCCTTGAGTGCGTTCTTCATCGAGGTAGTCCACTCCTGATAGTTATCGCCCTTAAGAACAACCGGACAAAGGGATAGGCCCGGGTGATCCGAAGGGTGAATATAGAAGGGAGGAGAATGATCAAGAGGTCGCTGCAGTGGCTGAGGTCCGCCGTCGCCATGAACGCTCGAAGGCGGCGCCGATGGAAGGCGGCGTCGGCGGTGTGTTGACGATGCTGTCTGAATCGCTCATTTTTTGCGGTGAGTTTGGACGGCGGCTGAGGTGAATAGGATAGGCTTTCAGAGAGTTGGCTCTGATACCATGAAAGAAGGGATTTTGGGAAAGAGTTTTCTCATTTGATATTCACACACTAAAAGGGATTTATACCCAAAGTCTATTGCAACACAAACTCTATTATGGTCTCCTGACAGGTGGCCTAACCTGAAGTTATGAATAGTCCACTGATATTTTTTTCACTTATACACTGCATTTGTAAAATTACACACTAAATTTAAAAAAACTTTAAAAGTTAAATATTGTACTTTTATATTATATATATATATTTTTTTTATATTTCACATTCAAATACACGTTATTACTAATTTTAACTTATAAAATATAATAGTAAATTTATTTTTTTTTAAATACAATTTTAAGGTAAATAAGTAAAGTGACAACATCTATAAGTTTATGAATAGGCTACATTTCATGGGTCCTGGTGCTGGGCTACCGTGATTTACCTCTCATACGATGGCCTGGGTGTGGGCTGGTATGGGCCGCTGAGGGCGAGCGGATTGATCGCCTTTTGCCAATGAATAGGCTACATTTATGGTGTCGGTGCGGCCGGGGCGGCTGAAGGCGAACCGTTTGATCTCCTTTTGATGAATAGGCTACATTTCTTGAGACTTCCTCGGAATAATATAATAGTAATATATTTCTTCATCATGAGATGGTGTACTTTATATTTTTTTGGATTCTCGATTTTATACTTGGGCCTTGATCTTAGTTATTGCTAGAAATCAAAATCCTTGTCAGTCGGTAGCAAATTGTGCCATGTCTATTTATAAGATACCAAATAAAACTTGCGATCAGTTGGATGCTCTTGTAAGGAAACTTATATGCAGGGGAAACAGGGATTAGAGGAAAATTCATTGGAATAATTGGCAAACTTTGTGTAAGCCTAAATATGCAGGTGGTCTAGGGCTGAAACACTAAGGAAATGAATCAAGCACTGTTAGCTAAACATGCCTGGAAAATTATCACAATTCCGGGGGCCAAGTTCAGTAGGGTTATGAGACAAAAATACTCGCTTGATGATTTTTGGAAAAGCAAACCTAAAGGAAACTCTTCCTGGGGTTGGAGATCTATAGTTTAGGCTGCTGATCTTCTCAAAGATAAATTGAGATGGAAAGTTGAGACGTGTAGTAGGATCCCTACATCAGATCAGTGGATTCCCCGGTGTAGATAATCCACTTTCTGGTTCTAGTACATGGGCCACACAATCTAACATGAAAGTTTCTAGTTTAATAAGCAATAACAAAGAGTGGAACTAGCTTCTAGTCCACAATCTCTCCACCGGACATTGCCAACAAAATCTGTAAGATGAGGATTCAGAAATATCTAGATGCTCAGAGCCAGGACTTGATACTATGGAAACCTTCAGCAAATGGAGATTACACAGTTAAACAGGGTTATCCAGTAGCTACTAGCTCAGATAATAATCAGATGGCTCAGTCCTCTTCTCAGGCGAAAACACAGAATCCTTAACTTTGGAAAAAGCTATGGAGAATCAAGTTGCCTTCCAGGTTTTAATTTCTTATATGGAGGATCATTAAAAACTCTATTCCTACACAAGGTCTAGCTAAAAGAGGTGCAGTGGTAACACCAATTTGCCAGGTTTGTTGGATGAAACATTGAGTCTCTTTTGCATTTATTCCTCAAATGTGACATTAGCTCCAGGGTCTGGCTCTGTAGCACATTTGGCTTCAATTTCAACCAAATCACCTCCTTGCCAATTCGGTTGTGTGAGTGGATGTTGCCATTCCCGTCGGAAGAAGATACCGCACTCTCTTTCTGCATCTTCTGGGAATTCTGGATATATAGGAACGAAGTGATTTGGAAAAATCACATCCCTGTTCCACAATCATACCCGATTCAAATTGGGTATTGCTATATCACGTCCTGTATTTTACTAGTTACGCCCTAATATGAACATATACATGCATTTATATTTCAATTATTTGATTTTATTAACTGAAAATTTTTATATAAAATTTTGTTGGATAAAAACTTTCACCCACAACTTGTGAATTCACTTTGGTAATACTTGTGAATTTTTTGCCTCTCCTCCATTTCTACCTCCGCATCTAGCTTCCATTATCTGCCGCCGGACCGCCGACCGCTGCCAACCACCACCGCCGACCGCCACTGACCACCGCTGACGACCGCCGGCCACCGCACATCGCCTGAATCTCGCCGGAAATGTAAGTTTTCCGATTTTTTTTGAAATCTGCACTTCGTATGGATTTTATGAATCTGGCTGGAAATAATGTTGGAATGGGTTTGATTTTTCTGTTAGAATTTGTTAGAATTTGTTAGAATTGTTAGAATTTGTTAGAATTGTTACGCCGGAATGGAGCGAGAGATGGTGGTGCGTCGGAGGTGGTGTCGGGCAAGAAGAGGAGGTAGCGAGAGAGGATGGAGAACGTGGTGGAGAGAGGACGACGGAGAAGAATAGGTGGCGAGAGAGGATGGAGACCGCGGTGGAGAGCGGACGGCAGAGAAGAGGAGGCACGCCGGCGGAGGGAAGGACGAGGCTCGCCGGCGGCGGAGAAGCACGTCGGCGGAGAAGAAGGAGGACGGCGGGTTTAAGGTTTAGGTTGAAAATGGAGGGATGAAGAAGATGAGGGGTCTAGGGTGCAATTTTAATATTTAAGTTTTAAATGAAAATTTAATATTTTAATCTGAAAAATGTAAATAAAATTGTAAATTAAACTTTGAAAAATTAAATATTATAAATTGAAAAAACTTTGGAATTAAAATGAAAAAATTGAAAAATTGTATAGTTTAATTTTTAAAATGAAAAATATTTTAAATATTTGAAAAGTAAATATAGTATTATAAAATTAATATTATTGAAATTAATATTATGAAAATCAAATTTGTGTATTTTTTAAAAATAAATGTGAAGTAAATTTCGATTAAATAATTATTTTAATAAATAATAATAATAATTTTATATAATAATTAAGTAAATAATTATATAATGATTTAGTGAATTATTTTATAATATGTAAATAATAAAAATAAAAATTTCTTTGTATAGGATTTGAAAAGAATTAAATGTTTTGTTTAGAATGTGTTTTTTTATGTTATATTTAAATGTTTCTATGCATTAGTAAATATGTACTTTATTAGTAAAATTTTACATGAGAAGTTGATAATGTATTTAATGTGCAATTGATTTTTTTTCATAAGTAGTTTAAAATTATGTAGTGTTTTTTTCATATCAGTTAGCATTTTTTCTGAGTTTTCTCTAACTGTTTGCTTTAATTAATTATATTAAATCTAATTGATTCGTTTTGATAATATGTGTTTCCTATATATCAGTTGTTGAATGATATGATGAGCGACTTGGATCCGTTAGACTCTACAACCGTTCATGAAATTATCGACCCGCGTATGAAGGAGTTGTTGACTACCTGGACCTGTCGTCGCGAGGAGTATTGCAGACGCCACGATTATGAACCAATTCCCTAGGTGATTGGTTCATTTTTGTATGAATGCATTGTTTGCTTTTAATTTGTTCATTTTTGTAACCGGAACTCTTTGCTAATCTATGTTCATTTCTGTATGCCGAACTCAGTCATATAGAGCTGAGGAACCATTCCCTCTGCAATCGCTCCATATGATTCATTATCATCCTTAAACAACAATAAATATCATGTAATTAGTTACACTCAAATATACTACCAAAATTGGTTGATGTCATACATCATTCTAATAATAAATAAAATATACAGGGCGTAATGTTTTTTAATAAGTGCATAAAAGATACATACTCATATTTAAAGTATAATAATTATCACTACTAGTATGAAATCTATAACCACATTAAAAAATACAATTTTCGTTATATCATCATTAGTAGTCCCAAATTATAGCTTATATCATCATTAGTAGTCTCAAATTATAGCGTATATCATCATTAGTAATCCCAAATTATAACTTATTAGTAAGTACCAAATGAACTAATGTATTGGTACAATCATTTTAAACTAAGAAAAATCATCTAACTAAGATAAACTAGTAGTACACGTAATTAGTTGTACACGTTAAAAAATTAGTAGTACACGTAAATAAGATTAATAAAATGAATAAAATATACGTAAAAAAATTCATGGAACAAGGAGGGCGGGAGTAGGCAATGAATTCACGTAAAAAAAAAGGGAGTAGGCAATGAATAAACAGGACTGTAGTTTATTCATTTTAGAGTAACGTAATTACTCTAAAGCATGGAACAAATCAATGGACAATAATTTACTCTAAAAAAAAATTAGTTGCAAATTCACGTAATTAAATTAGTTTCAAACTCACGTAATTAAATTAGTTGCAAATTCACGTAATTAGTTGCAATTTTAAATTAACGTAATTAAATTTATGTAAATAAATTTAGGTAATTGTAAAATAACGTAAAATTTTAAAAAAATAACGTAATTAAATAAAATAAAATTTAACTATCAAAATTCATAAAAAGTAGATAAATTTAACTAAAATACAAACTCATATAAATATTCATGTAACTTGGATGAATAAAATTTAACTATAATAAATTATAGTATTAGATAGAATATAAGTCTCTATACTAATAACTATACTAAGATGAATAAATTAATAAATTGCAATATTTAAAAAATTACAGTTCATAATAACTATACTAAGATGAATATAAGTGTCTACTTAAAAAACTAATAAATCATAAATTTAACTACTAATTATTAGAATAAACAACAATATAATTAAAAAAATTACCTCACAGGATATGGAACTTCCAACACCCAAATTTTGAGTAAAAATTTTGAGATTTCTACCAAATGATATTTACGGCATAATTTATAGAAAATATTTTCACTTTTTCGAATTTAATGAAGTAAATGACATCAAATGTGGGTAGATGGTAGTTAGGCAAAGGAGAACCGAAAATTTGAAAGAGAAGAAAGCTGGAAAGGGGAAAGGAGAACCGAAAATGAGAGGAAAGGAGAAGAAGAATAGGAATGAAAGGAGAACTGGAGGTAATATATGGGAAGGAGAACCGGGAAAGAGTTTGAGAAGAGAACCGAGCAGGGGTTTGGGAGGAGAACCGGGAATGGATTTGGAAAGAGAACCGGGAAGGGGTTTGGGAAGAGAACCGGGAAGGGGTTTGGGAAGAGAACCGGGAAGGGGTTTGGGAAGAGAACCGGGAAGGGAGACCCGGACCTGGTCTCCCTAAGGCGAACCGGTCAAGGAGACCCGGTTCGCCTGTTACAAAGGAGAGCGGGACGGACTGGAGAGGAGAGACCAGAGACTCGAGCGGGAGGAGAAAAGTTGCGCGCCGGAGAGGAGAGACCGGAGGCGGGAGAGGGAAGGAGAACAGGCGGATGAAGAAATGGAGAGAACGGAGGCCGGAGAGGGAAGGAGAACGGTGGGGAGAGAAGGGACGCCGAAGAGGAAATGAGAACGGCGGGGAGAAGACCAGGTGAGAACGGAGGGCGGAGAAGAAAGGAGAAAAAATGGAGAGAAGCCACGCCGGAGAAGACGAACGGGAGAGAAAGAGAAGGGTCGGGAGAAGAAAGGACGGGTGTGCCGCTGCCGCCGCCGGAGAAGAAACGCACACTGGTGCGCCGCCGCCGGAGAAGAAAGGATAACGTCTGCCGGCGCCGCCGGAGAAGGTCCGCCACAAGAGAAGGTCCACCACCGTGAAAGGTCCGCCGCTGGAGAAGGTCCGCCGCCGGAGAAGGTGTGCCACCGGTACAGCACCACCACTTCCTATAGCTGTTAATTAACAGCTTTAAAAGTTGTTAATTAACATTAATTTCACCATTAATTGTCCTGATAATTATTTACTAAAGATAATATCCTTAATTATCATTGTATTACAATTTTATTTAAATTAACATTAATATATATGAGTATTTAAATTGTATAAATACAGGGCATAATCAAGTAAAATACAGGGGGCGTGATATAGCATTTCACTTCAAATTTGGGAGAAAGCACGGAGAATGTCAAGAGTATACAGCTGCATTAACTACAATGATGGAATTCAAGATCTAATTAGAGATTCGGTAAGTAATTTGGATTTACCTGAGCCACTGAATCCCACACTTCCTACTTCATCGGCCAGAGTCGTCGTCACGGATGCAGCTTTCCACAAGCATAAACCGGTCTCAGTATGTGCTTGGGTACTGTTAATGCAAAACTCACCGCAGTCGAATGGTGGAGATCTTTTCGCTCCGTCCTACAAGATTATGGCAGCACTTTCCCCATTACAGGCAGAGTTTTTAGCAATCATCAACTGCTTAGAATTCCTCAAAGGAATTCAAATGGATAATATCTAATTATGGATAGATTCACTTCTAGCAGTGCAAATGATTGAAGGCCAGATCATTATTTCACCAGATGTTAGCACTAAGATTTTCGACATAAGATTCCTTATCAATAGTTTTAATTTTGTGTCTATTAAGAAGGTCAGTAGAATACTACGTAGTTAAACAGCCTCGTGACCTCGCCAAATGTATTTTTAAATCGTTATAATAATAAATTTTACCTTTCGATAAAAAAAAAAATCTCTCAGATTTGCAATTTACTGAAATCTACTTGGATTTTGAACATAAGAGGGTAGGAAGTTCTTTGAAGCACTGATACTTGTTTGTGATATAGTATTTGCTTTGGGTTCAATTACAAGATTGAATTTAAAGATATTTCTTTGGTTTCTGAAGTTGTAACAAACTAGGAATACATCTCATACAAAACGCAAACCACTTCTTATTAAAACACAAAATGTCAACACCAAGTCTCTACTAAGTAATGGATGCTAACTGCCATCATATAGTAGAGACTCTAGAGAAGCACAATTATTCTTCTATATACCTTACTGTTACACGAAGAAAAAAAAAATGAGACTTCATTCATGGCTTTATCCTTCTACTGTAAACAAGGTCAGCGAATAACTAGATTCAGGAGACATGTAACCCTACTGCTGGAATTATAAGAATGAACCAGAAAAATCCTACATCTACTTGTCAGTAATATCTGCTTCATCTTATTTCGAAACAATTTGCATCTCTATCAACCAAAAACAGGCAGTTTGCACCGCTTCAGAGAAAATTGTCCATGACCCCATCACCAAAAGGCATTACAATGGCGTGCATGTGAGCTTATCCTTAAGTTACAATAGCACGAGCACGAAGCAATCCTCGATTTTATGCAGACAACCATTGCACAGCTCATAGAACTCAAAACCCGTTCATAGCCAAAATAAAAATCACGACATGGCTTTGTCTTTCGTTCTCTGCTTCAAGCCGGCACCTAATCCAACCGGTCTCTTATCTTGTTCTGGACTAGGCTTTGGATCGTGAACTGGGGCATTCCCAGCTCCACTTGGAGGGTGACCATTGACTTCTTTGTTGCCTATGTTTTCCTCATTATTGTTAGCTACTCCAGGGTTCGGGTCTAAATTATTTCTGTTAGTCCGCTGGGGGCTGTAATGCGGTATAGCTGGGACGGGGACACCAGGTTGGCGTGTTAAGAGGCCCCTTGCTGCAGCTTTCTTCCTAACTTCTGCTGCAGCTTTGGCAGCCCTCTCATCAACCCCCCTCCCTCTAGGAGCTACTGCATTAAGTGATTTATTCAGAGAGATACTGGTACCAGCCCCACTGTGAATAAGTTGTGCCTGCCACATATAATTTTGAGCCGTTAAGATCTTAAGAAACAGATACTGTACTACATATGGCAAGAAAACACGACCCACCTGAAGATCCATTTGGACACCTACAATATAAACTATGTACAACATATATTAAGAAATGTATTGCTCGTGATCTTTATGATACACATTTCTATAATCACGGCTCCCTCCTCCTTACCTGTCTAGATTCTAGAGACCGGCAGTAAATCCAAACAGGAGAAAGAGTGATTACAGTAAAGAATTACCTTCAACATATCCACAGCCTTCTGGCCTTGCTGCTTTTGAGCAGCCATCTGGTCAAAGGGAAGAGATGATAATTCAATATACAAGTTTTTAGGCAAATACTTCAGGAAAGTGGCTGGGTGTAATTTCAGGCTAACACTGATAGGTAAATTATATACCTTCTCTTCACGCTTCTTGAAAGTGTTCAACCATTGTTCAGAATCCTTGGTCCTGGAATCTTCTTTTCCAAGCTGTTTGACAAGAATATCGAACGTCTTTGACTCGTGCTACCAAAACACAAAGAGCACTTGGTCAATACATACTTGAATGTATTAATGAACTACAAAATAATTGACCAGGCCAGAGGACTTACTGTGATAGATAGCTTTATAGCACCCATACAATTGAATGCAATTGCCAGTGCATGGTAGCAAACTGCAGTTTGAATGTGTTCTTCTCCTAAAAGCCTCTGATTCTTCTTCAAGGCTTCTTGCAAATAACGAAGAGCTGTATCCATCTTTCCACTGTCTTGGTACATCATTGCAACATTAATAAAAGTTGCTGCAACATCAGGGTGATCGGGACCAGAGGATAAACTTAGCAATAGCAGAGCACGAGACATATGTCGCAGTGCAAGGTCCGTTTGGTTAAGACCATGGTAAAAGAGGGCCATGTTTCCGTAGCTGCAAGTTATCCATAACAAGAAGGCATGAGGATTGTAAATTTTCTACGAACTACATATATCATGAGCTCAATTGATCAAAGAAAAACTACATCAGAGCTTAGTATGACCGGCCCACTTAAGCAGAATATAATGTAGTTTCACACAGGAATAAACTTATACCTGTGAGCAGTGTCGGGGTGATCCAAACCAAGACAGCGCTCATTTATTATGAGCTCCTTGTGTTGTTGCATGATTGCACCAGGCATGTCTCCAGCATGATATAAAACCATGGCAAGGTAGCTGAAGACCAACGAAGTACAGAAAACAAGAGTTAATAATCCACACAGATAATCCATTGCATACCCAGTACTCCCGCGCAAGAAATCTCAACAATGTCAATAGAAGGACCAATAAAGTCGCAAGTGACACAAAATAAGGTGACAGAAAACATACAAGTTAGAAGAGAGGCACTAACTGAACTACCACCAGCTTACTAGCACAAATGTTACAAAAAATGGATGAAGTAAATAACCATTACCGGCAACAGTTAGCAACCTCCCTGTGCATCGGACCAGTGACCTGAATACCATGTGGGGGGTTATTTCATAAAATAAATGATAAACTAATAAAACAAGAATCTGAATGCATCTTTTATGTACACAAGGACCAAGCATACCTGCTGAAGTATTGTGAATGCTTCAGAAAACAATGTGTATGCCTCACTGAGATTTTGCTGCAATGGAGGAGAAAATTTTAGTCAGAACTGAATCCAACCAGCAACTAGAGTTACCATGGTTTTATGATGGACACCAAATTGCATGGACTTTTACTGCTACTGTCAAGAAGAGAGCTACTTAAAAGTGTATGCTTAAATATTTCTTTTTGATGACACAGCTAAATTACTCCATACAGATGGGAATCTTAAATGCAGAGTGCTGATCATTAAAAAGCAGGGGTGCCAATTCAGGTTATGTACAGTAGCCAGTTCAAGGACGGTTGGTTCACATGTCAATACTCACCACGACATTTGATTTTTCGGACTGTTTTCCTGTCAACTCATTCAACCCATCAAAGCTCAGCCTCAGTAAGTTTATATTATGGTTTATTTAATTTGCATTCATTCAACCAATATAAATTTTTATGTTACTTACCTATAAACTCATACACAAGATTCAGCCATAACCCGTTAATATTCATACACACTATATTGAACATTAACCCAAAACAAATTGATGAAAAACAGATGACGGTGACTCTGGCTAGGGATTGAGGGTCAGATACGGGAGAACTTATTCCCAACCACTGACCTGTCAAGTGAATACCCACAGCACTTTATGTTATTAGCTCTCATATAAATAACATACATTGAACTAAATATCTTACACTATTTAAATATTTTGGAAGTTACTTAGCATTCAAATTTAGATCTATCTTATGTTTATGAACATTTAAAAATTAACACAGATAAATGTCAAGTGCATTAAAATTATAGAGTGCTCTCTTTAAAAAAGGGACAAACCAGATGGCCTGCACATGGATAAAAGATGGATGCGATTGATGCTAGGATTTATAAGATAATATAATATATGCTATCACTCACCCTATTGCTAAGATTTATAAGACAATATATTGTAAAATCACAGCTCGATAATTTAACACAAATCTTCATTATGTAAATCTTACCTCAGCCAACTGAACCTTCCCAGTTTCCACAAGATCCTTGGCTTCTGAACTAACAGGGATGGCATGCTTTACAACAGGTTGAAGATTCAATACATCGGATGTTTGGAATGGTGCAACTGCATCAAGATCGTATCTTCGAGATGCAACAGTTATTCCTACCTATTAAATGAATAGCCCAATGAGTAACACTAATTAGCCAAGTACACCTGGTGGTTTGAGATAGGAAAACTCAAGCATGATTCCCAGAAGACAAGGATACGACTAATAGAATTAGATTAGAGGGACTGTATACAATATACAAATATAAACAAGAGCAAATATGTATATATCCAAAATCAACAACACTCTAGTCTTCCAGCCAAATACTTGGGGTGTTGTTATCTGTATCATATCTCCATGTTTTACAAATGTATATATGCAAGTCAATAATTGATTTATTTAACAGCCCTTAAAGTTGCAGGAGGCTGGATTAAAAAATGGAAAGTGATATGGCCACTATCACAAACAAGGGAGGACTTATAAAAATTATTGAATCTCTTACATGTTTGAGCTGGCTTGCTGAAGAATTTGGAACTCTAACAAATTTCCAGGTTTACAATGTAACTTGGAACATATCAAGCGAAATGAATTATCGCCTTTTACAAATTACAAATGGAAGCTTTTATGGAGCATGAAAACTCATCTAAATGAAAAGTTCTTCATTTTCTGAATTATTTTAAGAAATTGTTATGAAATTTTATTACTTTAAGCCTGTGTGGCCCTAATATAATTCTTCATTGCTAATCTATACCCAAATTTATTCTTCTGTGCAAGCAAGTATAACAACAAACCAAGTCTTTATCCCACTATTTGGGGATGCCTATTTGGATCATATCTCACCATTGTGTTCGGTTGAGAAACGTAGTTTCATTTTATATTTAAACATAGTATACATTTCTCTATAGTCTCTTTCCAAGTCTTTTTAGGTTTTCCTCATTTAACTTGTTTTGTGGTCAACTAATTTCTAAATAGCTACTCCGGAGTAGATATTTAGAAATTACGTAATACTATCTATTTGTTGTTGCACAATTTCTTTATTCCTTCATTAAAAGATGGGAGCCCATATCTCCTAAGTTCACACAAATTATAAGAAAAGGTTGCTATCAAATAAAGGATGAAGAAAGAACTCATTGACAACGAATCATCATATCATCACTACCAAAACTTAAACTATATAGGGCCCAAATAATTGCTCACCTTCTGGGCAAGGTTGCGAATAACTGAAATTTTCTTTACATGCAATCTTGCATCCTCCGGCAGTTCAAACTGCAAGAGATAAAAGAAATGGGTAAAGATACAGCAAAAACACTGTAAACCATTAAGCAAACATACAAGCATGAAATAGCACACTAAAGGTCCTGATACCTGGTACTTGAGTTTTGCAAATTCTTGGATGTCAGACCACAAACTGTCAGAACTTATACTCAGAAAAGAGGACTGCTTCTTCCTGGAAGATCCTCTATTTTTTGACTTTGCCTGACTCTTCAAGGATTTCCATGAAGCAGGATGCCCGACATGGTCCTGTAAGATATGTACCTTGTCAACCAGAGAAAAAATCCTCTATGCTAAGACAATTTTTTGACATAATAAAATTCCTATTCCTCTTAAATTTTTATACAAGCATACATTATATTCCAGAAAAAAACTCATCCTGGCATGCTATTATGCTACATTCATGCTGCTAGTTGTCAACTGTCACCAAGACTGCCAGAAGAATGGCTACTACAGCTGTTCCACAGAACACAAAAACAAGAACACCAACTAGAGGAATAATGCAATTGGCACTTAAATGATATATATTTCCCTCATGCTGCTCGCATGGACCAGCAAGCAGTGATAACCTATTTAAATTTGTTTGTTTGTGTTCCCTCTCTTTCTCTCAAATTATTCATATTCATGATCGCTCACCTTCTTTTGGCTTCTTGAACTCGTACTATTTGTAGTGGCCCTGTTAACAATATTTCCAAACACACAGTTCAAAAAATGTGCAACTGCATTCCCAAGGTCATGATCCTCTGAGTCCCTCAAGATGTTCTGCAATATAAGAAGGATCATGAGAACACACAGACAACATACCATGCCAAAACAGTGAGATAATAGCACCAAGAATAGCCAGAGGAGTAATAGATAACCACCTTCAAGATGTGCTTTGCAGATCTCACTGCAATCTCATTCAAACAGAGGTCCCATAAATGGGGCATGTGCCGGGTACCCTCAGCCACCTGGAGTCAAAAGAGTTCCAACTTAGAAGTGGAGTCATGCAAAACTACAACCTAGTACTGCTGTCATTCCTACAGAAGAATATTGGTTCTACCAACTCCTCGAGAGAAAAATATTATTCCTGGGAAATAATGAAGTCCCAGAAAGCATATAGACCAGTACCAGTTCTAGCACACTTACTTTGCCAAGATAGCGGACATTAATTCCATTAGCATGAAGTGCTTCAGTCAAAGTATGTCCATCCATGGGTGAAACTTCAAGTGTGCAAAGATCCTGGACAACTTTAGGAAGTATAACATCTTTAAGGTACCCACTTGCTTTCCTCACGTTTTCTTCGTCTGCAGCAATCTCCTGGTAAGGTGCGGCCAAACAGAGAGATTAAACACATGTACCGCACTGAAATCCCATTTTCAGAAGATGCAACACATAAAGATGAGCTTTACTACCTCAGGAGGACCAGCTAGTTGAAATTCAGTGAAGACATTAGGATTAAAAAGTATTTCATCACTGATATCTTTGCTATTAGACTGAATATCACTTTCTTCAAGAGCATCAGTTTCAACTTTCTCGTCTTGCTGCAAAACATGGTCAGTTCAACTTAGGCAAGGTTTAGCATTCACACAGACAAACGCCAAACGAAAGAAAGCCTAAAAGGAAAACATTTTATGATTATTCCTACATGAGAAAACCTCAAAACCAAAGAAAAAAAGGGAAAAACTGGAGTAGGAACTTATCCACTCAACACCAACAATCCTGTATTCTTGTCATACTACGAAAAGTCTGTTGGAATTACTAATAATAAAAGTAACAATATTTGTTTGTTGCAAGTAGAAAAGCAAAGTCAGCACTGAGGTAAAACCCTAATAAGTACCAAACAATAGCAAACAATGACAGAAAAAAACTGTTTTGGGGTGGGAAAGATCTGATTCACCACCATCCAATAGTTTGTTTAACCCACTGATTCACCACCATCCAGCTGGCAGATGCTAAGGCCCGACCCATTACATTTCAAGAGCTCCTCAAGAATAAAATTTGACTTAAATGGACTATTTATAAAATTTACAGTTCATTCTGGCCCACTAAAACTGCATCCAAAAGTATATATTTTGAGGCTATGCCAGCTGGGTAACACTAAAAGTGAAATGACATGCCTTATTAAGTCATAGGTGCCAGAAAGAGCGTGTTTATGCATTAACCAAAATGAGCAAAACAAACCAAACATTGAGAAATACAGTGATTGATGTAGAGCTTCCACAACTTTTAACTAGCAATTCAAATATGCATGTTTCAGAATTTAAGAAGACAATTTTGCCAGAACTAAACAGTAAAGAAGCATGGGAACAAGATTATCCAATTGCTTTCCCCTTCCAAAAGATCATTCCCAGAAGCATGGCCTCACCCAAAATTCACAAAACAAAAGACGAATATTGGACCCAACTTCTAAGATCACAAAAAGGAATTATCGAGCAATTATGCCTCTGCCTGTCAGATGATGCTATTATCATTCAAATTTCCTTGATTATTTTAGTATAATAGGCGGAAAAATGCGTACAGCCTACATTAAAAAAATTGGAAAAAAAAAGACGATCTAGAAAGGGTTCACTTCTAAAATTATAATGGATATCCCCTGAAAATAAACCTATAAAGCACTCCACTGAGCTCATACTAACCTGCATTTCCAACCCTGATACAGAGTTTTCAAGGACACTGGCCACTGCTTCAGCATTATGGACATTCGAAGAATTAGGGGCTCCAGATACTACCCCTTCAGATTTATCTAGAGATTTAGACTTTTCTGTTGCTTCTGCCTGCCAATATTTATTAACCAAAATATTAGTAAATTTGTAAAATTCACATGCAAACGTACGAATTCATGGCAGAGCTTACATGGCAAAAGGCAGTAATTAACTCGGGTCTTAAAATGCAAAATCTGGAGCCAGGTCCAGTATAATTTGCATCCCGAGGAGTGACTCTCATCAGATCCAAGAGATAATGCCTAGATAAGTAAAGATAAAAGAATAAAACCTCAGAGCATTATAATGTAGTAACACAACTTATAACTGGGATTTTTTTTTTATCCTCGGCAGGATGAACATTTCATTTTTTAAATAAGTAATCACATTCTTTAAAAAGTGTAACTAACAAATGATATTAGAGTCATTTTTCTAATACCACATCATTTTCTAATGCCACATCATTCATTGTAATGTTTTACTGTGAAGTTTCACTGAGAATATCATTACTCTTTAAATAAACTACACTACTAGATTAGCATCTGAAGAAAATTTAGCAAGATGAAAACTGAATAGTACTTGAAATATCCAAAATAAATTTCAGACAACTTATCCTAGACAAAAGTGCCAACTCAGGTAGTATGTTCCACAAAGATAGTAAATCAACATCACATAGGGTACATGCCACACAAAACAAGAACTAAACAAATAACCAATATGATATAGTAAGTACCAGTAACTACCTGTCGTCGCTGCCGACAATGCCCTTGCATTCAACTGGAGCAGCCAATTTAAAAATATTTCCAGACCCGTCAAGGACACTATGTTCCTTCAAATGAAGATGTTTGGCAGCCTCCGACACCTAATAATGAAGTTTTTATATAACAAAACATACATACTAGTGACTAAAATTATATAACATTTACTGCACTGAATATTGACATTTGACAGTTATTCCCTCCTTCCCAGAGTTACTTCCCACTTTTCACTTTTCTGGCATGATTTTCAAGGCATGTTGTTGACCACTGATACCTTTAGTTCTCTATTAAAACGACATATAAAATTTGATATTTAGAAAATACATGTTACAACAAATCTTAACCACATGTCACGTGATGTCGTGATGATCTTATTGCTTATGGTCAAGCGCGTTTTAAAAGGAGTATATGGTCAAGCGTGTTTTTTCAAGCTTGTTTTGAAAGGAGTATAAGGTCAAATGTGTTTTGGAAAGTTGACTGAATGGGAAGTAAACTATGGGATAAAGGGCGTATATGATTCAAAGTACTGCTGCAACAAATAAATTAAATGGTAGATAGTGGGTGTGTTTAGCGGGGCTCATAAGTTGTTTTGCTTGTAAGCTAAAGCAGTTTTTAGTGTTTGGTAAACTCCTAAAAAATTGCTTGTAAGTTATAAGTACAGCTCCATCAAACGACTCAGGTTTATACTTTAGCCACACCTCTCAGGTTTATACTTTAGCCACATCACTCCAATCTAGAGAAGCACATTTCCTCTTCACAAAAAAAATGCCAATAAGGTCAAAAGAAAGTAACAAAGACGAAGGAAGACTGAGAGAGACTACCATAAAAAGAAGTATAACTACCAGAGGCAGACTTAAGAATTTAAAAATGGGGGTCCATTATACAGCTTTAAAACTAAGAGGGTGCAAAAGTGTTAAAAAAAACTAAAATACACCTATATGAAGAGTTATTATTTCAAAATCATTAAATTTCAATCACTCACAAACCTTCAAAAAAACAAAACAAAAAAATGTATAGAAGAAAATCAAAGGAAGCAGAAAGATAATCACTCCGATCAGAGGGCAAGGTAATAGACAGAAGATAAACAATTTGATAGATAAACTAATCAAACCTTAGAGTGAAAGCCCTCACTCCAGCAAATTTTCTTGCCATTGTCAACAGAACCATACAAAAGAGACTCCGACTTATCACCTTGAAGGATGCCAGGTAAAACGCTCTGCATGAAACGAATAATGAATAATTAGGAGATCAGAACCAAAAAACATAAAGTGGCCTTTAAAAATTCTCATATTCGCGTCTATAAACAAACAAGTATGAGAAAATAGTAGGCCCATATTGTCAACAGAAACAGGTAAACAGTGACTAGACCAAAAATAAGTAACATGACATGCACTAACCAACAGAAACAACTGTACAAAGCATACCAAGACAAAATGATAACAAACATCAGACATAATGAGCTTGCGATGACATTCATATAATTGCTTTCACTTTTATAATGCACCAATAACAAAGAGCAAAAACATTTCATGACCCAATTCCTATTGGTTTCCAAGAAACAGAAGAAGAAAAATGAAACCAAACATGTATATATATAGAACATGCAAAAGAGTGTCTAATTATGCACAGCCATGTCTCCAGTTTCTACTTGTAAAGGTACCATCAGAAGCGTTTTTAATATGTATACTCCGCTAACTGTAATACACTACTATTGATACTCACAACTGGATTAACGTCATAAATTGAACCATGTCACTTCGGCTAAAGCATGGGTGGAGATTTCAGTACACATCAAGCTAAAAAACATAAGTGGAAGTAGCAGGCATTAAACATATAATTTAGCCACAAAAACTTGACAACATAATAAAAAGGGGACAGTTTCTGCACTAGTGAACTTTTATTCATGGAAATATGAACTCTGTTAAAAAGGAACAGATAAAACACCTGAGCTACAACTCGATGACCTCTGTAATCAATTATTGCCATTGCCAAATTGTACAATCCAGGGACGTCAGCTTCCTGGTACGCTTTAGTGCCTTTCAAATCATTATTTGCACTAGCATACGTGGCTTGTTCACTCTCAGCCAACTGAGTCTCAGCAGGAACATCAGAAATCACATCAACAATGCCATTAACAACTTCCATGTTACAGCTATCAGCCTTTTCTGCAATTTTATTTCCATGAGGCACATTATTGGATGTCTTCTCAGAGGAACTGATAGGTGTGATTGAGGACTCAATCTTGGGAGCATCTGATGAGTTCTTCCTTGGTAATTGCTCAAGATCCGCATCAACAGCAAAACTAAAGAATATGTTGTTGTGAACATACCTAAATTGCAACCAAAGCAAGTGTTAAGACTGAAAAATAAAAGGGAAAAATAGCAAATGAAAGAGGTTAACAAATATCTTAGAATAACAAAGATGCAATGTAGTGTAAGATGTAATAGGATATACTGATAAAATAAGTGGCCTGCTTGGTTTTGTGAAATATAAACTCCAAGCTTAATGACCAATGGCATGAGCAAGCAAATAACTTTCAGTCTGATTGCTAGGTCAAAATAGTAACACTGAGTTAGTAACCATAGCAAAGGCCTAACTTGCACTCTACTTCTCTTTTGAATTTGCAGCAAGGGAAAGAGTACCACACAGTCGCTCTTTTTCTTTCTTTCCTTCCTTTTTCTCATTCCGTTGTTATCAAAATCATTTACAATGGTTACTGACTTGAGTTTATGGTAGGACAGGGGAAAGCTTGTGGTTCTGTCATTTCACCACCTTTTTCACAAGTCAAAGAGTATAAACAATGGGAAACAATTCCATGCCAGATTACAGCATCTAAAAGCACATAAATACATACCTAGGATACAGAACCTATGAGCTGGGTTCTCAGACCTAAAATTACATGATGCAATTGGTAACAAACATATTAGCTGAATGCAGTTAGTCACATCTATTTGCCTGGATTGCCCACCAACTCAAAATTACTAACTATTCAACATTCTCGAACACAATAATATCACACCTATTAAAGATTAAACATTAGAATCGTAATAGTAGAAAATTTGGCATAAGTCATCACTAACATGTGAAAGCATTCGGGGTCAGTTGGATTAATGGGCGGGATACATCTACTGATGACTCCAATAGCACCGTTTATTGCAGCATCAACAAAATCTGAGGTAACCTTGTAAAGAGCCCTATCTCTCAACATCCTGCCACCAAATGAATCCCAAGAGAGTAAATATAAAATCACCAAAACCAAAAATGATTTGCAGCGAGTAAAAAGGAGATAACACACACCTTTCCTGGGCCGTAGAATGGGGAAATTCTCGACATGACTGCAATTCTTCATTCCAATCTCTTTGCATCCCAATTAGCTCACTCCCAAATGAAAGGGTCAGTGCATCCTCAGCTCTGGCTGCATCACGTTTGTGATCTAAAATGCAAATCATTGAACTTGAATAGATCATATCATACAAAAACTTGAAAATTCAAATAATGAACTTAAACACTGGACAAAATGAAACATTCAATGCACTGACAAACAGAAACCATTGTTTTGAATATACTGACAACATTTTTCTCCTTTCATGGGGTTTTTCTATTTTTTACGACTACATATTAATCATACCAAAATAATCAAGGTCTGCAGCATAGTGCTAATAGGAACACATAAAATGCCATAACATGTAAATGTAATAAAAAGATCCAAATTTCGTAACTAGAGTACAGTGAGTGTTTTGAAAAATACTAACCCTGAGCCACAGCATTATCAATTTACATCCCCGCCTTGTGCCGTCATGGAATTTCATATCTTATATAAAATAAGCACATAAACCATGCCAGAACTGAGACTTGAACCCGACACGCATTCCAGAATAGAAGTTGCATAGTTTAGAACTTTAGAAGTATACTTGATTAGTTATGTATCCAGAATTTTCGGCAAATAAAATATATATATTTTTCCTTTTTCAACCTGGCAATAGATTGCACTGAAAATAGATGTCTTTTATGCTTTATATTAGATCTCCCAATTTGTAAAAAAGTTGCAATTTCATTTAGCTTTAATGCAGAGAGCCATGGTACTCTAGGAAACCAAATAAGGTCCAAGTTGGACAACTTTCAGATCAAATTCAGAAACAAAATATAGTAGTTTTAAATATAAGGATAAGAAACAGGAATGTGTGCAAACTCGTTTGCCCCTGATTTCCCTGTATGAAACTCACCGGGAATGGGATACGATCCAAGCCAGGAATTGGGTGGCAGAAGAGACTGAACATTTTCAAAAGGATGAGAAGAGGCCTTCCGCTCCAGTATCTCCCGAAAAGCTTGATGCAAAAACAATAAAATATCCATCATTATTATTTCTAATCTGATTAAAAAGCTTGAATGAGGAAAAATAATTCATGCAATCAGTTTTCTTACCTTTCTTGAACTTGGAGCTAATCTTTTGCAGAAGACCAACAATTGTTGCGGCTTCAAAAGCAGATTTGCTTGGTCTTGGATCAAAAATGGTCCCTGCACTTGAATTGACGTAGAAGTTTTTTGTTGTTCCCGTAATACAATATTTGTTGCCTTCCAGGGTGACTACATCCAAATAAATCAGATCTCCAGAAAGCCTGGGCAAAGAATAGGTAGCCTTAAGAATAATACACTTTGAACTCTTGACCTCGCAAAAGAACAAAGATAAAAACAGGAAAGAAGCAGATTGCGATTGATCACCCCATAAAAATACAACCTTCTATAGCTAGGAGGAGGATTGAAGGAGGAAAACACAATAGCCTCCACACACTGAATCTCTTTGGAAGGAGGTAGAAATAGATTGGAAAGTGATCCAGAAACATTGTCCATAAATGATGGATGTTCAAGCTCCGCAACATCAGATTTCATCGGATCTAGACAACAAAAAATTCAGGCATTGAGTCAATAAGACGGACCAATTAGAAAAGCCATGAATTCCAAATTAAAACAGCCATGAACTAAGAACTTTGTAAGGAAGGCTCTAGTCTAAGAGAAGCAACCTCCTGAAGTTCCAGATATATTCTGTCCTGTCTGATGCTGCAAGGCCAATGATGTTGACAATGAGGAATGCAATGTCGAGAGAGACAGTAACTCCCTAGTCCGGTGGACATGAGCCCTGATAGACCGGTCATCATACAATGCTGCAACAAAAATAGACTTAGAGCCAACAAACAAAGGCTTCATTACAATGAGTAAATAGAAACACTCTTCAGGAGCCTTCTTGCTTAAATTTGCAAGAAAGAAACTAGTGCAATGAACTAATTTGTGGCATGCATTCCTAGCCTGCATGAGATTTTCCCCCCTTCTTTTGGGTGGGGCTGGGGAGAGGGCTGATTAAAGATCATTTAATACCTGCAACCATCTCCAGGTAGCAGTCCCCAACAGTAATATCCGCAACTTCAGAAATTTCATTATAATCTTCTAGTTGATGAATTGCACCATCCTTTGTGTGCAGTAACAAATCATAGCAAGTAAAGAAACAAGTCTCTGGCGCATCCAGAAGAAACTGCCTCACATCCATGACAGAGTCTCCAGGGCTCAACTGTAATCACAATCAATTATATAAAATCAATAATGGGCTTCAAAACTTGCATATGCTAAATGATAGATGACTAGATAAACAACTTTTACCCAATAAAGCCATTGCCACTAGAAATATTAGAAAGACAATAAAAGGAAAAAAAAGGAAGAGGGATATTTGTTTACTTGTAGCTCAAGCTTCTCTCCGCCTTGGGTTTTGACGGTAACAGGAAAGAGATGAACATCACCTACAGCCCAAGATGCATCAAAAGGATTGAAAACAGCAGAATTAGGATTTTATCATTCACTAGTAAAATTGGTAGAGCTAAATATTGATTGATGATCTCCAGAGCACCGTTGAGATAGACACAACATTTAAAAAGAGCTATCCCTAGATTGGCCAATTTCAAACCATTCAAATGTTGCTTGTAAAATCAGGTACCAAATATTTGACCAATAGGCTACATCATACATAAGAGTCATACTACAACTGATATCAGGAAAAGCCAATCCATCAAATCACCTGGTTTTGCCTTGGATTCTTTTGTTGCGTTATTTTCATTTTGCTTAGGCTGGTCATCGGCCATCAAGTTCAGCTCACCCTGTCCTATGATTCTGGTAGAAATGTTCTCCAACTCCTTAACTTCAGAACTGGCACTAGAGGGCTCAGTCACAGCTGCAGCTGGAATACCATTTGCGTCCGAGTGATTACTCAACGGAGCATTTGGCTGCTCCGAATGATTGACAGCATCTTGCAACCCCTTTCTGTTCCTCCCTCTGTTTGACTTTCCCCCCATAGTGCACCCTAGTCAACGCAAGATACCTACATTGTATCAACCACAAACGAAGTGGGGTAATATAACTCGAAAACTACAAAACAGGATTTCACACAGGGTAATCAAAGGGTAATCAAAGCTAGTTAAAAGTCGTGGGTAGCTAATAAATATGTAACCTTTATCTCCAAAGGGTAATCAAAGCCAGTAAAAACCAACAGAGGCAATTGAAACGACACCAAATCATCCTTCTCCTATTATAAACAACTCAAAAAAAATAACAAAAACAAAATCGAACTCCGAAAGTTTCCCAGCATCCCGAAACGCGTGGAAAACAACAAAGTTGTTAACTTTACGAGTTTAAGAAAGAAGCAGAACAATAGCACACGAAACAAGTACGTAAATTACTACTGAAACCCAAAACCCTGATTCGGTATCGAATCCACTCATACAGAAGGCAATCAAACCATAAACAGAAAAACCATAACAGCGCACCAGCGTTGCAAAATTGCTAATTGCCCCGACAAAGTGTAGCAAGCACTAAAACCAAATTAAATATGAAACAGTTCACCAGAAAATCAGGTGGAATTACCTGTGAAGCGGTGGATTGTTCGTTGAGAGTGAGAGAAAGAGAGCGTGTACAATGGCTGCTGAGGTTTACGAAGGGGAGAAGGGGGGCGCAGAGAAGTGGCTGAGAGACGGCGAATATTAGGACTTGTTTTAGTTTATATACTTATACTACAACACTGCACTACCTATAATAAATATTGTTTGTTTTCGCTTTGTCAACCGGGGGCATTTGAGGTATTTTGACTTCTATTCCAATCACCCTATAATAGATATTGTTTACTTTCTCTTTGCCAATCGAAGGTATTTAAGGTATTTTGACTTCTCTTATCCCAAGCAGCCTATAATAGATATTGTTTGTTTTCTCTTTCAACCGGGGGTATTTGAAGTATTTTGACTTCTCTTGTTTTTTAACATGACGTCGTTCCTTGGAGGTTTTCTTTGTCCATCTTTCGTCACCTCCGTTTCATTCTCCTTTGCCACCTACGTTTCGTCTTCTAGCCATGATTTAACAAAAGATTTCAGCAACTACGGAGGTCGTCAATATGAGATGCTAAAGTGTTGCCCTTATTTATTGGATGAGGATATTGTGGTGGCATCGAGATTGTGGTGGATTTGCGGGTTTTGGTTTAATGATGAAGAGGGACATCAATTGTAATCTAAGTGGGAAAGAATTCGAGGATGACGATGATGAGGAGAAGGTGGAAGGGGGTTCTTGTTTGCCGGAAATGGTATGGGGCCCTTCCTGTCCCGATGGACTTGCTGGCGTTGTATTTGACGGTGAAGATTAATGCACAATTACTCCAATTTGACGGTGTAGGCTGCTTCTTAATTTCTTGATTTCCCCTACTTTTCCGTAAAAGATTTGTGTCAGAGATAAAGGATTAAGAAGTAGCTAAACTAATGCTGCAGTTTCTCGAACATGGGTGTCTATGAAGGCACTTAAAGTAGACTATTAGCCAACTGTGATAGCCTTAGAAATGTGTACAATTTAAATGGTAGGCTATTTGAACGGGGCGGAACAGGTACTCATTAGTTACTTATCAATTGTGGCTTCCAAATTGAATAATGTGTGTTGAAGGAACAATTGTGCCTTATTTTAACAACAAGATTTGGTGATTCAATGTGAGGGATTAAATTATGAACTTAACTATGCACCACTTGATTAGCTTATGAAGCATCTTAAACCATCATTTTTTTCCAGTACGTATTTTCTTATGTTTTGGTCCTTCCATTTTGAAGTGGTTTTGTGTAGATAAACAATTAGATGTTACTTGCAAATGACAAATATACACATGTAAGTTTGAAGAGAGCCGGCATGTATGAGTTGGTGTGGTCGGTTCATCATCGGGATGTCAATTAAATGAAGTTGATAAACTAATTCTGTAGTTTTTTGAACATGGATGTTTATCACATCACGTAAAGTAGACCGTTAGTCAACTGTGGGGAGAGTTAACTTAAATTTTGTTTGGTGCTTATAAAATGTTTCTAAGTCAGCCAATTTTGTAGTTAATATTGTTTTTTATCGATTTGCTTGTTTTCCCGGAACTGACAGAGTACATAACTGTGTATTTCTCCGTCGACTACATGCTGCATTGTTTTTTGTCATTTGTTTTGTTCCTATGAAAAATTAGGTACATAAATTCAAGAATGTGTTGTTGCTCTTCATTCTAGGATGTTAATGTTTTGATAATATAGTTAATGGCAGTCATTTGTCTGAAAATATCTCTTTTAGCTATGGTGTTATAAGATTGTAGAAACTTCTGTGTGCCTCATTTATCCGCTTTGATAAGTGATGACAAAGTTCTGCTCACGATGGATTGCAAAATATGCTTTTGAGTATAACTATCACACACACACTCTTGGTAATTATTTATAAGTATGAATGTAGCAGCTAAATGATATGCAAAGCTTGGGATGCGAGAAGTGGCAGCGAGCCATCATAATGTGAGTGATTGTTGTGCAAGGAGAAAGGCAAACATGTGTAACTCCAGAATTGAATTCTGGAGTTTCTCACTAGGACATTAAGGTATATTTATTTTATTACCTCTTAATTATTGCTTATTAATGTATTGCATTCTACTTTAAGTCCCTAATTAGTAAATTAAATGAAGTTATATTGTTCCACTTGACTTTAATCATTCTTTAAAACTTGAATATGCTGATCATAGTAAAAATGCTGCTTTGTTGTTTGGATATTGTTATAGTAGCTTTCATTAAACAAAATGTCTGGTATATTCACGTTACTTGCTGCCTTCTTGAATTCGGTTTTGAATAACTAAATCCCATAATCCCTGCCTCTTATTATATGGGGAATATCAGTCTGCAACGTACGCAAATACCGTTCTTTAATGAAGACAGAGTGACCAGATGATCCTTTGACCCCTTTTTTTACTTATTGATCCCATCATTTTCGAAGTAGCATCTTTTGTCAATTTGAAGTAGTGTTTTTTTCTTCTTTCTAATTTTCTAATTTAGTTATTACATGAGATGGTCAAACCAAGGTTGTTATTTATGTATGCTTTCTCCAATTCAGAAGTTGTTTATGCTGTTTATATACATTTTAGTTGGGGTTTGTATAGAGGAGTGTTATCTGCTAAGCAAAGTAAATACCTGTTTTTTCCTCCAAATTATGTGAAACGATGCTATTGCCCTTTTTTAATATGTTGCACTCTATGTACTGATCATACCTGAAATAATGTGCTTATGTTCTTGTACCTTGTTGAAGAGATGTTATCCACTAGCTACATTGATCTTCATATGGGGCCTTTGTTTTTTTGTGAAAGTATTTTGTAATATGTTACAACCCACCAGTTGATTTTATCTTTATTTTCTATATATCTTGTGCGAGCACGCATAGAAGTCGGCTAAATTTGTTTCGTGTAATCCGTTAGCAGAGTGATACCATACAAGCTTTGTACAAATTTCTTGTCGACAGCTCAGAAGTATTTAGTTGACCCCTGTATAATGTTTAGTGCATCATTTTATGCTCCTTTTAATATGTTAACTCAGATGCTTGAGATAGACACAAAATGATGGTTTAAATGGAAGGAAAATTGAAACCCAAACTTCATGGGAACTATTCCTTTGGCATTGTTGAGTCAAGTAGCAGGTTAGTGGTCACTGGTGAAAATATCTAAGACCTATTAGTGATATTATAATTAAAATTACTCTCAGCCTCTCTAACTTACTTTGTCCACCAGAATTTCTTGATGAAGTGGATATGCAAATTCATGTTCCGTCAAGGAGGCATTTTTCCAAGTATAGATAACTCATATCTTTCATAACCTCTTCATGGGATCCAAAAGTATGGAATCAAAATTGATGAATATCTTTAGGAAGAGTTTCTCATGTTTATATTATGGTTATATGAGTATTGATAATTGAGTGTTTTGAAATCAATAATGGATTGAACATTTATATAGAAAGGCTATTGTTTGAAAGAACTATTCCCTACTTTGCCAGCTTCAGATGCTTTTTAGATTTGAAGATAGTGCTTATTTCATCTACGATCATTGGCACATTTTTCTAATGGAAAAAGCATTGCTGCAAATATATACTCTGCCTATGAAAGTTCTGTGACGAGTCTGCTAACACTTTAATGGGCCACCATTATTTACTCGATACTTGGAAATATCTCATTCCAAACTAAATTGAAGGTTTTGCTCCAGGAAATCGGTTCTTTTCATGTCTCAAGCTTGTGATAATGTTTGTGCAAAATTATGATGTTTTTTTAATCTATTTCAGTCACTCTGGACTATATGTCAGATCATTTCTTCACTAAATGGTATTTGAGGATGATAGGGTTCATGCGTTTCGACTGGTTCTCGAAATATAATCATAACCAATGGATTGTGCAGGATTTATGCAAGTCCTGCCAGGGCCAATGTATCGCGACAAAACCTAAAACCGTGACAGTAGATTCTTTCGTCGGTTTCCTTTTCCCTCCATATGTGTGTTTAATTGGGTGCCAGAAATTTGTTGTTAGATTCTTTGTTTTGAAATTATAATTGTGCTTTCCAATGTTAGGAGTGAGATGAGAAGTTGTCTTTTTGGTTCTTTGTGTATGTCTTTCCTGGGAGTTAGTTGTTTGTTATATACTTGTTGCAGAATAGGCATCCCAATTGGCAATATTTTGTTGGTATTATTACTTTACTTCTGATCAACTTCTACTAGGAGAACAATGATGGCAATGCAACTGCTGCCCTCATGGCACGCTTGGCTCCGAAAGCAAAGATATATGGTCCATATTGTTTTTGTTTTCCTTTATTCATAATTGTTTTCCGAATTGTGCATTTATGCTGAAAACTCACATGCTCTGCAATGTTTTTAGATTGAAAGTTCTTGTGTTTAGGTTCTTCAAGATGGAAGGTGAAATTAATAGTTGGTATCTTTGGTGTTACCTATTTTGACTTTCAAAAAAATTTCAGTTCTAAAATCGAATTATATACTTCATTTGAGGTCTTGTTTGATTAGTGAAAGATGGTGATGTTAAGCTATAATTTTGTGTTATTTTCTCTTAAGTGCATTCCAGTGTTCTTAATTTGTTGGATGGAATGGATTGTCCCGTGTCCTATTTTTCATAGTGAAATGGATAAACTTTGAGAGTGCCACTTGTCGAAAGAGTTGCTCTTTTAGTATATGGAGTATTTTAAATCGCACAAGATTAAGGTAAAATCTTGGGAAAGATCGTCTTTCCACATGTTTATGAAAATACGAGGTTTAATTACAATAATAAAAGGTAAAATGTCTTAGTTGCAATATTAAAAATTTATCATGCAGCGTGTAGTGGTTATGAAGTTTATAACCTGATTCATACAACCCAAAATTTGTATCTTCATGCAACGTGTAGTTGTATGGTTTTACTGTGCAAGTTTTAATTATTAAAATTGTTGTTAGATGCCCTAATATGAGTGGAGTTTGAGTTTAAGTAATCTAGGAACTCCTATGTTACAAAAAATGTGGAACTTTTCCAGTTTGAGGTTTTTAGTTGCTTAACTTCAATTTGTGAATAGGCTCAAGCTTTATGTAAGAGTAGCAATTTGTTACCGGTAATCTAAGGAAATTTGAGCAATCCAGTATGTTTCTAATTGCCTGTTCCATCCACCTGATAATACTTAGATAGTATATCAGATCTTAAAATTTTTTAAATACTTTAGAATTGACTATTGAAACCTATGTCCTGAAATTCTTGAGGTTAAATCCGAGCTTACCGAATATCCTCGATCTTAAAGAACAAAATTTTTGTACAATTATGGCATGTACTTGATCATCATTCTTTGTTCCTTTTGATAATGTGAAGTCGCTTCACATATATTCATACCTCCATTTACTTTGTTATTGTGTTTAATTTGGTGTGTTATGTAATTCTTAACTCAGGCATTTACTGATTTCATAAACCCTCCACCTCGATTAGTTTATTTAAATCATACGGTTTTCTGCATTTTTTATATTATTGAATTCTCACCTAAGAGTACTATTTTCCCCACCCATTCAGATCCATTTCTTGAAGTGAAGAGGAGAAGGGACAAGAAGAAATAGGTATGTGGATTGCTTCTCTTTGCTCTTTGTGAACTTGTTATGCAATTGCATTCTAGGTTAAAATTAGATAATTGCCTATATTTTCTACTCATATGTATATGCTTGGAACTGGTTTGAGCATATACTCTTGATTAAGTAAAATCAATTTGAGTTTCAATGTCAAAACTTTGTCCATTCATGAACTTGAGATATATATTTATATTTACTTGTTTTAATGGTCAGAGTTTTAGTTAAGTCGTGGATATCTTTATGATTCTATATGGACTGAATAGTATTAATTTCTACTTTCACATCAGGCACATCGGACGCATCAGAATTCAGTGTACGGGGGCTGAACTGCCTCTAAACCTAATCGAAATACTGAGTATGAAAGTCATTCAGTAAATCCTGCTATGTATTCAAATCAAAATGTTTGGAGAGTTGGACAAGGTCACAATGGCTTGTTTGGTAAGAGTATCTTATTTAACTTTTGCTCTACTTGAATGTTTTGCAATGCATTTGTGTTTTGTTGGGTTTGCAAATTATGATCCTCTTTTTTTAATTACTCATTAGCTTGAACCTCCTAGAAAATTTTAAGGCATGTGTAGCATAATTGGATTTTAGAGTCTATTAAATGGTTTGTAATGTGACATGAATGGCTGGTTATCATAATTATGTATTCGTGGTTTTCCTTTAAATGAACAAATACCACAAATGTATTTGTAGTATATGAAAACTCATTTTAAGGATGTACATCAATTGTAATTTTAACTTTTCTTTAAAATTTAAGTTTTTTTTTTGGAATTTTATTTGCCTGAATTGGAGCGTGTCGAGATGACCTACAAGTGATAATACAAAATGGTTATGTGAAGGTACCCTTTGTTTTAATTTCTTGCCTTCATTAGGTAGTATCATATTCCATAATGTTTGCCTTTCTTTTTTGGATCCCAGATTGATTTTGATTCTCAATTTCTGAATAGTGTGTGAATTGATCAGCTTGAGTATTAGTGCTGAAATCACCTTGTGTTATTTGAAGCAAACAATTTCGTGTGTGTGTGTGTCAAAGCTTTAATTTCTGTAATCAATTTCATAATATGTGAATTTGCTACAGGAGAGATGTCTCGTGGGTTAGAACTGGGATTTCAAGTTTATTTTATTGGAGAGCAGGGAGGGAGGTGAGGGAGGGGATATTTATGAACTTCGTTCTCGGTTTATTTAAACTTTGGTTTAGTATGGTTTGTCCTGGAGTTAACAGTGAAAAAAAAGGTTAAATAAATCTTGACTCAAGTGTCATGTTGTAACCGACCATACAAAAATGTGTTGGACCATGTATATGGTGTGTTTGTGCATAGAACTAGGATAAGGCCACCATTTTTTTTCCAGAGGATGGGGCAGAACTAAGCTTGATCTTCTGGAGAGAATGATAAACCAGTGGTTTCTATTTGTTGAAGGCACGAATTGGCCTCTGCCAATTGTTGATCCCGTTTGTAAAACCGTGTGGGAATGAAAGAGTACTGTTCTAAGGGAAGGGAGTTTCTGGACCCCGTGTGATGAAGAGCTTCTTGGTGCATTACCTTGTGAAAGTCACATTGCTAGGGTGGCTTTTGTTGCTCCCAAGTCTGTGCTTCCCCACAGTTTTTCCTATGTGGTACACCTAGCGGGTAGTGCGCCTTTGAGGATGCATTTCCTTGTTGCCTTTTTCTATTGGAATTTGATTTATATATGCTTATGTTGTCCGATAATTTGAGTTTAAATTCTGTAGCATGGATAAAGATCTTTCAATTTTCTGTTTGGTTGTAGCTTTGTACCATTAGAACTATCATGTGCTGGTAAAGTTTCGATGGCAGTAAAGGGAAATCTTTATTATGTGTGTCAGTTGTTTCCATTCAACTATTATCGATTTAAGAGGGAATATATATATTTCTTACTTAATGAAGAAAGACGGTTTCTTTTGAGATTGTGAGTCTCTATCTCTAAACCATTCACATGTTTATTTCTTTGGTACTAAATTTGGTTGAAGTTTCTTGTGGGAATTGGCTGTTTACTTTGGTTTTGTGCTTTTGTGGGCTATTTTGTCTTTTTGTCCTTTTGTGGGAATTAACCTTGATATTGTTTGTTTTTTGTCTGTCAACCGGGGGTATTTGAGTAATTATTTCACTTCCTTACCTTGCAAAAATTACACCATTTTGCCAACTTCTAATTTACTGTAATGGGTTCGAGTGGAGAGGGTTCGAGTGGTACTAGTTTGAGTGGTATGATCCGAGTGGTGAGAGTTCGAGTGGAGGGGGTTTGAGTAGTGTTGGGTTAGAGTGGAGAGGGTTCGAGTAGTACTGGATTCGAGTGGTACTGGGGAGTGAAGAGGTTTGGGTGGTACTGGGTTCGGGTGGAGAGAGTTCGAGTAGTACTGAGTTCGAGTGGTACTGGGTTCGAGTGGAGAGGGTTCAAGTAGTACTGGGTTCTAGTGGAGAGGGTTTGAGTGGTACTGGGTTCGAGTGAAGAGGGTGGGTTCGAGTGGTACTGGGTTTGATAAGCCAGGGAGGATCCCCCAGGGGCTGCACCACACTGGAAGCTGATGAGCCAGGGAGATGTTCTACTGGAAGGTGTTATTCAGTTTTTGAGCTGGGAGGTCATCGTCGTACCTCTCAAAGTTAATATTTATAAGCCCTAAATGATTATTATCTACAACTAAGTAGATAGCTGCAAGTCGGGCTCGTCCACGAAGAAGAGAGATTTTCTCAAGTGTTTAAACATAGAAATAGATATATATATATACACACATATAAAAGCGAGTAAATGAGGGGGTTTGGTTGGTTGGTTTTCCTAAGTTATGAAAGTTAAAAGACAAAATAACTAGCAGAGCCAAGTAACCGTGCTAATCATCAAACAAACTAAGAAAAGGGGTTTTAAAACTATAAAACAAAACCTCAGGGGCAATTGATATCCATTTCCAAACCTAATGTAGATCATTGAACCATTCACCCATCCTATCACATTTGTTACCTATGGGAAATACCAATGGAAGATCAACTTTCATTCCTTCTTAATAGTAATCTGCAAAGACAAACAACGACCATTTGCAAACCTCATTGATGATCACCCTAGACAAACAACGACCATAGGGGTATTTCATCAATGGAATTATACACGAAGGACCACCGATTTGACAAGGACAAGCCTTCTACCAAAGACATAACCATTTAACCAAACATAGCACTCATTAGGATAAACCTATAACAAACCACATTCAAGGTTCAACCTTTCATTGCATCTATAGGATAAATATGAGAACAATCCACATTAACATACTTATCTAGCAAGAATCACAACACATTATGCACAAGAAGCTCTAAGTTCATGTTCCTAGATTTTTATGCAAAGGAACTAAGGAATTTGTCACTTTCCTAATACCCTAACACTTCAATCATACAAACACTTCCTATTCTCAAACAACACATGGCATAAATGAAGTAAAACATAGCATTGAGAACATATGAATGCTAAATAACAATGGCTTCAAGAACGAGTGAAACAATCTATTCACTACTTCCACTACTTGTTGTGAAGACAAATCTTCCATCCTTCTTAGATAGTAGTTTGCAAGAGTGAATTCGACATCTCTTGTCAAACCTCACCAATGACTCCCTTAGTCGAAACACGACTAAGAGTTTCCCATTGGTGGCATTGAGCACGAAGAATCAACAAGCTTGACAACACTTATAAACACTACACTGTGTCTAAGAATTTAACCAATTCATGCATTTACACAAGATTAGTCAAGAACGATCGACATTCATAGAACTATCTCATTTGCTACCTAAAACAAACATGACAACGAGTTCAACATCATCACATTCATCTAGCAATTATCAACACATCAACATCATTAAGAAGCTCTAACTCATGCTCTTGGATTCCACATTAAAAGAGGGGAGAATTAGCTACTTTCTCCCAACCCTAACAAGTAATCATACAAGCAATTCATATACTCAAGCTTCCAACAAAATCAATGCCATTAACAATTCACATTCAAAGCTCAATAAATGTACAATAGAAAAAGCACTAAATAGGTAGATATGGTTCTTACTACATAGATATGGAAGCTTCAATCCATTGCTCCCAAGATAAAACTAAGCTAGATAATTAAAAGACATGATTAACCTACAAAAACTAAGAAAAGAAAGAAGAGAAAAACTAGGGTTTGAACCCAGAAAAACAGCAGGAAGAAGAGAAATTCTGAAGAGGAGAGGATAAGGTGAGTATTTATAGTACAAAAAAGCAAGAAAGATTTCTGGCCATACGTCTGTCGCGAGTCGTGACGGGTTCGTCGCGGAGCCCAGTTCCAGCATCTTGATTTCTTTCTTCTTTTTATTTCATGTTCTCCTCTTCACTTCACTTTTCTTCAATTCTTCAAATCTTCAAAAGCTCAAATGCAAGTCTTCAGATCTTCAAAGGTATTCTTCAAAGTCTTCAAACAAATTGCCTTGTCACACAAAATTCTCTAGAAAAGTAATAAAAGCATAAAAGTCGCTTTTAACTCTCATTAGAGAATTTCAAGGCAAAATGCCACATTTAGAGCACAAACGTGTACAAAAGTGAATCCTAAAAGTCCTAATATATCCGTATAAAATGGGCACATCATGTGCGCTGTCTAAAACCCCTTTTGAAGAACACAAAAGCCCTAATTACCAGATTCGTAATTAGATATTTTAATTTTCCACAGAAACTACAAAATATTAGAAATCTTAACAATGGCGGGAGGAAGATTCAAGAAGCTGCTAAAGAAGTACGAAAAGGTAGCGCTCGGACCAGTACCACTCAAACCAGTACTACTCGAACCAATACCACTCAAACTCGAACCTCTCGAACCTCGACTGGAACCTTCACCTATCGAACCTCAAATGGAACCTTCACCTCTTGAATCCTCCTCTCAAACTGGTACCACTCGAACCCTCCACTCAAACTCTCACCTTTCAAACCCTACACTTGAACCTTCACCTCTCGAACCAGTACCACTCAAACGTCCACTCAAACTCTCACCTCTCGAACTCTCCACTTGAACCTTCATCTCTCAAACCGTCCAATGAGACCTTCACCTCTCAAAGCATTACCTCTCAAACCATTACCTCTCAAACTAGTACCACTCGAACCGTCCACTCGAACCCATTACCTCTCGAACCTCCACTGGAACCTTCACCTCTCTAATCGGTACCTCTCGAACCAGTACCCCTCGAACCTCCACTTGAACTCTCACCTCTCGAACCTCCAATGAAACTTTCACTTCTCGGACCTCCAATGGAACCTTCACCTCTCGAGTGGAGAGGGTTCGAGTGATACTGGGTTAGAGTGGAGAAGTTCGAGTGGAGAGGTTCGAGCGAAGAGGGTTCGAGTAGAGAGGTTTGAGTGATACCATGCTCGAGTGATACTAGGTTTGTGTGGAAAGAGTTCGAGTAGAGAAGGTTCAAGGGTTCGAGGGGAAAGGTTCGAGTGGAGAAGTTCGAGTGGTGAGGGTTCCATCCACCACTGGAGAGAGTACTATCCACCCCTCGAGAGGGGTATACTATCCACCACTGGAGAGAGTATTATCCACCCCTCAAGAAGTTTGTCAACCACCCTTCGAGGGTACACCAATAACCTCTCGAGAGGGCAAACCATCCACCACTTGAGAGAGTACACCTTCCACCCCTTGAGGGTAAGCCATCAACGCTCGAGAGAGGTGTACCAGCCCTCGAGGGTACACCACCCCTCGAGAGGTCACACATCCACCCCTCTAGAGTACACTAGCCCTTGAGGGTACACCTCCCCTCAAGAGATAGTATACCACTGAGAGCGTCGAACCATCCACATTAGCTCTCGAACCATGACCCACTCGAGGCATATATCCCTCAAACCATCAACGACACCACCATTCGAACCACCTATCCCTCGAACACCAACCATCCATTCCTAGAACCATCACCCCTCGAACCATCAGTTCTTGAACATCTACCCCGCCACCACTCGAATCATTCACCTCTCAAACATCAACCATTCGCCTCGAGGCCTCCCTACCACTCGAACCATTCACCCTTTGAACATCAACCATCAGCCTTGAGGGGTGTTGATTTGAGGCATCTCCACTCGATTCATTAACCCTCGATGCCCTAGAACCATCAACCATCCCTCTCGAGGCATTACCCCTCGACTCAAACCTCTTCACTCTAACCTCTACTCGAACCCTCACCACTCGAACCTCACCATTCGAACCAGCACCACTCGAACCCTTTCCATTCGAATCCTCTATTCGAACCCTCTCCACTCGACCCTCACCACTCGAACCCAGTACCACTCGAACCCTCACCACTCAAACCTCTATACTCGAACCCATTACCACTCGAACCTGGTACCACTCAGACCTCTCCATCGATTCATTAACCCTTGAGGTCCTGGAACCATCAACCATCCTCCTCGAGGCATCACCCCTGGATCCATCAACCATCCACCTCGCCACCACTCAAACCATCCACCCCTCGAACATAAACCATCCGCCTCGACTCAAACCTCTCCACTCGAACCCAGTACCACTCGAACATCTCCGCTCAAACCCAGTACCACTCGAACCCAGTCCACTCAAACCCAGTACCACTCGAACCCAGTCCACTCAAACCCAGTACCACTCGAACCCAGTACCACTCGAACCCACTCCACTCGAACCCAATACCACTCAAACCCTCTCTACTCAAACCTAGTACCACTCGAACCCTCTTCACTCGAACCCAGTACCACTCGAATCCTCTCCACTCAAAACTCTCCACTCAAATCCTCTCTACTCGAACCCAGTACCACTTGAACCTCTCCACTTGAATCTCGACTCGAACTCTCTCCACTCAAACCTCACCCCACAAACTCTCTCAACTCAAACCCTCACCACTCGAACTCTCTCCACTCGAACCCTCACCACCCAAACCCGGTACCCCTCGAACCCAGTACCACTCAAACCCTCTCCACTCAAAACTCTCCACTCGAACCCAGTACCACTCGAACCCTCTTCACTCAAAACTCTCCACTCGAACCCTCTCTACTCGAATCCAGTACCACTTGAACTTCTCCACTCGAATCTCGACTCGAACTCTCTCCACTCGAACCCTCACCACCCGAACTCTCTCCACTCTAACCTCACCACCTGATCCCTCTTCACTTGAACCCAGTACCACACGAACCCTCTCCACTCGAACCTCTTCACTCGAACCTCTCCACTCAAACCCAGTACTACTCGAACCCTCTCCACTCGAACCCAGTACCACTCGAACCTCTCCACTCAACCCAATACTACTCAAACTCTCTCCACTCAAACCCAGTACCACTCGAACCCAGTACTACTCGAACTCTCTCCACTCAAACCCAGTACCACTCGAACCTCTCCACTCGAACCCAGTACAACCCGAACCCTATCAAATTTATAATTTCCTAATATAACCTACTTGTTATGGCAGCGATGATGATGGTTGGATGGTCGTGGGTAAGGTTGTAATTGTCCACCCAAATTCAGCTTTTGGTCTGATGGCATTATTGTCATTTTAAGGTGGGTTAACAGTTGGAAAAGCACGGTCAATGCTGGAAAGTCTACCAGAGGATTGTATTGGCACTTTCATTAATTAGGTAGTTTTTTTTCTAACTTTCAAACGATTGAAGGTTATATCGACACTTTCGCAAGTATATACGATTATATTGGTATATAGATGATGTGTCCATTTTATGTGCATAATTTAGTACTATTTTGGGTCACTTTTGTGCTCTTTTATTATCAAGAGCTTGTGTTTTACCTTGAAATTCTCTTAGGAGGGGTAAGAGAAACTTTACGCTCTTTTACCTCTTCTAAGTGGATTTTGTGTGACAAGGGAAGAACATGGAGGCAATGAAGACTGGAGGCCATTGAAGATCACATTTTCGAAGACTTTTGAAGACTTACTTCGAAGACATGAAGACCGGAGGCCATTGAAGACCTTTTTGGAGACATTGAAGACTTGAAAAATGAGAAGAATTGCTATGAAGATGATTGTATACCACAAGAAGAAAAGGAAACAAGGCAAAATACTGGAACCCGTCGCGAGTCGCGATGGCCTTGTCGCGGGTCGCGACGAGCATGTCGCGAGTCACGACCAACGGGTGGCCAGAATTTCACCTTATCCTTTTTGTACTATAAATATCACTCTATTTCCTCTCATTCACATTCTTCATCATCTGCATTTTTTTGGTATTGTTTAGAACCCTTTCCCTTCCATTTTCATCTTTGAATTCTCTTGTTTTATGTTTAGTTGTTTAGCATTGATTAGTATGAACTCTTGTAGCTAATCTATTTCTTGGGAGCAATTGATTAAGGCTTCCAAGCTTATGTCTTAAGAACAATTTGTAGCCTATTTTATACTCTTACTATTGTGTATTTATGGAGCATTGAATGTGTTTGTTAATGTCATTAATGTTATTGAAATCTTGAGTATATGAAGTACTTGTATTATATGCTTGTTAGGGTTTGGGGAAATGGGTTGATTCCCCCCTTTCTTGATAGGAATTCAAGAGTATGAGTTAGAGCTTTTGATTATGTTGATGGATTGATAATTGCTAGATGAATATGATAATGTTGAACTCTTTGTCATGTTTGTTGCTTGTAGCAAATGAGAGAAGTCTATGAACGTCGATCGTTCTTGACTGATCTTGTGTAAATGCATGAATTAGTTAAATGCTTAGACACAGTGTAGTATTTATAAGTGTTGCCGAGCTTGTTGATTCTTCATGCTAAATGCCATCAATGGGATACCTTGAGTCGTGTTTCGACTACGGGAGTCATTGGTGAGGTTTGACAAGAGATGTCGAACTCACTCTTGCAAACTACTATCTAAGAAGGATAGAAGTTTAGTCTTCACAAAAAGTAGTGAAAGTAGTAAATATGTTGCATGTTCAATGATGGATAAAATGTTTGGAAGTGGAAGTCAATTGCACCCAAGGTTCCGTCAATTGTTATTTTCATCTTATCTTTAGTTGTATTGCATGATTAGCATAGTTTACTTGATTTGCTAGTTGTATTTCAATTTGATAACTTAGGATCAAACCAACCACCCCCCCTGTTTACATGCTTTTGTATGTATTTATGTATGTATATGCTTAGTATGTCTTCTCCTATATATGTTTAAACACTTGAAAAAATCATTCTTCTCATGGATGACCCCGACTTGCCATTATCTACTTTATTGTAGATAGGAAGCAACAAGGCTTTAAAGTATTACCTTTGAGAGGTACGACGACGACCTCCCAATAGACAACAATTCTCCAAAATAAACATATAGACAATGATTATGACAAAAAAATTTCTGCATTTATGCCACCCAATTCATTGTTTAGTTCACATACACACACGGTTCTTGTTTTTCTACAAGTTCAACGTTTCTTTTTTTTTATATTTTACTTACTTCATGTACTTGCAATATATTATTTCTTGAAAGGTTATAAAAATAATTTTTTATCTTATTGATTATTTAATAAATTCTAACAAAATTTATTATTTGTTTTACAATTTAGATAGTTATTCTTATATGAATATACTTATAATTTATTTATGTATTTCAATTTAAATATGACATGTAAATATTACATATTATTTAAATAAAATATTTTTAATCTTTTTTTTAAGCATAACCATCCGCGGATGGGGGGAAATATATCAGGCTCCCCAAACCTATGTAAATGAGACCAAAATTAGCGTCTTAAAACTGTTCCTTACAAAAGGTCATCCGATTGATGATCCAAGAGCCCGAAGAGCACTTGAAGTAAATAAAATTGCTTGCAAAAGCAGAGAAACCCCCTATACAAGGCTAAGGTAAACTATATGTCAGATTGGGTCAATCTTAAAATCCTAAGTACTGGGATATCACGAACGGGTCGGGGAGTCGAGAATCAAAACCCCAGTTAGTCAATGATATTCAGACCTAAAGAGATAAGATGAAACAACCATGTGAGGCAAGTATGTATCCGGGCTTGTCCTTAAGAAGAAATGAGTAGAAGATCTTCTCAGCTTCCCATAAGTTGCAGCATCATCTTCATCAAAGTGTCAGCAGTGTCGAAATGTCAGCATTAATACATATTGTCCACTCCGGTGTAATCCTTAGTTACCTGAGAATCATGAGGAAAGAAAACAGCAAAAACTATACTAATGGAAGAAAAAAAAAGATAGATGTATGTTTGAATTTAGACAGATAATCGTGAATTAAAGTGTTAGCCATGACATCATATGAGTGACTTAAAATATTCCTACTCTAATCCCTGGGAATCCAGAATTATCCAGTGAAAGGCGACCTTGAAGAAAATTTGGAGCTGCCATGATATCCACATCCCCGTGGAGATGATTATCCATAGCAATTTTAGCCAAAAAATCTGCAGGTTGGTTAGCTTCCCGGGGTATATACTGGATTGGGATTGTGAGCTGTGCCCTGTGTAGTGTACTACAAATTGAGAAAACTTTCCAAGGACAGCATGATGGGTTAATAATCCCCCTGACTGCAGTTAAGCAGTCTGATTCAATAATGCAGTTATGTAAAGAGAGTTCAGAACAAATTTAATAAGCACTCTGAATAGCTAAAAGTTCAGCATGTAAAGGATCAGTACTTTGGAATGAATTAACTCTCATTTTGATCAAAACCCCCCTCCAATCCCTTACAATCACTGCAATAGAGGATAAACCACCCATTTTCCAAGATGCATCCGTATTAATTTTGTAGCCACTTAGTGGTTTTTGCCAATTGACAATCGAAATTAATTTTTTCTTCTTTCTAAAAATTTTGGGGATGATTTTAGCTTGAATCCATCCCTTGTTCTTTTCTATGCTGCCATAAAATTGATGAACAGAAAAGATTTGGTAAATCATCCCTTTGATGTCAAGGAAACATGCTTCAGCAGAAAAAACTCTGTTTTCATAGATGTTTTTGTTCCTATAAATCCATAAGAACTAGATTGTGGCAACTAGGGAAACAGAAATCAGGTTATCATGTATCTTGGAGTCAGCTGTGTATGTCAAAAAAAATTCTACTCTAATTTTTAAACTACTGAATCCAGGTGAAGGTAGCTGTAGCAAAGAAAGAATCCTAAGCCATACAGCATTTGAAGCTGTGCACGAATTAAAATAATGTTCAAGGTTGTCAGAATGATTCATGCAAATAGGGCATCTAGAAGCAAAGGAAAAGCCAAACCTGATAAGTATATTGTCAAATGGTAATATGTCATTTAGGGCTCTCCATAGCAGTACAGATATTTTACCAGGAAGAAAAGAAGTCCAAACCTTTGTGAAATCTCTGATTACTGGTCTTCTAAGTCTGAAAATTGAGTATGCTGACCTGATTGAGATGTTTCTTAGTCTGAAAATATTTTTAATCAAAATCATGTTGCAGGGACTATCGCTAGTTAATATTAACTCATCTTGGGCATGTAATGTAAATATAGCTTCGAAAAGTTTGCAAGTAAATTACATACCACTACTATAAACTAGTGAAGCATCAGAAAAATGGGTCGAAAGCCCAATACTTCTTCTCTTCCATTGAGTGTGACACAATAGTCTTAGATGCTTGAATTTACATGAATGAAATCAGTCGATTGAATTAAATTTAAAAAGAAAAATTGTAGAATGAGTGGATAGAAATGAAGAAATTTTACCAAAAAAAAGGAAAGTGTGTCAAATTTTTTAAAAAAAAGTGCGTCATATCCAATGAAACAAAGGGACTATTAAATTTTAGATGTCTATTTCTTCTTTGTTTTCTGTATTGCAAATTGCAGTGACTATCGTGGTTCTGTTTGACAGAGCTTATAAGTTGTTTTGCTTATAAGTAAAATATTTTTTAGTGTTTGGTAAAATACTAAAAAGTATATTATTTTGAAAGCAGAAGCTATTTTTTGGAAAAAAATAAAATTGGTCTCCCACTACTTTCAAAATAAGTTAGATTTGTTTATAAGCACAGTTTTACCAAACAAAGCTTGTATGGCCTAAAAGATTTTTGTTTCAACTTTTTACAGGTAAATTACCTACTTATATTTAGATTGTATACATGTAAAGAACGAGAGTTTTCGCTAAGAAGGTGTCTCTTGACAGTGGTCTGTGTATAAGATTATGAACAATTTACTGTATTTTTTTTACTTATACACTGTATTTGTTAAATTACTCACTAAATTTAGAAATTTAAAAATATTTTTTTACTATATTTTTAAATATTTTCACATTAAAATATATATTATTACTTGTTTTAACTTTTAAAACACAATATTTAAATTTTATTAAAATAATTACAATATTTAAAGTAAAAAATACATTGAATTATCCATAAAGTTATGGACATTTCGCTTTTTTTTAGACTTTTCTCTTTCGCTAATTGATTGAACTTTTAGATGATGATTGATAAACTGTTGATTTTATTAGTGCCTTTTATTTATGGTTATGTTAATATAATTTTGTGGTGTTGATAAATAATTACATCCATTAACAGTCCTAAATACATGCAAAGTTGTATACATACATGTGTATCTCATTTTTGTGTTATACAAATTATCCTTTTATATCGCCTGATAGTTAGATTAATGATCATTATGTAATTAACAGAATTTGTAATTGAGATGGGTATGGTTTTTTTAAAAAAATGAATAAAACTTGGAGGACTTCCGTGCAAATTATCAAAAAGGATGAGTAAAACATGATTTACGTCCAAATTCAAGCTCCCCCAAATTCAACACATGAAATTGGTCAATTTCCAATAAGTTTTAGATTCCCCCAATTTTTTCCTTTTCTTCGATTTTGATTTTGTGCAGTCGTACTTGCAACTTGATCTATCATAATTGAAAGGTAGTTGATCAAAACTAATTTTGAGTAGTGTGGTTTTTGTTGTTGAAGATTAACATTCCCTTCGTCCAGAATTAAATTGCACGCTTTCTATTTTTGGATGTTCCCAAATAAATTGCAATGGTCAGAACTTTTCCAATTCAGCCTATTTGACCAGTGGTGAAATGATAAAAATGCCCCTGGAACTTATGAATATTACAAACATTTGGCTGATTAATTATGCAGATTAGCAACGCTTGGGAAGCGTGTTGCTTTATGGAGCAGTGTGCTGACCCATTTTCAAATGGGTCAGACTTAATCACATGCGTTGCATTTTGCTCTTCCCCAAACGCATTATTGCTCTCTCAACGGTCCCTTTCTCTCTTCAAAGTTACTTCTTAACGCTCCATTCACATCTCCATTCACAGCTCATTTCTCTCTTCTCCCTAACGAAATCACAGCGATGCTCTGTCCTCCCTCGATGCTTGAAAACCCTAGCCCATCCATATCCGATCTGTGTTGAAGGGTTTGTGTTTCTGTTCATCCTCATGTGTGAATCGATCCTCGTTTTTTGTTTCAAATCACAGATTCCTGTTTTCCAAACTAGGGTTTTCTAAAATCGAGGTTGTCCGCTTTCGAAATGAACCTGAGTTCTAAAATCACAGCTTCATGTTTTCCAATCGTGCTGGTCTGTTTGGGTCCTTTTCTGGTTGGGTTTTGTACTGATTTGGATGCTTCTTAAGTTGTGGTTTCTTAAAAATTGGTTGTTGTGTGTTAAAACCCTTGGAATGTGTACGGGTCTACAGTTTTCAAGTATAAAATCGGGTGCATGCGAAGTTTTTGTGTGGTTTCCTGTCTTTTGAGTTCAGAACCCTAGATTTATTGTGCTCGGCGTTGGATTTTTTCACGTCGTTTGGCAGTTTCGACACATGTATGCCCCAGTTTGTGGTGTTGTTCCCGTTCCGAGTTAATTTCAACCTGGATTCGTTGCAATTTGTGCTCTTTGTCAACAACAGCAGTGTTCAAGTTTGATTATTGGTGTTCCTACTTGTACTTCGTATCCAGATCTGTCACTACAGTGCCCCTGTTCTAACTATTCTTGCACTTTGGCCTGTTGACGTGATCGATTTGACTCTGTTGGGCCGCCTTATGTTTTCATTCCCTGCTATCTAACTAGATGGGACATTGGAAGTGCTTGCATGTGTAGCATATGTGTTTTTGTGATAACTTTCAGTAACCCATTGTGTGATCCCTAACCTGATGGATCACGGTGACAGGGTTATTGCTGGGCAGGGTGAGTATCCCCCTTGCCAGTCCTTGAGTGACTCCATTCAGTTTCAGGCCAGTATTGATCCTACTTTATTTACTGCCCTTGATGACAATGAGTCACAACCCAAGGGCATTACACTCACCCCACCCCAGTGTCCTATCCTAGAGATGGATTCGTGTGAATCTGGGGATACCCCTGTGGCAACACATTTTAGTCCTGTACCTAAAGCAATCCTCTATCACTCAGAGTCGGATCTTGATTCTGATACACTACACCTCCTTCATCCACATGAATCACACTCCCCTGATTCTAATGGAACCCTGCCCCTTGATTGAGATGAAACCCTGCCCCCTGATTCAGATGAAACCCCGCCCCCTGATTCTGATGAAACCCTGCCCCCTGATTCTGATGAAACCCTGCCCCCTGATTCTGATGAAACCTTGCCCCCTGATTCTGATGAAACCCTGCCCCCTGATTCTGATGTAACACAGCCCCCTGATTCCAATTGTACACAGCTCCCTGACACCGATGATTCTGATTCTGAATCCTGGTGTGATCCACATCCATCAGTGTTCTTTAAGGGTAACGAATTCCCTAAGTATGGTGAGCCTGGTTTCTGGGAAACTGGAGCCTGTCTATATCCTGGGAACTGGACTGGATATGTTCATCATGCAGATTCTGATGCCGGAAAATGAATTCACTGCTCACACATTTATACACTTTCTTTAAGTGGTAATATTATAGACTTGTACTAACATGTTACCTTCACATGCAGGTTTGCTTGGTAGTGCAACTGCTTGTTGTTGCTACTTGTTTGTGACTACTTGTTTGCTACTTGTCTGTTATAACCTGTTAGCAACTGTTTTATGCTGGGTGCTTGACTATGTGTGATGTTAATGATCAAATGTGCAACCACTCAGATTTTGACACGGATTCAGTTGAAACCCGGGTGGGTGTCACCCATTTTTCATCTGAATCCGTTGCAGAACTGAATATGGCAGGGTATGTTTCATAACTGGGGCAATAATGGAGCAGTGAAAGTTACGCATGTGTATGTGTTTGTGGATGACCATCACAGCCATGCAGCAATGTTTCCAAAACTCACTGACCTTGGCTGGGCATATGTTAACTGCATTTTATATGATATATCATAGCTTCTTACATTGTTTGTGATAGGCTCTTTATGTGCTAGTTGAACCCTTGATTAATGATGTAGCTGTGATGAATGATTAAAACATGCAGCCATGCCTATCGGCCTCGAAACTGATTTGATCTTGGTGGGGCATAATGTGATTATACCCAGCTCTGAAATTATTTGCCCAATCCACCCTGTATTAGTTGGTAGCCACCAATGATGATATGGTCTGTTCACACTTAGGCAGCAACCGTATTTTTTGCAAAACACATGGATGGCAGCCTTGTAGTGTGATGTCCCACTAAATGGTTGTGTGTGTCTAGTCATCCATTACATTCTGGCCGATGTTTCTTTGCCTCAGTTCTGAAATTTAAATTTACACAACATTTTTTACAAACTGCATGCATACTGAATGGAGTTCAGCCCTCCCAGCTTTTACAAGGTTGCCATATAAACTTACCTTTACCAAAAATAACTGGTAAGTTTATTCTATGCCTGAATCTAGATGCACAACCCTACAAAAGTGCATATCCAATGCACATCTAAACTATCTCCATACTGATCAGCAGGTCTTAAATGTGCCTTGTTCTTCCAATAGTCACCATGTGTTCCAAGCATCCCCTAACCAGCCATGTGTCAACTATTAAATTGTGGGGCAGCATCCCAAGGCTTCTAAGCCTATCTTTACCCATATGTGGCAGTTTAAAATTGTTCCCTCCTCTGCATTTCATGATTTCTACTATGACACATTGTAGACTCAGGAAAATCTTGTCAATAATTTTTGGATCATAACTCTAAAATGCATCATACACAGCCTGCAGTAACTCATCTAGGTTTTGACTAGGGTTTTGCTGCTGTAAACTTTGAATTGAGGCAAAAAAACCCCAAATCCAGAATGTTTAGGTCGGGTGATTTTGATGGCTGACACACTAACTGTATATTGAAACCATCTGAGGTGGCTGCAGCTAGAAATTCCGGGTCATTTGCAAATATGTGACAAGGGGCATTATCTTGTTGTATGAAAATGTTTTTGGTTGCCCAAGCTGGCCATTTCTGCTTGATTGCTGGTATGAGCTCATGAATCAACTTGTGTCTTATGATGTCTCTAGTTATGGATGATATGGGTTTCAGGATCATGGTTCCTCTAGGTCTATTTATAGTGCTGTACTTAGTGGGTACATAATCCACGAATGGAAACACACCTATTTTCCCATCAAACATTACATTTCTCTCTAAGTCAAGTAAAGGTCTAGACACAGCACATAAAAACATAAGTTTTGGAATATGATGCTTGCTTTGTGTGATTATGTATAGTTCAGGTTCGTTGGGACCCAGAATATACCTTGTCGTTGCCTCTGTCAGGTAGAACCACTTTTCATCGATGTGTATCACATTTTCCATAGCCTTGAACTGCATGCCACACTCCAGTTTACTTGGGCACCATTCTAGCCTTAATTCTTTGCATGCCAAACTTAGCTGTGGATGAACTGCATTAGTGTGGCTCCTGATCTCCTTGCTTGCTATAGCTCTATGTATCGTGCTTTTTCCAACATACAGTTGTGCTACTGTGCTCCGACAGGTTCACCGGTACCTAAGTGGCACTGCCATTAAGACCTCCACATCGATTGGTTTCTTGGTTCTGCCACAGCGCCCATGCCATTTTGAACGGGCATTCACAGCTTCTCCATTCTGAAGTTGCTGCTTCACGCGCGCCCATATGGTAGAGATGGTCCGAACTGAACAGGACCATTTCTCTGCTGCCTCCAGTCTTTGTTGCCGCTGAATCTGCCCATTTTTTGAGTTTTGTAGTAGAAAATAGGCTATGTCCTGCCTGTGCTCATCTGCCAGGTTTGCCCCAACCATCACAGCCGTGCTCACTGATGAATTCAGAATGAGGATGGAGATTTTTTTCCTGTATATGGCCAGTTCTTGAAGAACTGGCCTAAATTATTCTGTGAGCAATTGAAATTTTTTCTAGATTTGGTTGGTTTGGGAGCTGTAATAAATGCCCCATTTTATAGAGGTTTGGATGAAATATTCAAGCATGTAAACAGTGGCCTAATTTGGCTCCAGAATTGAAAATTTTGGAGCCAAAAATTAGAAATTGGAGGGAATGGTTACTGTTCCCGTAGCTTCTTAAAACCTGACAAACAGTCACTAAACTCTGCCACCAGAGTACTGGCTGCAGCTTTTTCAGATCAAAAGCTATCATTATTTCACTGTAGAATTTTACAGCCAAAATTCTCTTTCATACAATTTATTTTGGAACGGAGGGAGTATTTGTTTCTCTACTTTTTTGCATTTTATCTACAGTAGTACTGATGTGAATGATGTTTTCTTGAATTGGATGATATTTTCTGCAATTTTTTGTTTTGTTGATGTTATTTCAGTTGATATTTACATGTAATTTTTTTATGTTAATTGTTTTTAAATGGTACCAGTTGAATAAAGGTGTGGAGGTTTCACAGTTGTTTTACTCCCTCCGTCCCAAAATAAATTGTATGAAAGAGAATTTTGGCTGCAAAATTCTACAGTGAAATAATGACAGCTTTTGATCTGAAAAAGCTGCAGCTAGTACTCTGGTGGCAGAGTTTAGTGACTGTTTGTCAGGTTTAAGAAGCTACGGGAACAGTAACCATTCCCTCTAATTTCTAATTTTTGGCTCCAAAATTTTCAATTCTGGAGCCAAATTAGGCCACTGTTTACATGCTTGAATATTTCATCCAAACCTCTATAAAATGAGGCATTTATTACAGCTCCCAAACCAACCAAATCTAGAAAAAATTTCAATTGCTCCCAGAATAATTTAGGCCAGTTCTTCAAGAACTGGCCATATACAGGAAAAAAATCTCCATCCTCATTCTGAATTCATCACTGAGCACGGCTGTGATGGTTGGGGCAAACCTGGCAGATGAGCACAGGCAGGACATAGCCCATTTTCTGCTATAAAACTCAAAAAATGGGCAGATTCAGCGGCAACAAAGACTGGAGGCAGCAGAGAAATGGTCCTGTTCAGTTCGGACCATCTCTACCATATGGGCGCGCGTGAAGCAGCAACTTCAGAATGGAGAAGCTGTGAATGCCCGTTCAAAATGGCATGGGCGCTGTGGCAGAACCAAGAAACCAATCGATGTGGAGGCCTTAATGGCAGTGCCACTTAGGTACCGGCGAACCTGTCGGAGCACAGTAGCACAACTGCATGTTGGAAAAAGCACGATACATAGAGCTATAGCAAGCAAGGAGATCAGGAGCCACACTAATGCAGTTCATCCACAGCTAAGTTTGGCATGCAAAGAATCAAGGCTAGAATGGTGCCTAAGTAAACTGGAGTGTGGTATGCAGTTCAAGGCTATGGAAAATGTGATACACATCGATGAAAAGTGGTTCTACCTGACAGAGGCAACGACAAGGTATATTCTGGGTCCCAACGAACCTGAACCATACAGAATCACACAAAGCAAGCATCATATTCCAAAACTTATGTTTTTATGTGCTGTGTCTAGACCTTTACTTGACTTAGAGGGAAATGTAATGTTTGATGGGAAAATAAGTGTATTTCCATTTGTGGATTATGTACCCGCCAAGTACAGCACTATAAATAGACCTAGAGGAACCATGATCCTGAAACCCATATCATCCATAACTAGAGACATCATAAGACACAAGTTGATTCATGAGCTCATACCAGTAATCAAGAAGAAATGGCCATCTTGGGCAACCAAAAACATTTTCATACAACAAGATAATGCCCCTTGTCACATATTTGCAAATGACCCTGAATTTCTAGCTGCAGCCACCTCAGATGGTTTCAATATACAGTTAGTGTGTCAGCCATCAAAATCACCCAACCTAAACATTCTGGATTTGGGGTTTTTTTGCCTCAATTCAAAGTTTACAGCAGCAAAACCCTAGTCAAAACCTAGATGAGTTACTGCAGGCTGTGTATGATGCATTTTAGAGTTATGATCCAAAAATTATTGACAAGATTTTCCTGAGTATACAATGTGTCATAGTAGAAATCATGAAATGCAGAGGAGGGAACAATTTTAAACTACCACATATGGGTAAAGATAGGCTTAGAAGCCTTGGGATGCTGCCCCACAATTTAATAGTTGACACATGGCTGGTTAGGGGATGCTTGGAACATATGGTGACTATTGGAAGAACAAGGCACATTCAAGACCTGCTGATCAGTATGGAGATAGTTTAGATGTGCATTGGATATGTACTTTTGTAGGGTTGTGCATCTAGATTCAGGCATAGAATAAACTTACCAGTTATTTTTGGTAAAGGTAAGTTTATATGGCAACCTTGTAAAAGCTGGGAGGGCTGAACTCCATTCAGTATGCATGCAGTTTGTAAAAAATGTTGTGTAAATTTAAATTTCAGAACTGAGGCAAAGAAACATCGCCCAGAATGTAATAGATGACTAGACACACACAACCATTTAGTGGGACATCACACTACAAGGCTGCCATCCATGTGTTTTGCAAAAAATACGGTTGCTGCCTAAGTGTGAACAGACCATATCATCATTGGTGGCTACCAACTAATACAGGGTGGATTGGGAAAATAATTTCAGAGCTGGGTTTAATCACATTATGCCCCGCCAAGATCAAATCAGTTTCGAGGCCGATAGGCATGGCTGCATGTTTTAATCATTCATCACAGCTACATCATTAATCAAGGGTTCAACTAGCACATAAAGAGCCTATCACAAACAATGTAAGAAGCTATGATATATCATATAAAATGCAGTTAACATATGCCCAGCCAAGGTGAGTGAGTTTTGGAAACATTACTGCATGGCTGTGATGGTCATCCACAAACACATACACATGCGTAACTTTCACTGCTCCATTATTGCCCCAGTTATGAAACATACCCTGCCATACTCAGGTTCTGCAACGGATTCAGATGAAAAATGGGTGATACCCACCCGGGTTTCAACTGAATCCGTGTCAAAATCTGAGTGGTTGCACATTTGATCATTAACATCACACACAGTCAAGCACCCAGCATAAAACAGTTGCTAATAGGCTATAACAGACAAGTAGCAAACAAGTAGTCACAGACAAGTAGCAACAACAAGCAGTTGCACTACCAAGAAAACCTACATGTGAAGGTAACATGTTAGTACAAGTCTATAATATTACCACTTAAAGAAATTGCAGAAATGTGAGAGTAAATTACTACCTGTGAGCAGTGAATTCATTTTCCGGCATCAGAATCTGCATGACGAACATATCCAGTCCAGTTCCCAGGATATAGACAGGCTCCAGTTTCCCAGAAACCAGGCTCACCATACTTAGGGAATTTGTTACCCTTAAAGAACACTGATGGATGTGGATCACACCAGGATTCAGAATCAGAATCATCAGTGTTAGGGGGCTGTGTACAATTGGAATCAGGGGGCTGTGTTACATCAGAATCAGGGGGCAGGGTTTCATCAGAATCAGGGGGCAAGGTTTCATCAGAATCAGGGGGCAGGGTTTCATTAGAATCAGGGGGCGGGGTTTCATCAGAATCAGGGGGCGGGTTCATCTGAATCAGGGGGCAGGGTTTCATCTGAATCAAGGGGCAGGGTTCCATTAGAATCAGGGGAGTGTGATTCATGTGGATGAAGGAGGTGTAGTGTATCAGAATCAGGATCCGACTCTTAGTGATAGAGGATTGCTTCAGGTACAGGACTAAAATGTGTTGCCACAGGGGTATCCCCAGATTCACACGAATCCATCTCTGGGACAGGACACTGGGGTGGGGTGAGTGTAATACCCTTGGGTTGTGACTCAATGTCATCAAGGGCAGTAAATAAAGTAGGATCAATACTGGCCTGAAACTGAATGGAGTCACTCAAGGACTGGCAAGGGGGATACTCACCCTGCCCAGCAATGACCCTGTCACCGTGATCCATCAGGTTAGGGATCACACAATGGGTGGGGAATGGGTTACGAAAAACAAAGATAGGAATGCAAAAACAGTCGTTGTCTATGAGCAGGGATGGAACTAGGGTTGGAAAATGAAACTAGCTCAGCCCTGAAATAACACAGTACGAGTAATTCTTAACATGTCAATGACAATTCATAAGCAAACAAACAGCATTCTTGAGCTGAATCACAACATAACACTGAAAGTTATCGCAAAAATACATATGCTACACATGCAAGCACTTCCAATGTTCCATCTAGTTAGATAACAGGGAATGAAAACATAAGGTGGCCCAACAGAGTCAAATCGATCACATCAACAGGCCAAAGTGCAAGAATAGTTAGAACAGGGGCACTGTAGTGACAGATCTGGATACGAAGTACAAGTAGGAACACCAATAATCAAACTTGAACACTGCTGTTGTTAACAAAGGGCACAAATTGCAACGAATCCAGGTTGAAATTAACTCGGAACGGGAACAACACCACAAACTGGGGCATACATGTGTCGAAACTGCCAAACGACGTGAAAAAATCCAACGCCGAGCACAATAAATCTAGGGTTCTGAACTCAAAAGACAGGAAACCACACAAAAACTTCGCATGCACCCGATTTTATACTTGAAAACTGTAGACCCGTACACATTCCAAGGGTTTTAACACACAACAACCAATTTTTAAGAAACCACAACTTAAGAAGCATCCAAATCAGTACAAAACCCAACCAGAAAAGGACCCAAACACAGACCAGCACGATTGGAAAACATGAAGCTGTGATTTTAGAACTCAAGTTCATTTCGAAAGCGGACAACCTCGATTTTAGAAAACCCTAGTTTGGAAAACAGGAATCTGTGATTTGAAACAAAAAACGAGGATCGATTCACACATGAGGATGAACAGAAACAAAAACCCTTCAACACAGATCGGATATGGATGGGCTAGGGTTTTCAAGCATCGAGGGAGGACAGAGCATCGCTGTGATTTCGTTAGGGAGAAGAGAGAAATGAGCTGTGAATGGAGATGTGAATGGAGCGTTGAGAAGTAACTTTGAAGAGAGAAAGGGAGCGTTGGGAGAGCAATAATGCGATTGGGGAAGAGCAAAATGCAACGCATGTGATTAAGTCTGACCCATTTGAAAATGGGTCAGCACACTGCTTCATAAAGCAACACACTTCCCAAGCATTGCTAATCTGCACAATTAATCAGCCAAATGTTTGTAATATTCATAAGTTCCAGGGGCATTTTTGTCATTTCACCACTGGTCAAATAGGCTGAATTGGGAAAGTTCTGGCCATTGCAATTTATTTGGGGACAGCCAAAAATAGAAAGTGTGCAATTTAATTCGGGACGGAGGGAGTATAATTTTTGTATTTGTATTTGTTGATGTTTATGTTTTGTGTATTTCAATTGATATTTATGATTTATTATCTATTTTGGTGATGTATATGCATTTTTCTAGCTGATATTCATATGTACATACTCTTTTCTTATGTTTATGCATGTTCAGTTGTTAGCTCAATGCTTGTTGAGTTTTGTTATTTAAAAAAATTCTGCAGAGTAAAGTTGGTACTAATTTTGTCGTTTTACTCTTTTTCAACGAATGTGTTCATGTTTAGGTTTGTTGTTTTTGTTTCAGAAAATATGTGACTTAATAATAATGATGTTTGTATTCTTCTCATTCGATTTTCAAGGACTAAGTCAACTTGAAGTTGCTCGTCGGAGGATGGAAGTTGGATCGAGTTCACACTAGAGCAGGATTGCCCATTAACGGTGCAGTTGCGAGAAGTATTTAAGTTTCATGCTCAAAATTGACGTCCTTCATATGTTTCGATATCTAAACAAAGCAATTTTAATTTTTAACATTCACATTCTCCACTCTCTCCTTCTGACTGTTACTCTGAATCCCAACACCTCTGTTCCACACCGTAACGACTCCTCCCCTTCTCGCCGTTAGCGATCCCGCTGGCTACGTTTCTCCCACTGTCGACCAATATGGCTGAGAATAACAACACCCTTAACAACCAAAAATCCTTCCTCTCCGCCCTACAATCCAAATCACCTCCTTTCTGCCAATCACTTCCGAACAACCCTGAGTTGACCCCTAAATCGGAACACCTCGGAGAACCAGCATGCCTATAATCCAATGAAGAGATTTCAAAACTCTCAGCTCACTACGCTAATGCTTTGGTCGACAAATTCACTAAAGGAAGACTCTCAATGGAACAATTGAAGTCATCTTTCAAGACGGCCGAGTTCGCCGGGAAATATCAATTGGGATCGCTGGACTTCAAACACGTTCTCATCAGATTTGACCAAGTGAATGACTACCAGAGATGCTGGATCAAAGGGAGCTGGAGTTTCAGTGGTGTTCAGATGAAGGTCCTAAAGTGGTCGCCAGACTTCTCAACACACAAGGAATCCCCAATTGTCCCTATCTGGTGTACAATCAGGGAAGTCCCTCTTTACTACTATAATACTTCATCAATAGAGGCTATTGGTAATAGTATTGGCAATTTTATTAAAAAAGATCTAGCCACTGAAATGCTAACCAGACCCTCAGCTATCAAACTGTGTGTTGAAATTGATTTACAGAAGCCACTAAACACCTTCATCAGATTAGGTTCAATAAATAACAATAAGAAGTACACAATTGAGTATGAAGATATCCCACTGTATTGTGATTACTGTGCCAAAATAGGGCATTCGCTCAGCCAATGTAGAGCTATCTCCCAAAACTATGTACTGCCTCAATGGCATGCCACTGGGAACAAATTTGACAAAGTTCCAGCTAGGTTTACTGATAATCAGCCTCCTGATAAGGCTCCCAGCTTAGCTAATGTTACTTACCAGTTAGCCAACACTAACCCTGCCTCTGATCTATTATCCTATGCCCCCAGGTTCCAGTAACTGTCCCTAAGATCATCACCCCCCAACTACCTCAACCACCTTCTCCAAATCAGTCCCCTGCTAATCAATCATCTGATAGATCCCAATCATCTCTTAGAAATCTATTAAACCAAACAGGCATTACTCCTCCAGTTAAGTCCTACAAAACCTATGCAAAGGATGACATCCAGATTGGATCCCACAAACTCACTCTTTTTCAGCTCTCTCCCACTAACCCCCCACTTTCACACGAAGGAAAGATGGAAAACAGATTTTCTGTTTTGTAGGATATGGATAACCTCTCTATCACTGATGAATGTGCTGATCAGGATCTCCAGGACCCTATGGAGGATGGAAAAGATCACTTAGTTGATCTCCACTCTCAGCCTGACTCACTGATTGGAATACCTAAACCACCAGGTAAGAATGATGGCTAAGGTAAGTCCAAGCACAAAAAAAACTACCTTAGTAAACTAAACAAGATGATGCTAAGGTATGCCACTAAAAGCCACAAATCAGGTGAACAATGATACACACCTTTAAATTTAATTTCTTAATCTGGAACCTAAGGGGAATTGAAACTTCTATGCTTAGATTAAAACACTTGATCTCCCAGAAAAAAATTCAACTTATATGTATTATAGAACCTATGCATGATAATTCTCAATGCCAATCCTATATGGAGAAGCTTAATTACTCCCATAACCTTCATCTCCATAATGGCAAAATCTGGCTAATGTGGAATGACTCAAAATCTGTTAATCTTATCTGCCATCATGATCAGTTCCTAAATGTCAAAATCACCCACATAGGCTCTAATACAGATATGGAAATGGTCTTTGTTTATGCCCTTAGAACCAGGGAGGGTAGGAAAGTTCTATGGCATGACCTTAACCTCCTCCCAACTAATGAAACTGTTTTCATTGGCAATTTTAACACAATCATCACACCTTCGGAATATAAAGGCCCTAGCTCTCCTAATCTGGGTAGTATTAGGGACTTTCATAATTGGATTAACACCAAAGACTTACAGGAAATTAATGTTGTAGGAAACATTTTTACATGGACTATATCTAGACTTAGAAACCCCACTTCTAAGAGATTAGATAGAGGTTTATGTACAATCCAGTGGAGCAATAAATTCCCACCTTCCTCTATCCAAGTCCTCAACAGGCAATCCTCAGATCATTCACCCCTTCTCTTTCAAATATCATCCCAGGTCCCTTCCCACCCAAAACCTTTTAGGTTCCTCAACTGCTGGTTCAATAGGCCTGAGTTCCTAGTTCTCATTAGAAATAACTGGTCCATCCCTGTTCCTCAGTCAGGAATGATGGGCCTTTACCTCAAACTGATTCGACTAAAGAAAGTGATAAAGATATGGAACAAAGAGTGTTTTGGCAATATTGACTCCAATGTCACCACTGCTGAGGAGAACCTGAAAATGCAGGAAGCAGTTTATGACCAATCTCACTCAGACCATGACCTCATCAACCTTAATAAGAAAAAGGCCTTATTAATTAGAGCCTTAAAGGAGAAGGAAAAATACTGGAAACATAAGTCAAGACTGAACTGGTTCAAGTGTGGTGATAATAATACTCAATTTTTTCATAAAACAGTTCAGGAGAAAAATTGCAGATTGCACATTTCCAAAATTAAAAATTGTCATGGACAATGGCTTGATACCTTCTCAGACATCCAAAAGGAAGCTGTTGACTATTTCTCTGATCTGCTGACTGAGCCTACCCAATCTGTTGACTCCACCTACTATTTCTTAGCCAAATACCTTCCATTATTACAGAGCAGGACAATTCTAACTTATCTAAGCCAGTGACAGAAGCTGAACTTAAACTAGTGGTCATGAGTAGCCCAGGGCCTGATGGTTTCTCTTGCAAATTTTACACCAAATGCTGGGAGTTCATAAAAGAAGACTTAATAGCTGCTGTCAATGATTTCCTCTTAGGCTCTAATATACCAAGAAGTATCACCAGTATTTGGATAACTCTAATTCCTAAAAAACCTACACCCTCTTCATTTGATAACTTCAGACCTATTAGCCTCTCTAATGTTGCTAACAAAATTTGCTCTAAGGTCTTAATGGAAAGACTGAAACCCTATATGGGGAAACTGATTTCACATAACCAATATGCCTTTATGAAGAATAGAGATATCTCTGATAATATTCTATACCTTCAGGAGATGATAAGGTTCTTAGACAGAAAAAATATAGTCCCCAATTGTATACTTAAGCTTGACCTTAAAAAAGCTTTTGACAGGGTTAGCTGGAAATTCTTAAATTGTATACTGTGTGGATTGGGTTTTTCAGGTCAATTCCTCAATGCTATGATGAACAACCTTTCCCAGACCTACTTCTCTGTTCTTATCAATGGTAATCCGGTAGGTTTTTTTAAAGCCTCTAGAGGTATCAAACAAGGTGATCCCCTATCCTCCTTCCTGTTTAATATCTTCTTTGAAGCTTTCTCTAGGAGTCTCTCTTTTATTTTTTAGAATAACAGCTTGCAATACTTCTCCTTTCCCTCTGCCATTACACCAGCTACTCACTTAAGCTATGCAGATGACACCATAATTTTTATGCAAGCTTCAAAACCTAGCCTGATTAAGATTAAAGCCTTTATGCAAATTTTTGAATTAACATCAGGCCAGAAAATTAAATATGAGAAATCAGATTTCTACATTAGCAAGAGAGCCACAGATGCTAAGACTCATCAGATTAGGTCTATCCTAGGGATGAAGAAAGGCTCTCTCCCCTTTAAATACCTAGGTTGTCCTATTTTTAAAGGTAGAACTCTAACTAGATATTTCCATCCTTTGCTGGAAATCATGGACAAAAAATTGAAAAATTGGAAGAATAAGTGGCTCAGTTCAGGAGGGAAAATGATTTTGATCCAATCGTGTATATACTCTCTCCCACAACACATATGGACTGTCCTAAAGCCCTCTAAATCAATTGTTAAATCCTTTGAAAGAAGAATGTCAAGATTTTTTTGTGGAGAAACTGATGATAAGAGAAATAAGGTATGGGAAAAGTGGTCTGATATTGCTATTCCTAAAACACACTATGGACTAGGTTTCAGATCTATTCAGGCAATTATTGATTCATGCTCACTTAAATTATAGTGGAAATGCCAACTAGGAAACACCTTGTGGTCCAAACTGTTATGGTCACTGCCTCAGACTCATAAAAAACCCAAAACCTGGAAGAGAATCTGTAATATAAATGCATTTGCGGAAAAAAATTCTCTAATCATCCATGGCCAGGGTAACTGTGACTTTTGGTCTGCAAACTGGTGTCCAAATGGTCCACTGCTTAACTGTGTTCCACCCCACATCATTGCTACACTCTCCCCCTGCTCAGTAGCTGACTTTATTAATAACAAATGCTCTATTCTATCTTAGATATATCCCTTCCTGGAAAATGATACTCTAATTTTTTTGCAGGATGCAGAAATTACTCATGAAAGGGAGGACAAACTGGTCTGGAAACCTGAAGAAATTGGCAGGTTCACCTTTAAATCAGCTTACAAAGCTCTCACATTCTTATCAGGTACCTTCCCAGTTACAAAACTGATATGGAACTCTAGGTTGCCAAAGAAGATTTCTATCTTTACCTGGAAATTGCTAAACTCTTTTTTACCATTTGATGATGTACTTAAAAAATGTGGTTTTAGTATAGCCTCTAAATGTCTAGTTTGTAACCACACTGATTTTCTGGAACATTTTTTTTATCAATTTCCATCTGGCTAAATCTATTTGGACTGAGAGTGCTAATTTTGTTAACTTTAACCTGCAAAATTTGCATAATGTAGTGGACACCTTCTTTACCTTTTGGAACTGTAATGACCTTCCAGGTCTGCAAAGAATGTTTTGTAGATTGTTGCCCTCACCAATCTGTTGGTCCTTATGGAAAGCTAGGAATGCTTTCTATTTTGATAACAAATCTTTTTCTTCTTTCCATATAGGCAAAGAAGTTAGGGACCTCCTTCAAATATCCATTTCAGCTTTTCCCTGTACTCATATCTTTCACCCCAACATACACCTTCCTTCCCCTCACTGATTCCCCTCCCCAGACCTCCACCAAAACCTTCCATATCCATTGTATTATGGGAATTTCCAGGTCCTAACCTCATCAAAATTAATGTGGATGCCTCATGGTCTTCTAACACTGCATCAATTGGTTTTATTGCCAGAGATAATAAGGGTTTTCCAATCCTAATCAGGTCGGCAATCACAACTGCCAAATCAGCTCTAGAAGCTGAAATAAAAGCTGTTTTATTGGCCTGTCAGATTTGTATCCCTAGGTTTCCTAACCTCATCTTGGAATCTGACTCATTGCAGGCAGTTAATATGATTAATGATCCAACCTGTTCTAAATGGTCTCTGTACCCATTAGTTTTCCAAGTTCACACTCTTCTAACTGATGCCATCCTCCAGCATACTTACAGAGAAAGTAACTCAGTGGCTGATGCTATTGCTAAATACCAATCTTTCTATCCGATGGAAGCCTCTCTAGATTTGTCTAACATCCCTGTTCACATTAAAGGCCTCATCTATATGGATAGTATACATACTCCCTATATTTGGATTCATAGACATGCTTCCAAAGATGATTGATACTGCTAATTTTCCTTTTTATTTGCCTCAGGTTTGGATGCTATTTTACTCTGGCTTAGACATGTTTTTACTCCTCTCTGCTTTCCTCTGGCTGCATTATCAAAGTCTGCAACTTTTTCCCAGCTATGAACTCACACCAACACCACAAGAACATGGGAGACTCTTTTCCACAACCCCTCCAGCTATTTCTTTCTGCTATGATGGAATGGTAGTTGCCTGGCCAAAGTAATGAATTAACACATGGGGTGGAGATTCTTTACTTTGGAATCGCAACTACCTTTATAAGTTTCTTTATCTCTAACCATTGAATCATTGTCAATAGATCGATCCATAGATATTAGTAACTAATCATTCTTTTGGAGGCAATGATGTTGCCTTTTGTATAATCTACTGTAATGCTCTTCTGTACGCTATTTTTTTTCTGGTTTAGGGTACCAAATATACCAACCCCTACCCTCGGGTGATCTCATTTAAAAAAAAATATCTGAACAAGGGATTGAGAGGATGCCCATTTGTTTGATGGCTATTTCTACCACAGAGACCCTCCCATCTAGCACCATTTTTTTGTTCTATCATCGATTTTTTCGTAAAAAAAAATTGGTGCCTAAGTAACCGATGAAACGGTTTCACCGGTTGGAAAAAAATTGGTGCTAAATTCTTACTTTTAGCACCGGTTTTTAAACCGGTGCTAATATGTGCTGTGATAGCACCGATTTTTTTGTTAGCACCGGTTTTTCAACCGGTGCTAATTTAGCACTGATTCTTTTAGCACCATTTTTTCAACTGGTGCTAAATTAGCACCGGGTTTTCAACTGGTGCTAATTTAGCACCGGTTTTTTGGTTAGCACCAATTTTTTAACCGGTGCTAAATTATATACAATGACGAAAAAAAACCCTTCCTCTGAAAGCGGCAGCCGCTTTCAGAGAAAGGGAAAAAGACTCAAAAATTACAATTTATTTCCACATTAATTTAATAATAAAATCAACTTCACAAAATTGATAATATAGAAATAAAACCAAAAAAAAGTTATGATACAAAATTAATAATCACTAAACATAACTATCACAAACATAACTATCTACGGGACTAAAATAACTTTAGCTTGAACTAGCAATTGAATCATGTGGCGTATACACATCAAATTACAAGGCTAAGCCACACAACTAATCTTCAATCTATGATCCTTAAAAATGCTCAGATGTACCATTCCATATGCATCTACAAGACCATAGTTCCATCTCAGATGTACCATTCCATCTCGGTTTTATATGCATGTGATCTTTATTCATTTGTGGCTCCTCCACCAACTTTGCAATTTCTTCGTTCAGTTGAGCAACTACATAGTTCTTTCACAATGAAACCGAGAATTAACAGTACCATGAACTATCTAGCAGAAACATGATATGAATCACAAATATAAGCATATATTTAAATTCAAAGCTTCTCTGATGTGTAAAAAGTGACACACGTATCATGTATGGTCTACTAGCGCCATTGTTATAAATTAGAAAGATTAAGCTTCTATATAGAGGCTCCGAACCAATGCCGGAGTTGTTCAAGAAAGTCTTTAGTTATATCTACTGTCCATTCTACTACCAAATACAATATTATGCGTGAACAATCACCAGGGGAAAAAAGGAAAGGTTCATTCAATATCATTGACTTTACTAATGCCCTTATTGCTTTACTGAAGACTAAGAAGGGTTCACAATTTGAAGTGACATCCAATTTACCAAATAAATAGAACGCTAACCTTCCACCAGGTCTAATGTTTGCATCATATGCTCTTCGAACCTGCATACAAATGGAAAAAGTCTTAGCCATCTTGCTCTACCAAAGATTTCTCGCCTAGTTTTTAGAGATGATGTTCATTAGAACATTGAAATTTATTCAAGCTTTCTCAGCACATTTTGCAACAAAAAGAATGCTTGAAGGAGTGCCCATATTGGCAATTTCTGTTGATGGATTTGACTATTGAATCGACATCCAAAAACATATCAAGAATAGGGGAGATTGACAATTTTGTAGTTCTTGCAATTTTTCCACAATCAACATTAAGCTGCATGTTAGATCAAATGAGCATTACAAGCTAAGGAAAGACAATTGACAACATGATCACAAATAAATACTGCTTACATCAAATCCTAATATTTTCTTCTCCTCTTTGGCCTTGTGTTTTGATATTCGCTTCATTTCTTCCACCTGAATGCACAAACCAACCGATCAGCCAAAAGTTATATTCAGTTCCCAACTGTATGTGAAACAATTCCAAGTGACAAGGAATAAAATAAAAGTTACACCTCTTGGCATGGATAAGTTAGAAGCTCGTATAAGCTATACAATAACATTTGTGAATGGTTAAAAGCCAAGTCAATTCACCCCTATGCTACATCAATTCTCAAAGACTAGAAGATAGGTGCAATAGTGAATCAAATAATGCATAACAGATCTAGTAATGAAGCAAATTTACATCCATCAAAATTAAATCACAGAAATTAAACATGCAAACCTGTCGAACATTAGGGTTCTCATAATTATAGGCTTCCAACAGGAAAAGAAGATATACCTCAGGCTAATTTGAAGACTAATTTGAACTAATCAGAACATATACATTTTCAATAAAAAATACAGGCAGAAGGGTAAAATTGATGCAAGATGTTTCGTCAATTGATGCAATTGTTACTCCCTCTATCCGAACTTAAGTTACACAATTTAAATTTTCACAATTGATTTAAAATGCAAACACAGCAAAAACAGCAAACACTAAAAAAAATGGAGAGAAGAGAAATTTTGATTATGTGCAGCAAAGATTTTTTCTTTTCATATACCTCAGACTCAACTTATCATTCCTCCCCCCACACATCAAGATCAATTGGTTCGACGTCCTCACCTTTATCTTCTTCTTTCCCTACAATTCAAACATTTTTTGTCTATCAGAAAAAACATCGAACACTTGGAGAGCAAGCATAAGAAAACAAAGAAAGAAAGAGGCACATTGAACTGGACTTCAGCTGACTTCCGCCGTGGACTGGACTTCCAGCGATGCATGAGAAACACCGTCTCACCGCAGCGACGCCGGGAACGCCATGGAGTTGGAACGCCAGGAACGCCGAGAACACCAGGAATGCCGGGAACGCCGTGGAGTTGGAACGTCCTGAACACCGGAAGACTGAATGCCAGGAACACTAGACGTCGTGGAGTTGGGAACGCCTAGATCTAGGGTTTGAGGCTGGTTAAGTTGGGCGGGAGAAAAGCAGAGAGAGGGAGAAAAGCAGAGAGAGGTTTAGGCAGAAAGAAAAATGGCTAGTGATTATATTTAGGCCGAAAGAAAAATGGCTAATGGTTATATTTATTGTAAAGTATCCACAACATTTAATTATGAACTTAGTCAGATGTTCTCATGAAATATGTGAACCAAGTCTCCTATGTTGAACGTTGAAAAGTTAAAGTCAACATAGTTATTAGTGTCTATATATAGAAGTTAAGTAATGTTTGATCGTTGATTAGTTAAAGTCAACCTATATATTAGTGTTTGTTTATAGAAAGTCAACTAAAGCTTGAACGTAGATTAGTTATAGTTAAACATTTTATTAGCACATACAAATTAATTAAATTAAGAGTTGATCATTGATTAGTTAATGGTCAATTTAGTTATTAGTATTTATATTCAAATAAGGGTGGACCATTGATTAGTGAAAGTCAACCTAGTTATTAGTGTTCACGTATGGAAAATTACGCTGTGGCCCAAAATTTTGTTACGACGTTATTGTGGGATGAAGGGAGCACAAATTAAGTAAAATAAGAGTTGATAAGTGTTTACATATAGAAAGATAAGAAAACATTGACTGATTATTAATTAAAGTAAACTTAGTTATTGATGTTTATATATAAAACGTCGAGTAAGAGTTTAATTAATTAGAATCAACTGAGCTATTAGTATTTATGTATAGAAAGTCAAGTAAGGTTTGACCGTTGATTAGTGAAAGTCAATCTAGTTATTATTGTTTATATATTGAAAGTCAAGTAAGGTCTGACCGTTGATTAGTCAAAGTCAACTTAGTTATTAGTTTATATATTTAAAGTCAAGTAAGGTTTGACCATTGATTAGTCAAAGTCAACCTAGTTATTAGTGTTTATATATTGAAAGTCAAGTAAGGTTTGACCGTTGATTAGTCAAAGTCAACCTAGTTATTAGTGTTTATATATTGAAAGTCAAGTAAGGTTTGACCGTTGATTAGTCAAAGTCAACCTAGTTATAAGTGTTTATATATTGAAAGTCAAGTAAGGTTTGATTTTTGATTAGTGAAAGTCAACCTAGTTATTGGTGTTTATATATTGAAAGTCAAGTACAGTTTGACCGTTAATTAGTTAAAGTCAACCTAGTTATTAGTGTTTATATATTGAAAGTCGAGTAAAGTTTGACCGTTAATTAGTTAAAGTCAACTTTGTTATTAGTGTTTATATATTGAAAGTCAAGTAAGGTTTGATCGTTGATTAGACAAAGTCAACCTAGTTATTAGTATTTATTATATACTAATTCAAATAAAGTTTGATCGTTAATTAGTTAAAGTCAACTTTGTTATTAGTGTTTATTTATTGAAAGTCAAGTAAGGCTTGACCGTTGATTAGTTAAAGTCAACTTAGTCACTAGTATTTATATATAGAAAGTCAAGTAAGGTTTGAACGTTGATTAGACAAAGTCAAACATTTTTATTAGTATTTATTATATACTAATTCAAATAAAGTTTGATCGTTAATTAGTTAAAGTCAACTTTGTTCTTAGTGTTTATATATTGAAAGTCAAGTATAGTTTGACCGTTGATTAGTCAAAGTTAGGCTAGTTATTAGTGTTTATATATTGAATGTTAGTACAATTTGACCGTTAGTCAAAGTTAGCCTAGTTATTAGTGTTTATATATTGAAAGTCAAGTAAAGTTTTCACGATTGTTTATATATCTATTCAAATATGTAGTCAAAGTTTTCTTAGTTTGACTAAATCTTTGATCTTGTGCAATTTAATCCGGGACGGAGGGAGTATACTAAATCAATTAAGGGTTGAGCGTTAATTAGTTAATGTAAACAAATTTTATTCTTATTTGTATATATGAGGTCAGTAAAGGTTGATCGTTGATTAATTTAAAGTCATTAGTTAAAGTCAACAAAAGAAGTGAACGATTTTGAAAGTTTTTTTTAAAAAAAGCTTAGAGTGGCTGCACAACTGCTCTCAGCTCATGAAATTTATGGGAAGATTATTTGAAAATTTTGGAGAATTGTTTGAATTCTGTGGCGGAAATAATGGACTTTAAAAAATTTCAACAAATATTTAGAAGTTTTTGGCGATTTCATTGGGGGGGGATTTTTTTGGCGCGGAAAATTTAAAAATATTTAGCACCGGTTTAAACCAGTGCTATTTTCTTCCAAAGCCAGTGCTATTTTTTCATTTTTAGTACCACTTTTAAAACCAGTGCTGCATTTTCCAAAATCGGTGCTAATTAAAAAAATTTTGACAATTTTTTTGGCGGGAAAATTTTAAAAATTCAAATTTTTTAGCACCGGTTTAAACCGGTGCTATTTTCTTCCAAACCGGTACTATTTTTTCATTTTTAGCACCCATTTTTAAAACAGGTGCTAATTTTTCCAAAACTGGTGCTATTTTAAAAATTTGGGCTATTTCTTTAGCAGGAAAATAAGTATTGAAAATTTTTAGCACCGATTTTTTACAAAAAAATGGTGCTAAGTTTTAATTGTTAGCACCGGTTTTTAAAACCGGGTGCTATTTTTTTGCAAAAATCGGTGCCATATTTTAATTTTTAGCACCAGTTTTTAAAATCGGTGCAATTTCTTTTTACTAAAACCGGTGCTATTTTTATTTTTTGGCAGGAAGATAGAATTTTACAAATATAGAGCTCCGATTTTTAAAAACCTGTGCTAATATTTCCAAAACTGGTGCTATTTAAAATTTTTTGTCTATTTCTTTGGCGGGAAAAATAAAATTTTCAAATTTTTAGCACCAATTTTTAAAAACCGGTGCTATTGTAAAATTTAGCACCGATTTTTACAAAAACTGTGTCAAAATTTAAAAACCGGTGTTAAATTAACATCGGTTTTAAAAATCGGTGTTAAAATTTTAAAAAACCGATTTTATTATATTTTTAGCACCAATTTTAAAAACCAGTGCTAAAAAATCGGTGCTAGATGGGGGTCTCTGTGGTAGTGTATGGAAACCCAACAGATAACGGTTAAACTTTAACCGGCATTTAATGATTCATAAATAATGGTGATTATTAATAAACCACCATCAAATGCAAAGAAACAAGGCGGGGGGGGGGGGATTTCAACCGCCTTCTTATTAGATCTTTCCAAATTCAGATCTAATGTTGGACTCAGGTTGCGATGCTGGGAGTTGGAAGAATTGTGTATAATTTTGAAAAAATGGGTTCCATGCACAATTATACTTGGTGCAACCATGGGTATGGTTTGTAAGGGGTGTGTTTCATTTTCCTAGGTGAAATATGAAACAATTGCCTTTTAATCATGATTACCATCTGTTATACATACTCCTTTCAACTGTCATTTTCAACCCAACTTCACAAACAAATCAACCAACTTTTTACCCATTCTGTTCACCCTCATATTCATTCAAAAGTTTACACCAACAAAATAAGTTATGGAGACACCTTTCAAATCTCTACCAGATGAAATTGTCATTGCTATTCTCGGACGAGTTGCGACAGGTTCATTGTTGGACCTTTAAAGTGCAAAACTATGGTATGTGTTCATTTGTGTTAATCCTGACTCCCAACATTTGTTTTCCATTCTTGCGTGAAATAAATTTTCGATTGTGGTTCACTTATATATGTTGTTTTTTGTACAATATAGTTGTCATAGGTTTAACAATATTTCAACCGAAGACGTAATACATCGATAAGTGTCTTTGAAAGATTTTGTGGTTGTTCAAGGGCATGATGTGATCAATCAATTTACAAACTTTGTGAGCGCATGCATCCCATGCAAAAAATCGGAAGCATCGAACAATAAGGAAGTGGCGAGTTTGTATGTGTTATATTTAATGCAGGAATACATTTTTGTTAACTTAAATGATTATCTCCTATCTCTATCCATTTTCAAATTGATTATGCTGGAGGGCAAAATTCAGCCAACTGTGTTAGATTCTATGAGTAAGCTGCAAGTTTAGGGCATCTTGCACTGTCTTATGCGTTGGTGATATATGCACTCTTTTTGGAAGGGGTAGACAAGCAATTTGCATTTGAAAGTTTTATGCTTTTTAAGAAAATAAGATTTATTCTGATAGGCTCATTGATTGTCGGCAATGATTGTTCAACATTTTAACGGAGATTTGGATTGGACATGAACACTCATCAATGGTCGATATCCAACCTTTAGTAATGCAAATTACATAATCAGAAGATTCAGTTGGGGTAATGAATGGGAGGAAACTGATTGTGTTGCATGCTTCCGCGAAATAGATACTGCTCTCATTGGTGATGTTTTGTGTATACTTAACTAGTAGTAATAACATGGAAGTCATATAATAGTGTATGCATTTAGACAAAAATGTGTTAATATTGGTTAGTTTATAATTATATTGCTTTTCGTAATCGAATTTGGATACAAAAATGATGATATCATTGAGTGAGAAAAACTACTAGTAAGGGTTTTGAGATCGAAAGATGAATTTAACTCGTTTGGTCATGTGCGATACAACACCTGAACTTAAGACAACCTATTAATATTTTTTAATGAAATAATAATTCAAATCTTGGACGAAATCGGAAGTTCTAGAACACGTCTGATAAGTTGTCACCCAACGGGTTTTCCGGTGTCAGAACCCTATGCGGTTCAAATTTTTTTATTATTTTTACTTACAAATCAATCTGTCATAGTTTCAAACCCAAATTGGAGGTAAATTTCAGAGGTTATTGTAAGCAATTGCCTTGTTCTTATTCGTAACATCTTTCGATTTTTGAAGTGTCTTCGTTGTTTGAGTTGAAATCATGTGCAATTTTGAAGAACGTGTATTCCACCAAATGATGTGCTAATGACAACCTATCCAATTCACAAAAAAAAGTATAAGTTATGCTCAAATGACAATGTTTTGTCATAGATTATTTACAACAAAACACACTATTTTGAAATAAACATTTCATAAGTGGCAAAATCTACGACAATCTAGACATTGTTATCTAAAGGAAAGTCCTAGAATGTGCTTCTTAGTTGGCCATCTCCGCACGCTTAATCGCCCTCAATGTCTTCTTCATTTCATAAGTCTTCTTCCTCAACTTTATTATCCTCTTACCTTTTCCTTCATTTTTTGTACATGTTGTACATGTTGTACATGAGCGCGCTTTCGTTCTCCCCACCTATATTTGTTTGCCTCATATAAGAATTGGAATATGATTTGCAAACGAAATTGAAATGGCATAAGAAAATTTTGTTTCACCTTCATCAGTGCGCCCTCTCTTGTTGTCTTCTCCGGCGACCTTATGCATTTATTTTCCATCTACGAGTTTTCACTTATTGTTCTCAAAGAACTTTTGTACGCACATTTTAGGAAGAATGTATGCATTGCAAAAGGCAAAGTCTTCATCTTGCTTGAGGAATTTCAAATTGATGAGACGTCAAATGCATGTATTTTTTGAAGCATTTAACATCTCTTTTGTTATCTTTTTGTTGGAAGATTGCTAGATTTATGTAGGTTTACATCATAAGAGGTTTAGATAGCCATTTAAAAAAAAAAAAATTCGTATCTAAATCCTTCATTTTGTAACCTATTTTGAGTATAATGGATTTTTGGTCCTTACGAGCATCTAGTTGTGAGCTTAATTCGTAAGTTGCTCGTAAGCACTTCAGGGTAGTTTAGTGAAGGTTATTTACAAGGATGATAGTAGATTGAAGAAGGTCATTCATAAGAATTGTAGAAGAAGGAAGGTCACTTACAAAGTGATAAAAAATAGATTGAAGAATGAATGAGAAGAAGGCTAGGTAATGGATGGAGAACTTTGGACCAGGTTTTAATTAATGATCAAATATGAACTGGTGTCTGTGGATAACATCATTGGATTCTTCTTTGCAAGTTCTATAAAATCAACCACAACAACTCCTGAAATGGATCAGCAGTTCACCCATGGGAAGCAAAAAAAGAAGCATCGAATTGCAGCTCGCCCGTGCGGATCATCATTCGCCCGAGCGAATGAGTTAGCCTAGATCAGAACATTTTACTGAGGCCTCCACCGCCCGGGCAATCCTAAATCCGCCCGGGCAGGATCCTGCTGCACTATTTTTTCTTTCCATTTCTCTTGTACTATATAAAACACTTTGATCACCCACTTCATATCCTATATTCTTTGGCCGAAAATCCAACTCTCCAAACTCTAGGTTACTTTTTCTTTTCATCTTTTCTCTCTTTGTTTATGTATGAATTTCTCCATGGATGTTATTATGATTTGTATTAGCAAAACTCTTAACTTGGGAGCAATTGATTGAAGCTTCCAAACCCATGTGGTGAGAAACTCTATTTCACTCTCTTTATGACCATTGATTACTTAGCATTTATTGTGATATTAATGATGTTTTTTGACCTGCCTCCCCCTGGGTTGTTAATCGTAGCTAATTAACCCAGGTGGAGGCTGGGGGTCAGAAGATAATATTTGTAATTCTGCACCATGTTCTCACTACTACGCTATCTAGATGGTAGTTAGCGGTAAGCCCTGGGTTTATCCACAGAGATTCTAGGTCTAATGTACCAATCAAAACACAACCTTGTACGAATCGTCAATCCATATGAGTGAAAGGAATAGCTAGTAAAGCAAACATGGAAGGGGGGGGGTTGGTTTTTCAATCTAGACACTACTAAGCATAAAAGTAAAAAAAACAAAGTACACTATTAAACTAAGCACTTGGGGAATCATTCAGCAACATAGTCTATCTAATGCTATCCTCGATTCATTCACATAAATATTTAGGCAAACCTAATAGAGTGTTCATATACGTGGTATGGCCAATGGCATACAATTCCCTGTCCCTGTTACGGCAGGTGCTCTCGCAACCCTCCATCGATACCTCTATCGTAATTAGGGAGTACAACAAGGTCCAACCATTATTGTAGGTCTGTTTCTCCCATGTGAGATTACGTCATGGGCTTCCACCACAAATTCACTACTTTCCTTGGGTCCTATCAATTAGGCCCAAGGGTCGTTGGCATCTTATCTATGATCTAAGGTGATCTGCACCATTATGCATGCTTTAACAAATGCATTTGACTTAGTTTTTATTTACTTTTGATTGGCGGTTTGGCAACATTAGTTGAGTTTACATGACAAGGGGTTTAGACAACCATGTTCAGTTTTTCCATTCTTAATTTCACGTTTTGTACACTTAATTAGTGATTATTCACATATCGTGTTCACGGGCTCCTTGGTCTTCATTATAAGTACCTCTAGTAGGTCGCCCGTGAATGCTATTTGTTACATTACATTCTTGCGAAGGTATATTGCTTTTAATGGTAGAAGATTTGAAGGCCATTTGCATTGAATGGTAGTAAAATAAGGCCACGAGCATCAATTCATGGTATAAGGAGATAGAAGCCATGGATGTGAGGATTCAAAGTTCAAGATGGCAAAAGGTGAAAATGGTGAGTAGTGGTCCGATGAGTGTTACCTTAGTATGAGAATGATCCAGGAAGAATTATCCTTCAAAGCTAGTTCCATTGGATTTGTCTTCTCGAGTACTACAAAATCGACCACTAGAACTCCCAATTCGGACTAACGGTTCACCCGTGGCAAGCAAACAAAGTTCAGCCGTCGAAGGACCAGCGGCCTGTGACAGCTTGCACAACATGAAGCATCAGTGGCCCATGAAGATGGCCACAGTCTGCCCTACACAAAGAAACAGCACCGGTCCGGGACAATGGAGCCAGTCCGTGCATCATGGAAGGGAAGAGTTGAAGAAATTTGGCTAAGTATGGAGCCAGTCAGTGAAAACCTTCACGGACCGTGATGAGACTTTTGAGCAAACACCCTTGCTGCTCGCGGTCTATGAAAAGGAGGCCGATCTGTGAAAACATCCGAGTGGAAATCGTGGTGCTGCTCGCGGTCCGTGAAAAGGAGGCCGGTTCGTGGAAACTTCTGAGCAAAAACCTTAGTGTTGCTCGCGGTCCATGAAAACCTTCACGGACTGTGGCACAAGCCCAACTTCACAGACCGTGGTGTGCCTTGACTATGAATGTTCACGGACAGTGCCAGATCTGCCGATCCGTGCTTGAATGTTCACGGAGCGTGGCATCCATGCCAGTCTGTGACATCTTGCAGCTGACCGTTTTGGCCATAACTCTCTCCATTTTCATCCAATTTCCCTCTACCATATATCAAAATCTTTGTCTTTCTGAGCTCTATCCAAAGCACTATAGTTCAGCTCCAGATGATTCACAAATTTGAGCAGTTTATTTGAAGAAAGGTTTAGCGACTAGAGGGAAATGGTGACTAGGGATTTGCTACTTTTGGCCTATTTTGGGCCTATCTTTAGGCCCAATATCTTAATACTATATATAGGAGCCTTTTTATTCTACTAAAATCTAAGTAGAATAGAAGTAGGCATAATGTAGATTAGTTTCTCTCTCTAGTTAGATAGAAGGGAGATGACAGTTCTTCTTCTCCTTCCTTCTCTTTTATCTTTGTAATTTATTTTTTCTTTTCATCTTATTTTCTTAGATCAATGACATCTAACCCAATATTTTCCATGGATCTAACCTTTGTAGAGTAGATCTAAGCTTGGGATATATTTAGCACATGTGTAGCTTTTGATGCTTTATGAGATTCCTTAAATTCCATCTATCTTTGTGTTTATGATAGTATTGCGATTGTTCTTGAGTGTGACAAATGCATGAACACTACGCCACATATGAGCACAAACTTTGGGCTATGTTCATGTATGGTACACTTATTGATGCCCCCATGGGAAGAGAAACCTGGATGTTTAAATGGGTGGAGAGGAACGATTTCGCGTGAGTGTGTGCATGGGAGATTCGAGAAACCCTAATCTGCATACCATCGCACTAGCCTTAGCTAATTACTTAACCATTTTCTGATAGGTTACTGGTAGAGATAGTTGATAGTAGCAAGCTAGGTGTTGTGTTGAAACCCTAGTATTACAGATAAAGTGCCTATGAACCTAAGGCCTCGCGTATAGAGGACCACTGGGAATTAGTGCATTCGTGGTGGAATCCCTGGATGTAATAGCACGGGGGAGAAACATAACCACAACAATGGTCAGATCTTGTTGTGCTTCCCTAATTACGATGACGGTGTTGATGGAGGGTTGCGAGCGCACCCACCGTGCTAGGGATGGGGAAGTGCATGCCATCGGCTACACCACATGTTGTGAACACACTAATAGGCCTTTTGTATGTCTATATGTGAATGAATCAAGGATAGAAGCATTAGACCTACCATGTTCCTAAATTAGTCACAAGTGCCTAGTATAAATAGTTTACTTCTTTGTTTATTTCTTACTTGTCGTTGTTAGTTGAAAGTACCAACCCCCCCAGTTTACATGTTTACATTAGTAGCTATTTCTTTCACTCGTGTGGATTGATGATCCGTACGAGGCTGTGTTTTGACTTTTACTTGAACCCTAGCATCTCCGTAGACAAACTCAGGGCTTACCGCTTACCATCCTTTGGTAGCATTAGCAGCAAAAATGGATGCAAAATATAAATCTTATCTTTAACCATCCCACTGGACCAGTGCCTCGGCTCGGGTTAATTGATTGTGCTACTGCGATTAAGTAGGTCAAAATTTTAGCGCTGTTACTGGGGATGCTTTTCAGTTCAAGTATTAGTTGAGCATAGCGTGCTGGTGAGTAGTTAGTATTATTTTTATCCTTTTCTTGTTTTTGTTTGTCGGAGTAGGTATTGATTGAGTTCTTGATGAAAACCGAGGACCCTTTCACTACAATTCTGAATTTTGTGTGTTTTATTTGTTGGTGCTTAATAGAAAAGAAAAAAAATGTGGGAAAGCACTCAATGAAGGGCACTTTGTAGGGTGTGTCATTGCGATCATCCTATAAAGTGTTGCCAAAGGTTGAGTGAGCATGGGAGAAGAATGGCTCAACAAGTGAGATTTTTTAGGATATGTCATTGCGACCACCCTACAGAGTCTTGCTCTTTGATGGGAGAATATGAGAGAGAGGTAGGAGTTGTTGGTTCCCAAGGCCGATGGGATCAAGATTGTTACCCATACCATGACTCTCCAAATTTGAGTTTTAGTGGTAACTCGAATTCGTGGTATGGAGATGCATCGGAAAACCAACACTTTGGGTTAGATAGTGGGATTTCACCAACTTACCCAATGCCCCAAAATCAATCCCTAAGATTGGTTCCCAAATCAAATTATGTGGAAATTTTGCAAACTATAGCTAATGTGAGAAAAAGTAGTGATCTATTCCAATCACAAGTGCTTAGCGAGATTAGCGATTTAGGAACTCAACTATTCTCAAGCATTGAGAAAGTTGAAGGGCAAGTGCTTAAATTGATGAATAGGGTGAGCCAACTTGAAAATCAATATTCTAAAAATGAACCATCCCTATTTGAATGTGAATTTTTGATAGATGAATTTAAAGGGGATGGAAAATGGTTTGTTGAGAGTGAAGAAGTCGAGGAAGGGGTGATTATACTTAATTTTCCATATTACTTATTTTCACCCCTACCTCCACCTATTGAACCTACTCCCATATTTTTGGAAGCCTTAGAAGAAACCATAGGGAAGCCAATTGAATATGCTAAGCTTCCAAACCACCTATTCCCTCTAAGGTTGACTCTTCCTCTACTATATCTTCCTCTTGGAAGATTCTTACGCCCACCTCTCCTTGTTTGGTTGTCCAACGTGATGGGGTACAAACCCGCACTATATGGATAACATTAGGATCGTGCCGACGGCCTTATAAATACTGAGCTTCTGGGAAGGCAACCCGAGCTTTGAAAAAAATAGACTAGTTTTCTTTTTTTGGTGTGTTTTCCTATTTGTAGCTTTCCTTTTGTTTTTAGGACACTATTACACTTGGTGTGCACGATTGTTTTGTAGGAAGCACATGGTTCTTGGAGGAAGGTGAGCAACCAGAGAGTCCAACTCATTGACCATGTAGACGTACTTTTGGGAAAGTAAGCTTGACTTTATTCTTATCTTTTGTCGCTTATCTTTTTCCATACACATTTACTTGCTTTGGGTGGTTTGGTTGCCTTAGAAATTTGGGGAGTGTGAGAGTTGTGAGATTTTCATCTTCTTGGGGGAACTAGGGTAGCTTGGGAATAAGTCGAATACATTGGCTATTTTTGCATGCTTCATGTCGCTTGAACCTTTTTCTTTGATTTTATTTACTCGAGAACGAGTAAAGGTTTAAGTGTGGGGACTCTGATCTACACCATTATGCATGCTTTAACCAATGCATTTGACGTAGTTTTATTTACTTTGGTTGAAGGTTTGGCAACATTAGTTGAGTTTACATGACAAGGGGTTTAGACAACCATGTTCGGTTTTCTATTCTAAATCCCACGATTAGTACACTTAATTAGTAATTATTGACATATCGTGTTCACGGGCTCCTTGGTCTTCATTATAAGTACCTATAGTAGGTCTTCCGGGAATGTTATTTGTTACATTTCATTCTTACGAAGATCATTTGCTTTTAACGGTAAAAGATTTGAAGGCCATTCACATTTAATGGTAGTAGATGAAGGCAAGGAGCATCAATGCGTGGTAGATGGAGATTGAAGCCAAGGATGGGCGGCTTTGAAGTTCAAGACAACAAAAGGTGAAAATGGTGATTAGTGGTCCGAGGAATGTTTCCTTAGTCCGAGAATGATCTAGGAAGAATTAGCCTTCAAGGTTGGTTCCATTGGATTTGTCTTCTCAAGTACTACAAAATTGACTACTTGAACTCCCAATTCGGACTAACGGTTTACCCGTGGCAAGCAAACAAAGTTTAGCAGACGAAAACCCATGACAGCCTACACTACAAGAAGCATCAGTGGCTTGTAAAGATGCCCACGGTCCACCCTACACAAAGAAACAACGCCGGTCTGTGAAAATGGAGCCGGTCCGTGAAGCATGGAAGGGAAGAGTTGAAGAAATTTGGTCAAAGTATGGAGTAGGTCCATGAAAACCTTCACGGATCGTGATGAGACTCCTGAGAAAACACCCTTGTTGCTCAAGGTCTATGAAAAGGAGGCCAATCCGTGAAAACTTCTGAGTGGAAACCATGGTGCTGCTCACGGTCCGTGAAAAAGAGGTTGGTCCGTGGAAACTTCTGTGCAAAAACCTTCGTGCTGCTCGCGGCCCATGAAAACCTTCACGGACCGTGGCACGAGCCCAGCTTCTCGGACCATGACGTGCCACGACTATGAATGTTCATGGACCGTGCTAGATCTGGCGGTCCGTGCTTGAATGTTCACGGAACCTAACATTCGTGCCGGTCCGTGACATCTTGGTGGCTGACTGTTTTGGCCATAACTCTCTCAATTTGCATCCGATTTCCCTCTACCATATATCAAAATCTTTTTATTTCCAAGCTCTATCTAATGCACTATATTTCAGCTCCATATTATTCACGGATCTGAGCAGTTTATTAGAGAAATGTTTAGCAACTAGAGGGAAAGGGTAACTAGGGTTTTGCTACTTTTGGCCTATTTTGGGCCTATCTTTAGGCCCAATCTCCCACTACTGTATATAGGAGCTTTGTCTTCTACTAAATCCTAAGTAGAATAGAAGTAGGCATAATGTAGACTAGTTTCTTCCTCTAGTTAGATAGAAGAAAGATTAGAGTTCTTCTTCTTCCCCCTTCTCTTTTATCTTTGTACTTGTTTTTTTTGTTTTCATTTTATTTTCTTAGATCAATGGAATCTAACCCAATATTTTCCATGGATCTAACCTTTGTAGAGTAGATCTAAGCTTGGGGACATATTTGGCATTTTTGTAGCTTTTGATGCTTTATGAGATTCCTTAAATTCCATCTATCTTTGTGTTTATGATATTATTGTGATTGTTCTCGAATGTGATAAATGCATGAACGCTACACCACATATGAGCACACACTTTGGGCTATGTTTATGTATAGTGCACTTATTGATGCCCCCTTGAGAAGAGAAACCTGAATGTCTGAATGGGTGGAGGGGAATGATTCTCCGTGAATGTGTGCACGGGAGATTTGAGGTAACCCTAATATGTATACCATTGCACCAGTCTTAGCTAATTACTTAACCATTTTCTTATAGGTTATGGGTAGAGATAGTTGATAGTAGCAAGCTAGGTATTGTGTTGAAACCCTAGTATCACAGATAAGGTGCCTATGAACCTAAGGCCTCATGTATAGAGGACCACTGGGAATTAGTACATTCGTGGTGGAAGCCTGGGACGTAATAACACGGGGGAGAAACAGAACCACAACAATGGTTGGACCTTGTTGTGCTCCCCTAATTACGATGGCGGTGTCGATAGAGGGTTGCGAGTGCACCCACCATGCCAGGGATGTGGAAGTGTATGTCATCGGCCACACCATGTGTTGTGAACACACTAATAGGTCTTTTGTATGTCTATATGCGAATGAATTGAGGATTGAAGCATTAAAACTACCATGTTACTAAATTAGTCACAAGTGCCTAGTATAAATAGTTTACTTGTTTGTTTATTTCATGCTTGTCGTAGTTAGTTGAAAGTACCAATACCCCCCAGTTTGCATGTTTACATTAGTAGCTATTCCTTTCACTCGTGCATATTGATGACTCGCATGAGTCTGTGTTTTGACTTTTACTTGAACCCTAGCATTTTCTGTGGACAAACCCATGGCTTGCTGCTTACTAATCTTTGGTAGCATTAGCAGCGAGAATGGGTGCAGAATATAAATCTTATCTTTGACCATCCCATGGGACCAGTGCCATGGCTCAGGTTAATTGATTTCACTACTTTGATTGTGTTAATGACCCCGGGTCGAGGTAGGTTATAAGGCTTCTCACAATCCTAGTTTTCTAGTATTCGCTATCTCTACCCGAAGCCTCTCGGATAAAATTACAAAGTCAGCTAAGACTGGTGCGATGGTAAATAAGTTAGAGCATTCTCGAATACCCCGTGCACACACCCACATAAATGCGTTCTCTCTTACCCATTCTAACATCTAGGTTTCTCTTCCCAAGGGGGCATCAATATTTTCACCATACATGAATATAGCCCAAAGTGTGTGCTTATATGTGGTGTACAATTCATGTATTTCAAATAATCAAGCAAAGTCATAATAATATAATGAACACAAAATTAGAAAGAACTAAAGGATCTCAAAAAGCAAATATATTAGACCATGCTACTCCAATTTATCCCCAAGCTATAGAAACTACTCCCTAGACTGGGAATTCAAATAAAAATTTGAATTCCACATCTTAGGATCAAAGCGAGAGAAAGAAAAGTAAGAGAGAGTTCTCTCCTAACTACAAAGATGAACTACTAATGATAAAGTTTCTAAGATGTAAGATATGAGATATGAAAACCTAGAAGACAAAGTTTCTATTTATAGTAGCAGGAGATTGGGCCTAAAATAGGCCCAAAATATGGTAAACCTCAGCTCCGCTCGGCGTGGGGCATCATGGATGGTGCGGCCCGTGGAGTGTCCTTAGAGCGGGGCGCGATGCCTGGCACAGGCTGTAATTATTCATGTGGCTTGGGCACTTGATCTGGTGCATGGCCCAGATCTTTAAGAGATGCGGATTGTAAAGCTTGGCATGGGCCGCATCGTTTGGTGCGTGGCGGCACAAGGGTGCTGAAAATGAAGGTTCTGATCCGTGCTCGTGCCTGTGGTTAGGAAGGGTGCTCACTCAAAAACTTCGGTAAGGACTGTGTGATTTTCCACACCCGGATGACTGGTCTTGGCATATTGAGCTTGGGATAGCGCGGGATGCCAAAAATGGGATGTCCCGTGCCCATACTTAGCCGCTTTGAGTGGGTCATCACTTCTTGTTGGCGGCCCGTGACTTTTGGCACGGGCCACAACATAGCCTCGTGCTAGTCTTCTTGGCATAGGGTTGCTTCTTTGGCATGGGCCCTTGGTGCCAAACCATGAACGGCCTGCGCCGGCTATTTTTGCCTCGACCGGCTGAACTAGTTTCCTTCGCTACGGGTGAACCGTTAGTATGATTTAAGATTGTTAGTAGTCGATTGTATGGTGCTCGAGAAGAAGAATCCAATGGAATCAGCCTTGAAGGCTAATTAATCTCGGATTGTTATCAAACTTAAGCACAACTCATCACACCAAGATTCACCATTTCTTTGTTATCCGCTTTAAACTTCGTTGCAGTTTATTTTTGGCTTCAATCTCCTTCTACCACGTATTGATACTCGTGGCCTTTGTCTACCATACCATTCTAGTGTGAATGACCTTCGTTTCTACTACCGTCCTTGCAAACGACCTTCAATATCTTTTATCGCTGTTACAAACGGCCTTAACATAGAACATAAACAAAAAGTAACCCCGAGCGACCTACTAAGAATGATCACAAGGAAGATCAAGGAGCCCGTGGATACAAGATGTCCATTAGTACCAATTAAGTCTACAAAATGCTGGATTTAGATAAGAAAACCAAACATGGTCGTCTAAACCCCTTGTCATGTAAACTCAACTAATACTAGCAATCCACCAAATAAAACTAGCTAAAAAGTATGCCAAATGCAACAGTTAATGCACGTGTAATGAAGCAGATCAGACTTCTCACACTTAACCCTTTACTCGTTCTTGAGTAAATAAAAGACAAGACAAAGAATAAAGCAAAATGTACCGTGCAAGCATAAGTTAACAGAGGCATTAAACTTATTTCAAGATCACCCTATTTCCCCCAAAAGAGTAAGAATCTCACAACTCTCACACTCCCTGAAAAACATAAGCAATCAAACCACCCAAAAGTAAAGTGTGGAAAAAGGTAAGCAAAAAAGATAAGTGTATAATCCACCGCGGAGTCGTCTTAAAAAAAGCAATCACAGAGTCATCTTAAAAAAAAATCCACCGCGGATGCATGCATTCACCCTAGTTTTTTGTTTTCTCTCAATTTCTCTCATTTTGCCTATGTGCCCTTTCGGGTTTTCATCCTAACTTTAACACACAAAAGGTACTCACTTCTCACCTTTTTTCACATGGCCTCTCATTTTTGCCTAGGCTCGTAAGCCTAGCAAGGCCTAGCCACTCATTTTCACCTAGGTCTTCGACCTATCCAGGCTTTTCCTAATATTACCCAAGTTGCCCTTTTGGGTTTTTGACTTATCTAGGTTTTTAGTTTTTTTTTTCATTTTTTCAAGTTTTCCAATTTTTTGGTGCAGCTCAAAATTGCCCCAAAAGCGGGCTTTATGCTACATAAGATAATCAAGCACAAAAAAATACACCACCATTTCCCTAAAATACCCTAGCCCATGCAAACTAGAAATCCCATGCCACCAAATATCCATCCAAAATCATCTCTCAATAAGCAAAAACCAACATCATCAACAAATAAGAAAAACAACGACCAATGCAAATCATGAAATGCACTGAGGAAATCTTAGAATGAAGACTCCCTAAGTGCTCACTACTCCTTCCCCACACTTAACCAATGCATAGTCTCCAATGCATAAAAATTATGTCAAAACATAAGCGAGGTAGGGAGAATGGTGATACTCTTTTGAGTATGTTCCAATGAAATTGTTGAAAAAGTCCCGCATCCAAAAACATGAAGCCCAAGTGTAATTCCATTCCAAACAAATTTCTCAAAAACACACACTCATTCAAGAACCTTGGTTTTCATAATTTCACCACAATGTTAATAGAGCCTATAAACAAAGAATTCAATGGGTTACCCAAAATTTGAAGCTAATATTTATAAGACCCACACTAGAAGAAACAAAAATTGCTAATTTTTGGAAGAAAGCTTCAATTTTCCGAGTTTCACCAAGAGTGTATGAGAGAGAGTGTTTCTTAAGAAGGAAGAATGTTTAGGATAAGGATGGAATTTTTAGAGTTCTCAAATTTGGAGACAATAGATCTTTTTTCTAAATACACCCTTGGGTGGGGGATTGTATATAAGGATCCCCAAACCTTTGAAAAAATAAGATAATTACAGAGAGATAGTTTTGCGAACTTTCTACTGAGGCAACCTCGTTGCCTCCAAAAGAATAGCTAGCATCTATAGCCTATTGTTTGTAATAAGAAATACATGTGTGATAAAGAGTAGCGATGGGAGTTGCGTATCCAAAGTAAGTAATCTCCACCCCATATGTTAATTCCTTACTTTGGCAAGGCAACTATCATTTTTCCATATCAAAATAGCCTCAAAATGTAGGAGAAAGAAGGAGGTAGGCTGATGGATGATACTGAGTGAGGAGTTTTGTAGTCATAATCCAGTTGTGAAGCTGAGTGAGGTAGGCTGGAGCACTGGAGTACTGGATTGGAGCTCCAGTTGTGGAGCATCGGGACTGGAGCTCAGAACTGTAGCACTGGAGCACTGGAATTGGAGCATTGGATCTGGAGCAACACATTACACAACATGCCATATTTTCATCTTAGTAGTGTAGATTCGCAGAGGTTCCTGAGACAATAAAAAACGAAATCAGCAGTATCAATTGTCCATAGTTGTATGCCTATGAGTTATAATGTAGGGTGTATGATCCCTATCTAGATTAATAAGGCCTCTGATGTTTGCAGGGATGTTAGAAAGGTTCAAATTGGAATCCTCAAGGTGAGTGGATCTGTGTTTAGAAATTGCATCAGCAAGCGAGTTGCACTCTCTGAAAACATGTTTGAGGGTGGCATCTTTTAGTATGGAGTGGACTTGAAGAGCTAGAGTATAGAGGGACCATTTATCTCTTTTTAGATTGTTAATCACATTCACTGCAAGCATTGAATCTGATTCAATTATGAAATTGCAGTTGCAATCTAGAGATCAAAACAATTAGGGGACAATAGATCAAAACAATTAGGGGACAATAGATCAAAACAATTACTTCCAAGGGATGTTGGAGGTATTTTCAAAAATTCTAAGAAATTAGGGAATTCCAAAATTTTTGAACCAAAAATGTATTTTTAAGTTTGAGAATCAGAATTTTTAAAAATTTGCATTGTTGGAACAAAGAAAAATTGAAAAATTGGTTTTATGCGCAAAATATGCCTGGCGCGAACCATAGGCTTGTGCCAAACATCCTGGCACGAGACAGAGCTTTGCGCAAAACCTCTCAGCACGAAGCATAGCCTCATGCCAACTTCCTTGGCACGAAGCATAGCCTCGCGCCGAGCATCTCAGCACGAGGCATCCACCAAAATTTTCCCTAATCCTTGGGTTTTCCCTTTTTTTGAAAAACTACGTCACCCTTCAAATCTGACTCTATCCAAACACAAACATGAGCCTTGAGCTCAAAATTTCAATCCAAACAAGAGTTTCATCTTAAAAATCCTCATAGTAAAACAAGATTATGCAAATACTAATCACTACTTAAAACATGAAAGCAAAAAGAAATACCATATATTTGTTATCGTCCCCACGACTTATTTTCTTGAAATTAAGTTTTCACAAATTTTGTTCACTAAGGAGAGGGTCACCCTCGTTCATGCCCCCATTAACCACCAAAGATAGGAAGGTTTCTTTGTCACTTCATACAGACCTTCCTATCTTGATCTTAATTTTCCAGGAAAGATACTAAGCTTAGACTGGTAAACGAGGACTCTTTGTCCCACAAAGAAGTCCTTCTTCACTATACTCTCACCATGTCTAAATTTTGTTCTCTCTTTATAGATCAAAGCGGGGTCATAGAAGTTGCACCTAAGTTCTTCAAGTTCTAGTAACTGCGACTTCATATGCTTCCCAGCTTTACCCAAGTCTAAGTTAAGGCATTTGACGACCCAATGTGTCTTGAATTCAAGCTCAACTGGGAGGTGGCATCTCTTGCCAAAAAGGATCTTGAAGGGTGACAAGCCAATTGGAGTTTTATATGCAGTGTAGTAGGCCCAGAATTATCATCCAACCAAGCATTCCAATCCTTTCTAGAGGTATTCACTATTTTTTTTGAGGATGGTATTGATTTCAAGCTTGGATATTTTTGCTTAGCCATTGGTCTGTGGGTGGTAGGCAGTGGAAGTTCTATGGGTTACTCTATATTTTTCAATCAACATTTCCATGACCTTGTTGCAAAAGTGGGTTCCTCTATCGCTGACCAGGAATTGGGGTACACTAATCCGGGAGAAGATATTAGACTTGAAGAAGCTGACCATGGTTGCTGAATCGTTCTTCTTTGTGGCTTTGGCTTCCACCCACTTGGACATATAGTATGCTAGCACTAATATGCAATAATTATCGTTGGATTTTGGAAATGGTCCCATGAAATCCATGCCCCACATATCAAAAACCTATACTGGCATCAAAAAGGCTTGGGGCATCTCATTTGTTGATGAGATTGATAATGTGTAAATCTGTATGGGCCTAAATATCCATGCGGCCGAACTTAAGTCCATAGTTTTTCCCTTTGGGTAAAGCCTTTTGGGCTGGCCCAAGGTGAGAGTACTTGCTCCACAAGTAAACAAAATAGTTGCCCTACTTCCCTACCAATATAAAGGCCAAAGGTAACCCTACACAACTCAACTATTCATTCCTAATTACACTTGGATAACCTATTTCCTAACTTGGCCATCAGAGCCTCTTCCCCCCAGAAACCTTCGGGGGTTTTATCTTTGTAGATTCCGTTGAACCACAGCAGAGTAGTGGTGGCGGTAAATTGGAACCCATCAAGTGGCAACATTTAAATACTTGCTGTTTATGTCCACATTTACAACAAGCGCCTTCCGTATGAGTGAACGGTTAAAAGGCAAAGCTTTAGGTGTCAACAAAGAAGTAAAATCCCCGTATCGGAAAACAAGAGGGCGTAGATCCAATATGCCTTTGGATCTCACTCCCTCTAGCACCAGTATTGAGCCTCTAGAAGTTAGCGAGGACCAGGTCCAAGAAGGGAGAGGTCTGGAAGCTCTTCGCAAAGAAGATGATACACTCCCCACAGACCATGGAGGGCAGCATCGAAACCTGGGTAGGTGGACCTGAAGCTCTTACCTCGTAATGTCAGGTGCGTCGACAAAGGGCGATGAGAGGTCATCGCCGTACCTCTCAAAGTTATATTTTTAAGCCCTAATGCTTCATATCTATAATAAGTAGATAATGACAAGTCGGGGTCGTCCACAAGAAGAGGGATCTTTCCAAGTGTTCAAACATATATAGGAGAAAACATACTAGATATAAGCAAACACACACACACACACAACTAGCAAAGCAAGAGAACTATGCTAATCATGCAACAACAACTAAATAGATGATTTAAACAACAATTAACGGAACCTTGGGGGCAATTGACTTCCACTTCCAAACTTCCTATAGATCATAGATTCATTCACTCATTCAATTACATTTATTATCTATGGGAAATGTTATCACTTCTCATTCGAAGATAACCATTCATTCCTTCTTAATAGTAGTTTGCAAAGACAAACAATGACCATTTGCAAACCTCATTGATGATCACCCTAGACAAACAATAGGTTAAAATTAAAACAAACAACATTCAAGGTTCAACCTTTCTTTGCATCTATAGGATAAATATGAGAACAATCCACACTAACATATTCATCCAGCAAGAAATACCACACATTATACACAAGAAATTCTAAATCCATGCTTTTGGATTTCATATCAAATGAGTTAAGAAATTTGCAACTTTCCTAACACTCTAACATTTCAATCATACAAACATTTCATATACTCAAACAACCCATGGTATAAATGAGGCAAAACACAACATTAATGGCATAATAAATGCTCTCCAATAAATATTTATAAATCAGAAAATATAATCTTTCTACATAAGTTTGGAAGCTTCAATCAAGGGCTCTCAAGAACTAGATTTAGCTTCAAGAGTTCATACTAATTAATGCTAACAAACCAAACACACTACAAGAGAATTTAATGGGGAAAAATGGTGAAAACTAGGGTTAGAAATAATACCGAAATGCAGAAAGAAGATGATATGAATGAGAGGAAAGAGAGTGCTATTTATAGTACAAAAAAGATAAGGTTAGGTTCTGGCCACCCATTGGTCACGACTCGCGATGGGTTCGTTGTGACTCGCGATGGGTTCATCGTGACTCGCGTAGGGCACCAGGACTTGACCTTGCCTTCTTTTCTTCTTCTTGTGGTAAACACTCATCTTCACAATGATTCCTCTCATTTTTCAAGTCTTCAGCTCTTTGAAGAAAGTCTTCAAAGTCTTCAAAAAATGGTCTTCGATGGTCACCGGTCTTCAAGTCTTCATGTCTTCATGTCTTCGAAGCAAGTCTTCAAAGTCTTTGAAAAGTGATCTTTAATGGCCTCTGGTCTTCAAGCCTCCACGTTCTTCCTTTGTCACACAAAATCCACTTAGAAGAGGTAAAATAGCGTAAAGTTGCTCTTACTCCTCCTAAGAGAATTTAAGGTAAGACACAAGCTCTTGATAAAAAAAGAGCACAAAAGTTACTCCAAAAAGTACAAAATTATGCACATAAAATGGACACATCAGGAAGAAGATGGAAATGGCAATTTGATGGGGTTGTTCCTACTTTTTAAAACAGGCTTGTACGCTCGTCATGACTCGCGATGGGTAGGTCAACAAGCACCTCCGGTTAAAGCTCACATCGTGACTCGCAACCTTGGAGTTCATATTTTTTCAAAATCTTTCAGATTTGGTCGCGATCGCAACCAAATCATCATGACTCACTATGGTCTGTCGTGACTCGTGATGCAGCTATCGTGGCTCGAGGGCTCCAAAATTGGCTAAATTTCATGGTCCCATTGTGACTCACGACTAGGTGATCACGACTTGTGGCAGCCTACCTGGTACTTAGAAAAATTTTCAATCTCATTCACTACCCAAGCTTTTCCTTCTTGACTCCAAGCACTTCTCCCTTCATCCATCCAATTCCTTGGAATCAAATTGCTACAAAATCATGGAAAACAGACTGTGAAAAGCACCAAGAAAAATAGTGAAACTAATGACAAAAACTTAAAACCTAACAACATCAACGGAAAGTCACGAATGTCAATCTGGATGATCAAAACAAAGTTTATTTAACACGTCGGCATGACTCACTCCCCTTTCTTGGAGCTTACTCACAAACCGGATCAAGGAGATCAACATCCTCTCCCTTTTCTTGCACAAAACTCTTGTGGTAAGGTTTCAAAGGTTGTCCATTAACTTTGAATGTATTGGATTTAACTCGATCTAGGATTTCCACCACACCATTCGGGAATACCTTACCATCTCAAAAGGACCAATCCATCAAGACCTCAACTTACAAGGAAATAAACAAAGGCGAGATTGAAATAGGAGGACCTTTTGACCTACGCTAAATTCCTTCCTAATGATCATCTTGTCGTGCCACACCTTTATCTTCTCCTTATAGATTTTGGTGTTCTCAAGGACTCCCTTCGGATCTTTTCTAGTTCTTTCAACTGTAGCTTCATATGCAACCCGACCTCATATATATCAAAGTTTAATTCTTGACCGCCCAATAAGCCTTGTGTTGAATTTCCACCGGTAAGTGATATGGTTTACCAAACACTAACATGTAAGGTGACATACCGATCAGTGTCTTGTAAGCCATCTTATACGCCCACAAGGCGTCATTTAGCCGAGAACTCCAATCCTTTCGGTCAGGGTTAACCATTTTCTCAAGGATGGACTTGATTTCTCTATTGGAAACTTCAGCTTGGCCATTGGTCTGAGGGTGATAGGCGGTGGATGTCTTATGAGTAATGCCATATTTCTTCAGAAGTGACTCTATGGTCCAGTTGCAAAAGTGGCTCCCACGGTCACTAATCAAGGTTCAGGGTATCCCAAACCTAGAGAATATGTTATCTTTCAGGAATTCCACAACCACTTAAGAATCATCATTCCTTGTGGGTTTTGCTTCAACCCACTTCGACACATAATCAACGGAAAGAAAAATATATGTCAAGCCACAGGAATTAGGGAAAGGTCCCATAAAGTCAATACCCTGAAAATTAAAGATTTTACAATATAGCATGGCTTTTTGGGGTATCTCATTTCTAGACGAGATATTTCCTACTCTCTGGTACTTGTCACAAGCCTTACAAAATATGTATGCATGCTTATTCATAGTAGGTCAATAAAAACCACTTTCTAAGACTTTCCTAGCGGTTTTTTTGCTCCAAAATGACCACCACATGCATAAGAATGACAAAAAGTGAGAATTGAATGCACTTCGTTATCGGGGATGCTTCTCCTAACAATTTGATCTACACAATGTTTCCACAAAAAGGGATCATCATACACATAATATTTAGCATCACTTTTTAACTTATCTTTTCGAGCCTTAGAAAAATGAGGAGGAAATTTACCGGAGACAAGAAAGTTCACAATGTAGGCGTAACATGGTTAGAGGTCCCTAATTTCGAACAGTTGTTCAATAGGGAGCTCCTCCCGTAGTTGCTCCTTCATCGATAAATTTACCTCACTATCTTGGCATGGATGCAACCAACTCAGATGATCGGCCATAAGGTTCTCCATGCCTTTCTTGTCCTGCACCTCCAATTCAAATTTGCTCAAAAGTATGATCCACCTAATCAATCTTGGCTTGGCCTCTTTCTTTGTGATCAAGTGACGAAGCGCTGCATGGTCAATGTACACAATAACTTTTGTACCAAGGAAGTAAGATTGAAAATTTTTCAAAGAAAATACCACTGCTAGCAACTCTTTTTCTGTGGTGGAGTAGTTTCTCTGGGCCTCATTAAGAGACATGGATGCATAGTAAATGGCTTGAGGCACTCTCCCCACCATTTGATCGAGCACCGCTCCAACGATGTAATCGGTAGCACCTGATCTCAAAAGGCAAAGACCAATCCAAGGGTTGTATGATAGGGGCCGAGACTAACCTTTCCCTCAATGTATTGAAGGCCCCTTTACAACCCTCATCCATCACAAATTCCACCTCCTCTTGCAACAACTTGCACAAAGGGGATGCTATATTTGAAAATTCCTTGATGAACCAGTGGTAAAATCCTGCATGGCTAAGAAAAGAGCACACTTTGCGCACATTAGTAGGATAAGGCAAAGTTGGAATTGTGTCTATCTTTGCCTTGTCAACCTCAATACCCTTAGAGGAGACAACATGGCCTAAGACAATACCTTGCTCTACCATAAAATGACACTTTTTAGAATTTAACACAAGATTAGTATCAATGCAACATTTAAGAACTTGTGCTAAATTTGCTAAACAGTTATCCAAAGAATTATGATGAACGGTGAAATCATCCATAAATACCTCAACAAAGTTTTCAACAAATTTTGAGAAAATACTTACCATACACCTTTGGAAAGTAGTGGGGGCATTACAAAGCCCAAAAGGCATACACTAGTGAGCAAACGTACCAAAGGGGCACGTGAAGGCTGTCTTTTCTTGATCTTCCAGTGAAATGATCACTTGAAAGTATCTAGAGTATCCATCCAAAAAGCAATAAAATGGGTGACTTGCTAGCATCTCGAGCATTTAATCAATGAATGGCAATGGGAAGTGATCTTTCCGAGTTTCCGCATTTAGCCTCCGGTAATCAATGCAAACACGCCACCCATTTTGGACTCGGGTGGGCACCATTTCGCCTTTCTCATTTTTACCACTATCACTCCACTCTTCTTGGGTACTACTTGAGTTGGACTCTGGGAGGTCATCACCGTACCTCTCAAAGTTAATACCATTAAACCCTAATGCTTCCTATCTACAATTAAGTAGATAATGGAAAGTCGGGGTCGTTCACGAGAATAGGGATCTTTTCAAATGTTTAAACATATAGCGAAGAAAACATACTAGGCATATACATATATAGATACATATAAAAGCATGAAAATGGGGGGGGGGGGTTGGTTGGTTTTTGATCCTAAGTTATGAAATTGAAAGACAACAATTAGCAAAACAAGAGAACTATGCTAATCATGCAATACAACTAAAGAGATGATTAAAATGATAATTAACGGAACCTTGGGGGCAATCGACTTCCACTTCCAAACTTCCTGTAGCTCATTGATTTATTCACTCATTCAATTACAGTTATTGTCTATGGGGAATGCTATCACTTCTCATTCGAAGATCAACATTCGTTCCTCCTTAATAGTAGTTTGCAAAGACAAACATCGATCATTTGGAAACCACATTGATGATCACCCTAGACAAACAACATCATAGGGGTATTTCATCAATGACATTTCACCCAAAGGACCATAGGTTTGATAACAATAAGCCTTCTACCAAAGACATAGTCATTTAACCAAACAAAGCATTTATTAGGTTAAACCTAGAACAAACAACATTCAAGGTTCAACATTTTCTTTGCATCTATGGGATAAATATGAGAACAATCCACATTAACATACTCATCTAGCAAGAATTACCACACATTATACACAAGAAGTTCTAAATCCATGCTTTTGGATTTCATGTCAAATGAGCTAAGAAATTTTCAACTTTCCTAGCACCCTAAAACTTCAATCATACAAACATTTCATATAATCAAACAACCCATGGTATAAATGAGGTAAAATACTTCATTAATGGCATAATAAATGCTATCCAATAAATGTTCATGAATGAGAAAATATAGAATCTTACTACATAAGTTTGGAAGCTTTAATCAATTGCTCCCAAGAACTAGATTTAGCTACAAGAGTTCATACTAATTAATTCTATCAAATCAAACATACTACAAGAGATTTAATGATAAAAATGGTGAAAAATAGGGTTAAAGATGAAGTTTCCCACAACCCCTATTCCTAAATCTACCCAAACCATATCAACCTATAAATTCATTGCTATCTCTAAAACATTTCCAAATCTCGAATTTACAATCCAAAATCCAATGGTACAAGGTGAAGCTAAAGACATGTACAAAGTTCAAAATACATGCTCCACTTTATACCAATATATCAACCTAAAAACCAAGTATATTAACGATCAAGAGTTTCATAACTTACTTCGTTTTCCCCCATTAAATTTCTCACTCCCAAGAGGTCTTAAGATGCCAAGCTACCCGATCCATCCATATGGCCACCGCAACCTTATGAATCCAATGCCAAAAAATGAGTGAACACATAACATTTTTCCTTTTTATCTCTTTCTCTCATTTTGCCTAGGAGCCTTTTCGGGTTTTCATCCTAGCTACACATCATGTTTCTTCGGCTTACATCTCACATTTTCCACACATTTAGCCTCTCATTTTTTCCTAGGTTGCCCTCTCAGGTTTTCGACCTATCCGGGCCCCCAATGTTGCCTAAGATGCCCTCTCGGGTTTTCAACTTAGCGGGATTCTTTTTTATTTATATATTTTTTTTTCATTTTCTATTTTTTTCAAAATTTTCAAAAATTTTTCATGTTTCCCTAATCCAAAAAGTAGCAAAGTGCTTTCCAAATGTTAAGGCTAAGAAAAATATCAAATCTAACATCATCTAAGTACATCAACAGAAAAACATCCCAAAACAGAAGGGAAAAATATCCAAAACAAAGCAAAATAATTATCCAAAAGTAGCAAGTCTAACAGAATATTTCCAATCCCAACCGCAAAATCAGTAGATACCACTCCTCACACTTAGAACACTACATTTTCTTCAATGTAGATAAATAGGGAAAAAGAATACAAAGCAAAGTATGGAAAGGATAAGGATATGATGCTCACAAATCATTGTTGTGAGGAAGAAATACCACCACTGAAATAATGCTGCTGATAATGAGCCAGCCAATCCATGCTCCTCTGCCTCCTAGCTCTTTACCTCTCTGCTCCCGGATCGGGGCCTGAGATACCGCCTTCCTGGGACTGCATCTCATGGATGCGATCTGATAGGTGATCAATCTCCTCATCCATATCGATCAAGCTCTGGGAGACAAACATGTTGTGCTCCAGTATCATGCTATCTTGGCAGTGGAATCCATCCTGCATGGTCTGCATCATACGGTCATAGAAATCCGGTGGAGGCTAGGAGTAGTGAGGTGGCACATAATCCTCCTGCATAGGCTCTGTCTCTAGTGGAAGCTGCGGGGAGTGGTGCTGCTATCGCTTGGAGAAAGGCAGGCTGCTATCATCATGCTGGACAGGGGTTGGACCAAGGTCATGGATCTCGCGCTGGAAGTCCTCTCTGCACGAGGAGTCGGGGTGAGATCTACAAGTCCGCTAGGGGTGTATCAAACTCCAACTTCGTCTTGTTGGACTGAGGAAGTACCATGAATGTGACCTTCCTGGCGCCATATAACCAGTGGAATACCCACGTGGCCTAGGTGGCACTGGGCATCTCGAATTGGACCAACCTCTCTGCAGTGATGAGGTAGGAAGTACGCCTCCCTAACCGTAGAAAGTCAGCCGGTGGAACCAATCCTAGGTACTCCGCCAAGAGGCCTATCATACCTCCAACCATAATCTTCCCTGTCACCTCTACAATCCTCTTCATCCATAGCTCAGCCCATAACCCATATCCCAGTCTCTCACTCGTCAAGTGCTATAGGAAGTGAATGTTATTGTCTGGCACATTCGTCGGCTTCGGTGAGCAAAGTACCATGCCAGCCAAAAGTTGGTGCATATAAAGGAGTGCGGGGTGGGTGATGGCACTGCTCTTATCGTGGGAGTTCTTTGGCCTCATGTTGATGACACTCCAGAATTACATGTCCTCCTCAATCGATCGTTCATGGGCCTGTGGGTCAAACCTTGCCCATATCTCTGTAGTGTCCCATCTGAAAGCTTTCTCAGTCTGTGAGACGGTCATCTCTCGAGATATATCATCTAGGTGGAAGGTGATGTACCTCTCGCATGGTTGGTTATCCCTTATGCTGCATATCCTGACCTTGGATAGGAACTCCAGTGTATATCGCCGGTAAGAGGGGGCACTCTTGCTCATGAAACCCTCCACCCCCCTTTGGCGAGGAGGCATTGGGCTGGCTGGGTGAGCCCAAGAGCGTCCAATATGGGCACGTCTACGAAACTCGTCTCCTTGAGCCGAAGGTTGGCTGGGGCCTCCCATCTTTCCGCGTAGGACCCGATGATCCGGGTTATACCCATATACCTATCAGGAGGATGAGGTACATGGCTTGACTCCAGAGCTGGTGGTAGAGGCGAAGGTGGAGCGGCTGTGCGCCCACCTCATGGAGGAGCCCTATGTCTCTTGTTAGGGGCCATATCTAACAACCACAACAAATATGTCAAACATACATGAATATACATATATGCAATATTATAAAATCACACTCAACCTTAAACTAGTTTTTTTTCCCAATCATTAGAAACCAAATCAATTCCAAGCCAACTAGTTCAAGTCCTAATCACAATTGCATACACAATCCATGTTATATCTAACGTGCCCATATTCTCAAGTCCATGAAGTTCTCAAATAGTTGAATATCTAATATGCTATATTTCATAATCACAGTCATGCCTAACTAGTTTAGCCACCATTAGTACATTTATAATGTCAACATTCAAGTGCCATGGCCAAACTATCCTAGGCAAAATAACATTGCATCCAAATAACAACTATGTCTAATCAAGGGCCAACATGCCTAATATCTAGTATAAGCCACAATCCATTCTCAACCAAAGCAACACCAATAACATAATGCAAGCATAAAACCAACACGAACAAATCAACACACTCAAAGTGCTTATGATGTTATCTCACATCCAACCAATCCATAGTTACAATATATTCACATGATCTCCATCAACCCAAATCTCAAGCACAATATATTCACAAAAATCAACAAAGTTCCAACAATCCAATTTCCTAAGGCATCACACATAATCCACACGATATCCAATAAATTGATTATACAACATAATCAAAATTGAGGTTCAATAAAGTGAAGAAATGTACCACTCAGATGCTTAAGAGGAAGAAAGAAGGAAGCCCATAGCCAATTTGAATTCGGATTGTCCAAAATCACAAAAACCCCAAATTCTAGGGTTTGTGTTCTTCAAAATCATATGGTGATTTGTGGGTAGAGATTGGGAAGATATTGGATTGGGAAGTTGTGTAGAGCTTTGTGGGTAGAGATTTATGGGTAGTGGCGGTGAGTGGTGGCCGAAAGGAGGTGGCGTGGCTGGTATGGCGGAGAAGATAAAAGGAAAATGGGAAAGGAATGAAAATTTTACTTGCTGCCCAATTTTAAAACTACTATACACGACTGTGCTGACTCACGATGTGTTCGTTGTCACACGCAATGGGTAGGTCAAAAGGTGCCTCAGGTCAACATTCACATTGTGACTCGCGAAGGTTCCTTGCAACTCACAAAAAGTGCAGCCCGAGAGCTCCATTTTTCCGTAAAAGCTCTGATTTGGTCGCAACTTGCGATCACTTCGTCGCGACTCACGATGGTCTGCTGCAACTCACGATGGGACCGTCACGACTCGCAAAAAGTGGAGCCTGAGAGCTCTATTTTCAGCTAAAAATCATGATCTAGGCACGACTCACGACCACTTCATCGTGACTCGCGATGGTCCATCGCGACTCGCGACGGTCCATCGCGACTTGCGACGAGGCCATCGCGGCTCTCGAAAAGTGGAGGCTGAGGTTCAAAATTTCCACCAAAAATTTTTGAGCCCATCGCGACTCGCGACGGGCTACCCACCTGGTACTTAGAAATTTTCTAATTTCAACTCTTGTCCAAGTTTTTCCTTCTTCACTCCAAGCATTTCTCCCTTCAAAATTCCAATGTCTTTGTTTCAAATTGATACAAAATCATGGAAAAACAAATCGTGAAAAGCACAAAGCAAACAATGAAACTAATGAAAAAATTCAAAACCAAGTAACATCAACAAAAAGTCACAAATGAAGATCCGGATGATCAAAACCAAGTATTTTTAACATTGTCGACTTGACTCACTCCCTTTTTTTGGAGCTTACTCACAAACTGGATTGAGGAGATCAACATCCTCTCCCTTCTCCAGAACAAAATTCTCGTGGTAAGGCTTCAAACATTTTCCATTGACTTTGAATGTATCAGACTTAGCTCGATCTAGGATCTCTACTGCGCCATGCGGGAAGAACTTCATCACTTCAAAAGGACCAATCCATCGGGACCTCAACTTACCGGAAAATAGGTGAAGGTAGGATTGGAATAGGAGGACTTTTTGACCCACGTCAAATTCCTTCCTAATAATCATCTTGCTGTGCCACACCTTTGTCTTCTCCTTATAGATTTTGGCATTCTTATAGGACTCCCCCCGGATCTCATCTAGTTCATCCAACTATAACTTTCTATGCAAGCCGGCCTCATCTATATCAAGATTGAATTCTTTGACCGCCCAGTAAGCCTTATGTTGAATTTCCACCGGTAGGTGACAGGGCTTACCAAACACTAACCAGTATGGTGACATACCGATTGATGTCTTGTAAGCCGTCCTATACGCCCACAAGGCATCATTCAACCGAGAACTCCATTCCTTCCGGTTAGGGTTAACCATTTTTTGAAGGATGGATTTTATTTCCCGATTGGAAACTTTGGCTTGCCCATTGGACGGTGGATGTCTTGTGAGTGACTCCATACTTCTTCAAGAGTGCCTTTATGGTCCGATTGCAAAAATGGGTGCCACAGTCACTAATCAAGGCTCGGGGTGCCCTAAACCTAGAGAAGATGTTATCTTTCTGGAATTCTGCAACCTCTTTAGAATCGTTAGTCCTAGTGGGTTTTGTTTCAACCCACTTCAACACATAATCAACAACAAGAAAAATATATGTAAATCCATAAGAACTAGGGAAAGGCCCCATAAATTCAATACCCAAAACATCAAAGATTTCACAATATAGCATAGCTTTTTGGGGCATCTCATTTCTAGATGAGATATTTCCTACTCTCTGGCACTTGTCACAAGCCTTACAAAATATATATGCATGCTTATTCAAAGTAGGCCAATAAAAACCACTTTCTGAGACTTTCCTAGCGGTCCTTTTAGCTCCAAAATGACCACTGCATGCATGAGAATAACAAAAAGTGAGAATTGGATGCACTTCATTATTGGGGATGCATCTCCTAACAACTTGGTATACATAATGTTTCCACAAAAAGGGATCATCCCAAACATAATATTTAGCATCGCTTTTTAGCTTATCTTTCTGTGCCTTAGAAAAGTGAGGAGGAAATTTACCAGAGATAAAAAAGTTCACAATGTTGGCATACCACAGTTGGAGGTCTCGGATACCGAACAATTATTCATCGGGGAACTCCTCCCGTAGTTTCTCCTTCATGGATAGATTTACCTAACTATCTTGGCATGGTGCCAACCAGCTCAGATGATCAGCTACGAGGTTCTCCGTGCCCTTCTTGTCTCGCACCTCTGACTCAAATTCACTCAGAAGCAGGATCCACTTAATCAATCTTTGTTTGGCCTCTTTCTTCATCATCAAGTGATGAAGCACTGCATGGTCAGTGTACACAACAACTTTTGTACCAAGCAAGTAAGATCAAAATTTTTCCAAAGAAAATACCACTGCTAGCAACTCCTTTTATATGGTGGAGTAGTTTCTTTGGGCCTCACTGAGAGAAATGGATGTGTAGTAGATGGTGTGAGGCGCTCTCCCACTCTTTGACCAAGTACCACTTGATGGTGTAATCACTAGCATCGTACATGATCTCAAAAGGCAACAACCAATCCGAGGTTGTATAATAAGGGCTGAGACTAAACTTCCTTTCAATGTATCGAAGGCCCTTTTACAACCCTCATCCATCACAAATTCCACCTATTTTTGCAACAACTTGCATAAAGGAGATGCTATCTTCGAGAAGTCCTTGATGAACCGGCGGTATAATCCTGCATGGCCAAGAAAAGAGCGCACTTTATGCACATTAGTAGGGTAAGACAAAGTTTGAATTGTGTCTATCTTTGCCTTGTCAACCTCAATACCCTTAGAGGAAACAACATAGCCTAAGACAATTCCTTGCTCTACCATAAAATGAAACTTCTCAGAATTTAACACAAGATTAGTATCAATGCAATGTTTAAGAACTTGTGCAAAATTTGCTAAACAGTTGTCAAAAGAATTACCATGAATGGTGAAATCATCCATGAATACCTCAACAAAGTTTTCAATGAATTATGAGAAAATGCTTACCATACAGCTTTGGAAAGTTGCAGGGCGTTGCATAACCCGAAAGGCATACGCCGGTAGGCAAACGTACCAAATGGGCACATGAAGGTGGTTTTTCTTGGTCTTCCAGGGCGATAGTCACTTGAAAATAACCCGATTACCCATCTTAAAAGAAATAGAAAGGATGGCTTGCTAACCTCTTGAGCATTTGATCAATGAATGGCAATGAGAAGTGATCCTTCTGGGTTTCCGCATTTAGCCTTCGGTAGTAATTGCAAACGTGCCACCCATTTTGAACTCGAGTTGGTACCATTTCACCCTTCTCATTTTTTACCACCGTCACCCCACTCTTCTTGGGTATCATACCCGCTTGGAGTAACTTGAGAGTTTCCACCTTTACCATCTCCATCATAGGCGAGTTTGAACGGAGTTGAGATTGTTGCACGGGTCTCGCATCTTCTTCCAAAAAAATTCTATGCATGCAAGTGGATGGACTTATGCCTTTGATGTCAGCAATAGTCCATCCCATTGCTTCCTTATTCTCCTGTAGCACCACCATCAACTTTTATTCTTGCTCTTTGTGAGCTAGCTTGAAATGATAACCGGGAGTGTCTCCTTTTCCCCAAGAAATGCGTACCTGAGGTCACTTGGTAAAGGTTTAAGCTCAATCACATGGAGCTTTCACAAGTGACAGGAGGAATTTTGGTTCTTCGGTTTCCTCTAAGACTAGAGGGTCAGGACTTTACACAACTTCCTTAAGAATGCTTAACTACTCAACGCTTTCCTTCAACTTAGTACTCATGGAATATACAAGACACGCATTTTCAGCATCATTTTCCAAAGCAACTAACAAGAAATCATCACCACTCAATTCAAAAACTTCTTGCACAACATTGTTAACAAGATCAATAGCATGGCAATAGTACTCTTCAAGAGGATACTTCATAGAGTCATTTATTTTAAACTCTACTTTAATCTCATCAAATTATTCAATGGTGAGAGTACTATTATGCACATCAATGATGGTCCTAGAGGTCTTCAAAAATGGCCTCCCCAACAAGATTAAGGCGGCATGTTTATCATGCTCCATGTCTAGGACATCAAAATTCACTGGGAACATTAAGGAATCCACCCTAACCAACACATCATCGATGATACCCTTAGGGTACATACTAGAACGATCGGCTAGTTAGATCACCACCCCGGTTTTGTGCAAAGTACCAAGATTGAGGCTTTCATACAAAGTGTAAGGAATCACATTTATTGATGCACTTAAGTCAAGCATTTCTTTTTTCAAAGTGTGTATTCCCTATCATGCAAGGGATTGTGAACATGCAGGGATTGCTACATTTAGGGGTTACTCCCTTTGGCACAAAGCAGAGACATGCTCACTTTTCCCATTTTTAAGCTTGTTCTTTGTTCTTTGTTTCCTATTTACCACACATAATTCCTTCAAAAATTTTTCATAGTTAGGAATTTTTTCAATAGCATTCAAAAGAGGGATATTTACCTCACACCTATGAAAGACTTTATAGATGTCTTTGTTGGACTCCTTCCTCATTTTTTCCTTTAGATAAAGGTGTTGGTAAATAAAAAGAAACATGAGTGTCGACGGGAGTGAGCACATTGGACCACTCCCGTTAATACAAAAGTTGTAATTCTCATCCCCTGGCTTAGATGCTATGCTAACCCTTCGTGATGAAAGGGACTTGTAAAAAACTAACCAAGAAAATAAAGAGGACATGAGAACAAACTCACTAGTCCCTCATCAAATACATACATGTTCTACCTTAACAAACAAGCCTTCAATGCAATCGAGCAAGTGAGGGCTCAGCTAGTGATACAAAATTGGTGAGTGGTGAACCAGATTAGATCCATGCAACTGGTAAAGTTAACCGGCTCTTGGGCCATGGTTTTTTCCCCATGGCTGTCACCCTAACCATCGCTAAAGTGCAGCATCGGCCTTCTGTAACCGTCGACTTAAGGATGCAATGTTGAAACAGCAATCTTCTGTTAACCACAAACTATAGTGAACTGACAGCCTTTAGTTAACCGCCAGTTGTGGTAAGACGACGACCTTCAGTTAATTGCCAGCCACAGTGAACCAATGGGCTTCTACATCCTGTGGATAAACCTTAGCTAACTGTTGGATTGGTTAGTTAAGATTTATAAAACATCGGGCTTCCAAACTGAGAAAGTGGGCTCGGCCTTTTGCGGACCAGATGAAGTAGTGTGTCGACTCTGGAAAGAGTTGGCAAACTTCTTCTACCATGTACACCTCTAAGATGAAGATAAAGAAGTGTTATAGGCCTTTAATAACGATCTCTTGGTGAGAGCCAAGGTTTTCTCTATGGGCCTAAGAGCAGATTGAGCGTAGTCAGTAGTGCTCCCAGGTTCCCCGCAGATAGACCTCCTAATGATGAAGAGACCGGGCATGACTTCTACCGTGCATGCCTCGCATAACGGTTTTGTAACCATTCTTTCCAGTTTAGGCAAATGGATAGCCTAATGCCATATTACACTTTACAGTGCAGCGCAGCAAATCGTACAAACGTCAAATCATAAGTAACAACTGGCAATAGATGAGTAGAATTAGCTTTTGCTAGTCAACTGACCTACTACCCCATACTGAGGAGTTTTTCGTCAAATCGTAAGTTAAAACTGGCCATTAGACCTCCCCATAGTCTAATGACTCCCAGACCGGGTGCGAACCCCGCCACCTACGGCCATGTAACTAGATGAAGAAAGAATGCTCTCCCACCCTCACCGACCATAGTGCACGAGTATCACCATCCTCAAATTATGGAGGAAAACTATGGAGAAAAGCCTGTACAACAACCAAATTCTAGCTGGGGGATGCACATTGGGCATGCAGATCTATCAATCCGAGTTAAGGGACAAAGAATCGAGGCTAATACCTGTATAACTTGAGATGGAATATCGAATTTCTGGCGAACCCGATGGGAAGACTTAAACCTTCATCCTCCAAATAATCCATCCTTTCTGAAAAATCCGCTCCTCCATTCATCTTGATCTGGGCATTGTCATGAAATTGAAAAATGGAGAAAATACCTTGGGCATACCATCGTTGATGATTCCGATTAAACCAATTCACCATGGTCGGCCGTGGTACCTCAAATAATAGCTCGTAATTACAACCAAGCCTCGATTAACAACATTCACTCAACCAACACATAGCGAATCATCTCCAAACACCTGTCTTGAATCCGACTAGTCCCAAAACATCAACCCCATCAATCACTAACATTCAAACACCCAAAGTATTGAATTCCATGTGAGTTTTTATTGGACAAGTAAATAAATCTGAATTCTTGGCATAAAACATAGCAATATATTATAAAATTCCAATTAAAACAAACAACCATGGCCGGGAGGTTAGCGGTATCTGATCACATAATTGCCCTCTCATCGAATCCATCATGAACTCTTCTAGATTCTAACATTTTTTATGCCTCAAATTTATCTGTACCCCCAGTCTGACAATAACTTCACATAAACTATCCACCATATACCTATTCGTGTGTCAAAACTAGGTTATAAGAGGACCTAGTTCCTCTTTTATCTTTTCAGCCCACTTCTATTTCTTTTTGGCCCAGCAGAGAGTTTATTCCGTCCAGCGGAGAAGCCATCCTTATGTCAAGCCATTACCTCTCGAACCCGTAGTACACCATCCACCACTCGAGTGTACTTCTTGCCACTCAAATCCATTGTGCACAATCCACCTGTTAAGAGGCCAACATCCACCGCTCAAACCCATAGTACGTGAACCACTAGTCGATCCATCCACCTCTCGAACCATAGGTGCCTACCCTCAAACCATCCACCTCTCGCATCATCCACCTCTCGAACCCGTAGTACACTATCCACCACTCGAGAGTACTTCTCGCCACGGGAACCCATTGTGCACGATCCACCTGTGGAGAGGACAACATCCACCCATTGCGAACCACCCATCGAGAGTACACGAGGTAGTCCACCATCTAGTGGAGAGGACAACATCCAACCCTCGAACCCTTGTTATGCATCATTCACCTCTCGAACCCCTAGTTTGCGAACCACCACTCGAGAGAACACAAGGGAGTACATCATCCACCACTCGAGAGCACAATATCCACCATTTGAGAGGGTATACCATTCACAGTACACGAATACACAATCTACCACTGGAGTTGGTATATCATTCACTCGAGAGAGTGCATCATCCACTCGAACCAGCATTCCACCCACCACTCAAACCACCACTTGGGAGTAAAAAGTGGCCCAATGGAATTGACCCAAGCAGCTAGGGTTTAAAGCCCTTGACCTGACCTTCTCCATTAGCGGGTCGTATGACCCAACAACCTTAAACTGGGTTAAAAACCTAGGGAGCCTCTACCCCATTTCTTCTTTCTCGGGTTTAGTGACCTAGCGACGCTCTAAAATGGGCCGAGCGCCCAGATTTGTTTCTTCACCGGATATGCGGCTTATTGTCGCTGGTTAGTCACCGGAATCTGGGAAAAATTCTCCAAATAATCCATCCATTATGAAAAACCTGCTCCTCCATTCATCTATCCGAGCATTATCATGAAATTAAAAAAATGAGGAAAACACCTTGGGAAAATCCTCGTTGATGATTCCGATTGAACCAATTTACCATGGCCGGGCAGATACTGGGATCTAAACACATAGCAAATCATCTCCGAACATTGGTCGAATCCAATTAATCCTAAAACATCAACCTTATCTAAAAATAGCATTCAAACACCCAAAATCTTGAATTCCATATGAGTCATCATCGATCAAAAAATAAATATGAATTTTTGGCATAAAACATAGCAATCTGGTCAAAAATTCCAATTAAAACAAACAACCATGGCCGGGGGGTACCGGGATCTGATCACATGGTTTCTCTCTCATCGAATCCATCATGAATTCATCCAAACGCTAAGGTTTTTTATGCCTCAAATTCATCTCTACTTCCAATCCAACGTTAACTTCACTTGAACTATCCAACGTAGACAAACAATCTTCCATACAAATCCACACATAGTCTTCATAAATAAACTCCTCAATTATCATCCAGATTAGATATATCAATGAAAGATTAAAACTTACTTGAAACAATGATAGATCTGAATCTGACCCCTTCCATGGTGCGTGCAAATCAACGGCGTTGCCCAGTGAGGAATCTGTTGAATAATTCAAGATCGAAAAGGCAGATCTTCCTCTAAAAATACAAGATTCAAGGTTCAAATCTTCAAATCTTCAAGTTGAAAAATCCAAATTCGAACCCTCCTCCATGGTGTGCGTAAATCAACGGCGATGCCCGGTGGGGAGTCCGTTGAAAATACAAGATCTAAAAGGCAGATCTTCATCCAAAAAATCCAAGATTCAAAGTTAAAATCTTAAAATTCAAGAACAAATCATACTTCAAAAAATATTCCCGGTTTCCTTGCTGGAAACTCAGAATCGTAGGAGAGAAATTGGAAGAAAAAAGGCTCCAATGTTTAGGAGAAAGACTGCGTCCTTTTTTTCTCCAGAGAGCATTTTTTCTAGAGAGAGAAAAAACTTTCATTTTGTCCTTTAGAGTTTTCGGGAATGGTGGTTCTAGCACATATGGGGAAATTTCCACCACTCTTGCCTTCTTGTGAGGCTGGGATGAAGGTTCAGGTTGATTTCTCAACGGTGATCTCCTCTTCCTTCTCCTTTCCCTTCCTTTCTTGCTCCTTGGCCACCTTCTCATTCTCTTCCTCTATTTCTTTCTCAAGTATTTCAACCCTTCTAGGTTTGTCTTCAACAACTCCACCAACCAGGGGAGAGCTAACCTCTTTACCACTTCTCAAAGTGATAGCACTAGCATTTTAGCAGGGATTGATCTCCGGTTGGGAGGGATGTTTGCATTTTTCCTGGGCCTCCATCCAATTCACCACTTGAGCTATTTGGCTCACTTAATTTTACAAGTTCTTGATGCTCGCATTGGCTTCATCTTGTAATTTTCCACTTTTTTCCGCGCACATGCTCAATCGGTGAATGGCTTGCATCATCTCATCTTTTGTCAACCCCGAGTTCTCCCCTAATTCTTGGGGCTTGTCTTGGAGCCTTTGAAATTTTTGTTATGGTGGCCTATATTATTGCTGGAGAGGTCGATAGGGTTGAGGGTTTTGGCTTCCCAGATGGTCTCCATACCGGAGTTTTGGGTTATCACGATTTCCCAAATTGTACGGCCGGTTTTGGTACCCTTGATAACCTTTATAGCCTTGGTGACCTTGTTAGCTTTGCCCACCTTGATATCCTTGGTTGCATTGATCATCGTACTCACCTCCTCGACATATTCTTCTTGCAAAGTAGGGCAAGTGTCCGTAGGATACACCAAGTAACAAATTTCACATGATTTAACATGTGGCGCATTTTTGGGCTTTGTCATCAATGATTTCACCATAGATGCAAGGGCTAAGACTTAGTCCTTGAGCTTCCCGCTATTGGAAGAGTCACTTGCGGGCATTGGATTTTTCATTCTCAAATTGGCCCTTGAGCTAAAGTTCCTTGATTCTTCCGCTAGCTCCTACAATTGCATAGCCTCAGATGACGTCTTGTTCCCAAGGATGACACCACAAGAGCTCCTCACCAACCTTTGATCCTCATCAAGAAGACCATTGTAGAAGTAATATTCCAAATCCCCTTCCAAATAATTGTGGTAAGGACAACTTGTGAGAAGTTTCTTAAACCTCTCCCAATAGTCGGAGAGAGATTCTTCATGCCATTAGAGGATGTTACTTATGTTCTTCTTCAAGAGGGCAGATCTCGAGGCTGGGAAGTATTTGGTTAGAAACTTCATTTTCATGTCAAGCCAACTCTCGATGCTCTTGGGTGGTAGGTAGCGGAGCCAATCTCTTGCACCATCCCTTAGTGTGAACGGGAATGCCTTCAACTTAAATCTTCATCCACTCCATGGGGAACAATACCACCACACAAAAAGTGAAATTCGGTGAGGTGTTTGTTGGCATTCTTCCCTTGCCAACCAAGGAAGATGGGCAGCATGTTTATGAACCCGGTCTTTAGCTCGAGGTGCCCGTTCGGTCCAACCAAGGGATACTCAATGCACATTGGTTATTGATCGAGGTTGGGGGCCATGATGTCTCTTAACAATGCTTGCCCCAAAGGAATCTCCCTTCCTTGGAGAGGAGGAGCTCGCCCTTGGAGAGGAGGATGTTGAGGTCCTCCTCCCGGATGCTAATCTTTGTGCTCATCTTAATGCTCTATAGAATTGGAATTATTCACAAAATGGTCACTAGAAGGGGTGTTATTCACACTTTCCAAAGAAAGACTCCTAGCCCGTCTCAAATTCAACTATAACTCGGGGTCATAGTGTAGGGTTTCTTGTGAAGAGGATCGCGTATGAACCATACACCAAGAACTCAAACAATACATCTCCAAGCCAAGAAAAAATGGCAAGTCAACTAAAAAAATTCAAAGCAAAAACAAACTAACAAATATTTACAATTAGCACATAATCACACATAATATGCCCAAACACTTAAAAATAATGCGTCTTCCCCGGCAATGGCTCCAAAATTTGGGAGGTCATCGCCGTACCTCTCAAAGTTAATAATTTTAAACCCTAATGCTTTAAATCTACAATTAAGTAGATAATGGTAAGTCGGGGTCGTCCACGAGAAGTGGGATCTTTTCAAGTGTTTAAACATATAGCGGAGAAAACATACTAGGCATATACATATATAGATACACATAAACGCATGTAAAGGGGGGGGGCTGGTTGGTTTTTTTTCCTAAGTTATCAAATCGAAAGACAACAATTAGCAAAGCAAGAGAACTATGAGAATCATGCAATACAACTAAAGAGATGATTAAAATGATAATTAACGTAGCCTTGGGGGAAATCGACTTCCACTTCCAAACTTCCTATAGCTCATTGATTCATTCACTTAATCAATTACATTTATTGTCTATGGGGAATGTTATCACTTCTCATTCTAAGATCAACATTCATTCCTCCTTAATAGTAGTTTGCAAAGACAAACAACGACCATTTGCAAACCTCATTGATGATCACCCTAGACAAAAAACATCATAGGGGTATTTCATCAACGACATTTCACCCAAAGGACCATAGGTTTGATAACAGCAAGCCTTCTACTAAAGACATAGTCATTTAACCAAACAAAACATTTATTAGGTTAAACTTAGAACAAACAACATTCAATGTTCAACCTTTCTTTGCATCTATAGGATAAATATGAGAACAATCCACACTAACATACTCATCTAGCAAGAAATACCACACATTATACACAAGAAATTCTAAATCCATGCTTTTGGATTTCATTTCAAATGAGTTAAGAAATTTGCAATTTTCCTAACACTCTAACATTTCAATCAAACAAACATTTAATATACTCAAACAACCCATGGTATAAATGAGGCAAAACACAACATTAATAGCATAATAAATGCTCTCCAATAATCATAAATGAACAAATATAGAATCTTACTACATAAGTTTGCAAGTTTCTATCAATTTCTCCCAAGAACTAGATTTAGCTACAAGAGTTCATACTAATTAATGCTAACAAACCAAACATACTACAAGAGAATTTAAAGTTGAAAAATGGTGAAAATTATGGTCAGATATATTACCAAAATGCAAAAAGAAGATGATATAAATGAGAGGAAAGAGAGTGCTATTTATAGTAATAAAACGATAAGGTTAGGTTCTGGCCACCCGTTGGTCGTGACACGCAATGGGTTCATCGCGACTCACGACGGGTGCCATAACTTAACCTTGTCTTCTTTTCTTTTTCTTGTGGTAAACACTCATCTCCACAATGATTCCTCTCATTTTTCAAGTCTTCAACTCTTTGAAGAAAGTCTTCAAAGTCTTCAAAAAATGGTCTTCGATGGCCTCCGGTCTTCAAATCTTCATGTCTTTGAAGCAAGTCTTCAAAGTCCTCGAAAAGTGATCTTCAATAGCCTCTGGTCTTCAAGCCTCCATGTTCTTCCTTTGTCACGCAAAATCTACATAGAAGAGGTAAAAGAGCGTAAAGTTGCTCTTACCTCTCCTAAGAGAATTTCAGTTAAAACACAAGTTCTTGATAAGAAAAGAGCACAAAAGTGATCCCAAAAAGTACTAAAATATGCACATAAAATGGACACATCAAGCAAATGAATCATAATTTACGGAGGCTACGACTGATTCGCAAATAGAAATCTCGAGAGGGGCTGCTCGAGCATCAAGGGGCACGAGCAAGGTGGCCCCCATTGCAGCAAGATCTAGCATCGTGGGCTCAGGCACTCAGATCTACATACTATCAGGTGGAGCCTACTATGCTCTACCATAGGGTGATATAACAGCAGATAAGGCCCCAAACTTTGATGTCCCGGGTCTTACAGCTAAGATTCCAATCGTACACCCCTTGGGAGTGTCATATCAAGCCGACGTTAGTGCCCTTACACGACCCCAACCAACACTCCTGAGCATGCCTCAAACGATAGCATACTCTGCGCCAATCTCGATGCCAATCTCGGTGCCTTCAATGCCAAGATAGACTATTCCACATTCGATGGTAGGGAAAATGTGAGCTTTCCTGAGTTTCAAAAGCTAAATATATTCAGGACTCCGTCCAGAGGTTCCTCGCTCGACCCTTACCAGCCAAGGTTATATTATAGCTCGGTAGGGAGAGGGTCGCACTCAGGGTACATGGCTTCAAACTAGCTCCTCCCTACGCCCCCAAGCTTTGATGCACTGGTTTAGCCCAACCTATATGGAGATCCACGAATGAGAGAGGGACTGAGCAACTCTTTGACAAGAGAACTTGACAAGCTAATTGGGCCAGGTTGCAACATCCCCTTTCAGTCTCACGATAGTGACTGTCCAATGACCTAGCGAAATAAAACCACCCAAAGGGCTTCCCACTTAGAGTGGAGACTCGTACCCTCGTGAGTTCATACATACATTCCTTAGTTTGATGAACTCGAGAGACTTTAATGAACACCTAACATGCAAGTTGGTCGGAAGTTATCTTTGAGGGAAAGCCCAAGAATGGTTCAACAAGTTGGGCAGATAGACGCTAAACTCATACAGAGATTTTGGAAAGACCCTTCTTAATCAGGTTTTTCAAAAGAAAAGGTTAACAAAAACCTTAATAGAGTTGTACCAAAGAAAACGTAGGCCGAGCGAGTCGACGGAGGCATTCTACCATCGAGATGTGGATGAGAGTCTTAGCGTTATCAATCAGACCGAGGAGGGGGTAATTATTGGGTATATGAATGGGATGTCAAATCTTAACCTGTACAAAAAGCTGGTCTCAAAGAGACCGGAGACCCTATAACAATTACCGAAAATCATAAAGCAGTATTTGAAAATTGAAGAGGTCACGAAGAGAAAATGGGAGGGGGATAGATGGCTCGAAAAGGTACCTAAACACTCGGAGCCTAGGTAGAAAAAGCACAACCACCCAAAAAAAGGGTTCGAAAAATTTATTTTTTTAACCAAGTCCCTGATGGAGATACACTCCATCTATAAAGGGATGTTTCGAAGCCTCCCTCCCGGAAAAGACTGCCATGAGAAGAAAGACTTCCCTAAATTCTATGATCACCACAAAGAACGGGGCCATGACACAAATGAAAGTACCCATTTGAGACATGAAGTGGAAAGATGTGCAAGGGAGGGTTTACTTTCTGACTATGTCAAGGGTCCGACAATAGAATCCTCTCCGAGAGGCCAAGAAAAATGCCGTTGGAAGGTAAAAAGAGAGCCAATCAAAATGGCAGAGAACAATAGGTGAATGAAGGAGACCAAGCCGGAAACCAAGTAGGGGTTTGAGCCAAAACCGAGGCTCGGCCAGATAGAAACTGAAAGGATGTGGCGAATCAGGTGATCAACTTCATCAGTGGAGTTGTAGGCCATCAAGCTTTTGACGCAATTATCAAAGCCCAGTCTTGATATGTGCCCCCCGGAGAACCCTGTGAAAAATGTTTCTGGCCCAAAGAAGCAATTACCTTCTTGGAGGCTGACCCGGTGCCCAGCTGAGCCCCTCACACGGATCCGTTGGTGATCCATGAAACCATAGGAGATTGTTATGTCAAAATGGTGTTCGTGGACGACGACAGTAGGGTTGAAGTAATGTTCCCCAACTGTTTCGACCAGTTAGGGCTCAGGCATATAAGCCTAAGGAGAATAACCTCTCCATTGTCCAGCTTCATCGGGAAAATGGTGCTACCCCTAGGGGTGATTACCCTCCCGGTTAAAGTAGCTGAGGGGAACAAGGAAATCATAATTGACTGTAGCTTTGCAGTAGTTGACACTGTGTCCCCATATAATGTGATAGTCATAAGGCCTTGAATGTGCCAGGCGCGAGCAGTGTGGTCCCCCCTATCATTCGACCATAAAGTTCCCATGAAAAGGGGGATAGCAGTTATTAGATAGGATCAACCGATAGTGATATGTCCATTTTATGTGCATAATTTAGTACTATTTTGGGTCACTTTTGTGCTCTTTTATTATGAAGAGCTTGTGTTTTACCTTGAAATTCTCTTAGGAGGGGGTAAGAGCAACTTTACGCTCTTTTACCTCTTCTAAGTGGATTTTGCGTGACAAGGGAAGAACACGGAGGCATGAAGGCTGGAGGCCATTAAAGATCACATTTTCAAAGACTTTTGAAGACTTGCTTCGAAGACATGAAGACCGGAGGCCATTGAAGACCATTTTTGGAAACATTGAAGACTTGAAAAATTAGAGGAAGAAAAATTAGAGGAATTCCTATGAAGATGAATTTATACAACAAGAAGAAGAAAAGGAAACAAGGCAAAATTCTGGCACCCATCGCGAGTCACGATGGCCTCGTTGCGAGACCATCGCGAGTCACGACGAACCCGTAGTGAGTCACGACCAACGGGTGGCCAGAATTTCACCTTATCATTTTTTTACTATAAATAGCACTCTATTTCCTCTCATTCAGAATCTTCTTCACCTGCATTTTATTATTGTTTAGAACCCTATTTTTCTTCCATTTCTATCTTTGAAATCTCTTGTATTATGTTTGGTTGTTTAGAATTAATTAGAATGAACTCTTGTAGCTAAATCTAGTTCTTGGGAGCAATTGATTGAAGCTTCCAAGCTTATGTAGTAAGATTCTATGTTTGCTCATTTATGAACATTTATTGGAGATAATTTATTATACCATTAATGTTGTGTTTTACCTCATTTATACCATGGGTTGTTTGAGTATATGAAATTTTTGTAAGATTGAAATGTTAGGGTGTTAGGAAAGTTGCAAATTTCATAACTCATTTGATATGGAAATCCAAGAGCATGAATCTAGAACTTCTTGTGTATAATGTGGGGTAATTCTTGCTAGATGAGTATGTTAATGTGGTTTGTTATCATGTTTGTCATATAGATGCAAAGAAAGGTTGAACCTTGAATGTTGTTTGCTCTTAGTTTAATCTAATGAATGCTTTGTTTGGTTAAATGACTAAGTCTTTTGGTAGAAGGATTGTTATTATCAAACCTATGGTCCTTTGGGTGAAATGACATTGATGAAACACCCCTATGATGTTGTTTGTCTAAGGTGATCATCAATGAGGTTTGCAAATGGCCGTTGTTTGTCTTTGAAAACTATTCTTAAGGAGGAATGAATGTTGATCTTTGAATGAGAAGTGATAACAATCCCCATAGACAATAAATGTAATTGAATGAGTAAATGAATCAATGAGCTACATTAGATTTGGAAGTGGAAATCATTGCCTCCAAGGCTCCGTTAATTATCATTTACATTGTATCTTTAATTGTATTGCATGATTAGCGTAGTTCTATTGCTTTGCTAGTTGTTGTATTTCAATTTGATAACTTAGGATCAAACCAACAAACTCCCCTCCTCCTTTTTTACATGTTATATATATATATATATATATAACATGTAAACAAGGGGGAGAGGGGGGTTTGGTTAATTTGATAACTTAGGATCAAACCAACCAAACCCCCTCTCCCCCTTGTTTACATGTTATATATATATATATATATTTATTTATTTATGTATGTATATGTCTAGTATGTCTTCTCTTATATATGTTTAAACACTTGAAAAGATCCCTCTTCTCGCGGACGACCCCGACGTGCCAGTATCTACTTTATTGTATATAGGAAGCATTAGGGCTTAAAAGTATTAACTTTGAGAGGTACAGCGACAACCTCCCAGGCAGCCAGAAGCTTTTTGGCTCTAGCCCTCAAAGAGGCTAGAAAGGAGAACACGGTGGCTTCAATTAAGGGAGAGATTAGCCCTATGGACACAGATCTAATGGCCGTTCGAGACAAGGGAACGGTGTCTGTAGGAAAAATCATTCCACCCACAACAAAGCAATAGTTGAAGGACTTCTTAGATAATTTTGTCGATGTGTTTTCGTAGGACACCTTCAACCTCATAGGGGTACCTAAGAAATTAATGGTCAACATGATGCATGTGGACCCCTCCCAAAACCCAAAAAAATAGAAGTGTGGATCTTTTTCCCCCGAAAGGGCTGAGGCTATAAAGGAAGAAGTTCAAAAATTGCTGAAAGCTGAAGTTATCGAAGAGGTATTCTACCCCTAGTAGATAGCGAATCTTGTGATAGTTTCCAAGCATGATGGTACTTGAAGAATGTGTATCGATTCCATGGATCTCAAAAGTGTTTCCCCAAGGATAGCTATCCCCTTCCATTGATGTACTGGTCGAAGCCATAACAGGATATGATGTCCTAGCTTTTTTCGATGCCCATAAGGGCTATCACCAGATACTCATGGCAGGAGAGGAGAAGCAAAATATGTTGTTCAACAATGAAGGGGGAACATTCAACTACAAGAAAATTCCATTCGGGTTGAAGAATGCAGGGGCCACTTATCAAAGGATGGTTGATAAGCTCTTTGAAAAGAAAATTTAAAAAAACATTGAGATATATGTTGATGACATGGTGGTTAAATGTAGGGGCTTCATCCAATTCTTCTAGAACTTGACAAGACCTTTCGAAAGCTCTAAGAAGCTAATTTGAAGCTAAATCGCGCTAAGTGCGTCATCTGAGTCAGAGCAGGTAAGTTCCTAGGATTTATTATTTCAGAGAAGGGACTCGATGTCAATCCCAACAAATTCGAAGCATTGGTCAACATGAACCCCCCAAAAATAGTCAAAGACGTCCAGAGGCTCACATGATCATTGGTGGCACTCAGCCGATTCCTCCCGAAGGGGGCAGAAAAACACCTGCCATTCTTTGATGTGCTTTGAAAAGCAAAGAAATTCGAATGGACGAATAACTGTGACAAAGCCTTCTAGGAGTTGAAAGAACAGTTACAAAGTTTTCCCACCATCATGAAACAAAAAAGGGGATGATCTGTATTTGTACATCCCCGCATCTCCCTTGGCAATAAGCGCCATTCTAGTAAAAGAAAAGGAAAAATCCCAATTCCCAATATACTTTGTAAGCAGGGCACTGCATGGCCCGGAGACCCACTACACTGCCATCAAGAAACTAATCTTGGCCCTTGTTCATGCTGCAAGACACCCCCGACCATACTTTAAAGCCACAAGATAATCTTGCTCACCAGCCATCCAATCAGGAGGGTGCTTCTAAAGCCGGAGGCCTCAGGAAGAATGATGAAATGGTCAATTGAACTAGGTGAACACGACATCAAGTTCCGCCCAAGAACAGATATTAAGGGCTAAGCATTAGCAGACTTCATAGTCAAAACCACTGAACCAATAAAAATTGAAGATGGCAATGAACCAGATGAGACATGGCAGTTGTACGTTGATGGGTCTTCTCACTCCGGAGGTAGTGGGGCTGGTGTTCTGCTCACGAGCCCCATTCAGAAAGATTACCCCTATGACTTACACTTTGACTTCAAGGCCCTAGATAATGAAGCACAATACGAATCACTGATCACATGCCTTCAAATTGCTAAAGATCTGGGAGTTTGAAAACTTGACATCTTTAGTGACTCCCAAATCGTGGCCCTTCAATTCTAGGGTGAATATGAGGCTAGGGAAAGAAGTTTGCAGTGCTACCTGGAAGTGGTAAAACCCCTCCTCGAACACTTCTACCGTTATACCCTCAACTAAGTTCCTCAAGAAAAGAATCAGAAGGTTGACGCCTTAAGAAAATTGGCTTCATCGGATCTGGGCTTGCAATCTCAGAGGCATCTAATGGTGGAGATGCTTAATAAGCGTAGCTTCAAAGAGGAAACAACAGTAAAGCTGGTAGAGGACCAAAAGTCTTGGATGACACCTATCATGAGCTATCTTTGAGATGAGACTCTCCTGGAGGACCCCATCGAAGCAAGAAAGGTTAGCTGAAAGCGCCTAGATACATTATTCATGAAGACATCCTATACCGTCGAGGCTATCTCCAACCACTCCTCTGATGTGTAGTCCCCCACGAAGCAGATTACTTGATCCACGAAACTTACGAAGGGGCTTGCGGAAGCCACCATTGGGCTCGATCGGTAGCAAAGAAACTTCTCCTGGATGGATATTACTGGCCAAAGATGTTTGAAGAGGTAAACAAACACATCTAGACATGCCACCAATGCCAAAAACATGCACCAACCACCCACATCCCCTAGGAAGAAATGATGAATATTAACAGCTCCCAACCATTTGAAAAATGGGTAATCGACTTGGTGGGTCCTTTTCTGGAAGCCCCTGGCCACTTTCGATACCTGATCGTGGCCATAGACTACTTTATGAAGTGGATCGAGGCCGAAGCCCTAACCGGTATAAAGGGAAAGGTGGTGATTGGGATCCCTCAGTAGATTCAGGATCCCTCAAACGATCATAAGCGATAATAGCGCTCAGTTCATAAATAACCCATTCAGAAGCTGGTGCAAGCAGTAAAAATTCCACCAAAGGGTCACCAACGTTTACCGCCCCCAAGCTAGTGGGCAGGTAGAGGTCACCAATCGAACCATTGTTAATGGTATTCGATCGAGGCTCAATGGGTGGGAGGTTGTTTCCGTACCTCTCAAAGTTATATTTTTAAGCCCTAATGCTTCCTATCGACAATTAAGTAGATAATGGCAAGTCTAGGTCATCCATGAGAAGAGGGATCTTTCCAAGTGTTTAAACATATATATGAGAAGATATGCTAGATATAAGCATATATAGATACATATGAAAGCATGTAAAGATTGGGGAGGGGGTTGGTTGATTTTTGTTGCATGCTTTGTAAGAGTACTAAATAGGCTACAAATTGTTCTTAAGACATAGGCTTAGAAGCCTTGGTCAATTGCATGCGAACAAACAAAACAAAAAACAATAGAAATCAAAGATGAAAATGGTGGAAAACTACGGTTATAATAGTACCATAATCGGGCTAAGAATAAGAGATATGAAAGAGAGGAACTAGAATGCTATTTATAGTAAAAAGGGATAAGGTTGTGTTCTCGTGACGGGTTTGTTGTGACTCGTGATGGGTTTGTTGTGACTCACGATAGGTGCTAGAACAGGACCTTGTATTCTTTTCTTCTTCTTGTAGCAAGCACTCTTCTTCACAATAATTTCTCTCATTCTTCAAGTCTTCAAATATTTGAAGCAAGTCTTCAAAGTCTTCAAAGGATGATCTTCAACGGCCTCCGGTCTTCAAGTCTCCATGTTCTTTCTTTGTCCCGCAAAATCCACTTAGAAAAGGTAAAATAGACCTCTCCTAAGAGAATTTCAAGGTAAAACACAAGCTATTGATAACAAAGGTGAACAAAAGTGATCCCAAAAAGTACTAAATTATGCACATAAAATGGACACATCAAACCTCCCCGCACTTAAACCTTACTTGCCCTCAAGTAAGAAAATATCCAAGCACATGAAGGAATTGACGTATCCATATCCTAACTACTATTCCCCCAAGTTAATACCTCACAAAACTTTCAATATCACACATCCCAACGTTAAGATCAAACGAGAAGTTTCCCACAAACCCCATTCCTAAGTCTACCCAAACCATATCAATCTATCAATTCATTGATATCCCTAAAACATCTCTAAATCTGGAATCGACAATCCCAAATTCAATGGTACAAGGCGAAGCTAAAAGCATGCACAAAATTCAAACACATACTCCACTTTCTACCAATATATCATCCTAAAAATGAAGTATATCAACAATCAAGAATTTTATAACTTACTTCATTTTCCCCGCTAAATTTCCCAATCCCAAGAGGTCTCAAGATGTCAAGCTACCCGATCCATCCATATGGCTACCGCAACCTGATGACTCCAATGCTGGCAAATGACTGTACACTTAACATTTTTTTTCTCTTTTTCGCTCATTTTGCCAAGGAGCCCTTTCTGGTTTTCATCCTAGCCACACATCATGTTTCTTCGGCTCACATCTCACCTTTTTCCACACATATAGCCTCTCATTTTTACCTAGGTCACCCTTTCAGGTTTTTAACCTAACCGGGCCCCCAATGTTTCCTAAGATGCCCTCTCGGGTTTTCAACTTAGCGTGATTCTTTTTATTTTTGTTCTTTTTTATTTTATAATTTTTAAAAATTATCATATTTTTCCAATCAAAAAGTAGAAAAATGCTTTCCAAATGTTAAGTCTAAGAAAAATATCAAAGCTAAAATAATCCAAGTGCATCAAAAGGAAGCATCCCCAAAACAAAAAGGGGAAAATATCCAAAACAAAGTGAAAAAATATCCCAAAAGTAGGAAGTCTAGAAAAAACATCCTCAAACCAAGCAGTGAAATCAGGAAATACCCCTCCCCACACTTAAAATCCTACATTTCCCTCAATGTAGACAAAATAGAGCAAAATCATACAAGGCGAGGTATGTAAATGGTAAGAATATAATGCTCACAATCACTGTTGTGAGGAAGAAGGACCACTACCAAAATAACGCTGCTGATAACAAGCCAGCCAATCAATGTTCCTCTGATTCCTAGCTCTATGCTTCTCTCATCTAGGATCAAGGCCTGAGACAACACCTGCCTGGGATTTCATCTCATGGATACAAGCTGACAGAAGGTCAATCTCCTCATCCATGTCATTTAAGCTCTGGGAGACAAAAACATTGTGCTCTAATATCATGCTGTTATGGAGGCAGAATCCATCCTGCGTAGTCTACATCATACACTCATAGAAATCAGGCGGAGGCTGGGAGTAGTAAGGTGGCACATAATCCTCCTGTATAGGCTCGGTCTCTGGTGGAGGCTGTGGAGAGTGCTGCTGCTATCGCTCAATGAAAGGAAAGCTACTATTATCACGCTGAATAAGGGCTGGACCAAGGTCATTGAGCTCGCGCTGAAATTTCTCTCTGCACGAGGAGTCGGGTGGAATCGCCATGTCCGCCAAGGGTGTATCAAACTCTGACTTCATCTTGTTGGGCTGAGGAAGTGGCATGAAGGTGACCTTCCAAGTGCCATATAACCAATGAAACACCCATGTGGTCCGCGTGGTGCCAAGCATCTCAAATCACACCAACCTCTCTACAGTGATAAGGTAGGAAGTGGGCCTTCCCAAGCACATAAAATTAGCCGGTGGGACCAATCCTAGGTACTCCATTAAGAGGCCGATCATACCTCCAATAATAATCTTCCCCTTTGGCTTCCTAGCCACCTCTACAAAACTCTTCACCCATAGCTTGGCCTATAACTTGTATACCAACCCTCAATCATCAAGTGCCATAAGAAGTGAATGTCGTTGTCCGGCACATTTGCCGGCTCTGCCAAGCAAAGCACTTTGCCGACCAAATGTCTTTGCACATAATAGAGTGTGGGATGGATGATGACACTGATCTTGTCATGGGATTTCTTCGCCCTCCTGTTGATGACACTCCAGAATTGCTTGTCGTCCTTAATCGGTCGGTCCTAGGCCCGTGGATCCAGCCTTTCCCGAATCTCAGCTGTGTCCCATCCAAAGGCTTCCCCAACCTGCGAGACGGTCATCACTCGAGGTATATCATCTAAGTGGAAAGTGATGTACCTCTCGCATGGTTGATCATGCCTTATACTACATATCCTTACCATGGACAAGAACTCTAGCATGTATCGTCAGTAGGAGAGAGCACTCTTGCCCATGAAACCCTCCAACCCTCCATTGGCAAGGAAGCATCAGACTTGCTGGGTTAGCCTAAAAGCGTCCAGTGTGGGGACATGAACAAAAATTGTCTCCTTTAGCTGGCGGTTGACCAAGGCATCCCATCTCTCCGCATAGGGTCCAGTAATATAGGTCAAACCCATGTACCTATTAGGAGGACGAGGTATTGGGCTCGACTCTGGAGCGGTGGTGCACCCACCTCATAGAGGAGCCCTAGGTTTCTTGGTAGGGGATATATTTAACAATCACAAAAAAAAGTCAAACACACAAGAATATACATACAAGTAATGTCACAAGATCACACCCAATCTCAAACTAGTTTAGCCAATCATCACAAACCAAATCAATTCCAAGCCAACTAGTTCAAGTCCTAACCAAAATTGCATATACAATCCATGTCACATTCAACATGCCCATAATTTCAAGTCCATTAGGTTGTCACATAGTTAAACATCCAGTATGCTATATCCTATAATCATAGTCATACCTAACTAGTTTAGCTACCATTAGTACATTCATAACTTTAACATTCAAGTGCCATAGCTAAACTACCTTGAGCATGATAACATTGCATACAAATACAACTATGTTTAATTAAGCCAATATGCCTAATCTCTAGTACAATCCACAGCCAAATTCTCAACCAAAGCAACAATATAAACACAATGCAAGAACAACACCAACATGAGAAAATAACCACACACAAAATGAGCACAATTCTATCCCACATCCAAAATTCCATATGAATATAATCAATTCAATTTACCATGTATTAATCAATAATCTATAGCTAAGATCCCCATCAAACCAAATTGTAGGCAAAATATGCAAAAGTCCCAATCAATGCTAAACTACAAAGCATCACCTAAATTTACCATTGAAAACTATCCAACATAATGATCTATGCATGATATTTTCAATTCAAGGCACAAATTGTGAATAACTATCATAACATACACAATATATCATCATTCACAAAATGCACAATTTTCACCAAAATTAAACTACACACAATTCACAATTCAAATGTTCAAAAGTGAGGAATCGTACCACTAGTGTGTGTAGGAGGATGAAACAATGAAGCCCACAACTAATTTGAGACTAATTCACCCAAATTGGAGGAATACCTAAAAACTAGGGTTTCAGGATTTTCACAAATTTGGTTGATTTGGGGGTGTTTTTGGAGGGTTAAGAGGGTAGGGATGATAGGTTATGGATATGTGATGGATTTGAGGTGGTTTGGTGGTTGAGATTGATGGAAATTGGTGGAGAGAATAGAGGAGATGAAGGGAAGAAGAAGGGGTTTTGATGGGAAGAAGAAGGGGGGTGGAGGAGAAATGAGCTTCTGCCCATTTTTTAAAATAGGTCTATACTCCCATCGTGAATCGTGACGTGTTCATCACAACTCAAGATGGATAGGTCAAAAGGCACCTCCGATCAAAGCTCTCGTTGTGACTCGCGACCAATCCATTGCGACTCGCAATAGGACTGTCGCGAGTGGAAAAAAGTGGACCTGGGAGTTCATATTTTAGCAAAATCTTTCTGATTTGGTTGCGATCGTGACCAAACCATCGTGAATCACAAAAAGTTGAGCCCAAGGTATCCAAAATTGACAAAATTGACAAGGTGGTCGCGACTCGCGACAAGGTGGTCGCGACTCACGATGGACAGCCTACCTGGTACTTAGATTTTTTTTCCAATCTCATCCCCTGCCCAAGATTTTCCTTCTTGACTCCAAGTATTTCTCCCCTCATCCATCCAATGCCTTGGGTTCAAATTTCTACAAAATCATGGAAAAACAAACCGTGAAAAGCACAAAGAAAAATAATAAAACTAATGACAAAAACTCAAGATCAAACAACATCAACAGAAAGTCATGAATAGCGATCCAGATGATCAAAACCAAGTTTATTTTATGTCGTTGGCATGACTTACTCCCTCTTTTGGAGCTTACTCACAAAATGAACTGAGATGATCGGTCCCCTTTCCCCAATCCGGGTCAAAACAAGAGGGATTCACATCATCCCCCAACAAAACCTTCTTCAAATAGCTTAGGGTTTCTTCATGTTCCCTCAACATTTCCAACAACCCACCTTTTTGTTCCATGGTGATTTCAAGCATGTGAGCATTTGGGAGTTTCTCTCTTTCTCCAAGGGATGAAAATTTAAGAGCTTTCAGTGGTGGTTTGAACTCTTCCATCGAAGTCTTCTCAAGAGAAGGAGGGAAAACCACCGTTATTGGCCTACCCATGGACACACAAAAAGTTTATGTTGCTTTCCCAAGAGTATATTTGCCATTGTTTTTTTTCCTTGAAGTTAGTACTAACAACATTTGAAATCAAAGAATCACTCCAAACATCACCTATGGCAACATTTAAGGAACTACCATCTTTTGGCTCAATTACATCTTGCTCTTTATCATCAATAGAATGAATAGCTTGGCAAGAATAGTATCTACTATGATGATCAATAGAATTATTAGTGTCAAATTCTACCTTCCGCCCATTAAATTCCATGGTCAATATTCCTTTATGCACGTCATTATGATCCTAAAAGTATTTAGAAATGACCTTCCTAAAAAAATAGGTTTAGCACTACTGTCACTTCCCATTTCAAGAACATAAAAGTCCACGAGGAATGTCAAAGAATCCACTTTCACTAACACATCCTTCACAATACCTTTCAGGTATGTGCTAGAGTGATCGGCTAGTTGGATAACAACCCTGGTTTTATGCCAAGTGCCTAGATTTAAACTTCCATACAAGAAATAAGGGATCACATTGTTTGAAGCACCTAAGTCTAACATGGCCTTGTTAACACATTTTCCTTCTATCTCACAAGGGATTGTAAACATTCCCGGATCATCACAATTAGGGGACATTTCATCATCAAACACGGAGGAGACATATTCACTCTTCACACTCTTTTTCTTAATTTTCAATTGTTGTTTCCTATTGATGGTACACAATTCCTTAAGAAATTTAACATACCTTGGAACTTGATTTACAACATTTAAGAGTGGAATATTTACCTCGCATCTACGAAAGACTTCGTAGATGTCCTTGGTGTCCTCCCATCCTTTAATGCCTCCAAAAATGGTGGTTCTGGCACATAGATAGGGATCTCCGCCCCTCTTGACTTCTTGTGTGGTGGGGATGAGGTTTCAATATTTGATCCAAGTCTTGGCACAAATGTCTCCACCTCAATTTCTTATTCGTTGCTTTCTTCGGCCAACTCATCGTCCCTCTTTTCAAGGTTATCTTCTTTTTCAACCATCCGCTCAACAAAAACCCTTTCTTGGGGATCCTTCACTTCCCTTCCACTTCTCAATGAGATTGCACTCACATTTTGTCGAGGGTTGATCCCCGGTTGGGAGGGAAGTTTTCCCTTTTCTTGGGCCTCCGTCCAATTCACCACTTGAGCTATTTGGCTCATTTGAGTTTCTAAGTTCTTGATGCTCACTATAGCTTAATCTCGGAATTTTCAGCTTTCTCCATGCACATGCTCAACTGGTGAATGACTTGTATCACCTCATCTTTTGTTAACCTCGAGCTCTCCCATTGGTCTCCAGGCTTGTCTTAAAGCCTTTGATATTGTTGTTGAAGTGGCCTATATTGTTGTTCAGGAGGCCGATACAGTTAAGGGTTTTAAACTCTTCTATGTGGATTACCCCGACTTGCCATTATCTCATTGAGGGTTTCCCTGGTAATGGCGCCAAAATTTGGGAGGTTGTCGCCGTACCTCTCAAAGGTAAATTTATAAGCCCTAAATTCTTCCTATCTACAACTAAGTAGATAATGACAAGTCGGGGTCATTCACGAAGAAGAGGAATTTTCTTAAGCTTTTAAACATATAAGGTTAATATTATGGTAGAAGTAAATATATATAAATATATAAAAGCAAGAAAATGGGGGGGGGGAGGGGTTGGTTAGTTTCCTAAGTTATGAAATTAAAAGACAAGCTAACTAGCAAAGTCAAGAAACTATGCTAATCATCAAACAAACTAAGAAAATGGGGTAAAAACTAAAAAAGGCAAAGCCTTGGAGGCAATTGACATCTATCACATTTTTTTACCTATGGGGAATGTTATCACTTCCCATTCGAAGATCAACATTCATTCCTTCTTAATAGTAATTTGCAAAGACAAACAAAGACCATTTGCAAACCTCATTGACAATTACTGTAGGCACACCACACCATATATGTATTTCACCAATGACATTTCACACAAAGGACCATAGATTTGATAACAACACACCTTCTACCAAAAAAATAGCCATTTAACCAAACATATCATTCATTAGTCTAAACCTAGAACAAACCACATTCGATATTCAACCTTTCATTGCATCTATAGGATAAATATGAGAACAATTGACATTAACATACTTATCTAGCAAGAATCACAACACATTATGCACAAGAAATTCTAAGTTCATGTTCTTGGATTTTCATGGCAAAGAGATAAGGAATTCGTCACTTTCCTAACATCCTAATACTTCAATCATACAAACACTTCCTATTCTCAAACAACTCATGGAATAAATGAAGTAAAACATAGAATAAAGAACATTTGAATACTAAATAACAAAGGCTTCAAGAACAAGTGAAACAATCTATTCACTACTTTCACTACCTGTTGTGAAGATAAATATTCTATCCTTCTTAGATAGTAATTTGCAAGAGTGAATTCAACATCTCTTATCAAACCTCACCAATAACTCCCTTAGTCGACTAAAAGTATCCCATTGATGGCATTGAGCTTGGAAAATCAACAAGCTTGGCAACAATTATAAACACTACACTGTGTCTAAGCATTTAACCAATTCATGCATTTACATAAAATTAGTCAAGTACGTTCAACGCTCATAGACCTCTCCTATTTTCTAAAATAAACAAACATGACAAAGAGTTCGACATTATCCCATTCATCTAGTAATTATCAATACATCAACATCATTAAGAAGCTCTAACTCATGCTTTTGGATTCCATATTAAAAGAGGGGAGAATTAGCTACTTTCTCCCAACCCTAACAAGTAATCTTACAAGCAATTCATATACTCAAACTTCCAACAACATTAATGACATTAACAATTCACATTCAAAGCTCAATAAATGCACAATAGCAAACACAATAAATAGATAGATATGATTCTCAAGACATTAGCAAGGAAGTGCCAATCAATTTCTCCCACAATTAAACTAACCTAGATAATTAAAAGACATGATTAACCTACAAAGACTAAGAAAAGAAAGAAAGGAAAAACCAGGGTTTTGAACCCAGAAAATCGCAGGAAGAAGAAGAGTTATCTGAAGAGGAGAGAATAAGGTGAGTATTTATAGTACCAAAAAGTATGAAAGTTTCTGGCCACCCGTCCTTCGCGAGTCGCGACCAATCCATTGCGAGTCGCGACCGAGCCCAGTTTCAGCATCTTGATTTCTTTTATCTTTTTGTTTCAAGTCCTCCTCTCTACTTCACTTATCTTCAAATTTTCCAAAGCTCAAATGCAAGTCTTCAAATATTCAAAGGTAATCTTCAAAGTCTTCAAACAATTTTCCTTGTCAAATAAAATCCTCTAGAAAAGTAATAAAAGCGTAAAAGTCACTTTTAACTCTTCTTAGAGAATTTCAAGGAAAAATGCCACATCTAAAGCACAAAAGTTTACAAAAGTGAATCCCAAAAGTCCTAATATAACTATATAAAATGGGCATATCAAAGGGGTAGGTGGGAACTTGATTAGTGAGTTACCTAGCGTACTTTGGTTGTTCCGAACAATAGAATATTCTGCTATGGGAGAAACCCCGTATAGCCTGGTTTACAGTTCTGAAGTGGTCATTCCAGCAGAGATAAGGCTACCTACCTTTCGAAGGATTGCTATAAGCAATAGACGGCAGGAAGACAATCACGAGCAGCACCGTTTGGACCTGGACCTCCTCGAAGAGAAAAGAGAGAAAGCAAACCTCTATGAAGCCAGGGTCAAAGAGAGGGTTAAGCGGTATCATGACTAGAGAGTTCAAAAAATCCAGTATTCCAAAGGAGACCTCGTGATGAGAAGGAACGAGAAAAGTCATAGAGAGCCGGACCCATAGAGGTAGCGTCTTTAACAGTTCAACGACTTCCATATCCACAGGGTGTGAAGGCTTTTGAGGATGGGTGTTAGAATCTTTTTGAAGAAGTAGGGATGACCATTCTTGTCCTCCAGAACTTAGGCCCAACTCAGAACCCAAGACCTCGAAGGAACCCACTTTCAGCGATAACCTTAAGGCGGCGCTAAGTAACTAGTAGAACTTCCCCCATCCTCTAAACCTGTCCGAAGGGAACCGGTCGCTGATAAGGGGATAGCGCCAGAATCCTGAAGGCAAGAATTCTCTGTGCCACTAAAGATAGAAACTGTCGGGAAATAGGCTGGAATAGAGTTCTTCCCCTACGATGTGATTGCCACATTATAAAATTGAAACGAGAGGTTAAGAGAAAGAGAAATTACTGGAAAAGTGGCAGGAAAAATGACTTGAGCTTTTCTGAGAAAGATCACCAAAAAATCGAGCGGATAGAAAAAAGGGTTTCTGAGGATTTTGGAGCAATTTGGGAAAGATAGTGAAGTGAGAACAGCGGAGAGCTCTTATATATATAGGACATTAAATGGTAATCATTACCTTGGGCTACCATGCAAAAAGTAATTGTATGGGTAAATGAGTTGCATGGGGAAGCCAAACCCAAGGCATTTATGGTGAGAGCAGTGCACATGGAAATCCAACAGGGGCTTCATGAGCCCTAAAAGCAGAAAGTCAAAACCACACACACGACTCCTCGACTTCCCACCTTGAATTTGATTTGTGGAAATCAAGGAAATCCCACGTGACTTTCCTGCTTCCCACTATAAGTTCAAACCCTGGAGGTTCTGATGCAAATTAGAACCCTGGAAGCTCGGAGCCTCTATGCTTAAACACGTGGATTTGAGCTCCAGGGATTCTAGCACATATTAGAACCCTGGAAGCCTAGAGCCTCTATGCTTAAACACGCAGATTCGAGCTCCAGTGATGCTAGCACAGATTAGAACCCTGGAAGCCCGGCCCTGGAAGCCTAGAGCCTCTATGCTTAAACACGCAGATTTGAGCTCCAGTGATGCTAGCACAGATTAGAACCCTGGAAGCCCGGAGCCTCTATGCTTAAACATGTGGATTCGAGCTCCAGGGAAGCTAGCATAGATTAGAACCCTGGAAGCCTGGAGCCTCTATGCTTAAACACATGGATTTAAACTCCAGGGATGCTAGCACAGATTAGAACCTTGGAAACTCAGAGCCTCTATGCTTAAACACATGGATTTGAGCTTCAGGGACGTTAGCACATATTAGAACCCTGGAAGCCTGAGACCTCTATGCTTAAACAAGCGGATTCGAGCTCCAAGGACGCTAGCACATACTAGAGTCCCAGGAGTCTAAATCCATTTGTGCTTAAATGTGCAAGTGCACACCTTTCAAACTCTAGCGCTGACCAGACACTTAAAGGATAAATTCACTATACCAAGGATGTGGATTCTGTGGATTTTGGCACAGTTCAGAAGGTAGGAATTCAAACCCTATATAACCAGAAGCTCATGTTCAGATATACCGAACTTCTAGCATAGATTGGGAGGTCGACGTCTGAATCTATCATGGACTCTAGGAATTCAAGCGACCTTGGGCTCTAACATAGAATTAGAGACCTGAAGGTCGTACCCCCTAGGGGTGAAAAATTAAGACTTGCATGATCTCGAGCTCTAGCACAGATTTGAAGCTCCAGATTTTGAGGCGTCTTATTTTTTCCCACGTACAGAATAATTCAAAGGTCCTTGTCTTTTAACTCAGATTAGAAGGAAAAAATTGTACTTGGTGTTTCCATCCTCAGGGCTCGAAGGTCCAGAGGTCTCTAACATAGATTAGAAGACCCGAAGACTGGATCCCTCAGTAAGTTTTATTAGGGTCTTGATGGCCCATGGGGAGATCAAAAGAGGAAGATTTAGGACCTTGGGCTCTGACACAAACTAGAAAGCCAAGGGTCAAACCTCTGACACATTAATCAGCTCTAACGGTAAGTTCGAAGCCTCAACCTGAGACAAACCTTCAATGAATTTTCTGGGGTACCAACATCGTACACCTAAACCCCACCTCAGATGTCAGTTCGAAACACTCCCCGTTAAAAGGGAGTCGTGACGAACCCGCAGACTCAAGCATGAGTTTGAGCCCGCTATCCCAAGATGAACTCGAAGGCTGAACCCTCAGCTTTCTAGGGGCTTCTTGACAATGTGTAAATATGTATAGGCCTAAATATCCATGCAGCCGATCTTAAGTCCATACCTTTTCCCTTTGGGTAAAGATTTTTGGGCTGGCCCAAGTTGGGAGTACTTGCTCCAAAAGCAAACAAATCAGTTTCCCTACTTGCCTACCTAAATAGATGCCAAAGGTAATTACACTTGGGTAGCCTGTTTGGTAACTTGGCCTTCAGAGCCTCTTCCCCCCGAAAACCTCCAGGGAACTTTGTCTTTGTAGATTCTGATCACCCACATTAGAGCAGCAATGATGGTAAATTGGGGTGCATCAGAGATGTTCCCTATCTTTTGGCATTGGTCGCATGATGTCACCAAACGTTTATCATCTGATAGTATAGTGGGCCAGTATAGACCACAGCATGTTACCTTCCTTGTGGTTCCTTTGTATCCAAAATACCCTCAACTTGGGATGAATAACACATCTTATGGAAACTATTTATCTCATCATTGCGGATGTATCTTCTAATTTCTTGAACAAAACAATGCTTCTACAGGTAAGGGTCATCCCAAACATATTCCTTTGCTTCATTCATCAACCTCTCCTTTTGATGTGCCTATTTTATACGGTTATCTTTTGTACACTTTTGTGCTATAAACGTGGCATTTTTCCTTGAAATTCTCTAAGGGGAGTTAAAAGCGACTTTTATGCTTTTATTACTTTTGTAGAAAATTTTGTGTGACAAGGCAATTTGTTTGAAGACTTTGAAGACTTTGAAGAATACCTTTGAAGACTTGAAGACTTGTATTTGAGCTTTTAAAGACTTGAAGAATTGAAGAAAAATGAAGTGAAGAGGAGGACATGAAACAAAAAGAAGAAAGAAATCAAGATGCTGGAACTGGGCACCGTCGCGACTCGCGATGGACGTATGGCCATAAATATTTCTTGCTTTTCTGTACTATAAATACTCACCTTATCCTCTCCTCTTCAGAACCTCTTCTTCTTGCGATTTTTCTGGGTTCCAACCCTAGTTTTTCTCTTCTTTCTTTTCTTAGTTTTTGTAGGTTAATCATGTTTTTTTAATTATCTAGCTTAGTTTTATCTTGGGAGCAATGTATTGAAGCTTCTATATCTATGCAGTAAGAACCATATCTATCTATTTAGTGCTTTTTCTATTGTTCATTTATTGAGCTTTGAATGCAAATTTTTAATGGCATTGATGTTGTTGGAAGCTTGAGTATATGAATTGCTTGTATGATTACTTGTTGGGGTTAGGAGAAAGTAGCTAATTCTCCCCTCTTTTAATGTGGAATCCAAGAGCATGAGTTAGAGCTTCTTAATGATGTTGATGTGTTGATAATTGCTAGATGAATGTGATGATGTTGAACTCGTTGTCATGTTTGTTGTAGGTAGAAAATGAGATAGGTCTATGAATGTCGATCATTCTTGACTAATCTAGTGTAAATGCATGAATTGGTTAAATGATTATACACGGTGTAGTGTTTATAAATGTTGCCAAGCTTGTTGATTCTTCGTGTTCAATTCCATCAATGGGTTACTTTTAGTCGTGTTTCGGATAAGGGAGTCATTGGTGAGGTTTGACTAGAGATGTCGAATTCACTCTTGCAAACTACTATCTAAGAAGGATGGACGATTTATCTTCACAACAAATAGTGGAAGTAGTGTTTCATTCGTTCTTGAAGCCCTTGTTATTTAGCATTCATGTGTTTTCAATGCTATGTTTTACTTCATTTATGCCATGGGTTGCTTGAGAATAGGAAGTGTTTGTATGATTGAATTCTTAGGGTTTTAGGAAAGTGACGAATTCCTTAGCTTCTTTGCATGAAAATCTAGGAACATGAACTTAGAACTTCTTGTGCATAATATGTTGTGATTCTTGCTAGGTAAGTATGTTAATGTGGATTGTTCTCATAATTATCCTATAGATGCAATGAAAGGTTGAACCTTGAATGTGCTATGTTCTAGGTTTAGCCTAATGAGTGCTATATTTGGTTAAATGGCTATGTCTTTGGTAGAAGGCTTGTTGTTGTCAAATCTATGGTCCTTCATGTATGATGCCATTGCTGAAATACCCCAATGGTCGTTGTTTGTCTAGGGTGATCATCAATGAGGTTTGCAAATGGTCGTTTATCTTTGCAAATTACTATTAAGAAGGAATGAAGGTTGATCTTCCATTGGCATTTCCCATAGGTAACAAATGTGATAGGATGAGTGAATGGTTCAATGATCTACATTAGGTTTGGAAGTGGATATCAATTGCCCCCAAGGCTTTGTTTTTTTTAGTTTTAAAACCCCATTTTCTTAGTTTGTTTGATGATTAGCATAGTTACTTGATTTTTCTAGTTATCTTGTCTTTTTACTTTCATAACTTCGGAAAACCAACCAACCAAAACCCCCATTTACTCGCTTATATATATATATATATATATATATATATATATATATATTTCTACTTCTAGCCTAATATCAACCTTTTATGTTTAAATGCTTGAGAAAATCCTTCTTCTTCGTGGATGACCCCGACTTGGCTCTATCTACTTAGCTGTAGATAGTAATTATTTAGGGCTTATAAATATTAAATTTGAGAGGTACGGCGATAGCCTCCCAAATTTTGTTGCCGCTGCCGGGGAAGAGGCATTTATTTTTAAGTGATTAGGTGTATTTGGTTGCATGTTAGATAGTTGTTTTTACTTTCCACTCCTTGGTGGTTGTTTTTGTTCGGAGTAGGTATTGCTTGAGTTCTTGGTGAATTTTTATCCAGAATCCTTGCAATATGATTCCGAACTTTTGAAAAAAAATAAAAATGGAGTATCTCACCTTGAGGGAACTCATGATGAGAAGAGAGGCTCAACAAGCAAGATTTTGTAGGATGTGTCATTCCGACCATCCTACCGAGTCTTGCTATTTGTTGTGGGAAGAGCACTATGAAGGGGAAAGAACCCTTGGTTTCCAAAACCAAGGGTATTATGAAGAGTGCTACCAAGAGGTAAGAGATGTTGGTTTTCAAGGGAAAGAAGCTCAAGAATGGTATCCATACCACAATCCTTACAATCCGGAATGGAGTGGTAATCTAGATTGGTGGTATGAGAATAAGCCAGAAAACCAACAATACGAGCAAAATAGTTGGCCATCACCACTTTATACCATACCCCAAAACCAAGGCCAACACGGAAGTTCAAGTTTGACGCGTGAGGATGTTATGAATACAATAGCAAACTTGAACTTTACTAGTGAGGAGCCACACACTCGGCTCTCCTCTAGTGTTGAGGCTATTGAGGGGCATGCGAGGAATATTTTAGAAGTGTTGGCCTGAATGGAAGATCGTGATTCCAAAAATACACCATCCCAAATCGAACTCGAGGATTCGGCGGTGAGGTCACCATGAGAAATAATCTTGAGTTCGAAGGGGGTGAGGAGTTGGTTGTTGAGGATGAAAAAATGGAGGAAGAGATGATTGTGCTACATTCATTAGCATCATCACCCCTTCTCCCACCTAGTGAACCAACCCCACCATTTTTGGAAGTTTTGAGGGAGACAAGAGAGGAGCCAATAGACTACCCCAAGCCTCCTAACCACCCAACTCCCTTTAAATGATCTCCACCTCAACAAAACTTTCCTCTTGAAAGTTTTGTACTGCTCTTACCCCTCCTAAGAGGATTTTTGTGGTAAAACACAAGCTGTTGTAATGAAAGAGCACAAAATGGATCCTAAATAGTACTAAAATAAGCATATAAAGTGGACGCATTATGTACCCCCATTTCTCTACTTTTGGATAATCATGGTGAAGGGGTTAAAGCCTTTACAATATGGATAACATTAGGGTCATGCCGATGACATTAAGTATACGGAGCTTTTTCGTGCCAACGACGTAAATAAACTCGGCCTTTATTTTAGTTTTTGTTGTTTAGTTATTTTGTCTTGTTCTTTTTACGGTGTGTTTTTCTAAGATTTTGTAGCAAAGTGAAGTGCATTGCATTGGAGGAGATGAAGGAATGAGATCCATGAGAAAGGGAAGAAAGCTTGGAATGTTGGTAAGAAAAGATTGAATTCTTTCTAAGTGTTGGGAAATCCCGCGACAGACCATAGCGAGTCGCGACGGAGTGGTCGCGAAATCAGAATTTTTGTGTTAAAATTCAGCTCCCGGCCTCCACTTTTTGCGAGTCGCAACGAGCTTGTCGCAAGTCACGACCAACGGGTCCCCGAGACATCCCTCGAGACATCATCCCCTAGAGACCTCAACTTGAGCCAAACCTGAAAGTCCATCACCCTCTTGAGACCAGCCCCTCGAGACATTATCCCCTCGAGACCTTGGGTCCTTGAGATCGCGAGTCCTCGACTCGAGCTGAAGCCCTCGAGACATCATCCCCTCGAGACCTCAGGTCCTCGAGTTCGTAAGCCCTCAACTCGAGCTGAACCCAAAAGTCCATCATCTCTTGAGACGTCACCCTCTCGAGACCTTGGGTCCTCGAGGCCAGAAACCCTCGAGACCAGTGAAGCCTTTTAACCCCTCGAGAACCACTTGCCTCTCAAGCCCCTTGAAACCAACCCCTCAAGACCAACGCCCCTTGATATGTCATCTTTCATCCTCGAGCCCAGCTAGACCCGAGCCCCTCGAGACCAAATCTTTCATCCTCGAGACTAGCCAAACCCGAGCCCTCCCTACCTGTCACGAGTCCTGACGATGCATCGCGAGTCGCGACCAGTGCTGTCGCGAGTCGAGATGAAAAAAAACCAACTTTTTAACTGTGCTTAAACACTGCATAATCCTTCCTTCTTCTCCACCAAATACTCCAAAGAACCACCACACCTCCACTCATTCCTCCACCATCTTACATATATTGACATATGAAGATTCTTGCATATTTATAGTTTCTTTGTTGATTGTAGTATGCCGATTACATCATTTTGACCATACTTTCTATATTCTATAATGATGCTTGGATATGTATTGATATATGTTGGATATTTTTATTGGACAATCTTATAGTGGTGATTGCATGATGGATTGGTTGTTCTTTGAGAATACTATGGTTATTAACTCTTAATGCTAAACATAGTATTACAAATCCTTATGTACTTGTGAGTTTAATGTTATTCTTTGTGGTGTTAGTATTGATCAAACGACGCCAAAGAGACAACGTTTTGCTCGAGGGGTGAGTTCTTCTACGACACTTTTGTTCCCCCTTCCGGCTCTGAAACCAATTTTGGGACCGATTCTATACAAATAAATGGGATTGCTCCGTATTATCGGTAACTATATGGAGAAATGGGTATCACTCTACCTCTTACCTTGAGTTTTATTATTTTTTCCTTACATGTTTACATTGAGGGCAATATAATGTTTGAAATGCGGGGAGGGGTTATAGGACTCACATGCATGCTAGCTTCATTTGGAATGCTTTTTGCTACTTTTAATTGGAAAAACATGGGAAAAAGAAAGAGAAAATTTTGAAAAAAATAGAAAATGAAAAAAAAGAAAGAAAAGAAAACCCGCTAAGTTGAAAACTCGAGAGGGCAACTTAGGCAACATTGGGGGCCCAGATAGGTCGAAAACCTGAAAGGGAGGCATCGGCAAAAATGAGAGGTCAAATGTGCTGTAAAAGGTGAGATGTGAGCCAAAGAAACATGATGTGTGGCTAGGATAAAAACCCAAAAGGGCTCCTAGGCAAAATAAGAGAAAGAAAAAAAAAGAAAAAGAAAAATTCTATGATTTCACTCATTTGCCGGCGTTGGAGTCATAAGGTTGCAGTTGTCATATGGATGGATCGGGTAGCTCAACATCTTTAGACCTCTTGGGATTGGGTTACTTAGTGGGTTGAAAAACGAAGTATGGTTATGAAATTCTTGATTATTTTATACTTCGTTTTTGTTGATATATTGGCATTGTGTGAAGTATGTGAATAAACCTCCTATATGGTTTTAACTTCATTTTGTGTCATTGGACTTTGGGATTATCAATTCGGGACTTTGAAACCCTTTTATGGGTAGTGAATTGATAAGTGGTAGGTTTGGTTAGATTTAGGAATTGGGGTTGTGTGTGTGAAAAATTCTCATTTGAGCTTTGATTTTGGGATTTACGATATTGAGAGTTTTTGTGAGGTTTTGATTGGGGAAATTTTAGTTTAGGATATGGACATATGAATTCCTTCGCGTGCTTGAATCTTTTCTTACTCGAGGGCGAGTAAGGTTTAAGTGCGGGGAGGTTTGATGTGCCCATTTTATACAGTTATATTAGGACTTTTAAAATTCACTTTTGTACACTTTTGTGCTCTAAATGTGGCATTTCCCCATGAAATTCTCTAAGGAGAGTTCAAAGTGACTTTTACACTTTTATTACTTTTCTAGAGAATTTTGTGTGATAAGGCAATTTGTTTGAAGACTTTGAAGACTTTGAAGAATACCTTTGAAGATTTGAAGATTTGATGACTTGTATTTGAGCTTTTGAAGACTTGAAGAATTGAAGAAAAGTGAAGTAAAGAGGAGGACATGAAACAAAAAGAAGAAATAAATCAAGATGTTGGAACTGGTCGCGCGATGGACGTATGGCCAGGAATCTTTCTTGCTTTTTTGTACTATGAATACTCACCTTATCCTCTCCTCTTCAGAACCTCTTCTTCTTGCGATTTTTCTTGGTTCCAACCCTAGTTTTTCTCTTCTTTCTTTTCTTAGTTTTTGTAGGTTAATCATGTCTTTTTATTATCTAGCTTAGTTTTATCTTGGGAGCAATGAATTGAAGCTTCAATATCTATGTAGTAAGAACCATATCTATCTATTTGGTGCTTTTGCTATTGTGCATTTATTGAGCTTTGAATGTGAATTTTTAATGGCATTGATGTTGTTGGAAGCTTGAGTATATGAATTGCTTGTATGATTACTTGTTGGGGTTAGGAGAAAGTAGCTAATTCTCCCCTCTTTTAATGTGGAATCCAAGAGCATGAGTTAGAGCTTCTTAATGCTGTTGATGTGTTGATAATTGCTAGATGAATGTGATGATGTTGAACTCGTTGTCATGTTTGTTTTAGGTAGAAAATGAGACAGGTCTATGAATGTCGATCGTTCTTGACTAATCTTGTGTAAATGCATGAATTGGTTAAATGCTTAGACATGGTGTAGTGTTTATAAGTGTTGCCAAGCTTGTCGATTCTTCATGCTCAATGCCATCAATGGGATACTTTTAGTCGTATTTCGGATAAGGGAGTCATTGTTGAGGTTTGACTAGAGATGTTGAATTCACTCTTGCAAACTACTATCTAAGAAGGATGGAAGATTTATCTTCACAACAAGTAGTGGAAGTAATGTTTCACTCGTTCTTGAAGCCCTTGTTATTTAGCATTCATGTATTCTCAATGCTATGTTTTACTTCATTTATGCCATGGGTTGCTTGAGAATAGGAAGTGTTTGTATGATTGAAGTGTTAGGGTGTTAGGAAAGTGACAAATTCTTTAGCTCCTTTGCATGAAAATCAAGGAACATGAACTTAGAACTTCTTGTGCATAATGTATTGTGATTCTTGCTAGATAATTATGTTATTATGGATTGTTCTCATATTTATCCTATAGATGCAATGAAAGGTTGAACCTTGAATATGGTTTGTTATAGGTTTAGCCTAATGAGTGCTATGTTTGGTTAAATGGCTATGTCTTTGGTAGAAGGCTTGTCGTTGTCAAATCTATGGTCCTTCATGTATAATGCCATTGATGAAATACCCCTATGGTCGTTGTTTGTCTAGGGTGATCATCAATGAGGTTTGCAAATGGTCGTTGTTTATCTTTGCAAATTACTATTAAGAAGGAATGAAGGTTGATCTTCCATTGGCATGTCCCATAGGTAACAAATGTGATAGGATGAGTGAATGGTTCAATGATCTACATTAAGTTTGGAAGTGGATATCAATTGCCCACAAGGCTTTGCTTTTGTAGTTTTAAAACCCCCTTTTCTTAGTTTGTTTGATGATTAGCATAGTTACTTGACTTTGCTAGTTATCTTGTCTTTTAACTTTCATAACTTAGGAAAACCAACCAACCAAAACCCCCCATTTACACACTTTTATATGTATATATGTATATCTACTTTTTTCCTAATATCAACCTTTTATGTTTAAACGCTTGAGAAAATCCCTCTTCTTTGTGGATGACCCCAACTTGCCGCTATCTACTTAGTTGTAGATAGTAAGCATTTAGGGCTTATAAATATTAACTTTGAGAGGTACGGCGATGACCTCCCACCTTTCTTGATTTGTCAAAAGATGGGGGGAACTCTCCGGTGGTGAGGTAATTCACTACATTGGCATACCAAGGCTGGCTAATTATTACCCCAAACAATTGCTCATCAGGAAATTCCTCCCAAATAGGTTCTTGCTTTGCCTTTTCTTTGAGTGGTTCTGGGCTCTCAAGTATTAGTATTCTACTTAGGTGGTTTGCCACTACATTTTCAGTGCCCCTTCTTATCCCTTACCTCTAGGTCAAATTTGGTAAAAAGAAGTATCCACCTAATAAGTCTCGACTTGGCTTCTTTTTTCATCATTAGATAACAGAGTGCTGCATGGTCTGTGTACACTATGACCTTGGTTCCTATGAGGTATTGACAAAACTTTTCTAGGCAAAAACTACGGCCAGTAACTCCTTCTTTGTGGTAGAGTAGTTGCATTGAACATCATTGAGAGTTACTGACACATAGTATGTAATGTGTGGTGCTCTACCTATCCTCTAGCCTAAAAAAGTGCCTATAGCATGATCACTCACATCACACATGATTTCAAAGGGAAGAGACCAATCTGGGGGTTTGATGATTGGGGCAGTCACTAACAGGTTTTTCGAGGTGTCGAAAGCCTTTTTGCACCCTTCATCGACAATGAAGCCAACCTCTTTTTGCAGAAATTTGCATAGAGGTGAGGATATTTTAGAGAAATCCTTAATGAAGCGATGGTAAAAGCTGACATGACCTAAAAATAATCTGACATCCTTGACATTGGTTGGGTAAGGTAGGGATTTGATTGCGTCGATTTTGGTTTTATCAACTTCTAACCCTTGAGTGACATGATGTGCCAATTTTATATGGTTATATTAGGACTTATAGGACTTCTGTACACTTTTGTGCTCTAGATGTAGCATTTTGCCTTGAAATCTTCTAAAGAGAGTTAAAAGCGACTTTTACACTTTTATTACTTTTGTAGAAGATTTTATGTGACAATACAAATTTTTGAATACTTTGAAGTCTTTGAATACTTTGAAGATTACCTTTGAATATTTGAAGACTTGCATTTGAGATTTGGAAGACTTGAAGAATTGGAGATGAGTGAAATAGAGAGGAGGACTTAAAACAAAAAGAAGAAAGAAATCAAGATGCTAAAACTGGGCTCGGTCGTGACTCACGATGGATTGGTTGCAAGTCGCGAAGGACAGGTGGCCAGAAACTTTCATACTTTTTGGTACTATAAATACTCACCTTATTCTTTCCTCTTCGGATAACTCTTCTTCTTCCTACGATTTTCTGGGTTCAAAGCCCTGGGTTTTCCTTTCTTTCATTTCTTAGTTTTTGTAGGTTAATCATATCTTTTAATTATCTAGGTTAGTTTAATTGTGGGAGCAATTGGTTGGCACTTCCTTGCTAATGTCTTGAGAATCATATCTATCTATTTATTGCTTTTGCTATTGTGCATTTATTGAGCTTTGAATGTGAATTGTTAATGTCATTAATGTTGTTGGAAATTTGAGTATATGAATTGCTTGTAAGATTACTTGTTAGGGTTGGGAGAAAGAAGCTAATTCTCCCCTCTTTTAATATGGAATCCAAGAGCATGAGTTAGAGCTTCTTAATGATGTTGATGTATTGATAATTTCTAGATGAATGTGATAATGTCGAACTCTTTTTCATGTTTGTTTATTGTAGAAAATAGGAGAGGTCTATGAGCGTTGAACGTACTTGACTAATCTTATGTAAATGCATGAATTGGTTAAATGCTTAGACACGGTGTAGTGTTTGTAACTGTTGCCAAGCTTGTTGATTCTCCATGCTCAATGCCATCAACGAGATAATTTTAGTCGTGTTTCGACTAAGGGATTCATTGGTGAGGTTTGATAAGATATGTTGAATTCACTCTTACTAACTACTATCTAAGAAGGATAGAAGATTTATCTTCACAACAAGTAGTGACAGTAGTGAATAGATTGTTTCACTTGTTCTTGAAGCCTTTGTTATTTAGCATTCATGTGTTCTTAATGTTATGTTTTACTTCATTTATGCTATGGGTTGTTTGAGAATAGGAGGTGTTTGTATGATTGAAGTGTTAGGGTGTTAGGAAAGTGACGAATTCCTTAACTCTTTGACACAAAAATCCAAGAACATGAACTTAGAATTTCTGATGCATAATGTGTTGTGATTCTTGCTAGATAAGTATGTTAATGTGGATTGTTCTCATATTTATCCTATAGATGCAATGAAAGGTTGAATCTTGAATGTGGTTTGTTCTAGCTTTAACCTAATGAATTCTATGTTTGGTTAAGTGGCTTTATCTTTGGTGAAAGGTGTGTTGTTATCAAATCTATGGTCCTCTGTGTGAAATGCCATTGATGAAATACCTCTATGGTGTGATTTTCCTAGAGTGATTGTCAATGCGGTTTGCAAATGGTCGTTGTTTGTCTTTGCAGATTACTATTAAGAAGGAATGGATGTTGATCTTCGAATGGGAAGTGATAACATTCCCCATAGGTAACAAATGTTTTAGAATGAGTGAATGGTTCAATGATCAACATTTGGTTTGGAAGTGGATGTCAATTGCCCCAAGGGTTTGTTTTTTGTAGTTCCCCCCCTTTTCTTAGTTTGCCTGATGATTAGCATAGTTACTTAACTCTGCTCGTTAGTTTGTCTTTTACTTTCATAATTTAGGAAAACCAACCAACCAAAACCCCCCTTTTTACTTGCTTATATATATATATATACTTATTTCTAGCATAATATCAACCTTATATGTTTAAATGCTTAAGAAAATCCCTCTTTTTCGTGGACGACCCCGACTTGCCATTATCTACTTAGTTGTAGATAGGAATTATTCAGGGCTTATAAATTTAACTTTGAGAGTTACGACGACGATCTCCAAAATTTTGGCACCGCTGTAGGGGAAGAAGCATTTATTTTTAAGTGTTTGTGCATATTTGGTTGCATATTAGCTAGTTTTTTTAATTTTCCACTCCTTGGTGGTTGTTTTTGTTCGGAGAAGGTATTACTTGAGTTATTGGTGAATATTTATCGAGAATCCTTGCAATATGATTTCAGAGTTTTGAAATAGAAAAAAATAATTTTAAAAAAATGGAGTGTCTCACCTTGAGGAAACTCACAATGAGAATAACGGCTCAACGAGCAAGGTTTTGTAGGATGTGTCATTCCGACCATCCGACCGAGTCTTGCTACATGTTGAGAGAGGAGCACTATGAGGAGGAAAGAACCTTTGGTTTCCAAAACCAAGGGTATTATGAAGAGTGCTACAAAGAGGTAGGAGATGTTGGTTTTCAAGGGCAAGAAGCTCAACAATGGTATCCTGACCAAAATTCTTACAAGATCGACAATTGTGTGACATTGACCACTTGAGTTTGAACTCAAAGTATCAATCAACGAGGCTGTCACTAATGTCGCGCGTGTCATCGTATGGATGGATAACGACTAATAACGGTGATCGATGTCGGATCTGTCGTGATTTATTTCTTAAGTTTGGGATATTTGACTCAAAAATATCAGAATCCCCCCCCCCCCAACATCATATAGGTCACTACGAAATCCAATTCTACATTGTTAAAGGTCTGAGCTATCTTTGTGGATTTTTCTAGCTCGCTACTCAATTAGCTAGTAGGTATTCCATTACCCATTTGTTCAATTGATTTCTTTAACATAGGGTTCTACCAAAATTGAATTCATATGAAGATGTGTTCTACTATGAGTTCATTGCATTTAGGCATTTCATATATGCATTTTTATTCAATGTGAGACATGCTAAACCTAGGCATTATTTACATTATAATATCTGAGTAACTATGTAATCCATGCATTGAAATGAGTTTATGTTAGAATGGATTGGTTAATTAAGGACCTAAAAAATGTGTAACTATTAGAAGTATCAATCATTTGTAGGATTGTCCATGGATAGAAGTCATTGTTTTGATTAAAATAGAACTAGTAAGGAGTGTCAATCATTTGTAGCTAACTTTGTTGAATGTGAATTTGCGAATGATGCGAAAGATAATTTGGCAATGTATAGTGTCCTTGAAAGAAATGGAAGAACACTGCAATTCATGAAAATCTACTCATTTGAAAGAATATTTATTTGTATATGGTTTTTACCCAACATACACTAATTAGTCTTGGTATGGGGAGAATGTGGATGAGTCCATGAGAAATTATGTAGAGGACAAAAAGGATGATAGGTTGGATGAGTTGGTTGAGGAGGTTGTGAAGAACTACAATGGCAATCCGGGGAGGCTTCTAGCTTCACATGGATATAAGGAGAAAATATAATACGATGGGTTCCCAAAGGAATGAAAATATTCAAATCCATGTTGCAGTTGATGAATGTAAATGCTAAGTATTCGTATAGTGATGTTGGCTTCTCCTGGTTGTTGAAAGTGCTGAAAGAAATACTTTCGGTGGGTAATAGACTACCAAAAGCGATTTATGAAGCGATGAAGGTACTATGTCTGATGTGCGTGGATTATGAAAAGATCCAAGCTTGTCAAAATGTTTATATTTTGTATAGGGGGGGATCAATAGGATGCATTAGAATGTCTGAAATGTAATACTCCAAGGTACAAATTGAAGTAGGTGGAGGGGGGCGAAGAAAATGGGAAGCGGTGGACGAAGAAGATCCCCAAAAAGTTTGTTTTGTATCTACCAATTAATCCTTGCTTAAGAAGACTATTTGACAATCTTGATGATGTGAGGAATATGAGTTGGCATGCGGATCAGACTATAGTAGATCATGAGTGATTAGTAATCCGGCCGATGGTGATCAATGGAAAAAAATTAATGTGACCTTTTTGGAGTTTGGAAATGAGCCACGTAATTTGAGGCTAGGTTTGGCACGGATGGGATAAATCTATTTAAAGTTTAGTCGGTGATGTTAATGATTTACAACTTACCTATATGGTTGTGTATCAAAGGAAAGTACATATGCTCTCACTAACGATCTAAGGTCTAAAGAAACTGGAAAATGACATTGACGTGTACCTGCCCCCCTTGATAGATGATCTAAAACTCCCTTGGCATTCCAAATTAGAGATGTTTGATGGGTTTTGCAAAGAGTGGTTCAATTTTAGGGCCATGTTGTTTTGCATGGTAAATGACTTTCCCGCGTATAAAAACTTTCCATGGTATTCCGTAAAAGTTCACAAAGCATTCTCCATTTGTTTGGATGGAACGAATTATTGTCAGGTGAGTCACAGTAGTAAGACAATGTATCTTGGACACCGTAGATGGCTTCCACCTACTCACCGGTGGAAAAATTTCCGTACCGAATTCAATGGCAAGGTAGAATCAGGTCCGCCTCCTCCCATTTTGACTGGAGCATCCATCTTGTATATATTTCTAGATTTTAAAAATGACTATTGGAAGAGGAAGAGAAAAGTACCAAAGGTTGTTGGTATTTGGAAGAAGCTATCTATATATTTTTTTGAACTACCATATTGTGCTATCCCTAATGTCTAACATTTTTTTTGTAATTGACTGGTCTCCCCTAGGGGTTGCTAAAAAACAACATTTTTATGGGAGATCTACTAACCTGAGGAGAAGCGATGAATCAAAGATAGAAATTTATATTACTGCTCCCGTTCCTAATTTCCTACTACTAAGCTACCTAGAGGATAGTTTGTGGCAAGACCGGGGTCGCCCACATATATGCAAGAAATTTTTTTTTGGGTGTTGTATTTAACAACTACAAGTGTGCAAAATGACAAGAGAGTAAAACTATATAATGCCAGCACTTGGGGAATATTTGCTTAACATGACTGGTATTTTATTTTGATCCTCGATTCAAGACCATTCAAGACATACAAACCTATCCTAATTCTTATGCAACATAGTGTGGTCGATGGTCAATATTACTCCATATCTATCACATAAGTGTGCGATAGTTTCTTCCATCAGCACCGCCTCTATAATTAGGGAAGTGCAACAACAGCTCTAACGTTGTGCAGGTCTGGTTCTTCCCCATGTGATTATGTCTCGGGCACTCCACTGCATATACTTCTCCTTAGGCCTACAGAGCAAAGAGATAGGCACCTTATCGATGACTCTAAGGTTGCGAATTAAGCTACCTTATTTGATACTAACGCCATCTCTATCCGTGACCCTTTAGGCCAATTTACGAGCTAAGACTAGTGTATGGTTATCGTAATGGTAACTCAGTGACCCATATGCATACACCCATTACGGTCTCGGACCCTGCTACCCCTATTACATCTAGGTTTCACTTACCAGGGGATATCAATAAATGCAGCAACATGAAAGTAGACTAAGGTGTATGCCAACATAGTGTAAAAATAATACAATTAACAAGAATGAAAAGAGCAAGAAAACATAATGTTTATAAGCATATAAATATAGGTACATCTATAGAATTTCCCAAAACAAACACCAAGTCATGAATACAAATATAAACCCCAAGCTAAATCACTATCCCTAAGCTTTGAACCCAAATATTTCATTGGATTAAATGCCCTTAGGACAAACAAGGAGAATAGAAATAAATTGGAGAGAAGGGTTAATTCCTTTGTCTCTCTACCTACACTTAGGAGAATGAAAATAAAAATAAACCTAACATAAACCCTCGTAGAAATAGACTCCAATATATAGTAGTAGGGAATTGGGCCTTGGAATAGGCCCAAAATGAGGCCAAAAACCCTAGTAGCCGAAATTGGCATTGTTGTGCTAGCTGGGTCTGGCACGACCCGTGTCGTCTCGTACGACCATGCTGGCTTAGCAAGGCATGAGCTGTGCTGTCTGGCACAGGCTTCTAGCTAGGGCATGTTTTTTATCATTCTAAGTGTGCGGCTACATCATTTGGCATGTGCCACCGGCTAGGAGTCCTTCTTCAATCAGTTGAACATCACTGGCAGTATGATTCTTGGGGGGTCATCGGTCGGGTGCATGATTTTTCCTTCTGAACAGCGTGGGCCATGTAAATCATTATAGGCCTTGGGTTGGGAGTCAATTTCTGACCAAAATGGTGGCTCTTCCATGTGAAATGTCTCACCATATAGACTGGTCTTTGAATGTTGGAATTGAAGCGACACAGGCTGTGTAAAAGGGCACGACCCGTGTCCATACTTAGCCGCATAGAGCTTCCGGCAGGCACAGGCCATGCTGAATCAAATGGCTCATGTTGAGAGTCTGTGGCATGGCTATGCTGAATAGCATGACCCGTGCTAAGGGTCTTTGGCATGGCCTTGCCAAGTCTTCAAAACTTGGACTCGACTCCCTTCTTTTTCTTGCTTGCTTCCATCTTCTACTACGTTTTTAACCATAGCCTTCTGTCTACTACCAACCCTTATGGATAATTTTATATTATCTACTACCACCCTTACGGATGGTCTTTTACAAAATTACGTTGAAGTGCTCACGAGCAACCTACTAGTAAGCTCACAAACGAAGATCTAGGTACTTGTGAGGACAAAGTGTCCATTAGATCAAATTAAGTCTACAAAACTTTGGATTAAGATAAGAACCTAACTAAAACTAGAAATCAACTAACCAAAACATAATAATAATTGTGTTGAATGCATTAATTAATGCATGCTTTAAGGTGCAGATCAATTCCTCCACACTTAAACCTTAACTCGTCCTCGAGTAAACAAAAATGAGCAAAGATCTAGGAGGAAAGTAACATGCAAGGATAAACTAACCAATACATCCAACCTTAATCCTAGACTACCCTAGTTCCCCCAAAGATGTAAGAATCTCACATATCTCATTCTCTCCAAAGAAACTAAAGTAATCTATACAACCGATTATACTAAGAAAAAGTCAAGGTATACATGATAAGTGTCAAACTAACTTACTTTGCTGAAGAAGCCCTGAGATGTTTAGCATAGTTTCTGATTTCTCTCAATTTCTCTCATTTTGCCTAGGAGCCATTTAGGGTTTTCTTTGAGCTAGCTAAACACACAAATTGAACTCCCTTCTCACTTTTTTCTACACCATGGCCTCTCATTTTTTCCTAGGTTTTTTCAACCTATCCAGGCCTTTCCCATTATTTCCTAAGTCGCCCTTTCGGGTTTTCGACTTAGCTAGGTATATATTTTTTCATTTTTTTTCAATTTTTTTGTGTAGGAAAAAATTACCCAAACATGGGATTCATACTGCATGAAGATAAGAAAAAAAAATGACACCACCAAAAGTGTTCCCAAAACATCCTATAACAAAGTACAAAAACTACCAACAAAACACAAAGGCATCTTGTTGAAATTCCTAAGTGCCTAACTACTCCTTCCCCACACACTTAAACCATGCATTGTGTCCAATGCAACATGCAAAGCAGAAATCATAACTGGAGTAGGGGAAAATAGTGGCTCTTATTCTTGTGGCCCCGAAGGGCCCTTCTTCAATCGTCTCGCCCCATGTCTTCTCCTCTTTTTTTCTTGCCTAATCTCTTGTCTCTCAATGGGGACTAGGTATCGGAAACCATCAAGGCTCAAAATATGAAACCTCTCGATTAACCGCTCAATAGCCTCCTCTTGAACATCGGCTCTCTAATATATGATAGCAAACTCTTCCTCCACCTTCCGCTCAATGGACTCTAATCAACCCCCCCACCAAGATCTCACGGTGTCATCCATAGCATCCATCCTCCCCCAAATTATTCCATTTGTAAGCTCATTCCCCCTATTGATTGACCTACTTCTGGCACTATTTGGATTGACAACATAAGTTGTTCCCCAAAGTGCGGAATTGGTCAAGAAACTGAGAGAGTAGGGCACCTCGAGTGGGTGGTGCTTTGAGTGGAATCTCCCCATTCTTCTCAATCTCCATGCCTGGAGCCGATAGGGTGTTGTAGAACACCCTCTCAAATCTTGGATCGGGAGCTATAAAAATGTCTTCCAACACGGTATCTTAGTTGATAGTTGTGCATTCGGGTTGTGGAATTATGATGAAGGTGCACATCATAGCACTGTCGTACAACCAAATGAAGTGGTCTTCCGATGTGGTTGGGGAAACCATCGATGCCCTCGCTAGCATGTCCATTTTGTATCTTGTTCCTGAGCGGCCAAATTTTGCTACAATGAATAGAGAAGGAACCGAATGTCCCAAGTGTTGACTAAAAGTCCGACAATTGTGGTATCCCCGATCTGACCAAGTGACCGTTGTTCACCATGATGTGCCTGCAAAAGAGATCCCAGAAGTGGTTCCAGGGAAAATACTGCGATGCCCTAGTCATGCACCTCACTTTTCAAAATAAACTAATTGCACTTACCTGGATTCTTGTGGTCCTTCTTCCTTTTATAGTGTGCTACAACGGTGGCTTCACTTTATCCGGGTTTTCTATCGTGTGTTGATCGTGGTTCTGAAAAAGGAAGTTTGTGCTAGACACCTGATTGTGGTCTCCACTTTTTGCATTTCGTGGGTTGACTTTGCTGGTCCTGAGTCCGTCTGTCTCCGTTCGCATCGCTGGTTAGCATAAAGTCAACTTATGGTTTAGGCTAGCCGCCTAGTGTTTAGGCTGGGTACACACCATAAGCCCCCCGGCCATGAAGAATAAAAGGCATGGAGTGATAGCATTACTTGTGAATTAAATACAAATGGATGTTGTAAGCTAACAACCTGTTCGTCGTTTGATGTTACACTTGTTGTCATTGCAAAGTGACGTTGGCTTTTTGGCTATACCTTTAACCTCGCTAACCCTTAAGATTTCAAATTTTGAATTCCCTGTCCATGTTATCTTTGTGATAAGGATATCTGTGTAGATTTTTTTTAAGGGCTAAGATTTGATCCTCATTCTTCGCTGCACTATTATAATTTTTGTTGATCAAAGTGAGTATTTGTATTCTCCTCTGTTTGGGTTTATCAACAGCAGTCCTACTCCGTATTCTTTCTTGGTAGATGCCCCATCCATGAAAATTTTCCATGCAATGTCTTCCCATTTGGACTTTCCTTTATTTATGTTAAGATAGTGTTGTGTTTTCACCTGCTACGCTCCCACACTTGGCATCTTCACGATGAAGTCTGATAAAGCCTATGCTTTGATTGATGTTCGTGGTTGAAACTGAATCTCAAATTGTCCCAATTCAAGAGCCCATTTGGTCATTCTCCCAGATGACTCGAGCTTGCTTATGAGTTTCTTGATTGGGTAGTAAGTATAGACTACAATCCCATGATTGTGGAAATAGGCTCACAGTCTTCTTGCCAAATATATTAACACCAGGGTAACCTTCTCAATTGGAAGATACTCTCTTTCAGCTTACTGTCGTATTCTGTTGGTGTGGAACATTGGTATTTGCTTCTGGCCTTCTTACCTCACCGGAACTGAGCTCACCTCTTTTGTTGAAACCGCCAAGTATAAGTATAATTTTTATCCCGGAATTGGTGATTTCAACAGTGTCTGATTTTGCTCCTTCAATGATTCATATGCTAATTGGCACTCTTCGCTCCAGCTGAACTTCTTAGACTTTTTAAGGATTTCAAAGTGTGTGAAGCGTCTTTCAGCTACCTTTGACAAGAACCTGCTAAGCAATGCTAGCGATGCCATTAATATTTGGACTTCCTTAACTCTTTATGGATGGAGGAGATTAACAATCGCTTGTATTTTCTCTGGATTAGCTTCAATCCCTTTTGAGGATACCTTTTATCCCAGTGGTTTTCCTATGCCTACCCCGATTGTGCATTTTTTTAGGATTTAGCTTCATTCCAATTGCACTTAATGTATCCAGGGTTTCCTTTAAGTCCTTCGCAAAGTCACACACTTGCCTAGTTTTTATGACCATATCATCCACATATGCTTCTATGTTTCACCCAATCTGACTGCGAAATGCATTATCAACCACACTGTGATATGTTTCCCCTACATTTTTCAACCCAAATGGCATCTTCACGTAGCAAAATATCCCGAAGCTTGTTATGAAGGCCATTTTTTTTCATCCTTGGGGTTCTTCAATATCTGATGATATCCTTTGTAGGCATCCAAGAAGGCCAGGATCTCATATCCAGAGATTGCTTCAACTAATTGATCAATCTTGGGAAAGGGATAACAATAATTTAGGCATGCTTTGATTAGATCGGTGAAATCTATACACATTTTCCACACATAATCTGCTTTTTTCACCATCACCGGGTTTGCTAGCCATTTCGGGTATATCACCTCCTTTATGATCCTATCTTGAAACAACTCATCTACCTCTTCCTCGATTGCCTTTTCTCTATCACTAGTGAAGCTTCTTTGTTCCTGCTTCACCGGTTTGATTGAATCAGCGATATTCAACGAATGAGTTGCAATACTCAGGTTGACTCCTTCCATGTTCTGTAGACTCAATGTGAATGTGTCTTTGTGTTCTCTCAGAATTTGTATTACTTTCTTTTTCTCCTGATCTGGAGGTCATTTCCCTATATTAACAACTTTAGAAGTATCATCGTCATCCAAAATGACATTTTCAGTTTCTCTCCTAGATCAACGGGAGGATCCACTTGGTTTAGTAAACCACTATTTGTGATAGTACTAACCATCTTCACTTTCTTGACATTATTTCCTGCTCTCATCACGATAACGATACACTGCCTAATAGTTTGTTGGTTTCCTCTCACTGTTGCGATCCCTGTTGGGGTTGAAAACTTCATGACTAAATGACAGGGATACCATATTGCTTTCGCTCTATTCATACATGGTATGCCGATTATAGAATTTAACGAACTTGGAGTGTACATTACAACAAAGTCACATATTACAGTGCAGTTCCTATAATTTTCGCTACTTGTTACTGGCAGTTGTATGTTACCTAATGGTGTCTCTGCCGTCCCGTGAACCCTACAAGTGAGGATGTGGATTTCTTCAAGTCAGTCATTTTGAATCCCAGTCTATCAAAGCAGTCCATGAAAAGGATTTCTACTGCTCCCATCGTCTACAAACACTCTATGAACTTTTGCTTTTTCTAATTTTAGCAATGATAACCATCAGATCATTATGAGCTGAAGCATTAGGGACTGCATCTTCTTCGCTAAACGTGATTGTTTCATCCACACAGAATCTTTTGTCTACGGGCTCCTGTTGTGGTAAATACCTGGCCTTACCCTTCCAAGAATTATTTGATAGGGACTCTGTAGACCCATGTATCAAGAAGACTACTCAGTCTAGGGCCTCATTAGACATGTTCTCTTCATAATCCACCAATGATGTCATCTTTTGACTCTTGTTCTGAGTGTTCTTTGTGGCTTGGGTTTTTTCCATAGAGTTTCCTGCCTTGCTCACTTCGTTGTATCTGTTTCCATCATGGATATTTTCTCTGGAGGTGCTATCACCCGTGTTGGTTCATGGAATAGATCTCTGTTCTCCTTCTAGATCTTCTTTCACAATTTTGTTAGTCTCTTGAGACAAGATGCTTTTTGTTTCCACTTCTTTTCCTTCGAAGCTGAGTCTTCCTTTCCCCTTCTTTTCCAAATTTCTTTGCGAGTCCTCCATTAATATTTTTTCTCCTCGCTCTTTCCCTATTTTGCGGTTGTTCGCTTCTTTGGTTTGCACATACTGTTCTATCATTTTTTGTAGATCTCTAGGGTTCTCTGGCATATTCTTTGTGAGTTTTTTTTGTCGAACTCTCCCGGTTGCATACCCCCCATGAATGCACCCAAGGAAGATTGGAAAGACATGTCACGCACCTGTAAACCCCCCGTGATGAACCTACTGTTATATTCTGCCAAAAGTCCTTTGCTTCGTTGAACTATATTTTTCAGGTCCGCTATTGTCTTCGTGAACTTCTGTTTTGGTAGAAAAGTCCCAAGCATAGATCTGAGAGTTGTGCTTAAGATGTTATGCTTCTATTTGGTAAATCTTCATACCAAGTAATCGTTGTTCCTGGCAAATATATAGGGAAAGCCTTGCACACCAACTCTATTTCAGCATAGTTGAGCCTCATGCTATTACGATAGGAATGTAGAAATTCCTTTGGGTTAGCATTCCATCATAAATTTTTACATGTAATGGCAATTTGAAGTCTTTCGGCATGTTGAAGTTGCGAAGATGTGGTGCTAGTGGCGACTTATCTGCATCGTCATCTGCTACTATGTCTCATAATTCATTCCCATATTTAACGTTATTGTTGTTTTGACCAATTTTTTGACTTACCCTTGAGGACTTTTGTTTGAGAGTGGCTAGGAACATATTATATAGTTGTTCTCTGTTCGATTCTAGAAACGACATCAATGCTCTCCTTTACTTTTTTTTGTTCGAGTTAGGAGACTTTGCCTTTTGTTCATTTTCAATGCCATCCCTAACCCGTTCTTGCTCTCCGCTGTGAACATAATCTTAATTTTGACTGGGATGTACATGCATGTTTCTTTCAGATTATTAACTCTCGAGTACGATGGTTTTGACTTCTTTCGCTTCTGGTGAACACCATTGTCGACTTTGTCGGGAATGAACGACCGAAAAATAAATTCTTCCCCACAATCGGCGAAAAATGTTGTGGTATCCCCTATCTGACAAAGTGACCATTGTTCACCATGATATGCCTGCAAAAGAGATCCCTGAAGTGGTTCTGGGGAAAAGACTCCGACGCCCAAGTCAGTCACCTCACTTTTCAAAATCAAGTATTTTTAGTCCAGTTGCACTTACCTAAATTAGTGTGGCCCTTCTTCCTTTTTAGAGTGTGTTACAAATATGGCTATGCTTTATTCGGGTTATCCATTGTGTGTTTGATTATGGTTCCAAAAAAGGAATTTTGTGGTTGATGCCTGATCATGGTCTTTGCTTTTCTCAATTTGTGGGTTAACTTGGCTTGTCCCGAGTCCATTTGTCTAGGTTGGCATCGCTAGTTAGCACAAAGGCTACTTATGGTTTGGGCCAGCCGCCTTGTGTTTGAGCTCAGTATACACCACTGACCATGCCTCCTATTTGTATTTTTCCACCCTTCTTCTTTCCTGTGGCTAAGCATTCCTCCACGAAAGCCCAACCAAATTGGGGTAGAAATTCCCTTTTGGGGTCATCACCCAAAGGATTTAGACATCCCGTCTGGGGCATTGTGAGATCTTTTTGTGGAAAAACACTCTAATTGTTAAGAGCCCTTGGAAGTATTGCAAATTCGGGTACACTGTCGTGGTACTCTTGCATAAGTGTTTCCTCTCCGTGCCCAATAGTATCCTCCAAAAAATGCTCAATGAGAACGGAAGGCCTTGCCGGTGTGTTCTTAGAACTTCCTTCCCGTATTTCCACCAAAACGCTTGAGTGATCTCCCTATGTGTCATGGTGTACTCCTTACCGTTTAGGTGGAAATGGATGATTCTCCTCCGATCATTGTCCGTTGATTACTCTAAGGTCGCCAAAAACTCCAAGGTCCATCTTATGTAGGTTTTTGAGAACTTCTCTAGGAAGCCCTCTAGGCCTATCTGACCTAGCAAGTAGGTGATATGATCAAGTAGGCCTAGAGCTCCTAGAGTCTCCTTGCATGCAAACTTCATCTCCAAGATGGTCTTCTTTGGGACATTTAAGTAATTCCATCTTTTGGCCGCACTCCTAGAAGTCAACCCCATGAACTCATCCACTACAAAAGCAAGATTGGGAGAAAGGGAAGGCGTCGACTCTTGTCTCCTGACTTTAGCCGACTTCTTCCTTTTCTCACTCCAAGATGTTGTCTCCTTGTCCAACTTATTTCTTTTTGGGGTCATTCTATCACAATAAGAAGAAGATGGTAGTGGCAAGAAAGTACAAGGATATGCATCAAGTATAATTCAAAAATAACATTCTTTCCAAATAGCCTACACATTGCAAATCATATCATTTCAACACAAAGGCTATTCAATAAAGAATCATTCTCCCTAAATAGCATGCATGGTAAATCATATCACCTCATTCAATAAAGAATCATTCCTCCTAAAGAACCACAACATTGCAAATCATATCATCTCAACATAAAACTCATACACTTCCCCTAACAAAATCATTCATAACCTATTTGTGCTAAAACACTTCAAGATTTTGAATCGTGCTAAAATGTGCTAAATCATTCATAACCCATTCATAACCTAAAAAATTTCCTAGAACACTCCAAGATTTTGAAAGTCTAGCTTCTCATCAGAACCCATTTGTGCTGAAGAAACCAAGTTACCTAGAATTTGAAGCTAAGAGTTGAAAAATCCCACAAGAATAAGCAAAAATTGCTCTCCCTTGAGAGAAAAATCTTCAAATTTTTGAGCTACTCAAATGTGAAGTGATAATGGTTAGTTTTTAAGCACTTGCAATGGTTTAAAGGATTCTTATGGATAAGGGGGGTGTACTATAAATTCTAATTTCAGCAAATCCATGTTCATCAAAAAATGCGTTATATAGGAGGGATGTACACAAGAGATAGTGTTTGTTGAGGTAAAAGTATAAATTTAGGGGTAAAATGAATCACTTAATTAATGCCAAAGGGAGGTGGTAATGTTTAGTATTGTACTATTTACACCACCAATCCTAGAGAATAAAAGATCTGCTGAATTAATGGGCCAAAAATGCATGTTTTGGCTAAAAATTTGAATTTTCCAAAATCTGCATTTTTGCCCCATCTACAACATGGCACGAGGCAGTGACACAACCGTGACACATGATAGCCTCATGCTGACACGGTCTGACATGAGGTAGCCTCGTGCTGGCTTAGTCTAACATGAGCCGTGTTGTTACACGGTAGTGTTTCCCTGGTGCCTCCCTTTTTCAAAAAAAAATTCACGCAACAAGTCCAATTTCCTTCCAATACAAAACACGAGACTCGATCTTATATTTAACAATCAAAAAGAGTTTCACACCAAGATCATTTGTCATAAAAGAAAACATGCAAAATATAACTACCGAAAACATTGCGTGTAGATGATGCTAACAAGTCCAATCTATGGAAGACCATTGAGCTTTCCTTCGACATTGAGTTTGATGATACGGTGATGTTAAAGAGAAAAATGGCTAGATGCTTTGGTGAACGGTGGAGGGATTTCAAGGAAAATTTGGATAGGGATTATGTATTTTGTAAGAAGGAGAATTGGAACCCAAGATTTAAGCGTCCCTTCATAAGTGAATTGAGTTGGATGGATTTGTTGCACGAAAGATAACGAATGAATAGTCGGTAATGGATTTACATTTTCTTATATATGATTATATTTTAATATAGTTAATAGTGGTATATATGCATATCAATCAAGGGTCTACTTGTTCATAAATATATATCTTCTTGATTATCGTCATGTATGTATTTCAAGTTTGTTCTTCTATAATTTGATAATGTTAAATTTCACTAGTTTGGTTGAAAATGAGTGCTACAATATGTGTATGCAACATTGCATTACCACTATAGGTTAAAATTTCTATTGAACCGACTAGTAGGCAAGGTCGGTTATATCTTAAATTTTGAATCTGTTTTGGTGTGTGGCCCGCCTCCACTCAGGTTAGTTAAAATTGTAGCTAGAATTAACCCGAGTAGAGGATGATACAAAGATATAAATTTATAGTTCTGCACCTAACTCACTACTAAGCTACCAAAAATGGTAGTTAGTGGCAAGTCCGGGTATGTCCACAAAGATACTAAGGCTTAACAGTTAATTGAACACTACCACGAATGAGTTGTCAATTTGTCGTGTTGCTAGGAATAGATAGTAAAGTAAACAAGGGAGGGTTTGGTTTTTCAATTAAGAACTAAGGACATGAAAGATAAAAAGAAAGTAAACTATATAGCATACTTGAGGAATATTTGCGTAACATGGTTGATTAAATGTTTCAATCCTCGATTCAATCACATGTAAGATTTCAACAAGCTAATCTAGCGCTCATAACATGTGGTGTGGTCGATGGTCAACACTTTTCTGTACCTGTCACGTATGGTGCTCTTGCCATCTTCCATTGGCATTGCCTCCATATTTAGCTGAGTACAAAAAGGTCTGGCCATTGTTGTAGGTCTATTTCTCCCCTTTAAGATTATGTCCTGGGCACGACACCATGATTGCTCTACACCAAAGGCTTATAAATAAGGCAAAGGGAAGTAGGAACCTTACCGATGACACTAAGACCCCTTACAACCCTAGCTTTCTACTTTTTGCTATCTCTATCCATAACCCTTCAGACCAACTCGCTAGCAAAGACTAGTGTGCTGTTATCATAATTTTAAAACTAGGAAAAGACCTACTTGCACACACTCCCGTGAACCCGGACCCTGCTTCCCAAATCACATCCAGGTTTCTCTTCCTCGGGGGGTATCAATATTTGCACCACCATGAATGTAGACTAGAGTGTGTTCTCATGGAGTATATCATTCATGCAATTATAACATTCAAGAACAAACCATCATAATATAATAAGCACATAAATTAAGATGAACTAAAGAATCTCACAAAAAAAATAAACCATGAATACAAATTTATCCCCAAGCTATAGAAACTACTCCCTAGATATGGAATTCAAATATAAAATTGAATTCCAAATCTTTAGGCTAAAGAAAAATAAAAAGGAAAGAAAGAAAGATGATGAGAGAATGTTTCTCTCTCTAACATGCTCTCCAAACTTAAAAGTCAAAAGAAGATATGAAACCCTAGTATAATAAGGCTCTATTTATAATAGTAGGGGATTGAGCCTAAAAATATGCCCAAAATAGACCAAAAATAGGTTAAAACCCTAGTTAGCTACTACCGACACAGACCTCCAAATATGGTGCGGTCCACACAGTGTCTTGCCTCGTGCTGGCGCAACTCGCTAGATCTTGTGCGGGCCATTTGCCTCGTGCTGGTGCTGGGTGCATGATCCGGCACATGTCATTTTCCTCGCACTTGTGTGGGACACGCGATCGGGTGCAGACCACATCGTTTAGTTCAGCCCATCTTCTGGAATGTCGTTTTTGCACCTTTGATTTGCGGTGTTTGTCGTTTGACTAGATTCATCATCAGAGTCCTTGTTTTGTTAATTCTTTTAGCACAGGTGCTCAACTCTTCACATATTTATTGTTGGTCTTGAAAATTTGAACTTGAAACGGCACAGGCCATGTAAAACGGGATAGTTCGCGCCTATACTTAGCAATTTTAGAGTGAAAAGGCCTTTTGACACCATGGCCTGCAGTGGTTAGTGTGGCCTATGCTGGGTTTTGGCATGGATCATGCCACTTGTCACTTGACACAGTTCATGCCAGAAACCCTTAGCGATGGCTTCCAAAATTTCATCCCGGTCTAACTTGTAGAGAGAAGTGTGGTTGTTGTAAGGAATTTCACCCCTTGGATATGGTTGAGGTGGAGCTTGTCCACCTTGATACCCTTGAGCTTTGTTCTACTCCCTCCAAAAAAAAATTGGATTGTCCCGGTACCTTGGAGTAAACAAGGTTTCCTAGAAATCTTGCCTTGCATCACCTTGGTTCCCTTGAAACCCTTTTTGTTGCCCCCTTGCAAACTGCATATCTCTACTGTTGTTGTACTCCACGACCTTCACTTCTTGGAAGTCTTCCGCTACCTAGGGACACACATCGGTATTGTGGTCAAGGTTTCACACCTAGCACACTTTGACCTGATGAACCTTCCCTCGTAAGAGCTCCTTTATCATGGAAACAAGAACTTGTAGTTACTTCTCCAACTTAGGTGACTGGGAAGGTTCATCCAAGACCTTAACCCCTTATGCCAAACTAACGCATTCTATTGGCCATTTCTTCAAAGAGAGCCATAGCATCCTTTGTGATTTCGTTGGTGATTGATCCATTACATGCGGCATTCACCATCTGCGTGTCTTCATCACACAACCCTTCAAAAAAGTAGTAAACTAGGTCTTCCTCCTTGAAAGGATGGTATAGACAGCTTGCCAAGAGCCTCTTGAAATGCTCCCAGTATTCATAAAGTGACTTTGTAGCTCCCTGTGTGATATTAGATACATGTTTCTCTAGTCTGGCGAATTTGGATACCGAAAACTACATCTCTAGAAATCTCCTCTTTATATCCATCTAGGAACTTATATAACCGGGAGGTAAATAGTACAACCAATCCTTAGCTCCATCTTGGAGAGAGAATGGAAAAGCTCTTAGATTATAATCATTCTCTTAAACACCTGGAGGCTTCATATTTGTGCTGACTAGGTGGAACTCCAACAAGTGCTTGTTGGGATCTTCCTCTGCCATCCCGTGGAACATCAGTAGATAATGTATCATACCACTCTTCAATTTTCAACTCATATTGGGCGGCAGTGGAGGGAAAGTAATGTACAATGATTGGCTCTCCAAATTTGGAGCCATGAGCTCCCTCAATTTCCTATTATCCTCTTCCATCTACAACGATTCTTCTACCAACACAATAGGTGTAGGTTGAACCTCTACTCTAGCTCTCTGATTTCTCCATCTCTGAATACCTGCATTTTCAGTTGGGTAGTGCAAAACTCCTAAGTTTGTGGTAAGAGAATGTACCATAAACCAGGGGTTAACAATACCCTACCGAAGACAACACTAGCAAACAAGATCAAAAGATAATAAGATGCTATGACAAAAGTTGAACACAAAAACCAACAAAAGAAAACATAAAAAAAGCAATGCCAACTACTCCACTAATGCGTTATGCTTATTGAAAATTAAAATGATTAGCATCCCCAACATCGATGCTAAAATTTGGCCCGCCTCCACTCATTGTCGTTAAAACTGTAGCTAGAATTAACCTAGGCAGATAATGGTTCAAAGATAGAGATTTATTGTTCTACACCCAACTCACTACTAAGATACCAAAAATGGTAGTTAGTGGCAAGTCCGGGTATGTCCACAAAGATTCTAGGGCTTAACAGTCAATTGAATACAACCACGAACTGGTTGCCAGTCCTAGTGTTGCTATGAATAGATAGTAAGGTAGAAATGGGGGTGGTTTTTCAACTAAAAAATAAGGACATGAATGGCAAAAAATCAGGTAAACTATATAGCTAGACACTTGGGGAATATTTGCGTAACATCATTGATTAAATGTTTCGATCCTTGATTCAATCACGTGTAAGATTTCGATAACAAAATATAGAGCTCATAACACATGGTGTGGTCAATGGTTAGCAATTCCCTAGTACCTGTACACAAATTCTTATCTTCTAACCTCCCCCTGGGGTCGTAGCTAATTAACCTAGGCGGAGGCTTTCCCGTGGGAAGGTCAGAAAATAATAATTTGTATTCTGCACCCGTTCTCACTGCTACGCAACCTAGAGGGTAGTTAGCACTAAGCCAAGTGTTTGTCCACAGAGATGCTAGGTTTAATGTACCACTCAAAACACATCCTCGTACGGGTCGTCAATCCTTACAAGTGAAAGGAATAGCTAGTAAAGCAAACATGAAAGGGGGGGGGGGGGGGTTGGTTTTTCAATCTAACAACTACTAAGCATAAAAGTAAAAAAACAAAGTACACTATTAAACTAAGAATATGGGGAATCATTGAGCAACATGGTCAATCTAATATTTCTATCCCCGATTCATTCACATAGATATTTATGCAAACCTAATAGAGTGTTTATAACACGTGGTGTGGCCGATGGCATGCACTTCCCCATCCCTGTAACGATGGGTGCTCTCGCAATCCTCTATTAACACCGCCATCGTAATTAGGAGAGTACAACAAGGTCCAACCATTGTTGTAGATCTATTTCTCCCCCATGCGATTACATCATGGGCTTTCACCACGAATGCATTACTTCCCTCGGATCATATCAATTAAGCCCAAAGGTCGTTGTCACCTAATCTATGATCTAAGGTATCTCACAACCCTAGTTTGCTACTATTCTCTATCTCTACTCGGAACCTCTCGAACAACTTTAAGAAGTAAGCTAAGATTGGTGCAATGGCAAGTAAGTCAGAGCATTCTTGAATCCCCCATGAACACACCCATGCGGATGCGTTCTCCGTTACCCATTCTATCAACCCGATTTCTCTTCCCAATGGGGCATCGATATTTGTACCTTACATCAATATATCCCAATGTGTGTGCTTATATGTGGTGTACTATTTATTCATTTCAAATAATTAAGCACAATCATAGTAATATCATGAACAGAAAATTTGGAAGAACTAAAGAATCTCAAAAAGCATATAGATTTAGACCATGCTCCTACAATTTATCCCGAAGCTATAGAAACTACTCCCTAGACATGGAATACAAATAAAGATTTGAATTCCACATCTTAGGATCAAAGTAAAAGAAAGAAAAGAAAAAGAGAGAGTTCTCCCCCAACTAAAAGATAAAACTACTAATGATAAAGTGTCCAAGCTACTCTTGGATATGAGATATGAAAACCTAGTAGACAAAGGTTCTATTTAGAGTAGTAGGAGATTGAGCCTAAAAATAGGGCCAAAATAGGGTAAACCCTAGCTCAGCCGCCGCTCGGCGTGTGTGGCGTCACAGATGGTGGGACCCGTGGAGTGTTCTTGGCGCAAGGCGTAAGGCCTGGTGTGGGCCACATCCATTCATGTGGAGTAGGGCACCGAATATGGTGCGTGGTGTGAATCTTCAAGAGTTACGGATCACAAAGCTGAACGCGGGTTGCGTCTACCCCTTGGCATGGGTCGCATCGTTTGGTGTGGGGCTCCATCAGGGTGCTGAAAGTGAAGGTTCGTATCTGTGCTCATGGATGTTGGCACGGTCTATAGTCAGGAAGGGTGCTCGCTCATAGGCCATGAGATTTCCCACACCCCGCCGGCTGGTCTTGGAAAATTGAGCTTGGAACGGCACGGGACACCGAAAATGGGACGTCCAACGCCGATTATTAGTAGCATGGAGGGGGTCTTCATTGCTTGGTGGCTGATGAGAAGTTAAATACATGTATTTTCCTAAGCATTTAACATCACTTTTGTCATATTTTTGTTGTAATATTGCTAGATTTATGTAGGTTTACATGATAAGCGGTTTAGATGACCATTTTCGGTTATTATATCAAAATCCTTCATTTTGTAACCTATGTTTAGTCTAATAGATTTTTGGTCCTTACGAGCATCTAGATTCCATTTTGTGAGCTTCATTTGTAGATTTCTCGTGAGCCCTTTGTTTTTGTTTAGTGAAGGCCACGTGCCAAAACGTGGTAGAAGATAGAAGGGTCAAAGAAGGAAGGGAAAGAAGCGGATGAATTATCACCCCAAAGTTTAGACAATGTTTTTAAAATTATCCGAGAAGAATCAGCCTACAAGGGTGATGCCATTGGATTTGTCTTCTTGAGCACTATAAAATCGACTACAAGAACTCCCAAAATGGATCAATTGTTCACCCGTGGGAAGCAAAACAAGAAGCCGCAGGCGAGGCCATTTCTTAATTCGGGCTGAGACCTCCGCCGCCCGGGCGAGCCCATTTCTGCCCGGGCGATGCCAATTCCGCCCGGGCAACACCTACTGCATTTTGACCTTCTTTTTTACCAACTTGGGCTATAAATAGCCCCCGCTTCTTCCCCATTTGCCTAAGCCCGACTTGGGGGCTCCAAAACCCTAGTTTTTCACCATTTTCTTCCATTTCTTCTTCTTTCTTTGTAGATCTTTGTTCTATGTTATGGGTTTTGATTATCTAGCTTAGTTTTATCTTGGGAGCAATGGATTGAATATTCCATATCTATGTAGTAATAACCATATCTATCTATTTAGTGTTTTTGCTATTGTGCATTTATTGAGCTTTGAATGTGAATTGTTAATTGCATTGATGTTGTTAGAAGCTTGAGTATATGAATTACTTGTATGATTACTTTTTAGGGTTGGGAGAAAGTAGCTAATTCTCCCCTCTTTTAATGTGGAATCCAAGCGCATGAGTTAGAGCTTCTTAAATGATGTTGGTGTGTTGATAATTGCTAGATGAATGTGATGATGTCGAACTCGTTGTCATGTTTGTTTTAGGTAGCAAATGAGAGAAGTCTATGAATTTCGATCATTCTTGACTAATCTTGTGTAAATGCATGAATTGGTTAAATGCTTAGATACGGTGTAGTATTTATAAGTGTTGCCAAGCTTGTTGATTCTTCGTGCTAAATGCCATCAATGGGATACTCTTAGTCCTAAGGGAGTCATTGGTGAGGTTTGATAAGATATGTCGAATTCACTCTTGCATACTACTATCTAAGAAGGATAGAAGATTTATCTTCACAACAAGTAGTTGAAGTAGTGAATAGATTGTTTCACTCGTTCTTGAAGCATTTATTATTTAGCATTTATGTATTCTTGATGCTATGTTTCACTTCATTTATGTCATGGGTTGTTTGAGAATAGGAAGTGTTTTTATGATTGAAGTGTTCGGGTGTTAGGAAAGTGACGAATTCCTTAGCTCCTTTGCATGAAAATCTATGAACATGAACTTAGAACTTCTTGTGCATAATGTGTTGTGATTCTTGCTAGATAAGTATGTTAATGTTAAGCCAAATAATGAATGTGATAGAATGAGTGAATAGTTCAATGATCTACATTAGGTTTGGAAAAGGATATCAATTTCCCCCAAGGCTTTATCTTTGTAGTTTTAAACCCCTTTTTCTTAGTTTTGTTTGATGATTAGCCTAGTTACTTGGCTTTGCTAGTTATCTTTTCTTTTTAATTTCATAACTTTGGACCACCAAACAACCAAACCCCCCCCATTTACATTCTTTTATATGTATGTATATATGTCTACTCCTAGCCTAATATCAACCTTTTGTGCCTAAACGCTTAGGAAGATCCCTCTTCTTCGTGGACGACCTCGACTTGCCGCTATCTACTTAGTTGTAGATAGTAAGCATTTAGGGCTTATAAATATTAACTTTGAGAGGTATGGCGACGACCTCCTAGTGGCAGCCTGTGGCATATGGCATGGGTCGTTCTATAGCCTCGTGTTAGTCTTCATGGCTCGGGGCTGCTCCTTTGGCGCCGGCTATTGGTGCCAAACCATGAATGCCGCCCACCCGTTTATGCCTCGGTCGGCTGAACCAGTTTCCTTTGCTACGGGTGAACCATTAGTCCGATTTGAGAATTTTAGTAGTCAATTTTGTAGTGCTCTGGAAAAAGAATCTAATGGAACCATTCTTGAAGGCTAATTCTTCTTGAATAGTTCTTAGACTTAAGCACAACTTATCGGAGCACGATTCCCCATTTATTTGTTGGCAGCTTTGAACTCCGTTGCCGCCTATCTTTGGCTAAAATCTCTTTCTACAATGCATTGATACTCGTGTCCTTTGTCTGCTACCATTCTAGTGTGAATGGCCTTCGTCTCTACTACTGTCCTTGCGAACGGCCTTCATTATCTTCTACCGCTCTTACGAATGGCCTTCTCATAGAATGTAAGCAAAAAGTAACCATGGACGACCTACTAAAGATGATCACATGGAAGATCAAGGAGCTCGTGGATACAAGATGTCCATTAGTACCAATTAAATCTACAAAATGCGGGATATAGACAAGAAAACCAAACATGGTCGTCTAAACCCATTGTCACGTAAACTCAACTAATACTAGCAATCCACCAAATAAAACTAGCTAAAAAGTATGATAAATGCAATGGTTAATGCACACATAATGAAGCAGATCGGACTCCCCACACTTAACCCTTTACTCATTCTCAAGTAAATAAAAGACAAGACGAAGAATCAAGAAAAATGTAGCGTGCATGCATAAGTTAGCCGAGGCATTCAACTTATTCCAAGATTACCTTGTTTCCCCCAAAAGAGTAAGGATCTCACAACTCTCACACTCCCTAACAAACATAAGCAATCAAATAGCCCAAAATAAAGTGTGGAAAAGGGTAAGCCAAAAAGATAAGTGTATAAGCTAGCTTACTTTTCCCAAAATGATCCTAAAAGCAATCAAAGAGCCGTCTTAAAAAATAATCCACCGCGGAAGCATGCATTCAACCATGCATTTTTTTCTCTCTCCATTTCCCTTATTTTTTCTAGGAGCCCTTTTGGGTTTTCATCCTAGCTTTAACAAACAAAGGGTACTCACTTCTCACCTTTTTCCACACAACTCTCATTTTTGCCTAGGCTCGTAAACCTAGCCTGGCCTAGCCTAGCCTCTCATTTTTACTTAAGTCTTTCGACCTAACCAGGATTTTCCTAATGTTATCCCAGTCACCCTTTTAGGTTTTTGACTTGTCCAGGTTTTTGTAATTTTTTTTTTCATTTTTTCAAATTTTTTTGGTGTAGCACAAAATTTCCCCAATAGTGGGTTTCATACTAAAAAAGATAATCAAATAAAAATACACCACCAATTTCCTAAAACATCCTACCCCATGCAAACTAGAGATCCTAGCATAGCATTTTATGCCACCAAATATCTATCCAAAATCATCCCTCAACAATAAAAAACCAACATCATCAACAAACAAGAAAAACAACTACCAATGCAAATCATTAAATGCACCGAGGAAATCATAAGAGTTAAGACTTCCTAAGTTCACTACTCCCTCCCTACACTTAACCAATGCATAGTCTCCAATGAAAAAAAATCATGTCAAAACATTACTGAGGTAGGGAGAATGGTGATACTCACTCTCGGAGCCCTGAAGGGCTTTCATCCTCATGACTTGTGAAGCTCCTATCCATATATCATGTTGCTTGAAGTGTGGCCTCAATGCTATCCATCCTCGATCTAAGATCATCCACTTGTGAGCGCATTCCTCCTATCACTTGGACTACCTCTTGCAACACTTGAGTCGAGCTCGAAAGCTTGTCCCCAAGTAAATGCAAGTGGTCAATGATGTCCGTGGATATGCAAAAGTGACTAGGAGGTGCTCTCACCTTCGGCCTCCCCAAAAATATCTATGGGTTGGCTAAAAATCTATGGAAATCTCTTTCGAATCTCCGGTTCGGCAAAATGAATAGGTCATCCAAGCATGTGTCATGGTCAATGGCGGTGCGCTCCAGCTGTGGAAGTACCATGAAACTACAAGTGCTCGCTCCACCATAAATCCATACATATCTACCTTCTGATTTCGTAGGTCCCACCATGGATGCTTTGGCTAACTTCTTTATGTTGTATCTTGTGCCCAATCTTCCTAAGTTCGCTAAAGCCCTTTGTGTGACTGGATGCCCTAGGTGTTGCGCTAGCAAACCAACCATACCTCCCATAGATATCACTACCATAGAGATCCCCCTCTAGCACCGGTTTTTTAGCACCGGTTATTAAAACCGATGCAAAAATTGTAATAGCACCATTTTGTTTGTTAGCACCGATTTTTAGACTGGTGTAAATTTTACACTGGTTTTTGTAATTGTGTCACAACTTTTTTTTTCAAATAATTGGTGTTAATTTAACACCGGTCAAAACACCGGTGCTAAAAATGATGAAAGCCGGTGTTAAACTAAGACCGGTTTATATACCAGTGCTAAAAATTACAAAAACCGGTTTTAAATTAGCACCGGTGTAAAAACCGGTGCTAAAAATCTCCATAACCATTGAAATGAAAATTTTGGAACCAATTTTCAAAACCGGTACTAAAAAATTACAAAAATTTGTGCTAAATTAGCACCGGTTTTAAAACCGGTGCTAGAAATTTTTAAAAAGCCGGTGAAATTTAAATTTTTGGCACCGGTTTAAAAAACCTGTGCTAAAAAAATTTAAAAACTGGTGTTAAAATAATACCAGAAAAAAGCGGGAAACATGGCATTGGTTGATGTATCATCGGTTAAAAAATGGTACTAATGGGAAAAATGGCACCGGTTTTATGTACTATTCACAAAAATCGGTGCTAAATAAAGCATTTAATGCTCCGAACTACCACTCGAAAATTAAATCTGAACTTTTAATCCCCTTCTCTCTTCATTGATGGAAGATTTTTTGGATGGTGAGCAATGGCCCAAAGCAATGAAGACCCATGAATGTATGTTTTCCTTATCTTTTTGTTGAATTTCAATCAAATAGTAGTTATAATAACCATTAATGCATGCATGGAGAGAGTTTATTTGTATTTATTAATGGTTTCTATGCATTAAGTTGGTTTAGTATCATGTTGTGAGAGTGTAAATGATTGTGGATGTAAACATGGTTGTGTTTGTTTTGGTAGATGGTGTGTGTGTGTGTGTATATATATATATGTGGTTGTGTTTGTTTTGGTAGATGGTGTGTATATATATATATATATATATATATATCCCAAGAACAAGTAGATAGATACACATACATATACACATACACATGACACTTTTAGTACTGTGTAGCAAATTGATGGTGTTTATTTTTATTATGTTTGAACAATGAATATTTGTGTATTGTTTGTATTATTTTGTTTGGATACAATGGACCGAGAATCGATGCTTGCATGGAGAAAAAAATGGTTAGCTATCCAAGTGTAGATAGAGGGAGTGGTGAACATATTGCATTTATTGATTCATTTCTTGATTATGCCATTGGTCATAAGGAGAGGATACTTTGTCCATGCAAAAGATGCTTGTGTTGTGAACGGTTTGATGATTGTGGGCTTGTTAGATTTCACTTGCTGAAGAACGGATTTGACGGAGGTTACATTGTATGGACATTTCATGGAGAGGTTGAGCATCGACATAATGGTGGTGGGTTTGACAAGGTAGATGGAAACAATTGTACTGTTGATGCTATGTTCGATGACATTGTAAGAGATTTTCAGGGGAAGCCTGAAATGTTGAGTTCTTTGCCTGATGAAAAAGAAAAGCCATTGTATCCGGGATGTAAAAGTAAGGATACTATAATCTCCTTTTTTATGGAGGTTTTCAATTTGAAAGCTACAAGTTCTTGGAGTGATACAAGTGTGAATTCACTCCCAAAGCTTCTAAAGGATAAGTTTCCGGAAGGGAATGGAATACCAAAAAACTTTTACGAGGCTAAGAAAATATTGTGTCCACTCGGTTTGGAATAAAATAAAATACACGCATGTCCTAATGATGGTGTGTTGTATGAAGGTGATTTGAAAGACGCAGTTGAATGTCCTGTGTGCAAACATTCAAGATATAAGGGTGTGAGGAATGATGATGATGGATGTTCGGCTAAGAAGAAGAAGAAGGTCCCATCGAAGTGTATGTGGTATCTTCCTTTAATTCCAAGGTTGAAGAGGTTATTTGTGAATTCAAAAGATGCAAAGAACTTGCGATGGAATGGAGAGCGGGAAATACCAAGTGACCACAAGATAAGACATCCGGCAGACGGTGAACAATGGAGAAATTTTAACAAGCGATATCCTTGATTTGGTTCAGAAGTTAAAAATTTGCTCCTTGCATTGTGTACTGATGGGATGAATCCATTTGGTAATATGTCATCGAAGCATAGTTCTTGGCCCGTGATGTTGGTTATATATAATTTTCTCCCTTATTTCTGCATGAAACGAAAATATGTTATGATGCATCTGTTAATCTCAGGTCCTAGACAACCTGGGAACAAGTTTGATGTGTATTTGAGACCTTTGATCAATGATTTGAAGATATTGTGGGAAGAAAAAGGGGTGATGGTATTTGATGCCCATATGAATGTGGAGTTTCAATTGCGTGCCATGTTTTTTTGCACGATTAGTGATTTTCCAGCCTATGGAAATTTGTTGGGGTATGTTGTGAAGGGGCACAAAGCATGTCCTATTTGTGAGGAGAAGACATAATTCAAACAAATAAGACATGGAAGAAAGACAGCTTATCTTGGCCATAGAAAATGGCTGCAAGGAAACCATAAATACTAAGATGATGTTTCAATTTTGTTGGGGGAAGAATGAAGGAAATCCCCTACACCACTAACTAGTGTGCAGATTCACAAGAAGGTTAAGAAATTAAGAGTGGTGTTGGGAAAGTATGAAGGCAAGGACAGAATATATTGTGATGGTTCATGGAAGAAAAGGTCAATATTTTTTTATCTACCGTATTGGGAGCATATTTAGGTTAGGGTGCATATTCAGGTTAGGCATTGCCTAGACGTGATGAATATTGAGAAAAATGTTTGTGAAAGTTTGATAGGCACCCTCTTCAATATTCCATGGAAGACGAAAGATAGTTTGAATGCCCAGTTGGACTTGGTAGATTTAGGAATCAGAAATGACCTCGCTCTAGAAGTGAAGGGTAAGAGGACTTACTTGCCCCCTGCACCTTGTACATTGTCAAAAGAGGAGAGAATCCCAGTTTGTGATAGTTTAAAACCAGTGAAGGTCAATTGGTTATTCATCGAACCTTAGTCGGGTAGTTACAAAGGATTGTCGGATGACTGGGTTAAATCTCATGATTGTCATGTTTTGAAACAACTGTTACCTATTGCTATTTGCGAGGTAATGGAGGCCGACGTAAGGTACTCAATCACTAGACTTTGTTTATTTTTTGGTTCCATATGCCGGAAGTCTATTGGCCGGGACCATTTGTATGTTCTCCAAAAAGAGGTTGATGTGTGCTATGCAAGTTGGAAATGTATTTCCCTCACTCTTTTTTTGATACAATGGTTCACTTGGTTGTTCATTTAGTGCAGGATATAAAGATATGTGGTCCAGTTGGTATGCATTGGATGTATAATTTGAGCGTCACTTGAAAGTATTCAAGGGTTACGTGAAATGTATGAGTCGACCGGATGTTAGTATTGTTGAGAGGTATGTTACTGAAGAGGTAATTGAATTTTGCTCTAGCTATTTGGAGGAACATAGAAATTTTGGGGTGCCCCAGAATCGACATGTTAGTAGGAAGATGGGCAAACCAAGGTCAAGGGGAATGTTATTTACTACATTTAATAGTGATCTGATGTCAGTTCATTTGTTTGTCTTGAGGAATTGTAGGGAGACTGTTGCTTATGTGATCGAGCAACTTAATTTGATCACAGACTTTCATCCCACATGGCCCCCTAATAAAGTTCAGTTGGAGCACAATGACAGGTTTGTGAATTGATTTTATGATCGATGCAATGTAGGTGATTACGACCCAATAATTAGAGCATTTTCAAGGAAGCCTAATTGTACGGTCTTGAGGTATTCCAGATATGACATGAATGGTTTCTATTTTGCTACTATGGACCAAGATTCAAAGAGCACAACACAAAATACTGGGGTATACACTGAGTCTGAGACAATGTGGCAAGCAAGTAAGAAAGACAATAAACCTGTTCTAGCTATGGTGTCATTTTAGGGTGTTATTGATGAGATTTGGGAGCTTGACTAAGGAGAATTCAAGATTGTGATTTTCAAGTGCCAATGGTTTGATAACACAACTAGAGTTCGAAGTGATGACCCAATGGGATTTACCCTTGTTGACCAGAGTCGTGAAGCATATGAAAATGATCAGTTTATTTTGGCCAAACAAGGAAGACAAGTTATCTATGTTAATGACCCATGAAATGTAGGTTGGTCTGTTGTGTTACAAGGTAAGAAATACTCTTTTCGTGATGAAATTGATTTTGAAGTTACAAATGAAAGGTTAGAGTTCCCCTCTATTTCCCCCCTACTGATTAATGAAAGGATTGGGCGAGAGCAATACGGAGGAAACACGGAGATGGCATTTGGATAGATGAAGATGACCAAGAAATTAGAGACGTTCAATCCAAAAAGAGGAAGATGGTTAAAGACTAGCGGGTTACAAGCAGTGAATTCTCTAAGAAATTTATGCATTTTTGTAATATGTTGTGTTTTGTATGACTGTTAACTATTCTACAACTATGTTCTAATTGGTACTTATTTGGAGTAGCTCTGAGAGCGGCAGCGTGCTGCCGCTCTTTTGGTAAACCTTGGACAAAATAAGCTTCATTTTCCTTTTTTACGGCTGCAAGCTGCAGCGCGCTGAAGCTCCTTTAGTACAGCTGGGAGATAGTAATCCTAAATTTCCCTATACTTCCACTGAGAGTAGCTGTGTGTAGTTGCTCGTTCAGTTTATCTAAGACAAAAACATGAATACATTATAAGCCTAGAACTGTCAAATTCCAAAATCAGCCCACAACTAATAACATCGAAATTCCACAGTTATAAAATACCAAGTCAAATCCAAAAAGAAGCAACATATATTTTGGAAATCAAAATCCCGATAAAACAGAGATCCATATTAACCAAGAAAAATAAACAATTTGAGAAAATAAAGGTGTGAGCATAATGAAGGTAGTCAATCCCCGCGCGAGCTGTTTTCCCCAGTGTTGGAAGACGACGAATCTATAGTAGGGATTGGACCCAATTCCTTGATTCTCTCACACACATGGCTATCAAGATCTTCCCAACCTGCTCAGTCCATCGCACCAAGCGATCCACCTTCACTTTCAATGCTGCCATGTCCCCATCTGAATTCTCCTTAGAAGATTTACTTGTTCCCGGCCTTGATGACACAAAATATTTTCTTCTTCGAGAATATTTTAGGGTTGATGGGAAGCTTTGGCATCAGTGTGTGATCATCATCTTTAAATTTGCAACCAGCTTCCACGTACAAGGAAGTAATGAGGGAGGAGAAGTCTACACAGTTGTGGGCATTGATACAATCCCAAATGTACGCCAGTATCGTACCCCCAACATTGATGCTCAAGTTCTTCTTGATCTTGTAAAATAGTAACATACAGGAATGTTGCACCCCACTATTCATTTTCACCGGCACTAGGCAGGCAGCTATGAAACTGTACCACAAATTCATCTCCTCACTCAGGTATTTCTTCTCAATGCTGGACCATTCTGGTGGCAGATTTGGATAACTTCATCACCATTATCACATATTCTCTTATAATATGTTCCTAAGAATCTTTTTCAATGGCTTTATCCCTGGCTTCGTACACACTTGCGGGCTTCAGTGGGATCTTGTAGAACTCGTTGATCATATCCGATGCGAGCACAACGAACTGACCACGGAAGAAAACCTCTGCTGAATTCTTGTACTTCATCAGGGACAAGAACTCACATGCTAGCTTCTTGTTTGCATGACCCAGTTGTGCGATGAAGCATTCCCACCCTTCTAGGTTGACATAGTCCTTGTAAGGATTTTCCAATCTCAACCATCTCTCCAGTATAAGTCCCCGGCTTATGAATCTTTGTATACATTCATTGCCTCCGGACAGTCTGCCACTGTCATTGGTATTGCAGAGGTTGCTTGCACCATCTGAGACCTGTTGTCTTGCTCCTCCATATCGCCAACTCTGGCATTTTTCCTTGAATTCTGGCTGTTGGTCTTCCCCTTGGGTGCACTTTTTTTAGGGGCCATACCTGGTAAAATAAATGTTGTATGGTACGAAAGGGGCCAGCAAAATGTTCACACAAGTAAAATTTACATCCAGAATGTTAGCACATGGAAAATAAATGTCAGCCCATGAGAAGAAGAAAAACTCGGCGGACAGAATATTAACACAAGAAGAAAATATTTCTCCATCCAGAATGTCAGTACATGAAAAAAAGATAGGAAAAATGACATAAAGTTCACACCGTGGTTGTGATCACCCTTTACTACACCAAAAAAATAAGGAAACCATATCAAAACCCTAATATTGTAGCCGAAAAACAAAACAATTAAGCGATATAAGAAGAGTCGTTATACCCAATCTCTCAAAAACTTTTAACTAGATATAGGTTGGAATAAGGTAGAAAAAAATAGTGGCTTTGACTAACATAACATAGGGATGGAACTGTATTCTCATAAGAAAACCAATATTCACATTGAACATAGGCATAGAACTTTATGCATGGAACATAGGCATAGAACTGTATCTTGAACATAGGTGTCCACCATATCTAGAACATAGGCATAGAACTGTATTCGCATAAAACATATGCGTATAACTGTATCCCCCAACACACACACACTCTTAAAAAATCCCCCACATCTCTAAAACAAATTTAAAATTACGTATTTTCACAATTAGGTATTTTCATGAAATTAAACAATCATAATACCAATAATGTAGACAATCCACGGGAAACCCAAAACAAAAGGGTATGCGCTTACCTAATTTGGAGAAGGGTTTGTTGACGAAAGGTGTATAGACAACCCCTGGGACGGCGGATGGTGGACGGAGCTTGGCAGACAGAGCTTGGTGGACGGTAGCTTGGTGGATGGTGGATGAATGGTGCACGGTAGATTGAAGGAGGATGGAAGGCGGGGGGAGCGTGGGTTGGTGGAGCTTGGCAGAGGTGGAATGGAAGGAGCTTGGCGGAGGTGGAATGGAAGGAGCTTGGTGAAGGTGGAATGAAAGGAGCTTGGCGGAGGTGGAATGGAGCGAGGATGGCGGAGGGAGCGGGGATGATGGAGGGAGCGGGGATGGTGGAGGGAGCATCGACAGAGGGAGGGAATGGGAGACAAAGGAGCAAGTGGGGAAAATGAGGGGAGCTTAGCAGAGGAAAGGTGTGAGGGTATTGGGTTGGGTGACTAATTTTACACACACATGGGCTTCATTCTACAAACAATAATACTAACAAATGGGTTGAAAACATATCGGCCAATGGGTTGAATTGTAAAAAAGAATGCTACAAACATAAAGAGGATTAAACTATGTACCTTCTCAAATACAAATGACTATAATTAATATTATGTATAATGTAAAAATTATGATTTTCCAAAAATTATATTATGTATAATATATTCGTAAGTTAAGAAATTAATTTACATACCAGTGTTCTAGATACACTGGTTAACTATATTTCATCGTGTTTAATAAAACTAAAGGTTTGTCAAACTCTAGTTAACATACACGTGCACCAACTTTACCTTATCTATTACTTAATAACCCATACGGTTGTCTACAAGCCGCCCTTAGTCAGTGAGCATTCCATGTACACTGGTTATTCGTCTATCACTTAATTGGTGATCCATATACAGTAGTTATCAACAATCGTACAATACAAGGGTTGGTCATACCCTAGTCAACATAAACATGCTCCTATTTTAATGTATCCATTACCTGGTAACACATACAGGTGTGTCCACAAGTTTCCATTACTCCGTGAGTGTTCCATGTACACTGGTTATTTTTCTATCACTTAATTGGCGATCCATATATAGTAGTTATTAGCAATCGTATAATACAAGGGTTGGTCATACCCTAGTCAGCATAAAAATGCTCCTAATTTAACGAATCCATTACTTAGTAACACATACAGGTGTGTCCATAAGTCCCCATTGCTCCGTGAGCATTCCTTGCACACTGGTTATTCGTCTATCACTTAATTGGCAATCCATATACAGTAGTTATCAGCAATCGTACAATACAAGGGTTGTTCATACCCTAGTCAACATAAACATGCTCATATTTTAAAGTATCCATTACTTGGTAACACATACATGTGTCCACAAGTTGCCATTACTCCGTGAGCGTTCCATGTACACTGGTTATTCGTCTATCACTTAATTGGCAATCCATATATAGTAGTTATCAGCAATCGTACAATACAAGGGTTGGTCATACCCTAGTCAACATAAACATGCTCCTATTTTAATGTATCCATTACTTAGTAACACACATATATGTTTGAAACACACATATATGTTTTAAACATGCCCCTATTTTCTAGTTATCGTCATTTTATATATACAGTAATAGTTTGAAACACTAAATACACAATTCTGGATAGGCGCATTTATCGTAATTAAACAGTATCCAGACCTTCATTAATATGTCCAAAAATATTAAACAGTATCTAGACCTTCATTAATACCTCCCTCCCCAACACACATGCCCTTATACCACTTTTTCCCAATCATTTACTCAGCTTCACCCTTTCGTGAACCCCCAACGGAGCCATTGCCACGATTGTACTTCCCCTTCTCGTTGCTTGCAATTTTGGTCGCGATTCTACTTCACCATTGCTGGCAATTTCGGTCCAGTAGAGCAGCGTGTAGAGCCGGCCGGAGGTAAAAAACATTGCCAAGAGTGTGTAAAAATAAGGTATGAGTAGAGCTGTCAATCTCTGACCCGAATCGAGAACCCAACCTGGACCGATACGAATGAATCAACCCAAAATCTAATATGATCCGAGAAATATTGACCGAACCCGATCTGACACGATCGCACTCAACCCAAAACCCGATTTTGACCTATACCCAAACCCGACACGACCGAATTCAACCCAGAACCTGAATATGACCCGATAATCTGGACTTGAACTCGACCTGAACCCAAACCTGAGATCAACCCAAACCCGGTTCAACACGAACCTAATTCAACCTGATAAATTAACTATATAACCCTGCATATAATCAATCCAAAACAAATGCATTTATAAAAGTCAATGAACATTTAATATGGAACCAAGTCAAGTTGGTTATGCATCAAACTAATAACAAATGGAGTTTTTAGCCATATGATTACTAATACGTAAAGTCAATTCATAACAAATGTTAATACACAAGGTAAAGTAAAAAATGCACACGACTAAATTTATAAATCTAATGAATAATAGTCAAATAAAGAGAGACATCTCATTAAAATTATGGTTTTGAATTAGTAATTACAGAGAGTCGACTAAATATTAATTTCAAAAATCAGTTTGAAAATATTGTAAAAATAATATTTAATAAATTATCACAAAATCTTGTTATAGACCGAGTCACTGTTCGATGAGGATATTTTATAATTAGTGAGATATATATAATTATGATAACCTTTAAAATGAGCTCAACATATAAATAATTAATTTTTAAATAATTTGAATGAAATATTATAAAAATAATCATATTTATTGTATTTAATATGTAACGATTTCTAACTAAACTAATTATTTCACTTCATTACTCATATATTTTTCCTTATATAACTAAACCTCAGAATTGTAAAAAGTTCTTTATTTTCAATTTAAACGTAAGACACAAAAATATGTAACTAGTTTTTTATTTAAAAAATTAGAATTAGAATATTTATTACAACACAAAATTGCTGTAAAGTATTTTTAAAAGTGAATTTAATTCAATGAATACTTAACACTCCTTTTCAACTAAGATAGTAGGCACAAAAGCATCTCTAACATATTTATGGAAAGTTACGCTATGGCCCAAAAAATGTTACGACATTATCCTTCTCTCCAAATTACACTATTTTTGTTATTCTTCCATAAATATAGAAATAGAAAACAAATATGTTTTTTGGTGAAATGTTGAAAAGCACTAGTACATGTTCTAGAGTAACTTAAAGTTGATTACTTAGAAGTAAGAAAAAGAAATTGAGAAGGATTACATATATGTTCTTGTGCCCAGTTGTAGATAAATATTCAGTTACGGACTTGAAAAATACAATGGGGGTGTATAGGGTATCATCACGTTCGAGCGGATTTCAATTTGGAGTTACGAGTAAAGGTTTTACTTTTTGCACTTAGGTCCCTCCAAGAAAGTTGGAATTGTCCCACGAAATTGGCAACACTAAAAAGCAATTCAATAATGTAATATTGCAACTTTGCGATTTGGGCATGTATGGGTGAACATGGCCTTGAAAGTCAACATTCAATACTTCTACACAGTCTTGAAAAATTACATTGTGGCCCAAAATTGTGTTACCCCATAATTCGTTGCTCCAAAATACATTATTTTTTGTTATTCTTGCCTAAATATAAAAATATTAAATAAATCAATTTTTTGGTGAATTATTGGAAAGCATTAATACGTGTTCTAGTGTAATCTAAAGTTGATTACTTAGAAGTAAGAAAGGGAAATTGAAAATGATTACAGATATATTTTTATGCTCGATTGTTGATAAATATTTTTTATGTACTTGGAAAATAAAATGGGGGCGTATAGGGTAGTATCACTTTCGAGCGGATTTTAATTTGGAGTTACGAATCAAGTTTTTACATTTTGCAAGTTACAAGTTACAACGAAACAACATCTGATAATAGTGCAGTTGTAACAATAGTATTATTGAAATATAACCTAAATCAACCCAAATTTAATTGGGTGACATAATAACCCGATCTAAAATGAACTAACCCAAAATATATCTGAATTCAATATGAAACATTATAAAAAATAATTGACATAATCAGACCCAAACAAAACTTCAGTACAAAAAATGACACGACAATAACCCGATCCAATCCAACCCAACAATATTCTGACCCGACCCGATCTAATCCAAGTATAAAAATTACACGATAGTAACCGACTCGATATTAACTCAACCCGACACAACCCAATCCGAGAAAAAACCTAACACGTTTTCAACCCGACACGATAAGTACCCAACTCAACCCGACCCGACACGACAAATGAAATCAACACAATTCAACTCGACATGTTTCAACACGACACGTTTCCAACCCGATACGAATGTGACACGATAACCCGAATTGACACCTCTAGGTATGAGTGATTGGTTTTTGCTAAAGTCGACAAGAACTCGTTATATGGGTGGTAGTTTGCATTTTCTTCCATGTTTAATGAATAGAAATATATGGGTGGGTCTGTTAATTTGTAAGTTTGTGATTTAATTTTTTGGGTTATTAGTGTGGGTAGTAGTTCATGTAGATAGATGATTTGTTTGCTTAGAAAATTAGACTTTTTGCCTAATTTGTTTTAGCCCCGTTTCAATTTTTTGGCATATTATCTTCATAGGTCCATATTTTCTCGGTTGGTTGTTTGTGTATATCCGTCTTTAGATGTGTTATGTTAAGATTTCATTTTCTGTTATACATACAAGCGAGTGAATGATGAAGGCGATGAAGAAATTGTTTAAATCCAGTGCTAAATTCGTAGAAGACAATTGTGTTGCCCCTACAAAAGATGACAATTGTGATGTGAATAACGAGATGATGGATGATTCATCCAAATCATGCTCGGGATCTGAAAACTCGGGGGAGGAAGAAGGAACTACAACAAAGGAAGACATGAGTGGGAACTTTGATAAGTTTGAGATTAAAGAGTATTGCAAGCATAGAGGCACAACCACGTGCAAGTCCGTGTTGCTTGCAAAGCAAAAGAAGCCCCTTAAAATATTCTTCGACGATGACTTCGAACCCTTGGTTGTGCACAGCCGGTGGTCGATGTATGTTGGCTATGCCTTCCGACGAAGAATTCGCTTTGGGACATGGCATAATTGGAAAGATGTCCTGGTCCATGTAAAGAAAGATACATGGGAAGACATTCTCGTAAGTGTCTTCAATTCAAGTTTATGCATTACAAGTGGGACATTTCCTCGATTAACATTTATTCATTTCCAGTTCATCATATTTTGCACTAACAACACATATTTTTGTCTGCTAGATTAGTTAGGATATACAAACCAAAATGACATTCAATGAGATGAATAAGTTCCGAAATAAGTGGACAGTTTATGGAGGTGAGAAATGGAGGAATTGGAAGGCTAAGGTGGCTCACAAGTACATCATGCAAAATGAAAAACTAGGTTCTTGTGCATGGACTGATTATCGATGGATGGACAAAAAAGAGTGGGAGTTATTTGTGAAACATAGATCAACCCCTGAATTCAAGATCATTCCTTAAAAATTCTTAAGCTAAAGTCTTTACTTTGTGAGCATTTTACAAATCGATGAACATATATAGGCATTAAGCGACGCAGCAAAATTAAGCGCATCACATAAGGACTACATCCATCACATGGGCAGTGGAGGCAATCATAGGCTTGCTATAGAACTCGAGAAGAGGAAGAGAAGGGTTAAAATTGACGAGCTTATGGATCAAGGTCAAAGCGTAGAAGAAGCAGAGGCTTTAGTTCAAATCATGGATTTCAAACCGGACCGTTTAGAGGTGTTCCTAGAAGCTAACCGGGACAAGAAATTATCGATCTACACCAACGACTCCGTTAAAATAGCAGCCCCCACTATTGCGAGCCAAATTCACAATTCATTCTTTCTCTATTAATATTCTCATACGCAATGCATAATAATGGCTAGCATGTGTTTCATTTAGTAGAAAAATATTTTGGATAAGAAGCAAAATGGAGAGTTGGTTATAAAAGGAAAAGAAGATATTCTCGTTCAAGCAACGGGTAAGAAGGATCATAGGGGTCATTGGAGAGGTTGCCCCACAGCGGCCAAGGTCAACAAGGACCTACCACATATTGTTGTGAGTCGTCATTCATCTAGTCGATGTGGGAGCACAAACACAAAACCATTTGAAGAAATCTCAAATTCAAAACAACTACCCACAGATGTCTTCGAGCTCAACAAAAGTTTTTTTGCCTTATTTGAGCCCCAAAAAAAATTGGCTGGCTAGACATTGGGTAAACCTATTCCCTCACACTTGGATGCCCGCAATTTCCTTGCTACATTATCCAACCCCACGAATAAAGACAACCAGGTATTCATTCCTTCAGCATCTGGATGTAGTGACCCACAAGGAAACGTTGCGGATGACAAGGTATTCTATACTATAAACATCGTCTTTAGCTGCTTTCCTGCGGATGTTGATTGTTAGTTTCTGGATTTTTATTTCTTGTCCAATTGATTTTAGATGCTATTAGTTGTGGCCTTATATTTACTGGTGTCACGTTCATTTTAGATGTTGGTAGTTTGGGCCTAGTAATATATCTTCATCTTGTCCTTCTCTCAGTTGAACTGAGAAAATATCTCTTTGCCAAATTAGTTAATTGAGAGATAGTTTATCTCAGCTGAACCCTGGAAACTGCAGCGCGCTGCAGCTTTCAACCGCAACAAACTAAATTGAGGTGTTTATTTTATCCTAGCTGGACCAAAAGAGCGACATGGTGCTGCAGCCTTCAGTAGCTATATATAGAATGCATTTCTTGTTATAATCAACTTTTTGGGCCATATAATCTTCATACAACCTTGGTTCCACTTGAGATTGATTACATTTATAACATTATTTAATTTTGATTACTTTATAGCACTAACTCATTGTCCAACTGATGTTTTTCCCCTTTCCGTGAATTTCGTTCTCAGAAAGGAAAAAAGTGTTGCCTATATGTTTTGAACCATAATGGAGAAAGGGATGTAGCTGCATTTGGTATCTTGTTTCCAAAGGATAAGAGAACGGACTTACCCATTAAGTGGGAGCGAGTAAAGCTTCGTGGACCTGTTATTATTCCCAAGGCACCTTTGCCAATTGAACACGAAGAATTTGAGTTTGTAACTGGGGCCATTAGATATAACATTCTATGGCCGAGAAAGCTAATAAGTGTCATTGGGCAACTGGATGATGAGGTGTGATAATTGTATTCTTGTTCTTATACTATTATCATATATATCTTTCCAGATATTGCTAAAACACAATTTCTTGTTCATATGCTTACATAGGAGAACGAAAACCAATCGCCTCAAAAACAATTAGTAGTGGATGAAGATGGAAGTCTTGAAATAAACCTTACACCAAAAACTGCCATGGAGAGAGAAGAGGTTAAACAAATAATTATATTAACTAACTATGACTTCCAGATACATATTAACAGGAGGCATTGGCTTAGGAAAATACTCCGAATGGACAAGTGGTCGCTCGATCAGTAAAAGGAGAGGTCTAGCATACCCTCAAACTTTTTCAATCCGACCTATTTTTTCAAAACCTGACTAACATTTTACCCATTAGCAAGTAGCAAGAGAAAATACTACATCGATGGAGAATGGGCAATCAAATCCTCCCATGTCGGTGTCTGATCATTACATTTTTGTGAGAACTCATTTTAGCCTTAACAATATGATCCAATACTGAAATATATACATATACAGCTCAACTAACATTATTAGTTTCTCAATCTAATTACATTATCGTGTATCTTTTCGGGGGTAACGGAAGACGAAGAATGCATCACTGATGTTCAACAAATTAATCATGTTTTAAGGCTATCTACACAAATATGTGGACCTAACAAAGTCTTCCACATCAATTTCAATGCGGAGGTGTTCGGATCAGAAGAAGTCTACACAGCCATATTCACTGACAAGCTAAAACTGTTCATGAGCAGCTTGGACGTAGAAAACGAAGTGGAATGGATCAGTGAGAGCTAACTTGATATATGGGCATCGTAAGAATTGCATGCTTACATTATTTATAGATGTATTGCTTTCACTTATAATATTATTTTACCAGATACCTTTGTGATAGGGTGGTTGATCAAGGCCACGTCCAGTTTATTCCGGCCAGTTCAAATTCAATAGCTCAAAAGGCTAATCAGAGGGTCTTATTGACTGCAAACGAGGTTTCAACTGTCATGTGCCGCACTCAAGCAAGGATGTACGTCTTCCCATACAATCAAGAGTAAGTTTTATTCATTCTTGTGTTGTTTGACTCGGCCACATGGAAGCAATATCAACCATATGTTGTGATTTTATTTTCAAAAAATATTCAAAGTATTCAAAACCGCATTAGGTATTTTGGTGTTTCCTTTTTTATCTAGGAGCCATTGGTTTTTGCTTGTCTTTGTACCGGAAATCAATCAAGTATATTGCATCGACTTGATGAGTGGGGGAATTTGTAAACGTAATATGCTATGGCTTAAATGGATTCATTTGTAAGTGGAACACATTTTTGTCATTCCATATGCTTTAATGTTCTACAAAATTGTTTGTTCCCGTAAACGTAGTGCATGTAAGTTTCTAACTTTTGTTGCTCGATTATTTACAATTACTGTTAATATTCAGTACAATGACATTCATTGTTCTATTCATTACTTGCGTTCATCATTACATGTTGGAAAATGTTAGACCTAGTTAAACTATTATGTGTGATGCCCATTTTCTGAAAATATATTTTTCCATATTGGTATAAGTATATTTTCATCGATTGTAGGATTGCAACAAAATATCGACAGTTCAATTTCGAGCAAAATACATCCTACCCTTCAAAATACACATAGAATGTCATAAACATCAATGTACGTATTATCCCGTAACGTCATATTCCCTCCGTCAATTTTATGTTCGTGATCATTTAAGAAAATTCCCTTTTATATCAGCACAAGATAGAAAGTAGTACTTCAGAATGTGGATACCATTGCATGTATTATATGGAAAAAGTTGTTAAGGATGTGCATGACATTGACATTATTCTAGTACGTTTTCCTATATTGTTTTTTTGTTAGTCTCTCACATATATATCCTTTTCTAACATGCAATTTACTACATTGTTTCAACTATTTCCAGAAGATTACACTCCGCTGGGAGCGATCAACAGTGGAGCATTGCTCTGAAATGGGTTTGTATTTTTGCAAAATGTATCTTGCCAAAATGCATAGCTCAATTGAATGTCATACACGGGCTTGCCTCCATTGTTGGATAGTAGCTATTAGTATTATCTCTTATGAAAGGGAATTGTCCTTCACTTTTGATACTCATCATCTCCATGATGAGGGGGGGTTCCCGTATCTTATGTAGGGTTGTAGCCCAATTTTTGGCCACTAAGAACCACACGTTTCATGCACTTCTTTTGCTAGTCAAAAATTTTAGTTGATCAAATTCAATGCTCTCTTGTACCTACTTGTTGTCTAAGCATGATAATTGTTGTATTTATTGGGAATTGTTGTTGGGAATTTGTGCTCTTTTTAAAGGTGCACAAATTTAAGTAATCTACGCACAAATGAAAATTGGAGGGATCTATGACAAAGAATGCACCGCTTTGGAAAAAAGCGTAAATATAAAACTGGCTGCCTGAAGATGGACTGAAAGAGCGACAGCGCACTGTAGCTTTCAGTGACCAGATTGTAACAACGTTTACATTGGTTCTTACTGACCGGTGCTAAAACAAAATAAACCGATGCAAATGGGCCACACATTTAACACCGGTTTTTGTTAAAAAATAACTAGGGCTAAAATATAACCGGTGCTAAAAACACTTATTTAGCACCGGTTTTAAGACCGTTGTTATAATATAACCGGTGCTAAAAATAAAAATTTAGCACCGGTTTCAAAACCGGTGCTAAAAACACACTTTTAGCACTGATTTTAAGACTGGTGCTAAAAATACAAATTTAGCACTGGTTTCAAAATGAGTGCTAAAAATACAAATTTAGCACCGGTTTCAAAACTGGTGCTACTAGAACACAAATTTAACACCGTTTTTTTATAGCACCGGTTATATATAACCGGTGCTAATTTGGTACATGAAAAACCAGTGCAAACAAAAAACCGGTGCTGGCAGTAGGAATTTAGCACCGGTTTTTTTAGCCGGTGCAACAGTTTCAACGGTTACTTAGGCACCATTTTTTCCCGGAAATAACTGGTGCTACAACCCATAAAAATCCGGTCCTAGAGGGTGGTCTCTATGGTAGTGTATTTTTCCACTCTTCTTGTCCCCCATTGCTAAACATTCCTGCACAAAAGACCCCACCAAGTTCAGGTAAAAGTTAACCTCGGGTGTCATTGCCCAAAGGCAATGAACATCCAAACCCGGGCATTGCGTCAGTTCACCGTGGCAGAAAACACCAATAGCCAACAGTCAGTGAACATAACGGAACACTAGGTGAACCAAGGCGGTACTCTTGCACAGGTACTTTTGATCAGTGCCTGTCAGTTGCACCCAAAAATGTTAAAGAGAGAAAGGTAACCCGTGTCGGTGTGTCTTCTGGATCTCTTTTCCATACCTTCACCCAAAGGCGTACGCTACCTCCCGGTGGGTTATCTCGTACTCCGTATCATCCAGGTTTAATTTGATTGCCTTGTGTCCATCATCATCTACGACCGGCCACAGAGTAGCTAGGAACTCTAGGGTCCACCTAATGTACGTCTTGGAGTGTTTCTCAAAAAACTGCTCTAGACCTACTCGGCCTAATAGGTAAGTAACCGGCTCGAGTAAGCCTAGAGCCGCCAAGGTGTCCTTGCAAGTGAACCCTGTCTCCCAAATACTCTTCTTTGGCTCTCTCAAGTTCCTTCATCTCCGGACTACAGTTCCGAAGATGTTGGATAACCCCATAAACTCTTTGGTCACAAACATGGGGTTTCAAATAATGTAAGTTGTCGCTCGGGGCTTGCACCCTTTGCCTGCTTCTTTCTCTTGTCACCACAAGTGGAATTTACCTTATCTGAGGCATTCTTCTTAGGTGGCATCCTTAAAAAAATGAGGACAAGAGTGGTGATATGATCATAAACAAGGCATGGCCTACAATTCAATAAGAAAACACTCTCCCAAATAACCCAACCATTCATAACATGATAATCTAAGCATGTGGCTATTTAAACAAGAACATTACTCATCAAACGACAAACTCATGTATGTTATCACCAACCATCAATAAGATCATGTAATCAAGATTCCTCCTCTCCTAAATCACCCAACAATGAAGAACATATCTTTCAAGCATAATAGCACATCAATCCTCCCAACTCTTTCTTCAACGCAAGATCATGCATTCAAACTCAAACACATATCTCAAAAACACACACGCATTCAAGAATCATGTTTTTAATAACACCACCATAATGTCAAATAAAGCATATATAAATAAAGAGTTCAATGGGTTACCCAAAATTTGAAGCTAGGATTTGTAAGACCCATAAAATAAGAAGTAAGAACTGCTAACTTTTTGAAGAAAGCTTCAATTTTTTGAGTTTCACCAAGAGTGTGTGAGAGGGAGTGTTTCTTGAAAAGGAAGAATGTGCCAAATGATAGAATTAGGTGGAGAAATGTACTATGGGATTGGAATTTCAGCCTAGGTGACTAGGAAGAGAGGTACAATTAGGATAAGAATGGAATTTTAAAATGATCAATATAGGGGAAAATTGTACAAATCAATTAATTCCAAGGGATATTGGAAGTATTTTAAAAATTCCTAACGAATTAGGGAATTCCAAAATTCTTGAACCAAAAATGCATTTTTGAGTTTGAGAATCAGAATTTTAGAAAACTTGCATTGTTGGAACAAAAAAAAATTGAAAATTTTTTTGGTTTTATGCGCAAAATATGCCTGGAGCGAACCATAGGCTCGCGCCAAACATCCTGGCACAAAGTAGAGCCTCACACCAAACTTCTGGTATGAGACAGAGCCTTGCGCCAAACATCCTAGCACGAAGGATAGCCTCACACCAACCTCCTTGGCACAAAGCACACCCTCGCGCCGAGAATCTCAGCACGAGGCATCCACCAAAATTTTCCCTAATCCTTGTTTTTCCCTCTTTTTTTTGAAAAACTACGTCACCCTTCATATCTATATCCATTCAACACAAACACAAGTCTTGAGCTCAACATTTCAATCCAAACAAGAGTTTCATCTCAAAAACCCTCATAGCAAAACAAAATTCATGCAAAAACCATCTAATCACTTATCAAAACATGAAAGCAAATGAAGCACCGTATATTTATTATAGTCCTCATGACTTATTTTCTTCTTCATATAATCTAGTTAGAAGTACCTACCTATGGTTCTCCGAGATCTCCATCAGTGACTCTACCCATGATGACATCGTTGTGGAGAGAGCTCCACAATGAGCCATCCTTACCTTCGAACCTTTTGTCCGTCATAAGAAATGAATCCCCATGTCTCGCTATCATTGAGTCCCTGAATGATACTTTGGGTTTAGAGGGAGGTTGAGGAGGTTTTAAACTCTCGACCATCTCCCTTTCCGTTGAAAATTGGTTAGCATAGAAAAACAATCTAAAATAGACATATTATCCATCACATCATGCAATTCATCGGAATCATCATCATGATCATCAACATGGGATTCATTCAAACATTCATGCTCATTAGTTACACAATAAGAGTCATCATGCTCATCACATAAGGTTACTCCTTTGTACATCAAAGAACACATTTTCAAATCATGCATAGATTTATGGATATCAAATTACACTTTATCCATGTTATCTTTTGGAGTTAAGGTTCCCAAGTGCATATCAATTTTAGTCCAAGAAGTTTTAAAAGGTCTCCCCAAAAGTATTGGGGGTGCACTTTCGTCGTGCACCACATCTAGGACATAAAAGTATGCTGAAAAACTAATTTGCTAACTCGCACCATCACATCCTTTACTAGTACATGAGGACTAGCTTGGGAATGGTCTGCAAGTTGATCAATTACTCTAGCATCCCTAAGCTCACCTATTTCTAGGCATTCCTAAATGGGATAACATTAATGGAAGCACCTAGATCTATCATGTCATGTTCTACAAGTTTACCACCTAAAGAGATAGGGATAGAAAATATTGTGGGGTCATTGCATTTCTTAGTTAAGTTCTTATGATTAAAAATGAAGACTCCTCACATTTTCAAATGCCCTAACCTCTTAGTTGGCCTACGCCTTTTCTTTGTGCATGAAACTTTAAAAATTTTAGCATATGATGGCACATTCGTAATTAGTTCTAAGATATGGATGGTTACCTCGACCTGTTTGAAGACTTTTCAAATGTTCACATCATTGGTCACCACATTTGGTCATCCCCTCAAAGCATTTGAAATGGAGGTGGAATGGTGACTTCTGCCTCAGGCAGTGGAAGTTCCTTGGAGGATGCTTCCTTGACCATAATCTCCTCATCTTCGAAGTGTGCTTTGGTAGCCTCCACTACCTTGTCATCATCTTGCATTATCTTCTTCTTAGTCTCACGAACTTCCTTCCCACTTCTCAATTTAAGTTCACTTACATTACTTGGATTGATCTACAGCTGGAAAGGTAGTTTTTCGGACTCCTTGGCTTCAAGTTGGTTTACCGAGGTGGCAAGTTGTCTGACTTGAACTTCAAGATTCTTGATACTTGAGAAAGCGTTATTGCCAAGGTCCTCAATCTCTCGCCTTGTCCTCTCTATGAAGACATCATGTTTCTTCCCCAATTGACTGATAGCTTCCGAGATCTTATCACGTTCTGACTTGTAGAGTGAAGCATAATTGTTGGAAGGGCCTTCACCTCTAGGATAATGTTGAGGTGGAGCTTGTCTACCTTGGTATCCTTAAGGTTGGGTTTCCTCCCTCCATCAGAAGTTAGTATGATCTCGATATCTTGGGTTGAATGAATTTGCATAGGGGTCCGGCCTTGCATCTTCTTGGTTCCCGCGGAACCATTGTGGTTGACCCCTAGCAAATTGTGGTCTTTCCTGGTAGTTGTAGTCAATTACCTTCACCTCTTGTAAATCATCTATGCCTTTGGGGCATGCTTTGGAGTTGTGGTTAAGATGCTAAACTCCACACACTTGGACTTGATGCACTTTTCCTCGCAAAATCTCCTTCATCATGGAAGTAAGATCTTGGACTTGCTCCTCCAACTTAGGTGAATGCATGGGTTCATCCAAGACCATAACCCTTGACCTAGTGCCAAATTGCCGCATACCATTTGCCATTTCTTCAAAGAGGGAATTTGCATCCTTAGGGATCTTGTTCGCTATCAAATCATTGCAAGCGGCGTTCACCATCTGCATATCTTCATCACAAAGCCCCTCAAAGAAGTAATACACCAAATCCCCCACCTTGAAGGGGTGGTTGGGGCAACTAGCTAGTAGCCTCTTAAAGTGTTCCAGTAATCATACATGCTCTCACTAGCACCTTGGGTGATGTTCGATAATTTCTTCTTCAACCCGGCCGACTTGGGCACCGAAAAATATTTCTCTAAGAACCTACGCTTCATGTCCATCCAAGAACCAATACATCCCGGTGGTAAGTAGTAGAGCCAATCCTTAGCACTACTTGGAAGGGACCACGACAAGGCTCTTAGGTTGTAGTCATCTCCGGACACTCTCGGGGCTTCATGATCGTGCACACCAAATGGAACTCTGAAGTATGCTTGTTCGGGTCCTCCCCCACCAATCCATGCCACTTTTTAGCTCTCATCTCACATTGGCGGGTAATGGCGGGAATGTGAAGCATAGCGGCTAATTCTCCAAGTTGGGTGCCATGGGCTCCCGTAGGGTGCGATTTTCTTCTGTTATTGAAAGTTATCCTTCTACTACTACTTCTGGCCTAGGTTGAACTTGTGCCCTAATTCTTTGCTTCCCTATCCTCCGAACACCTGTGTTCTCAGTCAGGTAGTCTAAGATGCCTATTAGTGGTACGAGTGTGTACCATGAACTAGGGCCAACAATACCCTTCCAAAGATAACACTAGCAAACAGATTGAAAGGTAGCAAAATAACTATAACAACAGCTCTAACCAAGAATTAACAACATAAAAAAATAAAATAAAAGCTAAACTAACTACTTCTACTAATGCGTTATACCTTAATTGATACCTAGACTGATAGCATCCCCCACAGCGGTGCCAAAATTATGACCCGCCTTCTCCCGGGGTCGTTAACCATAGCTAATTAACCCAAGCAGAGGATTTCCCGTGGGAAGGTAAGAAGATAACAATTTGTATTCTACACCCGTTCTCACTGATGCTTTACGTAGAGGATAGTTAGCGGTAAGCCCTGGGTTTGTCCACATAGATGCTAGGTCTAATGTACCAATCAAAACACAACCTTGTATAGGTCATCAATTCATACGAGTGAAAGGAATAGATAGCAAAGCAACATGCAAGGGGGGTTGGTTTTTCAAGCTAACAACCACTAAGCATAAAAGTAAAAAAAATCAAAGTGTAGTATTAAACTAAGCACATAAGGAAGCATTGAGCAACATGGTCGATCTAATGCTTCCATCCCCAATTGATTCACATAGATATTTAGGAAAACATAATAGAGTGTTCATAACACGTGGTCTGGCCGATGGCATACACTTCCTTATCCCTGTCATGGCGGGTGATCTCACAACCCTCCATCAACACCACTATCGTAATTACGAGAGTACAAAAATGTCCAACCATTGTTGTAGGTCTATTTCTCCCCTGTACAATTACATCTTGGGCTTCCACCATAAATGCACTACTTCTCTCGGGTCCAATTAGTTTGGCTCAAATGCCATTGACACCTTATCTATGATCTAAGGTATCTCACAACCCTAGTTTGCTACTATTCGATATCTCTACTTGGAACCTCTCGAACAAATTTACAAATTTAGCTAAGAATGGTGCAATGGCAAGTAAGTCAGAGCATTCTTGAATCCCCTGTGTACACACTCACACAGACGCATTCTCTCTTACCCATTCTAACAACCAGGTTTCTTTTCCCAGGGGGGCATCGATATTTGCACCATACATGAATATAGCCCAAAGTGCGTGCTTATATATGGTGTACTATTCATGCATTTCAAATAATCAAGCACAATCATAGTAATATCATGACCACAAAATTAGGAAGAACTAAAGAATCTCAAAAAACATATAGATTTAGACCATGCACCTACAATTTATCCCTAAGCTATAGAAACTACTCCCTAGGCATGAAATACAAATAAAGATTTGAATTCCACATCTTAGGATCAAAGGAAAAGAAAGAAAAGAAAGAAAAGAAAAAGAGAGAGTTCTCTCCTAACTTAAAGATAAAACTCCTAATGATAAAGTATCTAAGCTACTCTTAAATACAAGATATGAAAAACTAGTAGACAAATGTTCTATTTATAGTAGTAGAAGATTGGGCCTAAAAAAAGGACAAAAATAGGCAAAAATAGGTTAAACCCTAGCTCAGCCGCCGCCCGGAGCGTGGCGTCACAGATTGTGTGGCCTGTGGAGTGTCCTTGGTGCAAGGTGTGAGGCCTGGTGTGGGCCGCATCCATTCATGTGGCACGGGGCACCGGATCTGGTGCATGGCATGGATCGTCAAGAGTTGCGGGTTGTTAATCGTAGCTAATTAACCTAGGTAGAGGCTTTCCCATGAGAAGTTTAGAAGATAAGAATACGTATTCTGCACCCATTCTCAATGCTACGCAACCTAGAGAGTAGTTAGCGCTAAGCCCTGGGTTTGTCCACAGAGATGTTAGGTCTAATGTACCAATCAAAACAAAATCTCATACAGGTCCTCAATCCTTACGAGTGAAAGGAATAGCTAGTAAAGCAACATGCAAGGGGGGGGGGTTGTTTTTCAAGCTAACAACTACTGAGCATAAAAGTAAAAAAGCAAAGTATACTTTTAAACTAAGCATATATGGAATTATTGAGCAACATGGTCAATCTAATATTTCTATCCCCAATTCATTCACATATATATTTATGCAAATCTAATAGAGTGTTCATAACACATGGTGTGGCCGATGTCATACGCTTTCACATCCCTGTCACGATGGGTACTCTTCAACCCTCGATCAACACCTCCATTGTAATTATGAGAGTAGAACAAGGCCCGAAAATTTTTGTAGGTTTGTTTCTCCTCCATGTGATTACGTTCTAGACTTTCACCACGGATGCACTACTTCCTCCAGATCCTATAAATTAGGTCCGAAGGTCATTGGCACCTTATCTATTATCTAAGGTATCTCACGACCCAAGTGTGCTACTGTTCGCTATGTATAACCAAAACCTCTCAAACAACTTTACGAAGTCAGCTAAGACTGGTGTGATAGCAAGTTAGAGTATTCTTGAATCCCCCATGCACATACCCACGCAGACGCATTCACCCTTACCCATTTTAACAACTAGGTTTCTCTTCCCAAGGGGGCATCGATATTTTCACCATACATGAATATAGCTCAAAGTGTGTGCTTATATGTGGTGTACTATTCGTGAATTTAAAATAATCATGCACATTCATAGTAATATCATGAACATAAAATTAAAAAGAACTAAAGAATCTCCAAAAGCATATAGATTTAGACCATGCTCCTACAATTTATCCCCAAGTTATAGAAACTAATCCCTGGACATGGAATACAAATAAAGATTTGAACTACGAGATAAAACTACTAATGATAAATTGTCCAAGCTACTCTTGGATATGAGATATGAAAACCTAGTAGATAGAATTTCTTTTTATAGTAGTAGGAAATTGGGCCTAAAAATAGGGTAAACCCTAGCTCAGCCGCCGCCTAACACATGGAATCACAGATGGTGCAGCCCGTGGGGTGTCCTTGGTGTGGGGCATGAGGTCTAGCGCAGCCACATCCATTTATGTGGTGTTGGGCTCCGAATTTGGTGTATGGCATGGATCTTCAAGAGTTGTTGGGCACGAAGCTTAGCACAGGCTGCATCTACCCCATGGTGCGGGCTACGTTGTCTTGAGCGGGATGCCATTAGGGTGTTCAAAATAAAGGTTCAGATCCATGCCCGTAGCCATTGGCGTGGGCTGTGATAGGAAGGTTGATTGCTCATAACTTTGGCTCGAGCTGTATGATTTCCCACACCCCGGCGGCTGGGCTTGGCATATTGAGCTTGGAACACCGGGGGATGCCAAAAATGGGATGTGCCTACCCATAATTAGCCGTGTGGAGGGGGTATTCACTTCTTGGTGGCGGCCCTCGGCATCCCGCATGGGTCGTGATGTAGCTTCATGTTGGTGTTCTTGGCGCGAGGCTGCTCTTTTGGTGCGAGACATTGCTAAGAACCCAGGAACGGCCCGCGCTGACATGTTTATGCCTCGTCTTACTGTACTAGTTTCCTTTGCTATGGGTGAACCGTTAGTCCAATTTGAGAGTTTTAGTAGTCGATTGTGTAGTGCTCGAGAAGACTTCCCTTTCTCCGAAACACTCTATTTCGGAGGCATCCTAACAACATCAAGGGGAAAGTGGTAATGTGAATATAAAACAAGGGCATGCCCACAATATCATTCAACAAGACAACTCATCCTAAATAGCTTAGTCATTTCAAAGCATGATATTCTCAACATGAAGGCTATTGAAACGAAAACATTCTCATTAAACAATAGATTCATGGCAATTCATATCAACTCATCAACAAGATCATGCAATCAAGATTCATTTCTCCTAAATCACCCAACACATGAAGATCATATCATTCAAACATAATAGCACATTAATCCACCCAAACTTACTTCAACACAAGATTTTGCATACAACCCACACAAATTTCTCAACATATTCTTTTTCAAGATTCATGATTTACGTAACACCACCAAAATGCTAAACAAAGCAAGCAAACATGAATTTCAAAGGATTACCCAGAATTTGAAGCTATGAGTTACAAGATCCACACAAGAAGAAGCAAAAATGCTAATTTTTTAGAGAAAAGCTTCAAATTTTCAAGTTCACCAAGAATGTGTGTGAGTGATTGTTTCTTGAAAGCTTGAATGTGTGAAATGACTCAAGTAGGTGGAAGAATGTACCAAGGATCTAAAAATTCAGCCAAGGTGAAAATGAGGAGAGGTATAATTAAGATAATGATGGAATTTGGAAATTTTCAAATTAGGGGACAATAGTACCAATAAATTTTAGCACAAGGGATGTTGGAAGTATTATTTGCATAAAAAATCCTAAGGAATAGGGAAATTTCAAAATTTATGAACCAAAAATGCATTTATTTAAGCTTAAAATTCAGAATTTTCAAAAAAAAAAATTCGGAACAATGTGACAGCTCAAATGGGGTGACGACACATATACCCTCGTGTTAGGGGTACCTGTGTAGACACCCTCGTGCCAAGGTCGTCTGGCACATACTGTATCGCTTGAAACGAGCCGTGCCAAAACCTAGCACGAGGCCCCTCGTGCCAGCATGCATTTACACGAGTCGTATCACTTGGAAAGGTTGGGAGGTCATCATCGTACCTATCAAAGTTATAATTTATAAGCCCTTTATGCTTACTAAATACAATTAAGTAGATAGTGGAAAATCGGGGTCGTCCATGAAGAAGTGGGATTTTCTTAAGCGTTTAAACATATAAGGTTTATATTAGGCTAGAGGGAGATATATATATATAGATATATAAAAGCAAGTAAATGGGGGGTTTTGGTTGGTTTTGGTCCTAAGTTAAGAAATTTAAAATACAAACTAACTAGCAAGTTAAATGCTAATTATCAAACAAACTAAGAAAAGGGGTAAAAACTACAAAAGATAAAGCCTTTAGGGGGAATTGATATTCACTTCCAAACCTCATGTAGATTATTGAACCATTCACTCATTAAATCACATTTGTTACCTATGGGGAATGTTATCACTTCCCATTCAAAGATGAACACTCATTCCTTCTTAATAGTAATTTGCAAAGACAAGCAACGACCATTTGCAAAAGTCGTTGACAATCACTCTAAGAAAACCACACCATAGAGGTATTTCATCGACGGAATTTTACACGAAGGACCATAGGTTTGACACAACAAGCCTTCTACCAAAGACATAGCCATTTAACCAAACATAGCATTCATTAGGCTAAATCTAGAACAAACCACATTCAAGATTTAACCTTTCATTGCATCTATAGGATAAATATGAGAAAAATGCACATTAACATACTTATCTAGCAAGAATCACAACACATTATGCCCAAGAAGTTCTAAGTTCATGTTCTTGGATTTTCATGCCAAAGAGCTAAGGAATGTTTAACTTTCTAACACCCTAAAACATTAATCATACAAACACTTCCTATTCTCAAACACCCCATGGCATAAATGAAGTAAAACATAGCATTAAGAACACATGAATGCTAAATAACAAAAGCTTCAAGAATAAGTGAACCAATCTATTCATTGCTTTAACTACTTGTTGTGAAGATAAATCTTCTATCCTTCTTAGATAGTAGTTTGCAAGAGTGAATTTGACATCTCTTGTCAAACCTCACCAATGACTCCCTGAGTCAAAACACGACTAAACATATCCCATTGATGGCATTAAGCACAAAGAATCAACAAGCTTGACAACACTTATAAACACTACATCGTGTCTAAGCATTTAACCAATTCATGCATTTACACAAGATTAGTCAAGAATGATCGACATTCATAGATTAATCTCATTTGCTACCTAAAAAAACATGACAACGAGTTCAACATCATCACATTCATCTAGCAATTATCAACACATTAACATCATTTAGAAGCTCTAACTCATGCTCTTGGATTCCACATTAAAAGAGGGGAAAATTAGCTACTTTCTCCCAACCCTAACAAGCAATCATACATGTAATTCATATACTCAAACTTCCAACTACATTAATGCCATTAACAATCCACATTCAAAGCTCAAAAAATGCACAATAGAGAAAGCAATAGATAGATAGAAATGACTCTCAAGACATTAGCAAGGAAGTCTCAATTAATTGCTCCCAAGTAAAAAACTAAGCTATATAATCAAAAATCATAACATAGAACAAAAATCTACAAAGAAAGAAGAAGAAATGGAAGAAAATGGTGAAAAGCTAGGATTTTGGAGCCCCCAAGTCGGGCTTGAGAAAATGGGGAAGAGAGGGGGCTATTTATAGCCCAAGTTGGTCAAAAAGAAGGTCAAAACACAGCAGGCGTTGCCCGGGAAAAAATGGCCTCACCTGAGCGGAAATGGCCATGCCTGGGCAGCGGAGATTTCAGCCCAAAATTCAGATCCATCCTCCCGGGCGAGCTACAATTCGCGGTTTCTTGTTTTGCTTCCTACGGGTGAACCGTTGATCTTTTTTGGGAGTTCTTGTAGTCGATTTTATAGTGCTCAAGAAGAAAAATCCAATGATGCCACCCTTGTAGGATGATTCTTCTTGGATAATTTTAAGAACTTTGTCTAAACTTCCGGGTGACAATTCATTCGCTCCTTTGCCTTCCTTCTTCGAACCCTTCTATCTTCTACCACATTTTGGCATGTGGCCTTCACTAAACCACTCCAAAGGGCCCATAACACATCTACAAATGAAGCTTATAAAATGGAATCTAGATGCTCGTAAGGACCAAAAATCCATTAGACTAAACATAGGTTACAAAATGAAGATTTAGATATAAAAACCAAAAGTGGTCATCTAAACCCCTTATCATGTAAAACTACCTAAATCTAGAAATCTTATAAAAAAATATGACAAAAGAGATGTTAAACGCTTTGGAAAATACATGCATTTAACATCTCATCAACGGCTCGTGCCAAATTCTTGCACGAGGCTGCCAAAATTTTGAGCCTTTTTCCTTAGATTTTCCCTCTTTTTTGAAAAAATATGTCACCCATCAAGCCCAATTCCATCCAAACAAAGTCATGAGACTCAAACTTCACATTCATAGATCAAGAAGAGTTTCATCTCAAAATTCTCATCACAAACATGCAAAATCTATCTAATCAAATTCACAAAATCAAAGCAATAAGAAGCACTGTATATTTATTGTCATCCTCATGGTTTATTTATTTTTCATGCATTTTAATTAGAAAAACTGACTGTTGGGTCTCCAGAATCCCCATCGATGACTCCACCCATGATGATATTGAAGAGGTCCCTACAATGTGTCACCCTTACCTTTCGACACCTCGTCCACCATAGAAAATGAATTCCCAAACCTTGCTATGGTTGAGTCTGTAGACATCAAATTAGTTTTAGGAGTAGGTCGAGAGAGTTTTATTCCCTTGACACTCTTACTTTCTCGCTGAAAGTTAGTTAACATAGAAATATAGTCACTTGAGTCATGCAATGTAAAGGACTCGTCAACACTATTATCATTAAGAAGGTATTTATCCAAACATTCATTTTCATTAGTAATGCAAGAAGTTTCACATAGATCATACTCATCACATAGAGTTACGTCTCTACACACAAAATATGAATTAGACGGACCATGCATAGACTTGTAGATGTCAAATCCTACCTTGCCCATATCATCTTCTAGGGTAAGGGTTCTCAAATGGACATCAATTTTAATCCTTGAAATTCTAAGGAATGGTCTCCCCAATAGGATTAAGAGTGCACTTCCGTCGTGCACCACGTCAAGGACATAAAAGTCTGCCGGGAACACCAACTTGCCAACCCGCACCATCACATCCTTCACTAGCCCACAAGAGCTAGCTTGGGAGTGATCGGTGAGTTGGACAATCACCCTAGTGTCCCTAAGTTCACCTATGTCTAGGCGTTAAAAAAAAACTATATGGGATCACATTTATGAATGCTCCTATGTCTATCATGGCATTCTCAACTAACTTTCCACCTAAGGATATAGGAATAGAGAACATCCTGGGACCGTCGCATTTCTTAGGAAAACTTTTGTGCTTCAACATGGAAACTCCCCCCATTTTTAAATGTCCTACCTTCTTAGTTGGTCTACTTCTTTTTTTGTGCATGCAACTTTAAGAAACTTAGCATACGATGGCACAGTTTCAATCAGCTCTAAGATATAGATTGTTACCTTGACCTTTTCAAAGATTCTCCGAATGCTTGCATCATTGGTCTGCACCTTTGGCCTTCCCCTCAGAGAATTTTAAAATGGCAAGGGGATGGTCACTTCTGCCTCAGGCGGCGATAACTTCTTGGAAGGCGATTCCTCGACAACAATTTCACTCTCCTCGAAATTTGCCTTGTTAGCCTCCAATACCCTATCATATTCTTACAACACCTTCTTCACGGACTCACAAACTTCATTCCCACTTCTCAACTTGAGTGCACACATATTCCTTAGATTGATCTCCGATTGGGAAGGGACTTTTCCGGACTCTTTGGCCTCAAGTCGGCTCATCGAGGTGGAAAGTTGCTTGACTTGGACTTCGAGATTTTTTATATTTAAAAAGGCCCTATTTCTAAGATCCTTAATTTTAAACCTTATCCTTTCCACAAAAACCTTATGATTCTTCCACAATTGACTGATGGCTTCCAAAGTTTCATCCTAATCTGACTTGTGAAGAGAGGTGTAGTTTTCAGAAGGACCATCGCCCCTTGAATATGGTTGAGGTGGATCTTGCCTGCCTCGATACCCTTGAGCTTGGTTCTCCTCCCTCCAACAAAAATTTGGATGGTCCCGATACCTTGGTTTAAATGAGTTGGCGTAGGGATCTTGCCTTTCATCACGAGTTGACGAAGAATTCAATGGAACCAACCTTAAAGGCTGATTCTTCTGGGATCATTTCCAGAACTTGGTGCAACTCTTGGACAACAATCCTCCGTTTCTTCCTTGGTTGTTTTTAACTTCAATGCTGCCTATCTTTAGCTTGATCCTTCTACTACCACGATGTAGTGTATGTGGCCTTCATCTACTACCATTATAATGTGAATGTCCTTTGACATCTTCTACCATCCTTGTGAATGACCTTCAATATAAAATGTGATAGAAAGTACCCAAGACCGACCTAATAATGATGATCACAAGGGAAGTTCTAGGTGCCATGGCTACGAAGTGTCCATTAGTACCAATTAAGTCTACAAAATGTGGGGTTTAGACAAGAAATCCAAACATGTCAGTCCAAAACCCTTGTCACGCCAACTCAACTAATACTAGCAATCCAACATATAAAACAAGCCAAATATTATGCCTAATGCATCGGTTAACGCACGTAAAATTATGCACATCAAGCACCAATTTCATAAATATGCATTTTAATTTTTTTACACCAGGGGCGACGTCACTAGATTGAATTAACACATCGGTCAAAGCAAGACATAGCATGCACTGCAGGGTTTGGGTTGAATGTTGTTGGTATCTCTGAAAATTCTCTCTGAACAGTATTTCTCCAACGGTTACTTCCCAATCTCTTCCGGCGAACTACAACATCCCCGCCCGCCGTATGGCGGCGCTACCGCCCCCTGGTGGTGGGGCTTCAACCCAACTTACACAGTCCCCCAATCTCGATCGATCGTATAGAGATGCTCTAAACCCCAAACAAAATAAACCACTAAAGCCTAGAAATCTCATCCTCAACCCGATTACTGAATACAAAGGCGAGATTGCGGTTCACCTGGATGACTCGGACATTGATGTTTTATCTGAACCATGGAGCAAGCATTTGGTCGGGAAATTTCAAGGAGGTCGCTCGGCGCTTAACTTCATCCGGCACCAATTCAAGCGCATCGGTTTCATTGGGGAAGCCATAATCACAGCTCTGGATAGGAATCATATCTTCATCAAATTTGAGCTTGATGAGGATATACAGAGATGCTGGATAAAAGGTAACTGGAACATAGGAGGTTCTACAATGAAGGTATTAAAATGGACAAAATCTTTTGATGTCAATGAAGAACCTCCTTTTGTTCCTATCTGGTTATCTATAGAATCCCCTCCTGCCTACTGTTTGGACTATGATTATATCCCGCTGATAGCAAGTAGGTTAGGAAATTTGATTTTTGCTGATCCTCTAACCCTGAACCATACCAGACCATCAACAATTAGGATCTGTGTAGAAATGGACCTCACTGGACCTTTTCCTGATAGAATCAGGCTGGGTTCAAAAACTGATAGCAGATGGTACACTGTGTCTTATGAGGATCATCCTTTCTATTGTACTAAATGCTCCAAAATAGGTCACAGATATGGGGAGTGTGATAAGCCTAAGCAATCTAAAGCCCAAGCTCATCCAAAACAGGCTTCAGCTCTACCATCACATCATATTCATAATCAAGCACCTCTCTTGGGTACCTCACAGTCTCATAATACCAAAGAGGATACCAAATCCTATACTCTGGCCCCTAAGACCATCCCCAAAAACCCTTTAGCTATTTCACCTTCTGTCACTCTTACTGCAAAACAGATTGGCAAGTTGCCAATCATTCAGGAGGAAGTGGCCAGTGCCCAAGATGATCCAGAAATGATAGAAATAATTGATGTGGTGGACACCCCTCTGGAAGATCAACAAATTGTCACACTGGCTAAGAAGATTCCAGATCTGGTCACCCCGTACAATATCCCATCCTCAATGCAGTGGATGCCAGTGAAAAGCAAGACAAACAGAGATCACTCGAATTGGACATCTACTGATGATCTTATGCACTCCTTCACACAGACTAAGACTCCTGCTTCCTTTGATTTTAATCGAGCTATTGTTTCCCAACAATTTAAAGAATTCCAGCTGACTCTCTCCTCTACATTCTCAAAACTTCAGGAGGCTATGGATTTGCAAGAAATACAAGAAGTGCAGAAATTACAAGAGGATAAGGAGGTTTCTCCTAATGAGCAACAACAAGATCCTGTAGCTCCTGGGGTCGAGCATGACTCAGTATCACAACCACAACAACAAGCCACTGATGGAACTCAGGACCAAGATATGGAAACCCCAATCACAACCACTGATCTACCTCTACCAAAGCAGGACAAGCAAGGTGATCAAGCTACCAACTCCCAGCACAAACGGAAAGAACTAGAGGGGGACTCCGACACATCAGCCACTATATTACACGATACCTTATCAGGTACACCCTCATCATCTACAGATCCTAGTCCCACTGATCACCTGAAATTACATGATCCTAGGCATGATCCTGGGAAGCTTGCTATTATGCATGACAATATTAGAACCTTTTTCCAAGAACCTAATATTGTTTCCACTTCAATATCCTCTCGTGCCAAAACCAGATCCCAAGGTAAAAAATGAATATAAAGCTCTTAACTTGGAATGCTAGGGGAATACAGAAATCATTATTGAGGCTGAAATCAATTGTCAGAATCCATAGTATCTCAATACTGGTCATAGTAGAAACTAAACAGCATATTGGAAAACTATATCACTTCAAAAATGAGCTAGGTTTTCAATGTGCTTTTTCCTCCCTGGACTCAAGGACCTGGATAATGTTCAAAGATGACTTTACTGCCTCTATGATCCAAGTCCATGAGCAATTCTCTTTGATATCTGTATCTCATGTTATCCATGATATTGAATTTCACCTGTATGCTATTTATGGATTTCATGATAGAATAGAGAAGTCAAAAATGTTCAATGATATTGAAAATAGCTTAACTAGGACCTCTCTTCCATGTCTACTTACTGGGGATTTTAATGTCATCAGGTATATTAGTGAATATAGAGGTAAATCATCTCCTGATATAAACTGCATAAATGATTTTGATGCTTTTCTTAATTCTAGTAACCTGAATGACATTACAACAATGGGTAATCCGTTTACATGGACTAATGGTAGGAAGTTGGAACATAAGGTAGCTAAAAGATTGGATAGATCTATTGCAAACTCAGCCTGGTTTACCAAATTCCCAAACTCCTCCATTCAGATTTTAGGTAGGCTTCCTTCTGACCATTCCCCACTAGTCTTAAATGCCAATATTTCTGAGAAATCATACCCAAAAGCATTTAAATTTCAAAATATGTGGACTCTAGACCCAACATTTTTACCAGAGGTGGAAAATAACTGGAAGATTCCCATTGATTCTCAGGGTATGCTAGGGTTCTCACTTAAACTATCTAGACTTAAAGGGCACCTAAAGAACTGGAATAAACAACACTTTGGAAACATTTTTGATAAGATCAAATCAATGGAATCAGATATAATGGATTTGGAAAAGAAATATGACATATCTGCTGATCCAGCTGATTTTCTTTGTTTATCACAAATTAATGTTGAACTCTCAAAAGTTCTACAGAAGGAGCAATGTTTCTGGAAACAAAAAGCTAGGAACAATTGGTTAGAAAATGGTGACAAAAACACCAAATTTTTCCATCACTCAGTCAGAGATAAATATGCTAGACTTAGGATCAATAAAATAAAAATTGATAACAGTCAGTGGTGTAATGATCAGGATAGTATTGGTGTGGCTGCTGTGTCTTTTTACAAAAACCTTCTCTCTGATGACAACTTTGATCTCTCTGGCCAAGATCACCTCCACTTCCTGAGATATATCCCATCCCCCATTACAAAGGAAGATAACATTTCACTAGTCAAACTGGTGGAAATGGATGAATTAAAGAAGGCAGTTTTTGATTTAGGAGAACATAGTGCACCTGGTCCAGATGGTTTTAATGGAAAATTTTATAGGATTTGCTGGGACATTATAAAAACTGACTTACTAGCTGCAGTTAAGGATTTTCAGTGTGGGGTTCCTGTGCCAAAATCTTTTTCAAGCACACTGATTGCTCTCATTCCCAAAGTTCAGACCCCTACATCTTTCTCTGAATATAGGCCCATAAGTCTCTCTAATTTTTCTAACAAAATCTTGTCAAAAATACTGAGTGAGAGACTAAAGCTGCTGAGTCATAAATGTATATCAGAGGAGCAGTCTGCATTCATAGAGGGAAGAGAAATATCAGATAACATCTTGATAATGCAGGAGCTGGTTAGGCTTTTAGATAAACAGGGACAGAGCTTAAATGCTATATTCAAACTTGATATGTCTAAAGCTTTTGACAGAGTATCATGGCCTATGTTAAACTCTCTCCTATTGAAATATGGTTTGCATGGACACATTGTCTCACTGATACTTAGAAATATTCAAGCTGCCTGGTTTTCTGTCTTAATCAATGGAGTTCCATATGGATTTTTTAAGGCTACAAGGGGGCTCAAACAGGGGGACCCCCTTTCCCCTATTTTGTTTAACTTCATTACTGAGCTTCTAAATAGGGGGCTAAAAAACATGTTTCACTTAGGTTTCATTGGCAAATTTGTAGTTCCACGGGGTTCTTTGGAGATCTCTCATTTGTCTTATGCAGATGACACTGTCATTTTCATTAAGGCAACTAAGAAGTCCCTAAAAAACCTAGTTCTATTCTTAAAGCACTATCAACTTGCCTCTGGTCAGTTAGTCAATTTTACTAAGAGTGCTTTTTATGTGGGAAACAAAACTAGTGTTGCAAGAACCGGGATGATTAGAAGCATTACTCTCATGTCACAAGGTTTCTTTCCTTTCACTTATTTAGGAGTAACTATTTTCAAAGGGAGAAAGCTTAATGCTTACTTTCAGCCTATCATTGAAAAACTAAGTGGTAGAATTCTGAAATGGAACAACAAGTGGTTGAATATGGCTGGTAGGATTATTTTAGTTAAACATGTTATTGCCTCTATCCCTCAGCATGTTTGGTGTGTCATGTCCCCTACCAAACACATGATTGAAATGATGGAAAAAATGTGCAGTAACTTTATTTGGGGGAACTCAGACCAAGGGGAAAAAAGACACTGGAAAGCTTGGCCGGATTTATGTTATCCTTTATCCCAAAATGGATTTGGATTTAGATGCTTTCATACTGTAATTGATAGTTTTTCTCTAAAGCTCTATTGGAAACTTCAGATAGGATCCACTTTATGGACAAGATTCATTTGGTCCTTACCACTCTCAGCTAGACAATCAGACTCTTGGAAAAGAGTCAAAGCTATAACTAGTATAGCTGAGAACTTTTCTAGAATACAAGTGGGAAAAGGTACCTCCAATTTTTGAAACAGCAACTGGAGAGGGTCAGGGTTCCTCTCAGAACAGTGGGAGGCAGACTCTGATATCCCTTTCCCTACACTCACAATTGCTCAGTTTCAGGAGAACAAGAACCTTTTCATGCCTCAGCTAATGGATGGCTTTAATCCAGATTTGCTTCACTCTTTGTTAGCACCTTTTCCTCTTTTTGACAGGGAAGATCATATGGTCTGGACTCCATCCTCTACAGGTAAGTTCACAATATCATCAGCTTTCAAATCAATTTCCAATAAACGTTCAGAGATTAGATCAATGAAACAGATTTGGAATCCCTTGGTTCCTCCAAAGATATCTGTTTTTGTTTGGAAATTGGTTAATTACTATCTGCCATTTGATGAAAAACTTAGGAAGATGGGCATTCATGTTGTTTCTAAATGCATCTGCTGTCAAAATGAAGATTCGCTAACTCACTACTTCTTACACTGCCATCTAGCATCTGAACTCTGGAAATGGCTTTTCACAATCCTAGAAATCCCCTATAGACATTTTGACCATATCTTTCATGCATTATCATGGTTCTGGACAATCTCAGAATTTTCAAAATCAAAGAACAGTGCATGTCATATTATGCCAAACTTACTAATCTGGTTTCTATGGAAGGATAGATGCAGTTTTCTCTATGATTCTAAACCAATAGTGCTAATGTCCACAATCCTACAGATTAAGAACATGGCTGTGTCTATATTCTCCCTAAATCCTATCACCCAACACCCTGATTGCTCTCATTTAAAAGCCATAGGAATTTTCACTAGCTCTAAAGTTCCTAAACCAAGGATGATCAAATCTTACAAATGGAACCCTCCAGATATAGGCTACAAAATGAACTCAGATGCACACTGCCCTCAGCTAAATTTTGCTGCAGGAGGAATTGTTATCAGAGACTCATCGGGCAAGATTCTCTTTATGGGAATGGAGAAAATGGAACAGATATATGATCCCTTAACTGCTGAGTTAAGGGCCTCCCTCTCTGGGATCCAAACATGTATCTCACTTAATTTGTTTCCCTTGATTGTAGAAATGGACTCTTTGTAGGGTGTCCAGATTCTAAATGGTTCAAATTAGTTGCCTTGGAATATCCAGAGACTCATTTGGCAGATTAAGGAACTTACTGCAGCTAGACACATCTCTTTCACTCATGCGTACAGGGAGCAGAATCAGGTGGCTCACCTATTGGCCTCCCTGGCAAGAAGCTTACTGGATCACAATGAAGTGAGGGGCCAGATCTCAGTACAGGATGCTCCTATTACTCTAAAACAAGCAATAGCAGGGGACAATCTTAATCTTCCCACAATCAGAATCCATCATCCTTCATGATTATTGCAATCACAGCTTGAGCAGCATCTACAGGGTCCTCATCTCACTGGTGCACTTATCTCATATTCGGTTTTGATCACTGCATAATTTTTTCTGATCAGTACATAGGACTAGAATAGCTTACCATTCTTTTGCTTATATGGTTAGTGGTTTGTGTGTTCCTGGTTTAAGGCTGATATACATTGGATGCTAAGTTGAGTTTCGTACTTACGATTCGCTAAACTGCATCCTTTCCCATATCACTTTAAAATGGGAACAACCACCCTAATTACTAATTTGCGAGGAGAGCCGTGTGTGGCACTCATCACTGTTACTTTTGGAAGCAAGCTGTTTTGCTTTGGTCATGCTTGTATTGAACTGAGCTATGCTCCTTCTTCGTGCTCATTTTTCTTTTTCGGGTCTAGGGTAGCCCATAAAAAACCCTCCCTCCTTACTATAAGGGGTGGTTTTAATTTAAAAAAAAAGAAAGACATAGAATGCGACATCCCATCTTGTTCAACAAAATTCACTGACGTCAATACACCATGAGGACATCATTTATAAGACGACGTCGTATGATGTTCCACTTCCCAACTTCAAACGTGCAACATGGCAACAACATTCTAACTGAATATCGTCGCAAGAGGTATCAGTTATACAAATATAAAGAACGTCGTCCCAAATATCACTTGCAAGCCACGTGTCCAACCCTAAAAGCCAATGTCACTTACATTTCTGTGGGCTAGGTCCATCAAAACAACGTCATTTTTTCCACGTGCCACATCATAATTTCCATGACACCAGGTCTATAGAATGTGACATCGATCATAGTTTATTGCGATGTCGACCATATTTGTAGTGACATCGGCTTTATTGAGGTCACACACATATTATCATGCTGGTCAACCACTTTAGTTACCGATGCCGGTACGCCCTCGTTCCCAGTGTCTGTGCATGCACTATCATAGGAACCCCCCACCCCCTCTAGCACCGATTTTTTCTTGTTCTAGCACCAGTTGTTTTGGGTCAAAAAAACCGGTGCTTAAGTGCGCGGTAAAAAGGTTTCACCAGTTTTCAAAAAATAGGTGCTAATTTTAGCACCAGTTTTTTTGTTAGCATCAGTTTTTTAACTGGTGCTAAAATCTTGACAACGATTTAAAAAAATCCCTTCCTCTGAAAGCGGCTATGCGCAGCCACTTCTAGAGGAAGGGAAAAAGACCCAAAATTAACAATTTAATAGGACATTAATTTAATAATGAAATTAACTTCACAAAATTGATAATATAGAAATAAAACTAAAAAAATGTATGATACAAAATTAATAATCTATGGGACTAAACATAACTATTCCAAACATAACTATCTATGAGACTAAACATAACTTTACCTTGAACTAGCAATTGAATCATGTGGCGTGTACACATCAAATCACAAGGTTAAGCCACACAACTAATCTTGAATCTATGGTCTTTAGAAATGCTCAAATATACCCTACCATACCATATGCTAAAGAACTAAAAACTCAACTTTTCACCCGATCTGAACTAATTACTCAAAATATTTACTCATTAAGAAATTGAAGAAAAAGTACCAAATACATGTATTCATCATTCCCCCAAGATATTACTACATTGTCCAATCTTTAGCCTTGAGTGTAGACATACCCCAGCCATATTCCTGAATTATACAAGACAGGGCTTGATAACAATTATGTCTTTTCTGAAATCCTACGAGCTGGCCTCTGGCCAAAAAGTCAACTTGAAGAAATCAACTTTCTATCTTTCTAAACATACCCCAAGCAGAATCATATCGCTTATCAAGAGAGATACTTCCATGCTCGAAGGTTCCATCCCTTTCAAATACTTGGGTTGCCCAATTTTCACTGATCGAGCAAAAAACTCTCTTTTCCAAGGCATGCTCCTCTCAATCCAAAACAAAATTAACCACTGGAACAACAAGCTTATTTCACCAGCTGGAAGAGCAACTTTAATCAACCACGTTTTGTCCTCAATGCAAATTCACCTCATAACGGTATTGAAGCCAACCACACATATCATCAACCTAATCCATAAGACTCTAGCCAGGTTTTTCTGGAAACATACCTCAGATAACACACAGAAGCATAGTTCTTGGAGATCTTACACCAATTTATGCTTCCCAACCACAGAAAACGGACTAAATTTAAAAAATTTGCATACCTTAACAAAATCCTTCTCCTTAAAACTATGGTGGAAGCTCCAAATAGGAAATTCCCTATGGGTCAATGTAATGTGGTCAATGAAAGACACACGAAAAACCTCCAGAACCTGGAAAAGAATCAAAGAGGCCAATGATATAGCACTACATAACTCACAAATCATCCTAGGTTCTGGTGCAGTGTCTTTCTGGGATTCTAACTGGTCCTCACTAGGACCTCTAACAGATCACTTAATCAACCCAATTGAATTTCCGTACCAAAATTTAACTGTGGCAGAATTTCTGCAAAACAGAGACTCCTACTCGGATCAGATCAGAAGTTCCCTCCCTCCTCACATCTTCCAGAGCCTAAACCTAGATCACAACCTCTTCCCAAATTTTGAAGATTCCATTATATGGAAATCTACTCAGTCAGGATCCTTCACAGTAAAATCAGCTTATGAACTAATCAGAGTAAAGAAATCAAAGATCCCCTCCTATACCCATCTCTGGTCTAACCTACTGCCAAGAAAAATCAGTCTTTTTAATTGGAAACTTTTAAATAGACTACTGGCTTTCCCGGATGTATTGGAAGTTTTTCAATTTCACCTCCCTTCAAGATGTTGTTTCTATTTTAACAACTCCAAATCCATCCACCATTGTTTCAATTCATGTGTCCAAGTTAATCAAATCTGGAAACAGCTGAACACTACTTTCAGTTTACCTAATCACTCTTTCCAACTCCTGTGGGATCGTTTTTACTACTATTGGACTACTCCCACTTTTGATGCTTTTACAAGCTGATCAGAATCCTTCCATGCATAGTTAACTGGCACCTATGGTGTGCCAGATGCACTTACATATTTGAAGGCACAAAGCCTGACATAAGGTTTGTTTTCAAACACATTTTATTACATTTAAATGACACTATCTTGGCTTTCAATCTGGGGTTCACATGGATTCTTAGTCATATACCTACATTAATGAGCCACAAACCTGTCAAGCATAGACCTATCCAAATCACCAAATGGTTACTGCCCGTTTTTTTCAAACTGAACACTGACGGCGCCTTTAACAACGATGCTGCGGGCATCGGTTGCATACTTAGAAATCACAAGGGCCAGGTAATAGTAGCTCTGTCCAAATCCATCTTGTCTGAATCTTCTTTGCAGACGGAAGCCTCTGCCCTGCTACATGGGATCCATCTAGTGCGGGAACAAGGTATCACAAATTTTGCCATCGAAACTGACTTGAAAATACTGCATGGGATGATTCTTCGCCAACTCAAGATTCCTTGGAGATTGCTAACGATGATAAGAGAAATATAGTTGCTACTACAAGAAGTGACCTACACAGTGGCATACATCTTCAGAGAAGCAAATGGAGCAGTGGACTCACTAGCCAAGATTGCAAGCCGAAAATAGGTGAATAGCATCTTCGGAGCATTGGATCTCCCTTCTCCAGTGACGGGTCAGGTAAGGCTAGACGCAACGGGTACTCCTAACGTCAGATTAGTGTAATTTTTATGCAATGTATTTCTTTTTCAAATTGTCTCCGTTGATCTTTAAGACTCTAGGACTTATGTATAGCTCTTTAAAGATCATCAGGTGCACAATCAGAGGTAAGGTATTAAGCCCCCCTCTTTCTATGTACTTTCTTTTCATTTTAATAAACGGGTAGGGGTCTGCCAAACCCCGCACCATCACAGGTGGATTTATTTTTTTTAAAAAAGCCTTGAGTGTAGACTCCATTCTTAGTGTTGTAAAGGGGATTCTAGTCATCAGGGTTGTCTTTGAAATACTGCATTCACAAATACGATGTTTAGTTCAGCTACAACACACAACATACAGATTCCTGACTATAACACAAAACCACACTACGGTGAGAACATACATGTACTCAACATACAACATATAGAATTTTGCAGTAGCATCATCAGCAGACAACATACACTAAACTGTAGCTACCATTACCAAGTGAGAGTTGCAATCGCGTAAAATAGCATCTACAACTAATGCACTGCAATTTTAATAAAAGGAAACATGTTCTCATGCACACATATTTATCCTTTAGCAACTGTTATAGCATTTGGTAGGTTGCTCCCTCCTTGACCAGCTGATTAATAGCACCCGGTACAGAGCACAACAAATTGCTACATTAATATGCAAACAGCAATCAACAATCACACGTCAAGTAATGTTACTTAATATGGCTTTAAGTAAACCGAATCAAGCTCTCCAAAAGGAGATATAACTTGCCTTAATGATCTGCAGAACCAGAAAGTATATCCATACCAGTAGCAGCACCAAATATCTTTTTAAATTAAAATTTGACATCACAATTTGCTGAAATGACACAAATTACATATGCATTGATGTAAGTTACACATATTCAACCAACTAGTGATGATATAACTAAAAAATTTAGTATTTTAAAGATTTCCTAAAATTACCAGCTTTTTTTTCCTCCCTAGGGTCCAGAGGCTCATACTCAGTGTCTAGCAGAACTGATTAAAACAAGGAAAACAAGAAAGAATATCAGCATATTCCATTATCGAACCACTTCTCACTCATTCTAAAACTCATATTCTAAAAAATTACATTCTTCATGAGAATTGACAGCCCATGTTTTTTCCGCCATCGGTTTCTGCAATCAAAGCCAGACAATAACCAGTCTAAAAAATCAAGAGCCTCAAGAGGGTCCCATTCGCATGAAATTTCAACACATGACATTCCTACCACATAAAATGATCCACAATCCAATCAAAAGAAAAGGTTAGACTACTGTAACTACCTCCAATATGTATATGAAAATAGGTTGCTGAATTGGGAGGAGACTAGACCAGGATCTGCCGATCATTACCCCTGGTATACAGTTCCTACAAAGAGCAACAAAGGATTATCAAAATCTAATAAGAATGAAAATTAATAGATATATGAACAGATCCACAATGCGAGGAAGTACCTGATCATCGACATTGTATCACCAACAGTTCACACTTTTGTAATGGTCGCGAAAACTCAGCATTGTGTTTTCGGACCACACGTCAAATGCCAGATTCAATTTACTTACACTGATATTCAAGAGCTTAGTCAAAATTTTCTAAGTTAAATGAGCTTAAACACATATAAAAACAACATTTACTTTGGTAGTTTTCATGCATGGAACAAAAGCAAGGGCTAAATCTTGAGTTGTGGCCAACTGTAAAGGTTTGCTTCTTTGTAATCGTGTAATAAAAGAAGAAACAAACTAGATACATATTAATCCTGTTGCATTGGCAGAATTCAATTTTTCTAATCTCCTAAGTTCTTGTTTCCGAATACTAAGACCATTTAGAAGTTGCAAGTATTCAGTAACCAAACGAAATATTCATAATTTGAATGACTGGTATCTACTACTTCACATTTGAATTTAGGAGCAGATGTTTTCAGGTTGCAGCAACAAAATGAACATGGACTTAAAAGGTACCTTTGAATTGAGAAAGTTTGTGCCTGAGCTCAATGGTGCCTGAGATAAATGTTTTAAGGTGTGCGTCACCGCTGCCCTAGCTCCGCTGCCCCCTACCCGCCTTAGCTCTGCCACCTCGTAGCTCTACCCTAGCTCTGCCATAAACTCATGCCACCATCCACCAGAAAGAACCGTGCACCACCGCGCCCTAGCTCCGCCCTAGCTCTGCCACCTCGTAGCTCTGCCAGAAACCCTATTCCCGCCGCACATCACTGCTTTGCCAACTGCTCCAGCTAGCAGTCGTTCTGCCGGTTCATCGCATCGCTGCCACTGACTCATCTTCTCTCCATCGATGGGTGGAACCACCATCGCACAAACCAATCGATACCCAAATCTCATCTGCCTCCGCCCACCACTTATGCTTAAACCCTAGAAACACTATCGCTCTAAACCAGCTCCGTCGCTCCCCTCCTCCACCAAACATCCGCCTCCACCAGGTGGGAGCAGCGTCGAGCAGTAGTGTCACTCCATCGCATATTCTCTCATCGTTAGTGGTGGTGATGGGGGAAGATACATGCGAGGAAAATGAAGAAAGAAATATGGGAAGATATAAAATGAAGAAATGAGGGTCAGGGTGTCCCTTTTGATTTTTTTAACTCGGGGGTATAATAGTCATTTCAAGGATAACTTTCAAGTATAATAGTCATTTCAAGGCCATTTTTAGAGTGACGTTTTAGTCAACAATTCACAGGGTTAATTTTGCACTTTATGATTTTACAAGGTCATTCCTGCTCTTTCTCACAAAGCACAGGATTAAAATTTCACTTCACTCAAGGTTTATTGCAATATTAAAATTTTAATGAAAGATCGTCTTTTAACATAAATGTGAATTCCCTTAAAGAGGGACCTTGAGGAAGTACCTATTTCCATAATCAAATCAAAACAATCAACAGCTGAACACCTAGTCACCATACTACAAGGAATAATATATGATTGAACATATACCATATTGAAGGTAGTTGAACAGATAACAAAGTCAACCTAGTAATTAGTGTTTATATATTGAAAGTCAAGTAAGGTTTGATCGTTGATTAGTCAAAGTCAACCTAGTTATTAGTGTTTGTATATAGAAATTCAAGTAAGGGTTGACTGATGATTAGTCAAAGTCAAACATGTTTATTTGTATTTATATACACTCATTCAAATAAAGTTTGACCGTTAATTAGTTAAATTCAACTGAGTTATTAGTGTTTATATATTGAAAGTCAAGTAAGTTTTTACCGTTGATTAGTCAAAGTCAACCTAGTAATTAGTGTTTACATATTGAAAGTCAAGTAAGGTTTGACCGTTGATTAGTCAAAGTCAACCTAGTTATTTATGTTTATATATTGAAAGTCGAGTAAAGTTTACTCATTGATTAGTTAAAGTCAACTTATTTATTAGTGTTTATATATTGAAAGTCAAGTAAGCTTTGACTATTGATTAGTCAAAGCCAACCTAATTATTAATGTTTATATATTAAAAGTCGAGTAAAGTTTAGTCGTTGATCAGTTAAAGTCAACTTAGTCACTAGTGTTTATATATGGAAAGTCAAGTAAAGTTTGACCGTTGATTAGTTAAAGTCAACTTAGTTACTAGTGTTTACATATAGAAAGTCAAGTAAAGTTCGATCGTTGATTAGTTAAAGTCAACTTAGTTATTAGTGTTTATATATTGAAATTCAAGTGAAGTTTGACCGTTCATTAGGCAAATTAATCCTAGTTGTTAGTGTTTATGTATTGAAAGTCGAGTAAAGTTTGACCGTTGATGTGCTAAAGTCAGCTTAGTCACTAGTCGAAGGTAATGGAAAATAAAAAGAAACCGTGAGAGTCTACGGGAGTGAGAACATTGTCACACTCCCATAATACAATGAAACCTACTAAACTACCCCTGATCTAGATGGTACAATCAGGTGGCCCAGAAGAAACCGGAAAATTCTAGGGGAAGGGGAACCTTGTCCCAATCCGTGAATAGATGATACTTACTAAGCTACCCCTGGACTAGATGATACCGCCAGGTGGCCCAAAAAGATGCTACCCCTTCGTGATGACAGGGGCCTGTAGAAATCATCTGTGAAAATACCGATGGGCATGAGAACAGCCTCACTCCATGCTACTTCCATACAACCGGTTGTGTGAACCGGCTCTTCAGCTGGGGTTTGTTCCCCATGGGTGTCTTCCAAACCGAGAATGGTCTCAACCTTCAAGTGTAGTATGACGTCTTCTCCAGGAAGAGCTGGCACACCGCTTCTATCATGTACACCTCTAAGATGAAGATAAAGAGGTGTTATTGGCCTTCGATAACGATCTCTGGATGAGTGCCGAGGTTTTCTCAGTAGGGTTGGGAGCAGATTGACCGTAGTCTGTGTCGCTCCCTAGTGTTCCCCGCCGATAGACCTCTTAATGATGAAGAGACCGGGAATGACTTCTAATGCGCACGCCCCGCGTAACAGTTTTGTAACCGTCCTCTCCATTTTAGGCAAATAGACAGCCTGATGCCATTTTACACTTTTTAGTGCTGCGCAGGCAAATAGTGCAACCAACAGTACAACTACCATATAACCGTGTGTGTGAACCGGTTGTCGATCTGTGGTATGTTCCCCACGGTTATCAATCCATCCGTCACTAAAGTACAGCGACGGCCTTCTGAACCGAGCGTGTTGTTGGCCTTTGTAGACGAGTGGCCATGCAAAATAACAGTAGAAGAACTACGCAGTTTGATGCAAAATAAAAAAAAAATTGTTCGTGGACCCCTTCGAGGACTCGAATGCCCCGAGGGGGGGAACACCTTTATCACCTGAATGCCCCCTCGAGCACTCGATCGCCTCTAGGACTCGGATACCTCCTCGAGAACCCGAATCCCTTCTCGAGAACTCGAACGCCTACAGGACTCAAAGGCCTCCAGAACTCGAATGCCTCGAGGACTCGAATGTCTCCTCGAGCACTCGAAGACCTCCAGCACTCGAAAGCCCCTCAAACTGCCATGGCCCTCAAGTCATTATACCCCTCTAACCACCACCCTACCCTTCGAACACTCGAACTACCATACCCCCTCGAGCACTCGAAAGCCTCCAGGAGTTGAATGCCTCCTCGAACCACCATACCCCTCGATGCCTCTCGGACTCGAATGCGTCTAGGACTCGAATGCCTACTCGAGCACTCGAAGGCCTCCAGCACTTGAATGCTCGAAGGCCTCAGCTTAGTCACTAGTCGAAGGTAATGGTAAATAAAAAGAAATCGTCAGAGTCTACGGTAGTGGGAACGTTGTCCCACTCCCGTGATACAATGAAACCTACTAAACTACCCCTGATCTAGATGGTACTGTCAGGTAGCCCAAGAAAATGCTGTGGGAATGTACGGGAGTGCGGACATTATCTCACTCCCTTAATACATGTTACCTAAAATACCACCCCTGATCTAAATGTTACAACCAGGTGACCAAAAGAAGCTAGTCCCATCGTGATGACCGGGGCTTTTCTCCTCGCTCCATGTTACATCCATGCTACCGGTGGTGTGAACCGGCTCTTGTGCCATGGTTTGCTCCCCACAGGTGTATTCAAATCCGAGGGCGGTCTCGGCCTTCCAATGAATAAAGTAGTATGTCCTGTCCTCCTAAAAGGGCTCGCACACCACTTCTACCATGTACACCTTTAAGATGAAGATAAAGAGGTGTTATTGGCCTTCGATAACAGTCTCTGGCTGATGGCCGAGGCTTTCTCTTTAGGGTCGGGTGCAGTTTGACCGTGGTCCGTTGTGCTCCCAAGTGTTCCCCGTGGATAGTCCTCGTAGTGGTAAGAGACCGGGCATGACTTCTACCGTGCACGCATCGTGTAATGGTTTTGTAACCGTTCTTTCCATTTTAGGCAAATGGACAGCCTGATGCCATTTTGCACTTTTCAGTGCAGCGCAGGAAAATAGCACAACCATTAATTCCAAGTGATACCTGGCAAGGGGTTAAATAATTTGCGTACGCATAATTAATTTACCCCCTACCCAACCTACATGGCCATGATGCTGCCATGGGAAATCCTTTCAGCCTTTTGGAGATAATCTGCCGCCAAAATTTTTTTTTAACCCCTTCGAGTGTAGAGCTCCTTCGTGGGTACGACCCCTGCTACGGCAGAGCCCCTTCGAGGGTATGACCACGTCGGGGGCCAAGCCCCTTCGAGGGTATGACCCCTTCGAGGACAGAGCCCCTTCGAGGGTATGACCCCTTCGAGGGGCCAAACCCCTTCGAGGGTATGACCCCTTCGAGGGCTGAGCCCCTTCGAGGGTATGACCCCTTCGAGGGCTGAGCCCCTTCGAGGGTATGACCCCTTCAAGGGTTGAGTCCCTTCACGGGTATGACCCCTTCGAGGGCAGAGCCCCTTCAAGGGATGTGATCCCTTCGTGAGCAGAGCCCCTTCGAGGGTATAACCCCTTCGGTGCCTCCAGTACTCGAATGCCCCCCAGGAGCACTCAAAAACACCTCAACCACTGGAATGCCTTCAAGGGTATCACCCCTTCGAGTGCAGACTCACTTAGAGGGTGTTACACCTTCGAGGGCAGTGCCCCTTCGAGGGTGTAGCCCCTTCGATGACTCCTGCACTCGAATGCCCCCCTGGAGAACTGAAAAACACTCTCTAGCAATCAAATGCCTTCCTCGAGCACTCAAAACTCAAAAAAATCCTCCATCACTCGAATCCCTCCCTTGAGTACTCGACTATACACGAATGCCTCCCTCGAGTACTTGAATACCTTTGACACTCGAATGCCTTCTCGAACCTCCTTACTGACCACCTACCCCCGAAGGCCTCAATAGTAACACCATTCGAGAGTCATTTTAGCCTTTCCTATAACCATCCTTCAACCCTCGATCTCCCTCAATCCTCAAAACAACCCGTCGACCCTGGAAACCACCCTACTCTCCAACCACCCTTTGAATCTTGAGCCAACCTTTTGCCCTCAAACCAACCCTCAGCCCTCAAACCAATCCACCAGCCCTCAAACCAGTCCAACAGCCCACGAACCAATCCACAACCCTGGAGCCACCTACCTCTCCCCAGCCACCACCCTCGATACTGCCACCAAAATATACATATGTGAATTTTTTTTCCCGGACCCCTTCGAGTGCATAGCCCCTTTGAGGGTATGACCCCTTCAAGGGCAGAGCCCCTTTGAGGATATGACCCCTTCGAGGGTATGACCCATTTGAGGGCATAGCCCCTTCGAGGATATGACCCCTTCGAGGGCAGAGCCCCTTCGAGGGTATGGCCCCTTCGAGGGCAGAGCCCCTTCGAGGGTACGGCCCCTTTGATGGCAGAGCCCCTTCGAGGGTGTGACCCCTTCGAGGGCAGTGTCCCTTCGAGGGTATGACCCCTTCAAGGGTATGACCCCTTCGAGGGCAGAGCCCCTTCCAGGGTATGACCCCTTCGAGGGTAGAGCCCCTTCGAGAGTATGACCCCTTCGAGGGCAGAGCCCCTTCGAGGGTATGATCCCTTCGAGGGTGTGATCCATTTGAGGGCGTGATCCCTTCGAGGGCAGATCCCCTTCGAGTATGGGCCCCCTTCTTTTTTTTAGCCGCCATGTTGATGTCTGCATCTGTTGTTACCTGTAAAAGAAATGTTTACCTTCCGGGTGTGGTATTGATGGCCTCCACTAAGCTTACCTGTAAGAAACTTTTGGGAAAGGAGAAAGGACTTTCTCATTTTTGCCGACTGTTAGGGAAGAATCCCTGTCTAGAACAGCAGTTTGTGTGGGAATAATCTATTGAGGATGAGGTAGCAGTCCTTTTGGATAAGTTTGAAAGCCCTAGCCGAGTCCGGGCGAAGTCCTTTTTTGAGAACTCCGTTCCTTTCACTCCATATGTAGTACAATGTGGTTGTCAGCGCCAGTGGAACCATCTTTCTTTTCAATTTCGATCCTCTTACCTGTCTTCTGATCCATTTGTCTGAGGCTGCAATGGAGGTAGTGGCTCGTATCAATCCAATCCAGTTTCGCACTCTATCCCATATCAGTTTGACGAAATCACATTGGAAGAATAAGTGATCGTGTGTCTTTACGTCGGAGCAACAAAGGAAACAGATGTGTTCTATGGGTTCGTCATCTCCTCCGTGGTACCTATCCTTGGTTTGAAGACGACCAAGTGATGCAAGCCATGTAATGAAGGAGAACCGGGGGGTATCGATCCACTCCAAATTGATTTGAAGAAACTTTGCCTTGGGAGGGTGGATATATCATACAGGTGAGGGTAAGTAAACCTGTGGAAATGATCATGGGCCATCGCCGTGAATTTTCCAGATCCTGTCCAGACCGCCAACAAGTCGATGAGTGTTTCCCTTGAGCCACCACACATGATTACTAGGTTGTCCCGTAGTTCACACAGATTCATGAAGTAGAGTGAGAACTTCTCTGATATTCTGCCACACGGAGCCCTTGGGTGTACATTCCATATATTGCTCGTGCTCAGGAACTAGGAATGGACCCATTTGATCCAGAGTGATTCCTTTTGTGAGTGTATATCCTATAGTTACTGTGCGAGGACTGCCCTATTCCATGTCTTGAAGTCCCAAATTCCCAAACCCCCATTACTACTCGGGGTACAAAGCCTTTTCCAGGAAACCTTTTTCTGTTTCTTTTCTCCCCACAAGAAATGTTTGCATTTTTGTTCTAGTGAATCCATTACATTACCCTGGATGATGAAGTGCTGTATCCAGAATCCAACAATTCCCTGTACCACGGATTTTATGAGTTCCAGTTTCCTCGCATAAGATAATGTATGACCTTTGAATCTTGCAATTTCCTTGTCGACGCTATCAAGAAGCGTATGAAACTGAGAGACCTTCAGTTTACTGGAATCCAACAGGATACCCAAGTACCTAACCGAAAAGGTAGCCCACGGAATACCTGTGAAGCTTAAGTCCTCCTTTATACCCACTCCGAAGAATTTTGACTTTGCGGCGTTGATGGCTAGGCATGAGGTCTGTTGGAAATTATTTAGAACAGATATGATGGTATGAACAAAATTCCGATCTACCTTCGAAAAAAGCATCAAGTCATCCGTGAAAGCCAGATGGGTGATTTTTAGGTGTTCACATCTCGGGTGATAGGAGAACGGAGTGGTTTCTGCCCTGTTTTTCAGTAACTTGGAAAGGTATTCCATACAAATGGCAAATAGTAGGGGAGATAAGGGGTCACCTTGTCGCAGTCCCCTTTTGGCTTTGAAGAAGTCACACAATTTGCCATTTATCGAAATGGAGAAAGTCGATGTTGTTACGCATTCCATAATTCAATCAAACTATGCTTGCGGGAAGCCTAGGCCATTTAGTACCTCCTGTATGAAATCCCAGGAAACTGTGTCGAATACCTTTGCTAGGTCTACCATAATCATACAACGTGAAGAGGATCCTGATAGTCCGTAGCCCCGCACCAGCTCTTGGGCCATCATGACATTATCAGAAAGTTTCCGTCCCTTTACGAATGCTGCTTGGCAGAGGTCAATGAGGCCAGGAAGGAGAGGGTCGATTATGTTGGCGATGACTTTAAAGATAACCTTGTAAATGATATTGCAGCAGGAGATGGGTCTAAAGTCAGCCACCCTTAGGTTGTCTTCTTTCTTGGGAATAAGTGCAACAGCGGTATGATTTAGCCTTTTTAGTAGTTCACCAGTGCGGAAGAATTCCAAGACCAATTCTGTGATATCCTGGCCCACGATCTCCCATTGACTCTTGAAAAAAGCCGCAGTGAAGCCATCAGGGCCCAGTGCTTTGTCATCAGACATGGAGAAGAGGGCTGACTTTATTTCATGTCTTTCGATATCTTGGCTCAGTGTTGCTCTCTCCATTTCGGTAAGTAAGAGGCCTGAACGGATTATATCTGGGTCGATTTGTGTACGTGGAACATCTGTACCGAATAAGCCCTTATAAAAGTCCACAAGTAATGCCCATTTCTTCTCGCTGGATGTGACTAACCTGTCATCAGCGTCCAGGATTACCGGGACTCCGCCCCCTTTCCTGTTGGCCACCAGGCCGTGGAAAAAACTTGTACCCTTATCCGCCAAAGTGACAAAGTTTATTCTTCCCTTTTGGGTTAGGAATTTAGACTCCGCCGTGTAGAAGAGCAAAGCAGTTTGCTTGAGAACAGTCAGTTGGTGTATCAGTTCATGTGATGCGTTCTCCGGCATTAAACTTTTCAACGTGTTTGCGTACTCCATATCTGCTCTTTTCGCCTTTTTGGAAATGTGGTGAAAATCCCTTTTCCCCAGCTCCTTAAGGGGTTTCTTCAATCTTTGTAGTTTGCGGCATAAAACATACTGTCTGACCCCTTGTAACGCCGGTGACCAGTGATCATGCACAACCTGTTTGCACCTCGGATGCGCGTTCCACATATTCTGATACCTGAAGGGTCTGTTTAGCTGCTCATTATCTTGTGCTAAAGCTATAACAAAAGGTAAGTGATCTGAGAGGGCTGATCCAGGAAGAAAGGTGGTACGGTAGGAGTCTTCGTCCCATTTGTGATTCAGGAGGACGTGGTCCAGTTTGCGCCTAATTGTGAAATCCGCATTGTGCCATGTTAGATGATCCTCGATTGCTGGAGCGTCCCTCAGACCACAGGCAGTACAAGCTTCTTGAAATTCTCTCATTTGGTAGATCCCGGGGGATGTGCTACCCACATGATCATTGACACTGAGGATGGCGTTGAAATCGCCAAGAACCATCCATGGTGAGTCAAGGTTTGCACCGTATCGCTTCAACTCTGCCCAAAGGGGCAGTTTATGTAATCTTCCCTCACTGTTTCCATACGTATAAGTGCAAAGAAATTGCACATTCAATGATAGGTTTCGTACTCTAAGGTGGATCATCTATGCCATTTTTCCCGTTGTCTCAACAAAAAACTTTTTGGGGTCCCAAACAACAAGAATTCTGGAGTTCAAAATTGTGGGTGTATCTCCATACTTTGAGACTCCTCATGAGGTTGTTCAGTGTCCGTTCACTTGCCTTTGTTTCCAGAATACCAAGCAAACCGACATTGTTTTCAGAGATGATGTTCTTCACCCATCTCCTTTTTTCTGGGACGCCAAGGCCCCGTATATTTAGGCAGGCCGCATTCATTGGGGACCGAAGGTCCCTTTAGGCCTCGGACCCCCGCCTTTACTGCTATCATTTGAAGAGGAGCACTTTGTTTCTTCCGCCCCTCTTTGGTAAGTCTTCTTCGATGGGTTGAGCAGCATGGAGGAAAATCTGGTTCTGCCGCTGCTCCTGAACAAATGTTTCTCAACTATGGTTTTTCCTTTTGGCGCAGGAGGTCTTCCTGCCCGAGGGGGATTGCTCCTTCTTGCCTCCGGATGGAGCATACTGTCCGGTATGCTTCCTGCACCATTCATCGGTCTGTCTGCATCACCGTAAACCGGTGGTCCCACCAAGCCGACATCATCACTGAGACGGACCTGAGAGCCCGGTGGTGTAGGATCTCTTATTTCCTTGTCCCGGTCCATCTCCATGACCACCTCTGTGTCGTCGCACTTTTCCTTTACCGAGCTTAGTCACTAGTGTTTCTATATAGAGAGAGTCAAGTAAAGTTTGACCGTTAATTAGTTAAAATCAACTTAGGCACTAGTGTTTATATATAGAAAGTCAAGTAAGGTTTGACCATTGATTAGTCAAAGTCAACCCAGTTATTAGTGTTTATATATTGAAAGTCGAGTAAAGTTTGACTGTTGATTAGTTAAAGTCAGCTTAGTCACTAGTGTTTACATATAGAAAGTTAAGTACAATTTGACCGTTAATTAGCTAAAGTCATCTTAATTATTAGTGTTTAATTAAAATTCAAATAAAGTTCGACCGTTGATTAGTAAAAGTCAACCTAGTTATTAGTGTTCATATATAGAAAGTAAAATAAGGTTTGAACGTTTACTAGTTAAAGTAAACTTAGTTATTAGTGTTTATATATTGAAAGCCAAGTACAGTTTGACCTTTGATTAGTCAAAGGCATGCTAGTTATTAGTGTTTATATATTGAAAGTCAAATAAGGATTAACCGTTCACTAGTTAAAGTTGTATTTATGTATACTGAATCAATTAAGGGTTGAACGTTAATCAGTAAATATAAACAAATTTAATTCTTATTTATATATATTATGTCAACAAAGGTTGATTGTTGATTAATTTAACTTAACTTAGTTATTAGTTAAAGTCAAGAAAAGAAGTGAACGATTTTGAAAGTTAAAAAAATTAGTTTAGAGCGGCTGCGCGCAGCTGCTCCCAACCAATGAAATTTCTAGCAACATTTTTTGAAATTTTTTGCGAATTTTTTTAATAAAAATTTTGGCAAATTTTTTTGAATTCTTTGGTGGAAATATTGAACTTTAAAAAATTTCGACGAATATTTTGAAATATTTTGCGGGAAGATTGAATTTTAAATATTTTTGGCAATTTCTTTGGAGGGAAAAATGAATTTTTAACATTTTTAGCACCGGTTTTTAAAAATATGTGCTATTTTAAAATTTTTGGCAAATTTTTTTGGCGGGAAGATGGAATTTTTAGTGCCGATTTTTAAAAATCAATGTTATTTTTTTCCAAAAATGGTGCTATTTTAAAATTTAACACCGATTTTTTAAAAATTGGTGTTAAATTTACACTGGTTTTAAAAACCAGTGTTAAAAAAAATTTAAAAAAACCTTGTGCTGTTACATTTTTGGCATCGATTTTCAAAACCGATGCTAAAAAATAAGTGCTAGCGGGAGGTCTCTGTGATAGTAATGACTTTTTTCCTCTAATAATGTACTGCACCACTATTTAACCCTTAAGTGTTGAAAGAGTCTGATTCAATTGTAACATTCGCTCTCTCGTAACTAATTACTGTAGCTCTGTGCGAACCTTGGTGCGATTTAGCCAAAACGCTCTTCTGACTGTCGTTTTACCTTTTTCTACCATCTTCTTCATCTTCCCTCATCTTTCTTCCAACTGATAACGGTCACTGACCAGAATCTTTCCACCGCCGTTATGGCGGCTCCTCCGTCAGGTAGTGGTAGCTATGGGGGAGGTAAATCCTTCCTTCAGGCACTAGCCAATCGCCCTCCGCCTCTTTGTGATTCCCTTCCTTCGAACCCAGAAATTGTCCCTAAAACTCAATATAAGGGGGATATCGCTTGCCTTGTTACTTGCAAAGATGCAGACACCCTCGCCTCCCACTACTAAAATGCTCTGGTTGGTAAGTTCGCCAGGGGGAAGCCAACGATGGTCCAACTAAATGAATCTTTCAATTCTGTAGGTTTCAAAGGAAAATTCTAGATTGGATCAATCGACTTCCGGCATGTGCTAATACGTTTCCAGGAGAAAGAGGTCTATCAGAGGTTCTGGCTCAAGGGACAATAGAGTTTCAACAATGCCCAAATGAAGGTATTTAAATGGACTTCCGACTTCTCCCCTGAGGCAGAATCATCCATTGTTCCGGTATGGGTTTCAATACCACATGTCCCTGTATACTTCTATAATTCGGCTATGCTTGAAATCATGGGAAATCAAATAGGAAACTATATAAAAGTTGATGCGGCTACTGCGGCCCTGTCCAGGCCTTCTTGTGTTAAAATGTGTGTAGAAATCGACTTGAAGAAAAAGCTCCCATCATTTATCAGAGTAGGAATTGAAGAGGATGGAAATGAATATAATGTGGTTAAACTCCCTTTAGAATTTGAAGATATTCCACCCTACTGCTTCCATTTTAAATGTATAGGACATGAGGATAACTACTGTATCTATTTACATCCTGAGCTTAAGAGAACATGGCCTCAGAAGGCTGAGAAGCCTCTAATGAATCAAACTGAAGTTCAACAAAAAGGTTCTGTTGGCCAGAGTAATGTGAACATAAATATGATTCAGGCTGGAAATATAAAAGCTGGGAGTTCAGGGGTGTCAGTAATAGAAAAACAAAAAAAATTTCAAGCCCAGAAATTCAAATACGTTCCGAAGAAACAGCTGATCCCAGTTAGTGAACAAGACACTAATAAGGCTGTCTTAATTGACATCGATCTTCCAGTGATTGATCCTCTAATTCCTGAGGATGTTCCTGATCTACAACAAGCTGTAACTAATAATGTAGTTGACCTTATCCCCTGTGCCAATCATGAAGCCAATCTTGAGATAGAGATTGATCATAAGTCTCAGTCACCTGAATCTGGAAAACTACAGCCTATTTCCTTAATTCCCCAAGTGCTTTCTTCTTATCCCAGTGTATCAGTACAACTGACTAGGCTTTCACAATCTGCCCCTTCGAACCTTAGGACAGTTTTTGCTAAGGATGATTTACCTAGTAAACGAGGAAGGTCCTTCTCACTTTTCAGTTCTATTATTGCTGCAAAAAATTTTATCTTTTCTCAGCAGAAACACAGGGATAATAGATTTCTACCTTTGGCTGATGAAGAAATATCAAGTGAAGAAGCCACCCAAAGTGACTTCCCAGTCAGTGCTGAACTTCCTGCCTTCCTGGACACTGATTATGTCCAAGATGATGATGCTGATCAGGTAAACAGGGTTAGTTCCTCATTCTCTAATCCTGGCAAGCTGAAGAAAGGGAAATCATTAGGGAAACATGCTAAACAGAGTAATGAGTCTTTTTTTTCACAGAAAAATACTATCATGACTAGATCAAAAAGATCTACCAATGTTTCCCTATGAATAATACAACAATCAGGATTAAAATGCTGGTTTGGAACATCAGGGGAATGAACACATCTATGTTAAGACTTTGTAATCTTATCAATAGGCATAAATTTGAACTCATTTGTTTAATTGAGCCTAAACATGATAACTCGCAATGTGATTTATATAGACAAAGGTTGAAATATGATAATTGCATATCAGCAAATAATGGTCAGATTTGGATTTTCTGGACTTCAAGCTTAATACTGACAGTTAAAAGTGATAATTTGCAGTTCCTTGCAGTTAACCTGAATAGTATTAATCTTAATAAGACTATGGATGTCTTCTTTATCTATGGTCTCAGAACTAGATCGGGTAGACAATCTCTTTGGTCAGACCTCAGCTCATATAATCACTCTGAATCCCTTTTTATTGGTGATTTCAATTCCATTACATCAATAAATGAGTATAAAGGTCCATCTACTCCCAAATTGGGGAGTATGAGGGACTTTAATGATTTTATTAATATAATGGCTCTGGAAGAAATTAACACTGTAGAGAACTTGTTCACTTGGACTAATAATAGATTAAGGTCTCCTACAGTTAAAAGACTTGATAGAGGATTGTGCACTTCATCTTGGTCATTAGCCTTTCCTGCATCTTCTATTCAGATTCTGAATAGGGTTAGTTCGGATCACAACCCCATGCTGCTAACTGTTGGTAGTGATACCCCATCCAATCCTAGGCCATTTAGATTTCTAAACACATGGTACAAAAGAAAGGAATTTAATGAGGTAATCAAACAAAATTGGGATATTCCTTTGCATAAATCAGGAATGCTAGCCTTTTATCTAAAACTTGTTAGACTTAAGAAGGTTCTAAAAATCTGGAACAAAGAAAATTTTGGCAACATTCATGACAATGTGGTACAAGCTGAATTGGCTCTACAGGCTCAAGAATCCTTAACTGATCAATTAGATTCTGAGATTGAATTGGTTAAACTTAAGGAGGCTAAAGCTAGGTTAGTTAGGGCTATGGCTGAACAAAAAAACTTTTGGAAACATAAGGCAAAGATTAAATGGCTGCAAGAAGGGGATAATAACATAAGCTTCTTTCATAACTCTGTAAAGGAAAGATATAACAGATTGAAGATTACAAAAATTAAGAGTATGAATGGTCAGTGGTTAGATAATATACATGATATTGAGATGGAAGCTATTCATTATTACCAGGACCTTCTGAGTGATGACTGCTCCCTTGACAGTTCTCTCTTTCAACCTTATTTTCTAAACCATATCCCTAAATTGGTCAATTTGGATGATAATGAAAAACTTCTGCAACCGGTTTCATTAGATGAGCTAAAAGGGATTGTTCTTAATCTTAATAAATCAAGTAGTCTAGGTCCGGATGGCTTTACAGCCAAGTTCTACATTAAATCTTGGGATATTATAGCAAATGATCTACTTCTGGCTGTTCAGGACTTTCTTACTTCAACTAATATGCCTAGGGGTATTGGTAGTACATGGATCACAATAATCCCCAAAAAGAAAACCCCCACTTCTTTTGATGATTATAGACCTATAAGTCTCTCCAATGTGATAAATAAGATATGCTCTAAAGTGCTTATGGAAAGACTTAAGTCTATAATGCCTAAGATTATTTCTCCTAACCAAACAGCTTTCCTACATGGTAGAGACATCTCAGACAATGTAATTTACTTACAGGAAATGGTTAGGTTTCTTAATAGGAAGAGAAGAGATCCAAATTGCATTGTTAAACTTGACCTCAAAAAGGCTTTTGATAGAGTTAGGTGGTCTTTCTTATATAATGTTTTAGCTAAATTTGGATTTCATGCTAAATTTATCTTCTCAATCATGAAAAAATTGTCCCAGGCTTGGTTCTCTATTCTTATTAATGGTAAGCCAGTGGGATTTTTTCAATCCACTAGGGGCATTAAGCAAGGTGACCCTTTATCTCCATTCTTGTTTAACATTTTCTCTGAGTCTTTTTCAAGGAGTTTGGCTTTCATATTTTACAGTGGTAAGCTGTCATATTTCGACCTGCCAGGTAATCCTCCGAGAATCTCACATTTATCATATGCGGATGATACTGTTGTTTTCTTTAAAGAAACTAAGTTAACTTTGATTAGATTAAAAGCTTTTTTGTCTACCTTTGAGGAAGTCACTGGCCAATCTATTAACTATAATAAGAGTGATATCTTCATAGGTAAGCATGCTTCGGTTCAAAAGGTTAACTACATTAAAAGGATCTTGGGGATGAAAATTGGAGCATTTCCAGTTTCATACCTGGGAGTTCCTATCTTTACTGGTGCTGCAAAAAAGATCTATTTTCAACCTCTTTTTGAATAGATAGATAGTAAGATATGTAATTGGAAAAATAGATTGATATCTACAGGGGGTAAAATTACACTGATTGACTCATGCATCTATTCCATACCCCAACACATTTGGCAGGTTATAAATCCAAAAAAAATTGATTATTACCACCATAGAAAAAAAACTGAGTAACTTCTTCTGGGGGGATACTGAGTTCAAATCTAAAAGAGCTTGGAGAAAATGGACAACTCTTTGTCTACCAACTGATCAAAATGGTATAGGGTTTAGATCAATATCCACCATAATTAAAACATGTTCAGTAAAACTGTGGTGGAAGTTTCAAATGGCTAAGGCTCTATGGACTCATTTAGTGGCAGCCCTCCCTCCTTCACATAGGTCCTCTCCAAACTGGAAAAGGATATGTTCTGTTAACACATGGGCAGAAGCTAACTCTAGAGTTATTATAGGGAGAAGGGAATGTGACTTTTGGACTGCTAATTGGCTAGATATAGGGCTTCTTACAGATCTGTGTGATCAGAATAGGGTGGATATTGCAGGGATTGTACTGTCTCTGAATTCATATCTAACAAGTCTAATCTTATCAGTAAAATTAACCCCTTCCTGCCTCCTGACTTTATTACTCTTTTGCAGGAAGCAAAATTAACACCACACGGAGCAGATAGGCTAATATGGAAACCAGGTATCAAAGGGAATTTCTCCTTCAAATCAACATACATTTCACTCTGCAAAAATACAGGTTCTATTGCCTCTTCTCAACATTTTTGGAATTCTAGATTAGATAAGAAAATCTCTGTTTTTATGTGGAAAGTGACAAACTCATTTTTACCTTTTGATAACATCCTCAGAAAAATGAGATTTTGCTTACCTTCGAAACGTTGTATGTGCAATATACATGAAGACTCCTTAGATCATTTTTTTAACTCCTGTGAGTTTGCACTGAATGTCTGGAAATCAGTTCATCAGTTTATGGGAATTAGGGACAGAGTTTTTCCATCGGTATGGGAGAGACTATCATGCTATCTAACTTACCCTACTCTAACTTCATTACATTCAATTATAGTCCGAACTGCAGCTATATTTACATTTTGGAATCTGTGGAAGATGAGGAATAAATTTATTTTTGATTCTGTCAAGCCTTCCTCTATCCTAGTGCTTCAACAGATTAGGGATCAAATTTTCTATTCCTTTTGTGCTAAACCTGTTTATATAGTCTCTCCTTTTGATTTAAGTATTGCAGATCACTCTTTTTTGCCTCTGATTAAACTCTCCCCAAAGCCTAAAATTATGAAAATTGCATGGGAGAGGCCCTGCTCAGGTTTTAAGTTAAATGTAGATGCTTCATGGTGCTGTAATACTAATATGTGTGGGATTGGAATGATAATTAGGGATAGTAGAGGTGGTTTTAAGGGGGCTTATACTTTATATACTAATGCTCTTTCCCCCTTGGAAGCTGAATTGAAAGCAATTAAGTTTGCAATTCAATTTTCTACTGATTTTCCCTCTCCTGTATGTATGGAATCTGACTGCCTTAGTGCAGTACTCTTTGTTAGTGACCCCAAAAGAGCTCACTGGAAATTGTTCTGTTTATCTGATGAGATTCACCCTTCCTTGGGGGCTATTAAACTTGAGCACATTTATAGACAGGCAAATCTGGCGGCTCATACTCTTGCAAAAAACTGTCTGCAACTAAATACCAATTCATCCTTTCACAGTATCTCTGCGCTCCCTAACTTGGTCCAGGGACTCATTAGACTTGACCAAATTGGTACCCCTTCATTACGGATTGCTAACTAGATCGGATGCTACTGATTTCTACTCATTTCATGCAGGATCTTTCAACTACTGACATGCTGTTGTGTCTCCTTCTACTCTGGTCCTATGGAAGCTCTCCTCTGCTGCTCTCACCATGATTTTGGAAGCTTTACAAGATGGAAAAATAGATGCATTATGAGTAGTGATGGTAACCCCATCAGGCTCAGGAAAGTGGATGACTTGGACTTACTTCTTGGCTTCTGCTGATCAAGCTGCAAACGACATTCCTTAACCATAGAAATTTGTTGTTTGATGAAGATAAACTCCGTTAGGTTATGAGGATGATTCTGACTGTCTTGTGTTTCGTTAATTCGACTCACTAACAAGTTAGATGATTCTTTCCATAGCCTAATACTTTATGAAATCTTCATCGTATCATCCATATCTCTTTATTCTTTTGGAAGCAATTGCTATTGCTTCAAGAGCTGAATGATCACTCTTGTATATCCAACTAAGCTTCGGCTTCCTTTCTTTCTTGCTTTTGTTATTTAATGGCTAGGGAAGGCCTAATAGAATTTCCCCCATCCCCAGATGGTTTTTAATTTTAAAAAAACCACTATTTAACCCTTACAAAACCGAAGTAAAATGTGTTGTTTCATGTAACGATAATAACAATACATCAAATCACCTCTCATTAGTTATGAAAATTATAAAATAACCCGTCTACCTCTGATTACTCGGTTAGTCGGTGCAAAACAATATTTTGTATATATAATAAGAATTTAGTTAAGCGAAAAAATAAATTCACAAAATAACTAAATCACATATAAATATTAAATACCGCATTACTATGAAGAGTCCGTCTCTTGAAAGACGGTCTTTCCATAAGTTATGGAAAGACCAAGGTTTAAAGTGTAAATTAGAAGAAATTAAGATAAAATTTCCGGGTTGCATGAACCGGGTTATAAATTTTATAACTACTACATGTTTCATACTAAAACTTTAATATTGCAACTAAGACCTTTTACCTTTTATTATTCCAATCAAACCCCGTCTTTCCATAAGCCTATGGAAAGACCGTCTTTCCCAAGACTTTGCCTACTATGAATTGCAAAACTTGTACACGTAATATAAAATCGCATTGGCACACAAAAAGTCCTATTATTATTTAAGCAAATATGGTCAGCAAGTCTTGTTCTTTTGCTCCGGCTGGTTGTCACCGGAAAGTTTCTTGAAACACAAGTGCACTCCATGTTCCGGCACGATGATGTAGCGCAAAACAGGGGAGTGAATATAAGACGGGGATAGAGTAACAGTGAAGCGCGACACCACGAGAGCCACCAAGACCTTGAGTTCCACCATAGCCAGATTCTGGCCCAAGCAAACCCTGGGTCCCATTCCGAACGGCATGTAAGCCTGAGGATACTTGCAGGCGCCCGTCACCCCATCCACAAACCTCTGGGGATTGAATTCCAACGAATCCTTTCCCCATATTTCAGGGTCCGTGTGCAATGTCAAGACGAACGCCCACACGTTGACGCCTTTGGGTATCACGATGTCCCCGAACTTCATGTCTTCGAACACCTCCCTCGACATGATCGTCGCAGGCGGGTACAGCCGCAACGACTCGTTGATCACCATTGTTAGCTGCAAGTGATCACAATCAGTTGAAGAACAAATTAGTTTTATTCGTTATATAGCTTATACTCTCTCTCTTCCAGCTATATTTGCACTCTTTTCTATCAACATTTTCAAAACCATGATAACTTTAGTTACGTATACTAAAGGCGTATAAAAATTTGACATTTAAAAAATACATGATTCAGAGAATCTAATAATATCTCACGTGATAATATTCATGCCTACATAGTATCTGAAATTTATGGTCATGCTTGAATTAAGAAGTTGACCAAAAACAGTGTAAGTAAAAATATGTCATTCTTGTATCAGTAAAACTTTGATTTTTCAACAGAATGCAATGTATGTTGAATGTTTGAGCAAAGGTTAATGGTCTAGCCAATTTTGTTGACAAGTAATAGCCAGAATAGAAAATATAAGGCCATACTACGAATGCAACACTTTGGCGTCATCTGTTTAGATAATTCAAACATTAGGCACACGTATGGTATCTCGCTAAAAGAAAAGGTCTCTCGGGAACAAAAGATATCCCAAAAAAACAGTTTCAGTATCATGGATGAAAATAGATGATATATATGCAACATTATACCAAAGAATTACCGATTTGATGTGGCGGATGGAGTCGACATCGGGGGCTCGGCCCTTGCAGACGTCAAGAACCTCGGACCTGACGCGTTCTTGCCAGAGTGGATTGGCGGCTAAGAGCATGAGGCACCATGCGGCTGAAATGGCGGTGCTCTCGTAGCCGGCGAAGTAGATAGTCTTGCAATTGTCAACTATGAAACCATCCAGTGCATCCTGCCTCATGTGTTCATCTTTTCTTGCTGCTTCCATCACCATCTGCAGCAGATCCTTCTCGTACCCCGCTTCCGTTCTCTCCTTCACCACATTGAGAATCAGTTTCTTGATTTCCTTTGCCAGTCCCCATGCCTTCCTATTGTTTTTCGTTGGAATATACCTGCGAAGAAATACATCGTTTCTAACATTCTGTCTGGTAATAAGAGTCGTTTTTTTGTAATTATGATACGAGCATGTTATTGGTCACCTCATGCCAGGGATGCCCATGGCCATATTCTTGTTGGAGGTGGCTTCCTCAAGCAAATTCAGTTTGGCAAATATATGTTCTCCTTTGGTGTAATTACTCCCAAAACAGGCCTTCGATATTACATCTCCAGAAAATTGTCTCATGTAGGGGTCCACTCTTATCTCAGCCATCCCACCTTTTTCCTCTATTATTTTCTCCCAACAACTTACTATTGTCAATGCAGATTCCTGGACCAGCTTCATCATCCCCTGGAAAAATCAGATCAAACTTTATTAATTGGATGATTATTTTTATCTATGTTAAAAGCTCATGACTTAATATGTTTGTGAAGATTTAAGTAATAGTTAGTTACCTTAACCTTGTCCATGTACAACTCGGGTGCCAGCAGCTTCCTCTGATGAGCCCAGTGACTACCGTTGGATGTGAAAATGCTATCACCAAGAAGAGCACTGTGTTCTTCGGCCTGGTAAGAAGGCTTCCCGAAACTCAAGGATGTGCAAGTTGTAATCTCCTTCACTATCTCTTGTCTCGTAACAAATAATATGTGCCTATTTCCCAAGGAAAACATGAACACATCACCTGTACGTGCACAACATTAATTGAACTACTGTTAATTCCCCCTTGTTCGAAAGATCATACTCACCTGTACGTACACAACATCAATTGAACTACTGTTTTTTTCGTTGAACAATTAATTGAACTACTGTTAATTTCCCCATGTTCAAAAACTGATCTGCCAGACTCAAACCGTTTTTACCCAAACCGAACCGGTTTGCATTAACTAGGGAGACACGCGAGATTCTTAAAGTTTGCTATTTAGTTTATGATGATTTTTTATAGATCGCATTTTCACTCTTAAATACCATGTAAGGTGGTTTCTTGCGTTTGAAAAAATTGTGATAGGATGGTTATAAACCATGCATATCGCAATTAGCATCAGTATACAAAACTAGAATCCATTTCGAAACTAGGAAAGCGTGTTTTGTAATAGAATTCAGTGAGAGCAGTTGGTACCATATTTTTTCTGCCAGTCCAGGAAAAAGGGGAAGATGGCATCTGCGCATTTGTGCTGAGTTGGAACTCCACACACTGGAGGTGTTTTGGTGGTGCCGGAACGAGCTTTCTTGATCTCCAATATGTTCCCCAGCACAGGCATTGGCGGAGGTCCGCATATCCCTTGCCGGCTCAGAACCCGCCTGAGTTTCCCCGGCTTTGCAACCAAAACATCGTACATCCGCCACAGCACCGCTGCCAGGCCGACCACCACTAATGATATCAAGCCTTGTACAACAACCTCCATGTTTAATTAGTCGTTAGTCTCAAGATCTTGATTTTAAAGAGAGAGATTAATTTGGACAATGTAAGTTATGAAGAAGAACGGGACATGGATGGCCAAGTATATATAGCACAAGTGACCAATTGACACTGAGGTAGAATGTAAAAGGAGTGTGCGGTTGGCCACATTTATATTAGTTGTTTAATTAGTAATGGGAAGCAATCTAATTAATTAATAGGAGTGCGATATGCCACATTTAATACTCCCTTTATTTCTCTATTAATGAAACATCATTTTTTTGTATTGGAATTTTGGAGATTCAAAACGACTTGATGAAATTGAATTAAAAGAAGACAAAATTAAATGAGTGAATGTAATAACCTTACTTGTCATTATTAAAACGGTTTTTTTAACGAGTGCCCATGGGCACTCGTTAACAACTTCAGATTCCATCGGAAACTGTGTTATTAAATGCAAATCCATCGAAAACTATGTAATAGTACATAGGAAGTGTAAGTTTTTGAGGGATGTCATCAATCATTAACTCTATTTGCATTTAATAACACGGTTTTTTATGGAATCTGAAGTTGTTAACGAGTACCCATGGGCACTCGTTAGAAAAACCGTTATTAAAATGTGTCAATATAAAAGAAACATTTAAAATTAGAATGTTTGCTACTAATAGAAGAACGGAGGGAGTGGTAAGTTAGTACTCCCTCTCCCAGCCCAAATTATCCCCAATTATTGCACATCGTTTGAGATACATAGTTGACCGTTAATATATTTAGCTACGTAAAATAACGATAAATAAAAAGTTACTTTTTATAAATTACTTGTTATCACGAATTTAACAATATCACATATGATAATATTATTTATTACATATCTTTCAAATATGCGGTCATATTTTAATAAATAATAGTATCATAAAGTTTGCGGTAATTTAGGATGGGATGGAAGGAGTAATATAATTAATTTATAAATTATTTGGGCTGGGAAGAGGGAGTAATATAATTAATTTACAAAGTCAATTTCTGTCAGCCACATTTATACTTATAGTGAATTAGTAATGGGAAGTAATCCAATTAATTTTCAAGTCAATTTCGGTCTGCTAAAAATTTAGAAACACAATCATATATGATCATAAAATTTTCTCCTTTGCCGTCTTGCCCTCCTTGTTGGCCATCAGAGAGAGGTGGACTTGTTTCATATGGTTGAATATTCAACATTCTCTGATATAAACTTTCAACTTTTTCCTTTTTCTTTTTCAAATAAACCCCCAATGATGGGGTAATTTTATATTGTAACTGATTGATGTGGCTTGAACGGTGCACCGTTGAGTCCCTCGGTTGTAATCGGCAAAGAACAAGCCCCGAGAGATTTTAGGGGTAAATCCTCTGATATTTAACTCAGTAAGTATTTTAGTAGATGATTGTTCAAGTACTGAGTAATGAATACGTACCTGCTATTAATACCGTATCACCAAACAGTATAATCCCTGATTATACGCCTCCATATCCGCTGACCAAATATTTTCATCCTGGAAAGACCTATTTAGCTGACACAGGCCCAAAATGCTCTTGCTCCAAAGTCCTTGAGGGCCTACCTCGGGTTTACCCATCATCAAGAGCCCCTGGAAAATTTGATGGTAGCCTCGGGGTTAAGATGTTCGAGGAATCTCGAGTTTATCCTTCGTTACTGAGCCCTTAGGTTTGTATTATAAATATGGTAAATAGAAAATGCGGTGAAACGTCCGTGGTAGGGCCCCATAAAGGTACCGACGACCTTACCAAATACAGAGTAGTGCAAACCCTAGGCTAAATGATAAAACCTAGGGAAAAACTGTGATGTGTGGGAGGGGGGGGGAGATACCCTCATGGGTACCCCCTCCCCCCTTTTTAAAGAAACTGCTAACCCTAAGCTAGATAGTGTTAAGCCTAGGGAAATATATGCAAGTCCAGATGTATGTGTGAATCTTGACCTACACATAGCAACCAGAAATGTGTACTGGCTCTTCATATGATATTCTCATCGCAGCCGAGACTTGGGTCTCGGGTCTTGAAGAAAGGATGATGAAGAAGCTGCCAGTGGTAGACAAAAAGCGCAGCCGAGTGTGGTGTACTCAGGTCTTGAATGGTCGCCATGGTGTGCTGGTGGTGTTGAATTCGAGTGAAGCTAGGACCGCCAATGGAGGAGCAGCTTCTACCATATACACCCCTAAGGTGAAGAAAGAAGGGTGTTATTGGCCTACAAACGTTCTCGTGGTATGAACCGAGGCTAGTTAAGAGGGCAAGAGTGTTCTTAGGCGGTGCCAATAACTCTTGTGGATCCCTCTAAAAATAGCCCCCCTAATGATGGAGAGAACGGACACAACTTATACGACGTGCGTCTAGCTTGGCGATTATGTAATCGCCCACTCCATTTTAAGCAAATGGACAGCTGTATGCTAATTTAACACAAAGTGTAGCACGAGCATAGAGCGCGTGATAACGGTCAAGTCCAAGTAACGACTAGCAGTGGGTTAATTAATTTCGCATAAGGTAATTAATTAACCCACTACCCAACTCCTATGGCCGTGCAACCAAATGAAGAAAGGCTGCTCTCTCACCCTCATCGGCCATAGTGCACAAGTATTTCCAAGGGGAAAATGTGCCATTAAAGCATGGAAAAACTCATACATCCGCCCAATACTATTTTAGCACGAAGAGAAGGCCAAAACTCAACAAAAATTCACAAACTAGAGCCCAAAAATGAAGCAAATTCGACCCAAAACTAAGGGAAAGTGTCCCTTTTAATTTTTCGGGCCAGAAGCACCTTTTCAGCCCATTTATTCTCCAAAAACGCGAGTCAAGTAGGGGCAAATCCGGATCACAAAAGCATCCATGTAGGCTGAAAGTTACTCTATTTAATTAGGCCCAAAACTCCTTGAATTCAGCCCACCTGATTGGTACAAAAATGGGTCCAAACCGGGTTATAAACTAGGTTATAAGAGGACCCGTTTCTTCGTTTATTTGATCCGCCCATTTTTTCCTTTTCGGCCCAGCAGCTTTATTTCTTTCGGCCCATGAGCTTAATTTCTTTCAGCCCAGCAGGTCAGCCCAGTACCCTTACCGCTAGGGTTTAAGCCTTGACCCGGTTGCCACCTGTAGCGGGTCATATGCCCCGCACCGCCATTGACCGAGTCGGAACCCTAGATAGGCTTTGACCCATTTTCCTGCTCAGGTACAGTGACCCAGCGGCGAAAAAAATGGATCCTTGCCGGATTCGAGGTTTTCCGGCACCGATGAACCGCCGGAATCTGGGAAATTACGTCGGAATCTACAAAAAATTGGCAAATAATTCCTCCTAAATCTGGGCATTCTTCCCTTGTGCATTTTCGACCAGATTTAGCACCTAAAACGAGGAATTTCATTCCTCCAAATCTGAGCATGTGTGCTCCGGTCGAAAAAATGCCACCTCCTCGCCGGATTCACATTTTTTCGACGAGCAAAACCCACCATATCAACATTCGTTTATTCCCTTTTCCATCCATGGGATGCACCTCAAGTATGAAGGACTATGAATCTGAGTCTAGGGACAGAGAATCGAGGCTAATACATGCATTACCCGTGTCGGAATAGTGATTTTTCGGCGAAACTTCCGATCGGAATATTCGAAACTCCAACATCCAAATTAAACTTAAATCCAAAATTTCCCAATTGCTTTTTTCGATCGGATAATGCATAACAAACGAAATCCAAATCCTTTGAGGCATAATAAGCATTATAACTCACTGGAAAAATGTTTTTCTGGTGAACCCGATCGGAAAAATTCTAACCTTCATCCTCCAAATAATCCATCCTTTATGAAAAATCTGCTCCTCCATTCATCTAGATCTGGGCATTATCATGAGATTGAAACAGCGAGGAAAATACCCTGGGCAAATCGTAGTTCATGATTCCAATTAAACCAATTATCTCCAAGCATCTGTCTTGAATCCAATTAATCCCAAAACATCAACCCCATCTAACAATAACATTCAAACACCCAAAATCTTGAATTCCACATGAGTGTTCATCAGATAAGAAAATAAATTTGAATTCTTGGCATGAAGCATAGAAATCTAGTAGAAAGTTCCAATTAAAACAAACAACCATGGTCGGTCGGATACCGGGATCTGATCACATGATTGCCCTCTCATCGAATCCATCATGAACTCTTCCGAATACTAAGTTTCTTTTATGCCTCAAATTCATCTCTACTCCCAATACAACATAAACATCACATAAACTATCCACCATAAACAAATAATATTCCATACAAATCCACACAAATTCATCATAAATAAACCCCCCATCTATCATCTAGATTAGATCTATCAACGAAAGATTAAAACTTACTTGGAACAATGATAGATCTTCATTTAATCCACTCCATCAATAAACAAGATTGAAAATCAAAATCTTCAATAATATTTTGAGTCAGAACATGAATCCGTCCTCCTTCATGGTACATGCAAATCAATGGTGATACCCGACAAGATCGAAAAGGCAGATCTTCATCCAAAAAAACCAAGATCCAAAAATCAAATCTTCAAATTCAAGAGCAAATCATACATCGAAAGATGGCAGGCGAGGAATCCAACATTAATGTTGGATTCCTCGCCGGAAACTCAGAATCGTAGAGGAGAAACTTGAAGAAAAGGGACTATGATGGACTGTAAAAGGGCAATGCCCTTTCTTTTCTCCAGAGATCGTTTCTCCCTACTCGCCCTTGGGTTCGTGTGTTCTTGTGGGGGGTGTTGAGGACCCCCGCTGTGTCCTTCCAGAAGAGATTCCTAAATTCGAGGCGGCATCTAATTTTCTTTATGACTATGATTTATTATTATTATTTTTGTAATATATTTCAAAGAGGTGCACGCGCGTGTGTTGGTCGTGCAGGGAAGCCCATGAGCGGGAATAGTTTGTGAAAAGCACGCCAACTTTTCACGCCTTTTCAAATTTTCACTTCTCCCAAGTTAATCATTACTCTGGCCATTTTTTTGGGCTTCTTAATTTTCCATTTTCCCCACGTTCTCTTCATTTTAACTACAGGCGACTTCAAAGGGTTTTCTCAGTGCTCTCCACTCCATCTGTTCACCACTTACATTTTCCCTCCTTCTACTTACATCAGTAAGTTCTCCTATCCTTCATCTTTTCGCAATTCTTTTCCTTTATCCTTTGCGCTCATGGCTGATTCTGGTGAGAAACCCAATGAGAGGGGGCATTTTGACTAAACTGCGCATAAGGGATTTGAGGGGGAATCGCCCAGAAGGGAGATTGCTAAACTACGCTTAGCAATATTGAGCATTCTCTCTAGGGTTCCAACCATAGCGATGACGAGATTGGTAATTCAAGCTACATACCTCTTTCTGATTCCCTGAGGGGGGTTTTCCCCGAGTTTGGCCTCCCAACCGGGGGAAAGGGTATATTCGGAGGTCTTCGCGTCTTGGAGACATTAAGTTTGGTCCCCCTTCTCCTAACGAGAGAGGTCCCTCAAGGATGTTAGAGGAAGTTGGCAAGCAATTTTTCCCACAAATACCCTCCATCGTCGAGCCCCCCGCCCCAGATCTCCCCGCGGAGGGAGAAACGTACGAGCCTCCAGCCCCAGATAATTCTTGGATTATATTGAGGATCGTACGGTCGTTACCCCATGTTAGAGATTCCTGCTGATGTGGAATTAGAGTTGTTAGGGGCATCAGAGGCTTACAAGGATCCTCCTGGGGGGAGGTCAGTCATATTTCTAAAGCAGATCCGGTTAGGGTTGCTTTCCCTTTCCTTCAATATTCTCGAGGGTACTCGAAGATTTTCAAGTAAGCCCAGTTAAAGTCTATCCTAACGCCATAACTACCCTCATGCTATTTCTCTGTCAATGTTACAACCTTGACATCAAGCCCGAGTATAAGTTGTTCCGCTCCCTTTCTACCGTGGCCTTCGGCGGTAACTCCTCTGAGAAAATTATCATTTTTTCTCCCCGCCAAAGAAGACGTAAGGTCTTTACTCTTCCTATGAATGTGGGAAAGTGGAAGGATGCCAAGAGGGGTCTCGTGTTTATCAGCCTTAGATATAAGGTTCCTTGGTAGATACCGGACGTTAAGGTCGAATCCCAAATTCCTAACAAATTTGTTTGCCCACCTCGCATCGAGAGTTCTCAAGAATGCATGCTATCCTCACCCCTTTCCTTTGTCTCTTATACCAAACCCAATAACTTGGTTGAGGGTCAAGCCTGGCCCTCCGAGGTTTACGAAAAGTATGTCCACGAACATGCTAGAAAAAGGAAATTGTTGAGCCAGCACCGCTTAGCTCCTTCAAATGAGCCTTGGACAGGCCTGAAGCGAAGGAAACTAGTTAAAGGATATAAGCATTCTCAAGACTTAGTAATCTGAGAGCCCCCTCTTGAGGATTCCCTTTTCTGTCCTGATTTTGAAGGTGTCATACATTTATTTTGTGCTTTGCTTTGTTGTTTACTATTATATATATATATATATATATATATTCGTTGTTGTACCTTGTCTAACATCTTATTTCTTTCTTCAGTGGGCTGAAGTCCAGTGGGTGCTATAACTAGAAATGGAGCAAACACCATCTCCTCAAAGGAGAAGGTTACCCCTTCTACCCCCGTTCAGACAGTTGCTCTCGTAGACACATCTTCGAAGTGGAAGCCCAAGTACAATCTCCGTTAGGGAGGGCCGTCAGAAGATCTCCGACAAGAGTTCTACTCCTCAAACCTTTAATAAGAAGCTCGATGCCGCTGCCCATGACCTGGTGTCTTCTTCTAGCCATTCGGCTGTAATGACCACTTCCCTTGGTCCTTTTGTGAAGAACTACAAGGTAGTGACTTTCAAAATTCATTTGAAAGTAACTATGCATGTTGTTTGTTTACTCATCCATACCGCCTATTTTCAGGTTGTTAAGGAGTTGGATGGTGTAAAGTCCACCATTGCTGCCACCCTGACCTTGTCTCTATCCTCTCTCATTCAGAACTTAGGTTCTGAATTGTCCTCCACCTACGAGGAAAAGAATAGGGAGATAGCCTCGTTATAACTGGAGCTCGAGGCTTCCCAACAAAAAGTTATTGAACTTCAGAGTGCTAAGGAGCACCTTATCTTTGAAAATAACTCCGCTATCGAGGATGACAAACAAGCCTAAGACCCTGAGGATCAAATAACCATATTGGAGACATATAAGGATAAAGTCTTTAAGAGTCCGGAGCTGTTCGACCTCTTTGTAGACCTCCTAAGTGTTTCCCAAGGCCTTGGGTGCTCCAACTTAGTGAATTAAGTGATCCTTCTTAAGATGGGATCGTCTGTATCTGAGGACGACATCAAGGCGTTAAAGGAAGAGGCTAAGTCCAAGGGGATAAAGACAATAAATCAAAAGTGAACGAGGGTCGCATGAGCTTATCCATGATGGGCCTTTCGAAGGGCCTAAGAAAATACATCATCCTGGACAATATCCACGCCTTTCCTAATCCGGATGAAGAAAAAAAGATGCAGAGGCGGAGGCCGCATCGGCTCAGGAGGACCAAGTGGGGGATAACGTAGTAGGGGCTATTGTATAACTTTGCCCCTTTGGGCCCTCATGTAATTGATTTTGATCTTTTTATATGAACATTTCATTTCCCTCATTGATGTGTTTTTCAAATTTTTCATTCTCGTAGTTCAATGCGCTGCAACGGGAACTTCAATCTGCCCGAGAAGATTTCCTTAAGGTCAAGGCTGAGCTTGAAACTGCTAGGGGGGACTTAAAACATATTGTGAGGGCCTTGGAGAAATGCTCCAAAGAATTAAAGCCATGGCATAGTAAGATCCACCCATTTATAGCTAGCCTTCAAGACAGTATCTCCAGCTTGAATGCAACTACGAGATCCTTCCAAAAGGAGATTGATCTTGCTAAGGAGAATTTAAAAGCTTGGGAAAGTGGAAAAAACCCAATTTTCGTGGCATGCTTGAAGGACCAAGACCATGAAAAATTCAAGGGTGTAGCTCCTCTCAAGGTTGTCGATGATACCGACCCTCCTGAGGCTAACTGCAAAGATGACATTCACCATATAATCAACAAATTTGGTTCCCCCAGAAGGTGTCTTTCAGATGCTGAGAGGATGCACATACTCGAAGGTCGTCTTATCGCCACTCGGGGTTAGGTTTATGGGCTTATGACTCAGTTACGTGATATAGCACAGCACCATAAGATCCTGCAGAATGAGATCTCGAGGCTAAACGAGGTGCTTTCAAGGTTCAGTGCTTCGACTAGAGATGAACCCTCAATATTGGAGTCTCTTTTAAGTGAAAATTCAAGGTTACTCTCAGACAACCAAACACTGTGGGAGGAACGTCAAGTTGGACAAGAAAGCTCATCTTTACATCAGAGCCTTCAAGCTCATAGCTTATTCCATGGAGTTGCTCATCATAAACTTATGTCAGACAAATTTTTACCCTAATTTCGTTCGGGGGCTTCCTATCACTAGCTTATAAAAAATGAAATAGAAACGCATGGGACTTTTAAGCAGAAAGAAGCTTACACTGCTATCCTCGAATGGATAAAGAAGTTACATGTACCTCCTCCTAAGAATCGAGAGGTTAGCAGCAGAGGAAGCAACTTGGGGTGGTAGTTCTTCGAACTGCTCTTGAGAAGGTCTGTGAGAAAGTGGACCCACCTCCAGGGTCCTCGATCCACTTCGGAAATAAATGCTCATGATTATCCTGAGGAGGAACAAAAAGAATACTTTCAAAGTGCCATTGATATCACGACAAAAGAAATAACAAGGATACAAGAAGAAGTAGCAAGAGTGGAAAAGGAGTTAAAAAAACTATCCTCTTGATTCCCTGAATATTGTAATTATATTCTATATACCACTTGCACTATTTACTACTCTTTTTTCCTTTGTGTATATTACTCTCATATGTATGCTCATATGATCATAACCTTCTGAGCCTTAACATCTCAGATCATGATATGCCAAACTTTCTACAAGTTAATTGCATGCATTTAAAGGCTATTAACGACTGGAAAGTATAAAAACAACAACAATTTTACCCAGGTTTGGTGTTGTCCACCTACATCATGCAACAATGTTTTCACTAGCTCGTCAGTCAAAGGCTACAGACGATAGGGGCATTTCGGGGATGCTACTTATACATTCCTGCCCCCTTCTTTTCAGCCTTAAGAGCTAATAGCTCTAGCCTACAACCTTAGCTGGATTAAAATAAAGGAGCTCATGGCCCTAGTCTACAGACTTAGCTGGAATACAATTTAGGAGCTTGTAGCCCTAGTCTACAGCCTTAGCTGGAATACAATTTAGAAGCCCGTTGCTTTAGTCTACAGCCTTAGGTGGAATATTATACAGGAGCATTTCAGCTCGAGCCTTCAGTCTTAGCTAGAATATTTTACAAGAGTATTTGAGTTCGAGCCTTTAGTCTTAGCTGGACTATTTTACAGGAGCATTTGAGCTCGAGCCTTCAGTCTTAGTTGGAATATTTTACAGAAGCATTTGTCCTCGAGCCTTCAATCTTAGCAGGAATATTTTACAGGAGAATTTGAGCTCGGTCTTAGCACTTAGCATAAGATTCATCGGCGTTATTTGCCTCCATCATAAATGATAATATCTCCATAGATTTTCGATATTCCATCTCCCTGGGATCCGAGTTCCTCCCATGGTCTCAAGAGTATAACTTCCCCCAGCATACGCTTCTACCACTCTATATGGTCCTTCCTAGTTAGCAACTAGTTTCCCCTCCGGCTCTTGCCTACTATTTTCATTCTTTCTCATGACTAAATCTCCAAGGGTAACCTGCACTTTCCTCACCCTTCGATCATAATAACACTTCACCATTTCCTTCATTTGGTCTTCCTGGATCGAAGCTAATTCTCGTGCCCCCTCGATCATATCGAGATCTAAACGTCGATTCTCGTTGTTAACATTTTCCTCAGGCATCGCCACCATTCTCAGGCTTGGCAGCCCAATTTCTACAGAGATTACAGCCTCGAAACCATAGACCAGGCTATAAGGAATTGCCCTTGTGGCTGAAGACACTGCAATTGTGTATGCTCATAAAACACTGGGCAGTTCCCATATCCAATTTCCTACTGCCCACTCGAGCCTGAATCTGATTCCGTTAGCAATGGTGTTGTTTGTGACTTCTACTTGGCCATTTGCCCATGGGTGATAAACGGTCGTTAATTTTTGTTGGATCTTATATTCCTCGCACCACTTCTTAAAGGGGTAATCGGCGAACCGCCTTCCATTGTTTGTTATGATAGTCCTTGGAATCCCAAATCTGCACACGATGTTCTTCCAAAAAAATGTAATAACTGATTTTCCTATTACATTAGTCAATGGCTAAGTCTTTACCCAGTTCGTGAAATAATCCATCGCCATAATCAAGTATTTGAACTTCCCCAAGGCCTCAAGAAATGGTCGGACTAAGTCGATACCCCACTTATCAAATGGCCATAAACTATGAATATTCATCATCTCCTCCTGGGGTATGTGCTTTAATGGTGCATGCTTTTGACACTGGTGGAAAGCCTGTATGTACTAGTTTGCATCCTCGAACATCATAGGCCAATAATACCCAGCTCGGATAAGCTTCCTTGATACTAACTTAGATCCTTGATAAATTTTGCATATACCCTCATGGGCTTCCCTTATCAAATAATCTGCTTCGAGGGGGCTTACACATCTGAGCAATGGTTGCAAGTGTCCTCTTTTATACAGAATTCCCTCTTGCAAGACATAACTTGGCGCCTTAAGATGGACCTTCCTGGCTTCAACAAGGTCCTCCGAGAGTACTCCACCTCGAAGATATTTAACAATAGGTGTCATCCAGCATACTGCTTTCTTCACAGCCATTACCATATGCTCCTGAAAATTTTGATTATTAAGGGTTTCATGAGCAACTGTCCTTGAGACTCTGCTCCCAAATTTGACGAAGACAACTTGCTCAAGGCATCGACCTTATGATTATCTTCTCTTGGTACCTGCTCCAAGGTATATATTTTAAACTTCTTGAGTAGGGGCTTTACAAACTCCAGATACTTTTGCAAATTGATCTCTCTAGGCTCGTATTCCCCCTTTAAATTGATGTAGGAGTCACTATAGATTTCCAAGTCTTCTACATCCAATTTTTCCGCTAACCGCAAGCCAGTGATCAGGTTTTCATATTCGGCCTCATTATTCATTGCTTTGAAAGAAAAATGTAGTGCGTACAAGTAGTCTTTTCCGTCAGGACTGGTGAGTAAGACCCTTCTTCGCTTCCTCCTTAATGCAAAGAACCATCAACATATAACCACCATACTTATTTCTTTTGAGACCCCTCATCTAACTCAATCGGCTCGATAGGCTCCGTAGTTTCAATTATAAAATCTTCCAAGGCCATACCTTTAATCGCTGCTCTAGGATGAAAATGTAACTCTATCACCCATTTCATCACCCTCCCTGATGCTTCAAGTTTCAGGAGGACTTTCCTGAGGGGATAATTGGTGAGCAAGATGATCGTGTGCCCTTGAAAATGAGGTCGCAACCTTCGTGCCGCATGTACCAGAGCTAGTATGAGTCTCTCGGGAGCGGTGTACCTTGTCTCAGGTCTCTGTAGGGCTTGGCTTATAAAGTATATAGGATGTTGCACTTTATATTTTTCTTTTACAAGTATTACACTTATAGTGAGGGGCGAGGCTGAAATGTACAGAAACAGAACCTCCTCTTTCTCGAGCTTCATCAGCGTCGCTAACCCTTGCGGATGTTCCTTGAGTTGTTGAAAGAACTTGTTCACACTTTTCGGTCCACTCAAACTTTTTTGCCTTCCGAAGCACGTCGAAGAAAGGCAAATATTTTTTGGCCCCTTTTGATAGAAATATGCTCAAAGCCGCTAGCTATCCAGTAAGCTTCTGCGCATCTTTCATGGTCTGGGGGCTCTTCATCCTTAATATGGCCTCGACCTTCTCTGGGTTAACGTCAATTCCTCTCTCTAACACCATAAATCCCAGGATTTTTCCTGCCCCCACCCCTATGATGCATTTAGGTGTCTTCAACTTTAAATTTGCACTCCTGAGCCTCTCAAAAAGCTCCTTCAGGTCCATCAAGAACTTCCCATAACCCTTTCTTTTTACCACCATATTGTCCACATATATTTCCATGTTCCTACTAATCTACTTTTTGAATAGCTTGTCCGCCAACCTTTGGTATGTCGCCCCTGTATTTTTTAAGCCAAAAGGCATCTTGTTATAGCAGTACGTGCCCACATTCGTGATGAACAGAGTTTTTTCTTTGTCATCATTAGCCATTAATATCTAGTGATAGCCCTTGTAGGCATCGAAGAAAGTCAACACTTGATATCCTGCAATTGCCACTACCAACTTATCGATTGGTGAGAAGGGATAACTATCATTTGGGCAGCACTTGTTTAGGTCTGTAAATTCTATACACATCCACCAAGTACCATCATGCTTTGGACTATCACCGGGTTAGCTAGCCATAAGGGGTAGAACACTTCCTCAATCAAATCAGCCTTTAACAATTTGCCTACCTCGATTTTGATTGCTTCTGCCCTTTCTAGCACGAATACTCTCTTCTTTTTCTTAATGGGTCTGACTCCTAAATCAATGTTCAACCCGTGGACTGCTAGCTCCGGGGTACGCTTCCCTACACACATTGTTCCCTTATCTAGGATTGGTATCTGTTCAGTTTTGGAAAGGCTAACTCCCCCATGAACCGAAGCTACATCTCTCAGCTTCCTCGCTACTCTTACCACTGTGAGATTACAATTTTTTTGCCATGGATTAATCCCCTCAGATGGAATCTATCCCTCTACTCGTGCGAATATTCCTCATTAGATGATACGGGGACTGCATTGCTCGAGCTTAGCACATCCATAGCCTTCCCAGGATCACATTGTACGGAGAATAGGCATTAACCACGACAAAGGTGCACTCAATCACTACCGCTTTATCCCCCTCAGAAATCCATACTGGCAAGGTGATTTCCCCTATGGAATATATTGGATTTCCATGAAATCCTGAGAGGGGAGTGGCTGATTTCTTCAGATTATTCCTTCCAATATCTAACTGATCAAAATATTCATCAAATGTTATGACCTCACTTCCGTCATCAATAAAGACCCTTTTCACTAAGGTCATTCCAATTACTGCCATTACCACCATCAAATCTGCATGTGGGGTTTGGTTCGGGATAGCGTCCGCCTCTAAGAAGGTGATTGTCTCATCCGGCCAGAATCTCTTGTGACTCGGCTCTTCTGCAGGGACCCTTCGAGAATCAGCCTTCATGATCAAGTTGAAGACCTCTCCCCTATTATCCTACTTATCATGTTGATCACTCTTCGGATAGGTAGATTTTCCCCATTTCTATTATCATGGTTTCCAGCTGGTTGTTCTCATGGACCCTTGTCTCTCCTCGCTTGATCTCTTCCTTGAGGTTCTTTCCTCTGATGCCTTCTATCCCCTTTACCTCCTTTATTCTGAGGATATCTCCTGTATGGTGGGAGATACCCCTGGGGCCAAGGAGGTTCTCCTTGATTTCCTCGTCTAGGCCTGGGGCCCTGAAGTCGCCCCTCTCTTTAATTCCTTTCTATCTCCATTTTCAAATGGATGCAATCATTTGTATCATGGCCATAATCCTTGTGAAAGTCGCAGAATAATTTCAGGGCCCTTCTCCTCGCTCTTGCTGCAAGCGCATTTGACAAGGGTTGTGGTTTTCTGGATAACCCTCTATAAATACTCAGGATCTGTGTCGGGGGCCTACTAGCAGGAGTATACCTCTCAAAGTTAGGCGTGGTTGCCTTCATTGGCTTCTTCCCTCGATGACCATTGCTTCTTCATGGCCTATTGACCATACTCTATTTCTTTCTCCTGGTGGCCTCTTCCACTTTCGAGGGTTGCTCGACCATCTCCTGGAGCTTTTATAGGGTTCAAAGAACATTGTTACTTAGTTATTTGTATAGCTCTATGTCTCTCATCCCAAGCAAGTATCCTTGGATCACTTCATATTCCCTAAGCTTTCATCTACATAGCGATGGTAAAAAGCTTCTATCGATTTCCCAAGGTTTTGTGTCGTCTGATATAAATCCAATAGAGTTTTGGTAAACTTATTCTTTTGGACATATTAACTTAACAATGCCGCATTGAAATCTCTATAAGAATGCAATGACCCTTTTGGAAACTTGTTGTACCACTCTTAAGCCTTTCCTCAAAGATAACTCCCCACCAGCTTGCATGTTAGCTTTTCGGTGAAATCCCTAGAGTTCATGAAACTAAGGAATGTCTTAATGAACTCCCGAGGCTCTAACTCTCCACTATACGTTGGGAGCCCCTCTGGGGGCTTAGTATCTGCTGGTCATCGCTCTGCAGTTATTAACGATGAAAATAGGGATCCTAATACCTGACCAAGTGGCCCGATCAGCCTGTCTAACTCTCTCTTGAGGGCATTTCTAGTATCTCCTCTCTGCTCCCCAGGCATTGGTAATCACCTATAGGGGTCTCCATAAGCCATTTGGTACCGTGGAGGTTTCTGCCCAGGGTTCACCTAGGCCGTCCTGGCCCCTGAACTTGCATTATACGACCCATAAGGGTCATACAAACCATAAACAGCTAATTGGCCCGACATTCCTATGCTTACATATCCCTGAGATCCATATCCCATCTCAGATCTGGGGTATCCTCCCATCAAGGTTATCAGAGCTATGGGGGGGGTCCATAATATGCTAGCCCCAGGGGTTCAGGGAGAGAAGGTTGAGGTCACACCTGGTACCCCTCTCTAGGATCCCCAGGGGGTCTAGAATATACTAGCCTCAGGGGTTCAGGGAGAGAAGGCTAAGGTCGCATCCAGTACCCCTCTCGAGGATACCCAGGGGGTCCAGAATATGCTAGCCCCAGGGGTTCAGGGAATGAAGTTTGAGGTGGCGCCTGGTACCCTTCTCGAGCATACCCAGGGTACGGAAGAACTATCATGGGTTGAGTAGCGTTGCTTGTTGGGACTTCCATGACAGTCGAAGGGATTGATAGGGCCAGGGCAGGTGTGACCGGATATCCTGCATCCACCAACATCTGAACTACCTTGGCTAACTCGGATTGCGAAGTATTCACACTCGTTACTCAATTTTCTCGCAAGGCTTATTCGTAAGCTTCCAATTGTGAATCACTAGAAACCTCCGTGGAATGACCATCTCTTTCATCGTATGACCCGATGTATACATCTTGTGTAGGGTTTGCAAGCCCTGCTCCTTGGACTACATCACTCACAATGGGCCTCGAGGGTCTAGCCATATCTCGAGGGCCCTCGGATATCACTGGAATTGGCTCAACAGAGCCTTGTACTCTCCCTGCTCTCCAATTGAGACTTGTATTGCTTCTCACTCTCCTTCTTGGGGTATTGGAGGGTCAACCATTCTCCTTTTTTTTCTTTCTCAATAGGGAGATTGTACTTCCTTAGTAGCACCAGTTCCTTTCAACTTTAACCTCTCACTCATCCAAGAATTTGTAGAGGTGGAAATAAATCAAGGAACCCAAATGTGACTAAATCGGTCCCACTGCGTGTGCCAATTGATACGTCTGGAAATTGATCGAGCCACACCGCCAAGTCTCTCAGTTGTAACCTGCAAAGAACAAGCCCCGGGAGACCCTAGGGGTAAACTCTCTAATCCTTAAGTCAGTAAGTATTTTAGTATATGATTGTTCAAGTACTGAGTAATGAATACGTACATGTTATTTATAACGTATCACCAAACACTATAATTCCTGATTATGCGCCTCCATATCCGCTGACCAAATATTCTCATCCTGGAATGACCTATTAGGCCGCCGTAGGCCCAAAATGCTCTCACCCCAAAGTTCTTGAGGGCCTGCCTCAGGTTTACCTATCATCAGTGACATTTTTCATCAAAAAGACTCATAATACTAGATTAAGTCAAAATTAAGTTGTGAGATAGAGCAGACTCCTACTTCTGTACACAAGATTAGGTGTCTTTCAAATGTAAGGCCCTTTTATTTTCTTGAAAAGATATGTAATCTCCTTCTCATTAATTTAACATTGGTACAACCCCTAACTAATAACTATAACTAATCTATTTAATCTATTCTTGAACACCTAGTTGGCACACACACTGTGGGGTGAGTCTCCCACAAGTGAACATATCAATCCAATTTCCAAATTGAAGTCCATATGCCATATGGGCAATTTGCTACTTGATTAGTTCTTCCAAGCTTCTTCTTCACCGGGTTGTATCAACTCTATAGTTTTGGAGAGGTTGTTGCTAGATTTCTCCAATCTACGATACAAAGTGTTGTTGGAGGAGTTTTGAGTGCTGGTCTTTTTTGTTGTGAAGTAGTACGATACTGCATGCCTCCATAATTATTCATTGTTAGCCAAGTTAATCTCCGCCAGGTTGCAACAACTCTGAAGTTCTTATTTTTGAGAACTTTTCTTAGAGGTTGCTGCAGAAATTCTCCAATCAGCAGCAGGATAGTTATACTACATCGTAGCTTCTCTATAACCCAAAAGTAGATATCTCCTTAGAAACATTGCCCTCCAAACCAATCGTAGATGTGGTGCTACAAGATGGTGGAGGCTCCATTGTAAGTCAGAAACTCTGTTCGGCGAATACTAACCACTACAGAAGGACCCATTTTCCTATTTTTCAGTGGGCCAGAGCATGTACCCGCCATAAGATGACTTGTTTAAACGACTGCCCGCAACCTATCACCACCAATGACAAAGTCGTTCACCTAAACAATCGTCTCTCCCCTCTACAACTACCACTAGGTTGTTGAGGCTACAAGTAACCACAATGAATATTTTGCAAGAAGATAATACACATGGGGTAGGATATATTATAGGGTTGGGTTAAAAAGAAGATACGCTAGATGTGCTTTAGGCTTGGATTTTCGACAGGGTAGGGGTTTGGCCGCCATTATCTGCTAGGGGTCGTGGACCTGCCAGCGTTAACTGACAGCGGCTATAGGGAGTTGTTGACCGCTTGATGCCACTGCGGGGACCCCCTCGCGAGCTCCACGTATTCATTTCTGGTGATATCAGTCGGAGAGACTCTGACCCATCATAGATGTTGCCAAAATTAGAGTCAGAGCTTCCACGATAGACAAAATCCAGAGCGGTAATGTCATTGGCAGCACTTCCATTGTAGACCAGATCTGTAGTTCCCCACACGAGCTCATCTTCTTCATCTCCGACGACGATTAACTTCATCCTAGGAGGTTTCAGCCCATCACGATATCGACTGAGTTTCTTTGGGAACCTTCAGGTTATCGATGTTAGTCTTCATTTCAGACCCAAATCGGCTCACCTTGCCCCCCCTGCATGACTCGAGCTCACTCTTCCGGTCATTGCCTCAGATATTCTACTATGCACACTCGGCCAAACTTCTCTGGTCCCATCAACGGTGGCGGTGCTCTTCCAAGCCTGACCGGTAGGCGGTGGTGATGGCATTGGCGAAGCCGTGAAGATCGAAGAGGATGATCCCACCCATGACTCTACAAACATAGAGGAAATGGAGAAAAAATGACGCAGTAAAAATAAAAGAGGGGAGAGGGGGTTTCTGGACCACCGGTGGTCATGGCATCCCCCTAGGGTTTTCAAAGGAGCTTTTCTTTTTGCATTTTTAGAAAGGAAAAAAATTGCAAGTCACTCCTAAAAGATAATAGTTATATGAAACTAGCAGGGTCCTACCGCGCGTTGCGCAGTTTAGTGAATTAAAATATTATGATGAAATATACATCTTATAATAATATTCAAAATAAATAGTACTACTAAATTCTACAATTTTGTCATTTAAAACAACTAAGTATATTGATTGTGAAATGAATGAATCAATTAGTTGGTTAAAAGAACTACAAAATATATGAATTATAAAATAAAATGAGAAAAGTGCAGATATAACCCTATATAATTGATGAAAGTTCATATATAACCCTAGGCTAATTGAAAGTACAAATATAACCATATCTATTCAGGTTATGTGAAAATATAACCTTTTTAGGCAGTTGGAGACCGGAATATGGTGAAAAGACTATTTTCTCTTCTATAAAAAATTGAGAAAACACTAAAATTACATTCCTACCCCCAAAGCCCTCTTCTTCGTTCCTAGACCCTTTTCTTTCTCATCAATTAATCTATTTTTCCCCAGGCCCTCTTCTGCATCGATTCCCAGACCCTTCTCTTCTATGATTCATCTATGAGTAATTGAATTTGGATTCTAATTTCCTTCGTTCCCAGGCCCTCTTCTTTATTCATTGATTTTCTGGCGCTTGGCCGATCGGCATCGAACATGGTGGTGGCGGCGGAGTGGCGAGACTAGTGGTGAGCTGAGTGGTGGATATTAGGGATTGGTGGAGGTGGCATCAATTAGGGGTGGCGAGACTGAGATCTGTTTCAAGATTTTTCCGGTGGTGTTGAGCGGATTAGTGGGGGTGATGATGTCACCGAGGGCTGAGTGGTGTGTCGAGTGGTGGAGATTAGGGCTACGTGGAGGTGGCATCGATCAAGGGTGGCGAGACCGAGATCTGCTTCAAGATTTCGCCAGCGGTGTTGAGCGGATTGGTGGTGGTGATAACGGCGCCGAGGGAGACGATGTGGTCTGCGGTGATAAGGCTCTCAAAAATGAGGTGACGAGGTGGTTGGCAACGCCCCGACCGGAGCTCCAAGCTCGTAAGGTGGGCCTAGGGGATCTACGAGTTTGCATCGCAGAGCAAGCTAAGCTTTCTAATGGCGCTCAACTATGTGTTTGTGGAGGGGAAGTACAATAGGAGCTCTCTGAGTATTTTTGGGAGGAATCTGGTGATGTCGGGGGCTCTGGGAGATGGCGGTGGTCAGTGGCAGTGGGCTGTTCCGGTTCGCCCGGGGTTATGCTCAGACGAAGACTCATTAGGTTTATTTTAAGAGTGGTGATGCAGTTGTGGAGTATAACATTTATGCCTTGCATAACTGAGTTAGAATCTCGTTGGTAATATTATGGAGGGCATAATTGTCCTTTTCATTTAAGACTTGGGGAAAAAGGGTATTTTAGTCTTTTTAGGTGGGTCAATGGCCGGAATTCGTTGGTCAACGCCAAAATCATTGTTGGGGGGTTATATTTTCACTTTTAAAAATATTGAGGGTTATATCTGCATATTACCCAAATATAATACTCAATTGCTTAGAATGAAAATGAAACATTTTTTAGTTTGAATGATTTTCATTAAAGTCTGTGAAAAAAAATCATAATACCAATATTGTTTTCAAAATGAGGAAGTAAGTATCGGAAAACTATTTTCAATACAAAAAAAATCATAACTTAATACTTTTTTCCCTTTTTAGCATGAAATTTTTTAGTCATTTAATATATTTTAGATTACATGAAACATTATTTTTATGATTATATATGTTTTCAACTCTGACTTATATTACAATGTGTGATTCATATTCATTCCACAAAATATAAGGGAGAATACGTTTGAAATATAGTACATAAAACTAACATTTCTAATTCAGATTGTCTTAGGAAAGACAAATCGTTCATAAGCTTATGGACAGCTCATTGTACATTTTACTTTGAATGTTATAATTTTTTGTATAATTTAAACATTGTGTTTTAAAATTTAATGCAAGTAATAATGTGTATTCGAATGTGAAAATATAAAGATACATAATATAAAAAAATATTTTCACATTTCTAGATTTAGTATGGGATTTTAGAGTCCGTCTCTTGAAAGACGGTCTTTCCAAAGTTACGTAAAGACCAAAGTTTAAACTGTAAATTAGAAGAAATCAAGATAAAATATTTGGGTTGCATTAGCCATATCTTTTTTTTAAAAATAAACCAGGGGGAAATTATATTAGGCCTTCCCAAGCCATAAAATAACACAAACAGAAATTAAATAGGTGAAGCCATAGCTTAGTTGGTATATACAAGAGTGAGCCTTATGCTCATAAAGCAACCGTGGTTGCTTCCAAAAGAATGAAATAACTATGGATGATTGTTAGAGGATTATGAACACTATTAGGCTATGGAAGGAATCCTCGAACTTGTTAGTGAGTCGAATTAACGAAGCACGGGACAGTCAGAGTCATCCCCAAGTCTAATGGAGTTCATCCTCACTAAATAACCAAAAGCTAAGAATTATCAAAGAGTTAGCCAATTGAACGGCAGTATCAGAGAAGCAATAAACCTCCTGAGCACATACTATCCTGAGCCTGAAACTACTGCCACAGACCGATGGAAAAACCAAGCAGCACCCCTGCACTGTCCATCTTGTGAGGCATGAAATTGAGGCTAACTTGAGAGGCCTGAAATTGAGGCAGTCCATCTTGTGAGGCATGAAATTGAGGTAGAAAACTCCCAAAGGATCATAGACCCCATGAAGTTAAAACTGGAGCAACACTATCACAGCACTAAGAGCATTGAAGATCATGAAGAACCTGCACGAAATGAGTTAATATCAGTAGCATCCGAACTAGTTAACCATCCGTAAAGATGGAGTACCAATTTGGTCTAGCCTAATAAGTCCCTGGACCGAGTTAGAGAGCTCAGAAAATCTGTGGAAGGAAGAGTTAGTCTCAGTTTGCAGACATAAGTTTATAATTACCACACATTGCATAATAAAATTTTAATATTGCAGCTATAATCTTTTACATTTTTAGAATTATAATTCAACCTCATATTTCCATAAGTCTTTCCCAAGACTTTGTCGTAATTTTAACTAATGCAGTGTTTAAATAAAATGTATTATTTACATTTAATAGATGAAGTAAAAATTAAAAATAATATCAAAAATATATTCTTGTAATATTAACTATAAGAATTATAAAGTAAAAGGAATCAATTGAGGTGGAATTTATTAAAAATGAATGAAACTAAAATGATAATTATTAAAATCTTTCTAGAAATAATTTATAGCAATAATATGAAGTAAAATATTAAAAAAATACAAATTTGTGAAGTAGAACTTGTTGATTTAAAAAAATGTAAGTTGGGTCAATTTCTCATACTCCCTCCGTCCCGGATTAAATTGCATAGAATCTTTTTTACGGTTATCAAGAAATATGTTTGACTGTTAATATGTTTAACTACGTATAATATCGGCAAATAAAAATTTACTTTTTTGAAATTACTTATTATGACGAATCCAACAATACCACATACGATATTATTACTACTTATATAGCTATTTAAATATGTGGTCGAAATTCGATAGTGAATAGAGTTAAATAGTAAAGTGTGCAGTTTAATCTGGGACAGAGGGAGGGAGTATATAAATTGAAATAGTTGGTCATTAAAGAATAATTATATAAAATATCAAGAGAAACAATCAATTTAGCTAAATTTATTAAATAATAGAAGAAATAACCTTTGAGAAATTATTATATAGTAATATCATGAAGTAAAATATACAAGAAACATTCAACTTGTAAAACATAAAACTTATCCTTAAAAATATAAGTAGTTAATGAAAAAAAAAGAATATACATGTTCATTTTACGCCGGTAGATACAAAGTTAGACATCCCAGTAATATAATAAAGAGTAGGTCTCCTAACAGGCGGCCTGTCCTCAAGCTTATTGACATGCCACTTAATTTTTACCTTATAAACTGTATTTCTTAAATTACATACCTAAATTTAGAAATTTAGAAAATATTTTTGATGTCATATATTTTCACATTCAAATACATATTATTATTTTTTTAAAAACTTTTAAAATACAATATGTAAAATCAATAAAAAAAATTACAACATTTAAGATAAAAGCCACTGTAGACTGTCCATAAGCTTATGGAAATGTCGTATTTCCGGAGACTTTCTCTATAAAAAATGGTAAGATTATTCACCTTCAATTTTTATTTTTACCATTATAATATAGGTGTACAAGAACATCCTAAGTCAGTCAATCCTAGAGATAGCTCTTTACTACATTATCAGGGACTATTTCTAAGGAAGAAATGTTGTAAATGTATGACACATGCTCACATCTGTTTACTAATTATCATCATCATCACTAAATGTGCAACAAAGGCATCACCTACTCAAGATTCAGACTTTTCTTCATATTTCAAAACTACAATCATATTGAATTATAAGACTTGTTAATAACTAATCAAATTTGTTGTTGTATCTTAACCATATTAGAAACAAAAGGCAGGTTCATTCCATTGTAGAAGCTCTTGTTCTCTTACAATTGCATTTTCTTTGTTACTAATACCACAAGCAACACATCAACATGCAATTGCAAGCTTCAGTGAATGTTTAAGCTTCAAATCAAAACGTTTTTTAGAGTCCAAGTCAGGAACTTGTAGCTTTCCTTCCTAGATGCGAGTCTACGTGAATTCAATTGATAACCAAGATTAGCAATGATGATTATATGCTCACACATAAAATCTATCAGTCAACCATTAAAAATTAATGCCCAAAAGGCTCAAGTAAGCAAACTTAACTAACCATTAGAAACACATAAAAGTCCAAAAGCAGACTTTTTTTTTTTATAAACCATCCGGAGACGGGGGAAATATATATTAGGCCTTCCCAAGCCATAAAATATACAGAATTAAAAGATACTGAAGAGTAGCCGTAGCTAAGTCAAAAGATATACAATGTTGAGCGCTAGGCTCATGAAGCAACGCTTGTTGCTTCCAAAAGGATGAGATACAACCAAGCTAAACGTTAGAGGATTCCAAAAGCTCATTAAAATATGTGATAGATGATCAAACTTATTAGTGAGTCAAAAGAAACACAAGGCAGTTCAATCATCTCAACATATAGAATGAGCGTATCCTCTACTAAACCAAAAGAGATGATCCTAACTATTTCCAAGAATGCAGTTCTTCGTCGGCCATGATATGTACACAAGAGAGCTCCAAGTAAATCAGTTTGTACCATGAACCTAGAAGTTGTAATGAAACCAAGCTGATCTTGTATGAATATGAGAGCTGCATGAATTTACAAAAACATCTTTGATGTAGCCATGGCCCGGTGTGTTGTACCTGCAATTAAACCTCAATCAGTAGCATCCGATCAAAATCCCATCCTGAGAGATGGTGTTCCCATTTGATCTAGTCTAATCAAGCCTTGGCAAGTATTAGATAAACAATTAAAAGAAGCCAAGAAGGAATCGGACTTAGTAGTAAGACATGATTTAGCAAGAGAATCTGCCACTAAATTGGCTTGTCTGTGAATATGGACTAGATGTATATCTCTCAGAACTTGGTGAGCTTCATCAGCCAGTTGAAACATTTTCCAAGGAGCTTGCATAGGATCAGAAATACAACGAACAGCATTAATACAGTCTGATTCAATGGAAATAGGACAAGAGAAACTTAAGGATTTACCCAAGGCAAAATGAATTGCCTTCATTTCAGCTTCCAAGGGGGAGAAGGCTTCAGTGTACATAGTATATGCAGCAATGAAACCTCCCTGGAAGTCCCTAATTATCAAACCAAGTCCACACATATTGGAGGAACTGCACCAAGCAGCATCCACATTGCATTTATACCCAGTTCTTGGCTTAGTCCAAACTATTTTAAGAATGTTTGGCTTAGGAGCAGATTTTATCAAAGGAAGGAAAGAGTGGTCTGCTATACTATGATCTAGGGCAGAGGAAATGAAAACAGGCTTAGAACAGAAAATGTAGAAAATATCTTCCTTGATTCTTCTAAGCACTAACACCTCAGTTGGAAAAACTTAGTCAAAGAGGTAGTTATTTCTCATTTTCCATAAGTTCCAAAAAGTAATCACATATGAAGTTCTAATCATGACAGAGTGTAAAGAGCTCAATCCCGGATAAGTAGAATAACATGAAATTCTATCCCAGATATTGGGGAACAACCTATCATTTATCCCCATAAATTGATGAACAGTTTTCCAGACTTGTAGAGCAAAAGAGCAGGAGTTAAAGAAATGCTCTAAGGAGTCTTCATGATTATGACACATACCACATTTAGAAGGCAAACTGAATCTCATTTTTTTCAGAATATTATCAAAAGGTAAGAATGAATTGGTTAGTTTCCACATGAATATAGAAATCTTTTTTTGCAGTCTTGGATTCCAGAAATGTTGGATAGAGTCAATTGTGGCTGTCTGATTGCAAAGCAATCTGTATGCAGATTTAAAGGTGAAATTACCTGTGATACCAGGTTTCCAAATGAGTCTGTCATTCCTATGGGAATACAGTCTTGAATCCTGTAACAGGGAAATAGCATGAGATGGCAGCAAAGGAGATAAACTATGAATCATGGCCATTTTATCTGAAAAGAATTCAGATACCGTGCATTCAGCAGAGATATTCACAAGATTGTAGTCGCAAAGATCAATAATAGGACCTATGTCTAACCAATTTGATGTCCAAAAATTACAATCACCTCTCCCTACTATAACTCTTGTGTTAGATTCTGCCCATTCGTTGAAGCAACAAATTCGTTTCCAGTTAGGAGAAGTTCTAGATGATGGTGGCAAAGAAGCCATCAGATGTGTCCACAGAGCTGTAGCCATTTGATATTTCCACCATAGTTTAACTGAGCAAGTATCTATAATGGTAGTAAGTGACCTAAAACCTAGTCCATTTTGGTTAATAGGGAGACAAAGAGCATCCCATCTTTTCCATCTTCTCTTAGGTTTAAGATCAGAGTACCCCCAAAAAAATCTGCTCAGTTTCTGTTCAATGGTCCTAATAACCTCCTTACTCGGTTTTATGACATACCATATGTGCTGAGGGATAGCATATAAACAGGATTGTATGAGTGTAGTTTTCCCCCCTGAAGAAAGCCATTTATTCTTCCAATTTCCAATCCTATTATTAATTTGTTCAAACAGTGGCTGGAAGTAAATTTTTTTTGGTCTTCCACTGAAAATAGGTACCCCTAGATATGTAAAGGGAAAAGCCCCCAATTTCATTCCAAGAGTCCTTTAATATTACTAACTGAGTGTGCAGAGGCATGTTTCCCAATGAAAATGTCACTTTTGTTGTAATTTATCTTCTGACCAGTGACATCTTCAAATTTAGCTAGGAATGCTCTAAATCTAATCAAAGTATTTTTGCCACCTCTAAGAAAGACAACTGTATCATCATCATAAGAAAGATGAGATATAGGGAGAGAATTACCTGGAAGATTGTAATGTGACAGCTTACCATTAGAGAAGATAAATGCTAAGCTCCTAGAAAATGCCTCAGAGAAAAGGTTAAATAAAAAGGGAGAAAGGGGATCACCCTGTTTGATCCCCCTTGTAGGTTGGAAAAATCCAACAGGCTTACCATTAATTAAAATGGAGAACCAAACCTGTGATAAGTTTTGCATGATAGGATAGATAAATCTCGGATGAAAACCAAATTTAACCAGAACATTATACAAAAAAGACCATCTAACCCTGTCGAAAGCCTTTCAAAGATCCAGTTTGACTATGCAATTAGGGACTCTTTGCTTCTTATTTAGGAATCTAACCATTTCTTGTAGATAGATGACGTTATCTGAGATATCTCTCCCTTTAAGATAAGCAGTTTGGCTGGGAGAAATCAGATTTTGCATTAAAGGTTTTAATCTTTCCACTAGCAATTTTGAGCATATTTTATTTATCACATTGGAAAGACTAATAGGCCTATAGTCATCAAAAGAATTAGGTGTTTTCTTTTTTGGAATAACTATTATCCAAGTACTAGCAATACCTCTGGGGATGTTATTCCCATCTAAAAAATCTTGGACTGCAACAAGGAGTTCAGTAGAGATTATATTCCAGGATTTTATGAAAAAGTGAGCTGTGAAGCCATCTGGCCCTGGAGTACTGCGTTTATTGAGATTAAGGACAATGTTCTTAAGTTCAGACATTGAGACCCGTTGCAGTAATCTATCATTCTCTTCCTGAGTAACAAGATTAGGAATCTTACTTAGAAAATGTGACTGAAAAAAGCTACTATCAGGAGTACAATCATCTGTCAAAAGTTCCTGATAGTAACTAATGGCCTCCCTTTCAATATCCTGAATAGAATCAAGCCAAAGTCCAGTACTACCTTTAATTTTTGTGATCTTAAGCTTGGAGTTTCTCTCTTTAACAGTATTATGGAAAAAATTGGTATTATCATCTCCTTCTTTTAGCCATTTAATTTTGGCCTTATGTTTCCAAAAGCTTTTTTGTTCTGCAAGAGCTCTTACCAAATTAGCTTTAGCTTCTTTAAGTTTGATCAGGTTCCCAACCGAAGCATTCAGGTCATACAGATGTTCATTAGACTCTAGGGCAGATTCAGCCTTTAGTACATTTTCATACACATTCCCAAATTGTTCCTTATTCCAAACTTTAAGCTCTTTTTTCAATCTGATCAGTTTAAGATAAAAGCCTAGCATTCCTGAACTATTAATAGGCATATCCCAGTTTTTTTGTATGACATCATTAAAGTCTTTCCTTTTATACCAAGTGTTAAGAAATCTAAATGGCCTAGGATTGGAAAGGATTTCACTCCCAATGGACAGCAGCATAGGGTTATGATCTGAAGATATCCTATTCAGAATTTGAATAGAGGAGTTTGGAAAATTAGTTGACCATGAAGTAGTGCAAAGGCCTCTATCTAATCGTTGAATAGTAGGATTTCTTAACCTATTATTGCTCCATGTAAACAAATTACCAACTGTATTAATCTCCCGCAAGGCCTCCACATTTATAAAATCATTAAAGTCCTTCATACTACCCAGTTTGGGAGTAGAAGGACCTTTGTATTCATTTATAGATGTGATGGCATTAAAATCACCTATAAATATAGCCTCAGAATGATTAATGGACCTAAGATCTGACCATAAGATTTTCCTTTCATTTCTGGTTCTAAGGCCATAAACAAAAAAAGCTTCCATGGATTTATTAAGATTAAGACTATGTAAAGAGACTGCTAAAAACTGTAAATTGTCACTAATCAATGTAATAGATAAACTGGAGTTCCAAAAAAGCCAGATTTGGCCATTCAAAGCAAACATACAATGATCATAATTGAGTCTAAGTCTGTAAAATTCACATTGCAAATTGTCATGCATTGGTTCAATTAGACATACCAGCTCAAACCTATGTCTAGTGATCAAATTTTGAAGCCTAAGCATGGAGGTATTCATTCCCCTAATGTTCCATACCAGCATTTTAATCTTGAGAGATGTGTTATTCATTGGGAAACATTATTGGAGCTTTTTGATCTAGTCATAATGGTGTTCAGCTGAGTAAGGTAAGTGTCATTACTATGATTACCCACCTTTTTAGATTTGGCAGTTTTGGAAAATGAAGAAACTACCTTACTATCTTGGGAAGCAGGACAATCAGGAGTATTGACTGGAGTAATCGCTTGAGGATCTTCAGAGGAAGCACCAAACTTCACCACTTCCTCAATGATTGGGCCAGTAAATTGCAAATCTTCTACACTGGAGACTTCATCAAGAGCTAGTGGTAGAAATCTATTCTGTCCCTGCTTCTGCTGAGAGAAAAGGAATTTTTTTGCAGCAATAATGGAACTAAAAGGCGAGAAGGATTTAGCTCTTTTGATAGGCAAGTCATCTTTGGCATATATTTTCCTTGGAATGACTTGTGGTGGGGCAGAGTGAGAGTGTTTCGGATGATCAAATCTATCTAAATGCACAGACTGTGAGTGATCACCTCTAACTAAATCCACATGATCAGCTCCATCTAAGTCCACAGGTTCATGTTGACCTGGTGTATTAGCCACAATTTCATCTTCTACAAGGGGAGCAACCGGAGACAGGTCAACCACAGGATGCAATTTCTCTATTTCATTAACATGAATTACCTCTTGTTCAGGGACAGTGGTAGGAATCATTTTGAGCTTTGGAACATATTTAAAGGACTGTAAGGATAAAGTTCTCATTTTTTCAGCAACAGAAACTCCAGAACCTCCAGCAATATTGTTGATTACATGATCATCAGTTCCTATTTGTTGGTCTTTGGATTGAGGCTTTACTATTTCTTCTCCTAGAGTCTTATGGGATGGAATTGGTTTTGTCATCTTATAAACTCTAGGCCTCTTAAGTTCAGGATGCAAATGAATACACAGATTATCATCATGGCCAATAGCTTTGCAATTATGACAATATAAAGGTATGTCTTCAAATTCTAGAGGAAGCCTAACAATGTTAAACTCAGTACCATCTTCCTCTATTCCAACCCTAATAAATGCCGGAAGTTTATTTTTAAGATCAATTTCCACGCACATTTTCACAACAGAGGGTCTGGATAAGGCAGCCGTAGCTGCATCCATTTTTATGAAATGTCCTATTTGGTTTCCCATAGATTGAATCATAGTCGAGTTATAGAAAAAGATAGGAACAGCTGGGATATTTACCCACACCGGGACTATGGAAGATTCAACCTCCGGTGAGAAGTCTGTGGTCCACTTGAGTACCTTCATCAGTGCATGATTGAAGGTCCACTGACCTTTGAGCCACATTCGCTGATAATCATCCTTCTCCTGAAATCTAATCAGAATATGTCTAGAATCAATTGAACCCAATTGGAATGTACCTTTGAACCCGACTGATTTGAAAGCCTCATTGAGGACGGCCATCGAAGGTTTGCCTCTTGAGAATTTGCCAACTAAGGCGTTCTGATAGTGGGAGGCTAAGGTTTCTGCATCTCGTCGGCTGACCAGACAGGCTATTTCACCTTTGTATTGAGTTTTCGGGATGATTTCAGGGTTCGATGGCAGTGAGGTATTAAGTGGTGGGGGACGGCTACCTAAAGCTTGGAGGAAAGATTTTCCGGTCGCGCCGCCGCCGCGAACAGGCGGAGGAGCCGCCATGAGTGGTGGGAGAAAGCAAAGGAAGATGACCGTTATCAGCACAGAAACGAGAGTGTGTTTCGCACCCAAACAGTAATATTTTCGCACGTAGGAACAGTAATATTTTCGCAAACAGAAGTTTCAAGACTCACTCAAAAGATTGCAAAAGCAGACTTTAGAATATCAACTAAACACATGTTGAAACTAACCATCAAGATATTTATATGTGAATGTTGGGATAAATACATATTTACCTTGGAATTAATAACTTTGTTAAATTTTAAAATTTTATCTTTGAAGAAATAAAAATATGAACGGTGAAGAAAAAAATAATCAATTTCGTTAAAATATGCCAATTCATGCAATTTAGAAAATCTAAACGTTTTTTAGACTGAAATGGCTTATTGCATAAGTAAAAATTTAAGCGTACATGCATTATGAATGGCCTAATTGCATAAATTGAAAAATAATCAATTTAGAAAAGGGAAAGTCTCAGGAAATGTGGCATTTCCATAAGCTTATGGACAGTTCTCAGGGGCCTTTGCCTTAAATGTTGTAATTTTTTTATAAAATTTAAATATTCCATTTTATAAGTTAAAACAAGTAATAATATGTATTTGAAGGTGAAAATATAAAAATATCTGATATAAAAAAAGATTTTCAAAAATTTTAAATTTTGTATGTAATTTAAGAAATGCAGTGCATAAGGTAAGAAATAAGTGGCATGTCCATAAGCTTATGGACAAGCCGCCTGTCAGGAGACCCACTCTTTAGAAAAATATGTCATATCACTCTGCAGAAGCGAATGGTATACTTGCTCGCTGTACAAGGGCCGAGAACTTTATGTTGGAAAATGATGGTTAAAAGGTTGAAATTCGTCAACTTTTTGGGCTTCGTGTAGAGTGGGACCCAAATGGATTTTGGGTCAATGGATGTCATTTTTGGGTTCTCCTCCGCGAGTACTATAAAATCGACTATTTAAACTATCAAAACGGATCAAGGGTGAATGAGATATGAATGTTTTAATTTCACTCTTGAAAGAGAAAAAAATGGGCGAAAATTGGCCCAGGTAATTTTCTCTGGACTGTCCAAAATGTATGGACCGCATGGAAGTCTCTGGAAGGCCCAACCGTATAGTATATATGGAATTGCTTGTGTGTAATTCTTAAGAGATAAGAACAAAATACTTCCATATTTTGTGAGATATCTTGTCTTAAATAAATATGCGGTTTACCATGTTTAATATGATGAAGAATATTTGTACAAATATTTCTTCCTTTTCCAGCATATTTGATTCGAGTATTCATGGAATGTCTCGGATTTGATGAGTTGGTGATTGGAGAATATTCTTCTCTAATTACAGAAAAAATCAGAATATCATGTTTCCATGATTAGGGTCTCTTAGAGTAGTATAAATAGAGCCTCTAAGTCAGTCAGAAAACTCGCACCATTCTCAAGTTCCTCATTTATTCTAAACTTGAGTCTCACTTCTTTCTGTCTCTGTCGGTGATAGTCCTTCGGGCCTTGCGTGAATCCCAGGTAACTCTTAAATGTTAATTGTTGCCTGCGATGGTTTTATCCTAGGGAACGATGTCCACGACGGGACTCATTCGTTTCAAGGGCAGCGAGTGTTACTCGTGACTCCATCAATTTGTGATTACTTGAAACGTGATTCATGCTTTGATTATTTGTAATTTAAGCTTTTCAATTGTATGCTTGAATAATTAATAAAATTGTATTATTCTTGCATATATTAATTGCTCGTTCAAATTTTTATTATTTGATTTTCGCATGATATAATCAATATATGTCCAACAGTCTTGAAACGAATGATATTTGTTGATTTATATTGATAAGATGCATGCGGAAGGATATATATATTAATTAGTATGCATACGTGAATAATCATTAGTCAAATTCTCCATGCAATCAGGAAGTATGCATGAATAATGCGCAGTCAAAATAATCATGCCGGTAAGAATGCTTGCATAAAAATATGGTATGCATATATATTACTTGCAGGTAATTCATTAGAATGAAGCTACCATATTTGTTTACTCCCAGATAACATGCAACTCGAGCAACTCGAGAAAATTACCTATGCTTGCTTTAATTAATTTTGTGACTGAAAAGGAGTATATGCATGCAGATATATATTGATATATAGATTGCGTGAATTTTCAAATTTTGGTTTTTGAAAAATATGCATAGGTAATTGCATGCTTTATGAAAATATGCATGCTAATGGTTTTGGTTATTTATAACAAAATTAAATTGAGCAATTTGTTATGTATAATTGTTTAAAAATATTATACTACAATATGTCATGTGTACTTATATTTAATGGTGAATAATTTTGTATGTACACATTGATGAATCCCAGAACCATGTCGAGCAATGATGCTGCGAAGACTACCCCTGGGGCGATGCCTTTTGTGGCTGTGTCTCATGCTGAGAAACCCGAGAAGTTCAATAATGGTATGAACTTCAAGATGTGGCAACAGAAGATGCTCTTCTACTTGTCCACTATGGGTTTGGAACGTTACGTTCACGAAGATCGTCCCGTGGCGGATGAGAATAGCGCTAAGGAAGTTCAAGATGCTGCGGTGGAGTGGAACTCTAAGGAGTATATCTGCCGCAACATCCTGTTGAATAGCCTTCACAATGCCATTTGAATGTGTATTCGGTGAAGGAGCCTTCTAAGGTGTTGTGGGAAACTCTTGACCAACAGTACAGGGGTGAGGAAATTGGATCCAAGAAGTGGGTCGTCGGCAAGTTCCTCGACTACAAGATGGTTGATGCCAAGTCTGTGGTCAGTCAAGCTCAAGAGCTTCAAATGATAATCAATGAGCTGATAGCCGAGAAGATGACAATGTGCGAGACTCTCCAAGTCTATTGCATCATTGAGAAGCTGCCTCCAAGTTGGAAGGACTTCAAGAGTTATCTGAAACACAAGCGAAAGGTGATGACCATGAGGGATCTGATCCAAAAGCTTCGTGTTGAGGAGGATAACCGCAACTCTGAAAAGAGGATGAATGGATCTGTGCCTGTGGCAAGGGCCAATCTCGTGGAGGTTGGTGGGAGCTCCAAGTCAAAGAAGCCAAAGGCAAAGAAGGGATCCAAGTTGGGAGCTAAGGGTGGAGTTTCGAAGAAGTCGAAGTTCACTGGCAAGTGCTATAATTGCAACCTCGTTGGCTACAAGTCCTCCGAGTGTAAGAAGCCAAAGAATGCCAAGAATGAGGCAAACATGGTTGAAAATCTTTCACGAGATGTGAATAACATCGATCTGTGTGCTGTGATTTCTGAAGTCAGCATGGTGGACTCCAATCCAAAGGAATGGTGGATTGACACTGGTGCTACGAAGCACATCTGCTCTGTCAAGGAAGTGTTCTCAAACTTCAAGGCAATTGAAGATGGAGAGACCATCTACATGGGCAACTCTGCAACTTCCATGGTGAAAGGACGTGGCACTGTGGTGCTGAAGATGACGTCTGGGAAGGAGTTGACTTTGAAGAATGTTTTGTATGTGCCAGACATTCGTAAGAACCTTGTGTCCGGTTCTATGTTGATCAAGCATGGCTTTAAGCTAGTGTTTGAGTCTGATAAGTTAGTCTTGTCAAAGCAAGGTATGTTTGTAGGCAAAGGTTATGAGCTAGATGGTATGTTCAAGTTGAACACCATGGTTGTACCTCATAAGAAAGATGAAATGAATGCTTCTTCTTCTGCTTACATGATTGAGTCTTCCAATTTGTGGCATGGTAGACTAGGACACGTTAATTATGATTCGATAAGAAGATTAATTAAAATGGAGAACATACCTAACATGGAAATTGATGCAAATCATAAGTGTGAAACTTGTGTTGAAGCTAAGATGACTCGAACGTCTTTCAAACAAGTTAAATGAAGCACGAAACCTCTTGAGTTGATACATACCGATATCTGTGATCTCAAGTTCGTGCAAACAAGAGGAGGTAATAAGTATTTCATCACTTTCGTGGATGATTGTACGAAATACTGTTATGTGTACTTGCTGAAAAGCAAAGATGAGGCAATTGAGAAATTTGTTCTCTACAAAACGGAAGTTGAAAATCAACTTGATAAGAAGATCAAGGTGATTAGAAGTGACCGTGGAGGTGAATATGTAGAGCCATTTAGGGACTATTGTTCTGAACATGGCATTATTCACGAGGTCACTGCCCCCTACTCGCCTCAATCTAATGGTGTGGCTGAACGTAAAAATTGCACTCTTAAAGAAATGATGAATGCGATGTTGATAAGTTCTGGGTTGCCACAGAGCATGTGGGGGGAGGCTATTTTGACGGCCAACTATCTTTTGAATAAGATACCCCGTAAGGATGAGAAAGCAACTCCTCATGAGTTGTGGAAAGGCACGAAGCCATCCTTTACGTACTTGCGAATGTGGGGGTGCCTTGCGAAGGTATTAATCCCACCCCCCAAGAAGTTAAAGATCGGACCTAAAACGGTTGACTGTATCTTTATAGGATATGCACATGAGAGTAGTGCTTATCGCTTCCTTGTACATGAATCTCATCATCCCGAGATTCACAAGAACACGATCATGGAATCAAGAAATGCAAATTTCTTTGAGGATGTGTTCCCTGCCAAGGAAAGGGCTGAATCGTCAAAAAGGACCATTGAGTCATTAGACGAAGGCGTAGTAATTCCTGACGATCTCGAGGATCAAGAGGAGGAAGTGGATGAACCTAGACGAAGTAAACGGATTAGGACGGAAAAAACATTTGGTCCTGATTATCTAACGTTTATGCTTGAAAGTGAACCACAAAGCTATAAAGAAGCTGTGAATTCGTCTGAGGGGCCTATGTGGAAAGAAGCGATTAAAAGCGAAATCGAATCGATTCTACATAATCATACTTGGGAGCTAGTGGACTTACCTTCGAGGTGTAAACCACTGGGCTACAAATGGATCTTCAAGAAGAAGATGAGAGCAGATGGCTCGATTGACAAGTATAAAGCCAGACTTGTAATCAAAGGTTATAGACAAAAGGAAGGTCTTGACTACTTTGATACTTATTCTCCAGTCACGAGAATAAGCTCCATTAGAATGATACTTGCTATCGCCGCGCTGCGTAAGCTTGAGGTTCATCAAATGGATGTGAAGACTGCCTTCTTGAATGGAGATTTAGAGGAAGAAATCTACATGGAGCAACCTGAGGGGTTTACGGCTCCCGGTCAAGGAGGAAAAGTCTGCAAGTTGGTGAAATCATTGTATGGTCTCAAACAAGCACCAAAGCAATGGCATGAGAAGTTTGACCATGTTGTCCTTGCCAATGGTTTCAAAATCAATGAGTGTGATAAGTGCATCTATGTGAAAGACACGGAAAATGGATATGTAATCCTATGTTTATATGTAGATGACTTGCTCATTGTGGGTAGTACTGAAAAGATGATCAAATCTACCAAGGACATGTTGAATTCTCGTTTTGACATGAAGGATATGGGACTGGCGGATGTGATCTTGGGGATAAAGATCATCCAAAGCTCTGATGGTATCACCTTAACCCAGTCTCACTATGTAGAAAAAATCCTTGAGAAATTCAACAAGAATGACTCAGAGGTGGCGATGACTCCAATAGATCCGAATTTGCATCTACGAAAGAACAAATTGGAGGCTATTAATCAGGTGGAGTACTCGAGAGTCATTGGGAGTCTGATGTACTTGATGAGTTGTACTAGACCAGACATTGCCTACACTGTAAGTAGGTTGAGTAGATACACGAGTAACCCCAGTATGACTCACTGGAAAGCAATAACTAGAATATTGAGATATCTACGTTATACTCGTGATTATGGTCTACATTATTCGAGTTATCCAGCTGTAGTTGAAGGATACAGTGATGCAAACTGGATACACGATATAAAGGATTTGAAATCCACTAGTGGGTATGTATTTACACTAGGTGGAGGAGCAGTTTCGTGGAAGTCCTCTAAACAAACGGTTATTACTCGATCCACGATGGAATCTGAGTTTGTTGCCTTAGACAAGGCGGGTGAGGAGGCCGAATGGCTCCTTCAATTCGTAGAGGACATTCCTAGATGGCCGAAGCCTGTGCCAGCCATATGTATACATTGTGATAGTGTATCTGCTATTGGAAAGGCTCAGAATTTGCTCTATAATGGGAAGTCTCGTCATATTCGACGGAGACATAGTTCCATAAGACAACTTCTCTCAACTGGAGTGATCACAATTGACTATGTAAGGTCGAAGGACAACATAGCCGATCCCTTGACTAAAGGGTTGAATCGAGAGATAGTTGAAACATTATCGAGAGGAATGGGACTGAAGTCCATTAAATGATGGGTTACGTACGTGGACACCCAACCTATGTGACTGGAGATCCCAAGATCTAGGTTCAAAGGGACAACTAAACTGCAAAGACCCATTGCGATCACTGTGGGGGTTTCATACCTCCTATCTTATTCCTATGATGAAGAAACAGTGATGTGAATGGAGGTTAAGCATTAGGTTGCTTTTAATGGTTCATGGCATCAAGTGTGTAGTACTTGAAAGAGCGCATAGTCTCTGGAACTGCTCTTACGCCAAGAATCACCTATGTAAGCGAGAAGTGTGGCCGCTTCGAAAGGGAATTGTTGGGACGCAATTCTTTAGAAACCTTACAGAACTAGGCGTGTGCCATGGCCTGATTAATGGACACAACCGAGGAAAGCGCAAGGGCTAGGAAAGATGTCTGTGGGAAGTGCATTGTCGTTCACACAAGCGGTTGGGGAAGTTCAAGGACATCGCGTCTACTTCCTAACCAGTGGGCTAAGTGTACTCTCTCAAGGGAAAGTTCAAAGGGTAACACCTACTTATCCTATGCAGCATCTATGCTGTCGAAATGAATCTATCACCAAGTCAAACTCTGTGTCTGACGTGATTGTTCTGATTCCTACATCAATATCTATTCATGTGGGGGATTGTTGGAAAATGATGGTTAAAAGGTTAAAATTCGTCAACTTTTTGGGCTTCGTTTAGAGTGGGACCCAAATGGATTTTGGGTCAATGGATGTCATTTTTGGGTTCTCCTCCGCGAGTACTATAAAATCGACTATTTAAACTATCAAAACGGATCAAGGGTGAATGAGATATGAATGTTTTAATTTCACTCTTGAAAGAGAAAAAAATGGGCGAAAATTGGCCCAGGTAATTTTCTCTGGACTGTCCAAAATGCGTATGGACCGCATGGAAGTCTCTGGAAGGCCCAACCGTATAGTATATATGGAATTGCTTGTGTGTAATTCTTAAGATATAAGAACAAAATACTTCCATATTTTGTGAGATATCTTGTCTTAAATAAATATGCGGTTTACCATGTTTAATATGATGAAGAATATTTGTACAAATATTTCTTCCTTTTCCAGCATATTTGATTCGAGTATTCATGGAATGTCTCGGATTTGATGAGTTGGTGATTGGAGAATATTCTTCTCTAATTACAGAAAAAATCAGAATATCATGTTTCCATGATTAGGGTCTCTTAGAGTAGTATAAATAGAGCCTCTAAGTCAGTCAGAAAACTCGCACCATTCTCAAGTTCCTCATTTATTCTAAACTTGAGTCTCACTTCTTTCTGTCTCTGTCGGTGATAGTCCTTCGGGCCTTGCGTGAATCCCAGGTAACTCTTAAATGTTAATTGTTGCCTGCGATGGTTTTATCCTAGGGAACGATGTCCACGACGGGACTCATTCGTTTCAAGGGCAGCGAGTGTTACTCGTGACTCCATCAATTTGTGATTACTTGAAACGTGATTCATGCTTTGATTATTTGTAATTTAAGCTTTTCAATTGTATGCTTGAATAATTAATAAAATTGTATTATTCTTGCATATATTAATTGCTCGTTCAAATTTTTATTATTTGATTTTCGCATGATATAATCAATATATGTCCAACACTTTATGCAGTAGTATTCTCCTGCTTTCTTGGAATATATGGTACAAGGCAGTAATTACCACGGCTGCAGAAAGAAGAGCACCAAAGAATGTGAGTTGAACCGGACTTTACTTGCCATTTGCTTTTCTTGAAGAATGGTTCTGAACTGGGTAATCAATTTATGTGCACTATGGAAAAAGAGAAGCAATTAAACAAAAGGTTGCACACAAGTTGAAGAAACCAACTAAACATTTCAGATCTTGCTATATAAAAGGATTTAGGTACATGGGAGTGGAATCATAGATTGGCAAGATACAAACTAATTCCACATACAAACAGCTTGCTACATAGGTCATACTAAGATGGTATTGCATCCCTCTACTCGAACCAATTTCAGATCTTGTTGTGGAAAAAAATTGCATCCTTCCTATCTATTCAGACCAGTTAGGAAACCTATCTTCCAAAATCATCAATTGAATGAGCTCATCTGGCAACCTTGTACCAACTCCTGTCAAAAGCTTATCCAAGTCATCACGAACAAGACCTTTCGATCTCCATATTTACTCTTTCACTTCTTCAAAATATTCATTGGGTATATCCGGGGGCGGAAGTAGCATTGATACACATTTGAACTGAAACCACAATAATCGTACAGATTTCTATTAGTCTATGCAATACAGAAACATTTGCAAAAATATATAGCATATCGCATCTAGCTAGCTACCTTGTGTTGTTTGTACTTTCCTCTCACTGCCTCTAAAGATTGACCTTTTTTTTTCAATTGCAAGTCATGTAAGATCAGCACACACTCCTACAAACCAGCTGGTTTATACCCTGAATAACATTGCAGTTCAGCAGTCTGTTTAGCATTGAAGATCAATTAGTAACTCAGGATATTATAGCACAAAAAGACTTTAAGAACATGAGCATATCCATACCAGCATATGAAAATAACAGCTTACCCAAGGACTCAATTCAGGGTTAAGAGTAAACTTCGTCAGAAACACAACAACAGAAGCTACCAAAGAAGGCAGGAATTTCACACAACCGTACTCCAGTAAACTTAACTCGCCTAAGTAGTAATCCAAGAACTCTAATTTCAAAGTGGAATCCTAAAAAAGAAATAGCACACAATTAGCATCCATATATAGGACAATACAAAACCATAGAAAAACACATGAAATAAGTATGATGAGAAATACCAGAATGCATACTTCATAGTCTTCCCGGGCAACCTTATGAATCTTCGAAGAAATGACTTGGTTGTAGGATTTCACATCTCATACTTGAGAAATGTCAGCACATCAAACTCCATCTTCACCAGATCTTTCTTTGTATATGTATTATCAGTAATATAGCAGAAATCTTCCACATGGGGAGGACTAATCTCTTCCTACTTCCTACTCATCAAATCAAAAACAAAATAACAATAAGCACCACCTTTGAAAACAACAACAAAAACAAAATCCTCCAAATCAAAACAAGCCCCATTTTGAAACAGATCCTTACTAGGCAATTAACATGGAAGAAACCCCCCCCCCCCCAAAGCTGCAGATTCTTCCACGTGATGGTATTCCGCGAAAAAAATCTGTCAATGTAGGAAATAGTAATGTAAAGAATATCCGAAAGAAGCTTGTATTCCTCTGCCACCTTGATCAACAAGTCCACCAAGATCCCCCTCATGTTATAAGTCACATCCTTCTGAACTCTTTCAAGGTAATCAGGCAATACCCTTCTGTTCTCCTCCACCTAAATTCATCAAATCACAAAACCCTAATTTCATCAAAACTACACACAGAAGGGAAAAAAAAAAGAGAACAAACAATCATTTCCACAAATTATACTCATTCCTAAACAATAAACTAACTAATTGATTCATCATTCATTCAACCACCAACCTCCATTCTGCGAAGATAAGCATAAATGTCAAAAACATAAGCCCGTTAGAGTTTGTGTCCACCTGATCCAGGATAAGCAAACATAATAGATTCTCAGCGAGCATTATAGAGGACATTGCAATCTTGAACATGAAGCAGAAGTTCTTGCAGCTTTTCAGTGTTTTGGTATACACCATCTATTTACTTACCCCTTGAAGAATCTCAATAACACGAGAATCTTTCATCTTCCAAGATCGATCTTTGGCAAGGGCTTGTATCAAACAAAAAGGATAACTAACAAAGTAGTTAAACTAGAAATCTTATTTTTTTTGTTGGCGATTTCGAGGATATGGGTATGGAAAGAGAGCGGGGAAAGAAGAAGCGAGGAGACGAAGCCCTGCAGCCGCCAACGCCGCCGCCAATGCCACCGCAAATATTGCTTGGGAACAAAGCAAACAAGAAGACCTGTGTGTGTAAATATATCACACCTGATGGGAACGGTGTGATATATCTATTATAGGGTGTTTGGGATTGGGAAGAGGCTATACACGGTAGCTGATCAATTTCACATAGTAGCTAACATTTGCCTCATATGTGAAACTTAGTCATTTAGCCCATCTTCTGGCTAAAAGGTGATCAATCCGCTCGCGCTCAGCGGCCCATACCAGCCCACACCCAGGCCATCGTATGAGAGGTAAATCACGGTAGCCCAGCACCAGGACCCATGGGCTTGGCATTGCCTCGGTGCGCACAAGGGAGCCTTGCAAAGCAAGAACTCCCCACACTGCCGCTGCCGAGGATCGAACCTGGGATTATTGGCTTACCCACCCATGTCCCAACCACTGGGGTACACCCGTGGGTGTTTTAGCCCATCTTCTGGTTCTTATGGCTGGTGTGCCACTTCTGTCCATGTTGATTATCCTCCCGAGTGCGATCGGTATAAAGTGAGATATGTTCGTCTTCCTTCTTCTCAATGCTCTGTTTCGCCAACTAGTCAGCAGATGCGTTTTCCTTTCTGAAGATATGTTGCAGATTAATCTCATGATGCCCCATCTTTGCAGTGATTTGTTCTATTACATCGTGTATGGTCAAAGGTTTGTTGATGGTTCCTTTTATTAGGCTTACCACATTACTTTGTCGCATGAGGAAAGTTGAGAGCTTCTATGACATCCATCAAAATTTCTTGCAATTCAGCCATGAGAGGGTTTTCAGCCTCGATCAGCCTAGCCTTTGAGAACTTGCATAATCTCTCACAACTAGGGAAATGGCTCCAGATGAAGACTCATACTTACATGATGCATCACAATTGATCTTATCACCCATACAGGGGCACTCTCATCTAGTTAGAATGATTCGCTTTTTTCACCTTTTTCCTTTTCTTGAAGAAAGGCATTACACCATTTGCAACAAAGAAGAGATCAGAAGGTGAAGATAAGTGATCGAACCTAGTTGTGGGAATCAATATGATATGATCACACATGTTCTTCATTATCCAATGTGGGTACGTCTTTTTATTCTCATCAAGTGTTTGGTTTCTCCGTATCCATATTTCCCACCATAGAATGATTGGGGAAGAATTAATTCGCCAGCATTTTTTTGACGGTAGAGTTAAATTTTGCAAAGAAGATCTAAAAAAATCTATCATTAATGGTATTGAAATGGAAAAAAGAAAGGAATTCCCATTCGAGTATTTAACCAAAATGCGATCAAACGGCTTGCCCTCATCCGCCTCGGCCGCACCGACACCACAATCATAACCGGAGGGGTAAATCATAGCACTCCCGTAGCCAATGACATGGCCCTCGACTGTACTTGGTGCGCACAAGGGATCCCTCCTACAGGAGAAATCCCCACACTGCCGCTGCCGAGAGTCGAACTCGTGATCCAAAGAGCGTAGACCATGCCCCTAAACACTTGTACAATCGTGTGGTGTTTTCGAGTATTTAACCAATTCCATGCCTTGTTGGCTACATGATATGTATTGAAAAATTACGATAAAAAATTAACATTTATTACAGTAGAGGCATTTAGATGGAACATTGATTCCTATTCTTATAAGCACTTTATCAGAGGGTAAAAGATTGTTCATCGTTCTCCATGTGAAAAGTGAGCTTTTGAGGGATGTGGGGTTGCCACACCTTAGATAAGGATGTTGATTCATCCCTGTATGGCCTTAAACTGAGATAACAGATTTAACAGTAAATTTACATGTTGATTCCGGTGTCTAAATTATGGAATCACTTCTCTGGGTTAGAATATGTATTTCTTGAGTACATCCAAGGCATTGCTGGAATTACGTAATGTATTTATACTATTTAACGTACAATATGTATTTTTAATTTAATTAAATAATTTAAATTTATGTAATTAATCTTAAATAAAATTTATCATTTATTTAATTAATACAGCCGCCGCCGCCGCCTCTTCCTCCATGTGACACCATCTTCTTCTCTTCTTTTTTGTCTTCTCCAGCGGTCTCCGCCGTGCGCCACCACCTCCTCCTCTTCTCTTTTTCTTCTTCTTCGGCTCATCTTCTTCGGCTCCTCTTCTTCTTCTTGTTCTTCTTCTTCTCCGCTTCCCTCTTCTTCTTCTTCTCCTTCTCCTCTCCCGCTTTCCTTCTCCTTCTCCTTCTCTTTCTCCTCCCGTTCTCCTTCTCCTTCTCCTCCCGTTCTCCTTCTCCTTCTCCTCCCGTTCTCCTCTCTCGCTCTCCTTCTCCTTCTCCTTCTCCTTCTCCTTCTCCTTCTCCTCTCGCTCTACTTCTCCTCTCGTTCTCCTCTCCAGCTCTCCTTCTCCTTCTCCTCCCGTTCTCCTCTCCTTCTCCTTCTCCCGCTCTCCTTCTCCTTCTCCTTCTCCCTCTCCTTCTCCCGTTCTACTCTCCTCCGCGCTCTACCACTTCCCCCTTCTCTGCCACCGCTTCTCTGCTGCTTCAGAAGCCTTTCTCCTCTCCCGCTTCTCCGCCGTTCTCCTCTCGGGCTGGGTTTTGCTCGACAGGGACGAAGGAGAAGGAGGACGGTGGGGCTAGGGTTTCGCTCGACGGGGACGAAGGATGGCCGGGCTAGGGTTTTGCTCGACGGGGCGAAGGAGAAGGAAGGACGGTGGCGGGGCTAGGGTTTTGCTGGGGAAGAAGGATGGCGGTGGGCTGAGCTAGGGAAGATGAGGGACGGCGGGTGGAGCTGAGGAAGAAGGAGGCATGGTGGTGGCGCACGGCGGAGACCGCTAGAGAAGACGAAGAAGAAGAGAAGAAGGTGCTGGCGCAAGGCAGTGGCAGAGACCGCTAGAGAACGGCGGCGGCGGCGGTGGTGGCGAACAGAGTCAGCGGCGGCGGTGGTGGCTTCAAATTTTTTTTATTTTTGTTTTTTATTTTTTATTTTTGTTTTATTTTGAAATTTTGAAATTTGTATTATACATGTATATACGTATTAAGGCGTAAACTAGTAAAATACAGGGCGTGATATAGCAACACCAAAAAAGAAAGTGGAATATAGCATACAGTACTTTCCTTATCTTGGATAAATTCCTCTTTTTTTCTTTTTTTTATCAAGGATAAATTCCTTGATAGTTAACAGAGGTTGTGGAGTTAAAAAAGGTTGTGGTATGTCAGATATATGACTAAATTATTTTTTGTGTCCCCTACGTGGCATCTTAAAATTAGTTTGGTCCCAAAGGTCAATACCACGTTTGTTCAGCAACCAACAAATACAAAATGATTTGTTATGTCCCTAAAGGTGGTTTTCAAGTAAGTCAATGGTAAACTTGGTCTACTCGTGTAAAATGACCATCATGCCGCTAAGTTTTAAAAAAATAGAAAGAAGAAAACACCATCTTCTTCCCCTCCCGGGGTTTCCCGTCACTGGCGACCTCCACTTATCATCACCGGAATCGCCCGCCCCAGAGGCTTCAGATCAGCTAACTCCTCTTCATTGATCCCAGTTCTTCGAAAACCAGGTTGCAGAAGATGGCACCGACGTCGCCTTTTGATCTAAAGCCTCTGCAGATTAGCCCAAACATCCCTTCGGCCGGGTCGGGTCTCCAGAAGCGGCGCCTGAATCACAGGGGCGCGCCTGAGTAGTTAGCGCATGGAGGTCGACATTGATAACAGCGGTCGGAGGCCACCACCAGGCGGATGAAGGTCGGCGTTGATAACAACGCCGGACGCGATCATGGTCAGCGTTGATAACAGCGTCGGAGGCCACCACCAGGGTGGAGCCGTGTTTGATTGTTGTCCCATCATCAGGCGGAGGCCACCACTAGGAGTTAGCGGCGACGAGGGTGTTGATTGGACGAGAAAGAAGATGCGAGTGAAGCACATGCGACGCTAGGAAGAAGACCCGTGTGGCTCCACGCGCATTCAGTAAGCCAATTTTTAGCGCGCGTGCATCTTTCTTTAAATTATCAAACTTTTATTTTTCTATTTTTTAATTAGTACATTTACAAAAATACCCCTGATCATATCGTAAAATAAGTCCGGTTTACCTGAAAATCGCTCGAAAACTGCTTTGGGGACCAAACAAATTATTTTACTCCCTCAATCCCAACAGTAGTGACATATTTGTTTTTTCACGGTCTTCAATGATCATGTTTGACCATCAATATTTCTAGCTGCGTATATCAATTCTGTATAAAAATTGATATTTAGAAAATATATGTTAAGATGAATTCAACAATATCTCACATGATATATATTTATTATGTATATATTAATTAATATTTATGGTCAAAGAAAGTTTAACAAATTTGACTTTGAAAAAGTAAATATTTCATTACTGGTGGGACGGAGGGCGTATATTTGTTGGTTACTGAACAAATGCGGTGTTAATGTTGGAGAATAAATGATGGTGTTACATTATATTTAGGGGACAAAAAAATTTAGTCTAGATATTCTGTATTTCTTAGTCTTGTCTAATTAGAGTACAATAAATTTTTTTTAAAATAAACCCATATTAATGGGAGGGATATATATTAGGTTCCCCAAACCTAAAAAACGGCAAAAAGATTCTTTTACAAGTCTTTGCTTCAAGTAATTTTGAAGACTTTGTACCAAAAGATAAAATGTAATTGTCAAAATTTCTGGCCGGAAGTCTACTTAGGGCATTTTTGTAAATGATTCCATTTTTCATGTCTCCACCCCTCGTGTTAAAATGGATAAATGGCCAGATCTCGAAAAAGACTCTAAGTAAAAACGGTTCGAGTGCTGGAAATCTATTTGTATGTTGTGCCTCCTCATCTTGTTTGCCGCCTGGTTCGAGTGCTCAAGGGTCGAGTGCTCGAGTCTAGTGATTCAAGTGCTCGACCGTCGAGTAATCAAGTCTAGAGGTTTGAGTGCTCGACTGTCTAGAGGTCGAGTGCTCGAGTCAGGAGGATCGAGTGCCGCCTGGTTTGAGTGTTCGAGTGTCCTTGAGTCTGGAGGTTCGAGGGCCTATTTATTCGATCCTCGAGGCTTTATGGTATGAGTTTTGGTGTTCCATCTTGTGTCTCCTTCTCTTTGCCGCCACTTGATTCGAGTGCTCAAGGTACTAGTGGTCGAGGATCCAGTGCTTGATGGTTGGTAGTCTCGAGGGCTTACTGCTCGATGGCTTCATGGCTCGAGATCTCAAGGGCTCGAGAGCTCGATGGCTTGAGGGCTCGATAGCTTGAGGGCTGACGGGCTTGAGAGCTTGAGTGCTCGAGTGCTCGAGGGTTCCAGGTCTCGAGTCTCAAGTGCTCTATGGTTCCAACCTGCATTTTCATTTTAAAATCAGCAGTATTCATTCAAAATTCTAATGGCAGGTATTTGTTGTTTGTCAAGAGCTAGAAGTCCCTTGTTTTTCTGATCATGGTCATGTAATTCAGAACTTTTTGTTCCTTATTCCTTCCTAGTTTACTTAACCTATCAGCAACCATATTTCCTTCCCTTAGAGTGTGTAATTATGATGTCCCCAACCCTTTGTTTGATTTCAGATGCTAAATGATACAGTTCCCATGGGGCTTTGGTAGGGTCTTTCATTACTTCAAGAATATTGGCACAATCAGTTTCAAGGGAAAAAGCGTTTAGGCCAAGATCAGCTGCAAAAATTAGGCCTTCTTTTAGACTTAGGAGTTCAGCTTGGAAACTGGTTTTTGCTCTAACTGATTTATGGAATGCCTTAAGAAAAGTTCCATATTTATTCCTAATAAGTATCCCAACACCACAGTCTACCCCCTGCTTCCATGATGCATCAAGATTAATTTTGTATTCCAGTTTGGGTTTAGACCATGTGATGCATTTAATTTTGGGTACTGTTGGTTTTTTCATGGGTGGGATTAGACCAATTTGAACCCAGTGATGATCATTTATCTTTGTACTAATCTCTGGATTGGTATAGAAGATGAGGAACATGTCTCTTTTGATGTTCTGGATCATGTTTTCCCTATTTGGTCTAATATTTTCAAAAATGAAATTGTTTCTAGCTTTCAAGATTTGCCAACAGATAAGAGAGGGAAAGATGGTGATTAACGTGGTGTGTATTTTTGTCTCTCCATTATAAGACTAGTAATGTGAAAGTCTGTCAAAAAAAGAGTTGAAATGTTGGTGCCTCAGTCCTAACATCTGGTCAAAAAATATCCACAGGTCTATGGCTAGAGAACAATCATTGAAGTAGTGGCTACGTGTGTCCGTGTTGTTGCAGAATGGGCATTTTGATGCAAGTGAAAAATTGCTGAATTTGAGGATGTCATCAAAAGGTAAAACTGCATTTGAAAGTTTCCACATAAACATAGAAATTTTCTTTAGCAGTTTTGAGCACTATACCTTCTTTAGAATTCTGATTTCTGATTTTTGTGAAGCAACTATCTTGTATGCAGACTTGAAACTGAACTCTCCATTGTTTGATGGCTTCCATATTAATCTGTCCTGTCTGAATGGGTGTACCTGCAAATCCCTCATCATGTGGAATATGTGATCAGGTAATGTATTAAAAGCATCTAGGAAGCTTGACTTCATGTTTACAAAATGTTGGATTGTAGTGTAAGGTGGAACAACTGTGTATATAGATTGGTCTACATAGTCTTGCAGTGATCTCATTCCAGTCCAGTTTGCAGTGAACAGATTTGCTAAACCATTGCCATGTATTATCCTTGTTTGGCTTTCAGCCAACTGGTTTATTTTCTGAATCCTTTTCTAGATTTGGGATTTTCTTTGATTTTTAGGGATGGACCATAAGAATTTAGCCCATAGTGTCTCTCCCTTTTATAGTTTCCACCACAATTTAAGGGAGAAAGTCTTGATTATGTCTTTAATGTTTCTAATCCTAATACCATTTTTGTTTATTGGATAACTCAAGTTTGAAATGCTTCTCCACATGTTTTTAGGACCATATTTATGCTCTCCCCAAAACAAATTGGAGATTTTCCTGTTTAGTTTCTTAATTACTGATTGTGTTGGGGATATGACAGCCTAGAGATGCTGTGGGAGAGCAAAAAGAACAGATTTTATGAGTGTGATTCTTCCAGCAGTACTAAGCCATTTGTTTTTCCATAATTTCAGTTTTGTCTCATATTTTTCCATTAGAGGCTGAAAATGTATCTGTTTTGTAATGCCAGTGTAAATAGGGCACCCTAGATATGTAAATGGAAAAACACCTCTGGACATTCCTAATGAATTCCTAATCAATCTTAGATGTGTTAAAGAGGTATGTTTACCTATGAAAAAAATTGCTTTTTCCATAGTTAATCTGTTGGCTAGTGCATTCCTCAAAAACATGTAAGAAAGCTTTGATTCTTTTTATGGAAGTCTTAGTGGCCTGGAAAAAAATGATTGTGTCATCTGCATAGCATAGATGTGAGACAGTTTTTTCATATGCAGGATTTTTAAAAAGACCGATCTTCTTATTTTGGAAACAAAAAGTCAAGTTTCTAGAGAAGGATTCTGAAAAAATATTGAAAAGTAAAGGGGATAAAGGGTCTCCCTGTTTGATTCCCCTTGAAGCTTGGAAAAAACCTGTAGGTTTGGAATTGATAATAATAGAGAACCATGCACTAGATAATTTATTTTGGCTTAAATTGATGAACAGGTCCTGAAATCCAAATTTCCTCAAAATTTGCCTAAGAAAGGACCATTTAACCCTATCAAAAGCCTTTGTTAGATCTAATTTTAGGATACAGTTAGGGGATCCATGTTTATTATTTATGTATCTTACCATTTCTTTGACATAGATGACATTATCAGCTATCTCTCTGCCTTTTAGAAAGGCTGATTGATTTTGTGAGATCAGTTTTGGCAAGATATCAGTTATCCTCTGAACTAAAAGTTTAGAGAAATTTTTTTTAGTGAAGTTAGAAAGTGATATGGGTCTGAAATCTGCAAAGGATATAGGGATATCCTTTTTTGGTATCAGGCATTTCTAGGTACTTGAGATTCCAGCTGGAATTTTTGTGCCTGACATGAAATTAGAAACTGCTGATAGTAGATTAGTCCCTATTATGTCCCAGATGGTTCTAAAAAAGTTAACTGAGAATCCACCAGGTCCAGGGGCTCCATTCTGATTCAAGGAGAAAACTATTTCCCTGATTTCATCCAAACTTGGCTTTCTGAGCACCTGTGAATTGTCACCATTATTAAGGATCTGAGGGATCTGGCTTAAAAAGTGTCCTTGAAATTTGTCATCTCTAGGGTTAGAGTTATTAGTCAGTAGGTTTTGGTAAAACCGAATTGCCTCTTTTTCAATCTCCAATGGACTTTCTGTCCATACTCCTTCTGAGTTTTTTTTTATTTTTGAAATGTTTTGTTTCTGTCTTCTCTGATTTACAGTTGAGTGAAAATACTTAGTATTTTCATCTCCTTCTTTAAGCCATTTTATGTTAGCTTTCTGTTTCCAAAACATTTTTTCCCCAGTTAGTGCTCTCAGTAGCAGTGCATATTTATGATTAAGCTCTATGAGGTCAAATTCTGAATTAGTTGTCTCATAGTTAATTTCCTGTATTCTGAGTTCCTCTTCAGCCTTTTTGACATTATCATTTATGTTACCAAAAACTTCCTTATTCCATGTTTTTAAAACTAGCTTCAGTCTTTTTTATTTCAGAAAGAATTTTAGCATGCCAGTTTCTGATATGGATTGTGACCAGCTAGTTTCAATGATCTGTTTCAGTTGAGGCCTATTTATCCAAGCATCTAGGAATCTAAATGGCTTAGGTGATGAATCAATTTTACTCCCTATGGTTAGTAGTAATGGGCAGTGATCAGAGGTATGTTTGTTGAGTGTGTGCAGTGAGCTGTTTGGAAATTTTTCATTCCAGTCATGGTCAATTAGAGCCCTGTCAAGTCTTTCTAATGTGGGAGGTCTTCTCTTGTTTGACCAAGTGAAAGTGTTTCCCATTGTATAAAGATGTGATAGTTTTTGGGTTACTATAAAATTAGAGTAGTCTGTAATGCTTTTTACATTAGGGTTATTGGGACCCTTATATTCTGTTATGGAATTTATGGCATTAAAATCACCAATTAGAAGTTTATTGCTATCTAAGTGTGAGGTGATCTGCTGCCATATTTTTTTCCTGTCTGTTCTTAAGGTTAATGCATGAATGAAATAAGCACACATTTCAGCACTAAGCAGGGGTGAGGAAATGGCAGTTTTTGTGTATTGATCAGTCTCAGATAAGATGTTAACATTACAACACGAGTTCCACATTAGCCAAATGTTATTTCTATCTGAGCTATAGTGACACTGAAAATTTAATTTAATCCTGTATGTGTCACATTGCTGATAGTGGTGCTTAGGTTCAAATATACAGAGTAGCTGTATATTATGAGTCCTAATTATTTTCTTCAACCTATCCAGGGATGTTCTGATTCCTCTAAGGTTCCAGACAAGTGCCCTAATATTAAGGTGTGTATCTATCATTTAGACTTTCCAGAAATTCATCCTATTTAACCCGTTAAAGAATGTCCTTTTCCTGGATGTCCTACCAGCCAACATACTAGAGAATTTTTCGGTACTTACCTGGTCCAGCCGAAGCTCTTTAGTACTTCAGCTACAGTCTGCTGTGTCAGACTAAGGTTCCTCTCCTAGTAGCTGGAACCTGTTTGAGTTTTTGGGGCTGGATCTGCAGGATGGTGAGTGAAAAAGATCAGTATCTCGATCATTTAGAGGAGAGTATTACTCTCTCCACTACTTATTCTACACCATGGTTAGTAATACAGTCTTAACATCCATGAGATTATACATGTGCCAAGTTTCTGAACTCCTATGTGAATTATGTATCGACCACATAAATTGTTACCACACAGTCCCTCCTATTTTTAGTTTCTACCACGGTTTTGAGGAGAAAGTATCTATTGTGGTTTGGATGTCCTTGATTCCAGTCCGTTTTCTTGTTGTGGGATAGTAGATATTTCTCCATGCTTTCCCATGTATTTTATATTCATTCTCCAATTCGCCCCAAATAATTTTTTGCACAAATTTTTTGAAATTTTTAACCACATATTTAGTAGGTGAGAAAACAACCCAAGTATGTTGCGGAATTGTTAAAAATTACATGCTTATTTGAGTCAATCTCCCAATTGGGATTAAGCATCTGTTTTTCCAACTTGAAGTCACCGTTTCTAAAATTTGGTTAAAGTGTGCATTTTTTTTCCCCTTCCTTTGAATATAAGAACACCTAAGTTTAGAAGAAGAAGATTGACAAGACTCATTCAAGTTAAATTTACTATCTCATTCCTTATTCCGACTTAATTTCCCCGATATTATTGAGCTCTTTGTGAGGTTTATCTTTTGGCCAGTAGCTCTCTGATATTGGGTAGGAATTTCATGAATATTAGTTTACAAATACAAGTTTAATCTAGTTTACTAAAATCTCTTATGCTATCAAATTTGCAAATACTAGTTTAATCTACTCTATCCTATTTATCTAATTTTGAGCATCAAAAAATTATGAAACTATATATTTAAAAATACACGATACGATGAATCCAACAACATTTCACATAAAAATATTAGTAATGTCGTAATAATAAAAAGAGGATGTGTCCTAATAGGTGGCCTATCCTTAAGTTATGAACAGTCCACTGTAATTTTTCACTTGTACATTGTATTTGTTATTACACAATAAAATTTTAAATTTTAAAAAGTTAAATATTGTAATTTTATATTTACATTTTTATATTTTCACATTCAAATACACATTATTACTTGTTTTAACTTATAGAGTATAATATTTATTTATTTTTTAAAAAAATTAAGGTAAAAAGTAAATTGTCTATCCATAATCTTATAGATACGCTAGCTTTCCTGATACTTCCCCTAATAAATAATATGGGAAAAAAAATGACCCCCATTTCCTTCAAAAGTAATGAAACAATCTTGAGTTCTTCGAAAGTGCCCAAACAACTCTAAGTGCTTGTCGATTGTGACTAATGAGACATGAAATGCAAGTTTTCTTAGAACATTTAACATCTTTTTTACTATGCTTTTGTTGGGTGATATTTAGATTTAGATAGGTTTGCAAAATAGGAAGTTAAAACCGCCTTCTTTGATTTTCTTGTTTAACTTCCCTATTTTGTGAGCCAGTTATAGACCTTTTTTTTTTAATTGAAACACCCTAAGGTGAGGGATTATATAAGTTTCCCCAAGCCTACGTAATAAAAGTAGTTGGTACATGTTCGATGATTGAGGCAATATAGTTGCCTCCAAAAGAATACCTAGCATCTAATGAGGATTTCAGATCAAGTAATTAGACCGAAAAGTTTGATATGATAGTTGCGATTCCAAAAGAAAGAATCTCCACCCCATGTGTTAATTCTTTCCCTTGGCCAGGCAACTACACACTATCACTTCAAGATTAAAGCATATCTAATTAGAGCAAAGATTGCTGCAGTTTTGCAGTGAAGCCGTGAGTTTTGAAACACTCTCTTTCGATGTCGACGATCATCAAAACATTTTGAAGATGGAGCTGCTTTTCTGGTGTATGCTCAATCATAACCAGCCAAGATTATAGATGTGGAGTAGACCTGAGAACCTGTAATAGACCAAAAACACCAAAAAACATCAGCAGTATCTATCCTATGAAAAGGTCATGAGTCCAGTCTGAAGAGTCCTCTAAAATGTATATGATTATTGCAACATACGCAGCATTCTATCAAGAGTCATCTCTAAGCCAAGGGATTCCACATCTATCTAGATAGAGGAGTCCCTTAAGAAAAGGAGGGGCTAAATTCAGTTCTAGGTCACCATCAAAGTTATTATGTAAAGAAAATTTGGCAAGGAAATCAGCTGCATTATTATCCTCTGTAGGAGTGTGTTGGATTGGGTATATATGATGTTTTAAATGTAGAGATTGGCAAATAGAGAAAGTCCTCCATGGTGAGGTATTTGGGTTTTGAATACCCTGTACTGCAATTAAACAGTCGGATTCCACCTCACATCTATTTAAATCCAAATCTGAACATAACTCATATCCACATTGGATGGCTATCAATTCTGCCTGTAAAGGTGATGGGGAATGAAAAGATTTTTCCCTCATTTTAACCACTTTCCCCTCACAATTCCTAACTATCACTGCTAGAGCAGAAAATCTGAACATAACTCATATCCACATTGGATGGCTATCAATTATGCCTGTAAAGGTGATGGGGAATGAAAAGATTTTGCCCTCATTTTAACCATTTTCCCCTCACAATTCCTAACTATCACTGCTAGAGCAGAAAAACCCCCTCTAATCCATGTTGCATCTGTATTTATTTTGTATCCGGTAAGGGGTTTCTGCCATTTCACTGCAGTAAAAGATTTCCTTTTCTTTTGTTGAATATGAGGAATAATGTTAGCCTGTGTCTAGTATATGTTCTTGTCTAGATTACCTATCAAATGATTCACTGAGAAAATTTGATAGATCATGCCTTTTATTTCAGGGATACAAGCATCTTGGGAGAAGGATTCATTATCAAACAAGATTTTATTCCTTCTAATCCATAGAATCCAGATTGTTACAAGAAGAGCAGCAATGGTGATATTGGACTGAATACTGGATTCTTCCTTAAAAGAGAGATAAAATTCAACTCTGCTCTTCAAATTTGGAAAAGAATTTTGTTGGACCTTTAAAAAATTAGTTACACAGTTCCAGACAGCAATAGAAGAGGGGCAACAGTTGAAAAAAATGATCTAAAGAGTCACTGTGATTCTGACACAGAGGACATTTAGATGCTAAATAGAAATCTAACCTTCTTAAAATGTTGTCAAAAGGAAGTAAGCCATTCAGAGCTCTCCATAAAAGAACTGACATTTTTTTGGGAATGAAAGAGGACCATGCCTTTTGAAAATGAAGAATCTTCGATTTTCTCTGTCTGAGAATTTTGTATGCTAACTTGATGGAGAAAATTCCATTTGTAGCTGGCATCCAGATGAGCCTATCCTCATGTATATATTCCAATTTAGCTTCCTGCAAAAGAGAACACAAATTGGTCGCCAAAAATGGCTCCAGTTGAGGGAGGATAGATGCTTTGTTGTTAATGAATGACCTAAGTGAGATGTCCACAAAGGGGATGTCTCTTCCTGGAGGCCATTTATAAAACAAAGCACCTTCTCCAGTCCAGTTAGCGTTCCAAAATGAGCAATCACCGATTCCATGTATTACTCTGGAGTTGCTATTTACTATATCTGTAATAGCACAGATTCTGGACCATGTATGAGAGGTTTTGTAAGACCTAGGGAGTGACCATAAGAGTGAGGTCCATTGTGTGGAATTGAGTTGCAGTTTCCACCACAATTTACATGAAAAAGCATCCACAGTGGCCTTTAAATCCCTAAAACCTATTCCATTTTCTTTGACAGGTACACTCATATTTTTCCAAGACCTCCATTTTTTCTTATCAAGATTATCAGAATACCCCCAAAACAAGCTAGAGGCCATTTTCTCCATTTTTTTCAGAACTATTTTTGGTAGACTCAAAACAGCAAAAATATGAGTCGGAATTGAGAGAAGGCAGTGATTTATCAGAATAATTTTACCTGCAGTAGAGAGCCATCTGTTCTTCCAATTATGGATTGATTTATCCATTCTTTCCAATAATGGTTGGTAGTGTACCTGCAGATTTCTACCAGAAAAAATAGGGACTCCCATATATTTAAATGGGAAAGATCCTTTTTCCATTCCCAGAATCCATTTTACAGAGTTTACTATAGAAAAATTGGTCCTTTGGGATACAAAAAAAAAATCTGATTTTGAGAAATTGACCTGTTGTCCTGAGGTTTGTTCATAAGCAAGCAGGAACATTTTGAACCTCTTCATGTTTCTAGGGTTAGTATTCAAGAAAACTGATGTGTCATCAGCATACATTAAATGTGAAACTGGGGCACAAGTCTTAGGAAGACAAACATTTTGAAGGTACCCTGTGCTAAAAAGTTTCTTTAATCCTCTAGAAAAAGCTTCAAAAAGCAAATTATAAAGAAATGGTGAAAGAAGATCGCCTTGTTTAATGCCCCTAGAAGATACAAAAAAACCTGAAGTAGCTCCATTGATTAAAACAGAAAAATTTACAGCAGATATGTTATGCATAATAAGTTTGACAAATTTCCCGTGAAAGCCAAAATGAAGAAGAATGGAATTCAGGAATGCCCATGAGACTCTATTAAAAGCCTTTTGCATATCTAGTTTAACTATTAAATTAGGAACTTTTGATTTTCTGGACAACATCCTGGTCATCTCTTGCATTTGAAGGATATTATCACTGATTTCCCTGCCTTTAATGAAAGCACTCTGCTTAGGAGAGATTAGGTTTTGCATTAAGTGTTTAATCCTTTCCATAAGCATTTTTTAGAAGACTTTATTGACAAAATTGGATAAACTAATAGGTCTGAAATCTGAGAAAGAAATTGGAATTGGTTTTTTGGGAATTAAAGTGAGCCAGGTGCTTGTGATGGCCTTAGGAATAATGCCACCGCTTATAAAATCATTTGCTGCCTCCAGAAGGTCATCTTTAATAGTTTCCCAGAAGAATGTGAAGAAATGACCAGAGTAACCATCAGATCCCCGGGCACCTGATTTATTTAAATCAAAGACAGCAAATTCCAGTTCCTGGATATTGAAAGATTCTAGCAGGTGTTGGTTTTGTTGATTAGTAATCAGAGAAGGAATTTCCCCTAAAACATTTTTCAGATAAGTTCCTATTTTTTGAGGAGCATCCTCATTAAGGAGTTCCTTAAAAAATCTAACTCCTTCATCTTTAATCAGTTGTGGGTCAGTAATCCAGTTCCCATTTCCATCTTTGATTTTACTGATTTTAGATCTAGCTCTCCTTTCCCTGATGGTGTGGTGAAAATAACTGGTGTTTGCATCCCCCTGTTTAAGCCAATTTAACCTTGCCTTCTGTTTTAAGCAAATGTTTTTTTCTTTCTGGGATCTAAGAAGTAAAGCTTTGGAATTATTGAGTTCAGCTAAGTCAGACTCTGCTTGGGACTGTTGAAATTTTATTTCTAGGTCATTGACTTTTGCCTCAGCTTCAACCAGGTTTTGATTGACATTTCCAAAAGTATTTATGTTCCAAACATTAATGTCAATCTTAAGTCTCTTAAGCTTATGCACTAATCTGTACATTCCTCTATAGGGGGACGGTAAATTCCAGTTTTTTTCCACTAAATTGTGGAAGTCTTGTCTGTTTGACCACATTTCTTGGTATCTAAAAGGCCTGGGAACCATTTCTTCCGAAGATTGAATGGACAGCAATAATGGAGAGTGGTCAGAAGTAAATCTATTTAGTACCTGAATTGAGCTGTTTGGAAAGAGTTCCAACCAGTCCAAATTGCTTATGCCCCTGTCTAATCTCTGGAATAGAAGGTCCTTACATTTATTCCTGAATCTATTATTACACCATGTAAAAGAATTTCCTACAGTGGGGATGTCATGTAAGTCCAGATTATTAATGAAGGCATTAAAATCTTTCATGCTTCTTGTGGGGGGAGCTTTCCTTCCTTTATACTCAGATACTGAAACCACAGTGTTAAAGTCTCCGATGTATATAGAAGGTTCTGGAGGGGGTTTTTTTAAATCATTCCAAAGAGCTTCCCTCGATTGTCTATTTACACTAGCATATATAAAAAAAGCAGTTCCAACTGACAGATGAGTTAATTTCTGTAATTTTAGCCTGCAGGAATTGATCTGACTCTTTTAAACTGATTACATTAAAAGCATGGTTCCATAAGATCCATATTTTAGCATTTTCAGCAGGGAGAGCATTTTTGAAGCCTAGATCATGCATCAGAGTGTTTATTTTCTTTTTTTCATGCCAAGGCTCTATCAAACAGAGAATAGCAATCTTGTGAGACAGCATAAGAGATTTTATTCTATCTAAAGATGTTCCGTAGCCTCTAACATTCTAGACTAACATTTTTCCTATTATGTTGTATTTAATCATTTAAAACAGGTGGTGGTTGCTTTCTGTGAGGATCTAAGGTTTCTTGTTTTAACAGCAGTGGCTTCACTATTATTTGATTGCTTATCCTGATTCTTATCAAGTTTATCTAAACATGAAATAGGTATTGGTTTGTGTGTGCTAACCTTTGACTGTGAGCTTTGCTCTACCTTTGTGTTTTGATCAGTTGAGGATTGAGCTCCTTTCTTTACCACTGTAGAAATGGGCTGAGGTTGCTGATTCGGCCCCTATGTTAGCCCAGCATCTATGATGAGCAGTGGAAGATGGTTGATGCCAGCATCCGGGGTGACAGGTGTATTTGTTACTAAAGTAATGGGGAGCTCTGTGTGTCTGGAATGGGGGCTGATTTCTTCAGTGGGGTGAAGTTCTATTGTGTCTGTAATCTTGTCATTTGTTTTATGGGGTACCACCCCTTCTTGAGATTCTAGTGTTTCATGGAATATTTCTGCTGCTTCCTCCTCATCCTCTCCCTCATTTAAAGCTTCTAAGATCTGAAAGGCATTTGAAATCTTGACAGTTTTTTCTGTTGTTTGGGATTCCTGGATGGGTACTAACTCAATCGGGTGTTTTTTCTTTCTCCAAAAAGTGGCGGTGATAGGCTTAGAGATGTCATACAGTGAATAAAAGGAACCGGTTCTTTTCTTATGAATACCAGGGAAAGCTTGTACAATACTATTTTTCAGATGGAGGTCTGTCTTACTTTGTTGTAATTGACACCCTACTTCCTTCTGAAAGGCTGATAGACTCGAGGATTCTGCAACATCTAAGTCCTGTGTAGGATGGGAATCTAAGGCATGAAAGGGTTCAACCTGATCTGTGGCTTTGTTTTCCTTTTTTCCATTTGTTGTGGGATTCAGAAGATGCTTTTTCCTCAGTTCCGGGTGCAGGAAATTACAAGTAGCATGACTATGACCAATTATCCTACACTGAGTACAGTATGAAGGCAGTTCATCATATTCAATAGGGTACTCAGCTACATTGCTACCTATTCCAACCACTATGGTAGATGGCAACAGAGACATAAGGTCAACCTCAACACACACTTTGATTGCAAATGGCCTAGTCAGAGCACTAGTTGCTGCATCCATTTTAAGGAATCTACCAATCTGACTACTCATACATATGATTGCGGATGTATTATAGAAATGAATAGGGAGTTTATGGACTGGTACCCAAGCTGGAACAACAGTTGATTCTGCTACTAGGGAGAAGTCCCGTGACCATTTTTGTACTTTCATTATTGAGCCTTGAATCATCCACTGTCCCTTCATCCAGCATCTCTAATAATCTTCACTCTCCCGAAATCTGATAAGCACGTGGCGGTAATCCAGTGATCCCAATTGGAAATTTGATTTGAAACCTATAGACTTGAAAGCGGCTTGAAGAGTATCCATTGATGGCTTTCCTCTGTTGAACTTCCCGACCAACGCATTCTGGTAGTGTGACGCCAGTAACTCGCCTTCCTCCGGTGGGAGAATAAAAGCAATTTTGCCCTTGTATTCTGTGATAGGGTGTAGATTAGGCGTGTCGGGTAAACAGGTGAAGAGCAGAGAGGGTTTAGCGTTCAGAGCTTGGAGGAAGCTCTTACTATTGGCGAGGGGGGGTTCTGTTAGGAGGTTTGGCGGTGGAAACACCATGGCCGGTGGCCAATTCCACCGCTTGTGACCGTTATCAGGCTGATAAGGCAAAAAGATAGAGGTAGGAAAGGGTGGTGAGTCAAAAGATTTCAGTCGTACACAATGTCGCACTATAATCGCACGCACAAACAGTAAAATTGCACTAAAATTGCTTGTCTTGTAGAATCTTAAGCAAACGTAATACTTGGAATAGCCAGTTATAGACCTAGTTGGATTTTTCCCTTGTCAATATCTGGTCCTCTTTTTGTGAGCTTTAAATTGTGGATCACTCATGAGAGAATGTCATCCGCAAGGATGGTAGTATATTGAAGGCTAATTGCAAGATTGGTGGAAAAGTGAAGGTCATTGAGCTCAATGGTATAGGATCGAAGAGTGTAGAATAAGGAAGGCAAAAAGCTTGGAAAAAACCAAAAGGCACGGACTGTGCCATCAGAAGAGACCAATGAGCAAGCCGGGATTCGGGCCACGCAGATCCGCACAACCCTTACAAATAGAAGGTGAAAAGATATGGTCATGGATATGGGTCGTGCAAATATGCACGACCCTTACAAGCATAAGAGGCAGGAACGAGCTCTTGGTTACGGGTTATGCAGAATTGCACGACCCTTTCAAGCAAGAGATGCCCATGACCATTTTAGTTTACGATTGTGTAGATTCGCACGGAATGTGGACAATGACCCATGCAACCCTGCTTACTAGGGTATGACCAATACACTTTTGGACTTTTCTCTCTCTTCCCACTATATAAAGTGATCTTATCCTTAGGGTTTAAGAGAGAAGCAGACACATAGATCTAGAAATCATTTTTTCTCTCTTTCTGCATTGAATACTCTTTTCCATGACATTTAATCTATTGAATGCTATGAGTTTTATTTTAGTAGCTTAAATTTAAGACTTGGGGACATTTGTAAGCATGTATTAAGTTTAGATTTGTGAGGCTTCAAGATTTTTCTCTATTTCATTTACTATAAATATCATGCGTAATTTGTGCTTATGCTTCTTTCTATGATTATTGTAATGAATGTGATCAGGATGTACACCTAATTAGATTGTTGCGTGACTTAGTGCTAGTCTAGGGAAATAGACAGGGAGTGTTACATAACTACCTTTGCTTGTAGCCTTACGAGTACCAGGGTGGTAATGTATTAGCCTTGTGAGCTAACAGGGTGGTAATAGGATAGTCTTGTAATTGGATTAGCTTGCAGGCGATACAAGGGGTCACCTGCCAATCGGGTCAGGTGATCTTATTGACCTGTTTTGGGTGGTAGGTTGATACCCGAGGGCATATTCCTAGTTTGTAACAACTAAGTGTTATGCACACCATATATTTATCATAAGGGAAAATTGTCCTAAGTGTCACAAGATGGGTTTAGGGTAGGTATTCACGGTGGAAGTCCCGATGATCCATCCTACTACCTGGCTTAATCTGCCACTATGCACAATATGGGGCTATTAACCCCGGTAGTGAGGGCTAGAGGTGGAAGCATGCCTCTAGTTATATGTGAAGGAGTTGAGATATTATGTAGAGAGCAGAACCGATATTTTGTGAAAAACTGAGGGAGTTCTCGGGGAATTAACATCTCCACATCGTGTGATATAACAAATACATAGAAATATCATTCTTGAATGTGAATAGAAGTATGGGATCAAATCTTGTATGTTAATAATGTAATGCAAAAACCCCCAAAGTCTCTTCATCTTGCTATCCTACTTTATGATTGTAATTGTTAGTTTAACTCTTTACAAACAAAAATTCCCCAAGTTTTTGTTTCCTAACACACACTCGGGGTGATGCCCAATTGTTACCTTTGCAAAACTATCATTTAAACCCCTAAGTCTCTATGGACGACACCCGAACTTACCGATATCTACTTTACCATGGTTATATGTAAGTGAGGGAGAAAGATATAAATATTTATCTTAATTCGGTTGTTAGGATCCAAGTTTTGTAATAATGCTCGATCCTCAGCAGTGGCCGTTATACCCAACTTACCTTGGAAAAGACCAAAATACCTCTGCTTACAAACCTAATTTTTTATGGTTTTACCCTTATTGAAGTCGCCTCACAGTTTAATTTATAACGATTAAAACCGTTACATTTCAAAAACATTCTGCCCATTTTTTCCTCCTCACTCGCCTGTCTTAGAACCTGCACAAATGGTGGAACCTTTCTCTTCCAGCCATATGAATCGGTCCCAACATTTCCATCCTCCTAAATGTTTAGAATGACTTCAAGATTCTTTGGATCCCGGGTAACTCAAATTATGCAGTGTGTTCATCTTATGAACCCTAGGTTCTATTTGGGGGAAAATTGATTACCAAATTTCTGGAAGATTGCTTTCGATTATATGATAAATTATAGTTATATATGAATTGGGTTTTTGTGTTGGTTGTTGAATTGATAATTTTATTTTTGAATGGTGTAGAATGGATCCATCGAGCTGGAGCGTAAATCAAATGCATTGCGAACGAATATTTTGCAAAGTTTGTTCCATGTGAACAAGTGTGTTTGTGACAAAATAGGGAGAAATCTGAGCAGATAATATTATGGATATAATGTATATTAATGACAGAGCTAGGTTGTGCACAATGTGGTAGAGCCCGGAAGAGATAGTTCCATAACTTCGGTGCATCCCCATCTTGACCTTCATAGAAGGGTAATCAAGATGGATAGTCTAAATTTGAAGTCCTATTCATTGGGCCTGGTCATGGTATCGTTGCACCCCAAAATGATTGAAATTCGAAGGTGATTGTTACAGCCTTAGCGGTAGTGAATGTGGAATAGTTGGGTGCAAACATGCTTGAATTGTTGTTGTGAATGTGGGGAAATTAAGTGAATCGGTAAGAGTAGATGTTGGTGCAGTTGTGAGATGTAAAGTGTAGTTTGGTGTATGTTAAAATTGGAAAGATGTAGTACTTTTGAATGGTCACCACAAGAAAAATTACTTTTGGTTTTATATGGTTTGGTTTTAGGCTTTCTAATGGCAAGTCCTGATGTATTTCGATGTATGAAGTCGAATGAGGTGTATGATTGTAACTGAATTATAATATTTTAATATGATTTGAACAACGCAATTGAAGTGACTTTATACTATTTCCTTTTAGGGATAAGTGCCAATATAACCCTATCTATTTGAGTAAGTGCCAATATAACCCTATGATAATTTTTAGTGCAAATATAACCCTAACTAGTTAATGAAAGTGCCAATATAACCCTCAGACCCCATTTCCGGCATTGGCCTCAATTTTTCAGCTTTGACTCTATGTAAATTGACCAAAATACCATTCGGGCTTACTCTGAAATTTGGTGGATAATTTTACCCTCATAGTTAGCCGGATCGCCATAGTTCGTTAAATTTATGTAGGGTTATATCAGCACATTATGCCATCTTATTGGGTTATATCAGCACATTCCTAATGTTTGTAGGGTTATATCAGTACATTTCTAATGTTTGTTGGGTTATATTAGCACATCCTTAAAACTTATAGGGTTATATTGGCACTTTCACTAACTATATATGGTTATATTGGCACTTATGTCAACTAGGTAGGGTTATAAAAGCACTTTTTTCTTCCTTTTATTTTCAAGTTGCTTGTATTGTGTACTTCATCCATTTGGAAAAGACGTTCAATGATGTTCGGCCATGCATGTTTGTTTTGTTCATTAGAATGTTATGAAAATAGTAATGATCAAACCCTAAGATTTTTATGTTAGTGATGATATGACCCTAGATCACGTGTAATAAGTATTGATATGACCCCTAGTTTTGTACATTAGTGCTAAAATAACCTTAAAATTGAAAATTAAAAAAAAAGAAAAAAAGAAGTGTGTTCACTTATGACCAAATCAATACTTTGACATGAAGTGGATCAGAGATATGTTGAAAGCACAATTGTTATATTGTTAATATTCTAAACAGTTGCGGAGAACAAATAGTAGACTAAACTAATATGGATTCATATGTTTTACATCAGAAGTGAATAACACTATACATCCAATGTGCCACACAATTCCTACTCCGGGATGCAAAAGCTATAGAAGATGCCAATAAACAAGACTGGAATTACAAAAGGTAAGGTACCCTGTTTGAGTAGTAGAATAATAGGGAAACATTTCTAACTGATGCAAAGTCCACAAAAGAAACACTAACTTTCCATAGCATGTTTCTTAATTCAACGATAATTCAATGAAGATAAATAATCCACAAAAAGTGCTTATACAGATTCAAACGTCGTCCTTTGGAGGTGGTTGTGATTGAATTCTTCTTGTGTCATTCTTTGGGGTGGAAGAGTTGGTTGTGATTTAGAAGTGTTTGCATTAACCGCGGGTATGTCAGCCAGACCTGGAGCTAGAGTTGGTCCCAACAATGTGGTAGCCCTCCCAGTTACCAAAAAAGTCATGTCCCACACATGGTTTCAGATTACTTGGAGTTTAGTTCTTGATATTAGCATATCTTTAGGTTGCGGTGGCTTTGAGAACTGTACCAAAAAGAAAAATTTCACATCGAATTCATTACAAATATATAATATAGTGAACGATGAACATCCATGCTCTATATTTATCTAAATATGACCATTGGGTTAAATAGGTACAGTGCGGGGAGCTCATCAACAACCTTGTTGTAAACAAGGTTGACAACCTTATGATTTGTAAATGGATAATTGCTTGCAAATGAAGAATGTGTGTTTTGGTTAGGAGTTGTAGTTTGTGAAGATTGGAGGTAATTGAAAATAAGTTGTACGCTAGGAGGTCGTCGTCATACCTCTTAAAGTTAAATTTATAAGCCCTAATGTTTCCTATCTACAAATAAGTAGATAATGGTAATTTGGGGTCATCCACAAAGAAGAGGGATTTTCTTAAGCTTTTAAACATATAGGGTTGATATTATGCTAGAAGTATATATATATATATATATATATATATATATATATATATATATATATATAAGCAAGTAAAAAGGGAGGGTTTGGTTGGTTTTTGGGTCCTAAGTTATGAAATTAAATGACAAGATAACTAGCAAAGTCAAGTAACTATGCTAATCATCAAACAAACTAAGGAAAATGGGTAAAAACTACAAAAGATAAAGCTTTGGGGGCAATTGATATCCACTTCCAAACCTCATGTAGATCATTGAACCATTCACTCATTCTATCACATTTGTTACCTATGGGAAATGTTAAAACTTCCCAATTGAAGATCAACATTCATTTCTTCTTAATAGTAATTCACAAAGACGTTCAACAACCATTTGCAAACCTCATTGATGATCACTTTAAACATTCAACGACTATAAAGGTATTTCATCAATGGCCTTATACACGAAGAACCATAGATTTGATAACAACAAGTCTTCTACCAATGACATAACCATTTAACCAAACATAGCATTCATTAGGCTAAACCTAGAACAAACCACATTCAAGATTGAACCTTTCATTGCATCTATAGGATAAATATGAGAACAGTCCACATTAACATACTTATCTAGCAAGAATTACAACACATTATACACTAGAAGTTCTAAGTCCATGTTCTTGGATTTTCATTCCAAATGAGTTGAGAAATTTGCAACTTTCCTAACACCCTAACACTTCAATCATACAAACACTTCATATTCTCAAACAACCCATGATATAAATGAAGTAAAATATTACATTAAAACACATGAATACTAAATAACAAAAGCTTTAAGAAAGAGTGAAATAGAGGTTCTTACTACATAGATATGGAAGCTTCAATCAATTGCTCCCAAGATTAAACTAACCTAGATAATGAAAAGACATGATTAACCTACAAAAATTAAGAAAAGAAAGAAAGGAAAACTAGGGTTTTGAAAGCAGAAAATCGCAGGAAGTAGTTGCCGATTTTTAAGAGAAAAAGGATAAGGTGAGTATTCATAGTGCGAAAAGGCAAGAAAGAAGTCTGACCACCCATTCATCCCGGCCTGCGATGGTTTCATCGTGGCCTGGGACGAGATAAAATATGTCTCACAAACTATGAGCTCTCAGGCTCAAGATATCGCGACCCGCGACGTGTTTATCGTGGCCCGAGATGGGTGCAGAATCAAGCACTTTGATTTCTTTCTTCTTTTTGTCTCAAGTCTTCCTCTTCTCTCTACTTTTCTTCAATCCTTCAAGTGTTCAAAAGTTCAAATGCAATTCTTCAAGTCTTCAATTATTCAAAGGTAATCTTCAAAGTATTCAAAGTCTCCAAACAAATGACATTGTCAAACAAAATCTTCTAGAAAAGTAATAAAAACGTAAAATGTCCTAAAATAACCATATAAAATAGACACATCATACGCCAACAAAATTTACCTCAGCTATGAAGTGGTCGGTTATTTATGCAATTGTTTGATCAGTCCATGAAGGGGCATCAATCTCCCCACTTTCCCCATTGCCCATCTCTACTTCTTGCTAGACTGGGGCATCACCTTCCTTGCCCTAACCAACACCTCCAACTCCAGCTTCCTTCTCCACAAAATGGATATCATCATCCCTTTCCTCTAAAATAGGGATATCACCTTCTTTCTCCACATGTGGGACATCATCTTCCTAGTCCACAAGTGGAACCTCATCTTCCTCCTCCACTACTGGTTCCTGCACCAAATAAAAAACTAGAGAAACACTCGATGATGTACCAGCATCTTAGCAGCTCAATTATTTCTCAACCTTGTCTAGCAATTCAAACATGAACCTCTCAATTTCGTCATATACATGGGGGACACGAATCTATAATGGAGGGCCCAAAATGGTGGTTCAAATGTTAGGATTGGAAGACTTCCTAGTATAGCCTCGCTGGTCGAAGGTTGTTTAATTGAGGGCCTGTATCCATCATCAAATTATGCTCCCTACATACGCTTTAAACTACTTAGGAAAATAATTGAAATCAAATTGTGAAATATTATAATCAAAGGTATTTAGGTTACTTAGTGACTAGATTTCTTGGAAAATGGAGTAGGGTTTGACTTCCTTTTCTTATGCCCGGTCGTTTGCTTCTTCCAAGTAGTTTTTTTGGCACAAAAGGTTTAAGGGATGGGAAATCCTTCTCCCATTACATGGCTCTAAATTACAATAAAATTTAATCGGATCACTAAAAATAAAACAAAACTAAAGAAGACCGTGCTATGAAATATTTACTCATGGGTGGGGCAAGCTCTTCTATTCTGGTTCATGGTTTCTCTTAGCTATATGGTTCATTTCCTGGCATCAAGCTATTTTTCCGCAGGACCTCCCCGCCGAGTGAATTTCCTATGGTATGAAAAGTAGGGAATATCTATACACACCGCCCGTCACACCCTGGGAATTGGTTTCGCCCGAAGCATCGAACCAATGATCACCCATATCAAGCTATCGTCTTAGATTGGCAAGCCCCATGAAATTTTTTGGGGTATAAAGTATCCTCCAAAGGAATTGATGCCAATCCAGGAAAGATACAAGTAATAGTCTACCTCCCTCAAATACGAAAAGTCAAAGAAGTGCAGGTGTTAATGGGATCCTTAACATCACTTAGCAGGTTCATTTCAAAAGCTGCTAAAAAGCATTTTCCGCTGTTCAAAATTCTTAAAAAGGCTAAGAAGTTCAGCTGAAAGGAGGAAATTTAGAAAGCATATAAGTCATTGAAGGAACAACTCCAAGCGTTGCCAATGATGAAGTCGCCAATACCAAGAGAGACTCTATACCTATACCTGGAAATCTAAGAAAAAGAGTAAGTTCAGTTTTAGTGCGTCAAGAAGGACAAAGACAAGTGTCAGTATACTACATCAGTAGGATACTGTAAAGCGCAAAAAAGTGCTTCCTAACTAAAATATTGACTCTCACATTAGTATACTCGGCAAGGAGATTGCAAAGCAATAATCAATCATGGCATCGTTGTGTATACTGACTACCCAATCAAGAATATTTTGAGTAAGCTAGAATCGCCTGGCAGGATGGTTAAATGGGCTCTTGAATTAGGGCAGTATGAGATCCAGTTTTAGCCGCAAACTGCAATAAAGGCGCAAGCCTTAGAAGATTTCATCACAAAAAGGACAAGTGCAGATGCGCAAGAGGAAACCACACTAGAAAATATTGGAATACATAAAGGTAAACTAAAATGGGCGGACATCGCATGGAAACTATTCGTTAATACACCGTCCAACAAAGAAGGTTGCAGTACAAGTTTGCTATTGGTAAATCCAGATGAGGGAGAACATAGATACTCTCTTCGCTTTGATTTCCCATTCATCAACAACGAAGCTGAATATGAGGAAGTAATACGCAGATTGGACCTTACAATCAATATAATGATCAAGAGTGTTAAATGCTTTAGCGATTCAAAGATAGTAGTCCCACATGTTCGTGAGGATTATGAGGTGTGAGAGGAGCAGTTGGTGAAGTATCTAAGAAGAGTTCGTCAACTCATAGTCCAACTTGAATATTTTGACATTCAACACCTACCAAGGAGTGAAAATACCAAAGTAGACACCCTAAGTAAATTGGTGAAGACCAGTTTTTATTCTTTGTTGGGACAGAATAATGTGAGCATAGAAGTTATGCCAGTTAGAAATACAGTCAAAACAACAATGTCAACGGTCCAGACAGAAGAAGCAAATTGGATGACACCATTAAATGACTATTTCAAAATGAGAAGGTTGCCAGAAGACAAAATACAGTCTAGAAAGTTAGAATTACGATCTCACAACTATGTTTATGAGGGGGGATCTTATACAAAAAAAGGTTTCCTATCTCCATGGATAAAATGTGTTGGACTGCCCTAATCAGGCGACATCATGAAGGAAGTTCATGAGGGATTATGTGGGACACATTAAGGATCTCAAACAATTGCAAAGATGATAACTCGAGCAGGATACTATTGGTCAACCATGTTCAACGATGCGCACAACTTCGTTCGAAAGTGCAAAACCTGCCAAACTAATGCACAAGTATCACATAGGCCACATGTCACATTAACAGGGACATATGGAGCTTTGCCATTTGACAAATGAGGAATCGACTTGGTTGGACCATTTCCCAAAAAATCTAGCAAAGCAAACTTTACAAAATGGGTAGAAGAAAAGCCATTGGTAAGAGTCACGACAGAGGTAACAAGAAAGTTTGTTTGGCAGAATATAGTTTGTCAGTTTGTCGTGCCTCAAACCATCGTCAAGGATAATAAGACACAGTTGACATGTGGGACCGTTATCAAATGGTGCTCGAAGTTGAATTGTGCAGAAATTCACACTTGTAGCTCATCCTCAGGTTAACGGCCAGGTGGAGGTAACTAATAAAACAATAGTCCAAGGAATTAAAAAAATGATTGGAGGGAAAGCGAACTTGCTAGGTAGATGAAATGCCCATCACACCGTGGTCATACAGAACAACAGTATGAGAACCAATAGGAGAGACACCGTACAACTTGGTTTACGATCATGAGGTAGTAATACCAATGGAAATCAGGAACTCAAGCCTTAGAGTGGAGAAATACAATGAAGGTGATAATCCCAAAATGATGAGATTGGATTTGGACGAACTAGAGAAGAAAAGGTAACATGCAACGATCTAAAAGGCAAAGTATAAAGAGAAGATGGCCCGAGCATATAATGAAAAGGTCAAGAAGACACAATTTGAATTGGGGATCTTGTGTTGCGAAAGAATGAGACATGCCTGGTAGAAGAGAAAGGGAAACTTTGCCCAAAATGGGAAGGCCCATACTGATCGAACTGCTACGAGCTAGAAAGGTTGGATGGCAGCAATGTTTAGATCCTTAGTAGGTGATAGGAAAAGCTCAGTTGTACAGGAGCCATGATATGATCATTGGCAGCCTTTTTCCTTATTGGCTTCATCATTTGGCTTCCAGGGCGATATCATTGCAACCGTATATAATCAATATCAGAAAAAATCTTTTTAGGCAGATCTTTTATATTGTTGTTTACTTACATTTTACACGATACTTGAAAAAAATAAGTAAACTAGGCACATTGAGAAGAGAACCAAATATCATATCTTGTACTTGCAAACAAGATACAACAAACTATAGACACTGCCTAAGTGCAAACAACAAAATTAGAAAAGCGACAAAAGCAATCAATAGATCTTGCAGCTTTGTAAACTCAATTAGGCAAGCTATAGATATTGTAAAAAGGCTCACATGCCATCAAAAACAGCAACAAAAGCAAGCAATAGATCTTGCGGATTTGCCCAAACTAAGTTCAAACCTTGCAAGCTATAGATATTGCAAAAAGGCACATATGCCTATGAACACAACGACAAAAGCAAGCAATAGATCTTACGGCTTCGCACAATATAGACTCACAAAGTCAAAATTTGCAAGCTATAGATCTTGCAAAGAGAAAACACAAAGGCAAACGTGCCTATGAAATCAGCAACAAGAGTAAGCAATACAACTTACGCCTTCACAGTACCAAAAGCAAACACAATACAAGCATCAATGTATTAGTTTAATGAAAATAAAAAGGTATTAGAAAAGAGAAGTACAGAGATAGTTTTCAAAACGTTTGGAGAGGGGAACATTATGACATTAAAAAAATCAAGTTATATACGTCTCGATGCACGAGATGGACCAGCAAAAGACAAACTACCACATCGGCGAGATTGTTCAGCTTAATTTTCCTCCTCAAATAAAATATGATCATATCGTCATTTCATGTACAAGTAAGTAGGATGACGCGTTAGACCCCTTCACTGCATACGATCAAGATGCTTTACATATTACGAATTAAAATCCACAGTGGCTTGATAGCTTTTATTCAAATCGTCTAAGTTGTGTATCTCCTTATGCAGCAGACGAATATGAGACCAAAAAGACTCAGACAAACTAACCCTTTGACAACCAATATTCATAGTTAAATCCCCACGACCAGTGGAACTACGAGGCTCTGCGGAAACAACCTTTAATTTATCTTTGTAATCAGCACAAGCTTGCTCAAGCTGATATACACATGAATCAAGGCATTCGCACTCAGCACGAAGGTAATCATTATCACTCTGGGTATTCAAAGTGAACTATTTGTTAAACCTGCTCTACCACCCTACGGAACATGTATAAAGATGGCCACATTCGTTATCTTCTTTTTTAGAAGATCTAATGATTTATCAATAAGAGAACAGTGTTTATCTATGATGCTGGATTTCTAATAAGCCTCGAGCGCCTTATTCGCAGCAAAATTCTTTGCTTCTTCTTTTTGACTAATAATTTTAACTAAGTTTGGCTGCTGTCACTGAATAATGTCATTTTGTTCGGCGCAAAATATTTTTAACTCACGAATATAGTCCTGCAACTCATTCATAGTCTTGTTTCATCCAACCTCTAAATCATTGAAACTGAGAAGCATATATTTCAGACAAACGCCTAGTGACGTTGCCCATTCTTGAATGCAACTAGGAAGCTTGAGCGAATGTATATACACACCAACATATTCAAGATCAACTAAGATACGAACGATATCTTTATCAAGAGATTCAACATTATAACCATCAAGAACAAACTTACTACATGGAAAATTCCTAGAAGAAGAAGGAGATGATGAAGAGGTAAAATGTGCCATTCGAGACATAGTGGAATAGATTCTAAATCAGAATTCCAAAATTTTAAAAGCGACCACCAAAAAGTAGCTCAAGATATTCCAAGGATATGGTACTAGTAACTTCAACCAGCCTACTAGGATAGCAAGAATTGGAGGGTATAAATCCAGGATGATGCTCAAAGTGAATACTAGATCCCACCGAGTTAAGAAGATTCAAAATCTTATGGTCGATAAAAATATCAAAATCCCGCATATGAATAAATACGAAGGAAAATACAAAATTAGAGTAGGAACATCAAATTCAAATCAAAGACAATACACATAGTGTGAACATACACAATAGTACCATTGCATGTTATAGAAACAAGTTCATAAAGTCTTAAATCAAATTACATCTCTAGAAGTTAACTTACATCGTTATGAGAGGCATACGCATCCTAGACAATAAGAGCAGAATTTTCCTTGTTCGCGTCATGGGCAGAGTTCTCCACGTGTGCATCAACCTCCGAGTTTAGAGTTGGTGTAGGATCAGGAGAAGAAAATGAGAGTCTTTCAAGATAATCAACTTTGCACTCTCCCAGCTCAAAAATAGAGGGCAGAGAAGGCAGATCAGCAAGACGCAAAAACAAGGCATAAGGATGCCTACCATAAGAGATTTTGCTAATAAATTCAAAAGTAAGCACAACCTTCTGCTACTCCAATATCTCCTCGCACTTAATCAGCGATGGAAATTTCTTCACCTTCAAATCAGGCTTCTTTCGCCGTAGGTCCATTAGAGCCTCGCACCAACCAACGTTGCGAGCAGAACTAGAGATTTCCTTGAAAAGGTTGAAGAAGGATCTTGTCTTGAATAATCTATCAACAAGAAATTAAGGATAGCCAGGAGAAGCGGGACCATTAGTCCGCATCTCTTTCAACTTAGCATGGAGCTTATTAACTTTTTTCTCAGTGGCCTTCGTACGCTTCTCAGCAGCCTCAAGCAGTGCCTTCATAACCCCCACACAGCTTCCTGCTAGCCTTGTATTTCTTCAATAGTGAACCATCTTGCTTGGTGACCTTGGCAGCCCGCTCACCAATAAGTTTAAGACTCTCACTGATCTTATAAGGTCCGGTAAAAAAAAGGAAACAAACGAACAAGAACAATAAGATACTGTAGTAAAAAGAATATTAGAATACGATAAAATTATTTTTTAACTAAAAATAACAAACGAAAATACCACAAAAATTGACTCATGTAAAAGGAGCTTGGAAAGGCTGGCATAAACAGTTTGTTCTATCAAAGAACTTTCACTTTGCAATGGAAGCTTGGACCGAGATTGGTTAATTCTCCCCTTCTTCTCAGGGTGCTCCGCGGCACCTGGCGAACCATCACTCTGAGGTTTTCTCTTTTCAATTTCTGAGTATCAACTATAGTTGTCTCTTCCCCTTCGGGTGCCCGACCTTCATCATTTGTTAGCTGAGGGTTCGCTAGAACAAGATCCTCCCGGGAGACACCATCAGCATCAGTACTCTGAGTTTGGACATGCGCATTCTTCATTTCCTTATCTTCATCATTCGGGATGAACAAATTATTAATTTGGCACCCGACTAGATCCATATCTAATATTCAACACACAAATAGAGTCTAGCAAACATAACATCACAGATGGGCAACATGAAAACAACAAAGAATAGAAATAATACATGCAAATTAGAAGGGAAAAAAGCAAACATGACACCTTCAGTATCAGAATCAGCATGGCGTAGACATATTTAGTGTTCGCTGAGTGTCAACATGACCTCGAAATTAGCAGTAAGAAGAGCTCCCAGCCTAAAACGCTTGGACAAAGGAACATTATAGTTCCAAGACGGAAGGATCTCTTCAAATTCTTGATTTATTGTTAAATAAAATAATTTTACACCATACAACGCAGTTACTAGGAAAACCGCTGACGAACTCAACACCAGAAATAACAAGATAAAAAGTGAATTCATCCAAGGAGTTTTTTTACTTTACGAAGCTGATACAAGTTGTGAAACAAGTCAATATAAAAGGGTACATTCGCTTGGGTACACATATGGTGAAAACCCACGATGATCGCGATGACCTTAGGATGAAACTGGGGCAAAGCGATTTGATATGATAAAATGAAATCTATAACATGTTGAGGAAGGGGAAAAGAAACACCAAAGTTGAGATAGTCTAAATAACAAGATGTGTAAACAACAGGAGGAGTGCGGACACTCTCAGAGTTAACAACAGTCCTAAGCTCGCACAAAGACACGAAAGGGAAATAAGTCTTTAAATCTTCAAAGTAAAGGTCGGACAAAATGTTGTTAATGGCGGAAGAACCGATGACATGATCGGAATCCTCCTCAGAGTGAACATCGTCAACCCTGACATCATCTAAGGGATAGTTAGTAGGATTAGAAGAAGACATTCAGATAGATAAGAGTCCTAAAATTCGAAATGGAAATCCTAATTAGGGCTACAAAACGTAGATACAAGTATTCCAACAAATGTTTAAGGAAACACAGATAGTATGCGGAAGAAGACAACCTAAAAAGATCTGATTCAAGCATAAATAACAAATTGGCAAAAAGAAGATACCTTATGGATTCAAAATTGAGAGAAACGAGTACAACAAAGAAAGAGAGAAAAGAAAAAGGCAGAAAAACTTACTATTAAAGGGGATGGAGAACAACGATTCATAGAGGGATTAGGAAGAGCCGAGGAAGACGAAAGACTGAGTTGTTTGAAAAAGCAATAATTTCAGTAATTAGGCTCAGACACTTAAACGTAAAAAAATGAGGAGTTTAATTAATCAGAAACATCATGATTAAATTCTGACACAAAAGCAAGTTACATTTTACTGAAATCGAGAAGACGGTGGAATTTGAGTAGACGGTACACTGAATAATGATGGAATTAATTTAGCCGATTTGGAGTGCTTTTTTAAGGAAAGAAACAATAACGGAAGGTGAGAAAAATTGGAACAACGTAGCGAATAATGAGGAGACAATCACAACTCATATCTCAACAGCTAAGCCTATCAAATCAGATTTCAAATTCTAATAGTGGGCATTCAAACAAAAACTCGTGTGTAGCCAAGAAGCAAGCAACACTCCACAAAGACAACATATGTTACTTTGACAATGAACATGTTTTTATGAACAACAGTTCGTACACATTCAACAAATATAGTCATCACTCCGCGTTACAATGACTTCATAGTTAGGTGGGCTTATGGTGTATACCTAGCCCATGAATTACAGGTTGCTGACCTTTAGGGCCAGCCCAAGGCTAAGACATCAATAGGGTTAACTGAAGCCGAGGCCAAGAGGCTCAACCACAAACCAAGAAGGGTGGAATCTTGTTTGAAAGACTCAGCCACGAACTAGTAAATGCGGAACCACAATTCAAGTTTTAGCCACAAACTGAAATTGTAGGAACTACGATGCAAGATTTCAGGAACCACGTTGCAACCCACGATCTCAGACAACGGACATCTGTAAATACAAGATTTATGCGGGAATTAAATTCCGACAGTAATTTCTATTTCATGGGAAGTTATTTCCATGATTAAAATCCCATGATATATACAAAACGTGTTTGGTTACTCATGGAGGAATTTGTATTTACTAGGATTTATTTTCCGACATGTTTTGTTGACTTCATTAACTTTATGTGAAATCCATCCATTGCGTGGATATATTGTCATTTGTGGGATAAAAATGTAAATGTATATGAAAAAAGTGGAGGATTTGTAATCGACCGAGGGGGTCCTCGATAAGATACTTCCCACGTTATGTGGGAAGTTAAATTCCTCCAAGTTCCAAATTCCCTCTTGTTTACTATTTTCCATAAACCAAACAACCATGTCAATCCTAAAATCCTAGGAATTTGTAATTACCGCATCTTTTACTGCATACCAAACGACTCCTAAACTGAGAAATAAATACTCTCTTACGGAAGAAACTGACTTGATCATCAGAGATCTTTCCCCAGAATCACTTCCGGGACTTTTCTTGCAGGTTTACAACAACCAGGCGGTGAAGATCAACCACTTGACCTGACTGTAATACCACATCAAATAGCTAGTACAATTTGTGGGGTGCTTGGCTCTTCCTTCACCATTACCACATTAACATCTTAGAAATTTAAAATCACAAGTACAACCCTGGAATTGAACTAAAAGTGCTAAAATAAATAACCCTACTAAACAAATGAAAGTGTTAAACTTATTCTTATTTTAACATTATAGTGTCGGAACAACCCTAAGAAGTTTCCAAAGGTTACTATGCAACACTGAAATACACTCTCCCAAGTTAACTCATGCCCCTGATCAAACAAATCACTAGGTTCCTCAGGGATATATCCTAGCAGTAGATTTTTCCTGCTATTGACAAACAAACAGTCACAAGTCTTGTTTAATACTAAATGAATGGCATATAACAAGTTTTACCTTTCCCGGTCTTCCCTTCTTTACTTGGAGGCTTTGTACTAACGTGAGTCAATCCCTTTCTTGTTGGAGCCGTTGTACTCGGACTTGCCGTATTCCTTCCCCTCTTCACTGGAGGCCTTGGCATGAGGACACTGGCCTTAGTCCTTCCCCTTTTACTGGAGGCCTGGTACTAGTACTAGCCTAAGTGTTGCTAGTGCAAGTCCTCTCCCCTGCCTGTTTAAAAAGAAATTTTCAGCACTATTAAATAAGAGTTGAGTTATAGCAATTTTTCATGGAAGTGTGTGAAGCAATTCTTAGTATTGAATTAAATACTAGGGAAATTTGTTTTTTTCCTCCGTGCTAGTTTCTTTTCTTTAGTTGTGGCCCCACCAACTCAAGTCTTGAGGGTGTACCCGGATTCTTCACATTTTTTGCATTTGTGAGTGCGGGATCTTTTGAGGTCATCCTTCTTCATCCTCTTTGTCTTGGGTCTTCCAATCCGCCGCTTCGATTTATGAGGATCACACTGCAGATGTTCACTTTCTGGCAAGGCCTTGTGAGATCATGTGGACGTAAGCCTTTCCAAACTGGGCCTTCGATAACATGACATAACATTTTCATGAAGGGGGTGCCTCTTGTGCATCAAGATAGAAGCAACATGCAAGCACTGTACCCTCATGTGATCCCACACTTGATATTCGCAATACTTGCTATTGATCCTCACAGTGTAATGGGAGTCACCGTGAGCTACCTCACAGTGTAAGGGAAGAATGTGACTCTCGAAGCCTATCTAATAAAAATCTTTAACAGCTCATCTGTCCTCGAACACATAACATTATCCAATGTAAAGTGTTTCTTAAGGAAATTGGCATTAATATGTCGGTGGCATTTCCTCTGTGTGGCAAGGGGCACACAGTATCCAATAGCCTCTGCCAGACCACGCAATTCAAGAGCAACAAGAACAAACACAAGAAATTCATAACACGGTCACAAAACACCCTAGGACATGTAGGATCATGAGTTCGTTTGAGAACACATATTAAAAACATAGGGTCAATCCAGAACTTATGTTCATATTTTTTAGGTCAGCACTTTCCACAATAACCTGAGTTCATATCAGTACTTCTAATCAAAACCTAAGATCAAATCAGTTTATCTTTTGAAAAACATCGGTTGGATCGGTACTTATTAGGGTGTTTCCATCAAAACATCAACAAATGAAAGATGCACAATCAATTGCGCACTTTGTACTACATCTTTTTGGAGAGGGAAGCGAAGGGGTATTTTTTGAGCGGAAACTAAAATGGAGAGAGGATATTTATCAATCGTGGGCATAACCGACATTCCATATTTTTTGAAATCTCCAGTATTTTTACCAAGGGCAAAATTGGTCTTTTCCATTAATTTCAGCAAAGATCGGTCTTGATGAAAATCTCATACGAGTCCATGGTCATTTTGGCACTTTCAAAAAATTCGGAATTGTTTCTCTACTTCGAATGAATTCAGGGTCATTTTTCGCTTGATTGTACAAAATATTAGGCCAAAAGTAATTAACTTAACATTTTCTAATCAAAGACTTTGGGTGAATCTTCCAAAGAGATTAAGAAACTTTTAAAAAATATTTATAAGTTTAATTATATCGGTCATATATTCTATCAACTGATAATAGCATTACTCATGATAAGAACAAAAATGTTACACATAAGTTTCTATTTTATTTTAAAATTTAAAATATCAATGAAGGGGATGTTTGAGAATCCAACCCTTTATATTGATTAGATTGGCCAAACACCCTACACTCGAGTGGTCTTTTCATCAAGTCATTGGATGATCTCATTTACACAAATGTACTAGATACTAATTAAAGACTTGAGTGGCAATAAGAGAGGTATACAAAGACCGTAGCTAAATATTAAAATTCTAATCAATGGCCTCAGTGACAATGAGAAGGGTATATGTGAGAGATAAATAATCTCCATTTTGTAGATGTCCAGTAACATCAACTGAAAATCACCAAAAAAAATCAATCACAGCAATTAGATAGAGTTAAACACACCAAAAAATTTCCATCCACACTTGTGATTAACTTCGACGCAATTAAAAATGGAAGAAAATTAAAGCCCCCCAACTAAAGAATCGATTAATCTTCATTTAAGTCGTTCAAAACCTTTCACTACACTAGAACCCCATCATTTTTATTGCCAAAATAGTTTTTCTATTGATATTTGGTTTTACCAAATTATATTAAGTTACTACCATGTTCCAACATAATCTATCTAACCAATTATGCAATAAAGTAAAGCATAAACACAAAGGACAAATTGAAGGCTATGCTAGGTTTGATTGAGCTAGGTATTGGGAAGAATCTTACCTCTGTGAGTATGGGTGGTGATTGTTATTCCCCCCCCCCCCCCCTCCCCCCTCTTGCTATTCAATGTCACAATCGGAGAAAAACTCTTTTTGTGAGACACTTAGTAGTGTGAAAGTTCCCAATGCATACTCGTCCAACATAAGCACTTGTGTGTCTTTCAAGGAGTTGAGGTTGGGTGGGTTAAAGGCACACGATTGTCACAAGCTAATGCAGGAATAGAATATCATTGCCATTCGCTCTTTATTTCCCTCTGACGTGAGATTGTGCATTACAAAACTCTATTTTTTTTTCAAATATATTTGAAGCAAAAGCATCAGTTTATCAAAGTTGGATCGGTTGCAAGTTATGATTGTTGAAGTTCTGTGTCGTATGGAAATGTAATTCCTTCCCTTTTTTGACATTATGGTTCACTTGATCGTCCATTTTGTGCGGGAGATAAAGCTATGTGGTCTGGTTTTTCTGAGTGGATGTACACGTTTGAGAGGTATATGAAAATCTTCAAGCACTTTGTAAATAATCGGTATAGGCCTGATGCACTCTGTACGTTCTTCGCAACCACGAGGATGTAGTTCGGTACATAGAGGTTCATATGGGAGCTATACGACTATTGCACCCAAATTTTAATAAATCTTGCTCTTCAGTTTCACACCACTACATTTGTTTCAAGGTTGCGGGATCACGTAAATGTCGGCGATCATCCTACGACAGTTAAGTGGTTGGCTCGTAGACCATTGGGGACCGTTATTTCATATGAATTCTATGATATCAATGGTTTTATGTTTTCCACAAAATCATTGGATGATAAGAGTGCCACTCAAAACAGTGGAGTATCTCTTGTCTCTGAAGCATTGCACGTCGGAAGGGGTGGTGATGAAAATCCTACTTATGCCAAAAATTCTACTTTGGAATAATATCATAAATTTGAAAGCTTGACTGTGTGAGCATGTGTGTCCATGTGTTCAAATGTTAGTGGGTGGATATTAACAACGGGCAACGAATCAAGGATTTGGGCTTCACCCTTTTCGATAGAGGTCGGGTTGGATGAAAGAATGATCCTTTCATATTGGCTTCTCAAGCGCACCAAGTTTTCTATGCTAGGGATCCTATTGATCCTAGATGGGAGATTGTTCTTAATGGGAAATTTGCTTTCAGTGAAGAAAATGACTTGGAGGAATTTATTGGATTTGGATGCCATACATCGAGCTGTGGATCGGAAGAAGTCATTTTACTCGAGAAGGATGATCGTAGTCTATACTGTTTCATAGGTCATAATGATCATGAAAAAGGGATGTGGATCAATGGTAAGGGGAAGATCAGTCGTAGAAAGTGGAAGCCAAAGAAGGTCGTAATCAAGAAAGAGCATAAGTAGTAAGTGTTTCGACATCAAGTGTACTTTAGACTTTTAATGATTTAAATTCAAACGATTTAAATTCCATTGATTTAAATTCCAAAATAATTCTAGCATACAAAAACCATAGATAAATTCTTACAACATAAAAATCTGAGGACATACAAAATCATTCATTAACATGTTCATTGGCTAGGGCATACAAAATCATTCATTAACATCTTCATATGCGCAAGTCAAAGCCCATCGATCGAGGTGTTTGCGGGAGCTTGATGCAAGATGTCGCTCATAAGTTCCCTGAGACTTTTCCATGAATATAATCTTAGCCTTCATCGCGAAAAATTCCTTGTGCATCACTTTGTAGCAATTCTTGAAGCCCTTCAAATATAATTTCTCTGAGCCTACATAAGAAAATTCAACATATGAGTTATAAAAACAAGAGGGAAAATATAATTGCAGGTCATGAAGCATATGGTAGCAGACACATTTGTGACTAACCTTTCTCAACTCGTGGCTTCTTACTTGCCCCCGCATCCCCGTCTGGCTTATGATACCATTTCCCCTTAAGCAAAATCAAACCCTTATTCTCAAAGTAAGTCCTATCATAATACTTCAGAAATTTTTCCTCCCCCTGAAAATTCAACCCTTTAACGCTCTTAAAAATGCGAGTTATTAAACTCCCATATGGTAGGCGAGTCAATACAATCTTCAAAGTTGCATAATGCAACATGTGACTAAAAATAGCCGCCCCGGGGTTGATCCTTCTACCCTGAATGATTAAGTAAAATAGCATAAGGGTTGGGTAATTAGGCTCAGTCAAGTGCCTGCCCGAGGGGACCAAACTCCTATTGATCATCTCATACGTGATACGTTGATCTACAGGGAGAATCTTTAAATTGAAGGTCTCGGGTTTTCCTAAATTCACTCTATGCCGGTTGAAGTAGTATACACTACACTCAACGGGGTCAATGTATGGAGGATCAACTACAAGAGGCCATTTCCCTCGATGGTAGCAATCATCCAACGGAACCATCGGGGGCCGCCGGGTAAAACCGTTCTGGGACTAAGTAAGGGCCTTCTAAAACCTTATTAATTGTCCATATGCTAAGCAGGAAGTTAATTCCCCCAACCCTCGTACCATAAGCCCCATTACCCATTTCTCGCAAGTTAGCATGAAATTGGCATGTCAAATCAAAATATGCTTTTTTCATTACAACAAAGCAAATTCTCAATGTGTTTTTCACTAAATGGTATTAGGGCTTCGGCTAACCCTAAAACTATATATTCATCAAAGTCAACAAGATATGTATTTAATAATGTTTCCCTCTCACGAAATGTTTCATATCTAGTTTGAGAAAATTTAGAGACAAACCTTACATCATCGAATCCCAAATTGTTGTCGGTTGATTGAGAACGACCCATTGCGCGGCTTGAACCACCCTTAGCCATGGCTAGTACTTTGTTGAGTATGGAAGAATGGATGAAGTTGTGTGGGTTTTTGCAATCGTAAAGGAGGCTAGGGTTTCAGAATTGGGAACGAATTGTAGGAATTCTGAATCGTCCCTTGTTTTTCTTATATAGTAAGTATTTTCTGGGTTCGCAAAGGGAGAATCGTGTCTTTAATCTATGGGCACAACTAATTTCCAAGCTCGTAATGTTTTAAACCGGAAAAAATGGATTAAGTGAAAACAACAACGTCGCCTCAGATCACCCTTAAGATCGGAAACATATTTTCTGAGATTGGAAATTAAGAATCATCTCTTCAAAGAAAAGGTACGACAAATTTCCGAGCTCAAAAATGCTTTTAAGTACCAAAGAAATGATTGGACAAAAAATCCAGCATCGTCCTGGATTTTTCAGAAAACCTTGGAAACTTATTTTTCGAGTTTGGAAAGAATTATCGAGCCTACATTTCGTTACAACAATACTTGTTTTGGAATTCGTAAAATGGAAATTCCGAACTCGTGAACATTATTGACTAAAATAAGCCAGAATTTCACCAACATTTTCATGTCCAGAAATACCTCTTGTCTAAAAATACAAAGAGAGGAAGGGTTTCCGAACTCGCAAACCCGTCTTGCCTTTTGGTCATTTTTTGAACTTCACAAACTCTAGCCTAAACAACATTAGCTATTCTACAAATAATGTCGTGTACAAAACAGCAAACAAAAATCTATAAAAATATGATAGCATAAAATTCGTGCAATATAATTTCAAATTAAATAGTCTACATGGCGTAAACAACAAGTCATCATCAAAACCTTACATACAAATGTTTTAAACCATGTCTCAAAAACTTATCCATTCCCACTCTATAATTAACCTTCAAGGTTCTCGTCCCTGCTCCCTGATCACCATCATCAGTGCCATTATCATCTTCACTCTCGGAGAAGACCAACTCAAAGTTAGGCAGCTCGTCATCTTTAATCAATTCCAATTGTAGACCCTGAGATTCCAGGAAAGCGAAATGCTGGGTATGTGCCCGGGTCAACATTTCATGCGTCTCGGTCAGATCGGCATGTATACAGTCAAAGTACTTATTCAACTTAGTCTTCCAATCGTTGCTGGTACCTAGAAATCAATAAACATCAAAATCAAATTCATATGGGAATAAAATATTTTAAATTGAAGGAAATTAAAATTGTAAATCTCTTACGCGAGCTCGATGCCTCTTCTCTTTCCTCTTCCACTTCACGAGCCCTCTTTCCCATCTTTGCCTTTTGACCAGGTATTTCATGCACTTTCCACTTTGCGTCAAAGTCTAGTTGGAGGTTTTTGAGTCGGAACCAATTCTTGTCATAGTAGTCCATCCTCAAAGGCTTATCCTTCGCACTTATGCCCACCTTTTTCAGCATAGCAGTTATCAAACCACCATATGGAATATCTTTCTTCTTTGTCTGCTCGGCCTTAAGCATAAATGAAATGATGGCGTAGCCTGTGTTTATCTTTCGAACTTCCATGATGTAGTAAAACATCATGAGTTTAGCAATTGTCAGCTCGCATGCATGGCCACCCCACCCGTGGGGAATACGTTCAGGCATATCCAATCATAAACAATACGCTGCTCCACAGTTAACATACCAATATCAAAACTCTCTGCTTTCCCTGCATTAGCTCATACTCTCTTAAAATATTGCATTGCCATGACTACAAGACAAAGGGGAGTAGTGCCACTCACACCTGAGCAAACAAGTGTGTTATAGATATCGAGAGGGCCACTAGGGTCATTGGGGTTTTAATTTCTAGGGGATGGTGTAGGGGCAACCTACGGCATCGTTAATTGTATAGGTAGTCACAGATAAATCCTTCCCATAAACCCTAGTTATGTCGCTATTGTTGTGACTCTTACCCAAGTTTGCCTAAAATCGAATCACTTCATCTGTGTGTATAGGCTCATCCATACATACTAATTTCTCCAAATTTTGGGTCTTAAAATGTTCTAGCAAATACCCTAAATGTAACTTCTCAATGTCTGAAGATAACACAACTCTTGAATTGATAACCTTTCTTTTCAAGAAGTTGACATACCTTTGCTTGTCATGGCAAATTGGGGGTTTTGTGTTGTGTAAATTGGAAAGTAATTTGGGGGTTTGGGAAGTGTAAGGTTTGGGGGTATGAAAATTTCATTTTTAATTTGGGGTTTTTTACTATCCACCCTTTTTTTAAAATCTTAAATTTCTGAGTTTGGAAACTCTTCTTGTCAAGCACGTAGAAGAGAAGAGTTATTTCCGAGTTCGGAAACTCTTCAGCTTACGAATAAAAAAATGGGGAATGGGTTTCAAATGGGAATTTACTCCCATTTGAAAAACCCGCCCTAACACCTCTTCTCCCCTCCAAAAAATAACAAACCCCAACTTATCACTTAATTTCTTCACCAAGTCTCTCATTTCAAGTATGGATGATTTGAGGTATCTCTAAATCTCTTCTACTCCAAATTCTAACTTCAATTTTTATTTTGAAAATGGGGTTTTTATGAAATGTAGGTAGAATCTATTAAGTCGTTCTTCATACACTTTGATTGATTAAAAAACTGAATCTAGTCTCCAACAAAATGCTAGGGTTTATTATTTTTTAACATAAATACACAACCATTGAAAGATTAAGTTGTTGCTGTTAGCTAGGGTTTGGATTTTGTGATTCATATGGCTTCTATTTTGGGTGACGTTAGTTATTAAAAATATAAGTTGTGTATAATATTAAGGGTTGGTTTCCTTCTTGGTGATGGATGTAAATATATATTATGCAAGGTAATTGATGGTAAATGGTATGAGGCTAGATTCATTGATTGAGCTATGTATTAGTGTGCTTAAAAAATCATCACAATTACTAGGCTTAAATGGTATTGTACTAAATGGTTTTATGTTTGGCCGATGTTAAGCTTTTTCTTGGTATGTTTGTAAACGTAGCATTCGAAATGGAAACTAGGAAACGGACTCTTGACGATGTGTCATAGTCTAGTAATGTCGACCCCCCAACAACGGAGATGACATGGGATGAGGATGACACTACGAGGGATGTGGGAAAATACCAAACACATTGTAGAGCATTAGAACGTAGAATGTCTAGGAAAGAGTTAGCGTCGTTAACTTTCGACAAATTGGGCAATTGTGTGTCAAAGAAATGCACCAAATGGTCTAGTTTCGTGACAAAGGTCGGTAGAACAAGGGTAGATATAAAGTACGATACTTGGCACGATGTCCCAAATGATTACACGAACACTTTGTGGATGGAATGTGAGGTAGCTTTATTGAATCGTTTACCCTACTTTTTTCTTCTACAATTTTTCATCACATGCACTCTCCCTCCTTACATCCTTGTGTTTTTTCATCCACAAAGAGACCTTTTTAAATTGACGCACAAGATGTGGGTGCTTTGCGAAAAAGCCAAAGTCCATGATGTCAAAGAGTTGGCATGAACATAAATACACTTTGTCAAGAGACTACATATTTAGTGATAAGAAAGGTGACTTCCCATGGACAACTTACACACATATTCTACCCGAGAGCTGAGAGATTCACAAAGAAAAGGCATTGGAGAATAGTGAAAACGTTACTAAAAACTAGTGTAAATTATTTGTGTGATTAATTACGCACATTAAAATGTATGTTGTGTTAACATGAACCTAACGTCCTACTTAGGGTATGAGGGATGTAAAACAAACCGATTGAGTTTTGGGGGTTATTATTTAGCAGAAACGTCGCTAGTCAAGGAACGTGTAGAACAAGATGTGCGAATTGCGATAGCGGGCGGGTTGGCGGAAGATGAGGCAAGGGCTTCCATTCAACCAATTAGTGTGGATGACATTGAGCGGTGCGATCTATTTCTCAAAGGGAGTCAAAACAAAAAAGGGTGAATTTGTCAACGAAGAAGAGAAACTAATTGCATAAACAATGGTACATCTATTTAGGGTGCTTAAATTATTAATTTGAACTATATTTAATTGATGTGAAAATAAGCAAGTTACATCCATTTATGATTTTACCTAGGAAAAATTTAAAAATAATCAATTTCAAGGGAACTCATTCCAAGTGGTGCACACGACATCCTTTGCGAAGCAACGGAAAAACCCAACCATCCCGGTCGCGTTAGGGGTGTGGGTAGCTTCTTGACACAACGGAAAGCATTCGGGATCGTGCGGTCATACGATGGAGCGGAACCATTGAGATTCCATTTGTTGCTAAAAACCCAACTACAAGACAAACGAATTGAGCAACAAGATCTAGTCATTCAAAAGTTGGTCCAACACATCGGCCTAGTTTTTTCGGACAATTTAGAGGAATTAATGCTCGATTGGACACCGCCATCTAGGGCTTCGCGACATTCTCCCGGGGATGTTAAGGTAAATCGTGGGGAAATTGTACAAAATCCAAGGATCGATAGGCAATTGTTCAAACTCGACAACCTAGGGAAACCATACTAGCGAAAGTAGAAAAAAAGGCACGGAGAATTTTCTTTAAGCCAATTTTTATCCTTTTAAAATCGTCTCATATTTAATATGTATTTTGCATTTGTGTTAAAATCATGTCCATGTGAACTATACATTCAGCAGGGCATAGACAGTAGGCCACTACATTTAGCGGAAAAGGTATTGCACGAGTCAATGAAACACCATCACTCTATAACAATTCCGGAAGTTCTTTCGAGGGTTTCGTTGGAAAATCCTTTGGTGATGGGGGCACCTTTTCCAATCCTGGATGGTGAATACAAAAAAGTTGGGCCTACCCGGGGAATGTTCCTTACTTGGCCTTGTAAACTTATATATGCCGATCCTATCAAGGATCGACATTTAAAGGAAACAAGGTCTCCGTCACCAAAACCGGTGAAGACAACACCAAAATTGGTCAAAACGACGCCCAAACAAGTGCCAACAACACCAAATAAGGTTAGACCTCCAGTGGCAAGAGCCAACGTTCCTCGAGATATGTTGGGTTTGTACGAGTCCTTTACAAATTGCTTCAACCCCATGATCGAAACTCAACATACACATTCTCGGGAAATGAATGTGTATTTGGATGCAAACATGAGTTCGTGGCACTGTGGAGTGATTTTGAAGACCTTTGGAAATGTGAGCAAGTTAATCAAGAAATGATGTCGATCAACACCTTATGAGTCATTATATTAATTTTAATACTAATTTCAATTTGAATTACACTTAACATTTTTACAAACATTACCTACTATAAAATTGACCAGGAACATATTTTTTACAAGTAACCTAAAGAAGTGATGGATTGCATACATGTGCCCGGTGATGATATAGGAAATTGGTTGTACCAAACAGGAGAGGATCGATTACATTTGAAAATGCCTCGGTCGTAAGGATAAATTACTTTTCGTTGCACCATACATCGAGAGGTAATTTACAAAGTTCAATTTCTTTAACAACATCATTTCCACAAATTGTAAATCTTAATTAAATTTCCTTGTTCATGGATTATTGGGGATTAGTATCGATAGTACCTGCAAAGAAGTGAGTTTATTGGATGGATCCCCTCCACTTCCAACCATCCGATGCATTTGTTCAGATTTTGGAAGCTGCAATGGAGGAAAATAGTGAACAAAAAAATTATTTGTTTCAAGTTGTCAAAATCAAGGTGGTCAACCAATATGTTGATTTCCTCAATGGTATGTTGTATTATTTAATGCATTCATAATAATTTATGTTTATTGCATATAGTACAAGAAACATGCTCAAACTTGGGAGTGTGGCTATTACGTTATGTTATACGCATCTGAGTGCGTGGAGAAAGTCAACAAAGATGAACTTGAACTTGACAAGGTATTTGTACGTTAGAGCGTGGTAATTTTCTTAAATTCACATGGTATCTGCCCAATATGTAACACTATAATGTTTTTTTTCTTCAGATTTTCAAAAAGGATTGGAAACCCTACGCGCATGAAGAAATCAACAATACGCGGAATTCATTGGCTCGTCATCTAATTCTCAATCGGTCACACACACTAGGTACTCCAAATATTGGTAGGGACACTCAAATTAGACAACAAATTAATGTTGAAAATGTCGGAATAGATTTGTAGCGATTTTTATTCATGTCTATGGATTATTGCCTGGTTAGCGATTTGTATTGCTTGGTTAGCATTATCTATAGATTTTTGTGCCTTTAAGGGCAAGATATTATCGTGTATTGTATTCAAATTGTGGCTGTATATCGAGGCATTTTCTGTGCCGGGAATTTCATTGGAAATTTATTTTTACCAAAAGACTAGATTACATTTCCGAGTCTGGAAATAGTTTCTTCCCTTTACTATCAATTTTCCAAAGCAAAGAATGTGTTTACGAAACCGTAAAACATGGAGACGATGTGGTTGCCGAATTTATAAACAATTTGTTTCCAACCCAAAAAATTTCAACTTGTGCCCGGAAATATCACACGAGACCGGAAACAATTTTTTTTGCTGAAGAGACGAAACACAGTAATAACAGGTTTCTGAGATTGGAAACTAATAAGTTTCCGAGTTCGGAAAGAGGAGAACATGTCCGAGAGGAAGACCATTGTTTCCGATTTCAGAAAAAAATTAAAGGTGGTTCCTAGGGCTGATTTAAGGCCGTTTTAACCACCTTTAATTGCACGATTTAAAGTTGGTTCCAAGAACTGCCTTAATTTAAAGGCACAACCGTTAAAGGCACTGAAAAATATCTTTAAATTGACGATATAATTGCCTTTAATAGACCATTCCTACACTAGTGATATCCCCGTCTTTAATTAATTTAAATATTTCTTTAAAATGAAAAATGTGACTTGAGAGGAAGTCCTGACTTTGAAACCTAATTCAAATTCCAATTAAAGGCGATTCTATTACATGTCTTTAATCACTCTTTCTCCACGAGTGAGTGGAGCGATTTAGAATAAAAATATAATTACAATAAAATGGTTGGACCTGGAGTCCTTGGTCAATTGTGTATCATGATAAGAAAACAGTGGAGTAATTCAGAATAAAAAAATAATTTCCATAATATGGTTGGAACTGGAGTCTTTGGTCAATTTAGTTTGGTGTGGCTCAACGTCAGAGATGGATGGGTAGCTACGTCTCAACTCAAGATTCCAGAACCCAACCTTTTTTCTCTGCGCTCTGTGACCTGATTTACTGTTCCGAAGTGGGAAAAACGAACAATTATGGTTTAGTTGAATTAATATTTTTACCACTAAAAGGACATCAAGAAAAGTAATTATTAAAGTTGATGGTTGACAAATCCATAAATATGTTTAATCTGAAAAGATGGAATCTATCATAAGTGATTTTTTCTTTATAAATAACTATTTAATAAGAATTTCTACCAGTGACCAGTTATTAAAATAAAATAAGTACTACCTGCTAGTTTCTTAGGTAAAAAATAAATATATGTTTAAAGAAAATCTTCCTGGGCGTCATGCATTAAAAAAACAAACAACTGTGTTTAAAGAAAATCTTAATTAATCAATTGTACTAAACATTCACATTCTCCACTCTATTCTCCACTCTCTCTCCTTCTGACTGTTACTCTGAATCCCCAACACCTCTGTTCCTCGCCGGTAACGGCTCCTCCCACCGTTAACGGCTCCTTCTCGCCGTTAGCGATCCCGCTGGCTACGTTTCTCCCATTGCCGGCCAATATGGCTGAGAATAACAACACCCTTAACAACCAAAAATCCTTCCTCTCCGCCCTACAATCCAAATCACCTCCTCTCTGCCAATCACTTCCGAACAACCCTAAGCTGCCCCCTAAATCGGAACACCTCGGAGAACCAGCATGCCTATACTCCGACGAAGAGATTTCAAAACTCTCAGCTCACTACGCTAATGCTCTGGTCGGAAAATTCACTAAAGGAAGACTCTCAATGGAACAATTGGAGTCATCTTTCAAGACGGTCGGGTTCGCCGGGAAATATCAATTGGGATCGCTGGACTTCAAACACGTCCTCATCAGATTTGACCAAGTGAATGACTACCAGAGATGCTGGATCAAAGGGAGCTGGAGTTTCAATGGTGTTCAGATGAAGGCCCTAAAGTGGTCGCCAGACTTCTCAACACACAAGGAATCCCCAATTGTCCCTATCTGGTGTACAATCAGGGAAGTCCCTCTTTACTACTATAATACTTCATCAATAGAGGCTGCTGGTAATAGTATTGGTAATTTTATTAAAAAAGATCTAGCCACTGAAATGCTAACCAGACCCTCAGCTATCAAACTGTGTGTTGAAATTGATTTACAGAAGCCACTAAACACCTTCATCAGATTAGGTTCAATAAATAACAATAGGAAGTACACAATTGAGTATGAAGATATCCCACTGTATTGTGATAACTGTGCCAAACTAGGGCATTTGCTCAGCCAATGTAGAACTATCTCCCAAAACTACGTACTGCCTCAATGACATGCCATTGGGAACAAATTTGACAAAGTTCCAACTAGGTTTACTGATAATCAGCCTCCTGATAATGCTCCCAGCTTAGCTAATGTTACTTACCAGTTAGCCAAAACTAACCCTACCTCTGATCCATTATCCTATGCCCCCTAGGTTCCAGTAACTGTCCCTAAGATCAGCACCCCCCAACTACCTCAACCACCTTCTCCAAATCAGTCCCCTGCTAATCAATCCTCTGATAGATCCCAATCATCTCTTAGAAATCTACTAAACCAAATAGGCATTACTCCTCCAGTTAAGTCCTACAAAACCTATGCAAAGAATGACATCCAGATTGGATCCCACAAACTCACTCTTTTTCAGCTCTCTCCCACTAACCCCTCACTTTCACACCAAGGAAAGATGGAAAACAGATTTTCTGTTTTGCAGGATATGGATAACCTCTCTATCAATGATGAATGTGCTGATCAGGATCTCCAGGACCCTATGGAGGATGGAAAAGATCACTCAGTTGACCTCCACTCTCAGCCTGACTCACTGATTGGAATAACTAAACCACCAGGTAAGAATGATGGCCAAGGTAAGTCCAAGCACAAAAAAAACTACCTTAGTCAACTAAACAAGATGATGCTAAGGTCTGCCACTAAAAGCCACAAATCAGGTGAACAATGATACACACCTTTAAATTTAATTTCTTAATCTGGAACCTAAGGGGAATTGAAACTTCTATGCTTAGATTAAAACACTTGATCTCCCAGAAACAAATTCAACTTATATGTATTATAGAACCTATGCATGATAATTCTCAATGCCAATCCTATATGGAGAAGCTTAATTACTCCCATAACCTTCCTCTCTATAATGGCAAAATCTGGCTAATGTGGTATGACTCAATATCTGTTAATCTTATCTGCCATCATGATCAGTTCCTAAATGTCAAAATCCCCCACATAGGCTCTAATACAGATATGGAAATGGTCTTTGTTTATGCCCTTAGAACCAGGGAGGGTAGGAAAGTTCTATGGCATGACCTTAACCTCCTCCCAACTAATGAAACTGTTTTCATAGGCGATTTTAACACAATCATCACACCTTTGGAATATAAAGGCCCTAGCTCTCCTAATCTGGGTAGTATTAGGGACTTTCATAATTGGATTAACACCAAAGGCTTACAGGAAATTAATACTGTAGGAAACATTTTTACATGGACTAATTCTAGACTTAGAAACCCCACTTCTAAGAGATTAGATAGAGGTTTATGTACAATCCAGTGGAGCAATAAATTCCCAGCTTCCTCTATCCAAGTCCTCAACAGGCAATCCTCACATCATTCACCCCTTCTCTTTCAAATATCATCCCAGGTTCCTTCCCACCCAAAACCTTTTAGGTTCCTCAACTGCTGGTTCAATAGGCCTGAGTTCCTAGTTCTAATTAGAAATAACTGGTCCATCCCTGTTCCTCAGTCAGGAATGATGGGCCTTTACCTCAAACTGATTCGACTAAAGAAAGTGATAAAGATATGGAACAAAGAGTGTTTTGGTAATATTGACTCCAATGTCACCACTGCTGAGGAGAACCTGAAAATGCACGAAGCAGTTTATGACCAATCTCACTCAGACCATGACCTCATCAGTCTTAATAAGAAAAAGGCCTTATTAATTAGAGCCTTAAAGGAGAAGGAAAAATACTGGAAACATAAGTCAAGACTGAACTGGTTCAAGTGTGGTGATAATAATACTCAATTTTTTCATAAAACAGTTCAAGAGAAAAATTGCAGATTGCACATTTCCAAAATTAAAAATTGCCATGGACAATGGCTTGATAACTTCTCAGACATCCAAAAGGAAGCTGTTGACTATTTCTCCGATCTGCTGACTGAGCCTACCCAATCTGTTGACTCCACCTACTACCCTCATTTTCTTAGCCAAATACCTTCCATTATTACAGAGCAGGACAATTCTAACTTATCTAAGCCAGTGACAGAAGCTGAACTTAAACTAGTGGTCATGAGTCTAAATAAAAACAGTAACCCAGGGCCTGATGGTTTCTCTTGCAAATTTTACACCAAATGCTAGGAGTTCATAAAATAAGACTTAATAGCTGCTGTCAATGATTTCCTCTTAGGCTCTAACATACCAAGAGGTATCACCAGTACTTGGATAACTCTAATTCCTAAAAAACCTACATACTCTTCATTTGATGACTTTAGACCTATTAGCCTCTCTGATGTTGCTAACAAAATTTGCTCTAAGGTCTTAATGGAAAGACTGAAATCCTATATGAGGAAACTGATTTCACATAACCAATCTGCCTTTGTGAAGAATAGAGATATTTGTGATAATATTCTATACCTTCAGGAGATGATAAGGTTCTTAGACATAAAAAATAGAGTCCCCAATTGTATACTTAAGCTTGACCTTAAAAAAGCTTTTGACAGGATTAGCTGGACATTCTTAAATTGTATACTGTGTAGATTGGGTTTTTCAGGTCAATTCCTTAAAGCTATGATGAACAACCTTTCCCAGGCCTACTTCTCTGTTCTTATCAATGGTAATCCGGTAGGTTTTTTTAAAGCCTCTAGAGATATCAAACAAGGTGATCCCCTATCCCCCTTCCTGTTTAATATCTTCTCTGAAGCTTTCTCTAGGAGTCTCTCTTTTATTTTTCAGAATAACAGCTTGCAATACTTCTCCTTGCCGTCATTACACCAGCTACTCACTTAAGCTATGCAGATGACACCATAATTTTTATGCAAGCTTCAAAACCTAGCCTGATTAAGATTAAAGCCTTTCTGCAAATTTTTGAATTAACATTAGGCCAGAAAATTAATTATGAGAAATCAGATTTCTACATTAGCAAGAGAGCCACAAATGCTAAGACTCATCAGATTAGGTCTATCATAGGGATGAAGAAAGGCTCTCTCCCCTTTAAATACCTAGGTTGTCCTATTTTTAAAGGCAGAACTCCAACTAGATATTTCCATCGTTTGCTGGAAATCATGGACAAAAAATTGAAAAATTGGAAGAATAAGTGGCTCAGTTTAGGAGGGAAAATGATTTTGATCCAATCGTGTATATACTCTCTCCCACAACATATATGGACTGTCCTAAAGCCCTCTAAATCAATTGTTAAATCCTTTGAAAGAAGAATGTCAAGATTGTTTTGGGGAGAAACTGATGATAAGAGAAATAAGGTATGGAAAAAGTGGTCTGATATTGCTATTCCTAAAACACACTATAGACTAGGTTTCAGATCTATTCAGGCAATTATTGATTCATGCTCACTTAAATTATGGTGGAAATACCAACTGGGAAACACCTTGTGGTCCAAACTGTTATGGCCACTGCCTGAGACTCTTAAAAAATCCAAAACCTGGAAGAGAATCTGTAATATAAATGCATTTGCGGAAAAAAATCTCTAATCATCCATGGCCAGGGTAACTGTGACTTTTGGTCTGCAAACTGGTGTCCAAATGGTCCCCTGCTTAACTGTGTTCCACCCCACATCATTGCTACACTCTCCCCCTGCTCAGTAGCTGACTTTATTAATAACAAATGCTCTATTTTATCTCAGATCTCTCCCTTCCTGGAAAATGATACTCTAATCTTTTTGCAGGATGCAGAAATTACTCATGAAAGGGAGGACAAACTGGTCTGGAAACCCGAAGAAACTGGCAGGTTCACCTTTAGATCAGCTTACAAAGCTCTCACATTCTTATCTGGTACCTTCCTAGTTACAAAACTGATATGGAACTCTAGGTTGACAAAGAAGATTTCTATCTTTACCTGGAAATTGCTAAACTCTTTTTTACCATTTGATAATGTACTTAAAAAATGTGGTTTTAGTATGGCCTCTAAATGTCCTGTTTGTAACCACACTGATTCTCTGGAACATTTTTTTTATCAATTACCATCTGGCTAAATCTATTTGGACTGAGAGTACTAATTTTGTTAACTTTAACCTGCAAAATTTGCATAATGTAGTGGACACCTTCTTTACCTTTTGGAACTGTAATGACCTTCCAGGTTTGCAAAGAATGTTATGTAGATTGTTGCCCTCACTAATCTGTTGGTCCTTATGGAAAGCTAGGAATGCTTTCTATTTTGATAACAAATCTTTTTCTTCTTTCCATATAGGCAAAGAAGTTAGGGATCTCCTTCACCTATCCATTTCAGCTTTTCCCTGTACTCCTATTTTTCACCCCAACATACACCTTCCTTTCCCCTCACTGATTCCCCTCCCCAGACCTCCACCAAAACCTTCCATATCCATTGTATTCTAGGAATTTCCAGGTCCTAACCTCATCAAAATTAATGTGGATGCCTCATGGTCTTCTAACACTGCATCAATTGGTTTTATTGCCAGATATAATAAGGCTTTTCCAATCCTAATCTGGTCGGCAATCACAACTGCCAAATCAGCTCTAAAAGCTGAAATAAAAACTGTTTTATTGGCCTGTCAGATTTGTATCCCTAGGTTTCCTAACCTCATCTTGGAATCTGACTCATTGCAGGCAGTTAATGTGATTAATGATCCAACCAGTTCTAAATGGTCTCTATACCCATTAGTTTCCAAGTTCACACTCTTCTAACTGATGACATCCTCCAACATACTTACAGAGAAAGTAACTCAGTGGCTGATGCTATTTCTAAATACCAATCTTTCTATCCGATGGAAACCTCTCTAGATTTGTCTAACATCCCTGTTCACATTAAAGGCCTCGTCTATATGGATAGTATACATACTCCCTATATTCGGATTCATAGACATGCTTCCAAAGATGATTGATACTGCTAATTTTCCTTTTTATTTGCCTCAGGTTTGGATGCTATTTTACTCTGGCTTGGACATGTTTTTACTCCTCTCTGCTTTCCTCTAGCTGCATTATCAAAGTCTGCAACTTTTTCCCGGCTATGAACTCACACCAACACCACAAGAACATGGGAGACTCTTTTCCACAACCCCTCCAGCTGTTTCTTTCTGCTATGATGGAATGGTAGTTGCCTGGCCAAAGTAATGAATTAACACATAGGGTGGAGATTCTTTACTTTGGAATCGCAACTACCTTTATAAGTTTCTTTAACTCTAACCATTGAATCATTGCCAATAGATCAATCCGTAGATATTAGTAACTAATCATTCTTTTGGATATAATGATGTTGCCTTTTGTATAATCTACTGTAATGCTCTTCTGCACGCTATCTTTTTTCTGGTTTGGGGTACCAAATATACCAACCCCCACCCTCGGGTGTTTTCATTTAAAAAATAATAATCAATTGTACTAGTAAAATAGATATCTGTGGTTTTCTTTTTTTTTCTTTAACAAAATATAATTGATAAGATAGTAATCAGTTGTTATAGAATAGAACCCATCTTCCCATTAGGGGAGATGAGGAACAATAGTTTATTTTTATTTTTATTTTGTTATTAAATAAGTGAGAGATTTATCTCCACGGATTTGTTTTGTTCTTCAACCTGATTAATTAGATCATTTTGTTCATAGTAATAACTCGATTTAGTTGTTTACATTGATGTTTTGTTCTCGATCTACTTGTCCAGATCGTGTGTTCGCCGTTTTGTTAGTGGTTTTATTTTTGGGTTTCTATTTATTTGAATTCGTCAGATCTATGTTCTTCAAGGTGTTTACAGTTTGGACAAAATAGATCATGGTTGGATCAAGTGGTGTTACATTGGTAGAAGATCCATGTTTGGCGCAGTGATATAGATGCGTGATACGCTCCTCTATGCCAAGTGGTCATGATTTTTGTGGGAAGCAAGTTAATATCCCCGAGGACGATGTTACAGTTTTTATTGGATCTCTGATCTATAATAGTACAAACGATCAGTCTGGTTGACATGTAATTTAGATATTCTTGCAATATGTTAGTTATTGTTAGAGGCTAGTTAGGTTGGATGTCATTTTCACTCATTGTAATTACCACTAGGCATTTTCCCAACATTTTGAAATGTTGATTTTTGAAAAAAAATTTTTGTTATAGAATAGAAAGGAAACTAATTCCGTTCCTTTTATGATTAATAATGTTGTACAAATTGTATGATGGTGATAACTTTGTACTCGCATATACGGAATATATACCAGTGGGGGATGAGTCATTGAAGGCGGGTATATTGGACCAGAGAAGACACTACGAGAAAAATGACCTGTTACTTCACCATTTTTACCTCGGTTTTTTGGTTTAGATCAAATACCGAAGTAAAAAGTTCTTTTAACTTGGTTATTTTTCCAAGGTAAATAATATTTTTTACCTCGGTTAAAAAATAATGAAGGTAAATAATATTTTTTTTACTTGGGTTATTATATTAACCAAAGTAAAAGGTTAAAAAAGTAAATAATCTTACTGAATTGTGTGTGATGTCGCAGATGTTGTTTAAAAAGGCCAGCCGAAATCACATTATATGTTGTTTTCACCAACATGTGATGCGATGGACGACCGACGTCACAGTTATGTAAAAGATAAAAATTTTAGAGGTTAATGTTGAAAATTAATGACTTTAAAAAATGAGTAAGTATAATTTAACATTTTAATAAGGTGAGGTTTGTTATGTTATGATTGAAAAATGGTGAAATAAGAGGGAAAACCACAACCAACAAGTAAAGAATTTGACGGTGGTAGAAAAGACGGAAAAAAGAAAGTTTGGGCAGTACATTTTTCCCCGTTTTGGCATCTCTCTCTCCTCCCACTATCTCATCATCACCATTAGTTTAGGGGAATGTAAAGGACAATTAGGCATTACAGTAGCAATCATGGTGCTACAACCACCCTAGAAATCCTTCCCTTTTTAGTACACATCCTGTACCCCCTTTTGAATCCTCCAAATTCCACTCCACTCCACTTCACTCATACAACCAAATTGCTTTCTTCACACAGTCACACAGTAAGTTCATATGCCTTTTCTACTTGATTGATATTTTTCTTTTCTTTTACCTCGGTTAACGTTTAGAGGTTAAAATTGTTTGAAAATGATTGACTTCGGTCTACAAAAGTATTTGTTCAATGGTTTTTAAAACAATTGTAGAAAATGGTGTTGAATGTTATGGTTGAAAATGGATTTAAAAATCATTCACAGACCAAATCGCATATACAGTTAACTATATATTATTCAAATAAGATATTTCAATTATTAGAAAAACAATAGTCATGAAATATCCTTACAATTAGTACATAAGTTTGAATAAGAATTGTCTTCGTTCCAGTATAACTGAATTTGCAACAAACTCAATCAGCTCTCATTATGATGACCTTGAAGACAATCGGCCCCCTTGCTTCTATAACCTTAAAGAACAAGGTGTCCCCAATACGTATGCAGTTTATGGAAAGGAACTCATCAAAACCCTTTGAGGACAAGGCCTTGATCTTCCTACCCCCCGAGTAGTTCATGCGCCATTCTCTCCCGTGCACCTCAGCACAACGGGGGTCTTGTCATTCAGCATGAGTGGTACAATGTCCCTCGAGATGTTTTTTTTAATTAAACCATCCGAGGATGGGGGGTTTATTAGGCTCCCCGAACCGAATATAAATAAGCCAAAAGAGGCGCAAAATGTCATAGTTCATTACAAAAAACTAATGATCATCAATGTGCTAACAGGGGACTTTCTTAATATACCATCTAGCTGATATACCATGTACAGGTCGGTGAAGCGAAAAATTGAAACCCCTGTTTGCCAATGATATGCCTACCAAATGATAAGTAAGATGAAGCCCGGTTTTATAATGTGGAATTCACAGAGACAAAATTCATGGAGGAGCTGTATTGTTTGTGAGGGACAAAACAATTAAATACAAGTCACAAAGTCACAAATAGTATATATATATATATGTGTGTGTGTGTGTGTGTGTGTGTGTGTGTGTGTATGTGTGTGTGCAATTAAATACAAATAATATTAATTTCAAATGTCTTACCAAAGTTGGGTTTTTTCCAAAGTTCACCTGCTTTAGAGTGCAATGGAAATGTGGGCTATCAGCAACCATTGTATGTTTTTCAAGTTCAAACACAAAAGGCTCTGGGTTGCTCCGTTGTGCGGAGAACTGTATGAAAACAGAAAAAATCATTTTTGATAAAGGGTGAAGATGTATTAGTAAATATATATGTAAAATGGTGAAAGACCTGGAAAAAGGGGCGACTTGAGGATTTTTCGCCAGCCATTAGTCTTAATCAAAATAAAATTGTTTTGGGCAAACTATCCTAAAAAATGCATGGTGTGACATCGGCCATTTGTTGCAGATACATGTCGGTCCAAAACAGTGGCTTGATTGACATGTACTGGCGACGTCGCTCTATAGTTGACCAAACAGAATGCTTGACCGACTCAGAAATGAGGCCGCAAATACAATTATAAAGTAAACTTAAATGCCTGTATGCAACATCGGTAACCAATCGGTTTTACCGATGGTTAACCCGACATAGGTATGACGTCTCATACAGAAGATCATATGACTTAAAATAAAAAAAATGTACGACACACACGATTCGCATTGACCGACATGTAACCGACAGGCTACCGACGTTAAAAGCATTAGAGGTAGTTACGAGAAAAAAACACATAAACCCCGGAAAATATGATGCTTTAACAACAAAACATTTCACAAAAACGTCCAAAAATATACCAAAACATAGTACTTAGGTTTACATTTAAGGAAACTTCACAAATCTGAGTAAGAACTAAAAAACCAAAAACCAAAACACATTCACAAACCATAGATCGAACAATGTAAAGTAACAATTACAAAAATGTAGGTGTTAGAAGAGTAGAAAAACCATACCTTTGACAATAGAGAAGAGAAGAGGGGATAGAAGCTTGAACTAATTGTTAGGGACCCCATATTTATAGATTTTTGGAATGACGTCGTTTTGGACCCTTGTGATGTCGCCTCGCATACAGCAACGCCACACCTATATTAGTTTAAGTAACATCAACCCATGAGCAAAGTCGCACATTTATGTGGGCCTAAAATATCAGCCTGCTAGCATAACAAATGAGCCTGCCAAGTACCAAAATGAATAATAGTCACTTTCACACCAGTAAATAGTACATTACTGCAACAACATTTTTTTTGAGTATAATATGTCCTCCACCTAGGGAAATAGTCGGCCAACAGTTCGAATTTATTAAAACATTGTGTTAAAAAAAATATTTGCTAGTTTCAGAATAATTGGAACAAATTATTCATAACACACAAGTCTTTTCTAGTTTTTTGAATGATCGTAATAGTACAATTTGGTTTAATATGGTAGGTTAAATATCAAGGATTTAATAACATGAACATATCATTCAACAAAACTATTGAAATTCAATAACATTCAATAACATTAAAATAACATTCGATAACATTAAATAACATTCAAATAAATTTGTTTTAATTTGTTCCAAATTCTGAGCAGTAAAACTAAAATCCGGAAGAAAGAATGATAACATTGAACATTGTCGACCCAGAGCCATCTAACAACTCGAAGTAGAGAGTGTCCCTAACCCTCAGTTCCTCTACATCAAGAAACTCAGTAAAACCCTTTGGGGCCGGGGTCTTGAGATCTTGTCCCCCGAGTAGTGCATGTGATACTCTCTTCCGCCACACCTCAAGACAATAGGCATCTTAACATTTAGTAGAAGTGGAACAATTTGGCTTGGGATGCACTAAATTATATACAGAAAACCACAGTTAGTATATAAAAAAGTAATCTAGAGAAAATGTTAATTGAAAATAAAATACATGTGTAACGGGTAAAACTTACCAAAATTGGAATTGAACCAAAGTTCATCTGGGTCAAAGTACAGACGAAATGTGGAATGATATCGCCGAGTGAAGTCCACACACAGTTCTCATCTAATTGGCTATGGATCTGCATTAGTCAATGAAATTATTACAAATTAAATAAGAATATAAGTAATCAAATAAAAGGAATTTATGTAGAACAACTACTCAAACCTTCATTGTCAGCCATGATTCCAGAAATGTATACTGTCACGGATGATATATATAATATAGATAGAAATTGGTTCGATAGAAATCAGTTCAATTAATCTTTTAAGTCAACCAGGCGTCTCACTACATGTCGGTCCAAAATAATGACATGACCGACATGTACGAGTGACGTCGCTCACCTATCGGTAGAGCTGATTGGTTGACCGAGAAGGATGTGACGTCTCATACATGAAAAACTACACAAATATGAATGAGCGATGTCGCATGATGATCGCACCAAACGAAGGGGGGTCGAAGGGCTAGTGACGTCGCATTTAAACATAGCAGATTCATTAACAACAATAGAAAACCTGTGAGATTAAAGTTCCTAAACCCAAAAAATGGACCACAAAATTGGGGGAGAACATAGAAACAAAATGTGTACACCCTAGAACCCTAATCCGTAAGAAATTCAAAACAAAAAAATAGAACACATTCACACACCATATACATAACAATTTTAATGAAAAATACAAAAATGAAAGTAATCTAAAGAATCTAGAAACCATACCTTTAAGAAGAGTGGTTGTGGGACTGTTAAAATTCGAGGGAAAGTAAAATGTTTTGAAGTCATTTATGAGGTGTGCTCCATATATATAGTCGTTTTGAACCCATGTGAATTCTACCTCGGCATGTGCAATGTCACATGTGAATCGACCTTACTGGCATATGACCGACGTCGACTAACTTGAATGTGAGCCCCACCATTTCAGCACACTAGCATAGAAAATGGGTCTGTGTTTTACCAAAAATAATATAATTAACCTTAATACAATTAATAGTATATTAAAAACTACTAATTGAAATTTAGCACAACCAGTGAACTTTATTAACATCCGGTAAGACCGGAATCGATTTTAGCACAACCTGTGAACTTTTTAGTTTATACACTTAGGTCCTTCCAAGAGGGTGGGAGAGGTCGAAATGAAAAATTGGAGATACCTAATTATCTAAATCTCACTGTCACAATCATATTGTTCTTATTTAGGAATCAATGAACCGGGGTATTCGTCCCTCATTTTTATTAGTATTCCATTAATACCCTTACGATAATCATTATTGGAATGATAATTTCCACCACATAGAATCACACAAAATTAGACATTCTTGCTTTTTTTATGAATTAAAAATATAATGAAATTTTGTACATCAATTTTTTATAAGCGCTAGTACATGGTCTAGAGTAAATTGTAAATGATTACTTTTAAGTATGCAAGGGTTAATTGGAAGATCTTGTGGAAGTCTCCGTGGGATCATGCTAGTTTATTTATCAATTTCGGGGATTATAAGTTCAACCGGGGATGGCAAAGGTCCCTTCCGGGATGATCAGAATTGATTTTGTGAATACAGGTGAATTTTTAATTTTTGCACTTAGGCCCCTCCAAATATTGGGAGAAGTTGAAATGCAAACTTGGAGATACTCTTATCTAATTCACATTGTCATGACCCCAATGTTCCGATTTGGGTATGAACGAGTCAATAAAACGAGCCCAAATTATTCACCAATGTATATGATGAAACTTTGCAAAAATTACATTATGGCGCAGACTTCCTTACATGTTCACTATGCTCCAAAACTCCACACCTGGACATAAGGACAAATTTTGATATGGAGATTATGTGTACTGTTTAAGAGGGACGCAAATCGGGATAATCATCCACCATTTTTATTAGTATTTCATTAATACCCTTACGATAAGCGTTATGGGAACGGTAGTTTCCACCACATAGAATCACATGAAATTTCATATTCTTAGTCTTTTATGAAATAAAAAGATAATAAAATTCCATCCATTAAATTTTAGAAAGCACTAGTACGTGGTCTAGAGTAAATTGTAGATGATTACTTAAAAGTATACAAGGGTCGGTCGTAAGAACTTGTGAAAGTCTATGTGGAATAAGACTAGTTTCTTTATTACTCTGGATTATTATAAGTTTGACTAGGGATGATGAAATTTCTTTTTGGGACGATCGGAATCGAGTTTGGGACAACCGGTAAATTTTAAAATTTTTGCATTTAGCTCCCTCCAAGAAAGTGGGAGAAGTCGAAATGCAAAATTGGAGAACATTTTTTATTCAAATTTTCACGACAATGTTGTTCTGATTTGGGCAAAAATGGGTCGACAGAAGGGGCTACAATCTTAAAATGGAGATGTTACCAAAATATTTTGAAAATTGGACTATGACCCTTATGTGCGACATCACAATTGTGTCGCACAGAATGAACCTAAAACCAACCCCCAGCCGACGTCGATTGACTTGAAATTTCCGACCGGGACCGAATATTTGAGCCAAAAATTTGAACCAAAATCCCCCCCCCATCCCCAAACCCTATTTCATGTCAATAATCCTCAGCACTAACACCCATTTACCATCTCCAACACACTTTCTCCAAACCCAACTCCACATCATTCTTTCCATTCACACCATTACAACAATTAAAGGGCTCAATCAAATTCCTTCTCTCAAACATCAACAAGTATCCAAAGGTGCAACATCTCCAATTTCAAATTAATTGAGGTAGTTTTCCATCCATTCCATGTTCATTTAGCAAATTCATTATCATATCATCTATATGTTTCTATTCTTCATTGATCAAAGATTGAATATTTTCATGAAGTATGTGGAATTTCTAATCATCAAGGGTTTTGGTAAACCAGTCACCCATAAAATAAGATTCAACTCCAGTAGCAAGAGAAATAACAACAATAGTAGCAACGACGGTGGTAGAACGGTATTCAACTTCACTAGCAGTAATAGCAGCAGCACCCACGATAGAATGGTATTCAACTTCAGTAGGAATAGTATTCGTAGAAAATTCAGCTATGGTAGAATGGCTGAATCAAGAATGCGGTTGGAGTAATAATAATTAAGGAGTGGGTAGAAGATATAGTAAGATTAATATTCGTAGTGGATTCAGTCATGGTAAAATAGTATAATCATGAACACAACTAGGGAAATAAACGAATAATAATAATTTCAAGGTAATTGTGTATAATATTAATTTAGGGTAAGTAGATATAGATAGAGGGAGGCACAACAAACTAGCTAATGGACACAGGCTAGGGTGGGCCTATTGGCCTAGTTTAGGCGGCGGATACGCCTTATGGTCACATCCTAAAACAAGTTTAAATGGGGTCTAAGATCAAACCAGCTCTAATACCATGTTAAATTTCAAGGCATCTTGGGATTCCTTAATAAAACCAACTGGTATTAAGCCTTTGCTCTCCAGGATTATGTGTGATGTAGGGGAGTCCTTCCGGGCCAACATAATAACCATAATCAGTGCAGTGTAGCATGCTTGCTTGCTTGATTGTCATGCAAAACAAGGCCCCGTAGAGTTCTCCTGGATCCAGCTCCGATGCTAAGTTAGTATTTTGGTTTGCATCAACTCATTTCAGGAGAAATGCCATTACTTGTCTTTTGTCCTGAATCTCTAATTTTAACTGGTGGATTGCGTGATCTCACCTGATCGTGGTCCATTTTACTCCTATCATTGCTAAACCGAGGCCTATAAGGGATGATTGTGGGTGTTGACTACCTTCCTCCTTAAGGTGGGGTTCTTTTCGTACTATACGAGATGTACTCAGAGTTTGCTTACCATGCTCACTGGTCACGAGTTGTTGTCTTTTGGCTTGGGTTTTGCATGGTTTAGGGAGGTGTAAAACATAAGCCCCCAGCCAAGGAGTTTTTACGAGCTAAGCTATCATATTTTGTATTGAAACTAGCAAGGTTTAATTATGATAGAGTGAATATTAAATCCCTTTGGAGGCATGGAAATATGGAATTGGCGGAAAAAGTGAGCATAGGCTTCTTGGTGAAGATATATGGAAATATGTGACCAAGATTTTAAGCTATCCCATTTTTTGGGCTATAGTTGTTAGTGGCCCAATAATAGGGTTAGATTTTTGGTTATAAAAAGGGAGGTAAAGATTTACTTAACATCATTGCAATATCCATTCTAAGTGTCTATTCATAAGTATTATATAAGTATCATCACAAGGGAATACAAATAGTATTTCCCTTTTGTCAGCTTTATTTTGGTCCAAAAATGGCGGGTTATAAGAGTGTCCTTACCTTGGATGATGTAACTATGTTATAAGAGTGTTATACATGTTTGTCTGCTTGTGAGGTTATGGTACCTCTTGATGGTAATGTTGTTTTGAGGGTGCCACCTAGAATGACTAGCGTGTATGAATGTTAGTTGGAGTATGGGTTGAACCTCCCCTTTACAGATTACTTCATTAGCATTTTGGAGGCTTATGGGGTTGCTCTTGCTCAGATACATCCACAGTGTGGGCCATACTAATTGGTTTTGAGAGAGTATGTCGTGAGATTGCGATGGTTTTTAGTTTGCAATTGTTTAATTCTTACTATAGCCTACAAATGGTGAGCATGGAAGAGTCTTGGGTGACGTTTAAGCCATTTATGGGAAATTTCAAAATTATGAAAGTAGCTTCTAGCGGCTATGGAAACTGGGTAGATTGGTTTCTGTATATAAGTTATTGTGGACATGGGGCGATGCCACCGTGGAATGACAATGTTTCCTGGACTAGGAGTAGAAATGGGGAAGGAATGTGGGCCCGACGAAGGAACTGTGTGCCCATGCCCTGAAGGTAGAGAAGCCCTATGGCTGGCAAGGTAAGGAACTCCATCAAAATAATCATTTTATGTTCACTGCTCCAACTACTAGTTGTGTTCACTTTGTATTTTGACAGAGCCACTGTCCCGTGATCAAGATGCGAGTGCATCCAGTGGCCAACTTGGGGACAAGTGTGTGAGGTCTGAGCAAGGGGGAGTTTTTGCTACTAAGCATAAGGCTAACAAGAGAGAGGGACCTAGTGAGGGTCATTCCAAGGTGATGAAGTCAAAAGACACTATAATGGTTGTGGATTTTAGGGATATTCTTAACTTTCCTAGAGTGATTGGTTCTGCTAAGGAGGCATGTTAGTTTCCTATATATTTAACACGTAGGATTATTCTCTAATGTTGTAGAACTAATTGTAAGAGTACAGGTTGAGAATGCCTTAACAAAATGGAAGGTCATCGCCATACCTCTTAAAGTTAAATTTATAAGCCCTAAATGCTTCATATCTACAATTAAGTAGATAATGGCAAGTCGGGGTCGTCCACGAAATAGAGGGATCTTTTTAAGGGTTAAACATATAAGTTTGATATTAGGCTAGAAGTATATATATATATAGATATATAAAATCAAGTAAGGGGGGGGAGGTTGGTTGGTTTTGGTCCTAAGTTATGAATTTAAAGACAATAAAACTAGCAAAGCTAAATAACTATACCAATCATGCAACAAACTAAGAAAAAGAGATAAAAACTACAAAAGACAAAGCCTTGGGGGACAATTAATATCCACTTCCAAATCTAATATAGATCATTGAACCATTCACACATTCCATCACATTCATTACCTATGGGGAAGGCTATCACTTCCCATTCAAAGATCAACATTCGCTTCTTCCTAATAGTAATTCACAAAGGCAACTTGATGACCATTTGCAAACCTCATTGACAATCACTCTAGGCGATCAACGACCATAAATATATTTCATCAATGGCATTATACATGAAGAACCATAGATTTGATAACAAGAAGTCTTCTACCAAAGATATAACCATTTAACCAAACATAGCATTCATTAGGCTAAACCTAGAATAAACCACATTCAAGATTCAACCTTCCATTATATCTGTAGGATAACTATGAGAACAATCCATATTAACACACTTATCTATCAAGAATCAAAACACATTATACTTATCTACTATTGGGGCTGGCAGGGTTAATGGTGAGTTGTGGGATTGTACTACTGCCGAGGCTTTCGGTGCTAGCGTGATCATAGTGGGGTGGGGAAAGGTGTGCCTAGTAGTTCTAGATGCAGGGATGAGACCTATAGTCCTAAGGTAGGACAGTTATTAATGTACCTGGATTATAAATCTAATGATAACCACGTTGATTAATTCCTTTTGTTAAATTATATATACTATATATAATTTTTAACGGGTATTTGTATGACATATAGGTAGGAAAATTATCTATAAGGGGTGTTGTGCATTCTAAAGATGTGGCTTTGTCAACCGGGTTACCTCAGATGAGCTATGGGGATGGACTCCCTATGGATGATTTCTATGCTAATTTAACCAAAATTGTAAGAGTTTGTATGTTGGACCTAGACCTAGGTCATGAATACCTTAATGGTTCAGGGATCTCACCTAAGGTCGAGGAGTGGCTAATAACACTAGGTGGACGAGTAAAATGATTTTTTAGGATCATTTGTGTTGTATCAGGATGGGAGCTACACTTGAAGTGGAATCTTATGCATATAAATTAGTACAATGTTCATATGTTTAAGTAAGGTTCAAAATCCAGAATGTAAGAAAAGAGATTACCACTATTATGTGGCGTGAAGAAGAATGGAAAAATTGTTTAACTAAGAAATTTTGTGAGAGTGATCAAATAGAGGATATCATTTCAAAGTAGGCTGATTGCTTCGAAGATATTCTTCGACGTAAAAGAAAACTGGACGTTAAGTGTCATCGGTTAGCAATTGGAATTCTCGAATGGAGGGGAACTATAGTGAAGAACATGAATTCTCAGCTCGACTCCTAATGAAGTATAAGAAGTAATAAATTCAAGTAGAATTGATGAACTACATTGTTTTTGCGCAAAAGTGAGATGTCGAGAACTAGAAGGTTTATTGAAGGGTCAGTACGAGGTCAATGGTAACCTATGTGCAGAGATTAGTAAGAATTTGTGTAATAATCCTAATGCTAATGAGGAATGTTGGAAGGATCGTGTTTGTATCTTGAAATAACAAATAGATGGTGTAAAACGAGGCCTGAAGACTTATCTATGATTTGTGTACTTAATAAGTATGAACCTAGGATGGTCAGAGTGTAGACCTATTATTGATCACAAGTCTTACTATGTGAAGAATATGTGACGTATGGAGGTCACTGGTTCCATACGAGATGAGGTTTATTTTCATATGCGGTGGAAACAAGAAGAAATTCTGATGCAGGGACTGGGTTCCTGAATACAATTGACCATTGATTACCCTAGTTGTTTTTAATTTTGTTCTAGCAGACTTATTTCTAATGTCTTAGGAGTTTTCTAATGATAGTGTGTGTTTGTTGTTATGGCTCTTGTGGTGTTTGTGTTCAGGTTGTGGCTAGTTTGGAATAGGGTATAAAATCAAAGGTAGGGGTATAAAAGGTGGTGTGTGTATATTGGGCGGACAACAGGTCAGGGTTTCGCTTATGTCATAGGGCTGGTGATGTTCCAGGGGTATGCAATGCCGCACAATCCTTCACGTCTCCATGTAGTAAATGTGTGTTATGTTAAGTCAGTAGGTGGTTCGGAAATGCGAATTGAAATCATCCTTGTGTCGCGAGTCTGGTGATATTCTAGGCGAATGCAAAGCTACAGTATTCCATTTATTGAGTGTGTTTGACCAACAAGAAAGGGGGAGATGTGTGTCCGCTTGTGTTCAAGACTGGGGATTTTCCAGCTGTATGTGAATCTGTGGCACTCTCAATTCCTTTTATCGTGTGTGTAGGTGTATTTTCTACTGAGCAAATTCGTAGGTGATTTTCCAACTTGTGTCGTATCCGTAGGTTAGGCGGTGTTGTATGAATGTGCCATAGTGGTTTCTCTATAGGTCTTTCGAGTGTATATGGGCTTGGATTTTGGGATTAGAATATGAGTATGCCACGTGGGCGAGTCATTTCACATTATCTAGGCCATGGTGTTTAACTTTTGTATTTTCCAAGGCTATAATAGGGGGTAGAGTGGTTCTGGAAAGAGCAGAATTGTGACTTTTTAGATACTAAATTAATGATATTTACTTTTCCTATGCGTGTGTTATCCTTATATAAAGGCAACTGTATTGGAAGATATTCTCAGTTTTATTTTATCTGTGATTGATTTATGATTTATTTCATGGGTGATTTATGCTTTGTTCTACTATGGGTTTGCTCTAGTGGTTATGTGTTGTGTGTTTCATGTAGTTATTGAAGTTGTTGTGAATGTGTGTAAGTTGTAGACTTCCTATAATGAACATGGTGTGGGACTCTGGGGGTGGTTGTATTTTGTGCCTAAGGCCTTGGTGTGGTTATAATCCTTATTGGATGGCTTGTTTGGAGGAGTTATTTCCATTACCGGCAGCACAAGCTGGGTTAACGTCCCTTACGGAAATTTCTATGAAAACTCATGCAAGTTGTAAGTATGAAGCTTGACTATTCTATGTTTTAACTATTCTCATGAACCACGTACATATATTGATCTTTAGTCATATGCTTGCTAGGAAAAACAATTGGGATCAGAGAATGCAAGGTCGGGGTAGAGGAGGATGAAGAAACTCCACCTACTAGACCACTAAAGGCGGGGGCTGAGAGGAACTGGCAGAAGGTGAAGCCTAGACTCACATCGTCTATGCTCTAGGGAAAAACTAGGTTGTACAATCGACGAACGCACCTGATTGGATCAGCTCCCGGGCTTCGTTCGGCTGTGCAAGGATGGGGTAAAGTATACTAATGGTGTGAAGAGTACTTAATCGAAATACTTTCCACTTTCAGGTTAGGTTGTACCATTTTGTGACTCGCAAAAAGCTGGTGCTGGGAGTTCTTTTTTGCTCCCCTATTTTTCTCGACTTGCGATGTATCCGTCTCGACTCGCGACGTATTCATCTCAACTCGCGACGTATCCATTGCAACTCAAGATGACAGTGTTTCCCAGCACTTAGGAATAATTTATTTTATTTTTCTTACCGACTTTCCAAGCTTTCTTTCATTTCTCATGGATCTCATTCCTTCATCTCACCCAATTCAATGCACATCACTTTGCTACAAAATCATAGAAGAACACACCGTAAAAAGAACAAGAAAAAATAACAAAAACTAAACAACAAAAACCAAAATAAAGGCTGAATTTATTTACATCATCGGCACGACAAAAATCCATATATTTAAGGTCGTTGGCACAACCCTAATGTTATCCATATGGTGAAGGCTTGAACCCCTTTACCATGAGTATCCAAAAGTAAAGAGGTGGGGGTACAAAACTTTCAAGAGGAAAGTCTTGTGGAGGTGGAGATGTTTTAAAGGGAGTTGGGCGGTTAGGAGGATTGGGATAGTCTTTTGGCTCCTCTCTTGTCTCCCTCAAAACTTCCAAAGATGGAGGAGTTGGTTTACTAGTGGGGGAAGGGGTGACAATGCTAATTAATGTAGCACAATCACCTTTTCCTCCATTTTTTAATCCTCAACAACCAACTCCTCATCCCCTTCGAACTCAAGCTCATTTCCCATGGTGACCTCACTCACCGAATCTTTGAGTTCGACTTGGGATGGTGTATTTTTGGAATCATAAGCTTCCATTTGGGTTAACGCTTCCAATATGCTCCTCGCATGCCCCTCAATAGCCTCAACACTAGAGGAGAACCGAGTGTCCGGTTCCTCACTAGTAAAGTTGTCCAAGTTTACTATTGCGTTAATGACTTCCTCACGTGTCAAACTTGAACTTCCTTGTTGGGCTTGGTTTTAGGGTATGGTATAAGGTGGTGAGGGCCAACTACTTTACTCGTATTATTGGTTTTTTGGTTCATTCTCATACCACCAATCCAGATTACCACACCATTCCGGATTGTAAGAATTGCGGTATGGATACCATTCTTGGGTTTCTTACCTCTTGGTAGCACTCTTTGTAATATCCTTGGTTTTGGAAACCAAGGGTTCTTTCTCCCTCATAGTGCTCCTCCCTCAACAAATAGCAAGACTCGGTAGGGTGGTTGGAATGACACATCCTACAAAACATTTCTTTTTGGGCCTCTCTTCTCATCATGAGTTCCCTCATGATGAGATCTCCATTTTTTTCCTTTTTTTTCTTTTTTTCTTTTTTTTTCTTTTTCAAAAGTCCAAAATCACATTGCAAGGATTCTCAATAAAAATTTACCCAGAACTAAAGCAATACCTACTTCGAACAAAAACAACTAGCTAATATGCAACCAAATATGCCCAAACACTTAAAAACAAACGACTCTTCCCCGGCAGCGGCGCCAAAATTTGGGAGGTTGTCGTAGTACCTCTCAAAGTTATAATTTATAAGCCATTTATTCTTACTAAATAAAATTAAGTAGATAGTGGCAAATCGGGGTCATCCACGAACAAGAGGGATTTTCTTAAGCGTTTAAACATATAAGGTTAATATTAGGCTAGAAGTAGGTATATATATATATATCTATATATATAGATATATATATATATATATATATATAAAAGCAAGTAAGTGGGGGGGAGGGGGGTTGGATGGTTGGTTTTCCTAAGTTATGAAATTAAAAGACAAACTAACTAGCAAAGTTAAGTAACTATGTTAATCATCAAACAAACTAAGAAAAGGGGGTAAAAACTACAAAAGATAAAGCCTTGGGGGCAATTGATATCCATTTCCAAACCTCATATAGATCATTGAATCATTCACTCATTCAATCACATATGTTACCTATGGGGAATGCTAAAACTTCCCAATGGAAGATAAACATTCATTCCTTCTTAATAGTAATTTGCAAACACAAACAACGACCATTTGCAAACCTCGTTGACAATCACACTAGGCAAACCACACCATAGAGGTATTTCATCAACGACATTTCACATGAAAGACCAAAGTCATAGCCAATTAACCAACATTCATTAGGCTAAACCTAGAAGAAACCACATTCAAGATTCAACCTTTCATTGCATCTATAGGATAAATATGAGAACAATCCACATTAACCTACTTCTCTAGCAAGAATCACAACACATTATGCACAAGAAGTTCTAAGTTCATGTTCTTGGATTTTCATGCCAAAGAGCTAAGGAATTCGTCACTTTCCTAACACCCTAACACTTAAATCATGCAAACACTTCCTATTCTCAAACAACCCATGGCATAAATGAAGTAAAACATAGCATTAAGAACACATGAATGCTAAATAACAAAGGCTTCACGAATGAGTGAAACAATCTATTCACGAATGAGTGAAACAATCTATTCACTTCTTTTACTACTTGTTGCGAAGATTAATCTTCTATCCTTCTTAGATAGTAATTTACAAGAGTGAATTCAGCATCTCTTGTCAAACCTCACCAATGACTCCCTTAGTCGAAACACGACTAAAAGTATCCCATTGATGGCATTGAGCTTGAAGGATCAACAAGCTTGGCAACACTTATAAACACTACACCGTGTCTAAGCATTTTACCAATTCATGCATTTACACAAGATTAGTCAAGAACGATCGACATTCATAGACCTATCTCATTTGCTACCTAAAACAAACATGACAACGAGTTCAACATCATCACATTCATCTAGCAATTATCAACACATCAAAATCATTTAGAAGGTCTAACACATGCTCTTGGATTCCACATTAAAATAGGGTAAAATTAGCTACTTTCTCCCAACCCTAACAAGTAATCATACAAGCAATTCATATACTCAAACTTCCAACAATATTAATCCCACTAGCAATTCACCTTCAAAGCTCAATAAATGCACAATAGCAAAAGCAATAAATAGATAGATTGTTTCTCAAGACATGGATGTGGAAGTCTTAATCAAGTGCTCCCAATATTAAACTAACCTAGATAATTAAAATACATGATTAACCTACAAAAACTAAGAAAAGAAAGAAAATAAAACTAGGGTTTTGAACCAAGAAAAATTGCAGGAAGAAGAAGGGTGTTAAGAGGAGAGGATAAGGTTAGTATTTATAATACAAAAAAGTAAGAAAGTTTCTGGTCATACGTCCATCACGAGTCGCGACGGGTTCGTCGCGAGTCACGACCGAGCCCAGTTTTAGCATCTTGATTTCTTTCTTCTTTTTGTTTCAAGTTCTCCTCTTCACTTCACTTATCTTCAGTTCTTCAAGTCTTCAAAAGCTCAAATACAAGTCTTCAAGTCTTTAAATCTTCAAAGGTATTCTTTAAAGTCTTCAAAGTCTTCAAAAAAATTGTCTTGTCACACAAAATCCTCTAGAAAAGTAATAAAAGTGTAAAAGTTGCTTTTAACTCTCCTTAGAGAATTTAAAGGCAAAATGTCATATCTAGAGCACAAAAGTGTACAAATGAGTCCTAAAAGTCCTAATTTTTTTTTTGAATAAACCATCCATAGATGGGGGAAATTATATTGGCCTTCCCGAGCCGTAATAAACAAAATAAAAGAAGCCAAGGCTAAGTTACTGTACAGACTGAGCATATTGCTCTTGAAGCAACCATAAATTGCTTCCAAAAGAATGAGCTAGAGTATGTGAGATGCTATAGGATGAGCTCTCGAACTTCTTAGTGAATCGAAAAAACGAGACACAAGTCAGTCAGAGAGAAGATAACCATGAGCATATCCTCTAATTTTGGAACAAAGACGAGCAGTTAAAAATGAAAAACTTTGGCCTCAGTGTTGTGAGCTTTCGTTATGCCCTAATCCAATGTGACTCCACTGATCAGGAATGATCATTGCTAGCTCCACCAAAACTTGTGTCTTCAAAGGATTTGCTAGTCTTCAAAACTGTGCTTAATACACTTGGAATTCCAGGAGACTTATGTGATGAGCATACAGGAGGCAGATATCAAGCAGCAACATCAGAAACATGCAGACAAGAGCGGGAATGAGTAGCATCCGAACTAATTAAACAAACCGTAGAGCAGGGGTGCCAATTTGATCTAGTCTCACTAACCCCTGGACAGTGGTGGGAAGTCCAGATATGGTAATAAAAGATGAATCACTTTCTAGTTGCAAACAATGTTTAGCAAGTGTATGAGCCACCAGGTTAGCCTGTCTATATATATGTACGAGTTCGATGTCACTCAGTGATTGATAAATCTCATCAGCTAAGGAAAAGCAGTTCCAGTGACATCGGAGTGGTTCATTAGTAAAAAGAACCGCAGAAAGACAGTCTGATTCCATGTAGAGGGGGCCAGTTAAATCATGTGAAATCTGTATGGCAAACTTAATAGCCTTCAATTCAGCTTCCAAAGGGGATAGAGCATTAGTAAATAGAGTGTAAGCTCCCCTAAAAGCACCTCTACTGTATCTAATGATCACTCCAATCCCGCACTTAAAAGTATTGCATGACCAAGAAGCATCAACATTAAGCTTAAGACCAGATATAGGCCTAGTCCAAGCAATTTTCCAGATTTTTGGCCTTGGGGAAAGTTTAAGGAGTGGTAGAAAGGAATGATCTGCAATACTCACATCTATAGGAGATGCTATATGAACCGGATTTGCACTGAAGGAGAAAAAAATCTGATTTCTAATGAGTTGGAGCACAAGGGTGGAGGAAGGCTTGATAGATTCAAATAAGTATCTATTTCTCATCTTCCAAATATTCCAAAAAGTAAAGATAGCAACAGTACGGATCATTATAGCATGTAAAGAAGTTAGAGCAGGCAAAGTTAAGTGGTATGAAATTCTTTCCCAAACCGATGGGAAGGCTCTATCTCGAATTCCCATGAACTGATGAATAATTTTCCATACAGATAGAGAGAAATCACATGTATTAAAAAAATGCTCTAAAGAGTCCTCATGCTTATTGCACATGCAGCATTTAGAAGCCAAGCAAAACCTCAGTTTCCTGAGTATGTTATCAAAAGGCAACAGAGAATTTATTACTTTCCACATAAATACAGAGATTTTCTTCTCAAATCTGGGGTTCCAAAGGTGTTTAGAAGAGGATGTCGAACCTGTGTGGTTGCATAGCAAATTATATGTATCTTTGAAGGAGAAGTTCCCAGAGATACCTGGTTTCCATATTAATCTATCAGCTCTGTGGGGGAAAAGTTTTGACTCCTGCAAAAGAGTGATAATGTGAGATGACAGAAATGGCTCTATTTTTGTGATGAGAAGATCTTTGTTAGTTATGAAAGCAGAGACTGTACATTCAACATCAATATCCACCCTATTATGATCACACAAATCAATCAGTGAACCTACATCAAGCCAGTTTGAAGTCCAGAAATTACAATCACCCCTCCCTATGATGACTTTAGAGTTAGCCTCGGCCCATACATTCACTGAACAAATTCTCTTCCAGTTAGGAGAGGTCCTATAAGATTGAGGGAGGGCTGCCAATAAATGAGTCCAGAAGGCATCACCCATTTGATACTTCCACCACAATTTCACTGAGCATGTTTTAATTATTGTGTATATAGACCTGAAGCCTAAGCCATTCTGATCAGTTGGGAGGCACAAATCAGACCACTTTTTCCAAGATCTTTTTGTTTTTAAATCATCCCCCCAGAAAAATTTACTCATTTTTTTCTCAATGATGGAAATGATCAATTTTTTTGGTTTAATAACTTGCCAAATGTGTTGTGGAATGGCATATATACATGACTCAATCAAAGTAATTTTCCCACCCATGGATATCCATCTATTTTTCCAATTACCAATCTTATTATCAATAAGTTCAAAGAGTGGTTGGAAATAAATCTTTTTAGCCACACCAGTAAAGATTGGAACTCCTAAGTAGGTGAAAGGGAAAGAACTCAATTTCATTCCAAGTATCCTTTTAATGTGGTTCACTTTATGATCTGTAGCATATTTACCTATGAAGATGTCACTCTTGTTATAATTAATAGACTGACCAGTGACCATATAAAATGGGCACATCAGGCCATTTATACCAAACCTTTATTTTGTTTTATTTTTGTTTTACTTTATTCGATACTTTTCATACTGTTTATTTCTTTATAATGGGCCTAATTTCCAAGACTGCTTTGTTGATGTAACTATGTCTTTATGATAGGCCTAATTTCTAGGACTTAAGTGGGAAAGTATGTGATTAGACATGTGAAGTTGTTATTATTCTTGTCAATATTACTGCATACCTATAGTATAGAGTGTTGGAGTGTACCTCATCACTAGAGGTTGAATGAGATAAGAATCGTTGGTGTAAAGTGGATACATGTTGTCACAGTGATCGTCTTTTCCTTTCTAGTGTATGTGTGTGCTGCTTCGTTGCAATTTACTTTATTCCTGTTGATGATTCCCGTGATTGTGTCAAGTAACAGATATCTTGACTAGAGAATCCTGGCCTTTCCTAAGTATTATAAAGGCCAAGAAATAAAAATTTAATCCCCATAGATGGTGCCACTGATGCGGGGGATTCCTTTCATGCCAACATAATAACCAGAATCAGTGCTAACCAGAATCAGTGCAGTCCAGTGGGTGGGAGGTCATCGCCGTACCTCTCAAAGTTATAATTTATAAGCCCTAAAGTGCTTACTAAATAAAATTAAGTATATAGTGGAAAATCTGGGTCGTCCACAAAGAAGAGGGATTTTCTTACGGGTTCATGCTTATAAAGTGGATAATAGCATAGATATACATATATAAAAGCAAGTAAACATGGGGGAATTTGTTTTTCTAAGTTATGAAATTAAAAGACAGAGAACTATCTTAAACTAGAGATCAAGCTAAACATGCAACAAACTACAAAAAGTGAATTTAACACCAAGTATGGGACCTTGGGCGCAATCGATTTCCACTTCCAAGCCTCTTATTTATCCTTGAATCTAGAACTTTTTTACTACTTTGACTACTTATTGTGAAGATAAATCTTCCATTCTTCTTTGACGGTAGTTTACAAGAGTGAATTCAACATCCCTTTTAAACCTCACTAATGACCCCTTTAGTCGAGAAACAACTAAAGATATCCCATTAATGGAACTATGTACAAAAAATCAACAAGTTTGGCAACACTTATAAACACTAAACCATGTCTTAGCATTGAACCAATTTATGCATTTGCTAAGATTAGCCAAGAATGTGCAACATTTAATAATTCCACCTACTTGCTACCTTCAAATAAACATGGTAAAGGATTAAACATCATAACATTCATCTTCCAAGTATCAAATCATAAACCCAATTAGAAGCTCTAACTCATGCTTGAGGATTCCATACCAAAAGGGCGAGAATTAGCTACTTCCACCCATTCTCAACAACTAATCATGCAAGCATTGCATATTATCAAACATCCAATCACATTGATGACATTAACAAACAACATCAAATATCCATAAATGCATAATAGAAAAGGCAAAAAAATAGTAGAAATGATTCTCAAGACATGGGCAAGGAAGCCTCAATCGATTGCTCTCAAAATTGAGGGTTTAGCTAATACAAATTATACTACAAAGCCCAAACATAATCATACAAAATAAAGATATAAAAGATGAAGAGAAAATAAAGAAATAGGGTTTTTGGGAGAGTATTTTCGGCCCAGAGAAAGTTAGATGTGAGGATAAGATAGGAGATATTTATAGTACAAGATTTTGTCAAGAAAAAGTAAAAAAAGTAACAGACGGGAGTTGGTTGAGTGCCTGTTGATGCGCCTAGTTGGGCGCAGGCCGTTCTCTTGCGTGTGAGCGCATGCTTGTTCACACTGGTTGCACAAAAATGGACCGAAGACATGCTTCGTTCCTTCTTCTCTAGTGTGCGGCTAAGGACACTGCCTATGCGCCCGGTCTTCTTCACCCAGTCGGTCGGCTGCCCAGTCTTTGCGTTAGTCGATCGGTCTTCTTTCTTCAAATTTGGACTTTTCTTCTACCAAATTGTATTGGCCTTCAGTTCTAAAGTCTTATTTTTCCTCATGTATCTTCATTCTTTAATTTTTCATCATGAACACGATCAACAAAAATACATTCCAAAGACTCCTAAATCATCACCCTAACCTTCATATCAATAAGGTGTCCATTAACCTTTCATAAACAACCCTAATCTATGACAATTGTGAGTCTCTAATGTGTTAAAAAGAGGTGAACACATCACTCATAAGGACACAATTCAATTAGATTCAAAGTAGGTTACAAAAGGAAGGATTTAGATATGAAAATTGAAACTGGTCATCTAAACCCCTTATGATACAAACCTATCTAAATCTAGCAATCTTCCAACAAAAAGATAACAAAAGATATGTTAAATGCTTCAAAAAATACATACATTTAACGTCTCATTAGTGGGCTTGCTTGCTTGATTGTCCTACAAAACAAGGTCTCAGAGAGTTCCCCGGGATCCAGCTCTGATGCCTTAGTTAGTATTTTGGTTTGTATCAACTTTTATCTCTAGAAAAATGCCATTACCTGTCTTTTTGTCATGAATCTCTAATTATAGCCAATGAACTGTGTAATTCCCGTTGATCGTGGTCCATGTTTCTCTCGTCGTTGCTAAGTCGTGGCCTTGAAGGGATGGTCGTGCGTGTTGACCACCTTTCTCCTTGAGTTGGAGTTCTTTTCTTAAATAAGAGTTGTACTCGGAATTTGCTTACCATGCTCGCTGGTCACGAGTTGTTGTCTTTTAGTTTGGGTTTCATGTGGTCAGGGAGGTGTACACTAATCTGCACTTCAGTTCAGTACAATATATTTATATTTATTTCAGTTCAGTTCAGTTTAATATATTTATTTCAGTGATTAGTAATTCCAAATCATAGCATCCCCTTCAATATTTAGAGTTTAAGTACTATACAACTTAACATAAGTAGTTCTTTTCACTATATTTTTTAAAATATGGAGTGACTCTATACCTTATATGTTAGGCATTTAGATTTTAAAGAACCAATGTGAAAATTCTTCAACACATCCCCTTATGTGCAACGTGAAAACACTCAACGGCCCAATATCAGGCTCGTGGCCCTTTTCTGTTCATGTTTATGCGACGAATTCCGTAGCACAAGAGAGGACGTGTTAAGAGTCTCACATCAATGGCAGACAAATCTATAGGTTAATATATAAGATCGTGGTTCACATCTGTATTTTATAAATGATAGATCTCATCAAAGGTGTGGATTAGAAACATATAATTATAGTCTAAAGTTCATTGAGAAATTTTTTTTATCATTCATAATCTTTTTTAAAAGTATTTTTGATAATGAACTACCATTTATAACATTTTTATAAAGAAAGAACTTCTGCAAACTATTCTTGTAATACTTCAAGAAAATGAGATCGAGCTAGATAAAAGGAGGTTGGTTCAGTTACGCCTTCGTGTTTAGGTTAATAAAGAAGCCAAATACCGGCAATCTCCAATTTTGGCATACGTCTGAACCCGTCTGAACCCATCAAATTCAGGGCTAACTTATGAATGTTTCTTCTAGAAATTTTAAATTTTTCGGTTTAAATTTCCAGGGAAAAAGAATGTTAAAGGATTTGATGAATTGAGTTCTTTGCTTATAGGTTTTAATTGTGCATGGATTAGGAAGAGTGATCCAAAAGGCATTTCGATCTTCTAGTCTGAACAGGAATAGTAGTCCAGGCCCTGATGGATTCACCTCAAAATTTTATGCTAAATGCTGGGATATAATTAAACAGGACCTAATAGATGCAGTAAATGACTTCATGTTAGGCTCAGAAATACCAAGAGGAATAAGTAGCACATGGATAGCCTTAATACCCAAAAAACAGACACCCTCATCTTTTGATGATTACAAGCCTATTAGTCTCTCAAATGTTGCTAATAAAATCTGTTCTAAGGTGCTTATGGAAAGAATTAAACCATACATGGAAAACTTAATCTCCCCAAATCAGGCAGCTTTCATGAAAAATAGGGACATCTCTGATAATGTGCTCTACCTACAGGAAATGATTAAGTTTTTAGACAAGAAAAACAGGGTTCCAAACTGCATGTTAAAGTTAGACCTTAGAAAAGCTTTCGATAGAGTTAATTGGCAATTTCTGGAAAAAGTTCTCAGTAAATTTGGTTTCACAGGGAGTTTCTTAAATGTTGTAATGAACAACCTTTCTCAGGCTTATTTTTCTGTTCTTATAAATGGTAACCCTGTTGGATTTTTCAGAGCTACAAGGGGCATCAAACAAGGTGATCCTCTATCTCCTTTTCTCTTTAACATTTTCTCTGAAGCTTTCTCCAGAAGCTTATCTTTTATTTTCATGAATAAAAAACTCAGTTACTATCAGCTTCCCTCTGGCATTACACCTGCATTTCATCTGAGTTATGTTGATGACACTATCATCTTCATGCAAGCCTCAAAGTCTAATCTGACCAGAATAAAAGCCTTCTTAGAAACATTTGAACTAACCTCTGGACAAAAGATAAACTTTGATAAATCTGATTTCTATGCTAGTTCAAGAGCAACAACTGTTAAAATAAATCAGATAAAATCAATTTTAGGAATGAAGAAAGGAGTCTTTCCATTTAAATACTTGGGATGTCCAATATTCAAAGGTAGGACCTTAAATCTATATTTTGAACCTTTGTTGGAAGCAGTAGATAGAAAGCTCCTGAATTGGAAAAATAGATGGTTAAGTTTGGGAGGCAAAATGGTGCTTATTCAATCTTGTCTATACTCCCTCCCACAGCATATTTGGCCAGTCCTAAAGCCCCCTAAACAGATAATAAAGGCATTAGAAAAGAAAATGACAAGGTTTTTCCGGGGGGAAACAGAGGGAAAATTAAACAAAGTATGGAGAAAATGGTTTGACCTGAGTACACATAGATACCAGAATGGTCTAGGATTTAGATCTGTAAGAGCAATAATTGATTCATGCTCAGCCAAGCTATGGTGGAAAAGCCAACTGGGCACAACCATGTGGTCAAAACTTTTGTGGGCACTTCCACTGTCCCATAAGAAGTCTCATACTTAGAAAAGGATATGTAGTATTCACTCCTTTGCAGAAGAAAATTCTCTCATTATACATGGTAAAGGATTGAGCAATTGCTGGAATGCCAATTGGTGCCCAAATGGTCCTCTTTCTAAATGTGTTCCACTTTCAGTCCTATCACCTTTTTACTATTACACCATTGATGACTTCATCGGGGAAAAAAACCAGATACTGCAACGTATCTCACCTTATTTGGAACATGATACTTTGACTTTTTTGCAGGAAGCACAGCCTCACACAGAAAAGGAGGATAGACTTATATGGAAACTTGAAGATACAGGTATCTTCTCCTTCAGATCAGCCTACAGAGGCCTTACCCAGCAATCAGGTAATTTCCCAGCCACTAGAGACATCTGGAACCCTAGACTGCCAAAACAAATATCCATTTTCACATGGAAGCTGCTGAATTCTCTCCTTCCTTTTGATGATGTCTTAGTCCAATGTGGTTTTATCTTAGCCTCAAAATGTCTAGCATGCAATCAATCTGACTCAATAGAGCATTTTTCACCTTATTCCATTTGGCTCAAGCTGTTTGGGATAATACTTCGGATATTCTGGGGATTCAACTGCATACATTAGACAGTTTAACTTTCAAGTTTTTTGAATATTGGAATAATATTGAACTCTCTAAGGTGCCTAGAGATATCGGTAGGATGTTGCCATCTCTGATATGCTGGTCATTATGGAAAGCTAAGAATGCTTTCTACTATGACAACAAAAAGTTTTCACAAGCTCTAATCAGTAAAGAAGTGAGAGATCTTATTTTTCTTTCTTTCTCAGCCAAACCTGCTCACTCCAATGTGTATCTTATTAGAAGCTATCCTATTTTCTCCCTGATTTCGCCTCTGAAACCACCCCCTAAGCCTTCTATATCCACTGTCTTCTGGAAAAAGCCACCACAGTATAACTGTGAACGTAAATGCATCTTGGTCCCCCAACATGTCCACAATTGGCCTTATAGCTAGAGATTGGACTGGTAAGCCGTGCCTAATTCAATCTTTCACTACCATTGCTAGTACACCATTAGAGGCTAAAATGAAGGCCATCCAGGCAGCAGCTAGATGCTTCTCTAGTTTGGACCCCGGATGTTCTTACATAGTGGAATTAGATGCCATGCTTGCGGTGAACATGATAAACAATCCCAAAAATGCCAAATGGTCTCTATATACCTTAGCTTTCCAAACTCACTCTGAGCTTAAGCAGGCTACACTAAGACATGTCTATAGGGAATGTAATGCAGTTGCTGATGCAATTTCAAAGCATAAACCGACTCACCCTTCACAACCAAACATTAGCATCTCTAACATCCCATCATTCATCAAAGGTCTTATCGAACTGGACAAAAATGATTTCCCTTACATCCGAACACAGAAACATGCTGCTAAAGAATAGATACTGCTGAGTTTTTCTTTTAATTTTTGCAGGGACACATCATGGACATCAAATTGAACTGTGGATAAGAAACAAGATGGAGAAATGATGAAGGCAATGGGATTGAAGTTTCTACCTATGGAAGCATAAGTCCAGCTTTGGCTACTGATCTTTGGAATCGTTTCAAGTTTTCCCATCTGATGCGTTGAAACCATCGAGCACTCGAGCCTGGAGCCTTTGAGCCTTGGAATCCTCGAGCACTCAAGCCTTGGAGCCCTCGAGCACTGGATACCTCGAACACTCAAGCTCTCCAGCCCTCGAGCCTAGGATGCCTCGAGCCCTGGATCCCTCGAGCACTCAAACTCTCGAGCACTCGAGCCTAGGAGGCCTCGAGCCCTAGATCCCTCGAGCTCTCAAGCTCTCGAGCCATGCCGCCCTCAAGCCATCAGGCACTCGAACCATCGAGCACTCAAGCACTCAAGCCCTCGAACCATCGAGCCTCGAACACTGGATACCTTAGAGTCCTCGAGCACTGGAGCTCTCGAGCAGTGGGGCCCTCGAGAACCCGAGCCCTCGAGCACTTAAGCACTCGAGCCCTCAAACCATCGAGCCTCTCGAGCCCTGCCTCCCTCGAGCCATCAGACACTTGAACCATCGAGCACTCAAGCACTCGAGCCCTCGAACCATCGAGCCTCAAACACTGGATACCTAGAGCCCTCGAGCACTCGAGCCTCGAACACCGGATACCTTGGAGCCCTGGAGCACTCGAGCCCTGGAGCACTCAAACACTAGAGCCCTGGAGAACTGGAGCCCTCGAACCATCGAGCCTCGAACACTGGATACCTTGGAGCCCTCGAGCACTGGAGCCCTCGAGCACCCTCGAGCACTCGAGCCTTGGAGCACTCAAACACTAGAGCCCTCGAACCATCGAGCCTTGGAGTCCTCGAGCAATGGATACCTGGAACACTCAGGCTCTCGAGCCCTGGATCCCTTGAGCACTCAAGCTCTCGAGCCCTGCCGCCCTCATCTGGCACTCAAACCATCGAGTACTCAAGCACTCGAGCCCTCGAACCATCGAGCCTCGACCACCCGAGACCTCGAGCCAGCAAGCACTTGACAATCAACCCCTCGAGTCTACAAACCTTCAAGGATTTCAGCCTCGACCCCACCAACTGTGAGCACTCGAATCAAGTGGCAGCAGTAAAGATGAAGAGACACAAGATGGAACCTGGGTGGATTTCAAACCTTCGATCCATCGACACCTCGAACCGCCATGCACTCGACCATGAGACCTCGACCCACTGAGCAGTTGAGATTCAAATTCTAGGACATCGAGCACTTCAACACTTGAGCACTCGAGCATTCATAACAGACCTACTTAGAGCCTTTTTAGAGATCTGGCCATTTAACCATGTTAACACGAGGGGTGGAGACATGGAAAATGGAATCATCACCAAAAACGCCCTAAGTATAATTTTTTGCTCCGATATTCTGATAACCAAGTTGTAGCTTTTTGTACAAAGTCTTCAAATTATTTTAAAGATAAACTTTTGTAAATGTTTACTATCTTTTCGGGTTTGGGGAACCTAATACATATCCCTCCCATTAATATGGGTTATTAATTTTTTAAAAAAAGGCATTTCGATCTTCTCGTTCGATCCGCACCTTATCTTTGCATATCGTTATTTGCTTTCGGAATCACGCCAATAGTTTTGACCATATCATCTATAATTTATAATCTTTCTATAAAACAGCAAGTTTTTGGCCAAGTGGCATTCCCACAATTTCTCATGTAACATTGCCATGTCAGCTTTTCATTTTCATATTTATCTTCTTTTCGTAATTCATTTTTAATTAATCTATCACTAATTTGGTCCACCAGTCTACTTTCTTGCAAATATTTATATGTCATGTATGCATTAATTATATGTCAGAAATAATAAGATCTTTCTTAAGCAAACTTAACTTGGTGACTAAATTTAACCTATAAATCATGTTTGAGACCATATCTAATTATTTAATAATTCAAATCGTTCAGCCAAATACTAATTCGATAAAAAAAAACTAATTTACCCATATTATTATGTAATATTTAATCTTCAATATAAGAATTATTTATTCGAACAATATGAACATATATTCCCTCTGTCCCAACTTAATTTGCACTCTTACTTTTTAAACATTATTCACTATCAAAGTTTGATCGTATATTTGAATAAATTTGCAAACAATAATGTAATCATATATGATATTGCTGAATCTGCTGTAATAAATAGTTTATAAATATCAAATTTTTATTTTTTATTATTATATTAACAGTCAAACATATTTCTTGATTAGCATGATAATGATTGCAGTGCAAATAAAGTTAGGACGAATGGAGTAGTATAATTTAAATAGTTTATAGGATTATAAAAAAAATTCTTTGAAAACATGTCCTTACATGTTTTTTGTATTTCCTTTTAAAAGAAATATAATTTTATAAATTCAGTTAAATAATTATTCACTCATTATCAACTAACATTTCTTATTTTTATTACAATAATTTTTACGGCGTAAATATTTTTATACAATAGTTAATAATTTTCTACGTAAAAAACGTATGTATCGACAAGAATAGATTCCATTTTCTTTCATTCAATGCATTATAATATTATTTAATGTATATATTTATTATAAATTCTACATAATGTGTAATTCTCATATACATATGACAATACTTTATTACTTATTTAAATTATAAATTATATTATATATTAAATTTTCGTTCAGAATCTATACATCGGCACAGGTATTATCTAGTTAAGTTATTAACAAATCATGAGAGTTTTAGAAGAGGTTGGATGTTCATTAAAGACATGTCACATTTAAATTTACATATATATCTTTTAATTTAAATGTGAATCCGTCTCTTAAAAGATGATCTTTCCATAAATTAAGAAATATCAGGGTTTAATATACAAATTATAATAAATGAAGATAAATTTTTTGGATCATAACTAATGCATATTGCATAATAAATTTTTAATATTACAACAAAAAAATTTACATTTCTATAATTTTAATTCAACCCCATCGTTCCATAAACATATGGAATGACAGTCATTCACAAGAATTTTCCTATACTTTATAAATTAAAATATATATATATTAAGATTTATTTAAATATAAAATATAAAAAACATTACATAAAGACAAAGTCTTGTATAAGACTGTCACACGGTGAGACCGGAGATTAAATTACAAAAATTTCAACATGAGGTTTCATATTGATGTTTTAAAAGTTTAGGGATTTAATGTGTAATTGTGACAATTTGCAATTTAGTTCAGTTCTATTAGTTTTTTTGCCCCCAAATTTAATTTGCTATTTTCCTATTTTACCTCTAGTCCTTGGTCTCACCATAAGACGGTCTCACAAGAGACGAACTCATATGTAAAAGCACAATATCTAACTTTAAAAAATACTTTATTTAAATTTAAAAATTCAGTGTATTTAACAAATGCAATATATTCCTTTTTTCCCACAATTTAACTTCTTACATTCCTTCTTAGACTGTTCTACAAATAACTTCATATTTGTAAATTTTTATGCGTAGTCATTCATTCAATCTACTAAATCTACCTTCATCAAACCCCCTAAATTTATTACTAGCTACTATTTGACACTACTCATGACATCCCCCATGTAAAAGTTTACAAAAGTTGATTTTTGACATCAAATGATATCCTCACATCAACTTGCATAAAAATTTGATCCAAAATGAAATAGAAAGTGCATTGTGGGTTGGAGATAATATCAGTTAAAAAATACAATTCACTACTCATAATTTAAGAACACGTCACCCGTCAGGAGACTCACTCAACAATATTTAATAGATCTCTATTTAACTTAATTTTATTATTTCAAATTAATCTGGTTTATCAGTTATATTTTAAGTATATTTTGGTTCAATGCAATCTAAAATGAGGAGGCGTTTGGTTAGGGTGAATGAGGAAAGTGAAAGTGAATATGAGATCTTAATTCCCTTAGTTAGTGTTTGGTTTGGTTTTTTTATTATTCCATTTTCCTATTTTTAGTTTTACAATTCTCCAATTTGGATGTATTGTGATTCCCTAGTCTTACACTAAGACTTTAATTCCCCAACTTGCATCTTTATAAAACCTTTACCTTCACCTTCTAACATCCAATACAAGACTATACTTTCTATTTATTATCAAAATAGAAATTACAATATTATAACTATTATGATTATTATTTCAATAAAAATATTATAATTTTATTTTTAATTTGCTAAGGGTCGAATTTAAATAAAAATATAATTTTCGTATAAAATTTTTTTAAGGAAGAAAAATATATTATTTTTAAACTTTACACTGTGAATAATAGCTATTTACAATAAATATATTATTTAATAATTATATAATATAAAAATAATAAATTAAGTAGTAATGTTATAATTTAACTTAGATAAATTTAAGACAAAAAATTAATATCATACATAAAAAAAATAATATAATTTTACTTTTTGAGCTGAGGTAAATATTAATAAACGTAATATTAATAATATTTTTAAAAATAAAATTATTTTATAGTTTATACTATAAATAGTTACAATATTTTAATATGAATACATAATATTCTTATATAAATAATTCATGAAATACTTATATATTTTTTAGCATATTTGATCATCAAAAGTAATTTATACTTATACCTATTATTTTTATAAATAATGTTAGAATTTATATTTGTTTTCCTAGTTTGAACCGAATAGTAACAAGAGAATTTGATTACCTTTCCATGATTGAACCAAACAGATTTTAAAAATCAGGTTTATTCATTTCGTTTCTCTTCCTTTCCCTTTTCTGATTCCCTTCCCTTTTTCTACTTGAACCAAACGACCCCTGATAGATGATAATAGAGTTGTTTCAAAGAATTTATAATTTATTTATTTTGTAGCATCTATTTATAAACAACAGAAGAAAAAAATTGGAACATGAATACTTTCTATTAAGTACCAAAAAGTTGTACATCATTATATGCATAAATTTGAATTAGCTCTCATTTCTCTCTCTTTTGAACAGTAAAACTAAAGCAGTCATTTTCCTTTTTTCCTGTTACTCCAGAGTCGCCGGTAACGGCTATTCCCCGCCGTCAACGGCTAGTACCCGCTGGTATCAATTCTCGAAGAAGAAGGTAACCTTAAGCCGGCCGCTATGGCGGCAAGCAATGTTAGCCAATCCCCACCCAAATCCTTCGCCGCTGCTCTCCAAAATAAACCCCCCTGTCAAAATCGTTGCCTACCAATCCTGAACTAATTCCCAAATCCCAACATTTAGGTGATCCCGCTTGTTTATAATTCGATGATCAAATTGGTAAACTATCGGCACACTATGCAAACCCTGGTCGGAAAGTTTACAAAAGGAAGGCTCTCAAAGGAGCTTCTCGAATTGGCTTTCAAAACTGTGGGTTTCACAGGTAAATACCAATTAGGGTCCTTAGATTATAAACATGTCCTTATCAGGTTTGAGCAACTCAACGATTATCAAAGATGCTGGATGAAGGGAATCTGGAACTTCAATGGTATCCTCCTTAAGATGCTCAAATGGACTCCTGAGTTCTCAACGCACAAAGAATTCCCTATTGTCCCCATTTGGTGTACAATCAGGGAAGTACCTTTATATTATTACAACTCAGCATCTATTGAAGCAATTTGAAATAGCATAGGATGTTTCATTAAAAATGATTTAGCCACTGATATGCTCACAAGGCCTTTTGCAATTAAATTCTGTGTTGAAATTGATCTTCAAAAGCCTTTGTGTAACTATATTCGGCTGGGTTCAGTGTCTAATAATAGGAAATATCCAATTGAGTATGAAGATGTCCCACTTTATTGTGATCACTGTGCTAAATTAGGTCACTCTGTAGGACAATGTAGAGTCATCCCTCCAAATGTTAATGTTAGACCAGTGGATAATATCATAATCCAGAGCCAAACTCATTCTCAGTGGCAGGCCACTGGTAACAAATTCAGTAAGCCTCCACTGATCTCCCTAGGTAATCAGGATGATCCCACCTCCCCTGTGAATGATAATGTGACTGATCATAGTGCCATAACGATCCCCACCTTTAACCTTCACTCTAAATCCTCCCCAGGGGTTAACATAGTGTCAGGAAATGACAGGTTACAATCACCTGAAAAATTGTCCAGTACCCAACCTCAGGAAAACTTTGATAAATCCATCTCAAAGCTGTTAAATGATACTGCTCTATCTAAACATACTCCGATGGTTCATGCAAAAGATGGCATTCAGATTGGACCACTGAGCCTAAGCCTGAAAAGACTAAATCAATCCCCTTCTAATAACCTAACACTTTCCCTACATGGAAAGATGGAAAATAGGTTCTCTGTTTTGCAGGATGAACTGGAAGAGCAAGACTCTGATGATGAGGTTACCACCAGCCACAAGGACATTACAGCTTCACCCTCCATGAAATCCACTGGTAAGAATCCCCAGCAAGGTAAGTCTAAAGTTAAAAAGAACAATTACTTTAGTCAACTTAATAAGATGATGCTGAGATCATCTACAAAAAGTCACAAATCAAGTGAACAATGACAGTATCTTTCAGTGTTAATTTTTTAGTGTGGAATCTTAGAGGCATGGAATCTTCAATGCTTAGACTAATACACCTAGTTAAGCTTAAGAAAATCCAACTGTTCTGCATAATTGAACCAATGCATGATAACATAAAATGTCAATCATATATGGAAAAACATAACTTCTCGCATAGTTTGACACTGTATAATGGAAAAATATGGCTCATGTGGTCTAATCTAATGTCTGTCACACTCCTTTCTTCCCATGAGCAGTTTATGCATGTTAATATATCTCATCAGTCCCTAAATTTACATATGGAAGCAGTATTCATATATGCACTTTGGAATAGGGAAGGTAGAAAGGCTCTATGGAAAGAGATGACAGCCATTACCAAAGGTGATACTATATTTATAGTAGATTTTAACACCATTACATCTCTCTCAGAATATAGAGGCCCTAGCTCCCCCTCCAGTGGAAGTATTAGAGACTTCAATACCTGGATTAATACCACTGGAATTCAGGAGATTAACACAGTAGGAAACCTCTTTACCTGGTGCAATTCGAGACTTAGAAACCCCGCCTCCAAAAGGTTAGATAGAGGTCTCTGTACAATCACATGGAATCAGAACTTCACTTCATCCTATATCCAAATCTTGAATAGGAAAACTTCATATCACTCCCCCCTTCTCCTCCAAATATCCAATTTGACTATTTCCCACCCTAAACCCTTTAGATTCATAAATACCTGGTTCAATCGGCCAGATTTTATAACCTTAATTAGGGATAACTGGGAAAAACCACTTGCTGAGACTGGTATGCTTGGATTTTATCTAAAATTGATTAGACTTAAGAAGGTGATAAAAATCTGGAATAGAGACTGCTTCGGAAACATTGATGCTAATATCATTAAAGCAGAGGAGGCATTAAGAATTCAGGAACTTCTTTTTGACTTGACACCCTCAGCTTCTGAACTTATCAAACTAAATGAGAAAAAAGCTTTATTGCTTAGAGCCCAAAAATAGAAGGAAAAATTTTGGAAGCATAAAGATAGATCTAAATGGCATAAGTTAGGAGATAATAACACTCAATTTTTCCATAAGGTGGTGCAGGAGAAAAACTGCAGGTTGCAGATCTCGAAAATTAAAAACAGACAAGGAATGGCTAAATTCACAACTGGATATCAAAAAAAAACCAATAGCCTATTTTTCTGATCTGTTAACTGAGCATAACCAAATGGCTAATGACACCTACTATCCCCACTTCCTTAGTCAAATCCCTAACATTATCACTGACCAGGATAATCAAGCCTTATCCATACCAGTCTCTGAAGCTGAACTAGAATCAGTGATTAAGGGTCTGAACAAGAACAGTAGTCCGGGACCAGATGGTTTTTCAACTAAATTATATAGTAAATGCTGGTCTATTATAAGACATGATCTAACTGAGGAAGTAAATGAATTTATTACATGCTCTGATATGCCAAGGGGAGTATCTAGTACCTGGATAACCCTAACACCAAAAAAACCAACACCCTGCTCCTTTGAGGATTTCAGGCCAATTAGCTTATGAAATGTCTTGAATAAGATATGCTCAAAGGTATTAATGGAACGTTTGAGACCCTATATGGATAAAATGATCTCCCCAAACCAATCTGCCTTTTTTAAAAATAGAGATATTGCAGATAATGTTCTCTATTTGCAGGAAATGATTAGCTTTTTAGATAAAAAGGGTAGAGTTCCTAACTGCATACTTAAGTTGGATCTAAGAAAAGCTTTTGATAGAGTAAACTGGAATTTTCTCAGAAATATTTTGATAAGGTTTGGTTTTAATGGAAACTTCTTAAATGCTGTTTTGAAAAATCTCTCTCAAGCTCATTTTTCAGTACTTGTCAATGGCAATCCAGTAGGGTTTTTCAAAGCCACAAGAGGTATTAAACAAGGTGATCCACTCTCTTCTTTCCTTTTTAATATATTCTCAGAAGCTTTTTCTAGGAGCTTGTCTTTTATATTTCATAATAATAGTCTCTCTTATTATCAGCTACATGCCTCAATTCCAGCTGCTTCTCACCTAATGTATGCTGATGATACAATCATTTTTATGCAAGCCTCTAAGTCTAACCTCATTAGGATTAAAGCTTTCTTAGAGATCTTTGAGTACACCTCGGGCCAAAAATTTAACTTCAAAAAATTAGATTTTTACATAAGTAAGAGGGCCTCAGCTGCTAAATTTAATCAGGTAAAGATGATCTTGAAAATGAAAAAAAGGCTCATTTCCTTTCAAATACCTAGGCTGCCCTATTTTTAAAGGCAGAACATTGAATAGGTACTTCCAACCTTTGATGGAAAATTTGGATAAAAAATTACAAAATTGGAAGAACGGGTGGCTGAGTTCAGGGGGTAGAATGATCCTAATCCAATCTTGCTTGTATTCTATACCACAGCATTTATGGGCTGTAACTAAACCCCCAAAACACATAGTTCAAATATTTGAGAAAAAATTTGGCTAGATTTTTTTGGGGTGAATCAGAAGGTAGAAAATATAAAGTTTGGAAAAGATGGGCTGATTTAGCTATACCAATAACCCAGAATGGCCTAGGTTTTAGATCAATCCAAGTTATAATTGATGCCTGCTCACTCAAACTGTGGTGGAAAAGCCAGTTAGGTAGTTCTTTATGGTCTAAATTGCTATGGTCCTTGCCACACTCTCATAGGAAATCAGTGACTTGGAAAAGAATCTGTTCTATAAACTTCGTTGCGGAAAGTAATTCTCTTATCATCCATGGCAAAGGTAGTTGCAATCTATGGACTGCCAACTGGTGCCCCAATGGCCCACTTCATCACTATATTCCCAGTCACATATCTTCTGCATTGCCATATTGTACTGTGGTAGATTTCATCACAAATAAACCTACTATCTTAGCCCAGATTGCACCTTTCCTGGATCATGATACTCTCTCCTTTTTGCAGGAAGCAGTAACTACACAGGACAAAGATGATAGACTGATATGGAAACTAGAAGCTTCAGGAGTCTTCTCCTTCAAGTAAGCATATAAGATTCTTACACTATCATCGGGTAATTTTCCTGCATGTAAGTTCATATGGAACACTGCATTACAGAGAAAGATCTCTATATTCACATGGAAAATGCTGCACTCATTTCTTCCTTTTGATGATGTGCTCATTAGATGTGGTTTTAGTCTAGCTTCTAAATGCCCTGCATGTAGTCATTCAGATTCTATCCAACATTTTTTCATATCATGTCCTATTGCCCAATATGTATGGAATAACATGGCATCTATAGTTCACTTTCGCCTTAATAACCAACATTCCATTAGTGATAGATTTTTTGTTTTCTGGAATTGCAATGATCTCTCTAAGTGGCACCAACTGATTTGTAAAATTCTCCCCTCCCTGATATGCCGGTGTCTTTGGAAAGCTCGAAAAAGATTCTTATTTGATCAGAAATTATTTTCTGCAGACCTTATATGTATGGAAGTGTAGGATCTAATAAAACTGTCTCTCTATACTAACCCTTCACATCTGGTCTCCCTCACAGCTACTCCACACTCCCTTATGCATCTGATCCCATATCTTAAACCTCCCCCAAAACCAATTATATATATTGTATTCTGGGAAAGGCCTAAGACCGGGTCCGTAAAAGTTAACATTGATGCTTCCTGGTACCCAAACAAAGCTGCAGTAAGGCTAATTGCAAGGGATAATTCTGGTACACCCCTCTTGATTAAATCAGAGACTATTTCAGCTGCCTCTCCACTCCAATCTGAAATTCTAGCCATATTATTTTCTTGCCAAAATTTTCCACAAGTGGATTACACTTTCACAATCGAAACAGACTCCTTGCTGGTAGTTAGAATGATAAATGATCCCTATTCTGCACACTGGCAACTGTTTGATATGGTTTATAAAGTTAAATCCCTCTTAGGCAGTGCCGAACTCAAACATGTTTCCAGGGAATGTAATTCTGTGGCTAATGCAATTGCCAAACACCACTCCTCTCATAATCAGAGCCTCAATCTCTCTAATGTTCCAACACATATCAAAGGCCTTATTTCTTTAGACAAAGACCATACTCCTCATATAAGAATGCATAAAAATGGCTCCTATAACGATTGATAATGCTGATAAGTTGTTTTTTATGCAGGCTAATCGGATGGCTTTCCAAGCTACTGTCCAGCACCAGCTTCAAAGGGATTACTACTACCCATGTCCTCAAGTTCTTGTCAGATCCACCTTTTCCCTTCGACAGTGTTATCCAATTCATTAAATTTGGAGGCAACCTTGGGATACTTGGTCTTTTTGGTTTAAAGTTGCCTGGCCAAAGAAAGAATCCACACAAGGGTGGAGATTCTTCTCTTTGGAATCGCAACTTTAACAACTAACCACATCTACTTTGGTTAGTTTCTAGAATAGCCAACTAGTTTAGTCGTACTTATAGATAGGTACTTTCTTTTGGAGGCAACCATGTTGCCTCAGTGCTCCTACTGATCACTTGAACTGTATGTACATTCCCTTATTATTAAAGTTTGGGGATCCTTAAATATATAACCCCCACCTTTCGGGTGTGTTTATAAAAAAAGTTGTACATCAAACCCTCACACCTCTGCTCCTCCTATTCAACACAAACAATTTTCAGTTTTGGTACTGTCCAAACTCTACAAACTAAACATTCTAGAATTTCAGTGACTATACATGTTGTTCCTGTGCTTTCATTAAAACAAACATGATATCTCCAAAACCATATGTCATACACTGCTATTGCAGCTTTCAACAGCCATTTTTTCCATCCTTTCCCTCTGCTTTGTTGAGTAAGCCACTCCAGTTCTACATCCCAATCACCCGGAATTCTGCACCATTTCAGCCACCTCAGTACTTGCATCCATATTATCCGCATCTTACTACATTCAAAGAACAGATGTCTTACACACTTCACCTCTCCACACAACATACATTTTTCATCAACATTCATACCAAATTTAAGCAGCATATCCTTTGTAGGTAGTCTGCCATGACAAGCTAGCAACAGTGTAAACTTGGCTCTTAGCCTTGCCACATTCCCCTCAAATAGCCTTCTCCAACTGGTTTTCAGTTTCTCCGTTCTCAAGCCATTATACACCTTTCTGATGTTAAATTTAGCAAATTCCTCATGATCATTTCACCTCTTCACCAAATCTCTGCACTTGTCCAGATTTTTTTATTAACCCCGAACTACCCTCTGGAAAGCTACAGTCCATCACTTCTTTACCTTCGATGAAACTGGTATGTACCCATTTTATCCAAAGCCGATCAGTTTTCCTAGAAAGATTCCAAAGGTTCTTACTCATTCTCGCCACCTTCCAATCCAACAAAGATAACATTTAAACATATGAAGCCCCCCCCCCGGGTTCACTAGGATACTGGAGCTTTCCTAGTTATGGTATCCTTTCCACACCACAAAAAGGATCAACATATAGCTTCAGTATGCTTGAGAACTGCTTTAGGTAAAGGAAAAACCTGCATCTAATAGTTAGTAACCACAAATAAAACACTTTTAATGAGCTGCAAACAACCTGCATAACTGAGAATTTTGCAGTCCGATGTTTAATCCTTCTCACAATTTTCTCCACCAAAGGCTGACAAATATGAATTATTGGCTTTTTACTAGCCAAAGAGATCCCTAAATACTTGAGAGGAAGAACACCCTCATCAAATCCTGTCATCTGCCGAATTTTTCCCCTCGACACATCATCCACATCACAAAAATATACCCTGCATTTATTGTTGCTAACTTCCAGTCCTATTGAGCTCTCAAACCTGTGATAAGCCTGTATTAGGACCTTCACTGTAGCCTCATCAACTTTAGCAAACAACAGAACATCATGTGAAAAATTTAAGCTCACAATTTTCAACTTATCACATTTTGGATGCCTCATTTTCTCTAGCTTTTTGCAAGCATGTACTCATATACTCCATTACTAGCACAAAAGCAGTTGGGGATAAGGGATCCCCCTGCCTGAAACCTCTCCTTGCTTGAACCATCTTAGTTGGGCAGTCATTCACAACATATCTAAATGATACAAATTTCATACACACCCTTACCCACTCAATTAATTTTGTAGGCACTCCCAGCCCTTCAAAATCTCCTCTATAGCTCCCCATTCAACTGTATCATATGCTTTCTGAATATCCATATGTATTGTACATTTTGGCCCTCCAACTTTGATATTATATCCCCTTATCAAATCATAGGCCATCATAATATGGTCATGTATACTCCTTCCAGGTACAAAGGCTGCCTGATTAAACTGCACAACTTCAGTTATCACCTTTCTTAATCTGTTACTTAACACCTTTGAGATAATCTTATTTAAAGTGGTACAACAAGATATTGGACTCAAGTCCTTAAACTTTACTACAGTTGGATGCTTTGGTATTAAGGTAACTATAGTCTATTCACAGCCTTATATAGCTTACCTTTCACAAAGAATTCCTCCATTGCTTCCATCAAGTTCTTCTGAATCACAGACCATTTCACTTTGAAAATTTTTGCTATATAGCCATCTCCTTCCGGTGCCTTATTGTCCTAATACCTTTCAGAGCTTCCTTCACCCCATCCATAGATATAAGCTTTACCAAACTCCTTCTTCCAGCATTATTGAATGCATTCCCCTCTCAGATAATCCCTAGATCACTCATACCTCACAATTGCCTTCCTCACTAGTTCTTCATAAAACATGAGTACCTCATCATCCATTTCCTGTTGTTCTAATATCACCGTTCCATCCTTTTTCTCTATCTTTTTTAGCTCAACTAGTTTATTTTTCCCCTTGGCAGTTGCATGGAAGTAGCCATTATTGCCATCTCTCAGTTTCAACCAGTCTGCTTTTAACTTCTGCCTTTCAATCTTCTTATCAACCTCATTCCACTTTATCACTTCTTCAATTCCTTTTATCACCCTTACAATTATTTCTCTATCCATATTTTTAATTAAGTATCAAATTACTTTGAGCTTCATTCAGCTCCATCCTGGCTTATTCCAATTTTCTCTGAACAACTCTTTCATTTTTGTATGCTTAATTAATTCTCCCTGCAATCTCATAAGCTTTCTGCAGATAACATTCATAGGGTTTCCTTGTAGAGGTTTTTCCCAACTTCCATGTATGGTCTTTATCACTTCATCATTTTCCAGTAGACAGTTTAGGAGTTTAAAATGCCTCACCCTATTTCCCTGATCCTTGTACACATCTAGCCTGAGTAAAGCATGATCAGATACACTTGGATCCATAATTTCCACACATAATTCACCATATCTCATAAAATAGTCCACATTACCTAAAGCTCGGTTGATTCTTGAATAGATAACCCCATCAAGTTGTCTATTAGACTAGGTAAAATGATCACCAATACTCTCACATTCACTTAGCCCTATTCTGCTCATCATCTGCTCCAAATCCCAGAATTCATATAGCTGCACCTCATTTCCTCCAGTTCTATCTTCAGTACTCAGAACATTATTGAAATCACCAATCACAATCACTAATCTAGGGGTCATGGATTGTGAGAAAGATAGAGAAAGAGGATCTGAATGGCACAATTCATGACCCCTGGATTAGTGATTGTGATAGCTCTATATACCTCCATAATACCCTTCCTTTCTTTAACTGATTTCCTTCATAAACTGCAGTAATCCAGCACAGTAAAACACCATTTTTCTCTACTTCACACAATATCATCTAATCAATCTTCTTTTTAACTTTCACATCCACTCTACTGCCATCTGACCCATCCCACATCACCTATATTCTACCATTCGGATGCTCTGAATAGTTATCCAAAAACCTCCATCTATCACCAAAAAAAATTTCTAACATTTTCTACTTGGTTTTCCTTTACTATAGTTTCCAGTATTATAGCAATCACACTTTTCAAACTTTTGAGGCAGGAACTAACCTCTCTCATTTTTGCTATATTATTCAGTCCCCTCACGTTCCATGATGTGATCATGTGACATGCTCATAATCCCATGTGGGATATTTCCAAATCCCCATGGTCTCTTTCTCAGCACTCCCCTTATATCCTCCAACTGCACTGCAGCTGCACTCCCCTCCATGTCCATTATCAACATTCCTGTTCAGTCTTTAACTGGATCAGAGTTCAGTCTTTGACCCTTCTTCTTTGACTGGATCAGAGTTCAGTATTGGTTCCAAGCTTGCTTTCCTTCTGATCCCTTATCAATATTTTGCACAGATGTTGCAACCAAACTGTTTTCCCACTCATTAGTCCCCTGAAAAACTATATGCTTCACCTTCCATTTTTGCTTCACTCGGCTCTCCACAACACAAGTATGCCTTGCCATCTGGCACTTTTCACAGAACAACGACCTACCTTCAAGCTCATTGACCCAATTTATCAAATTTTCCTCCACATCCCTTATAGCAATATTGTATGGGATTGTTTGTGATATGTCTATCTCAACCAGGATCCTAGCATAGGATATTCTCAACTTCTCAATTGTACACTCATCAGTAAACATCGGCTTCCTATTGCACTCCTCATCTTCCCCAAACTTCTAGGACCCTATATATGTAGTGATAATTTAGGTAGTTTGACCCATATAGGTAAGGTTCTAGCCATATCATCCTCAAGGGAAAAATTCGGCTTCAAGAGTTGAAGAAACATGGCCATATTATAAATACTCCCTTTCCTGAGTACGGAATCCCTATCTTCACTACTTTTAAGTCTCATAATGAAATATCCATTCTCATTATACCACAGCTGATGATGTCCAAACTGAGCTTCATGGTTGGGAGAATTCAATCATAATGTATGTATTTGGGGGCAATCTCAATATGAATGTTGTATGAAGATGTATGATACAACATAAATTATTCTTCCACTAATTTATCATAAGTTAGCTTTATTTAGTGTATGTTTGGCAAGACTTATAAGTATTTTAATTATAAACAAAGTAGTTTTTTAGTGTCCGCTAACGGTTTAAAAATACTTATTTTTTGCATATGTTTCATTTAGAGCAAAAATATAAGTCGATGAACTCAACCTTTAAAATAAACCAATTTTACCTATAAGTACAATTCCACCAAACTTACCCATACTACATTTATGTCGAAATCGTTCTTGCATTGCATTTTACACGTTGTTATGTCCATGAACAATCTTTATTTATCCACTCAGATATATTTTATATTTTAATTGTTCCCTTCAAAATTAATGTTTGAATACAACTTATACAATCATGCCACCATATTCAATTACTCTCTCTCCATCTCAACTCAAACTTTCCAGAATCTGTTTCAATGTTATCAGTCAATGTGTTTGACAGTTAATATGTTTAACCACGTATAATAATGATAAATAAAAAGTTGCTATTTTGAAATTGACGAATCCAACAATATTACATACGATTATATTGTTACTTAGTATATATTTATTCAAATATGTGATCAAAATTGACTAGTAAATAGTGTCAAATAGTAAAGTGTATAGTTTGAGTTGGGACGGAAAGAATATACTATGTTTTTAAAATATATAAAAACTTGAATAAGATGGTCTCACACAATCTTATTGACTTGCCCTGACTCGGGGTTGTTAATACATTCGCAGCAAGCACAATTTAATTAACTCAGGCCAAGGCACTAGTCCCGTGGGATGGTAAAAGATAAGATTTATATTAAGCACCTGTTTCTCGCTGCTAGGCTACCAAAGGGTAGTAAGCAGCAAGCCCTGGCTATGTCCATAGATATGCTAGGGTTCAAGTAAAAGTCAAAACATAGCTTCGTACGGGTCATCAATTCGCACGAGTGAAAGGAATAGCTACTAATGTAAACATGCGAACTGGAGGGGGGTATTTTCAATTAACAACTACAAGCATAAAATAAAAAAAACAAGTAAACTATTTATACTAGGCACTTGGGACTAATTTAGCAACATGGTAGTTCTAATGCTTCAATCCTCGTTTCATTCACATATAGACATACAAAAGACCTATCATTGTGTTCGCAACACGTGGTGTGGCCGATGGCATACACTTTCCCATCCCTATAACTGTGGGTGTGCTCGCAACCCTCCATCGACACTGTCATCGTAATTAGGGGGCCCAACAAGGTACGGCCGTTGTTGTGGTTCTCTTTCTCCCCCGTGCTACTACGTCCCGGGCTTCCACCATGAATGCACTAATTCCCAGTGGTCCTCTATACGCGAGTCCTTAGGTTTATAGGCACCTGATACCAGGGTTTCAATACAACACCTAGCTTGCTGCTATCAACTATCTCTACACGTAACCTATCAAAAAATGGTTATGCAATCAGCTAAGACTGGTGCTATGGTATGCGGATTAGGGTTACCTTGAATCTCCCGTGTGCACACTTACGTAGAATCGCTCCCCACCACCCATTCAAACATCTAGGTTTTTCTTCTCAATGGGGCATCAATAAGTACACCATACATTAACATAGCCCAAAGTGTGTGCTCATATATGGTGTAGTGTTCATGCATTTGTCACATTCAAGAACAATCACAATAATATTATAAACACAAAGATGGATGGAATTTAAGGAATCTCATGAAGCATCAATAGCTACACATGTGCCAAATACGTCCCAAACTTAACTAACTACTCTAAAAAGTATAGTTCCAAGGAAAATATGGAATTAGATTCCATGGATCTAAGAAAATAAGAAGAAAAGAAAAAGATAAGAGAAAGAGAACAAGAAGGAAGGAGAAGAAGAACTCTCATCTTTCTTCTCTCTAAATTAGAAAGAGAAACTAATCTAAATTATGACTAGATCTACTCTAATTAGGTTTTAGTAGAAGACTAGGGCTCCTATATATAATAGTAGGAGATTAGGCCTAAAGACATGCCCAAAATAGGCCAAACATAGCAAAACCCTAGTCACCCTTTCCCTCTAGCCGCTGAACCTTTCTCAAAAAAATTTCTCAAATCCGTGAACCTTCTAGAGCCTAATTATAGTGTGTTAGATAGAGCTCGGAAAGAAAAATATTTTGATATATGGTAGAGGGAAATCGAATGAAAATGGGAGAGTTATGGCCAAAATGGTCAGCTGCCAAGGTGTCACGAATCGGCACGGATGTCATGGTCCTTGAACATTCAAGCACGGATCTCCAGATCTGGTGCGGTCTATGGACATTCATAGCTGTAGCACACCACGGTCCATGAAGCTGGGTTCGTGCCACAATTCGTGAAGATTGTCACAGACCGCGAACAGTTCACATTTTTTATTAGAAGTTCTCATGATCCGTGAAAGTTTTCACAGACCGCGAGCAGCCTGTGGTCTTCGCTCAGAACTTTTGTCATAGTTCATGAAGGTTTTCACGGATCAGCTTCATACTTAGCCAAATCTTCAATTCTTCATCTCCAAGCTCCACGGTTCAGGGTCTTTGTCACGGCCCGACGTCATTGCCTCGTGCAGGTCTTCACGGATCCTCTCGTGTCCTTTATGTAGTACGGGATGTGTGCTTTGTCAAGGGCCACTGGTGCTTTACCATGTGCAATTCGTGAATTGCCACCGGTGCTACATCGGATGAACTTCGTTTGCTTGCTACAAGTGAACCGTTAGTCTGAATTGGGAGTTCTAGCAATCAATTTTGTAATACTCAAGAAGACTAATCCAATGGAACCAACCTTGAGGATAATTCTTCCTGGATTGATCTCGCACTAAGGTAACACTCCTCGAACCACGATTCACCATTTTCTCCTTTGGCCGTCATGAACTCCAAAGCCACCTATCCTTGGCTTCAATCTACTGCTACCACACATTGATGTATGTGGCCTTTATCTTCTACCATTCTAATGTGAATGGACTTCACCTCTTCTACCGGCCTTGCAAACGGGCTTCACATAGAATGTAACCAAAAAGTATCCCTGGGCGACCTGCTGAAGATGATCAAAATGAAGACCAAGGAGCCCGTGGATACAAGATGTCCATTGGTACCAATTAAGTCTACAAAACGCGGGATTTAGACAAGAAAACCAAACATAGCCATTTAAACCCTTTGTCACGTAAACTCAACTAATATGAGCAATCCACCAACTAAAAGTAACTATAAACTATGTCAAATGCAATGGTTAACGCACGCAAAATGAAGCAGATCACTTATAATAAAAAACCTCATGTGAGATCGTCTCACCATAGAAAATGGTGAGACCAGGGACCAGACTGCAATAAATAGGAAGGAAGCTAAAAATAGGGACCAGGCTGCAAAATGGGAAAATGGGCTAAAAATGGGTAAAAAAGGGTTATAATAAAAATGGGTCAAACCCAAATTTTTCTCTCCTCCCAAAATAACTACCAGACTATCTTTCCTCCCAAAAATCAAGGAATTTCTTTATTCAATCCAAATTGCTCTCAAACTCAATCTAAATCAAGCTGCTAAATACCGGAATCAACCGATACAATCTCCGATCAAAGCTCTGCAAATCTCTAGTTGAAGCCTACAATTCAACACTGAAATTAGATATGCAATTTTGCAAAATCAGATCTACAAGCTCACGATTACGTCAAATTCAGATTCAGCGACAGAATTGTGACGGAAACATCAAAGAAGCTTCTACATTTGCGAAGGTGAGATCTACGATCTAAGATCTTACTTTTACAGTTTAAAATCTTAGTTTTAACTGTTGAAATCTATGGTTTAAGGTGTTGCTATTATAAAATATGGAAGATGAAGCAATTCAAGGCAAAGAAATTGTTTTGTATGAAGGAGAAAGCAACAATTTTGCTCAATCTGAAAAATCAACAAGTTTATATCCAGGTTTGGTATTGATTTTGTATATACAGTTAAACAAATGAAGTAATTGCATGAACATGTGAAGTAACGTTCGTATATTTTGAATTTTTTTTGTCAGATCTTAAATTTAGTTATATGCATGTTGTGAAGAAAATGTTGGTGTTCTTAAATTTTCTGAAACATATTAGGTAATATGATGAACACTGGATGTAACTGCATGAACACATGAAGTAACGCGATGATATTCTGACACACAATTCCCCAAAGTCTGAAATTAGGTTCTATGCAATTTGTTGGGATAGTGTAGCTGTTTTATAATTTTCTGAAACATATGAGGTAATATGATGAAAATTGGATCTAATTGCATGAATACATGAGGTAACGTGATGATATTCTGATGGACAATTGTCCAAGATCTGAAACTAGATTCTGTGCAATTTGTTGGAATAGTGTAGCTATTTCATAATTTTCTGAAACATATGACGTAATACGATGAACACTGGATCTAATTGCATGAACACATGAGGTAACGTGATGATATTCTGATGGACAATTCCCCAAGGTCTGAAATTTGGTTATATGCAATTTCTTAATAAAGTTTGTGTTTTTTAATTTTTTTGAAACATATTTGGTAATATGATGAACACTGGATGTAATTGCATTAACACATGAAGTTAAACAATTGAACTTTGTAACATGATTCGTCAAGAATTCAATTACATGCATTTTGTTAAGAATATTTTTATGTTTTAAAATATACTTTATCACAAAAGGTTATATGTTAAATACACGGTGTAACTCAATAAATATATAATCTATTGTGCTTAATGCCTTAAATTCAATTAGTAGGATTTGTTTTTAAAATATTTTGATATGGTACCTCTCTATACAAATTTATCAGTGACTAAAAAACTATTTATGAAGGCCGAACTAAACTGTAAGATACACTAACAAACCAATATAACAGTTGATATAATTATTTAGTTAAAAGGATACAATTTTAAAGGACCAGATTCTGCCACCAATTTAAGCGACCTATCAAAAGTTGATGTCACAGATTTCTTCAAAGGTTTAAGAGTAAAAACACTATCAAAGTTTCATGATTTATACAGAAAACAGTCAAATGCATTAGGATTTGGGGTGCGATGTTCAACACAAAGAGGTAAAAAAAGATGGAACTATCCTAGAGAAGTATTTTGTCTGCTCAAATCACAGAAACACAAAAATGAAGAATGAAACACCCAACACACCTTCCAACAAGAATATTAGTGAAGAGGGATCTAAGAAGAAAAGAAGAAAAACAAGGGAAAAGGTGGTTACAAGAACATGATGCAAAGCTGGAATTCAGGTTAAATTTGTCGATGAAGCCTATGAAATTTTGCATCATGTGACATCTCGCAATCATCATTTCACTCAAGTCAAATGATAGTATTTGCAGAGAAGTGAAAGGAGAATTACCGAGGATAAGGGAAAGCTATAGAAGGAATGGAAGACGCGGGATTAAAACCTAGCCATGATGGATTCAAGTTTATGGCTTTTGAAGCTGGTGGTATTCATAATCTAGGACACACGATTAAAGATCATCTAAACTACCTGAATAGCTTTCACATGAAGGAGATTGAAGGAAGGGATGCTCAACAATTAATTGAAAGACTCACAAAAGAGTACTGAAGAGGAAGATTTCTTCTTCATAGTTAAATTGGATGATAATGATAGGCTAACAACATTTTTTTGGAGGGACTCAATTATGAAGGAAGACTACTCCCTATACGGCAATCTAATGGCATTTGACACAATATACAGGTCTGGTTTAGAGTTCGTCAAATACATTTAAACACATGAAGTAACAGCATGAACATACAAGGTGATATGTTATACGCACGATGTAACTTCATGAACAATTGAAGTAAAACGTATTACATTTTTTTGAGAAAATTTGTCTGTTTTAAAATGTGCTAAAATGTATAATGTAATTTATTAAACACACAATGTAATAGCATGAAAACAATAAGAGTGATATAATTATGCTTGATAATTCACCAAGGTCTAAAATTGACCTATATGTATTTTGTTATTTTTAAATTTGTTGAAACGTACGAGATAACATATTAATTAAATGGGGTAACTGCATTAACACATGAAGTAACATGAGGTAACATTGTTTAATGATTCGTCAAAATGCAAGACTAACAATACAACTTGATTTATGCTCCAATAGTCAGAATGAACAACCACGACAATATAGTTATGTTTAGGTGGGCTTTCATTGCCGACGAGAAAGCTTCAACTTTTCAATGACTTCTGATGTTTTCAGAAAATCAATGGGTGGTAAAGAGTCAGTGACAATATTTACAGACCACGATCCAGCCATGGCCAAAGCAATAAAAAAGGTGACCATTCTTAAAATTGATTGATCTGGACTATTTTGGGTTGATATGCTTATGTACTTACCTTTAGTGTTTAGTTCATTAGTTCTTACTTTTGTTTAGAACATATAATGTATAATTTTAGTAATCTTTCTCAATAAAAAAACCTGATTATTGGAAAAAAAACATGAACAATTGCAATCCATGTTTATGTCTTTAGTTCGTATTTAATATGTTTTAGATCATATGCTTATATATGAACTTGTTCTGAATAAAATTATTTGTGAAATTTTATAAGTTTTCACAAACACAAGGCATAGGTTGTGCCTACACTATCACAGGAACCCCCCTTTAGCACCGGTTTTTTTAGCACCGGTTTTGAAAACTGGTGCTAAAAGTGTGTCACGTTTGCCCCAGTTTTTTAGAACCGGTTTTTAAAAAAACCGATGCTAAATCTGTGATTCATTAGCAACAGGTTTTAAGCAACGGTTAAGAAATAACCGGTGTTAAATGTGTTATTCATTAGCACTGGTTTTTCAGCAACGGTTTTTAAAGGCGGTGCTAAATACGTGACCCGTTTGCACCGGTTTTTTTAGCACAGGTTTAAAAAACTGGTGCTAAATATGTGACCCGTTTGCACCAATTTTTTAGCACCGGTTTAAAAAACTGGTGCTAAATGTGTGACCCGCTAGCACCGGTTTATAAAAACCATAGTACACCAGTTATTTCTTAACCTATGTTAAATGTGTGATTCATTAGCACTGGTTTTTTAGCAACGGTTTTGAAAGGCGGTGCTAAACATGTGACCCATTTGCACCAGTTTTTATAGCACCGGTTTAAAAAAACCGGTGCTAAATGTGTGACCCGCTAGCACCGGTTTATAAAAACCATTGTACACTTGGTTACTAATTTGGTCGCTGAAAGCCGCGGCGTGCTGCCGCTCTTCTAGTTCATCTTCACGCAGCCAATTTTTATTTACGCTTGTTTTCCAAACTGATGCTATCTTTTTCATAGATGGCACCGGTTTTCATTTGTGCATAGATTACTTAAATCGGTGCACCAATTAAACAGCACAAATTCCCAACAATAATTCCCAATAAATACAACAATCATCACGCATGGACAACAAGTAGGTAGAAATTAAAAGGCATTGAATATGATCAACTGTATTTTTTGACTAGATAGAAGAACATGAACGTGGGTATTAGTGGCCAAAAATTGGGTTACAACCCTATATAAGATACCCCGCATCTTCATGGAGATGACGAGTATTAAAAGTGGAGGACAATCACCTTTCATAAAGAGATACAACTAACTACTATCCAATGATGGAGGCAAGTCTCTGTATGATATTCAATTGATATATGCATTTTGGCAGAGTACATTTCGCTAAAATATAAACCTATTTCAGAGCAATGCTCCGCAGTTGATCGCTCCCCAGAGGAGTGCAATCTTCTGGAAAATGCTGAAACATGTATTAAATTGCATGTTAGAAAAGGATATATGTGAGAGACAATAGTAAAAATAGAAAACATAATAATATAGGAAAACATACCGGAATAATGTCAATGTCATGCACTTCCTTAACAATTTTTTCCATATAATACATGCAATGGTATCCACATTCCCAAGTACTACTTTGTATCTTGTGCTGATATGAAATTATATTTCTGAAATGATTACGAACATAAAATTGACATAGGAAATATGAAGTTACGGAATAATACGTACGTTAATGTTTATGACATTCCATGTATAGTTCGAAGGGTAGGATCTATTTTGCTTAGAATTGAACCGTCGATATTTTGTTGCAATCCTACAATCGATGAAAATATATTTATATCAATAAATAAAAATATATTTTCAGAACATGGGGATCATACATAATAGTTTAATTAGGCCTTACTTTTTCCGATAGGTAATGATGAATGCAATTAATGAATAGAACAATGAATGTCATTGAACCAAATATTAACAGTAATTGTAAAAAATCAAGCAAAGAATGTGTTCTACTTACAAGAACACATTTACGGGAACAAACAATTTTGTAGAACATTAAAGTAGATGCATTGACAAAAATGTGTTCTACTTACAAATGAATCAATTTAAGGCATAGCCTATTACGTTTACAAATTCCCCCACTCATCAAGTTGATGCAATATACTCAATCAATTTCCGGTACAAAGACGAGAAAAAACCAATGACTCCTATAAAAAAAGCAAACAACCAAATACCTAATGTGGTTTTGAATACTTAAACTTGTTTTTTAACAAAACAAAACACAACATATGGGTGCTATTGCTTCAAGTGGGGCAAACAACACAAAAAAGAATAAAACTTACTCTCAATTGTATGGGAAGACGTACATCCTTGCTTGAGTGTGGCACATGACATTTAAACCTCGTCCGTAGTCAAATCAACCCTCTGATTTGCCTTTTGAGCAAGAGAATTCGAACCAGCAAGAATAAACAGGATGTGACTTTGATCATCCATCCCATCACATAGGAATCTGGCAAAATAATATTTTAAATGAAAGAAATATAATCAAACATCTATAAATAATGTAAGCATGCAATTCTTACGATGCCTATATATCAAGTTGGCACCCATTGATCCACTCTATTTTGTTTTCTATGTCCTAGCTGTTCATGAACAGTTTTAGCTTGTCAGTTTTAGCTTGTCAGTAAATTCACAAAAAGGAAAAAAACATCAATAGGAAAATAAGTAAGTGTAATTAAGTAATCAAATTTAAATAATGTTATCAATGTAATTAATCTGAATAGGGACCAAGGTTCCTTAAACATTCTATGGCCCAGAAAGTTGATTATAAAAAAATGAATTCTATAGTGACTGAAGGCTGCAGTGTGAAGCCGGTATTTTGGCACAGCTGGGATAATATAAGCCTGAAGTTACTAGTTTGCGACTGAAAGCTACAGCACGCTGCATCTCTTTTAGTTCAGTTGGGAAAAAATTTACGTCAATTAACTATATATACTGCCAAAGAGACATTTTCTCAGTTCAACTGAGAAAAGAACAACATGAATATATTACTAGCCCCAAACTACCAACATCCAAATTGAACGTGACAACAGTAAATATATGCCCACAACTAATAGCATTCAAAATCACTATGACGGGAAATCAACATCCAGATACTAACAATCCACATCCGCAAGAAAGCAACTAACGACGACATAGAAATCAACATCCGAAATCAACGAACATCCATAATGTTCATTATCATCACATACATTCGACAAACGAACAAGTATGTTTTTAAAATTTATTATCAAGAAACAACAACTAAACACGCTACGTTGTTATTATCACCTTTTGCATAACATAGTGTGTGACAAGTTTCATGTTATAGAATACTTTGTCATCATCAATGTATCCTTGTGGGTCACTAGATCCAGATGCTGAAGGAATGAATACCTGATTGTCTTTATTCGTGGGGTTGGATGATGTAGCAAGGAAATTGCGGGCATCCAAGTGTGGGGGAATAGGTTTACCCAATTGTCCAGCCAGCTAATTTGTTTGGGTCTCAAATAAGGCAACAAATCTTTTGTTGAGCTCGATGACCTCCGTGGACACATGTTTTGAATTTAAGGTTTCTTCAAATGGTTTTGTGCTTGTGCTCCTACATCGTCTAGATGCACAACGGCTAACAGCAATATGTGGTAGGGCCTCGTTCAACTTGGCCATTGTGGGGCAACCTCTCCAACGACCCCCATGATCCTTCTTACCCGTTGCTTGAATAAGAATATATTCTTTTCCTTCTATAACCAACTCCCTTTTGCTTCTTATCCAAAAGGTTTTTCTACTCAACAAAATATATACACGCCATTAGTATGCATTGCATCTGAGAATATAAATAGAGAATGAATCAATTATGAATTTAGCTCACAATAGTGGGGCCTGCTCTTTTAACAGAATCATTGGTGTAGATCGATAATTTCTTGTCCCAGTTAGCTTCTAGGAACACCTTTGAGCGGTCCGGTTTGAAATCCATGATTTCAACTAAAGCCTCTGCTTCTTCTACACTTTGAACTTGATCCATAAGCTCCTCAATTTTAGCCCTTCTTTTCCTCTTCTCGAGTTCAATAGCAAGCCTACGATTCCCTCCACTTCTTGTGTGATGGACATAGTCCTTATGTGAGGCGCTTACTTTTGCTGCATCACTTAATGCATATATGTTCATTGATTAGTAATATGCTCACAAAGTAATGAAGAGAAATGAATAATTTTTAATGAATAACCTTGAATTCAGGGGTTGATCTGTGTTTCACAAATAGCTCCCATTCTTTTTTGTCCATCCATCGATAATCAGTCCATGCACAAATACCTGGGTTGTTTTCACCATGTACTTCTGACCCACCTTAGCCTTCCAATTCCTCCACTTTTCACCCGCATAAATAAATTGTTCATATATTTTGGAACTCATTCATCTCATTGAATGTCATTTTGGTTTGTATATCCCAACTAATCTAGGGGACAAAGATATGTGTTGTCACGAAAAAATTTAATGAACTTGAAATGAATAAATGATAATGAAGGATTTGAACACACTTATGAGAATGTCTTCCCATGCATCTTTCTTTACATGGTCTGGGGCAGCTTTCCAATTATGCCATATCCCGAAGCGGATTCATCATCGGAAAGCATAGCCGACATACATCGATAACCTGCTGCGCATAACCAAGGGTTCGAAGTCATTATCGAAGAATATTTTAAGGGGCTTCTTTTGCTTTGCTAGTAACATTGACTTGCACGTGGCTAAACATCTACGCTTGCAATACTCTTTAATCTCAAACTTGTCAAAGTTCCCACTCTTGTCATGTTTTGATATAGTTCCTTCTTCATCCCTTGAGTTGTCAGATACCGAGATTGATTTGGATGCATCATCCACCATCTCGTTATTGACTTCACAGTTGTCATTTTGTTTGGGGGTAACACAATTGTCTACTACAGCTTTAGTACCGGAGTTAAAATATTTCTTCTTCACCTTCGCCCTTCACTCACTTGTATGAGTAAAACAAAAAAAATCATAACAAAACACATCCAAAGACGGATATCCTCAAACAACAAACCGAGAACAAATTGACCTAACAAGATAATATGCAAAAAATTCATATGGGGCCAAAAACATAGTAGGAGAAAAATCTATAAATCTTAGCAAACAAATCATCTATCAAATTAAACAACTAGAAACACTGATAACCCAACAAACTTAATCACAAACTTACAAACTAACAAACCAACCCATATATCTATTCCTTAAACCTGGAAAAGATAGAAAATTAACACCAATATAACAAGTTCTTGCAGACTTACCCAAAAAGCAATCACTCATACCTTATTTGTACACACTCTCTACAATTGTTTTTGCCACAGGCTCTGCACCACCTAACCTCCGACCAAGAGAGCAAGAAATGGGCAAGTCAAAGAATCACACCTCGCACAAGATCAGTCTAACAATAAACACATGAACGACAATGAGAAGGGGAAGTAGCAACGGGATTATGGCTCCTTTAGCTGTTGAAAAAATGGCGAAGATGAGCAAAGAATTGGGAGAAAGATGTAGAAGGCCGAGGGTAGTGTGGAGGGAAGATAGAAAATTTGGGGATAGGGTTATGGAGGGAAGAAGGAAAATTTATGAAGGAACCGAAATGATTGTGGAGTCATTTGTTATGTTTTTTGTTTGATCATTCAATTTTTTCATGCTGTTTTGTTGCCCAACTTGCTATTTTTCATGAGATTTTTCAAATATTTTGTATTGAGTTTGGTAAAGAATTTTAAATAATGCAAAGCATAGGGAAAGACTATCTTTCCATAGGCTCACAAACAGACGGGGTTTAATTGAAATAGTAAAAGGTATAAGGTCTTAGTTGCAATATTAAACATATATTATGTAACGTGTAGTAGTTATAAAGTTCATTACCCGGTTCATGCAACTAGAAAATTTTATCTTCATTTCTTGTAATTTGTACTTTAAACCCTAGTCTTTCCATGACTTATGGGAAGACAGTCTTTCAAGGGACACGCTCTTTAAATGAGTAGATATATTTTTGGGTCAAATTAAAAAATGTATATTTCTATACAGATTAATTAAGGTCTGGACACTATTTAATCGCACTAGACCCACAAATTATACTGTACAGTTATATTTAGTGTTTCATATTATTATTTGTATGTATATAATGCCCAAAGATTTACGGTTTAACCATCAATTAGTACAAGTCAATTCAAACATATATGTGTGGATATGTTAAAATAATACTGGCTGGCATACTTGCACTAGAGGGGGATTTTATTTTCATCACTGAGTAAGTAAGGGACGACATTCGTTAACTTGTTGGTTTACTAAGTTATGGATACGTTAAAGTAGGTGGAAGTGTATGTTGACTAGGGTTTGACCAATCCTTGTATTCTACGATTCCAGATAACTAGTGTATATGGATTGCCAATTAAGTTATAGTTGATCAACCAGGGTATATGGAACGCTAACTAACTACGGCCAACTTGTTGACAACTTTATAGTTTACTAAGTTATGGATACGTAAAAGTAGGAGCACCTGTATGTTAACTAGGGTTTGACCAACCCTTGTATTGTACTATTCTAGATAACTAGTGTATATGGATCGCCAATTAAGTAATAGTCGATCAACCAGTGTATATGGAACGCTAACTAACTTCAGCCGACTTGTAGACAACTTTATGGTTTACTAAGTTATGTATTCGTTAATGTAGGTGTACGTGTATGTTGACTATGACCAATCCTTGTATTGTACGATTCTAGATAACTAGTGTATATTGATTGCCAATTAAGTAATAGTCGATCAACCAGTGTATATGGAACACTAACTAACTTCGGCCGACTTGTAGACAACTTTATGGTTTACGAAGCTATGGATACATTAAAGTAGGTGCACTTGTATATTGACTATGACCAACCCTTGTATTGTATGATTATAGATAACTAGTGTATATGGATCGCCAATTAAGTAATAGTCGATCAACTAGTGTATATGGAACGCTAACTAACTATGGCCGACTTGTAGACAAATTTATGGTATACTAAGTTATGGTATACTAAGTTATGGATACGTTAAAGTAGGTGCACATGTATGTTGACTAGGGTTTGACCAACCCTTAGTTGTATAGAACACGATCATATATAATTAACTTGTGTATATAGAATACTGATATGTAAATTAATTTCCTAACTTACGAATATATTACACATATATATTTTGGGAAAAATCAAATTTATACATATGTTAATAATATTTATTATAGTAATTTGTATGTGAGAAGGTACTTATGTTAATATTCTTTATGTTTGTAGCATTCTTTATTGCATTTCAGCCCATTGGCCCAAATGTCTTCAACCCATATGTTTGTATTATTCTTTATTTCATTTCAGCCCATGCCTTAATATTTTTTATGGTTGTATTATTATTTATTAAATATTCTTCACTCTTCACTAACCCAAAACCCTTCCCTTCCACCTCCCCATGCTCCGTCCGTACACACTCCCTCCGCCGTCCCCGCTCCCTCTGCCGTCCACGTTCACTCCACCGTCCATCCACGGTACCTTGGTCGTCCACGCTCCATCAATTTGCCATTCGCCATACATCCACGCTCATTCTGCCGTTCATCCACGCTTACTCCACCATCCGTCCATCAAGCCATGCTTCGTCCGCCGTCCATCCAACAAGCAACGCTCCGTGTGGCATCCGTCCACCATCCGTTAACCTTCCATATGCCGTACAAGCATGCTCCGTCCACATTCCGTCCACCAAGGCATCACTTCATCCGGCCGTTCATCCACGCTCCATCCAAACTAGTTATTTTAATCATCTCCCTTTTCGTTTCGGTTTTCTTAGGCTGATTGTGGAATTTATTGCACTTGAATCTTGTTTTTGTTTGCATTTTGTAAATTAGTATGGTAGGGATCGTATGGACCTTGGGTGCATTTTGTATAGTTGTAAATTCTTATTAGTTGCATTGTGTAAATTTGTATAGTTTGACAATAAAGGGATGAACTTAATCTGTATAGTTTGACAATAAAGTGAAGAACTAAATCTGTAGAGTGGGTTTCGATAAACTGAATCTGTATAGGGATGAATCTACTTTTCTTTGTGGTTTAAATAGCATATCATAAATGCCTTTGTAATTGATTTTCGGTTAGTTGTGCCTATCTGGTTCTGTTTGCAGATATAATGCCTTTGTAGTTGATATGTGTTTTTTCCCTGAATGAGTATATTTTTTCCCTGATTATGTGTTTACCCTTAATGAGTTCATATATGAGCAAGCCCCATGTTTCTCCCTGAATGAGTATTTATTTATGTAACTTTCATATTATGGCATTACCTAAATGAGTCCTGCAATTTTCTAAATATATATAAGGGTAAAGTTTACATTATTTCAACATTAGCAATACAGATATAAGCCTGAAATTATACATGTTCGTTTGTTGTTGTTTCATTAGCTGGCCCCTTTAGCCACATTAAGCATTTATTTTACATGTGTTTACATCTTGATGCAAATTTTACATGTGTTTACATCTTACTGGCCCCTTTAGCTGCATTAAGCACTTATTTTCCCAAGTATGGCACCGAAAAAAATGCACCCAAGGGTAAGACCGACACTCAGAAATCACGAAAGAAGGCCAGAGTTGATGATCTCGAGGTGCGACACAATGGTCCTTAGATGTAACCAGGGAACCCAGAAATTTCATTGACAGTAGCCGAATGTCCCGAGGAAATGAATATATACAAAGAATTCATTAGCCAGGGACTAATACTGGAGAGAGGGTTGAGAACTGGAAAGCCTTACACTGACTACGTCAACCAGCACGGATGAGGGTACTTCATTGTACAACCCGATCCTTCCAACAAGACGCTAACATGTGAGGTCTTGCCCCTCATAAAGTACGAGAATTCAGCTGAGATTTACTTTCGTGGATAGTACGTTGGGCCTGCAGCAAATGTGATCAACAAGTTCTACAAAATCCCACTGAAGCCAGCAAGTGTGTACCAAGCCACAGAAAAGGTAGTTGAAGAAGCTTCTTGGGAACAGATCATAAAAGAAATATGTGATGATGGTGATGAAGTTATCGAGAACTTGCCTCTATAATGGTTAAGCATTGAGAAGAAGTATTTGAGTGACGAGATGAATGTGTGGTACAGATTCATTGCTCCCCGCCTACTGCCAGTGAAAATGAACAGTGAAGTGCAACGTTCGCGTATGCTGCTGCTGTACAGGATCAAGAAGAACTTGAGCATTGATGTTGGGGGTACGATTATGGCATACATCTGGGATTGCATCAATGCGCACAACTGTATAGGTTTCTCCTCCCTGATTACTGCCTTATGCGTGGAAGCTGGTTGCAAATTTAAAATGATGATATTACACTGATGCCAAAGCTTCTCATCAACCCTCATATATTCTCGAAGAAGAAGAAAATTTCAATGTCATCAAGGCTGGCAACAAGTAAATTGTCCACGGAGAATTTGGATGTGGACATGGCAGCATTGAAAGTGAAGGTGGATCACTTAGTGTGATTGATTGAATATGTTAGGAAGATCCTGACAGCCATGTGTGGCGAGAGAATCAAGGAAGTGGGTCCAATACCTACTTCAGATTCTCCATCTACCAACACTAGGGAGGACACCTCGCGCGGGGATTGAATACCCTCATTCAGCTCACATCTTGAATTTATCTACATGTTGATTTTGCTTGCTTAATATGGCTGTTGTTTTTTTGGGATGTTGATTTCTAAAACGTTTGTTGCTTTTCTGTGGATTCGACTTGTTAGTTTATGAATGTTGATTTTGGATGCTATTAGTTGTGGGCTTATATTTTCTCTGATTTTGGATGTTGACAGTTCTAGGTGTGTATTATTTTCATGTTTTTGTCTCAGTTGAACTGAACGAGCAGCTGCACACAGGTGCTCTCAGTGGAAGTATAGTTAATTTAGGCTTATTTTTTCCCATTTGAACCAAAAGAGTTGCAGTGCGCTGCAGCTGTCAACCGCAAAAAAGGAAATTGAAGCTTATTTTATCCAAGTTTTAACAAAAGAGCGGCAGCGCGCTGCCACTTTCAGAGCTACTCCATATAAGTACCAATTAGAACATAGTTTTAGAGTAGTTAAGAGTCATACAGAACACAAAATACTACAAAAATACATAATTTTCTTATAAAATTCACTGCTTGTAAGCCACTAGTCTTCAACCATCTTTTTTCTTTTGGATTGAACGTCTCCAATTTCTTGGCCATCTTTATCTATCCAAGTGTCATCTATGTATTTCCTCCATATTGCTCCCACCTCAATCCATTTGTTAATCAGTATGAGGGAAATATAGGGGAACTCTAACTTTTCATTTGTAACTTTAAAATCAATTTCGTCACGAAAATAGTATTTCTTACCTTGTAAGACAATAGACCAACCTACATTGCACAGATCATTAATGTAGAAAACTTGTCTTACTTGTTCGGCCAAAACAAACTGATCATTTTCATATGCTTCACAACTCTTGTCAACTCGGGTAAATCCCATAGGGTCATCAGTTCGAACTCCAGTTGTGTTATCAAACCATTGGCACTAGAAAACTGGAATCTTGAATTCTCCATAGTCAAGCTCCCAAATCTCATTAATAACACCATAAAACGATATCACAACTAGGACCGGTTTATTGTCTTTCTTACTTGCTTGCTGCATTGTCTCTGACTCAATGTACCCCACTATTTTGTGTTGTGCTCTTTGAATCTTGTTCCCTAGTAGCAAAAGAGAAACCTTTCACGTCATATCTGGAATACCTCAAGACCGTGCAATTAGGCTTCCTTGCAAATGCACTAATTTTTTGGTCGTAATCACCTACATTGCATCGATCATAAAACCAATTCACAAATGTGTCCTTGTTCTCCAACTGAACTTTATTAGGGGGTCACGTGGGATGAAAATCTGTGATCAAAATAAGGTGCTCTGTCACATAAGCTACAGTCTCCCTACAATTCCTCAAGACATACAAATGAACTAACATCAGATCACTATTTAATGGAGTAAATGACATTCCCCTTGACCTCGGTTTTCCCACCTTTTTTCCCACATGTTAATTCTGGGGCACCCCAAAATTTCTATGTTCCTCCAAATAGCTAGAGAAAAATTCAATTACTTCTTCAGTAACATACCTCTCAACAATACTAGCATCCAGCCGACTCATACATTTCACGTATCCCTTGAATACTTTCATGTGACGCTCAAAAGGATACATCCAATGCATACCAACTGGACCACATATCTTTATCTTCCGCACTTAATGAACAACCAAGTGAACCCTTATATCAAAAAAAGTTGGAGGGAAATACATTTCCAACTTGCATAGCACAACAACAACCTCATTTTGTAAGACATCCAAATGGTCCCGATCAATAGACTTCCAAAATATGGAACCAAAAAAAACAAAGTCTAGTGATTGAGTACCTAACGTCCACCTCCATTACTCTGTGAATAGTAATAGGTAACAGTTGTTGCATCAAAACCTGACAATCATGAGATTTCAACCCAGTCATCCGACGATACTTTGTAACTGCCTGACTAACGTTCGACGAATAACCAATTGGGACCTTCACTGATTTCAAACTATCACAAACTAAGATTTCTTCTCCTTTGACAATGTACAAGGTGCAGGGGGCAAGTAAGTACTCTTACCCTTCACTTCTGGAGCGAGGTCATTTCTGATTCCCAAATTACCAAGTCCAACCGGGCATTCAAACTATCTTTGTCTTCCACAGAATATTCAAGAGTGTGCCTATAAAACTTTCACAAACATTTTTCTCAATATGCATCACGTCTAGGCAATGCCTAACCTAATAATGCTCCTAGTACGGTAGAAAAAAATATTGACCTTTTCTTCCATGGACCATCACAATGTATTCTGTCCTTGCCTTTATGATTTCCCAACACCACTCTCAATTTCTTAATCTTTTTGTAAATCTGCACACCAGTTAGTGGTGTAGGGGATTTCCTTCATTCTTTCCCCCCAACAAAATTTACCACATCATCCCGGTATTTATGATTTCCTTGTAGCCATTTTCTATGGCCAAAATACACAGTCTTTCTTCCATGGCTTAGCTGTTTGAATTTTGTCTACTCCTCACAAATAGGACATGCTTTGTGCCCCTTCACAACATACCCCAATAAATTTCCATAGGCTGGAAAATCATTGATCGTGAAAAAAAAACATGGCACGCAATTGAAACTCCACCTTCATATGGGCATCAAATACCATCACCCCCTTTTCTTCCCACAACAATGGTCTCAAATACACATCAATGTCGGTTCCAGGTTGTCTAGGACCTGAGATTTATATAGGCATCATAACATATTTCCATTTCATGCACAAATAAGGGGACAAATCATAGATAACCAACATTACGGGCCAAGAACTATGTTTCAATGACATATTTCCAATTGGATTCATCCCATCAGTACACAAAGCAAGACGTAAATTTCTAGCTTCTGAAATAAAAGTAGGATATCGCTTGTCAAAAATTTTTCATTGTTCACCGTCTGCCGGATGTCTTATCTTGTCGTCATTTGGTCTTTCTCGCTCTCTATTCCATCACAAGTTGTTTGCATCCTTTGAATTTGCAAATAACCTCTTCAACCTTGGAATTAAAGGAAGATACCACATGCACTTCAGCGGGATCTTCTTCTTCTTCTTAGCCAAACACCCATCAACATATTTCCTCACACCCTTATATCTTGAATGTTTGCACACAGGACATTCAACCGCGTCTTTAAAATCATTGTCATACAACACAAAATCATTAGGACATGCGTGTATTTTCTTGTATTCCAAACCAAGTGAACACAATATTTTCTTAGCCTCGTAAAAGTTTTTTGGTATTCCATTCCCTTCTGGAAACTTATCATTTAGAAGCTTCAGGAGTGAATTCACACTTGTATCACTCCAAGAACTTGTAGCTTTCAAATTGAAAACCTCCATAAAAAAGGAGATTATGGTATCCTTACTTTTACATCCCGGATACAATGGCTTTTCATTTTTGTCAAGCAAAGCACTCAAAATTCCAGGCTTTCCCCGTAAAATCTCTTACAATGTCATCGAATATAGCATCAACGGTACAATTTTTTCCATCTACCTTGTCAAACCCACCACTCTTATGTTGATGCTCTACCTCTCCATGAAATGTCCAAACAATGTAACCTCTGTCAAATCCTACTTAAGCAAGTGAAATATAACAAGCCCACGTTCGTCAAACCATTCACGACACGAGCATCTTTTACATGGACAAAGTATCCTCTCCTCCCGACCATAGGCATAATCAAGAAATGAATTTATAAATTCAATATATTCACCACTCCCTCTAGCTATACTTGAATAACTAACCTTTTTTTCCTCCATGCAAACATCGATTCTCGGTCCATTGTATCTAAACATAATAATACAAACAATTAAACAAATATTCATTGTTCAAACATAATAAAAATAAACACAATCAATTTGCTACACAATACTAAAAATGTCATGTGTATGTGTATCAACTTGTTCTTGGGATATATGTGTGTGTGTGTATATATATATTACCAAAATAAACACAACCATGTTTACATCCACAATCATTTACACTCTCACAACATGATAATAAACCAACTTAAAACATAGAAACCATTAATAAATACAAATAAGCTCTCTCCATGCATGCATTAATGGTTATTATCACTACTATTTAATTGAAATTCACAAAAGAAAAGGAAAACTTACATTCATGGGTCTTCATTGCTTTGGGTTAATGCTCACCATCCAAAAAAATCTTCCATCATTGAAGAGAGAAGGGGATTAAAAGTTCAGATCTAATTTCTAAGTGGTAGTTCGGAACATTTAATGCTTAATTTAGCACAGTTATTATGAATAGTATGTAAAACCGGTGCCATTTTTCCCAATAGCACCAGTTTTTAACTGGTGATACATCAACCATTGTCATTTTTTCCATTTTTTTGGATTTATTTTAACACCGATTTTTGTTATTTTTTAGCACCGGTTTTTAAAACCGGTGCAAAATTTTTCACAGCACTGGTTTTTGTCATTTTTAGCACCGGTTTTTAAACCGTTGCTAATTTAACATCGATTTTTGTGATTTTTAGCACCTATTTTTAGACCGGTACTAATTTAACACTGGTTTTCATCATTTTTAGCACCGGTTTTTAGACCGGTGTTAATTTAACACCGGTTATTAGAAAAAATCAGTGTTAAAAATAAAAAACTGGTGGTTTGAAAACTGATGCTAAAAAACCAGTGCTATTACAATTTTGGCAACGGTTTTTAAATCGGTGCTAGAGGGGGGTCTTTGTGGTTGTGCTATGACACATTACACAGAATGCCAATAGTCATTTTGGTGAATTAAAAAATGATGGTCCCTTCAAGGAAGCATTTGAGCATTGTTTGAAATACTGTAAAAAAAAGAAGATAAATTTGAAATGGCACGGAACAATATGATCAAGAATTTTCAACTTGAAGACAAGTAATGGTTCAAGAGGCTTTATTCTATTAGAGATAAGAATGGCCTGCAATGTGCAAAGACTTTTTCTCCATAGGAACACTTTCATCACAACAAAGTGAGAGCACAAACAAAACTTTGTCATTCAACGCCAAAAAAATGGCCACACTCAACAGGTTCTTGACCATCTTCAATGAGACTATTGATCGTTGAAGAGCAAAGGAAATAGCTAAGGAAAATCAATGCTCAAAATCAGTGCCAAAGTCAGCTATACATGGATCAAAACTACTCAAACATGCAGCTCAAGAGTACACATTGCCAATGTACTATAAATTTGAGAAGGAATAAAGGTTGCACAAGCAACAAAAGCCTCTAGAGTTTTTGCCCTATGATCGACAACAAAGTATGAAGCAAGTCCAGAAGAGGATGATACAAAAGTTGAATTTGTCACCTTCACACAATAAAGTGGAATGATGGAAAAAAACTGCTCTTGCAAAAATTTTGAAGAAACATGTATATACTGACGAAATGGAATACACATGTTACCTCTTATGTTAATATCTCCAGTTCTTCTATTTGGATCATTACCTCTTGTTCACACATTTATCTTTTTATAAGCAGTTTTCGTAGCGAGTTTCTGATAATACATGTTATATATGTGTCATTAGCTCTTCATTTGCATATTTAACTTTAAAATGCAGGACATTATATGCTTTAGAGCTTTAGTTCGGATGTTTATCTTATTAACTTGTATATATGCATGGTTATCTTTTTATGCAAAGAATGCTCTGCTTTCACTGTATCTGAATATTGCACATCAACTCAATCAATGAGATACCATCACAATACATTCTGAAGCGATGGACAAAGCTTGCTAAAATGCAAGTATGGGACAAACTGAAAGCCGCACAAGAAAATCAAGAAGTGAACAAAAACAAAGATCAAAGTTCCATGGCGACACCAAATGGCAAGAAACTACTACAATCTGGTCCTAAAATGTGAAGGTGAAGTAGAAACCCAGAAAATTCTTGAAGAAACCTTCAAAAGAGACAATGAAAAGGTAGAGGAAATTCTCGTTTCAAACAGTATAAAGGAACAAGAAAATTTAAGCAGCATAGCAGAATCTTATATCACTAAACCGCCAACAATCCAATATTCATCTCCCACAAAGACAAAAGGAAGAAGCAAGAGAATTGAAGGATGGAAGCACAGAAAGAAGCCAAAAACAAAGGAGTTTGGTACCAAGACACCAAAGCAACAAGTCTAGACCTATGAGATTCAATTTGACATTGTCTTTATATTATTATTCTGTACAATTACCTTAAATTCAGGAACAAATAATTTAAATTTCCCTTTAAGTACTTTAAACACCTGAACTAACGAGTGCAGTTTAATTAAATAAAAATATTTCCAACCAAACAAACTGTGTTTGAAACTAATGACTCTAAATAATGAGCTAAACGGAAATATACATGAACTAATGTTAGAAAATTTTAATGAAAATATGAGGGTCGAAAAGTAACCAACAACACATGGTTAGATAATATCTAATTTTTAAACCGAACTATATACCTAAATAACCGAACAATATACCTAAATAACCGAACAATATACCTAAAGGACACATGTCTTTGAACATCCAAAATATCATTACTAGACAAACTGTTAAACTGTAATATAAAACTAAAGAAATAAACAATGCAACTAAAGAGATAAACTTCAAAACTAAACTGATACTGGAATCATCTTCAAAAAATTAAAAGTTTCAATCCAGCAATTACAAACAAATCCAAGTACCTAACAAATCCAAATCACATAATTCAAATCAAATCATTCAAATAACATCTTAAAATCCTTTGTTTGTGGACGTTCCTCCTAGGCCATCCAATTCACCATCTTTAAACAAGTTAAAAGTTGGAAGAGGCTGGTTCTGAGGCTAGTGTTGTTTCCTTCTCCTCTATTGGTTGCATTCTTCGTCAACCATAGAAACTAACTTGTAATTCCATTCCAATGGTGATTCTTCAATTGGTGGCGAGTCATCTTGTTGATTCTGAGGTTTTGCATTCACAACATCACTTCTCACCATCTCCAACTTCTGATATATATCAGTGGTAACAACTACAAAGCTACACTTCACGATCATCAGGGCCTCATCATAAGCCTACATAGGAAAAATATCAATAAATTTATACTGAAACCTGAACAAACATATTAAATACCCAATCAAAGCACAATCAACTAACCATAAAACGGTTCACATATAAAATGAACTAAACTATTAAACACCTAAACAAAAAGATTAAGCACATGAACTAACTATACTAAGAGTCAACAATATAAAATAATGAAACTAGCACATAAAAATTTAAACTAAATACTGAAACACATAAGAAATCATGTTAACCACCAGAACTAACCCAACAAATACATCATGTAAAATTTTTGAAACACTTACATTCTTAGCGAGACTTTTAATCCTGGAGTTGGTCATAGTTCTGTGTGGGATTTTAAACGTCAGCACATAATCCTCTTCAGGGACATAATCAGCTCCAATATCAGGCTGAGCTCCAAAATCACTCTTACCCCTATGACCCTCTTTCTCTTTTCCAGCACAGCTCATTGGATAGCCCATCACCATGATGGTCATTTCATAACCTTCTCTGATTTCCAACACCCTCACTCCCTTCCTCAACTTTGCATCAGTCTAATGTTGGACTAGAGGAAGGGATGTTGACTCCAACACACCAAGGACAGGAAATCGGTGCAAATACTGAATCAAAATTATAAAGGCACAAGCACTATAGGTTTGGTATTCTACATTGCTCATATACCTTCTAATCATTGAAGCCATTTTATTAAACACAAAACTACACCAGTCGAGATTCTTAATCTTGTCAACATTTTCAATAGCTTCAAGAATTTTCATATCCACCTTCCTAGTAGATATATGAGCTTAAAAGAATGAAGAGCAATAAATAATAAATAGTCTCTTAAACTAAGCCCCTTCCTCCTTAAGTTCAGTTATCCTACTTAAAATCAAGTGAAGGGGTATATCGTGTTCATTCTCCCTACCAAACCTACCCTTGTAACTATCCTTCAATTCCATTCTAGAATTTCTCTTCTCCTCAACTTTTCTAACTGGGTTTCAAGGCAAACACAGAATATCATATACATCGTCAGCAGTAACAAAGAACCTATCTACCCTAACCAGATGAACACATGTAGAAGGGTTAAAATTACTGACCAACCAAGGCACAATACCTGAGGGAAGTGTAATTTCCAATCTTAGCTTTAAAATGCCTCTGAAACCAATTACTTCAACATCAGCCTTCTGCTGATCACTAAGAGTATCACAAAGATCTGTGGTCTTTACATGATGGCTTCCATACATAAACTTCTTTAAAATCCTGGAAACAAATATAATACACTAAGTTAGTAAATATGAAGAATGTGCACACAAATACCCAAACAACGAGATAAAAAACATCAAGTAAACATACAGTAATTTAAAACAGAATGTTTAATTAATACACAGCCAAATCAATATAAAGTAAAAAATGCAACTTATTTTATAACAAAACTAAACAGTTAAACACATAAATAAAATGAACAAGTACATAAACTATTTATGTTGAAACTCTACAAATCAACAATTAAAAGTATACTGAAACAAAACACTGAAACACCAAAGGTAAAGGACAACATACCTAAACTAAAAAATTCTAAATCATTCAAGTTATTATGAAAAAATTTAAAAACTAAAATGTACAAAATATATGTCCACACACATAAAGTAAAATCATAAATACATAAATACATAAAGTAATAAAACATACCTAGAAATATTAGCAAGTTCAATTTCAAAAACTTGTCTAATTTGACGTGTCACTTCGATGCCATCATTAGTGTTCCCTGCTAGACGATGGGCATGAACATTTCTCTTCGACACAGGTCCAGAAACACCATCTCCATCTCCAGCCTCATCATCTCCAGAAACTCCATCTAGCTTGCACTTTCTCGCAACAGAAGATTTCTTCGACGACCCACTCCTATCTCTAGAAACCTCCTCAATACTATTCCCAGATAGCTTCTTTGCAGTGGGCTTCTTCGCTGCAGGCTCTTTCATTGCAGGAACATTCACTGCAGGCTCCTTCTCAGAATCTTTCAATGTGGGCTCTTTCGAAGCCGGCTTCTTTGTTGCGGGCTTCTTCGATGTGGGCTTCACAGTCGGCTCCTTTGTTGTAGGCTCCTTCGCAGGCTTTTTCAATAAGGGCTCCTTCGCAGCCGGCTTCTTTGTTGTGGGCTTCACAGTCGGCTCTTCGTAGCAGGCTTCTTCGCAACCGCCTTCTCCGCAGCTGGCTCATCTCTTTTTCCTTCACAAACTTTTTCTTTTCCCTTTTCATTTGCATCCACCACAGCAGGAGGAAGATCAATTAAATCATCATCTTCCATAAAATCTTCATCAACAAGGTTTCGATGAACTTTAACCTTCTTCCTTGCCTCTTTCTTTGTACAAATTTTCTGACCTACAAGACAAATAGAAATAATTAATATGAATACTAAATCAAAAACACAAATTAGAATAGAGAAATCAATAAATAGCAGAATTAGTTTCACATCTCAATCTTTCAATAACAACTTTTATCCTCGCACTTATGGGACTCTCAGCAACAAAAGTAGAACCTAAATTTTTTTTAAAAAAATAAAAAATACTAAATAAACATAAAGTAATTAAATATACACAATAACAAATATATTAAAAATTACCATGAACAACACCATTTGTTTCAATATGTGCTGAAGGACAATCATCAGCATTTCTCGCAACAGATCCTTACCAAGATCTGATGCAAATACAAAGACTAATGAGTATAATAGCATAACTAAAGATAAATACATATGAACTAATAATTCAAATACTAACCACTATGTTCAATGATTTTTGAAGAGGGAGGACAAATCATCATAGGCTTCTCCACAACTACATAATAAAAATAGTTGATGTAGATTATAAAGTTTAATCTCCAATCTTAACTAATGAGTAACATAGCATAACTATTAATTTATAAATTTGAACTAATAACTCAAAAAAAATAGTTGAAACTCCTAAACTAACCACTTTGTTCGATAATTGCTTAAGGTGGAGGACTACTGATCACAGACGTCTCCACAACTACATCATAAAAAGAGATTTCAACCAATAAGTTTCATACTCGAACTAACAAAATGACAATAAATCATAAAGCATTAATCTAACCTGATTATGTAAGATTTGTTGAAGCTGGATTATTAACAACAGTTTCAGGCTCATCAACAACTACAAAATGCAAACAGATAATGTAAAACAAAACTAAAGCAATAAACAACAAAAGTAAAGAGAAATCATGATATATTAAATCATTAAGCATTAATCTAGCCTGATTATGTAAGATTTGTTGAAGCTGAATTATTACAAACATCAGTTTCAATCTCAGCAACAACTACAACATACAAACAAATAATTTAAATCACAAAACTAAATCAACAAACAGTAAAAGTTTTTTTTAAAAAAAAAACCAAAATATAGTAAATTTACCAGTGTTATGTTGACCACAGTCGCATCACATCCATCTACAAATACAAAAGAAAATGTGTAAATACCAAAGGTAATGCCGTAAAGAGTAAAAGTAATAAAAAACCAGAATATATTAAATTTACAAGTTCTTTCTTGATTCCTAGACAAATCACATCCATCTACAATAACAAAATAATATACTTAAATACCAAATGTAAAGAACTAAACACGCAAAGTAAAATAAACAGAGACTAGAATGTATTAAATTTACCAAGCTTATCTTAAACCCCAGCCATATCACATACAATTACAAATAAAAAGCAAAATATTTAAATACCAAAAGAAAATCACTAAATAGTCAAAGTTTTACAAAAAAATTAAAATTCTAACCAATAACAGATGATCCAGCAACTCAATCTGGCTTATTCACACTAGATTTACTACCACTTTTGCGCAATCTCTTCACAATATCAGCTATAAAAAAAGAAAAGAAATTACTCCCTCCATTTTTTTTTCATTGGCACACTTACTAAAAGTGGTGTTTTTTTTAATTGGCACTTGCTATTTTGGGCAAGTTTAAGGTTTTTACATCCACTCATTTTACTTTCTCTTCTTTCAATTCAATTTCATCCACTCATTTAGCATCTCCTCAATTCTAACACCAAAAGAGAGGTGCCAATGAAAAAAAAACGGAGGGAGTATTAGCAATAGATAAAACAATCAATTAAAAACAAACAAAACATTAGAATAAAATTCAATCATATTTAAATACTCATGGTAGTAGTTTTCTGCTGATTTTTTTCCCTTTTATTCACAAGAAATTTAGAACCTGAAAATTACACAATCAATTAAAAGCAAAAACATAAAGATTAAAATAAAAAATTTACAAACTAACAGTATACATACCATCTTTAACTGGCAATCTAGACTGCAATCTACTCGATTTCCTCAAGCTATTCCATCATCTACATTAAAAAGTAATCACATAAACACTCAAATTTAAAACTGAAACACCGAAAGTAAACAAACCAATATAACTTTGTATATACACATACAAAAGTGCAGTGCAAATAGAACACACATTAACATGCGAACTAAACACATAAACAGCCTAACTAAAAGACAGTGCAAACAGAAAACATGCAAACTAAACTGATCCTAAACTAAACCACAACCTATCCACAACAAAGCTTGAAATAGGCTGACTAAACAAACAAACTGCCTAACTAAACACATGAATAGCCTAACTAAGAGACAATGCAAGCTAAACGATGCCCAAACTAAACCACAACAAAGCCAACAAAGTCTAAACTAAACACATGAACATGAAAACTAAACACATAAACATCCTAACTTAAAGACAATTCAAACAGAAAACATACAAAGTAAACATAGCCTAAAATAAACCACAACAGAAGCACAACAAAGCATGAACCAAACGCATGAACAACCTAACTAATTTGTTATACACCGTTTCATACATAAACCACAACATAAAATAGAGCAAGATCTAAAAATTCAGCAAAACAGAGCAACACAACACAAAAAACAGAGTAGCTTCAATAAGAACGAACAACACATCAAATTAACAAACAATAAAACCGAAAAATCAAAGAAACTGAACAAAAAATCATAACAATACAAAAATTAACAAAAAAATAGGAAAAAAACCTTTAGATTAAACCGCAGATGAGGCAGGAACAACGTCATCAACCTCCAGGTCATCTTTACTAGCAATTTCTTCGTTTGATTTCATCATATCTACAAAATATCGAAACAAAAATCAGAAACATACAATATATGGCCAAAAAAATGCATGCACAGTCGGATTTATAGAGATAAACGTTGGAATGAAATAGAAAGCATCGGAAAAGTAGAAGAAAACAAAAAAAACCCAAATATGAAACACAAAATCTAGCGAAAATAAAAAATTCTTAACTCTATAGAGCCGGATTGAGGAGCGCGATGTAATGCCACTGCAAAATCACAAACTTGTAAGGATTATAGACGGTTGAATCATGAATTTATGGCGAGCAGTTTTGAGAGGATTGAGAGAGGGTTTATGGCGAGCGTGTGAGAGGGAGAGCGGTTAATTGGAGAAGAGAGGGGCGCGGGAGAATTATGAAACTGAAAATGAAAAAAATAACTTATATATTATATAGTATTGCTTCAAGGCCCCTAGAAATATTTAATACTCCCTCTGGTGAGACGGTGAGCCCTCTAGTGAGATGGTCTAACCCTTACAAAACTGAGAGATGATAATCCCTTTGGTCCCAAAATATTGGAATCCTTACAATGGACAAATTATTTTTTTGAAAAGTAAAATGGGTGGAGGAGATTGTATTGGGAGAGTAAAAAATAAATTTAATGGATGAAAAATAATCTAGGATATGCCAAATGAGGAAGGTGTCAATATAAAAAAATCATCCCAAAAAGGAAAGTATACTAATATAAAAAAATTGGAGGGAGTAAGTATTTCTGAAAATTTTAAAATTTTATTTCTCTTGGAACAATAATAATAAAAGAAGAGCCCGTCTCTTGAAAACCGATATTTTCATAAGTTATGGAAAGATCAAAGTTTAAACTATAAATTAGAATAAATGAATGACAAAATTCATATTGCATGAGGTCATTAACATTATAATTACTGCACGTTGTATAATAAAATTTCAATATTGCAACAAAAAAAATTTACCCTTTCATTATTCTAAATAAATCTCATCTTTATCTAATAAGCAAAATATGACCATATCCATTCTCTTAGTAACTCCCTCTCTTCTCTCTCCTCTGATTCTGAGCCCAACGATTTTCTTTATGCCGGTAACGACTTTTTCCGCCGCTAACGGCTCCTCTTGGCCGACAAGCGACGGCGCTGGCTTTGATTCCCCTGCGGCCGACCACCATGGTAGAGAATAACAACTCCATCCACAACCAAAAATCATTCCTCTCTGTCCTTCAATCAAAATCACCACCCCTTCGCCAATCGCTCCCAGACAACCCTGAATTATCCCAAAAAATCTGAGCACCTTGGTGAACCCGCATGCTTATACTCTGAGGATGAAATCACAAAACTCTCAGCTCACTATGCCAACGCACTCGTGGGCAAATTTACCAAAGGCAGGCTTACAATGGAACAACTGGAATCATCTTTCAAAACTGTGGGTTTCGCCGGCAAATATCAATTGGGATCTCTGGACTTCAAGCATGTCCTTATCAGGTTCAACCACATTAACGACTATCAGCGGTGTTGGATCAAAGGGAGCTGGAGCTTCAATGGTGTCCTGATGAAAATCCTGAAATGGTCACTAGATTTCTCAACGCACAAGGAATCCCCAATCGTTCCTTTCTGGTGCACGATCAGGGAAGTTCCCCTGTACTATTATAATACTTCATCAATTGAGGCCATTGGTAATAGTATAGGTAATTTCATCAAAAAATATTTGGCTACTGAGAAGTTAACCAGGCCTTCTGCCATCAAACTGTGTGTTGAAGTAGACTTACAGAAACCACTTCACACCTCTATTAGATTAGGATCAGAAAGTAACAACAGGAAGTATAACATTGAGTATGAAGATGTTCCCCTGTACTGTGACAACTGTGCCAAACTGGGACACTCGCTTAGTCAATGTAATGCTACCCACTATAATAATGTTAATCCAATGCCAAAATGGTATGCTACAGGGCATAAGTTTAATAGAGCTCCTGTGAGATTTGCTAATAATCAGCCTCCCTCTAAGATGCCCAACTTAGGAACCATCCCTCATCAGTTAGCTAATACTAATCCTGGCTCTGATCCCCTTTCATATGGCCCTAAGATAACGATTGCAGTCCCTAACATCAGCTTATCTCAGTTACCTCACCCCTTCTCCCCACACCAAACTCCTGCAATACAAAAAGTAGATAAGTTCCAATCATCTCTTAGGGAACTAATAAATCAAACTGAGGTCACTACTCTTATTAGAGCCCCTAGATTTTATGCTAAGGATGACAGTGCGATTGGTTCCCATAGCTTGACACCCTCCCAACTCTCTCTTACTAACCCCTCACGTTCACACCAAGGAAAGATGGAAAATAATTTTCTGTTTTGCAGGAAATGGAAGATCATTCTAGCACTGACGAATGTGTGGCTCAGGACCCCCAGGACCCTGACCCTGTCGAGAACTCTCTCCCACTGCCTGATCCTCAGGAAGGTTCAAGTAAACTATCAGGTAACATTAATGGCCAAGGTAAGGCTAGGATAAAAAAACTCTTACATTAGTCAATTAAATAAGATGATGCTCAGATCTACCACCAAAAGCCATAAATTGGGTGAACAATGACGCACAGTCTCAAGTTTAATTTCCTGATATGGAATCTGAGAGGAATTGATACCCAAATGCTAAGGCTGAAACATTTGATTCTTCATAAGAAAATTCAGCTTCTATGTATTATAGAACCTATGCATGATAATTCTCAATGCCAAACATATATGGAGAAGCTGCATTTCTCACATAATCTCCCTCTTTATAATGGCAAAATTTGGCTTATGTGGAATGATTCAATGACTGTTAATCTCGTATGCCATCATGAGCAATTTTTAAATGTAAAAATCATCCATTTAAGTTCTAACTCTCAAATGGAAATGGTCTTTATATATGCACTTAGGAATAGAGAAGGTAGGAAGAAACTATGGCATGACCTAAGCCTTCTCCCACCAAATGAAATTGTTTTCATAGGGGATTTCAACACAATTATCACACCTGATGAATATAGAGGCCCTAGTTCTCCTAATCTAGGCAGTATTAGGGATTTTCATAATTGGATTAATAACCAGGGACTTCGGGAGATTAATACAGTAGGGAATTTGTTTACATGGACTAGTTCTAGGCTTAGAAAGCCTACTTCTAAAAGGTTAGATAGAGGTTTGTGTACTGTTCAATGGAGTAATAAATTCCCAGCCTCTTCTATTCGGATCCTTAATAGGCAATCATCAGATCATTCACCCCTCCTCCTACAAATTGCTTCCCAGGCCTCATCACACCCAAAACCATTTAGGTTCCTTAACTGCTGGTTTAATAGATCAGAATTCCTAGACTTGATTAAACATAATTGGACCATTCCTGTGCCCCAAACAGGAATGATGGGACTATACCTTAAGCTTATTAGAGTTAAGAAAGTGATTAAGATCTGGAATAAAGAAAGTTTTGGTAACATCGATGCTAATGTAACTAATGCTGAAGAAAATCTGAGGAGACAAGAAGCTGTCTATGATTTAACACACTCAGAAACTGATTGTATCAATCTTAATGAAAAAAGGCTCTACTCCTTAGAGCTTTAAAAGAAAAAGAAAAGTTCTGGAAACATAAATCTAGGTTGAACTGGTTTAAGAGTGGAGATAACAACACCCAATTTTTTCATAAGTCCGTTCAGGAGAAAATTTGTAAATTGTATATATCCAAGATCAAAAATTCTCTTGGGCAATGGCTGGAAAACCCTGTAGATATCCAAGAGGAAGCTGTTTCCTTTTTCTCTGACCTGCTGACCGAGCCCAGAAATTCAGTAGATTCTACCTACTACCCACATTTCATCAGTCAAATTCCTGCCATCATTACTGAACAAGATAATCTTAGACTATCCCAGCCTGTAACTGAAACTGAGCTCAAACTTGTGATTATGAGTCTGAATAAGAATAGCAGCCCAGGACCCGATGGTTTTTCAAGCAAATTTTACATTAAATGCTGGGATTTCATAAAAGATAACCTCATAATTGCAGTTAATGATTTCCTTTCTAGATCTAACATGCCAAGAGGTATTACAAGCACTTGGATAACTCTGATTCCTAAAAAATCCACTCCATCATCTTTTGATGATTTCAGACCTATTAGTCTTTCTAATGTAGCTAACAAAATATGCTCTAGGGTCCTGATGGAAAGATTGAGACCTCATATGGAGAAACTAATTTCAAATAATCAAACAGCTTTTATGAAGAACAGAGATATCTCTGACAATATCCTATACCTGCAGGAGATGGTTAGATTCCTACACAAAAAAAACAGAACCCCAAACTGTATGCTCAAATTGGACTTGAAAAAAATCTTTCGATAGGGTTAGCTGGGATTTTTCGCAAAATATTCTGTGTAAATTTGGTTTCTCAGGTAATTTCCTCAAGGCTGTTATGAACAATCTTGCTCAGGCCTATTTCTCAGTGCTTATTAATGGTAATCCTGTGGGTTTTTTTAAATCAAGCAGAGGAATCAAACAAGGTGATCCACTCTCTCCTTTCCTTTTTAATATCTTCACTGAATCTTTTTCTAGGAGCCTTGCATTCATTTTTCAAAATAACAGTCTGCCATATTTCTCAATGCCCTCTAATATTTCCCCAGTCACTCATTTAAGCTATGCGGATGATACCATTATTTTCATGCAAGCTTCAAAACCTGGTCTGACTAGGATTAAAGCTTTCCTGCATTTTTTTGAGTTAACATCAGGCCAGAAAATTAGTTATGAAAAATCTGAGTTCTATATCAGTAAGAGGGCTACAGTTACAAAGAATCATCAGATTAGAGCTATCCTAGGTATGAAAAAGGGCACGCTCCCCTTCAAGTATCTGGGCTACCCTATTTTTAAAGGTAGAACTCTATCTAGATACTTCCATCCCATCCTTGAAAATCATGGATAAAAGATTAAAAAATTGGAAGAACAGGTGGTTAAGCCTTAGAGGGAAGATGATACTTATCCAATCATGTCTATATTCTATTCCTCACCACATTTGGACTGTCCTTAAACCCCCTATTTCTATTGTTCACTCCATGGAAAAAAGAATGGCTAGATTCTTTTGGGGAGAAATTGGGGATAGAAAGCACAGGGTATGGAGAAAATGGGCTGATATTGCTATTCCTAAATCCCATTATGGATTAGGTTTTAGATCCACCCGATCAACTGTTGAAGCATGTTCACTTAAATTATGGTGGAAAAGCCAATTAGGTAACACTATGTGGGCAAAATTACTATGGTCCCTTCCCCAATCTCATAGGAATTCAAAAACATGGAAGAGAATATGTAATATTAACCTTACTGCTGAAAGAAATTCTCTAATTATTCATGGACAGGGTAAGTGTGATTTCTGGTCTGCTAACTGGTGTCCAAATGGTCCTCTGATAAACTGTACTCCATCCTACATCATTTCTATGTTCTACCCCTGCTCAGTTGTTGAATTTATAAACAACAAAGTATCAATTCTATCTCGGATAGCTCCCTTCTTGGAAAATGATACTCTTCTTTTTTTGCAGGATGCTGAAATTGAGCATGGTAGAGAGGATAAACTGATTTGGAAACCTGAAATGACTGGTAGATTCTCATTCAAATCTGCTTACAAAATGCTAACATATAAATCAGGTAATTTCCCAGTTACTAAGCTCATATGGAATCCAAGATTACCTAAGAAGATTTCCATTTTAACCTGGAAACTGCTTAACTCCTTCTTACCATTTGATGATATCCTTATAAAATGTGGTTATAGCTTGGCCTCTAAATGTCCTCTGTGTAATCAATCTGACTCCATGGAACATTTCTTTATAAATTGTCATATTGCTAAATCCATTTGGATTCAGATTGCTGCTATAGTGAATTTCAATTTACAGAATGTGCAGAATATAGTGGATACTTTTTTCATTTTCTGGAACTGTACTGACCTTACTGGAGTGCAGAGAATGCTATGTCATCCGATTCCTTCTCTGATCTGTTGGGCTCTATGGAAGGCTAGGAATGCCTATTTTTTCGATGACACACCTTTTTCTATTTCCCATATTAGCAAGGAAGTTACAGATACCCTCTACCTTTCCATTACCTCCTCTCCCTGCTTCCCAACTATATTTCCTAACCTAAGATTTCAGTTCCCTTCTCTGATGTTTCCCCCTAGATCACCGCCAAAGCCTACTATTTCCATGGTATACTGGGAACCCCCAGATCACAGTTTCATCAAGGTTAACGTAGATGCATCTTGGTCTGATTCCTCTGTTTCAATTGGCTTAATTGCTCGCAATCACCAAGGTTTACCAATCCTTATTAGAGCAGAGACCATAACAGTCACGTCTCCACTGGAAGCTGAAGTTAAGGCAATTCTTATGGCTTGTCAGATCTGTTTGGACAGATATCCCAACCTTTTCATTGAATCTGACTCGCTACAGGCAGTAAATATGATCAATGATCCTTCAGTTTCCAAATGGACCCTATACCCTCTAGTTTTCCGAGTTCACACTCTTCTACCCCACACTATCCTCAAGCACACATATCGAGAATGTAACTTAGTAGCGGATACCATTGTGAAATATCAAGCATCCTCTATAATGGTTTCTCCTTTGCATGTGAACAACATTCCGACACATATTAACGGCTTAATCTATATGGATAGTTTCATACTCCTTATATTAGAGTCCATAGGCAAGCCTTTCAATAAGATTGATACTGCTGATCTCTCCTCCTTTCTGTCTCAGGTTATGGACTACTTCTCTCCATCGAGCACTTCAGCCTGGAGCCCTCGAGCTCTTGAGCACCACGTGGACTCAAGCCTTAGAGCCCTCGAGCACTGGATACCTCGAACACTCAAGCCCTCGAACCTCGAGCCTAGGAGGCCTCGAGCACTCAAGCTCTCGAGCCCTGCCACCCTCGAGCCATCAGTCACTCGATCCATCGATCACTCAAGCACTCGAGCCATGGAGCACTGCAGACCTTGAGCACTCGACCAGTGTAGCACTCGAGTCCTCGAAACATCGAGCCTTGGAGCCCTCGAGCACTGGATACATCGAACACTTAAGCACTCGAGTCCTCGAGCCTAGGAGGTTTCGCCCTGTATCCCTCGAGAACTCAAGCTCTCGAGTCCTGCCGGCCTCGAACCATCAGACACTCGAACCATCGAGTACTCAAGCACTCGAGCCCTCGAACCTTCGAGTCTCGAACACTGGATACCTTGGAGCCCTCGAGCACTCGAGCCCTCGAACACTCGAACTATTGAGCCTTGTCGCCATCGAGCACTGGATACCTCGAACTATGAAGCTCTCGAGCCCTCACCCTCGAGCACTGGAGCCCTCGAGCATTCAAGTACTCGAGCCCTCGAACTAACAAGCCTTGGTGTCCTCGATCACTGGATACCTCAAACAATCAAGCTCCCGATCTCTCGAGCCTGGAAGGCCTCGAGCACTGTGTTACTTGAGCACTCAAGCTCCTGAGTCCTGCCGCCCTTGAGCCTTCAGGCACTCGAACCATCGAGCACTCAAGCACTCGTCCCATCGAACCATCGAACCTCGACCCCTCGAGACCTCGAGCCATCAAGTACTAACTCCTCTATTTCTGAATCACTAGTCCCCTAATATTAGATCATTCTTTTGAGGGCAACGAGGTTGCCCTATTGATGTAATATTCCAAAACTTCATTGTACATCTTTTGGTTTCTTAATAGACTTGGAAAACCTAATAAATATTCCCACCTTATAGTGGAAAAAAAAATCTTTATCTAATAAGCGATGCCGAAAGACGGCCTTACTTTACCATAAAATAATTTGATGAGAGCGATGGCAGAAAATTAAAACCTCGTGGAAGTACCAATCACAGAATACTTTCTCCCGCCATCACTCCATTTCCCAAATTAGCAGCAATGGAGCTGCCGGTGATCGATTTGGGTCCGTATTTAGAAATCGGTTCACCCGATTGGACGAAAGCGGTGGATCCCCAGTTAAAATCACTGTGCGAGGAGGTGAGCCGGACCCTGAGAGAGACCGGAGCTCTGCTGGTCAAAGACCCCAGATGCTCCGCCCGGGACAACGATATGTTCCTGGATATGATGGAAACCTATTTCCAGAAACCCTCCGATTTCAAGCGCCTTCAGGAGCGCCCTCACCTTCACTACCAGGTGCGCTACAGTTCATTTATTTTCACTTGAGTCCCGCAATAGTTGATGACTGAATTATATCTCAACATAGGTTACCACGCCTTCGATTTTGATAAAAAGTGGGATGGAATTGTTGATCAATGAGATTTAATGAAATAAGTTGGCTTATATTGAAAAGAGACTCGGTTTTGCTTTTCTCCTGCAATTGGTTTTTGTTTTTAATTTAATCTACTTCTTAAGAGTTTATCAAATACTGAAATCTCATTAACTTACTTGCAATGTGATTTGTAACTCCTAAAGACAACGTAGTAGGTTAGGGGTTGTTTAACATGTTCCCCGGGCCATTTATTTGTCAAATATGTTCACGTTGCACCTGAGGAGCCGTGTTGAATTCGTGAAATGATGTAATATACTCCCTTCTTTCAACTTGTTTTGGTTCCAGAGAAACAGTACTCTCAAAAGAAAAGGTAAATATCTAGTGGAATATGTGATGTTTTTTACATATTATTATTCTGTGTTTCTCAAATTTAATTTCCTACTTATTGGCATTTAAAAAAATATAATAACTGAACAAAGAAGATGAGTGTAGAAAAGTTGCACCTTCACTCATATCACAAAAGTTTAAAAGTCGAACGGTGAATAAACACGACTCTGCCAGTGGAATAAAGGGAGCATAAGATCTTTGGAAACTTTACTTTTTAACATTTGTTTTAAGATAGAGCTCGTTTAAGATTTCCAACTAAAAGCCATGTTCTTCTCACTTCCCATTCTTGATGACTTCGAAACCAGAAGTAGAATTTAAGTTTTAATGGGTGAGGATGCATGACATGATAAGAGTTTTAAAGATGGGATTTTGTGAAAAAATGATTGACAGAGTCTGAACTTAGAGATGTAATGTATTTCATGCAAATGTGGTATTAACTTATGATAGGTTGGAGTGACTCCTGAGGGAATTGAAGTGCCGCGTAGTCTGGTTGATGATGAGATACAAGAGAAGCTAAAAGCAATGTCTGAAGAGTTCCGGCCATCCATGCCAATTGGGCCAGATCCGAAGTGGCGATACATGTGGAGAGTTGGCCCTCGCCCGCAAAACACCCGTTTTAAGGTTCTACTTGTTGATTTTTCTCCAGGGATTGTATATGTTAATGTTCTTGTCCTGACATGTAGTTCCTCTTTTGTCTAGGAGCTAAATGCTGAGCCTGTGATACCGGAAGGATTCCCTGAATGGAAGGACACTATGGATTCATGGGGACATAAAATGATATCTGCTATCGAGGTCCGTTATCAAAATTGCACAACCCTTTTCCATTTTTTGTGCGAGTAATATAACTGATTCATTTTTCAGGTTGTGGCTGAGATGGCAGCAATAGGATTTGGCTTGGAGAAAGATGCCTTTACTTCTCTAATGAAGCAAGTAATGTTGTACTTTCCAGTCAATACCAACAAACTTCTGGTCCTTCTGGTCATACACCTTCCTAATCCGAGCTAACATGATGATTGAAATTATCATGTTTTGCTGCATATTTATCCTGATTGATATTGGCTCTGTAATCATCATTAATTTCACTTCTGGGGACTGCAACGGCAATAAACTTTTCATCTTCATCACCACTGACGTTTAGGCATTATGGAATACTCTATGAAATATACAGCATCTTAGTCATAACATTTGATTGTGGATATTTGTTTGCTGTAGAGGAAGAATAGGCGCGACACAATATGTGATATCTGTACTGTTCAAGTTCCATTTTGTGTGATCGCGAGTCACTCTTCAGTCTTTATCTTGTTCTTTGCTGTTAAATGTGATAGGTTTTGTTTTCTCTTTGTTAGAGAATAAACAATTTCTGTGGGATGGCATTTGATTAGATTGTTATTCTAATAATCCAGTGTACCTGTGCTTTCTAACAGGGTGTCTAGTTTTATGAACGAGATATAATTGTATCCCTTATTACCTAATGACTTGGGATGAAACATCTAAATCCTAGATGTGCTTAAATCCGCCCACACGGTCTCTTTTGTATTTTGCAATAATTTTGAATTCTTTGTTGCATCTTGTTGGGGCAAATTTGTCCTTTGTTGCTGCATTTACAATTTAGAGACTCTATCGACAATGTCATGATTTGTGTGCTTTAAGCCACTTGATATAATTTTTTTATAGATACTGTATGCAACTTCCATGAGTTCTCTGATGCGTTCTTGCTATTCAAATTCTAGGGACCCCACCTGCTTGCACCAACAGGAAGTGATCTTCAGCGGCATGGTCAAGAGGGCACTGTTTTTGCTGGATACCACTATGACCTGAACTTTCTTACAATTCATGGCAGAAGCAGATTTCCTGGTTTGAACATTTGGTTGAGGAATGGCCAAAAAATGGGGGTGAAGGTCCCTGTAGGGTGTCTCCTCATTCAAACTGGAAAACAGGTGAGCTTGTTCAGTTCCTTAAATTTGCTGCCATGATACAAAACCTGAAAATAAGTTCAAAATTCTTAAGGAATCATCCACGGCAGGCTTTGGTGGTTGAATAATAATACTTTAAGAATTAGTTATTAGTATGTGGAAGAATTAGTTTATGCTCTTTTAGCAATTTGTTATTGAAAAGAGTTTGTGCATCAGTTGCTGTACCAATATTTTACAAATAGGTTCCAACATAATGAGATGGAGGATATCTACATTGCATCGTAACCCGACCCAAGTCTGCAGTCTGGTTTAAATGTCATTCTATAATTATATAGTACTAGAACATTATTATTTTAATTGTTATTTTGATCAGCTGTTCGTGTGAAGTGCTGCTTAGTTTGCATTTGCACTAGTTAGCATTTGCACTAGTTAGTAATGTATCTTTTCCGATGCTTTACAAGTGCAGATAGAGTGGCTGACTGCTGGAGACTGTTTAGCTGGAATGCATGAAGTTGTTGTGACTAATAGGACAATTGATGCAATAAAAGTAGCTAAAGAGCAAAATCGTAGCCTTTGGAGAGTTTCCTCGACGGTGATTTTACTCTCTTTTGTTTTATAATTCCTTCACTTGCTCATTGAGAATCACCGCTTTAAATACTGCTAAATACTCAGCTCTCTTGGAGTCTAGCTAACTTGTAAATTTTCTTTCTTGTTCGTCAGCTGTTTGGACATATTGCATCAGATGCAGAGTTGAAGCCTTTAGGCCACTTTGCTGGCTCCCCAAACGCCAACAAGTATCCTCCCATTTGTGCTGGTGAATTTGTAGAGAGAGAGCTCTCTGTTATCAATCTTAAAGGAAGCAAATAGGAGTGTTGTAAACCCCTCTTTGCTTTATGAATCCCCCATGCTATGCTACTTGCCTGGTTAATTAATACAAAGTGGAACTGTAATTATAAGTAGTTGTTAAGACAGTTGAACAGGATAATGATTCACCCTTCACTTATTTGTTTATCTTCTTCTTGGGGGATAGCGGAAGCTGTGCTTTGCCACGTTCTACAACTTTATTTAATGAGTCGGGAGGGCGAAAATTGCCCAGTCTTATTTAATTGCCGCGCTCTTGTAATTCTTGGGATAGTTTGCAACCTTTCGAAAATACTCGTTGTATCACACAATAAGTAGGCTGAATATTCATTCGGACATTGTCAAATGTTAGCATGGACTTGATTGAGAACTTGCCTGATTTCTATGCAGCAGCATCTCATGATTGATTTCAATTAAAAACACAAGTATTTGATAAATATATGATGATTCCTGTCTGCACGAATAATTCGATGGATTGTGTCCCAACAATTAAACACATTTAATCACGGTTGCTAATAAGCCAACAAATCAACACCAACGGGCAAAGCATGCAGTACCGAAAACCATCCGTCCATAGTTTGCCTAATTGGTAAGCAGATAAGGATGGCTAGCAACTAACAGGAAAAGGAAAAAGTGTGACATATAGTTAGGAAAGAAACACAAAATGCAACATCACATGTACTGGCGCACCTCTATATAAAGGAGTAGGCATCTTGATACACTGATTAGCACTCACTCTTGATAGATTTGGCATCAGAAACACAATGGGTCAGTTTCAAAGAAGTGCACTGGCGATTGTTGTGGTAGCTATGGTGTTGATGGGCGGTTTTGTGGAGGAAACGAAAGGACATGGGTGTGGAAGCACTTTCTTTGGAGCACTAGTTCAGTTAATACCTTGCAGAGCTGCAGTAGCTCCATTCAGTCCTTCCCTGCCGAATGAGGCTTGCTGTGCTGCTCTCAAAGCTCTAGGCCAGCCTTGTTTGTGTGTTCTTGTCAGTGGCCCTCCCATTTCGGGTGTCGATCGGACTTCAGCCATGACTCTTCCTGAGAAATGCTTAGCCAACTTTGGTCCATGTAATTCTTTTCCTTCATGCCTTCAGGAACATCAATTTAACTGCGTACTGTTTAGTGAAGTAATAATTTTGGTTTGTTATATGCTGCTCTTGCAGGTGAGATGAATAAATGAAGTGGAGTGTGGTGGAAAGAGAGAAATTGACGCAAGGAAAAGTACTGTTGTGTTCGGAGGGTAGTTGATCAGGTCATCTAATTTTCAATTGTGTTGTTTATTTTATCGAGCAGTGTTATCATTCTCATTAATTTTAAAATTTATTACGTCATTGTATCATATTTATGCTACACAACCCCCAACAAACAATTAGAACTAATCTTGCTTAACTTGAAAAAACGGTTTGACTCACATAATGTGAGGTGAGCCTTCCACAAATACACTTTTCAATCTGCAGAGTTCGGAGTTGAAGTCCACAAAACCATATTGGCAGTCTGCTACTCGATTTGTGTCTCTAAACTTCTCATCTTCACTGAGTGGAATTGGCTTTGTAGTTTTGGTGAGTTTATTGCCGGATTTCTCTAATCATCAGTGGCATGCGCATGCTAGAGAAGTTTCGAGTGCAAGTATGTTTTGTTTTGAAGTAGAACAGTGGTGCGTTGTCTCAATATTTATTCATAGACAATCAGGTAAATCCCCATTGGGTGTCACGACTTCGTAGTTCTAGTTTTGAGAACCGTGTTGGAGGTTATCGTTACATTTTCTCCAATCAACAACGTGGAAGAACCTAAATCTCGCTGGAGTCGGAAGAGCACCAATAACACTCTTAGAATATAAAAACATCAAACAACTAAAATTAAGTTTAGCCTAAACCTTTTCCAAGAAAGTCAATCAATGATACAAATTGCAAATCTTAACACCAAGAAGTAAGCATCGTCTAGGGAACATTACCCTCTATTCCCGCCGGGGATGTGGTGCTGCAGGCAATGAAAATTTCTTTTTACGCCAAAAAGCTCCGTTCGCTACCATAGGAAAATTTATTTTCCTATTTCTCAGCAGGGCATATCATGTACCCACTATCTCCACCACGGCCACCGTGTGCCTGCCGTGACTACATCTGTTCACAATGGAAATTTGTTGGATGGCGAGACTCCTCGTGGAGTGGGTATAAATTTTAGGGCTGGGCTAAAAGAAAGAATTATTAAGGTGCCAAATGTGCTTTTAGGCCAAATATCCGGAAGGGGAGGGGTTGGGAAAGCTCCCTCCGATCGACCAGAGCTTCTAGGCTCTACCCACACGTCGTTCGTTGTTTCTCCTTCTCTACTCGTCGCCAGCCGGCAGGGAACCACTGTGGCGCTGCTCGCAGGTGAGAACCACCATGTTCCTCTTCTTCTCTACGTGCAACCGTTTCCCGCTGGCCTGGCTCTGCCTACCAGCTCTAGTTTTCCGGAAGATGGTGCTCAACCACCGGCTGGCCTTTCTTCTCATTCTCCAGTGATCTGTTTTCTACCGGTTGGCTCTCTTGCGCCAGCACACTCACCGTCGGCCCAAATCCTGGCATTCATGCGCAACACCATTGTCGGTCTTCTCCATCGGCATCTTCGTCCTGTCGGCCAACACGTATCCTCGCTTAAGGCGCACACCAAAGGTGGCGCTCAGCTGCCAAGCCAGACCTGGCTGGTTCGTGCCAAGCCAGATTCATGCTCTGCGGTCTTCATGTCCCTAAACCCTAGATCTGCTAATTAAAAGGACCAAAATGTTAGGAAAATCAATCTCCTTGCGTTGAATCAAAATAAGAAAAAATAAAGGAAGAAAATTATAACACAAATTTTGACGTGATTCACCAAATATGTTCGTTATCTCCATAAACATAAACAAACTAATCTTATTGTTCAAATGAGCCGGACATATTACAGATGTCAAGAATTCGTTTACGTCACACAAGATCACCCAACCCAGATTACAAAATGAGTGATTTGAAAACCAGAGCAAATGACTACCAAACTCACACCTTGTTACTCTAACTCTCCATATATTTATAAGAGTTCAAGTGTAGCTTTAGAGTCCTCTAATTCATGTCACTAACTCTTGGAATTCTCAATTAATGAACCATCTCTTGAGTCGACTATTCATGAATGAAAAAACTCTTCAACTATTATTAATTTAGCCTTTTGGGATTTATATAAATACCCAACAATTCCCCTCTTGATTCAAAATCCAAAATCGAATAAGAGCCAGATACAGATGAACATTCCAGATGCAAACACACGATGATTATGCAAGATGTTCCAGATGCCTAACGAATGTGCCAGATGTACCAGATGCACGGTGGTCGTGCCAGATGTACCAGACACCTACATATGCACAAACATTTTTTCCAACCATATGTACCAAAGGTATCCAAATACCGCCAATCGGAATAAATCCAACAAAGAAAAGATTTATTAAATAGAACAAATTCAATCCGGAAAGAACTTATTAGTATAACATACTTGCAAATAGGGGCGGGCTAAAAAATCGAAAATCGAAAGCCGGATTGAAAACCAAATAATCCGAATTCGAATAACCCGAACCAAATTTCAAATACGGTGTTTGGATAACCAAATTGAGTAAATCGATTCTTGAATTTGGTTTATGGTTTGGTATTGGATATTGAAATTCAATCCGAAAACCGACCCGAATACCGAATTGCAATTAAAAAATAAATAAATTATATATATTATTAATATAAATGTAAAACTCTAAAATTATTATGGTTGAATTTTTATTGTAGTTGTTGGATTATTATTTTAAACACTTGAGTTTGATGATTTAGAATTAAATTACATATTTTGATAGAATTTTAAATTAGTTTATATATTTTTGATATATTTTTTATAAAATTTACCATGAATTTAGTTTATTCGGTTTGAAACCGAATTCAAATCGAAAACAAAATTATTCGATTTGGATAATTTATGTTTTTTGATTATTCGAATTAGTTTCGATTTTGAGTTTTTTATGAAAAAAATTGAATAACTTGAATCGAATAAACCAAAAACCAAATAACCCGACTCCACGTCTACCCTTACTTACAAACACCAACAAATGCAACCTAGAACATGTTTTCCAGATTGCATCTCCTCTGTTGATTTTGGTCACATAAAGTAAACCTTGGGCTACAGATTTTAAAAGGAATTTCCAATAGAAACTTTATGCTGCAGCTTGGCATAATCATTAAAAAAAAGTGAAACTAAACCCCAAGGCACTGGAACCAGAAAACCCAACAAACAAGTTGCCACGCCATGTAGACTAATTGATCCCCGAAAACATATTGATGTTGACAGGACCAAAATTACCAATCACGCAGAAGTGTCCATCAGATCAAATGGATTACTATATCACGTACTATATTTTACTCACTTATATTCTGTATTTTGTACAATTTAAATACTTATATATTTTATATTAATTTCAATAAAATTGATTAGTTATAATAATTAATTATAAATCAATAATAATTAATTAGATAAACATTAATATTAAATTAACCATCAATGATAATTAATGGCTAGTAAATGGCACCGAGCAGTGGTCAGCGCCGCTGGTGGTGGTCAACGGCGGCAGGTGGCGGTATGCACCGCCGGTAGTGGTCAACGGCGGTGAGCGTTCGATGGTCAGGCGGTGGTCGGTGGTGGTCAACGGCGGCGGTGGTGGTCACCAGTGATTTCAAAATTCGGCGTGGAATCCGGTGATTTCGTCTTCTCCGGCAACATGTGTCTTCTTCTCTGGCAACGTCTTTCTCTTCTTCTCCAGTCTCCTCTTCTTCTCTTCTTCTCCAGCCCATTTTTCTCTTCTTCTCCGGTCTCCTCTTCTTCTCGGGCCCGTTCTCCTCTTCTTCTCCCGCCTGTTCTCCTTCCCTTCTCCGGCTCCGACTCTCCTTCCATTCCCCCCGCTCTCCTCTCCTTCTCTCGCTCCGGCTATCCTTCCCTTCTCCAGCCTCCGGTCTCCTTCCCTTTCCCGGCCCCTGCCCTCCACTCCTTCTCTGGCTCCGACTCTTCATTTCTTCTCCGGCCCCGTTCTCTTCTCCAGCTCTCCATTTCTATTCCGACCCCGTTCTCTTCTCCAGCTCTCCGTTTCTTCTCCCGACCCGTTCTCCTTGGGAAGATCCGAACCAGGTCTTCTTGACCGGTTCTCCTTCCCAATCCCTTCCCGATTCTCCTTTCCATTTATTGCCTCCTGTTCTCCTATAAAAATGCTCAGTGGGTAGATAATATCAAACTTTTTACTCTAAATTTGGGTGTTGGAAGCACCATGTCTTTAGAGGTATTTTTTAAATTCAAGTGTTTATATTTGTAATAATTAATAGTTAAAGTTATGATTTATTAGTTTTTTAGGTAGAAACTTATATTCTATCTCATAATTAATAGTTGTGATATTTTATTTTAATTTTATATATAGTTGTTTAACATTTTATTGTCTATGCATGTCTCCTTATATTCCCTCTAATTTTGTTCTAGATTTTATCATTTGTAGTTGAAAATATGTTAATTTAATGTTAATTAATATTTTATTCATTTTTTAATCTTAGTTACGTGAATAATTTGTTAGTTCATTAGATAGTAATACCTTAGTTCATTAATATGGTACTACTAATTTGTTAATTAATATGGTACTACTAATACGTTAGTTCATTTGATAGATGATTTATCTTAGTTATAATTTGGTTCTACTAATACGTTAGTTCATTTGGTACTACTAATACATTTGTGAATTTGATAGATGATTTATCTTAGTTAGATGATTTATCTAGTTTTATTTTGGTTCTACTAATATGTTAGATCATCTGGAACATAAAATACGTTAGTTCATTTGATAGATGATTTATCTTAGTTAGATGATTTATCTTAGTTATAATTTGATTGTACTAATACGTTAGTTCCTTTGGTACTACTAATACGCTATAATTTGGTACTACTAATGATGATATACGTTAGTTCATTACATATGGTTCTACCAATGATGATATAACAAAATTTAGTGTGGTTTTACTAATTTTTTAAAAAGTTGGTACAGATAAAATAAAATTTGTATAACTAAGTCATAAGAATGTATAGATGTCTTGTATTTTTTAATGTGGTTATATATTTCATGACTAGTAGTGAGAGTTATTATACTTTAAATGTGTAGGCATCTTTCATGCACTTACAAAAAAAAATTAAGTGTTATATTTTATTAGTTATTAGAATGATTTATGGCATCATTGCGTTTGGTATTATATTTTAGTGAAACTAATTACATGATATATATTGTTGTTTAAGGATGTCATTGAGTCATATGGAGCGATTCTAGGGGGGAATGGTTACTCAGCATTCGCAACCACAAATGGGTTTCCAAGTCACATCGAAGCTTATTCCTACCTGCAACGGACTGCTCGTCGTGTAGGATTTGAACTTGTCATAGGGTCGTACAAAAAAAGAATGGTCCCCTTAGGATATATTGTATTTTCTATCGGGGTCGAAATGATAAGGTTGTCGATATGAGCGATTCAGATGTTGTCCGACGAAGTAACACATCGACACGAAGTTATGATTGTCCTTTCATGATTGTCATGAGAGAGTAGCACAGGGGAGGGTTGGAATGTAGTACCATGCAAGGATTCTCAGCGAGGGATGCACAACCACCAATTTTTAGTGTAGGCTGAGGGGCATAGACAAAGTAGTAGGCTTCATGTAGAGGTGAAACAAATGATAAGAGATTTGACGAATGCTGAGACAGCTCCCAGGCATATCAATGTGAGCCTCAATCGTTCATTTCCAGACTTGCATCAAACCACTAGGAAGGTGTACAATGAGCGATCGGCCTACGAAAGAGAAAGGCAAGGCGGGCGCAACACAGCTGAGAATTGTTTGCATCTTGCCACCTCCAACGGGTATGTGACTAGTCATCGCTCAGCACTTGATAGTACTTTGACTAATTTGTTCCTAGCTCATCCCAAAGTTGTTGTGGCATTTCGAACTTATCCATGGATTTCGGCCATCGATTCAACGTACAAGACTAATCGATACGGCATGCCATTCATTGAGATGGTTGGTATGTCTCCTTGTAACATAAATTTCCTGATCGCCTATACCATTGTCATCGAAGAAGTGGCAGATACTTATGAGTGGGTTCTTAGCACACTTAGAAGCTTGCTTGTCGATGGACCGTTCCCCGAGGTTGTGGTCACCGACCGGGAGATGGGATTGATTAATCGATTCGGGTAGTGTTTTTGGACTCGAAGCATTTGCTTTGCACTTGGCATATTAACAAGGATGTGGAGGCACATGTTACTCTGTTAACAGGGAATAAGAGGAACGTGGCATCCTTCAAGAATGGTGCATGGTCACGGGTTTGCAATGCCTCTACTGTTTTTGCCTACGAAGCTGCATTGGTAGATCTGATGCCTGGTTGGTCTTGGAGCGAAGCTGTTATTAGTTACGTTGAGACCACATGGCTCAACCCCCATAAGGAGAAATTTTTTTGGACATGGACGAATAGATTTCTTCATTTTTGGAACACAACTACATGTCGGGTCAAAAGTGCACACTCGTCATTGAAAGGGTGGTTACAAACATCAACTACTTCCCTGGATACGATATGGAGACGTGTAGACCTGCAGATAGCTGGGAAAATTACTACTATCAAGGACAACCTCAAGAAATTAAGAACGCTCATTGGTAGATTGCACCGTAGATTCCTTTTCAACAACTTGTTCAATAATGTGTCAAAATATTGTCTGGATAAATTGACGTCTGAGCACAGGATGATGGAAACACTTGGAGCACAGGTTTATGCATATTGTGGTTGTGTACTGCATTCGACACACGGAATACCATGTGCTTGGGTCATGTAGGCGGAAATTGAACAAGGAATCCCCTTGTATTTGGATGACATTCATCTACTATTTAAGACACTGGTATTGGGTGATGACTTACAAAATAGGAAAAATATTTCTAGGGGTGATCCGGACCAAGCACAGCAGCGACCCATCAGTTCTCCGTTGAGTTTCAAGCTACATAGACGCGCAGTTGCATCTAGAAGATAGCGGCATTGGAGATCCGGACAATGTTACTAGTGCACGCGGAAGACCAAACGAGCAGGTCCCCCAGTCAAGATCAACTAGGCGATCACTGAGCTACCACTAGCACGTGAACAGGCGGTACATGTCATCTCCAAGCGGGTGTAGTTCAAGGTCACCAGGGTGCGGTACATTAGGGAGAGGTAGTCAACATGGTAATTCTACCAATTATTCCCATGTCTTGAATTGCAATGAATAGTAAGACCACTTCGTGAGACTGAAAATAATCTAAATGTTTCTCCTGCAACGACATTCCCCTACCTTGAAAGTGTCCCCCACATTATCGGGCGTTACATTAAGGGATGGAATGATGTTTTGAGTGATGGAAATTGTGGCTTCAGATGCATTGGTGATGCCTTCCATGTAGATGGTGAGGGTGAATGGTCTGGAGCGCATTAGGCAGTATTTAATGAGTTATCGACTCATTGGCCTGATTATGTTCCCATATACGGTTCGAAGGAGAATGTTGAATTGGCCAAAACCCGTATACACCACACCAAAGGTCCATATTGACATGAACATTGGTTTGCAGTCATTGCGGATATGTTTCCTATCGCCACCTACTACAACACGGTTGTAGTTTTATACTACATTCTAGAGAATGGGTCAGCAGACTATTGTTGTACAATCATGCCATTGAGAGATGGCGAGAGTGAGGATGGAACAAGGAGGGAGCTACACATTGTATATGTTCGCAGTGCAAGCCATTTTGTAAGGATACATGTGAAGGAAAACTCCCCATGCCCCATGTGGTTAACATGTGGACCAGATGGAGGAAGTCGGATATTGTTGGGTGGGAGTTACCCTTTGTAGGAGGATGGTGGCTTGGAACAAAACATACACACAGTTATAATTAGTAGTTGTATGGGACCATTATTCTTGTAAACTGTGTTCAGTACTTTTTTTATATCAAAGAATGTAGTGAATTGCATTGCATCATACAAGGGTTATGGCATTGAACACAACAAAAGAGTTTGGCATACAAAATTGAACATAAATTAGCAAAGAATTTGAGGTACATTACTGAACAAATTTAAAGCAAATAGTACGCTCATACAGAAATGAACTAGTCTCCTAGGGAATAGGTTCATAATCGTGGCGTCTGTGATACTCCTCGCGGAGACTAATCCAGGTAGCCAACAACTCCTTCATACGTGGATCGATTATTTCATGAATGTTTGTAGAGTTAAACAGACCCATGTTGCTCATCATATCATTCAACAATTGATATACAGGAAACATATATTATCATAATGAATCAATTAGATTTAATATAATTAATTAAAGAAAACAGTTAGAGAAAACTTACCAGTAAATCAAGAATGGTTGTATTTGGTCTGCATCTGGTACCATTATGTACATGATTTGTGATGAATGGGTGAGAATGAGTCGTGAACCAATCCTCATAATTCAAGGTACAGTCAAATGGACCGGTGACAATAAGATACTCGGCTAGCTGACCACTGTGCAATGCGTGTGTCATGTCCCATAAAGTCAACTACATCATCCCTGAGTAGGTCATTGAATAGCCAGAAGGATCAGCGGGCCTAGCGCAGGGTTCTGGCACATTCCTAATGTTGTACGGTATACCCTGTACGACACCAAGCTGGCGCACTACACGGTCGGGCATGTACGCCTCCATTACTTCGAGGTATCGAATCATGCCATGGTAATGAGTCCCCCCCTTCGCATCCCTGACCACGCCAAGTCTATATGGAAACCAATCTACCTGTAGTTGTTTACAAAAATTGTAACAGTCATATGACATCCAATCTACCTATAATTCTCACAATAAATTTATAACAGGATAATCATACCTGGTGAGCATGTAAAGCATCCAGTTGATGCCTGATGGTCACCAGACGCTGAGTATCCCTCCCAATTTTCTCCCCTGAGTGCCACCGGTTGGCGCATCCCGAAAAAGCTTGCAATGTACTCAGTCTCGGACGAAACATGAGAAAGTACTCGTAGATCTATGCTTTCAGTAGCGTGCAACATCCACATAGGCCGCAAGCCTCAGCCCAGGAGGTAATTCCCAACTTTAAATACAAATTGGCCAAGGCCGCTGAGCCTTAGGACAATTGCGAATCAGCTACAGGGAGCATGTTGGCTCTGACCTTAGTTCCGATCTTATCAACAAAGAGAGTTGATGAAAAAAAGGTCAACATGTAGCACATGAATTGGAAGTTATCACTCTGACCCGCCGCTACACACCTCACCATTAATTCTTGGCCATCAATATTACCCCGTTCCGGTCTTCCCTGAGGAAGGAATCCACGTCTTTCCCAAACAGTTTAGTACTAGCTTCCTGAATGGCCTCCACCGAAATGGTACTAGCAACAGAGCCACCAACAATATGAATTCTGAGAATCATCTCAACATCGTGCAATATGACGGTCATTTCCTCGAAAGGTATGTGAAATGAGTTTGTGTCCGGCTACTATCTCTCGAAAAAATCAGGTATCAACGCCATATCAAGGTACTTAAACATAATCGCAGGAAGGTGTGAAGACTCGGTCACACGTATCCTGGCCTGAACAACATTGCTGTAATCCGGGAGTGTGGTGATTAGCTGCTTGCAAAGAATTGCACGAGTGTGGCATTTCAGCACACCTCGTTCTATACCATTCCAAACATCAACTGTGACATGACCTCCAAAGCTGGGTATGATGAGGTCATCTTGCTGGCCACAACCCATCGGTTCGCACATAAGCCATGTTTCATCAGCTACATGCGTTCTCTTGTTCCTAACACCCCTTTCAGTCCCAGCCTCACCAACATTGCATGATCCACCTGAAGATTGGGCAAATCAACCAGCTCTATTCCTGTACGTATGTCTACCTCCTCCACCAACAGGTGCTGTAATTCCAACCTTCACCTGCAAAGTCGTCGCAGGTTTGCCACTGGGGGGAACAATACATGTACCCTGCCCACCCTCGACGTCGAGTGGTGACTCTACACCACACCATCCAGTGGGCTAGATATGGTGCCTGATCCCCAAGCTGTAATTCGAACATTGATTGCCAGTTCCCTTCGTCACAGATTGAAAGCACTCTACCGTCAGTGAGAATGTTGAGTTCCGACCATCCCAGGTTGGCATGAGATAAAAAACATCATTGTGCGTTGGAGAAGGCTACTCAACAGGTACCTCGTGATCTAGCACTGTTTCCTGCAACTGTTCCTAGACAATGGCGCGACCTCTCACCTATCTAGCCGATGCACTAATCCCCTTTTGTCGTATGCAACGACCTTCATCAATGGGTCCGTCGCCAGTGCTCATCTGTAATACAAGAAATATAATTATTATCTTAACAATTCATTAATTGTAGGAAAAAATACAATAACATAAATAAAAATAAAATGTTTACGGATATGAAAAAAAACATAATTTCAAAATACTTATGAAAAAATTATTAATTGAACATAAAATACATTTTCAACTACTCATGTGATTTTTCATCTTATATATTATAATAATAAAGTACATATTTACTAATGCATAGAAAAATGTAAAGAGTCCGTCTCTTGAAAGACGGTCTTTCCATAAGTTATGGAAAGACCAAGATTTAAAGTGTAAATTAGAAGAAATTAAGATAAAATTTTTGGGTTGCATGAATCGGGTTATAAATTTTATAACTACTACATGTTTCATACTAAAACTTTAATATTGCAACTAAGACCTTTTACCTTTTATAATTCTAATCAAACCCCGTCTTTCCATAAGCCTATGGAAAGACCGTCTTTCCCAAGACTTTGCCAAATGTAAATATAACATAAAAGAACAAATTCTTAACAAAACATACAAGATTTCCTATACAAAGAACTATTTATTTTTATTATTTAAATATTATATAATAATTTACTTTAAATTTTACTTTAAAATAATTATTTAATCATATCATCATAATTTACTTCACAATTATTTTATATATTTTAAACGTGATTTTAAGAATATAATTTTTAATAATATTATATATAATATAATATATATTATATAAAATATTGTTGCAGGAATATTTAATTTTAAAAAATTTCAAATTTTAATGTTTAATATTTAAATTATTTACCAGAATAAAATATTAATTTTTAATTAAAATCTTTAAATATTAATTCTTAATCAAAATCTTAAATCCTTCTCTTCCTTGTCTTCTCCGCCGCCTTACCCTACCGCCACAGTGCACCTTCTCCACCGTTGTTCCTCCTCTCCCGCCCGACGCCACCGCCATCTCCTCCTCTCCCACCTGGTGCCACCGCCGTCTTCTCCTCTCCCGCCAGACGCCACCTCCGTCTCCCTCCTCTCCCACCCGACGCTACCACCATCTCTCTCCTCTCCTGTCCGTTGCCACCATCGTCTCCCTCCTCTCCCGTCTGACTCCACCACCGCCTCCTTCCTCTCCCGCACACTGTCTCCCTCCTCTCCCTCACTTTCATCATTCACCCGACGCTACCATCGTACTCCTCCTCTCCAGTCTCTCCCAATTCTAACAATTCTAACAATTATAACAGATTCAAAGGTTGCTGGAAAACTCAAACCAATTCCAGATTCAGACACATATCCAGCCAGAAATATAGATTCAGGTGAGATTCATTAAAAAAATGAAAAACTTATTTTTACGGCGAGATTCAAGCAATGTACGGTGGTCGGCGGCGTTGGTCAACAGTCGGTGCCTGGCGGCAGGCGGTGGTCGCCGGTGGGCGGCGGGTTCTGGAGGAGAAAGGCCAAAAATGGTGAAAGTGAGGGAGAGACCACAAATTTTATCCAAAATTTACCCTAATTTTGTTACCAACAAATTTTAACCCACACACTTTTAAATATAAATTTTTACACAATAAAAATATAAAATTAAAACAATAATACATGTATGTGTACGTATTAGGGTGTAACTAGTAAAATACAGGGCATGATATAGCAACACCAAAGATTAATGCATATTGTCCACTTTGAACCCCTATGGTGCCACCAAAATTCCTTTTTTTTACTCTTCTTCAAACAAAAGTTCGAGCCATTGATTCTGATACCACTTGTTGGGAAAATCAATCTCCTTGCGCAGAATCAAGATAATAAAAAGAAGAGGAAGAGAAATATAACACCGATTTTAATGTGGTTCACCAAACATGCTGGCTACCTCCATGAAAATAAATAGATTAATCTTATTCCCCAAATGGGCCAGACAGAATACAGATCTTAGGAATTACGTCACGCAGGACCACCCAGCCCATATTACAGAAGGGGTGATTTGAAGACCAGACAAATGTCTACCAAACTCACACATAACAATTCTAACTTTCCCTTAATTTATAAGAGTTCAAGTGCAGCTCTAGAGTATTCTAATTCATGTCATTATTCTCATTTAATAAACAATCATTTGAGTTGTACATTCATGAATGAAAAAACCCTTCAACTCTTATTAATTAGTCTTTTAAAATTTGAAGAGATACCCAACACAATACAAAAAAAATGAAAAAGAAAAATGAAGAGCGAGGTCCAACGCCCTCATCTCCAACGCCCTCTTGAATGGCCTTTGTTTTTTTTAAAGTAGGTTTAATGCATTTTCGAGGGGAGAGGAAAAGTGAAATTGGTACGATAATTATGATCGGGTGTGCCAAATTTTAATTGTGTAGTTATAGGCTCTGTTTGACAGAGTTGTGCTTATAAGCAAACCTTGTTTATTTTGAAAGTTGGTAGAGACGACCATATGCTTTCCCCCAAAAAATAACTTCTACTTTTAAAATAATCTGTTTTTTAACACTTTATCAAATACTAAAAAGTATTTTTCTTATAAGAGCCACAACAACTTATAACCTCTGTCAAATAGAGCCATAGTAACCTAAAATTTCATTAGACTATTCCGTGCTATGGATTTGATCCCAATTTAAAGAAACCAGTATATACTACTCCCTCCATTTCAATATAAGTTGTACACTCTTCATTTCGATTTGTCTCACCATAATTTATACACTTTCAAAACTTTCCTACATTGACAAAAGTCGTGCATGCAATTTTTTCAAAATATCCCCAACATCTAAAGTAATTAACATTGTATGACATCAATAATTACTCCCTCTATATCAGCTCAATTGCACACTTTTCATTTAAATCTGTCACCAAAAAAGCTACACACTTTTCATTTTAAAAAATATTCAAATAAAATTTTGTATTCAAATAAAAGAAAATATCATTACTAATATATACAAATTACGAAACAAGTCACATTTAATCTAAACATAAATAATACTAAGCCAAAATTAAATACTCACTTTTCATATTTAATTCTGAAATATCTTTAGTGAAAATGTTCGTCTCTTGAAAGACGATCTTTTCATAAGTTATGAAAAGATCAAGGTTTAAAATGCAAATGAGAAGAAATGAAGATAAATTTTTGGGTTGCATGAATCGGGTTATAAATTTTATAACTACTACACGTTGCATACTAAATTTTTAATATTGCAACTAAGACCTTTACCTTTTATTATTCTAATTAAACCCCATTTTTTCATAAACCTATGGAAAGACCGTATTTCCCAAGACTTTGCCTCAGTAAAATCAATTCCATGTTTTATTAACAAAAACACTTCCTTCCCAAAATTTGTTTCTAGGTGTGTATTTCTACCCACTCGAAATTTGTTCCTCCCTTCCCCAAAATCATTTTGAAGATTAACTCGTCTTTCCCAAAAATTTACGCCCATTCTATCTATTCACCAGCTACAGTTGCCCCCATCATCTATCTCCTATCGCCGCCAATCATAGACCTATTTATTCCTTCTTGAAAAAATTTCACCGTCGCCGGTGCTATTCATCCACCAGCTAAGGTCATAGCCATCGTTTATCTACAGTAGCCGTTGCCCAAAAACCTGTCGTCATCAGAAATCCATCGTCCAAATATCGCTGGCATCGTCATGTCGGATTTGGATGAGATGTGGATAAGGATGAGTGCAGCTAGTATTGTTTGAAGGGAAGGGAAAATTAGTATTCAAATTAGATGAAGGGAGGGGGAACGAGCGGTTTTGTGGTGGTTGCAGGTAGCTAGGTGATTGTAGGAGCTAAGAGTAGTTTCAGATTAGTCGACATAAGTGGTAGTGAAGGTAGGGCATTTAAGACATTTCACATCATTCAAAAATATTTGTTTCATTTTCTCTTTCTGCATGTTGAGGTGGTAGTCCATTAGGTTGAGTTAAATCACACAGTTTGAATTAGTGGTCCGTTTTTCATCAAAACCCTATTATAAGCATGCCCACCAAAAACACTTTCCACCTACACACACTCTCTCTCTCTATATATATATCCCTCCTCTCTCTCCCTTAATGTTGAATTTATTGTTCTTCCTCAAAAATCAAAACACTCACCACATAAAGTATTTCGTGGTATATGTACTATTTTGTTGAGCAGTGACCTTTGTATTGTGTTGCATAGTGTGTTGAATATTCCAGGCTCATTATAATTTGGATGATCTTATGCTTGATTGTTGTGTTGAATTATGATGCTGAAAAGTTGTGTTACGTTGTACTGCTGAATTGTTGTTATCCAACTGCTAATAATGAAAAAATAATTTGCAGCCTAGTTTTGCACATAAATTGAAGATGGGACAATAGGTTGTCGTAGTCTTTCATGAGACTGAACATGTGCATATTTAAGTTTCTTTACCTCATTGTGTAGAATGTGTAACGGTATTTGCTGCTTTAATGATGATTTTTTAACTAACTAAATATGCTGCCATGTTTCCGAAAATGGTATGACATTCGATGTGTTGTGCGGAATGGAGAAATAACAGAAAATATGAACAAAAATAACAGGACACAAGATTTACGTGGTTCACCAATTTGGCTACATCCACGGGAGACGGATTCACTATAATAGGTAGCAGGTTACAGACGCCAAGAAATTGGCCAGATTTCTACCTATCTAAGTGCAGAATAGAATTAATGTCTATAGAGAGAAGAGAGACACTTTATATACTGTCTCTACTAAACCCTAACAAACTGGGATTGGAACAAAACACAATTCGGCCCAAATCAACATCAGTCCAAATTGGAATTGGAATTATATTCTTATCATAATTGTAGATGTAGTTGTATTCCAGGCCAGGGTCGCAGAAGCGGCTATTACAGTATTCAAGGCATACCAACAAATCTCCACCTTGACTTGAATCCTCAAAGTAGAAAACTCCAGATGCATCATTACAGTGCCAGATGAGTAGACTTCGCCCTCCACTCCCGGGACTGCCCATAGAGCACCTAATCAGCTCTGATGTTCAGCAAGTCCAAACAATGTTGAAACTTGCTATGTGGAACAGGTTTGGTGAACATATCAGCGGGGTTGTCAGCAGTTCCCACTTTCTTCACCCTGATTCTCCTCTCACTCCTCAGGAAATGATATCTGACATCAATATGCTTGGTCCTCTCATGATGGACCTGATCCTTGGCTATGCAGATTGCACTCAAACTGTCACAATACACAGTAGCCTGATCATGATGTAGACCAAGATCACTAACCAGTCCTTTCAGCCATATTCCCTCCTTTGCAGCCTCTGTCAAAGCCATGTACTCTGCTTCCGTAGTAGACAACGTCACTGTAGGTTGCAAAGTCGCCTTCCAACTAACCACAGAACCTCCCAAAGTGAATACATAACCAGTCATCGATCTCCTCGTGTCAACATCACCAGCATAATCAGAATCAGAGTAGCCTGTAACTAAGCACTCCGTATCACCTCCATAAATGAGACCCACATCAGACGTACCTCTAAGATACCTGAAGATCCTCTTCACAGCTTGCCAATGTTCCTTTCCCGGTTGCCCCATGAACCTGCTCACAACACTGACTGCCTGTGCTAAATCTGGCCTCGTTCAAACCATAGCATACATCAAGCTCCCCACCGCGCTGGCATAAGGAACCCGAGACATATACTCCTTCTCCTCGTCTGACTGAGGAGCAAACATAGTGGTGAGATGAATATTTGCAGCACTAGGAGTGTCTATAGGCTTGGCTGTAGACATGCCAAACCTAGCCAACACTTTCTGAATGTAGCCTTTCTGTGACAAGAAAAGCTTCCGGTGACTTCGATCCCTAAGAATCTCCATTCCTAGTATCTTCCGAGCTGCACCTAGATCCTTCATCTCAAACTCAGCACTAAGAAGTCCTTTCAACTTCTGAATCTCGTGCTTACTCTTTGCGGCTACCAGCATGTCATCTACATAAAGCACCAGATAGATGAACGACCCATCTCTCAACCTGCTGTAGTAGACACAACAGGCATAAGCACACCTCGTATATCCCAACTGAAGCATGTAACTGTCAAACTTCTTGTACCACTGCCTCGGAGACTGCTTAAGTCCATACAAAGACTTCTTCAACTTGCAAACATACTTTTCCTTGCCAGGAACTTGGAAACCATCTGGCTGAGTCATGTATATCTCTTCCTCCAACTCTCCATGTAGAAAAGCGGTCTTCACATCAAGTTGTTCAAGCTCCAAATCCTGATGTGTCACTATAACTAGCAACACCCTGGTGGAAGTGTGTCTGACCACTGGTGAGAAAATCTCATTGTAATCTACTCCCTCTCTCTGACTGAAACCTCTAGCAACAACTCTAGCCTTGTACTTGACTCCCTCTGTAGGTGATATCCCTTCCTTTTTCTTGAAAACCCATTTGCAAGTGATAACCTTTCTCCCTTGAGGCTGTTGAACCAAATCCCATGTCTGATTCTTCTGAAGAGACTCCATCTCGTCTCCCATTGCAGCAAGCCATTTGTCAGCATCAGTACCTGAAACAGCTTCTCTGTAGGTGGATGGCTCATGAGTATCCACCTCCTCAGCAACCTGTAGTGCATAACCCACCATATCCTCAAACCCATATCTCTTGGGCGCCCCAACTCCAACCCTCCTGGGTCGATCCTGAGCTAAACTGCGGACTGTAGCTCCTGATGGTTGAGAATCTGGTGGTGGAGATTCCGGTATCTCAGATTCTGTCTGTGGCTCTTGATTCACCTCAAATTGTTCCAATCTATTTTCACCTTGAGTGACTTCAAGCTCCACCTGTTTATCAACTCCACTAGTTTCTGGCACAACTGTGGGCTTCACCATAGATCTAAGCAAAGAATTTTCATCAAAGACAACGTCCCTGCTCAGAATAACCCTCTTCTCAGATGGAGACCATATCCTGGAGCCTTTAACTCCATCTCCATAACCCACAAAGACACCCTTCTTGGCTCGGGGCTCTAACTTACCATCACTAACATGATAATAAGATGTACAACCAAAAACTTTTAACTTGGAGTAATCAACAACTTTACCTGACCACAACTCCATAGGTATTTTGCACTCTATACCCGTGTGAGGCCCGCGGTTGATCAGGTAACAAGCTGTACTCACCACCTTTGCCCAGAATCTCGTTTCCAAACCAGCATTAGAGAGCATGCACCTCGCTCTCGCCAGCAACGTCTGATTCATCCGCTCAGCTACGCCATTCTGCTGTGGCGTATTCCTGACTGTATGATGACGAGCAATCCCTTCATCCCTACAAAACTGATCAAACTCAGACGAGCAGAATTCCAGCCCATTATCAGTTCGAAGCCTCTTGATCTTCTTCCCGGTCTGATTCTCCACCAAAGCTTTCCACTCCTTGAACTTCGAGAAAGCTTCACTCTTATATTTCATCATGATAACCCAAGTCATCCTTGAGTAATCATCAATCAGAGAAACAAAGTACCTGTGACCTCCCAGTGACTCAACTCGGGAAGGTCCTCAACAATCAGAATGGATGTAATCCAATGTGCCCTTTGTTCTATGAATTGCCTTAGGGAACTTGCTGCGGTGATGCTTCCCAAAAACGCAATGCTCACAGAAGTCCAAACTCCTGACCTTGTGGCCACCAATAAGATCATATTTCGACAGAATCTACATCCCTCTTTCACCCATGTGACCAAGCCTCATATGCCATAACTTAGTCATATCATCCTGGTGAACCTCCGAAGATGCAACATTAACAGAATCCATAACCGTGGAACCTTGTAGAAAATACAAAGTACCATGCAGAACACCTTTCAGAACCAGCCTAGAACCTTTGCAGACACACAGAACTCCATCACTCCCTGAGTAGACAAAACCCTTTCTATCCAATGTAGGAAGAGAAATCAGATTCTTTGTCATCGATGGAACATGCCTGACATCGTTCAAAGTACAGAAACTACCATCATGCTTCCTGATCTTGATTGAACCAGTCCCAACTACCTTGCACGCAACACCATTTGCCGTAGTAATGATGCCCTCAGCTTGCTCATAAGTTGAGAAATAATCTCTCCTTGGGCATATATGGTAGGATGCCCCAGAATCAAGAAACCACGCATTCGAATGATTATTTTGCCCAGTAACAGCTAGAGCAAAATCATCTTCAGAACTGAAATCCCCTTCAGCCACAGCAGCAGTACCAGATGTACTCCCAGATTTACTAGCCTTCTTCGGACATTCCTTTTTCCAATGCCCCTTCTCCTTACAGTAGTTACAAACATCATTGGCCTTGGGACCCTTTGAAGATGACTTCTTGCCCTTCTTCTTATTACCGGTTTCCTTGCCTTTTGTGTTTCCGTCACTAGCAAACAAGCCAGTGGCCTGACTTTCTGTACCTGTACTGTTTGCCTTGTGTCGCAACTCTCTACTATGGAGAGAGGATCTTACTTCCTCCAGAGACACAGAATCTTTACCAACAATAAATGACTGAACAAAATTCTCATACGAAAGTGGTAAAGAAACTAGCAAAATCAAAGCAGCATCTTCATCTTCAATTTTCACATCTATATTTCGCAATTCTAATAACAAAGTATTCAATTGCTCTAGATGGTCTCTGAGTTGTGTACCTTCCTGCATTCGGAGACCGAAGAGGCGTTGTTTCAGAAGTAACTTGTTGGTTAGAGATTTCTTCATATACAAACTCTCCAACTTCAGCCACAGTTATGCAGCAGTCTCCTGATCTGAGACCTCGGTGATGATTTCGTCCGCGAGACACAACATAATCGTCGAGTGTGCCTTTTCTTCCAGACTCACAACATCGCCAGAACTGCTCGCGAAATCCTTCGTCAGCAGAGTCCACAAACCTTGCTGTTTCAGCAAAGCTCGCATCTTGATCTGCCATAAACTGAAACTGTTTCTCCCGGTAAACTTGTCGATCTTCACGTACAACTCAGACATCTTTCTCCTCGATCAGCCCCGATCTGATGAGCCCAGAATCCGATATACCCACTACGGATATCACCGGAAAAAGAAATCGCTCTGATACCAGTTTGTTGTGCGGAATGGAGAAAGAATAGAAAATATGAACGAAAATAACAAGACACAAGATTTACGTGGTTCACCAATTTGGCTACATCCACGGGAGACGGATTCACTATAATAGTTAGCAGGTTACAGACGCCAAGAAATTGGCCAGATTTCTACCTATCTAAGTGCAGAACAGAATTAATGTTTATAGAGAGAAGAGAGACACTTTATATACTGTCTCTACTAAACCCTAACAAACTGGGATTGGAACAAAACACAATTCGGCCCAAATCAACATCAGTCCAAATTGGAATTGGAATTATATTCTTATCATAATTGTAGATGTAGTTGTATTCCAGGCCAGGGTCGCAGAAGTGGCTATTACAGTATTCAAGGCATACCAACACGATGTACTCAATTTATACCTTGTTTTTAGCACATTGTGAAACTCAAATTTGTAACAGATTTTAGGTTAAGGTTAAGTTAATTGAATACTTTGTGAATTAGAAGCTTAGGATGAAATACATATTTTTATATCCCAACTCTTTGATTTATGAAGTGCATGAGAATCAGTTTGGAGCCCTTCTATGATCAAGTCTAGATTGAAGAGTAGACATCAAAACGAAGACTTGGTCATTGGAAGGAAGGCCACTTGAAAAAGTGGTATAAAAATAAATGAAGGTTGTACAAGAGTTGAGATATGAAGATGAAGGAATTAGGAAGCTATTCAAAGAGTGTAGAAGACCCCGACTCGCGGAACGCGCATCAAGTCACGACCCACGACCATCAGTGAGGGACTGAAGATTGATTGAGCTCCCTGTCCCGGATGCGCCTTTGTCACGATCAGTGATGCTCAGTAGGATCCCAACATACCTCGACTTGTGGACCATGAGAATCTTCGTGGTCCGTGAAGAAGGGCCCGTAACCCTAGTTAATTGCAACCTATAATTCTCTCTCCCATCTATAAATTCCCTTCTTATCCATTAGGTATAAAACAAACATGTGGACCAAAACCCTAGATTTTCATTCATTCCTTCACATTTATTACACGTTTCCATGGGATTTGTACAGTTTGTGATGGATATTCATGTTCTAGGCTAGATTTGATCCCGGGAGAAATTGGTAAGCAATTTTAGCATGAAATTGTGAGATTTGATTTATTCTATTTGCTTTTATTGTGTGATTGATGTATGATTATACTAAATAGTACAACTAGCTTATATTATGGATCGATTACATGCTAGATTCTTAGGATGAAATCAGATTGTTATCATCTATTTGTTTGTTGATTCTCGTAGTGTTCTTAAACAATATGATTGTGTTATTTTTGTATTTCTCGCGTGTAAGATATAGAATAGTCATATTGATTCCCTATGTTTACTGCTACTGGCGGGCTATTCTATGACACCGATCGTATAGAGTGACCCAAAAGTAAGGGTTATTGTGTGGCGCCAATTCACTCAATTTAGCGATATTCGAGGGAAGGGGAGAGAATCATCCATGAAAAATGGGAGATAACTCTCCACAATATGTGGTCAATGCAATTGAGTAGAATAATAGGTCAAAGACCGACAAATAGGCTAAAAGTGTGAACCAATTGTGCCCAAGACTCGTTATATTTATATTTACACCCTTTTTATTATTTACATGCTAGTTTAATCCCTAAATCTTAATTTGATTAATGGTAGTCGTAGTGTTTTCTCAAAATCAAAATCCCCAGTTTTACTACATACTTTAAGTGACGTTGATGTATGCACTTTTTAGCTATGTGCAACACCTGATTGAGTTTTTTCTCTGTGGAAGGACTCCTTATTTGCCACTATTTACTATCTTGTAGTTAGAAGCATTAGGTGTTATAAATTATATTTTTGGGATAAAAGATCTCTTATTTGCAACTATTTTAGTTAGGCGCATTGGGTGTCATAAATTATACTTCCGATAGGTACAACGACAACCTCCTAACATTCATGTTTAAATAATAACTAGCCGATCAATTTTGATTAGTACAATAACCTAGTTTTTATTTTTCATTTAACAACTGAAAATGGTTTACAAACTATTTTTTATAAAAAAAAACTTGTACAATACACATGCTTTACACACAAAATTCATGTTTATTTTCCAAGTTTACGAACTTCTGAAATGATTTTTTTTCAACTTATGCTAATATACTAGCTGCTACATGCATCCCCATAGTTACTATTAGAGGTCCTATGTTCTATATGTCTTGAAATTATGTTAGACATTGGATGCTCTCTAAGACCCCTTCACTATCAATTATTAGGTTTCTAGGCAAGAAACTTGATCCCATAAGTGAATCTTTACTTATATATGATACCTTGTAATTGTTGCCACCCAGTAATTCATAATATCCAACATGGATCTTTTATAGGTTTGGAAGACTTTGTTAATAGTTTAGGTGTTTCAACATCAAAGTCGGTTAACTTCATGTAGTAGTTCATCTAGAGTAGTTGCTGCACTTTCATGTTGAAGAGACTGGATGGAATTATAGAAAAAAAAACCTAGGTTAAACATATTCTAGTATGTGATTGAGGTGGTTGACATTTAATTTGCATGTTAAACACTTCTCAGGAAGTATCAGCCCTTTAACATCATCACTCATGACATGAGGTTTGGAAGTATCTGGTGCAACACATTATTTTTACTTTAAAAAAAAGGTGGTAATTTTCTTTTAGACTAAATAGTTTTTTTTTATTTCTAACATATGACCCAATACCATCTTTTGGTCCCCGTTTTTAAAATCACCTCCTTTCATTGCCCTAAAAATTCAAAATAATTTGTTTGGTCCCCTAGGCGATTTTCAAAGTGATTTTCAGGTGGGTTTGAGGACCAAAAGTGGGAATAAATCCATATGTTAAGGACCAAAAAAATAATTTAGTTTACCTAAAAACCACCCGAAATCCAATTTAGGGACCAAACAAAATATTTTGAATTTATAGGGTACTAAAAAGAGGTAATTTTGGAAATAGGGACCAAAGTAAGCAAGAATATTTCACCAATCAAGTAACCAAATGGGGGTTTTGAAAGTTTTTTTATTAATAACTAGTTAAAACAAAAAATAATAAATTAAGGATTAAATGAAGATTATAGAAATAGTTCATCTACCAAATATCAACACATCAGCATCAAAGGTTGATCACAGATATCTCAGATTCATTCAAGGCCCATTATTGTTCCAGTTTCATCAAACATAATTAAGAGATAACTAGACCCTAATAATACTTATTGTTGATTGATTTCTGAAACCAAACAAGACTCAATTAATAATAGCAATAAAGCTAGGAATATATAGGATACGTGTGATAATAATCATAACTATACGTTAATAATAGCAAGCAATTAATTATCTTTCACAATAAACAAAAGTCATAATAATATACTTATAAAATCATGACTTGCAACTACAACAGATCTAGAGTTTAAAGCATATAAATCATAGCAATATGAGCAATATCTATTAACCTAGGTTATCAGACTAAATAAACCAACACAATCCAACAAAATTCAAAAGCAGGAGAATCAATACTATGAATAAGAATATATAAGAAGAGTCTAGAATATCAAAACCTAATCATTGATGGGGTTAATCGTCAGTTGAAACTAAAATTTTAGTTCTTCATTGCAAAAACAAAAGAAAATATAATGTAAGAATGTCTGAATCTGAATCTGCTTGTGAGTGTCTATTTATATTGCTATTCTAAGCTTAAATAATTGAAAATATTCATTAAATAAGAAACCTATGAAAATAACCTAATTAAAACATAATTAGAACAAAACATACAAATAAATAAAATCAGATCGGGATCGGGATTTCCTGCCCACAGCACCACAAAATTCCTAACAGCGCCACATCTTGGGGTTTCTTCAACAACCACCATCATGGCTTGGTTACAAATTTTGATGACCTTCCATGATCACCGGTTCACCTCCTCCTTGTCTTAGGGTATTCCTTTTGGAATTGCCGTTATGTCATTGGTATATATGATTAGCTGATTCGACTTGTCTAAGACAGTATGCGTAGAAATCACTTTGCTAAACTAAGGGAGTTTGCTTAGCCCACGATGACTCAAACACATCAATTCCACTAAATCGCAAACCACAGATATAGCAGAGGACACCACCCATTACGATTTCTTATAACTGGATCACGCTCTAAAGGTGGTAGCATGATAATTAGACCATGATCACAGCATGGAAGAGCAATAAATAAAGAGAAGAAATACATGGAGAAAGTAAGTGATTACTAATACATAGATAAATACATCAGGGCAAGATACTAATTAGATCATCATATTTTTCCTCCCGGAAACAAACTTGGGGATATTTGAAGGTACTCAAAGAGGTTAGACTATCTCTGAGCCTATTCTGGGCATTATCAATTTTTGAAAGGAATCAACCACATGGGTGGCGCCGTTTGTGGGATCGACTTTTCTTTTTGAGTTTTGATAGTTCTCGAGAAAGGCCAGAGTTTATACCGGAGTTGCTAGCTATAAATCAGATACTAAGGAAGCACTAATAATTAATTCAGGAATGTTTATTAATGCCGCAGTTGCGGGGCATTTTTCAATTTCATGCTCGGAAATGCCATCCTTCATATGTTCAGATATAAGATCATTGGATCGGGATGGCCAATCGTTGAACGATTACAGAATACCATTATAGGACAGTTTAATTGTAACCTTCATTTAATGGTATATAACTTAAGATGTTTAAAAATAAACCATCGTCTATTGTATAGGAACACAAATGTTGAATTTAACCGTCATCATATGACACTCTTCCGAATTTGGATCTTATGTTGCACTCGGGTCGCGAAATCGAAAGTTGAAAGACTTGTGTTAAAATTTGAAAAACTTTGTTAAAAATACACATTTATACCTTGTGTGCAGCCATGTGTATCATTTCCAATGGCTGTGTTATATTTTCCTAGGTGGAGACACCACAACTCTGTTCACCCTCATCTTCATCTAAATATTCACAACAATAAAAGAAGTTATGGAGACACCATTCAAATCTCTATTAGATGAGATTGTTGTTTCTATGCTCGGACGAGTTACTAAAAGTTCATTGAACAACCTCTGGAATGCGAAACTGTGGTATGGTTTTGTTTATGTTAATTCTAATACATGTTTCCCTTTCTTGTGCGAAATAGGTTTGATTGTTTGTCATTTTTTTGTATAATGTTGTTGCCATAGGTTTAACGATATTTCAAACTAAGCCTTGATATATCAACAAATGTCGTTGGAAGATTTTGCACTTTATAAATGGCCAGATATGAAAAATTGATTCATTAACTTTTTGCATGAATGATTTGAGTACGAAAATCTGGAAGCATTGTATTGGAAAGGAGTCATTCACTAAATTTGACATCTCATGCACTAAAAATAAGTGCCGAGTTTGCATGACACATCAAATGCATGTTTTCTTAGAGCATTTAACATATCTTTTCTAATACTTTTATTGGTGGATAGTTAAGTTTGGATATGTTTTTCATTATAGGAAGTTAGAACCATCATCTTTGGTTTTCCTAATTAACTTCGTTATATTGTGAGTCGATTGTGAACCTAATGACATTTTACTCTTGTGAGTATCTAAATCTCTTTTTTTTGAGCTTAAAATGTGGATTACTAATGAGTGAAGGCTATCTGTAAGGATGATAGTACATAGAAGGCCAGTCGCAAGGTTGGTAGAAGAATGAAGATCATTGATCTTAAAATGGTAGAAGATTGAAGATCGCGGAAGAAGGAAGGCAAAAGTCTAGAGGGAAGCACGAAGACACAAACCTTGCAGCATGGAACGACCCGTGTAACTAACTCGTGCCCAAGGAAGCTCCAGGATATGGGTCGTACAGATCAGCACGACCCGTGCAACCAGAGGAAGGAAACAAAAGACTCTAGTACACAGACCAAGCAAATTAGCACGGCTTGGGTAAGCAACAAGGTGAGAGGCCAAGTTATAAGACACGTGCCATGCAAAACTACATGACTTGTGCAATTAGTGGCACCGAGGCACCCTTCCAGGTTACGGTTCATGCAGATGCGCACGAACCGTACCGCACGGGCCGTGCAAACAGCACAATCCATGCACGTTTGACAGTTAGGGTTTAAGAGTTTGGGCATTTTTCCCTCTTCATTATAAAAGGCCTAATTTCTTCTAAGAAAAAAAGTGGACGACTACAATTGTAATAGGTCTAGGTTTTCACTCTCTCTCTCTCTCTCTCTCTTCATTCATATCACATTTCCATGGCATTTAATCCATTGAATGTCATGGGTTTGACATTTGATTTGTGAGTCTTTAAGATTCATGTATATTTATTATTCTATAAATATCATGCTTAATTTTTTCTTTTGCTTCTTGCCATGATTGATGTATTAAATGTGATTGTTTTTAAAATTAAAGACCATCCGAGGATGAGGGGAATATATTAGGCTCCCTGGGCCAAAGTAAGTGAGCCAAATTAGGCGCTGAAAGTCTTGGTACGTTACAATTTACAAAAAAGATCATCCCTATGATAATCCCGGAGCTAAAATAAGCTCCTGAAGCAAGACAACATTTGCTTCCAAAAGCGGTGTTTCCACCTCTGACATGCAAAGAAACAAAAGACTAACTAAAACATATTGTACGGTCTAAGATTTTTGTTCCTGATTGATGTTGCATTCCAGAATGGCGTCTTCAGTTAGCAGTTGAGGAGTTAGACGTTTCCTCCGGAGAGTCGGGCAAATTGCTGTAAATTCCTCTTGAAAAAACAGCAGAAGAGGGTGAAAGTCTGACCAAAAGTAGCTCCCTGCTCCCTATGCATGCATCAGGGAGACATATCTGTGAGACCTGAAAAGAAGAAGAAAGAAACTAGCAGTATTTGGAATAATTACAGAGAGACAGACTGCGAAAGTAATGAGAAAAATAGCAATAGATACTCTTGGTAGCTAAATGAACAGACCATTTCTATGTCATACAGGTATCCATACGGGATCCGATACGAATCGCTGGATAACCTATGCAATCAAGTGACAGTAATCCCCTAAGGAAGAGTGGAATTGAACTGTAATCTAAATCACCCTGTAGGAGGTTTTCCTTAGCAAATTTTGCCAAGAAATCAATAGCCAAATTAGCTTCTCTAGGTATATGCTGAATCGGGGTTGAGCACTGTTCTAAATGAAGTGCACTGCAAATGGAGAAAACTCTCCAAGGGCAGGAGCAAGGGTTCTGAATACCCCTAACAACATTTAAGCAATCAGATTCAATTACACAGTTTTCTAAAGCTAGTTCTGAACAGATGACATATCCACATTGTATAGCAAACAGTTCGGCATATAAGGGGGATGGACTTTGGAAAATTTTGACTCTCATTTTAACCACATTTCCATTCCAATCCCTCACTATAACAGCAGCTGAGGAAAGACCACTAGAGATCCATGATGCATCAGTGTTGATTTTGTAGCCATTTAGTGGTTTTTTCCAATATACCGAAGTAATAACTTTTTTCTTCTTCTGTAAGATATGCGGAATAATTTTATCCTGAATCCATTGCTTATTCCTATCTCTATTACCTATCAAGTTATGAGCTGTGAATATTTGATAGATCGTATCTTTAATTTCGTAAACACAATCATCATGTGAGAATGGTCTATTGTCAAAAATGACTTTGTTCCTATGGGTCCAGAGGGTCCAAATTGTCACCAGTAGAGCAGGGTGATCAAGTTGGCATGAATTTCAGATTCAGCCCTATATGATAAGTAAAATTTCACCCTACATTTTAAGTCCCTAAATCCTTTTTGTTGTAACCGTAAAAAGGAATGCACACTTTGCTAGACAGCACATGAAGAGGTACAAGAATTGAAGGAGTGGTCCAAGTTATCTAAACTGTTCATGCATAGAGGGCAAATCGAAGCAAGAAAAACCCATCCTACTTAAAATGTTATCAAAAGGAAGTATACTGTTTAGGGCCCTCCAAAGAAGCACAGACATCTTTCTAGGTATGAAAGGGGACCAAACCTTTTTAAAATGTTGAATCTCAGGTCCTTTTTGCCTGAGAATATTATAGGCCGAGCTTACTGAGAAGTTCCCATCAATTGTGGGAGTCCAAAATAGCATGTCATCATGAGTGTACTCCAACTGCACTTCCTGCAAAATAAGAATGATATTGGTAGCCAAATGTGGCTCCAGATTTGGTAAGAGAGCATTTTTGTTGCTAATGAAATCCCTGAGAGAGATATTCACAAAAGGAATATCAATATTCTCTGGCCATTATAAAGAGCACCGTTGCCTGTCCAATTTGCATTCCAAAATGAACAATCCCCATTACCAAAAATAACTCTAGATAAACTGTTTCCCATAGCTGTTATTCTGGTGATTCTACCCCAAGTGTGTGATTTTTTTATAAGAGACAGGTAGTGACCATAAAAGAGTTGACCATTGGGTGTTGTTAGTTTGGAGCTTCCACCATAATTTACATGAGAAAGCATCTACTACAGCATTTAGGTCCCTAAAACCTATACCATTTTCATCCACAAGTAAACTCATTTTTTTTCCAAGACCTCCACCTTTTCCTCTCAGAATAATCACTTTTTCCCCAGAATAGGTCCGAAGCCATTTTTTCCATTATTTTTAAAACTATCCTTGGGGGTTTTAAAACTCCAAAAATATGGATTGGAATTGACAGAAAGCAGTGATTAATCAAAATGATTTTACCAGCTGAACTCAACCATCTGTTCTTCCAATTATTTATCAATTTCTCCATTCTTTCTATGATAGGTAAATAATTATTCTTTAATTTACGACCTGTGAAAATAGGAACACTAAGGTATTTGAAGGGAAAAGAACCTTTCACCATCCCCAGTAATCTCCTAACAGACTGGATGTGATGTGGAGGTGTATTATGAGAGACAAAAAATTCTGATTTTGCAAAGTTTACCTTTTGACCTGAGGTTTCCTCATAAGCAATCAGAAAATGTTTAAACCGCCTTAAATTTTTGGTCTCAGTATTCAGAAAAACAGCAGTGTCATCAGCGTACATGAGATGAGTAAGGGGTGAGCAAGCATTGGGGAGGGTAAAATATCTTAAATATCCTGTAGTAAACATTTTCTTTAGACCTCTAGAAAAAGCCTCTGATAGTATATTATACAGAAAAGGGGAGAGAGGGTCACCTTGCTTGATCCCCCTAGTGGAAGAAAAGAAGCCAGATATTACCCCATTAATTAGAATAGAAAAACTAGCTGAAGCAATGTTATGCATAATGAGTCTAACAAATTTACCATGAAAACCAAACCGTAGGAGAATAGAGTTTAGGAATGACCAAGAAACCCTATCAAAAGCCTTTTGCATATCAAGTTTAACAATGAGATTAGGAATCTTAGATTTGCTAGACAATAATCTGGTCATTTCTTGCATTAGTATCACATTATCTGAAATGTCCCTTCCTTTGATGAATGCACTTTGTTCAGGTGAAATCAGTAAATGCATTAGTGGTTTGATCCTCTCCATTAACAATTTTGAGAAAACTTTATTAACGAAGTTTGATAAGCTAATTGGTCTAAAATCTGCAAATGTATTTGGGATAGATTTTTTTGGAATTAAAGTGAGCCAGGTGCTAGAAATGGCTTTAGGGATGCTACCATTTAAAAAAAAATCATTTGCAGCTTCTAATAGATCTTCCTTAATGGTTTCCCAGAATGAGGTGTAAAAGTCACCTGAGAAACCATCTGAGCTCGGTGCACTTGTTTTATTAAGGTCAAAAACTGCATATTTCAGTTCCTGAATGTTAAAAGGATTAAGCAAGTGGATGTTCTGTTGATCAGATAAAACTCTAGGAATTTCTTGCAGAAAATGATTAAAATAAGTTCCCTTTTTTTGTGACACATCCTCGTTAAGTAATTCCTGATAAAATCGAACCCCCTCTTCTTTAATCAGGTTTGGATCAGTTATCCAAATTCCTTTTCCATCTTTAATTTTACCTATTCTGGATCTGGCTTTCTTTTCCTTAATGGTGTGATGAAAGTAGTTAGTGTTTGCATCTCCCTATTTTAACCAGTTTAGCCTAGCCTTTTGCTTCAGGAAAATATTGTGTTCCCTCTGAACTCTAAGAAGCGTAGCTTTTGATTTCATGAGTTCCATTAAAACTGATTCATCCTGGGACTGCTGAAATAGGATTTCCAATTCATTGACTTTTGATTCAGATTGTAAGAGATTATTGTTTACATTGCCAAATATGTTTTTGTTCCAATCCTTAATTACAATCTTAAGTCTCTTTAGTTTTTGAACAAACCTATGCATCCCAGTTAGGGGGGATATTAATTTCCAATTTGATTCCACTAATTCTCTAAAATCATGTCTGTTTGTCCACATTTCCTGATATCTAAAAGGTCTTGGAGCCTGTTCTACTGCAAATTGGATAGATAGTAATAGAGGGGAATGATCAGAAGTCATTCTATTTAGAACTTGTATAGAACTGTTTGGAAAAAAATCCAACCATTCTAAATTACTCACACCCCTGTCTAATCTTTGGAACTGGAGATCCTTACATTTATCCCTAAATCTATTGTTACTCCAAGTGAAAGTGTTGCCTACAGTAGGGATATAATGCAAATCCATGGTGTTTAAGAATTCATTAAATTGATTCATGCTTTTCCTAGGTGTTAACTTTCTACCTTTATATTCAGAGACCGAGGCTACAGTATTGAAATCCCCTATGTATATGGATGGTTTAGGTGTTGGTGATTTTAAATCATACTATAAAACTTCCCTCAACTGTCTATGTACACTAGCATAAATGAAGAAAACATTCCAATTGACAGAGGAGGCATTTTCTGTTACTCTTGCCTGTAAATACTGATCAGATTCATTTAAAATGGCTAAACTGAAAACATTATTCCATAAGATCCAAATTTTAGCATTCTGGGCATGGAGGGCATTATTGTAACCAAGTTCATGCATCAAAGTGTTTAAATTCTGTTTATCATGCCATGGTTCAATTAAACATAGAATGTCTATCTTGTGTTTCAAGTTAAGAGCCATTAATCTATCTAGTGAAGTACCATAACCCCTAACATTCCAGACTAAAATATTCCCTATTTTTGTGTATTTTATCATTTAAAACTAGGGGGGTTGCTTTTTGTGATGATCTTAGTTTCCTTAGTTTAGTTACTAGGGCATTACTATTTTTACCCTTCTTGTCTTCACTTTTCCTCAAATTATTTGATGTAGAGATACTTACCTCCAATGGAGCAATTTGCTTTGCAGTTCTGTTGTGTTCTTCTAAGATGATTGGATCTTGGATTACAGGGCATGGAGCTTCTTCTGCAGGAATACTCAGTACTGCTTCAGGAACTTGGTCTTCTGAAACACTCAGTGCTGCATCAGGAGTGAACAAACATATCACCATATTGTCTACCTGTTCTGCACCAGTCAGGGATGGCACTGCTTCCTGTGATTCCAATGACTCATGGAAAATGTCAACAGCTTCATCCTCTTGGGCAACAAGGCCATCATCCTGTAAGTCAGTTAAGGTGTGGAAAACATTTGATATAGAGACCATATTCTTCCTAACTGACTCTTCCTGAATAGGAGGGAGTTCAGGCTGTTGAGTCTTTTTTCTCCAAAAAAAATTAGTGATAGGTTTTGAGATATCATCCAATGAATAGAAAGGAATATTTCTATTCACATGAGTAACTGATATTTCTTTCCTAGGAATATTTCTTTCCACTAGAGAAACTGATTTCATGTTTTGAAACTGGAAATCTATTTCTTTTTGGGAAACTGATAGGTTAGAGGAGCCTTCCATATCCAATGATACATTAGGGGCATTACCTAGGTTTTTCTGAATAACAACAGGTTGAATATCATCTGGAACTGTAGCTTGTCTAACCTTGTTCACATTAGTTGCAGCTAAGATTTTACTATTTTTTCTCAGTTCTGGATGCAGGAAGTTACAGTTAGCCTGACTGTGACCAATAATCCTACAGTGAGTACAATACGAAGGCAACTGATCATATTCAATAGGGTAATCTGCTACTTTATTGCCAATTCCTACCACTATTGAATTAGGGAGTTGAGACAAGAGACCCACTTCAACACATACTTTAATTCCAGAAGGTCTAGTTAGAGCATTAGTTGCAGCATCCATTTTGAGAAATTTTCCTATCTGGCTGCTAATGCCTATAATAGCCGAGGTATTATAAAAATGTAAAGGGAGTTGGTGAATGGTTACCCATGCTGGAACAACAGATGATTCAGCTATGGGTGAGAAATCTGGAGTCCACTTCTGGACCTTCATTGTCGATCCATGAACCATCCATTGGCCCTTCATCTAGCACCGTTGATAATTCTCGCTGTCCTGAAATCGAATAAGAACATGTCGATAGTCAATAGATCCCAATTGGCACTTAGCTTTAAAACCAATTAATTTGAAAGCAGAAACGAGCTTCTCCATAGGAGGTTTCCCCTTATTGAATTTTCTGACCAAAGCATTCTGGTAATGTGAAGCCAGAATCTCGCCTTCCTCAGGGGGAAGGATGAATGCCAATTTGCCCTTATATTCAGTAATAGGGTGCAAATTGGGCGTGTCTGGAAGGGAGGATAGAAGCGATGAAGGTTTTGTATTCAAAGCTTGTAGGAAGATTTTGTTTATGGAAGAGTTGGGATCATAGGTTTGGTTAGACGTCGGAGACGCCATGACTGTCAACCAGAATCAGAGGAAAAAGCCGTTAACAGAGAAAATAGGAAGAGGAAGGAGTACAGTAATGGAAATTTGTGAATAGTAGCAGAAGTGTGTGTTTCGCACTCAGAGTCACACGCAGAAACAGTAAAAGGAAAGCTTCACAATTGCATTTGGTGCTAGGCTTTGAACTTAGCTTGAGAGTGTTACTTTATCAAACTTTCTTGTATCCTTGTTAGTACCCGGGGGGGGGATAGTAACCTTGTCAGCTACCATGGTGGTACTATAATTGGTATATTGACGCAAACAAACTTGGGAGCAATGGGTAATTGGTCTAGATGTTGTTAAAATCCCAACCGAGTCGTGCGATCACTACCTGAGAGCTCAGATCTTAGTTTGTAGCAATTAAGTGTTACTCCAAACCTAGGGTTATCATAAGACACTGATGTCTGAAGCACGAGGGAATGAGGATATGTGTTCAAAGTGGAGTTTCTGATGATCAATGCTACTACCAGTTTAGCATACTACCGCAGCAAGGCATTAACCTTTAAGCTTGGGCTTATTAACCCCTGTAGTGAGAGCTAGAGTTAACACCTATAAGCGCTTATCTATGCTATATTTGAATGAGGTGAGATTTTAAGGAGGGAGAAGAACCATGGTGTGACAGCCCGTGGAAGTTTATGGGGAATTAACATCTCCACATCGTGTGATATAGCATTAGATTGAATTATAGTTCTTGAATGCGAATAGAGGTCTAGGATCAAATCATAAAGGTTAATCATGGGATTAAAATACCTCCAAGGCTAGTTAATCATATCTTAATATTGTTTTAGTTATTTTCTAGTAGTAGTTAATTATCTGAACACAAAACCCCCCATGCTATGTATGCTATTCCTAGCACACCGTTGGGGTAATGCCCGGGGGTGAACTTTGTGACACTATCTCTTGAACCCCTTTGTCCCCTGTGGATGACACCTAGAATTTCCACTGTCTACTTTATAGTAGATAGGAGTAAGAATAAGAGCAAATTATAAATCTCATCTTTGGTTGTCAAGATCCAAGTTTTGTAACGATGCTCGAGTCCTCACCAAATTTTGGCTCCATTTACAAGGATTTAGGTGTGTTTGATTAATAGCTAGCTAGCTTAGTTAGTTAGTTAACTTTTTGTTTTGTTTTTTTCTCTTTTAGCTTTTGTGTTGAGCTCCTATTTGTTTTTTTCAAGTACTCTCACTACAACTAGTGTTTGTTTAAGAAAAAAGTACTGTTTAGTTCCTTGTTTATGGTACATACCTGTACCACAAACTTAGGATGTCTACATTGCTTACCTCAAACCACATGTAGATGCAGAAAAAGAAGAAAGAGATCAATCGAGGAAGCTCCTCAACAACTTGTTGATACTGAGGTAGTGAATCTAATGGTTGAGGATAACAGAACCCTCAGGGAGTTGATGGCTCCAAATTTGGAGAATCAACCTCTCTGCATCATCTTCCTATCTCTGCCTACAAATGTGACACATGAACAGAATTCGACAATTATACAATGCTTGCCTACTTTTCATAGTATGGCCGGAGAGGATCCAAACAAGCACCTCTCTGAAGTCCATCTTGTCTGCATGAATATGAAACCACCAGGTGTTTTGGAAGAAGACTACAACCTTCTATCTTTCCCTTCTCACTTAGAGATGCCTTATTTTATGCCACTAGGATGGAATACAAGTTGGATTTTCATGAAGAGGCATTTCTTGGAGAAGTTCTTCCCCACATCAAAGTTCACCAGGCTAAAGAAGAAGCTTTCCGACATTTCCCAACACCTGAACGAGACTCTTTATGAGTATTGGAAAGGTTCAAGAGACCATTAGCTAGTTTTCCAAATCACCCCTTCAAAGATGGTTATCTGGTTTACTATATCTTCAAAGTATTATGTAATGATGATATGAGAATGGTGTATGTGACTTGCAATGGTTCCATCGCAAAGAAGAGTTTGAATGGTGCCATGGCTCTTTTTGAGAAAATTGCAAATGGAACAAGGATTAATGACCCAAGCCGGTGAAGAGGTGAGCCACTCTTCTAAGCTAGAAGAGCACATTCAAGAGCTTGCTTTGATGATGAAAGAGTTCATGAAGGGGAGGGTTCAACATGCTAGAGTGTTTGGGGTGTGTGCATTGGATCATCAGATTGACGGGTGTTCCTAAGTAAATAATGAGTTCGAAGAGGTGAAAGCCTAGACTACCAAGGACAAAGGTATTGAGGAAATATGCAGTTTTAAGGGGGTCAAACACAAGGGTTCTAATGGAACCAAGGAGTACATAGAATCAATGACCCATACGCGAAATCTTTAAACCCTCTCTACTGAGATCACCTCAACTTCCGTTGGAGAGACGAGCAAGAAGTGAAAAAATATTATTGGCGAGGTAATGATTACAATCAAGGGGGAGCTGAACAACCCTGTCCGAGAGATGAGGGCACTTAGAAAAAAAGAGAGGGAAATTTTAAGTCGGAGTCTGAAGATATTATGGTTGTGATTGCTCAAGTGACAAAGATGACAGGCGGGCGGTCGTCGCGCCCGCCGTGCAAAAGATAATTTATAAGCCCTTTCTGCTTACTTTCTACAACTAGGTAGATAGCGGCAAATCGGGGTCGTCCAATGAGAAGAGGGATCTTCCTAAGCAATCAAGCACAAATGGTTGATACTAGGCTAGGAGTAACTATATTTACACACACTTAAAAGCAAGTAAATGGGGGGGGGGGGGGTTGGTTGGTTGGTTGTTCCTAAGTTACGAAAATAAAAAGACAAGATAACTAGCAAGGTCAAGTGACTATGCTAATCATCAAACAAAACTAAGAAGAGGGGTTTTAAACTACAAAGATAAAAAGCCTTGGGGGCAATGGATATCCACTTCCAAATCATACGTAGGTCATTGAATCATTCACTCATTCCATCATATAACATACATGATTCAACATTCACATACCCATCTAGCAAGGATCACAACACATGCATCACAAGGAGTTCTAAGTTCATGCTCATACATGTTCATGCAAAGGAGCTACGGAATTCGTCACGTTCCTAACACCTAAACAATTCAAACATACAAACACTCCCTATGCTCAAACTACTCATGGCACACACGAAGTGAAACACACCATCAAGAGTACATAAACACCAAATAACACATGCTTCAAGAAAGAGTAGAAGCCATCTATTTAACACTTCAACTACTTGTTGTAGAGACTAAACTCCTATCCTTCTTAGTTCGTAGTTTGCGAGAGTGAGTTCGACATCTCTCGTCAAACCTCACCAATGACTCCCGTTGTCGCGACCACGACTCAAGGTATCATTGGTGGCATTTAATCACGAAGAACCAACAAGCTTGGCAATGCTTATGACCACTACACCGTGACTAAGCATTTAACCAATTCATGCAATTACACGAGATTGGATGAACGTGCAACGCACATTCATCCAAGAGCATATAACTCTCTCGTTTGCTACACAAACGAACATGACGAAGAGTTCGACATCAATCACATTCGTCTAGCACATTATCAATCCATCAACACAATCAAAAGCCCTAAATCATACTCATACATTCCTAACAAGAAAAGGGGGGAAATTAACCCAAATCCCCCAAACCCTAGCTAGCAATTCATACAAGCATTTCATTCAAGCTTTCAACAATATCAATGGCATCAACAATTAACATTCAAAGCACAATAAAAGCACAATAGCAAAAACACCAAATAGATAGATATAAATGCTCCTTACTACATAGAAATGGAAGCTTCAATCCTTGCTCCCAAGTACAAAAACTACTCTAGAACAACAAAAGACATAGAAACTAAGAAAACAAGAAGAGAAAAGCTAGGGTTTTGGCCCAAAAACAGGGGCCAAGAGCTGTGGAAAGAAGAGGGTGAAGAGGTATTTATAGTGGGAAGAAAAAGGGAGAAAAATGCTGTTGCAGGGCTGATTTTAAGCTGTCGTCGCGAGTCGTGACGAGCTTCGTCGCGAGTCGCGACCAAATCAGTAAATTGCAGCCCTGTTTTGTTTTGCTTCCTCCGGGTGAACCGTTGATCCGTTTCGGGAGTTCTTGTAGTCAATTTTATAGTGCTCGAGAAGAGGAATCCAATGGTGCCACTCTTGAAGGCTGATTCTTCTCTGAAAATTCTGAGAACCCCGGACCATCTTTCACCCGTTGCTTTGCTCTCCTTTCTTCACCTCTTCACTTCTTCATATCTTCAAAAAACCCAAATGTAAGTCTTCAAATCTTCAAAGATATCTTTCAAAGTCTTCAAATCTTCAAAGTCTTCAAACAAATCACCTCGTCACACAAAATCATCTAAAAAGTGATAAAAACGCCAAAGTCGCTTTTATCCCTCCTTAAATGATTTCAAGGCAAAATGCCACATTTAGAGCACAAAATTATCCAAAACCTAATCCTAAAAACCCTAAAATAACCATCTAAAATGGACACATCAAAAGACCAACAGGATATTTGCGAAAAGAACCCAAAGAGATATTGAAGAATTGGGTACTAGGGATTTCTCTAGCATTAAGAATCTGAAGGTAAAAGTAGGCCAACTTGCAAGTTAGGTGAGCCAACTTGAGGTTAGAAATTCTGGGAAATTGCCTTCTCAACCTGAAGTCAACCCGAGGCAAAATGTGATTGCGATTACCTTGAACAATGGGAAGGAATTTTCAGAGCTCGAGAAGGAGCTTTTGAAAGAGGAATATAGCTTGGTGGGAAAATCCAAAACAAGGCTTGAAGAAGTTGAGGTTCACGTTAAGAAAGGAATAGAGGATGTGGAGTCTGAGCCTAAGCTTGGAATAAATTGCTCTAACTAGGACCCCCCCACCAAAAGTAAGGAAGATATTACACCTCCTCCTCTGCTTCCGGAGAGCAAAGGTGGGCATCAAAGATATGATGAAATCCAAAAAATGCTAAAGCAAAGGTTGGCATCAACGATGAGGAAGTATGGAAAATATTCAAGCATTTAGAGGTTATTCTCCCTCTATTTCATGTTATAGATAAAATTTCCTTCTATACTAAATTCTTGAAAAATGTATGCACTAAAAAGAAAACTAAGCCAATTAAGAAAGTAGGTAAAGTTAAAATCAGAGGATTAGCCCCTTTGCCTCATAAGAGCATAGCTAAAAATTGTGGTGATTCTGGAATGTTTCTTATCCCTATAAACTTAGGTGGTAAAATTGTCGATGATACTATGATCTATTTAGGGGTCTCTATAAATGTGATACCATTTAGCCTCTACAAATATCTCAACCAATGTGAAGTGAAGGAAACTAGGGTAATTATCCAACTAGCCAATCATTCACTAACTAGTCCTAAGGGGGGTAGTTAAGGATGTCATGGTTAGGGTAGGAAAATTAGTGTTTCTAGCAGATTTCTATGTTCTTGATATGTCGCCGATGGAGTTCACCCATGTTGCTCTTGACCTTATTCCAAACTATGATAAATGTAGATAGTGGTAAGTCCATATTCGTCCACAAAGATATTAGAGCCTAAATGTTAGCTAAACACAATCTACTCTCGGGCGTCACCCCGATTGTGTGTCAAGAATAGCTAGTAGTAACTAATGGGGGGGTGTTTGAATTACTAAAACTAGTAATCATGCTAATTAAAACAAATAAACTATGATATAAATAATCTTGTGGGATATTTGCATCACATGATTGATGTATAGATTTGATCCTAGACTCTATCATTTTAATTTTTTTAAAAAAATTGACTCATTTTTTACACCAGTAATAATACTGCATACCGGTGTAGTTGAACCTTTTTTGCAATGACCAATTTGTTTTCCGGTGGTCCCTCCTAGATCATTTCTGGGGAAACGGCAACCAAAAATACTTTAATCAGAACGATTATAAACTTAAAACCTCGGAAATTGTAAGAAACTTCAAACATCTATGATAATATTGATTGAAAAACACAATAATTTACTGAAACGATGAATAGAAAAAGTATATTCAACATGAATGGAAATAAACTAAAAAATAACACAAGTTTTGTATGACCAAACACCAACAATAGAATTCTAATATGATCAACCAAAGAAAATCATTTATCAACCTATTATTACGTCTTTATCATCCAGAAGTTGCAACAAAGTTTTCGCCTAATGCTGGTATTCTTCGAGCCAAGCCCCATACCATCTCCCTGCAACGGCTTGAATGTCGTACACATGGTATGGTCCTTGGCCCTTGGGGAAGATCTATCAATTTAAAACTTACAATTTGAGTGAAGAATGTTGTGCCTAATAAAAACTTAGAATATCTAATTTTGAGATCTAATGTGTACCTCCAGGATATTGTTTGTCTTTGGGTGATTAATAAATTCTTCCATGAAGAGCATTATGCAGTACCCACATTGCCATGAACCATTATGGGTTTGGTACTGCACATTGAATGGTATATGTCATTACCAATCTTTAACCTAACAAATGGTGTGGATGAAATGACGGAATGACTAACCTTAATGTTCTTGATTTTCCAAGTGCAGTCGGGTTCTGGCTCCATCTTTCTCTTCTCCCTCTTGTAATCTGTTTGCTTACTTGGCCGTCAGAGCCTCTTCCCCCAAGAAACCTTCGGGGGCTTTGTCTTGTAGATTTTGATCACCTATGGTGCCACAACAGTGGTGGTAAATTAGGGCGCATCAAGTTGGTACGCTCGGTGGGACCATTAGTCAGAACTGTATTAGTGTTATTGTTTATGTCCACATCTACGGCAAGCGCCTTCCGTAGGAGTGAACGGCTGAAAGGAAAAGCTTTAGGTACATGCGAAGAAGTGCAATCCCCTTACCGAAAAAGAAGATGGCGTAGATCCAATATACAATTGGACCCCACCCTCTCTAGTGCCGGTAACAAGCCTTCGGACATTGGCAAGGACCAGATCCCAGAAGTAGGGGTGTTCATCGGTCCAAGATTGGACCGGACTGAACCGGAACTGGTTAGGACTGGAACCGGAATCACCAAAAAACTTGGACCGAAGACCGGACCGGTTAGTGGGTATTTTGGACTGGGACCGGACCGGACTGGTTGGACCGGATTCTAGTATACTTTATTTTTTTTACTTTAGATTTTTCTATAAAAATGCCAAATCAATATTTTTTCCCTTTAAAACATAGTAAAATAGAAGTTATTAGAAAAATTCACCTCAAAATAATAGAAGAATACTAGTTGTCATGAATAAATCTAAACTGGTATGTTAAACTAATTCATTATCATTTAAAAAATATATATAGAAGTAAACTACCGGTCCATCTGGTCCGAACTGGAAAAATCCAATTTTGGACCGGACCGGACCGGAACCCAAAATCTCAAAAAAACATTGACCGAGGACTGGATCGGAATTTCATTTATACAATTCCGGACCTTACATTTCCGGTCTGGTCCATTTTACCGGTCTGAACCAGATCATGAACACCCTACCCAGACGTGAGGGGTCTGGAAGCTTCTTGTGTAGAAGCTGGCGCACCCCTAAGAACTATAGAGGTTAGTATTGAGCCTTGGGTAGGAGGAGCTGAAGCCCCTACTTTGCAAAGCCAAGCGTATCAACCGATGGAGAATGAGCTGCAGTTTATGGAGGCTAGATGGATTCACAAACAGAAGTCACAAGAGGGGCTGCTCGAGCAGCAAGGGGCAAGAACAAAGAGGGCCCCCAACGCATCAAGATCTAGCTTTGTGGTTTCAGGCCCTCAGATCAGCTGGCTATCAGGTGGAGCCTCCAATGCTCTACCAAAGGATAGTCCAGCAGTAGGTGGGGCCCCCTCCTTCGATGCCCCTGGTGGTCCAGCCGATACTTCAGTCACATACCCCTCTAGGAGTATCATATCAAGCAGACGTTGGAGCCCTTACACGGCCCCAACTAAGACTCCCAAGAATGGCCTAAACGATGGCATACTCCGCACCTATTTCGATGCCTCCTGCTTCGAGCCTAACTATTCCTTATTTGATAGGTGGGCCGATGGGTTTCTTCCCGGCCTTTGAGAGCCATATGTATTCAGGGCCCTGACCAGAGGTCCCCCCTGTGAACCTTACAGACTAGAGTTGTATTACAACTTAGCAGTGGGAGGACCACGCTCGAGGTACATGGCTTTGAATCAAATCCTCAGCTGAGTCCATACGGAGATTCATGGATGAGAGGGGGATTGAGCGATGCCTTGAAAAGATAGCTCGATAGGCTGATTAGGCCTTCGGACTAAGTCGCAACCCCCCTCCAGTCCTGCAATAGTGGCCACTTGATGGCCCAGCAAAGTGAAACAACTTGAAGGGCTCCCCATGTATAATGTAGATTCAGACCATTGAAAGTTCATATAGATGTTCCTCAGTCTGATGAACTCGAGGGACTTCAATGAACAGCTGACTTGCAAGCTAGTTGGAAGCTACCTTCGAGAAAAAGTGCAATGGTTTAACAAGCTGGGCAGTGGGTCACTGCATTCATATAGAGACTTTGGAAGGTCCCTTCTAGGACAGTTTCTCTAAGAGACAAGGTTTACAAAAACCTTGATCGAGCTCTACCAGAACAAGTAAAGGCTAGGCGAGTCAACAGAGGAGTTTTACCATCGATATGAGGATGAGAGTCTTAGCATGATCAATCAAATGGAGGATTGATGATCCTTGGATACATGAACGAGATATCCAACCTTGACTTGTACAAAAAGCTGGTCTCAAAAAAGACGGAGACCTTACAACAACTGTAGGAAATCGTGAAGCAGTATTCAAATATCTTAGAAGCCACGAAGAGAAAATAAGAGGGATACAGATCGGTAAAAATGGGCCTAAAATTTCAGAGTCTCGGTCAAAGAATCCCATTCCCCAAAGAAAGGTTTCGAGGGCTATATTCCCTTAACCAAGTCCCTGATGGAGATACACTCTATCCAGAAAGGGCTGTTTCAAAACCCCACCTCCTGGAAGGGACTATGCCAGAAAAGGAGATTCTCCCAAGTTTTATGACCATCACAAAGAACAGGACTACAACACGAATGACTGCATTCACTTGAGACAGGAAGTTGAAATATGTGCAAGAGAAGGTTTACTCCCAGACCGCATCGAGGGATCGAGAGGAGAATCCTCCTTGAGGGTTCAAGTAAATTGCCATTGGAAAGGTAAGAAAAGGGAAAATAGAGTTGGTAGAGAACAACAGGCAAACAAAGGAGAGCAAGTTGGAAACTAGGCAGGTGTCTGACCAGATGCTGAGGTTTGGTCGGACAGAAACCAGGGGGACGAGGCGAATCAGGTGATCAACTTCATCAATGGGGTTATGGGTGACCAAGCTTCAAATACCATCACTAAAGCACAATTTCGATACATGCCCCCCCGGAGATCCCTGCCAGAAGCATTTCAGACCCGAAGAAGCAATTACCTTCTCAAAAGCTGACCTAGTGCCAAGCTCAACCCCTCATACAGACCCAATGGTGACCCATGCAATCATTACAGATTGTTACGTCAAAAGGGTGTTCGTAGATGATGGTAGCAGGGTGGAAGTAATGTTTGCCAACTGTTTCGATTAGTTACCTCTCCCTTGTCTAGCTTCACTGGGAAGACGGTGCTACCCCTAGGAGTCGTGACCCTCCCGGTCAAAGTAGCCGACAGAGACAAGGAGGTCACAATTGACAGTAGCTTTGCGGTGATTAATGTTGTATCACCCTACAATGTGATACTCAGATGGCCCTGGATGTGCCAGGAGCGAGCAATATGTTCCCCTTTATCACTTGACAATGAAATTCCCCACTAAGATGGGGATAACTGTCATAAGAGGAGACCAACTGACGGCCCGGAGCTACATGGATATAGCTTTGAAAGAGGCTAAAAGGGAGGACAGGGTGGCTTCATTCAACGGGGAAATAAAAACCATGAACATGGAGCCAATGACCTTCCAAAATGAAGGAACAACGCCCATGAGGAAAATAATACCACCCCCAATGAAAGAGAAGCTGAAGGATCTCTTGGATGATTATGTCAACGTGTTTTCACGGGACACCTTCACCCTTAAAGGGGTACCTAAGCAGCTGATAGTCCACAGACTGTATGTAGACCCCTCCTAAAAGTTGTTCAAGCAGAAACTGAGGTCATTCATCTCCAAAATTGCTGAGGCCATCAAAGAAGAAGTCCAGAACTTTCTTCGAGCCGAGGTTATCGAAGAGGTATTCTACCCAAGTGGATATCAAATCCGGTGATGGTTCCCAAGCATGACGGGCTTGGATAATGTGTATAGACTTCATGGATCTTAACAAATGTTGTCCCAAGGATAGCTATCCCTTACCCTCCATTGATGTGCTGGTCGAAGCCTTAGCAGGATACGAGGTGATGGCCTTATTCGATGCTTATAAGGGCTATCACTAGATACTCATGATAGAGGAGTATAACCAGAAAACATCTTTCATAAACGATGTGGGGACTTTTTCTATAAGAAAATGTCATTTGGCTTAAAGAATATAGGGGCCACCTACCAAAGAGTGGTCGACAAGCTTTTCAAAAAATAGATCGGCAGAAACATTGAAATATATGTTGATGACATGGTGGTTAAAAGAAGAGGCTTGGACCAATTTTTATTGGACCCTGAAGAAACCTTCCAGAAGCTCCGAGAAGAAAATTTGAAGCTATGCCCAACTAAATGTGTAATTTGGAGAGAGGGATCAATGTCAATCCTGAGAAAATCAAAGCATTGATAAACATGAAGCCCTCCAAAAAGTCAAAGATGTCCAAAGACTTACAAGATTGCTGGTAGCACTCAGTCGATTCCTTTTGAATGGGGTTAAAAAACTTTCCATTCTTCGATGTACTTCAAAAAGCAAAGAAATTCGAATAGATAGATGACTGTGACAAAGCCTTTTTCGAGAGTTGAAACAACACTTACGAAGTGTGCCCACCCTGATGAAACCAGACCGGGGGGAATATCTATATTTATACATATCTACATCCCCCTTGGTTATAAGCGCGGTGCTGGTAAATGAAAAGGACAGAGCCCAAAACCTAATCTACTTCATAAACAGGGCATTACATGGCCCAAAGAATCATTACACTACCCTTCATAAGTTAATATTGGCCCTTGTTTATGCTACAAGATGCCTCTGGCCATATTTCAAAAGCCACAGAATTATCCTGCTTACCAGCCTTCCAATCAGGCAGGTGCTTCTAAAGCTAGAGGCCTTTGGAAGAATGATTAAGTGGGCAATCGAACTGGGTGAACATGACATACAGTTAGACCCAAGGATATCAATTAAGGGCCAAGCACTAGCAGAATTCATTATAGAAACTACAGATCTAATAGTGGTTGAAGATGACAATGAACCCAAAGAGACATGACAGTTGTATGTCAATGGGTTATCTCACTCCAGAGGTAGTGGGAGCGGAGTCTTACTCACGAGCCCCGAACAGAAAGATTATCCCCATGCCTTGCACTTTGACTTCAAGGCCACAAACAATGAAATAGAATATGAAGTTTTGGTTACAGGCCTTCGAATCACCAAAGAATTGGGAGTCCGAAGGCTAAACATATTTAGCGATTCCCAAATCACTGCCCTTTAAGTCAAGGGGGAGAATGAGGCTACGGGAAGAAACTTGCAGTGTTATTTGGAAGTGATGAAGCCCCTCCTAGAACATTTCCACCATTATATCCTCACTCAAGTCCCTCGAGAGAAAAACCACAAGGCGGACGCCCTGAGAAAATTAGCCTCATTGCACTTGGACTTGCAATCACAGGGGGACTTAATGGTGGAGATGCTGAGTGAGCATCGCTTCAAGGAGGAAGAAATTGTGATGGTAGTGAAGGAACATAAATTGTGAATAACGCCCATTATCAGCTACCTTGGACATGGAATCCTCCCGAAGGATGCCATCAAAGCAAGGAAGGTTAGGATATAGGCGCCTAAGTTTGTGATCCATGAAGATATCCTTTATCCCAGGGGCTACCTCTAACCACTCCTCCAATGTGTAGCCCTCTACGAAGCTAACTACCTGATCCGCAAAATCCATGAAGGGGCATGCGAAAGTCATCAAGGGGCACAATCAATAGCTAAGAAGCTCCTCCTGGCTGGATACTATTTGCCAAAGATGTTCGATGAAGTAAACAAACACATCTAGGCCTACCACCAGTGCCAAAGACATGCCCCAATCACCTATGTCCCTCAGGAAGAAATGATGAACGTCTATAGTTCCTGGCTATTTGACAAATGAGGGATCAGCTAGGTAGGTCCTTTTCTGGAGGCCCCAGGCCAATTTTGATACTTGATCGTGGCAATAGACTACTTTACAAAGTGGGTCGAGGTCGAAGCCCTGACTAGTGTAAAGGGGGAACATATTGATTATTTTTTTGGAAGAATATCGTGTGCCAGTTCGGGATCCCTCGAACAATCATAAGTGATAATGGTGCTCAGTTCATCAATGACCCATTCAAAAGTTGCTGTAAGGAATACAAGATCTGCCATAGGCGAAGCCCCATATGGCCTGGTCAATGGTTTGGAGGCGGTCATTCTGGTGGAGATAAAGCTTCCCAACTTTCGAAGGTTTGCTATAAGCAAAAAATGACAAGAGGACAATGACGAGTAGTTTCGCTTGGACTTGGACCTTGTCAAAGAGAAATTAAAGAAGGTAGACCTCCGAGAAGCCAGGGTAAAGGAAAGGGTTAATCGGTCTTATGACCGGAGGGTTTGAAAAGTCCAGTTTTCCCCAGGACCCTTCATAATGAGGAGAAATGAGAAGAGCTGTAGAGAATCGGAGGGGAAACTATCTGCAAACTGGGAAGGACCATACCGAGTCATCGAAGCCAGCCCGAGAGGCAGTTATGCATTAGAAACCCCCCCAGGGTGAACCGATTCCGCACAGATGGACCGTTTCTAACCTTAGGAGGTATTATTCCCCAAAATCCCAATAGACTTACAGAGGTAAAAAGAGGGTCTGCCTCAAAGTACATTTAGGTCTAAGGACATCTTCGACAAGGTAGTACTGTGAGTCGATAGGGTCCCTTTGTTTTGATAATTTCATAGGGAAAATATGTTTCTTACTATCAGTTCGTGTTCTGAAAAATTTAAACAGACTCCCTATTCTCCTAAGATCAGAGTAATTTACATTTGAAGGGCCAACATAGCCCCTCGAATGCGCAACAAGCACCCAATTCTTAGACCTTGTAAAATATTCAAAGGGCTAACAAAGCCCCTCGAATGCGTAACAAGTGCCCAAGGCATAGACCATGTAAAATACTTGAAGGGTCAACAAAGCCCCTTGACTTCATAATAAGCACCCAAGGCACAGATCTTGTAAAATATTCGAAGTGCCAACAAATCTCCTCGAACGTGCAACATGCGCCCAAGGCACAGACCTTGTAAAATATTTCAAGGGCCAACAAAGACCCTCGAATGCACAATAAGCGCCCTAGTCACAGACCTTGTAAAATATTCAAAGGGCTAACAAAGCTCCTCCAATGTACAATAAGAACCCAAGGCATAGACCTTGTAAAATTATTGAAGGGCCAACACAACCCTTCAAACATTTTGGTACAAAGAGTCCCCTTGAAAGCGCAACAAATGCTCAATGCACAGACCTTGTAAATCGCTCGAAGAGTTGGCACAACCTGCCAAATGACGAGTCGGGAGTAAAACAAGCTGAGAAAATCAGAAAGGTTATTGCCCTTCATGAAAATTAAAAAAGCTCTAAAAAAGTGACAAAGACCAAAAAGTATTATTTCGATAATACATGGCCATAACGGCTTATGAGTATATAGATACGGTTACAATGGGTATTCACATATAGCTAGAAAAACTTCTATGAGGCCCTTGATAGTGGCCTCTAGTCATCAAACAAAATTCGAAGGTCTAAAAACCTATCGCCTTGACCTTCTCACCAAAGGCTCATCTTCATCGTCGGAGGGCTGCACTCGGCCTCGGCCAGCAACATTACCTCTCATGCTATAGGAAGAACCCCTCCTTTGGCCATAGGCACCGACTGGGTTACTTTTGGGGCTAACCCTCGGGTTTGAGGTCACAAGATAAGGGGTTTTGGCAGGTTCTGAAGCCCCGCTTCTTCTTAGAGATACGTGGGAGCTCGAAGCTTCACTCCTATTCCTTTTTTGCAATCTATCTAGCAACTTTTTTGCTTCTTCATAAGCTTCACGGTACATAGGATTCCTAGTAATATGTTTTTGCTCCATAATTTTGATGGTCTCTTGAAGAAAAACTTCAAAATCCTCAACCAATGTAGCTTCGACAGTCCCAAGTCGAAGCCTGTACGCCTGAAGGCTGTTGGCAATTGCTTTGTACGTCTCGTACAACTCAGTGAGTTCCTTGTTGACTTTTTCCAAATCTCTATAGGACGACCCGGTAATAGCCTGGTTCTCCCTGACGGTTCGTTCTAAGGCAAGAAACAGATCTCGTCGATATTTTCTATTCTCCTCCTTCCACTTTTCCAGTTTGGCGGTAGCGGTCACCAGGGTTGCTTGATCAACCTCTACATTTTCTTGAGCCACTCGACCCTCACACTGGTAAGGCTCGATGGTCTCTTTGGGCTGAGAAATGATGCCCCCAGTAGATTTGAAAGCTTTAGCAGAAGTGATACATTCATACATCGAGGTGAACTCAGCTCTAGTGGTAATCTCTTTGAGAACCTCATTGTGCCGTGCTTTGAGAGAATGGAAATCTCCCAAGATCTCGTTCTTCGCCGTAGCCATGGAGTCCCTTTCTTCCCTCGAATGACTCAGGGCATCGATGAGTTTTTTTTGTCTCTCGTGGAGTCCATTGCACCACAAACTAAGTTCTTTGTGTGCTGCTTGAAGCTTCTCTTTGAGCCAGGGGGACTTGTACTAGAATTGGAATGCTTCGATTCAATGCTCCTACGCCATTGTTTGATTCAATGGTACCATTCTTTCATGACTTGAAAAAATAAATCGAAAGAAGTACCCCTTTGCAGATGGAGGGAGAGAGGGAGGGGGGGGGGGGGCGATAAGGCTACAAGACACAAAAAGTAGAAACACATAAGTAAAAGACAAGGAAAGTCTTCATTCATATTAAAAACATTTAGAGATACATACAGAGCCCCAAGGGGAAAGTTTTCATACATATTTTCCTATGATAGGATTTGCCTGAGAAGAGCCCAAATGAGCAGGCCTGCGCCGGGACTTTGGAGCAGTTATGGGGTCCGAATAACTCCACTACTTGTCTTCGTCCATCTCCAGATGGAGGGTTTCCTCCACTGAGAAATATTTCCCGGAGGCCATCAAGTGGTCAAGCAATAGGAGCTTGATGCCCCCATCATGGATGGATTTCCACCAGAGGTAGTTAAGCTACTCCAACCCTGTGTTGTTTTTGTAAACGTCTAGCATGGTAGCATTTTGGGAGGAGAGATTCTTGCAGACGTAATGAGCCAGGTTGTTCCAGGTAAGTCCAACCAAAACTAAGGAAAGGGATGAAAAGAAGTCCTAGAACCCCTTAGTCTTCACAAGCCTATTAGTGTAGGCCTCTAATGCAGAAACTTGTTTCTCTGGAAGGTGGGTGTCTTTCTCAGCGATGAGCTTCTTTACCCTCTCCAGTTCCTCCTTGTGTTCAAGGGAAATCTTGACACATTCGTCCTCGTAACCAAAGGCCAACTTCTCCAATTCCTCCTTGAATTCAGAGGCAACCTTCTTTAGCTCTTCCTAGAGCCTCTTCCTCGAGCTTCTTGTATTTGGCAGTGGCCACTTTGGCATCCTTAGCCTTGGACATGTAGGTCTGAACAAGACAAAATCAAAATTCCTTGAAATGTCGAGGGGATTACTTAGAAACCGATCTTTATCAGCTTCTACACTTTTTGGAGCGACATTTGCTGCAATATTCTCGAACCTCAGTTTTGAATTCCAGTTGGGTACAGTACTCCTCCACCTCCCTCTCGAAGGTTTATATGGGGTCATGCGTCACCCTTTGAAATTTGAAGAGATTTTCACGGGGTGCTCCAAGAACCTAATACTAAAGGTTACGATCCCCCAAGTTTTGTATCCCTATCCCCGGCCGTGTGAACTACGGGTTTGCTAGCGGAAAGGTAATAGAGGAATCTAAATAGCTTGTACTGAGGGGTAATGCCCAGACGCATCGAGTCAAGAATGCCATCAAAAGGAGTATGAAGTTTGATTATAGTTGTGCTAGACTCACTTGGTGCTCCTCGAGAAGATGAGAGATGATGAGGGTAAGGGAAAGCATAGCCTGAATCGTTGATAGCGCTCGTAGACTGCGCACGGACCGAACCTTGTATCCCTTGGATTTTCATCCTCTCGATGGACCTCCAGTTGTAAATCCTCTGGAAGCTTGACCCATTGAGGCAGCGTAGATAACAACTTGGAGATTTCTAGCACAATTGACTGAGGGCTCTCGAGGACTGGGGCCAGAATTTTTTCGAAGAAGAAGGGATGACCCTCTTTATCCTCCTGAACCTTTGCCCAACTCGGAACCCTAAACCTTAACGAAACCAACTTGTGGCGGTAGCCCTTAGGTGGCACTGAGCAACTGGTGGAGCTTCCCCCAACTTCTAAACCCACTGAAAAGGAACCGATGGCTGAGGGGGAAATGAAACCAGAATCCTAAAGACACGAATCTTCTACGCTGGCAGTGGTAGACATGGCCGAAAATTAGGATGGAATGGAGTTCTTCCCCCTATAGATGGTGTTTGCGACATCTTAAAGAAAAAATGAAAGGGAACCGCTCTGAAAGAGAAAGGAACTTGTGAAATTTGAAAATGGTTTGGGGATATTGTGAGGTATGGGTGGTGAAAAGCTAATATATATAGAGGGAATAAAACGTAATTATTACCCTGGGCCGTCACATGGAAAAATAGGTACGTTGATAAATTTGATTCGTGGGGGAGAGATTCAAGGCATTTATGGGGAAAGTGGCACGTGTGGAACCCAACATGGGCTTCACGTGCCTTGAAGAAAGAGGGAACATCATGCCCTCATAAATTTTCCACTTCCTACCTTGGATTCAAACTTTTATGATTCTAACGCATATTAGAGGGCCGAAGATTGAATTCTTCATTTCTTAGTGTATGGATTTGAACTCCTTGGATTCTAGCGCAGATTAGAAGACCAAAGTCCGAATCCTTTATGCTTAAACACATAAATTCAAACCCTTAGGACTCTAGCACATATCAAAAGGCCGAAGGGTGAATACACCATTCCAAAATAGAGGGTTTGAACTCCTCAAATTCTAGCATAGTTTAGAAGACCGTAGTTCAAATTCCTTACAATTAAACATACGAATTTAGGTGCACTCTAATCCTAGCACAGATTGGAAGGCTGTAGTCTAAATCCCTAATCCTGAATTACTGAGATTTGAATGACCTTGGGCTCTAACCCAGATCGGATGGGTAAAATACTGGGCTTCATAGATTAGAAATTAGGACTTCGACTACCCCTCTTCTCTCTTTTGCCAACTATGACTCCAATGCTCTTGGACCCTAGCATAGATTGGAATTCTGAAGCCTGAATCACATATCCCTAAGCAAGGATTCGAATGCCTTTGTTCTCTATACAAATTAGTATACTGAGAGCCGAATCCCCTATTTCTGTCTATGGGATTCAAAGGTACTTGGTCTTTACAAAGATTAGAAGGCCGATGGTCGAACTCCTTAATCAGAACTACTGGGGCCCAAATACTTTGGAGAAATAAAGAAGGCAGGATACAAGCCCTTGGGATCTAACACAACTAGAAAGCCGAGGGTTGAACCCCCGACACATTAATCCGCTCGAACGATAGGTTTGAAGCTTCAACCTGGAAGAGACCTTCAATGAATCACAGGGGCACCAAAATCATACCCTTGGAGTGTAAAAGAATCTCAGATGATGAACCCTTGCTTAACCATCAATTTGGAGCATCCTTGTCAGAAGGGCGTAGCAAAGAACGTACGGACGTGATCACAGATTCGAACCTGCGATCTCGGGATAAATTCGAAGGCCGAACCCTCAGTTTTCTAAGGGCTTATTGATAATGTGTAAATCTGTATGGGACTAAGTGCCTAATACGACTAACCATTGGACCACGGCATTACCCTCTTGGTATTTCCTTTTGGGCCATCTCAAGTTGGGAGTACTTGCTCGACAAGCAAACAAAATAGTTGCACTACTTGCCTACCTATATAAAGGATAAAGGTAACCATACACACTCAACTATTCATTCCTAATTACACTCTTGTAATATGTTTTCTTACTTGGCCATCAGAGCCTCTTTCCCCCAGAAACCTCCGAGGGCTTTGTCTTGCAGATTCTGATCACCTACGATGGCGCAGAAATGGCGGAAAATTGGGGCGCATGAAGTTGAAATGCATAATTGGACGCGGCCTGTATTATTTTTCCATATTTTCTCCCAGAGGTTCCTGTATCATTCATGATACTCAAAATGAAATCTTAATCGATTAAATATATGGATTGAGGTTGTATGGTTTGAAAATCACACCATCCACACATCGATCTGTGCATTATCTATCCAAGTCATCGAATGCATGTTCCCGAGTCACCTTCCAGACTCGACTAGAACATCTATCCAACACCGCTGGTGTAATGGTGTATGAAGCTCGATGGTCGAAATACTGGGAAGAACATGCAGTCCTTTCTCTTTATCATTTCTAAGATAACGACATTGGCTTCCCGGATGAATCTCGCCATAATGGGCTAATTTTTCACGTCTCGTCTGTTGATAATCTGTGGAGGCAAAACTATAGGAAATGCTCACTTAAGTATATAGAAACTAACTATCTTATGCAATTAGTAATAAAGGTTTGCGGTTTAGTGAAGCATATGTTTTAGTAGCCTCTTAAATTTTGGTCTCGCTGGCTGCCGGTAATTTGTGCTCGAGTGGGATTTTTTCTCAGCATCACCCTGTTACAAGTATTAATAATTATGGACTTGCCAATGTAATATGTGTGAAATGAAATTTTAGGTGTTACAAGAATGTACCTCATAGTCGGTGGTGAGAATCATAACCTCCTCGTCATCATCATCCATATCGGCATCGTTCTCATTGATGTCACTTGGTTGCTCGTCTCCCTTGCTTATCAAAGACACGAGCTAATCCACGATGCTATTCAAGGCCTCTCCAACGTTATCAAACTGGTGGTCCACTGAGGGCAATCCTGCCCTAGGATGGTAGACTGGCTCACATACTCTCATGCGAGCCACACTTCCTTGTTGGGCATCCCGACCACGAGGTATCTGTCACAACCCGTGCGCGACCATTTTCTTCTTACCAACAATGTCCTTCACGTACATAGTCACTAATTCTCCATCCTGTTTGTAAAGACCTGAAGTAAAATGATAAAATGGTTGTGTAGATTTTAAGATGTGTAATTCAATGCAAAGAAAATTTATATATTTATGTAGGTGTACCTCCTCATCAAGTTTTTTTTCCATTGCTGGGCTCTTCACCCGAATTTGTAGCACCTGCGTCAATGTCATCTATTGCCTTCTCGATAAACTTCTTTGGATCGTTAAAGCCTGGCAGAATCTCAACATCACTTGCAGGTGCGATGCCCTTCACCAACTGCTCAAAGTATAATACCATAGCTTTCACTACTGGTTGATCATTAGATGGTCTCCTCTGTGGGGTCTGTTTGCTTGAGGAAGTGCTACCGCACTTGCTGTGGGAAAGATGAGGAACAACCAGGGTATACCTGATTGAGTTCCCCTGTACCTGCCCGGGTGATCCTTCTTCTTTGTAACCATTATGAGGATGTCTTCACCTGGGTGCAGTACCAATGTTCCTTTTTCCTTTAGCTCATTAATTTTCAACTGTATTGATATAGGAAAGCAAAATTCAGTACAAATAATGTAGGAACGACGTACAAATTAATTTAGAGTTGGATATTTTAGTGCAACTTACAACGTCCGATGCGATCTTCTTAACCTCTTTCGATATGTGTAACCCTTTCTTGTCCTTGTTTTCCTTAAGGTAGATATGAGATCTATCCGGTGTGAACTTCTTCTGACTGAGTTTTTGCTCAATCTCCTCATTAGTGAATCCTTCAGCGTTCAACCTAATTCTCTCCTTTTCCTTTAGCTTCTAAGTCAGTTTGTCGAGGACGTATCGATTACCTTTTCTCCCATAGTGGTGGGTGTAACTCTTGCCCTCGTTGTGCTGAATAGCTATCTCTCGAATCGTCTGATAACGTTCTCATAAATTTAAATTTAGTTTAATAGAATATGGGAAACTAAAATTAATTATATTTATTCATACTTGAAATTCCGGCGTCCGAGGCCTTTGCTAAAAAATGCCATTCTTCTTCATCCATCCACTTGTATTTCTCCCACGGTAAAACTTTTGATTTGTTTCTGCCTTTGTCTACATTGTGAATGAACTTGTTTGCCACCTTTGTTTTCCAGTTCCTATGTTGGTCTCTTGCCCTGTCCATGCAATCCTTCTTCACCATTTGAAGTTGAGCATCAGTGAATGGTGTTTCAATTGTGAAGCTTGCCTAAAATGAAACATATGAACAGACAGACATTAATTATGTGTTGAATATGACATAGCTAAATAAAATATTTTTGTACTAGTCGAGTCTCAAATAGCTTACCAAAAAATCCTTCCACAACTCCTCCTTAACATCATCCAGCACATCGCACCAGTGATTGCGTGCGCCAAATCAGATGCGGTGCCTGAATGCGTAATTGTCGCAAGCGTGCCACGCTATCCAATTTTTAGTGCAAATAACTTGTTTCCCACATAACTCAAATTCCACAAGGACCGGCTTGTTATGCTTTCCAACATCACACACTGGCACGTGCTAGTTTGACATCTTCTCATATAACTTTTGATCTCAAACTTGTTAAATCTCTCTCCATGTTTGCCCCCAGCCTTTGACAAGTCGTCGTTTGCTTCATCAACAATTGGTCTTGATTTGAGGATGGCCTTCCCCTTTCCCTTGCAGAATGGTGGGTTGGCCACCACTTCACCCACATCCTCTCCATCAACATCCCTTTCATTCCCATCTCCATGAGGGGCGAATTCTATTTTCTCTACACTAGTCGAGTCATTTGTTTGCATTGCTTCTTCCTCAAATTGTATTTGCAATGGGATCCTTTTCAGTGGGGGTTATTGTTTAGCCACATCGACCTCACTATGGACCACATCGACCTCGTCCTTCTTCTTCGCTACAGGTTGCTTCCTCTTCATGCTTAACTTTCCCCTTTTCGGCGGCATCTACGACAATAGAATAGTTAATTGTTAATCCAATAAGAAAATTAATCCCTTGACCTCACAAAATTATACCAAACAATATGTAATTGATGATCAACATTGGAAGAACATTTAGTAGAACTTGAACAACAAAAACTTGAAAATTTTGCGATAGAACATGATATAACATGACATAGATCTTGAACGAACATGGCATAGAACTTGATATAACGTGACGTAGAACTTGATAGAACTTGATAAAACTTGAACGCAACCCTAAACACACAAACAACCCATACATGATTCAAAAAGTGGCATTGAACCAAGCATATATCAATCTCTTCTAATGTGACTATGAATATAATCACAAACCAAAATAAAATAAAAATCAACAAATAGAAAATATTTCCCCAAAATAAGTAAAACTTGATATCCCCACACTTGTATAATCATCCCATTCATGGCTATTATTTCAAGTTTTCTTCATGAACTAGTTTGTGTTCGTTGAGGCATTATGTGTTGTGCATAAGGGTATTCATGATTCTTTGACAAGAAACTGACCCATACATAACTACACAAAAATTACTTACCTTCATTGATGCAACGAAAATGGGAAAAATTCTTCCACTTCAACCCTCAAGAAATCGAATTTGGTGAAGCTAGGGAAGTTCCTCTTTCTCTTGTACTTGGCCAAGGGTTGTGTCTTGTTCAACCTTTTATAGGAAAAATGAGGGGATGCGGTGGGGAGTTATGAAGATTGATGAGGAGTTATGGTGGTTAAATGTTGTGGAAATTGAAGGGGTGAAGAGATAGAGGGCAGTTTTGGGGAGAAATTGATGGAGTTTGATGAGGCAATGCGGTTATGGCTGCTTGAATCCTTTTTTTTATATAACTAATTTTTTACACCGGTAATATAGATATTACTGGTGCATATGTAGAGATCTTTGTATGAATTGGTTGTTAAAAAAAATACTAAGCATGCAGCACCGGTATAAATACTAGTGCTAAAAGTTAAGTACCGTTGTAAAAGGAATTGAAAATGAGTTGCTTTAAATAATTTTTTTGTTGACCCGAGAGTATGAAAGTAAAACTTTGGCTAAGCATGCTGCACCAGTACATTGAAAGGTGCTAAAAGTTGGTATACCGGTGTAAAAATTCATAAAAGCAGCTGTGCACAACTGCTTTTAATCATTTCATGTTAATTTTTTTTCAACATGAGATAACTCGTCAAAAATTTTGGCTAAGTATTGAGCACCGGTAGAAATACCGGTGCTATTTAACCTTTACTGGTGTAAAATATTCCCGCCCTAAAAAAATTATAACTCAAAAAAATTATAACTGGCGCCAAAATAATTGAATAACACATCGGTATAGTTTAAAAAATTACCAGTGCACATACAAAGTGACTATAAAATAAATTTTCCTACTCTTTCATTTTACCCCACATTTTTTTAACAAGTCCAATTATTAAAATTGACACTTAATTTATTTAGTTAAACATCGTGATAGTTTTTTTAACCTTATCTTGACTAACCATGGGCCCCATATGAAGAAAATAATAAGCATTGTTTTATTTTATAAATTTCCACTTTGACCCCAAACATTTTTATTCATCCCATCGACCACTATTCCATGGATCCAAATACGATTCTATAACGCACAATACTTAATAAGGACTGTTTCAGGACCTCCTAGGTAATTACGACTCGAAAAACTATTGATATTTGTTTCTTGCAATAGGTCCCCCGAATGAGAAATGTGTTTACCACACGTTGGGAAACTATATAAGTTACCAAAGTTAAAATTATAATTGCAACAAAATTGTGTCCGGAAGGTTAATTGACCAAAAGCGCTAGTACATGTTCTAGAGTAAATGGTAAATGTTTACTTCATAGTTTCAATGCGAAATGTGTTATCTCCCAAACTCAATATAGGGTCCAAGCCCGTCCATTTCTCCAATTGTGCAGCTTGAAAATACAATATGGATGTTTGGAGTACCATCAAGTTCAAGTGGATTTCAATTTCGCTATACGAGTAAACTTTTTTACTTTTTGCACTTTAGTCCCTCCAAAAATCTTGGAAGCCACGAAATAAAAAATTGCCGGCACATAAATGCATTCAATACAATATGATCATGTCCATCCATTTCTATGCGCAACAGGTGCACGGAAGGACCTCTAAAACAAACATTAAAGGTTCGCACTATATTCCCCTAATTTGCACTATGGCCCCAAAATTTATATGGGGAACCTCCACAGCTCCTAATAGTACAATTTTTGGTATTCCACCCATTCATGCATTATAATGAAGCTTTCATACATGGTGGTTTTATTTTTTTTAGCCCAACTATACGTTTCAGACATAATTTGTAGATTCGGGAGTAATTTTACCCAAAAAATAAACCTCAAAGATTATAAATTCTCTAATTCGTCCCATCAAGTGTACCTTTTTTCTTTTGAGCTGGAATGAATTAAATTCTAATAATATGCAAATGTTCAAAACTCTATGTGCAAAAAAGTACGAGGTTGGTACGAGATCACAAATTTAGTACAGCTACCACATGTTTCCTACCTATAGTAATGAGAAAATGGTTCGGCATCATCATCTTCTCCCGTTCCATCCCCATCATGGGTACTTGTACCCACATCTATGTCCTCCACATCACATTTGTGGAAGGTAGGAAAATTTCCAGCAGCGTTCACGGCATCAGGAAATTGATAGTTCATAATCTTGGTCATGTGGAAGAACCATGATCTATGATACTTTTATTCTTCAAGCAAGTTCTCTACACCGACCTCCAGTACCGGAATTAATACCAGTGCGTATGTACAATTTACCGGTGCAAAAAATGCACTAAAACAGCTGCTTTAGACTGCTTTTTAATGGAATTGTTTTTTGACCCGAGAGTAAGAAACTAAATTTTTTTCTAACTATCCAGCACCGTTACTATACCGGTGCGTTCGTAAATGTTGCCGTTGCGAATAATTTCCTAAAGCAATTGCTTCAAACTGCTTTTAATGTAAAAAAATTTATTTTTTTGACCCGAGGGTAACAAACTAAATTTTTTTCTAAGTATACAACACCAGTACATGTACCGGTGCTTTAGTGGTATATACCAGTGCGTATGTAAGAAACAAAGTATTTGCTCTATTTTTTACACTGGTATTTTAGTACTATATCGGTGTATATATACAGACTCAAAAAATTGAAATGGTATTACACTACATTTTCATCGATGCAATTCACATACATTCCAATGAAATTACGGATCATACCAAGTATTTATAAAACAAAGAAGGGTCCAACTACATTTCATGCTAATTCACATCATAATCAGATGAGTATTATACAAAACATTGGTAGACAAACCAACGGGGTGGAAATTTCCATCTATCACTTCCGTTCCAAGACTTTGTCACCACCTACTATTTCACCACCCTCATCAACCCACAGTCCATCACCATGAGAATGTCGTCCCACCACAGCTTCCCCAACATCCTCCAAACCAGGAAATATTGATGGAAATTCTTGACTATCAATTACGACTAGTTGATCAATTTCTTCTTAAAAGTAAAACTTCTTCCCATGTAGCACCACATGAAACTTCTCATTTGAAGGGCTCTTGTTATAAAAAACCTATTGTGCCTGGGCAGCTAAGATGAATTTGTCATCTTCATATCCTACACGATTCAAGGCAACCAACTTAAAGCCCATGGGTTTTTCGAATAAAACACTGGAACCATGTTCCACCCAATGACACTTAAACACAACAAATTTGAACTCTACATAATACAACTCCCAAATTTCTTCAATCGCCCTATAGAAAGGCATCACAGCAACAACCGGATGTTTATATCTCTTGCTTGCCTGCCACATGGATTCATATTCAATATCAACACCATTGTTTTGTGTCGTGTTCTTCTCATCCTTCTCCAATATTGAGAAACTGAGCTATTAATGTCATAACAAAGATATCGTCTTACTGTGTAGTTTCGTGTCCTCCGAACGCCCGTAGCTTACTAGGCATCCCTTCGACATTGCAACGCTTGTAAAACAAATTAACAAACCTTGAAGAATGCTCTACTTGTATTTTATTTGAGGGCTAGTCTGGATGAATCTCTTCCAACATGGAAACATGCTCCTGAACATACATTGCGGTCTCTCTACTATTACGTAAAACATACAGGTGAACTGTTATCAACTCAACGTGCAAGGGTGTATGAAGCGTACCCTTAGACCATGGAGTCCTATTTCGCCTTCCACAGTGTGGTCCCTCTGGAACACCAACCGTTTTTTCCAACCAAGTTCAATGTACAGTACTTTATTATCTCTTCAGTGACGTACCTCTGATTAATCGAGGCATCTGGATGACTACGATTATGAACATAGCCCTCGAAAACAACCATGTGATGCTCATATGGGTACATCCAACATATTCCGACATGCCCGCATAAATGTATTTCCCTAACCAAGTGTACCACTAGGTGCACCATGATGTCAAAGAATGACGGGGGAAAATACTTCTCCAAATGGCATAAAACAACAACAGCCTCCTGCTCCAGTTCATCTAGTTGTTGGCTGCTAATATTTTTCCTGCATATCGAGTTGAAGAAGAAACACAAGCGTATAATCAAAAATTTAACTTCCTCATCTAAACACCCTCAGATCGTAACAGGAAAAAGTTGTTGTATAAGGACATGAAAATCGTGCTATTTCAAAGCATTAAGACGCAATTTATCATTCACAAACCGACTAACATTTGAAGAGTAACCGGACAGTACTTTCATTCCTTGGATGCTCTCACACACCGATCTCCACTCAGCAACTGACATGTTGTAAGGAGTGAGAGACAGGTATGTTCACTTTCCTCTTACCTCCGGAGATCCATTTGAATACCAAGGTCCACTAAATATTCCTCGCATTTAAGTTATCCTTAGTCTTCCAGGGAATGTTTAGAAGCGTGCCAATCAGACTCTGAAAAATATTGTTTTCAATATGCATGACATCCAAACAATGAAAAACCTCCAAAAACTCCCAGTACAACTAATCAAAGAAAATAGACCTTTTCTTCCACGGTTCGTCTACAGCCCCACCACTTTTTGATAACTTCTTACCAAGAATAACCATTAATTTCTTCCCCTTGTTGTGAATAGCTACACCATTCAATGGTTTTGGTGCCTTTCTCCTCTCATTCCTACCAACGAATTCAACTATGTTATCCCGCAACCTATGTTTCAAGGGCAAAAATTTACGGTGACCCAAATAAATAGTCTTATGCCCATTTTTAACATGATGGTAATCTGTCGCATCCTCACAAATAGGGCAAGCCTTGTGACCCTTGACTACATACCCAGAAAGGTTACCATATAACGGGAAATTATTTATGGTACAAAAAATCATTGCCTTCAATGTAAACTCTTCACCACGAAAACCATCAAACATTAAGGTGCCAACCGGCCATAGCACCTTCAAATCTTCTATCAAAGGGGCAATATAAGTGTCTATGTCATTTCCAGGTTGTTTGGGCCCAACAATCATGTTGGGCACCAACACATATTTCCTCTTCATGCACAAGTACATGGAGAGATTGTAAATGGCAAGCATAATCGACCATGAACTCTGTTTCGAGGACATATTACAAAACATGCTCATACCATGAGTACATAAAGACATTCTCAAATTCCTTGATTCTGATGCAAACTTTGGATACATCTTATCAAATTTCTTCCACTGGTCTGCATCAGCAGGGTTTCGAATCATATCATCATCTTTACAAACTCCCCTATCAATGTACGCTGTTAAGTTCTTTAAATCCTTATCATTCTTGAACAACCTTCTCAGCGTCAGAATAATCAAAAGGTACCACATACATTTGGCAGGCACCGCCTACTCACCGATACAGCATGCTCTCCACTAACAACCACATTTCTCCTTTTCTTATAATGCGACACATTAAATAATGGACAAACAATATTATCCTTTAGGTCACCCTTATATAAAACACAATCGTTCGGACAAGCATGTATCTTTTCATACTCCAACCCCACGGGACACAAAATTCTCTTAGCTTCATAAAGGTTATCCGGAACCTCGTTACTGGATGGAAGCTTCTCATTAAAAAACTTAAGCAATTTATTCATGCTAGTATCACTCCATGACCCAAGACCTTTCAAATTAAACAACTCCATTAAACATGACATGACCGTGTCTTTCTTCTTGCAACCGGGATACAATGGTCTATCCTTCTCACCTAGAAAGTTAGCCAAAACCTTGGGTATCCCTCTAAATTCATTAACTACCTCCTCACACATGTCATCCAATTTAGCATCCCTAAAACACTCTCCCTCACTGCTAACTTTCACCTCCGCTGGTGATTTTTTTCCATGAAATGTCCACACAACTTAATCTTTAATTATCCCCCGGCTAAACAAATGGAGTTTCAGTATGTCCTTGTTATCAGTACGATTTTGATTTCTACAAACATGACAAGGACATAATATTCGCTTCTCACGACTAAAAGCATGGTCCAAAAACTCATCCACGAAGATAATATATTCATCTCTCACCCTACTAAGGTTGGCATACACGTGCTTAAGTCTCTCGATGGCACGATACAACTCTATATATCAATAAATGTCCAACAATCAAACTTCAACACATTTATTACAATAGAATTTAATGACAACATCCAAACCATGCAAGATCATTAATGCACAATAAACACCAATATTCCAAATTACAATTACCACATTCAAAATATGTCCTACAATATTTTTTTTTTTTTAGTTGTGAAGTCTGATAATAGCATAAAAAAGCTTAATGGCAAACGTATCACATGGTTTTTAATGCCTACTACAAATGAAAAACATTAGTGCCAAAATTTCAAAACATTGAACGGACTGACGAGAATGATTGAGGATCCAAACCATCTTCTACTATTGCATTTAAGCATCTGCCAAAGGGTACTCAAACACGACATCTTTCCCGGAGAGCTTTCTGTAAACAGCACCAAAGGTCTCTAGCTTGTATTCGGTATTGTTCCTCTCCTTGGGATCCAAGTACACCTTCATTATCTTGGAGCCATCTACACGATATCTGGTACGCTTTCCAACTATGTCAGTAGGTACAACAACATCTTCAAGCATGGCATCATGGACAGCAGTCAGTGTCCTGGTGTGTGGCCGTTGAACAGCTGAACCCTTCTTTGGGGGGCGCACAATCCTCCTAGTAGCAATCAGAATCACATCCTTTCCACTGAATTTCTTCTCGAGCTCCCTGACAAGCTTGACATGGACCTTGCGGAAAGCTTTCCTGAGGCGGTAAGGCACATGAATAACCACGGCCTTCCTGTTTCCAGAGACATCAACCTGAATTGCTGAGTTGATGTAAAGATCCTTCAACTCACTCTTAAGGTCCTGGTTGGTGTTCTCCAAATCAAACAATGCATGTGCTACGGATTCTTCGAACTCAGTAGGCTCAGCATCCTTGTCCTTGTGAATCTTCTTCCTCGAGGTATACATCTTCAGAGATCTCTTGAGGTAGAAAGAGAGGCTGCGCGGGATCTCTGGGGGCGCCGGAAGGAGGAGAGGCTTCTCTGTGTTCTTCTGAAGAAAATATGTCCTACAATATAAAATCAATAGCCATAACATTATGACTACGTCAACCTTGAGAACAAATCACAAACTAATATCAACAATTCTACCTCAATCACCATCAAATGATCAAACACACGAGATATATATATCTACTAACCAAAACATCCACGAAATCATTAATATCCATAAATATATTTTATAAATGGTACATTCAAGGGTCTTTATTGTGGATCATTCAATGCCTTCATCAACCAAAAAATAACATCAATGAACTCCTTCTCCCAAATTCTCCTTTTTAACCCGCCAAAAAAATAGTGGGTGAGCATTTAATGCACATTTTTACACTGATATATAGATAATATCGGCGCGTATGTAACTTTTTTCCTAAAATCAATAATTTCTACTCCGGTATAACATGGAACCGATGTAGAAATTCAACCATCTTCCCCCTTTTTTGAATTTTTACACCGGTAAAATAATTTACCGGTTTGATAAAAATATTTTTGGTGCCAAAATAAAAAAAATGCACCACGTTGATACACCGGTGTATATATACCGGTGCAATTGTAAACAATAGCACCGGTCGTTACCAACTCTTTAGATATAACTGGTGCGAAAACAAGTAACATCTACTCCGGTTGACATTACACCGGCGTATATGTATTCATAACCACCGGTGTTTTTGTTATCATTATTTACCGGTGCAATTGTGTACTTCTGTACCGGTATCCTGTACATGATTTTTTCCGTTGCGTATGTACCTATTTTTCAGTAGTGAGAAGAAGGTGGTCGGTGCAGATCAGCGGGAGGGTGGTCGGCGCAGGATGGGTGAGTAGTGAAAGAGAAGAGGGAAGAAGAGGGTGGGAAGAATTTCATCGACAGGAGGGTGGTCGACGGAGAATGGGTGAGCAGTGAAAGAGATGAAGGAAGGAGAGGTTTGGAGAATTTTATTTAGGGTTAGGGTATAATTGTCAATTTACCTTTTTTTTTCTTTTATTTGTTTGAAAGGGTAAAATCATCTTTTCAATCAAATATGACCTTAAACTGTCGGAATGGGTAAAATTTCACTTACATAAACTATCTAGTGTTAAAATTACATTTTCAATTATCAAAATGTTATACTGACACTTACGTCAACTAGGTAAGGTTATAAAAACACTTTTCTCTGACTTTTTTTTTACTTTGGTTAAGAAAATAATCAAAGTTGTAAGTTTAAACTTTGCTTTTCTACTTTTAACTTCAATTTTTTCAATAACCGAAGTTAAATGGGAAAAATTAAACTTCAAGTCTTAGGAAGTAATAGATGATATAAACTATATGTTTGAGAGGTGAGACGATCACCTCCCATCCATGATTTTTTTCCGCAAAACACTCAATAATGAGCGAGGATATTGATTAGGGCTCCCACACCCGAATTTAAAAATAGCGATACAAGACTCTGAAGGCCAGATCCTAATATAGAGTAAGAGCTAATGTTTAATCTGGGCTCTTGATAGTGATTCCTTCTGTAAGCCCTCCACCCCCTGTGTGAAGCTCACGAAGGCCAGACTATCAAGAGATCACTAACAGACAAAAGAACCGTTTCATGAGAGAGCTAAGAACTATACTGATGTTTCCATCTGAATTGAGGAAATAGAGTTTCCCTACGGTTGAGAAAGAGAAGACGCTGTGATGTGAGCATTTCTTCAAGCTGTGAGGAGCTTCCTTTTTTGATTGCTAATTTTTCTAGGAAGTCCGGAGTTTGATTACCTTCTCTGTGAATGTGGCTAAATTGAACGTGTTGGAACCCTGTAGTGGCTGACTTGATCTGTTGCAGGAGCAACTTGAGTGACCAAGGGCAAGGCTGCCCCTGGATAATTCTTATCGCCGCGAAGCAATCCGATTGAATATGAATATGTTCCATCCTTCCCGCCGCAACTTGTAGTCCCTTCCATATTGACATCATTTTAGCTCGGAGAACTGCAAGATAAGTCGATAAACAGGCATTATCCATAGTCATAAAAACTGATACAGCATACACAATCCTTTTATTTGCATCTCTTATAACACATCCTAAACCTACGTTTTCCCCATGTATTGCTGCATCACAATTTACTTTGAGGCCTAAATCAGGTGGTTCCCACTTTATTAAGTACAGCTAGTTGTCCTTCTCCTTTTAAAACTTGGCAGTAATACATTATTAATGAGTTGGCAGTTAGAATGGCAAATAGCTAATGGATGGACAGAATATATTAATGAGCAGAGATTAGATATGCTTTTCCAGATCACAGGAGCGTGGCATTTTTTATGTTCATGAATCAGTTTATTTCTGGCTTTCCACAACTCCCAGCATACTAAACATGGAAAAACAATCATTATAGAGAAATGAGCCGATGATGGATGTTTGAGTGACCAGTAAAAAACAAGTCTCTCCCTAATGTTACTGTAGGATCTAACTGGGATATGTAAAACATCATGCATTTTGTTACATAAAAACGTGGCTGTAGCACAGGAGTTAAAATAATGTGATAAGGAATCTATACTATCACATTCTGTGCATTTGGATGGTAAATTTAGGCCAGTTGTCATGAGGACATCAGCAAATGGTAGAGCACGTAATATCAATTTCCACATAAAGAAACTGATTTTCATAGGGATGGTCCTGGCCCTAATTTTGTTTAAAAAACTCCACTTCAGGATTTTTTGGTCTTAGTACTTGATATGCAGATTTGATTGTGAATGAGCCATGAATATCAGGTTTCCATACCATGTAATCAATGTTATCTGTTAAGGTCATATCCTTTAAAAGCTTCAAATTTATGGCAGGATTGAATAAGCATGAGAGTTTTGGGAAATACTGACCTTTGTTCCTCTGGAATTCAGAAACAGTAAGTAGCGGAAAATTTGCTTGTACCTGGTATTCTTCAACTTGGTTGATCAGAGAACCCGAGCCTAGCCAGTTAGCTATCCAGAAGTTCGAACATCCGTTCTCTATGATCACCTTTGAGTTAACTTCTGCTGTGTCATTTATTTTTCTGTACCTAGTCCATGTTTCAGATTTTCTAGCATTCGTAGGTAAAGACCACATAAATTTTGCCCAATGAGACTGACCTATTTGAAGGCTCCACCAGATTTTAATGGAAAATGAGTCAATTATTGCTTGAATATGCCTTATGCCTAAGCCTTTTTCAGCCAGTGGGTAAGATATTCTGTCCCAGGAAACCCAATGTTTGTTTAGTCCATTTTCAGAAGTCCCCCATAAGAAATTGCTAAAAATGGTTCTAAATTTTTGGACCGTGTATTTTGTGGGTGCTGTGACAGCCCATGTGTGTTGAGGTATAGATGTCAAAACATGGTTTATCAATATGATCTTGCCCCCCCCTGAGAGCCACTGGTTTTTCCAATTAGAGATTTTGCTGTTTACCATGTCAATTAGGGTTTTGAAGTGTTGATTAAGTTTTCGACCTCTGTAAACTATGAATCCTAGGTAGGAAAATGGAAGAGCCCCTTTTTGCATGCCAGTTATGTCTTTTATCTCTTTTTCCTTAATTTTGCTTAACTTTCCAGCATAGTATGCACTTTTTTGAAAGTTAATTTTTTGGCCATTGGCCTTTTGAAAAACTTTCAGAAATGTCATCATATTTTTAATGGATTTAGTGGTTCCCTTAAGGAACACCACAGTGTCATCAGCGAAGGAGAGCTGATTTGGATTGTTTGCTGCACCTAGTGTTTGAAATTGCTTAATGTTTCCATTTTGAAACTGAATCCTAAGGTTTCTAGTTAAAAGTTCTGTCAATATGTTAAAGAGGAAAGGAGATAAAGGATCTCCTTGTTTCAACCCTCTAGAGGGCTTAAAGAAACCACAAGTTGATCCATTAATCAAGACAGAAAACCAGGTTGAATTAATGTTGTTCATGATGATTTTAACTATGTGTCCATGGAATCCCAATTTTAGTAAGAGTGTGTTAATGGTTGACCAAGAGACTCGGTCGAAAGCCTTCATCATATCCAACTTCAGAATAAGATTTAGTGATTCATTTTTTTTGTCTAGCATTCTAACTGCTTCCTTCATCATTAGGATGTTATCCGCTATGTCCCTACCTTTTAAAAAAGCTGATTGTTCCTCTGATATTACTGAAGTCATTAATGGTTTAATCCTTTCGACCATAATCTTAGACATCAGTTTATTAATGAAGTTAGACAGGCTTATTGGTCTGAATTCACTAAATGATTTAGGAGTCTTTGTTTTTGGTATTAAAACTATCAGGGTGCTTGCCACTGATTTAGGAATTGGAATGCCAACTTGATATTCTAACACTGCAGATAAGACATCCTGTTTAATTATATCCCAAAAATTCCTGTAGAACATGCCTGGAAATCCGTCTGGCCCTGGAGCAGCATATGGAGAAAGGCTTATGTTACTTTGTCTTGATAGTGGTGGTAAATAGACGTGTGATGGAAAATCGTTACGGTTGTGAGTCAATTTTATTTAGTATCAAATGATTTTAATACAAATTTCATTTGTAAAAAATTTGGCTCATTTTAATCCATTTATTTTATTTTTCATTCACTTTAAAAACTATACCGAATAAACTTTCAAAGTTTAGGCTTTGTCCAGTAGAGATTATATCAACTAGTTTCATATCATATCATCTACCTTCATATCATATAATATGCCATCATCTACCTCCATATCATATCAACTACCACCATCTACCTTCATCTCATACCATCTACCTCAATCTCATACCATCTACCATCATCTACCATCTACCATCTACCTTTATCTCCAAACTACTTTCAATTTCTTTTAACTTTTTTCAATTATAATTGCTATGAAAATTATTTTAAATACTAAAATTTTAGTAATTGCTTGTTTTTAATTTTTTTCAATATTAATATATTAATTATTTAATTTTGGTAAATATTATAGTAAATATTTATTTTATATTTATTTTAAATACAAATATTTTAGTAAATATTTATCTTAAATAATAATATTTTAGCATAAATTTAATATTTTAGTAAATGTTTATTTTAAATATTTATACTAAAAATTAATATTTTAGTAAATATTTATAGTAATTATTATTTTCAATTATAATAATGAGTCCGTCTCTTGAAAGACGGTTTTTCCATAAGTTATGGAAAGACCAAGGTTTATTTACAAATTAGAAGAAATGGAGATAAAATTTTTGGGTTTGCATGAATCGGGTTATAAGCTTTATAATTACTACACATTGCATAATAAATTTTGAATATTGCAACTAAAATCTTTTACCTTTTAATCTTTAACTAAAACCTCATCTTTCCATAGGTTTATGGAAAGACGGTATTTCCAAATACTTTGCCTATAATAATTTTGTAAATATTATAATATTTATTTTACAGTAAATATTTTATAGTAAATTAAAACATTTAATTTAAATATTTATAGTAAATATTTATTTTAAATTATAAGAATATTTATTTATTAATTATTATAATAATTAACATCATTTATTTCAATATTAATATTTCAAATAATTTTATAATATTTATTTTGAATGTTAATATATAGTAGTAAATATTTTAGTATTAATTTAATATTTTAGTAAATTTTTATTTTAAATATTTATTCTAAAAAATAATATTTTAGTAAATTTTTATTTTGAATTATAATCAATTTGTAAATATTATAATATTTATTTCATAGTAAATTATTTCATAGTACATTATAATATTTATAGTGATTACTTATTTTAAATTATAATAATATTTATTCATTATAATAATTAATAATATGTATTTTAAATATTAATATTTCAATAATTATATATATATATATATATATATATATATATATTTTGGAAATAAGTAGACTTTCTCATTGCCACAATTCCATAAGTACAAAGCGATCCTAGATCCATCTACCTCTTTCTAATCCACTATCTTCTATACAATGTGTAAGTTCCGCGTAGCACATTTTTCTCTATATTTTCTTGTTCATCCACAATCTATTAACTATACACTCAATTATGCTTTAAAAAATACCTCCATCATTTGTCTAATTACCAAAGCATTTACCATTTCTCCAAGTCCACAATGCATACATGGCCTCAACAATAGCAGTTTTTAAGAAAGCTGCTCTTCACCCTTTTCTTCTACAATTTTCCAGAAGCCACATCTTCTCTTCAATCTAGGCATCCAGCCTTCTGTCCCTTCTCAGCCACAGCAAAACCTGTCTCCATATTCCCCCAAGTAATGGACAGTCAAAGAACATATGTTGCATGCTCTCGTTTGCTTCACAAAATGACATTATTGATCAGTCTGTACACCAAACTTCAACAACCTTTCTTTCATGGCTAACCTATTTTGCCAGCCCATCCAGAAAGTGAAAACTGCTCTTGGCCTAGCCAGGTTCCCATTCAACATTTTACTCCACTCCACTTTTTCCTGTACCCCTTTGAGAGCAGTATAGACTTGCTTCACTTTAAATTTTTTTCGTTCCTTTTCAATTCTTCCCATACCTCCAAGTTCTGTACAATCTCTTTGCATTTCCCAATCCTCTTCAACATCCAAGAGCAGTCCCCATTTATTTTTAATATTAATATAGAGTAAATATTTTTGTATTTGTTTAATATTTTAGAGAATGTTTATTTTAAATATTTATTCTAAAAATTAATATTTTAGTAAATATTTATAGTAATATTTATTTTAAATTATAATAATTTCATAAGTATTATAATATTTATTTTATAGTAAATTACAATATTTATTTGAAATATTTATTTATTTTAAATTATAATTATATTTCTTTAAATTCATTTCAATTTATTTCAGTATATTATATTTATTTATTTTTAGTTCAATTCAGTTCAGTATATTTATTTACATTCAGTTCAGTATATTATACCTATTTATATGCAGTTCAGTTTAGTTTAGTATACTATATTTATTTAAATTTAGTTCAAAGTTTTTTATAATTATTTAAATAAATTTTAGTTCGGTATATTATATTTATTTAGATTCAGTTCAGTTTATTTTATTTATTAAATTCATTTTCTTAGTATATTAATTTATTTCAGTTTAGTTCAGTTCAATATATTATATTTATATATATTCAGTTCAGTATGTTACATTTTTTAATTTAGTTCAGTTCAATTTTTAAAATTATTTTAATAAGGTTCAGTTTAGTATATAGTTCAGTTTAGTTTATTACATTTATTTAAATTCATTTCAATTCAGTTCAGTGTATTATACTTATTTATATTCATTTTAGCTCAATTTATATATTCATTTATTTTCAATTCAATTTAGTATATTATAAATATATATGTTTATATTCAATTCAGCTCAGTCATCAGTGCAGTTCATTATATTTATTTAAATTCATTATAGTTCAATACGTTATATTTATTTCAATTAAGTTGAGTATATTATATTTATTTCTGTTCAGTTCAGTTCAATTCATTATTTTTTATTCAGTTCAGTTCAGTATATTATATTTATTTAAATTCAGTTAGTATATTTTATTTATTTAAATTCAGATCAGTTTATTTTATTATATTTATTTAAATTCAGTTCAGCTCCAAACATCCCCAATAATTTACCACCATCTATTTTCATATACGACCATCTATTAACATATATTACCATCTCTTACCATCTACCACCATATTATATCATCTACACCATATCATCTATCATCTATCATCATATCATATTATTTCCATATCAGCTCTAATGGACAGGCCCCAGTTTTCTCTCAAGCTTTTATAAGTTAGAAATTATAATCAACTCATGGAAAATTCAACACATGCTAGGTGAGACCCTCTTTGTACCGTTATATATAAGTTAGAAATTATGGCAAAATACTGATATGATCCTATGTTTTGGAGGTTTGTGCTAATATGACCCTGTGAAGTTAAAAAGTGCTATTGTAGCCCTGTGTTTTGCATCAGAAGTGCCGATATAACCTTTTGGCACTATTCCGGCATTGACTTAGTAATTTCCGGCATTGACCAAAATTTAAAAGACTAAACTACCCCTAACATTCAAATTACAAATCTATAGACTAAAATACCCTAGCATTCATCTCTAAAAGCACAACCACCACCACGCTGCTGCCGCTCCACCGCCACCGCCGCTCCACCACCACTGTCGTTGCTCCACCACCACCACTGCCGCCACTCCACTACTACTATCACCGCTGCCGCTGCTCCACCACCACTACCACTGCTGCTCCACCACCACCACTCAACCGTAGCCCCATCACCACTGGCCCCAACCACCACCACCACCGTCGCTCTTCCCTAGCCCCACCACCACTCGTCCCAATCATCACCACCACCACTCGTCCCTAGCCCCTCCACCACTGGTCTCAACCACCACCACCACCGCTCGTTCCTAGCCCCACCACCACTCGTCCCAACCACCACCACCACCGCTCAACCCTAGCCCCTCCACCACTCGTCCCAACCACACCACCGTTCAACCCTAGCCTCGCCACCACTTATCCCAACCACCGCCACTACTCATCCATAGCCCTGACCCAGAAAACTCAAACCAAATCCATCTCAAATCCGCTCCGCCACACTGGAACAAATAAACCCAAACTCAAGAGCCGACCCAGACAAGCAAGAAAATCTAGAAAAGAGATCTGATTGCATACCTCAAAAGAAGGAAATGACGGCGGTGGTGGGATCTGATTACGAACGACGGCGGTGGTGCCGATGGGGAGTACAGTGAGTTTGAGAAGGAATTAGAACCAGCGGCAGAGCAGAGGTGGCGCTGACAGAGCGGTGGAGCAGAGGTGGCGGCGGCGGAAAGAATGAGGAACAAAACTGAAGCTAAACCATTAAATATTTAATGGCAGAAATATTTAATGTTAAATGAATGAGGGCATAATTGTCCTTTCACTTGTTTAGAGTTTTATTTTTTAAAACAATGGTATAATAGTTATTTCATGTATTCCGGCCAAATTCAGGCCTCCAAGATTATATTAGCACATTCAAGCAAAACACAGGTTTACAATAGCACTTTCCCACTTCACAGTGTCATATTAGCACAAAGCACCAAAAAATAGGGTTATATGAGCACTTAACTCTAGAAATTATAATCAACTCACTGGATATTCAACCCGTGCAGGTTAAGTTAGATTATGATGTTAAGTCTGAAAATCTAGTGATTTTAGCCCCTCTCTCCTATATAAATACAGCCTTCAGGCTATGTTTTTTAGCACCTAAATTAGTAACATGTTTTTTAGCAATAATACGCAGTGTGGCTTTCTGGCTCTCCTTCATCCTACCTTTTTTTTATATTCGATGAGAAATATTTATATGTGGGACTACAATAAGCGAGTGCGGATGCAAATAGGAAAGACGTGTTTCGAGCAGTCAAGAAACTCGCACAATTTCTCAAGTTCCTCCATATTCTAAACTTGAGTCTTCTTTTTGTCCTTCTCAAAGTTTTCGTCTGTTGCTCTGTCGGTGATAGTCTTTCGGGCCTTGCGTGAATCCGAGGTAACTCTTACGTGTTAATTGTTACCTTTGATGGTTTTATGGGAGGTAGTCGCCGTACCTCTCAAAGTTATATTTTTAAACCCTAATGCTTCCTATCTACAGTTAAATAGGGGTCGTCCACGAGAAGAGGGATCTTTCCTAGTGTTTGAACATATATAGGAGAAAACATACTAAATATAAACTTATATAGATAGATAGGTATATAAGCATGTAAATGGAGGGGGGGGGGAGTTCGGTTGGTTTTGGTCCTAAGTTATGAAATTAAAGACAAGTTAACTAATCAAGAAAATTAAATATACAAAGCATGCAACAACAACTAAAAGGTGATTAAACCAACAATTAACGGAACCTTGGCCGAAATTGACTTCCACTTCCAAGCCTCTTATCCATCATTAAACATGCAACCTATTTACTACTTTCACTACTTGTTGTGAATACTAAACTTCTACCCTTCTTAGATAGTATGCAAGAGTGAATTCGACATCTCTTGTCAAACCTCACCAATGACTCTCTTAGTCGAAATATGACTAAAAGTATTCCATTGATGGCATTGAGCACAAAGAATCAACAAGTTTAGCAACACTTATAAATACTACACCGTGTCTAAGCATTTAACCAATTCATGCATTTACACAAGATTAGTCCAGAACGATCGACATTCATAGACTTCTCTCATTTGCTTCAAGCAACAAACATGACAAAGAGTTCAACATTATCATATTCATCTAGCAATTATTAATCCATCAACACAATCAAAAGCACTAAATCATACTCTTGGATTCCTATCAAGAAAAGGGGAAATCAACCCATTTCCCCAAACCCTAACAAGCATATCATACAAGCACTTTATATACTCAAGCTTTCAAGAACATTAATAACATTATCAAACACATTCAATGCTCCATAAATGCATAATAGTAAGAGTATCAAATAGGCTAAAAATTGTTCTTAAGACATGGGCTTGGAAGCCTTGGTCAATTGCTCCCAAGAACTAGATTAGCTAATACAAATCATACTAACATCCATAGACAAATTCATAGAGAAACAAAGAGAGAAAAGATTAAAAAAATGAAGAACCTAGGGTTCTTTGAAGAGGAAGTTCGGCTAAGAGGATAGGATATGAAGTGGGTGGCAAAAAATAACTTTTATAGTACAAGAGGGAGGAAAAGAAAAGCAAAAGGCAAAAGTGTAGCAGGATCCTGCCTAGGCGGGCTGCCCATTTTCACCCTTGTGTTGTCTTGCCTTCAAATCCTTGATTCTTTTTGTCTTCAATTTTCAAAGCTAGTATTCAAATATTCAAAGCCTTCAAAAGGTTATCTTCAATGGTCTCCGATCTTCAAGTCTCGATGATCTTCTTTTGTCACACAAAATCCACTTAGAAAAGGTAAAAGAGCGTAAAGTTGCTTTTACCTCTCCTAAGAGAATTTCAAGGTAAAACACAAGTTCTTGATAAAAAAGAGCACAAGCATGATCCCAAAAAGTACTAAAATATGCACATAAAATGGACACATCAAACCTCCCCACACTTAAACCTTACTCGCCCCCGAGTAAGAAAAGGTCCAAGAGCACGAAGGAATTGACATATCCACGTCCTAAATACTATTACCCCAAGTCAATACCTCACAAAACTCTCAATATCATGCATCCCAATGTTACGATCAAATGAGAAGTTTCCCACAACCCCCATTCCTAAATCTACCCAAACCATATCAACCTATCAATTCATTTTTTTTGGAACTCGGTAAAACTTCCATTTATTTTGAAAATATGCACAAACCCCATGTTACAAAGGCCCTATATCCGTCAAAATCTACCATAAGCTGAGCACATAGCACTTTCAACTTTGGTTTAACCCAAGCTCTATATACTACACACTCTATAATTTTACTTACAATGTTTTTGCTCTCTTGTTTATGGAAGCACACTTCATTTCTCCTCTTCCACGTCCAGTAAATTGTTTCTTCTACTGCCATCTTCAGGAGCTGAACTTTTCTTCCCTTACCTCAACATTTTTGCACCAATCATTCTATCTCCTCATCCCACGTACCAGGTTCACTCGCCATCTTCATTCATCACAGTAGGTCCCTACAGATTTTCTTCATTTCAGGGAAAGCAAAAAACATATGCTGTATCGTTTCCTCCTTGCCGCAGAAACTGTACTTTCTATCTGTGACTATGCCGAACTTGGCCAATCTGTCTTTCGTTGCCAAATCTCTGAAAACAACACATCCAGAGAGTAAATATTTCCTGTGGCCGTGCATAGTTGTGGTAAAGGAGTTTTCTCCAAACCATTTCTGGTTGCCCCTGCTTCAGTTCCTCATAAACACGCCTGCTACTGAACGTTTTATGCCCTTCTTGCTTCTGCCATGCCTCTAAGTTCAGTACTTTGTCCCTACATTTACCTAGACTTTTGATAATCCAGGATGCATTGGATGGGATTTTAACACTCAGTCCATCCCTTTCCTTTATGTAATACGCATGAAGCCAGCATATCCATAACTTGTATGCCTTTCTACAAACATTCCATAAGGTTTTACTCTCACTTGCCATACTCCATTCCTGCAACGAGATTAAACCTAGTCCCTCAGCTTTCCTCCTACCACATAGTTTTTCCCAAGCCACTGGTGACTTTCTGGAAATCGTCTCCCCTCCACACCAAAGGTAGGTACGGCATAGGGCCTTTATGTGTTTAACTACTTCTTTCGGCAAAGGAAACACTTGCTGCCAGTAATTAACAACAGAGAAGATCACGCTTTTAATCAGCTGTAGTCTACCCGAGTAACTCAACAGCTTAGCACTCGAGTGTTTAATTTGTTCAATTATTTTCTCAATCAAGGGATGTAACTTATGAATTGTTAGCTTTCTACTAGCTAAAGGGATGCCAATATACCTGAATGGAAGTTGTCCTTCTGTGAACCCTATCAGTTCCAGTATCCTCCCTCTCTGGTCCTATGCCACATTGCCAAAGTACACGTTGCATTTGTTCATGCTGACTCTGAGCCTAGTGGATTGCTCGAATTTCTTTTATGCCCTCATCAGAACGTTGATAGAATCTGCCTCTCCCTTTGATAGAAGCAGGACATCATCCGCAAAGCTGATGCTATTCAGCTACAGAAGCTCACTGTTCGGATGGAACTTATACCCAGCCTTCTTGCTGCAATCCTGTAAGCATTGTGTCATGTATTCCATAATGAGTATGAATAACAGTGGCAAGAGGGGGTCTCCCTGCCTTAGTCCCCGCTTTGCCTGAAGAAACCTAGTAGTGTGCCCATTGACATTGTATCTGTATGACACTGTTTTCACACCCACCATAGCCCATCTCACAAATTTCTCAGGTATTCCTATCTCCTTAAAGATATCCTCAAGTGCTTCCCATTCGACAGTGTCGAAAGCTTTCTGTATCCATTTGTATAACACATCTTGGGGCTCCTCATTTTCTGTTGTAACCTCTGAGCAATTCATAGAACACCATGATATGGTTGTGAATACTTCTCCAGGGGACAAAGGCAGCTTGGTTAATTTGCACTACTTCTCCAATTACCTTGTTCAGCCGATTTGTCATTACTTTAGAGATCACATTGTATATTGTTGAAACACAAGAGATGGGCCTGTAATCCTTCACCTTTCTTGCCGTTGGACTTTTCGGAATCAGGGTCACTAAAGTGCTGTTTGCAGCTCTTTATATCCTCCCTTATTCAAAGAAATCCATCACTGCTTCAACGAAATCATCCTTCACCACTCCCCAGTTTACTTTGAATAATCTCGCATTAAACCCGTCACAACCCGGTGCTTTCATGTCGCCTATTCCCTTCAAGGCTTCATATATCTCCTTCTCATTAACCTCTCCAATCAGCTTCCTTCTATCTTCGTTATTCAGTGTTTTTCCATTCCTCATGACCTCGACATCAATGCCTTATGATCTGGTACTTGTCCTGCCAATCAGGTTCTCATAGAAATTGAGTATCTCTGCTTCTTGTTTTGCAATCTGTAACAATTTCTCATTCTTATTTTTACTCGATTTTTAGTTTCTCTTATTCACAATCCTCATCTGGTTCTTTTGGTTACAAATTCACAGATTAAAGATTAAGGAAAAGGTCTCTCCAATCTCTTGGGAAACGAACCTATTTGTATGCCCATACCGACCACAGAATCTTGAACTGAAAATTCAGCTTAGAGCTTGATTTATTTTTGGTGTAAAATGACACACCAAATTTTGGCGTAAAATGACACACCAAATTTTGGCGTCGCTGCCCGAGATTGGTTTCAAGCAGCATTTTTTTCCTTTTAATTCTTTAGTTTGTTTTCACTTTTTCTTGGTTTATGCCTTGTTCTTCTTGTACAGGAGAATTGATCTTCACTCCAGAGATTGAGAAACTTGCACGAAGTCTAACGAAGCAGACAAAAGCCTTGAAAGGACCTTCTTCGTCTGAGTCAACCGCCACTGAAACCCATTTCAACATGGTTGACGAATAAAGACATGAGGAGGAACCACCATCCTAGTCTATAAGAGATATGGGACGTTACAAACACAATCGTCCTTTGTGAATTATCCTTCCCAACATCAACCGCAACTCCGAGATTAAACCAGATTTCATACAAGCATTACCTAAACTTGGTGATATGCTAGGTAAGAGTGCTCATAACCATCTTGATGAATTTGACCTCGTCTGTGCAACTCTTTGACCACAAGGTTTTTTGGAGGATCATGTTAAACTACCCACCTTTACACACACATTGCAGGGAAAAGTCCGTGAATGCCTTTTTGAAATCTCACCCGGTTCAATTCAAACTTGGGAAGATTTGGAGGAGAAATTTTTACAAAAGTTTTTTCCCGAGTCTAGAGCAACCTATTTGAGATCTACAATAAGTGGTATTAGACAAAAGAAGGGAGAGAGTCTTGCGAGTTATTGGGATAGATTTAACCAATTGTGTTGAAAGTGTCCTAACCATGGTTTTATTGAGTATTGGCTCATCACTAATTACTTTTATGGTGGTATGCGTTCTAATGACAGGAAGAGTTTTTATGCAGCTTGTGGAGGAAATGTGTTGAACAAAACCATGGATGAAGCAAAAGAGATCATCCTTGATATGGTCACTCATGAATATGATGAAGATGATGATAGGAGATCATCCTTGCATTATTAACAGTCAATGCAGCCGGTAACTCATATTTGGATGAGAAGCTAGATGCTCTCACTTCAATTGTAAAAGATCTAGCCATGAAGAGTGCCGGAGGTTTGAAGTACAAAATTTGCTCACAAATGGGACACTACACTGATGATTTCCCTACTCTTCAAGATCCTTAGACCAAACAAGCTTTCTTTGGATTTGAAGATATCTCACAGAGACCAAGGTGAAACGACCCATTTTTGGACACATACAATTTGGGATGGAGGATTCATCTGAATTTCAGATGGAATCAAAAGGGCCCTGGAATGTATGCTCCGAAACAAGCACAAGTTGGTCATAATGCAAATCCAGCAGCGGATGACCAGGGAGTCACCATGAATGAAGTATTTAAGACGATGGCCCAAAGCAGCGAAGTGGTGCAGAATTCAGCCAAAAACACAAATGCTTTTTAGCAAGAGACAATGCCTATTATAGGGAACATTGAGCAACAAATGACTCAACTGGTTGCGGAGGTAAACAAGTTGAAGTTCAACACTGGGAGACTACCATCCCAGACTGAACTAAACCCTAGGGAGAATGCAAGTGTAGTCACATTAAGGAATGGGAAGATATTGGATGATTCTGAGCCTAAGGAAGTTGATGAGGAGAAAGGCAAGCATGAAGAAGCCAAGGAGAGTAAAAAATGAGTCCTCAAAGGTAAACACTGAACCTATGACATCTATTTCTAACCCAAAAGTCTCTCCACCTTTCCCATTTAGATTAGCTCGTAACAAGAAGGAAGATGATGAGAAGGAGATCTTGGAAGTCTTCAAGAAGATAGAAATAAATTTTCCCTTGATCAAAGCTATTAAGCAGGTTCCCAAGTACGCAAAATTTCTTAAAGAACTTTGTTCGAAGAAGATGAAGTATGGGAAGATGCAAAAATTAGGGTAGGGGAAAATGTTTCTGCTGTTATTCAACGTAAGTTGCCACAAAAATGCAAGGACCCGGGAATGTTTTCTATTCCATGCATAATTGGCACAAAAACCATTGAAAAAGCAATTTAGATCTAGGTGCATCAATTAATGTCATGCCTCTATCTGTGTATAATGACTTGAAATTAGGACCATTGAAGGAAACTCGTGTGATAATCCAATGGGTTGATAGGTCTAATGCATACCCATTGGGAATGATAGAGGATGTACTTGTGAAAGTAATGAATTGATGTTTCTTGTGGATTTCTACATTATTGATATGGATGACTCATTCTCTACTAATAGATCCCTAATTCTTCTAGGAAGACCATTCATGAAAACGGCAAAAGCTAAAATTGATGTTGATAAGGGAATACTTAGTCTTGAGTTTGATGGAGATGTAGTTTCTTTCAAAATCTTTGATGCCATGAAACATGTAGATGATCCCGAATTCATGTTTACCCTTGATGTGATTGACCTGTTGGTTGATGAGTATATAGAAAGGTGCTCCAGGGACGACAAGTTGGAACAAGTGCTTTTCAATGGATTGGTCGACAAGGATATGATGGATGGCTTGGATGAAATTTTATGTGAAATCATCACGTAGCTTTACTCCACCAAAGAATACAGCTCCCAGCCACTTTTGGGCGGTATGCCCATACCGCCCAAATTATTCTCAGAAATTTGGAAAATAAGCTCCAGACCACTTTTGGGCGGTATTCCCATACCACCTATTTTCTACTCAGAAAATCAGCTCCCAGGCACTTTTGGTCTGTATGCCCATATCGCCTGTTTTCTGCTCAGAAACTCAGAAAGTTAGCTCCCAGCCACTTTTGATTGGTATACCCATACCACCCACAACCAGATCAGAAGTGCAACATGTCTCTCAGTCTACATCAGCCGGGACAATCCGCATATCCCTGGACACACTCTTCCTTCGATTGAGAAAGCACCCAAGCTAGAACTGAAGACCTTAACTGAACATCTCAAGTATGCATTCTTAGGGGAGAATGAGACTTTTCCAGTCATCATCAGTAAGGACCTGAGCATGGAGCAACAAGATAAACTAGTAAGACTTTTGGGGACACATAAATTTGCAATAGGATGGACGCTAGCAGACATAAAAGGTATTAGCCCTTCTATATGTATGCATCACATTTTACTTGAGCATGATAGAAAACCTTCTAGAGATCCTCAGAGAAAGTTGAATCCAGTCATGGAAGAAGTTGTGCATAAAGAAATCCTTAAATTGTTAGAGTTAGGAATTATCTACCCTATATCTGATAGTTCATGTGTGAGTCCATTGCATGTGGTACCTAAGAAGTTCGGGTTTCAATTGGTTTAAAATGATAACAATGAACTAATACCCATAAGACTTCAAACTGGTTGGCGTATGTGTATAGACTATCGAAAGTTGAATAACGCTACTAGGAAGGACCATTTTCCCTTACCCTTTATTGATGAGATGCTTGAAAGATTGGCTGGGAAATTATATTTTTGTTTTCTTGATGGTTATTCTGGTTATTTTCAAATATATGTGGCTCAGGAAGACCAGGAAACGACAACTTTACATGTTCATTTCAAACTTTTGCTTATCGTCGCATGCTTTTTGGTCTTTGTAATGCTCCAGGAACATTTCAAAGGTGTATGATGAGTATTTTTTCTAACATGCTTGAAAGTTGTATTGAGATTTTCATGGATGATTTTACTGTGCATGGTGACTCATATGATCAATGTCTTGATAATCTTGACAGAATTTTGCAGAGATGCACTGATTCTAACCTTGTTTTAAACTATGAGAAATGTCACTTTATGGTCAGAGAAGGCATTGTACTTGTACATGTGATCTCTGAAAGGGTTAGAGGTTGATAAGGGTAAACTTGATTCAATTGTTAAGATACCTTATCCTACTAATGTGAAAGAGATTCGTGCTTTCTTAGGTCATGCAGATTTCTACAGGCGTTTCATAAAAAAAATTCAAAGGTCTCACAACCACTAACAAGGTTGTTGCAGCAAGAAGTGTCATTCAACTTTGATGAAAAATTCCTAGAAGCTTTCAACCTCTTGAAGAAGAAGTTGACATCAACCCTTATAATTCAACCACCACAATGGGGAGAGCCATTTGAAATCATATGTGATGCGAGTGACTTTGTTGTTGGAGCGGTGCTTGGGAAAAATAATGGGAAAGAGAGTCATGTCATCTATTATGCCTCGAAAACTCTTAACCATGCCCAATGCAACTACACAACAACAGAAAAAGAGCTTCTAGCTGTGGTTTTTGCTTGTGAAAATTTTTGATCATACTTGATTGGTTCTGAAGTTGTTATTTATTCTGATCATGCAACACTCAAGTACTTACTCTCGAAGAATGAATCCAAGCCTAGACTCAGACGGTGGATCCTTCTACTGAAGGAATTCGACCTAGTGATCAAAGATAAAAAGGGTGCTGAAAATAAAGTGGCGAATCACTTGAGTAGGCTGCAACCAAATTCGGTTGATATGCCCATACCGGACGAATTTCCTGATGAGCATTTGTTCACACTTCAAGTTAAGACCCCTTGGTATGTTGATTTGGTTAAATTCTTAACCGGTGGAATTTTCCCCAAAGGTATGAAGACAGCTTAGAAGAACAAATTAAGGAGTCAAGCCAAGTACTTTATATGGGATGATCTGTACCTATGGAAAATCAGTTTTGATCAAATTATTAGACGATGTATCCCTGAAGAGGAGGTTCATTCCATCTTAGAGTACTGTTATGCCCTTTCCTGTGGTGGCCATTTTGGACCTAGAATGACAGCTAGAAAGGTTCTTGATACTGGTTTCTATTGGGAAACCATTTTCAAGGATTCAGTTCAGCTTTGTAAGAATTGTGATCGTTGCCAATGCACAAGTAATATTTCTTCTCGGAATGAAATGCCCTAAACACCTATTCTGGTGTGTGAACTTTTTTATATTCAGGGAATAGATTTTATGGGACTCTTCCCGAGCTCTTTTGGAAATCTATACATTATATTGGTTGTTGATTATGTCTCGAAATGGGTAGAAGCAAAAGCTACTCGGACTAATGATTCTAAAGTGGTTGTAGGTTTTCTTAAGTCTAACATCTTCCATAGATTTGGTGTACCAAGAGCCATCATCAGTGACCAGGGATCTCATTTCATCAATAAGACTCTTGAGGTTCTTCTCAAGAAGTATGGGGTGCATTATCGAGTGGCCACAACTTATCATCCACAGTCAAATGGACAAGCCGAAGTTTCAAATCGAGATTTAAAGAAAATTTTGGAGAAAATGGTGAATCCAAATAGGAAAGACTGGAGTTCACGACTGGATGATGCTCTATGGGTATATCGCACAACATACAAGGCTCTAATTGGAATGTCCCCGTAAACACTTATATTTGGTAAACAGTGTCACCTTCCAGTGGAGTTAGCTCACAAGGCATATTGGGTTGTCAAGCAAGTTTGCATGGATCCAAATGTTGTGGGACAAGAGAGAAAATATCAGCTGCAAGAGTTAGAGGAAGCAAGACTTGAATCTTATGATAGTGCTTGTTTCTACAAAGAGCATACTAAGTTTCTCCATAACAAACACATTAGAAGGAAATAATTCGAAGTGGGACAAAAGGTGTTACTTTTCAATGCTAGACTTATGCCTGGAAAGTTGAATTCAAGATGGATGGGTCCTTATGTGGTTATCATTGTTAGTTCTCATGGAATGGTGGAAATTAAAAGTGCAGACACTCATAAGACATTCAAGGTGAATGGACAATTATTGAAGCCATACCACGGGGGGATGGAGCTTCTCACAGTTGAGGGAATGGCACTGGCATTACCCACATATGCTTGATCTGAACAAGCCAGCTGAGTCTAGCCTAAGACGTTAAATAAGGGCACTGTTTGGGAGGCAACCCAAGTTTTTTTAAAATTTTAAATTCATTTTCGTCAAAAATAAATTAAAATTTTAAAAAAGAAAAAATCAAAAATATATTTTTAAAAATATTGATTTTTTTTCCCAATTATTTTTTACCTGTTTTGATATTCTACATTGCAGGGCTGCAGAGAGATTTTTTCAAAGAAGAAAGAGGAAGCTGAAAATAAGAATTTCATATTTGGGTGGAAGATTTTATAAGAAAAACAAGCTATGAGGGTTTATGTGCAATATCTCAAACTACTAAACCCTACCCCAAACCAATTCTAAAGGCAAGTGAAGTGGGGGTTTCTTAAATTTAAAAAACCGCTCTAAAAACTGAAAACACCCACAGTGGTGGTTTCTAGGCCGGCCCATAGTTGCCAACTAGGGAACCGGTTAAGAAACCGGTTCTGTCAGCACATGTGCACATGGCACAGAGCCGCCTGATGCGGCCCAATTTTTTTGGCTGAGTGGGACACGTGTCACCCATACATTGGGGCACGTGTCCCACTAGCGGAAACCTTGTTTTTGGTTTTAAATCCATTGACACGTGGCGCCTTCTGGTTAGACCACGTGTCAAGCGCATTTCAATTTTCATGAGGGATTCAAAAAATTAGTGGGACACGTGTCCCAATTATATGGCGACATGTGTCCATCTCAACAGACAAATATGTGTTTTCTTTAAATAGGACACGTGTCCCAACCGTATGGTGACACGTGTCCCAATGGCTATTTTTAAAAAAAATTGGAAATTTAATTTTTTTAAATTTAATTTCAGAAATATTAATGTGTGGAATTTTTTTGAACGGCTCTTTTTTTTCCCTTATAAATAGAGCCAATTCACCCAATTAAACCACACCACTTTCATCTCCAACACTTCTACCTCAATCGAAAATCTCCAACACTTCTACACCAATCTTTCATCTCCTAAATATTTCAATTCCAACACTTCTCCCAAATTCCTATCAACCCAATTTTCCTTGAACTACTCAACCATGTCTTCCTCTACCTCCCCCAACAACGATGATGACCTTCACTTTGGAGAATCATCAAACACAAATACTTATGATATTCCCAGTTTTCTACCCGATTCCAATCCGGGGACGATGAACTTTGTCATGAATTTTCCAGAAATGGCAAGGCAATTGTACGCAACCTTTGAGGATGAGAGTGCTCAAACTTCTTCAACCTTACCAAAGAAAACCATAAATCATATAAGAAGAGACCGTCTCCGAGCACAGGAAGTACTCCAAAGGCAATATTTTTCTCCACCCCCTGAAAGAATGTACGATGATCAACACATTCGTAGTAGGTTTCGTATGCGGAAAAATGTATTCGAGCATATACTGGAAGATATCACCAGCCACGATCCCTATTTCAGACAAAGGGCCGATGCAACTGGTTATCAAGGATTTTCGCCACTCCACAAGTGCACTGTGGCAATACACCATTTGGCATATGGTTGTGCATACGAACAACTGGATGAAAGCTTACAGATGGGAAAACAATGGTCAGAGAAACAGTGGCTCATTTTGTCAAAGCAATTATTGTCGTGTACCGTCCAACATACCTCCGACCAGCAAACCCAGACGATATTGAACGGCTTATACATGTAGCTCGTGGACGTGGATTTCCAGGTACGTTAGGAAGTATTGATTGTATGCATTGGGAATGGAAAAACTGCCCCGTGGGTTGGAAATGACAATTTCAGGGTAGAAATGGGCGTGCCTCTATTATATTAGAAGCAGTGGCCTCTTACGATATGTGGATTTGGAATGCATTTTTTGGCATGGCAGGGTTGACATCAACGTCCTAGACAAGTCACCTTTGTTTGACGACGTATGTGAAGGAAGGGCTCCACGTTTTCCATATGAAGTTAATGGTCGCAGCTACGATCAAGGGTACTATCTTACTGATGGAATCTATCCTAAGTGGGCGACGTTCATGCCAGCGTATACGGCTCCAAATGATCCCAAGAAACAACTGTTCACAAAGCATCAAGAGAGTTACAGGAAAGACGTCGAACGTGCTTTTGGTATTTTACAGGCCCAATTCTCCGTGATCCGTAACCCAGCCAAGTACTAGAACATAGAAACGTTGGGTGAAATTATGATAGCTTGTAGTCGAAGATGAAAGAGATACCTATGGGTTGCGGGTTCAACCAGGTGATTATGACCAAATCGACGACTCTCCTTGGCATTACAACGCAGAGCGGCATGCTAGTCTACCGACTTTTAGACAAAATTGGAGGGAAGTACGCAACAGAGCTAAACATGACCAATTGAAAAATGACCTAACTGAACATCTATACCAATATTTGGGTGGTCAAAATTAGCATGTCGGTATGGTTCTGTCATCCATGTTTTTTTGTTTTCTATTAGTTATAATTGGTCAGACTTGATCAATATTTCAGTTTCATATTTGTAATAATTGGTTAGACTAGATCCTTATTTCTATTTTCAATTCGTAATAATTGGTCGGACTAGATATTATTTCTCCCAATTATATTCAATTCAAAGTTTTTTTCTTCTCTCCTGTCTAAACATAGAACCTGCCGTTCTCCATCCTCCATTCCACACATCAGAATTTTTCCCCTTCTTTTGGCTCCAGCCGTGCGCCACCAGCAGCTACCCCACCGCTAGGCCGTCCTCCAGCCGTGCACCACCACATGCCGGTTCTCCAGTCATCCTCTAGCTGTGCGCCACCAACTGCCGGTTCTCAAGTCGTACGCCACCAGCCAGAGCTCTGCCACTAGTTCAAAAAAGTTGAGCAGCCTCACCAATTCGCCGCTAGTCCGTACTAAGTTTCTCCAGCTGTGCGCCAGCTCGCCGGTCGTTCTCCATCCGTTAGCCACCGTGACCTGACTCTCCGACAAACAACTCCGGCCATTTTCTCCATCACCGACACCATGGGTCAAAATTTTATTCTGAAGTCTAGAGGACCAAGCAAGATTTCCTCTATGGAAAAAAACAGTAAGAAGCGTCGCCACCCTTCTCCGGAGCCATAGCAGCCAGCAAGTCAGAAAAATTCAGCCCCACCTATAAGCGTAAAAAGAAGGTTATGGAGCCCAAGAAATCTCCTACCCCCAAACCTGAATCTGAAGGAAATAGTGGAGAGGATGCTGAAACTTCACAATCCAAAGATCCAATTCTACAGGTTCAGCCCTTATCTCGCATGTATTCTCTTCTTGAAAGTAGACCTCTTTTGGAGTGGTATGAATTTGATTGGCAAACTTTGCGTAAGTTAGATGTGAAACTTGAAGTTGAGGCATTGTTTTCTAATATTGGTTGGAATGCATTTTTGTGTGTTACTTAACCAGTTTGTCGAAAATTATGCTTAGAATTTTATAGCTCATTTGTTTGCTAGGATTCAATAAAAATAGTGGATGTCATGTGCTCTAATTTATCACATTTGATCTTGGGGAATAAACTTGAACTAAATTCATTTTTGATCTGGTTGTTTTATTTGGTTTTGAAACCCTTGAGAGTATATTATCTGATGCGTATCTTGCATATGATACTGTGCCTGACCCTAAATATGCTAGATTGGTGAACAGAGAGTGGAGTATTATGTTTTCTGAAACTGTTCATGTTAAGAATATGTCAAAGAGTACATCGATAAAAGATGGTGTATTAAGACTTTGTCATGTTTTTTGACATATAACTTATTTGGTAGGATGGATGGTGCAAATGTTGTCACCCAAACTGAAGTTTCTTTGTTGTTCAAGATGTGGAGAGAACGTAAAATGAACTTTGGTTATTGAATCCTTAAAGAATTCAAATATAATTGTACTCACATGAAAGTGTTTAGGTGTGTTTAATGAGTCAATCTCTATAGGTTGCAACCTAGTAGGACCGACATGCCTGCTTTGGAAATAATGAAATTAGTTTATCTTGACACTGCTTTTGGGCAGTATAAGTTGTTTGAGCCAGGGGTTCTACCCTCGAGAAGAGCCCCCACTTCTGTTGCAGGTGCTTCATTTGCGAGTAGGATGCATAGTGGACTTAGGGCAGCCACACTGCAATGGGTGGTAAACCTGTCCAATCAAGTCAAAGACCTCCACGACCAGCAAAGACAGCTCCAAGAGCAACAACAGATCCTTGTTGAGATGGTCCAAGGATTAGTGCAGAAAGTTTCAGCCCAAAGTAGCTCAACATACCCACACTAACCGAGATTCACCGACTGACCCCAAGGCTAATTAGCTGCCCATGGAGCATTTTTTCCCTTTTTTTCCCCATTTTTAGTTGTATTTTAGTACATCCGTAGAGTAATTGCATGATATCATATTTTCTACATCATTTGCATATGTTACCTCTTTCATACACAATGAGGACATTGTGTCATCTAAGTATGGGGTGGAAGTGTAACATCATTAGATTGTGCTCAGCTTGTTATTTCAAAATCAAAAAATTATGAGACAAAAATACAAAAAGATTTTCAGTTTTTTCCATCATTTGAGTAAAAAAACTGTAGCCTTGGAAATTTGAATGGTTAGAGTTGAAATTTGGTTTGTGGTAAGATTGAATGTTGTTTCCCTTTATGAAAGAAATCATGGATTCCTTATATGCATTTTAGGATGATGAATGTGCAATAAGTCCTTTTGCTCTAAAACTAGATATATTGTGGGAACATGAGCCTTAAAGAGCAAAGCCAAAAAAAAATATAGGCATAAATGAAAAAAATGATAATAAGTAGCTCTTCATCTCTTTGTTGAGTGATCATATTTTGATATTCATTGCTTGGGTTGTGCTATGATTTCGAGACTGTTATTAATACTTGAGTATGAAAATGATAGAGGCACTTAGGAATGAGCCATACTTAACTTCTACTATATATTTCCTTCCTTACATTGATCCCCTAGTTTGCCCCGTTAGAGCTAGAAAACTCTCTTTGGTACTTTCAGTCACTAAATATTTAGCCAAGAGCCTTGGTTTTTTCTTAACCCTCTGAGAATGTGTAAGTAATTTATTATTGCTTAGGATATGGATTGAAATTGCATGGTGGGTTAGATATGGTAGAGATTTTGTGCTAATACATGTTAGAACATAGAGTATTTTGGACTTATATTCATTAGGAAGGTAGATGTATAGTTTTGGCATGATGTTATTGATCTTGTATGCCCAGAAAATACTTGTAAATGCTACTGTCCAGAAAAAAAATTGGAAAAATGTTGAAAAAAAGAAAAAAAACTGAAGCAAAAAAAATATTCTGAAAAAAAAATCTAGTCATTGGGCTGGAAATTTTTGGTAGCAATATGAGTATGGTTTAGTGTTTGTTAGTGATGTTTATATTTGGCTGCTTATCAATATTGCATATTCATTCGAAGTATGAACATAGAGGAGCATGAGGTGGTAATGAATTGCTTGCATATTCTCCTCCTGTTCAGTGGTCACACTTCCATCCTCTTTTTCAATTTTCAAAATACCCACTGCCTTGTTTTTTTACTTCAGCGATGCATGGAAATACGAGTTGTTCCCATGACCCAAGAGTAGCCAATCTATCTTCGATTTCTATTTTGCTATTTTCTCATCTATTCCACTCCACTTGTAAACTTCTTCTATACAGTTTATAACCCTCAGTACTTTATCCTTATCCAACCTATCATTCATCAAGTTTCACTGGGCTTCACTGAACTCTTCCCTAGACTGCTCCAGCTTTCTTTTCACCCCACCAACCTGTTTCATGACCAATTTTAAGTCTTGCTGGAGCCTCAGTAACTTCATCCATACCATGTACATAGGTCCACCATTTATTGGTTTCTCCCAACTTTCCTTAATAGTCTTTAGAATGTCCTCCCTTTCTAGCACTCAGTTTAAAATTTTAAACTACCTAGGTCTCCTCCCCTTGTCTTTAAATAGCTTCACCCAGGGTAATGCATGGTCTGAGATCCCTGCCTCCATAATTTCTACTACAGACTTGGGGAATCTCAGAAACCATTGTGAATTCCCCATTCCTCGATTAAATTTTGAATAAATGATACCTCCCACCTGTATATTCGACCAAGTGTAGAAGTATCCCGTTGAATTGCATTCACTCAGTCCAACAGTCATCATCACTTGTTCAAGCTCCCAGTACTCACAAGCCTGGACATCCTTGCCTCTCAGTCTATCATTTATACCGAGGACATTGTTGAAATACCCTAATAAAAACAAAGGCCCTGCAACCATTTTCTGAGATTTTTCTATATCCTTCCAGAGAACCTTTATCACCTTCAACTGATTCCCAATATAGATAGCAGTCAACCAACACAACAATTCCCCGCTACTACCAGTTACTTCACACAATAGCACTTGATCAGTCACTTCCCTCTTCAGTACTATAACTTTTTTATCATCCCATAACAACCATATTCTACCATTAGGATGAGCCTCATAGCTATCCATAAACTGCCACTTGTTTTTAAAACATTTCCTGACTTCATTCATGTTTTCTCTTTTAACTCTAGTTTCTACTAAAACAACAATGATAAACTTCATACCAGAAAGACAGGAGTAAATCTCTCTTTGCTTCGCTGTATTATTTAACCCACTCACATTCCAAGAAACAATCATGGAACGTGGTCGAAGCCCTCTGGAGAATCAGTCAAAATTCCCAGAGCTACCTCCAATCCCATCGAACCTTGTCTGCTACATTCTCCTTGTGTGAGAACCACACCCTTGTTTTGTTTCCCCCTGTTCCTTGGTGCCACCACCTTCCAGGAATTACCTTGAACACTACTCACAGACTGTTGTGCCACCGCCTTGATCACTGCCTGCTGTTTACCCTCAGTCTGGTGTTCTTCTCTTTTCCTGCCACAATTGGACCTGTTTCTTCTTTTCTCCCTCATTGTTACACCTATGCCCTCCCATTTGGCATTTGTCACTTAACAATGGCCCCCCTTCAATTTCAATTGGTTGTTGTATTTTATTACCTTCAATATCCCTGATTGTTACTACCTCCCTAATCTGCTGGGACATATCTACTTCCACCAGAATCCGTGCATATGATACCTGCAGCTTGCTTGTAGTGCATTCGTCAGTGAACAGGGGCTTCCCACCGCACTTCCAATCTTCCCTAAGCTCGTGGGTCCCCAAAGATGGATAGGTAGGTTCGGTAGCTTCACCCAGACAGGCAGGGTTTGCACCATATCACTCTTCAGTGAAAAATTGGGCTTCCATAAATGCAGGAACATGTCCATGCTATAGATCGTGTATGGCCCCCTCCTCAAGATTTCATCCCTATCCTTCTCAGATTTTAGATGGAGGATAAAGTATCCCTCATTATTGTACAGTATCTCTAGTGCGCTGACAAACGACCAGAACTTCCTTACATACCTTTTCACAACATTCATCGTCAAATTCCCACCTAAAACGTACATAATCAGAGATTTTTTCCAGTAGTCTAATTCATCCTTCACATCCTCCATTTCAATCTCTACCTTAATTTCCCCCTCTATAACCGTGGGAGCTACATAATCGATCTTCATCCGATTTTTCTGAACCCTATTTCCACTGATAATGTCTACCCATAAATTCTCCTTTTTTTCTCACTCTCAATCGAATTGCCCTTATCCGTTGAGAGAATAGGGTTTACCTCTACTGTAGCTTCCACCGCCTCAGTGTTCTTCTCCGATAGCTCCGCATCCTCCTCTTCCAACAAACCGGTAGCCTCAGCACGTTCCCCCCGTATTGATCTACTCCACTCCACCATCGTCGGAGCCACCTTCTTCTATGGCCTGCCCCTTCCACGCTTTATGGTTGCTGCGAAGAATGCACCTCTAGTGTGTGTGTTTCGCTCGCACAGCCGCTTCCCAAAAGTCATAAATTTCTTAACCTATCAATTCATTGATATCCCTAAAATATCTCTGAATCCTGAATTGACAATCCCAAATCCAATGGTTCAAGGTAAAGCTAAAAGCATACATAAAGTTTAAAAACATACTCCCCCCGTCCCAGCTATTTTTGCACTCTTTCCCTTTTTGGACGTCCCAGCTGTTTTTGCACTACTTTATTTATTTCCATAAATGGGTTGCTTTTATTATTTGTTTACTATATATGGGCTCAATTTTTGAATTCTTAACCCAACAATATTAGCCCAAATTATCCCATAACCCTTCATAATCTCTTTTTAACCAAATCCAACACTAACCTAACCCTTCCCACCAAATTAAAATCTCTTCAACTACCCAACCACCTTCATTACTCTCCTCCCTTTAAACACACGTGTGATTTTTTCTTCCCAATGTCTTCAGCATCGAGATTCTTCAATGTTCTTCAAAGTTGTGAGCATGCTTATCCCTTTACTCCATCAGGGTTTCTGACCCAACAATTTGTTCCCACCCATTTCTCTTCCCTCTCAGCTTCTCAACTTCTCTCAAGTTGGTCTTCCCATTCCAGATCTTCCTCTTGTCTCTCCTTTTCCATTTTTTCTAGGTTATGGAAAGGGGCGATTTCGTTGGTTGTGGGTTTAAATGTGGTGGGTTTTGTTTGGAGTGTTATGTCTCAGATTCAGGCTCCTTATCTCGATCTGATAGCTTCTCTCCGATGGGTGATAGTCCGGCCTTAAAAGGACCTGATGCCGGAGAAGAAGGAACTAAGGCGGCGCTGCCCAACAGCCGGTGTGGTGTTCAAAGTCGCAGATCCGGTGGGTCTGTAGGTGGCACCACCACTATCGAGTTGTACGCGACCTCTTTTTTGGTTCCAGGGAACCAATTGGAGGTGGCGCTGCCCACCCGCCGTCGAGGAGAACTAACTCCCAGTGGGTCTAGTTGTGGCGCAAACACCAACAAAGAAAAACCCAGCCTTGTGGCCTATGTTCCAGATCTAGGGAGCCTTACAGTTTGTGCGGCTGTGTGCCCCAAGAAAAATGTATTGCTGATCCCTGCGTTATCCCTTCTGGAGTGAAACGCGGTCACTGTGAGGCTACTGTTGGTTCTGGAAATGACGATGAACAGTTCTCTTCTATCCCTTCTTTTCGAGCACTTCCCTGGTATGCGAGACAGTCCAGGTCTCCCTCGAAACACATGCCAGAAATGAAACATCTGAGTTTGGATCAGAACAATGTACCTTTTCATGTGGCTGAGATAATGATACCGGGTCTGAGGGAGCTTCTTGGCCAGAATAGGGAAAGGGACGAATAAAAAGTTAAGTCCTGGGATTCAACTTCATGTAATAAACTTGTGCTTGTATGATTACTGGTTTATGATTAATAAAATAGCCTATTTTTCTTGATTTCCATGTTTAATTACTGATTTTATCCCCTTTTTTGTTGTCTTGCAGAGCCACAATTGTCTGAGATCTGCTATGGCTCAGTTGAATGTGCTTCATCTTTGTTCCATGAGAATGGAGATCTCTCTTTCACAGCCCCTTGGACATGTTTGTAAACAGCAAAAAAAAGGGAGTATATTGGTTCATGTTTGCGTCTTTTATCCTTGTTGTTTGATGTTTTGTGTTATGTGGCTGCACCCGAGCACCTGTTATGTGATTCTTCTTTGTCAGATAGTGTTCTTGTTTGACTTTCGACTTAGATGTTGTTTTACTGTGGTTGTGCGTGTTCTTGTTTGGCTGTCTACTTAAATTTTCTTTTGGCACTGAATGTGGAAGAGCCCCGACGTGCATTCAAGAAGTGCATGATACCTGTGCATTCCCGTTCTCTCTATGACCTAAAAAAATATTATACATAAATGATAATAAAAACTTGCATTAGTTTGAATTTGGTTACAAAAAAAACTTGTTTTTCACACCAAAAGAAAGAAGTTTTTGGTTTCCAAAATGTCACCCTAGTTTAACCCAATGTGAATACTAAAATCCCTTACTGCTGCAGTTGATATCCCATGGCTTGCATCATGTCCTTCATTCCTTGAGTTTCCTGAATTGTGATAAGGTGTTCCAGCCCTTCACGAAGTATTCCCTCATCACAACTTAGTATCCTAGACAATTCTCCTCTCCTTATCAGCGCATCCTTTGACATGTGGGGCAACTTATAATTGTTGCATCCCTTGACTCTTATGATTTCTATCATTGAAGCTTGATGGGTGAGGAAAACTTTATTAAGTGTTGTTGGATCTTCTCTGTCATATGCATTGTACACTGCTGTAAGTAACCTATCCAGTGTTGTGTTGTAGAGACTGTATAGAGTTAAAAAAACCAAGGTCTAGTACATTAAGATCAGGTGATTTAGCTGGTTGACATACCAAGTTAATGTGAAACCCGTCAGAGTCAGCTACTGCCCGGAATTGAGGATCTGAATTCTTTATGTGTGCCTTGCAATTATCTTGTTGAATACATATGTGCTAGCTCATGAATGGTGGCCAACATGCTTTGATTGCCGGTATGATTTCATCTATAATCTTTGCACGTGTCACAAGTCTAGTGATCTTCTCCACAGGCTTAGTTTCCATAGTCCCCCTCGGACGATTAATGCTGGTTCTTTGTGCTTCAACCCTCTCAATGAATGGGAACACACCATACTTCCTATAAAAAATTAACACACCATCAGAGCTGTATATTGGCCTACTCACAACACACATAAACATAAGTTTTGGAATGTGAGACTTGTGTTGGGTGGTTCTTAAGGGCTCAGGCTCACCCGGTGCTAAATAGTAACGGACAGTGGGCTTAGTCATGTAAAACCACTTCTCATCTATGTGAATTACATTGTCCATGTGTTGGAATTGAAAGTTGGGTTGAAATTTAGATATGCAGAATTTCAACCTTTGTACCTTGTGTTGAAATGTTAGTGCAGGCTTAATACTGTTTGTATGAATTTTGATGACCTTTACTGCCACAACTCGCTGTATTGTGCTCTTCCCTATCCCCATCCATGCACTTGTCCCTCTGATTGTTCTTCGTTCGGTTGTAGGTATTGCTCTTAATGCCTCAAGATCAATTTCCTTCTTGTTGTAGCCCGGATGACCGAACATCCTGTTTCTCATGTCCAGTGGTTGACCCATTGAAAGTTGGAGCTTGATTTTTTACCAGATGTAACTGATGGGTCTTTGGCTGCAATTGAACTTCGTCGCTGCCTCGATTCTCTTCCCCTAGAGTATCTTCCCATTTCTACTGTTGTCCAACAGAAACTCAGCAATATGTTGCCTCTGCTGGTTTGTCATATTCTTCTCCCCCTCATATTTCTCAAATACCCGATGATGAAGGGAAGACTCGACAACCGGAGAGCAATCAGTCCGCAAGGTCTTGGTAGGGCTCGATGAATGCTGACATTTGACCTGAGGGTACGGAAAAAAAGACTCTTTCTATTGCTAGGCTTTCTTGTTGGATTATGACAGAGGGAATTGAATGTTAGTGCAAAGGGGAATGTGGAAGAAAATTTCAGAGGTGTTCTGTTTGTTAGTGGGATTCTTTTGGACCATTTAAATGTATATATAGTGGGGTAGAAGTGGGGTTTGATGTTTGTAAATTTAAGTTTTCAACACCGTTCATGTTCTTGGCTCTGAAAATTTGGTTCCTCATTTTTTAAATTCTGCTAGTGAAATCAGGACATTTTTTGGAGTTCCCTCCAAAACCTGTGTTTGAGCGCTGAAAATTAAGGCCCAACGAAAATCATTAGTGGCCCAAATAATGGGATAAATCAGTTTCAAAATAAAGGGAAAAAGTAAACAATTTTAGGATACCCCACTTCAAAGGCATAAAATAAAATATCCTTAAAAATACTTCCAGTTTCTCTCTCAGCAGAAATAGCTGGGATCGAGGGAGTACTCCACTTTATACCAATATATCATCCTAAAAATGAAGTATAACAACAATCAAGAATTTCATAACTTACTTTATTTTTCCCACTAAATTTCCCAATCCCGAGAGGTCTCAAGATGTCAAGCTACCCGATTCATCCATATGGAAACCGCAAACTTATGACTCCAATGCCGAAAAATGAGTGAACACATAACATTTTTCCTTTTTCTCTCTTTCCCTCATTTTACCTAGGAGCCCTTTCGGGTTTTCATCCTAACCACACATCATGTTTTTTTTGACTCATATCTCACTTTTTTTCCCCCGCACATTTTAGCCTCACATTTTTACCTTGGTCACCCTTTCAGGGTTTTGACCTATCCAGACCCATAATGTTGCCTAAGATACCCTCTCGGGTTTTCAACTTAGCGGGATTCTTTTTATTTTATTTTGTTATTTTTCATTTTCGTTTTTTTCCTGTGTTTTTCCAATTAATAATAACTAATTATATACATGTCAATCATTAAAACCCCCCCCTCCCCACACTTAAAATCATACATTGCCCTCAATGTAAAACACCTAAGGCAGTAAGTTTCAGTATAAAAACAAAGGAAAAACAACTTACAACTGCTGATGTGATGACTCCCCTAAAGAATTGCTGCCGGTATTGGACCTCCCAAGCATCTTCCTTCTCATGGTGTCTCCTCCGAGTTTCTGCATTGCTATGGAATACCGTGGATTCACCACCGGTCAAGTGGTGAATCCGCATTCGAAGGTTTTCAATGTCATATGCCATGGTAGTTCTCTGCTAGTTGGCACGAACATTATACTCCACTTGGACTCGATGGAAGGCATTTTGGTCCTCTCGAAGGCCACACACCTCATGAAGAAAATCTTGATAGGAATTTTGAGGTGAAGGTGTGTTGGTATGAATACCAATTACATGTGGAGTGTCCGTGGAATTGCGGTTCAATTCCATCTCAAAAGCAAGCTTGTATGCCAAGTCCAGCTCAATGCAAAATGCTTCCACTGGGGTGTCATCCTCAAGGTTTGTCCTCTCCGGGTTATCAAGATCCATGAACTTCACTTTTCTCCCATATAGCCAAATACATCCAAAATCATCAGTGATTGCTAGCAGGTTCGATTTAGATAGTCTCTTGCATGAGAGAAAGTAAGAGTCCAGTAGGTCTAGTCTCGGAAGACCCTTCGGTGCTTGGATGTTCAAATGTTCTGCTAACATTGTAACCATACCACCCATGGAGGGTTCACCTCTTTGGTCTAATTTGGTGGTTTTTGCACAACATCTTGTTACCCAAACATCTATCTAATCCGGGTGGCCTACGCCAACTCTTGTCATTGACCAAAGAGACTTTATGTCTTCGACGGGGGCATGTGTTTGTTTGCCATGGAAAAAGAAGGTTGAGGCCAATAGACGGTGAGTGTAGCGCAAGGCAGGGTGTAAAATCGATGAGCTCCTATCTTTGCCCGTCTGGGGTGTAAAATATATGGTACACATTTTCCATCCTGATCCACCCGGCCTTGGTGTTATTATAAGGTAGCTAAGAACTCTAGTGTGTACCTCTCGAATGTTGGAGAGTTTTTGGTCATGAAATGTCTCAACCCCACCTTGGATAGAAGAATTTTGAACAGCTATCTTAGCCCAAGCACATACATAGCTTCACCACAACAAAATTTTGTTTCTTAAATAGGCCGGCCAATAAGCAAATCCCACCTTCTTGCAAACTCACCTGTAATGCCCTTTAACCCCATATACTTCCCCATGAAATGCCTATGGGGTGCAGAGGAACTCGAACCATCATGCTTGAGTCACTTTTTTTGGGCCATGAGTTCTCACCACAATTCACAAAACACCACAAGAAACAAGGTTCTCAAAGAAATCACTCACCACAACAAGCAATGCTTCACAATACCATTCACCACCACAAACAATTCTTCACAAAAGTACTCCTAGTGGTTAAGAACAAAATCCCACCAAGTTGTAAGAACAAAATAGCTCCAAGAATCCAACAAGCAATTGACAATATTATCACATCACCCCAAAAATGTCAACACCTCAAATCAACTAAGCAACAATACTCCAATCCTCAAACCACCCACAAGATAAGCACAAAATTCTTCCAAAAATTCTACGCCAATCACAATGGCAATTTGTAGGAAATGTAAATTTACAGTGATTGTGAAGATGATGACTTAGGAGAAAACATTTCCAAGTGAGTCCAAGCAATTTGTTGCTTCCCAAGTGATGAATTCAAGCCAAGAACAAAAATCCCAAAAAGTTAGGGATTTGAAGATTTAATGGGTTGAAGGATGGATTTGATGAGTGGAGATGAGTGTAAGATGGTGGGTAAGTGTGGAATGTTAGTGGAAAGGATGGATGTTGGCTAGAAATGGTGAAATTTGGAATATAGAAATGAGTTTTTAGGAGAGTTCTTGAAATGGAGAAGGAAATAGAGAAGAGAAGAAAATGGGAAGAAGGGAAAAGTTGTCCTCCGTGAACAATGCCAGTGCGAGTCGTACAGGCAGGCGTTTCCTCGAGCGTGCGGCGTGCCTCCCAGCTCAGGTTCAGATTTTTGCTCGCACATGTCGCACGGGCAGCCCCTTCTCATGCGCGCGGAGCACCTCTCAGCTCTGGTTCAGATTTTTGCCCACGCTTGGTGGGACAGCTCCCAGCTTCCCGTGGCCAGCTCCCCTGGTCACCCCCCCCCCCGGTTTTTACAAGGCCAATTTTTTTGTTCCAAAATTATCACTAATTCTCCAATGCTCAGACTATTTTGCTACAAAATCATGGAAAAAACAACCTTTATAGAAATAAAATAAATTAAAACAATGAAAAATAACAATAAAATAAAATTGAGATAACCTCGACAAAAAGTCACGAATGATGATCCGGATGATCAAAGCCAAGTTTATTTAACATTGTCGGCATGATTTACTCCCCTTCTTAGAGCTTACTCACAAACCGGATCAAGAAGCTCAACATCATCTCCCTTCTTCGGTACAAAATTCTCGTGGTAAGGCTTCAAACGTAGTCCATTGACTTTGAATGTATTGGACTTAGCCCGATCTAAGATTTCCACCGCACCATGCGGGAATACCTTTACCACCTCAAAGGGACCGATCCATCGGGACTTCAACTTACCGGGAAATAGGCGAAGGCAGGATTGGAATAGGAGGACTTTTTTGCCCACGTCAAATTCCTTCCTAATGATCATCTTATCGTTTCACACCTTTGTTTTCTACTTATATATTTCGTCATTCTCATAGGACTCCCTCTAGATTTCATCTAGTTCGTCTAATTATAGCTTCCTATATAAGCCGGCCTCATCTATATCAAGGTTGAATTCCTTAATTGCCTAGTAAGCCTTATCTTGAATTTTCACCGGTAAGTGACAGGGCTTACCAAACACTAATTGGTATAGTGGTATACAGATCGGTGTCTTGTAAGCCATCCTATATGACCATAAGGCATCATTCAACCGAGAACTCCAATCCCTCCGATTAGGGTTAACCATTTTTTGAAGAATGGACTTGATTTCCCAATTGGAAACTTTGGCTTGCCCATTGGTTTGTGGGTAATAAACAATGGATGTCTTGTGAGTGATTCCATATTTATTCAAGAGTGCCTCTATAGTCCGGTTGCAAAAGTGGAAGCCACGGTCACTAATCAAAGCTTGAGGTACCCCAAACCTAGAGAAGATGTTATCTTTCAGGAATTCTGCAACCACTTTAGAATCGTCAGTCCTAGTTGGTTTTTCTTCAATCCACTTAGACACATAATCAAAAGAAAGAATAATATATGTAAATCCACAAGAATTAGGGAAAGGTCCCATAAAGTCAATACCCCAAACATCAAAGATTTCACAATACAAAATAGGCCTTTAGGGCATCTCATTCCTAGAGGAGATATTTCCTACTCTCTGGCATTCATCACAAGATTTGCAAAAGGTATATGCATGCTTATTCAATGTAGGCCAATAAAAACCACTTTCTAAGACTTTCCTAGCGGTCATCTTTGCTCCAAAATGATTGCCACGTGCATGAGAATAACAAAATTCAAGAATTGAGTGTCCTTCATTATTGGAGATACATCTCCTAACAACTTGATCCGTACAATGTCTCCACAAAATGGGATCATCCCACACATAATATTTAGCATCACTCTTCAATTTATCCTCTTGGCCCTTAGAAAAATGAGGAGGGAATTTACCAGTGACAAGGAAATTTACAATGTCAGCATACCACGGTTGGAGGTCCCTAATTGTGAACAATTGTTCATCAGGGAATTCCTCCCGCAGCTGATCCTTCACTGTGGATTTTTCCTTAATGTCTTGACATGGAGTCAACCGGCTCAAATGATTGGCCACAAGGTTCTCTGCGCCCTTCTTGTCTCGCACCTCCAACTCAAATTCTCTCAAAAGAAGGATCCAATTTATCAACCTTGGCTTGGCCTCTTTCTTCATCATTAAATGACGAAGCACTGCATGGTTAGTGTACACAATAACTTTTGTACCGAGCAAGTAAGATCAAATTTTTTCCAAACAAAATACCACCACTAGCAACTCCTTTTCTATGGTGGAGTAGTTTATTTGGGCCTCATTGAGAGACATGGATGCATAGTAGATGGTGTGAGGTTTTCTCCCCACCCTTTGACCAAGCACCGCTCCAATGGCATAATTGCTAGCATTGCACATGAGATCAAAAGGTAAAGAACAATCTGGGGGTTGTATGATAGGGGCCGAGACTAACCTTTCCTTCAATGTATCGAAGGCCTCTTTACAACCCTCATTCATCACAAATTCCACCTCCTTTTGCAACAACTTGCATAAAGGAGATGCTATCTTTGAAAAGTCCTTGATGAACCGGTAGTTGCATGGCCAAGAAAAGAGCGCACTTTGCACACATTAGTAGGATAAGGCAAAGTTTGAATCGTGTCTATCTTTGCCTTATCAACCTCAATACCCTTAGAGGAGAAAACATGGCCTAAGACAATGCCTTTCTCTACTATAAAATGACACTTCTCAGAGTTTAACACAAGATTAGTATCAATGCAACATTTAATAACTTGTGCCAAATTTGCTAAACAGTTGTTAAAAGAATTACCATGAACGGTGAAATCATCCATGAATACCTCAACAAATTGTTCAACAAATTTTGAGAAAACACTTACCATACACCTTTGGAAAGTCGTGGGGGCATTACATAACCCAAAAGGCATATGCCGATAAGCAAACGTACCAAAGGGGCACATGAATGTGGCTTTTTTGGGTCTTCTGGGCAATGGATACTTGAAAATACCCCGAGTAGCCATCTAAAAATCAATAGAAGAGGTGGCTTGCTAACCTCTCGAGCATTGGATCAATGAATGGAAACAAGAAGTTTCTGGGTCTCCACATTTAGCCTTCGGTAGTCAATGCAAACGCGCCACCCGTTTTGAACTCAAGTGGGCACCATTTCACCTTTCTCATTATCGACTACCGCTACCCCACTCTTCTTGGGTACCACTTGAGTTGAGCTCACCTACTTACTGTTCGATATTGGATAGATCATACCCTTGAAGAAACTTGAGGAACTCTTCCTTTACCACCTACATCATAGGTGGGTTCAATCGGTGTTGGGGTTGTTGCACGGGTCTCATATCTTCCTCCAACAAAATTATATGCATGTATATGGATGGACTTATGCCTTTGATGTCGGCAATAGTCCATCCAAATGCTTCTTTATTCTCCCGTAATACCACCATCAACTTTTCTTCTTGTTCTTTAGTGAGTTTGCTTGAAATGATAACCGGAAGCGTCTCCCCCTCCCCAAGATATGCGTACTTAAGGTCATCTGGCAAAGGTTTAAGTTCAATCACCGGAGCTTTCACAAGTGACGGAAGGAATTCCAGTTCTTCGAGTTCCTCTAAAACTAGAGTGGGGGGGGGGTTTGGGAGTATTTTTTTCATCTCTTCAATCAAGTTCAAGTCCTCAAAGATTTCCTTCAAGTTAGTGCTCATAGAATATACATTGAAAGCATCATCACTATCACATTGCAAAGCAACTAAGAAGGAATCATCACCACTTAGCTCAAAAATATCTTGCACAACATCTTCAACAAAATCTAAGGGATGGCAAGAATATTCTTCACTAGGATACTTCATAGAGTCATTTATGTTAAACTCTACTTTTATTCCATCAAATTCCATGTTGTGGGTACCCTTATGCACATCAATCATTGTCCTAGAAGTTTTCAAAAATGGCCTCCCCAATAAAATTGGGGTGGCATGTTTATCATGCTCCATGTCAAGGACATAAAAATCAGAAGGGAAAACTAAGGAATCCACCTTAACCAACACATCATCGACAATACCCATAGGGTATGCACTAGAATGATCGGCCAATTGGATTACCACCCCAGTTTTGTGCAATGTACCTAAGTTGAGGCTTTCATACAAAGAGTAGGGAATCATATTTATCGATGCACCTAGATCAAGCATGGCTTTTTCAAAATGTGTATTTTCTATTATGCAAGAGATTGTGAACATGTCGGGATTGCTACACTTAGGGGGTAGCTCTTTTTGACACAAGGTGGAAACATGGTCATTTTTCCCATTTTTCAACTTATTCTTAGTTCTTTGTTTTCTATTCACAACACATAATTCCTTTAGAAATTTAGCATATCTCAAAATTTGTTCAATGGCATTCAAGAGTGGGATATTTACTTCACATATACGAAATACTTCGTAGATGTCCTTGTTGTCCTCCTTCCTCCTCTTGTCTTTCAAAGCTTCTGGAAATGGTGGTTCCGGTACATATGGAGGGATCTCCACCAGTTTTTCCTTTTTCTAGGGAGGGGTGAAGGTTCCAGAATGGATGTTTCCTTCTCAACAATAACCTCATCTTCCTTCTCCTTCCCCTTTCTTGTTTTTTCCTTGGCCAAATTATTGGTCTCTTCTTCAACTCTTTCTCAAACACCTCAACCCTCCTAGGATCCTCTTCAACAATTTCATTGCCAACCTATTTACCACTTCTTAAAGCGATAGCCCTAGCATTTTATAGAGGTTTGATCTCTAGTTGGGAGGGTAGTTTACCCTTTTCCCGGGCCTCCATCTGATTCACCACTTGAGCTATTTTGCTCACTTGACTTTCCAAGTTCTTGATGCTCACCTTGACTTTATCTTGGAATTTATTTCCTTTTTCCGCGCACATGCTCAATCGGTGAATGGCTTGCAACACCTCATCTTTTGTTAACCCTGAGCTCTCCCCTTGGTCTCGGGGTTCGTCTTGGAGCCTTGGAAATTGTTGTTGAGGTGTCCTATATTGTTGTTGAGAAGGCCGATACCGTTGAGGGTTTTGACTTCCTTGAGGGTATCCATATCGGAGGTTTGGGTTATCACGATTGCCTGAATTGTACGGCCAATTTTGGTACCCTTGAAAACCTTGGTAGCCTTGGTTACCTAGATAGCTTTTCCCACCTTGATTTTGGTTTCCACGGTAGCCTTGGTTGCCTTGATACCCCATGACACTCACCTCCTCGATATAGTCCTCTTGTAAAGTAGGGTAAGTGTCCGTAGGATGCGCCAAGTAACAAATTTTGCATGATTTAACATGCGGCACATTTCCGGGCTTCATCATCAATGACTTCACCATAGAGGCAAGGGCCGAGAATTGGTCCTCGAGCTTTCCACTATTAGAAGGGCTACTTGCGGGCATTAGATTCCTCCTTCTCAAATCGGCCCTTGAGCTAAAGTTCCTTGACTCCTCTGGTAGCTCCTCATACAATTGCATAGCCACCAATGAAGTTTTTTTCCCAAGGGTACCACCACAAGAACTCCTCACTAATCTTTGGTCATCATCAAGAAGACCATTGTAGAAATAATAGACCAAATCTCCCTCCGAATAGCCGTGGTAAGGACAACTTACGAGAAGCTTCTTGAACCTCTCCCAATAGTCGAAGAGAGATACTTCATGCCGTTGGAGGATGTTACTTATGTCCTTCTTCAAAGTGACAGACTTTGAGGCTGGGAAGCACTTGGCTAGAAATTTTGTCTTCATGTCAAGCCAATTTTTTATGCTCTAGGGTGATACGTAGTGGAGCCAATCTCTTGCACCATCCTTTAATGTGAATGGGAATGCCTTCAACTTGTAAAATTCTTTGTCTACTCTATGGAGAACTGTACCACCACACAGAAAATGGAACTCGCTGAGATGTTTGTTGGCGTTCTCCCCTTGCCTACCAAGGAAGATATGTATCATGTTTATGAACCCAGCCTTTAGCTCAAAGTTCCCATTCGGTCAAACCAAGGAGTACTCAATGCACATCGGTTGTTGATCAAGGTTGGGGCCATAATGTCTCTCAACAAGGATTTCCCAAAAGGAATCTCCCTTCCTTGGAGTGGATGAGCTCTCCCTTGGAGAGGAGGATGTTGAGGCCCTCTTCCCGGATACTCATCTTCGTGCTCATGTTGATGCTCCATAGTAGTAGAAGTATCCACAAAATGGTCACTAGGAGGGGTGTTATTCACACTTATTAAAGAAATCCTCCTAGCCCATCTCAAACTCAACTCTAACTCGGGGTCGTAGTGTAGGGAATCTTTTGAAGAGGATCATGTATGAACCATACACCAAGAACTCGAACAATATGTCTCTAAGTCAAGAAAAAATGGCAAGTCAACTAAGAAATCAAAACAAAAGAAAACTAAAATATATACAACTAGCACATATTCACAATTAAGTAGATAGTCGATGTACCTCTCAAAGTTATAATATATAAGCCATTTATGCTTACTAAATAAAATTAAGTAGATAGTGGCAAATCGGGGTCGTCCACGAAGAACAAGGATTTTCTTAAGCGTTTAAACATATAAGGTAAAAAAACTATGCTAATCATCAAACAAACTAAGAAAACAGATAAAAGCTACAAAGATAAAGCCTTGGGGGCAGTTAATGTCCACTTCCAGACCACATGTAGATCATTTAACCATTTACTCATTCTATCACATTTGTTACCTATGGCAAATGTTTTCACTTCCAAAATGAAGATCAACATTCATTTCTTCTTAAGAGTAATTCACAAAGGCGTTCAACGACCATTTGCAAACCTCATTGATAATCACTTTAGACGTTCAACGACCATTAAGATATTTCATCAATGGCATTATACACAAATAATCATAGATTGATAACAACAAGCCTTCTACCAAAGACATAGCCATTTAACCAAACATAGCATTCATTAGGCTAAACCTAGAACAAACCACATTTAAGATTCAACCTTTCATTGCATATATAGGATAAATATGAGAATAATTCACATTAACATACTTATCTAGCAATAATCACAACACATTATACACAAGAAGTTATAAATTCATGTTCTTGGATTTTCATGTCAAATGAGCAAAGACACTGGCCAATTTCCTAACACCCTAACACTTCAATCATACAAACACTTCATATTCTAAAACACCCCATGACATAAATGAATTAAAACATAGCATTAAGAACACATGAATACTAAATAACAAAAGTTTCAAGAAATAGTGAAATAGAGGTTCTTACTACTTAAGTCTGGAAGCTTCAATCAATTACTCCCAAGTACAAAACTAAGCTAGATAATCAAAACCCATAACATAGAATAAAGATCTACAAAAAAAGAAGAAGAAATGGAAGAAAATGGTGAAAAGTAGGGTTTTGAATCAAAATCTGATTCTGGCGTGAACCAGACTCATGTCAGCACAGAGTGTAAGGTAGTTTTGGTTGTCCTAATCCCAAGTACTTAACGATATAGCAGCTGACAAGGAAGTTGTCATTTTAAACTTAACGATGCTGCAGCATCCCGAGTATCTTCATCTGGAATTTATGTTCAGAAGTTGCTATCTTAAATAGTAAGTGATCGAGGATCCCCCCAGTTGACTATATCACTAAAGAAATTCAAACGAGGTTTACTTAAAATCCTTAGGCGTGGAAAGCAGTTATACACTGGTTTTCGGTTTCAAGGGCTTACCGAACCAAAATTTAAGTCATTGTGGAGCAAGCTTATTGTTGCAGTTAACCTTCACAGTGGACATGTTGTTTCTTGTGCTTGGAATGAAATAAAATACAATTTGAATGTTTTTTAATATATAAAATTTTCTGGTATTATCGTTTTGCATTTGATTAGTTGCTTGACTATTGGAGTTATAGCTTTCGTTGGTAAAAAAAGTTAATTCTTTCTCTTGGCCAAACTTTATCATATCACAATGTAGTTTGTTTTGAAATGTGGAAGGCTTGAAGTAGATAAGCTGGAACATGACCTAATTATAATTCAAAATGGTTGAGATTGCTGAAATTTCTTGAGCAGGTCATAATCTGGATCCAAAATAGCACCATGAAATCAGAGTTATGTATCTCCTACAATGGAAGGTATACTAGCCCTTTTGAAGCAAAAATAGGAGTCAAGAAGGCAACACCATATCACCCCTCTTGTTCGTGATTAGCATGGAGTACTTCACGAGACTAATGAAAAAGGAGTTACAAGCAGGGAATATAGAGTATCATAAAAAACACAAGAAAGCAGAAGTTCACACACTGCTCTTCGCGGATGATCTCCTTCTTTTCTGCTGGGCCAATGAAAAATTTCTTAATGGTGTAAAATCTGTGCTGGGAAGAATTGAAGAAGATACAGGTTTAGCCATGAACGAAGGTAAATCAAAAGTTTATTTCTCAAAAATGGGTGAATCTGTAAAAATGATACTGGCATCGATATTGAATTTGACTAAAGGGAATTTCCCAATGAAATATCTAGGACTCCCTCTGTCAACAGTAAAATGGGATAAAGATGTTTATGAAGCTTTCAATGAAAAATCAGAGGCCATATTCAAGGGGTGGAGTATATCTTATGCTGGAAAGCTATAATTGATCAATGGAGTTTTACTAAGTCTCTTAGGATATTGGTGTAGTGTTCTTAATATTCCTGAAAGTGTTCACAAGAAGATTACAAAAAACTGCACATGCTACTTATGGGGTAGAGAAGAATGAGAACGTGGTTTTTCAGCTGCTGCTTGGAGCTCGATTTGTAACAGCAAGAGTTGCGGTGGAATGGGGATTCGAGATTCAGATCTAGGGAATAAGGCAACAATGTGTAAAAACCTGTCGGATGTCAGTAAAAAAAGGATGTCTTATTGGTAAAATGGGTTCAAAAGTATTATCTCAAAGGGAAAAAGCTGGAATATTGTGTTTATTCAAACACTAACAGTTGGCCTTGGAATACTTTGATAAAGCTAAAAGAAAGTATGTACCCAAGTTTGTTGGAATGTGTTAATCCAAAAGGTAATATTTGTGCGGCTCGAGTTTATAACAAATGAAAGGAGATGAAGTGAGAAGGTACAAGGAAAGGATAGTTTGGTGCAAGAGCATACATCCGAGACATAAATTCTTTCTTTGGCTTCTTCTGAAAGGGAAGCTTGCGATCAAAAAGATAGATTGCGTGAATTTGGCATCTTGAAAAGCCATGAAAACTGTTGTCTGTGGGCAGGTGGAAAATGTGCAACACTTGTTCATACAGTGTAGTTATGGAAAAAACATGATGGAAAAACTAGGGATTCTAGACTTGATACGTATGAGAAGATTGAAGAAGTTGTTGTTCTTGATGTCCCGTGGGAAAAGAATGAATAAGAAATTCTCCTTGTTAGTAGTAGGATTTTATAATCTCTAGCTCAGAAGGAATAGGCAAGTATTCACAGGGGAAGAATAAAAATTGGAGACTCTGTCTTATCAGGTTTTTACAGAGGAATATTAGAGATGGAAAGCGAAAAAGAAGAAGTATAGCAGCCGTATAATTTTTGTATTAATTGGATTTCTGTAATGGGCCATGAGAGATGGTCAAACCTTGTTTTTGTTTGGGCTTCATTGATTAATAAAAATCCTTCAAAAAAATTAAGTGGAATTCATTAATAGTAAAGAGAGTGGTTTCTACCACTGTAGAAGAAAAAAATGAGTGGTTTATTAGTGATTTCTTAGGATGAGGTGGAAGAGAGATATTGAGATTAATAATGTATTTGGTTTCTTACCATTGCCCATAGTCTAACACTCTCAATTGAGGTTCACAATTTAACATTTTACTTTTACATCTATGTTATAAAAATTCTCACTTTCTCATTTTCTTTATCTCATTAAAGATAGTATAATTTAACTTTTTAAATCAACTACATTAGTGTTTAGCTACTAATATTTTCGTTTATTTCTTTCAAAAAATTTAAGAAATAATAATTTGAAAATACTATGTTATGCTGAATTCAATAACAAATTATGTGATAATATTTTTACATATATAGTAATAGAATAAATATATTAAAGTTGGCCCAATTTAATTTCCAAAAGCCAATCATGTCGTTTTTTGTTGGAATCGAACTAGTAGCAATTTGTATCTTCTGTGCTACTTTCCATATGTCTTTGGTATGTCACCAATGGAATAGCACCGCTTATATTTTTGGATTTAAAAATTTTAGGGAAAACACCAAAATAACTCGAACTTCTTTGGAAAGTGCTGAAATAACTTCCCCAGTTCTTTTTTAGTGTTGATACAACTCCAAGCAGTCGTTGAATGTTACATTTGTACCCAATTGACCCAAGACCGACATTGGTTTGTCAAATTTCGGCATTGACCATACCAATGAAAACCTTAGGCATGTGATGCCTAAAGTCATCCCATTAGTGGCATTATGCACGAAAAATCAATAACCTTGATAATATCTAAAACATTTAACCAATTCACATAATTCCTAAGGATTGTGAAGAAATTTCAACATTCAAGAGTTCTCCTTTGTGAAACTTCAAGATAAACATGAAAAAGAATTCAACATTCTCATATTCATCTAGTCATTCATAACATCACAAACATAGCTAGAAACACTAATCTCTATTAGTATGACCATCGAATCTTGCCCCATCTTTGACCTTCTTCCGACGAAGTAGACCATAGCGAGCATCTTATACCCTCTTTCGACAAAGTACACCCTGTGAGCAACCCTTATCCGGTTGGGAAATGGATAGTCGTCCAGTCATTGACTACTAACCTCTGTCCCGTTGCTGATCATTTATTGAGATGGTGGTTGTCATGTGGTTTATCTCATTTGAGACCTCCGTCGTGGCCACCACGTGGCTGCCATGATAGCAATCGACCGCAGTGGTTGGAGATCTTGAGTGACGATGATTAAATGATGAAGCTTCAATAGGTAGCTATGCTACATCTAAGGCCCTGTTCTCTAGAGCTTATCTGCATTTTAGTTCAATTCAATTCAAATCAGTTCAGTTCAGTGTAGTGTGAATTTAATTTTAGTGAGATTTAGCTTAATTTAGTCATACATTACTATTTTTCAACACACTTATTTTTATTTTAGTTCAGTTTAATTTAGATCATATCATATCAAATCAGTTAGATTAGATAAGCTCCAGAGAATAGGGCCTAACTCCGTTTGATGTTGATTAGTGAAAAGAGCAAACCACATGGGAGGCCGGTAAGTACCAACCAGTGAGCAGCGTTAAAAATCAACTGATGGCAGAGGTTAGGGGTTGAGACCTGAGTGGAGATAAGGTTAGGTTGAGACTAGGAGTCGACTTGAGTGGTAGGGGAGGCCGCCAAAGTTGTTGGTGATGGCGGCCTTCCACGGTTGGGACAGGAGCTAGGGTTTACTGGAAAATTTTCTTGGGAGGTTCTTTGGAGTGGAGAGAGAATAAGAATATCGCCCTAATAGTAATAAAAATATATAAATAATATCAATTAATTATAGGGATAGATCTGCCCGCCCAAAAAACTTTTTATATTATAGTTCTGTATTTGCTTTAAATATATTATTTTATTGGGTATATTTGGTAGAATTGTGTTTATTATAAGCAAAAATGGTTTATCGTAAAGGTTGGGGAAGACCAACTTCTACTTTTGCTCCAAATATAACTTTTACTTATAAATAAGCATTTCTAAAACTTTTTTACTAAACACTAAATTTTTGTTATTTAACTTATAAATTAAACACTTATAAACCATATAAACACACTCATTATATTAATTTAATCCGCGCACATAGTCAGGTTTTAGTTATGAGCCAGGCTATCCTAGGAAGATGTATTTCCTAGGAAGATGGGTACTCCTCCCAGTAGCATAATCATTGAATACCGTTAGAGAAACATGTGAACCATTAAAATATTTATCTACGTATAATAACGGCAAATAAAAAGTTACTTTATAAAAATTACTTGTTATGACAAATTCAACAATATCACATACGATATTACGTCTCATATATTTATTCAAATATGCGGTCAAAATTTGATAGAGAATAGTGACTTAAACTAAGTGAGTAATTTAAGCTGGAACATGGGGAGTATAATAATTTCCCCTCTGTCAAGAAACAATCATCCAATTGGTCCTTTCACACGGAACTTCTCCCTCCGCAAATCCTACTGTGCCACATGTCTCAAAAGCCTCTTCTTCTTCAATCTTCTTTTCTCCATGGGGAGATGGAGAAACAATAGTTTTTTTAATTGATATACTTTTAATATTTATGTTATTGAATGTGTGTGGATTTATTTCCATACATTAGTATTGTTCTTCGACCCGATAGATTAGATTAATGTGTCATGATGATCATTTAATCTAATTATTCATGTCAATGTATTTTGTCTGATCTAGTTTTACAGATCGTGTGTTCATGATTTCACTTGCGCTTTCTATTAGGAGTTCCATTCTCGATCAGTATTTTTCAAAGTTTGGAAAATATAGATCATATTTTGGATCAAGATCAAGTGGTGTTACAGCTGTTGTAGATCCCTGTTTGGCGTAGTGATATTGATGCTGATACGCTCCTCTTTGCCAAGTGATCATATTTTTGCAGAAGCAAGTTAATATCCCTGAGGGCTGCGTTACAGTTTTTTATTTGATCTCTCATCTGTAATAATACAGACGATCAGTCTGGTTGACATGTAATTTGAATATCATTGCAATGGATTGGTTATTGCTAGAGGCTAGTTAGGTTGGATGTCAATTCCGCTTGTTGTAATCGTCGTTGGACGTTTTTCCCAATATCTTGTAAAGATAGATTTTTTTTAGAAAAAAGAGAGAAGGAAGATGAGTATAATCACTTGGATTTGTCTGAGCATTATGTTCGATCACGTGTAATTCGGGCATGAATTCCTCCTTCCATATCCTCTAAAGTTGCATTTGCATCATTATGATAAAATTACATTGAAGATAATCGAACTGTATTGATAAAATTGCTAAATTACCCACTAAAATGAATCTTAAAACAGGTAGATTGTATTGCCCATCAATTAATACAATTTCTCAAAACCAACCTCTCTGATAATTCAACTTTTAAAACTATGAAAGTGAGATTTTTTATATTCAGTTTAGACAAAGTGTTGGGAAAGATAGTTTTTCCATAAGTTTATGAAAATACGGTGTTTAATTAGAATAATAAAAAGTAAAAAGTTTTAGTTACAATATTAAAATTTTATTATAAAACACTAGCTGGAGTCCCACCGCTCAACGCTGTATTTTTGATGAAAAAATTTAATTTGAATAAAATTTGTTTTTAGATTTCAGAGATTAAGTATAAATTAAAATTAAATTCTAAATATAATGAGTCCATCTCTTGAAAGAGGGTCTTTCCATAAGGTATGGAAATACCAACGTTTAAAGTGCAAATTAGAATAAATAAACTTTGTTAGTCAGTCTAATATAAAATATTGTCTTTTATTTTTATTATAATAATTCGTGTATGAATTTCTCAAATAAATCAAGTAGTGCTTGATTAAGTTAAAAGAATGATAAAAAAAGGTAAACATTGTAGTAATTAGGAGGAAATTTTTTCTCTAACTAATGTAATCAATACATATCTCATCATTCTGTTAGTAAAAAAAAATGTATATCATTATTCATCAAAAAAGGAAATTAAAATTAAAAAGATAAATATGATGAAAATTAAACTCAAAAAAATAAACTAAAATGGAATAGAGAAATACAGAAATACAGAAATAGAGAAATATAATGGAATAAGGATCATCCTCGATAATGGATAAATTTTGAAACCTATGTCATCCTACTTGTCTTTGAGTTTGGTTGCTCTTCATCTTTACTTTCAAGTTCATCTTCACTTTAAAGGCTTGACATCAAATTAAGTTGGACCTTTTTATTTCTTCCTCTTGAGTTTTTGACTATGTAACAACAAACAACTTTTCTAAATGGTAGAGATATATCGGATAATGTCATCTACCTTCAGGAAATGGTAAGGTTTCTAAATAGAAAACAAAGGGACCCTAATTGCATTGTTAAACTAGATCTTAAGAAAGCTTTTGATAGAGTTAAGTGGTCTTTCCTTTATTCTGTGTTGGCTAGGTTCGGATTTTCTCCTAAATTCATCTTTACAATTATGAAGAACTTATCACAGGCTTGGTTCTCAGTTTTAATTAATGGGAAGCCGGTTGGTTACTTCCAGTCAACAAGGGGAATTAAACAGGGGGATCCCCTCTCCCCTTTTTTATTTAACATGTTTTCTGAGTCCTTTACTAGGAGTCTAGCTTTGATTTTTCAGAATGGGAAATTGGCATACTATGACATTCCAGGTAATGCACTCAAAATCTCTCATCTATCTTATGCTGATGATACTGTGGTTTTTCTAAAAGCCAATAATCAGACTCTGATCAGATTTAAGGCTTTCCTGACAAAATTTGAAAGTTTCACTGGACAAAAGATTAACTATAGTAAAAGTGACATTTTCATTGGGAAACATGCTAGTGTACATACAGTCAGTAACATTAGGAAGATACTAGAGATGAAAATTGGGAGATTCCCCTTCACATACTTGGGAGTTCCCATTTTCACAGGGAGAGTAAGGAATATATACTTTCAACCTTTAATTGAGATGATAGAGAATAGGATAGGGGGTTGGAAAAATAGGTGGTTATCTACTGGGGAGAAAATGACTCTGATTCAGTCTTGTATATACTCTATCCCTCAACATATATGGTCAGTCCTAAAACCTACCAAAGAGATCATCTCTACCATAGAAAAAAAAACTGAGTACATTTTTCTGGGGGTCCAATGATCTGAAACCTAAAAGAGCATGGAGGAGATGGGATTCACTTTGCTATCCTATAAACCAAAACGGTCTAGGTTTCAGATCATTAACCACCATAATAAACACTTTTTCAGTAAAGCTATGGTGGAAATATCAAAAAGGTGAGGCTTTATGGACACAACTAGTAGCATCACTGCCACCCTCTTCTAGATCCTCTCCCAACTGGAAGAGGATTAGCTCTATTAATAGCTGGGCAGAATCAAACTCAAGGGTGATTGTAGGTACAGGAGAATGCAATTTTTGGACTTCAAACTGGTTGGATATTGGTCCCATTGAAGATCTATGTGACCAAAACCTTGTTGATATCTCTGTTTCATGCTCGGTTGCAGAGTTCATATCAAACAAATCAGTTTTGCTACAAAAAATTTCCCCTTTATTACCTTCTCATGCTATCATTCTGTTGCAGGAAGCTACTCTATCACCACACAAATATGATAGACTTATATGGAAACCAGGTATCAAGGGTGAGTTCAGTTTCAAATCTACTTACCTACTGCTCAGGAACCAGAGAGGTACAGTTTCTTCTACTAATTCTGTCTGGAGTTCAAGAATTGAGAAAAAGGTCTCAGTTTTCATGTGGAAAATGATGAATTCATACCTGCCTTTTGATAATGTATTGCGAAATCTGAGAATTTCGATGCCTTCTAAGTGTTGCATGTGCAATAAACATGAGGAATCTTTGGATCACTTTTTCAATTCTTGTTCATTTGTTGTGCAAGTTTGGAGGTCAGTACATGCATTCATGGGGATTAAACATAGGGCCTACACATCTATTTGGGATAGACTTTCCTGCTATTTCACATATACTAGTCTGAGTTCTTTACACACAATAATCATCAGATCTGCTACTGTTATTACATGCTGGAACATGTGGAAAATGAGGAACAACATTTTATATGATTCTGCCTTTCCACAGACTGGAGTAGTTTTAACTCAGATAAGGAATCAAAATTTTTATATGTTTACTACTAAACCAGTTTTCATAGTTTCCAAAATAGATCAAGAAATTGCAGATCATTCTTTCCTCCCTCTAATCAAACAGCCTCCAAAACCAAAAATACTCAAAATAGCTTGGGCTAAACTATGTAGGGGATATAAAGTAAATGTCGATGCTGCATGGTGCAGGCAAACTAACAGGAGTGGAATTGGTGTGATCATAAGAGATAGTAGGGGTGCCTTTATTGCTGCTCATACTAACTTTACATCTGCTAACTCCCCCCTAGAGGCTGAAATGAAAGCAATCAAGTTTACCATTGGGAAAGTTGAGGATCATTATACTCTTGTATACCTATAATCTGATTGTATAAATGCAGTTTCAAATGTTCATGATCCCCTCAATGCTCCCTGGACTCTGTTTCAACTTGCTGATGATACAAAACAATTGTTGGGTGATATTACGCTACTGCATACTCAGAGACAGGCTAATTTAGTGGCTGATGTCCTCGCTAAAGAATGTATACATGTTAAGTATGGTTCATCTATGTATAGTTTTAATGTGCTGTCCAATAACATTCAGGGTCTAATCAAGTTAGATCAAATAGGTACACCTTCGTTAAGACTGGTTAATTGATCGGATGCTACTGATTGAGGTTTATTACTTGCAGGTGTTTCTCATTGCAATGGCTCATTATCCGTGGACTGAAATTCGCAGGCTTCAATGGCATTGATATGCAGCTACATATGTCTCCTTTATGCTCAAGCACCATTTCTTTTGGCACTAGCATTATGTAGAGGATAGGCTCCTTAGTGAATTATGGGATGTGACTGACTGACTTGTGTTTCGATGATTCGATTCACTAATAAGTTCATCATTCTTCCCAATTTTACTAAGTGTTTGCAATCCTCCACCTACTAGATAGATATATTACTCCATTTTGGAAGCAACAAATGTTGCTTCAAGAGCTTATAGCTCCCTCATGTATAGATCAACTAAGCCAATGGCTTCAACTTTTATTTCTAATTATGTTTCTTGTCCTTTACACGGCTTGGGAAGGCCTAATATAATTTCCCCCATCTCCGGATGGTTATTTGAAAAAAAAGACTATGTAACAATAAAGAAACAAACTATTAGCTTATTAAAAAGACATTTTTATAGCATATTGGTTTGAGAATTTACCTTTATAGATCCAACTAACATTAATCAATCAACTTACGTTTATCAAATCATACAAAAAATAATAGCTCGTGAAGTAAGGAAATTGTTACGTGAGTAGAAAGGTTCTAGTGAAGAGGGTTCGAGTGGTAATGGGTTCGAGTGGTAATGGGTTCGAGTGGAGAGGGTTCGAGTAGTACTGGATTTGAGTGGTACTGGGTTCGAGTGAAGAGGGTTTGGGTGGTACTGGGTTCGAGTGGAGAGGTTCGAGTGGTACTCGAGTGAAGAGGGTTCAGGTGGTGAGGTTCGAGTGGAGAGAGTTTGAGTGGTGAGGGTTCGAGTGGAGAGAGTTTGAGTCGAGATTCGAGTGGAGAGGTTTGAGTGGTACTGGGTTCGAGTATAGAGGGTTCGAGTGGTACTGGGTTCGAGTGGTATTGGGTTCGAGTGGTACTGGGTTCGAGAGGTCTGAGTCGAGGTGGATGGTTGATGTTCGAGGGGTGGATGGTTTCAGTGGTGGCGAGGTGGATGGTTGATGGATCGAGGGGTGATGCTTCGAGGAGGATGGTTGATGGTTCCAGGACCTCGGGGGTTAATGAATCGACGGAGAGGTCCGAGTGGTACTGGGTTCAAGTGGTAATGGGTTCGAGTAAAGAGGTTCGAGTGGAGAGGGTTCGAGTGGTGAGGGGTCGAGTGGTGAGCATTCGAGTGGAGAGGGTTTGAGTAGTACCGGATTCAAGTGGAGAGGGTTCGAGTAGTACTGGATTCAAGTGGTACTGGGTTCGAGTGAAGAGGGTTCGGGTGGTACTGGGTTCAAGTGGAGAGGTTTGAGTCGAGGCAGATGGTTGATGTTCGAGGGGTGAATGGTTTGAGTGCTGGCGAGGTGGATGGTTGATGGATTGAGAGGTGATACCTCAAAGAGGATGGTTGATGGCTCCAGGACCTCGAGGGTTAATGAATCGATAGAGAGGTCCGAGTGGTACTGGGTGGTAATGGGTTCGAGTAAATAGGTTCAAGTAGTACTGGGTTCGAGTGGAAAGGGTTCAAGTGGTGAGGATTCAAGTGGAGAGGGTTCGAGTAGTACTGGATTCGAGTGGTACTAGGTTTGAGTGAAGAGGGTTCGGGTGGTACTGGGTTAAGGTGGTACTGGGTTCGAGTGGAGAGGTTCGAGTAGTACTGGGTTCGAGTGAAGAGGGTTCGGGTGGTGAGGGTTCGAGTAGAGAGAGTTTGGGTAGTGAGGGTTCGGGTGGTGAGGGTTCGAGTAGAGAGAGTTTGGGTGGTGAGGGTTCGAGTGGAGAAGTTCAAGTCAAGATTCGAGTGGAAAGGTTTGAGTGGTACTGGGTTCGAGTAGAGAGGGTTCGAGTGGAGAATTTCGAGTGGAAAGGGTTTGAGTGGTACTGGGTTCGAGTGGTACTGGGTTTGAGTAGAGAGGGTTCGAGTGGTATTAGGTTAGAGTGGACTGAGTTCGATTGTACTGGGTTCGAGCGGAGAGGTTCGAGTGGTACTGGGTTCGAGTAGAGAGGGTTCCAGTGGAGAATTTCGAGGGGAAAGGGTTTAAGTGGTACTGGGTTCGAGTGGTACTGGGTTTGAGTAGAGAGGGTTCGAGTGTTATTAGGTTAGAGTGGACTAAGTTCGATTGGTACTGGGTTCGAGCGGAGAGGTTCGAGTGGTGGGTTTGAGTGTAGAGGTTTGATTCGAGTGGAGAGGTTTGAGTGGTACTGGGTTCGAGTAGAGAGGGTTCGAGTGGTACTGGGTTTGAGTGAGAGGTTTGAGTCGATGCAGATGGTTGATGTTCGAGGGGTGGATGGTTTGAGTGGTGGCGAGGCGGATGGTTGATGGATCGAGGGATGATGCCTCAAGGAGGATGGTTGATGGTTCCAGGACCTCGAGGGTTAATGAATTGATGGAGAGGTCCAAGTGGTACTGAGTTCGAGTGGTAATGGGTTTAAGTAAAGAGATTCGAGTGGTACTGGGTTCGAGTGGTGAGGGGTCGAGTGGTGAGGTTCGAGTTGTACTGGTTTGAGTGGTGAGGGTTCGAGTTGAGGTTAGAGTGAAGAGGTTTGAGTCGAAGGGTGATGCCTCTAGGGACCTGGTTGATGGTTCTAGGGCCTCGAGGATTCATGATTCGAGTGGAGATGCCTCGAATCAACACCCTTCAAGGCGGATGGTTGATGTTCAAAGGGTGGATGGTTAGAGTGGTAGGGAGGCCTCGAGGCGAATGGTTGATGTTTGAGAGGTTGATGATTCGAGTGGCGGCATGGTGGATGTTCAAGAACTGATGGTTCCAGGGGTGATGGTTCCAGGAATGGATGGTTGGTGTTCAAGGGATAGATGATTGGAATGGTGGTGTCGTGGATGGTTCGAGGGTTATATGCCTCGAGGGGGTCATGGTTCGAGAGCTAATGTGGATGGTTTGACGCTTTCAGTGATATGCTCTCTCGAGGGGTGGTGTGCCTGGGAGGTCGTCCCCGTACCTCTCAAAGTTAAATTTATAAGCCCTAAATGCTTACTATCTACAACTAAGTAGATTGCAGCAATTTGGGGTCGTCCACAAAGAAGGGGGATTTTCTTAAGCATTTAAACATAAAAGGTTGCTATTATGCTATAAGTAAATATATATACACATATAAAAGCATGTAAAATGGGGGGGGGGGGGGGGTTGGTTGGTTGTTGTAAGTTATGAAAGTTAAAGACAAGATGACTAGCAAGGTCAAGTAACGATGCTAATCTTCATACAAACTAAAAAAAATGGGTTTAAAACTATAAAAGAATAAGCCTTATGGGAAATCGACATCCACTTCCAAACCTAATGTAGATCATTGAATCATTTACTGACTCCATCACGTTTGTTATCTATGGGGAATGCCAATGGAAGATCAACATTTATTCATTCTTAATGGTAATTTGCAAAGACAAACAACAACCATTTGCAAACCTCAGTGACAATCACTCTAGGCAAACCACACCATAGAGGTATTTCATCAACGGAATTATACATGAAGGACCATAGATTTGATAACAACAAGTCTTCTACCAAAGACATAGCCATTTATCCAAACATAGCATGCATTAGGTTAAACCTAGAACAAACAACATTCAAGGTTCAACCTTTAATTGCATCTATAGGATAAATATGAGAACAATCCACATTAACATACTTATCGAGCAATAATCACAACACATTATGCACAAGAAGTTCTAAGTTCATGTTTATAGATGTTCATGCAAAGGAGCTAAGGGATTCGTCACTTTCCTAACACCCTAACACTTCAATCATTCAAACACTTCCTATTCTCAAACAACCCATGGCATCAATGAAGTAAAACATAGCATTAAGAACACATGAATGCTAAATAACAAAGGCTTCAAAAATGACTGAAACAATCTATTCACCATTTCCACTACTTGTTGTGAAGATAAATCTTCCATCCTTCTTAGATAGTAGTTTGCAAGAGTGAATTTGACATCTCTTGTCAAACCTCGCCAATGAATCCCATTGGTAGCATCGAACACGAAGAATCAACAAGCTTGGTAACACTTATAAACACTACACTATATCTAAGCATTTAACCAATTCATGCATTTACACAAGATTAGCCAAAAACAATCAACATTCATTGACCTCTCTCATTTGCTACCTAAAACAAACATGACAACATCATCACATTCATCTAGCAATTATCAACACATCAACATCATTAAGAAGCTCTAACTCTTGCTCTTGGATTCCACATTAAAAGAGGGGAGAATTAGCTACTTTCTCCCAGCCCTAACAAGTAATCATACAAGCAATTTATATACTCAAGCCTCCAACAACATCAATGTCATTAACAATTCACATTAAAAGCTAAATAAATGCACGATAGCAAAAACACTAAATAGATAGATATGGTTCTTGCTACAAAGATATGGAAGCTTCAATCCATTTCTCCCAAGATAAAACTTAGCTAGATAATTAAGAGACATGATTAACCTACACAAATTAAGAAAAGAAAGAAGAGAAAAACTAGGGTTTGAGCCCAGAAAAATCACAGGAAGAAGTAGATGTATGAAGAGGAGAGGATAAGGTGAGTATTTATAGTACAAAAAAACAAGAAAGATTTCAGGCACTGCGAGTCGAGATGGGTTCGTCGCGCGAGCCCAGTTCCAGCATCTTGATTTCTTTTTTCTTTTTGTTTCATGTCCTCCTCTTCACTTCACTTTTATTCAATTCTTCAAATCTTCAAAAGCTCAAATGCAAGTCTTCAAATCTTCAAAGGTATTCTTCAAAGTCTTCAAAGTCTTCAAAATCTTCAAACAAATTTCCTTGTCACACAAAATTCTCTAGAAAAGAAATAAAAGCGTAAAATTCGCTTTTAACTCTCCTTAGAGAATTTCAAGGCAAAATGCCACATTTAGAGCACAAAAGTGTACAAACGTGAATCCTAAAAGTCCTAATATAACCGTATAAAATGGGCACATCAAACCTCTCCGCACCTAAACCTTACTCGCCCTCGAGTAAGAAAATATTCAAGCACACAAAGGAATTCATATGTCCGTATCCTAAACTAATATTCCCCAATCATAACCTCATAAAACTCTCAATATCGTAAATCCCAAAATCAAAGCTTAAATGAGAATTTTTCACACACACAACCTCAATTCCTAAATCTAACCAAACCTACCACTTATCAATTCACTACCCATAAAATAGTTTCAAAGTCCCGAATTGATAATCCCAAAGTCCAATGACATAAAATGAATTTAAAACCATATAGGAGGTTCAAGCACATACTTCACTTCATACCAATATATCAACCAACATCCAATGACACAAAATGAAGTCAAAATCATAGAGGAGGTTTAAACACATACTTCACCCAATGCCAACATATCAACCAAAACGAAGTATAAAATAATCAAGAATTTCATAACCATACTTCATTTTTCAGCCCACTAAGTTACCCAATCCCAAGAGGTCTAAAGATGTTGAGCTACCCGATCCGTCCATATGACAACCACAACCTTATGACTCCAACGTCGGCAAATGGGTGTACTCATAGCATTTTCTTTTTTTCTATCTTTCTCTCATTTTGCCAAGGAGCCCTTTCGAGTTTTCATCCTAGCCACACATCATGTTTCTTTGGCTCACATCTCACCTTTTTCCGCACATTTAGCCTCTAATTTTTGTCTAGGTTGCCCTTTTGGGGTTTTGACATATCCGGGCCCCCAATGTTTCCTAAGTTGCCCTCACGGGTTTTCAACTTAGCGGGTTTTCTTTTCTTTTTTTTTCATTTTCTATTTTTTCAATTTTTCTTCCTTTTTCTCATGTTTTTCCAATAAAAAGTAGCAAAAAGCATTCCAAATGAAGCTAGCATGCATGTGAGTCCTTTAACCCCTCACTGAACTTAAAACATTAAATTGCCCTCAATGTAAACATGTAAGGCAAGAACAATAAAACTCAAGGTAAGAGGTAGAGTGACACCTGTTTCTCCGCATAGTCGCTGGTGATATGGCGCAATCCCATGTATTTGTATAGAATCGATCCCGATATTAGTTTCGGAGCCGGAAGGGGGAGCAAAAGTGTTGTATAAGAACTCACCCCTCGAGCAAAACGTTGTCTCCTTGGCGCCGTTTGATCAAGACTAACACCATAAAGAACAACATCAAACTCAAAAGTACATAAGGATTTGTAATACTAGGTTTAGCATCAAGAGTTAATAGCTATAGTATTCTCAAAGAACAACCAATCCATCATGCAATCAACACTATAAGATTGTCCAATAAAAATATCTAACATATATCGACACATATCCAAGAATTATTATAGAATATAGCAATTATAGTCACAATGATGTAGTCGACATACTACAATCAACAAAGATACTATAAAGATGCAAGAATATTCATATGTTAATATATTTAAGATGGTGGAGGAATGAATAGAGTTGTGGTGGTTCTTGGGAGTATTTGGTGGAGAAGAAGGAAGGATTATGCAGTGTTTAAGCACAGTTGAAAAGTTAGTTTTTCCATCACGACTCGCGACCAAGACATCGCGACTCACGATATCTTTGGTCTGGGAGCTCAATTCTTTCAGAAGGTTTCTGATTCGGTTACGACTCGTAATGGCCATGTTGTGACCCATGAAAAGATTATTCTTGGAGCTCATTTTGCTCCCTTGTTCATCACGACTCGCGACGACAGGGCATCCCAGCACTTAGAAAGAATTTTTTTCTTTTCTTACCAACTTTCCAAGCTTTCTTCCCTTGCTCATAGATCTCATTCATTCATTTCCTCCAATGCAATGCACTTCACTTTGCTACAAAATCACAGGAAAAACACACCGTAAAAATAACAAGACAAAATAACAAAAACTAAACAACATAAACCAAAATAAAGGTTGAATTTATTTACTTCATCGGCACGAAAAAGCTCCATATATTTAAGGTCATCGGTACAACCCTAACGTTATCCATATGGTGAAGGCTTGAACCCCTTCCCCATGAGTAGCCAAAAGTAGAGAGGTGGGAGTACAAAACTTTCAAGAGGAAAGTCTTGTTGAGGTGGAGATGGTTTAAAGGGAGTTGGGTGGTTAGGAGGCTTGGGATAGTCTTTTGGCTCCTCTCTTGTCTCCCTCAAAACTTCTAAAGATGGTGGAGTTGGTTCACTAGGTGAGAGAAGGGGTGATGATGCTAATGAATGTAGCACAATCACCTCTTCCTCCATTATTTCATCCTCAACAACCAACTCCTCATCCCCTTCGAACTCAAACTCATTTCCCATGGTGACCTCACTCACCAAATCCTCGAGTTTGATTTGGGATGGTGTATTTTTGGAATCACGAGCTTCCATTTCGGCCAATGCTTATAATATACTCCTAGCATGCCCCTCAATAGCCTCAACACTAGAGGAGAGCCGAGTGTCCGGCTCCTCACTAGTAAAGTTGTTCAAGTTTGCTATTGTATTCATGACTTCTGATGTGCCCATTTTATACGGTAATATTAGGAATTTTAGGATTCACTTTTGTACACTTTTGTGCTCTAAATGTGACATTTTTCCATGAAGTTCTCTAAGGAGGGTTAAAAGCAACGTTTACGCTCTTGTTACTTTTCTAGAGAATTTTGTATGACGAGGTAATTTGTTTGAAGACTTTAAAGAATACCTTTGAAGATTTGATGATTTTAAGACTTGTATTTGAGATTTTAAAGAATTGAAGAATTGAAGAAGTGAAGAGAAGAGAAGGGTATGAAACAAAAAGAAGGAATACATCAAGCTACTGGAAATAGAGTCTGTTGCGAGCTTGTCGCGAGCCCATCGCAATTCGCGATAGACGAGAGACCAGAAATTCATCTTGCTTTTTGTAATATAAATACTCACCTTATCCTCTTTTCTTCAACGGCTTTTACACTCTCTTCTTCCTGCATTTTTCTGGGTTCAAACCCTAGTTTTTTCTTTCTTTCTTTTCTTATTTTTTGTAAGTTAATCATGTCTTTTAATTGTCTAGCTTAGTTTTATCTTGGGAGCTGGATTGAAGCTTCCATTTCTATGTAGTAAGAACCATATATATATATATATATATATATATATTTGGTGCTTTTGATATTGTGCATTTATTAAGCTTTGAATGTGAATTGTTAATGGCATTGATGTTGTTAGAAGCTTGAGTATATGAATTGCTTGTATGATTACTTGTTAGGGTTGGGAGAAAGTAGCTAATTCTCCCCTCTTTTAATGTAGAATCCAAGAGCATGAGTTATAGCTTCTTAATGGTGTTGATGTGTTGATTATTGCTAGATGAATGTGATGATGTTGAATTCGTTGTCATGTTTGTTTTAGGTAGCAAATGAGAGAAGTCAATGAATGTCATTTGTTCTTGGCTAATCTTTTGTAAATGCATTATCAGTGGAAGTAGTGAATAGATTTTGTCATTCGTTCTTGAAGCCTTTGTTATTTAGCATTCATGTGTTCTTAATGCTATGTTTCACTTCATTTATGCCACGTGTTGTTTGAGAATAGAAAGTGTTTGTATGATTAAAGTGTTAGAGTGTTAGGAAAGTGACAAATTCCTTAGCTCCTTTGCATGAAAATCTAGGAACATGAACTTAGAACTTCTTGTGCATAATGTGTTGTGATTCTTGCTAGATAAGTATGTTAGTGTGGATTGTTCTCATATCTATTGATGAGACGTCAAATGCATGTATTTTCCAAACCATTTAACATCACTTTTGTCATATTTTTGTTGTAAGATTTCTAGATTTACGTAGGTTTACATGATAAGGGGTTTTGATGACCATTTTCGGTTTTTATATCTAAATCCTTCATTTTGTAACCTATGTTTAGTCTAATAGATTTTTGGTCCTTACAAGCATCTAGATTCCATTTTGTGAGCTTAAGTTGTAGATGTCTCATGAGCACTTAGGAGTGGTTTAGTGAAGTCCATTCAAAAGGATGGAAGAAGATGGAAGGCCACTCACAAAGTGGTAGAAGATAGAGTGAAGAAAGGAGAGCAAAGCAAAGGGTGAAGAATGATCTATGTTTTGAAGCAGAGTTCTTATAATTTTCCGAGAAGAATCAGCCTCCAAGGGTGGTACCATTGGATTTTTCTTCTCAAGTACTATAAAATCAACTACAAGAACTCCCAAAACGGGTCAACGGTTCACCCGTGGGAAGCAAAACAAGAAGCCCGGGTGAGGCCATTTCTGAATGTTTGGGCTGAAACATCCGCCGCACGGGTGACGCCATTTCCACCCAGGCGGCAGCCTACTGCATATTTTTGTTTTTCCTTGACCAAGTTAGACTATAAATAGCCCCCCTTCTTCCCCATTTTCCCAAGCCTGACTTTGGGGCTCCAAAACCCTAGTTTTTCACCATTTTCTTCCATTTCTTCTTCTTTCTTTGTAGATCTTTGTTCTATGTTATGATTTTTCATTATCTAGCTTAGTTTTGTATTTGGGAGAAATTTATTGAATCTTCCACACCTATGTAGTAAGAACCTCTATTTCACTCTTTCTTGAAGCATTTGTTATTTAGCATTCATGTGTTTAAGTGTGATGTTTTACTTCATTTATGATATGGGTTGTTTGAGTATATGAAGTATTTGTATGATTGAAGTGTTAGGGTGTAAGGAAAGTTTCAAATCTCTTAGCTCTTTGACATGAGAATCCAAGAACATGGAATTAGAATTTCTTGTGCATAATGTGTTGTGATTCCGGCTATATAAATATGTTAATGTGGATTGTTCTCATTTTTATCCTATAGATGCAATGCAAGGTTGAATCTTGAATGTGGTTTGTTCTAGGTTTAGCCTAATGAATGCTATGTTTGGTTAAATGGCTATGTCTTTGGTAGAAGGCTTGTTGTCATCAAATCTATGGTTCTTCGTGTATAATGTCATTGATGAAATACCTTTATGGTGTGGTTTGCCAAGAGTGATTATCAATGAGATTTGCAAATGGTCATTGTTTGTCTTTGCAAATTACTATTAAGAAGGAATGAATGTTGATCTTTGAATGAGAAGTTTTAGCATTCCCCATAGGTAACGAATGTGATTGAGTGAATGGTTCAATGATCTACATTAGGTTTGGAAGTGGATATTAATTGCCCCCGAGGTTTTGTCTTTTGTAGTTTTTATCCTTTTTTTCTTTGTTTGTTTGATAATTAGCATAGTTACTTAACTTTGCTAGTTATCTTGTCTTTTAATTTCATAACTTAGGACCACAACCAACCAAAACCACCCCTTTTCACTTGTTTTTATATATCTATTTATATCTACTTCTAACCTAATATAAACCCTATATGTTTAAATGCTTAAGAAAATCCCTCTTCTCTGTGGACAACCCTGATTTGCCACTATCTACTTAATTGTATTTAGTAAGCATAAAGGGCTTATAAATTATAACTTTGAGACGTACGGCGACGGCCTCCCATCTATCCTATAGATGCAATGAAAGGTTGAACCTTGAATGTGGTTTGTTCTAGGTTTAACCTAATGAATGCTATGTTTGGTTAAATGGCTATGTATTTGGTAGAAGGCTTATCGTTGTCAAATCTATGGTCCTTCGTATATAATGTCATTGATGAAATACCCCCATGGTCATTGTTTGTCTAGGATGATCATCAATGAGGTTTGCAAATGGTCATTGTTTGTCTTTGCAAATTAGTCTTAAGAAGGAATGAATATTGATGTTCCATTGGCATTCCCCATAGATAACAATTGTGATAGGATGAGTGAATGGTACAATGATCTACATTAGATTTGGAAGTGGATATCGATTGCCCCCAAGGCTTTATCTTTTGTAGTTTTAATACCCTCTTTCTTAGTTTTGTTCGATGATTTAGCATAGTTGCTTGACTTTGCTAGTTGTCTTATCTTTTAACTTTCATAACTTAGGACCACCAAACAACCAACCCCCCCCCCAATTTACATGCTTTTATATGTGTATATATATATATATATATCTACTCATAGCCTAATATCAACCTTTTATGCTTAAACACTTGAGAAAATCCCCCTTCTTCGTGGACGACCCCGACTTGCCGCTATCTACTTAGTTGTAGATAGTAAGCATTTAGGGTTTATAAATATTAACTTTGAGAGGCACGGTGATGGCCTCCCAAATTTTGGCGCCGCTGCCGGGGAAGAGGCATTTATTTTTAAGTGTTTGGGTATATTTGGTTGCATATTAGCTAGTTGTTTTTATTTTCCACTCCTTGGTGGTTGTTTTTGTTTGGAGTAGGTATTGCTTGAGTTCTTGGTAAATTTTTATTGAGAATCCTTGCAATATGATATCTGACTTTTGAAAATTTTTTAAAATAATAATAATAATAAAAAAATAATGGAGCACCTCACCTTGAGGGAACTCATAATGAGAAAAGAGGCTCAACAAGCAAGGTTTTGTAGGATGTGTCATTCCGACCATCCTAACGAGTCTTGCTATTTGTTGTGGGAAGAGCACTATGAAAGGGAAAGAACCCTTGGTTTCCAAAACCAAGGGTATTATGAAGAGTGCTACCAAGAGGTAGGAGATGTTGGTTTTCAAGGGCAAGAAGCTCAAGAATGGTATCCATACCACAATTCTTACAATCTAGATTGGAGTGGTAATCCAGATTGGTGGTATGAGAATGAGCCGGAAAACCAACAATATAAGAAAAATAGTTGGCCATCACCACATTATACCATACCCCAAAATGAAGCCCAACAAGGAGGTTCAAGTTTGACACATGAGGAAGTCATGAATACAATAGCAAACTTGAACAACTTTACTAGTGAAGAACCGAACACCCGGCTCTCCTCTAGTGTTAAGGCTATTGAGAGGCATACAAGGAGTATATTAGAAGCGTTGGCCCAAATGGAAGCTCATGATTCCAAAAATACACCATCCCAAATCGAACTCGAGGATTCGGTGAGTGAGGTCACCATGGGAAATAATCTTAAGTTCGAAGGGGATGAGGAGTTGGTTGTTGAGAATGATAAAAAGGAGAAAGAGGTGATTGTGCTACATTCATTAGCATTGTCACCCCTACCCCTACCTATTGAACTAACTCCACCATTTTTGGAAGTTTTGGGGGAGATAAGAGAGGAGCCAAAAGACTACCCCAAGCCTCCTAACCACCCAACTCCCTTTAAGCTATCTCCACCTCAACAAGACTTTCCTCTTGAAAGTTTTGTACTCCCACCTCTCTACTTTTGGATACTCATGGTGAAGGGGTTCAAGCCTTCACCATGTGGAAAATATTAGGGTCGTGCCGACGACCTTAAATATACGGATCTTTGTCGTGCCGACAACGTAAATAAAATTGGCCTTTTCTTTTGGTTCTTATTGTTTAGTTTTTGTTATTTTGTCTTGTTCTTTTTACGGTGTTTTTTTCTGTAATTTTTTAGTAAAGTGAAGTGCATTGCATTGAAGAAGATGAAGGAATGAGATGCATGAGAAAGGGAATAAAGCTTGAAATGTTGGTGAGAAAAGATTGAATTCTTTCTAAGTGCTGGGAAGCCTTGTAATCGCAAGTCGCGAAGACCTCGCGAAGGACCATTGCGAGTCGCGATGTGATCATAGGTTTTGTGCTAAAATTAACCTCCTAGCCACCACTTTCTGCGAGTCACGATGAGCCGTCATGAGTCGCGACTAACAGGTCCTTGAGACAGCATCCCCTCGAGACCTCGAGTCGAGCCGAGCCCGAAAAGCCATCAGTACTCAAGGCTGCAAGCCCTCGAATCAAGCTGAAACCTTTGAGATATCATTCCCTCAAGACCAAACCTCAAGACATCATCCCCTCGAGACCTCGAGTCGAGCCATCCTCGAGGCCGCAGGACCTCGAATCGATCTGAAACCCTGAGACCATCATCCCTCGAGATCAGTCCTTCGAGACAAGTCAGCCCTCGAGACCTCAGGTTCTCGAGGCTAGTTCTTGAGACATCATACCCTCGAGGCCTCGAGGCAGCAAAGTCTTTGGCTCGAGCCAAACCTGAAAGACCATCATCCCTCAAGAGTATCATTCCTCGAGTTGAGCCAAAGCCCTCGATGCATCAGCCCCTTGAGACCTCGGGTCCTCGAGGTCACAAGCCCTTGATTCGAGCTAAACCCCTCAAGACCTCAGGTCCTTGAGGCTGTAATTCCTCGACTCAAGCTAAAATCCTTGAGACCTTGGGTCCTCAAGGCCATAATCCCTCAATTTGAGCTGAACCCCTCGAGACCTCGGGTCCTCGAGGCTGCAATCCCTCGACTCGAGCTGAAATTCTTGAGACCTCGGGTCCTCGAGGCCACAAGCCTCTATTCAAGCTGAACCCAAAAGTGCATCATACCCTCGAGACCTCGAGTCATTGAGGCTGCAATCCCTTGACTCGAGCTGAATCCCTCGAGAGCTCAGGTCTCACAAAATCTCAAGTTCTCGAGACCAAAAGCCCTCGACTCGAGATGATGCATCGTGAGTCACGACCAGTGCTGTCGCGAGTTGGGGTGAAAATTTCAAATTTTAGCTGAGCTTAAACAATGCATAACCCTTCCTTCTTCTCCACCAAATACTCCTAAGAACCACCACACTACCACTCATTCCTCCACCATCTCACATATATTAACATATGAAAATTCTTGCATCTTTATAGTATCTTTGTTTATTGTAGTATGATGACTACATCATTGAGTCTTTAATCACTATATTCTATAATGATGCTTGGATATGTGTTGATATGTGTTAGATATTTTATTGGACAATCTTATAGTGGTGATGTATGATGGATTGGTTGTTCTTTGATAATACTATGGTTATTAACTCTTAATGCTAAACCTAGTATTACAAATCCTTATGTACTTGTGAGTTTGATGTTGCTCTTTATGGTGTTAGTCTTGATCAAACGGGGCTAAAGAGATAACGTTTTGCTGGAGGGGTGAGTTCTTCTATGGCACTTTCCCCCCCCCCCCTCTGGCTTTGAAACCGACTTCGGGACTGATTCTATACAATTACATTGGATTGCGCCATATCACCGGTGACTATGCGGAGAAATGGGTGTCACTCTACCTCTTACCTTGAGTTTTATTATTCTTGCCCTACATGTTTACATTGAGGGAAATGTAATGTTTTAAGTGTGGGAATGGGTTAGAGTACTCACATACATGCTAGCTTCATTTGGAATGCTTTTTGCTACTTTTGATTGGAAAAACATGAGAAAAGGAAAGAAAAAAAATTGAAAAATTGAAAATTTTGAAAAAAAAATAGAAAATGAAAAAGAAAAAAAATAGAAAGAATAGAAAACCCGCTAAGTTGAAAACCCGAGAGGGCAACTTAGGCAACATTGCGGGCCCAGATATGTCGAAAGCCCGAGAGGGTGACCTAGGCAAAAATGAGAGGCCAAAATGTGCGGAAAAATGTGAGATGTGAGCCAAATAAACATAATCTGTGGCTAGGATGAAAACCCGAAAGGGCTCCTAGACAAAATGAGAGAAAGAGAGAAAAAAAAATGCTATAATTTCACTCATTTGCCGGTGTTGGTGTCATAAGGTTGCGTTTGTCATATGGATGGATCGGGTAGCTCAACATTTTCAGACCTCTTGGGATTGGGTAACTTAGTGGGTTGAAAAACGAAGTATGGGTACAAAATTCTTGATTCTTTTATACTTCGTTTTGGTTTATATATTGCCATTGGGTGAAGTATGTGTTTATCCTCTATGGTTTTGACTTCATTTTGTGTCATTGGATTTTGGTTGATATATTGGTATCAAGTGAAGTATGTGCTTGAACCTTTCTTATGGTTTTAACTTCATTTTATATCATTGGACTTTGGGATTATCAATTCGGGACTTTAAAGCGTTTTTATGGGTAGTGAATTGATAAGTGGTAGGTTTGGTTAGATTTAGGAATTGGGGTGGTGTGTGTGAAAAATTATCATTTGAGCTTTGATTTTGGGATTTATGATATTGAGAGTTTTTGTGAGGTTTTGATTGGGGGAATTTTAGTTTAGGATATGAATATATGAATTCATTCGTGTGGTTGAATCTTTTCTTACTCAAGGGCGAGTAAGGTTTAAGTGCGGGGAGGTTTGATGTACCCATTTTATATGGTTATATTAGGAATTTTAGGATTCACTTTTGTACACTTTTGTGCTCTAAAGGTGACATTTTGCCTTGAAGTTCTCTAAGGAGGGTTAAAAGAAACTTTTAAGCTCTTATTACTTTTCTAGAGAATTTTGTGTGACAAAGTAATTTGTTTGAAGAATTTGAAGACTTTGAAGAATACCTTTGAAGATTTGAAGACTTGTATTTGAGCTTTTGAAGATTTGAAGATTGAAGAAGTGAAGAGAAGAGAAGGGTATGAAACAAAAAGAGGAAAGACATCAAGCTGCTGGAAATAGAGTCGATCGCGAGCTCGTCGCGAGCCTGTCGCAACTTGCGATGGATGAAAGGCCAGAAATTCCTCTTCCTTTTTGTACTATAAATACTCACCTTATCCTCTCCTTTTCAACGGCTTTTACACTCTCTTCTTCCTGCGTTTTTCTGGGTTAAAACCCTAGTTTTTTCTTTCTTTCTTTTCTTAGTGTTTGTAAGTTAATCATGTCTTTTAATTGTCTAGCTTAATTTTATCTTGGGAGCTAGATTGAAGCTTAAATTTCTATGTAGTAAGAACCATATATATATATATATTTGGTGCTTTTTCTATTGTGCATTTATTAAGCTTTGAATGTGAATTGTTAATGGCATTGATGTTGTTAGAAGCTTGAGTATATGAATTGCTTGTATGATTACTTGTTAGGGTTGGGAGAAAGTAGCTAATTCTCCCCTCTTTTAATGTAGAATCCAAGAGCATGAGTTATAGCTTCTTAATGGTGTTGATGTGTTGATTATTGCTAGATAAATGTGATGATGTTGAATTCGTTGTCATGTTTGTTTTAGGTAGCAAATGAGAGAAGTCAATGAATGTCATTTGTTCTTGGCTAATCTTTTGTTAATGCATTATCAGTGGAAGTAGTGAATAGATTTTGTCATTCGTTCTTGAAGCCTTTGTTATTTAGCATTCATGTGTTCTTAATGCTATGTTTCACTTCATTTATGCCACGTGTTGTTTGAGAATAGAAAGTGTTTGTATGATTAAAGTGTTATGGTGTTAGGAAAGTGACAAATTCCTTAGCTCCTTTGCATGAAAATCTAGGAACATAAACTTAGAACTTCTTGTGCATAATGTGTTGTGATTCTTTCTAGATACGTATGCTGATGTGGATTGTTCTCATATCTATCCTATAGATGCAATGAAAGGTTATACCTTGAATTTGGTTTGTTCTGGGTTTAACCTAATGAATGCTATGTTTGGTTAAATGGCTATGTCTTTGGTAGAAGGCTTGTCGTTGTCAAATCTATGGTCCTTCATATATAATGTCATTGATGAAATACCCATATGGTCATTGTTTGTCTAGGATGATCATCAATGAGGTTTGCAAATGGTCGTTGTTTGTCTTTACAAATTACTGTTACGAAGGAATGAATGTTGATCTTCCATTGGTATTCCCCAAAGATAACAATTGTGATAGGATGAGTGAATGGTTCAATGATCTACATTAGATTTGGAAGTGGATATCGATTACCCCCAAGGCTTTATCTTTTGTGGTTAAAACCCTTTTTCTTAGTTTTGTTTGACGATTTAGCATAGTTGCTTGACTTTTCTAGTTCTCTTGTCTTTTAACTTTCATAACTTAGGACCACCAAACAACCAACCCCACCCCCCATTTACATGCTTTTATATGTATATATATATATATATCTACTCCTAGCCTAATAGCAACCTTTTGTGCTTAAACACTTGAGAAAATCCCCCTTCTTCGTGGATGACCCCGACTTTCCGCTATCTACTTAATTATAGATAGTAAGCATTTAGGGCTTATAAATATTAACTTTGAGAGGCACGGTGACAGCCTCCCAACTTCCTCACATGTCAAACTTGAAATTCCTTTTTGGTCTTGGTTTTGGGGAATTGTATAAGGTTGTGATGGCCAACTATTTTGCTCATATTTTTTGTTTTCCTGCTCATTCTCATACCACCGATCCGGATTACCACTCCATTCCGGATTGTAAGGATTATGGTATGGATACTATTCTTAAGCTTTGTGCCCTTGAAAACCACCATCTCTAACCTCTTGGTAGCACTCTTCATAATACCCTTGGTTTTGGAAACCAAGGGTTCTTTCCCCTTCATAGTGCTCTTCCCACAACAAATAGCAAGACTCGGTAGGATGGTCGGAATGAACCATCCTACAAAACCTTGCTTGTTGAGCCTCTCTTCTCATCATGAGTTCCCTCAAGGTGAGACGCTCCATTTTAAAAAAAATATATTTTTCAAAAGTTCAGAATCATATTGCAAGGATTCTCAATAAACATTCACCAAGAAATCAAGCAATACCTACTCTAAATAAAAAAAACAACCATGGAGTGGAAAATAAAAACAACTAGCTAATATGCAACCAAATACACCTAAACACTTAAAAATAAATGCCTCTTCCCCGGCAGCAGCGCCAAAATTTGGGAGGTCATTTTCGTACCTCTCAAAGTTAAATTTATAATCCCTAAATGCTTACTATCTACAACTAAGTAGATAGTGGCAAGTCGGGGTTGTCCACAAAGAAGAGGGATTTTCTTAAGCGTTTAAACATAAGAGGTTGCTATTATGCTAGAAGTAGATATATATACACATATAAAAGCATGAAAAAGGGGGGGAGGGGCTTGGTTGGTTGGTTGTCCTAAGTTATGAAATTTAAATGACAAGATGACTAGCAAGAAAAGGGGTTTAAAACTACAAAAGATAAAGACTTGCGGAAATCAACATCACCTTCCAAACCTAATGTATATCATTGAACCATTCACTCATTCTATCACATTTGTTATCTATGGGGAATGCCAATGGAAGATCAACATTCATTCTTTCTAAATGGTAATTTGCAAAGACAAACAACTACCATTTGCAAACCTCGTTGACAATCACTCTAGGAAAACCACACCATAGAGGTATTTCATCAATGGCATTATACACGAAGGACCATAGATTTGATAACAGCATGCCTTCTACCAAAGACATGGCCATTTAACCAAACATAGCATTCATTAGGTTAAACTTAGAACAAACAACATTCAAGGTTCAACCTTTCATTGCATCTATAGGATAAATATAATAACAATCCACATTAACATACTATCTAGCAAGAATCACAACACATTATGCACAAGAAGTCTTAAGCTCATGTTCTTAGATGTTCCTGCAAATGAGCTAAGGAATTTGTCACTTTCCTAACACCCTAACACTTCAATCATACAAACACTTCCCATTCTCAAACAACCCATGGCATAAATGAAGTAAAACATAGCATTAAGAACACATGAAGGCTAAATAACAAAGGCTTCAAGAACGAGTGAAACAATCTATTCACCACTTCCACTACTTGTTGTGAAGATAAATCTCCCATCCTTCTTAGATAGTAGTTTGCAAGAATGAGTTCGACATCTCTTGTCAAACCTTACCAATGACTCCCTTAGTCGAAACACGACTAAGAGGATCCCATTGGTGGCATCGAGCACGAAGAATCAACAAGCTTGGCAACACTTATAACGCTACACCGTGTCTAAGCATTTAACCAATTCATGCATTTACACAAGATTAGCCAAGAACGATCGACATTCATTGACTTTTCTCATTTTCTACCTAAAACAAACATAACAACAAATTCAACATCATCACATTCATCTAGCAATTATCAACACATCAACATCATTAAGAAGCTCTAACTCTTGCTCTTGGATTCCGCATTAAAATAAGGGAGAATTAGCTACTTTCTCCCAACCCTAACAAGTAATCATACAAGCAATTCATATACTCAAGCCTCCAACAGCATCAATGCCATTAACAATTTACATTAAAAGCTCAATAAATGCACAATGGCAAAAGCACTAAATAGATAGATATAGTTTTTACTACATAGATATGGAAGCTCCAATCCATTGCTCCCAAGATAAAACTAAGCTAGATAATTAAAAGACATGATTAACATGCAAAAAATAAGAAAAGAAGGAAGAGAAAAACTAGGGTTTGAACCCAAACAAATCGCAGGAAGAAGACGATGTATGAAGAGGAGAGGATAAGGTGAGTATTTATAATACAAAAAAAGCAAGAAATATTTCTGGCCATACGTCCGTCGCGAGTCGCAACAGGTTCTTCGCGAGTCACGATGAAGCCCAGTTCCAACATCTTGATTTCTTTCTTCATTTTGTTTCATGTCATCCACTTCACTTCAGTTTTCTTCAATGCTTCAAATTTCAAAAGCTCAAATGCAAGTCTTGAAATCTTTAAAGGTATTCTTTAAAGTCTTCAAACAAATTGCCTTGTCACAAAAAATTCTCTAGAGAAGTAATAAAAGCGTAAAAGTCGCTTTTAACTCTCCTTAGAGAATTTCAAGGAAAAATGCCACATTTAAAGCACAAAAGTGTACAAAAGTGAATCCTGAGAGTCCTTATATAACCGTATAAAATGGGCACATCAGTACTCTCGAGGGCTGGTGTACTCTAAAGGGGTAGATGTGTGACCTCTCGAGGGGTGGTGTACCCTCGAGGACTGGTACACCTCTCTCAAGACGTTGATGGCATACCCTCGAGGGGTGGATAGGTCCGAGTGGAGAAGTTCAAGTGGTAAGGGTTCGAGTACACCTTTCACCCCTCGAGGGTACGCCATCAACATCTCGAGAGAGGTGTACAAGCCCTTGAGGGTACACCACCCCTCGAGAGGTCACACATCCACCTCTTTAGAGTACACCAGCCCTCAAGGGTACACCACCCCTCGAGAGAGTATATCACTGAGAGCGTCAAACCATCAACATTAGCTCTCGAACCATGACCCACTCGAGGCATATACTCCTCGAACCATCCATGACACCACCATTCGAACTACCTATCCCTCGAACACCAACCATCCATGCCTGGAACCATCAGCCCTCGAACCATCAGTTCTTGAACATCCACCATTCGCCTCGAGGCCTCCCTACCCCTCAAACCATCCACCCTTTCAACATCAACCATCCATCTTGAGGGGTGTTGATTTGAGGCATCTCCACTCGATTCATTAACCTTCTAGGCCCTAGAGCCAACAACCATCCCCCTTGCGACATCACCCCTCGACTCAAACCTCTTCACTCTAACCTCTACTCGAACCCTCACCACTTGAACCAGTACCACTCGAACCCTTTCCATTTGAATCCTCTATTCGAACCCTGACCACTTGAATGCTCATCACTCAACCCCTCACCACTCGAACCATGTCCACTCGAACCTCTTTACTCGAACCTGTTTACTCGAACCCATTACCACTCGAACCTAGTACCACTCAAACCTCTCCATCGATTCATTAACCCTCGAGGTCCTGAAACATCAACCATCATCCTCGAGGTATCACCCCTCGATCCATCAACCATCCATCTCGCCACCACTCAAAAAATCTACCCCTCGAACATCAATCCTCTACCTCAACTCAAACCTCTCCACTCGAACCCAGTAACACTCGAACCTCTCCGCTCGAAACTCTCCACTCGAGCGGGGGGGTCGAGTGGTGAGGGTTTGAGTGCATTATGACTTATGACCATTAAAAAGTGCAGCATTAGTACATGTTAAAGACAAGCTTACAGTGAAGAACCAACAACTGAGAAAGCAACTTCATAACAAAATCAACATATCTAGTTTACAATGTTATTACATGATGTTAGAATAGACAAAAGAGAAAAAAAATTACATGTACAAAGGGATTATCCAAAATAATATTCATGTTTTCTGGAAACTTAAGTCTTGAAAGCACCAAAATTGGCAGATAATAATGAAGCTTTAAACTTCCAAACTGAACAATATACCTTCTTTGACCAATAATCATCAACCTAATTAAGTAATCAAGCTGTTGTATTCTAATCAAACGGACAAATTAAGTACGTTATTCCAAGCAGTAGGTTTTTGCACCATAGATTCAACCATAAAAATAAAAAAAGAGCTCAACAACTGACCATATGGTGAAACCAGCAAGATAAACTGGTCCAACTAACAGTATACCAAAAAATAATATAATTATAATTACATGTATACAACTTATGATTGTGAAATCTCGGCCCAGTTATAATTTTTTTAAAAAAATCAACAATAAAGTGTGGCATGGACTTGTTTTTCAATTTATAGAATGGAAGAGAAATAGCACTTACTTGGCAACAAATCCATAAACTGACACATTAAATTCAGATCATTTTCATAAACCACATTTACTTTTTCAAGGAAACTAAGACTGAAGTTTGGATCTGTGAAAGAAACCACAATAGAATAAGTTGTCTAACTCACTTATATAGAACAGAGTTGAGATATTGCAATATCTGTCGATCACGGAGAATAACTAAAGTCCAGCAATGACCAGCATGCAAAACAGTACCTTCAATTAAGTTTTGTACAAATCTGACACAAGAAATATAAAAATATGGCAATGAAAGATTCAAATTCAAACAGTTGTAGGCTATTCGTATGAATGTAATGAAACAAACAAAGATCTCCCAGTTGATGAGCAAACTTTAAGTAGTTAAACTAAGCATGGCAGAATGAATCTCATAAAAGATTAAATAATGACTTACTATTAAAACTTCTTCAAGTGCCTTCCAGCGGCAAATTTACGCAACACAACAAGAGCAATGTTAATCTCAGCTCTCAGGACAACAACAGTCTGAACAAATGGCTCCTTTGCTAGACAAACTGCTGGAATTCGTGGAGGGGATCTGCACACAAAGTACAAGAACATTGATACAAAAACTAAACTATACCATAACATCTTAAAACTACAAAGAAAATGATGAAGAATTGGGATACAGAACAGCCAAGAAATTAAAAATCCCATTTTTAGAAAGCCATTGTCTTTCCAAGTAGCTTTATTAGCTTTGTGTGAACCTAGTATGCATAAACAGGCACGCATGAACGATTAATCAAACTGATAGACACCTCATGAACATCACAGGGAGTTATCATGCATTATGTATATCGAGTCAATAAAATTAGAGACGCAAGCAAGTAATTATGTAACTATACCAAACTTTCATAACTACATCCGAAGAATCTAAGTTAAAAACTATATCAAAGTGAGGATGTATGTTTTTGATGCGGGCCATTTGCCTCAACATCTTGAAGCAAATCACTTTCATTTATTATAAATTTCTTCCATCAAACCAGTCAAACAACGCCCAAGACGTCTGAGCTAATGATTCTCAATCAAAAGGCAACAAACTACAGCGTAGAGAACACAAAATCACATACTTTCACAATAAAAGAACCATTTAGTAAAAATGAAAAAAGCATGAAATCAGAGTTTTTCAAAAAAATCCATGAACAATCCCCGGAGAGAAGAAAGTTTTGTATGTTGGGAAGCATTCTATGTTAAGGTGAGGGGTCAACCAAATTTTAGGAACATACTGAAAGTTCTAAATACATGTTCTCTTGCAAAAGCCTCAGCTCCATCAACACAGTATGTTAACGAGTTTAGTTTGCAGTCACTGAACATAGGTATTTTTTAACACTTTTGTTCAGAATACTACTCAACTCCGGAAGCACAACAATCATTAAACAAAAGTTACATAATAAGGTCCTAATCTTCAAGTGTAATCAGATGACTATTCTGTTACACCCACTACACTTGTAAACAAGCACAATACTTGACATTTTCAAGTAAAACTACTAACCAAACAGATGCACTACAATCAGGCTTTTTCAAGCAAAATTACTATCTAAGCAAATGCTACTCCAATCAGGTAACATCCAACTAAGTTCAACTGTTCCCCAAAAAATCCCTCCTCTTTCCATATTACAACAGTATTTTCAACTCATTACATACACTCTCATATCACGAGAATGCATCCAGTACAACTATATACTAATGGACTGCAGAACAGCACAAAAGTTCTATCAAACTGTTAGAGTAAATCACGTTTCTGATTAGATCTTGATTAATTCTGGAGAAGTCATGTTAACTAAGCCAGAGTACTACTCATATTATGTTTCCTTATTGTATTCTATATATTCTTGTCAGCAATACAATAATTGATTATGGTAAATACATCTTATCATGGATCAGAGCTGTGTTCTGATCCATCTTCCAAAACATAGTTTTTTTCGGCCACCATCCTTCTTCTCCCTCTAGCGGCCGAACCTCTCCACTCTTATCATGGCCAGTGAAAAATTATTGTTCAATACCCTTCTCCAAATGATGCAAATCAAGCTCAATAAGTCCAACTTTCTTCTCTGGAAACGTCAGATTGAATATGTCCTCGGACCTCATAAGCTTTTTGGTTATCTCAATGGGTCGACTCCATGCCCACCTCTCCCTACTCTGTCACCAGCCGGCTCATCGTTTTCCTCTTTTTCCGCCACCCTGCGCGTTCCTCCCACTGACCATGAGGTGGCTCAGGCAGCTTACAAATTAGCCAAGGACATCTATGACCTCTGGATTGATGAAGACCAGATGGTCTGTAGTCTGTTGTTCTCCTCTCTCTCTCCCATGAGGCCCTTTCCAAACTCCCGGCCTCGTGTGTGACTGCCAAGGACATCTGGGAAATTTTTTGTGCCACTTTTCAGAACAGTAGCACATTCACCAATCTCCACCTTCATGCAGATGCCCACGGTACACGTAAGAGCGGTACTGTTCATGAACTCCATTTACAATTTAAAGATATTTTTGAGCAGTAACCCTTATAGGTTCTCCAGTTTCTAATGATGAACAGATAATTTGGTTTTTAACTGCTCTCGGGTTTGAGTTCAAATATTTTTCAGCCCCCCTGATTAATTCTTCTCCTACACCCCTTTATGCTGACGTTTTTTCACGTGCTAAGAATTATGGGCCATTTTTTAAAAATCTCAAAGGAAATTCAGTACCTGCGTCCGGCCCAGTAGCATTTTCTACAGGTGAGCAGCCCCCAGCCAGGCGCGCATGGGATCATGCGCCTGACAGGGGCGGCGGCTCGTGGGGTTCACGTGCCGCCAGAGGTGGCCGAACTATTGGCTGTTGAGACGGTCGGTTCGGTTCTGGTCTTGGTCAGTTCACGGCTGGTGCTAGTTCCGGACGTAGCCGTCCTCACTGTACTTGGTGTGGTCGTCCGGGCTATTATACTGCTACATGTTACAAGATGTTAGCGCAAACCCATCGTTCAGACTCCACATACTTGGCCAAAAATTTACATAATTCCTTGCAAATAGAGCTAACTTCTCAAGTATCAGACTGTGATGTGTGATATTTAGTTGTTCATTCTTGAAGGAATTTAGTGCTCTTTTATGTGATTTTTGGTACTTAATTAATTTATTTTGTTGATAGATCCCTATTTTTCGAGCAAAGTTGTAGCAGAGCAGAGTAGCTATGTTTTGGAGCACTATGATGCTGTTCCAGCTGATCCTTAGTCCGGAATCCTTCGTGTGGCAGAGTTGAGCTTCGTTTAGGGATCACTAAATTGCTCCATGAAGTCGACCCAGTTAAGGTGAAGCTGATGAAAGGGGGATTGTTATACTCTTTTTTCCCGAAAGGGTTTTTAATGAGGTAATGATCCCGATCCCTCGTTAGAGAGTTTACGGAGTTGCAGTCCAGAAGAAAAGAAGGTAAAAAAATTCAGCACTGTGATTGGGCCGAAGAGAAGCCATGAAGCCCAAGGCTTGGATTAATTATTCCACGTTAGAATTTAATTGTAATTAGGCTGAAATTAAGTGGAAGAATATTTCTTTTTGGATAAAGATTCTAATTTTCCAAAATTAGTTAGGATTTGGATTTTATTTTTAGTATATATAATCGTGTGTTATTCACGATTTGGGGAGAGGATTAGAATGGATTGTTGACTTTTGTGAGAAGAAAACGGAAAGCAGGGAATAATTATTCACTTTGTTTTCCTGGGGAGAGAGACGAAAGCAGCAAACAAGTTTTTCTTTTTTTTTCCGCAAAACACTCACAAGTGAGCGGGGATATTGATTAGGGCTCCCACACCCGGAAGGAACATAATAGATTTACAAAAGTTATCGAGTATTCCTTTAAGCTAGACTATAAACATAGTTAATACCATCCTCTTGGCAGTGATTCCTTCGACAAACCCTCCACCCCCTGTGTGAGCCTTGCGAAGGCCAGACCGTCAAGAGGAGGCAAAAACTGCAAAACCTATACATATCGAGCCTATACATGTGAGAGACTAAATCCTAAGCTTGTGTTTCCATCGAAATTGAGGGAAAAGAGTCTCTCGACGGTTGAGGAAGAGGAGCCTCTGTGATGTTAGCAAATCTTGAAGGTGCGAGGAGTGTCCTTTCCTGATTGCCAATTGAGCTAGAAAATCTGGAGCTTGGTTACCATCTCGATGGATATGGCTGAAAGAAATCCTTCTGAATCTTGTAGTAGCCTCATTTATCTTCTTCAATATCGGCCGAAGTGGCCAGGGACAAGGCTGACCCTGGATGATGTTTATTGCTGCAAGAGAGTCCGATTGAATGTGGAGATGCTCCGTCCTTCCCTCCGCCTCTTGAAGTCCCGTCCATATAGATAACATCTCAGCTCTGATCACTACAAGCTAAGAGGAAAAGCAGGCATTATCTGTGGTCATGAAAGATGATATAGCATGAGTGATTCTTTTACTTGCATCTCTAAAAACACATCCAATTCCTATGTTGTCTCCATGTATTGCTGCATCACAGTTAATTTTTAACCCTATATCCGGAGGTTCCCATTTGATTAAGTAGAGCCGAGTAAGTCTTGTTCGAGTAATGCAAGGCAATAAACCATTCCTAGTGAGTTGACAGTTCAGATGGCAGATATCATGTGGATGAACCGAGAACAGCAGGGAGCATGAATTGGAAATATTTTTCCAGATTACAGGAGCATGGCTAGTTATGTTCTCATGAATCCATTTATTTCTGATTTTCCATAGTTCCCAACAAATTAGACATGGCAATACTGTCATTAGTGAGCAGATTGATGATAATGAATGTTTGAAAGACCAGTAGTATGCCAATCTCTCCCTAATATTACTGAATGTTCTCTCTCTGATATTTAAAGCCTCATGCATTTTAGTCCATAAGAAGATTGATGTAGCACAGGAGTTGAAAAAATGATCATAAGAATCAATATTATCACATTCTGAGCATTTTGATGGTAAATGTAATCCAGTTTTCATCAAAATATCAGCAAATGGAAGTGAATTTAAATTCATTTTCCACATGAAGAAGCTGATCTTCTTGGGTATGGTTTTGATCCAAAATCTTTTGAAAAAATGCACCACAGGCTTTTTTGGTCTTAACACTTGGTATGCAGATTTAATTGAAAATGTACCATGGATATCAGGTTTCCATATCAAATAATCCTTATGATCAGTTAAAGTTATGTCTTTTAAGAGATCCTCGTAGATATCAGAAGTGAAAAGGCTTACAAGTCTTTGGAGATACCGACCTTTGTTCTTCATAAATTCAGCAACAGTAAGGAATGGAAAAAGATCAAGAACCTGATCTTCATCAACCAGATTAATCAATGGACCTGAACCAAGCCAATTGGCTATCCAAAAATTAGAGTTTCCATTTTCTATGATAACCTGAGAGTTAGTTTCAGCTATGTCATTGACTTTCCTATATCTAGCCCAAGTTTCTGATTTCCTAGCATTATCAGGTAGAGACCACATAAGTTTTGCCCAGGGGGATTTGCCAATTTGAAGTTTCCACCAAATCTTCAGAGAAAAGGAATCAATTATTGCTTGAATGTGTCTTATTCCAAGGCCTTTTTCAGCCACTGGGAAGGATAATCTCTCCCAAGAAACCCAGTGTTTGTTAAGTCCATGTTCAGAGGACCCCCACAAGAAGTTACTGAAGATTGATCTCAGTCTTTGAACAGTGTATTTTGTGGGAGCAGTAACAGCCCAAGTATGTTGAGGAATGGAAGTTAGTACATGATTTATCAATATAATTTTTCCCCCTCCTGAAAGCCACTGATTTTTCCAGTTACTGATTCTTGTATTTACCATATCAATCAAGGATTTGAAATGTTTATTAAGTTTTCTACCTCTATATACTGTAACTCCTAGATAGGAAAAAGGTAATTCCCCTCTTTTCATGCCCGTTATGTCCTTGATTTCTTTTTCCTTATTTCTGCTTAAGTCTCCTGAATAATAGGCACTTTTTTGAAAATTAATTTTCTGACCAGTTGCCTTTTGAAAGATGTCCAGGAATTTCATCAAGTTTCTAATGGATTTGCTGGTTCCCTTCAAGAATACCACTGTGTCATCAGCAAAAGATAACTGGTTTAAACTGTTTGCTACCCCTGGAGTTCTAAACTGCCTTACGTTCCCATTTTGAAACTGGATCCTAAGATTTCTTGTTAAAATTTCAGTTAGTATGTTAAAGAGGAAAGGAGATAGAGGATCTCCTTGTTTTAACCCTCTAGATGGCTTAAAAAACCCACATGGGGATCCATTGATCAGCACAGAGAACCAAGTAGAATTAATGTTGTTCATGATAACTTTCACTATATGTCCATGGAATCCCAATTTTAATAAGAGAGTGTTGATGGTTGACCATGAAACCCTGTCAAAAGCCTTCATCATATCCAACTTCAGAATGAGATTAAGTGATTCATTCTTTTTATCTAACATTCTGACAGCTTCCTTCATCATTAAAATATTATCTGCTATATCTCTACCACTTAGAAAAGCTGATTGTTCTTCTGAGATCAGTGAGCTCATTAGGGGTTTAATCCTTTCCACCATAATTTTGGACATCAATTTATTAATGAAGTTGGAGAGGCTTATTGGTCTGAATTCACTAAATGATTTAGGGGTCTTGGTTTTTGGTATTAAGACTATGAGGTTGCTTGCTACAGATTTAGGAATAGGAATCCCTACTTGATATTCTAGCAAAGCAGTTAGTACATCCTGGCAAATAATATCCCAAAATGTCCTATAAAAACTACCAGGGAATCCATCAGGTCCTGGGGCAGCATCAGGGGAGAGATCAAAAACACTTGCTCTTGCCTCATCCAGAGTGATAGGCCTTAGCAAGTTAATATTATCATTTTCAGAAACTGAAGGTTGTATTTGCTGAGTTAGAAATGATAAACATTGGCCTGATGGATCCTCATTTTCATCAGATAGCAGATTATTGAAAAATGTAACTGCAGCATCACAGATTTGAGCTGGAGAGTTCAACCAGTTACCCTCCTGATCCTTGATCTTCATAATTTTTAATCTAGTCTGGTTTTCTGATATGGACTTATGAAAATATTTTGAATTAAGGTCACCATCTTTAAGCCATTTCATCCTAGTCTTTTGTGTTAAAAACAAATTATGTTCAACCAAATGTCTTGTTAATTTTGCCTTAGCCTTGTTCAAGGCAATCCTATCCTGGATGGAGCTAGAGTTGTCATATTTTATTTCCAATTCTTCCACTTCCTTTTCTGATTCTTTTAGATTTTCAAAGACATTTCCAAAAACCATCTTATTCCATGTTTTAATTTCAGCCTTGAGTCTTTTAAGTTTGAGTGAGAACCCTAATATACCTTGTTCCTGAATAGGCTTAGTCCAGCTATCTGTTATCAGATTTTTAAAATCAGATCTGTTTAACCACATTTCCTGAAATCTAAATGGTCTAGGTGATGTGTTAACTGATTCTGATAACTCTAACAGCATTGGGGAGTGATCTGAGGTTGTTCTATTTAATATTTGCACTGTGGAGTGGTTAAATAATTGAAGAAAAGAAGTGTTTCCCATTATCCTATCCAGCCTCTTTGAGGTTGGGTTGACAGATCTATTATTAGTCCAAGTTAGGGAATTTCCAACAGTGTTTAAGTCCTCCACCTGTATCTCATTAATAAAAGAAACAAAGTCTAAAATTGAGTCTAGCTTAGGGGAGCTAGGGCCAGAGTATTCCCCAACAGATCTAATAACATTAAAGTCTTCACCAATCAGTGTTGGGGTAGAGTCTATTTTAGGAACTATATCTGCATACACCTTCAATCTGTCCTCCCTACTGTGTGGAGCATAAACGAATAAAGATTTAAATTTCCTGTCACAGTTTTTTACATCTATCTCAACATGTATGAAATTATTGTGGACCTCTAATAGATTAATGTCAATTCTATCTGAAAACATAATCCCAATCTTGTTATGTATCAATCCCAGATGGTGCCTGAACCTAAACATTTTTATGTACATCTCTAGTTGGTTTAAGTTACCTTTGGGTTCAATTAAGACTAACAGATCAAGTTTGTGTATCCTAGACAAATGCTTTAACCTCACTACTGAGGTTGAAACTCCCCTCACATTCCAGATCATACACTTAACTATCATTGGAAACTGTAGATTTTAGGGCTAACCTGGAGCTTCTCTTGGGAAGTGTTACCTGTGATTGAATTTCCTCAACTGTATTCAATATTTGCTCCTTTGGATCCAAAAGTTCGTCTGGATCCCTCTGCTTCTCTGGATCTGTTTGCTCCACAGAATCCAACTGCTTCTCTGGATCTGATGTCTCTCTGGAAGGTTGCACTGGCTCATCATGTTCCAGATTTTCCTTCTCAGAATCTGTGGAGACTTGCCTTCCTCCCACCTGCGAAATCTCTAAGTTCTGACTGTGTGCTAGAGAAGTGAATTCAGCATTAGGAGTCCAGGAAAAACGGTCATGTAGGAATATATCAGAATTAAATGGAGTCCTAGCTCTAGTACATAGAATGTCATCAGAAAATGATGGACTAAGGATACTCTTCTGCAGGGGAGAGGATGGAGCAGTGTTATAACCTCTAGAATCAAATCCTTCCTCCCCCAAGTCTTCAGTGGTTATGATTTCCAGTATAGCATCACTGGTTGTCAAGTTTGGCCGTTTCTGGAAAGAGTCATCTGATACCTGATTTATCATTTCAGACAATTTTACCTGAGCAGGAGTTGTTTTTTCTACCTGAGGGGGGTTGGGGTTTAGGGATGTCCCCTGGTTAAGTTGATCATCTGTGTTTGACACCTCTAGAACAGCAAATCTGTTACCAGATGTGGATGCAAAGTCTTGCCCACTGTGAATTGAGGCCTTAGTGCTAGTGACAACTATATTAGGAACAACTTTGTTAGGGAATAGCACTTTCTGCAAGCTTTTGTTCTGTTTAGGTATATATATCTTAGATGTTTCTTGGTTCTTACCCTTATTGCTCTTAACAGGGATTCTGATTTCCTTTGGCAAGGCTGCCTCAGGATGTTTAGGATCAGCTCCCATAGAGTTAAAATCTGAGCCAAAGGGTTCCTTAGGATATTTCAGCACTAGATCCCTTTTGCAATATGGTTCATTATGTCCTAATTTTAGACATTTTTTACAGTACTGAGGAAAGTCTTCATAGGAGATTGCATAGGATTTATTGTGAGCTATTGAACCTAACCTAACAAGTTTTTCATTGTTGTCTTGGGGAAAATTAACAAGATCACCAGGAATTATTCATTGGTAATTCTTTCTTCTTATTATTTTTTCGATTGTTAACATGTTTAATTTCGAATTGCTTGTTCTATTTAATTTAATCATAAGTAGCTAGATTTTTAATCGGCTAGGTTAATTCGATGGTTCGTGGATTGTGAGACTTCGGATTTTTAGAAAATTAATCCTATGAGTTTTTAATTGTTTATGCCTACAATCTATGCTTGCTTGTTTGAGTTTGATCACCTCAATCTGGTTAGGCTATGGCTAATTAAGTAGCACCTCTTGTGAAAAAAAGATAACAATTATGACTGTAATAACTGGATGATAAACAATTAATTGGATAAACTGCATGCAAATACGTGGTTGTTGTCTAAATTGGGTTTCCTATGTCTTAAGATCGTTAAGATATAACTAGTTTAGCAAATACTTGCTAGGAATATCTTAATTAGGAAGATCGCGGGTTTAGCAAATACTTGCTCGCGATCGGAATTTTAAGGGGAATTTAGGGGAAATAGCAAATACTGTTCCTGATTATAACCAATTAATTCATGGGGGTTAATGACTGGTGAGTAGTCGATGATCAAGGAATGAACCAAAGATTAACCTACGCCGATCCTTTGTTATCCATATATTTGTGCGTAATTTATCTCTGCATTTTTCTGCATTATTTTGGCCCTATTTTTAGCTTAGTAATCCATTAGTTTATTAAACAAATCTCAAATCATAGGCGTGGTTGCTAAACCAACTCTTGTTGGTAGTTTGAAATTGATAGAAATTATACCGTTCTCTGTGGATACGACCTACTTCTACTATACTAATATGTGTGCTAGTTTGCAGTTTTCTTGGTGATAGTAACGACGTTCACCAAAATGGCGCCGCTGCCGGGGAGCGGTAGTTAATTTCTATTTATTTTGCTACCAATTTTTGTTCTTTAGTTATTGGTATATGACCAGGTCCCAGGAGCAGGAATTGATATTTGATTCTGAAGTTGAAAAGACAGCTAGGAAGAATTACAAACTCGCCAGGGAGAGGAAGCTGAAAGCTGCCGCAGACCCTCTGTTTGGCCAAACAGAGGTTGTTTCCGAGACAGAATCCGAATCTGAGATTGAATCCGTTCCCGATACTGTAATGGGAGACAGAGGAGAGGCGGATCCCAATGCTGACAATCCGTACATGTGGGAATTAATGGGGCATAGTGAAGAAGACCCTCCCACACCAATTTCTTTGCCAGATGCTGCGACCCCTGTGGAGATAAAGCTTGCACTGCTGAATGTTCTTCCGAAGTTCTATGGGAAGAGTAACGAAGACCCTTACAATTTCTTGAACGAGTTCATCAAGATTTGTAAGGTTCAGAAAAGACCAGCTGGTGTCACAGAAGATCAGTTCAAGTTGGTGGCTTTTCCGTTCAGCATGTCAGGAGCAGCGAACCAGTGGTTTTCAAGCTTGGCTCCTAACTCCGTCACTTCCTAGAATGCGCTCAAGAAGCTATTTTTGGACTATTTCTTTCCAGCCACTAAGACGAATGCACTGAGGAAAGAAATTTTAAGCATCAAGCAGGAGTATGATGAGCCGCTGAGTACATTTTGGCTAAGGTTCAGACGATTGGTAGATCGTTTCCCTAACCATCGATACACCGAGGGGCAACTGCTACAATATTTCTACCAAGGATCCACAGCTGCGAACAAGGATTTGCTGAATACCGCAAGCAATGGTGGATTTTTGGAAATTAGAGTAAATGAAGCAAAGGAGATAGTGAAGAAGTTGATCAATTCCAAGAAGGAGTATGACACTGATGAGATCCGAATCCTGAAAAGAGTGGCACAAACAGAGCCCTCAAGCTAAGATGATTTTAAGGAGAGGATGGACAGGATGGAGAGGGTACTATCCAAGTTGGTGGATAAGGTCACCGTTGCTAGCACCTCAGTTGGTCCTCGAGAAAAATCTTGTGACACCTGCTGCAGTCCAAGCCACGTCACTTTACAATGCCTTTTTGCAATGGATGAACAAGCTAATGCCATGGGGAATTGGAATGAAAGGCAGCCAAGGAGAGACCCGTACTCAGCTACCTATAATCCAGGATGGAGAGATCATCCCAACTTTCGATGGCGAGATCCGAGAAATCCAGTACAACAACCATATGTTCCACCCCATCGAGCTCCTCCCCCTCCATATTCTCAGAATCCACCACCTTCTCAAGGGAAGTCTATGGATGACAAGCTGGGCATGATGATGGGCATGCTTCAAACCCAGATCCAAAGTTCGAAAAAGACTGAGGCCACCTAGGAGAAGCACACACGTTAGATTTCACAGCTTTCAAACTTGATGAATGAGCTCCAAATGAAGCAACCTGGATTACCATCTCAAGTGCAACTCAACCCCAGAGAGACGGCCAATCAGATCACGTTAAGAAGTGGAAAGGATCTTAAGCCACTATCTCCGAAGACCACAACAAAACGAGCTAAGGAGCAGTCTGCAGGAGGCCCCTGGCCAAACAGGGGCTGACGACAGAAACAGAAAGTGAGGTACAAGGGCATTTTGATCAAACCAAGGAGTCAAATCCAAGGTTAGGTCAGAATGATCCTCCAATTAAAATTCTTCCTCCTTTTCCACGTAGTTTAGCTAGAAAGAAAGATGATTCTGTTGGTTTCCTATCTATCTTTGGGAAAATGGAGATTAACCTACCTTTCTTGTAGGTTATAAGGCTTCCACCTGTGAGCAAGTTTTTGAAAGATTTTGTTGCAGGGAAACCTAAAGACTCAAGCAAGGTCATAATGGGCGAGTCGGTTTCAGCTGTAATTCAAAGAGATTTGCCTCAGAAGTGCAAGGACCCTAGTATGTTCTCTTTGCCATGTTTTATTGGAAATGTTAAGATTGATTCTGCCATGTGTGACTTAGGAGCATCTATCAATGTGATGCCATTATCTGTTTAAAATTCTTTGAGTGGAGCAGAAATGGTAAATACTAGAGTAATAATCCAATTGGCAGATAGATCATGTGTATATCCTGAAGGGTTGTTAGAAAATGTTCTCGTAAGAGTTAATGAATCATGCTAGTGGTGAAGATGAATCATGCTAGTGGTAAAGGAACCTCAGGAGTGTTGCTAGGTCGCCCTTTCTTAAGAACGGCTAATACAATAATTAATGTGGGAAAGGGAACTATTTGTCTTGATTATTATGGTGAAAAATATACTTTCAGTATTGATGATGCAATGAAAAAACCCATAGATGCACACGCTTCCGACGCACCGCCAGCAGCGAAGGCCCCGGCTGGAAGGTCACGGAATCGGGCTGCTACCGGTCCCGAAGAGGAGTCTTCCAGTAAATCGGCCTCACCGCCATCTCGAAAGCGCACAAGGTCAAGACAGGCGGCGGCACGTTCTAATGTCACCGATAACCAGAATCAGGGGACCCCGAACTCTCTGCCGATTCCGGTGGAAATCAATTTGGATTCTTGGGATGGTATCCTGACTTTTGGGGATGAGGACCTGAAATCCATGGTTCTGAAAAGAGCTAATAAATTACGCCCTTCAGTTTTGAAATTATGCAGCCCTGCCCTTCAAGCTTTGAATGTGTTTGATCGTGTTTTGGCCTATTTTACTAATGTGGGTTGGGCGAAGTTGTTTTCCTTGCATGCTGATGATGTGTGTGCACCTCTTTGTGAGGAATTTGTGGTGAGTTTTAACTTGAATCATAATGCTGCCTTGAATGTTTCTGATACTTGCATTTCTTTTCGTTTCGAGCTGCAACCTATCTCTTTGAGTTTAAATGACTGGAATTTGTCTTTGGGATTAGTTTCACTTGATGACTTGGAATCGGATGATTATAGGGATGCTTTTATTGGTTCTTACAAAAAATACCCTACTTTCAACCCTACCGAGGCATGGAAATTGTTAGCTCCCGCTTGCCCCCACTCGTATGATTCCAACAGCGCTAATGTGTATTGGATTGAGGATCTTGTATTGCGATTGTGCTGTTTCTATTTGCTGCAAAATGTTTTTGGGCGCACTACGAGTTTTACTGAAGTCAGCCATCCTGTGTTGTTTGTTTTGTGGTGCATGTATAACGGATATAAGTTGAATCTTGGCTTTGTACTTGCTGAAACATTGCATTCAATTTCTCATGATTCTGTTCGTTATATGTCCATGTGTCATTTGGTTGGTGTTCTTCTTGATAGGAATGTCCAATTACATGTGCCTACCCCTTTTGAGCGGGTAAAGGATCCTGGAATGTTTGATTTGTCCTATTTGGAACGTAGCAATCTGATTTTCTATGATAACAATGTTCCTAAGTTTTATGAGTCGGGTCCTCCACGCTCGAGCGAAACTTTCTCTAGTGCAGGTTGTGTTACCCTTGCCTCGTTACATGAGGATGTGCAGTCTCTCAACCGCAAGCTTGATCTTCTAGCTGCCCAGAACGAGTGCATTATGAGTGCTTTGAGCATTCCTCCAGTGACCAGCCCTTCCGAATGAGTTCCCCTATCCCTTCTCTTTTATGGCTCTTCTTTTCTTTTCTTTTCCTTTCGTGTATATTGTGTCTAGGAATCTTCTCGCTTTTAATCCGAGCTTGCTTGAGGGCAAGCAAGGGTTAAGTGTGAGGTGGTTTAGGTGTCGTTTTTACATTTTAGTGTCTTGTTTGTGTGACGTTTTATATGCTTTGTTTGCTGTTTTTTGTGTGTTTTTTGTGAATAAATAATTCTAAAAATATGTTTTTATTTTATTTTATCGAGTCGGTCAAATTTTCAACATGACAGTGAGTAATGAATTGGCTTTAAAATGGATATAACCATGCCGGTAAAAGAATCATATTAGCAAACTTTTGTTGGTTGATATCTCTCTTGAAATGCTTAGTGATAAAGCTTTGAAATTAACCTGAACTTGGCTAAATGATACATGGGATGACGAACAAGACTTGCATGAAAAAGCCTAGTATAAAGTGAGGTTTGAGCCTAGAGTAGAGCACTCTCTACATCAAGTTTTTTTTCTGAGAGCTGTGGTAGCTAAGGTTGATGCATAATGAGTAAAAAAATAGGCAAATTAGGATTAACCACACATCGTATATAGCCTACCTTTTATATCCTCTAGTAAACCCTTTTGAGCCTTGACCTTTTCTTTGTGTAACCCACTATAAAAACCATAGCCTTTTCTCTTTATACTATTCTTGCCCCATGCATGTATGTTCTTGAACTGAAAATTTCTGCTCTTGCTTGATATTGCATATTCATGATTCGAGTGCCCGGTTCTCATTGAAAAAATAGTCTTATGGCACTGTAGAGGTAAATGAGCATGTAATTTGAAAAATTCTGGTCTGGACAGAAAAAAGAAAGAGAATAAGGGTGCTGTTTTGCCCAGAAAAAGAAAAAAAAAGGGGGAAAGAAAATAAGCCCAGAAAATGAAAAAAAAAAGAAAAAGAAAAAAAATTCCAGACCTGAATTAGTCTTTTAATCAGTCCAGCAAATTGGTTTTGATGTTTAAATTGCTGGAATTTTCTACTGATTTGTTCTTGAGCATATGTGCATGTTTGTATGAACCTTAGAGCCCCTAGGATCTCACCAACATTACAACCCCTAGCCCCGTTACAACCTTTAAAGACCTTTTTGGCTTGTTATGTATTGGCTAAGGCTACCGCATGATTATAATTGAGTGACTGTCCTTACTTGTTGTGTGATTGAGTGAAAAACGTGAGGAATTCATGCTTGTCTCCTTTTGATCAGTTGATAGCCGGGTAAAGAGCAATGTAGGGGGATTGAATTGAGTACTAAAGGGGGATGAGACCACCACTTGTTTGTGAACTGAAACTTGAACTTGGAAGGGGGGTGTTTGTTGATGAGCCATGAAATGAAAACTTAATGCTGAATTGTTTGACCAAAGTTCGGGTAATAGAGTCTTAGGTGTGTCATGTATATAGTTGGTCTGTTATTTTTATTTCTCTTTTCTGTTGAGTCAGAGTCAGTTTGGGGATGGGATTTTGAATGAACAACCTGCTTTGAAATTGCTCATCTCATACTTGAGGGCAAGTATGACTCAAGTGTGAGGATTTGATGTGTGATATTTAGTTGTTCATTCTTGAAGGAATTTAGTGCTCTTTTATGTGATTTTTGGTACTTAATTAATTTATTTTGTTGATAGATCACTATTTTTTTAGCAAAGCTGTAGCGGAGCAGAGTAGCTGTGTTTTGGAGCACTATGATGCTGTTCCAGCTGATCCTTAGTCCGGAATCCTTCGTGTGGCAGAGTTGTGCTTCGTTTAACGATCACTAAATTGCTTCATAAAGTCGACCTAGTTAAGGTGAAGCTGATGAAAGGGGGATTGTTATACTCTTTTTTCCCGAAAGGGTTTTTAATGAGGTAACGATCTCGATCCCTCGTTAGGGAGTTTACGGAGTTGCAGTCCAGAAGAAAAGAAGGCAAAAAAATTCAGCACTGTGATTGGGCCGAAGAGAAGCCATGAAGTCCAAGGCTTGGATTAATTATTCCAAGTTAGAACTTAATTGTAATTAGGCTGAAATTAAGTGGAAGAATATTTCTTTTTGGATAAGGATTCTAATTTTCTAAAAATTAGTTAGGATTTGGGTTTTATTTTTAGTATATATAATCGTGTGTTATTCACGATTTGGGGAGAGGATTAGAATGGATTGTTGACTTTTGTGAGAAGAAAACGGAAAGCAGGGAATAATTATTCACTTTGTTTTCCTGGGGAGAGAGACGAAAGCAGCAAACAAGTTTTTCATTGTTGTCTTGGGGAAAAATAACAAGATCACCAGGAATTATTCATTGGTAATTCTTTCTTCTTATTATTTTTTCGATTGTTAACATGTTTAATTTCGAATTGCTTGTTCTATTTAATTTAATTATGAGTAGCTAGATTCTTAATCGGCTAGATTAATTCGATGGTTCATGGATTGTGAGACTTCGGATTTTTAGAAAATTAATCCTATGAGTTTTTAATTGTTTATGCCTACAATCTATGCTTGCTTGTTTGAGTTTGATCACCTCAATCTTGTTAGGCTATGGCTAATTAAGTAGCACCTCTTGTGAAAAACAGATAACAATTATGACTGTAATAACAGAATGATAAACAATTAATTAGATAAACCGCATGCAAATACGTGGTTGTTGTCTAAATTGGGTTCCCTAGGTCTTAAGATCGTTAAGATATAACTAGTTTAGCAAATACTTGCTAGGAATATCTTAATTAGGAAGATCGCGGGTTTAGCAAATACTTGCTCGCGATCGGAATTTTAAGGGGAATTTAGGGGAAATAGCAAATATTGTTCCTGATTATAACCAATTAATTCATGGGGGTTAATGACTGATGAGTAGTCGATGATCAAGGAATGAACCAAAGATTAACCTATGCCGATCCTTTGTTATCCATATATTTGTGCGTAATTTATCTCTGCATTTTTCTGCATTATTTTGGCCCTATTTTTAGCTTAGTAATTCATTAGTTTATTAAACAAATCTCAAATCATAGGCGTGGTTGCTAAACCAACCCTTGTTGGTAGTTTGGAATTGATAGAAATTATACCGTTCTCTGTGGATACGACCTTCTTCTACTATACTAATCTGTGTGCTAGTTTGCAGTTTTCTTGGTGATAGGAACGACGTTCACCAGACTGGTATGTTCATTATGGTGCTACCAGTCATATGGCATCTTCAGCCTCTGGCCTTGACAGTGTCGCACCTTATTCTGGAAATTCCTGTGTTTCTATTGGTAATGGTGCTTCTATTCCAATTTCTCATATTGGTGATTCTTGGATTTCTGATACCTTGACACTGTCTGATGTTTTGGTCATTCCTGCCATCACTAAAAATTTACTATCTATTAGTAAACTGACCAAGGATTTAAATGTATTTGTTACTTTTAATGACCGAAACTTTGTGAGTCAGAACAAGGTTTCCAAGGCAGTCATAAGCAGGGGCCACAGTGATGGAGGACTGTACGTGTTAGACAAGGGTGATGCAGCACTAGTTTCCTTCTTGCAGCAAAATAAAGGACGGGCATCTTTTGAGCTTTGGCATGCTCGACTGGGGCATGTGCCAGCGACGACTGTCATCTCTGGTTTATAGAGGTCCGGTCTTCTTTCAGTTTCCTCTTTACTACCTAAACCGCATACTTGCGCTCCTTGTGTTATGGCGAAGGGGCGGCGGTTAGCTTTTGTTGAAAATCATAAGCGTGATACGCACGTCCTGGACTTGGTACATTGTAATTTGTGGGGCTTTCCCCAGTTTTTTCTAAAAATGGTTTTTCTTATTATGCCTTGTTTGTAGATGATTACTCTCGTTTTACCTGGTTTTTTCCACTGCATCAAAAATCCGAGTTTGTTGACACTTACTTGCAGTTTGAGGCCTTAGTCTAGAATCAATTTACGACCAAAATAAAAGTTTTTCAAAGTGACGGTGGCACTGAGTTCTTAAATATGCGCCTACAATACCATTTTTCCTCCAAAGGCATTCATCATCAAGTTTCGTGCCTATACACCCTAAATTAAAATGGTCTGGTCGAGCGCAAACACAGACATGTTACAGAAATGGGCCTCACTATGCTTTTTCATTCGCATATACCCTTGTCAAGATGGGATGATGATTTTGCCACTGCAGTTTACACTATTAATCGGCTTCCCACTCCGGTGTTACAAGGAACTTCTCCTTATGGACTTCTTTATCACTGTGATCCGATCTACTCAAACTTCCATCCTTTTGGTTGTCGAGTATTTCCATAAGTTCGTCCTATGGCCCCTCATAAGTTATCTCCTCAGAGCATTTCTTGTGCTTTCATCGGTTGCAGCTGCCATTACAAGGGTTTCCGCAGCATTGATCTTTCCAATAGCAAGATTTATGTCGCTCATCATGTTCGTTTCGACGAAGGCTGTTTTCCTTTTGCCTCGTCTTCGGCCTCGGCCACTGGTTCCGCTCTCTCGACCTTAGATGTTTCTGCTTTTCTGGACACTGCCGACAGTTCTGGCCTGCCACTCTCGACCCTTGACAGACAAAAAGCAAACAATATCTATTATAGGGTGCTTAGGAAAATAGTTAAATATTATTTTAATAATATATACTATTCAATATTATAGAACTAATAATTGTGACATCATGTACCAGTTTGATTTAATTAATTAACATTAGTGATCAAAATTCTACAGATGATGCATTCTTTGAATGCATATTCTTGTTTAGCTAAAATGAAAAGAAAAATCTCTAAAAATTTCTGAATTTAAAAATCGATATATTTACATCCGGATAAAAATAATTCACCCCAATCAAACAAATCACTCCAAGGTGCTCCACTGCCAAACAGTTGATGCAACTGAACAAATCTTTCATATTAATTTGAAGATATATAAATTGTTTGTCAGACTCTATTTTTCTTTTTCTTGCATGCAGTACATCACCTAGACGCAACTGTTTTTCAGGTAAAAAGCTGTTGTATCCAAGAGAAAAAAAATTTTAATACTGCTGCAGTAGCCGGCGGTAGGTGCGAAAGTGGAGAACGCATTTAGGGAACGCGTTCTCATAATTATTATTTTTTTCATGGAAATTGGATGACGCATTTACGTAATGCATCCTCATGCTTTTAAATTATTTTTTTTACAGAAATTGGAGGACGCATTTTGTGAATGCGTCCTTATGAGGCCGAATTTATTTTTTAAAATATGATTTTCAAAGGACGCATTCGGTGAATGCGTCCTCATTTTCTTGGTTTTATCACCATGTTCCTCACTTCCTCCGCCTCACTTCATCCCTCATTTTCTTCCTCCGCCATTTTCTTTCTCCGCGGTCTCCTCCGTTGCTCAGGTCGCCACCGTAGCTCAGCTCAACGCTGTCCTCTTCCTTCGGTTGGTTTTCCGGTGAAGCTCTTGTTTATTTTTTTTTGTTTTGTTTAAAATAAAACCCCATGAGGAATGCATCCTCTACAGAATAATTCAAAGAATGCATCATCTAAAAATTCTGCGAAAAAAAATTAAAACACCATAAGAATGCATTCAGAGAATGCGTCCTCCACCTTGGTTTCCAACTTTCAGAAGATGCACAATTACATCTAAAATTGCAGAATCATGCACCATAAAATAAAGCACCCGTATCCAAACCATATACGCGGGCACTCTGTCAAGGTTCGGACCGGAGACGTGATGGAGATTGCTGGGACCTTGACAGAGTGCCCACGTCTCTGGTAACCCCGCGTCCGGACCGATCTCAGTAACCCCGACTTCTGGGACAGGACATTGCTCCCAGATCAAATTCGAGTTTGATACGGACAAACTGTGTCCTCAAGAACTCGAACAGGAGTCCGGCGGCACGGTGGTGGGGTACAAAAGCGCATGCGCTGCTTTCAACAAGCCTAAATATTGCTGCACAGACGATTATGCGGTTCGGGGAGCAAACCAACCTATTCTCAAATCTTCAAATCTGCTTGCCCTCAAGCTTATAGCTACGCTCATGATGACCAATCCAGTACCTATACGTGCAGCGGAGCTGATTACACCATCACGTCTTGCTGAGTTACTAAATGCTGGTTTCAAGACTCTGTACATATTATGCCGTTATCGCTCGCGACAATCGTTTGGTTTTCGATAATGAGTCTAAGCAACCTATATCATACCAATAATGACCTGTCTCGTTTTCCATCCTCTATGTGGATTTGGACTTGTTCTATGATTTAAGCTCATTTAAGTTTTGCTTGTTAATTATAATGTAAGAACGGCTTATTAGTAATGATTATTTGATGTGGTACTGCTACTATATAACTATATATTGGTACTAATGTTTTTTTAAAAAAGAAATACCAACTATGATGGTAGGGGTTTGACAGACCCCTATCTAGCCCGTTTATTAATGATAAAATAGAAGTACAGAAACAGAAAGATTTAATACCTTACCTCCAATAAAACTATACATCTCCTATTATAACCTAATGAGTCATCAGACACAGAGTGTGAAATAAAATTCAAGAGTTATTGTCATATACATTAATCCATTCAAAAAATAAGAATAAGAATTCTAATACAATCATATCCTTTTAATGGATGGAAAAAATTGCTCATCAATCCAAAGTCTGCTTTTCAGTTCCTGGGTATACCTGCAAGAGAAAAGAAGTTAGGTACTTGTTTGTTGCTTCCCATTTTTGCTATATATCGGTCACTCCATTAGCCTCTTTGTAGATGTGCTCTATTGAAAATTCAATACTTCTGAGAAGACACCAGAAATTCCTTATTTCTTCAAGACTTCTCCAGGGTGGTTTTTGGGTTTTCTTCAAAAACTGAACTAGCATGTAATTGTCACTCTCAATCTGCAATCTCTTGATCTGTAATTGGTTTGTCATTTGTTATCCAACTCTGATTGCCACTGCTTCAGCATGAAATGGAGAAAACTCTGTATTAGCATAGATTTTACTGCCACCATTCCTCCTTTTTTTTTTATCTTTGATGATTACTCCAATTCCTGCTTTTCTATTGTCCAACCAAAAACCATCTGCATTCAGCTTGAATTCATATGTCCTTGGAGCATTCCATGTCACCTTTTTAACTTTCATAGACATTTGAAATTTGCAAACTAATAACCTAACACTTCCAGTGTTATATCCCATTTGAATTTCAAATGAAAACTTAACATAATGTCATTACACTACTGCAGGCACCCCCACCCCCCCTATGGCACCGGTTGCTAGGGGCTATGGCACCGGTTGCTAGGGGCTATGGCACCGGTCGTTCATTCCATGTCACCTTTTAACTTTCATAAACATTTGAAATCTGCAAACTAATAACCTGGGCACTTCCAGTGTTATATCTCATTTGAATTTCAAATGAAAACTTAACATAATGTCATTACACTACTGCAGGCACCCCCCCCCCCTATTGCACCGGTAGCTAGGGGCTATGGCACCGGTCGTTCATTCCTCCTGAATTCTTAGTCCTCGTTAATGATCACCAGTACCTGTACAACACCGGTTACTAACATAAACCGGTGTCTTAAACCTGACAGATTACAAAAACTAGCATCGGGTTGTTTTTTTATTTTTTGGTGTTGTTGCTTTGAAAATGGATGTCTAAGCACCGGTCGTATTATTTGTAAAAGTGGTGCTTATTTTTTTCAAATTTGTAATATGTTCCCGGCCCTCTTGGAATTGAAACCTGGTGGAAATTAAATTGATTTTAAGCAAGAACATTTGAAAATATAAGAATCTTAAGTGGAAAAAAAACAATCCATCAACATAATTCAACTTCATACAAAAGGTGAAACTGTGTCCCAATCAAATACACGTTGAAAATACACTAGGTCCACTAAAATCTTGTGTCCACGACATTTATCTCCTTGCCATTGTACGCTCATCTTACCGGGGGAAATATCTATTGTGCACAAAATAACTACGATTTGTCAAAGAAAACAATTTGAAATGTCGAAATAATGCAGTATTTAAACACCAGGAAACATGGTGTGTATAACTATGTTTAACAATGTATTTAACATTAACAATGATTTAATGTTAAACACGCAATGTTAAACAGTTAATGATATACACACCATGTCTACTTGGTTCTCATACACTAAAAAATCTCCACATTTGAAATTGTGGAGTTCTATAATTGTTATAGCACTGTTTCAAATGGAAGAAGCATTACTTAGTTAAAGGGCACTACATGAATAGAAAGCAACCAATGCAATGCCCTTTAACTAATTCTTCTTCTATTAAGCTTGTCACAATAACTAATAATATAGAAAAACATTTAAAATGTCGAAATGAACCGGTTTTACCGCACCAACGAAACATAACATGTATAAAAACCCATGTGAAACATGTCATGTTTACTTGGCGATGGTAGACTGCAACATCTCCATAGTTTAAACATCAAATTCAAATCATCAAAAAAAGCAAAATAACTATGTAAACCGGTGCTGATGCAACTTCCGTTAAGTTTGTACACAACATGATTTGGCATTGAAAAGCATTTAAAATGTCGAAATGAACCAGTTATACAGCACCAAGGAAACATGGTGTGTATAAACAAACCATGTTAAAAACGTCATGTTTCCCTAGCGCTGATAGACTATAACATCTCCACAGTTTAAACATGAACTTCAAATCATCAAAACAAGCAAAAGACATGTTAACCTTAACTGATACTTTTTTCGCTAAGTACATTTTATGATGCGAAAAAGATTTAAAATGTCAAAATGTTGCAGCATTTAAGCACTGAATAAACTGATGTGTATGCCTATTATTTAAACTATGTATTTAACATTAACAATAATTTAATGTTAAACACACCATGTTATAATTATAAACACACCAAGTTCCTTGGTGCTCATACACTACAAATTCTCCACAGTTTAAACATGAGCTTGAAAAAAATTTAAAATGTCGAAATGTTGCAGCATTTAAGTACCAAGGCTTTTGGTGTGTATACGTAATGTTTAAACAGATCAACACACCAAAATCCTCGGTGCCCATACACTACAAATTCTCCACAATTTAAATTTTGGAGTTGTACAGATGCTACAACACTTTTCGTGATGGAAGCATTACATAGTTAGAGGGCAGTACATGAATCGAAGGTAGCCAATGCAGTGCTCTTTAACTAATGCTTATTTATTTAAAATGTTGAAATTAAGTAGCTTTACAGGACCAAGGAAACATAGGGTGTATAAACAAACCATGACAAACGCTCCAGGTTTCCTTGGCATTGTTAGACTGCAATACCTCAACAGTTTCAACTAGAAATCATCAAAACACATAAAAAGACCTATAAACCTCAATCTAGTTCAATATTCATTCAAAATATTGTAGTTGTTCGACGCATTTAAAACTAAATCATAAACGCATCAACATCCCATAGTAAACTATATCATATTACTTACAGAATAAACCTTCAAAGTCGTACATAGTTAAATAGAAAGTCACAGTTTATATCACAGGGTACAAATTCTACAATTTATATCACAGAGTACAAATTCTACAGTTTATAGAACAGTTTATATCACATTGTACAAAAATGGTCAACATGATATAAATTCTAATTATGACAAACTCCTAAACATGACACAATCATCTATATATCACAGGTGCTCCAAAAATTATTTCAGGCATAAATCCTAAACATCAAACCATGCACAAGGAACTATATATATATATATATATATATATATATATATACACACATACATTTGAGTATATATGTGTGTCTATGTGTGTAATAACTTTCAATTTCATCACAAAAAGCAAAAAACATTGCACAACCCAAAAAGTACGAAAATGGAAAAAATCTCACACACCCCTTGAAAAACAACATGATTGAAAATCCAACACACCCAACAAAACAGAAAAAAGAAAAGAATGACATATAAAAAAAATAGTGACCTAGACAAAAAAATCTAACACAACAAACAAAAAAACAAAATCATAGGTACATGAATGGAGAGGTGTGAGGAGGAAGAAGGCAGTTATTGAGGGAGGAGGGGCACGGCAGTGGCGATAATGGTTGGATGTTTAGGAGGAGGCGGTGGCGGTAAAGGAAAGGAAGAATGCGGTTATGGAGGGAGGAGAGACGAGGCGGCGGTGGTGGTAATGGTTGAATGTTTAGGAGGAGGAGGCGGCAATAAGGGAGAGGTGGTGGAGTAGGAGGATGCGAGGATGAGAGGCAAATGAGCGAGTGAATAGCTTTAGGGTTTCAAGTTTGGTTTATATAGACAATTTTTGAAGGGTTCAGATTAAATCAACTTACAGATATCAAGGGTTCAGATTATACCTAGATGAGATCTTCATTAATGACGGGAATTGATGTTGAATATTATAAAAATCGGTGCTAACTATTGATTAATGCAGCTGCCTGATGCTGCTTTGCAATTAAATTTCTTTACAACCCAAGAGTAGACATGTAATTTTTATTCTAACTATAGAGCACCGGTTGTCAGTCCGGTGCTTGAACCGGAAACCGGTGCTTAAATATGGTTAGAGCAGTTGTTTGATGCTACATGGGTATTAATATTTTTATAACCCAAGAGCAAACATGTAATTTTTTTTCTAATCATGGAGCACCAGTTTTCAGACTGGTGCTACAACTGAAAACCGGTGCTGAAATATGGTTAAAGCAGTTGCTTAATGCTACTTAATCCTGGTGCACTAAAGAATCCTAGCTCTGCATTTTTTAAACGGTGCAGATGGCATAGTCGAACTGGTGCTGAATATTAACATATAGAATATTGAATTTCCCGCCCAAAAATTGACCAATTGTTTTCGTCGTCTGGTACATCCAAAATAACTTAGCACCAGTTAATCAACACTCATAACCAGTGCCGATTTTTTTCTCACATATTTATAAATATTCATTCGAAATCTCTATCAAGGGGGAAAGTTTTGTCCATTATTTTTTATACCCAATTGGGCTAAAACAATAATCAATTCAACACTCAATAGATCTCGTGTTTCAAAATTGTGTCCAATGGATACCCGCAAACCCTCGGATCAGAACTTTGTTAAAATAACACTGTTTCCCAAAACCTAAATTCAACTCCTTATTGGTGGCCAAATAACACCACATTTTGTATTCTTTGGTTAATATAAGTTGTAAAAAAGAATGTCTTGTTTAGAATTTGGTAAAGCACTAGTATATGTGCTAGAGTATCTGGTTATAGATGACCCAGAAGTTAGGAAGTCCTAAAGGAAAGTTTTCTTTGTTATTTATTGACACCAAATATTGAATATTTTTCTGATTCATTCTAGGAATTCCCTTTTGGGTCCAACAATGTAGGATTGCATCCGACCGTAATTGAATTTTGATGTCCGAGTGAAATTTTTACCTTTTGCACCTAGGTTCCTCCAAGAATCTTGGAATTGTCGAAACATGATATTGGCGATTCAATAGTGCAATTGACTATTGTATGACCATAACTACACAATTACGACTTAATTGGGTGAATGGAACATCCTCAAAACTGATCATACATAACAAGTGCTACATTTTCATTAATTGCAGTGTTGCCCAAAACTAAGTTTCACCTTGAGCATTGATTTGAAACACTTGATTCTTTTTTTAAAATTCCTAAACATATGAATTATGTCCAATGGAATATTTGAATGTAAAATTTTCAAAGCAGTAGTACTTGTCCTGGACTAAATTGTACAAAAAGGTTTGGAAATATAAACAAAAAATCATATTTCTTTAATAACATACGATTAATGTAAAAGCATGATAATCCTCGACGTAGTGGAAAAAAACTATAGATCGTCTACAAAATAACATAGAATTGTTTCAAGCCGTACTAAAAAATATAACCACTACAAAATCAATAGTATTATGAGGACAATGAGGATCGAAATTCATGAATAATATCTAGCAAATGGCTCTTCATCCAACATGTGTGCATCTTCAAAGCTCGTCCCAACATCGCTCTCCCCAATGCTTAGGCCTGGATATGCAGGAAAAGGTCCAACTGCTTTCATTGTGTCCGGGAACTAGCATTGAAATACCTTTTCCATGTGATCGCACCAGGACTTTTGATATTGTGATTCCGTCTGCAGACTTTGTACACCCACCTCCAACGCCGCGACTCTAGATTCCAAAGTAGAACCCACACTGTCCTGAGGGAATTTGAAGAAAGCGTATGTTGTAATCTTACTCATTGGATTCCCGTATATGTCGTATGGACAATGGGGGACACCTGCTTTTGTGCACAGTTTAGAGATTAGGATGCAGAAACTGTAACAACATGTTCTCTCTGCACCATGTCTCTACTCGTTCACTATTTGCTTACCCAAATTCCATCAGAGTTTTTTTAATGGTGCACAGATGTCTCAGCCTCATACTGTAAACCTCAGTGTTCACTGTGACGGGGTCAATTCTAGATGCTACAAAGTGGTATCATTCATTCATCTCAGGAGTTAGTAGCTTCTTTGGCATCTTTTTCCAACCTAGTTTAACAATAGACTCGACATTGGTTTACCATCCTTATGATCTCCTGTCCAGTGGGATCGTCAAAATCTCAACCCTCATCGGTATAGTAGTGGAATGCAAGAAGTTCATCCTCATCGGGGGGAACATTTGGCAACCCGTACAACTCGTTTATGGATTCTAGAACTAATTTCACCGTTATCCCATGACAGAATGCCTCAGTCCACCTTCCAGCACACCTCAAATTAGCATAGAACTCACTCACTGTGTTGAGGTTGAACATTGGAGGTGTGTCACACAATTTCTACCACCCAAGTTCCCATATTGTTTCTTCAAAGGGGGGGAGCATTTTCGATTCCTCTCTCCGGAAAACGTCGGCTTTGTTTGTAGGTTTATGCCATTAATTTCGCCTGCTCCGAAATGAACCTCTTCTCATGTTGTTCAACATTAGATTGCACCTCCTGAGAGGAAGGGGATAGATCATGTATCCTCTTGTTTGGGTACCATATCCTACAATGTCAAATGAGGAATTTCAACAAACACCTTCCATGCAACCAAACAAACCTATACAATACTTGCTTTCTTGAACATCAACATACCCTCAATGTGACCCAATCAAATCCAATCTATACATAAATGTTGTTATTACATATTAAATCTATGTACATGATTGCAATATCGAAAAAAGTTGGAGAACAAAGTGAACCAACATTGAAAAAAGTTGTTACTTTTCCAAAAACTTTGGGTTCATGATTAATAATTCAGTATAATATAATAGCAATGTTTGAAAGAGAACTCACCTCAATCCTTCACAGAGTTTGGGAGTCTTAACCGATGGGGAAGATGGGTTAGTTTTCCTCTACAAAGTTTAGAAAATGAAGAGCAGTTGCACATGGAACTGTACAAAATTCATAACTTAAATTCACTAGCACTGGTATAAAGCTTGAAAATCGTTGCTTAACCAAGTAAAAGCAGCTGCTTGAGGCTGCAATGAATTATTTTTTTGGAATTTTCTCCCAACCCAAAAACAAACTTGCAAAATAAATTCTAAGAGGTCATCACCACTTCAATAACCGGTGCTGAATTATTGCAAAACCGGTGTTGTTAACAAAAAAAAGCAACTGCATATGGCTGCATGCATTGATTTATTAAAATACTTTTCTCAACCTGAGAGCTAATCCTAGAAGTTTTGTCTAGGTACATAGCACCGGTGTCCGAACCGATACTGAACATACAAAAACCGGTGCCGATAATGGAACAGAGCACATACTCTGTTTTCAACCTTCAACAGTACTCGCGAACATTACTATTTGGAGCACCGGTTCATGGTGACCGGTGCTATAAGTTATGTATTGCAACAGTTTATACAATACCGGTGCTATTTATTATGTATTGCACCTGCTTTCAGCACTAGTTTTTAAAAACAGGATCTGGAAATATATTTCAGAACCGGTTTTGTGGAATTATGTCACAATACCAGTGCCAAATATGGTTTCACCACTGGTTCTGGAGGCCACCAGGTTAGCAACCGGTGCTATAGTACCTATTTTCCAGTAGTGTTAATAAGATATAGAATCCTCCTGAACATGGCAATTATGTTAGGCTTCACATTTTAATGGTAATGTTTATTTTTGAAGTACCGATACACCAAACAACAACACAACGAATTATTCTGATATGCTCCTTATATTCTGTGTATTTTTCCTTTAAACTCTAGTAGACGAAATATTTATCCCACAGAAAAGGAGTTTGTTGTGTTTGGATGTTAAACACTTTATCCACCATTTTCCAAAGTTTTGCAATTTCTTTGCAAAAATTGAAACTATGGTAGATATTTTACCCTTCATCAAGACAAAAACAACACTTAGAAGGTAGGTTGAATGAGAAGTCTTCCAAAACACCGGGCAACGGCAATAATCTATTAAGCATTTTCCAATTCATAAAACTTATTTTCCTTGGCATCAGAGAAGACCATTAGTGCTTGAACGATGAAACCTTGTGTTTTTTTGCTTCTCAATAGTTCATATGCACTTTTAAGGTTAAATTTTCAATTCTCAGTAGGTTTCCACACCATGATGTCTTCATATTCAGGAAAACGATGATGATTCTTTTCCATATCCAAAATGTTTTTTCTCGTAGTTGGAGTCTCAAAGTGTCACTACTAGAAACCCCTCCCCCTTTAGTAGCAGTATTTAGCAACAATTATAGAAAGCCGCTGCTACAAATTTGTGTGGCAACTATTATTTTTTCCTTTGAGGTAATAATTTAAAACCGTTACAATTACAATTATCATAGCAGATATTTATTTAATAACCACTTCAAGAGTAAGTTGTTTAGTATTGACAAAAAATCAAAGCTCCTGTTTTCAATATAACCACTACTATATTATTTTAGGTGGGAAAGAAAATCACATGTTATTAGAAAATAGATGCTTCGTTCTCTAGCATTAAATTTTGATGTGACAGATGACTACATTTTATAGCGAGTTTACAATAATAGTTGCTACATAACTCATATAAAAATCTTTAATATTGGTAAAAAATTAAAGAGGGTTTGCCCTCTTGAGACCTTCCTACCATTTTCATTGCTATAGAGATGAAGAATACAACATTCAATGTCATTTGTGACGATTATTTAGAGGTAAATTACATTGCTTTGATTATGAAAAATGGCACCGGTAATCATGATGGTGCTCGACACATAGAAAATTTTCCAACATTTACAAGCTAGCTAGAATAGGAAAAAGGTTTTGAAAAATGGATTTATGATATGAGTTACTCTAGAACATGTACTCGTGCTTGACAACATTTCACCCAAAAAAACTATTTATTTAATATAATTATATTTGGGCAAGAATAACAAAAATCATATACATTGGAGCAATGGATAATAAGGTAACACAATTTTGGGCCACGGTGTAATTTTCCAAGACTGTGTAGAAGTAATCAATGTTGACTTTCGAGGCCCTTTCATTCACCCATACATGCCCAAATTGTAAATTTGCAATCGTATTTTATTGAATTGCATTTTAGTTTTGCCAATTTTATGATTCGACAACTCCAACTTTCTTAGAGAGACCTAAGTGCAAAAAGTAAAAACTTTACTCGTAACTCCAAATTGAAATTCGTTCAAATCCCATTGTATTTTCCAAGTCCTTAACATAGTATTTATCAATAATCATGCACAAGAACATATCTGTAATCTTTTACGATTTCTCTTTCTTACTTCTACGTAACCAACTATAAGTTACTCTAAAACATGCACTAGTGCTTTCCAGCATTTCACCAAAAAAACCATCTATTTAATATTTCTATATTTATGCAAGAATAACAAAAATCATGTATTTTGGAGCAATGAATTATAGGGCAACACAATTTTGGGTCATAGTGTAATTTTGTAAGATTGAGTAGAAGTAATCAATGTTTACTTTCGAGGCCCTTTCATTCATCATAAGCCCAAATTGCAAATTCATAATCATATATTACCAAATTGCATTTTGGTGTTGCCAATTTCGTGATTCGACAACTCCAACTTTCTTGGAGGGACCTAAGTGCAAAAAGTAAAAACTTTACTCGTAACTCCAAATTAAAATCTGCTCAAATGTGATGCTACCCTATACACCCCCATTGTATTTTCCAAGTCCTTAACATAGTATTTATCAACAATCGTGCATAAGAACATACCTGTAATCTTTTCTGATTTCCCTTTCTTCTAAGTAACCAACTCTAAGTTACTCTAGAACATGTACTAGCGCTTTCAAACAATTCACCAAAAAATTCATTTATTTAACATTTCAATATTCATGCAAGAATAACGAAATCATGTATTTTTGAGCAATGGATTTTAGGATAACATAATTTTGGGTCATAGTGTAATTTTCCAAGATTATGTAGAAGTAATCAATGTTGACTTCGAGGTCCTTTCATTCACCCATCCATGCCCGAATTGCAAATTTGCAATCATATATTATTTAATTGCATTTTGGTGTCGCTAATTTTGTGATTCGACAACTCCATCTTTCTTGAAAGGACCTAAGTGCAAAAAGTAAAAAATTTAATCGTAACTCCAAATTGAAATCCGTAAGAAAATATTTATTAACAATGCGGCACAAGAACATATCCGTAATCTTTTTCGATTTTCCTTTCTCACTCCCAAGTAATCAACCCTAAGTTACTCTAGAATACGTACTAGTGTTTTACAACATTTTACACAAAAAATTATTTATTTTCTATCTCTATATTTATCCTAGAATTAAAAAAATAGTGTATTTTGGAGAGAAGGATATTGTCATAACAAAATTTTAGGCTATAGCATACTTTTCCATAAACATGTTGGAGGCGCTTCTGTTCACCCACTGTGACCCAAATTTTGAACACACAATCGTCTCTTAATTCATTGCATTTTGGTATCTTCGATTTTGTCAGTAACCGCTAGAAAATATTTTCCAGGTTTGCTATCGGATCCAAAAAATAATAAATGTACCCCATTTAAAGCATCCCTAAGCAGCCGGTAATATATAATAAATGTATCGGTTATTTTTGTGTAATTTTTATATGTTAGATGATTTTTTATATGTGCATACATATATTCACACATGTTTATATGTTACATGATTTTGTTATAATTTTTTTTGAATTTAGGTAGTAACAGGTTGCAACCTTTGGGACATTGTAACAGCTCTTTTTAAAAAGAATAAATAGCTTCTACAGTGTAGAAAATCTCAAATTTGATTTACTCTCGGGCATGTATTCAAATCAAAAGAAAAAGAATTTAGGTAGTAATAGTTCACAACCTTATGAACATTGTAGCAGCTATTTTGTGAAATAAAAAATAGCTGCCACAGTGTTAGAAATCTCAAAGATTTTTACGTAGTAGTACTCTCGGGCATGTAAATAAATCCCAAAAAATGAATTTAGGTAGTAATAGGTCGCAACCTTTGGGACATTGTAGAAGCTATTTTTAAAAATAAAATATAGCTGCTACGGTGTTCAAAAATCTCAAACTTGTTAAATAAGTAATCCTCTCGAGCATGTATTTAAATAAATAATTTAGGTAGTAATAAAAGATCACAACTTTATGAACATTGTAGCGGCTCTTTTGTGAAAAAAATAATAGCTGCTACAGTGTTGAATCTCCACCATAAGATAAATTGAATCTCCACCATTATATTATCTTATATTAATACTCAAACCCCTAACCTCTCTTCACACCACCCTATTCAGAAATCCACTGTTGTCGACCCTCTCTTAACACCACCCTATTCTCCTACACTAAACCAACGCCACCAACCCTCCACTGTAAGCCACCACTGCCTCATTTCTCCTTCCCTTACTACCTTCTCGTCGCCCTCGAAGGCAGCAGCCTGTCATGCGCAATCCTCCTCCTCGCCATTGCCTCATCATACTTCCTCTTCTTCCTCTTCCTCTTCGTGTCGGAATCCCTCATCGCCTGCGCCCTTATCTACATCGTCGTCACCGGTCTCCAGAAAGTGTTGTGAATTCAAAGTGTGGAAAATTCAAAGCTTAACTTACTCTTTGTTTCCTTTTTTATCCTTTGAAACCAGTACTTAGCTCTTATGATAAGCTACACACTTTAGTTCTCTTCTAGACTGACTCTAGGAATTTAGGAAAAGTATATAACAACTGATGTTTAGAAGAGAAGACGATGGAAGGAAGAGAAAGAGAGAACTAATTAAAGTATGGAGCTTTGAAAATAGAAATTTCTCGTGTCATTTTCCCATTCGATCTGTCTTGAGGCTTAATGGTTGTTGGAGAGTCTTGTTTAGTATGTAATTATGTATGTGCAGATAGGGGAGTAGATGTTGAGTAGTATTAGGCTGTTGTTCATAGAGAAAATGTAAATTCATTCTGATTTCCCCGTTAGTGTTCAGTAGTGGATACCGATAAGAATTTGGTTGAAATGAGTTTTATGTATGATGCTAATGGGAAATAGCATAATGTCGGTCCAATATGTGCCTGCTTGTTGAAATCTTTGAGTACAAAAGAAGCTATCAGAAGTGGAAGGATGTTTTATCTTATTCGTGTATTGCGAGAGATTAGACTGACTAGCAAAAAAAAGGTTTTTTTACTGAGCAGGTGGTGTACATGACTTTTGTTGGATCATATTCCCCTATAACTCTTTTCTCTCGAGAATTATTTCTTGTGTTGGAATTGCAGTTCTTGAAGGTAAGCAAGTTGAGATTTGGTTTATATGTTTCCATAAATGCTATTTGTGTCCTATTTGTTAGGATACTTGTTAAATGCTGATGAATTGCTTTACTGAGTAGGTGAATTTATCTCCTTATTTGATTGTTATTTTTAAAATCTCTACCTATAATTTTCTGGGTTCATCTGAGCTAGTACTGCTTTTCCCAAACTAGGAAATCATGTACATGATAATTAGTGAGTTACAATGCTCTTCCATTGGTTTTATGGAAAGGTCATAAACACCAGTCAATAACTCAAAGGTCAAATATTAAAGGACTAACTTATACAGAAAGGGAAGTATGGCTTATTTGGAATATTTTTCTTCCTTTTCTTTACATACATATAGCTAGTTATAGTTTACCTTAGCTTAAATTTCTATGTTAGGTTTTTATATTTTGTGATAAGGTAGAAGCCACAACCTTAAGTATAATTCAAGTGCCACTGCAGCAAGCTATTAAGATTAATTGTTCCATATGCAAGATAAAAGAAGTTTTTCTATTCAAATTCACCGAAGGAAAATGAAGTAGTTGAAGAGGTCCCTCCACTTTAAGCATCAAAGAAGCCACAAGATCGAGATTGCGTCGAATCTGCTGCAAAAGATATACCATATCTAAAGATGACCAAATTGGTACTGAGTTTCTTTAATAGAAGCTAGTTCTAGTAGCTATGGTAGGATTTAGCGTAATTTTTTAGAGCTATATTTTGCTCATATAACTACAATTGAAGTTACAATTGATCATGTTAAGTGTTCTATTGATGAAGAAAGTTTATTTATTTTGATTACTTATAGTGAAACACAAAAGTGGAGCACTGATTTTTATTTATTTATCTATAATTATAAATTTTGTATAGCACCTTCTAGAAATAGTTACAATATGTAGAAGCTATTTTATTTAAAAACTGCGATATGTAGCAGTTATTTTTTTTAAATAGCTGTCACTTAGTGTGTAGAAGCTGTTAAATTTATAGCTGCTATGTTATATTTCCATTACACCTCCCACTTAGGAACCCCTTTTGTCAAATTAGCTGCTACATATAGAGAGGTTAAATATACCGCAGCAAAAAAATAGTTTCAATGCGTAGAAGCTATTACTTCACAGTTGCTATGTTATATTTCCCTTTCACTGCCCACTTAGGAACCTCTTCTGCCAAATAAGATAATAGCTGCTATGGGGGCAAAAATATACCTGCTATGGGGGGGACGAGGGGTCTAGTAGTGTGTTCAAACAAGTTTGTTGATTTGTAATGAAATCAACAACTGTAAGATCTGGAAATGTAACCTCTATATTTCCAGCCCAGATATTTATTAAAGGTCTATGAGATGCCCAACTAGAATCCCAAAAAGAAACATTGCCTTTACCAAGTTTAATCTATGAGTTAGATATTGCAATGTCCTGAATATCTTTAATTCTGACCCAAGTTTTGGATTTTTTATGAATATCTGGGATAGTCCACATGAACAAACCCCAAAGAGAACTGCCTTGCTGCAATTTCCACAATAAGTTAATGGAGAAACTTTTAACCATTGTGTTAATATTTTTAAAACCTAATCCATTCTCTTCAATTGGATAGCACAGTTTTGGATATGACTTCCAGACGTTTTTTTTTATTTTCTGAATTAATTTTTGAGTTCCAAATTAATTTTCCAAGAAGCTTGTGGATTGTATCAATTGTGTGACTTGTTGATTTTAACACTGTAGTAAAATGTAATGGAATTGAAGTTAATACATGTTTTATTAAAATAATTTTCCTCACTGGTGATAGAAGCTTGTTGTGCCAATTATTAATTCTTGAGAATGCCTCTGCCATCAAAATAAAAAGCATGGAGGAGAGTGGGTCACCCTGCTTTAGGCTCTTGATGCCTGAAAAAAAAAACCTTGTGAAGATCCATTTATTAGGATAGAGAAGTATGCGGATTTTAAATTCCCCATTTTAAGTCAATTATTTGTTTTGAGAAACCAACCTGACTTAGTAACTTAGCCAAAAAAGACCAAGATACTTTGTTAAAGGTCTTCATTATGTCTAACTTTATTATCATGTTATGTTCTTAGTCTTTGAGTTTAAGAAAGAAGTTAAAACCTGCATTAAAAGAATATTGTCTGAAATTTCTCTGCCTAAAAGAAAGGTTGTTTGTTCAGGACTTATTAAAGAATTCAACAATGGTTTTAACCTTTCAGATGAAATTTTGGATAAGACCTTATTTGTAAAGTTACGAAGACTTATTGGTCTATAATCCTTAAATGATGAACAAACTTCTTTCTTTGGGATAAGGACTATTAGTGTGGATGAGATTGTTTTTGGAATGGAAGCAGATTTGAAAAAATCATGTACTGCATGGAGGAAATCAGAGCTTATAATGTGCCAACATTTCTAAAAACAAATCCACTAGCCCTAAAGTTGAGTGTACATCCAATTTTTTAATTATATATGTGAGATCTTCCATTGTTACTGGTTTAGTTAACTCTTAATTCATTTCTTCAGTGATTATTTTTGGAATATTTTCCAAGATCCAAGCAGTATGAATACTTGAAGAAACTTTTTTTTTCTTCATTTAGCCGGTTAGAAAATTAGTTAACACCTTCCATTTCAGTTTCTTCTTAATTCTGTAAGATTGTTCTTGAACTTGTTTTAATTGACATGATTGCTTGTTTTTTTTATGTTTGGATTTCATTGATTGATGGAAAATTTTGGTGTTAGAATCACCTCCCCTTAGAGCATCTCCAATGCTTTGGGGGTTAGGAGTAAAAATAGGCTCCACTTATCAATGTTTTATTAGACGTCTATATGACGTAGACATGGGAGGTGTAATTGAAAACCTTTCTAGAAATTTGTACCCCAGTAGTAATGTCGGTTACATCACATGACCATTAAAAATATAATTTTTATCAAAATTATTTAATAGTAATGTTATATGTTATATTTTATTCCATTCATTGTAGGAGAAACGACTTCAGGGGCCCTCCAACTCTTTCGATTTGACCCTTTTGCCCCCCCCCCAAACTTTTTTCGATCACTTTCGTCCCTGAACTAACAAAAGTGTTGAGTCGTGGCCCTCCTGTTCAATCAAGGCATTAAATTTGGTCAAGATGTCAAATTTCATTTTTAATTTTTCCATTATTTCTATTTCCTTTCCCTTTTTCCCTTTTCTATTTTCTTCCCCCTTTTTCTTTTTATTTTTCATTTTATTTTTCTCCTCCCCTTCACCTTGCCCTTCCCCTTGCCCTTCCCACTCCTGAATCCGCCGTGCACCACACCCACCATCTCGCCCTCTCCTTCAATCCACCACATGCAACTCCTCTCCCACCACCGACATGACCAAATTGATCGACCATGACCAAACCATCTTGTTCTTGGGGTGGTTTCACTTTCGTCATGACCAAATCGATTGACCATAACCCGATTTGAAGTGGTGGCACCGTCATCGTTCTTGGAGTTGTGCCATCGTCGTCATAACCAAGTTGATCGACCATAACCCGATTTGAAGTGGTGGCACCGTTGTTGTTCTTGGAGTGGTGGCACGGTCTTTGAAGCCAGGGTGTCAAAAATGGCAGCGGGATGGAGAGAAAAGGCGGCAACGGTGAGGAGGCACACCCGCCGCCTTCTCCCATCGACTTTGGAGTGGTGGCCATGAACTCCGACACCAATGTTTCAAAGCTAAAACTCTTGCAAAGTCTTCCTTCGGTCTCTGTAAAATCTGGGTGAAGAAGATTTGGAGTGCTTGATCTCATCTCCATTGGGATTTCAGAGTCTTCTGCCAGTCAAAACACATTAGTCGTCGATCGGGAAGTCATCGGAGTTCATGATGGCGGTGGTGGAAGATGGAGTTCATGGCGGAGGTGGCGGTGGTTCGACGGGAATGGCGGAGCTGGGAGGGGCTGGAAGAAGAAAAGAAGAGTGAGGGCTGGATTGTAATTAAATAAAATGTGAAAAGTCTTTCTTAACCTTCATTTTGTTAAGAATTAAAAAACTAACGGTATTGACTTCACTTTTAACAGATTGACCAAACGGAAGGATGAGGATTCAACACTTTTGTTAGTTTAGGAGGTAAACGTATTTTTTTAAAGAAGGGGGGCCAAAGGTGTTAAATGGGAAGAGTTGGAGGGCCCTGAAGTCATTTGCCCTTCATTTTAAATAAAACTCAAGTTCAATGATTTGAAAATCGTATTCCACTCAAAATTTAACTTTTGATTTAATATATATCTAAATTATTATTATAAAATACTCTCTCTGTTTTGTTATTTATGACACACTTACTATAAATGGATATTTTCTTTTATTTGGCACATTTTCTATTTTTGGCAAGATTTCTTCAATTTCATCCACTTATTCTACTTTTTACTTTCTACATTTAATTTCATCCACTCATTCTTTTCACCTAAATCCAAGCACCTAAATTATGGTGTCATAAATAGAAAAACCGAGGGAGTAATAGTTCACACTATTTATAAACTTAATGTAAATTATAATTTACTTTTTATTTTACAATAGTATTAAAGATTTTTTAGATATAATTTGAAAATATATTTTAATATTTTAAATCAATGTAATATAATTAATAAATACAATTTATTGTGAATCTAAATAGTATATTAAAATTGGAATCTATATTGCATCTAAATTTGAAATAGTAAAATGATTAAAAGTAAAATTAAAATACTTAAATATGGTAACTTGACAAACTAACGGCTTCAATGTGGGGGGTCTGTCAACGAAAGCTCTAATTGATGCATTCACTCCATGTGTCATCCATGTCATACTGAGTCTTTAATTGACTCTTGGATTGAAGATCATTTTTCATTTAAAAACCTTTCAATCCTATGTGGCAAATAATATTTCCATTTTGAAGATTGCATCGGAGATGCTCTTAGCCATTTAATCTTTGATTTTTGCTTCCAGAAAGTTTCCTATTTTTTAAGGCATTAGTTGATTTTGTTTTAGCCAGATTTAGATTTGTTAAGTTTTCAAGATTTTCTTCATTTTGAATTTCATTTGCAGCTTGCGAGGGAGCTTCTTCACATGTTTTAAATGTATCAAAGTTGTTGCCAAATATATTTTTATTCCAAAATTTTAAAGCAATTTTTAGATATTTAATTTGAAGGTTAACTTGTATATGCCAAGTTTATTTGTCTGGATGTTCCAAGCATCTTCAACCAATTTTAGGAATGTTGGATGAGTAATCCAACATTCTTGAAATCTGAATGGTATTAGCTTTGATTTTGTTAATGATCCAGAAATGGTGAATAGCTAGGGGGCATAATTTGATTGCTCCCTTAATAAAGTCTGTATTTTAGATGATTTAAAAATATCTCACTAGAGTTGATTAGATAACCTCTGTCTAAACATTTCCAGACTCGGCCTTTAGGCCTCATTCTAGTCCATGTAAAAAGGCTACCCAAAGTAGGAATGGAAGACATATTTGCTTGGGACAAAAAGTGGTTAAAATTAGTTATGCTTCTTTGTTCGGGTATGGAAGGGCCCAAGTATTCTCCCACTGAGTTAATTACATTACAAAGTTTATTTGGAAGGCTAAATTTTGTATGGATTCAGCTTCCAACATTGGTTAAATTATTGTGAAAATGTTGATTTTTGTCTTATCTTAATGTCTTTAATTCTTATATGTGTGGCAAAGTTACCCACACCCCTGACATTCCATTCACAAGATTTAACACTTATCATTGAGAAGATTTAGAGGGAATCGTTGAAGAGCTGGTTAAAACCGTTTTAGGGTTTTGAGTATAATTTTTCTTACTGTATTTTTTAGGTTTAGTAATCAAATAAAAAATGTCATCATTATCCGTAGCTTCTGCTAAATCCAGTAAGTGATTAAATATATTATGAGATTCTGTTAGACTTTTTATAATTTCCAAAAACAAATCAAGGATTCTTGTTCAGGATTAGTTTCATCTGAATTTATATTAGAGTTCAGATCGAATTCTTTATTTACTTTGGAGCTTGAAGTGAGATGAGAAAAATCTCTTCCAGTTATCTCAGTGACCTCCATTATCGTTGTGTATCTCTTTCTCAGGAACTTCATTGGTATTAACCTGTGAAACTTCAACTTCAGATTTCTTAGGAGTTGAAATTTTTGGATCAGTTATAGCTTTATTTCCAGGAGAAGAGAAATCTTTAATGTTGTCTAATTCTGCATTCATTTCAGTTACTGTGTTTTTATTTGTTTATTAACAACATGCTCAACTAGCATATCAGGCGTAGAATTTTTATTGTGATGATTATCAGCAAATCCTTTAGCCACAGAGGATTGAGACAAAAATGGAGATTCAAACATAACTACAATAGGATTAACTTTATCTGAGTGAATAGATTTCCGAGTTTTAGAATAATTCTGGCTACACTAAACAAGGGAAAAAACTTGAGAACTTGAGTGCTGAGGTTTCTCCATTTCAACTATTTGTGCCTATTTCACTTGATCTACATCAGTGACCTCTTTATTACTCCCTTCTGCTCCTGAATTTCCCTTTTTCAAATTCTGCACCAACAAAAAAAAAGTTATTTTGTTGAATTGGAATGTATACCTTTTCCTTAATTGACAATCCAGAAGTGTTGTTAACCCCCTTACCTTGGTTTCTTCCGCGTTCTTTCTGGGGGTTGGGCTTATTACCTGTAACCTAAGTTGTTTCTTTTGGCCTCCAAGCTGTGAATCCGGCTGCATTTTTATCAAATCTACAAATAGAAGCTAAATGGCCTGATTTTAGGCAGTTAGTGCAGTAGTTTGGAATCCCTTCATACTCAACATATTCCCAAAACCCTATCTCTCTGAAGCTTAGCCAAAGTCTTTCAATTAAGGGTTTAGTTACATCAACTTCAACACAGACTCTAGTAACATGTGGTCTTGTTCGATTAAATGTAGATTTATCAACTCTAACTGGGGTTCCTATTAGGTTTTAATTGACATCTGTGTTAGACCATTGAGGGAAATTCAAACTGGGACAATTGAGGAATAAACATTAGGATTAAAATTAGGCACCTATTTAGTAATTCTTAAAGAATAGGCTATAGAATTCCAAATCTTATGTAACCACTATCTATAATAATCATCTGATAAAGAAAATTTAATCAAAACCTGACGGTTATCAAGAAGGGAAAATTGATAATGCCCTTTGAAGCATGTTGTTTTAAAATCCTTTCTGAGTTTATCCAGTTGAGGCCGACTACGGGAGAACTTGTCCAACAACATTTGTTTTAGAGGTTCTTCAAGGTGTTCGCATTCCAAATCTGTGAAGTGAAGTCCCTGTTCTCCTAGATGATCAATTATGGGCTTTGGATTGAATGTAGTTCCATCAATTCTTGGTTCAGAAGTGAGATTGAGGGCTTTGTGGAGTTTATTATTGAGGGCATTTGGATCCGGCGGCGGCTCCACCGTTGCCGGACGAGCAAAAGAGAAAGGAGATGATAGAAGGGTTGGATGCGTCACCATACGCCGCAGCAGAATAAAAGCCAATTGATTGCAAAAGAACATTAAAAGGAAATGCAAATGGGTCTTTCATTTCAAAATCGATTTAGTGAATACGTTCTCATCATAATATTTTTTAAAATATTTTACAATAGTAAATTATGTTTTGTAAAAGAAAAAATAAGTTTAAAAAATGGACATATTCAAATAAATGGAAAATAAATCTACACACAACAACAAAAATCTCATCACCACTATAAATTTTAAACACTTCATACTCCCTTCGTTTCTCTAATAGTGACACATCACTTTTAGGGTTAGAATTTAGGAGATCTAAATTAGTGGATGAAATTGAATTAAAAGAAAAAAAAGTAAAATGAGTGGATGTAATAATGTTAAACTTATCATAAATAGAATATGTCAATATAGACAAAACACCTCAAATTAGAAAGTGTGCCACTATTAAAGAAACGGAGGAGTACAATATGTATAACTGATAAAACTCAATTCATTTTTTTTTTTTTGGGTAATGATACAAACAAACGAAAAGTACACCCTCTGCCCAGCCGCACTTGCCGGGGGGGGGGGGGGGGGGGGGGGCACAACACTCACCACCCCGACGCACACAACAGAGGCCACTCCAACGGAGTAGCGCCACACACCCACCACCCCAACGCACAGCCCCGCTCGACGACCAACTCGTCTTTCCCGACGCGACCGACGCAAAGCCCCGCTCCAACCACAGAGCCCGGCTCAGAGATTCAAATCTTCTCTTCTCCGGACCGACCACAAGCGGAAGCCTGCTCGACGACGGCGGATTGAGTAGCCCAAATGGAATTGATCTCACTCATAACGACGGACAGTGGTGAATACGACGCACGGGGGTCAAGACGACGACGTCGATGCCGAAGAGAGGATTGGGAGCGAGCGCAGATCTGATACAGGTCGATGAGGAAGGGGAGAACGGAGGAGTGTTGGGCGGTGGAAGGGAGGCGATGGAAGGGAGGCGGTTGGAGCGGAGGACGGAGGTGGACAGGTGGCGATTTTGATGGAGGAGCGAAGGGTTTCTGGTTTTGACTAAACCCAATTTTGACAAGGGTTTCAGATTAAGTTTCTTTAATTGGGTTAGGGTGGGTTAAGTATATAGTTTGGGCTGGGTTAGGGTAATTAATTGAGAAAACATTTGGGCCAGCCCATATAAAATATATTAAAAACTTACCTGATGTGGTAGCCTGTCCAGGTAGTCTCTCTCGATTTACTTGCTTCGATTCCTTTCAGATACGGTCTCGAAAGTGATTTTGGGAGAGTGACTCCGACGATCAAGTCAGTCCTCTCTTTAAGAAATAAAATTTCTCTCTATTATACCGCTTACCTTACCTCCTACAGAGCTTGTTGTATTTATAGACTCATTCCCTTTGTCGTTCCCTGTTCTTAGGATTTTGAGATTGTGGTCACGCCACTTCTCTCATGTTCCTCAGTCGTGGTCTTTGCATTCACTGTGTATTCTGTTTTCCTCGGCCCAAGTTCTCTGCCACGACTTGTGATTCATGTGGTCGCTGCACTTGCCTATTCGTTGTGTTGGACCGAAGTTTGGTGGGATAATGCTGGGCTGGGCTTAGCGACTCTTAGCCCTTTGATTGATGGGCCACACCTACAACATAAGCTTCCCTAGCCATGAAAATTACAAGAAGCGAAGCGATGATGCTATTTGTAGTCTGAGTGCAAAATGATGTTACTGTTTGTAAAGGATGTTCGTGATGAGGAAGCTACTTTCAACCTTGTGAAGTGATGTAGTCTTGTTGGCTATAATTTTCTCTTCTATCACTCTTCGAATTTAATTTTTTGAATTTTTGGGCTCCTCATGCTAAGGCGGCATTTTTGGTGATTTTGTTTTTGAACTCCGCAATTTTCTCCCCGTTATTCAGTATTCCAACCCAAAATTTTGTGACGTTTGTTATCGCTATATCTCTTAAATGGGAAATTTGAAACGAAGAATTAAATGTAGCCTTTACTCAGTGTGCTGTCAGTTCATATACCGTCGTCGTCTCGATATAAGCAAAAAGGTACTTTGCTTTTTGTCAGGTACTCATCATTACTCTGCTTTTCCTCTTTATTTGCTCTTTTTGTTGTCTGTTATTTAAGGTTCTTTCTTCCTTCTCGCTTTAGCTTCTCATTTCCATCGCCCAGAGTTTGTCTTTCTTGTACTAATTCCCAATTCTTCTGCGTGTAATCCAGCCTCACCTCTTTCAAGGGTAAGTTCCCTTGTTTGAATTATTTCTCCTACCTCTACTGTGTTCCTTTTCTCTGGTTCTAGTTGTCTATGTGACTTACTTCCGATCATCTTCTCCGGCCTGTTTTCTGCAAATCCCTTTTTGTAGTAGATTTGCTTTTGTTGTATTTTAACTGGGATTATCGCTTCCCCATTTTAAGACCTCCAAGTTTTCTTTTAATCACTGTAAGTCCCTCGTAGAAGATGCTGCTTCCGAAGGGGATTCCAACCATGTTGTCAGATCCTCTATCGTTCCTAGTATTTTGACCATATCCTATGTGAATGACCTAAAGAACTTCTTTCCTTTTCTGTTTGCTTATAAGCTTAGTTCACCTTCTAAATTTGAGTGTGTTCGCAACCCTCCTCCTTGCTATATATCTTGCTACCTAGCATATTTGAACTTCGGTCTCTATTTTCCACTTTCGAACATATGACTGCACTGCTTCATTCATATAATATTGCTTTGGCCCAATTTCATCCTAAGGGCATCGCTATTATGATGGGTTTTCTTCGCGTGTGTAAAAATGCAAACATACCTTTCACGATTGACTTATTTCACAATTTCTACCACCTTCGAAAAGTGAAGAATATTGTGGATGAATTCACCCTATATCCTGTGATTTCTGGAGTAGAGCTTGTGAGTGGCTTCCCCAGTAATGTTGGCGATTGGCGTAGGCGATATTTTTTTATTAAAGCCAAACAAACTCCTGAGTCTGATGTACCTTCATGGAACTACAAAGTTCCTAAATCTAAGCTTCCTAACTTGAGTGTTTGCTATATGAAGGAGACACGGATCGTGGACATACCCAACACCTTCGCCATGCTGACTCTGACACTGAAGGTGTCCTGTTTGCCTATATTACGTTGTGCATTTTATAGCGGGTTGTATCGCTATTTTTATTTTTTGTGAGTTTGTTTTTATCTATGTTGTTTCTTATTATGGCAGACATGGATCTCACGAAAGATGAAATTGATCTGTCAATCTTCAATGGTGACGAAGTGAATGTTGGTGGTGCCAACACCACTTCTCTGTAGTCGATCGTTACCAACTCTGAGGATAAAGAGACTGATAATGTGCAAACTAGCCATCATCAATCTTTGAACCTACAGAAAGAAAAGAAGAACAAGAGGGATCAGAGCAGCGGTCCCTCAGGTAATCCTGTTCCTCCTCTCAAAAAGGGGCATGGCAACCATACGGCTTCGGCAATTATAGAGCAGACTGAAGACTCCCTGGCCCAGGAGATAAATTCTGATATTTTTTTCGGCCTTTCTCTACCCAACCCGGCTGCAATTTTCCTTGAGGAACTTGTCTTATATATTACTCCGCAGTTTATAACGTAGCGAGTAAATTCATCCCCTTTGTTGTACACTTGTAAGGTTGGTGATGGCCTGAAAATTGCAAGCGATCAATTATCCAAGCATTCTTCCGATGATAATTCAATGGTGGAGAAATACAAATTTATGGAGACTAAGCTTTCGTTGTTGGAGAGCTTGTTGAAAGCTGATGAGGAGAAAACGAAGGTTTCTGAGGAGAAGGTGAAAGCTTGTGAAGAAGATGCGAGTGCTGCTAGGGAGAGTGTGAGGCTTGCGGAGGTGGAATCCTCTGAGCTTCAATTTCAATTGGATGATATGCGTGCCAATGGACCTATTTTCACTGAATATCCTCAAGTTCTAGTGGATCAGCTGTGCAAGATAAAGTCATTGTTATAAATTTTTTGAGAATGTCTCCAAGGTTGCGCGAATTGTCGGGTATTGCGAGGCCGTGAAGAATGTATGGTAGTGGAACCCCCTGTGTGCCTGCAAAAGCGTGCCCGTGATGGTGAAGTGCGTTAAGACTCTGGAAAGCAAGAGGGCCAACCTGAATCGAGCCTTCATTAATAAGGTTGCTGATGGGGGTCATCTGTTCGCCTTACTTTCACATCTCACTAGTCTCCCTAGTCTCCCTAGTCTCTCGTCATTAGCTGAGCTGAAAAAGTGTGAGGTGGATTATTATGAAGAACTTCCTTGTAAGCTCCATGCTAATGTTGCGAGTGTTGATCAAGATGCCAACGTGAATAATGCAAGTACCGAAGCTCATCTCCTTCAAGCCTGCGATGGTGATTCCACTCAGCGGCCTAACGAAGATGCCTCTGCAATCACTGCTCCAGTTCCGCCTACCCCTAACCCCGAAGTTAGTTAATTTTTAGTAATTCCTTATATACATTGGGATTTTGGGTTGTACTCTTTATTTTTTGTATTCGCTATTCGCACGGCTTTATTTATAAGAGTTGATATGCTCGTTGTCCCGCATTTTCTTATCAGCCTTACTCGTGTGCGGGGTTTCAACATTTTGATTGATAGTAAATTTATTAAAAAAAAACTTTGATTTTATGGGACGTAATGACCCTCTCTCTAAACCCATCAGTTTGCTTCGTGCTACACGATTGTTTATTGAAGAATGTGCAGTGGTCGATTCTGCTGACCTTTTTACACGAGTGTAGTCACTTACCCTATGTATTTGGTGGAAACTTCCTTTTCCTTCTTTCCCTCCATCTTCGTCTGCAAATTGCCCTTGTAGTAAGCTTATTCTTGATGGATACAATGTTGAATCACTTAAGAAGGACATTGTTTGTGGGTTAGTCGATCTTGAGTCTGCTGGCGCATATATCCAATCGCTTTACCTTCTTGTTCGTGTTCAAGAGTGGGATCTTTGTTTAGGCATCCACTTGAAGTATTGGCTCTTGGGTATTGATGATCTTGAAAAGAAATGGGGTATGGTCGTGATGGAAACTCAAGATGCTTTGCGAGTTCTACGCAGGATCCTGAGCGAACAAAATGACCTCATTTACCGTCAGCAACTGAACCTTGCGAAGATGCATATATAACAAATGGAGGCCAGGGAGTGTATCGCAAGCAAGGCTAGCGAAGCCCATTAGAAAATGCTGATTATTGATAAGCAATGTGGGCGTTATAACTTGCACAAAAAGCTTAAGAAGAAACAAGATGAAAACCCATTAGAAAATGCTGATTATTGATAAGCAATGTGGGCGTTATAACTTGCACAAAAAGCTTAAGAAGAAACAAGATGAAAATGAGCACCTGTCGTCCTCTACCGTTAGATAGGAAAATAAGTTTGACAAACAGATTTCCATAAACACGCAGCTTCGAGGAGAAAATGAAGATCTTCATATTGAATGTAATCGTCTTGATTCGTATGTTCATCAATTGGAGCAAGCTTGTGTTGACTACAATAATCAAGCTCAAGTTCCTCCTTCGTCGCCATGACATACCTCTAGCCATAGTGATTTAACTGTTAGTGGCAGCAACCAAAGAATTAGATTGTCAGCCGCTGTCAGATCTCATATTCGTTGTCTTGAAGAGGAAGTTCAAAATCTAAGGACGAGGATAGAATAGTACGAGGAAACAGTGAACGTTATGAGTATTCAGTTGGATCACAAAGAGTTTGGTCATATAACTGACTTTAAGGCCTATTGTGCCAAACATCTTAATCGTATGGGACAAAGAGATCAGACCCGTCACCCTGCCTACTTACATATGCAGTGGAAATATGACCACTTAGTTAGATAGGAGTGTGAGTTAGAGGAAAGTCACCGCCGAGCTGATCAGCTTTCGTACGGTGGTGAACGATCTTCTCACAAAACCAAGCGCCCTTCTTACGAGGCTGAACCAAATCGTCGTTGCAATGGTTCTTCTACTTTTGGACCATCACGCTCTTCCAGATGTAGATAGTGTGTGTTGTTTGTTTCTATAGATGATATGATCGTCTGTATATTTTTTTGCCTTTAGGGATTAAGACTTGTCTTTGTATTGCTAACGATTTTTTCCTATATGTTTTGTTGCCACGTTTATCGATCTTTTGCGATCCTGTACTTTGTAGGCGTATCTCCCTAAATGAATTTCTTGATTTGTTGATGTTGCAAGATTTATTACTTGCAACTTGTTTAGTTTACGAAGCTGCAAGATCACAAGCTTGTCAGCATCGCTAATTGAGCAAGATCTATAGCTTGCGTTTGTTTGATTTGTAAAAAATCTAGAGTTTGCAAGCATCAGCATTTGTACAAGATCTATGACCTGCAATTTGTAAGATTCATGAAACCGCAAGATCCAAAGCTTGCCAGTATCAATATTTGAGCAAGATCTATAGCTTGCTGATTGGCGAATTTGTAAGATCTACAACTCGCAAGCACCACCAATTCTGCAAGATCCATAGCTTGCGGTTGTTTGACTTGAAAGATTTAAAGCTTGCAAATGTTGAGGGGAATGCAGGATCCATAGCCCGCTATTAAACTTTGTTAGTAAAAAAATAGGTAGTCACAGTCCAACGAAGTGGGTTTTTATATTAAATATGTAAGATAGCGATGATATCACAGCAAAACAGTGATACTAAAGCAAAAACAAGGATAATGTCCTTGTGTCTATACAGGTAGTTGCTTGCTAGTTTTCTTTTAGATATAAAACCTCCTTAAGTTAGTCACATGCCACGTATTTGGGACTACTGTGCCATCCATTCTTTCCAACTCATAACTATTGAACTTATAAGCTTTCATGACTTTGTATGGTTCTTCCCACTTTGGACATAGTTTGCCTCGCTCTTCAGCAAGGCTAGCCTCGTTCTTCCTTAGCACCAAATCCCCAATCTGAAATCTCCTTTCCTTCACTTTTTGATAGTACGCTCTTGCAACTCTTTCTTTGTGTTTAGCTTCCGTGATACTTGCCAAGTTCCTTTGCTCCTCTACTTTGTCTAGCTCTATCTTAGAACATCTGGATTGTCCATCTCCTTATATTTGCTTATCCTGAGACTTGAATTTCCAATTTCTACGGGTGTGACTGCTTCGTGACCATACACCAAAGCGTATGGCATCTTCCCTGTTGGATGTCAGATGGTTTTTCTATACGAGCATAGCATGTTCGGTTGCTTATCCACCCATCCTGTTTGCTTTCTTTCCAATCGCTTCTGTATTCCCTGAACTATGGTCATGTTTGTAACTTCCACTTGGCCATTAGCTTGAGGATGTGACACAGAAGTAAACTTTTGAGTAATCCCAAGCCTCGAACACTAGTCAACAAATGCCACACTTATGAATTGTGTGCCGTTATCCGTGACAATAGTCTGCGGTACCCTGAAGCGGTACACGATGTTTTTCCATACGAATTTTCTAGTGGCTTCGACTGTAACACGTCCTAATGGCTTAGCTTCGACCCACTTTGTGAAGTAATCAACCGTTACAATGAGGAGCTTAACATGTTTTTCTCCTCTTGGGAATGCTCCCACTAAGTTTATCCCCCACTTATCAAATGGCCAGGCTCCGTAGATTCCTATCAAAGTTGATTGTGGTGTATGTGCAGCGAAGCGTTGATTTGGCAGCTCCTATATTTGAGAACGAAGTTGTGTGCACCATTGAACATAGTCGGCCAGTAGTACCCTGCTCTGATTATATTTCTAGCTATCATCCTGGCTCCTTGTTACATTTCACATAAGCCTTTATGAACTTATTTTAAGTTCTCAGTCGCCTTTGTTGGCCCCACACATTTTATCCATGGGGACAAGAAACCTTTTTTGTACAGCATTCTATTTCCGTATGCCTAATTAGAGGAACGCAATTTTAACTTTCTAGCTTCCACCTTATCTTCTAGAAACGTCCCTTTTGCAAAGAAATCCATTAGAGGGTTCAACGAGCTTGCCTAATGTTCTTGTATTGTTAGGACCACCGTTGATATGTTGCTTCTAACTGGGACAACCTCCATGATGACAGCCCCCTGTTTAGCAAAGGAATCAAACCCTGCAGTCGCCAGCTTGCTTAATGCGTCTGCATGTGTGTTTTCGCATCGCGGGATTTGTTTCAAGCTAAAATATTCAAGCTGGGCTATGAGATGTCGCACCTTCACCAGATTTTCATCAACTGGTCTTCTCGTACCTCATAGTCACCTCGCACATGCTGGACTACAATTAGAGAATCACTGGATACTCTGACACTTCCTACTTTCTTTCTGAATGCGAGGTCCAATCCATAAATTAGAGCTTCATATTCTGCTTCATTGTTGGTCAGCAAGAAATTGAATCGCAGTGAGTGTCTGTGCTCACCCCCATTTGGGTCTACTAAAAGCAGCCCTGCTCTGCATCCTACCTTGCTTGATGCACCATCAACAAACAACGCCCAAGCCACTTGTTCTCATTTTATCTTACCTTTGTCAATTGTGAATCTTTGATGGATGCTCGATTTCTATGCTTCTTCACTTAACTTTTCGGCAATGAAGTTTGCCAATGCTTGAGCTTTGACTACTATTCTAGGTTGAAATTGTATTTCAAATTGACCTAGTTCCAAAGCCCATTTTCCCAATCTTCCTAAATAATCCAGTTTAGAGAGGATGTTGTTGATTGGGAACCTTGTGTAAACTACTATGTTGTGGCTATGAAAGTAAGTTCTCAATCTTCGCATCGTATAGACAAGAGACAAGGTCAGCTTTTCTATAGGCATGTAAATTGTCTCTGCCTTTTGAAGGATTCTGCTGATGTAATAAACTGGAACCTGCCTCTGCCCTTCCTGGCAAACTAACACAGAGCTGACTGCGTTCTGTGAGGCTGCTAAATACAAGTACAATGTTTCTCCTAGCGTGGGCGACTTCAGCGTTGACAACGTTTGAAGCTGGTCTTTTAACCCTTCACATGCTCTCTGATAGTCTTTGTTCCAACTAAATTTTCTTGCTTTTTATAGTACTTTGAAGAGTGAAAAGTGCTTTTCTATAGCCTTTGATATGAAATGACTAAGCGCTGCCAATGATCCTATTAATATTTGTACTTCTTTAACTGTTTGTGGTTGAGGAAAATTCACTATGGCTTGTATCTTATCTAGGTTAGCCTCTATACCCTTTGAGGAAACCTTGTATCCCAAGAACTTCCCCGTCCCCACTCTGGTTATACACTTTTTAGGGTTAAGTTTCATCCCCATATCCTTCAAAGTGTCCAACATTTCTTTTAAGTCGTCAACGAAGTTTCCTACCTTCTTACTCTTGATCACCAGATCGTCAATGTATGCTTCAACGTTTCTGCCTATTTGGTTTTTGAATGCCCTGTCAATCACCCTCTGGTACGTTGCTCCCATGTTCTTAAACCCAAAAAGACATCTTCATATAAAAAAACATTCTAAAGCTCATTATGAAGGTTGTTTTCTCTTCATCGTTATGATTCATCAGTATTTGATGATATCCTTTGTATGCATCCAGGAAAGCTTAGAATTCATGTCCTGAGATCGCTTCCACCAGCTGATTGATCTTTGGAAGAGGATAAGAATCCTTTGGACATGCATTGTTCAAGTTCGTGAAGCAAATACACATCCTCCAAGCACCGTCTGACTTCTTCACCATGACCGGGTTCGCTAACCATGTGGGGTATATGAATTCAATTATTATGTTGGCTTATTACAGTGATGTAACCACTTCCTTGATCGCCTTCTATCTGTCACTAGCAAAGCAGTGTTGTTTCTTCTTGATCGGTTTAGATGAGCTGCTGACATTCAACGAATGGGTAGCGATGTTTGAGCTTACCCGTCCCATATTATGTACGTCCCATGCGAACGTATCCTTGTGGTCTTGTAAGATTTGGATTACCTTCTCCTTTTCTTCAGCTAGAAGAAATTTTCACTGACTCATCTAAATGTTCTAGTAAGCCTCCTCCTAAAATAGCGTTAACCAGCTTCGCCTTTTCTCCTATCCTTCCTACCTTCATTGCTATAACCATGCATTGCCTGGCTGATTGCTGGTTTCCTCTAATTGTTGCTACTCCGGCTAGGGTTGGGAATTTCATTACCAAGTGATAAGGGTACCAGATTGCCTTAGCTCTATTCATCCACAGCCTTCCAGTTATAGCACTGAATGTACTTGGGGCATCCATAACCACGAAGTCGCACATGATTGTGTAATTCTTCCCACTTTCCCCAGTCATCTTGGGCAACAATATATTTCCCAAAGGTGTTTCCGCTCGCCCTGTGAAGTTGATCCGCGAAGATGTAGACCTTTTCAAATATGTTCTCTTGAAGCCCAACCTGTCGAAGCAATCGACAAATAGTATCTCAACCACACTTTTGTCATCTATAAAAACTTTGTGGACAGTTGCATTTCCAATTTTTTCTAGGATGACCATTGGATCGTTGTGCGGCGAGGTGTTGGGTACTGCATCCTCTTCGTTGAAGGTAATTTCTTTATTTTAGCGGAACCTTTTATCAACTAGCTCTTGTGGAGGAGAGTACCTTGCCATGACCTTCCACGCACTGCTAGACAGTGAATTTGTGGAACCAAGTACAGAGAAACTAATTTCCTCAGGTGCTTCGCCATCCACGCTGTCGTTGTATTCTAAAGCCACCGTCATTTTTTTATTCTTAGCCATTGTCGCTGCGGTACCTTATTTTCGTGAAGATAGATTTTGTGTCTTTCTTGCGTCCCCATACTGACTTGTTGCTTCCTTTTTGTACTGGCCCAAGTTGCCATTCCTCGGATTCTCTTTGATCTGTCTTCTTAGGTCCCTACAGTACTCTATGGCGTAGCTATAATTTTTATGAAAGGCACAATAAAACTCTCAGGATCTTTTTTCTGGCGGTGCTATCATCGTTGGCGGTTCTCGAAATAGATCTTTATTCGCTAGCCATATTTCTTTCCTAGTCTTCATCGGGGGTGTATCTTGAAATGGCGAACTCTACGAGCCTTGTTCTTCTCTTCTGAAAGTAGTATTTACTTTTCCTTTTTAGGCCAGGATTTTTGTGAATCATCCATTGTTTGCTTTTCACCCTGCTCCTTCTCTATCTTTCGATTGTTTGCTTCCTCTATTCGCACATGCCGCTCGATCATTTTTTTTGCAATTCCCTTGGCTTTTCTGGCATATCCTTTGTCAGCTCCTTGTAAAACTCTCTGGATCTCATGCCCCCTGTAAAATCACCTAATGATGATTGAAATGATAAATCTCAAACTTGCAGGATCTCTCTGACGACCTACTATGGTACTCCACGAGTGAACTTCTACTTTTGATAGAAACATCCCAAAAATAAATCTTACAACTGTGCCCAAGACTTTATACTTCCATGTGGAAGGTCTTCATACCACATAATCGCAATGCCTGATAGAAAGATGGGAAACGCTTTCCAAACTAGTTCTATGTCTGCATCCCGGAATCTCATATTGTTTCTATATGAATGTAAGAACTCTTTGGGATTCATGGTACCATCATAAACTTTAACGTGTAGAGGAAGTTTGAAATCTTTAGGCATCCAGAAGTCTCGTAAATGTGGTGTGAAAGGCAACTTATCCATGTCATCTTCTACGACAATGTCACGCAGCTCTTCTTCATAGCAGAGCTGTTTGCATTCTTCATTTGTCCTTTTTTCTGGCCTCGGGGATTTTTTTCCTTAGAATCTTCAAGAACTGATCATACAAATGCTCCATGTTCGCCTCTAAGTATGTTGCGAACGCTCGCTTTTCCTTATCACCGTTTGGAGTTCTACCTCCTCTTCCTCTTCTTTTATTTCTTCTTTACTAAATCCTTTCTCTCTACTGGGTGTGTGATGCTGCTGGCCTTGTGTTCCTTCATCTTTTCTCAACATTTTTCTTGTGACTGATGGTTGTGGCTTTTTGCGATTCTGCTGAATGCTATTGCTTACCTGAGCAGCCTAATAATGAAAGGAAAAAAATTATGTTCATCACAGTCGGTGCCAATAATGTGGTAGCCTGTCTAGGTAGCCTCTTCTCAGTTCACTTGCTTCGATTCCTTTACTTGCAAATGCGGTCTCGAATGTGATTCCAGGAGAGCGACTTCGATGATCAAGTCAGTCCTCTCTTCAAGAAATGAAATTTCTCACTATAATACCACTTACTTTAGCTCCTACAGAGTTTGTTGTATTTATAGGCTCATCCCTTTTGTCGTTATCTGTTCTTAGGACTTTGAGATCATGGTCATGCCACTTCTCCCATGTTCCTCAGTCGTGGCCTTTGCATTCACTGTGTGTCCCATTTTCCCTAGTCGACGTTCTCTACCACGACTTGTGATTCATGTGTTTGCTGCACCTGCCTGTTCGTTATATTAGACCGAAGTTTGGTGGGATAATGATGGGTTGTGCTTAGCAACTCTTGGCCCTTTGATTGTTTGGCCACACTTACACCATTACCCAAAATGAAAAAAAAGTGAAATAGTGCACATTCAGTTGGGACATCCCAAAGAGGAAAGAGTGCAAATTCAACTGGGACGGAGGGAGTGAAATTTTTCATCCATAAATTATAAAATATATAGACTAAAACAAAAAAATATTTAGCAAATATTATCTATCTTAAGAAATTGATAGCTTGATGGATGCATGCCATGTAATATAAATATATTATATTGTGTGTTAGTTAATTTTTTTGAATATTCAAAATTTTAAAATAATAATATTGAAGATAGAGTTAAAATAAAGTAAATTGTGATTTTAAACATAAACCCAAATTACATAGTAATATATTATTTTTGGTATTACTTTTAAAAAAATTTATATGATTATAAACATAATATATATAGTAAAACTGGATTCGATCTCTTAATTACTCAAATTTTATCTAATATAATTTTAATAATAAAATAGTCAAATATTATTTTAATAATATATATTGTCCAATATTATAAAACTAATAATTGTCAAGTTATGTACAAGTGATTTTTTAAAAAACACCACCTGTTATGGTGGGGGGTTTGGCAGACCCCTACCTGTTTATTAAAATAAAAGAAATGATATAAAAAGAAGAGGGGGGGGGGGCATAAGGCTTTACCTTTGTGGATTATAGTCTAAGAAAACCATGTAAACTATACAAAGTCCTAATACTAGACCTAAGGTTTCTCATATCTCACAAAAAAGACATGGAAAAATACAAGGGGAAAACATGTTCAAATTACAAAGTGTTCAATGTATCTAGGACAATACAAAACTCATTTTGACTTCCTAATATATGGAAAGGATATCGCGTCCAGTTGAATCATCCCTTTGATATCCTTTGGTAGACCTGCAAAAACAAAGAAATAATTTACCTGTTAGGAATTGGCAAGTCTAGCCAAAGCATCTGCGATGTTGTTTGCTTCTCTATAGATGTGAGAGATAGTCCATTGCATTTTTTTGAAGTAGAGCCCAGATTTGTCGAATTCCATTTGTGCACTGCCATGGTATCTTGAAGTCTCTTCTCACTATCTTCACCAAAAACTCTGAATCGCACTCTATTTGCATGTGCTTGATTCCATAACTTATGGCTGCTTGTAAACCATATTGGAGAGCTTGAACTTCAGCTTGAAAACTGCTACATGGAGACACTTGTTTTGTGGCTGAAAGAACAAGCTGTCCTTTACTATCCCTTATGATGAATCCTAAACCTGCATTACCATTCTTAAGTACTGAACCATCAGAATTAAATTTGAAATGCTAAGGGTGGTTCCAATAAACAACTTTCCTTTTTGCACTTTTTGTGACCTGCAGATCAGTAATCTAGGAATATCTGAAGTCAAGTTCCAAACACATTTGATATTATGGCCAATCAGAATATCATTCAATTGCCACATGATTTTTCTGAATATAATGTCTACATTTGGCTTAGTTTGGTCTAAAAATAGGCATTTCTAGCGCACCAAATAAACCAAATACATACCATGGTAAGATTTTGATAAGCTCATTAAATTCAAGGTAAATCATGTTGAGGTTCCAGTAGTAAAGTAGTATGTCCTATAGGTATCCAAAAGAATGTGAAGGGATGTCAAAAAAATCTATCAATTTTGTCCCATACATTCTTTATAATCTGACAACTGTTGAAGGAGTAATGTACACTTTCAGACTCCTGAGCACAAAAACAACATCTAGAAGACATATTGAATGAAAAATCTTCTAATGCATCAGGGAAAGGAATCAACCTATTCAACAATCTCCAATTCATCATAATGATTTTTTGGGTAGAATTTTAGACCAGAGATAGTTGAAAGACTGAATATAGTTCTTTTTTGGTCTGATTACTTCATATGCAGATTTCAGTGAGAAAAGTCCATTAGAAGTAGGTTTCCAGATCAATTTATCTTCATAATCATGAAATAATATTTGATTAATATTAGATTATGAATAATTTGATTGGGTAGATGGTTCTGAATTGAATTCAGAAAATCACTTCATTGAGATAAAAATTCAGCCATTGTAAGATTTGGGAATGGCAAATCAGTATCTGGATTCTAGATGTTTATCAAAGGCCCTAGACATGACCAGTTAGACTACCAAAAAGAGACTGAACCTTTTCTAATTTGCACCTATGTGTGCTTATTAGCTAGAGCATCAACTTATTTTATCCTTTTCCATGTTCTTGTTATTTGATGGTTTATTGGTGTTGATCACATGAATTTAGCCCATAAGGAGTCTCCTAATTAGATTTTCCACCATAGTTTTAATGAAAATCTTGTAATCATTAGATGCAAAATTTTAAAACCAAGACCATTTTCATCAAATGGGAAGCATAGTTTGTCAAAAGACCTCCATAATCTCCCATATTGATTTAATGATGCATTGGTTTTATAAAAGAATTGTGCCATTTTCTTATGGATTTTATTCATTATATGGTTTGTAAGTTTAAGAAAAGTTATGGTGTTCAGTGGAATAGAAGATAGGACATGCTTAATTAAAACCATCCTAGCTACTGGAGAGAGCAATTTGTTTTGCCACTGAACAATCTTAGAATTGATGGAATTTAGAAGGCTTAAATAATGAGAGTTTTTGTTTCTTCCAATGAAGATCGGGGATTGTAAATATTTAAAATGAAATCCCCCCTGTATCATTTGTGCTTTAGTTTTGATTTGATTGATCGTTCTTTGGGAGGCAGTTTTGGAGATGAGAAAAGATGATTTCTCATAATTGATTTTTTGTCCAGTAGCTCTTTCATAGATTTTAAGAAATCCCATCGGTTTTATAATACCTGCCTTTGAGTAATTAAAAAATATTGTTGTGTCATCAGCAAATGATAGATGGGTTACATTAAGCATGTTATTTGGAAGTTTGTAGTAAGAAATTCCAGCGAATTGAAAATAGGAATTCAGGGTTTTGGAGAAGAATTCTTCCATTAATATAAATAGCAAAGGAGAGAGTGGATCTCCTTGCTTCAAACCTCTTGAAGCTGGGAAGAATCCAAAGGCATTTCCATTTATCATAATTGAAAAAAATGCAGACCTTATATTGTTGATGATAAGGTTCACAAAGTTTCAACAAATCCCATTTTGATTAAGAGTTTTGACAAAAAGGACCAAGATACCCTATCAAAGGCCTCCATCCTGTCTAGTTTACTAATCATGTTATAACATCTCTTTTTTAGTTAATGTAACTTTCCATATCTTGCATTAACATCACATTTTCAGAAAATTCTGCCTAAAGTAAATACAGATTGTTCAGGACTTAGGATTTCATTAATTAAGGGTTTAAGTCTATCTGCAATGAGTTTCGTGAAGATTTTATTTGAAAATTTGCAGAGATTAATTGGCCTATATTCTTTAAATGAAGAGCAAACATTTTTTTTAGGTATTAAGATGATGAGTGTTGCACTTATGTCTTCGGGGATTTCAACTTGATTGAAGAAGTCATGAATAGCTTGAAGAACATCATATTTTATTATGTGGCTGCATGTTTTATAGAATAGACCTGGAAATCCATCAGGTCCAGGAGCTGATTCACTATTCATGTTCATTATTGTGTCAGTTAGTTCATAAATAGTTACTGGTTTGGTTAGTTTTTTATTCATTTTTTTGTTGATGGAATTAGGCAAGTTTTCCAATAAACAAGTTGTATTAATTCCAGATTGATCATAGTCTTCTTTTGTTAAAAGTTCTTAAAAATAGGAAACTGCTTCATGTCCTATTAGGTTTTGGTCGTATATCCAATCCCCCTTGGAGTCTTCAATTCATGAAATCATCTGTTTTTATGCTTGTTTTTAACAAAATGGTGAAAACAAATTGGTGTTTGAGTCACCTTTTGTTAACCACTTAATTCTTGATTTTTGCCTGCAAAATGATTCTTGGTTTGCAAGAGCTTGTGTGAGATTTGCTTTTGCTTGATTAAAAGCTATAAGGTTAGTCTGATTTTTTCTGAAAGTTGTAGATCTACCTCAGCTTTAAGAAGAGCATCTTCACATTTTTGAACTGTTGTGAAAATGTTTCCAAAAGTGTTTGTATTTCACTGTTTCAAAGCTACTTTTAAAGTTTTAAATTTAAGACCAGCTTTTTATCCCATAAAGCTCAGAGGGAACATTTCAGTATTCTTCGATTGTTTTCATAAATGTTGAATGGTTGATTCAACAGTTGAGAAATTTTAAAGACTTGCAACTAGAAGAGCTGGAATGTTCAGAAATGTGGAGTGTAAGAGGGTTGTGATCTGACTGATCTCTGGTAAGTGTTTGAATATGTGAAGTTTGAAAAAGTTGCCACCAATTGTTATTAGATAGTTTTCTATCAAGTATTTTCCACACTCTACCCTTTGGTCTCTTCCTTGTCCAAGTGAATAATGAGCCAGAAATTGGGATATTAGTTAGGTTATTGTTAGTTATGAATTTATTAAAAGCTTGGATGTTCTTGTTACTTGGAACTGATGGACCAATGTACTCATCAGTATTGGTTATGACATTAAAGTCACTAATAAGACAAAGTGAATAACTTTTGTATGCAGATAGTGAAGTCCACATTTTTCCCCTTTCCTTATTTGTGTGCTTAGCATAAATGAATCCAATCTGGCATTCATTATGTAGCAGAGGATGTTTGATTTTGGTAATAATGTATTGCTCTTTGACTGCAATGATTTGGAAATTGATTTCATCAGTCCAAAAGATCTAAATTTAACATTTGAGATATGAGAAACACTGTTGAATATCTAGTGTTTTAGAGATAGAGTCAATGTCTTTATCTCTGAGTATTGGTTCAATTATTACAAACACTTATGTTTTATATCACTTTTTTATGTCTCTGATTCTGAGTTGTGTAGCTTGTTGCCTACACCTCTAGCATTCCAGACACAAATTTTGGATTCAACATTGAGAAGGTTTTTAATTGTTCAATGAGGAATGGGTTGCACCCGTTTTAGTAACAGTTTAACCTTTTTTTATTGTATTTTTTAGGTTTTGTTTTCAGATCACTAATGTTAGTATTATCTGAATTAACCTTATCTGGATTATATTTAAGATAGCAGAGTGTTGAACCTATTATTGGATTCAATAAGACTTTGTTTGATGTCATGAAAGTTTATTGACTTCTCAATTTGTTCAGAGAATTGGATAGTCTTTAGTGGTTCAACATTTAGCCATCCAATTCTTTTAGTTGATTTATTACTTGAAAATAGTAAAGTAGAGCTTCCTGCACTAAGTTCAATGAAGTTACCTTTTCGATTGTTAAAAAGTTTGATCCTGATTGTTTGAATTAAGTCTTTTAGAGTTGTTGCTTGCGTCAATAGATATCATTTTTTTAATCTTTTGACTTATTTTGGGTAAGTTAATGATAACAGTTTCAGTAGAATTCAGGTTTCTTAGATTCCCTTCAATTGAACTGTAAGAGTGTTCTTAGTTTTCAGTTAGAACCGGGTCATTACTTGGAATACTAACAGGATTAACATGATCCATAATCTTAATATCATATTCAACAAGTATAATCCCATCACCCAGTATGATAGTTTTAGCATTTTGTTGAGTAGGGTAAGCTTCATTTATCATATCAAACTTAGCATTTTGCTTCATAAGGACAAATTCATCAGATAAGTTAACAACAGTGGCATCTTTAACATGAGCATTAGTCACATTCTGATAGCTTAGAACAACAGATTGTTCAAGCATAGCACTGTTAACCTCAGATGGCATAGATTTAGTAGTGAAAAACATATCCCTTTTATTCAGGACTAAGTTTAGAGAAAGAACCTACCCCTCATTTGAGGAGGTAGCCTTTTGTGCACACCAGTGTCCAAAGTTTGGACTCCTTTTTCATTTTTCCTTTAGCACTTGATGAAGGTTTATCAGTTGAGCACAATTTCTTCTCATGAGTAGGTTCCTAAACTAAGGAGACAACCTTATTCTTTATTATTGGGACATAAACCTTATCAGAAATTGAAATGCCTGAAGTTGAAGCCTTTCCCCCATTACCCATGATCCTTCTCTATGCATCATTTAGGGCAAGGTTCTTACCTGGGACCTGATTCAAAGTTGAATTTTCTTTCGGTCTCCAGGCATTAATTGTGGTTTTAGTAGAGTCACATTTGCAGACATAGGCTACATGACCCAATTTCAAACACTTAGAACAATACAACGGGACTTTCTCATAGTCTATATACTACTAGAAACCAGAATCATGGTATTCAATCCAAACTCTCTCTCTCAGTGGCTTAGAAATATCTAACTCAACGCAAACCTTTGCCACATGAGGCCAAGTTCTGTTCAACGTCATGTACACGTATGTTTAACAAGGAAATATTGGTGACTAAAATTTCACAGAGTGTCACCGTCAAACAAATTGTATGTTCATCATATCAAAATTCCATTTAAAGTTTTACACATGTAAATTATATTAGATAAAATTCGTTGAATAATTGCGTCCTCACTAAATGCTTCTGGGTTTACTTTCCACCCTAAATGGGTCTAGCTTTCTAATTTTTTTCTTCATTAAATAAAATATGTATTATCTTAATACAAAAAATTCAAGTTCAATATGGACCTGAATTGATTCTTCAAGAGAAAAAATATACAATACATATTATTTTTTAAATTAAAAATAAAAATATAGAGAGAATATGAAAGTAATTTAGAAATTATGATAAAATTATTATATATATATATAGTTAGGGTAATATGGGTCTACGGGCTGGGTCTGGGTCTGGTCTGGGTCTTAATATATTAGACCCGGACCTAGACTCATTTTTAAAAATCTAGACCCGGACCCCGATTCGAGCCTGATGGGTCTAAACCTTTTGGACCCATACCCGGCCCAACAGACCTAGACCCTATGGGTCTGGGTCGGGGCCTAGACCCATGATCATCCCTACTTAGGGGTGGGCAAAAAACTGAAAACCAAAAGACAAATAAAAAATTGATTATCCAAATATTGAATAAACCAAACCAGATTTAATATTCAAATATTTGAACCGATTAAATCGAATTGTGAATATTGTTTATGGTTTGGTTTTTGGTTTCTAAACATAAACCAAAAACTGACCAGAAAAGCAAATTACATGTATATATACATATATATATATATATATATATATAAATTAAGTGTATGCCAATAAAACATAAAATAATTTTACCCTAATACTTTAAAATTAATGAAGAAAATAAAAAGGGCTTCTTAAAAATAATAATTTATACTTGTATATCCTTATTCCTAAACAACTAATTAAACACGTGATTTGTTTATAGAATTTTAAATTGCCACAATTTCTTCTTCTTCGGCTGAATCAACCCTCCTCGAACTAAAAAGATCAACACGCAGGAACACTATCAACAACATCTGTGAGATAGTGATAAGGTATAAGGTATAAGGTATATGGCTAAATTAATGGAATTGAAAATATGTTCATTTGATGGAATTTCTTGAAAATCGAGTATAGAAATCTCTAACTTCTACATACAAATATGAAATTCTTGGATTTTATATTCTTATTTTCTATTTCTTCCATAAATTTTCTCTCTTTAGTTTTTATATATGATATTAGTTTTTATTCAATCCAGTGAACTAATGCATATATGAATTTAGAAAATTGAGTTTTTTTTAAATACTCATCTAAGTGAGGGGGAATATATTAGGCTCCCCAAACTTTAGAAATAATAGAAGAAAATAGTCTGAGAGTTTTGAATATACAGTTAGTAAAGCTAACGTGGGAAAGCTAAGTACAAAAAGTTGTGCTCCATGTTCTTCATCTAATACCCCTAACTCGATGAAGAAAATGGCCCTAAACCCGAGTTGAGGCATATTATGGCCTTCCACTTTCTTGCCTCCACACCCTTGTGTCAACAAAAAGAGGTGGTCTTCCATAATAGCCCCTTGCAACTCTCTTCCCATGAAGATAGTTACTTTGTGTTTTGCCTGATGGTAGAGTTGAATTTGATCTCTTTTCTCTAGGGCATCAGTTGTCTCCTTGATTTGCCTTCAGTTGTATCCTCTGGTCTCTTATGACTTGTTAACATCCGGGGCTCAGGTGTATCATCTCTCTTCATAAACTCCATGCACATGTTAAAATGTGATGGGATTGCCTCCCCATCCGAACCTATGATAAAAACACAACTAGCAGTAAAAGGTACTACAGAAGAGATTCATATCATAGAGAAGCGTGGTACAACAATTATTAGCAAAAACATGAAGCTCATAAACTCAGCCGTATGGTATCCCATCAGGTTATGCATAATTGACCTCTAAATGAAAATAACAGTCAGAGTCTTCTAAACATTGGATTTTCTTGTTGGTTTGCTCTCAGTTTTGCCCATACAACATTTGGCAGATCAGTAATGCAAGAGAAATGATTTATCTGGTTGTTGGAACCCAGTTTAGCCATCAAATTTACAACTCCATTGGCTTCTCTGTATATGTGTTCAAAATTTAAAGTCATAGAGCTAATCAGATCCCATATTAATCTGATTTCTTCCAGTGCCTCCATGGTGGCTTGTTCCTTTTCATCAAAACTTGTATCAGCATCTTGTTATCACTTTCAATCTGCAAGTGGTCAATCCTCATCTGTATAGCTGTCTGTACTCCCATTCTGATTGCCATTGCTTCAGTGTGGAATGTTGAGTGGCTTAATACTGATCTGGATGAAATTACCATTAGGTTCCCATTATAATCTCTAATGGAAAATCCTATGCCTGCTCTTGTTGAGTCCAGCCATGATCCATCTGTATTTAGCTTAGAAAAATAGGGTAATGGAGTCTTCCAGATTACTTGTTTGATGGTTATTGGCCTTTGGGAGTGACAGATAAGTGATCTGGGTATGTCTAGTGTTAAAACCCATTTAAAGTTCAAATGAAAAGCAAACATGATGTCATTAAAAAGGTGAAAAGTTCTTCTGAACATTGTGATAATGTGTGGCTTAACATTTTCATGAAAATGTTTATTTCTAAAACATCAGATAAACCACACAACAATACATGGGATGATTCTAATAAACTCTTTATGTTCAATATATTTTTCTTTCAAATTCCAGTAGAATATGCATCTATCCCATAGATAAGGAGTGTGTTGAGACTGTATATTAAAAACTGTGTCAATCCTTGTCCAAAGTTTAACCATTTCAACACAAGAGTTAAAGCAGTGGTGTATGCTTTCTTCTTCCTTCATACAAAAATAACATTTTGATGAAAGGTTAAAAGAAAAATCCTCTAACACATCAGGTAAAGGCAACCGTCTATTCAGCATTTTCCAATTCATAAAACTGATTTTTTTCTTGGCATCAGAGAAGACCATAAGTGTTTGAAGTTTAGAACCACTGTCTTTTTGTGCTTGATAAGTTCATATGCACTTTTTCAGTGTAAACTTGCCATTGTCATTTGGTTTCTAGACCATTATGTCTTCATATTCAGGAAATATGCTATGACTTTTTTCCAGTTCAGTTATTATGTGTCCTGGTAGTTGGCTTCTTAGAGAACTTAGACAGAAATGATGATCAGCTAAGAATTGAGTAACTGAGATTTCTGGAAAATGTATGTCAATGTTTCCATCCCAGAGATTGATTAAGGGTCCATAAGATGCCACCCTGAATCCCAAAAAGAGATATTGCCTTTTCCTAATTTAATCCGGGAGTTGGATATTGCTATTTCCTAAATTTCTTTTATTCTAAGCCATGTTTTGGATGTTTTATGATTGTCTATAATAGACCACATGAACTGAGCCCAGAGTGAGTTACCTTGTTGAAGCTTCCACCAAAGTTTGAGGGAAAAGCTTTGGATCATTGTGTTAAGGTTTTTAAAACCTAAACCATTTTCATCAATTGGATAACACAAATTAGGGTAAGATCTCCAAACTCTTCTTTTTTTATCTGAGTCTATCTTGGAGTTCCAGATGAATTTACCAAGAATCTTGTGAATACATCAATTGTGTGGTTTGTAGGCTTAAGCACTGTTATTTGAAGTAGAAGGATAGAAGCTAACACATGTTTGATCAAAATTAATTTTCTTGCTTGAGTTAAAAGTTTTTATGCCAATTGTTAATTTTGGATTGGATAGAGGAGATCATGCTTATAAAATAATCATTTTTTGTTCTTCCTGTATAAACAGGGAAACCTAGATACTTGAAAGGTAGGTTACCTTGTATCATCCCTGTTTCATTTTTAATATGAGCAATGGTGTTTGGTGTTTTGTGGGCAGTGCTTTGAGATGTAGAATGAATATTTTTCAAAGTTCACCTTTTTCCCCGTAGCCATCTCATAAGATTCTAGAAAACCTATTACAGTTCTTAGACCTGACTTTGAGTATTTCATCAGGATGACTGTATCATCTACAAAAGACAGATGAGAAACCTTTATTATTGGTTCTGGGAGTTTATAGGGCTGAAGGTTTGAGTATTGGAATAGGAAATTTAAATTATTTGAGAAAACTTCTGCCATCAAAATAAAAGGCATGGGAGAGAGAGAGAGGATCTCCCTGCTTCAAGCCTCTGGATGCTTGAAAGAAGCCATGTGAAGAACCAGTTATTAAAATGGAGAAGAAGGCAGATTTTAAATTTCCCATAATTAAGTAAATTATGTGGTTTGCAAAACCAAATTGGCTTAGTAATTTAGCTAAGAAAACCAAAGATACTCTATCAAAGGCTTTCATCATGTCTAATTTAATGATCATGTTATGACCTTTTGTCTTTAAGTTAATGAAGGAAGCTAGCTCTTGCATTAGAAGTGTGTTATATGATATTTCTCTACCTGAAACAAAAGCTGTTTGTTCAGGACTTACCAGAAAATCTAAAAGAGGTTTTAGCCTTTCGGAAAATATTTTAGCTAGGACTTTATTAGTAAAATTACAGACATTAATGGGTCTAAAGTCCTTAAAGGATGAACAAACTTCCTTTTTTAGGATGAAAACTATCAATGTGGATGAAATTGCTTTTGGAATGGTGGCTCAGTGGAAGTGGAAGAAATGCTAAACTGCTTGGAGGAAATCAACATTGATTATATGCCAGCATTTCTGGAATAAATATCCAGAGAAGCCATATGGTCATGATGCAGAATGTGCATCCATTTTCTTGATTATTTGTGTGAGTTCCTTTATTGTAACTAGCTTAAGAAACTCATAATTCATTTCCTTAGTTATAATTCTTAGGATGTTTTCTAAAATCCAAGCTGAGTTAATACCTGTGGGGTCATTGTTTTCATCTTTTAAAAGTTCTGAAAAATATTTAACCGCATCTTGTACAATTTCCTCTTGAGTATGTAATATTGAACCTGAGCAGGTTTTGATAGAGGATATTGTTTGATTTTTATGCTTGGATTTTTACTGATTAATGGAAAAACTTGGTGTTTAAATCCCCTTCCCTTAGCCTCTTGATTGTGGATTTCTGTTTCCAAAAGCATTCCTGATTTTTCAGAGCCAGAGTTAACTTTTTCCTTTGCCAAATTCAGTTTCGTTAGATTATCTGGTGTTTCATCATTTTGAATATCATTTTCAACTTTTACCAGATCTTCTTCATAGGCTTTGACAGTGTCGAAATGTTTCCAAATGTATGCTTGTTCCAAATTTTACGGTAGATTCATATTTTTTAAGTTTCAAAACTCATATATCCATTCATGTCTTATTAGTTTGGATGTTCCAAGCATCTTCCACTAGTTTTAGGAAGGTTGGGTGGCTAGTCCAATATTCCTGAAATCTGAAAGGGGCTGGCTTAGAGTCTTTTAAGGCTTCTGAAATTGTGAAAATTAATGGGGCATGATCAGAATGTTCCCTTGCTAGAGTTTGGATGTTTGAAGATTTAAAAATGTCCCATCATAGGGGATTTGATAATCCCCTATCTAAACTTTTCCAAACCCTTCCCTTTGGTCTCAGACATGTCCAGGTAAAAAGGGAACCAAAAGTGGGCAATGTTGACATACTGTATTTGACCAAGAATTCATTGAAGTTATCTATTTGTCTTTGGTCAGGTATAGAAGGTCCCAGATACTCATCCACGGTGATGATGACATTGAAGTCTCCAATGACACTCAATGGAGTATCTTTATGAGCAAGGATTTACTTCCATAGCTTATCCCTTTTCTTAATTGAATGTTTTGCATAAATGATTCCTGTAATACACTCATTCAATAAGGATTGAATTTTAAGTTTGATCAGGATCATTTTTTTCATCAGTGGAGATTATCTCCATCTTTATAGTTTCATCCCATAGTATACATATTTTGCAGTTAGGGTCAGAAAAGAAGTTTTCAAAATTAGTCTGAAAGGCTAAATTTTGAACCGAGTTAGCTTCCATCATGGGTTCAATTATGGAAAAAACATTAATCTTGTGCCTTAATTTAATGTTTTTTATTCTTGTTTGTGTAGAAGAGTTACCTACACCCCTGGCATTTCATACACATAATATGAGACCTATCATTGAGAAGGTTTGGGATGTGTCGATGAGGAATGAGTTAAGACCATTTTAGGGGTTTGAGTATAAGATTTCTTATACTGTCTTTTTGGTTTATTAATTTGTTCTGTTAGTTCCATATCTTCCAAAGTTTCTATTGTATTTAACAGCTGATTGAATTTGTTTTGGGATTCCATTAAGTTTTTTTTTAATCTCTGAAAAGTTCAGGGAATCTTGATCACATGTGTTTTCATTAACAAGGGTGTCAAGGGTAGTGCCTAAGTCCTTGTTAGGTTTTGGGTTGGAGGTTAGAAGAGGGTAGTCTCCTCCATTTAGCTCAATAAACTCATCTGAATTCTCATTTACTGGATTTGATTATGAGATAATGGCTTCTGAATGCTTATGAACATGAGGTGAAGTTTGATTTTTTGTCTTAGGTAAGAATTCCGTTGTTTGCAAATTTTCTTTTTCCAGTAGAACCTGGTCTCTATTTTGTCTAAAAGATTTTGAGTAGAAAATTATAATAGCATCATACACAGAAGGTAGGGTACTATCCGATATCATACTATTTCCAGCAGTAACATCAACATCAGATACTGAAGGCGGGGTACTATCAGATAGCATTATGTTCCCAGCATTATCATCAATATCAGGCACATCAGGTAGCAACATTTCTAGCATTAACATCCAGCATATCAGTAGCAACAATTTGCTTCATCATGACAGAATTAGCAAGAGTGGAGGATGATGTATCATTATTAACAACATGAGTATGAATCCTAGTTTGAGAAATAACAGTAGCATTATGTTCAACAATAGCATAAGAATTAGAGGACATATTCATATCACTTGTTCCATATTGTTTATGTCTAAGAGGTGAGTTAATAGAAAGAACATGCCCCTCCTTAGAGGGGGTGGCTTTGTTGTGCACCTCCTGGGTTGTTGGGTCACTTTGCATCTGCTTTCCAGTGATCTTGCCAGAAGATGTTGCGTCTGAAATCTGTGAAAACTCAGCTTTCCTTTGATTAAGTACCTGAGCATTAGCCAATGCGATATTTTGCACATTTGGGACATATATCTTGTCAAGAAGGGAAATACCTGAGGTAGAGGCCTTGCCCCTATTACCTATGATCCTTCCCTATGTTTCATTGGGGGTAAGGGTTTTACCTGTACTCTGATTCAAAATCAGATTGTCCTTTGTCTGATTATCTTTAGGTCTCCAAGCATTGGCCATTGTTTTGGCCTTATCAAACTTACCGACCGAAGCTACATGTCCCAATTTTAGGCATTTGAAACAATACACTAGAACCCCTTCATAGTTGATATACTGCCAAAAGTCAGCATCACGATATTCGATCTAGATTGGCTCCCTCAGTGGCTGTGAAATATCTATTTCTACACAAACCTTAGCCACATGAGGGCGCATTCTGTTGAAAGTTGCTTTGTCAACTTTGATTGCTGAACCTAGAAGGCTACCTATCAACATCAAATGTCTTGGTCAAAGAACTGTTGTGGCAGCCCATATAGAGCCACCCACACTAGCACTATTGGAGAGCCGGCATTTGGATCAAAGTGCGCCGTCCACTTAGTCATACAGATTGAATAGGCTCCAAAATTCCAGATCTTGTGGAGCTAGCATCTGTAATAATCCTCTGTTGACTAAAATTGATGAGTACATGTCTATTGTCGAGGAGGTTGATATAAATTTAACCTTTGAAACAAACGATATGGAAGTCCTTTCGTAGCTTTTCCATTTGCGGGCGACTTAGGGAGAATTTGCCTACTAATATCCATTGGAGAGAGGATTCATGGAAATTGCATTCTTCATCTGAAAATTTGACCCCTGGCTCAACCAGGTGTTTAATTTTCGTGTTTGGATTGAATAGATTTCGAGTGATTTTGAGGGCATATGTAAGTGTTTGATTCAGCATATGGGCATATGAGAAGGGAGGTGCTCGTTGGGGCCCCGCTATAATGGCGGTGATGGTAGAGTTGAATGGAAAAACCTAGGGTTTAGGCTTGGTCATTCTGAGAAAAGAGGCGGAAGAAAAATTTAGCAGATTGAGTTGAGCACGTATCTTACTACCTCGATGATTGAAAAAATCACTATTGAGCCTATACCTATAATTATGATAATTGAAAATTACTAAACATTTTGAGTGTGACATTATTGAAGTTAGAAGTATAACTGAAGGCATTGAATTAAAGTGTTTTGTGTTCAGTTTAAACATAATGATAGTTTACGTTTATTTATAGTATTTTTTAATTTGGTTTATTCAAATATAATTGAATTCGTACCCAAAACTGAAAAACTGAATTCGAATAGACCGAATTTGATTTTTTCAAATATGGTTTGGTTTTTGATTTTTGGTTTGAAAAAAGGTCAACCCGATTAAACCGAAACATCTAAAAACATTTAAAAATTTTTAATTTAAGACCAAGTTTGATCATTTGAGGCGTCTCATTAAACTGGACTCTCGAAGTAATCGTGACAAAAAAAATTAATGTGGTCGCAATGCCCGTCTCGTCACATCCGGTCTGTGGTGGTTCACGCGAGGAGTCTTACCGTTCTTGCTCACTCAAAATGGTAGTGAAGAATTTCCCTATATAAACTATATGCCCACCCTTTAAACTTCCAATGTGGGACAAAGACTAAAACACAATTTTTTTGCTTTTTCGTGAAAATGGATATTGGGCTGAAAGCCCCATTTACATTACTAGCATCCTAACTAATGCAAAAGGGTAAAAAGGTTTTTTTTAGCATGATAAAGTTTGACACTAAAACAATAGTATCTTTCAAGTGAACTAATGTTTAGTGAATTTGGATGATCGTATGGTTTTCAGAGTGAACATATCTGGAACTTCTTAACTAGTTGATCATTCCAAGAATATGTGTCTTACTTGAATAAAGGAGTTCCGCGATAATCAACAACTTATAGTGGCCACAGTTTCATTGGGTAAACTCGTGAGTGCTCTAGAAAGACAACCCTCAAAAGTATTTTATAAAATGAAGGCCAATCCTTTACACTCAAGTATGTCTTCCCATCAGTCTTATTAGACCACCCAATCCATACGTTTAGCTCTGATGGTTGCCTTGAGTGCCTATAAGAAGGTTAGTTGAGAGAAAGTTAACATACACACTTCAAGGCTTCTTCTTCTGCTGCTTTTAAAAACTATCTCTACTCTTGAGCATGATTAAGTTGAGTTCCTCCATTGCTTGAGCACACGAGTTATCAGAGTTTCTGTGGTACCTTGGGGAACGGACGACTTATTGAACCTTGCACTACAGGTTTGGAAAATTTTGTTTCAATGATAGTGAACTATCACACCCACATTCACTTTTAAAATAAACTCGTTATCTAAATTTCTCTTTCAAAACAAATTGTTTTTAGTATAGACAATTCTTCAAAAAACCATTTTCGCTAAGACTATTGACCAAATATTTTTTGTTCACTACTACTGATTTTACCAACAATTTTGAAACGAATTTTTTTCTTGTTCGCAAAACATGTCTGGTCAAACAAATTTTTTTAATGAACTTTCAAAAATACCTTCTCTGGATGGTGTTAACTACAAACGTTGGTCTCAGAGGGCCTTGATTTTTCTTGAACAACTAGAGGTGGATTGCATTTTATTTGTTGATCCTCCTGAAATCACAACCACTACATCCAGCACCAATCAAACTCTTCCTTTAAAGGAAGCTTCCAAGTCAATTTTAAAGTACGAGAAAGACAACGAAGCCATTAGGGGCCTTCTTTTTAACAACATGACATATCTCATATTTGACTTGTTCATCACCAATAAATCTGCTAAGTAAATATGGGAGATGTTCAAGATATGGAACTGATGATGTAGAGAAGAAAAAGTATGTGGTTGGGAACTGGTCAAGTTCCAAATGGCGGACAACAAACCCATTATAGACAAGGTTTATGAGTACAAAAATCTGACTGTGGAAGTCATCGAAGAAGGCTTGACGATAAGCAACATCCTTCAGGCCAACATACTTATCGAGAATCTGCCATATTCATGGTGCGACTATTCAAACCACCTCAAGCACAAGATGTGGAATATGACTCTGGAGGAACTAGTCAGCCACATAAAAATTGAATATGCCAATCGCCTCAAAGGTAAGGGACTCTCTTCCTTTTCCGATTCGGTTGAAGCTAATCATGTAGAATCTCAAAACATTGACAAGTCTAAGTTCTCTTCTACCTTTAGAAGGGAACCAACCTGATCCAAAAGGTTGGTACCTTCAAGAAGAATGAGCCAATTCTGAAGAAGTCCAAAGCAGTCTCCTACGTCTGCGGAAAAACTAATCATTGAGCCTACCAATGCTACCAGCGCAAGGACATCGGCTACAAACCCAACCAGAAGAACAATAGCAAACCTCAAACCAACATGTTGAGACCATTGTTGTTGTAGTCTTTGAAGCTAACATGGTCGAAAATAAGAAAGATTGGATCGTTGACACTGGTGCCTTTAAACACTTCTGCGAATAGAGACATGTTCGCAATTTTTGAGGAGGTCGATAATGGTGAACAATTCTACATTGTAAACTCAAGAAGTGTCTCCATTCTCAGCAAATGGAAGGTTTTTTCTCAAACTGACTTCCAGAAAGAATTTATCCCTTTTAAATGTTCTATATGTTCCTTCCTTGCGTAGAAACTTAATATATGTTGTTCTGCATAACAAGGTTGGCCTCAAACTGGTATTTGAAGCTGAGAAACTAATTATCACTCAAAATGGACAATTTGTGGGAAATGGATACATGTTTGGCAGGCTATTTGTTGTGAATACCACTGAAATCAATGAAGCATCTACTTCTGCTTATATCATTGAATCTTTTGATATTTGGCATGAACGTTTAGGACATGTCATTACAAGTTCACTTAAACGAATGCAACACATGAACTTGCTACCTAATTTGCCCAAAAATCAATTAGAAAAATGTCAAACTTGTGTAGAAGCTAAAATCACTAACAAACCATTTAAACAAGTAGCCCAACTAGTAACTAAACTTTTGGAGCTTGTTCACACATACTTAGCGGATTTTAGAAACTTTGAAAGTAAAGGTGAAAACAGAACTACGTAACCTTTGTAGATGATTATTCAAGGTATACTAAAATTTACCTTCTAAGAACTAAAGATGAATTAGAACAAAAGTTCTTAATCTACAAAGCTAAGGTAGAAAATCAACTAGGTCGCAATATAAAATGAATTAGGTCATATGGGGGAGGAGAATACAGTACAAACTTCCTTAAAACAAATTTCTCTAAAGAATGGAATAATTCATAAGTTCAAAACACCTTATACTCCACAACAAAGCAAAATAGCTGAAAGGAAAAATAGAACTTTAAAGGATACGACAAATGCAATGCTTTTAAGTTTTGGATAACCTAATAAAATGTTGGGGGGGCTGTCCTATCAGCTAATCATATTCTAAATAAGGTGTCTCGTAGAAATTTAGATAAAACACCCCATGAATTGTTGAAAGGTGTACCCCTAACTTTAAAATACTTAAAAGTGTGGGGGTGTTTGGCAAAAATAGCTTTGCCTACTTTCAAACGTGACGTTATTGGTCCTAAAACTATTGATGCCATATTTGTGGGATATGTTGAAAATAGTACTGCTTAAATATTTATGCGATTACATGTTAAATCAATATTGGAATATAGAGATGTTGAATTTTTTTTGAATGCATATTTCCAGTAAAGAATATGAATAATGTATCCCCCAATGTGATACATATTTCTACTAGTTCTTCTTCTGTGCATGTACCCGAACATGGTAATAATGAAATTAGAAGAAGTAAGAGACATTGAAAAGAATATGATTTTGGACTTGATTTCGTGACTGCTTTTGTGACTGAACTCGAAGATGTAGATGAATAAAATTGTTCAGTAATTTTTCTTCACATTCTTGAGGAAGATCCTAAAACTACTAAAGAATCTATGAAATCTATAGATGGTAGATTTTGGAAAGAATCAATTAACAGTGAACTTGATTCAATAATGATTAATCATGCACGGGACTTGGTAGCTTGCCTAAAACATCAAAAGCCTGAGGTTGCAAATTTATATTTAAAAGAAAACTAAGAACTGTTGGTTCAATAGAAATATTTAAGGAAAGACCTGTAATTAAAGGCTTTACCTAAGAGTTTGAGGTAGACTACTTTTATACTTACTCACGTGTAACCAAAATAGCCACAATTCATGCACTATTTGCTTTGGCCTCTATACATAAAATGATAGTACATCACAAGGATGTTAAAACTACTTTCTTGAATGGTGAAATAAAAGAATAAATATATATGATTCAACCCCTTGGGTACATCATAATAGGCCAAGAAAATAAGGTGTGTAAAATTAAGAAGTCACTGTATGGTTTAAAACAAGCACCAAAACAATGGTATGAAATGGTTCATAAAATGATTCTTAGTTTTGGTTTTATTGTGAATGGATCTGATGCTTGTATGTATTCAAAAAAATTTTATTCTGAGTGAGTGATCATTTTTCTCTATAAATGTAGATGACATTTTATTATTTAAAACACACATTGATGCTATTAATGAGACTAAAAGATTCTTGTCCTCTAAATTTGAAATGAAAGATTTATGTAAGCACGACATCCTCTGCGAGGCTATGGAAAAACAAGATCACCCGGGTCGTGCAAGAGGTGCTGGATCATTCTTGTGTCAAAGAGATGCGTTCGGAATTCTCCGGTCGTACAAGAAGGCTAAACCATCCTGGGTTCACGTCTTGCAAGCGGAAGCGCTTGAGCAAGACAAAAAGATTGAGCAACAAGATATATTGATCCACAAGTTAATTGAACACACCAGTCTCCCCAAACCCAAAAATTTAGCTGATTTAACAATGGTTGAACTCCACCTTTTAGAGGATCGCGCCACTCACCGGGAGATGTTGAGGTTAGCCACATACCTATTCTACCTCTGCGAGTGGATGAAGTCAATAGTGTTGACCTCGCCATCATGCCCACCGAAAAATATTCAAATTATTATATTTATAATAATCTTGTTTTTCATTTACCTTCATTTTTTTTGACTTCCTTATTTTGTTTTACGTTATAGACATCACATTTGTGTGAGTTATACATTGATCATGCAGAGAATGGTAGGCTGATCCATGTTGCCAATGGTATTTTGCATGAGTCAATGTAACAACATCACTCTGTTCCAATGCGGGGTGAGATATGTAGAGTCTCACTGGAGAAGCCACTAGTCCTCAACGCCCTATTGCGATCTCCAGATGGCCAATTCAAGCATGTGGGTACCGCCTAAGGACTTTTTCTCCTATGGCCTCGCCGCCTAATCTATGTGGACCCTAAAAGGGATGGATATTTGAAGGCCAAGCCTAAAATGGCACCAGGACTAGTTCACAAAACACCGAAGATAGCTAAGCGCACACTGACAAAGGCGAAAGTTTTGAAGGATTCACTTCACTTTGTTAGAGTCTTGTATGATTTGATTGGCGGACACCAAGTCAACTCAACCTACACATTTTCGGGCAATGAATGTGTATTTGGTCAAAAGACGAAAATAATTGTCACATGGAGTGACTTCGAAGACTTGTGGAGGTGTGACCAAGTCAATCAAACCATAATGTCCTTAAACACATTGTAAGTAATACATACTTTCATAGTTCGAAGGAAAAATTTATTATGTTTACTATTTCTACAAATAAGGTTTTCTCATTCTATTTCAAAGGTAAGTGTATTATTTTGGTAACCAAAGGGACAAAGCGTGGATAGGGTATTTGTGTCCGGTGATGATACAATAAATTGGAAACACAGTCAAAGAGCCGGTCGGCTACATCCGTAAGATTCTTGGACAAACGAATAAGAAAATATTCGCCTCCCCATACATTGAGAGGTAATGGTCAAATATCAAATCTACTTAAAACATACCTTTATTTTGGATCATTTTAATGTATCATATTCTTGTAGGGATCATTAGAGATTAATATTTATTTTCCTAGAGAACAATCGCGTCTATTGGATGGATCCTCTACATCATCAACCTTCCGGGTCATTTATTAAGATTTTGGATGCTTCAGTCAATTTCACCACCAAGTCCAGTACAAAGAGTTTGGAGATAGTCGATATCAAGGTGAACCTTTTTTCACGTTCACGTTCACGTTCACAATTCAATTATATTCTAGAGTTCAAATGTTTTGATATGATTCATTTGTTATATTCTATTACATAGTACAATAAACAAGCGAAGAATTGATAGTGCGGGTATTACGTAATGCTATATGCGGCGGAGTGTCTTCAACAAATCCGTATGGATTTTCTTGAAATCAAGGATGTAAGATTTGAATACCTCTTCTTCAATTGTTTCAATGTTGTAGTTTAATTACACACATTAATAACATTCCCAAATTCACAGATGTTTAAAAAGGATGAGAAGTTGTATTCACAAACCGATATCAACATGGCAAGAAATTGCTTGGCAAGGTATATTGTGAACGCCCGTTCCAATTCCATTAGAAATCCCAATGTACGAGTGGTATAAATAGCTAGTATATATGATGTCATCGTCATTGGAATAGATTTTGTTAGATTTTGCCTACAAATTGTTGCTGACCTAGCGTAGTCTATAGATTTTTTATAGATAGTGTAAAATTGACAAGTTATTTTGGTGTATCTTGACCCGGTATGGGAGGCTTCCATTTAGCTGGATTGTATTGAAAATACACTTTTTTCCATACTTTCCGATTGTAGTTCCGACTTAGGAACACATTTCGTTGCTTTAATGTAAAAATAACAAAGAACAAATCACGAGTTCCAGACTTGAAACATACGATCCGAGAGTAATTCCAACTTGGGAACTGAATATCAAGCATTAAATTAACAAAACCTTAAATGCGCAGATTAGGAACAAAAAATAAGTCTGAGCCTTGAATGTCCTGAGGTTCCGAGCTCTTAACAAACTTATAGATCAGAAGTACTTGGTCTCATTCCGAGTAGGGAACCGATCACTATGTCCAATGGTTATGTGCTTGTTCCGAGCTCGTAACAGGCCACAGATCCAAATGAGTGAATTATGTTACGAGCTGGTAACCAGAGGCTTGGTCTGAGGGACAACAGGCTGTTACGAGCTCGGAACTAATAGAAGGCAATTACACCCCAATGTTAGAAGGTGGTTTTGAACTGCCTTCTAATGTCATCAATGGAAGGCATGCCCAGAGAAGTTACCCCCAAAGTTACTTCTAATGGCCAAAGGAACTGCCTTTAATAGATGCGCCTCCACTAGTGGAAGTAAAAGTTACTAAGAAATCATTATGGTTTCATTCTATCCTTATCTCACAATGTTGAAAAGGTGTTGAGAAAATTTAACAGTTTTAATGTAGTGCAAGTAAGAACTCCTTATGACTTTACTATTCACTTAAAGAAAAGTAAAGAAAGAAGTGTGCCTCAAGGGGTGTATGCAAAAATTATTGGTAGTTTAAAATTTTTTTAATGAACTATAGTCGACCTAATATTGCATGTGTAGCAAGTAAACTCAGTAGGTACACTGACAATTGTAGTGAAGAACACTGGGTTGCCCTTAAACGTTTACTGAAATACCTAAAAGGTACAATGGGCTTAGAACTGCATCTTCTAGGATACCCTGTTGTCATAGAAGGATATTGTGATGCAAGTTGGGGTAACCGATAACAATGAAGTAAGTTCCACTAGCGGTTATATTTTTACCTTAGGAGGAGTTGCTATCACGTGGAAGTCTTTTAAACAAACTTTTCACTAGTGGAAAATCCTCCATTAAAGGTGGTTATATTGAACAAGAGAAGGCATTTTTCAAGTGTCTTCTCTGGCCCTGCCTTTGATTGAAATCGATCAAAGACGGTTTAAAAACCGCCTTTAATTGTGGTCCAAAATGGGTTCCGAACTCAAAACCTATTTTTGAGCTTCCAAAAACAAAAGTTGCTGGATATCGGAGGTTTCTGGAAGTGAAGAAACACTAATCTGGAGCAACACAATAACACACTTTAATCGAGCAACACACCAACAAAAGAAACCTAGTTAATTGAGAAACATACAAATTAATTAGAGATACTATAGAAACCTAATTGATAAAGGATGACAGCCAAATCAAGAAACAACATCGAGTGGCGGAGGCAAGCTTCAGCCACAGAGGTAAGGGTGGAGGGTGGTGTGAGGGTGGATGGCAACATGTGGGACTGGAGTGGCAGATGGAACTGGTAGCGGCGGAGATATTGGAACTGCAAAGGGAACTGGCAGCGGCGGAGGGAACTAGAGCGGTGAAGGGAAGACTGGGGGTGATGGAGGTGTGAAAGTGGTAGTGGCGGGGGGAATGATTCCGTTGGAATCGTCATCTAATGTTTCCTTTAATATATCCTTCTCCACTAGTGTGTATAGCTCGGTGTAATATAGAGTCTGAGTTTATAGATCTAGACTTGGCAGGGTAAGAAGCTGAGTGACTTAGGTCATTATTGGATGATATTCCATTGTGGGGAAAACCCCACTCCATCTGTCTCACTTTTATGTGATTCTCAAGCAGCCTTAGGTGTTGCCCAAAATTAAGCTTACAATGGTAAGAAAAGAAACTTACATATTATTCATGAATTTATGAGAAATATGATCAAGGCTGGAGTATTGACTTTACAAATCATAAGATCATAAAGAAATTTATCCGATCCATTTACTAAATGACTAAGTAGAAAGATAGTCCAAGATTCATCGAGGGAAATGGGGTTGAAACCCTGCTAGGTAAGGAATTCTTGGTGGACACTCTTGTTGTTTCTCAAACAACTTGAAACCTAGAAAAGAATAAAAAAACATACAAATCTACCCATTCTTAGGATATATGTACATTTAGATGATGAGCTTTATGCTCTCAATGAATCCAAGATAGTTCTAATTTGAGACGCACATGTGGGATTCACCCAAAAATTATGTGAGGTTGAAAGATGAATCATTCTTAATCTTTCCATAGCCTTGATTGGGTGGTCTAATAAGACTTGATGGGAGGACCTACTTGAGTGTAAAGAACTGGCCTTCATTTTATGAAAGACTTTTGAGGGTTCTCTTTCTATAGCACTTATGAGTTTTCCCATGGAAACACTGGCCACTATAAGTTATTGATTATCGCATAACTTATTTTATTCATGTAAGACATGTGTTCTTTAAAGGATCAACTGGCTTAGGAGTTCAAAATATGTTCACTCTAAAAATAGGACGATCATCCAAATTCACTACGCATTAGTTCAATCGAAAGATATTGATGCTTAAGTGTCGAACTTTTACATGTTCAAAAAAATTACCTTTTTACTCTTTTTCATTTGTGGGGATGTCAGTACTGAAAATCGGTCTTTCAACCCAATATCAATTTTCAAGAAAAAATTACAAAAAACTTTTGTTTTAGTAGTTTCCCCACATTGGATGTTTAAAGGATGGTCATTAAGTTTATATAGGGAAATGCTTCACTACCACTTTGAGCAAGCAAGAAGGAGAAGACTCCTCGCACACCGCCGCTGATTGCCTTTATGGACGAGACAAGGCGAGGCGAGAGAATTGGGCCTTGTGACTAAAGTAATATCTTTGTTCACAATAAGTTTGAGAGTCCAGTTTATGAGACCTCTCAAATGATCAAACTTGGTCTTAAATTAATCCCTATTTTTTCTCCTTGGTTTTTCACTCTGTAAAACCCATGTTGGTATTTTTTTTAAACTGATTAATTTTGAAATTTTAATTTGGACTTGTTAAAAATCCACGTGGCCTTATAACTAGGTAAAATTTTATCTCGTTACTGAGTAGGAGTGGGTTGTTCCAATCTTTGGGTTGAAGTGGGTTCGATTCTTCCTGCTAACTGGTTGCATGTTCTCCAGACGTTTAGCTTTGATGGTTGCCTCGGATACCTATAAGAAGGTCAATCGAGAGCAGGTTAAATTACACGCTTCATAACTTCTTCTACTGTTTCTAAAAAACTCTCTACTTTTGAGCATAATCAAGTCTAGTTCCTCCTCCACTGCTTGAGCGCACGAGTAAAAGAAGGTCCTTTGGTATCTTGGGGAACAAACACCTTGTTGACCTTGCACCACGGGTTTGAAAAATTTTGTACAAAGGCAGTGAATTATCACACCCACAAGTCTTCTTTCGAAACAAAAATCGTCTAAATTTCTTTTTTTCAAAACAAAACGTTTTCAATACAGTCGATTCTTCTAAAAAATCAATTTCACTAAAACAAGTGACCAAACATTTTTCGTTTACTACTAACTCTACTAGCAAATATCTCTTTGTTTCACGGTATGTAACATTATAACTTCAGATGTTTAGATTTATGGTGAATAAATTTGATTAAGAAAGAAAAAAGTAAAATGAGTGTATAAAATTAAATTAATCTTGTCAAAAATAAAAAAAAGTATATCAATGTAAAATAAACAATCAAATATAAAAGTGTGATAAATAAAGTTAATCGAGGTATTATTTAATTACTAGCATTGAATAAATCTAAAACTTTCTTTTGCAATTGTTGGGAATATACAAATAATTTTATTTTATTTTTTTAAAAAAAACACCACCTGTTATGGTGGGGGTTTGGCAGACCCCTACCCATTTGTTAATAATAAAAATAAAAGTACAAAAAAAGAGGGGAACTTAATACCTTACCTCTTGAATATCTTTCGGAACTTGCAGAAGAAAAGATGTTATTTACCTTCTTTGAGCTATCAAGTTTTGCTAGAAAATCGGCCACACTATTAGCCTATTTGTAAATATGTCTGATCATGTGTCGATATTATTGATGGCAGATGCGAAGGTTGGCCATTGTCGGTAATTAGAATTTATAATAAAAAAAAGTGTGGTCATAAAAATTATTGTTTGTTTGAAAATGATTTAAATAATTTTTTCATTACATAAGTATAGTTTAATTTTGTCTATGAAAGTAATTTAAAAATAATTTTGAATGGTATAGTTAAAAATTGAGAGAACCGATATATATATGTTTATAACAAATTATTAGCGCATTGAATCTCACAAAAATTAGATTATAAATCAGATATTTCCATGAACAAATATTTCCTAAAAAAACAATAAAAAATATTCCAAATAATATTTTTTTGTTTTTGTTCCACTCAAAATAATAATCAGTTAGAAGTAAAACTCATTCATCTAGATAAATGATAACCTTGAACACTATGGGCCCGAAACTATCTAATAACTCGAAGAAGACCGTGTCCCCAATCAAAAGGCCGGCCACTAAGAAACTGACCAAAATCCTTTAGGTACATGGGTTTGATCTTCTTGTTCTCCGAGTACTTCATTTGCCACTTTTTTCCTTGGCAAATGAACACAACTGGGGTTTTCTCACTTGGTAGGTGTTCTACGATGTGCTTGGGGATAAATTGAATTATAAAGAGAAAAATACAGTTAGTATATATGTAATAATCAACAAAAACGAATTAGGAATCTATACATGTGTAACATGTAGGACTTTGTACATTTGTGACATGTAGGACTTTGTAACATGTGTAACTTTGGGATTACACATGTATTTTTTTCCCCCGAGTAACACAAATATTTATATTCGTTAATCCAGTTTATTTTAAATTTTAAGACAAGGTTTGGTTGACCTAACAAGATTAAATCTAGTTCGTTTTATATTTAAATTGATCAATCTGGTCCATTTTATATTAAAATTATTTGCTTGTTATTAGTGAATTGAATCTAACAAATATCAGATTATAAATAAAATATTCCCAAGAACGAATATTCTCAAAAACAACAATAAATAAGCATTTCAAATAAATATTATTTTGTTTTTCTTCCAATCAAAATGTTAATTAATTAAGCAATAAAAATCATGGAGCTTGCAGAATGGTGACCTTGAACACTAGTATGAGCCCGGAACCATCTAATAACTCGAAGAAGACTGCGTCCCCAGTGACCTGGCTATTGCCGCTTAGAAACTTCCCAGAACCCTTTGGAGACAGGGCCTTGATCTTCCTGTTCCCCGAGTACTTTATGTGCCACTCTCTTTCGTGGCACCTCAACACAACTGGGGTCTTCTAACTTGTTAGGTGTGCTACCATGTCTCTGGGGATGTACTTAATCATAAACATATAAATAAAGTTAGTATATATGCAATGATAAAAAAATTAAATGAAAATTAAATTCGATGTAGGACTTACCATTGTGGGGTTAGTCCCAAAGTTCTGCTGCTTCAAGGTGTAGCTGAAACGGGGGTTATCCATTGATATTGTCTACCGATCCTCATCAATAAATGTTGGCTCTAGGGTCCTACGTCGTGCCCTAAACTGTAAAAAAAATTAATGAAATCATTACTAGTTATGAATAGATTCAACCACATAAAATAAATGTAGCATATATAGTAAATATAAATCGGTCACCTTGAAGGGTGGCATAATCCATAATGCCAATTCAATTTAGAATTCAATAAAGAATCTGTGAGATGAACTATAGGTTCTTGTGGAACAAAAGAAATACAACTATCTTTGAGTGTTTGATTTATGAAACTGGGACTGAATGGCTTCTTCCTTAATCGAAAAAAAACCCATTGAATTCTTCTGCAACTACTAGAACTTGACTAGTCTAGTGGTCTTGCAGCATGCAACAAGAATCAAGAATGTTGGTATTAATGTGAGAGACCTTGGCTAGTTTATGAATAGAGATCATATTGCACTTGAAATTAGGAATGTAAAGAATGTTTGAAAGTGTTAGATTAGGATGGACAATTACTGATCCTTTAAACTGAACTAGTTTGGTGGAGTGGTCAGTCATATAAACAAGAGTTGTGATGGTGACATATATGAGATTATAGAGGTATTTTGGAAAGGTACATATATGGCTAGTGGCACCATTATCAAGTATCAATGAATCACATTCAAACAGAAAACCATTGCCACGAGAATGAGTTAGAACAATACCTACAAAGTCATTATAATTTTCAAAGCTCACTAACTGAGGATATGACATTGCCTGATCCATCTTTGCATTTCTTTTCACTAATATGGCCACCTGTATATGTAGATTTACCACCATTTCTTGTAAACTAAGCTCCGTGGATTTAAGTGGAGAATCCTATAGTTCTACAACCTTATGAGCCACCTGAGTCCCCAGAATTTTGTTCCTAACAACAGTTTCTCTGCTACCTTCCAACTAGTCCGGATAACCAAGAAGTTTAAACAAAGTATCCTTTAAAGGCCTAAGAGCACCCAAGTGATCACACTTCAAATCTAGCCTCTAAATTGATCTCCTTACTACGTCATCTCTCCATGAACTGATAGGTCTATCATAGCTTTCGTTTGAAAGTTCCTTTTGACAGGTCTAAAACTCTTAACAGTCATGGATGCATTTTTCTGCACATCCTAGTGTTCATCATGAACACTAGTTTGTTTCACAAGTTTAGTTATCATGGAATAGGCTCTGGAAACGGAAGGCAATGGATCCATAACTAGAATTTGATTCCAAACAGAAGCATGCTCAGAGTTCAAGCATATCACAAACTAATGTAATTTTTTTTATCATCATCCTGTTAAAATGATTGATTTTACCACACCACAATCAGAGCCATCACAGAATTTCCGAGGCCTAAAACATGCATACTCATCTCATGGTCTTTTAGTTAAGTAAAATAAGTAGCAACATATTTTTTCCTTTTTAATATTTATCATATACATTTTAATTAAGTTGACTTAACATAGGTCCATTACTCGCTCTAAATCTCTTTCTCAAATCATTCCAGAGGCTAAGGGAATTAGTTGAGAACATGATACCTCTAGTAATACTCTTAAGCATAAAGTTCGCCTTCTTTCATTGATTGAAGGTAGGTGAATCCAAATCTGGAGCCTTGAATTCCCCATTGATAAATCTAATCTTACCTCTTGTGTCAAGAGCAATCATCATGCTCATGCTCCAAGTGATGTAGTTAGCCTCATCTAGCAGCTCTGCAGCAAGGATCGATACTGAATGATCTGAGCTGTGAAGATTCAGAGTATCAGTTGATCCATACCAATTGACCTCTTCATTGTTACTGTTATTATGCAAACAATTTGGTGTAGCTAAAGTAGCACCATCCCCAACTGAAGTAAACTACATGGATTTCAACAGCAATTTTTAGAATCAAGGAATCAGAAATTAAACATCATGAAGGATATTTCTACTCTGGTCGCATGAAAAAATTCAAAAAAATTGGGAGAAAATATGAATGAACAAGACAAGACTTGAGGGAGAAGATGGCAATATTATGGTTTCATAATTCAAAAGAAAGAAGGGGAAACCCCCATTGATTTGTTATGATCTACAAAATGCCCACTAAACACTACTTATGTTCAGCTACAAGGAAAATTGTACAATCTGAGAGGCCTATTATGGTGTGAAACATGGCCGAGATAAAACAGAAATAAAACAAAGACAATGGAATGATGTGGTTTAGCATTTCCACCAAAATCTGTCTCCATTATCCTTTGTCTTCAACCTAGATTGGATCTTGATGAACACCAATTGATTAATCGGCTCGCCCTCAGCCGCCCCGGCCACCCGACATCATAGGCCCCACCGGAGAGGTAAATCACAGCACACCCATAGCTGAGCACATGACCCTAGAATGTGTTCGATGCGCACAAGGAGTACTTCCTACAGGAAGCACTCCCACACTGTCGTTGCTGAGATTCGAACCCATGTTTCCAAAGGCATAAGTCATGCACCCAACCACTTGGGCGTTCGTGTTGGCGTTTGATGAACACCAATTGAAGTTTCATTAATGGTGGGGTGTGATAGCATCAAATGTCTTCATATTCAATAATGAGGAAAAAATAATAGAATAAGGGAACACGTGTAATAACTGCCTGTCGGACATCTCAACACATCCGTACTATTAATCACATTCATGGGAAAAAATAAAGGAAAATATGCGCATGCTTCATACCATGATATTATAAGCAAGAGAAGTACAAAGCCCAGGATTTTGATCAATCATAAAAGAGAAAAGTAATTTTATAGCCATAACTAATTCACATAATGTGCCAATATAACCTTTTGATAATTGAAAGTGCAAAAATAACCATAAATAGTTAATGTACGTGCAAATGTACCCATTCTGGCAATTTAAGGCCGGATTTAATTAAAAAGATGATTTTGCCTCTCTGAAAAAAATTAAATATTTTTTTAAAAAAACAATGGAAGGAAAAGGTGCCAAAATGACCCTATTAAATTAAAAAAATACAGATATAACCTTGTAAAATATGAAAGTGTGAAACTAACCCTATGTTTTTTATAAAATTGTACTATTATACCCATTTTACTCAACTTCATGTTGACTCAAAGAGTCAGCCATTGATCAAACATGAAAAGACATAAATACCCTCGAAGTTAAAATAGAATTTTTGAAGACTATTCTACCCCTACTGTACCGCCCACTAGCCACCGTCAACCACCTATCGGCCACCACCATAGCCCACCAGTGTTATTCACACTAGAATATCATTAAAATGAGAAAAATAGAAAAAGGGATAAATCTAATCCTAGTGTTATGGTCTCTTCAACTTCAAGCCTTGCTAGAAGAGTTGGTGGAAAACCAATCCAACTCTTCATACAGACCCTCGCCGGAAGTCATAGTACTCGTGCTCTTAATACACCAACACTGCTGCTCTACACAATCAAGCCCCAGTTTCTCACTAACTTTTGGTGTGTTCATCGCGTCAAGAAAATCTTGTTTATGCACGAAAACGAGAAAATTAATGCCTTGTGATTCATCCTCATTCAAAATCTCATGCAGTTCATGTCGAGCTTTACCAACTCGATCCCTGTCACTGCTATCCCCTAAAAATATGAGATCGTCAGTATTTTTGGCTCAAAACCCTAGGCAGAGGTTTTTGGGTGTGCTTATAATTTAATTAGCGAATGCCAATTGGATCTGAGATTGTCGATGGTTGGCGGGCAATAGGCGGTGGAGAGGGGGGCGGAGGGCGGGTGGTGGTGTTGAGGGTGCTGGGAAAGATCAGATGTGGAAAGAGAGTTAGGGAAGATGATAAAAAATGAGGGATGGGGAAGCCGGTAGAGATTGGGAAGGGGATAATAGTATTTCCTTACTTTATTTATTTTTTTTATTTTTTTAACTCGAGGGTATAATGGTCATTTTATCAATTTTTGGCCATTTTGACCATTGACAATTTGGTCAACGAAGTCCAGGGTTGTATTTACACTTTCAAATTTTACAAGGTTATATCTGCACTTTCATACAAAACATAGGGTTAAAAACACACTTTTCTCAACAATGAAATTTCATTTTTGCCCCGAAAACCCTATTTTTCTTCTACTTTTCTTCCTTTCTTCTTTTCTTCCTTTCTTCTTTTCTTCCCACGCATATTATTCTTTTCTTTTTCTTCTTTTTTCACTTCTCTAGGAAAGGCAGCGGAGGTGGGGCTGGTGGTGAGGGAGCATCGCAACCTGTTCACTCACTGTGAGATCGCCGAGATTGTGAAGCGGCACCGGATCCGACTGGGTGGCGGAGTTAATTAGGGCTAAAGGGGCTGGTGGCGGGGCTGGGAGGCGGGTGGTAGGGCTTGGTGACAGGGATTGGTGGCAAGGATTTGAAGAATTTTGACTTGAAGGTTTGATAGGGGTTTCAGCAGCAACATGATTTGAAAATTTTTTACTTCGGGGATTTGTTGAGCGAAAAAGCAACAAAGATGAAAGAATTGCTTCAGAAGAGCGAGTCTATAACTGAGAACATGGTCACCATACTCGGCTCCTTCGATCACTACCTCTCCGCTCTTGAAACCGCCATGCCTCCCACCCAGGTACTCTCTTCTTTCGATTTGCTCTTTTGAATTTTGGTTTTTAGTTTGCATTTTGGTTTTGAAGTGTAATAGTCGATGGTTGATTGGTTTAAATGTGTGAGATTTAGCCAAATGTGCGGCTAGGAGGTAGGGGCGAGGATAGGAGGTGGGGGCGAGGCTGGGTGGGATTGTGTGGTGGTGGGTGGTGGCGCAGCAGCAGCCTGATGGAGGCCCAATTGAGCGGTGATGGCGGAGCAGCGACGGGGATGGCGGAACAATAGCAGGAGCAGAATAGTGTTTCTAAATTTTGAATTTGGTCACGGACATTTTGGTCATTTCCGATCGTTTAATGGCCAAATGGCAAGTCAATGTCGGAATATATTCTGGAGGGTTATATTAGCACTTTTATCAACTTGTTAGGGTTATTTTTCAACTAAAAATTATCTGAGACTTATATTGGCACTTACTCAAGTAAGTAGGGTTATATTTGTATATATCCCATCATAAAATCACTCTTTATATTTTGCACTCTTAGAGCATCTCTAACGCTTTGGGGGTCAGGAGTAAAAATATGCTCCAGCTGTCAATTTTTTATTTGGCGTCAATATGACATTGATATGGGAGCTTTAATTGAAAATCTTTCTAGAAATTTGCACTCCAATGGTAAGGTCAGTTACATCACCTGACCATTAAAAAATTTATTTTTTATCAAAATTAATTAATAGTAATGTTATATGTAATATATTTGATTTCGTTCATTTTAAATATGACTCACACTCAATGATTTAAAAATTGTATTCCACTCAAAATTCAACTTTCGATTATATATATATATATATATATATATATATATATATATATATATATATATATATATCTAAATTATAATTATAAAATAATAGTTCACACTATTTATAAACTTAATGTAAATTATAATTTACTTTTTATTTTACAATGATATTAAAAAAAATTAGATATAATTTGAAAAGACTAAATTATTTTTTTAGTCCCTTACATATTGTCCAATGCCTTCTTTTGGTCACCAAGTCCAATACCACGTTTAATCGGTAATTAACATTCTAAAATTGAATCTTTTGGTCCCCAGAGGCAGTTTTTAGGTAAAGTCAACGGTAAAATTGGTCAAAATACGTAAAATTACCATTATAGCCTTGAGTTTTATAAAAAATTTAAAAACAAAAGAAATTCATACTACTATTCATCTTCTCCAATGCAACCTTATTGGACAGCAGTGGCCTCGTCGTGTCACTGGTTGACTCAGCTGAGTCGTTTCGACAAGCCCGCCGCCTATCGTCGTCAGTTCCGATGTCGCCTATATACCCTCTGAGTGACCCACACATCTCAAAATCAGAAGTTTTCCTAATCATTCCTCATGGAAACCCCTATGTTCCCTCAGGCGCTCATCGATTTCCACTCTAAATAAGAAGTTTTCCTAATCAATCCTCAGGCAGGCATCAGTCTCAAAATTTTGTTTATGATTTTTTGTTTAGAGCGAATCCACGGGCGATAGCGGAGACGGGCTCTAACTTGGGGGGCTACTGCTCTGCCACAGAGGCGACGATCCATTTTCTACGCCCTCGCCACTCAAATTGCGATGGTTTTTTGGTGCTTTCCTTCCTCTCGACTCGGCAAGCCTCCGGTGAACCAGTGCGTTGAAGAGCAGCGGCGGTGGTTAGCGGCGGCGGCGGAGTAAGAAGCAAGGGCCAGCGACGGTTTAGGGTTTCCAACAAAACCCTAAGTTAAAGGAAAATTAAAAGTAAATTAAAAGGAAAGGAAAAAGGAAATATTTTTAAATTAGAATTTTTTTAATTGAAAATATTTTTTAATTAGTAAAACTACTAAAATACCCCTGGCCATATCGGAAAACCATGCCGGTTTACCTAAAAACCGCCTCTGGGGACCAAAAGATTCAATTTCATAATGTTAATTGCCGATTAAACGTGATATTGGACTTGTGGACCAAAAGAAAGTATTGGACAATATGTTGAATCAATGTAATATAATTAATAAATATAATTTATTTTGAATCTAAATATTATATTAAAATTGTAATCTATATATTACATCTAAATTTGGAATAACAAAACGATTAAAGGTAAAATAAAAATATCTAAATATGGTAAATTAACAAACTGACGGCCTTAATGTGGGGTCTATAAATTAAAGGTTTAATTGAGATTTTCACTCAATATGTCATCCATGTCATACTGAGTTTTTAAATGACTCTTGGATTGAAGATTATTTTTTATTTTAAAACCCATCAATCCTGAGTGGCAAATAGCATTTTCCATTTTGAATGCTCTTAGGCCTGTACTCAAAACTTACTTTTCCCCGTAATTAACACTAGCGTTTTGATAGCCCTTTTGCTATCCAATTACATTTAGCTTCTAAAATTTTGCCATCTAATAAAAAAAACATTCACAAACCATCCCTAGCAATTAATAGATACTCCCTCCATCCCAAATTAAATGGCTTAATTACTTTTTTAAAGTTAAACTTTATAAACTTTAATCCTAAATATAAATATATAATAAAAATATAATGTTAGATATTGTTAGATTTGTCTTAAAATTTATTTTCTAAATATTAATTTTTTATGCGAAAGTGTTGTATGTAGATAAAGAAATTAATGGTCAAACATGATTATTCAAGTGCATAAAATTGTATCCCAACCTGGGCTCTGATACCATGTTAAATTTCAAGGTATGTTGGGCTTCCATCTTAAAACCAATTGGTACTAAGTGGAGGTGACCCAAGACTTTATATATGAGTCATTAACTTTGTAAGAAATCGATGTGAGAAATATCTTTCAACACGCCCCCTCACGTGCAACGTGGAAACACTCCACGACCCACATCGGGCCAAATTAAAGGGGATCCACACATCGGCCCAATAACCCAACCCGGGCTCTGATACCATGTTAAATTTCAAGGTATCTTGGGCTTCCATCTTAAAACCAATTGGTACTAAGTGGAGGTGACCCAAGACCTTATATATGAGTCATTTAGTCTTTAAGTAACCGGTGTGGGATATATCTTTCAACACGCCCCCTCACGTGCCAATGTGGAACACTCCACGACCCATATTGGGCCAAATTAAAGGGGATCCACACATCGGCCCAATAACCCAACCCGGGCTCTGATACCATGTTAAATTTCAAGGTATCTTGGGCTTCCATCTTAAAACCAATTGGTACTAAGTGGAGGTGACCCAAGACCTTATATGTAAGTCATTTAGTCTTTAAGTAACCGATGTGGGATATATCTTTCAACACGCCCCCTCACGTGCCAACGTGGAACACTCCAAGACCCATATTGGGCCAAATTAAAGGGGATCCACACATCGGCCCAATAACCTAACCCGGGCTCTGATACCATGTTGAATTTCAAGGTATCTTGGGCTTCAATCTTAAAATCAATTGGTACTAAGTGGAGGTGACCCAAGACCTTATATATAAGTCATTAACTTTGTAAGAAACTGATGTGGGATATATCTTTCAACAGTGTTGTATGTAGATAAAGAAATTAATGGTCAAACATGATTATTCAAGTGCGTAAAATTGTAAATGAGTCATATTATTTAGGACGGAGGGAGCAGAAGAAAGAGGAATGGTGTAATTGAAAAAGAGTAAACTGAAAGGGAAAACAGCAGTACGATCCGGAAACAGGCTTATGCTATATAATTCAAAATCCAGCAACCTCATCATAACCACGGAGTTGATGCATATGTTACATCTACAGCCAAAGATTACATCTCCAGCATGAAGCCTTCATCAGCAATCAGAAGCAAATGGATTCGTTGCTAGATATTTATCAGTTTGTTGGAGCTGTTTTTAGTTGTTTTTTTATCCAAACAAAATTATTATTAATATTTAATAAAAGTCATTAATTTTTTGGCCACATTATGAGCCAACATCCTGTCTGGGGACCTTAACAAACAAAACACTACTCCCTTCGTCATATCCGATTATGCACACTTACTATTTGGCAGTCAAAGTTGTATTACTTTGACTACATATTTGAATAGATGTATGAACAATAATGATGTATCTCGAACGACCGACCAGTTCGTGGGCTTGAGTTCCTCTCGAACCAACCTGCAATAAAATTGTCACTGGGGGTTACAGGGGTCAGCTCTCCGATGCCTAAGTTAGTCCAAGAGTCCAATATGATTAAAACATAATGAATTATTAATAAATACGTAGCTTGTATTTATACTCCGTGTCCTAAATAACGTCTTCCTCAATTATCGCCCTTAATCACCTATGAATGCGGTAATTATATTAGGGCGTTAAATAATACCCTAATTGGGCTGTCACATCTTCAGCCCAATGCCCTTCTTGGGCTTAACCTCTATTAAGAGTCCCCGAAAAAGCAGGTTCTCGACCTCGGAGGACTGGAATGGTACAAAGGTCCTCCGAGGCCTCAAATGCATGGGGTAGTTTGAGGACTCTTAAGACTCGAAATGAACCTTGTATTTCGCTGCTCTTGCCTTCGAGGGGGGAATATGGTTTTCTAATCAACTCTCAGTGCTAGGATTTCAAAAGGCGTGCGAGTGCCGTTCAACCGTGCGTGTCACTACCCTTCAAGCGGCGTGTTGTCAGAAGGCAGAAAAATAGTTGCGTGTTTCAATAACTTTTTACATTTCCAAGACAGTTATTAATTATCCGTCATTTCAGCCCCCATTATTACCCCTTAACCTCTCTTCTTTCTTTCACTTTTCTCATTTGCAGGAACTTCTTACAAGCACTTTTCTCTCCTTCTTTCTCGAGCGATCTAATTTTCATCGGCTTTCCCAGAAAATCAGTAAGTACCTTTATTTCTCTCCTTATAATCATGCCCCGTTCTGATGAGGGTTCCGCCTTCGAGAGATTTTTCGGGTGGGAGAGGCTGGGATTAGTACGCCAGAGAGGGCTGCTACTGACTCGGAATGCCCTCATTCCGAAGAATTCTAATGTGATTCTGATGCCGGAGAAGGTATTTTTAATCACATTACTAACAGACCTGGGGAAGAGCGGGTTTTCCCAGTAAGTGATATGCCTCCTCGAGAGCCCGTTGAGAACTGGCCACCAGGCATTGGCAAGCCCTATATAAGGAGATCCCCTACCAGTGGCAAAATTGGCTTCTACCCTCCTCTAAATCCAAAGCTCGAGATTCTAAGGGGGGAAATGCATCTCCGCCCTGGGAGAAAGTGTCCCTCGAAGTCATAGAGGGGGGGGGGGAGAATGCATCTCTTTTGAGAGAGAAGACGTCCCTCGAGCAAGAAGAAATGCCCTCGAGAGCACTACATGCACCTTCTTTGGCTAAATCCCCTCAGAAGAAGAAAAAAAGGATATCTCAAGGGGTAAGGTTGAGGGATTCTGGGAAGGAGCCCACAGCCCCAATAGTGGGGAAAGTTATCTCAAAGGTTTTGGACTCGATCCCTCTTGGCCAACTTATAGCCCCAAATGATAATTTTCAACCTTTTCAAGAGGAAGATACCCCCTATAACCTCCCTGAGGGAAGGTCAGCTATTTCCCTCAAACATCTTCACTACGGGCTCACTTTTCCCTTTCCGCCCCTCTTTTCCAAACTTCATAAAAAAATCCAGGTGAGCCCTGCACAAGTTTATCCCAATGTCTTGGTGATTATTATGATGTTCTTGACACGATGTGACGAGTTTGGTATCAAGCCAACGTATAAGATGCTTCGCTCGTTGTACTTCATGTCTTATAGTGGGCGGTCCACCGATATGATTATCACTTTTACAAGTCGGGAGGCACATCACAAGGTTTTTGTTATTCCTGGTAATTCGGGTGACTGGAGAAGCTGGAAGAAGGGGATTTCATTTGACAGTAGGAGGTATCGAGTCCCCCTGTGGAACTGGGATATACTAGTTGAGTCTCCTAAACTAGGAGAGTATATTTATCTGGATGCCCTCGAGAGGTATAGGCAAAAGTTGTTGTCCAGCTCCCTTGACTACAACAACTTCAACAATCCTGACCCCCGGATTAGCGCCTTTGTATTCCCCCCTGAAATCTATAAGGAGTATGTGTATAAAGTACTCCAGAAGAATATCAGGATGAGGAGAAGAGAACTTGAGGGCCCCAAAGAAGGACCTCCCTTCGGGACCCTTGTTAGTGATTTTAGGCACTCACAAGCCTCCAAATATGCCTTATTAGAATTCTACTTCTCATATCTTTTGTGCCGTTGCATTTACTTTTAATGACACTATCCTTCTCTTTTTTCAGTGGGTCTCGCCAGTGGCTTAAGGAACAAGAAGCCACACTCGAAGCAGGGTCAGGGTCCTCTTAAAAGGACCCACACTCCCTCGAATCTGGCCTCCACTCCCCCAGTAAGTGGTGGAAGTCCTATTTCGACCATTGCTGATGGCCAGCCTCCCCATACTAGGAATGTTTTCCAAAATACAAAGGAATATGGTGGCAATGTTGGTAACGCCTCTCAACCCCCGTTAATAAGAGCACGCGGCAGTGACAATGCCCATCAACAATCAGCCTCCCCTTCGAGTGATGCGGTATCCATATCCAAATTTGAGCATCATCTTCGAGCATGGTCTCTAACCCCGAGGTTTTCATCTGTTCCTTTGAAAAAATCATTTTAGTGTGCTTTTACTTAGCACTGGTCTAAGTTTAACTATTTTGCTAGGTCTCCCAACTTTTTCGTGAGGCCACTCAGAAGATGGCTGCTTTCACCTACTTGTACTTCTGGCCATGGTTCTCTCAAAGAGAAGCTAGGCAAAAATGATGCTCAATGTTTGGAGTTGAAGAGAGTGCTCAAGGAGAAGAGCAGAGTGCTCGAGGAGAAGAGCAGAGTGCTCTAGGAAAACCAAAAAACCCTGGAAGAGGAGAGGCGGAAGATGGCTAATGTTGATGTCGAGAGGCATCAATGGACGCTGGAGAAGGATACCATTGAGAAGAGGGTTCAGGCTGCTGAGGATCCTGCCTCGCAGGTACAGCAACTCGAGGCATTTAAAAGAAAACTATTAAATAACCTCCAGCTGCTTCAACTGTTTAAGGACCTCTTGGAGGTGGCTAAGCATCTCGACTACAGCGATCTAGCTGAGGAATTTTGGATGCCTCAAGTGTCTGCCTTCTTGTATGAAGAACTCGCTAAGCAGGTGGACAAGCTAGTCAAGCCAGAGCTCGAGGCTACTCTGGAGGAAAAATGGGATGAGGCAATCAAGAACGATGGCCTTCACTTTGCCCTGATGAATTTCATTAAGTCTAAATGGCAGTTCTTCACTGCTCAGGGGATTCGAGTGATCCCCCTACTCAAGGCCACAGACGCATCCCCGGAGCAGAACTCAGCAGACGCCCGAGTGGATTAAATGATTGCATCCACCTCGAAGGAGGATGATTCTAGAGTTTTTCCTTGGTTTTAACTTTTCCAATTAGGGCCTCCAATTGTAATTTTTTTAAAACTTCAATATAAGAATATATTTTGAAATTTTATGACTTATTTATTGATTTTTCCTTTGTTCTCTTTTCGTAGTTTAACTTGCTGAAGAGAGTGTTAGAAGACGCTTGTGAGGTGTTTTTGAGTGCTAAAATAAGTGGCTCAGTGCAATATCTAGTGGCTCGGTGCAAAATAACTAGCCTTGAAGAATAATTGATTGCTTGGAAGATAGCCAGCGAAGACCCCATTTCTTCAAGTGAGCCCCAAGCAACCCCTTGAAGGAATAGCCCGGTTGATGATAGTTCTTTGGTAGAATCTCTCTTATCTAAGAACACACAACCCGTGGGGGAGATCGAGGACTGGAAGGTACAAGCCAAAGAAGTCGAGGAGCGAATTGCCAATTTTGAAGAAAAAATTGCTGCTCACGAAGTAAGCCTCCATGCCCACATGCTTTCTCCCGGTATTCCGTCCTCATATTTAATTGGAAATGATCAGCTTCCGAAATTTCTACTCAAAGCCGCTCAATACTGGATGGAGGAAGTTAACGTCAATAAGAATGGAACTCCTCGCCAGAAAAAGGCCTTTGACCTTATTCTTGATTAGTTGGCGGAACTGAAGGTAAAAGGATTTACCCCCTCGAGTTATCACTCTACTTCTCAGTCATAGAAATCTGTCATTAAAGAAGGTGAAAAACATCTTGCACCCTCAAGCAAGGCTACAAAGGGATCCTCCACAAAGCATCGTAAGAGTGTTGGGTCTTCCTCGAAGGGCCCATTCAAACCATCCACGAAGAAGGAGAGTAAGACCATTGCTCCCCTAGATCCTTCTGAATATCCTATGGAAGAACAAATGAAGGATATTCGGAGGGCCTCTGGTATCAAGCTTGAAGAGCTTGAAGAAATTGAGGCAAATGTGAAGGAGCTAGCTCCTTCCACTGAAGATTTGTTTCGGGAGGGGTTTCCTCCATTTAGATGTATACATTCATATAATTTTTGGCACCAAAATTGTACTTCTATTTATTGATGAAGTTAAGGCATGTTTAACTCTTGCTCCTAGAAAACGCAAGTCCAGTTTCTCAAACCCCTGTTTTTAGCGCCAGTGAAGTTAAAAGTTGTAATAGGATTCGAGTTGCTCGTGCCTATAGTTCTTCAAACATTTTACGCCTTGAATATGAGTGCCACGCGCAAATTTTTTAAGCAAATATAGTATGAATATCTTTGATAAGTAAGAATTAAAAAGTTCATAGACACGAGCATTTTACCCAGGTTCGGTGTTTCCACCTACATCCTGCTAATTTTGTCTGCTAGTTAATCATATCAAGATTACAAAAGTAGCCCACGAGTGCCGCTTAAAATCATACCACCCGAATCTCAGCCATAGCTGAAAATATCATCTAGAGTGCTGATTAAAAGCAAATTACTCGAATATCATCTAAAGTGTCGCTTAAGAGCAAACCACTCAAACATCATCTAGAGTGCCGCTTAAAAGAAAACCACCCGAACATCATCTAGAGTGACGCTTAAGAGAAAACCACTCGAACATCATCTAGAGTGCTGCTTTAGAGCAAACCACTTGAAAGCCATCTAGAGTACTGCTTTAGAGCAAACCACTCGAACATCATCTAGAGTGCCACTTAAGATCAAACCACTCGAACATTATCTAGAGTGCCACTTAAGAGCAAACAACTCAAACATCATCTAGAGTTCCGCTTAAAAGTAAACCACTCGAACATCATTCAAGAAAGCCACTTTAGAGAAAACCATTCGAACATCATCTAGAGTGCTGCTTTAGAGCAAACCACTCGAATATCATCTATAGTGTCGCTTTAGAGCAAACCACTCGAACATAATCTAGAGTGCCATTTTAGAGCAAACCACTCATCATAAATGGTAGTATTTTCTCAAGTTGGTGATGTTCCACCTCCTTGTCAAACCCCAATCATCTCTTCGAGAACATAGATTCCCCTTGGGTGCAATTCGATCACCCTATAGAGTCCTTCCCAATTTGCAGCTAACTTCCTTTCAGGTCCCATTCTGCTTTTTCTCATTTTTTCTCATTACTAAGTCCCCCGGATTAAAAAAAACCTTCTTTACCCTTATGTTGTGGTATTTTCTGACTCGTTCTTTAACTTTAGCCTCATGTAAAGATGCTAACTCTCTAATCTCTTCCACCATGTCCAAATCTAGACATCGGTTCTTTTGATTGCTTATCTAATATGCAGCAACCATCTTCCTTGGGCTAGGAACACCTATTTCCGCAGGGATTACCTCCTCCGAGCCATATACTAGGCCATAAGGCATTTCACAAGTAGTGGAAGACTCAGCTGTCCAATACACCCACAACACATTAGGTAATTCCTATATCTAATTACCTTCTACCCCTTCGAGGTGTGCTCGTATACCATTTACTATTGTTCTATTGGTCACCTCCACCTACCCATTAGCTTGGGGGTGGTAAACTAATTTCACCTTTTGCTTAATTTGATATTTCTCGCAACACTTCTTAAAGGGATCTTAAACAAACCGTGTTCTGTTATCCGTGATGATCGTCCTTGGAATTCCAAAATGACACACAATGTTCTTCCAGCAAAAGGAAATGACGGTTTTCCCCTTATGTTCGTCAGGGGTTCGGCTTCTACCCACTTTGTCAAATAGTCAATGGCCACTATTAGGTATCTGAATTTTCTTTGCACTTCTGGAAAGGGCCCACCAAGTCAATCCTCCACTTATTAAATGGCCACAAACTATAGATGTTTCTCATATCTTCTTGGGGAACATGCATTATAGGAGAATGTCTCTGACATTGGTGGAAAGCCTGAATGTATCGATTCGCATCCTCAAACATTGTCAGCTAGTAAAATCCACCTCAAATAAGCCTTCTTGCCATGGATTTGGCTCCATGGTTGCTGTCGCATACCCCCTTGTGGACTTACCTTATGAGATAATCAGCCTCATGAGGGTTCATGCACCGAAGCAACGGCTGCAAATGACCCCTTATGTATAGCACTTCTTCCTGCAACACATACATTAGAGCTTTCAACCTTATCTTTCTGGAATCCACTTCATTTTTTGGTAGGACTCCCTCTCAAAGATATACCACGAATGACGTCATCTGAGAATCTTCCGCTTCCACTGCCATAACTACAAGTTCTTCGAAACTTTGTTTGCTCAAAGTTTCCATGAGTAATTGATTTTGGGATTGGGTTCCCAAATCCAAAGAAGCAAGCTTTCTTAGAGCATCTTCTTTATGATTTCTTTCCCTCGGAACCTACGTTAGAGTGTAAGATTTAAAAGTTTTCAACAAGTTTTTTACTACCTCGAGGTATCATTGCAGGTTACGCTCTCTGGCCTCGTATTCCCCATTCACCTATTGAACCACGATTTGAGAGTCACTGAAAACATCCAATTCCTCCACTTATAGCTCCCTTGTCAGGCACAGTCAAGTGATCAGTGCTTCGTACTCAGCCTCATTGTTAGTTGCTTTGAATGTGATGTTCAACACGTAAAGGTAATCTTTGCCATTGGGGCTGGTTATCAAAATACCCCGGCTCCACTTCCTCCTAAATGTGATGAACCATCCACATTAAACTTCCATACCTCCTTTTGGCTCTCTTCCACCTTTCGAATGGGATCTAGACACACCTTGAGTGGCTCTGTAGTTTCCACTATGAAGTCTTCCAGTGCCTGACCTTTAATTGTAACTTGAGGTTGATATTGGATATCGTGCTCTCCCAATTCCACTGCCAGCTTCATCATTTTTCCCAAAATCTCTGGTTTCAGCATGATATTTTGAATGGGATAGCTCATGAGCACCACTATTTTGTGTCCCTTGAAGTAGGACCTCAGTCTTCTAGCTGCATGTAGGATGGCTAGAATAAATCTCTCAAGGACAGTATACCTCATCTCAGGCCCTTGAAAGGCACAATTGACAAAGTAAATTGGATGTTGAACCTTTTCTTTCTCTTTTCCTAGGGCCGCACTTATTTGGTGATACCCCTTATGTACGTTAAAGAAGGCTAAAATCTGATATCCAGTGATAGCTTCCACCAATTTGTCAATTGGTGGAAATGGGTAACTATCTTTGGGGCAGCATTTATTTAAATCGATGAAGTCTATACACATTCTCCAGGCCACATCATGCTTTGAAACTATAATTGGGTTAGAAATCCATTTGGGATCAAACACCTCCTCGATGACATCTGCCCTCAACAACTTCTCCACCTCTTCTTTAATTACTTCAGCTCTTTCGGGAGCAAACACCCTTCTCTATAGTTTCACTGGCTTTATCGAGGGGTTAATGTTCAGCCTGTGTAGTGCAAGACTCGAAGGTACTTCTGTTAGGTCAGAGGTATCCCACGAGAACACGTCCCCATATTCCCCACTTTTATTGATCCATTATCCCAAATAGGCATCCTTATTGTATTGGCCAATCCCACATCTGCATGCACCTTTGCTACATCTCTTTGCTTTCCCGCTTCTCGTACCACAGTAAGGTTACATTTTTGAGTCACAGTTTGATCTCCTCGAATGGATGCCACTCCCTTTTTCAGTCGAGAACTTCATCATAAGGTGATAAGGTGAGTAGACCGCCCGAGCCTGGCACATTCATGGCCTTCCTAAAATCACATTATAAGGGGAAGAGGCACCCACCATGGCAAAATTACACCTGATAGTCACCCCTTTGTCGCCATCTACTACGAAAATGGGCAGGGTTATCTCTTCTAGGGGAAATATCAGGTTTCCCATGAATCCAAAAAAAAGGGAAGCTGACTTTTTCAAGTTGTCGCACCCTATATCCAACTGGTCAAAACACTCAGCAAACATCACTTCTACCCCACTTCTGTCATCAATAAATACTTTTCTTATCAAATATGTCTCAATAATAGCTGAAATTACCACAGGTTCTGCATGAGGTTTTTGGTCTAACACAGCATCCGCTTCCGAGAAAGTGACTGTCTCGTCCGGTCGAAACCTCTTGTGGTTGGGATCCTCCGCAAGGACCCTTCGAGCCTCTGTTTTTATCACCACATTCGAAGATCTCTCTCCCACCATGATATTGATGACATTAATCACTCTTCGCACGGGTGAGTTTTCCCTGTTTTGGTTATCTTGATTTCCCCCCTGTTGCTCCTGGGGTCTATCCTGCCTTCCTTCCCGCCCCTTGTCTTGAACCGCCTGTTCTCGAGGTCTTCTATCTCATGTACCCTAGTTGTTTTGGTTGTTTCTTCTATAAGGTTTCTATTGATTCATTCGAGGCCTCGAGGGGGCAGTCTGGTTTCTGTGTTCTTTCCCTCGGGATCGTCCTTTCCGCTCACACCTATCAATCTCCATCCTCAACTACATGCAATCATTTTTGTCATGGTTGTAATCCCTGTGATGATCGAAATACCAATTTGTTGCCCTCCGGGCCACTATCGAGTTGTGCAAACTCTGCAAATGTGGGGGTGCCCGAAACAATCCTCTATGTATACTTAAAATCTATGCAGGAGTTCTCCCTGCGAGTATCGGTAGTAATGAAATGTATCTCTTGAATGGTGTTCTTATGAGTTCGACTAACCTTTTCCCTCTATGTTTTACATTTCTTCCCATTTTCTCTGTAAGGCACTCTCTTTTCTTTCTAGTTGCTTCTTCTACCCTCAAATACTGCTCTACAACTTCCTAAAGTTTTTGCAAGGTCTTGGGGGTATTAGTGCTCAGCTTCTTGTATAATTCCAAGTCATGCACCCCTAGCAGGTACCCCTGGATTACTTTGTTCTCTGTTGTTTCTATCACTCCCAAGCTCTCGTCCACATATCGATAGTAGAAGGCTTCCGTACTCTTCCCTGTCTTTTGCTTTGTCTGGTAGAGTTCTAATAGAGTTTTGGTGAACTTCTTCTTCTGTGCGTACTAGCTCAACAATGCTCCACTAAAGTCTCGATATGAATGGATTGAGCCTCTTGGCAACTTATTGAACCACTCTTATGTTTTTCCCCGCAAGTAACTGCCTACCAGCTTGCATGTCAATTTCTCATCGAAAGCCCTCAAACTCATCAAGCCCAGGAATGTCTAGATGAATTATCATGGGTCAGTCTCATCACTGTATGTGGGAAGTCCTTCTGGAGGTTTCACTTCTATTAGCCAACCCCGGTAATCACCGAGCTAAAAGAAGATCCAACATCCTGACCCAAGGGTTCGATCAACCTATCCAACTCCCTCTTTAACGACTCACTTGCATCCGAGGAGGGTTCCAGATGCCCCCTATCAGGTTCAACCCCCTTTCATGACTCCCTAGCTATGGCACATAAGGAGGTTGAGATGTCCTGTATCCAGGGTTCATCCAAGGTTGCCCGAAACCCGAGTATGTTGATGGTGATGGTGGTTGGGCATAGGGATTGTAAGGCCCCTGACTAATCATCATTCCTTGAATTCCCATACTTTAGTATCCTTGCATGGCAAAGGAAACCATCATCTCATATGCCACTCCTGGACCAGCTAGGTCGAGGGTAGGAGCTGATGAGGCTAGTGGAGGTAACGAATATACTTGGCCCTGTGAGTAACCAGGAATAGAAGGCTGAGGTCTAGCTTGCAATGGCTCTCCAGCATATGCGTGATAAAGATAGGATATTGTAGGCTGAGAAGCCCACCCCATTGTTATTCCTACAGGTGATGGTGACAGTACTCCGTGCGTGACCCTGTCATCCCTCGGAGGAGGGGTAACTCAATAGCCAGGCGCAGCCAGGACCTGAGCTGCCCGTTCTACATCTTGGTTCGGGGCCGCTCTCCCAAGTTCTAATTTCCTTGTCTGTGCTGGCCTTAGGATTCCATATACGAATCTCCCTAAACATCTGTGAACCTTCTGTCCCTCAGATCGGCTACCCCCTCAAGCAAAGATGCGGGGTTTCTCTGTTCTTACTCTCCCGTTACTTCCAATCTCCTCGAGGGCTCCGACGCATCATCCTGGGTTGGTGCCAGGGTATTTGCAACAAACGCTACTGAAGTTTGCCCCCCTTCGTGGTCTACAACCTTAACAGGCTCCGCACGCGACGCCGTTCCTGACACTTGAAGGTTAGTCATGCTGATATCCTCGACACGGGCCTCATTTCCTACCCCTGAATCATCCGTTCTTAACCTTTGTGGAGACCTAGCCCCCGTACTTATCAACCTTAACCTTTAACTCCTTCGAATAACCGTGGACATAAATCCTTAAAACCATTGATCTGGCATAATCGTCCCCACAGACGATGCCACTTGATGCATCTCGAACGACCGACCAGTTTGTGGGCTTGAGCTCCTCTCGAACCAACCTGCAATAAAACTGTCCCTAGGGGTTCAAGGGATCAGCTCTCTGATGCCTAAGTTAGTCCAAGAGTCTAATATGATTAAGATAGAATGAATTATAAATAAATACGTATCTTGTATTTATACTCAGTGTCTTAAATAACGTCTTCTTCAATTATCACCCTTAATTACCCATGAATGCAATAATTATATTACGGTGTTAAATAATACCCTAATTGGACCGTCACATCTTCAGCCCAATGCCCTTCCTAGGCTCAACCTCTATCATATAATAGTATCTTATGAGATATTATTAGATTCATCTTAACATGTAGTTTATAAATATTAATTCTTATGCCACAGTTATTGTCCGTAGTTACATATATTTATAGTCAAACATGTTTTTGGAGACCATGAAAAAGATTCTGTGCAAATTCCCCAGGACGGAGGGAGTTGTAAAATTGTTACACAAGTAGATAAAACCATTAACCTCATTTTCAGCAGCTGAAAGAAGCTTTTGATGTCCCTTAATCAGATTAATAGCCACCTGAGAGTATGAAACAATGAAGATGTGGGAGACAGCTTGAGATAATCCATACTCCAAATAGTTTAAGATCGCTAACAGCTCTGATTGAAAAGGAGAGATGGATGTATTGACCCCATAACCTTCTTACTTTGGCAAAAGGCGATACCCTCACTCTCAGGGCCCATACCAGCCCACACCCAGGCCATTGTATGACAGGTAAATCACAGTAGGCCAGCACCAGGACCCATGGGCTCGGCCTTGTCTCGGTGCGCACAAGGGAGCCTTGCAAAGCAAGAACTTCCCACACTGCCACTGCCGAGAATCAAACCTGGGGTAATGGCAATCCCACCCATGTCCCAACCGCTGGGGTACTCCCATGGGTGTCATAACCTTCTTTCCTTGGTCGCATTCTTGCTGTGTCCTGAATATCTAACTCCACCATGCCCCAACTGAAATGCAGTTTTCTCTCAGAAAAGCTGCATCAGTACCTAAAACTCTGTAAGGAGGTGGCGGGTATATCAAATAATATTCATTGAAGAAACTTTGCAGATTGGAGCTTTGCTCTTGCGACCTAACCAGTTCTCGCGCAAAATCTTGAATTTCGTCCTGTCTAAAATGACCAGCATGTCTGGAATGTAATCTCATTGCCGCTCCACATATATTTATAGGTTCTACCATCGAATTGATTTTTTTGCCTCCTAAATGATTTTGTTTCTTGAAATCAAGATCATCCAGATGACATAGATCGAGGGACAGACATCGTTCGACGTTGATGCTTTCTAGAGGGTACAATTAATCACAATAATTATTGGGATCTGTAAATAAATGGAAAATATGGTGAATTGATTGAGTATATTCATCTGTACGTGTGCCTTTAATAGGCAGAAGAATGGTACAACTGCAGTCCTATTCTATAGGAAACAGATACAACAAATATGACCTATTATAATGGAACAGAATAAGCACATGTGAGTCATACAAAAACTTGGTCAGTATGACCAAGTCATACACTTAATACCCTCCTGCAAGCTCAAGATCGGGTGCGAACGAGAAGCTTGGTCCTCAGTGATTGAAACCGAGATGTACCAACAGCTTTGGTGAAGATGTCCGCAATTTGATCAACAGATTTGACATGTCGAACAATGAGCTCGCCGTCTTGAACTTGTTCTCGAACAAAGTGAAAGTCAATCTTGATGTGCTTGGACCTCTGATGGAAGACATGATTGGCTGTGAGATAGGTAGCACTGAGATTGTCACAAAGGAGAATGGGAGGACCACAGGAAGGAGCAGTCATTTCCTTAAGAAGTTGTTGGAGCCAAATGAGCTCAGCAGTGGCAAAGGCAATGGCTCTATATTTAGCCTCAGTACTAGAGCGAGCAACAACGTTCTGTTTGCGGGATGACCAACTGACCAGATTACCACCAAGGTAGATAGCGAAGACAGAGAGAAGACAGAGTTGAGAAACCGAATGAAGTCCTCAATGAAAGCCGAGTTCGAGCCAGTGATGATCAGATCGTCAACGTAAACCAGAACATACACTACATCCGTGCCATGATGCTTGATGAAGAGCGAAGTATCAGAAATGCACTGTTTAAAGCCATGACGACGAAGAGCCTGGTGTAGTTTCTGGAACCATGCACGAGGTGCCTGTTTGAGACCATAGATAGCCTTCTTGAGTCGACAGACATGTGTGGGATGTGCAGAAAAAATGAACCCAGGAGCCTGGTTCATAAAGACGGTCTCAGTGAGATCACCATTGAGAAAGGCATTGTTGATATCAACTTGTCGAAGTGGCCAACTACGAGTGACTGCAAGAGTCAAGACAACTCAAATGGTGGTAGGTTTGATAACTGGGCTGAAAGTATCAAAGTAGTCAACGTCTTCCTCCTGATTGTAGCCCTTGGCCACTAAGCGAGCCTTGTACCTGTCAACAGAACCGTCTGGCTTCGTTTTGATCCTGTAGACCCACTTACAACCAACAACATTAGAAGTGGGAGGCCGAGGAACAAGGTCCCAAGTCCCATTAGCAATCAAAGCATCAAATTCTAATTGCATAGCATGCTGCCAATTGGGGTTCTTTTTGGCTTGGAGAAAGGTTTTGGGCTCAAAATCAGAAGAGTCACAAGGGACAGAGTGCTTAGTGGCAATGTGGACTTTGGGCTTTAGAGACTGAGTGGATGCCCGAGTAACCATACCATGCACAGAGGACTCAGATGGCCAAAAATAAGAGGGGACCTGAGGATGGGGAATAATGACTGTGGAAGTGGGCGACGGAGACAACGATGTGGTCATGGTGGATGAGAGAGTGGGAGATGATGGTGTGACAGTATCGGATGAGTGGTTGGGGAAATGAGGGTCAGCTGAAAGAGGTACCAACAGAGTGGGAGAGTGAGAGGTGGCTCGAAGTCTGAAGAGTGAGATTCACAGTAGGCATGTCAGGTGAATTGTACTGAGCCTGATGAGAAGGGTAGGGAAAGGATGTTTCGTCAAAGACTACGTGACGAGAAATGTAGGTTTTGTAGGTAGGGATATGATGACAGAGATATCCTTTGTGTTTGACACTATAACCGAGGAAGATACAGGCTGCGGAATGGAATTCTAATTTGCTGCTGTTGTAGGGACGAAGGTAGGGATAGCAGAGGCAACCAAAAGATTTAAGGAAGGCATAGTCAGGTTGACGATTATATAGACATGCATAAGGGGATTTGTGTTGGAGAGTTGAGGTGATGGTGCGGTTATTGAGATAAACAGCGTTGTGAAATGCATGCTCCCAAAAGAGCATAGGAAGATTGGAATGAGCTAGAAGGGATAGGCCCTTTTCGACAACGATTCGATTCCGACGTTCCGCAGCTCCATTTTGTTCAGGGGTATGCGGACAGGAAACTCGATGAATAATGCCATTGGTTTCAAGAAAGGTAGAGACATTTCGAAACTCAACCCCCCCAATCAGATTGAAAAACTTTGCTTTTGGTAGAAAACTGAGTCTCAACCATAGTTTTAAAAGATTGAAAAATAGATAAAACCTGAGACTTTGCAGTAAGAAAGTAAATCCAGATAAATTTTGTGCAATCATCAATAAAAAACACAAAATAACGATTTCCATTAAGAGATAGAACAGAAGCAGGGCCCCAAACATCCGAATAAACAAGGTCAAAAGGTTTGTTGGAAACAGTATAACAAGAGGGAAGATAATGTCTATGACTCTTGCCTAACTGACATACACTACACACAGGAAGCGATTTATTTGAAACAGGTAAATCAAATTCATCAAGTTGACGACGTAGCACAGACTCATGAGGATGCGCAAAACGATGATGCCAACATGCAACAGAGGCTCGTTCACTAATGAAAGAACGGGGACCAGGAGAACGAGTTGGAATCTGGTATAGACCATCCTCAACGATCCCCTTTAGGACTATTGTTCCCTGTAAGGTCTTAACATAACAGTGATCAGCATGCAGTTCTACAAACACGTTATTATCTTTGCATAACTGACGAACACTAAGCAAATTTTTAGACACTTTGGGAACAACAAGGATATCTTTGAGGGTAACAGGATTAACAGCATGCTTTGAAATTAGATTAAGATTGCCTATATGCGTAATAGGAAGAGACTGACCATTTGCAACAGTGAGATTGTCCGTGCCAACATAGGGAGCCGAGAGATTGAGGCCGGAGATTTCCGCTGTGACATGATTGGTGGCACCGGAGTCTACAATCCACGGGTCAGTGAGAGCTGACGAACTGTCCTGATAAGCGGCAAAGGAAGCTGGCGGCGGGCGAGACGCCGCAAACTGGCGTAGACGATCAGCAGCCCGGCGGTTGGTCGGCGGGAACAGGGCCATGTTGAGGCGTTGATGTCCAGCTTTCTCACATAACTGACAGATGACGCGAGGACGATCAGCGAGCCCTGTAGAGGTCCCCGACGCTGGGCGAGTGAACTGCCGGCGTTGGGCAGCGTAAGCAGTCGGAGTTCCTGTGACAGCGGCAGAGTCGGTGAGGCGTTGTTCTTCCTGAAGCAGGAGGCCGAGGAGATCCGCTGATGAAACCGGCGTGATTCTCATGCTGATGGCGGTGCGGAAAGCTCCAAATTCTGGTCCGAGCCCAAATAAGATGTTGTCGACGAGCTCGGAATCGGAGACGGTGACCATACACTCGGCGAGTCCATCCGAGATAGCCCTCTTTTTCTCGACGTATTCCAGCACAGTCATCCTGCCCTTCGACAACGATTGGAGCTGCTGTCGGAGATGTTTTTGACGGGCCCTGGACTGCGACTGGAAAGTTGAGGCGAGTGTTGACCAACATTCAGCCGTGGACGATGCCCGGGAGACAAGTGATAGCATCGGCACAGAGAGAGTGGAGCAGATCCACAAGAGGATCAGTCGATCCTTGCGCCGCCACAATGCAAACGCTGGGTTCGAATTACCGGTGGTTGCACCTTCAGCAGGTGGCAGTAGGGGATCGGGAGCGCCGCCGGTGATGAGGAAGCCGTCAAGCTCATAAGCCTCCAATGCAGAACGAACCGTGCTGCTCCACAGAGTGTAGTTGCCGTGATCAAGCCGGATAGCCAATGCCGGAAAGGTGAGCGACGTGTTGGCAGAGTCGCCAGCTGCAGAGGACAGAAGTTGAGATACGGAAGCCATGAAAACGAAAACCTAGCTTTTGGAATTTGCTGGGAAAGGTAAAGTTCAGCAAATGAAAACTGATACCATGTAAATAAATGGAAAATTTGGTGAATTGATTGAGTATATTCATCTGTACGTGTGCCTTTTATAGGCAGAAGAATGGTACAACTGCAGTCCTATTCTATAGGAAACAGATACAACAAATATGGCCTATTATAATGGAACAGAATAAGCACATGTGAGTCATACAAAAACTTGGTCAGTATGACCAAGTCATACACTTAATAGGATCCATTAAATACAAGGTAATGGAATGAGAAATTTCCCTTATATTTTAGTTTTGGGATTATGATCAAATGTGTTTTATAGTATTTGGTTACAAGGAGAAATGCGATTGGGATCCCGATTTTTCCATATACCCATTTAAAAATATTTCGAACTCGGTTCGAATCAATTGAACTTGTAAAATCATGCTTCACCTCAAACTCGAGTGAAATTAATTTAGTTCGAGGTCAAACTCAAGATATGGTTCACCTCATATATAATATGTTAGCTCTGTAAACTCGACAAGATTAACGAACAATATTAGTTGGGTTCGAGTTTGAGCTCGAGCTCGAATACTGTACAAGGTCGATCAAATTGGAATTCAAGTTGAGATTTGACCAAGATGTTCGCAAACAGTTTGCTTCGTTTACACCAGAACTGTTCATAAGCTCGAGCTTCATCACATTAGGGATGTAAACTAACAGAACTGTTTACGATCATCTCTATCAAAACTCGACTCAAATTCAAGTTTGAATTCATGCGCTTGAACCAACTCATATAGTATTCGAGTTCGAGCTCGAGCTCGGATTCAATTAACACTAGTCGTTAAACTTGCCCGACTTATCGAACCAACACAATATATATTTAATATATATTTACTAAAAAAATATTAAAATGTATACTAAAAGAAAAATTAAATTAATCATAGCTCTAGTGCAAAATAAAAAATGGAGCTCGAATCAAATTAATTTCACTCAAAATCAAACTAGAGTCAAACTAATTTCATTCAAACTCGAGCTTGAGCTAATATACTACAGGTTCACATGAGTTTGAGTCGAGTTGGAACTCGAGATATTTTAAACAAGCTGAATTCGAATTAGTTCTTGTTCGAGTTCAGCTCGATTCATTTATGGTTCTAATTGTCGTAGAAATAAAATGAAAGGACACGACTTGTACCCTATCTGGCGGTATATTAGAACATAAGTTAAAGATGTGAATGAGTGACGGTCTGTCTAATAACACTAAACTGTTAGACTATGAATGTATACATGCGTTAAAGATGTATAATTTGTGAATTATAGTGAATTTTTATGTTAAATATTACATATGTATTTAAATGGATAATTTTGGCTATTTATAGGATATTTGTTGAGTTCCCATTGACTTAACATAGTATGGAACCCATTGAAATTAAAATTTTACATTAACATAATTATTCTCATCTCATCCAATCCCAAAACTAATGGGTGTACCCCAGTGGTTGGGAGATGGGTGGGTAAACCAATGATCCCAGGTTCGATACTCGGCAGCGGCAGTGTGGGGAGCTCTTGCTTTGCAAGGCTCCCTTGTGCGCACCGAGTCCATACCAAGCCCATTGGTCCTGGTGCTTGGCTACCGTAATTTACCTCTCATACGTTGGCCGGTGGCCGAGGTGTCAATTGGTATGGGCATCTGAGGGCGAGCGGATCATGCCAAAACTAATGGGTACTTAGTACCTGATTTCATCAATTACCAATTTATTAATCACATTCCATATCTTCTCAATCCCGCCCATTGACCCTCTGGTGCTTTCAAAATCCACTCCGCCAGCCAATCTTCAAAAGATTGTATGGATGAGAAATCATACCCTAGTGTGCTGCATCTCCAGGCTCTGCTACTGATTTCGCACTTTGCAAATAAATGGTGAGTTGTTTCCAGTTCCTTCTAGCACAAAGCACACAAAGGGTTTAAAGTTACTCCTCTTTTATGCAACTCAGACACAGATGGAATAGCTCTGGATAAGATTTTCCAAATTAGCGATTGAAAATGAAGAGGTATCTTAATCTTCCAAACCCTCTTCCATAGTTTCTGACTGTATAAACTTCTTGTTCTTGAAGACTGCAGCTTTTGCATATGACTCTGATACATAGCCCTGATAACCTAATTTGACCAAATAATGTCCTGTATTTGATCCTGTCCAGATTAACTGATCAGAATCATGTGTTTGTGCATATATAGTCACTCTTATCTATAGTATTCTTTGAGCAATTTGATGTGGAAAAATAGTTTCCACTAGGAGTCTTCTCCATTCTCTATTCTCATCTAACAGATGAGCTACTGTAAAGCTGGATTGTTGTGCACAAGAGTGTTGAGTGGTCAAAGGATTTTGTATCCCTGGAACCCATTTTTCTTGGATTATGATGTGTCTTCCTGGTTTCACTTTCTATTGTATTTGTCCCTTCAAAAGTTGAGCTCCCCAATGGATTGATTGACATCCAAAGCCCCTCTCTTTGGCTTATTCTCTGTGATATTCTCAATAGAGTAAGTTGCTGTGAAGAACTTAGTAAAGAGATAATCCTGCCTTTTTATTAGCATCCAAGCCTGCTTTGCCAAAAGGGCTTGATTCATTTCCTTAGAAGATATAAGCCCTAGTCCTCCTTGGTTCTTGGGCCTGCATGAAGATTCCCAATTTTTCCAGTGAATCTTCTTGTGATCATCTTCCTCTCCCCAAACAAAGCTTCTTGTGATTGCATCCAATTTGTCCAGAACTGTCACAGGAAGCTTATACACTGACATGATATAATATGCAACTAATTGTATTGCTGACTTACTTAGAACTACCCTTCCTTGCATGGACAAACCTTGCTTCCTCCATTTCTGGACTTCTCTCTAAAAACTATTAATAACTCCCTCAAAGAGAACTCTCTTTTTTTATCTTTGACTCAGAATATTTACCCCAAGATACTTGTCTGGCATACCCAATCTATGTATATTAAGAGCTTCAGTAGCCCAATTCCTCCACCAATTAGAAGTATTTGAGCTAAAAAAGGAGGACTTTTCAAAACTTAACCATTGCCCTGATGACATTGCATATGAATCCAATCTCTGTGCTAGAAATATGATATTCTGCTCAGAATTCTCAGTAAAGATGATGCAATCATCTGCATACATCAGGTGCGAAATCCGAGGCCCCCTCTCTCTTTACCTTGAAACCCAACTTTCCTGCAGATTGACCATCTGAATCCAAAGCCACAGAAAAGGCCTGTTGGCACAAAATGAAAAGATAAGGGGAAAGAGGACATCCTTGTCTGAGTCCCTTGATAGGATAGAAAACTTCCGATTGTGCCCCATTTATGACTGTAGTATAAGAAACCCTAGTAACTCACTGCATTATCATATGAATCCATGAGTTGGGAAAAATCCATTTTCTGTAAAACCAGAAATCGGATCTCATTCTACTCTTTAGAAATCAGATCCCCTTACAATTTGTGTCTCATTCTACTCTTTAGAAATCAGATCCCCTTGCTGCAGCTGCAAAATACAATGTAACAGTGGCTCTTTGATACTATTACAGTGTTTTTGATAAAATCCTGGTGGAAAACCATCATGACCTGGTGAAGACCATTCCTTTATACCCTTAATAGCCTCCCATAACTCTTTCAGTAAAAGGCTTTTCTAGCATATGTTTATCCTGCTCCGTGAGCTTCTGATTCATAAAATCCAGTAATTCATCCATAGAGCAGTGATAATGTGGCATGCTTGGATAGATATCCCGTTGAGTATAAATATTTTTTAGCTGCTTGACCATGTCTGTACGGATATCTATTGCAGATGTAAGCCATTCTCCTTCATCTATTTTCAACTCGACTATTTTCTTTCTCGGGGATTTTTTTCAAAGCCCATCTATGATAGAACTTGGAGTTGCAGTCTCCAAACTTGTCCCAGGTCATTTTTGCTATCTGCTGCCAATAATCTGATTGATATTGGAGCATTTTAATCAATTCAGCTCTAATTTGTGGCTCCAACTCTCTGTCTTCTTCATTGTTATTAATGCCAAGAACCTGTTTGAGTGGTCTTTCTAGCAACCTGATTCTTTCCTCCATGTTTCCATATGAGCTTTGATGCCAATTCTTAAGGTAAGACATAGTAATTTTGAGCCAGTAAGAAAATAAAGTAGCAGAATCCAACGCTGAAGCCCCTTGAAACTGTGAGATTGCCAACCAAAATTTTCTGACAATATCATGCACCGCTGAATCTCTTGATCAGAAAGCCCCATACCTATTGATCTTTGATTTATCTTGATTCTCACCATTTAGATCCAGAACCATAGCTCCATGGTTAGAGACTGAGATAGGGAGATTAATAGTGATAGCCTGATAAAAGTTCAAAAACCAAGACTTAGCACAGAGATTCTGTCTAATCTTTCCAAAATTAAATCACCATCTTTCCGTCCATTACTCCATGTAAACCATAAGCCCTCCTGTCTCAATTCCTGTATTAAATTTTCTTTTAAAGTTTGAGTATCTGAATTTATGACTTCTCTTCCACCTAATTTATCAATGTGACTCAAGACTTGATTCCAGTTACCTAAATAAGCAATAAGATAACTGCAAATATTTTCTACATTCAAAATTCATTCCCACACTTTCTGCCTTCCAGATTTTTTAGGGGAACCATAGATCAAACCTAACACCCAAGACTAAAATCTTTGGTCCCTGATTACACATACAATCCCATTCTTACAACTAGCTATTACTTCTAGATCAACTGAATCTTCCCAAAAGAGAGATACACCCCCTGAAGAACCTATTGGTTCTACAAAGAAACTATTTTGAAAATAAGTACCATGAAACCATGAATAAAAATTATCATAACCTGACTTAGTTTCCATTAAAAACAAAATTGCAGGTCTGTGAACCCTAAGCAGCCTATTAAGATAATTCTTTGGCAGAGTTCGGCAGAAGCCTCTGTAATTCCGGCTTATTATCCTCATGTTTCCCTGGCTGAATCTTGTGAAAATGTAGCTGAATTTCCATCTCTGTAACTTTCATTGCCAATTGAGCTTCATCTTCCTGTGGCAGAGGATGCTTTCTTTTCCTTAAAAATCACTTGCATCTTGAGTCTCTTAACTCTTCCTATCTCTTAGAACCTCCAAGCCTCCATTTTCCTCTTCTTTCCTCTTCAGCTATCCTTCTTTTCTTGGAACCACTCCACTTTTCTTTCCCTGAAGTTACTCACTCCCCTTTTACCCTTGTCTTCCATGTCCACTCTCTTGTCAGTCTCCCTATCTCCTGACAACTTCTTCAGATGGGATTGAATGGGACATGGAGACTTGTGAGGCTGTAATAGTTAGCTCACGGGTTTAAGACCCGACCCAGACCCATAGAGTCTAGACTGGGTCTTGGTTTGGGTCTAGATTTTATAAAATTGGTCTGGGTCTGGGTCTGGATCCGGGTCTAAAATATTAAGATCCAGACCCGACCCATATTCAACCCGTAGACTCATATTACATTATTTGTTTAATGTACATAGAAATTAGGAATATATATATATATATATATATATATTCCTAATTTCTAAATTGCTTTCATATTTCTATGTATTTTTATTTTTAATTAAACAAATAATGTGTATTATATATTTTTTTTCTTCAAGAATTAATTCAGGTCCATATTGAACTTGAAATTATTTGTATTTAAAATAATACATTTTTTATTTAGAGAAGAAAAAATTAAAATGTTAGACCATTTAGGACCCATTTTGGACCCAAGACCCATTTAGACCAAAGACCCATTTAGACCAAAGACCCATTTAGACCATACGGGTTCGGGTCGGGTCTGGGTCCAGCTAAAATTTTTTAGATTTTGAATTGGGTCTTATTATACCCAACCCAGACCCAATCCATGATCATTCCTAGTAACAGGTGATTAACTCTTTCAGGATCCATTTGATTGAGCTGGGTTGTCATCACTGTGGCATCCACTGTAGTAGGAAAAAGCTCTGAGCCCATGATTAAATTAGCACCAGTGTGATTTGGTAACTCCAGAATTTGAAGAGCCTGATTAGCAGGATCCTGACTTTGTGCTAATTGTATATACACTGGTAAGCTGACACTACCATAGAGATCCCCTCTAGCACCAGTGTTTTAGAGGGGATCAAAATTGGCGTCCAAATTGTAATAGCATTGGTTTTTTTTAAAATTTTAATACCGGTTTTTAAAATCGGTGTTAATTTAATACCGATTTTTTGAATTTTAACACTGAATCGGTGTTAAAATTTAAAAAATCGGTGTTAATTCGGTGTTAAAATTTAAAAATGATTTTTTAAAAACTGGTGCCAAAACTAGTGTTGGAAAAAAATAGCACCGGTGTTAAAAAAATTAAAAATTCAATCTTATTGCCGAAAATTTTTAAAAATTCGATCTTCCCGCCAAAAATTCCAAAAAATTGCCAAAATTTTAAAAAATTCAATCTTCTTGCAAAAAATATCAAAAAGTTGCCAAAAATTTCAATTCACCAAAATTTTAAAAATTCAATCTTCCTGCTAAATTTTTAAAAATTTTGCCAAAGATTTCAAAAAATGTTGCCAGGGGCTGGGCAGAGCCGCTCTGAGTGATAACTATGTTGACTTTAACTAATCGATAGTCAACCCTTGGTTAAAACTGCAACTTAGAAGAAATCAAGATAAATTTTTTTGGTTACATTAATCGGGTCATAAACTTATAACTACTGTACGTTGTGTAATAACTTTTTAATATGGCAAAGTCTTGGGAAAGACGGTCTTTCCATATGCTTATGGAAAGACGGGGTTTAATTAGAATAATAAAAGGTAAAAGGTCTTAGTTGCAATATTAAAATTTTAGTATGCAACATGTAGTAGTTATAAAATTTATAATCCGGTTCATGCAATCCAAAAATTTTATCTTCATTTCTTATAATTTACACTTTAAACCTTGGTCTTTCCATGATTATGGAAAGACCATCTTTCAAGAGACGGACTCTTTTAATATTACAACTAAAACTTACCTTTTTATAATTATAATTCAACTCTGTCATTTCTTATGCATGTGGAAAGACGATATATCTCAAGACTAATCTCGATGAAATATTTTAAAAAATCAAATCACTTCATTAGTTACATCGATTACATAATGATTCCGTCAAATGGTTAGTCGGTTTAAATTAAAAATTTATGTGTAAAAAATTAGTATTAAAATAAAGAAAATATTTTTTTTAATTAAAACCATCCGTAGATGGGGAAAATTATATTTGGCCTTCCCAAGCCTTAAAATAAACAGAAAACTGAAAGTTAAAGACAAAGAGAAGCCAGTGGCTTAGTTTATATGTACATTTGTGACCCGTAGGCTCATTGAGGCAACATTTGTTGCTTCCAAAATGAATAATAAAGTATAGCTAATTGTGAGGGGAATACTAAAACTCTTAGTTGAGAATGGAGATCATCGAACTTATTAGTGGATCGTAATGACGAAACACTGGTCAGTCAAATTCACCCCATCTAAAAACTAAGAATCTTATCCCCTATCAAGATGAAGAGTGGAAAGACATCACTCTAACCGGGAGTAGTCATGAAGCATCTAGTGGAAGCTTCAATCAAAAACTAAGAATCAAATGAGCACTGTTGTGCATCAAGCCCAAAAGCAAATGAGCACTGAAGAAAAAAACCAGCAACAGCAATGTTTCAAGCAAAATCATTGCTCATTTCTGAATGTTCATGCGAAATTCACCATGTTGTGAGTCAAGCAAATCAGCACGCATCAATCGAATTTGCAGAGTTATGCATCAAGCCAGTCAGCAATGTTGTGGATGAAGCAAATCAGCAAAGTTGTGCATCAAACAAACCAGCAACGAGAAAAACCATAGTACATTCCTGAATCTTCATGGAAAAATCTCCATGTTGTGCGTCGTTGTGGTCGTAGTAAAATCAAACTGCCTCCTTGTGCCTACAAATGGTGAAAACATTTAATCAGTAGCATCCATACTATGTGAAATTCTTAAGGAGGGAGTCCCTAACTGATCAAGTCTAATGAGGCCCTGAATATGATTAGGTAACATATGAAAGGAGAGAAAGGATTCACTTGTCCCATCTTTGAGGCATTTTTTTGCTAGTGCATCAGCTACAAGATTCGCTTGCCTCAAAATATGAGTAAGTTTGAATGGACTCAAAGATTGTTTAATTTCATCCGCAAGTTGGAACAATTGCCAAGGGGCAAGCAACGGATCTGATACTGACAAGACAGCATTCTTACAATCTGATTCTATGCATACATTTACCATAGAGCCATCAATTTTTGATGTGGCAAACTGTATTGCCCTCATTTCAGCCTCTTGAGGAGATTTAGCATTTGAAATTTGAGTATGAGCAATAATAAAATTACCCCTACTATCTCTTAGGATCATGCTAATTCCAGTCAAATTCAGATGGGAAAATAAACCACTATATAAATGAAAACCCTAAATCTAATGCCTTAGAATTATTTTCGAGTGGGTCTCCTGACTGGCGCCCTGTCCATAAGCTTATGGACAGACCACTTATTTCTTACTTTATACACTGCATTTCTTAAATTACATACAAAATTTAAAAATTTTGAAAATATTTTTTATATCATATATTTTTATATTTTTACATTCAAATACATATTATTACTTGTTTTAACTTATAAAATGCAATATTTAAATTTTATAAAAAATTATAACATTTAAGGCAAATGCCCCTGAGGACTGTCCATAAGCTTATGGAAATGCCGCCTGAGACTTTCCCATTATTTTCCTAACTCCAGCACCTCCCTCTCCTTTTCACTTATCAATTTCTCTCATCCCTTGCTGATCTTATTCGCCTCCCTCTCATCCTCCTCCCTTAAACCCTAGAACTCCTCACTCTGCCACCGCCTCCCTCACTCCGACCTCTGCTTCCCTCAATCTGCCACCCCTCCAGAGCTCTCTCAACCTCCGCCTCTAGAGCTCCACCACCCCTCCAGAGTCACCTCATTCACTTCGGCTCCGCCTCAAGATCTTCGCCTCCCCTTCGTCGCAGCGTCGTTCCCTCCGTGCTGCTCGCCCACCGCAGCGCTGCCAAATCTAGCTTCTGCCGGCGTGGTCTGTTTGCGTCTTCGTCGTGAGCCAATGGTGTTTTGTTTTCTGATTCAAATATTTTGTGGCCTTAGTTTTCTGATTAATTAGTTTATGGCCTTAGCTTGCTAACCATTGTTGCTGTGTTAAAATAATTTTTCAGGTACGTTTTTTATCAGACAGTGTTCTGTTCCAAACCATTGAAAGATGATCATCGAGCTAAAGCCTAGAAGACTACAATTACCATTTAAAAGTTGAAGCTTTTATTAACCGAATCTTCGTGTTTGTGAATGGTTTGGGTAGCATTTGCTTTTTAATTTTTGGTCTTTTTATATTTATTGTTCTGAGGTGGATTTATTATGTTCAGAATGTCTTATGTTTTGATGATCTGATAGGGTAAAAGCTTGGTTCGCATCGATCATCAATAAATCTGAAAGGTGAATTTTCTACTTTTTATTGCTTATTCGAATTCATCGTGGTTGCATTAGATTCAATCATGTAGCTTTACTAGGAATTCTCTTATCATGTAGCTTTACTAGATTCAATCATTTGATATGCTGCGAATGGAATTTTGGTTTGTGAAATGCTCTGTTCACTATCATAGGAACCCCCTTTAGCATTGGTTTTTTTGTTTTAGCATCGATTTTTTCGTAAAAAAAATTGGTGCCTAAGTAACCAATTATATGGTTTCACCGGTTGGAAAAAAACAGGTACTAAATCCCTACTTTTAGCATCGGTTTATTTAGTACCGATTTTTAATGTATCGCGATAGCACCGGCTTTTTTGCTAACACCAATTTTTCAAACGGTGCTAATTTTAGCACCAGTTTTTTTTGTAAGCACCGATTTTTTAGCCGGTGCTAAAATATTTACGACAACTAAAAAATGCCTTCCCTTTCAGATGAAGGGAAAAAGACCCAAAATTCTAGCACTGATTTTTTTGTAAGCACCAAATTCTGCCGCTTTCAGATGAAGGGAAAAGGACCCAAAAATTAACAATTTCATAGGACATTAATTTAATAATAGAATTAACTTCACAGAATTGATAATATAGAAATAAAATAAAAAAAGTTATGGTACAAAATTAATAATCTATGGGAGAAAAAAAGAGTAATAAAAATTCCACTCAGCACAAACACAAGGCTTCTAGCCATTGAACACAACATCGGGCCAAACAAAAAACTTATTCTTATTGGCTACTTTCCTAGAGGTAACACAACCTCAAAAAAGGTACAACCTCTAAATAAATCAGAAACCTGAGTAAAAAACACAAGTTAACACTTGAAAGGAGATATAGATTGAGAAGGGTAAAAAAAATCCAGTTTGTTGTATAACGTGTAACCTCACAGAGGGAAAGTAAGTGAGCGGCTCTTGTAAATATTGGTTAAATATTAATTCACAATCACAGAACTAAACTCACAATGCTTCCACCTGTTGCCAGAACTAAACTCACATACCATTTCCTTGTAGCTTGCAACTTCCATTGTGGCGGAGACCTTGGAGAGGAATCAATCTCACCACCACCGACACAGCACCCTCACCCCGGCATAGCAGCAAACCAACACTCAGTGATTGAGACTCTACATAAATGAGAAAATCACAAAAAGACTCTACATACAAAATGACAGAATTCAGAATATTAACATGCTATCTTTTGTTTAGCCAGTATCACTATCAACCACAGATGACTTCACCATTTTAGGCTTCGCAATCTCAATCATGTACTCACATTCTTCATCAGACTACACGCGTAAACAACAGAGAAGAAGCTCCAATTAGATACTATTCGCAAGTAATGAAACTAAAAAACAGATACATGTAAAATCCTAACTCTCCATGTTCCCTCTTATTCCAGATAATAAAGACACAATCACATAAGAGCACCAACAAAAGATAGCGCACCTGAGAAAGAGTTCACCACAACCAAAACTCCTGCCACCAACCAGAATACTAAGTCCACAATGTAAAAAATGCAACACTCACATTCGTTCTGCATTTGGACCATACTTGGCAAGCTGAACCATTCTCTCCCTTCTATTAACAACTCTTCCTATAGTGTCAAAATAATCAAAACAATCTAAGATAGATATCTAGGAGGGTAAGTAAAGTACCATTATTGCTCATGCATCAAATTGTTAGAAAATTAAAGGATTGCTAGGAAGATAAAGTCTATCACCATTACATCTCATGGTTTTAACATTTTCCTCTACAACATACTATCCATTACAGAAAGTACCTTAAGTAAATCTGGGAATGAACTTAAAAGTACCAGAACCATATAGGCGCGATTCTACTATCATCTAGAATGACAATATACCTATTCTTTACATAATTGCCAAACAAAACAGAAGCCAATTTGCAGTACCAATTTAATACTATCTATGTCCTATAATTCATCAATAGTCACAAAGAAACAGTAGTAAAAATTAGAAGAGAACATGTGTTAGGAGACCAAAAGATGTAAAAATCAGTTAGATTATTTTTACTACTACACTACTACAGAAAAGATGGTACAAGTCTATCACTATTACAGGAAAAAGTACAGTAGTAAAAATTAGTTAGCTTATAAACTTCAAAGAGGTGAGATGTAAACTCTCTCAAAATTCATGGGAAAAAACAAAGAAACTCAAAACGTTTCCTGCACTAACTGTAGAAATGATCATCATTGGGATTGACCAGAAAGTTTAAAGCCCAATACGAACCACCAATATTACCAGAAGTTCAAATTTGATAATGTTCAAGACTTGCATGTCATTGGTGAATAATTTGGCTAGTGATGGAAAAGACAAGCCCAGTATAATTGCTATAGAGATGCTGGTGAATAGTCCTGTCTGTGTCAGCAAATGAATAATACAACATACTCGAATGCCACTTCTTATGTAAGATTAAAATTAAATAGTACATTACTAATTCACTCGCCTTCAGAGAAGCATAAGTAATTTCTTTCACTCTTTTGTAGTGTTGTTTTGCAAAAGCACTGGCAATGAGAGCCTTCACGTAGAACAAATAGGAAATGAAAGCCTTATCAAAAGACAAATTCATGCATTTTCAACAATCATGGATAAATATAAAAAGTCTTTACTTATCCTGCGGCAGCTTGAGCGTCTACAAGGAGAGAGGCAGACAACTACACTTGCAAGCATATTTTATGGACAGCCATAGCCGAGGTTCCTTGACGAGCAGTCATTGAGGTGCTAAAAGTCACACTCAGTACACAAGCAAGAGTTCTTCCAAGAATAAAACCACCTACAAAGACATGAACCCTTTCCAAAAAAGGACCTTGTTTACCAAAGATCAAATTTTGGAAGCAAAAGATACACTACTGTGGAAATTACTGAGATGCAATTGTGGAAATGGTGGCACCAGTTACGCCAAATTTAAACATATACATTGTTATCGGGAAAAAGAATACAGCCGCAAAATTCCCTAGTCTTGCACATTTTCATCATCAATCAGAAGAGTAGAAGTGGCAAATTCATGGTACCAAAGAAAGTTTTAGAATACCAAAATTGCATATTAATAAGCCTTGCCTAAACATACTACAGGGGTCCTGGTATCCTTAAAACCACGGAGAATGCCTTGTACAACTAGATAAAGAACTACTGCTGGTGCTTTAAATGCTCTAAGTTTGAGAAAATGCTCAGCTGGAACTCTCATGGGAGAAGCCTATGAAAAAAAGATGCATTTCAGTATAGGTCTTGATTATAACTAAAGTCCGACAGTGGAGAAGAAAACCATACCGTTGATATACCCATCATGCTAAGAAAAACTCCTGATCCAAAGAACATTGCTGCAACCTCAAATATACCAATTCTAAGTGATAGTACCAAGGCGGTGGAGACTGAAGGAAGCATTATCCTTTCATGTATAACAAGTAACACACATTAGTTTCCAAGACACACAAACACACAGATTTTTACTCTTCACGGGCAATTTCATAGCAAACCTGAATGAGAAACCTTCTTGCCAACGTTATCTGCAGGGATGAAGTGTTTATTTTCCTCATCATCCATCTCATCATCTTCATCATCTCTAACAATAGTATCGACTGAGATAAAACAACCAAAAGTTGTTACTGTAACAACCAAAATCCAGTATCCCAGTTAGCTGCAATAGATATATAGGCTATACCAACAACTGAAAGAGGAAAAATAATTACAGAACTGTAACTGAATCCGAATCTACTTCATGTCGTACAAATGCTTGATCCAGGAACAGAGATATCCCGTCACTCATCTACTAAACCCGTACAAGTCTAACTGGAAAAGCATATTTTCAAATGAATAACTGGAAAAGCATAACAATAAAGTTAATCACTCTAAATTATAAAAGGCGAGTTTGTAAGCAAACCTAAAAAGATAACGGCATCGCGAGAGAGGAGCTCGAGGAGGAGTGACTGGCGCTGCAAAGGCAGTTAGGTCATTGAGCTTTGACTGTATTGACGGAGAGCTGAGGTCGGAGACCATCTGGGCGATGAATTCATCGAAGTTTTCAAAGGTCCAAGAGATGAGGAGGCGTCGGCTCTACTACGAGGTGGTGGATAACTCGTTGAATCTGTCAATGTAGTAGTCGCTTGAGGAGGAGTGACCGTCGTCGGTGAGGATGAACGGCGTTGTCGTTGAGGGTGGAAAATTGATGGTCGTATGTGAGGAGGAGTGGTCGTCGTCTTCATTAATGGCAGGAATTGGAGGAGGATACCGGGGGTATGAAAAGGGTTTGGTGGTAAGGATTTTGGGGCAGATATGATAATGGAGGGTTTGCTGGTGAGGGTGGACAAATCTGATTAGTGATGAATCTGGGGAAAAAATATGGGTTTAAGCGTGTAAAATTTAATCTTTTAGGGGTACATATGTCTTTCAATATGTTAAAATTTTCTTTAAATGGATAGTGTGTAGAGTTGCCTGCGACAGACCAAAAAGAAAAGTATTCAAATCGGCTGGGATGGAGGGAGTACAAGCGTTTATATATTGAAAGTCAAATAATAGTTTACCATTGATTAGTTAAAGTCAACTTTGTTATTAGTGTTTTTAAGTAGAAAGTCAAGTAAATATTGGCCATTAATTAGTTAAAAGTAATTAAGCTATTAGTGTTTATATATAAGAAGTCAAGTAAGGGGTTTACTGTCGATTGGTTTAAGTTAACTTAGTTATTAGTGTTAATATATAGAATTTAGAAATTCAAGTAAAGTTTGACTGTTGATTAGTTAAAGTCAACTTAGTCACTAGTATTTATATATAGAAAGTCAAGTAAGGTTTGACGGCTGAGGAGCTCCAAGCCATCGATCCCAAGAATCCGCAGCGGGCTGGTTCTTCGAAGGGTAAGGATGGGCCCTTCTCATAAGGTTGCAGTCATGGTGTGAGAACAGCCTTCCTTCGATTCAGAAGCTTCTTGAAGAGGCAAAGAAGAATCCCTCCGACAAGACTGTCGTGACCCTTGTTGTCATTGAAGAATCCTGTCATCCTAACGAGATGATGCATCAAGAAGTTCTTTACAAAATGATGAAAGAATATCCTACCCTGGCGCACTGTCTGACCGAAACTAAGTTGTATCATGCCTTGGGTAAGGGAACGATATTGGTAATTACCAATAAGAGGTCACAAAGCACAATACTCAAGCCAACGAGCTAGCCGTAAGAAATTCTACACTCGAAACAGAGATATCCCAGCTCCGAAAGACTATCGAGAGCAATGCTCAACTTTGCGATGAGCTAACGACTCAGAATCCCAGCTTCAGAATCAAGTGTTCGAGCAAAGTTCCACCATCTCAGTGTTCTCTGACAGTCTTCGAGCATATGGTCTGTCCCATAGACATCTCGACTTAGGCCTTATTGATGAAATTCCTAGATTTCTCTATGATTGGGATGTTGATGTGTCCATTTTAGATGCATTATTTAGTAGTATTTAGGATCATTTTTGTGCTCTTTTATTATCGAGAGCTTGTGTTCTACCTTGAAATTCACTTAGGAGAGGCAAAAGTAACTTTGTACTCTTTTACCTCTTCTAAGTGGATTTTGTGTGACAAGGGAAGAACACGGAAGCAACGAAGACCGGAAGACATTGAAGACTATACTTTCAAAGACTTTTGGATAATCACTTCGAAAACATGAAGACCGGAGGCCGTTGAAGACCATTTTGGAGCTGTTGAAGACTTGAAGATTGAGAGGGATGGCTATGAAGAAGACAAAGAAACAATGCAAGACTCTGGCTCCCGTCGCGACCCAGTCGCGACACCATCGCGAGTCGCGACCTACACCGTCGCGAGTCGCGACGAACACGTCGCGAGTCGCGACGAACACGTCGCGAGTCGCGACGAACACGTCGCGAGTCGCGACGAACACGTCGCGAGTCGCGACGAACACGTCGCGAGTCGCGACGAACACGTCGCGAGTCGCGACCAACGGGCGGCCAGAAATCAACTTTATCTTCTTCGCACTATAAATACTACTCTTCTTTCTTCTTCTTCTCCAGCTTTTGGAGCCCGTTTTCTCTGGGTTTAGGGCTCCAATTCTCTAGCTTTTCTTCCATTTTTCTTCTTCTTTCTTTGTAGCTTTTAGTTCTTTGTTATGTCTATTGTTGTTCTAGGTTAGTTTTGTACTTGGGAGCATAGGATTGAAGCTTCCATTATCTATGTAGCAAGAACTCATTTCATCTATCTATTTGATGTTTTTGCTATTGTGCTCTTATTGTGCTTTGAATGTTAATTGTTGATTCCATTGATGTTATTGAGAGCTTGAGGATATGAATGCTTGTATGAATTGCTAGCTAGAGTTTGGGGGATTTGGGTTAATTTCCCCCCTGTTCTTGTTAGGAATGTATGAGTGTGAATTAGAGCTTTTGATTGTGTTAGTGTGTTGACAATGTGCTAGGCGAATGTGATTGATGTTGAACTCTTCGTCATGTTCGTTTCTGTAGCAAACGAGAGAGTCATATGCTCGTGGATGAATGTGCGTTGCACGTTCATCCAATCTCGTGTAATTGCATGAATTGGTTTAATGCTTAGTCACGGTGTAGTGGTCATAGGCATTGCCAAGCTTGTTGGTCCTTCGTGCTAAATGCCACCAATGGCTCCTTGAGTCGTGGTCGCGACTCGGGAGTCATTGGTGAGGTTTGACGAGAGATGTCGAACTCACTCTCGCGAACTACGAACTAAGAAGGATAGGAGTTTAGTCTCCACGACAAGTAGTTGAAATATTGAATAGATGGCTTGTACTCATTCTTGAAGCATTTGTTGTTTGGCGTTTATGTATTCTTGATGGTATGTTTCACTTCATGTGTGCCATGAGTCGTTTGAGCATAGGGAGTGTTTGTCCGGTTGAACTGCTTTGGTGTTAGGAGCGTGACGAACTCCGGGACTCCTTTGCATGAAAATCTGTGAGCATGAACTTAGAACTGCTTGTGATGTGTGTGTTGTGGTACTTGCTAGATGGGTATGTGAATGTTGAGTCATGAATGCTATATGATGGAATGTGTGAATGATTCGATGAACTACATTAGATGTGGAAGTGGATATCCATTGCCCCCAAGGCTTTTTATCTTTGTAGTTTAAAACCCCTTTTCTTTAGTGTCGTTTGATGATTAGCAAAGTCACTTGACGTTGCTAGTTATCTCGTCTTTTTATCTTTTGTAACTTAGGAACCAACCAACCAACCAACCCCCCCTTTTTACTTGCTTTTAAGTGTGTGTATATATAGTTACTCCTAGCCTAGTATCAACCGTTTGTGCTTAGACGCTTAGGAAGATCCCTCTTCTCTTTGGACGACCCCGATTTGCCACTATCTACCTAGTTGTAGAAAGTAAGCATTTAGGGCTTATAAATATTAACTTTGAGAGGTACGGCGACGACCTCCCAGATGTCTATGACGAAGCAAGGCTTAGATAGAGATCCCGATCACATCGCAGTTTTTTATGCCGTCAATGACTGGCTCGTCCATGTTTATCCTAACATCCATCCAGTTCACAAGAATTCCACTGGACTTTCAAAGAAGAAGTATGGTAGTGTTCAAGCTAAAAATCCCTTTGCTGCTGTCCCATGGGCTCAAACCAAGAAATTGCTATCGAACAAACAGAACGCTAAGGCCAAGAAGTCACTTCCAAACGAGCCAACTACTACTGATGCTCGCCCACCTCCAAGGGGAAAGCTATCAAGGGACTAGTCGTCGGTTTTAGCACTCCGTCCAAGAAGCGTGGCACTCTCCCTGCTTTGGTGGTTAACTATGGAACTATCGAAAACCCCGTTCAAATTCAAAATGGAGAGGCTTCACATTATGAGGAATTGATTCCACATCGGAGGTGTCCCCCGAGCCCCCCAGGCCCCCAGGCCACTGTTGAACTTGGCCTTATCAGCACAAGCGAATGTGTTTGACTTGGTCTTTTCAACACAAGGAGTATCAAACTTGGCCTTATCAGCACAAGTGAATATAATCGACTTGGTTTTATCAACGCAAGGATATTGACAAACTTGGCCTTATCAACACAAGCGAATGTGTTCGATTTGGTCTTTCCGAATCAAGGAGTATCGGACTTGGCCTTATCAGCACAAGTGAATGTGTTCGAGTCTTCTCGACGCAAGGAGTATCGAACTTCGCCTTATCAGCATGAGTAAATATAATCGACTTGGTTTTGTCAGCGTAAGAATATTGTCAAACTTGGCCTTATCAGCAGACATGAACATAGTAAATACGGGGTCAAAAGTGATTTCATTTAACGAACTCTTCCCATAATCATACACAATTTGTTTGTGCCACAAAGGCGTACAACTCAAAACTGGTGATAACGATGGAGGTTGGCAATGTTCCACCGTCAAGGTACTTGTGTTCCATCCAACTCCTCTAAGACATAACTACCCTTAGGGTGTGCTTCCAATACCCGATATGGGTCTTCCCAGTTGAGGGCCAACTTTCTTTCTGGCAATCGTTTCCTCTTTTTGTTACACCCCATGATCGAGTCTCCTTCACTGAACTGCACCTTACGCACCCTCCGGTCATGGTACTACTTGAATCGTTCCTTCACCTTAGCTTCGAGGACTCTAGCCAACGCCCTGGCTTCTTTGACCAAGTCCGAGTCCAACCGTCGATTGTCAGTGTTATGCTCTTCATAGTTTGACCTTACCCTGGGGCTTGGCAAGCTGATTTCTACCGGGATCATGACTTTAGTGCCATAAACCAGGTTGTATGGTGTCTCGTTAGTTGCTCTTGAGGGGGTTGTTCGATACGACAAAAAAAATTCGAAAGTCCGTTGACCTAATTACCAACCGTTCCTTCAAGCCTCTTCTTGATTCCATTAACGAGGTACAATTAGTAACCTCGACTTGGTCGTTAGCCTGCAGATGGTAGACTGCCGTCAACTTCAACTAGATCTTGAATTCCTCACACCAACTTTTGAAAGGTTCATTGGCAAACTACATGCCGTTGTCAGACACGATGACCTTTAGAACTCCAAATCGACAGATAATATTCTTCCAACAAAATGATACCATCGACTTTCCCTTTATAATTGAAAGTGGCTCAGCTTCGACCCACTTAGTGAAATAGTTCATAGCCACAAAGAGGTACTTGAGCCTACCTGGTGTTTCTAGGAACAACCCCACCAAATCAATTCCCCACTTTTTGAAGGGCCAAGTACTGTATATGCTGATTATCTCCATTTGGGGCACATGGATCATTGGTGCATGTTTTTGGCACTGGAAGCAAGCTTGAATGTATCAGTTCGCATCATCGAACATAGTTGGCTAATAGTATCCTGCGAGGATCATCCTCCTAGCCACTAAACGAGCTCCCTGATGGCTATCACATATTCCTTCCTGGATTTCCTTGATCAAATAATTTGCATCACAAGGAGTAACGCATAAGAGTAAGGGTTGTAAGTAACCCATATGATACAAGTGGCCATCCCGTATTGCATACCTTGGTGTCGTTAGGCGAATCTTTCTAGTTTGGGTAGGTTCGAGGGGAATAACACCCTCCTACAAATACTTAATAATAGGCATCCAAGAGTCTACCTCCTCAATCACCATCACACATGTCTCCTCAATGCTCTGACTACTCAACTCCTCAAACAAGATTTATTTTTGAGACATCCCCCTAGGTTCAAAGAGGTCAGCTTGCTGAGGGAATCCGTCTTCTAGTTTTCCTCTCGAGGTATTTGCATCAGGGTGAATGATCGAAAACCTTTCAGCATGGGCTTGATCAATTCCAGATATTGTTGCAGGTTGGGCTCTCTGGCTCTGTACTCTTCTTTGACCTGCTGGACCACAATTTGTGAGTCACTGAACGCATTCATGCTTTCCACTTTCATCTCCTTGGCTAAATGAAGCCCCATGATTAAGGCCTCGTATTCAGCTTCATTGTTTGTGGCCAGAAAATTGAAGTGTAACGCACAAGGGTAATCCTTGCCATAGGGGCTGGTAAGCAGTACCCCAGCCCCACTGCCTCCCGCGTGTGAGGACCCATCGACGAGCAATTTCCATGACTCCTTCGTGGATCTTTCTTCCAACTCGATCACTTTCGTCGTTTCTACAATAAAATCTGCAAGGGCTTGACCCTTTATCGCGGTCTTGGGTTGAAACTGGATATCATGCTTGCCCAATTCCACAGCCCATTTCATCATCCTTCCCGAAGCTTCACGTTTAAGAAGCACCTGCCTGACGGGGAAGCTCGTTAGGACCACTATGGTGTGCCCCTGAAAATAGGTATGCAGCCTTCGAGCAGCATGGACCAATGTTAGAATTAACCTCTCGAGGGAGGTATACCGCATTTCGGGACCCTGCAAAGCCCGACTAACAAAGTATATGGGGTGTTGCTGCCTCTCTTTCTCCTTAATCAAGACTGCATTAACTACTAGGGCCGAAGTTGCGATATAAAGGTAAAGTACCTCTCCCTAGTTAGGTTTCACCAGTGTTGGCAAGACTTGAAGATGTTCTTTCAAAGCTACGAACGTCTTTTCACACTCCTCAGTCCATTAGAACTTCTTGGCTCCACGCAATACATCGAAGAAAGGGAGATGCTTTTCGGCCCCTTTCGATTGAAAACGAGTTAGAGCAGCTATGCAACCTGTTAACTTCTGGACGTCTTTCACTGACTTTGGGCTTCTTATGTTTATCAAAGCTTCCACCTTCTCAGGGTTCACATCAATTCCCCTTTCGGACACTATGAAACCCAGAAACTTACCAGCCCCCACTCCGATAACACACTTGGTAGGATTCAATTTTAAGTTTTCTATTCTCAACTCAAAGAATATCTCCCTTAGATCCTCTAAAAACTTATCATAGCTCCTGCTTTTCACCACCATTTCATCCACATATACATCCAAGTTCCTTCCAATCTTATATCTGAACAACTTATCAACTAACCTTTGGTAGGTCTCCCCTGCATTATTTAAGCAAAACGACATCTTTTTGTAGCAAAAGGTACCAGTCTCCATTATGAACGAAGTCTTCGCCTTGTCTTCCTTTGCCATTAGTATCTAGCGATAGCCCTTGAATACATAAAAAAGGCTAGAATCAGATATCTCGCTATTGCTTCCACGAGCCTGTCTATCGAAGGGAGGGGATAGATATCCTTGGGACTACACTTGTTCAAGTCAGTGAAGTCAATACACATACGCCAAGCACCATCATGTTTCGGAACCATCACCGGGTTAGCAAGTCACTCCGGATAGAATACCTCCTCGATAACATCAGCTTCGAGGAGTTTCTCCACTTTCAATCGTATCACCTCAGCCCTTTCTGGCGCAAACATTCTCCTCTTCTGCTTGATGGGCTTTGTTGATGAGTCAATATTCAGTCTATGAACGGCTAGTTTGGCAGGCACCCCTGCATATTCATAGTGATCCAGGAAAACACATATGAGTACTCGTCGAGCAGGGTCTGCAACCAACCTCTTATCACTCCTGGCATCATCCTGCCCACCGCAATAACACCCAAACCTTGAACTTGGATTTGTTCTGTGTCAGCTGGTCCTGCCTCTCCATGTATTAATGCTACATCCCCTTTCCTTACTCCTTTCACCGCAGCTAGGTTGCAACTTTTCGCTACAACCTGATCTCCTCGAATGCAGGAGACTCCCTTACTTGCTGGGAACTTCATCATCCGGTGGTATGTCGACCATACAACTCAAGCTTGGCACATCCAATGTCTTCCGAGTATCACGTTATAAGGGGAGTAGGCATCGATAACTGCAAAGTTGCAGTATATCGTCACTCCTTTATCTTCGTCAGCCACTATAACTAGCAAAGTGACTTCACCAAGGGGTGTGATCGACTTTCTTGTGAATCCTGACAGGGGACACAACAACCTCTTCAAATTACCCCGATCAATGTCTAGCTGGTTGAAACAGCTTACGAATATAATCTCTATCCCACTTCCATCATCCACAGATTCTCTTAATCAACAAAGTCCCGATCACCGCGGAAAACACCATCAGGTCTGCATTAGGGGTCTAGTTAGGAACTGCATCCGCTTTTGAAAATGTTATCGTTTCGTCAGGCCAAAACCTTTTATAGGAGGGCTCGCCCACAGGCGCATGCCTTGACTCAGCCTTCAACATAGTGTTCCAAGACCCATTGCTTGTAACTCCATTGATAACATTCACCACTCTACGAAAGCCAGCTCTTCGTTTTGGTTGGGGTTTTCTGTAGGTTGGTTTTGATACGGTTCTTGTCGGAGCTCTTGTCGAACCACCGGGGGTGCACGGTCAGCCCTGGGGGGTGGGTTGTTCCTCCTGAATGGTAACTGGTCTCATTCTTTTTTATGCCTCAATGTCCCCTCTCGGGGATGTGGTGGACGAAAATTAGCTTCTCTGAGGAGACCTTCCCTTTCACACCTCTCAATCTCCATTCTGAGATGACCACAATCATTTGTATAGTGGCCAAAGTCCTTGTGATAAAAAAACTTTTTGGTGGCCCTCATCGTTGCCACAGCCTCATCTAACCTGCTTAAGGGTGGGGATGCCCAAATAACCCCTCGGTGAATACTCTAAATCTCCGCCTGGTGACGCCGCATTGGTGTGTATTTGTCGAACCTCCCCCTCGAGGCTTCAATTTTCCTTTTCCCCCTGTCGATAGTCCTGATACGATTGCAAAGACCCATTGGGTAACTTATGAAACCACCCCTACGCCTTTCCTCGAAGCCTATGAGCTTACATGCTATCTTCTCATCAAATTCCCTCGAATTCATAAAACTTAGGAAGGTTTGAATGAACTCGCGAGGATCTGAATCTCTCCCATACCTTAGAAGTCCCTCTTATGGCTTTTTATCCCCTGGCCCACGACACCCGGTTATTGTTTCATCGAAGGGGGATCCAGGTGACTGCCCCGCTGTACCTATTAACATGTCCAACTCCCTTCCTAGCATATCTTCTGCTTCTGCAACTAACATCCCCATGTTTGGGCCCTGATTCTGACGATCTCCCAACGGCAAGCCATATGCTGGAGCTATGACCTGCCCTGGGTAGGGTCCCACTCCAGTGCATCCTGGGTATCCCAACGGAACTACCCTTTGGTTATAGTAGTCGTACCCTCCTTGGCTGGTCATTGCATTCCTTCTATCCTCGAAGCCTACGAATGGTGGTGTCGTGTATTGTCCAAGCATTCCTGTCGGGAAGGAAGGCTGTGGTCTGGGATGAGCAGCTTCCTGATGCCCAAAGTCCATAATTCCCATCATCTAACTTGCCAAAAGTAGAGCTCTCATATCAAAGATACTCCTGCTCCCAGCGAACTTAGGACAAACGAGGGAACCACCTGATACCCCGCCGATATTAGTACTTGCGAGATCTGCTCCAAACTCATCTGCTGGCTCGTCACATTTCAATTCTGCCAGGTCATCCTCTCGTACGGTTTGATATGAGAGTCTCCCGAACATTCTGTGAAATGGTTGTCACCACATCTTATGCCAAATGAGGTTCAGATGCCAAGATATCCATCCTAGGCTTGAGAGTCACTTCCAAACCCCCACTGGTCATACCAACCATGTGTGGCCCCTCGATCGGAGCTACCTAATCTGGGCTTGATGATGCCGCGATCAGATCTGCCATCACGTTTTGTGCTGCCGGGGCAGTAGCCATTTGACTTCCACACACGAACTGTACTTCATCTCCCACGTCTACCCTTTCCTCCTGAGCCGTTCACTCCTCAGAACAGTAGAGGTGGACATACACTAACGAATCTGCATCTGACTTCTAATCGCGTCCCACTGTGCCTGCCAACCTGATGAATCCTCAAACCCGATCCGAAAGCTCAGCTCCGACCGCCAGCTATTGACTTGTCACCTGTAAAATCAAGACCTCAGAGGTGTTCGGGGAGGAAAGACTCTGATGCTAAAGTTAGTATGGATGCCGCTAGATGAACAGTTAATAATCCTAAAAACAATGACATACCTTTTCATATATACCTCTTAAAACCTTATTAGGGTTGCCTAACCTTCAAGTCTTCGTTGGCGTTGAATGGCCCCTTAAGGCCCATTAACGCCATACCTTAGCTATCCAGCCTTTGTTCTTTCTTAGCATTGGGCTAGGAGCCCAATAACCTCTCGCTCTAGTTCTCCATCAGTGACCATAGTAATTCTTCTACTAAGATCCTATTACCATCACCTCCTGGTAGTTTGTCACCATGCATGTCCATCTCTATATGATCTAATGGATTGCATTGTTGGCTTCTTGTGTCTGCATATTTGTAAGGAGAGTAGACTGGCCTATTTATGGCCAATCAAATTGTGGAGCCATATTAGTCATAGAAGTGTTGATCGTATATTGAAAACAAACATGTCGGAAGTATGCAAACAATTTAATATCAGTAACAAATTTGGAATATTACTAATGAACAATCAAATATTACTAATTATTCACACGTACAATTAATAATCACGTTTCAAGCAATCACATATATCACATATTGATGGAGTCACGAGTACACTCGCTGTCCTTGAAACGAATGAGTCCCGTCGTGGACATCGTTCCCTAGGATAAAACCATCGAAGGTAATTTAACAAGTAAAATTACCTCGGAGTCACACAAAGCCCGAAGGACTATCACCGACAAAGACAGAATAAGAAGATTTTCTGTCTGACATAGAAGCTCTATTTATAGATGTCTAAGAAACCATATGAGAAGATACGTGGAAGATCTGATTTCCGTAATCAGAGAAAATATTCTCTAACCACCAAATATTTTACAAATATTTGAATAGATTCTGGAAAGATAAGAATATCATATTCCTTATCATGATTAACCGCGTATCAAATCTCAGATATTCCACACGTGATTCTTAGAATATTTGTTACGCGGTTTGGGCTTTCTGGAGACTTCCACGCGATCCAAACGCATTTTAGACAGTCAAAAAAATTACAGAATACTTAGTACGTACGGATAAATTTCCGCCTAAGTTTCCATTCTCAGAGTGACTCTTTGAGCATCCATATCTCATTCACCCTTTATCCGTTTTGAGAGTTTAAACAGTCGATTTTATAGTACTCGCAGAGGAGAATCCAAAAACGACATCCACTGACTCTAATTCAGTTCGAGCCCAACTCAAAACTAAACCCAAAAGTTGACGAAATTCAACTTATTTTACAATCATTTTCCAACAAGAAGACTGTATTTAATGGAACCCTTCATCCACCACCACTGCGAACCTGAAACCATGTTTGGTTTCATGCGCCTTTGCATGGAACACATTCCATTGCTAGTCCACAAATTCCATAGGCAGCTTGGAATTTATGTATTCAAAATAGACAGCATGAAATCGAATGGCATCATCAGTAAGCATTCTGAGCTTTCATCAATGACATTGTCCACTCCTCGAGCTCCAAAATGCATCATTCACAAACTTTTCCAGCTCCTCATCCACCACCAGAGGACACCTAGCAGTTTGATGACCAATAGCCCCAAACCTCTTACAAAATTTGATCACCTTCTCATAGGCACATGGGATCCAATATTGGTGATTATCTTGCTTTTGAAGAAAGAAACATAGAATCAATGACTGGGTGGAATCAATCCACACTCTTGCCTTCAAATATTGGGCATTCATATTAGTATGGAAAGAAGTATTAGCTCTTTCTACCTCCCTAATCATCACCGTCAATTCTTCCCCAGCAATCCGCAGACTAAAAATCAGTATCCAAACCAGGATTCTGGTAACCTGGATACTGCCAAGAGGATGATTATCTGTCCACCGCCTTAGACAACGAAGGCCGCCTTCTACAGTATATGGACCATTATTTAGAACGACCAACATCTCCATTTCCGTCTCAAAGCCCAACACCATAAACTTGTGGTGTCGATGGACTATCCAGGTTCTTAGACCCCAACGATTCCGAAAATAAGTCTTGAACCTATGATTGGAGAAGTTCTTATCATCAACCAAATAAGCCAAAAGCCTGAAGTGACTCGTGAGATTCTTACAGACTGCATGATCCTCAGATTCCCTCAAACATCCACTTCTGCTAGATAGTCTGAAAGCTGAGCCACCAAATGGATTGATGGTCAACTCCTGCCCCTGAATTAGATGATTATCTCCTTGATGATGAACTCCATTATGATGTTGCATGTGATCTTGAGATTCTGAGTCTGAATCGGGATGGAAACCACTGAACATGGTTTTTTGATTGGGAAATAAAGATTTCAAAGACAAGGTATTTGTTGAGTGCAGGGAGTGCTTAAGGTTTTAAGCATTACTTGCAATTGCCTTTTGATAAGCACTCATGTTCCATTTATAACCTTGAAGAGGCCAAAATTTACAGAAATAATCCCTCATTTTCCTCTTTTTAGAAAGATAATCCTCCGCAACAAAACCCTGTAACAACCAAAATATCCTTTTAACCCCTGTGTTGTAATTCTCCACGAGTTTGTCTCGGTATCTGTGTTGATGATTGCTACTGTACAGAAATCTTTGTTTCTTATTTTTGGAGAAAAGATTTGTCACTCTTTCTTTTCCTACTCCTGGCACGTGGCGTCATTCCTTGGTTCTTCTTCGAAAACCCGCTCATGCAAAATGTGGATGAAACAGGTAAAACCATGCCTTTGATAGCCCCAAAGCTTCGGCAGGTGCTTTCCCAAAACTGAAAGGAGACTTTAAGCTAAAGAGGCTCTAAATGCTTAGACCATTGTAGAAATTGTCATTGATTTCTTACCAATTAAATATATTATTTTTTTCATTCTCTCTCTTTTACCTAATCTTAAGAAATCACTTAAGAAGCCACCATATTTTATTCCCACAATGGTAAGAAATCACTTTTGATTATTCATTGATCCTACTTGATTTTCCCTATCATACTCATTAATTTTCCATTAGTATTTAATTTAATTTGTTCACCCAAAATAAGTTGAATGTGAAATTTAATAATACATGATAATTTTTAGAAAAAAATGCTTTTATAACTCTACCTAGTTGACATAAGTGCCAATATAACCTTTCAATATTTGAAAGTGCCAATATAACCCTATCTAGTTAGTGAAAGTGCCAATATAACCCTATCTAGTTAGTGAAAGTGCCAATATAACCCTATCTAGTTAGTGAAAGTGCCAATATAACCCTATAAGTTTTAAGGATGTGCTGATATAATCCTATAAACATTAGAAATGTGTTGATATAACCCTACAAACATTAGGAATGTGCCGATATAACCCTACAAACATTAAGAATGTGCTGATATAACCCAATAAGATTGCATAATGTGCTGATATAACCCTACATGTTCCTGCGGCGGTCCAGCGAACTCTGAGGGTAAAATTGTCCCCCTAATTTCAGAGTTAACCCAAAGAGTATTTTGGTCAATTTACATAGAGTCAATGCCAGAAAATTGAGGTCAATGCCGGAAATGGGGTCTGAGGGTTATATTGACACTTTCATTAACTAGTTAGGGTTATATTTGAACTAAAAATTATCATAGGGTTATATTAGCACTTACTCAAGTAGATAGGGTTATATTGACACTTATCCCTAATTTTTATTAATAGAATTTCGTCTCCTTCTCTCCTCTAAGATGCCCTCTCAACTTTGCCCCCAATCTAGCAAACCCTTGTAAAACCAACTAAGGGAAGCCGCCGCTGCTAATCTCCGGCGGCCTCCCCACCCCCATCATGTCCTTGTAGATTCTCCCTCCCTCCTTCTTCCTCCCCTTCATCCCGAGCTGAGACCTCTCTTTTTCTTTCGTCTTCAGCAGTATACCTTCCAAAATTACCTAGCTCAAATCCACCACCGTCAGTTGTCCTTCCAAAGGTTACCGTCACTCTTTCATTTTACCGGTCAGTGAAGACCCTCCACCGCTGTCGGCTATAGCTACGGCAGCCACGTAGTGGCCGCGGTGGAGGACACACTGATATCAGAGCACAACAGATTTCCGAGCAACGGTTCGAGAAGGAGATAGACCAAACACATATATGGTAGAGAAGTTAACAACGATTGTGTTGAAGGAGAGGTACCAGATCTATAGATCCGGCGGAAAAGGATAAAGATACCCTCAGATGAGACAGTCAGGAAAGACCACGCGCCACCGTGATGGTCACGCGCGACTCGTTGTGGTCACGCGCTGCCACAACAAGCTCCGACCACTGTTTGAGTCCAATGGGTTTCTACCTACTGCTCACGCTTTAACTTGGAACGCCTTCAGGCGAGGTTCAGAGAGGTCGACTCTCTATTCTTTTTTCCCTTTTCTTTCTTCTTTCTTTTCCTTCTGGTTTATTCTGTTTGTGTTGTTCTATTTTTATGTTTTTCTGTTGGCTCAAGCTATTACTCAATTCTAAAAAAAGGGTTGATTTTAAAATGGTTTTTTATTTTGAGCATCACATTAGAACTGTCTCTGTCAATGCAAGTTTTATGGGTGACTTTTTTTTCGGTAAAACGGACCTGTAAAATTTGGTTGACTTTGAATCTGTTATTTAAAGACGGGTAGGAGAAATTCAAGTCAAAGTCGTTTAAGCAACAAACTTGTGGCGATTCTGTACTGAGGATTCATATTTGTAGACTCTGGTTCGTTAGGATGACACTTGATTAATTGGTTTAATTGTATTTAGACCAATATTTTAGTATCCTTCCGAGTTTGAGTTAGAGATATTCATGCGTACGATTAATTGATAACTATACACCTATGAAAAAGCATTTTTGATAATTAAAATGACCGGTCTCGATCTCCTGGTTTAGTGAAAGGATCTTAACAGGTTAAATGGAGATCGACTGGATCTCTAGTTGGGGAGCTTCAATTTACTTCATTTTTATTGTCTTGATGTTTGGCTAGAAGTGTAGACGAATTAATTTCGTTCGTTTGATTTGATGCTCATTGCTGTGTGATCGGTTTGAGGTGGAACCCTACCTCGAATTGATAATTTTTGTTTGGAGATTTCGAGTCGATGTTACTAAACAGTTACACAGTTGGGACCACTCATCTTCATACATACCCTTCATGTTGTCACTTAGGCTTTTCATCAGAGTTGTAACATCTAGTTAGTGTCTTTGTGTATCTTCTTAGTGCCACTTAGTCCTTTGATTATAAATGTAATATCTAGTTAGGGCCTTTGTGTAAATGGGATTACCTCATCGCTTGATGTAAGGATCACTTAAATGTAGGCTATTCGGCCAATATGATCAATATAAAGGGTTGAATTCCCAAACGTTCCCGTCTTCGACAGTTTATAATTTAAAAAAAATAGAATTTCGTTTTATTTAAAAAAAGTATAAATAATTCGCTTTTTTAAAAATAATTTTCGTGTTTTATTATTCAAAAATGAAATGAAATTTCTTTTTTCTTGTCATGAAATTGTTAAATATTTTGTTATCTAGAATAAAGAATAAGACATTGATTTTATAAAAATAAATAAAAAAGCATGACATTAGAAAGGTCAATTATAACGACAAGACAAATTATAATAAATACTTAAATAATAAAATATTTGATCTAGTCCGACAAATTATTACAAATTGAAAATAGAAATAATTATCTAGTCTGACCAATTATTACAAATATGAAACTGAAATATTAATCTAGTCTGACCAATTATTACTAATACAAAACAAGGTAAACATTAAAGAACAAAAAACATGGATGACATAACCATACCGACACGCTAATTTTGACCACCCAAATATTGGTACAGATGTTCAGTTAGGTCGTTATTCAATTGGTCATGTTTAGATCTGTTGCGTACTTCCCTCCAATTTTGTCTAAAAGTCGGTAGATCAGCATGCCGCTCTGCGTTGTAATGCCAAGGAGAGTCGTCGGTATTGGGTAGAAAACCGGGAATGTTATAAGTATTTGTGTTTGATGATTCTCCAAAGTGAAGGTCATCATCGTTGTTGGGGGAGGTAGAGGAAGACATAGTTGTGTAGAAGAAGGAAAATTGGGTTGATAGGAATTTGTGAATGAAATGAAACATAAGCGAATGACCCCTTTATATAGAACCATCACATGTGAAAACCCCATTGAATTTGTCAATGACAACCGCATTGGATTTGTATGTCGGAATCTTTGCAATTGATTCCGACATAAACTTCGCGTTTTGATTGCATTTGGACGAACTCCCGTTGCGCTATGTTATACTTCATATTAGCTCTTTCGCTATATGCAATCTTTTCAGCCTTCTTAGTAGCTTATTCGATTGTGGCCATATACTGCATTCGTTGTGATTCTTTTGATTGCTCATCATCTGTTGTTCTTCGAGTTGCCTTTCCCTTTCCACTTGCCTTGCATTTAGCGGCTTTCACACTAATATGCCTAGATGGATATTGCATTGTCTGAGCATCATCGCTACTACGGGGTGTTGATGACACCCGTGGTGAATATTCCTCTCCATCAGTGTCCTTTGGGCCATATTGTGCCATAAATTTAGGGTTAGTCTTGCACAATTCATAGCAATGAAAGAATAGAAACTGTTGGCCATCATTTTCATCTGCATACAAATTCATGGCCCATGACTTCATATCTCCTTGGCTGGAGTCACTCCCAATCCGACTGTAGTGGCGTGCGGCTTTACTTTCACATCCCACATATTTGGTGATATCGTGAGAAAGTTTTTGCCACCTAGCCTTGCACGACTTCATTGTCCGGTTGCATTTTGCATACTTATTCAAATCGGATGTAATTTTTTGCCAAAACACACCAGCATTCTATCCCGTACCCATTATACAATCAGTGTAATTATCAAACCAAGCGTTGCAGAGAACATTATCAGCTTCTACAGTCCATTTCTCCTGGTTAATTTTCTTCTTCGTATCTTTACTCCCGCACACTAGTGCAAGGTCATCGCTTTCTTCAAATTCTATTATAATATGCGAACAAATTAAATATACGAATTTCAATATATAAAGTAAAAAAGAGATGCAACCTTGTTGAATTAAATATACAACATTGTTAAATAGAGCAAATGAAAATAAATTATGTACATTCCATAATTTAAATAATATAAAAATAATACTATTTTACATATTATAATTTAAATACTTCAAAATAAATAATATATGTAAGTTAACAAAAAATTTCTATAAATAAATGAACATATATAGTAAATATTGACATATTTTACATATGTTTACATATAAGCACATGAACTATTTTACATTTAATAAATTCTTTTATCCATTTGAATAATATATCGAATATACTAATTTTAAAATATAACATAAATAAATAAAGGCAATAAAATTAATGATGAACTGGATTCTTAATAATGAAAATATAACACATTAAGATAGGGTTTACCATCCGGAACATCGTGACTTCCAAATCGACGCCCATGGTCATTTACAAAATTTTGACCCGGTGAACCCCGTCCTCCTTGGTAGCGAAATGATTTTGATTCGTTAATTGCCTCAAGGTGTAGAGAATGAAAGTTTGGACTATAAAAGTTCGGGTAGGAATTTTGAGATTGGGCATTAGGATTTTAGGAAGAGTGGTTCGGGTAAGGAGAGTTTGTGTATGCATTTTGGGAAGATTGATATTGATTTTGGAAATTCATGTACGAATGTTGGGAATTCATATAAAAATTGGGCGGGATGTTTGCTGAATTTTCATAATAATTCCGAATTTGAAATTGGACGAATATTCGGATTATGAGATGAATTTTTGGAATTAGAAGAATTTGAAATTACCTTATCTTTCCCAGGTCTTGGCAAATCCATTCAAAAATTGATAACAAAGTGAATATTGGAGACAAATTTAGGAGATGAAAGATTGAGGTAGAAGTGTTGGAATTGAAAGTTGTGTGATTAAATTGGGTGAATTGACTCTATTTATAGATAAAAAAAAGCAGGGGATGAGAATGTAACCGTTGGAAAATTTTTCAGCTCTGAAATTTAATTTTTTTGGATTTTTTTAAAATATAGCTATTGGGACACGTGTCACCATACAGTTGTTGGGACACGTGTCCCAATTAAAAGGCACAACTGAAATTATCATTGATATGGAACACACGTCGCCATATAAGTGGGACACATGTCCCACTCATTTTCGTCGGCCCTGAACCAAATTTTTTTTGCCGTTGAACACGTGGCCCAACCAAAATTATGCCACGTGTCAGCGGCTGTTAAACAAAAAAACCTGCATGTGGGACACGTGGCCCAATGCATGGGTGACACGTGTCCCACGTGGCCCATGACACGGCTGACACATTCGATTTCTTAACTGGTTCCCACCATGGCAACCAAGTGCCAGTTTCTTGTTGAGAAATCAGCCTAGAAATCACCACTGTGGATGTTTTCGATTTCTAAAACGATTTTTTTAAATTTAAAAAACCTCCATTGCACTTGCTCTTAGACTTCTACAAAAGAACACCATAATAGAGACATTGGTAAGCACACTTGCTTTGCGCCGCCTTTACATGTATTAAAAGATGTTCTTTTTTGTCTTGGATGCGGAGATACTACTTTTAGATCTTGTATCAATAAACTGCTACTTTCTTTAAATGCTTTGTCTTCCACTTGTGATCAAGATCTTTACTCTTATAAGACAAAACTCATCTTTTCTCGAAATTAATATCTTTAATGCAGGGCCAAAATATAACCTTTGTACCTCAGACCCCTTGTTATTCCTGCTACATTCAATGCAGATCTAAAGCCCAGATGATGCTTACTGCCAGACTTACCTCACTTGAAGTCCAGTAATAGCCATGGATAACTCTGTCTATTGAGATCCACTATCACGCAACCAAAGAAGATCTTGAATTATTATCTCGTCAACTGCTCTGTGTTCAGATCTACCTTCAGTAAGATCAAACTTCCTGGATTGAATTGGAAAGTTGTATGATGTTTTGTTTTTTTTAAATTAACCATTGATGATCTCACTCTAGAATTGTAGTGAGAGAAAAAACCGCCAGCTACTGATTTTTTTTGCAATTTTGGTCTGTTTTTAGTTGTTAGTTAGAACAGATCGCATACAACTAGAACAATTAGTTGGTAGCTTGATAGGTTGATTAGAGCATGCTATAAATACATGCATACATATGAGCAATTAATCAGAATTTTCCTTCATTATCAGTTGCAAAGTTCATCCTTCAATTTTTAGGTCTTCTGAGCTCTGCTCAGTTTTGATCACCATTTTTCAATTTTTTCACAACCCAGTGAAAAGGAGAAGTTTAGAGATACTGATCGAGTAGTAGACTACAATATAATATGTGAATTTCAACCTCGAAATCTCCACGGACTAAAAGGTTTATTTGTTGGAAATTCATCCTAAATTGTATGAGGTAATGTTTTCAAGTTTAGCTAGATCCGTTATATTTGTTAGTTAGCGATTGTGCAGCCAAAACCTGACATAATGATGTAATAAATCTTAACATTATTGAAAAATAGAACTCTGTTTCTAAAAAAATGAATCCAAAAATTTCCAACCCTTTTTACTGAATAACTTGCTTGATTGAAATTCCTACTAACTCTCAGACCTAGCAGATAGCCATGATCCTTCACGGGACTCGAATTCGCATGGACGAAATCACTTCAATTCAATGTCAGTGGATTGAGCTCCAAGCTCTGGCACCCCCTCCTCACCTCCTCCGCCACTGACCGGTATATGTTTTGCCTGAACAAACTGTTAACATCTACTTTGATTAGGGGTGGCAAATGGGCGGACGGGTCAAATATGGATCAGGCAATATGGGTAATTTTAAAATGTGTATGACTCATTTTGACCCATTTTATGGCGGGAAAAAATGGGTCGGATAAAATGGGTTCGATTGAAACTTGTTTAACCTGCGGGTCAAAAATCACTAACATATGGGTAAAAAATGGGTAAACCCACAAGTTTCAACCCATATATTGATCCATATAGATTTATATACCAACCCACATTTCTTTCACCAAATTATACACTATCATAAGATAACATGTCAATTCCTTCATTCTACTGAATCTGTAAAAACAATAAGACCATTGTATCTAAGCAGCAGAACTTCTCAGTGATGATTAGTTACTAAGTTTCAGTGACAACATCGCATTTTCATGGACTGCAGTTTGAATCTTTTGGGGAAAAAGCAGCGGCCGGCAAACTTCTGCTGCAGGGAATCAAGGAGCGCAAAAGCCAGTCCGAGAGTGCATATCAGAATTCCTACCAATTATCACGCAAGGCACTAGAACGTGCAAGCAACCAATCATGTAAACATGCCCAGTTTTTTAATCGCACACACCCTCAGCAAGAACTTGCACTCTACTGACCCATATGGGTAAAACTAGCGGGTTTCAACCCATATCGTAAACCCGCAGTCAACCCACAAACCCAACCCGCCCAATCCATATTTTTCAATTACCCATTTGACTCATTAGCCATTTAACTTATTACCCATTTTACCCATACTCACTTGGGTTTTAAAGTAAATAACCCGTTTGACCCCGCGGGTCTATTTTACCACCCCTAGCTTTGATACAACCTCTAACCTAGGAACTATGGAATGTTTTTTTGGGCATTCATTATACTCAAATTTTGGGCAAGTTTGACAGAGAAATATTGTGGTTAAGATACAAACTTGATGCTGTGATCCGGCAACGATCCAGCCAATCACACTTACTATGTAGAGTTTCAACAGAAAAGCATACTTTCTAAGATGCCTTACACCATCCAAATCGTACTGTTAGTGCCTCCTTGGATTAGCTTGTGTTTCATGAAACCAATAAAGGCCACCAATAACGGCCACCAATATGACCTCTTTTGATACTGAACAAGTTTCATAAAGGATCCCACATGTATGGTATAACAGGAACAACACAAACCACCATAAACCAGAAATTAAATAATCAGCAACTTGCATTGCATTGTGCCCAGAGTACATCAAACGAAAAACAATTGCACAAACAGTTCTCTGAGCTTTAACCCATATGATGAGTAAACTCCACACATAATTTGCCACAAGGAAAGCATCCACTATAGTGTAGCAGAAACAAGTTAACTGCACAGTGGAATGTCGGTCTAAATGCACAGAAATATACACCACATATACAATCAATAACTTTCTTGTAAGTGTAAACTAACCTTGAACTTCAGGAATCATGAATCAGGTATAGGTTGAATGGAAAACTGTGCATGTTTTTTTAAACAGAAATATACTCATCAATAATTCAGACACATGTATCATTATTTCATGTGTGCATCGTGTTAGAGATAATCCTCACCGGTTGAAAACTGTCCCTATGAAGAGCTGCAACAGTTGTACCTTGAACTCCCTGATACAGGCTCCTGCGCGGTAACAGCCAACTTGGTTCCAGTGAGCAGAGCTGATTTTCCTGACTCTGCGTCCTCGTTGGCAACCAGAGATTTCTTACTGACAGCCCGATAAATTTCTGACAGAACTGTCATAAATGCAGGTTCCACATTAGTGTCTTCGAGTGCAGATGTCTCCATGAAGTACAGATTTTCCTTCTGGGCAAATTCTTTGGCATCTTCAGTGGGTACTTCCCGAAGACTCTCAAGATCTGACTTGTTGCCAACAAGCATTATAACAATATTCTTATCAGCGTGACCACGCAGTTCCTCCAACCACCTAGCTACGTGATCAAACGACTGACGCTTAGTTATGTCATACGCCAGCATAGCCCCGACTGCCCCTCTATAATATGCACTTGTTACAGCCCGATACCTGAAATGACCAGATACATAGCAAATGTTAAAGTGAGTGAGCAACAGAGTACACATTCCACTATTAAAAAAGAATTGAGAAGAGAGAAGAATCACTGCTCTGATACCATGTAGAACTGAATTTCTTTTACTATATTGGATTTTAGATTATTGAGAGAATAATAGAGAACAGGAAGATCATAAATGTAAATAACTAAATTCTAATCTAATCTCTATATTTTCTATTCTAACAAAAGGAAACGATAATGTGGAACTACAAAATTTTCTGCTCCCTCCATCTTTCCTCAATCTCAAACTTTACTTGACAAAATCTTCTTTTAGTCAAAAGTTGATAAACTTTGACTGTAAAATTTAATTGGTATAACTAATAGTCTAATAATAGTATCACTTGTGATCAACTTTTCATAACTTGTGGTTAAAAATACTTATAAGATTGAGGGGAGTAATAGATACCACACTCACAATGAAAAATTAAAGGGCAAAAAATTCATTACATTGAGCAATTAGTCAAAATGATGCCCAATTTTAAGAGAAATCCACAACACCCTGTTTTCAATTTGTCTTAAGCAACTCTCTCGTTGGAACTGTGTTTTTACATCACAGGCTCAATTTTGTTACTATTCCGATTTAAAATGGTACCTAAAACACGATTGCATGACATAAACTGATAAACGAAAGACAATATGATTTCAATTGAAAGTTAATACAATTTTAACTACTTGAAGCTAAACGATCACCCAAAAATGGCATAGTAGAAGCGTAGTAAGTGGTAAAAAGTCAAAGTTACCGTTCTTGGCCGGCGGTGTCCCAAATCTGAGCTTTGACGGTCTTTTGATCGATGACAACGGTGCGCGTCTGGAACTCAACTCCAATGGTGGCTTTGGAATCGAGGCTGAATTCGTTCCTGGAGAAGCGAGCCAGCAACTGCGACTTCCCCACCGCGGAATCCCCTATCAGCACGATTTTGAACACGTAGTCTATCTTCTGATTCATATTCCCTCCGCTTCTGTACGTATTCGACGACATTCTTCACGATCTTGGTCGATCTGTCGGTGCAGGGGAGGTGGTATATTAGTACAAAAGGTTGACCTACAGCGAAGATCCAGGCAGCGTCGACGCGCGTTTACTACTTCGTTTCAGCAGCCTTTCCTAATACTTGTCATCTTCTTCACGACGAAATCTCTATATTGGACATGGCTCCTTTAACTATTCAAGTCTTGAATTTTGATCCGTTTATTATTTTTTTTATGAATAATGATACGCTTAGTGAAAATTTATAGTGAAAAATCAAAGTGAATGACGTGACACTAATGAAAGACCAAATCACTAATCACATTCATAAAAAAGTGTAGCTAACAATGAATATATTAGTCATTTTTTAATATCACATTATTCACTTTAATACTTCATTATGAAGTTCCACTGAAAATATCAATAAAAGAAAATCCACTCATTCCAAATTCCTTAAAAGAGATTTGTCATTTATCCCGCAATTCTTAGGATGTGTTAGGTGGATTAAGTAAAGTTGGTTTATTTTAAAAGTACGGAATAATAAATGAACCATTACTCTACATACATAAGTTGGTCTTTTCGTCTCTCTCGGAACCTCCCACTGATAACGGTCTCTTAACGGCTAATCCTAGCCGGAATTTTTGTCCCATGGCGGAACCTCCACCGCCGGGGGGTTCTAAAACCTTCCTATCTGCTCTCACCTCTCGTTCTGCTCCCCTCTGCTCATTTCCTAATAACCCCAATCTTAATCCGAAAAGGGAATACCTGGGTGATATGGCTTATCTATACACTGAAGAACAGGTCCAGTTGCTGTCCTCTCACTACTCAAACGCACTGATTGGCAAGTTTACTAGAGGTCGCCCAACGATGGAGCAACTGGAATTAGCCTTCAGGACTGTGGGTTTTCAAGGGCGATACCAATTAGGTTCAATTGATTACAAGCATATGCTGATTCGTTTCGAGAAGATGGATGATTTTCAGCGATGCTGGATAAAAGGGATGTGGCTACTCAATGGCCGTCCGATGAAGGTTCTCCGGTGGACTCCAGACTTTTCTCCGAACACTGAATCCTCCATTGTTCCACTCTGGGTAACTGTTCGTGACATTCCTATTTTTTTTCTATAACATAGGTACAATTGAGGATGTAGGTAACACAATTGGATCATATATTAAAATGGATGCAGCCACTGAAGGAATTACCCGACCTTCTGCCATCAAACTTTGTGTTGAATTTGATCTCCTAAAACCTCTGAAACCTATTATCAGACTTGGTACTGAAAGGAACCATGTTAAATGTAGGGTGGAATATGAAAATGTTCCATCCTACTGTAGCTATTGTTCTAGGATTGGCCACTCTGATAGATATTGTAATTTTAACCCTAGTGTGCAGCTATCCAGAAATCCTCCTGTTAGACACCAAGACCCCCCTGTCACCTCTCCTAAATGGAAACCTACTGGTAACAAGCTACCTCATCCCCCATCCATTCTTGGAGAAATGGAGACTGAGAAAATCTCACTACAGAATGCTGATCTGCCATCAGTTAATGTGACCACCAACCCCCTATCCAACCCTACATTTTATAGACCTGTTACACCTCCGGTAAAGGTCCCTGTCACTGCTACAACTCTGAGTGCATGCCTTTCTGATGATGCGCCTATGGTAGCCAATGTTGCTGAGGAGGTTGTTATTGTTTCTGATGACATTGTTTTTGATATGAAGCCTGGGGAGGTCTTAGAGGAGGCTCTCATTTTTTCTGACAACGCAGTTTCTACTGTGGGTTCTGTACCTAGACTCCCAGTGATCTCAAACCCTGCCACTCCCTCTAAAAATACTGACGAAGGTCAGTTTGTGGAGGCTCAAACTATACAGAAAGAATGTATTCCCTCTCAAGTAACAGATGTTTCACTTACGGGTTTTTCTGAGCCTGTGGGAAGAAGGAAACCAAGATATGTTGTTGATGATATTCAGGTTCCCAGCAATGAGAGTTACCCCCCCTACAGTCCTTTTGTTGCTGCTCAGAAACTTTTCCACTCTCAGCAGAGGTCCTCATACAATAGATTCCTGCTACTTAATGACACAACTGAGAGCATGGAGACTCAAGAAGACCCACAGGAAACTCCTATCATTTATGAGTTACCAGCAGGTATTACAGTACCCCCTTTACAAAAGAATGACCGGGTCACTCAGGTCACACAGGCAAGTATTCCTGAACCCCCTCAAAATCCTGTTAAAAAACCTGCTCAGAAGAAAAAAACAAAACCTCAGCCTGATACCTTTTTAACTCAGTTAAATAGGATTATGACTAGGTCAAAAAGCTGCTCCAATGCTTCTGATGATTAATACAACTATGAAACTTAAATTCTTGGTGTGGAATATTAGAGGCATGGACTCTTCTATGAAGAGGCTATCCATTTTAATAAATACACACAGATTTGATCTTCTCTGTTTAATTGAGCCTATGAATGATAATTTGCAATGTGATTTGTATAGGTCTCTAGTACACTTTGAAAACTGTATGCAGGTGAACACTGGTCAGATTTGGTTATTTTGGAATAATGATTTAACTTTATCTTCTATCACTGATAATCAGCAGTTTCTTTCAGTCCTTATTCATAGCCAAAAAATGAATATTGCAATCGAAGCAATTTTCATTTATGGGTTGAGAACTAGGAAAGGTAGACAGAATTTGTGGTCTGATGTTAAGTCTAGAACTAGTAATGCTACAATCTACATTGGTGATTTCAATGCTATAACCTCTGTAAATGAGTATAAAGGTCCTTGTACTCCTAAATTAGGTAGTATTAAAGACTTTAATGAGTTTATTGAAGTTATGGAACTGGAAGAAATTAACACAGTTGGTAATTCTTTTACATGGAGAAATAACATATTAAAAAGGCCAACCACCCAGAGGCTAGATAGAGGTCTGTGCTCTATTGAGTGGAGCTCTAGGTTCCCTTCCTCCTCCATTCAAGTGCTTAATAGAAGCACTTCTGATCATAACCCTCTATTTCTAACAATAGGTAGCTCTGTACAATCCATCCCTAGGCCTTTCAGATTTCTCAATGCATGGTACAAAAGGCATGATTTTAATGAATTTGTTAGACAAAATTGGAGTCCTCCTATCTCAGAGTCAGGGATGCTAGGATTTTTCCTTAAAATGACCAGGCTTAAAAAAGCTCTAAAAATTTGGAATAGAGATCATTTTGGAAATGTACATGACAATGTACGAAAGGCTTAGGAAGAACTACGTGTTCAGGAGGTACAATATGATTTGAACAGCTCCCCTATTGAGCTTCTTAAGCTTAAAAAAACCAAAGCAAGCCTTCTTAGAGCCATAAATGAGCAAAATAGTTTCTGGAAACATAAGTAAAAAACAAAATGGTTAAAAGAAGGGGATGATAACACTCTTTTCTTCCATAATTCTGTCAAGGAAAGGAGAGGCAGATTGAACATTACTAAAATCAAAAGTAGTGATGGTAGATGGCTAGATGAACATGCTGAAATTGAAAATGAGGCCATTCACTATTATGAAAATTTGTTAACTGAAGAAAATCATGGGCCTGGTCTTTTCCAATCTCATTTTCTTAGCCAGATTCCCAGTCTTATTGATGAAAGTGATAATGCCAGTCTCATTAGATTAGCATCTTTACAAAAATTGAGGAGTGTAGTTTTTAATCTTAATAAGAATAATAGTCCTGGTCCAGATGGATTCACTTCAAAATTTTTCATAAAATCCTGGGAAATCATTGCCACTGACCTTTTTTCTGCTGTAAACAATTTTCTTTCTGGTCATGATATTCCCAGAGGTGTTGCAAGTACCTGGATCACTATTATTCCTAAAAAGGATATACCTATCTCTTTTGATTATTTTAGACCTATAAGTCTTTCAAATGTTTTGAACAAGATTTGCTCCAAATTATTAATGGAAAGACTTAAATCCCTGATGTCTAAAATCATCTCTCCCCGTCAGACTGCTTTTATGAAAGATAGGGACATCTCTGACAATGTCATCTATCTACAAGAAATGATGAGTTTTTTAGATAGGAAGACTAGGGATCATAACTGTACAGTTAAATTAGATCTGAGGAAGGCTTTTGATAGGTGAAATGGTCCTTTCTATCTAGTGTTCTTTTCAAATTTGGCTTCCATGGACAGTTTGTGTATAACATAATGAAAAATCTGTCCCAAGCAAGGTTTTCAGTGTTATCAAATGGAAAAGCGGTAGGTTTTTTTCAGGCATCAAGAGGTATTAAACAAGGTGACCCCCTCTCTCCTTTTCTCTTTAATATCTTCACTGAAGCTTTTACAAGGAGTCTTGCCTTTATCTTTGAAACTGGTAAGCATCAGTACTATGATCTCCCTTCTAGTGCTCTCAAAATTTCCCATCTTAGCTATGCTGATGACACTATGGTATTCCTTAAATCCAACACCAATACTCTTGTCAGACTTAAAGCCTTTTTGGTTACATTTGAGGAAACCACTGGACAGAAAATCAATTTTGAAAAAAGTGATGTTTTCATTAGCAAGCATGCTTCTATTTCACGCATTTCTCACACCAAAAGGATTTTAGGTATGAAATCTGGCTATTTTCCTTTCAAATACCTTGGTGTTCCTATTTTTAAAGGTGCTGTTGAAAACATTTATTTTCAACCACTATTGGAGCAACTTGATAAAAGACTCAATAATTGGAAAAATAAATGGCTTTCTACGGGAGGTAATATTACTCTTATTAAATCTTGTATCTATTCATTGCCTCAGCACATTTGGTCTGTCCTCAAACCTCCTAAACAGATCATTAAACAAATTGAAAGGAGGTTAAGTATTTTTTTCTGGGGTCAGATTGAGTTCAGGCCTAAAAAATCCTGGAAAAAAAGGGATGCTTTATGTTTCCCTCTTGACCAGAATGGATTAGGTTTTAGGTCAATTCATACCATCATTAATGCATGTTCTGTAAAACTATGGTGGAACTTTCAAACTGAAAAGGCCATATGGACTCATTTTATAGCATCTCTGCCTAGATCTTTTCAATGCTCCCAAACCTGGAAGAGAATTTGTTTTGTTAACTCCTGGGCTGAACCTCATACCAGAGTTATTCATGGTGTTGGTAGCTGTAATTTTTGGACTTCATATTGGTTGGATAAAGGCCCTATCATGGATCATTGTAACCCTGATTTAACTTTCATTCCTGAGGATTGTACAGTAGCCTCTTTCTATCACAACAGAGGCAATTTTTTACCCCAACTTATACCTTTTCTTAATGCTGACATTATTATTCTTCTGCAGGATTTCAGTTTGTCTCCCCGCAGAGAAGATAGACTTATTTGGAAGCCTGACATTCACGGATCTTTCTCCTTTAAATCTGCCTACAGATTGCTCAAGGAACAAAGAGGTAGTATTTCCTAAATTAATCATATTTGGAATCCAAGACATGAGAAGAAGGTTTCAGTGTTTATGTGGCGAATGATTAACTCCCTCCCGCCTTTTGATAATATTCTGAAATCTATGAAATTCAATCTTCCTTCTAAATGCTGTATGTGTGACAATGAGGATTCCCTAAATCATTTTTTTAACTCTTGCATCTTTACTGTGAAAGTGTGGAAGGTCATACATAATTTTATGGGAATTGTTAATAGACATTTTTCCTCACTTTGGGAAATATTATCTTTCTACTTTACTGTTCCTGGCCTGTCTAGTTTCCATAACTTGCTCCTGCGTTTGACTCCTTCAATCACATGTTGGTTTCTCTGGAAAGTTAGGAATAGCTGGTTGTATGATAATGTTAAACCTCACACATCATCAGTTCTTAAACATATTAAGGAGTATCTTTTTTATCTTTTCTCCGCAAAGCCTTTTTTCATTTCAAATCAGATTGATGTTGAAATTGCAGACCACAGTTTTCTCCCCACTGTAAAAAAACCACCCAAACCCAGGTTTGTCAAAGTTGTTTGGTCTAAACCCTGTTCTGGTCTAAAACTAAATGTTGATGCCTCTTGGTGTAAATTATCTTAGAGCGCAGGGATTAGTGTGGTAGTGAGGAATAACATGGGTGCTTTCATTTCAGCTCAAGGTTCTTATATTCGTGCCAACTCTCCTTTAGAAGCTGAGCTGAAAGCTATCAAATTAGGACTCCAAGTTGCTTGTTTTTACTCTAATCCTATCATTATAGAATCTGGCTGTCTTAATGCTATCTCTCATGTCTTGAATCCTATAACAGCTCACTGGAAACTTTTTCAGTTAGATGATGAAATACATCACATGCTCAAAACTTGCTCTTTAGTTCATATCTACAGAGAAGAAAATAAAACAGCGGATGCACTTGCTAAGTCTATTTTGTCATCAAAATCCTCAAGGATCTTTTCTTTTCAGTCTCTTCCCATACCTGTCCAGGGTATAATTAGACTAGATCAAATAATGACTCCCTCACTGAGAATAATTCAGAATGGATGCTACTGATTATACTTGTTTTTCCACAGGTGCTCATTCTATTCTGAAGTTCCCATCAATGGTGACCTCTAAGCATATGAGTATAAACTCGTCTGGAAGCAAAGCAACACAAGGATCTTCACAATGTTACCTATCTTAACCAGGAGATTTTTCTGGAAGCCCAGGATAGAGAAGGCCACCTTTTATAACTGCATGCAGCAACGTTAAGCTTACCTATCCGGCCAGCAGTGTAAGAAAGTCCGAGAGTCTTCGAGGGGGCTTCGAGTCTTTGAGGGGGCTTTGGGTCCTCGAGGGGGCTTCGAGTCCTCGAGGGGGATTAGAGTCCTCCAGGGAGCTTCGAGTCCTCCAGGGAGCTTCGAGTCCTCGAGGGGGCTTCGAGTCTTCGAGGGGACCTAGTGTCCTCGAGGGGGCTTCGAGTCCTCGAGGGGGTTTTGAGTCCTCGAGGGGGCTTCGAGTCCTCGAGGGGGCTTCGAGTCCTCGAGGAGGTTTTGGGTCCCCGAGGGGGTTTCGAGTCCTCGAGGGGGATTCGAGTCCTCGAGAGGATTTCAAGTCCTAGAGGGGGCTTCGAGTCCCCGAGAGGGCTTCGAGTCTTCGAGGGGGATTCGAGTCCTCGAGGGGGCTTCGAGTCCTTGAGGGGGATTAGAGTCCTCGAGGGAGTTTCGAGTCCTCTAGGGGGCTTTGAGTCTTCGAGGGGGCTTCGTATCCTCGAGGGGGCTTCGAGTCCTCGAGGGGGTTTCGAGTCCTCGAGGGGGCTTCTAGTCCTCGAGGGGGCTTCTAGTCCTCGAAGGGGCTTTGAGTCCTCCAGAAGGCTTCGAGTCCCCGAAGGGGCTTCGAGTCTTCGAGAAGGGTTTGGGTCCCCGAGGGGGCTTCCAGCCCTTGAGGGGGCTTCGAGTCCTCCAGAGGACTTCGCGTCCTAGAGGGGCCTTCGAGTCCTCGAGGTGGTTTTGAGTCCTCGAGTATTTCAAACTACCACTCAACAGCACCAAGATGACATACTGAACAATGGATTTTGGAGCTTTACTTGTTCCTTGGGACTTACCATCAAATACCATCCGGTTAACATGCCATTGGCAAACAGGGGTTTTGTTTTTTCGATTCGCCGATCTTTTCGGGGTATTATAGCCAGATGGTATATAAACAAAGTCCCCTGCTAGATCATCGATGTACATTAACATGGTTTAGTCGTGTTTTAGGTGGAAACACCACTTTTGGAAGTAAGTGCTACTTTGCTTCAAGAGCTTATTAAGGCTCTTGGATCATAAATTTGGATGATCTTTTGTGTATCGAACTATGCTTCGAGGCCAGTTTATTTTTTATTTTCTTTCGGTTTGGGGAGCCTAATATATTCCCTCCATCCTCGGATGGTTTTAATTTAAAAAAAAATTTTAAAAGTAGGGAGAGACCAACTTCTGCTTTCTCCCTAAAAAAATAGTTTCTGCTTTTAAAATATGAAGTTTTTAAGAGTTTACCAAACACTAAAAGAATGCTTAGCTTATAAACAAAACTCTTATAAACAAAACTCTTATAATCCCAGTCAAACACACTCTAATTATGGGGCATGGATTTTGATGAAAACCTACTTCACTTTTATCCGTATGATGAGGATGATTGAGGTCTTAATTGAGATGGAGATGTTAGGGTTGAATGTGAATATCATTCCACATCAGTCTCAATCCACTATGTCCTGTTTGACCCTCTACAAATACACTAAATTTAACGTACTCTATAATACATTTTTTAAATTCAAACCGTCATAGGCGGGGTTTGGAGAGTGTCCTTCCCTTTTTATTAAACTTATATGTTGCCAAAAGTTGGCTAAATTGCCGGAAGGGTTACATCAAGTTGCCTGAAGGCTTGCATCAAGTTGCCTGAAGGCTTACATCAAGTTTCCTGAATGCTTACATCAGTTGTTCGAAGGCTTACATCAGTTTTCCCAAAGGGTATGATAAAGGCATTAAAAATCAAATTAAAAGTTGTAGCCTTTATTCATAAATAAGTTGAAAGAGGTACATCGAAAGATATATGGTTAAATACTGTGAACACTTCCAACAGTTCGGCTCGAACCACTATAAGCCGATCACAATATTCATATATCACCCACCTTCTCATAGAGTTTCCAATACAGTGTCCTAGTCAAACTCTCTAGCAACCAAAACAAAAAGGAACAACTTCTGAAGTAAAAGATCTGGTTCATCTCCATCTAATTGAAGTTATTTATAGAAAGTTGGAGATGACCCCGGTCATTTAGGTAACCACAAAAGTCTTATGTAAATGTAAGTCAACTTAAAAGAAGGTACGAAAGTCTCTAACACGACACAAGGTGATAAATCAAAGATTTTTCAACTTCTTCAGTCTACAAATCCGGACTGTAGAATATGAACGAAATCGTCGAAGGTAAGTTGTTCTAACCACCTTGACTCTCCTATACTGACATATAGACCAGACTAGAAGCCAACTAGATTTAACCAAGCAAAAGAAGCCGTTACAAAAACTTAGATAGGCAAAGAGCAGATGCAACTAAATATTAAGCAAAAAACAACTAGTTTTAAACAAATACCAGTGATAATGATAAGAAAACAAAATAAAAACATATTTAAATAATGACCTCCCACCCAAAATAGAAAATTAAATAGTAGAAAAAATAAAAATAAAACTGGAGAAGTACCCCCTCGCAACCATCATATCACTGGAAAATGGGTTGACTTTGAATTTGACCCAAGTTAAAACCTTTTGGGTTGAGTTGACCTGCCAATGACACGAACCGAGTTGACCCAAATCTTTGAGGTAGCCAGGCTGGCCTCTACTAGCTGGGTTGGCCCTCCCAAACTGAGTAGACTCGAAAAAAACATCTGATTTGGGTCATGTGTGTCTCGTGTGGTCCATAGGTGGGTCTCTGAAGCCATAGCTGCGCTTGAGGTGTTTCCGGGAGCACCGGTTTGCCTGAAGAAGCGGTAGACACCTCCGGTCAGCCATCTCCGACTTGTAAGCCTTGTCGGAAACAACTTTTGCTCAGGATCCAGCTGTCGTTGCCGCTACATTTCTTTAGGTTTCGATGAAGGGGTAGGCGCGGATGGCAAACCATTCACTCCGGTGGAAAGAGGGCCAGAGCTTTGGTGAAGGAAACATTGATAAAAAAGGGTGAAAATGTCCTGGTCGTCGACTGTCTACGTAGATCTCCAGGGATAGATAGGATTTTATGTAGAGGTGTTGGGGTGGGATTAGGGGGCGAAGAAGATGGTTGTCCGGCAACGGTGCCCCCCCAGGAATTGCATTAGGGTTTCAAAGCTAGAGAGAGGGTATTTTTTAGAGAGAGACGTAAGGAAAAGTTGATGTATAATACATTGTTAGATATACACCAGTGGCCATATTATAACTATAATTTTTTATATGAATACGGTTTAAATATTTTGTATTAAAAATAATACTCCCTCCATCCCACGAGTTTTGGCCAATTTACTTTTTTACAGTCTACAAGATTATGTTTGATCATCAATATCTCTAAATATATATGACAATTCCACAAAAATATTTGATATTTAGAAATAGATGTTAAGATGAATCTAACATTATCTCACATGATATTTATTTTTATAAATATACCCCCCCGGTCCCAGATAAATTGGCATATTTTATCTTTTGGAAGCCAATTGAAGAAATTTTCAATAATAATTAACTTTATTTATGTGTATAAAATATTTTGAAAAAACAATAATTTAAAAATATATGTTATGATGAATCCAATAACATATAACATGATAATAGTCTTACATATATCACAACATTTTAATGGTCGAGGTTGGCTAAGTTTAATTTTTAAAAGTCAAAATGTGTCAATTTATCTAGGATGGAGGGAGTATTGATTTTATATTTAGGGTCAAATTTTATCAAGTTTGATTTGAAAAAAAGTAAATATGTCAAAACTAGTGGGATGGAGGGAGTATGATGAAGGAGCATATAGTGGATATGAATATTTAAACGGGGCTGTTATAGTGGGCATGAGATTAGGATGGAAACTCAAATGAGTGATGAGGCAAGGTAATTCATATAAACTCAATAGGGAGGGGAAGTATTTTAATTTTCTATGCACTATGGATGATGGGTTGAGAATAAATATAAAGAGGAAAGAGGTATGAACGGATCATAATACACACCCTTCATAGCCCAGTTCATCCCTAACCGTTCTTATGTTAGTAGAATGGAAAGATTATTATTTTTTTAAGGAAAATTATATTTTATTAAGAATTGGAATTGGTTACAAAGTGTTGAGGAGAGCTCCATGTGTAGGACTACAGACAATTTATTTTAGGGAATTGACCTAGTTTATGAGTTACAGTATGTGCCTATCTCGAGATCCATTGAACTATAGGATGCTTGAGTTTTTGCTACAAAGATCTGATAGCATTACATAAACATCCAAAGTCTGATCTATCCTCTCCTTTTTGGATGACCTTGATTAGAATTTGTGCGTCACCTCTAATTAATTCCAGGTAAAATTATAGTTCGACATATCTTGTTACTGCATATCTTAAGGCTGTTGACTGTGCTAATTATGTTATGAGGATTTAATCTATTTTGGATGGTTCAACACATTTTCGTGAACTATCATTCTTTGGATTTGTGATGAACTAGACAAAACAAGTGAAGTCTGTTGTTGTTGCTGCATCAAAGTAAAGTATCGATCCGTTCGAATCCAAAGAAGCACTGATCGATATGGCTTCATTCACTACTTCTTTTATCAAATTTCCAAAATTCTCATGCCTTTAATTTCTTCAATTTGGTGTAAGGAAAATTGAACACAGTGATTATGGAGTAACTCTTGATTCTCTTTATGTAGAAGCACTACCATAAAGACCCCCCTCTAGCACCGATTTTTGAAAACTGTGCCCAAAATGTAATAGCACCATTTTTTTTAATTTTAACACCAATTTTTAAAAAATTGGTGTTGATTTAACACCGGTTTTTAAAAACTAGTGTTAAAATTAAAGAAACCAGTGTTAAATTAACCAGTGTTAAATTAACATTGGTTTTTAAAAAACCGATGTTGGAAAAAAAGTAGCACCGATTTTCAAAAATCAGTTCTAAATATTTTAAAAATTCAATCTTCCCGCCAAAAAATTCAAAATGTTCGCAAAACAATTCGCCAAAAGTTTCAAAAAATGTTGCCAGAAATTTGATGGGCTCGCAGCAGCTGCGCGCAGCCGCTCTAAGCTAAATTCTTTTTTTCTTAACTTTCAAAATTGTTCACTTCTTTTGCTCACTTTATCTAATAACTAAGTTGACTTAAATATATCAACAATCAACCTTCATTATCACAGGAATCTTCCTGTAGCACCGATTGTTACTTGTTCTAACACCGATTTTTTATGGTAAAAAAATCGGTACCTAAGTGCGCGGTGAAAAGGTTTCACCAATTTTCAAAAAATTGGTGCTAATTTTAGAACCAGTTTTTTTGTTAAACCGGTGCTAATTGTAGCACCGGTTTTTCTGTTAGCACAAGTTTTTTTGTAAGCACCCATTTTTTAACCGGTACTAAGAGCAGCTGCGCGTAGCCGCTCGAAGCTAAACTCTTTTTTTCTCAACTTTCAAAATCATTCACTTAATTTATTGACTTTATATAATAACTAAGTTGACTTAAATAAATCAACAATCAACCTTCACTATCATAGGAATCCCCCTCTAGCACCGGTTTTTTCTTGTTCTAACACCAGTTTGTTTTGGTCAAGAAAAATTGGTGTCTAAGTGCGCGGTGAAAAGGTTTCACTGGTTTTTAAAAAACCGGTGCTAATTTTAGCATCAGTTTTCGTTAAACTGGTGCTAATTGTAGCACCGGTTTTTCTTGTTAACACCAATTTTTTAACCGGTGCTAAAATATTGACAACGATTCAAAAAACTCCCTTCCTCTGAAAGCAACTGTGCGTAGCTGCTTCCAAAGGAAGGGAAAAACACCCAAAACTAACAATTTAGTAGGACATTAATTTAATAATAAAACTAACTTCACAAAATTGATAATTTAGAAATAAAACCAAAAATATGTATGATACAAAATTAATAATCTATGAGACTAAACATAACTATCCCAAACATAAATATCTACAGAACTAAACATAACTTTACCTTGAACTAGCAATTGAATCATGTGGCATGTACACATCAAATCACGAGGTTAAGCCACACAACTAATCTTGAATCTGTGGTCTTTAGAAATGCTCAAATATACCCTACCACACCATATGCTAAAAAACTAAAAACTCAACTTTTCACCCGATCTGAACTAATTACTCAAAATAATTACTCATTAAGAAATTGAAGAAAATGTACCAAATACATGTATTCATCATGCCCCCAAGATATCACTACATTGCCCAATCTTCAGCCTTGAGTGTAGACTCCATTCTTAGTGTTGTAAAGGGGATTCTAGTCATCAGGGTTGTCTTTGATATACTGTATTCACAAATTCGATATTAAGTTCAGCTACAACACACAACATACAGATTCCAGACTATAACACAAAACCAAACTACGGTGAGAACATACATGTACTCAACACACAACATACATGTACTCAACACACAACATATAGAATTTTGCAGTAGCATCATCAGTAGACATCATACTCTAAATTGTAGCTACCATTACCAAGTGAGAGTTGCAATCGGGTAAAATATCATCTACAACTAATGCACTACAATTGCAATAGAAGGAAACATACTCGGATGCACACCTATTTATCCTTTAGCAACAGCTGCAGCATTTGGCAGATTGCTCCCTCCTAGACCAGCTGGTTAATAGCACCCAATGCAGAGCAATACAAACCGCTTAAGTAATCTACAAACAGCAATCAACAGTCGCACGTCAAGTAATGTTACTTAATATGGCTTTAATTAAACCGAATCAAGCTCTCCAAAGGGAGATATAACTTGCCTTAACGATCTGCAGAACTAGAAAGCATGTTCATACCAGCAACTGCACCGGAAATCTTTTTAAATTCAAGTTTGACATCACAATTTACTGAAATGACACAAATTGCATATACATTTATGTAAGTTACACGTATTCAACCTAGTTAAATATACTCCTCACATGCCCCTCAATAGCCTCAACACTAGAGGAAAGCCGATTGTCCGGTTCCTCACTAGTAAAGTTATTCAGGTTTGCTACTGCATTCATGACTTCCTCACGTGTCAAACTTGAACTTCCTTGTTGAGCTTGGTTTTGGGGTATGGTATAAGGTGGTGATGGCCAACTATTTTGCTCGTATTGTTGGTTTTTCGGCTCATTCTCATACCACCAATCTGGACTCCATTCTGGATTGTAAGAATTGTGGTATGGATACCATTCTTGGGTTTCTTTCCCATGAAAACCAACATCTCCTACCTCTTGATAGCACTCTTCATAATACCCATGGTTTTGGAAAACAAGGGTTCTCTCCCCCTCATAGTGCTCCTCCCGCAACAAATAGCAAGTCTCGATAGGATGGTCAGAATGACACATCCTACAAAACTTTGCATGTTGAGCCTCTCTTCGCATCATGAGTTCCCTCAAGGGGAGACACTCCATTTTTTTAAACAAAAATTTCTTTTTCAAAAGTTCGAAATCAAATTGTAAGGATTCTCGATAAACATTCACATTGAACTCAAGCAATACCTACTCCGAACAAAAACAACCACCAAGGAGTGGCAAATAAAAACAACTAGCTAATATGCAACCAAATATACCTAAACACTTAAAAATAAACGCATCTTCCCCGACAGCAGCGCCAAAATTTGAATGGTCATCGCCGTACCTCTCAAAGTTAAATTTACAAGCCCTAAATGCTTCCTATCTACAACTAAGTAGATAATGGCAAGTCGGGGTCGTCCATGAGAAGATGGATCTTTATAAGGGTTTAAACATATAAGGTTGATATTATGCTAAAAGTAAATATATATAGATATATAAAAGCAAGTAAAAAGGGGGGTTTTGGTTGGTTGTGGTCCTAAGTTATGAAATTAAAAGACAAGATAACTAGCAAAGTCAAGTCACTATGTCAATAATCAAACAAACTAAGAAAAGGGGTTTAAAGCTACAAAAGACAAAGTCTTGGGGCAATTGATATTCACTTCCAAACCTAATGTGGATCATTGAACCATTCACTCATTCTATAACATTAGTTACCTATGGGGAATATTGTCACTTCCCATTTGAAGATCAACATTCATTTCTTCTTAATAGTAATTTGCAAAGACAAACAATGACCATTTGCAAACCTAGTTGACAATCACTCTAAGAAAACCACACCATAGAGGTATTTCATCAACGGCATTTCACACGAAGGACAATAGATTTGATAGCAACAAGCCTTCTACCAAAGACATAGCCATTTAACCAAACATATCATTCATTAGGCTAAACCTAGAACAAACCACATTCAAGATTCAACCTTGCATTGCATCTATAGGATAAACATGAGAATAATCCACATTAACATATTTATCTAGCAAGAATCACAATACATCATGCACAAGAAATTCTAATTCCATGTTCTTGGATTCTCATGTCAAAGAGCTAAGAAATTTGAAAATTTCCTAACACCCTAACACTTCAATCATACAAGCACTTCATATACTCAAACAACCCATAGCATAAATGAAGTAAAACATCACATTAAAAAACATGAATGCTAAATAACAAATGCTTCAAGAAAGAGTGGAATAGAGGTTCTTACTACATAGATATGGAAGCTATAATCAATTGCTCCCAAGTACAAAAATAAGATAGATATTCAAAAACCATAACATAGAACAAAGATAGAAGAAGAAATGGAAGAAAATGGCGAAAAACTAGGGTTTTGGAGCCCCCAAGTCGGGCTTTTTAGAGTCGGGGAAGAAGGGGGTGAATAGTTATTTATAGTACAAGAAAAAATGGAGTAAAAAGAAAGTTGTAGGGAAATTATCGTGATTCGCGACCAGATTAGGAAAATTGTGAGCTCTCAGGTCAACTTTTTGCGAGTTGCGACACACTTGTTGCGAGTCGCGACGAAAAAAAGTTCCGTTTTGTTTTGCTTCCTTCGGGTGAACGGTTGATCCATTTTGAGAGTTCTTGTAGTCAATTTTATAGTATTCAAGAAGACAAATCCAATGGTACCACCCTTGGAGGTTGATTCTTCTTGGAAAATTCTCAGAACTCTTCTTCAATACATAGATCATTCTTTACCCTTTGCTTTGCTCTCTTTTCTTCACTTTATCTTCTACCACTTTGTGAGTGGCCTTCCATCTTCTACCATCCTTTCGAATGAACTTCACTAAACCACTCCTAAGTGCTCGCGAGCAATCTACACATTCAGCTTACAAAAAGGAATCTAGATGGCCGTAAGGACCAAAAATCCATTAGACTAAACATAGGTTACAAAATGAAGGATTTAGATGTAAAAACCAAAAATGACTGTCTAAACCCCTTATCATGTAAGCCTACCTAAATATAGCAATCTTACAACAAAAATATGATAAAAGAGATGTTAAATACTTTGGAAAATACATGCATTTGACGTCTCATCAATCTCCCCACAGTAAAACCTTACTCGTCCTCGAGTAAACAAGAACAAACAAAGATCAAAGCTTAAAATAACATGTAAAAGTTTTCCCAATACATCCAACATCATATTCCTAGACTACCCTAACCCCCAAGACATAAGAATCTCTTACACTCTCACATCCCAAAGCCTAAGATAATCTAAACAACCAACAAATCACAACAAAAGTGAGGTATACATATACTGCCAAGCTAACTTACTCTACCAAAAAAGCCACCCAATAGACACATCAAGAGAAGCATATTTTTTTGTAATTTCTCTCATTTTGTCTAGGAGCCCTCTCGGTTTTTCATCCTAGCTTCACACATTTTTCTTTTTCAATGCTCACCCTCACCTTTTCCCACACCATTTGGCCTCTCATTTTTGCATAGTCCGCCCTTTTGGGTTTTTGACCTATCTGGGCCTCCCACTTTTGCCTAAGTTTCCCTCTCGGGTTTTCAACTTAGCGGGAAATATTTTTTTTCAAACAAAACAAATCAAAGTGGAGCATATGCACACTACAATACAATAAAATGAGATATATTTCTCTTTATCTCCCCACACTTGAAACACACATTGTCCTCAATGTGAAAGGGACAAGATAAAGAAACAAGGGAGAAAAAAAAACACTCACAACTAGGACCTTGAAGGTCCTTCCCAGTGATGGCAATGCTCACTCCTCAATGAATGTTCTCTCCTCCATGTTCTTGAACTCTGCCCAACATGAAACTTTGAACAGTTCACTACGAAGCCACAACTATGCAAATCCCGATCAACACTCACAAAAGACAACAACTAGTAGTACTCCTAGATGGTGGTTTTGGTAGTGGTTTTTTGGATGTGGATTCTGGTGGGATTCTTGTGGTTTTGGGTAAGGGTTTGAGGACATGGTTGAAGATTTTTTTTCAAGAAAAGAAAAACAGTAACCTGACTTTAAAGCTCGGGTTGCCTCCCGAGAAGCTCCATATTTTTAAGGTCATCGGCATGACCCTAATGTTATCCGTATGGTAAAGGCTTGAACCCCTTCACCATGAGCATCCAAAAGTAGAGAGGTGGGGGTAAAAAACTTTCAAGAGGAAAGTCTTGTAGAGGTGGAGATGGTTTGAAGGAAGTTGGATGGTTAGGAGGCTTGGGATTGTCTTTTGGCTCCTCTCTTGTCTCCCTCAAAACTTCTGAAAATGGTAGAGTTGGTTCACTGGGTGGAGGAAGGGGTGACGATGCTAATGAATGTAGCACAATCACATCTTCCTCCATTTTTTCATCCTCAACAACAACCTCCTCATCCCATTCGAACTCAAACTCATTTCTCATGGTGACCTCACTCACCGAGTCTTCGAGTTCGACTTGGGATGGTGTATTTTTGGAATCACGAGCTTCCATTTGGGCCAAGGCTTCTAATATACTCCTCGTATGTCCCTCAATAACCTTAACACTAGAGGGGGACCGAGTGTCCGGTTCCTCACTAGTAAAGTTGTTCAAGTTTGCTATTGCATTCATGACTTTCTCACGTGTCAAACTTGAACTTCCTTGTTGGGCTTGGTTTTGGGGTATGGTATAAGGTGGTAATGGCCAACTATTTTGCTCGTATTGTTGGTTTTCTGGCTCATTCTCTTACCACCAATTCGGATTACCACTCCATTCCAGATTGTAATAATTGTGGTATGGATACCATTCTTGGGTTTCTAGCCCATGAAAACCAACATCTCCTACCTCTTGGTAGCACTCTTCATAATACCCTTGTTTTTGGAAACCAAGGGTTCTTTCCCCCTCATAATGCTCCTCTCGTAACAAATAGCAAGTCTCGGTAGGATGGTCAGAATGACACATCCTACAAAACCTTGTTTGTTGAGCCTCTCTTCTCATCATGAGTTCCCTCAAGGTGAGACGCTCCATTTTTTTAAAATTTTTTTTCTTTTTCAAAAGTTTGAAATCATATTGCAAGGATTCTCGACAAAAAAATTCACCATGAAATCAAGCAATACCTACTCCAAACAAAAACCACCAAGGAGTGGAAAATGAAAACAACTAGCTAATATGCAACCAAATATACCCAAACACTTAAAAATAAACGCTTCTTCCCTGGCAGTTGCAGCAAAATTTAGGAGGTCATCGTCGTACCTCTCAAAGTTAAATTTATAAGCCCTAAATGAATCCTATCTACAACTAAGTATATAATGGCAAGTTGGGGTCGTCCACGAGAAGAGAGATCTTTCTACGGGTTTAAACATATAAGGTTGGTATTATTCTAGAAGTAAATATATATAAATATATAAAAGCAAGTAAAAATGGGGGTTTTGGTTGGTTGTGGTCCTAAGTTATGAAATTAAAAGACAAGATAACTAGAAAAGCCAAGTAACTATGCTAATCATCAAACAAACTAAGAAAAAGAGGGGGTTAAAACTACAAAAGACAAAGTCTCGGGGGCAACTGATTTCCACTTCCAAACCTCCTATTTATCATTGAATCTACAACCTATTCATTACTTTGCAACCTCAGAGAGCTAAGAAATTTGCAACTTTCCTAACACCCTAACACTTCAATCATACAAACACTTCATGTACTTAAACAACCCGTAGCGTAAATGAAGTAAAACATCACATTAAAACACATGAATGCTAAATAACAAATACTTCAAGAAAGAGTGAAATAGAGCTTCTTACTACATAGATATGAAAGCTTCAATCAATTGATCCCAAGTACAATACTAAGCTAGATAATCCAAAACCATAACATAGAACAAAGATCTACAAATAAAGAAGAAGTAATGGAAGAAAATTGTGAAAACTAGGGTTTTGGAGCCCCCAAGTCGGGCTTTTTAGAGTTGGGGAAGAAGGGGGTGAAAAGTTATTTATAGTACAAGAAAAACTGGAGTAAAAAGCAAGTTGTAGGGAAATTATCGCGAGTCATGAGGCCTCCATCGCAAGTTGCGACCAGATCAGGAAAATTGTGAGCTCTAAGGTCAACTTTTCGCGAGTTGCGACACACTTGTTGCTAGTCACGATGGAAAAAAGTCTCGTTTTGTTTTTCTTTCTTCGGGCGAACCGTTGATCCATTTTGGGAGTTCTTGTGGTTAATTTTATAGTGCTCAAGAGGAAAAATCCAATGGTACCACCATTGGAGGCTGGAAAATTCTCAGAACTTTGCTTCAAAACATAGATCATTCTTCACCCTTTGCTTTGCTCTCCTTTCTTCACTTTATCTTCTACCACTTTGTGGTTGACCTTTTATCTTGTACCATCCTTTTGAATGGCCTTCACAAAACCACTCCTATGTGCTTAAGAGTAATCTATAAATGAAGCTTGCAAAAGGAATCTGACCGAAAATCCATTAGACTAAACATAGGTTACAAAATCAAGGATTTAGATATAAAAAACTGAAAATGACTATCTAAAACCCTTATCATGTAAACCTACCTAAATCTAGCAATCTTACAATAAAATAACGACAAAAGAGATGCTAAATGCTTTGGAAAATACATGCATTTGATGCCTCATCATCATCCGCATTGTACCAACAACAGTTCACATTTTTGTAATGGTCACAAAAACTCGGCACTGTGTTTCCGGACCACACGTCAAATGCCTGATCCAATTTATTTACACAAACAGTCAAGAGCTTGGTCAATATGTTCTACGTTAAATGAGCTTAAACACATATAAAAACAACATTTACTTTGGTAGTTGTCATGCATGGAACAAAAGCAAGGGCTGAATCTTGAGCTGTGGCCAACTGTAAAGGTTTGCTTGCTTGTAATCTTGCAATAAAAGAAGAAAAAAACTAGATACATATTAAGTCCCTTTGGATTAGCAGAATTGAGTCTTTCTAATCTCCTAAGTTCTTGTTTTCGGGTACTAAGACCATTCAAGAAGTTGCAAGTATTCAGTAACCAAATAAAATACCCATAATTTGAATGACTGGTATCTACTACTTCAAATTTGAATTTAGGAGCAGATGTTTTCAGGTTGAAACAACAAAACAAACGTGCGCTTAAAAAGTACCTTAGAATTGAGAAAGTTTGTGCCTAAGCTCAATGGTGCCGGAGCTCAATGTTTTCAGGAATGCGCCGCCGCTGCCCTAGCACCGCCATCCCCTACCTCCGCCCTAACTCCGCCAGAAACCTACAACACCAGCCACCAGAAAGAATCGTGCGTCACCTCTGCCCTAGCTCTGCCACCCCTATCTCTGCCCTAGTTCTGCCACCTCCTATCCCCCATAGCACAGTGCTGTTTCACTGCCGCTGCTCCACAACCGCTCCAGCCAGTAGTCATTTTGCCGATCCATCGCGCCTCCGCCACTAACTCATCTCCGCTCCGTTGCTGGGTGGAACCACCGTCGCCCAAACCAATCAATACCCAGATCTCATCTGCCTCCGCCCACCACTTTTACCTAAACCCTAGAAACATCGTCGCCCAAAACCAGCTCCGTCGTTCCCCGTCTCTGCCAAACTCCGTCTTTGCGACCAGGTGGGAACAGCATCGAGCAGTAGCGTCGCTTCATCGCAGATTCTCTCGTCATTAGTGGTGGTGATGGGGGAAGATAGATGCGAGGAAAATGAAGAAATAAATCTAGGAAGAAAGAAAGGAAGAAATGAGGGTCAGGGTGTCCCTTTTGATTTTTTTTATTTTTAAACTCAGGGGTATAATAGTCATTTCACTTATTTCCCAAAAAATATTTGAGTTGACATTTTGGTCAACGATTTACATGGTTAATTTTGCACTTTATGATTTTACAAGGTCATTCCTGCACTTTCTCACAAAACATAGGGTTAAAATCGCACTTGAGTAAAGGTTTTAATTGCAATATTAAAATTTATGGAAAGACCGTCTTTTAAGAGAAATGTCAATTCCCTTAAAGATGGACCTTGAGGAAATACCTATTTCCATAATCAAATCAACTAGTCACCAAACTACTCACCAAACTACAAGGAATTATACATGATTGAACATATACCATATTGAAGGTAGTTGAACAGATACCAAAGTCAACCTAGTAATTAGTGTTTATAAATTCAAAGTCAAGTAAGGTTTGACCGTTGATTAGTCAAAGGCAATCTAGTTATTAATGTTTGTATATAGAAAGTCAAGTAAGAGTTGACCGTTGATTAGTCAAAATTAAACATTTTAATTTGTATTTGTATATACTAATTCAAATAAAGTTTGACCGTTAATTAGTTAAATTCAACTTAGTTATTAGTATTTATATAATGGAAGTCAAGTAAGGTTTGACCATTGATTAGTAAAAGTCAACCTAGTAATTAGTGTTTATATATTGAAAGTCAAGTAAGTTTTGACCGTTGATTAGTCAAACATTTTTATTTGTATTTATATATACTAATTCAAATAAATTTTGACCGTTAATTAGTTAAAGTCAAGTTAGTTATTAGTGTTTATATATTGAAGACTAAATTGTTTTTTTGGTCCCCTACAAAGTATCTTTTACTATCTTTTGGTCATTTGCAAAACTGCCCATAAACGATACCCAACAAATTCAAAATGATACGTTTTGGTCCCCAGAGGTGGTTTTCAGAAAAAATCAAAGGTAAAATTGGTCAAAATTTGTAAAATGACCATTATACCTCTGAGTTTTAAAAAAAATAAAAAAAAGAAAATCGGATGTTTTCTTCGTTCGTCCTCCGCCACTTCGTTCATCCTCCGCCTTCCGCTGCCGCCGCCGCCGCCTTTCGCCTGCCACTCACAGATCTTGAGGTCTTCGCTCCACAGCCACCGCTCTGTTCGCGCATTATACATTCGGACGTCGGCTAGCTTTTGGTACCTCGGTACCAAGAGTATTGAAGAACTCATCGCCACTACTGTTCGTCTTCCACCTGCCACCGCCTTCTCAAGCGGACCTCTTAATGGGAATTTTGTCTGAAATTATTGTTGAATTTCTTGTTCGATTTTAATTGGATTCCATCATTTTTCATTTGGTTTTAATTGGATTCGTTCGGTGTCTGAAATTGGTGTTGAATTGCTCACTCGTTTGGCGGAATCCGTCTTGATGGGAATGTTGTACAATCGGGCAGATTTGGATGCAGCGCAGGTGGAAGGCAGCGGAAGATGAGCAGTGGAAGGTGAGTGGCGGAAGGCAGCGGTGGTAGGTACGACGGAAGCGGCAGGTGAAAGGTGGAAGGTGGAAAGCAGCGACAGCGGAAGACGAGCGGTGGTGGAAGGCAGCGGCAGCGGAAGACGAGCGGTGGTGGTGCAGCGGCGGCAAAAAATAAAGAAAAAGGAAAAATTAAAATTATGAATTTTTAATTGAAAATATTTTTTAATTAGTAAAATTACCATTATACCCCTGCCTATACCGGAAAACCATTTAGCCTTACCGGAAAACCACCTCTGGGGACCAAAACGTATCATTTTGAATTTGTTGGGTACCGTTTATGGGCAGTTTTGCAAATGGGGACCAAAAGATAGTAAAAGATACTTTGTAGGGGACCAAAAAAACAATTTAGTCTATATTGAAAGTCAAGTAAGGTTTGACCGTTGATTAATCAAAGTCAACCCAGTAATTAGTGTTTATATATTGAAAGTCAAGCAAGGTTTGACCATTGATTAGTTAAAATCAACCTAGTTATTAATGTTTATATATTGAAAGTAGAGTAAAGTTTGGCCGTTGATTAAGTCTACTTAGTTATTAGTGTTTTTTTTTAATTTAAAACCATCCTTAGATGGGGGGTATATATTGGCTCCCCAGACCAATAAATCAGCCTGTAATTCGTAAAGTGCAACAAAATTTACAAAAGGTCATCCTGTAAGATGGATCCGGGGCTAAGTATAGCCCCCATAGCAAATCAGATTGCTTCCAAAAGCTAGTGATCAACCATACAGTGTTTCTAATGTATCTTAACCAATAGCATCTAACCGAACGCATCGCGAACAGGGCGAAGAAACGTAAATATGAGACTCCTATTTGTCAACGATGTGTCCGAAGAGATGTTGGTTATCTCCCATCTGTGGTTATCTCCCATCTGTGTGGAGTATCTACCAAGTGTTAGCTTCGAGCCAAAGAGGCCGTGTGTAGCCGTAGGACACAGATCCCAGAAAGCAAGCCTGAAGGGTTCCTCAGTCTGTTCTAGAGTCAGTTAACCTATGTTGGTGAGATGCACCTTACCTGCATGAAATATAAAGAAGGCCAGCAGTATCCATAGCAAATGATAAAAAACCAGAAATAGCAACAGATGGTAGCATCCATAAGATCAGGAAACTACATGAATTCCTTTCATTCCAATTTTATCCAACACAATGAGACCTTTGAAAAATGGTGGAGCCATATCCATGTTTATATCACCATTCAAATTATTTCCATTAGCATATTTTGCCAAAATATCGGCTGCTGTATTAGTCTCCCTTGGGATGAATGTGATTGGATTAACTTTATGCAACTCATGCAAAGAACTGCAGATTGAAAAAACTGTCCACGGACTAACCATAGGAGCCTGAATTCCTTTTACAGCTGAAAGGCAATCAGATTCAATCACACAGCCTTGTAAGTTAAGTTCAGTACATAACTGATATGCCTTTTGAATACCTACAAGTTCTGCATGTAGTGGGGATTCTGAGTGAAAAACATGAACTCTAAGTTTAATCACCTCACCATTCCTATCCCTCACTATCACTGCAGAGGAAGACAAACCTCCAGTTTTCCAGGTGGCATCAGTGTTAAGTTTAGCACCAGAAACCGGCTTTTCCCATCCAACAGCTAAAATTAATCTTTTCTGTTTTTGTAGTATATCAGACAAGAGGCCTGCTTGGATTAAGTCTTTGTGTTTTTCTTTATTGCCTCTCAATGGGTTTGCAGTAAAAATTAGCTTGATCAGGTCCTTAATATTATGGAAGCATGAATCTACCGAAAAGGCCTGGTTCTCAAATATACTCTTATTCCTATGGATCCAGAGGGACCATGATGTGACTAAGAGGATTGCAGTGTTCATACTAGAGGATATCTTGGAATCTGCTCTTATGGATAAATAAAATTCTACCCTGTTTCTAAAGCTTCCTAAGGCTGGATGGTGAAGATGTATGAGTGTGTTAATTCTGTTCCAGATTTCAAGTGAAAAGGGGCATGAGTTAAAAAAGTGATCTAAAGTATCCGAATGATTCCTACACAAAGGGCATTTGGAGGCTAGGGAATAGCCATATTTGCATAATACGTTATCAAATGGCAGAATTCCATTAAGCGCTCTCCAAAGAAGAATTGACATTTTGGAAGGAATAAAAGGGGACCAAATTTTATGAAGGTGTCTGATTTGTGTACCTTTTTGTCTGAGATTCTTGTAAGCTGAGCTAGTGGAGAAATTGCCATCCAGTGTAGGGGTCAAGATCAGTCTATCAGCATGTGTGTTTGTGATTACCACCTCCTGCAAAATTAGGTTAGTAGTGGTAGCCAATTGAGGCTCCAATATTGGAAGATAGTGATTTTTGTTAGCAACAAAAGAGCTCAAAGTTATATCAGGGAATGGAATATCCATCCCTTCAGGCCATTCATAAAACAGAGCTCCACTACCTTTCCAGTTGGCATTCCAAAAGGAACAAGAACCAATTCCATAAATAACTCTTGTTAAACTATTTGCAAATTCTGTTACCTTACAAATCCTTTGCCATGTGTGAGAATTCTTGTAGGATTCTGGGAGAGACCACAGATGTTGAGTCCATTGAGACTTATTGAGTTGCAGTTTCCACCAGAGCTTGCAAGAGAATGCATCCACTGTTGCCTGAATATCTCTAAATCCTATACCATTCTCTTGAACGGGGAAACTCATTTTTTGCCATGAGCGCCATTTTTTTTTATTTCCTGTGATCTCATTATGCCCCCAAAAAAGTCCTGAAGCTAGCTTTTCCATTTTTCTTAAGACTATTTTAGGTGGACTAAGTACTGCAAACAGATGTATTGGAATGGAGAGGAAACAATGATTAATGAGAATGATTTTTCCTGCTGAGCTTAACCACTTGTTTTTCCAGTTGTTTAAAGTATTTTCCATTCTCTCAAGCACAGGGAAATAGTGTACTTGTTTATTCCTTCCAGCAAAAATAGGAGTCCCTAGATATTTGAAAGGAAATGTGCCTTTTGTCATACCTAAGGTCCTAGAAACTGATTGCAATCTATCCACAGATGTTTTAGGATCAGCAAAAAAGTTAGATTTAGCAAAGTTTACTTTCTGACCCGAGGTATGCTCATATGCCTGTAGGAATTTTTTAAATCTTTTCAGGCTTTTGTGATTACCATTCAGAAAAACAGCAGTATCATCCGCATACATAAGATGGGTTATTAATGGACAATTCCTGGGCAAACTGAAATTCTGTAGATAGCCTATCTGAAATAATTTTTTTAACCCTCTTGAAAAGGCCTCAGACAAAATGTTATAAAGAAAAGGAGACAATGGATCCCCTTGTTTAATTCCTCTGTTTGATGCAAAGAATCCTGAAGTTACACCATTTATTAAAACTGAGAAATGAGCTGAAGCTATGTTCTGCATTATTCTATGCACAAATACACCATGGAATCCGAATTGCAAGAGGATTGAATTAAGAAAAGACCATGATACTCTATCAAAAGCCTTCTGCATGTCTAGTTTAACTATGAGGTTTGGGGCTTTTGATTTCCTACCTAATCTTCTAGTCATTTCCTGCATCATAATTATGTTATCAGATATATCCCTCCCTTTTATGAATGCACTTTGTTCAGGGGATATGAGAGAAGCCATTAGTGGTTTGATCCTTTCCATAATCATCTTAGAAAAAACCTTGTTCACAAAGTTAGATAAACTTATGGGCCTGAAATCAGAGAAGGTTACAGGGATAGGCTTTTTGGGTATTAATGTTAACCAAGTACTAGATATAGCCTTAGGTATATTTCCACTTTTAAGGAAGTCATTAGCAGCATCAAGAAGATCTTCATTAATGACTTCCCAAAAAGTGGTGTAAAATGCTCCTGAATATCCATCAGGACCAGGTGAGCTACATCTATTTAGGTCAAAAACTGCATCCTTAAGTTCTTGAAGTTGGAATGGGGATAGAAGATGATCATTTTGCTGATCAGAAATTACCCTAGGTATTTCTGAAAGGAAATGATTAAGAAAGGTCCCCTTTTTTGTGAAACTTCCTCATGAAAAAGTTCTTTGTAAAATCTTACTGCTTCCTCTTTGATTAGAGCTGGATCAGAGATCCAATTTCCTTTTCCATCCTTAATCGTACTGATTCTTGTCTTGGATCTCCTTTCTCTAATAGAGTGGTGGAAGTAGCTTGTGTTAGCATCTCCAAACTTAAACCAATTAATCCTAGCTTTTTGCTTAAGGAAAATGAACTTTTCTTTTTGAGCCCTCATAAGCAACTGTTTTGAATTATTTAACTCACTTAGGATTAAGTCATCATTGTTTTGCTGAAAGGTGATTTCCAGTTCTTTAACCACATTCTCATAGTATGCCAAATTCTGAGAGACATTACCAAAATGATTTTTATTCCATTGTTTAATTTCCATCTTTAGCCTCTTCAATTTAAAAACCAGCCTATACATTCCTAGAAAAGGGGAGTCTAGTTTCCAGTTTGTTGCTACCAGATCCTGAAATTCCTGTCTGTTTGACCACATGTCTTGGTATCTAAATGGTCTAGGGGCTTGTTCTTCAGATGATTGAACAGATAGTAATAAAGGGGCATGGTCCGAAGTCAGCCTATTTAAAACTTGAATAGAGCTATTAGGGAAAAGCTCCAGCCAATCTAGGGAGGCTAAACCTCTGTCCAACCTTTGAAACATTAAATCTTTGCATTTTTCCTTAAATCTATTGTTACTCAAAGTGTAGGAATTCCCCACGGTAGGAATATCATGCAAGTCATTTGAGTTAATGAATTCTTTAAATTGTTTCATGCTCTTTTTAGGTGTGGACTTTCTGCCCTTATATTCAGAAACAGATAGCACAGTATTAAAATCACCTATATATATGGAAGGGGTATTTCCTGTCACTTTTAGATCATTCCATAAGTCCTCCCTTAATTGTCTATGCACACTTGCATATATAAAGAAGCAGTGCCAGTTAAAAGAGGAACCTGAATCAGTTATGTTAACCTGAACAAATTGATCTGTCTCACTTAGATTTGTAATGTTAAAAGTTGGTTCCCATAGAATCCAGATTTTGGCCGTTTGTGCAGCTAAAGCATTATAATATCCAAGTTCACGCTGTAATACTGTAAGCATTTGTTTATCCTGCCAAGGCTCTATCAAACACAGAATATCAATCTTGTGGTTAAGCTTAAGAATCTTTAATCTTTCTACAGATGTTCCAATACGCCTAACATTCCAAACCAAAATATTTCCTATTATGGTGTGTTTTATCATTTAAAAACTTTAGGGTTGGCTTTCTGTGAGGATCTTAGATTTCTCCATGACTTTGCTAAAGTCTTACCTTTGTCTCCTGACTTACCATTACTTTTTTCTATATTAACAAGGGCGGACATCTGTTCAGGAATGCTAACCTTTATCTGCATGGCATCCTCTTTCTCTGATCCGGGTTGTTTAAGATCCCCTGTGTTAACCTCTGTGTTGGCATCAGTATTAACATCTGTGTTGGCATCTTTGATGATTTGCTCTGTCTCTCCTATGTTGGCATCTGTATTAACATCTGTGTTGGCATCTGGGAGTATCTCAAAGACAGGAGAGTTAGGTGCAGAGGTTACATTTGTGTCAGGAATGATTGTTGGAGTTACATCCTGTGATTCCACAGTTTCATGAAATATCTCTACTACATCTTCTTCCAAATCTTCCTGTAAGTCATCTAATAATTTAAAAGCATTTGAGATAGTTACCACATTTTCATTTAAAACATTTCCTTGGGATTGAGGAATATCAGGTATCTGACTCTTTTTTCTCCAGAATGAAGTGGTTATTGGCTTGGATATGTCATCTAGTGAGTAAAAGGGAGCATTTCTCTTTTTATGACTAATCTTAGATAGATTGTTGGTATTTTCAAGCTGCACTAAAAGTGATTTTTGATTTTGAAAATCCTTCTCCTTTTGTGAAACAGTTAGTGCAGAGGAACCTTCCTTATTAGTTACTTCTCTTGACTGAGGTTCTAGACTTTTGTTCTCCTTGTGTACATATACCTCAGTTACTTCAGGTTTTTTCAGAGATGTTTTCCTCAACTCAGGGTGCAAATGATTACATTTTATGTTATTATGGCCCAGGATTTTACAATGAGAGCAGTAGAGTGGCAGGTCTTCATATTCAATAGGGTATTCAGCCACCTTGTTACCTATTCCTACCACAATTGTGTTAGGAAGCTGTGTTAACAAATCAATCTCCAAACAAACTTTTATAGCTGATGGTCTGGTAAGAGCTTTGGTGGCAGCATCCATCTTAAGGAATCTACCTATCTGTGAGCTAATACCTATTATTGCAGAATTGTTATAAAAATGAAGAGGCAGGTTATGCAATGTTACCCAGACCGGCACAATGGAGGATTCCACCGATGGTGAGAATTCCGGCGACCACTTCTGAACTTTCATCGTGTATCCTTGAATTGTCCATTGCCCTTTCATCCAACATCTTTGATAGTCCTCGCTTTCCTGAAATCAGATAAGAACATGTCGGTAATCTATTGAGCCAAGCTGAAATTTGGATTTAAAACCTATAGATTTGAAGGCCTGCAGCAAGGTGTCCATTGGGGGTTTCCCACGAATGAATTTCCCAACAAGGGCATTTTGGTAATGCGAAGCTAGTAATTCTCCTTCTTCAGGTGGGAGAATGTAAGCGATTTTTCCTTTGAATTCTGTGATAGGGTGTAAGTTTGGGGTATCGGGGAGTGAAGAGAGGAGTGGCGATTGTTTGGTGTTAAGCGTTTGAAGGAAGCTTTTGTGGGATGGTGGAGTAGGGTGGGTAGGATCCAGTGGCGGAGGAGGCGCCGGAGACGCCATGGTCTGCCCCCTGGATGGATATAGCCGTTGGTGGTAACAACTTCCGACCAGAGGACCGTTGGTGGTAAAGAATTGAGGTGAAGAAGAGGAAGCACAGTAATAGTGTGTGTTTCGCACACAAATTCGCCCACATGTACAGTAAAATCATATCAAAACTCGTTAGTCTATGTTATTAGTGTTAATATATTGAAAGTCAAGTAAGATTTGACCATTGATTAGTGAAAGTCAACCTAGTTATTAATGTTTATATATATATATATATATTAAAAGTTGAGTAAAGTTTGGTCGTTGATTAGTTAAAGTCAACTTAGTCACTAGTGTTTATATATAGAAAGTCAAGTAAAGTTTGACCGTTGATTAGTTAAAGTCAACTTAGTTACTAGTGTTTGCATATAGAAATTCAAGTAAAGTTTGATCGTTGATTAGTTAAAGTCAACATAGTTATTAGTGTTTATATATTGCAAGTCAGGTAAAGTTTAATCGTTGATTAGACAAATTCAACCTAGTTATTAGTGTTTATATATTGAAAGACGAATAAAGTTGACCATTGATTAGTTAAAGTCAGCTTAGTCACTAGTCGAAGGTAATGGTAAATAAAAAGAAACCGTGAGAGTCTACGGGAGTGGGAACATTGTCCCACTCCCGTGATACAATGAAACCTACTAAACTACCCCTGATCTACATGGTACAATCAGGTGGCCCCAAAAAATGCCGTGGGAGTGTACGGGAGTGGGGACATTGGCCCACTCCCTCAATATATGTTACCTAAAATACTGCCCTTTGTCTAAATGTTACATCTAGGTGACTTCATAACAAAGGGAAGAGAAGATCATGAGAATAATCTTGTTAGCCCCTCCTCCATGGAACCTCCATCCAACCGGGAGTCTTTACCGGCTCTTGACCCATGGTTTGTTCCCCATAGGTGTAATCCCAACCATCACTGAAGTGCGGCGACAGCCTTCGAAACCGAGAGAGGTCTCGGCCTTCCAAGGAATGAAGCAATGCGTCCTCTCCTGATGGAGTTGGTACACCGCTTCTACCATGTACACCCCTAAGATAAAGATAAAGGGGTGTTATTGGCCTTCGGTAACGATCTCTGTGTAGGTGCCGAGGTTTTTCCTTTGGGGATGGGAGCTAGTTGACCGTAGTCGATTGTGCTCCCAGTTGTTCCCCGTGGATAGACCTCCTAATGATAAGAGACCAGGCATGACTTCTACCGCGCACGCCCCGCGTAACGGTTTTGTAACCGTTCTCTCCAATTTAGGCAAATGGACAGCCGTATGCCATTTTACACTTTTCAGTGCAGCGCAGGTAAATCGCACAACCGTCAAATCCAAGTATCTCAGCTAGTAGTGGATTAGTTAATTTCGTGTACGCTAATTAATTAATCCACTACCCAATTTAAGTAGTTGTGCAACCCAAATGATGAAAGCTTTCACCCCAGTGGATGGGGAAACTGAGAACTCCCTTACCCGTGATCCACAGTTTCTGCCCAAGAAAAAGAAGGCTTAATATCTCAGCATTTCCAGAAGGTTTTTTTTGACCCGTAGCCTTCGAGACCACTCGGACCACTGGCCTTCGAGGCCCCTCGGACCTGTGGCCCTCGAGACCTCTCGAACCAGTGGCCCTCGAGATCTCTCGGACCACTGGCCTTCGGGACATCACGAACCACTAGACCTCTGTACCTCTCGAACCGCTGGCCCTCGGGACCTCTCAAACCTCTGGCCCTCGAGACCTCTCGAGCTGGTGGCCTTTGAGACCTCTCGAGCTGGTGGCCTTTGAGACCTCACGAACCAGTTTTCCCCGAGATCTCTCGAACCGTTGGCCCTCGAGGCCTCTCAGAACACTGCCCCTCGCGACCTGTTGAATCCCTGGTCCTCTGGACCTGTCGAACCGGTGGCCTGCGAGACCTGTCGAACCGCTGGTCCTCGAGACCTGTCAAACCGCTGGTCCTTGAGACCTCCTAAACCGCTGGCCCTCGGGACTTCTCAAACCTCTGGCCCTCGAGACCACATGAACCTCTGGGGACCTCTCGAACCGGTGGCCCTCAAGACCTCTCGAACCGGTGGCCCTCGAGACCACTCTAGGTGGACATCGAGACCTCTCGAACCAGTGGCTCTCAAGATTTCTTGGACCAGTTACCATCGAGGCCTCTCGAACCATTGGCCCTCGAGACCTCTCAAACTACTGGCCCTCGAGACCTCTCGAACCACTGGCCCTCGAGACCTCTCGAACAGCTGGTCCTCGAGACCTCTCGATCAACTGGACCTTGAGACCTCTCGAACATCTGGCCCTTCAAGACCCAAAAGAATATTTACCGTTTTCAAATTTTTTTTCCACTTTTCCCTAGAATCCTCCCGGACCACTGGTCTTCAAGACCTCTCTGGCCACTGGCCCTCGAGACCTCTCTGGCCACTGGCCCTCGAGACCTCTCGGACCGATGGCCCTTGAGACCTCTCGAACCGGTGGCCCTTGAGACCTCTCGAGCTGCTGACCCTCGAGACCTCACGAACTTTTGGACCTCTGGACCTGTCGAACCGGTGGCCCTCGAGACCTCCCGAACTGGTGGTCTTTGAGACCTCTCAAACCAGTGACCCTCGAGATCTCTCAAACCACTGGCCCTCGAGACCCCTCGAAGCACTAGCCCTCGAGACCTCTTGTACCCTTGGTCCTCGAGACCTGTCGAACCGCTGGCCCGCGAGACCTGTCGAACCACTGGCCCTCGAGATCACTCGAACCGCTGGCCCTAGGGACCTCTCGAGCCTTTGGTTCTCGAGACCTCACGAGCCTTTGGAGCTCAGTATGTCTCGAATTGGTGGTCCTCGAGGCCTCACAAACCCCTGGTGCTCGAGACCTCTCGAACCGCTGGCCCTCGAGATCTCTCGAACCGTTGGCCCTTGAGACCTTGCAAACCTCTGGCCCACAAGACCTGACGAACCTCTGGACCTCCGGACCTGTCAAACCAGTGGCCCTCGAGACCTCCAGAACTGGTGGTCTTTGAGACCTCTCAAACCAGTGGCCCTCGAGATCTCTCAAACCACTAGCCCTCGAGACCTCTCAAAGCACTACCCCTCGAGACCTCTCGGACCTCCGATCCTCGAGACTTGACAAATCGCTTACCCATTAGACCCGTCGAACTGCTAGCCCTCGAGACCTCTCGAGCCGCTGGCCCTAGGGACCTCTCAAACTTTTGTCTCCTGAGACCTCACGAGCCTCTGGAGCTCGGTACCTCTCGAACTGGTGGCCCTCGAGGCCTCTCGAAACGGTGGGCCTCGAGACCTATTGAACCGATGGCCCTCGATACATCTCGAATCGGTGGCCCTCGAGGCCTCTCGAATCGGTGGCCCTCGAGGCCTCTCGAATCGGTGGCCCTCGAGGCCTCTCGAACCAGTGGCTCTCGAGATTTCTCAAACTAGTAGCACTCGAGACCTCTCGAACCACTGGCTCTCGAGATCTCTCGAACAACTGGTCCTCTAGACCTCTCGAACAACTGGCCCTCGAGTCCTCTCGAACAACTGGTCCTTGAGACCTCTCGAACAACTGGTCCTTGAGACCTCTCAAACAACTGGCCCTCGAGACCTAAAGTGTTTTCATTTTTTTGTTTTTGTTTTTTTCCCCTTCTGCTTCTTCTGGCCGCCAGGTGGATGTCCGCATCTACTGTTACCTGTAAAAGAAATATTTACCTCTCTGGTGTTGTATCGATGGTGTCCTCTAAGCTTACCTGCAGGAAAGTTTAGGAAAAAAGAAGGGACTTCCTCATTTTTGACGTTTGTTTGCGAAGGATCCCTGTCTAGAACAGCAGTTCGTGTGGGAATAATCTGTTGAGGATCAGATACCAGTCCTTTTGGATAAGCTTGAAAACCCTTACCGAGTCTGAGCGAATACCATTTTTGAGAACTCCGTTCCTTTCACTCCATATGTAGTACATTGTGGTTGTGAGCGCCAGTGGACCCATTTTTTTTCCAATTTCGATCCTCTTACCTATCTTCTGATCCATTTTTCCGAGGCTGCAATGGAGGTGGTAGCTCGTCTCAATCCAATCCAGTTTTGTACTCTCTCCCATACCGGTTTGATGAAATCACAGTTGAAGAATAAATGATCGTGTGACTCTGCTTCGAAGCGACATAGGCAGCAGATGTCGTCTGGGGGTTCGTCAGCTCCTCCATGGTACCTGTCCTTAGTTTGGAGACAACCAAGTGATGCAAGCCATGTAATGAAAGAGAACCGGGGTGGTATCGAGACACTCCGAATTGATTTGAAGAATCTTGGTCTTGGGAGGGTGGACATGTCATACAGATGGGGGTAAGTGAACCTGTGGAAATGATCATGAGCCATCGCCGTGAATTTTCTGGATCCTGTCCAAACCGCCAGCAAGTCGATGAGTGTTTCCCTTGAGCCTCCACACATGATTATCAGGTTGTCTCGTATTTTGCACATATTCGTGAAGTAGAGTGAGAACTTCTCCGAGATTCTGCCGCACGGAGCCCTTGTGTGTACATTTCATATATTGCTTGTGCTCAGGAACTATGAATGGACCCATTTGATCCAGAGTGATTCCTTTTTTGAGTGTATATCCCATAGTTGCTATGCGAGGATGGCCATATTCCAAGTCTTGAAGTCCCGAATTCCCAACCCCCATTACTCCTCGGGGTGCAAAGCCTTTTCCAGGAAACCTTCTGCTTCTTTTCACCCCACAGGAAGTGTTTACATTTTTGTTCTAGTGAGTCCATAACATTTCCCTGGATGATGAAGTGTTGTATCCAGAATCTAACAACTCCCTGTACCACGGATTTTATGAGTTCCAGTTTCCCCGCATAAGATAATGTATGACCTTTGAATCTTGCAATTTCCTTGTCGACGCTGTCGAGAAGTGTTTGAAACTAAGAGACCTTCAGTTTACTGGAATCCAACGGGATACCTAAGTACCTGACTGGAAACGTAGCCCACAGAATGCCGGTGAAGCTTAAGTCCTCCTTTATACCCACTCCGAAGAATTTTGACTTTGCGGCATTGATGGCTAGGCATGAGGTCTGCTGGAAATTGTTTAGAGCAGACATGATGGTATAGACAGAGTTCCGGTCTGCCTTCAAAAAAAGCATCAGGTTATCTGCTAATGCTAGGTGGGTGATTTTTAGGTGTTCACATCTCGGGTGGTAGGAGAACGGAGAGGTTTCTGCCCTGTTTTTCAGTAACTTGGAAAGGTATTCCATGCAAATGACAAAGAGTTGGGGAGAAAGGGGGTTGCCTTGACGCAGTCCCCTTTTGGCTTTGAAGAAATCACACAATTTGCCATTTATCGCAATGGAGAACGTCAATGTTGTTACGCATTCTATGATTCTATCAACCCATGTTTGCGGGAAACCTAGGCCATTTAGTACCTCCTGTATGATATCCCAGGAAACTGTGTCGAATGCCTTTGCGAGGTCTACCATCATCATACAGTGGGGAGAGGATCGTGATAGTCCGTAGCCCCGCACGAGCTCTTGAGCCATCATGAAATTATCAGAAAGTTTTCGTCCCTTTACGAACGCTGCTTGGCAGGGGTCGATGAGGCCGGGGAGGAGAGGATCGATTCTGTTGGCGATGACTTTGGAGATAATCTTGTAAATGATATTGCAGCAGGAGATAGGTCTAAAGTCAGCCTCCCTTAGGTTGTCTTCTTTCTTGGGAATAAGTGCAACAGCGGTATGATTTATCATTTTTAGCAGTTCACCAGTGCGGAAGAATTCCAAGACCGATTCTGTGACATCCTGTCCCACGATCTCCCATTGATTCTTGAAAAAAGCCGCAGTGAAGCCATCCGGGCCTGGAGCTTTGTCATCAGACATGGAGAAGAGGGCTGGCTTGATTTCATGTCTTTCGATATCTTGGCTCAGTGTGGCTCTCTCCATGTCGGTAAGTAAGGGGCCTGAACGGATTATATCTGGATCGATTGGTGCACGTGGTACATCTGACCCGAATAAACCTTTATAAAACTCCGCAAGTAGTGCCCCTTTTTTCTCGCTGGATGTGACTAATCTTTCTTCTGCGTCCAGAATTGCCAGGACTCCACCTCCTTTCCTGTTGGCTACCAAGCCGTGAAAGAAACTTGTGCCCTTATCCGCCAAAGTGACAGTTTATTCTTCCCTTTTGGGTTAGGAATTTTGACTCTGCCGTGTAGAAGATCAAGGCTGTTTGCTTTAGAACAGTCAATTGGTGTATCAGTTCCTGTGATGCATTCCCCGACGTTAAAATTTTCAACGCGTTTGCGTACTCCATATCTGCTCTTTTTGCCTTTTCAGCTTAGTCACTAGTGTTTCTATATAGAGAGAGTCAAGTAAAGACCGTTGATTAGTTAAAGTAAACTTAGCCACTAGTATTTATATATAGAAAGTCAAGTAAGGTTTAACCGTTTATTAGTCAAAGTCAACCTAGTTATTAGTGTTTATATATTTAAAGTCGAGTAAAGTTTGACCGTTGATTAGTTAAAACCGGCTTAGTCAATAGTGTTTACATATAGAAAGTTAAGTACAATTTGACCGTTAATTAGCTAAAGTCGTCTTAGTTATTAGTGTTTAATTGAAAGTAAAGTAAAGTTTGACCGTTGATTAGTCAAAGTCAACCTACTTATTAATGTTCATTTATAGAAAGTAAAGTAAGGGTTGAACGTTTATTAGTTAAAGTCAACTTAGTTATTAGTGTTTATATATTGAAAGTCAAATAAGGATTAATTGTTGAATAGTTAAAGTTGTATTTATGAATACTCATCAATTAAGGGTTGAACTAATTAGTTAATGTAAATAAATTTTATTTTTATTTATATATATTAAGTCAATAAAGGTTGATCATTTATTAATTTAACTTAACTTAGTTATTAGTTCAGGTCAACAAAAGAAGTGAACGATTTTGAAAGTTAAAAAAATTAGCTTAGAGCGGCTGGGCACAACTGCTCTCAGCCTAAGAAATTTCTGGCAACATTATTTGAAGTTTTTGGAAATTTTTTAAATTTTTTTTGAATTCTTTGGCAGAAAAACTGAACTTTAAAAAATTTCGACGAATATTTTGAAAATTTAGGCGGGAAGATAGAACTTTTAATATTTTTGGCTATTTCTTTGGTGGGAAAAATGATTTTGAAAATTTTTAGCACCGTTTTTTACTATTTTTTCCAAAACTGGTGTTATTTTAAAATTTTTGGCAATTTTTTTGGCGGGAAGATAGAATTTTTAAATTTTTTAGCACCGGTTTTTAAAAACTGGTGCTATTTTTTCCAAAACTGGTTCTATTTTGAAAATTTTGGCAATTTTTTGGCGGGAAGATAGAATTCTAAAAATTTTTTAGCAATTGTTTGGCAGGAAGATCGAAGTTTTATAATTTTTAACACTACCTTTTAAAAACAGGTGCTATGTTTTTCCAAAACGGGTGCTATTTTTTTCCAAAACAGGTGCTATTTTAAAAATTTACACCAATTTAAAAAAATAGGTGTTAAATTTTTAATTTTAACACCAGTTAAAAAAAATGGAGTTAAAATTTTAAAAAGAAACTGGTGATATTACGTTTTTGCACCGATTTTCAAAACCAGTGCTAGAGGGGGGTCTCTGTGGTAGTTCTTTATCGACCTTATATATTTAAATAAGAATAAAAATGTTTGACATTAACTAATTAATGTTCAACCTTTAATTGACTTAGTATATCTAAATAAAAATAAAAATGTTCGACTTTAACTAATCAATGGTTAACAATTATTTGACTTTCTACATGTAAACACTAATAACTAATCATTGGTCACCCCTTTCTTAACTTAGTATGTATAAATAAGAATATAAAAGTTTCACTATAACTAATGAACGGTCAACCTTACTTGACATTGTATATATAAACATTAATAACACTACCACAGAGAACCCCCTCTAGCACCATATTTTTTAAACTAATAAACGTCCAACCCTTACTTGATTTAGTATATACATAAATACAAATAAAAAGGTTTGACTTTAACTAATAAACGTTCAACCCTTACTTGACTTTGAATATAGAAACACTAATAACTAAGTTGATTTTAACTAACGGTTACCCTTACTTGACTTTCTATATACAAACACTAAATGTATAAACCCTTAATTGACTTAGACAAGAATAAAAAAAATCATGTATTTTTGAGCAATGGATAACAGGGTAACACAATTTTGGGCTACAATGTAATTTTTCAAGACTGTGTAGAAGTAATCAATGTTGACTTTCGAGGCTCTTTCGTTCACCCATACATGCCCAAATGGAAAATTTGCAATTTTATATTGTTGAAGCATTTTGGTGTTTCCAATTTCCAACTTTCCTTGGGGGACCTAAATGCAAAAAGTAAAAATTTTACTCATAACTCCAAATTGAAATCCGCTTAAACGTGATGCTACCCTATACACCCCCATTGTATTTTCCAAGTCCGTAACATAGTATTTATCAATAATCATGCACAAGAACATATCTGTAAATCTTTTCCGATTTTCCTTTCTTACTTCCAAGTAACTAACTCTAAGTTATTCTAGAACATTTACTAGGGCTTTCAAACATTCCACTAGAAAATTCATCTATTTAATATTTCTATATTTAGGCAAGAATAACAAAAATCATATATTTTGGAGAAGTGGATTATAAGGTAACATAATTTTGAGGCATAGTGTAATTTTTCAAGACTGTGTAGAAGCAATCAATGTTGACTTTCGAGGCCCTTTCGTTCACTCATACATGCCCAAATTGCAAAGTCCCAATCGTGGTGTCGCCAACCTCGTGACTCGACAACTCCAATTTTCTTGGAGGGACCTAAGTGCAAAAAGTAAATACTTTACTCGTAACTCCAAATTAAAATCCGATCGAACGTGATGCTACCCTATACACCCTAATTGTATTTTTCAAGCCCGTAAGGTAATATTTATTAACAATGCGACGCAAGAACATATTTGTAATCCTTTTCGATTTTCCTTTCTTACTTCAAAGTAATCAACTCTAAGTTACTCTAGAACACGTACTAGCGCTTTCCAACATTTTCCCCCAAAAATTAATTAATTTTTTATTTCTATATTTATGCAAGAAAAACAAAAATTTTGTATTTTGGAGAGAAGGATAATGTTGTAACGAAATTTTGGGCCATGCTGTAATTTTCTATAAGTCATGAAAAGATCAAAGTTTAAATTGCAAATTAGTAGAAATTAAGATAAAATATTCGATGGTCAAACGTTACTTGAATTTTAATATATATTCACAAATAATAGGTTGACTTTTACTAATCAACGGTCAACGCTTACTTGACTTTCTATATATAAACACTAATAACTAGGTTGACTTTCACTAATGATCGATGAACCTTTACTCATCTTTCAATTTATAAGCATTGATCATTAAGTTGACCTTTATTTGACTTTTTATGCATAAACATTAATATATAAGTTGTGTTTTACTCATCAACGGTCAAGCCTTATTTGACTTTTTATATATAAACAGTAATAACTAAGTTGAGTTTTACTCATCAACGGCCAGTCAACCATTATTTACTTAGCTTTCTATTCTATGGACACTAATAATGTAGTTGACTTTATACTATCAATAGTTATCTTTTACTCATTCTTTTATAAATAATACATAAAAGGGTTAATTTTATATAATTAACATTCATCTCTTAATTAAAACTTTATAAGCGACCATATCTTTGCACGAATAAGTTGAACTTATATAATTGACATTTTATTACTTGAAATTTTCATTATTTTTAAATTACACATATTTTAATATACATATATAGGCAAAGTCTTGGGAAAGACGGTCTTTCCATAGGCTTATGGAAAGACGGGGTTTGATTAGAATAATAAAAGGTAAAAGGTCTTAGTTGCAATATTAAAATTTTAGTATGCAACATGTAGTAGTTATAAAATTGATAACCCGGTTCATGCTACCGAAAATTTTATCTTCATTTCTTCTAATACCTTGATTTTTCCACAACTTATGTAAATACCGTCTTTCAAGAGACGAACTCATATATATATATATATATATATGTGTGTATACGCACACATATTAAGCTATGTATTTATATATAAGCAGGCAATACTTACTTGATTTTCTATATATAAACTAAGTTGACTTTCTATATGTATACTAATAACTGATTTATATGTTTATTAGTGTAAATTTGTTTGGAGATATTTTCACATACTTGATCTTTTTAACAAATCAACGATCAACTCATACTTGACCTTTTATATATAAACGTTAATAACTAAATTGCCTTTAACTAATTAACGTTTAATAATTATTTGACTCTCTTAATGTTAACACTAATTAACTATGTTAAGGAATTAGCATTAGATTTGTATTCTTACCATAATTGTAGATGTAATTGTATTCTATTACCTTTTTCTAGCTTGTATAGGTATCCTGTACTACTATATAATGTATCCTGAATTCATGAATACAAACACACATTATTACCCTTATTTTCTTCATGGTATCAAAGTCTAAAATTCTAAAACCTTAAATAGAAAATTTTCTGATGCATTAAATCTTTCTGATCTGCCGCCGTCGCACACCATGCACCACCGCTCTCACCGGCACACGCCATCCACCGCTGCCACACATTTGCCATCGTCCGACGTCAGCCGATCGCCGTCCACCTTCACGTGCCGTCGCTTGTTTTGCACCGGTGTGTCCTGTTGATCCGATCTGTCCCTGGTTATTGTACCTGCTCCTGATCTGTACCTGATTTTACAATATGTCTGGCTCTGAAGAACATACCCATTTTGATGCTCCTGAGGGTTCAAAGCTTCAGGATATAAATGGTTATGATGTGATTACAGCTTTACTTCAGCAGCTGCAGTTGCAATTTGGCCCTCATACTACTTTACCGATTGATCGTATGTCGACCGATCCTTACTTTAATGGTTCTGGCGATGGTCAAGGTTTACAACTTATACCGATCATGCTGAAAGGTCAAGAAAATTATATTGAATGGACCGATGCAATTTGTCGCGCATTCCTTGCTAAGCACAAGATTGGGTTCATTGATGGATCCATTACCAAACCCCAGGATGGTCATCTTGATGCTGCTGATTGGCCTGGGGTTAATGCTACTCTTGTCTGCTGGATCTTGCAAACCCTGGATCCGATTTTGAGATCTTCTACAAGTTCGTTTGCCACAGTTAAGGATCTGTGGGATAACCTGAAGGCACGAATTATTCTCGCCGATGGTATGAAGCTTTTGCAGACGCAAGAAGCCTTTCAAAGTTGCAGGCAAAACGGTCAGGCCATCGATATCTACTTTGCCAAACTGAAGAAATTATTTGCATATTATCACTGCATGCAACCTCCCCTGATTTGTACCTTTGAAGATTGTAAGGCATTATGCCAATGCAATCTTGCTGCGAAAGTCTTCCAAGAGAGAGAGAAGGATTTGATCTACCAATTCATCTCTGGCCTCGATGAAGGTTTTCACACCTTCTGATCCCACATCATGAGCATTGATCCAATGCCATCTGTCATGAAAGTGTATGCCCTTGTTACTCAGGAGGAGAATCATAGAGCTGTCATTGGAGCTCGCGAGCCTTCTTCTAACTCCATGGCGTATGCTGCCTGACGTTCATCACCTGCAAGTTCTTCGCTAGTTGTTCTTTCTGCAGCCGATTGCAAGAATCTTGTTTGTACCCATTTTCATCGCAAGGGTCATGATAAAGATACATGTTTCCAGTTAGATGGTGTACCAGACCGGTTCAAGAAGAGCAAGAAATCGGTGCCACCTTCCAGGCCGTCAGTCACCGCTGCCGGTACCGGAGGCGCCACCGATCTCCCGCTCCCGCCACCATTCACCGGAGCTGCCTTGTCGCCGCCCAGTTTGGTAGCGGCAGCTTCCTCCGGCAATGTACCTGCACGCTCTGATTTTGGCCTTGCTCTGTCCGATGACCAATGGAGCACGACCATAGATACTTGATTCGGGAGCCTCATATCATATGACCGGTGAAAAAGGTTCTCTTACTGATCTTACTACTACTATTGATGTTGTGAATGTTTTTCTGCCTGATGGCTCGGTGTTCTCCGCTGCTCAATATGGATCTATTTGTTTTGGTGGTTTTATAATGCCACATGTTTTATACATACCTACATTGCGATGCAACTTACTGTCATGCTCTAGATTGTTATCTACCTTGAACTATCTAGCTTTGTTTACTGAAAATTATTGCATTTTATAGACAATCAGTCCGAGGAGAGTGATTGGCATGGGTGAACAGAAAGGGGGGGTGTTTTGGCTTTGTCTACTGGGTGCTCGTGTTCACCGTCCTGTCCTGCAGTCTCTTCCTACAGTTGCTTCATTATCTTCTTCCAATTTATGGCATCAACATTTTGGCCATCCATCTTCCACGGTGTTGCCTTCTATTTCTTCTGACATTACTAAACATTCTGTACCCTGCTCTATATGTTATAGAGCAAAACAGACTAGACATAGTTTTCAATTAAGTTCTACAAATGCTACTGCATTGTTTCAATTAATTCATTGTGATGTTTGGGGACCTTATAGAACACCATCTTCTAGTGGTGCATTTTTTTTACCATAGTAGATGATTATTCCCGAGCTGTTTGGGTTTATTTGTTAGTAGCTAAATCTGAAGTAGCTTCTAGATTTTAGAATTTAGTGCCTTAGTGAAGAACCAGTGGGGCCGAACAATTCAACGAGTTCGGGCAGATTACGACACTGAATTTTTGCCTCTGCGATCTTACTTTACTGTGTCTGGGATCATTTTTGAGACATCTATGGTTAATACTCCACAACAGAATGGTTGAGTTGAAAGAAAGCATCGTCATTTACTCAATGTGGCTCGTGCTTTACGGTTCCAAGCCAGTCTTCCTATTGAATTTTGGGGGAGAATGTGTTCTTACAGCTGCCTACCTGATCAACCGAACACCGACTCAGCTTCTCAACGGTCGTACTCCCTTTGAGTTGCTCTATGGGCAAGCTCCAAATTATTTATCATTACGGGTTTTTGGATGCTTGTGTTTTGCTGCTTATGTTCCCAGATATCGTGAAAAGTTTGCCCGATGAAGTCGGCGGTGCCTGTTCCTTGGTTATCCTGCTGGAAAGAAAGGCCAACACCTTTTTGACTTGGAATCCCGAGTGATCTTTAACAGTCGGGATGCTGATTTCTTTGAAGACCAGTTCCCGTACTCTGCAACTCCGACGTCTGCTTTATTCGATGAACTTGGCGGTGCCACCACACCACCGCCAGATTCCTCTTCCTTCTCACTGGAGCCGCACAGAATTTTGGTTCCGCCTTCCGCTGCCAATCTACCGCCACCGGTCGCTGTTGGCCTTCCACCATCTGCCGGTGGCCAGCTGCTGCCAGCTGCTATCTCGCCGGTCACTGCCGACCAACTCTGGCCAGTCAACGTCGGTCAACTCCGGCCAGTCAATGCCGGTCAACGTCGATCATTTCCCGACAGTCAACTCCAGACCAGGCCGGCCGTTCAACTCTGGCCAATGCCGGCCGGTCAATGCCAGTCAACGCCGGCCAGTCCACGCTGGTTAATGCGGTCAGTCAATGCCGGCAGTCGCCGACCAGTTATCGTCAGTCATTGCCGGCAAGCCTACGCCGGCATTCACCGGTCATTCTCCACCGCCCAACGCCGGTACTTCCATGCCAACAGCTGCTGGCCTACCTTTTCCATCCGCTGCCGGTAATTCTCCGCCAGCTACCGCCAATGCTTTACCAGCCTCTTTGGTTCCAGATAGTTCCACCTCTGAGTTGCCACCTATAAGACAAAGTGTTCGATCTTGTCGTCCTCCATCATACTTGGTAGATTACGACTATGATGATTATGCTTGTGCTCTTACTACTGAAGACCCTCTCCTTCGACTATGTTCCCTCAGCGTCGTCACTTTCCTCAGGTGTTCTCTATTCTTTTACTGATTATGTAAATTGTGATAATTTTTCTAGTATGCATTCTAGATTTTTGGGTGCTGTAACATCTAGTGCAGATCCCACTAATTACTCCGAGGCTTCCTGTCATTCTCATTGGCGGGATGATATGGCTGAGGAAATTTTTGTGCTGGAGCGAAATCAGACATGGACTTTGTCTCTTTTGCCTGCACATAAGAAGGCAATTGGGTGCAAATGGGTCTACCGGACGAAGTTTCGTTCCGATGGTACTATTGAACGTCATAAGGCGCTCCTCGTGGTTCTTGGTAATCGCCGGGTTGAAGGAATTTATTACACTGAGACTTTTGCTCCGGTTGCGAAGATGAGTTCTGTTCGATTGTTTCTGTCCATTGCAGTCATCCGTGGTTGGGAACTGCATCAGATGGATGTTCATAATGCTTTCCTGCATGGTGATTTGCATGAAGAAGTGTTCATGCATCCTCTGCTTGGCTACGCTGTTCCGCCTGGTCAGGTTTGTCGCCTTCAGAAATCTCTCTTTATGGTCTTCGTCAGGCTCCTAGGAATTGGTTTTCTAAACTGGCTCAGGCATTACGGGTATTTGGTTTTGTTCAAAGTAAGGCAGATTACTCTTTATTTGTCTTTTCCCGTGGATCAGTTTCTTTACATGTTTTGGTCTATGTGGATGATTTGGTTATTGCTGGTAGTTCTTCTTCGCTCATCTCTGAGTTCAAGAAATACTTGGGTTCTTGTTTTCACATGAAGGACCTTGGTTTACTTAAGTATTTTTTGGGCATAGAGATTGCTAGAAGACCTGAGGAGATGTTTCTCTCGCAAAGGAAATATGCTTTGGACATCTTGTCTGATATATGTTTATCTGCTTCTAAACCAATTGATTTTCTGATGGAGCAACAACATGATTTGACACGTGTTGCAGGTCCAGCCTACCATGACCCGGAGTAGTATCGACGCTTGGTTGGGCGTCTAATATACCTTACTATTACTCGTCTTGAAATTAGTTATTCAGTTCATAATCTTGCGTAATTCATGAAGTCTCCTTGTGTTCCTCACTGATAAGTTGCGGTTAGTGTGTTGCACTACCTGAAGAGTCATCCTGGTCAAGGTTTATTTCTTTCTTCCCGTAGTACTTTACAATTGACTGCTTATTGTGATTCGGATTGGGCTGCTTGCCCGATTACTAGGCGTTCTCTATCTGGTTATTTTGTTATGATTGGTGATTCTCCGGTTTCCTGGAAAACTAAGAAGCAACCTACTGTTTCTCGGTTTTCTGCTGAAGCGGAGTATCGTGCTATGACAGTTACCTACTGTGAGTTGTTATGGCTTAGGTCGTTACAGAAGGACTTAGGGGTTTTGCACTCCTCTCCTATGAAATTGTTTTGTGACAGTCAATCCGCTCTTCACATAGCGGCCAATCCGGTTTTTCATGAACGCACAAAGCACATTGAAGTTGATTGTCATTTTGTCCGAGATCTTTTACAAACTGGTGCTATTGCTACTCAACATATCCGTACGACAGACCAACCTGCGGATTTATTCACTAAATCTCTCAGACGTAACCAGTTTCATTCTTTACTTGGCAAGTTGGGCATTTCTGATCCCCATGCTCCAACTTGAGGAGGAGTGTTAAGGAATTAGCATTAGATTTGTATTCTTACCATAATTGTAGATGTAATTGTATTCTATTACCTTTTCCTAGCTTGTATAGGTATCATATATTACTATATAATATATCCTGAATTCATGAATACAAAGACACATTATTACCCTTATTTTCTACAAACTATTAAATTAATTTTTACGATTTCACAGCAACCTCGAATTGAAAACTGACTCGATCACCTAATCGAAGAATCAAATCTTTGTCCAATCAATAGTGTTATAATTAATTTTTAAAAAAACATTATAATATAATAACAATATTTTTTTTGAATTTATTAAATAATTTCTGAATATAGTTCATAGTTAAAAAGAACAATACAAAATACTCTACTCCTACGTAACAATTCAGCCCATTCGCTGAAAATCTTAATCCTAAACCTTAGCTCCGAAAAACTCCCTGACACCCTACACCTCCCATCCCTCTGATCTGGTACCACTACCTCCACCAAGTAGACAATGTCATCCTCATCCACGTCCGCTCTAACTCCGTCCTGTGAGGCGCCTATTGGGGCCTCGTCAGTAGAAGCTGGAGGTCGTGGCTTGTTTTCATTCGCACACCCACACCTATGAACATACGACACCAAAAACACGTACCCACACACTTCTCCGGTGCTAGAGTTTTACTTTCTTCTCCAGCAAAACGCAATTGAAAAATGCTCGGCTTGGGTTACAGCGACGACGATGGTGATTCGAGGATGAAGATGAAACGCAAGGACTTCGATCTCGTAGACTTCAGCTACAAGCTGTTGAACTTCTCCTTAACTTCACCGGCTTGGAAAATTCGCTGTCTGGTAATAATTTCCTCCCGCCTTCGTTTGTTTGTTGAAATTCGCTTGATTTTAGGTTATATTGATGTGAATAATTGGAAATGAGACGTACTGAAATGTGTCATTTGTTAAGTAAATGCTGAATTTTTTCTGTAAACCTAAGTTGTTGTATGAGTTAGAGGCAGAAATGTTAAAGTTCAAGATATCTTGGGCTTCCATCTTAAAACCAATTGGTACTAAGTGGAGGTGACCGAATACTTTATATGTAAGTCATTATCTTTGTAAGAAACCGATGTGGGATATATCTTTCAACACGCCCCCTCAACACTCCACGACCCATATTGGGCAAAATTAAAGGGGATCCACACATCGGCCCAGTAAACCCAACTGGGGCCCAGGTTCAATACCCGGCTCTGATACCAAGTTAAAGTTCAAGGTATCTTGGGTTTCCATATTAAAACCAATTGGTACTAAGTGGAGGCGACCCAAGACTTTATATGTAAGTCATTATCTTTGTAAGAAACTGATGTGGGATATATCTTTAAACACAGATGGTTTCTTCTATACCGTGCTCAATGATGATGGGCTTGTTCTGTAAAACCAGGAGATTCAAGGAATGGAGGAGGATGTGGAATTGGAGCTTAATGCAGGGGTCAGGTTCCCTAGAATATCAAAATTCTTGAACAGCCATCAACGGCTGAGGAGAACAATAAAAACAATGGCCAATATTAACACATTCCTCCGAACTTGCCAAATGGATACATACAAACACAACATCAGATTTTTAAGCATGGTGAAGGACAAAGGGAGATGGACTCATCCAAGGAAGCGATGGAATGAGAGGCTTGGATGCAGAAATAATGGAATGGTCTAATCAGATGGAGGAGCAATAAACACTGGAGAACATAGCCTCAGATGAAGGCAGTGAGGGCTACCAAAGTTACAATACTCAGGAAATGATGCAAGGAGAAAGGGGTTATCAGAGCCCTGGTCAAAAGGGGAACTCAGACTCATGTATGAAGTGGGAGGCCTTGTTCAAGGAGAATGGGAATGGTCAGCAGAAAAGGACATGCAACCTAAGGATGAACAACAAAAAGGTGCGGAGTCAGGATGTAAGCAATGCGAGTGGCAAGCCAAGGGAGAACAAGGAAACAGAGGTCTCATGAAAGGAAATAGCATAGACTCAGACACAAGGCCGAAGGTAATTACTGAACCCGTAACCTCTGTGTTTAGCCAGGAAAATGATGGAAATGTCTTATTAGTTACTATGGCGGATGTGAATTTAAAATATGAAAATAACTGGGATAAGCAAGTTAGAAATAATAATCCTGGGGCGGGAATCTTGCATGATCCTTCGGACTGGGGTTCTTGGAAAGATTTCATGATAGCCAAGCCACATCGTGAGAAGGGGGATCATAATTGTCTGGATCCACTAACAGTTTGGAATTGGAGACCACTAGAATGAGACTCTTTGAATGATAAGCATATAGAGTTAGTTATAGTCTCAGATTCATCTACTAAGTAAAAGTTGGGAAAGGAGATGGACTACAGTGCCAGTGAGGTGGTAGAAGCCAGTGAGGTGGTAGAAGCCATTAAATCTACCAAACCCTGGAAGGCACTAGGGTTAGATGGCATCCCGACAGGGTTTTACAAGAAGCACTGGAGTTATGTGGGGAACAGGTCAACCAAGAAATTTTGAGCATTTTAGCCATAGAACAAATGCCACAAGACTGGAACCAAATTCAAATAGTGCTTATACCTAAGAAGAAGCATTCAGAGAGAGTGGAGGACTTCAGGCCAATATCTCAATGCAATGTGACATACAAGATTATTGCAAAAATGCTTTCATCATGAATGAGACACATCATGGGAGATCTTGTGGATAATACACAGTCTGGTTCTGTCAAGGATAGGCACATTGCTTAAAATGTGCTAATAGCACTACCACGCGAAGACACCTCTAGCACCGGTTGTTTTGGTTTCTAGCACCGGTTTTTTAGTGTCTAAAAAACCGGTGCCTAAGTAAGCGATGACATTATCACCGGTTGAAACAAAATCGGTGCTAAATTTATTTTATTAGCACCGGTTATATATTGCACCAGTTATATATTGCACCAGTTATATATTGCACCAGTTTAAGTTACCGGTGCTAAAATGTACCATATTACCAACGGTTTTTTGTAACCGGTGCTAGAAAAAACCGGTGTAAATTTTGTATTTATAGCACCGGTTATACTACCGGTGCTATATAAAATTTTGTCGCACCAGATTTGTTAGCACCGGTAATGGAACCGGTGTTAAATCTTTATATCTCATACCTGTTTGTGGGTAGGTAGCACCGGTTTTTAAACCGGTGATAGAAAAATAAATTGCACCGGTTAAAGTTTAGCAATGGTTTTGGAACCGGTGTTAAATCTGTATTTACAACACCGATTTGTAGGTAGCACCGGTTTTTAAACTGGTGACAGGAAAATTAATTGCACCGGTTATAGTTTAGCAACGGTTTGGGAACCGGTGATAAAAAAATAGTTTTATTGCACCGGTTATATGGTAGCACTGGTAAAAACACCGTGGTTAGATTTGTTTTATGTAGCACGGTTATGATCGCACCTTTTATGTAGTAGCGATTTTGAAAGCGGTGCTACCAGCGTTAATTTTGCACCGTTTACTTAGCACCGGTTCTCTAATCGAAAAAAGCTAGTGTTAAAAGCGTGAGTAATTATGTGGTCACTGTAAGCTGCGGCGTGCTGCAGCGTTCATCTTCTCACAACCAGTTCCTTTTTTTTCAAGGCATGGTACCCAATATTTGTTGTGCGTAGCAACAGAATGGTGCACGAAGACAAATTGAACAAATTCGGAGCCACAGTGATGCATAGACAAGAAAGTAGGTTGAAGAACGGATTGAATCCGATGAAGTATAATATATGACTAGTAAGAGAAGAGCAGGAAGTGTTTCATAGTGTCCTAAGATACGGAAACCCCCAGCGGCGTCGAATTTGACGAGTATTAGATGAGATAGCCAATTACCTTTCTTGTAACAGATTATACTAACCACTATCCGATGATTTGTGCAAGTCCTTGTATGATATTTAATTGAGCTATGCATTTTGGCAGAGTATTTTTTGCAAATATACAAACCCATTTCACAGCAATACTCCGCAGTTCATCCCACCCTAGTGGAGTGTAATCTTCCGGGAATTGCTGAAACAATGCATTAAATGACATGTTAAGAGAAGGATGTAAAATGTCAGGATGACGAATAAATAGAAGAAATATAGGAAAACGTACGGGAATAATGTCAATGTCCTGTACGTGCCTGGCAATTTTTTCCATGTAATACATGCAATGGTACCCGCACTCCCAAGTACTACTTTGTATCTTGTGCTGATGATGCAGAAGACAATTTGTTGAACCGATTACGAAGATGAAAATGACACGTGAAATATGAAGGTATGAGATGATACGTACACTGATGTTTATGACATCCCAAGTGTAGTTGGAAGGGTAGGACGTATTTTGTTTGGAATTGGACCGTCGATATTTTGTTGCAATCCTACAATATAGATGGTAACCTATTTTTGTCAACATGAGGAATATTATTTTCAGGATTTGGGGTTCACACAATATATGATAATATGCTGGGTAACAGTAATTGTAAATAATTGAGCCAAGAGAGTTCGAAACGTACAAGAACGCAATTACGGGAACAACCATTTTTGGAAACATCGAAGCTGAAGGAAAGAAACGAATGTGTTCCACTTACAAACGAATCATTTTAAGGCATGATCTATTTCGTTTGGAAATTCCCCCAGTCATTGAGTCGATGCAATAGACTCGATCGATTTCTGGTACGAAGACAAGCAAAAACCAATGGTCCCTATGTGAAAAAGGGTAGAAAAAAGTACTTAAGATTCAAACAAATAAAATCACAGCACACGGTTGCTTTCGCTTCTATGTGGCCGGGCATAGCTATTCGGAAAACGAATGGAACTTACTCTCGATTGTATGTGAAGATGTACATCCTCGCTTCATTGCGGCACATGACAGCCGAAACCTCGTCCGCAATCAATTCCACCCTTTGATTTGCCTTCTGAGCCATGGAGTTCGAAGAGGCAGGAATAAACTGGACGTGGCCTCCACGTACCATCTCATCGCAGAGGTATCTTGCAAATTAATATGGTTAGTGAAGCAAATATAATGATACTTGTATCTATGAATAATGAAAGCATGTACTTCTTACGATGCCCATATATCAAGTTGGCACCCACTGATCCACTCCATTTCATCATTTGCGTCCAAGCTGTTCATGAACAGTCGTATCTTGTCAGTGAATATGGCTGCGTAGACTTCTTCTGATCCGAACACCTTTGCGCTGAAATTGATGCGGAATATTTTGTCTGGTCCACATATTTGTGCAGATAGCCGTAAAGCCTCATTAATCTGGTGAACAGCAGCGATGCTTTCTTGGTTTTCCATGGCTCCCTAATCATTACATTCAGAATGTAATGATATTAGTTGTAGAGTATTTTTATGTAATTCAGTAGTGGACGGTAATGTTAAGGCTGAATTGAGTTCTCACAAATATGTGTTCGGGAGAAACCGACGAGGGAGGATTTCGTTGCCCATTCTCCGGTGATGTAGTTTTTTCTTTGGGTAGTTGCTAATGGGTAAAATGTTAGTGGTGCGTAGATAGAAAATCATTCGGAATGAAATAGTATGGGGGTATGTACCTCTCCTTTTACCGATCGAGCGGCCACCTCTCCCAAAGGAGTATGTTCCTTAGGCACTGGTGTGAGGTTTGTTTGAGGACTTCCATTTTTGTCGGCCACCATTTCCTGCGGAGGCGGTTGCTGCTCGTTCTTCTACGTAAGAATATGAATAACATATCATGTAACTGTATTAGCAAGAAAGATATGTATGAGCACTGATGAGAATACGAATACAATTATCACACCTCATCATCCTGTTGCTCTATGACACTTATCAGCTTCCCCGGCCGTAGAATGTTATACCCGATGGCCTGAATGGCGAACTCAAATTCTTCGTGTTCAATCGGCAAAGGTGCCTTTGGTATGATCACATGTCCTTTTAGATTTACCCGCTCCCACTTGATGGGCAAGTCAGTTTCCGCTTCCTTCGGAAAGAATATACCGAATGCAGCTACCTCCCTCTCTCCATGATGGTTCAAAACATATAGGCAGCATTTTTTTCCTCTCTGAGAGATGAACTTAGAGATTGGGTAAATACATGGGTTTGGAAATAACTAATAAGAAGTAATGAACTTTACATGTAGCTGCTGAAGGCTGCCGCGCGCTGCAGCTGTTAGTCCCCAGCTGAGACTGAGAGCTACAGCGCACTGCAGCTTCCAGCGTTCATCAGCAACGAACTGTATCCCTACAACATCAATCCAAAACAGGAAATGGAAATCCATATACTACAAATCACATAGCCAGAACGGAACAAATACGATTGCAGTTCACGGTTTGGACTACCTTGTCATCCGCTGCAGTTCCTTGTGGGTCACCACATCCCGATGCTGAAGGAATGAATACCCGGTTGTCCTTGGTCGTGGGGGTGGAAGATGCAGTGAGGAAATTACGGGCATCCAAGTGGGGGGGGGGGAATAGCTTTACCCAATTGCCCAGCTAGCCAATTTGTTTGGGCCTCAAGTAAAGCAACAAATGTTTCCCTGAGCTCGATGACATCTGTTGGTTGTTTGTTTGAATTTGAAATTTCCTCAGATGGTTTCGTGTTTATGCTCCCACATCGACTAGATGTGTAACGGGAGACAGTCATATGTGCCAGGGCCTCGTTCACCTTGGAGGTTGCGGAGTAACCCCTCCAACGACCCCCGTGATCCTTCCTACCCGTTGCTTGAACTAGAATATCTTCTTTTCCATGTATAACCAAATCTCCCTTTTCCTTCTTATCCAAAAGGTTTTGCTAAGAAACGAAGCAAATATTAGCCATTTGATCGGGATAACATGAAAGAATATCAATGGAGATAGATTCATTTATGAATTATGCTCACAATAGTGGGGGCTGCTCTTCGCACAGAGTCGTTGGTGTAGGTTGATAATTTCTTGTCCCAGTTTGCTGCAAGGAACACTTCCGAGCGGTCCGGTTTGAAATCCATGCTTTGAACTAAAGCCTCTGCTTCTTCCATACTCTGACCTTCACCCAGAAGCGCCTCAATTGTAGCCTTTCTTTTCCTCTTCTCGATTTCTACTGCAACCCTACGGTTCCCTCCACTCCCCATGTGATGGATGTAGTCCTTCTGTGAGGCGCTTAATTTTGCTGCATCACTCACCGCCTCTGTGGACATCAGTATGTAAACTGCCAGCATGGTAGTGGCCAGGGGAAAAAAAGACTGGAGGAATTACCTTGAATTCAGGGGTTGACCTGTGTTTTACAAAGTGCTCCCACTCATTTTTGTCCATCCACCTATAGTCTCTCCATGCGCAAGAGCCCAATTTTTTTTGCACAATGTACTTGTTCGCCACCTTAGTCTTCCAATTCCTCCACTTTTCTCCTGCATAAATTGTCCATTTATTGCGGAACTTATTCATCTCATTGAAAGTCATTTTCGTTTGTATATCCCAGCTGATCTGGAGGATAAGGAGACATGTTGTTAGTGTGACATGTAACAAACTTGACATGAACAATGGAGGATTAGAACACACTTACAATAATGTCTTCCCATGCCTCGTTCTTCACATGGTCTGGAACTGCTCTCCAATTATGCCATGTCCCGAAGCGGATTCTTCGGCGGAAGGCATAGCCCACATACATCGACCACCGACTACGCATAACTAGGGGTTTGAAGTCATCATCAAAGAATATTTTAAGAGGATTCTTCTGTTTCGCAAGCAACACGGACTTGCACGTGGCTGTACCTCTGCGCTTGCAATACTCTCCAATCTCAAACTTGTCGAAGCTCCTACTCATGTATTCTTTTACCCTAGTTTCTTTTGCGTCTCCGGACTTGTCTGATCCCGAGCAATATTTATGTGCATCAGCCCCTTCCTGGATGTCGTCGTCACAGTTGGCATCCTGTGGAGGGGTAAAACATTCATGGGCAACCGTTTGTCTACCACCGGAGACAAATAATTTCTTCCTGGGCGGCGCCATTGAAGCTCTTCTATCAGTAAATGAAACACAAGCAAAACATTAATCCAACACGGCCCTTTGTGGATTTTCACGAAAATCCAACCCACTCCAACAAATTTGTTTAGGGGGCACGTGGGTAGGCAAAAATGATGACATCACAAGCAAGCATATCATGGATGAGAATGCAACAACACCCACAGTAGTTTAACAAGGACAGTGAACACAAACTCACACCCAAGGAGACCAACCAAAATATAGCTACTCATTAAACCCGGGAAATCATTGGAAACTACAAATGGGTGTTACCTTTTTCCATCACAGCCGGCCATCTTGGTTACCCCCTCCCCTGTGAGCATTGCGAGCCGGGTACGATGAAACTTGTGGAGTAGAGTGTCGATAAAATTGGGGTATCTGGTTGGCGACCAGGATTGGGAGGTCGAAGCCCGACATAAATGGTGAAGAGAGGGACATTGTTTGTGGGGGAAATCTGCACGGGGTCATGGGGGGAAGACGGGGAACTTGGGATCAGAGATGTGGTGGGTGGAAAGAACTCGGTTCGATGTGGTGGGGAGGGAAGGGTATGGAAACAGAGGGTTAAGGATGTGGAGGGAAAAGGGCAACTTTTGGAGGGAATGAAAATGCAGATTTGTTACCTCATTTTGGTGTCTTATACTTTTTGTTACATTTATTTAAAAACAATAAGCTCATTTATAGCTTGGCCTCTAAATGTCCTCTGTGCAATCGATCTGACTCCATGGAACATGTCTTTACTAATTGTCAACTGTGTAAAGCCATTTGGTTTCAGATTACTGCTTTCAATATGCAAAATGTGCATAATATAGTTGATACAACACCCACAAATGCACGTGGCCGTAGTGACCTAACTGGAATAGCAGAGCCTGCTATGCCATATGATTCATGCTGTAACCTGCTACAATATAGTGGAAGGCTAGGAATGCCTTTTTTTTATGGCACACCTTTTTCCATCTCCTATAGCAGCAAGGAAGTCACAGATACACTCTACCTTTCAATGTTCCCTTCTTTTTTGTTACCCCCCAGTCCCAACCGAAGCCAACCATTTCCACAGTATACTAGGAATATCCAGGTCACAGTTTCATCGGGGATACAGTGGATGCATCTTGGTGTAATTTCTCTGTTTCAATAGGCTTAGTTGCTCGAAATCGCCAAGGTTTACCAATCCTTAATAGATCCTATACCATAACAACCATATATCCACTAGAAGCTGAAGTTAAGGCAATTCTTATGGCCTGGTAGATCTGTCTGGACGGATATCCCAGCCTCAACATTGAATCTGACTCGCTACAGGCAGTTTATATGATTAATGAGCCTTCACTTTCCAAATGGACCCTATACCCTCCAGTTTTCCGAGTTCACACTCTGTTGTCCCATGCTACCCTGAAGCACACATATAGAGATTGTAACTCAGTTGCCTATGCCATGGTGAAATATGAAGCATCCTCTGCGGTGGTTTCTACTTTGCATACAACCCGCATTCCGGCACATTGTAACGGCTTAATCTATATGGATGTTATTCATACACCTTAATTATATTAGAATCCACAGGAAAGCCTTCAAATAAGATTGATATTGCTGATCTTTCCTCTATTTTTACTGCTCTTCTGCGATGGCTACCATTTTCCCAGTCTCAAGAGTGCTTTCACATGACGGATTCCCAGTTTCTAGCATCGAGCACTCAAGCCTGGAGCCCTCGAGCCCTAGAGTCCTCGACCACTCTAGCCTTGGAGCCCTCGAGCCCTGGATGCCCTCGAGCACTGGATCCCCTAGACCCTGGATACCCTCGAGCCCAGAATACCCTCGAGCCCAGACTGCCCTCGAGCAATGGATGGCCCCGAGCACTCGATGCCCTCGAGCCTTGATGCCCTCGAGCACTCGATCCCCTGGATCTTGGATGCCCTCGAGCCGATAATGCCCTCGAGCCGATAATGCCCTCGAGCATGGACTGCCCTCGAGCGTGGACTGCCCTCGAGCAATGGATGGCCCCGAGCACTTGATGCCCTTGAGCGTGGATGCCCTTGATGCCCTCGCGCACTGGATGCCCTCGAGCCTGGATGCCCTCGACCCGAGAATGCCCTCGAGCCCAGAATACCCTCGAGCCCAGAATACCCTCGAGCCCGGACTGCCCTCGAGCAATGGATGGCCCTGAGCACTGGATGCCCTCGAGCACTGGATGCCCTCGAGCGTGGATGGCCTCAACCCGAAATGCCCTCGAGCATGGATGCCCTCGAACCAAAATGCCCTCGAGCGTGGATACCCTCGAGGCTGGATGCAAACGAGCACTGGATGCCCTCGAGCCGCCAAGCACTTGACCGTCAACCTCTCGAGTCAAAAACTAAAAATTCTACTGGGCTAACATTCAGCCCAAAACAAATGTGAACTACATCCCAATCAATATAAGGTGTGTGTGTATTAGTATTTCGCCCACAACCTCTCCTCTTCCATCACCTCCATTGGCAGTTCCCGAGGCCATTCCTCCACCGTTCCCAAGGCCATTCCTCCGCCGTTCCCAAGGCCATTCCTCCACCCCTTCCTCTGCCCCTTCCTCCACCGACCCCTGCTCCCTCCGCCTTCCACTAAAAAACCGGCGTCGTGCCCTACCACCTCCGCCGTGCCCTGCTCTCTCCGCCGTCCGCTTCTCCAGCCGCTCCCCTTGATCGGCCAAGCCGTGTCCTACCATCTGCGACTGTACACCAAACACCAGTCGTCAACAACCCGTACTCCCAATTAGGTAAGGAGATTATTTTGCTGAGGTTTATTCAGTGGAAATTTTTTGTTCCTCATAGGTTGATTTCATGATAATGCCTCATTGTGTCAATGACCTCAATGTGCTCATGTTTTCGGCACAGGTGAACAATTTTGTACGTAACCTCATTGTTTATGATATGTAATTCTGGACAAGACAACCCGTGCTCAGATATAATATGATAATTTTATGCATGACCTGATTGTTCATGATATTTTTTCTTGCTCACGGGTCAATTTCATCATAATGCCTCATACCATCAATGCCCTCGTTCTGCTCTTGTTTTCATCATTGGTGAGTACTTTTGAGCATACCCTGATTGTTGTTCCTGACATGTGATTCTGGATGAATGGCCCATCGATTCACCTGATTGTTGTTCAATTCTTTTGCTTCTGTTAATATTATCAAAAATTGGGATTAAGTATGAGTAAATATTATTCCACATTCAGCCTATGAGAAGGAATGCTTAATTTAGAAGTAGTTGCGTCTGTATTATTTACCTTTGTGACTGTGTCTTATTCACCGTGTTCCGTTCTGGCTACCGTTAACACATTTAGTTTAACAGACATGGCCCCCAGAAAAGGTTCAACCAAGAAAAAGAACAACACCCAACAGCCCAGGAAAAAGCCAAGAGTGGTGGAGGGGGAGGACGTCGAGCATGGGACTCAGATTGTTCCATCGACTGAGCCCATACCAGCCGCAGAGGCGGACTGCACTGAGCATACAATTGACTACAAGGACTTCATCTATAGGGGCCTCATCCTTGAGAGAGGGCTGAGGCTAGAAAAGCCCTTCAGGAACTATGTGAAGGAGCACGGCTGGGAAGGCCTCATCGCACAACCGTCGCGGGCAAACCAGACCATGGCGTGTGAATTATTGTCGATGATGAAGTACAAGAATTCAGCAACTGTTTTCCTCCGTGGTCAGTTGGTCGAGTTGTCTTCGGATTTGATCAACACGTTCTACAGGATCCCGCCAGCTTGTACGAAGCCGCTGACACCGCAGTTGAACAAGCTTCATGGGAAGACATCATCACAGCAATCTGTGATGACAGCGCCGCAGTAATTCAGAATCTACCCCAAGAATGGTCCAGCATAGAGAAAAAGTACTTAACTGAGGACATGAACGTGTGGTACAGTTTCATAGCTGCCCGGCTACTCCCCGTGAAATTGAATAGCGAGGTTCATCGGTCCCGTATGCTGCTGCTGTACAAGATAAAGAAGAACATGAGCCTGGATGTTGGGAGTACAATAATGGCATACATCTGGGATTGTGTCAATGCCCATAACTGCATAGGCTTGTCCTCACTCATCACTGCAATATGCGTGGAAGCAGGTTGCAGATTCAAAGATGATGACATCACAGTGATGCCGAAGCTCCCCATAAACCCTCTCATATTCTCCAAGAAGAAGAATGTTGCTGAGTCATCGAGGGCGGCAACAAGTAAATCACCGAATGAGAACTCGGATGGGGACTTGGCAGCATTGCAAATGAAGGTGGATCATTTGGTGCGCTGGACATCGCAGGTTGGGAAGATCCTCACAGCCATGTGTGGCGAGAGAATCAATGAATTGGGTCCAATCCCGACCTTTGATTTGCCAAGGCCCAACACGGTGGAGAAGAGGGCGCACAGGAAATGACTGCCCACAGTGACTTCACATTTGCGTATTATCACAGTTTTTCAGTTGCTAGTTTATTTTGCTTTCGAAATATACATTGCTACTTTGTTGCTACTGGTTTTTCTTTGGATTTTGGAATGTTAGCTTTCAGGACACATAACGTATTTGAGCCGTTGTCTAAAACAACCTGCATGACTTGTTCGTATCAGGTTCCTACCTGAGTAAAATTGCTGCTACGCACTGAACCAGTAGAGCTGCAGCGGCAGAACCTATCATAGGAATAATTGTCCACTTTTTTTACCAGCCTTTACCAAAACTGCTACAGTACGCTGCCAGTACGCTGCAGCGGACATAACTGCACCACTTGGCAACAAATTGGAAGATAGTTGTACAACAGTTGCCAGAGGCAACAAAACCCAACAAAGTACACGAAGTAAATTACATTTTAACTTCGACATCGATGCTCGACCCCCCCTAGTCTACAACCAACTTCATCTTCTTCGATTGACTGTCTCTAAGTTCTCGGCCATCATCATCTATCCAAATGCCATCTTTGTGTTTCCTCCGTAGGGCTCCCGCCTCAATCCCGTTGTCACTAGGTAGAGAGGAAATAGAGGGGAACTCTAACCTTTCACTTGTAACCTCAAAATCAATTTCATCGCGGAAAGAGAATTTTCTACCTTGCACCACAACAGACCAACCTACATTGGACGGGTCATCTACGTAGAAAACTTGTCTCGCTTGTTCGGCCAAAATAAACCGATCATTTTCATATGCCACACGAGTCGGGTCAACAAGGGTAAATCCCATTGGATCATCAATTCGAACCCCAGCTGTGTTATTAAACCATTGGCACTTGAATACTGGAATCTTGAATTCTCCATAGTCAACCTCCCAAATCTCATCAATAACACCGTAGAACGACATCACAGCTACGACTGGTTTTTTGTCTTTCTTACTTGCTTGCCACATAGTTTCCAACTCAATGTATACCCCACTATTTTGTGTCGTGCTCTTCAAATCTTGGTCCCTAGTAGCGAAATAAAAACCGTTGATGTCATATCCGGAATACCTCAAAACCGTACAGTTAGGCTTCCTCGCAAATGCCCTAATTTTTACGTCGTAATCAGCAACATTGCATCGGTCATATAACCAATTCACAAACTTGTCATTGTGCTCCAACTGGACTTTATTAGGGGGCCACGTGGGATGACACTCTTTTATCGAATGAAGGTGCTCAGTCACATAAGCAGTAGTCTCTAAATAATTCCTCAACACATACAAATGAACTGACATCAGATCACTATTCAATGGAGTAAATAACGTTCCCCTCGACCTCGGCTTGTCCCCCTTCCTCCCAACATGTCGATTCAGGGGCACCCCAAACTTTCGGTGTCCTTCCAAATAGGAAGTGAAAAATTTAATCACTTCTTCGGTAACATACCTCTCAACAATACTAGCTTCCGGCCGACTCATACATTTCACGTACCCCTTAAAGACTTTCATGTGATGCTCGAATGGATACATCCAACGCATGCCAACTGGACCGCATATATGCACCTCCCACACTAGATGAACGACCAAGTGAACCATTATATCAGAAAAGGATGGAGGGAAATACATTTCCAACTTGCAGAGCACAACAACATCTTTTTGTAGAACATCCAGATGGTCCCGGTCAATAGACTTCCGGCATATGGAGACAAAAAATATACAAAGTCTAGTGATTAAGTGCCTTACGTCGGCCTCCATTACCCCACGAATAGCAATAGGTAGAAGTTGTTGCATCAAAACATGACAATCATGAGATTTCAACCCCACCATCCGACAATCCTTCGTAACTACCCGACTCACGTTTGATGAATAACCAATGGGGACCTTCACTGATTTCAAACTATCAAAAACTGAGATTCTCTCCTCCTTAGACAAGGTACAAGGTGCAGGGGGCAAGTACGTCCTCTTACCCTTCACTTCCGGGGCGAGGTCATTTCTGATGCCCATATCAACCAAGTCCAACCGGGCATTCAAACAATCTTTCGTCTTCCAAGGAATATTCAAGAGGGTGCCTATCAAACTTTCACAAACATTTTTCTCAATATGCATCACGTCTAGGCAATGCCTAACCTCAAGATGCTCCCCGTATGGTAGATCAAAAAATATTGACCTTTTCTTCAATGGCCCACCACAATTTCTTTTGTCCTTGCCTTTGCACTTTCCCAACACCACTCGTAATTTCTTAACCTTGCTGTGAATCTGCAAACCAGTTAGTGGTGTGGGGGATTTCCTTCGTTTATTCCCGCCAACAAAATTGACCACATCACCCTAGTATTTATGGTTTCCGTTGAGCCATTTTCTATGGCCAAGATACACTGTCTTCCTTCCATGTCTAAGCTGTTTGAATTCAGTCTTCTCCTCACAAATGGGACATGCATTGTGCCCCTTCACAGCGTACCTAGACAAATTTCCGTAGGCCAGAAAATCATTGGTCGTGCAAAAAAGCATGGCCCGCAGTTGAAACTCCTCATTCATATGGCCATCAAATACGAACACCCCTTCATCTGCCCACAATATCTTCAAATCTTCTATCAATGGTCTCAAATACACATCAACCTCATTCCCAGGTTGTCTAGGACCTGAGATTAACACAGGCATCATAACATATTTACGTTTCATGCACAAATATGGGGGCAAATTATATATAACCAACATCACGGGCCACGAACTATGCTTCGATGACATATTACCAAATGGATTCATCCCATCAGTACACAATGCAAGGCGGGGATTTCTAACCTCCGAAGCAAAGGAAGGATATCGCTTGTCAAAATTTCTCCACTGTTCACCGTCCGTCGGATGTCTTATCTTGTCGTCATGTAGTCTTTCCCGCTCTCCATGCCATCGCAAGTTCTTCGCATCTTCTGAATTCGCGAATAACCTCTTCAACCTAGGAATTATAGGAAGATACCACATACACTTCAATGGGACCTTCTTCTTCTTCTTAGCCAAAAACCCATTAACATCATTCGTCGCACCCTTATATCTTGCATTTTTGCACACGGGACATTCAACCGCATCTATCAAATCACCGTCATACGGAACACCATCATTTGGACATGAGTGTATTTTCTTGTATTCCAAACCAAGTGGACACAATATTTTCTTGGCCTCGTAATAGTTTTTTCGGAATTCCATTCCCTTCCGGGAACTTATCCTTCAGAATCTTCAGTAGTGAATTCACACTTTCATCACTCCAAGAACTTTTAGCTTTCAAATTGAAAACCTCCATAAAAAAAGATATTACGGTATCCTTAGTTTTACATCCCGGATACAATGGCTTCTCTTTCTCGTCCAGCAAAGCACTCAACATTGTAGGCTTCCCCTCAAAATCTCTCACAATGTCATCGAACATACCATCAACTGTACATTTGTCTCCATCTACCTTGTCAAACCCACCGTTATGTCCTTGCTCAACCTCTCCATGAAATGTCCATACAATGTAACCTCCGTCAAATCCATTCTTCAACAAGTGAAATCTAACAACCCCATATTTACTGGGGCTGGTTAGCATGCATGAGGAGTCTTATAATTCCACAGGACATGGCACTGGTAGTGCACATAGACATATCATCTCATCTCATCATCGGGATTTCTTGGAGTTCATTAGGTACAACAGCCACAAGTCTCTTCCACCCTCTGAGCCTCGCAGATATAGTGTTTCTGGCCATTCTCATCAGGGAGCTCACCCATGGCAGCATCCACAGTACATCCCATTTAGAAAGCACGAGTCACTGGGATTTCAATCTGCTTCTTCTCACCCTATGTTGACCGAACCACCTCAGTAGCCTCAGTCAGATTGGGCACGATCTTTAGATTACTCCATCTTTGTGGTGAGGAAGGATCGAGTCACCACCAGAGCTCAGCTGGATGACCATCTCTAGGATCGATTGATAGATTTGGCAGAGTTGATGAACATTTGCAGTATCTGACGGAGGGTATCAGAGCTTTCCACGAGGGGCTTATGGATATCAATGACAGTCTGATGAGTGCAGGCATAGGGGAGCACCATATGGATCCTCCGAACGGGTAGGGCTGGGAGCTAGACGTTGCATGAGGGAGTAATTTTTCTCATGACTTCGACCTTTCTTTCACCTTAGTTGTTTTCTCTAGAAACAATGCAAGAAACTATGTGTAGGGAGGGGTTGGAACATCTATTATTATGGTATCCACTTTGCTCGTATTTCCTTCAACCTATGTTCTACTGCTTTGGATTTTGGCATGGCTATCTTTTCCATGTTTTTTCTTTCTTTCCCTCATTGAACTCTTTGTTTTTTTTATGTGAGGGCGCCTTTTGTAGTGTTTCGGGATGTTTTGGGAAGTTTTTGGTGGTGTATTTTTGTAATTGATCTTATCTTTGTAGTATGAAGTCCACTTTTGGGGCAATTTGTGCTACACCAAAAAAATTGGAAAAAATTTAAAATGAAAAAAACTATATAAACTTGGATAAGTTGAAAACCTGAAAGGGAGACTTGGGAAACATTAGGAAAAGCCCGGATAGGTCGAAATACCTAGGTAAATGAGAGGCTAGGCTCGGCTAGGCTTACAAGCCTAGGTAAAGATGAGAGGCCATGTGGAAAAAGGTGATAAGTGAGTACCCTTTATATGTTAAATCTAGGATGAAAACCCTAAAAAGGTCCTAGGAAAAATGAGAGAAATTGAGAGAAGACAAAAAAAACTAGGTTGACGATGCATGCTTCTGATGTGGATTGTTTTTTAAGACAACTCTTTAATTGCTCTGGGATCATTTTGGGAAAAGTAAGCCAGCTTAACACTTATCTCTTTGGCTTACTTTTTTCCATATTTACTCTTTGGTGGTTAGATTTCTTATGTTCTTCGGGGAGTGTGGGAGTTTTGAGATTCTTACTCTTCTTGGGGAAAACAGGGTAATCTAGGAATAAGTTGGTTGCCTCGGTTAACTTCTACTTGCACGCTGCATTTCACTTAATTCTTTGTCTTTTCTTTATTCACTCGAGGACAAGTAAAGGGTTAAGTGTGGGGAGTCTGATGTGCTTCATTTAGCGTGTGTTAATCGTTGCATCCGGCATAGTTTTTTGCATGTTTTATTTGGCGGTAGAAGATATTGAAGGTCGTTCGCAAGAACAGTAGAAGAGATTGAAGGCATTCACCTATAGAATGGTAGTAGACAAAGGCGACAAACATCAATGTGTGGTATAAGGAGATTGAAGTCAAAGATAGGCGACAACAGAGATCAAAGCGGCCAATGAAGAAATGGGGAATCGTGGTCTAATGAGTTGTTCCAAAGTCTGAGAACTATCCAAGAAGAATTAGCCTTCAAGGCTAGTTTCATTGGATTTTTCTTCTCGAGCACTACAAAATCAACTAATAGAACTAAAAAATTGGACTAACGGTTCACCCGTAGCGAAGGAAATAAGTTCAGCCGGCCAAGGTACCACGGGTCGGCACGGGCCTATCATGGTTAAGCACCAATGGCCTACGCTAAGGGAGACGTCCTGTGCTAACATTTCTAGCACGAGGCTATGGTGTGGACCGCACCAAATCTCACGGCCCTCAAGCACGAGTTCAAGACGTCGCTAAAAATTAGCTAAGTATGTGCACGGACTGTCTCATTCATGATGGCTCACGTCGTTCCAAGTCCAAGATGGCAAGACCAGCTGACCGCCCACGCAAAAGGTCACACCTCGTGGCTAATTTCTGAGTAGACGATACTCCTGATATAGGACCGTGCCAAATGCCGCACCCTGTGCCAAGTTTTTAAGCAGATTGAGCCTACTGGCGACAGCCCGCACCAAAACTGGTGCCCCACTGTTCAGAAAGTCCAAATCCAGCATGCTAACGGTGGCCCGTGTCAAAGGCCACGGTCTACGCTGGGTGATGTGTCCCGCGCCCAATGAAAAGGCATTACCCGCACCAAGATCCAGCTCCCCGCTCCACATGAACGAGCATGGCCCGCGCCTGACCCTGCAGCCTGTGACAAGTACTTGGTGCGGACGGCGCCGGGCGGTGGATGAGATAGGGATTTAGTCACTTTTTGGCTTAATTTGGGCCTATTTTTAGGCCAAATCCTATTCTCATATAAATATAGCCTTAATCTACTAGGTTGTGAAGGTTGGATCATTTTTAGTTCATTAGGAGAGCATTCTTAGAAAGAGAAACACTCTCTCATTTTTCTTTTCTTTCCTTTTATTTTGGTTTTAATCCTAGATGTGGAATTAATATCCATATTTGAATTTCATATCTATGGAGTAGTTTCCATAGCTTGGGGATAATTGTAGCGCATGTTTTGATCTATATGTTTTGTGAGATTCATTAGATTCATCCGAGTATTTTTTTTCCATAATATTATTGTGATTGTTCTTGATTATTTGAATTGCATGAATATGACATCACATTAAGAACACACTTTGGGTTATATTCATGTATGGTGTAAGTATTGATGTCTCCTTGAGAAGAGAAACTTGGATGTTAGAATGGATGAGAGAGTATGTTGCGTCTGCGTGAGTGTGTGCACGGGAGACCCAGTCAATGCTCTAACTTATTTCTATTGCACCAGTCTTAGCTAATTACGTCAAGTTTTCCAATAGGTTGCGGGTAGAGATAATGCATAGTAGCAAGTTAGGGTTGTAAGAGACATTAGTATCATAGATAAGGTGTCAACGACCCTTGTGCCTAATTGATAGGACCCGGGGGAAGTAATGCATTCGTGGTGGAAACCGAGACGTAATCGTATGGGGGAGAAAAAAACTAAAACAATGGTCGGACCTTGTTGTACTCCCCTAATTACAATGGCGGCGTCGACGGAGGGTTGTAAGCGAACACGACGTGACAGGTACGGGGAAGTGTATGCTATTGGCCACACCACATGTTGTGAATAGTTTATTAGGTTGTTTAGTAAATTATGCATGTGAATGAATCGAGAAACGAAACAATAGATTAATCATGTTGTACAATGACTCCCCAAGTGCTTAGCTAATTAGATTACTTGCTGTTTTGCTTTATGTTTCGTAGTTGTTAATCTGAAAAACCAAACACACACACACACACACACACACTCCCCCCCAGTTTGCATTTACTAGATGTTCCTTTCACTCGTCCGGATTGACGACCCGTAGCGTAGCAGCGAGAACAGGTGCAGAACTATAAGTTTTATCTTTGACGTTCTCAGCCTCCGCTCGGGTTAATTAGTTACAATTAACTACCTTGGGTGGAGGTGAATGAGTATGGTAATGGTGTAGGAAGTGCCAACTACTCCACAAATTACACGGTCATTCAAGAATCAGAGCCTTAACATGATGAACGGTTGCAAGTAGAAGGGATTGATTTTGCTCATGATTCCAACCTTTCTCTCACCTTAGTTTCTTTCTTTGGAAACAATGCAAGAATCTAAGTGTGGGGAGGGGTTGGAACATCTACTATTATGGTATCCCCTTTGCTAGTATTACCTTTAACATATGTTCAACTGCTTTGGATTTCTGGATGACTATTTTTTTTTAGTTTTTGTTTTCTTTCCTTCATTGAACTCTTTGTTGTTTTTTGTGTGAGGGCACCTTTTGTAGTGTTTTTGAATGCTTTGGGAAGACATCGGTGGTGTATTGTTTTTTTGATATTATCTCTTGTAGTAAGAAGCCAACTTTTTGGGAAATTTGTGCTACACCCAAAAAAAATGAAAAAAATACAAAAACCCAAACAAGTCAAAAATCCGAAAGTGCGACTTGGGTAACATTGGGAAAAATATGGATAGGTCGAAAGGTCTAGATAAAAATGAGGGGCTAGGCCTGGCTAGGCTTACGAGCCTGGGAAAAAATGACAGACCATGTGGAAAAAGGGGAGAAGTGAGTATCCTTTGTGTGTTAAAGCTAGGATGAAAACCCGAAAGGGATCCTAGGAAAATTGAGAGAAATTGAGGGAAAACAAAAAACTATGTTGACGATACATTTGACTCCTTGGTTGTTTCACGAATTATCCCTTTGTTACAACCAATTCTATGGCTCTTGAATTTCCTTGGTGGACTATTTTTGGAGATGACTCTTTGATTTCTTAAGTTGGATGCGTGCTTACACTTAGCTTTGTGCCGAGCATGTGCTGATCTACGTCGGGCATATATTTGATCTGCACCAGGTCCATGCCAGATGCATACAGTCCACGATTATTGAGTACGTGGCAGCCACATTAGCTCCATGTTGACTGGCTCTAGCACGAAACTTAGGCTCACGCCAAACTTCTGATCATAAAACATAGCTTCGTTCCAAATCACCTAGCGCAAATCATTTGTTCATGCCAAACCTCTGGCACGGATCACCATTCTTTCTTTCTCCTATGATTTTTTTTCTCGTACCTACATCTAAAAACAACAAAAACCAGAGTAGTACTGTTCCACACAAATAATTGATAACTAAAATTTCCTAAAACATTTCCACCAAAGATCAAATTCATTCCCAAAATTAAAAGCATTTGAATGAAAAATCCTACTTGAAATGAAAGCAATGTTTCTTTATTGTCGTCTTCACGACTTATTTTTCCCTCAATTTTAAAGACTAAGGAGAGTGGCTGAGATAAGTAACACGGGCTGAGGTAAGGGATACTAAACTGAGAAATACAAACTCTCTTAAGGAAGGAACTGACTTGATCGTCAGGGCTCTTTCCCCAGAATCACTTCCAGGACTTTTCTTGCAGGTTTACGATAACCATGCGGTGAACATCAACCAGTTGACTTGACTGGTATACCACATCATGGGCGCCATTCGTAAGGACAGAAATGTTTTTAAAAGTCATTTGTTCTCTTCAGGATTACCATGGTTTTCACAAGGAATAAGAGAAGTTAGAATCCTCATGCGCAAGAATGAAAAATTGGGCGTAACAAAAGTATGGATCCCAGTCAAGAACAAGAACACACTCCTAGTAAAGAAAAGGAGCACAACATGAAAGATACGGATGGCGATGAAGAAGAAGCTGAATCTCCTTATGCAAATCATGAAGAGAGAGGAGAGCTTTCGCAGCCTTATTTAAAGCGAATAGAGAGCATTTATATAACCAGCTCCTAACTACTATCTAGCCAAAATCCCAAAAAAGAAACAAAAAAACAAGTCAAAGGCATAAAAGCCTTAATTACGAAAGGGATATAGTGGCAGAAGATGCTGCAGATCGATCACCATTAACACCACATCTTCTCGATTTCCAAATGCTAAAAGATTTTAAGATACCATTGCATGTAAAAATTTACGATGGGACAATGAACCCAAAGGAATTCTTACTCTCCTATTGCAACAGTATGCTATTTTGCGATGTGTAAATTGAGCTCTTCTGTAAAGCTTTCCCTATTTTCTTGTCTAGGACGGGATGGCACGATGACCTACCAAGTGGGATTATTTGGTCTTGGGCACAGTTATCAAACTTGTTTTTTAGGCGCTTCTATCAGAAGCAGAAATTCACCAAAACCATAGCAGACCTAAACAACATAGCCCAGCAAAGTGTTGAAAGTCTCGCAGATTACCACAATAGGTTCGTTACTAAAAGCTTGCAAGTTCGCGATTTGTCGTTCCAATCCTCGTTAGATACATTCACGGGTGGCATGAAATCAGGAGAATTGTACAAGGAACTCACAAAAAACATGCCCGAGAACCCAAGAGAACTACAAAAAATGATCGAAAAATATGTACAAACTAAAGAAGCGAATAATCGCAAGCTAGAGCACGAGTGAGGCAAGAAAAGGATAATGGAAGAGTCACAAAAGGATTTGTCAAAAGGGTAAAGGAAACATTCCTTCCAAATAAAAATATTTGGGGGCGCAAATAACACCATTAAGAAACTCCTTTGACAAAATCGCGAAAAGAGATTTGGCAAGCAAACAGGGAGTTGTTTCGTTAACCTATGACAATGATAGCACCATCAGACAAACAGTCAAGGGAATACTATTGTGCCTTTCAAAAGGACCATGGGTATGCTATTGAATTCTGCAGAGACTTAAAAAGGCAAATAGAGGTGAATTTGATAAATGGGTATTTAGGCCAACACAGAAAGAAGGGTGGAGGAAACAGGTACAATGATGCCAACAAAGCAGGAAACTCTTTGGAAAAAAACCAAGGCATAGTGAATAAGCTGAAAAAGTGTCGGAAAAAAACAACGGCGGTGGATTATGAAGAAAATGTGACAAATGAAGCCCCTGAGAAAGTAATCCTATCAATCCATGGATCAAGTGAGTCTCTGTCCAACACACTTGGAAAGTGAAGGATACGTACTCTCCACCATCAGATTCTACAGATAAAAGGCTTCACAGCGATGAGACGATAACATTTAGCAAAGAGAATGCGGTTCCCAACTAATCAACCTATGGTCATTATCGTTAAGATTGGAAATGCCACAGTTCACATAATTTTTGTAGATGATGGGAGCACAGTCGAAATCCAATTTGTCGATTGCGTTAATTAGTTGGGATTCAAGCAAACTGACTTGAAGAAGTCCACATCTTCTCTTGTGGGCTTTACAAGATGGGCGAAGATATCGTTGGGTAACATATAACTATCTGCTACCATAGGGGAGAATGATAAAAAATACACCATAATGTGCAACTTTGTTGCATGGATGCACCAAGTTCACTCAACTTTATCATTGGGAGACCTTGGATGAATACAACAAAAGCGATATGGCCCCCCTTATCACTTAGTGATGAAATTCCCAGCTCCACTGGGAATCACAACAATAAGAGGAAATCAGCAAACTACTAAACAATGCATGGTTATCGCAATAAAACCAAGGAAAAGTGATGGACAAACAAAAATGGTCAGCACCATCTCAAACAATAAATTTCTCAAGCAAGAGGAATCTCAAGTGGATCTAGGATAAGAAATTGAAGTTGTCATTTTGGATAACAAAGACACTTCCAAGAGCATCAGGATAGGAAAATGTCTTCCAATCGAAATGAAAGAAAAGGTGATGGAAATCCTGCGAAGTCACAAAGACAAATTTGCATGGAATGTGCAGAACATGGGAGGAGTTAATCTGGAAATTGCTACCCACTCTCTGAATATAAACAATTCGATCAAGCTAGTCAAGCAAAAGAAATGAAGCATCGCTGGCGATAGATAAAAAGCGATCAAATATGAGGTTAAAGCATTGCTTCATGCCAGTATCTTGAAAGAACTGACTTACCCAAAGCGGTTGGTGAACCCAATGATGGTAAAAAAGGTGGTTGCGGGATGGAGGATGTGCATAGACTTCACTGATCTAAACAAAGTATGTCAAAAATATTTCTATCCCTTACCTAAAATTGATTATATAGTGGAACTGATATCAGGATACAAAGTCCTAGCACTCTTGGATGCATACAAAGGATACCACCAAATACTGATTAACCCGGAAGATTCGGAAAAGACAGTTTTCATAACAAGCTTCAGAGTATTTTGCTATGTGAAGATGTCATTTAGCCTTAAGAATAATGTAGCAACGTATCAAAGAGTAGTCGACACTGCATTTTGTAATAAAATAGGATGAAATGTAGAAGCATATGTTGATGACATGGTGATTAAAAGTAAAAGGGTAGGCAGTTCGCACAATACTTGAAAGAGACTTTGGATACGCTAAATGCGATTGGCATGAAACTCAAACCTAATAAATGCATAATTGGAGGTCCTGCCCATCTATGATTACGACGAAGAGAAAGATTCCCCATCTCCTAGGGACTTAATCCCTCATCAAAGGCGACGCAATTATTCTGTTCCTGAGGTTTCAGAGAGTGAAGTTGATCGTTTATTTACAACTTCCACAAGGTTGAAACCAAAGGATATTCGATGGTTTGTTTGATTTTGTGTGAATAGTGTTATATTTTGTAACTTCTAATAAAATGATAATTTCTGTGTGTAAGCTGATTTATTCAATCATCTAAAGTGTGTTTATCTTATCGCTTAAGAGCGAACATTCGATTGTTTAGAATCGAATTTATTTTATTGCTTAAGAGCGAACATTCAATCATTTAAAAGTGAATTTGTTGTTTCACTTAAGAGCGAACAATTGATCGATTTAAAGCGAATTTATTTTATTGCTTAAGAGTGAATATTCAATCGCTTAAAAGAAAATTTATTTTATCTCTTAGGAGCGAACACTCAATCGCTTAAAAATGAATTTATTTTATCGCTTAAGTGCAAACATGCAATCACTTAAAAGTGAATTTATTTTGTTACTGAAGAGCAAACATTCGATCGCTTAAAAGCATATTTATTTTATCGCTTAAGAGCGAACAGTCGATCGCTTAAAAGAGAATTTATTTAGTTTCTTAAGAGCGAACATTCGATCACTTAAAACCAATTTTATTTTATCGCTTAAGAGCAAACAGTCGATCGCTTCAAACCAAATTTATTTTATTGCTTAAGAGCGAACATTCGATTGCTTAAAAGAGAATTTATTTTATTGCTTAAGAGCGAACATTCGATCGCTTAAAAGCAAATTTAATGTATTGCTTAAAAGCGAACATTCTATCGCTTAAAAGAGAATTTATTTTATCACTAATAGTCGATCTCTTTTAAGAGAATTTATTTTATCGCTTAAGAGCGAACACTGAATCGCTTAAAAGAGAATTTATTTTATCGCTTAAGAGCAAACAGACGCCTGGCTCCCGACCCTGATCCGTGTGGATGATTTATATAGCGCTCCCCTATACCTGCACTCCTTAACTTGTCACTGATATCCATAAGCCCCTCGTGGAGAGCTCCCATACCGCCCGACAGATACTGCAACTAATCATTAACTCTGTCTAATATGGCAATCGTATCCCAGTGTGATGGCCATCTAGCTGAGCTCTGGCGGTGGCTAGATCCTGCCTCACCCCAAAGATGGAGTACTCGAAAGATCGCGCCCAATCCAGCTGGGGCTGTTAATGTGGCTCGGTTCACATAGGATAAGAAAAAGTAGACTGAAATCTCGGTGACTCGTTCTCTCTAAACAGGCTGTGCTGTGGATGCTGCAATGGGTGAGCTCCCTGATGAGAATGGCCGGAAGTACATATGTATAAGGCTCAAAGAGTGGAGGAGAACTTTGGCTGCTATGTCTGCTAAACTCTGAGAAATTCCGATGGTGAGATGAAATGCTATGTCTATGTGCAGTCTCGACATCATGCCCTGTAGAATGGTAAGAACTCTCATGCATGCTAATCGACACCATAAAAGAGGGTGGTCCTCCTGATACCTGCTGAAAAGGTGGCGGTGAATCTATAGGGTGCTCCATAGGTTGTGGAATAATGTGAAGTGGAGGTGGTTGATCCTGCTCCTCTTGCTCATACTCCTCCCCGGACTTCTCATATCCTGGGTCGTACTCCACCAAAACTACTTCTAAATCTGCACCAGGCTCAATAACAATATCTGACAATATGAAAGACTTGCTCAACTTGGTTTTCTCATTCTGGGGTAGCCTCATGAACCTATTCCCCTCGTACTTCTAGAAGATAGAACCATGATCCCTCTGTATAAGCCTCACCTAAGCCATAACCAATAGAGTGAGTGTAAAGATTGCCCCTGGATTTTCCCTCATGTTCTCACTCTCCGGAAGGTGGAAGTACTGTGCCAAAAGCATAATCATTCCTCTCATCGATATCTTTTCAATGACGGTAGATGAGAAAGTGAGGTCCATACTTACCAAAATAAACTTGTCCACCAAGTTAAGGCAATCTCTCCCCCATGATAGATTTAGGAACATCCATCAATGTGATCCCATATAGTCTATATGAATGCCTAAAAGTAAGTGAGGTTAGGGAAACTATAGTGATTGTCGATCATTCCCTAGCTGGCCCTCGTAGACTAGTAAAGGATGTGATTGTGCGAGTTGACAAATTGGTTTTTTCGACAGACTTTTTTGTCCAAGACGTGGCGCACGATGGAAGTGCACCCCCAATATTTTTGGGGAGACCTTTTCTCAAAAAATTTAGAACTAAAATTGATGTCCATTTGGGAACCTTGACTCTAGAAGATGATGTGGACAAAGTCGAGTTTGATATCTATAAATCTAGGCATGATTCAACAAATTCTTCTTTATGTGTAAAGGTGTGGCCCTACGTGATGAACATGAATTCCATGAAACCTCTTGTGAGTATGAATACTTGGATGAGTTCCGTGTTGATAATATTGTTGATGAGTTAGAAGAATTGCATGATGCTATTGATAGTATGTCTGTGCTAGATTGTTTTTCCATGCTAACTAACTTGTTGTGGGAAAGGAAGGATATTGAGGGTTTAAAACCTCCATTACATCCTCCTAACCCCAAAGTGGCATTCGCAGACTCCATTTTAGCAAGACACGAAGATTTAATTACTACCACGGATAAGAGGTCTGAGGGTAAGGATGGCTCGTTGTGGAGACCTCTCCACAAAAATGTCCTCATGGGTGGAGTCACCGATAGCGATTCTAGAGACCCATAGGTAGGTGTTTTTAACTATAATTTCATGAAAATAAATAAGCCGTGAGGACGACAATAAATATACGGTGTGTCTCTTTACTTTAATGTTTTTGAGTAGTGATTAGATAGATTTTGCATGTTCTTGTTTGTAATGAGGATTTTTGAGATGAAACTCTTGTTTGATTTGAAAATTTGAGTCTGAGACTCTTGATTGTGTTTGGATGGAATTAGATTTGATGGGTGACATAGGTTTTTTGGAAAAGAGAAAAAAAAACTAAGGAATAGGTAGAAATGTCTGGCAATCTCAAGCCAAAACCTGACACGGTCCGCCAAGAGCCTTGGTCCATACTAGGATAGTTGGCATGTGGGGATGCCTTGTGTAAGAAAGTTTGGCACGAGGGTTGGTTCGTGCCAGAGATTCAGCACGAGGCCTTGGGTCGAGCCAAGCACATTCTACGATAATTACCAATTTTCCGCTGCCAAATTGTTCCAATTTTTTTTAAATTCCCTAATTCCTTTTGGATTTTTGATGCAAGTAGTACTTACTACATCCCTTGGAATTAATTGATTGGTACTATTGTCCCCTAATATGAAAATTTAAAATTCCATTCTTATCCTAATTGTACTTCTCTCTCTTATCACCTATGCTGAAATTCTAAATCCATGGTACATTCTTCCCCATAATTTTATCATTTGACACATTTTTCCTTCTCAAGAAACACTCACTCACACACAATCTTTGTGAAACTTGGAATTTAAAGCTTTTATCTAAAAAATTAGCAATTCTTGCTTCTTCTTGTGTGGATCTTGCAACTCTTAGCTTCAAATTTCGGGTAATTCATTGAACTCTTTGTTCATATGATTGTTTGACATTGTGGCGGGGTTATGAATAGCATTATTTTCAAATGATTATGTGTGTTGTTGGGATATATGTTTGGGATTGTATGTATAATCATGTGTTGAAGAAAGTTTGGGTGGTTTGATGTACTATTATGCTTGAATGATGTGTTCTTCATGTGTTGGGTGATTTGGGAGGAGATGAATCTTGATTGCATAGTATTATTAATGGGTTGGTGATTACTTACATAAGATTGTTGTTCAATGAGGATATTCTTGTTCAAATAGCATTCATGCTTGGATTATCATGTTTTGAATGTCTAGGCTATTTAGGAAGATCTACTTGTTAGATGATAATGTGAGCCATACCTTGTTTTGAAGATCACACTACAACTTTTTACCTCATTTTGTTAGGATGCCTCCAAAAAGGTATACATCGGAGAAGGGCAAGTCAGCTCGGGGTGAGAAGAGGAAGAAATTGGTAAATGGTGCAAACCATGAGCCGGTGACCCCTACTCTTTGCAACTATGCATTTTTGACCGATGAGTTTATGGGACTATCCAATATCTTCGTGAATAAAACACAAAGGTGGAGGAATTTGAGAGAGCCAAAGAGGAGTATACTAGAGACCTGCTTCGCATGAAAGGACACATTGGCGGCTCTAGGCTTACTCGAGCCCATGACATATCTATTGGGCCGGGTAGGTCTAGAGGGGTTCTTAGAGAAACATTTTAAGAATTACATTAGGTGGACCCTATAGTTCCTAGCTACTCTTTGGTTGGTCACGGACGAGAATAGACACAAGGCAATCAAATTCAATCTTGACAACAAGGAGTATTAGATGACACACTGAGAGATAGCCCGTGCCTTCGGATGGAGGTATGGCAAGGAGATCCCTAGGATACATCGTCAAAGCAGGAACTGTTAGAGGCAGCTGGCAGGGACTGATCGGAAGAATGTGTGCAAGAGCACTGCCTTAGTTCATCCGACATTTCATTATGTTCACCGACTATTGGCAATGGGGGTTTCTGCCACGGCAGTGAGCTAATGCAATGTTCGGGTTCGAATGTTCATTACCTTTGAGCAATGAATCCCGAGGGTAACTTCTACCTGAACCTGGTGGGGGGAACTTTGTACATGAGTGCACGACGATGGGGGAAAGAAAGAGTGGTAAGATATCTATGGGTGGCATGGTAGGTATACATGCACAGTACTTGGGGCATCCGATCACACATAGAGCGTTGGCTAACATGGGACAATCGGGTATAAAGTATAACATCGAGAAGTTAGCTAAGGCATTCATGGTGAGACCTACAACATCGGAGCGTCGATATGTATGAATTTATGGTGGATCAAGCACTTGTAGTTTCATGATACTTCCACAGCCAGAGCGCAAAACCATCAACCGTGACACATGTTTGGATTACCTTTTTATTGAGCCTGACTTGCACTTTGAGAGAGAGTTCTACAGAGTATTAGCCACCCTAAAGATAAATATTGAGGACGATGAGGGTAAAACCTCTTCGAGAGAACATCCTAGCCATTCTCGCCTTTCCATGGACATTAACCAACTGCATGCACTAGTGGATCAGCTTTCGAGCTCTACCCTAGTGTTGCAAGAGGTAGTCCAAGCAATAGAAGGGGTAAGGATGCAAGTGCAGGAGCTTAGTTCTAGGATGGATTGTATCAAGGCTGCGCTTTAAGCAATAGGATACATTCAGAGGAGCAACAACAGTCACGATGAGAAGGAGGGCCCTTTAGGGCCACAAGAGTATGTGTCACTATTTCTCACAACCTCACTTATGTTTTTTACATGGTTATCCTTGCATTGAGGACTATGCATTGGTTAAGTGTGGGGGGAGGGGGTAGAGAGCACTTAGAGATTTTCATTCTTGGATTTCCTCGATGCATTTTATGCTTTTGTTGGTAGTTTTTCTTGTTTGTGGTGATTTTTGTTTTTGATTGTTATGGGATTTTTTTCGATGGAACTTTGGTGGCATGACATGGTATGCTAGAGTTTCTAGTTTGCAGTGGGGTTGTTGGTTTTAGGATGTTGGTGGTGTCATTTTTGTGATGAGTTTATTTTTTGTAGTATGAAGCCCACTTTTAGGGTAATTTTGTGCTACAACAAAAAAAAAGAAAATTTTGAAAAAATGAAAAAAATATAAAAACCCAAAAGGGAAACTTGGATAACATTGGGAAAAGCCTGGATAGGTCGAAAGACCTAGGTAAAAGTGAGAGGCTAGACCTGGCTAGGCTTACTAGCCTAGGCAAAAATGAGTGGCCGTGTGGAAAAAAGGTGGAAGTGAGTACCCTTTATGTGTTAAAGCTAGGATGAAAACTCGAAAGGGCTCCTAGGAAAAATGAGAGAAATTGAGAGAAAACAAAAAAACTAGGTGGACGATACATTTGACTCCTTGGTCGTAACTAGATTGAGAATCACAAATTATCCCTGTGTTACAACCAAGACGACGACTCTTGAATTTCCTTGGTGGACTATTTTTGGATATGACTCTTTGATTACTTTGGGACTATTTTGGGAAAAGTAAGCTGGCTTTACACTTATCTTCTTGGCTTACCCTTTTCCAGATCTTATTTTGGGTGGTTAGGTTGCTCATGTTCTTCGGGGAGTGAGAGAGTTGTGAGATTCTTACTCTTTTTGGTGGAAACAGGGTAATCTAGGACTAAGTTGGATGCCTTGGTTAATTTATGCTTGCATGCTACATTTCACTTAATTCTTTTCTTGTCCTTATTTACTCGAGAACGAGTAAAGGGTTAGATGTGGGGGGTCTGATGTGCTTCATTTTGCGTGCATTAACCATTGCATTCAACATAGTTTTTAGCTTGTTTTATTGTTGGATTGCTAGTATTAGTTGAGTTTATGTGACAAGGGGTTTAGACGGCCATGTTTGGGTTTCTTGTCTAAATCCCGCATTTTGTAGACTTAATTTGTCTAATGGACATCTTGTATCCACATGCTCCTAGATCTTTCTTGTGATCATCTTTAGTAGGTCGCTCGTGGGTATTTTTTGGTTAAATTCCATGTAAAGGTCGTTCGTAAGGGCGGTAGAATATATTGAAAGCCTTTTGCAAGGACAGTAAAGAGATCAAAGGCCATTAACCTCTAGAATGGTAGTAGACAAAGGCCACGAACATCAAATTATGGTAGAAGGAGATTGGAGTCAAAGATAGGTGGCAACGGAGTTCAAAGCGACCAAAGGTTTGGGAATCATTGTCCGATGAGTGGTGCCAAAGTATGAGAACTATCCAAGAAGAATTAGCCTTCAAGGCTGATTTCATTGGATTTTTCTTCTTGAGCACTATAAAATTGACTGCTAAAACTCTCAAATTGGACTAACAGTTCACTCGTAGAAAAGGAAGCAAGTTCAGCAGGCCAAGGTACCACGGGTCGGTGCGAGCCGTTCATGGTTGGCACCAACGGCTCTCGCCAATGAAGTTGGCCCATGCCAACAGTGTTCAACACGAGGCAATGTCATGGATGATGCTAAATGTCACAGGCCATGCTCACCAGTTCCAATCCTCACTCAAAATCAGTTAGTATGAGCGCATACTGTCCCATTTACGATGGCCCATGCTGTTCCAAGTTCAAGATGTTGAGACCAGCCGGAGGGGTGTGGAGAATTAGGTGGCCTATGCCATGTTATTGAGCAAATTAAGCTTCCAGACGGCGGTCCATGCCAAGGGCCGATTCCCGCATGATCAAAAGTCTAAATCCAACTGATGTTTCCATTTTATGTGTCCATTTTATGTGCATAATTTAGTACTTTTTGGGGTCACTTTTGTGCTCTTTTATTAACAAGAGCTTGTGTTTTACCTTGAAATTATCTTAGGAGGGGTAAGAGCAACTTTACGCTCTTTTACCTCTTCTAAGTGGATTTTGCGTGACAAAGGAAGAACATGGAGGCTTGAAGATCAGAGGCCATTGAAGATCACTTTTCGGAGAAATTGAAGACTTGCTTCGAAGACATGAAGACTTGAAGACCGAAGGCCGTCAAAGACCATTTTTGAAGACTTTGAAGACTTTCTTCAAAGAGTTGAAGACTTGAAAAATGAGAGGAATCATTGCGAAGATAAGTGTTTATCATAAGAAAAAGAAAAGAAGACAAAGTTAAGTTCTGGCACCCGTCGCGAGTCACGACGAACCCATCGCGAGTCGTGACCAACGGGTGGCCAGAACCCAACCTTATCCTTTTTGTACTATACATAGAATTCTCTTTCCTCTCATTCACATCTTCTTCTTTCTGCATTTTGGTACTGTTTCTAACCCTAGTTCTCACCATTTTTCATCTTTAAATTCTCTTGTAGTATGTTTGATTTGTTATGCATTAATTAATATGAACTCTTGTAGCTAAATTTAGTTCTTGGGAGCAATTGATTAAAGCTTCCAAACTTATGTAGTAAGATTCTAAATTTGCTCATTTATGAACATTTATTGGAGATCATTTATTATGCCATTAATGATGTGTTTTGCCTCAATTATACCATGGGTTGTTTGAGTATATGAAATGTTTGTATGATTGAATTTTTAGGGTGTTAGGAAAGTTGCAAATTTCTTAACTCATTTGACATGAAATCCAAAAGCATGGATTTAGAAATTCTTGTGTATAATGTGTGGTAATTCTTGCTAGATGAGTATGTTAATGTGGATTGTTCTCATATTTATCCCATAGATGCAAAGAAAGGTTGAACCTTGAATGTTGTTTCTTCTAGGTTTAACCTAATAAATGCTTCTTTTGGTTAAATGACTATGTCTTTGGTAGAAGGCTTGTTGTTATCAAACCTATAGTCCTTGGGTGAAATGTCATTGATGAAATACCCCTATGATGTTGTTTGTCTAGGGTGATCATCAATGAGGTTTGTAAATGATCGTTGTTTGTCTTTGCAAACTACTATTAAGGAGGAACGAATGTTGATCTTTGAATGAGAAGTGATAGCATTCCCCGTAGACAATAAATGTAATTGAATGAGTGAATGAATCAATGCGCTATAGGAAGTTTGGAAGTGGAAGTTGATCGCCCTAAGGCTCCATTAATTATAATTTTAATCATATCTTTAGTTGTATTGCATGATTAGCATAGTTCTCTTGCTTTTCTAATTACTGTCTTTCAATTTGATAACTTAGGATTAAAAACCAACCAAACCTCCCCATTTACATGCTTTTATATATATCTATATATGTATATGCCTAGTGTGTTTTCTTCGCTATATGTTTAAACACTAGAAAAGATCCCTCTTCTCATAGAAGACCCCGACTTGCCAATATCTAATTAATTATAGATAGGAAACATTAGGGCTTAAAATTATTAACTTTTAGAAGTACGACGGCGACCTCCCAAATTTTGGCACCGCTGCCGGGGAAGATGCATTTATTTTTAAGTGTTTAGGCATATTATGTGTGATTATGTGCTAGTTGTAAATATTTGTTAGTTTTCTTTTATTTTGATTTCTTAGTTGACTTGCCATTTTTGCTTGGCTTGGAGACACATTGTTCAAGTTCTTGGTGTATGGTTCGTACGCGATCCTCTTCACAAGAACCCCTACACTACGACCCTGAGTTAGAGTTGAATTTGAGATGGGATAGGAGGCTTTCTTTGGAAAATGTGAATAACACCCCTCATAGTGACCATTTTGTGGATAATTCCAATTCTATGGAGTATCAACATGAGAAAGAAGATGAGCATCCGGGGGGAGGACCTCAACATCCTCCTCTCCAAAGAAGGCAGATTCCTTTGGGGCAAGCATTATTAAGAGACATCATAGCCCCTAACCTCGATCAATAACCAATCTGCATTGAGTATCCCTTGGTTGGACCGAATGGGCACTTTGAGCTAAAGACCAAGTTCATAAACTTGCTATCCATCCTCCTTCGTAGGCAAGGGGAGAATGCCAACAAAAACCTCACTGAATTTCACTTTTTGTGTAGTGGTACGAACCCCCATGGAGTGGATGAAGACTTCTATAAGTTGAAGGCATTCCCGTTCACACTGAGGGATGGTGCAAGAGATTGGCTCCACTACCTACCGCCCAAGAGCATCAAGAGTTGGCTTGTATGAAAACAAAGTTTCTAGCCAAATACTTCCCAACCTCGAGATCCGTTGCCTTGAAGAAGGACATAAGTAACATCTTCCAATGGCATGAAAATCTCTCTTTGGGAGAGGTTCAAGAAGCTTCTCGCAAGTTGTCATTACCACGGTTATTCGGAGGGGAATGTGGTTTATTACTTCTACAATGGTCTTCTTGATGAGGATCAAAGGTTGGTGAGGAGTTATTGTAGTGGCACCTTTGGGAACAAGACGTCATCCGAGGCTATGCAATTGTATGAGGAGCTAGCGGAAGAATCAAGGAACTTTAGCTCAAGGGTTGATTTGAGAAGGAGAAATCCAATGCCCGCAAGTGACTCTTCCAATAGTGGGAAGCTTGAGAACCAAGTCTCAGCCCTTTCATCTATGGTGAAATCGTTGATAAAGAAGCCTAGAAATGCACCACATGTTAAATCATATGAAATTTGTTACTTGGCGTATCCTACGGACACTTGACCTACTTTTTCCCTACTTTGAAAGAGGACTATGTCGAGGAGGTGAGTGCCATGGGGTATCAAGGGAATCAAGGCAACCAAGAATATCAAGGTGGGCAAGGCTACCAAGGTCACCAAGGCTACCTAGGTTATCAAGGGTATCAAAACTGGTCGTACAATTTGGGAAATCGTGATAACTCAAACCTCCAGTATGGAAACCCTCAAGGAAGCCAAAACCCTCAACCATATCGGCCTCCTCAGCAACAATATAGGCCACCTCAACAAAAATTTCAAAGACTCCAAGATAAATCCCAAGACCAAGAGGAGAGCTCGGGGTTAACAAAAGATGAGGTGATACAAGCCATTCACCGGTTAGGCATGTGCACAGAGAAAAGCAAAAAAATTCAAGATGAAGTCAATGCGAGCATCAAGAACTTGGAAACCTAAGTGAGCCAAATAGCTCAAGTGGTGAATCGGATTGAGGCCCAAGAAAAAGGCAAACTTCCCTCCAAACCGGAGATCAACCCTCGACAAAATGTGTCATATGCATCTAGAATTTTTCAATCCATGAACACAATCAAAAGCTCTAAATCATACTCTTGGATTACTATCAAGAAAAGGGGAAATCAACTCATTCCCCAAACCCTAACAAGCATATCATACAAGTAATTCATATACTCAAGCTTTCAATAACATTAATGACATTAAGAAACACATTCAATGCTCCATAATGCATAATAGTAAGAGTATTAAATAGGCTACAAATTGTTCTTAAGACATGGGCTTGGAAGTCTTAGTCAATTGCTCCCAAGAAGTAGATGTAGCTAAGAGTTCATACTAATTAATGCAAAACAACCAAACATGATACAAGAGAATTCAAAGGTGAAAATAAAAGAAAATAGGGTTTTAAACAGTACCAAAAATGCAGATGAAGAAGATATGAATGAGAGGAAAGAGAGTGCTATTTATAGTTTAAAAAAATGATAAGGTTATATTCTGGCAACCCGTTGGTCGCAACTCGCGACGAGGCCATCACGACTCACGATGAGTGCCAGAATTTAATCATGTTTCCTTTTTTTCTTCTCGTGGTAAAAATTTATCTTCATAGCAATTCCTCCCATTTTTTCAAGTCTTCAAGGTCTTAAAAAATGGTCTTCGATGGCCTCTGGTCTTCATGTCTTCGAAGCAAGTCTTCAAAAGTCTTCAAAAATGTGATCTTTAATGGCCTCCGATCTTCATACCTCCATGTTCTTCCCTTGTCATGCAAAATCCACTTAGAAGAGGTAAAAGAGCGTAAAGTTGCTCTTACCCCTCCTTAGAGAATTTCAAGGTAAAAGACAAGCTCTTGATAATAAAAGAGTACAAACGTGACTCAAATTAGTAGTAAATTATGCACATAAAATGGACATCAATTGGTGAACGGAAGAGCCTCGAATGTCAACATTGATTATTTGTACACATTCTTGGAAAATTACCCTATGTCCCAAGATTGTGTTACCCCATTATCCATTGTTTAAAAATACATGGTTTGTTTTATTCTTGCCTCAACATAGAAATATAAAATAAATTATTTTTTTGGTGAAATGTTGGAAAGCGCTAGTACATGTTCTTGAGTAACTTAAAGTTAATTATTTAGAAGTAAGAAAGAGAAATTAGAAAAAAATACATATACGTTCTTGTGGATGATTGTTGATAAATACTATGTTACAGATTTGGAAAATACAGTTGGGGTGCATAGGGTAGCATCAGGTTTGAGCGGAATTCAATTTGGAAATACGAGTAATGTTTATACTTTTTGCACTTAGGTTCCTCCAAGAAAGTTGGAGTTGTCGAATCACGAAATTAGCAACACCAAAATGAAATTCAATAATATTAGATTGTAAATTTACAAGTTGGGCTTGTATGAGTGAACGGAAGGGTCTTAAAAGTCAACATTGATTACTTGTACACATCCTTGGAAAATTACACTTTGGCCCAACATTGTGTCACCCCATTTTCCATTACTCCAAAATACAAGATTTTTGTTATTTTTGCCTAAACATAGAAATATAATTTTTTTTGTGAAATGTTGGAAAGCGCTAGTACATGTTCTAGAGTAACTTTGAGTTGATTACTTAGAAGTAAGAAAGAGAAATAAGAAGAGGTTACATATACTTTCTTATAGATGATTATTGATAAATACTATGTTACAGACTTGGAAAATATAGTTAGGGTGTATAGGGTAGCATCACGTTCAAACGAATTTCAATTTGGAATTACGAGTAAATTTTTTACGTTTTGCACTTAGGTCCCTCCAAGAAAATAGGAGTTGTCGAATCATAAAATTAGCAACACTTAAATGAAATTCAATAATATAAGATTGTGAATTTCCAATTTAGGCATGTATTGGTGAACAGAAGTGCCTTGAATGTCAACTTTGATTACTTGTACACATTTTTGGAAAATTACCCTATGGCCCAAGATTGTGTTACCCCATTATCCATTGTTTCAAAATATATGATTTTTTGTTATTCTTGCCTTAACATATAGAAATATAAAAATAAATTATTTTTTTGGTGAAATGTTGGAAAGCCCTAGTAAATTTTCTAAAATAACTTAAAGTTGATAATTTAGAAGTAAGAAAGAGAAATTAGAAAAACTTACATATAAGTTCTTGTGGATGATTTTTGATAAATACTACATTACAGTTTTGGAAAATATAATTGGGGTGTATAGGGCACAATCACGTTCGAGCGGAATTCAATTTGGAAACGAGTAAGGTTTATACTTTTTGCAATTAGGTTCCTCTAAGAAAGTCGGAGTTGTCGAATCACGATAGCGACACTAAAATAAAATTCAATAATATTAGATTGTAAATTTATAATTTGGACTTGTATGAGTGAACAAAAGGGTCTCAAATGTCAATATTGATTACTTGTACACATCCTTGGAAAATAACACTATGGCCCAATATTGTGTCACCCCATTTTCCATTACTCCAAAATATAAGATTTTTTTTTATTTTTTCCTAAACATAGAAATATAAATTATTATTTTTGTGAAATGTTGGAAAGTGCTATTACATGTTCTAAAGTGACTTAGACTTGATTAATTAGAAATAAGAAAGAGAAATTATAAAAGATTACATATAAGTTCTTATGGATGATTGTTGATTAATACTATGTTACAGACTTGGAAAATACAGTTGGGGTGTATAGGATAGCATCACGTTCGAGCGAATTTCAATTTGGAATTACAAGTAAAGTTTTTACTTTTTGCATTTAGGTCGTCCAAGAAAGTTGGAGTTGTCGAATCAAGAAATTAGCGACACCAAAATGAAATTTAATAATATAAGATTGTGAATTTATAATTTGGGCATGTATGAGTGAACGGAAGGGGTCTTAAAAGTCAACATTGATTACTTGTACACCCTCTTGGAAAATTACACAATGGCCCAAATTTGTGTTATCCTATTATCCATTGCTCAAAAGTACATGACTTTTTTTTATTCTTTCCTAAATATAGAAATATAAAATAAATATTTTTTGGTGAAATGTTGGAAAGCGCTAGTAAATGAATAAGAGTAAGTTATAGTTGATTACTTACAAGTAAAAATAAGAAATTAGAAAAGGTTAAAAATGTGTTCTTATAGATAATTGTTGATAAATACTATCCTACAGACTTAGAAAATACATTTGGGGTGTTTAGGGTAGCATCACGTTGTAGCGGATTTCAATTTGGAGTTACGAGTAAAGTTTTTACTTTTTGCACTTAGGTTCCTCCAAGAATGTTGGAATTGTCGAATCAAGAAAATTAGCGACACCAAATGAAATTCAATAATAAGATTGTGAATTTACAATTTGGGCATGTATGGGTGAATGGAAAATTCTCAAAAGTCAACAATGATTACTTGTACACATTCTTCAAAAATTACACTATGACCCAAAATTGTGTTACCCCATCATTCATTGTTTAAAAATAAATGATTTCTATTATTCATTATTAAATATAAAATATAAAATATAAAATTTTTTGGGTGAAATGTTGGAAAGCGCTAGTACATGTTCTAAGTAACTTAGAATTGATCATTTAGAAGTAAGAAAGAGAAATCAGAAAATATTACATATACGTTCTTGCAGATGATTTTTGGAAAATAAATTTGTGCTATATACGGTAGCATCACGTTCGAGCGGATTTCAATTTGAAATTACGAGTAAAATATTTACTTTTTGCACTAAGGTCCCTCCTAGAAAGTATGATTGTCGATTCTAAAAATTAGCGACGCCAAAATGAAATTCATTAATATAAAATTATGAATTTGCAATTTGGGCATGTATGGGTGAACGGAAGAGTCTCAAAAATCAACATTGATTACTTGTACACATTCTTGGAAAATTACACTATGGCCCAATTTTTGTTGCCCCATTATCCATTGCTCCAAAATGCATGATTTTTCTTATTCTTGCCTAAATATAGAGATATAGTATATATATATTTTTTGGTGAAATGTTGGAAAGCGCTAGTACATGTTCTAGAGTAACTTAGAGTTGTTTACTTAGAAGTAAGAATGAGAAATAAGAAAATATTACATATACGTTCTTGTGGATGAGTAATGGTAAATATTATGTTACAGACTTGGAAAATACAGTTGGGGTGTACAGAGAAGCATCACGTTTGAGCTGATTTCAATTTGGAATTACCTGTAAAGTTCTTACTTTTTGCAACTAGGTCCCTCCAAGAAAGTTGGAGTTGTCGAATCACAAAACTAGCAACATCAAAACAAAATTTGATAATAGAAGATTATGAATTTGTAATTTGGGCATGTATGGGTGAACGGAATGGCCTCAAAATTCAACATTGATTACTTATACATATTCTTGGAAAATTATACTATGGCCCAAAATTGTGTTACCCATTATCCACTGCTCTATAATATATGATTTTTTTGTTATTCTTGCTTAAGTATAAAAATTTAATATAAATGATTTTTTGGGTGAAATGTTGGAAAACGCTAGTATATGTTATAGGGTAACTTAGAGTTGATTACTTAGAAGTAAGAAAGAGAAATTTAAAAAGATTACATATACTCTCTCGTGGATGATTGTTGATAAATACTATGTTACAGACTTGGAAAATACAGTTGGGGTATATATGGTAGAATCACGTTCTAGCAGATTTCAATTTGGAATTACGAGTAAAGTTTTTGTTTTTTGCACTTAGGTTCCTCCAAGAATTTTGGAATTGTCGAATCAGGAAATTAGCGACACCAAATGAAATTCAATAATATAAGATTGTGAATTTACAATTTGGGCATATATGGGTGAATGGAAAGTTCTCAAAAGTCAATAATGATTACTTGTACACATTCTTAAAAAATTATACTATGGCCCAAAATTATGTTACCCCATTATTCATTGTTCAAAAATAATGATTTTTGTTATTCATTCGTAAATATAGAAATATAAAATAAAATATTTTTTTGGTGAAATGTTGGAAAGCGCTAGTACATGTTCTAAGTAACTTAGAATTGATCATTTAGAAGTAAGGAAGAGAAATCAGAAAATATTACATATATGTTCTTGCGGATGATTGTTGAAAAATAATATGTTACAGAATTGGAAAATAAAGTTGTGCTTTATACGGTAGCATCACGTTCGAGCGGATTTCAATTTGACGAGTAAAATATTTACCTTTTGTAATTAGGTCCCTCCTAGAAAGTATGATTGTCGAATCTAAAAATTAGCGACACCAAAATGAAATTCATTAATATAAGATTGTGAATTTGCAATTTGGGCATGTATGGGTGAACAGAATGGCCTCGAAAGTCAATATTGATTACTTGTACAGATTCTTGGAAAATTACACTATGGGCCAATTTTTGTTACAACATTATACATTGCTCCAAAATGCATGATTTTTCTTATTCTTGCCTAAATATAGAGATATAATATTTTTTTTGGTGAAATGTTTGAAAGCGCTAGTACATATTCTAGAGTAACTTAAAGTTGATTACTTAGAAGTAAGAAAGAGAAATAAAAAAATATTACATATACGTTCTTGTGGATGATTTTTGATAAATACTATGTTAAAGACTTGGAATATACAATTGGGTGTATAGGATAGCATCAGGTTCAAGTGGATTTCAATTTGGAATTACGAGTAAAATTTTTACGTTTTGCACTTTGGTCCCTCCAAGAAAGTTAGAGTTTTAAAATCACGAAATTGGCGACACCAAAATGAAATTCAATAATATAAGATTGTAAATTTGTAATTTGGGCATGTATTGGTGAACGGAAGAGCCTCGAATGTCAACATTAATTACTTGTATACATTCTTGAAAAATTACACTATGGCCAAAAATTGTATTACCCCATTATCCATGTCTCCAAAATACATGATTTTTGTTATTCTTGCCTAAACATAGAAATATAAAATAAATATTTTTTGGTGAAATGTTGGAAAACGCTAGTACATGTTCTAGAGTAACTTAGAGTTGTTTACTTAGAAGTAAGAATGAGAAATCATAAAAGATTACATATACGTTCTTGTGGATGATTAATGGTAAATATTATGTTACAGACTTGGAAAATATAGTTTGGGTGTATAGAGGAGCATCACGTTTGAGCTGATTTCAATTTGGAATTACTTGTAAAGTTCTTACTTTTTGCAATTAGGTCCCTCCAATAAAGTTGGAGTTGTCGAATCACAAAATTAGCAACATCAAAACAAAATTTGATAATAGAAGATTATGAATTTGCAATTTGGGCATGTATGGGTGAACGGAAGGGCCTCAAAATTCAACATTGATTACTTGTACACATTCTCGGAAAATTATACTATGGCCCAAAATTGTGTTACCCAAATCTATTGCTCTATAATATATGATTTTTTTTGTTATTCTTGCTGAAATATAAAATTATAAAATAAAAAAATTTTTGGGTGAAATGTTGGAAAGCGCTAGTATATGTTCTAGAGTAACTTAAAGTTAATTACTTAGAAGTAAGAAAGAGAAATCAGAAAAGATTACATATACTCTCTTGTGGATGATTGTTGATAAATACTATGTTACAGACTTGGAAAATACAGTAGGGGTGTATAGGGTAGTATCACATTCGAGCGGATTTCAATTTGGAATTACAAGTAAAATTTTTACTTTTTGCACTTAGGTTCCTCCAAGAAAGTTTGAGTTGTCGAATCACGAAATTTGGGACACCAAAAATTAAATTCAATAATATAAAATTGTGAATTTGCAATTTGGGCATGTATGGGTGAATGGAAGGGTCTCAAAAGTCAACATTCATTCCTTGTACACATTTTTGGAAAATTATACAATGGCCCAAAATTGTGTTACCCCATTATCCATTGCTCAAAAATAGATACTTTTTGTTATTCTTTCCTAAATATAAAAACATAAAATAAATATTTTTTTTGTGAAATGTTGGAAGACGCTAGTAAATGTCCTAGAGTAACCTAGAGTTGATTACTTAGTAGTATGTAAAAGAAATAAAAAAAGATTACATATATGTTTTTCTGGTTGATTATTGATAAATACTATCTTGGAGACTTGGAAAATATAGTTGGGGTGTATAGGGTAGCATTACGCTCGAGCGGATTTTAATTTTGAATTACGAGTAAAATTTTTACTTTTTATACTTAGGTTACTCCAAGAAAGTTGGAGTTGTCGAATCACAAAATTACTGACACCAAAATGAAATTCAATAATATAAGATTGTGAATTTTCAATTTGGGCATGTATGGGTGAACAGAAGGTCCTCAAAAGTCAACATTGATTAGATGTACACATTCTTGGAAAAATACACTATGGCCCAAAATTGTTTTACGCCATTATCCATTGCTCCTAAATAAATAATTTTTGTTATTCTGTCATAAATATAGAAATTTAAAATAAATATTTTTTTGGTAAAATGTTGGAAAACGCTAGTACATGTTCTAAAGTACCTTAGAATTGATTACTTGGAAGTTAGAAAGAGAAATCAGAAGAAAAAAAATTACATATATGTTCTTGTGGATGATTGTTGATAAATACTATGTTACAGACTTGGAAAGTACAACTGGGGTGTATAGGGTAGCATCACGTTCGAGTGGATTTCAATTTGGAATTATGAGTAAAGTTTTTACTCAGGTCACTCAAAGAAAGTTGGAGTTGTTGATTTACAAAATTAGCAACACCAAAATGAAATTTAATAATATAACATTGTGAATTTGCAATTTGGGTATGTATGTTTGAACGAAAGAGCCTCGAAAGTCAACATTGATTACTTGTACGACTTAGTAATCATCCTTCATTTTTGGGATATTCCATTAAACCCTTACTATAAGCGTTGTGAGAAAGATCACTTCCACCACGTAGAATCACATGAAATTTAATATTCTAGGTTTTATATGAAATTAAAAGCTAGTAAAATTCCATCTGTCACATTTTAAAAAGCACTTATACATCGTGTAGAGTAAACTGTAGATGATTACTTATAAGTATACGAGGTTCATTTAGGATGAGCCTGTTGAATTCTTTGTGGGATCATACTAGTTTATTTGTCATGAATAATGGTGATCATGAGTTTGACAGGGGGATGGTCCTGCCCTCGAACCGGGGCAATCGTCCGTCATTTTTGGAGTATTCCATTAATACCCTTACTATAAGCGTTAGGAGAGAAAGATCACTTCCAGCAAATAAAATAACATGAAATTAAATATTCTAGGTTGTTTATAAAATTAAAAGCTAATAAAATTCCATCCCTCAAATTTTAAAAAGCTCTAGTACATTGTGTAGAGTAAATTGTAGATGATTACTTTTAAGTATACAGAGTTCATTCGGGATGAACATGTGTGGAATTCTTCGTGGGATCATGCCAGTTTCTTTGTCATAAATAACGGTGATCATGAGTTTGACTGGGGGACGGAAATGGTCCCATCCCCAAAATGGGGTAATTGTCCTTCCTTTTTGGGGTATTCCATTAATACCCTTGTTATAAGCGTTATGAGAAAGATCACTTCGACCACATAGAATCACATGAAATTTAATATTCTAGGTTTTTTAATGAAATTTAAAGCTAATAAAATTCCGTCTGTCAAATTTTTAAAAGCACTAGTGCATCGTGTAGAGTAAATTGTAGATAATTACTCATAAGTATACAGGGTTCATTCAGGATGAACCTGTGGAATTCTTTGTGGGATCATGTCAGTTTCTTTGTCATGAATAACAGTGAACATGAGTTTGACAAGGGGATGGTCCTGTCCTCGAACTGGGGTAATTGTCCATCATTTTTGGATTATTCCATTAGTACCCTTACTGTAAGCGTTAGGAGAGAAAGACCATTTCCACCACGTATAATCACATGAAATTTAATATTCTAGGTTTTTCATGAAATTTAAAGCTAATAAAATTGCATTCATCAAATTTTAAAAAAGAGTAGCACATTGTGTAGAGTAAATATTAGATGATTACTTCAATGACAATCACCAAATATTATACTTTGGCCCCATTTGTCCGATTTTGCTATTTCTATTCGCATTAAATGAATATGGGACCGACATCAATGTAATTTTGCTACGAATGAAAATTTTCAACGGGAACTGAAATTTTGAGCCAAAATTTTAACCAAAATTTCCCCCCAAACCCATCTCATTACAATAATATCTAGCACCAACACAATCATTTCCCATCTACAACACATTTGCTCTCAACACAACTCCACACCGTCCTTTCAATTAACACCATTTCAAACACTAAAGAGTCCAACCTAATTTCTTCTATCGAATATCAACAATTATTCTAAGATGAAGCATCTCCGGGTTTAAATAAATTGAGGTAGTTCATTTTGGTATCTCCTAAATTGTATATGTTTTTTCCACATTGACCATACATTGAATATATTCATTGAGTATGATGATTTTGTTACTAGTTATATAAGTTACAATGTTTGTCTTTCCAAAGTATTGTCTTGTTTGTAAGGATTGTGGAAAAAATCATAGATTATTGTTGATTGTGAAAAATATTCAAACTTTCGTATGAATACAGGTTGAATGTGCGACGTCGCACTCTATTAATTGCCCTGCATGATATAGAGCCAAATGTCGTGCGACGTTGCATTATCCAGAACTGACATCCTCATCTTGAGTGTCCGACTTTGCATGTTCATCGGTCTAATCGAAATTTTATTATCAACCAAGTGAAATTGCAGGAGGACAATAAATGTACTTTTCCCATGTTTAGATTATTGTCACATACACTTGACAATATTATGTGTATATCATTCTGGGACTACTGAATTCTGACATAAATTTTGTTCCATGTGTATTTGTTTTAATAGGACAAAGAGAGTTACAATGGACTCTTAGCTTCGATGTCATATGACGTAGGCAATGGATGTTAAAAAATACAATTTAATCATTCATTTTCACATTAACCATATGTATTTGAATACATTCTAACATTTATTGGTAATTTATGTTCAATAGTATTTTTTGTTTCATCAGAAATTGAATACTATATTATTGTACGATTCTCCACAATTCATACCGCGATATCACGCAAACCAGTAATGTTTCGACACCTATGCGACGTCGCATATCACAAAACATATCGACACCAACCCGATGTTGCTTAAGACATCTGAGTTTTTTTGCGACGTCGCATATCACAAAACATATCGACACCAAACCGATGTTGCTTAAGACATCTGAGTTTTTTCTGCGACGTCACATATTCAAAATGACATCGTATTGGTCAGCCACCTACATCAGCATACGATCTCGCATGAAATCATGAGCAACATCACTGTAACTATCAGCGTCATTGATCTCATCGATGTCGCAGTTGTTTCAGTGGCATCGCCTGCTTCCATTTGATATCAACTTCGCTTTTTTAAGTACGCCGGCATCGATTTGAATGATGCCGCAGCTACGTGATACTATAGTCGGCCTTCGTAGTTGGTGTGATGTTGGTCTAAGAACATACCGACCTTGGTCCAAAACCTCAGTTTTGAACCAAGGTAAAAGGTATATTTTTTACTACACCCACATTTACTTCAGTTTTTTGGGGACAAAAAACCAAGGTAAAAAGGCCTGAAAAACCGAAGTAATTGGTGATGTTTGTTGTAGTCAAGGCTCCACACACTAAATATCCCTAATAATTGACAGGCGAGCGGTCGTCGCGCCCTCCGTGCAAAAGATAATTTATAAGCCCTTTTTGCTTACTTTCTACAACTAGGTAGATAGCGGCAAATCGGGGTCGTCCAAAGAGAAGAGGGATCTTCCTAAGCGTCTAAGCACACAATGGTTGATATTAGGCTAGGAGTAGATATATACACACACATAAAAGCAAGTAAAATGGGGGGGTTGATTGGTTGGTTTTCCTATGTTGCGAAAGTAAAAAGACAAGATAACTAGCAAGGTCAAGAGACTATGCTAATCATCAAACAAAACTAAGAAAAGGGGTTTTAAACTACAAAGATAAAAAGCCTTGGGGGCAATGGATATCCACTTCCAAATCTAATGTAGGTCATTGGATCATTCACTCATTCTATCATATAGCATTACATGACTCAACATCAACATACCCATCTAGCAAGAATCACAACACATAAATCACAAGAAGTTCTAAGTTCATGCTCATAGATTTTCATGCAAAGGAGCTACGGAATTCGTCACGTTCCTAACACCTAACCAATTCAATCATACAAGCACTCCCTATGCTCAAGCAACTCATGGCACAAGTGAAGTGAAACACACCATCAAGAATACACAAATGCTAAATAACAAATGCTTCAAGGATTTGTTAAAACCATCTATTCAATACTTCAACTACTTGTTGTGGAGACTAAACTCCTATCCTTCTTAGTTCGTAGTTTGCAAGAGTGAGTTCGACATCTCTCGTCAAACCTCACCAATGACTCCCGTTGTCGCGACCACGACTCAAGGTATCATTGGTGGCATTTAATCACGAAGAACCAACAAGCTTGGCAATGCATATGACCACTACACCATGACTAAGCATTTAACCAATTCATGAAATTACACGAGATTGGATGAACGTGCAATGCACATGCATCCAAGAGCATATAACTCTCTCGTTTGCTACACAAACGAACATGACGAAGAGTTCGACATCAATCACATTCGTCTAGCACATTATCAATCCATCAACACAATCAAAAGCCCTAAATCATACTCATACATTCCTAACAAGAAAAGGGGGGAAATTAACCCAAATCCCCCAAACCCTAGCTAGCAATTCATACAAGTATTTCATTCAAGCTTTCAACAATATCAATGGCATCAACAATTAACATTCAAAGCACAATAGCAAAAACACCAAATAGATAGATATAAATGCTCCTTACTACATAGAAATGGAAGCTTCAATCCTTGCTCCCAAGTACAAAAACTACTCTAGAACAACAAAAGACATAGAAACTAAGAAAACAAGAAGATAAAACCTAGGGTTTTGGCCCAAAACAGGGGCCAAAAGCTGTGGAGAAGAAGGGGTGAAGAGGTATTTATAGTGGAAGAAAAAAAGGGAAGAAAAACGCTGCTACAGGGCTGACTGGACGCTGTCGTCGCGACTCGCGACCAAGTTCATCGCGACTCGCGACCAAATCAGTAAACTGCAGCCCTGTTTTGTTTTGCTTCCTCCGGGTGAACCGTTGATCCATTTCGGGAGTTCTTGTAGTCGATTTTATAGTGCTCGAGAAGAGGAATCCAATGGTGCCACTCTTGAGGGCTTATTCTTCTCGGAAAATTCTGAGAACCCTGGATCATCATTCATCCGTTTCTTTGCTCTCCTTTCTTCATCTCTTCACTTCTTCAAATCTTCACAAAGCTCAAATGTAAAGGTCTTCAAATCTTCAAATCTTCAAAGATAGATCTTCAAAGTCTTCAAATCTTCAAAGTCTTCAAACAAATCACCTTGTCACACAAAATCATCTAAAAAGTGATAAAAACGTCAAAGCCGCCTTTATCCCTCCTTAGATGATTTCAAGGCAAAATGCCACATGTAGAGCACAAAATTGCACAAAACCTAATCCTAAAAAGCCTAAAATAACCATCTAAAATGGACACATCAAACCTCCCCACACTTAAACCTTACTCGCCCTCGAGTAAGAAAAGATTCAAGCACACGGAGGAAATGACGTATCCACATCCTAAAAACCCTAAAATAACCACATAAAATGGCCTCATCAAACCTCCCCACACTTAAACCTTACTCGCCCTCGAGTAAGAAAAGATCCAAGCACACGGAGGAATTCATATGGCCATATCCTAAACTAATCCCCCAAACAAAGCCTCACAAAAACTCTCAATATCATAAATCCCAAAATAAAAGCTCACATAAGATTTTTTCACACACACATCCCCAATCCTAAATCTAACCAAACCTACCACTTATCAATTCACTACCCATAAAAATATTTCAAAGCCCAGAATTGATATTCCCAAAGTCCAATGACACAAGATGAAGTTAAAACCATTTAAGAGGTTTAAGCACATACTTCACCTAATGCCAATATATCCACCAAAATCCAATGACATAAAATGAAGCTAAAGCCATATAAGAGGTTCAAACACATGCTTCACTAAATGCCAATATATCAACCAAAAATGAAGTAGAAAGAGATAAGGAATTTCATAACCACACTTCGTTTCCTAACCCACTAAGCTACCCAATCCCAAGAGGTCTATAGATGTTGAGCTACCCGATCCATCCATGTGACAACCGCAACCTTATGACTCCAACGGCGGCAAATGAGTGAAATCTTAGAATTTTTCTTTTTCACTCTTTTTCTCTCATTTTGCCTAGGAGCTCTTTCGAGTTTTCATCCTAGCCACACATCATGTTTCTTTAGCTCACATCTCACATTTTTCCGCACATTTTAGCCTCTCATTTTTGCCTAGGCTGCCCTTTCAGGTTTTCGACCTATCTGGGCCCCCAATGTTGCCTAAGTTGCCCTCTCGGGTTTTCAACTTAGCGGGTTTTCGTTTTCTTTTTTTTTCTTTTTCTTTTTCTATTTTTTTTTCCTTTTTTTTTGTTTTTCTATATTTTTTTTCTTTTCTCATGTTTTTCCAATGAAAAGTAGCAAAAAGCATTCCAAAACTATCTAGCATGCATGTGAATCCTCTAACCCCTCCCCACACTTAAAACAGTACATTGCCCTCAATGTAAACATCTAAGGCAAGAATAATAAAAATCAAGGTAAGGGGGTAGAATGACACCCGTGTCTCCGCAATTCGCCGGTGATATGGCGCAATCCAAGCACTTGTATGGTCCCGAAGTAGGTGTCGGAACCGGACGGGTGAGCAAAGATGCCGTAGAAGAACTCACCCCTCGAGAAAAGCATTGTCTCCATGGCGCCATTTGATCAAGACTAACACCACGAAGAACACATTAAACTCACAAGTACATCAGGATATGTAATACTAGATTTATCATCAAGAGTTAATAACCATAGTATTTTCAAAGAACAACCAAATCACACTCAACCAACACTATAAGAATAATCATGAAAAATATCCAACATATATTGACATGTATACAAGCATCATTATAGGATATGCACTTACGATCACAATGATGTAGTCGGCATACTACAATCAACAAATGTACTATAAAGATGCAAGAATGTTCATAAGCCAATATATGTCGGATGCTTGAGAATGAGTGGAGATGTGGTGGTTCTTGGGAGTGTTGGGTGGAGAAGAAGGAAGAATCATGCAATGTTTAAGATCAATTGAAAACTTGGAATTCTCATCGCGACTCGCGACTGTAGTGGTCGCGACTCGCGACGGACTTCATCGCGACTCGCGACGGGTTCGTCGCGACTCGCGAAAAGTAGAGGCCGGGAGCATAATTTTTTGGAAAAATTTTCTGATCATGTCGCGACTCGCGACCCCTACGTCGCGACTCGCGATGGCCCATCGCGAGTCTGTCGCGACTCGCGGAAAGTTGGTTCCGAGAGCTCAAAAATTCTGAGCTCGTCGCGACTCGCGACGAGCATCGTGAGGTCATCGCGACTCGCGGAAAGTTGGTGCTGGGAGTGGATTTTTCTCCCCTGTTCGTCGCGACTCGCGACGAAGCTCATCGCGACTCGCGACGGCAGGGTATCCCAGGCTTAAAATTTTTTCGTTTTCTTACCAACTGTCCAAGCTTTCTTCCCTCGTTCATTGATCTCGTTCCTTCATCTCCTTCATTGCAATGCACTTCATGTTGCTACAAAATCACAGAAAAATATGCCATAAAAAGAACAAAACAAAACAACAACAGAAACAAACTAAGAAACACAAACTAAGAAACAAAAACTAAAAGAAATGCCGAATTTATTTAACGTCGTCGGCACGACGAAGCTCCGTATTTTTAAGGTCGTCGGCACGACCCTAATGTTATCCGTATGGTGAAGGCTTGAACCCCTTCACCATGAGCTTCCAAAAGTCGAGAGGTGGGGGTACAAAACTTTCAAGAGGAAAGTTTTGTGGAGGTGGAGATGGTTCAAAGGGAATTGAGTGGTTAGGGAGCTTGGGATAATCTTTTGGCTCCTCTCTCGTTTCCCTCAAAACTTCCAAAAATGGTGGAGTTGGTTCACTAGGTGGGAGAAGGGGTGACGATGCTAATGGATGTAGCACTATCACCTCTTCCTCCATTTTTCTATCCTCTACAACCAACTCCTCATCCCTTTCAAACTCAAAATCATTTTTATTGGTGACCTCACTCACCAAGTCATCGAGTTCAAGTTGGGATGGTGTATTTTCGGAATCACGAGCTTCCATGCAGGCCAATACCTCTAATATGTTCCTCGCATGCCCCTCAATGGCCTCAACACTAGAGGAGAGCTAGGTATCCAGCTCCTCACTAGTAAAGGAGTTCAAGTTTGCTATGGTATTTAAGACATCCTCACGTGTCAAACTTGAACTTCCTTGTTGGGCTTGGTTTTGGGGTATGGTATAGGGTGGTGATGGCCAACTAGGTTGCTCGTAATGTTGGTTTTCCGGCTCATTCTCATACCACCAATCCAGACTACCACTCCATTCCGGATTGTTAGAGTTGTGGTATGGAAAACACTCTTGAACATTTTGCCCTTGAAAACCAACATCTCCAACCTCTTGATAGCACTCTTCATAGTACCCATGGTTTTGAAAACCAAGGGTTCTTTCTCGGTCATCGTGCTTTTCCCACAACAAAGGGCAAGATTCGGTAGGATGGTCGGAATGACACATCCTACAAAACCTTGCTTGTTGAGCCTCTCTTTTCATCATGAGTTCCCTCAAGGTGAGACGCTCCATTAAATTTTTTTTTTCAAAAGTTCAGAATCATAGTGCAAGGATTCTCGATAAAATAAATTACCAAGAACTCAAGCAATACCTACTCCGAACAAAAACAACCACCAAGTAGTGGAAAATAAAACAACTAGCCAATACACAACCAAATACACCTAAATACTTAAGAATAAACGCCTCTTCCCCGGCAGCGGCGCCATTTTGACAGGCGAGCGGTCGTCGCGCCCTCCGTGCAAAAGATAATTTATAAGCCCTTTTTGCTTACTTTCTACAACTAGGTAGATAGCGGCAAATCGGGGTCGTCCAAAGAGAAGAGGGATCTTCCTAAGCGTCTAAGCACACAATGGTTGATATTAGGCTAGGAGTAGATATATACACACACATAAAAGCAAGTAAAATGGGGGGGTTGGTTGGTTGGTTTTCCTATGTTGCGAAAGTAAAAAGACAAGATAACTAGCAAGGTCAAGAGACTATGCTAATCATCAAACAAAACTAAGAAAAGGGGTTTTAAACTACAAAGATAAAAAGCCTTGGGGGCAATGGATATCCACTTCCAAATCAAATGTAGGTCATTGGATCATTCACTCATTCTATCATATAGCATTACATGACTCAACATCAACATACCCATCTAGCAAGAATCACAACACATAAATCACAAGAAGTTCTAAGTTCATGCTCATAGATTTTCATGCAAAGGAGCTACGGAATTCGTCACGTTCCTAACACCTAACCAATTCAATCATACAAGCACTCCCTATGCTCAAGCAACTCATGGCACAAGTGAAGTGAAACACACCATCAAGAATACACAAATGCTAAATAACAAATGCTTCAAGGATTTGTTAAAACCATCTATTCAATACTTCAACTACTTGTTGTGGAGACTAAACTCCTATCCTTCTTAGTTCGTAGTTTGCAAGAGTGAGTTCGACATCTCTCGTCAAACCTCACCAATGACTCCCGTTGTCGCGGCCACGACTCAAGGTATCATTGGTGGCATTTAATCACGAAGAACCAACAAGCTTGGCAATGCTTATGACCACTACACCGTGACTAAGCATTTAATCAATTCATGCAATTACACGAGATTGGATGAACGTGCAATGCACATTCATCCAAGAGCATATAACTCTCTCGTTTGCTACACAAACGAACATGACGAAGAGTTCGACATCAATCACATTCGTCTAGCACATTATCAATCCATCAACACAATCAAAAGCCCTAAATCATACTCATACATTCCTAACAAGAAAAGGAGGGAAATTAACCCAAATCCCCCAAACCCTAGCTAGCAATTCATACAAGTATTTCATTCAAGCTTTCAACAATATCAATGGCATCAACAATTAACATTCAAAGCACAATAGCAAAAACACCAAATAGATAGATATAAATGCTCCTTACTACATAGAAATGGAAGCTTCAATCCTTGCTCCCAAGTACAAAAACTACTCTAGAACAACAAAAGACATAGAAACTAAGAAAACAAGAAGATAAAACCTAGGGTTTTGGCCCAAAACAGGGGCCAAAAGCTGTGGAGAAGAAGGGGTGAAGAGGTATTTATAGTGGAAGAAAAAAAGGGAAGAAAGCTGCTGCAGGGCTGACTGGACGCTGTCGCCGCGACTCGCGACCAAGTTCATCGCGAGTCGCGACCAAATCAGTAAACTGCAGCCCTGTTTTGTTTTGCTTCCTCCGGGTGAACCGTTGATCCGTTTCGGGAGTTCTTGTAGTCGATTTTATAGTGCCCGAGAAGAGGAATCCAATGGTGCCACTCTTGAGGGCTTATTCTTCTCTGAAAATGCTGAGAACCCTGGATCATCATTCATCCGTTGCTTTGCTCTCCTTTCTTCATCTCTTCACTTCTTCAAATCTTCACAAAGCTCAAATGTAAAGGCCTTCAAATCTTCAAATATTCAAAGATAAATCTTCAAAGTCTTCAAATCTTCAAAGTCTTCAAACAAATCACCTTGTCACACAAAATCATCTAAAAAGTGATAAAAACGTCAAAGCCGCCTTTATCCCTCCTTAGATGATTTCAAGGCAAAATGCCACATGTAGAGCACAAAATTGCACAAAACCTAATCTTAAAAAGCCTAAAATAACCATCTAAAATGGACACATCAATAATTCCTCTCAATAAGTGACTTAAATCATACCCTTTTAACTTCCCAGACAAAAATTTGTAAGGTATCAAATCTACCACCTTATCATACTTCAGGTACCATTCTACGAACCACTAACCATTGAAAGTAAAGAAATTTTCTATTTAAAACTTAGCTGATGATGATGAAACATGTCCTGGTTGTACTGAGGAGACCACTTATATCCTTGGTTCTTGAATATCATCACAAGGCTCCAGCATTGAGATCTCAGTGAAATTGATCTCCTTCTGAGCTCCGCCAAACAACTTCTTGAAGTCCTTGATTTTCTCCATGTTAAATGCTAGTGGTGTGCTTCAGCAACTGAAATTTCTTCGGCTTTGAGAATCTTGACATCTTACAACCTCTTCTCCTTAGGGTTTTATCACAAAAAATTCGAACACAGAATCCCCACAATTTTAAGAATATGGAAAGAATTTTGGGAGAGTAGTTGCGGGAATAAGGTATGGAGAGAAGGAAGAATGAAAGGTAAAAACTTGAAAATATTTACTTTCCTTTTTTCTCAATAACAACTCCAACATTTTTTCTCTTTCCAAGGTCATGATTACTTCTTTTCACCTTCCAACCATCATATCAAATCACCATTAATTCCTCAACTTCCCAACATGAACACTTCTTCCATATTTTTGTTCTTTTCTATTTTTCTTTGTGTTTTTATGAATTTATATACAAAATGTTTTTAAAAAAAACTTAGTAAAGGCTAAAAAAAGGAATACCTCAAATATGAGGAGCTCAAAGGTTAGTAAAAATATATATATGCAAACTATTCAGATGTTGGAGCATAGGCAACCATCACTTCCTTCCTTTCAACCATATCTCATATGAATTGGTGCCTTATATCAATGTGCTTTGTTCGAGAATGTTGTACTGGACTTTTCGATATATCAATTGCACTTTTGTTGTCACTTAACACTTTTAGAGGCTCTTCTTAAATTCCATAATCATTCAGCATTTGTTTCATCCATAGTAATTGTGAACAACAACTTCCAGTAGCAAGATACTCAGCTTCAGTAGTTGATAAGGAGATCAAATTTTGTTTCATACTATACTAAGATACCAATTTCGTATCAATAAAGAAACATCCACCAGTGGTGCTTTTACGATCATCTGCCTTACTATCCTAATTAGAATCACTACAACTGATCAAATAAGAGTCTTGATTTTTAGAATACCAGATTCCATACTTAGAAGTCCCACTTACATATCAAATTATTCTTTTGACTGCAGTCAAGTGAGATTCCTTAGGATCAGCCTGGAATCTTGTACATACTCCTACGCTGAAACATATATCTGGTCAAATTTCTATCAGATACAATAGACTCCCAATCATACTCCTATATATTTTTTTATCAACTCCAACCCCTTTCTAATCCTTTACCAATTTGTCAGTAGCAACCATTGGTGTTCTTAAACCTCTAGAATTACTCAATCCAAAATTTTTTACCAAATTCATGGCATACTTAGTTTTATTTATAAATAGACCGTTCTATTCTTTTTTCACCTGAAGTTTTAGAAAATATGTGAGTTTTTCAACCAAACTCATTTCAAATTCAGTCTGCATCAAAGTTACAAAATCTTGTACCATAGATTGTGAAGTAGAGCTAAACACAATATCACCTACATAAATTTGAGAAACCAAGATACATGATGATTTCTTAAACACAAACAAGGTGAGATCTACTCTCCCTCGATGATAACCTTTCTAAATGAGAAACTTAGTGAGTCGTTCATACCACACCCTAGGTGTTTGTTTAAGCCCATACAAAGCCTTTGTAGGTTGATATATGTGATGTGGATAGTGAGGATTTTCAAATCCTTTAGGTTGTTCCGTGTACACTTCTTAATTAACCACGTCATTTAGAAAAGCGCTTTTGGCATCCACCTGGTACAGCGTAAAATTCATAATGCAAGAAATAGCCAGTAAAATCCGAATAGATTCTAACCTGGCAACTGGTGCGAATGTCTCATCAAAATTAATTCCTTCAACCTGAGTATACCCCTGAGCAACCAGTCTTGCTTTATTCCGAGTAATATAACCATCAACATCAGATATGTTCTTGAAGATCCACTTAGTGCCAATGACATTTATACCTTTAGGACGATGAGTGAGATACCATACATCATTGCATTAAAATTGCCTAAGTTCTTCTTGCATTGTCACAATCCAATATTCATTAAGTAGAGCTTCCTTGTAGTTTTTCGGTTCAATCAGAGAGATGAAGCAATGTAATCATGCAAGTTCTTTATAGTTTACTCGAGGAATTGTATGAGTTCTCTTGATGTTGGGTTCAGGTTGAACCTGTGTTGGAACATGAGAGGGTGAAGTAGGGATGGATGTTCCAATATGATCGGCTTCTTCAAATTCAGTGGGACTGTTTGAATGCTCTGATGTTCCAACATCGATTGGTTGATCAGGCAAACTATTCTATGTTGGAACATGGTCTGAGCCTGGTTCATCTTCTCCTTCACCTGATGCATGTTTATCATCAGAATCATCTATGATGACATTAATAGATTTTATAAGAGTATTTGTATGGATATTGTACACATGGTTGTTCATAGAATATCCAAGAAAATTTCCAACATCACTATGACTGTCAAATTTAGCCAGTTCCTCTCGATCTCTTATGGATTCCTTTCTCAGCAAGCATGATGCAAGCCATTTCCTGTAGAGTCCCATTCTTTCTTTCCACAATTCCATTATGTTGAGGAGTGATTGGTTTAGAAAATTTGTTTTGAATGCCGAGTTTATCACAAAAATTACTAAACTGGGAGATCCCAAATTCCCTACCATGATCACTATGAATTCTGATACTCTTTCCAACTGGACTTCCTTTCTCCGCTTGTAATTTTATCACCAAACTTCTGAAGACTTCCACAGTATTAGATTTTTCTTTAAGAAATGCCACCCAAGTGTATCTTGAAAAAACGTCAAAACATACAATGATGTACTTCATGCCACATACACTGGGTGTATTGAATGGACCCATCAAATCCATATGTAGTTATTCAAGTGTTCTTGAGGTGGTGATATAATGAACTGATGAGTGAGGTGATCGAATATGTTTACCTTGTTGCATAACCCGCACACAAATCCCTTTTTGTCAGTAAGTGTAGGCATACCTCGTACTTTTCAAGTTGGAAATTTTCCATAGTTTTGTAGTTGATGTGTCCAAGCTTCTTGTGCCATATGGTTCCTTCATCTTGTTTAGAGCTTAGACATTTCACCTCTTGTTCCAAAAAGTAATAGTTATTGGAAGACCAAATTCTAGAGAGTACTTTATCTTCACCATGTTTCACAATGCATTTATCTTTATGAAAATCAACAGTTGTAATTTTATGGCACAATTGATTGATAATCAATAGATTATCCTTCAAATCTTCTACAATCAGAACACTTGTAAAGATAAGGAATCCCTCGATCTGTAATTCACCTTTTCCAACTACTCAATTCTTCTTTCCATCACCAATCGTAACAAATCCACCATTTATGGTTTAATATTTTTTAAATGCTCTTAAGTTCCAGTCATATCTAAAGAACACCCACTATCAAAGTACCACAAGTCTCTATAGTGTGCAATAAGAGAAGTGTTAGCAACAAGGCAAGTAATAGTGTGCTTAGGAACCCATACCTTTCTGACCATCTTTGGTCGTTGGACATCGTCTATGTTGGAACATGCAGATAGTTGTCGTCCATTCATGATATCTCTGAGTAGTTTGAAACATTGATCATGTATATGGCCTTGATAGGTGCAACAGTTGTAAATAAGCAGTTTTTGTTGGCGTGTTTTGATCACATTTCTCTTCATGTCTTGAACCTCTGATTTGAAGTCTACAGTGCTTCTCAAAGGCTTATCATAGCCTATACCTTGTCTATTTCCAAATCTCTTCCTAATAGTCAAAATATCCTCTAGTGTTCAACTTTATAATTGTTGCCTCAACCATCTCAGATCTTTTTGTTGTTGAACTTTGATTTAGTTCCAACTGTTCAATCTCTTCTCTGAGTTTTATAACCAAATTCAACAACTCCTTCTCCATCTCAACAAGTTGGTTTTTCTCCTTTTTCAAAGCCTTATTTGTGTCAACAACTTTCAACCATATCTCACACATGTTTTTAAATGCATTGTAGATATATTCATCACTCACAATCTGGCCTCCGTCATCACTAGACCAGTCATCAAAAGTTGACTTTTCTGTGTTGGAACATATAGCCTTCTTTGTCTTTTGCATGTTGGAACATGCATCATCAGTTTTTGATACATCATGGATTTTTGCTCCAAATGCTACATAGTTGCTGGTAAGTTCTTCTTCATTTTTCTCATCTTCTTTATCTTCACTCTATAATGTTACATATGATTTTCTTTGCTTCTTTTGAGTATTAGCACATTCAGCCTGGATGTGTCCATGTCCCTCACATTCTATACATTGAATCCTTCCCGGCTTCTTTATTTCACCACTCTAATTTTTTTTGAGAACTACAGATTGGTTTCTTCCATTGGTGCTCTGCGATTATTACCAAGGTCCCATACCTGAGGTCTATTACCGCCAAATCTGTCTTGTGATGTTTTTTTCACCACTTTCTTCAGCATTCTTAAGAAATTTTTAGTGATGAAATCAAGTTCTTCAATACCATCATCACTATCAACTTCATGAATGGCCCTTGGTGACAAGGTTTTGAAATCCAACTCCTTTTGTGATTTCTTTGTGGCCTATTCTAATGTCATCTCATAGGTTTGCAGTGATCCCATTAGTTCATCTAAATTTATGGTGGTCAAATATCTTGCTTCTTCTATTGCCGCAACCATCATAGAAAATCTTTGAGGGAGAGTTCTCAAGATCTTTTTCACCGGTTTCAACTCCTTGTAAAATTTTCCAAGTTGATTTGCCATATTGGTGATGTCTCTTAGCTTTCCAGTAAACACAACAATAGTATCATCCTTCTCCATCTTCAATTCTTCGAACTTTGTGGCTAACGTTTATAGTTTAGATTCACTTTCACGACTTGTTCCTTCATGAAGTGTCTGTAAAATATCTCATGCTTTCTTTGTTCGATGACATGTAGAGATTAGTTTAAACTGATTTTCATCCACTATTATGAAGATAGCATTTAATGCTTTGGCATTTTTCATTGAAGCCTTTTGTTCATATGGAGTCCATGATGACCTAGCCTTGAGTTTAAGTTTCTCGGAACCTAATCCTCCTTTTGAACTAGATTCTGCTTCCTCAGTTGGTGGATTCCGTTCTGTTTCAACACAATGTCAAGCCAATTTATCTAGTGAGTTTATGAGAACTCTCATGTGTGCCTTCCAATACTTGTAGTTTGTTCCTTCCAGCAGTGGTGGCCGAGACATGGAAGCTCCTTCTTTGGTCACCATTGGTAAAACCGGATCACACTTTCCTTGACACAACTAAGGTAAGAATAAGTGACTTAGCTCTGATACCAAATGAAACTTGGTTTTACCCAATTAATTAATTAATTACTAACACATTCCAAAATAGCCTATCTAACCAAGTATGTAATATAGTAAAGCAAGAACACAAAAGATTTGGTTACGCAGTTTGTTGAAATTCACCTACATCTTCGGTGTCTGGCCCAGTTCAGAATAAATCCACTAATCAGAAAGATACAGTACAAAGAATACCACACAATTATACTTATCTTATCTAATTATATCTAGTGGGTTTTTCAAGCTCCCCTTGCTACCGATCAGCCTTGATCGGACTCCCTTTGACCTCTAAAATCATCGACGCTGGATCTCCTACCGAGGAATTACGGTATATGATTCTAAAATTGATCAATAAGTTATGATCATGTTGGAATAAATATGAAATCTCTTGAACACTTCTCTAAGAATGTGAAAACTTGGCTGCAGATTTTATTCAATTAAAACTGTAAGTAGCTCGGCCAAATTGTCTTCTATTTTACCAGTAGCACACGCCAAGATCCGTGCGAGAATAATTCCTTCTCCATCTCAAATTTTGATTACAGTAAAATTCCTTGGAGATAGGAATTATCAAATTCAATACCTTAAAGAAAGGATTAAAATATATTCCATCCAATCAAACCAAATCCTTTGCAAAAAGGATATTATCAAATCAATTCCATAAATCCAATCCAATCACATAAATATAAGAATTGATATATTCTTTAATCACAACTCATTGATGGAAACATTGCTTCTCGGACTTCATCTTCAATTCCCTTCTATTGACCAAATTTCCTTCTTTCAACACAAACTCTTCCATATGATCAAAATTTCCACAAATTGCCAATTAACTATATATGAACTTTACAGAGATATTTTGTGTGTATTTTGTACCCTAATTAGAATCATTTTCCATTTGTGATTCTATACATGATGTCTATATATATATATATATATATATTATATCCTTGTACTATCAATAAAATCAATCGTTCATATTTTACAACATTTCTTAAATGCGTCATTTTACGTGGAGTAACTACATTGTTCCTCCTTTTTTTCTTTGCCTCGGTACCAATTGGATGTATGTCTATGATTGAAGTGTTAGGGTGTTAGGAAAGTGTACAATTTCTTAGCTCTTTGGCATAAAAACCCAAGAACATAGAATTAGAAATTCTTGTTGTATAATGTGATGTGAATCTTGCTAGATGAGTATGTTGATGTGGATTGTTACCATATTTGTACTAGGGTAGCAATGAAAGGTTGAATCTTGAATGTTGATTGTTCTTGGTTTAATCTATAAATGCTTTATTTGGTTAAATGGCTATTCATTTGGTAGAATGCTTATTTTCATCAAATCTATGGTTTTTTGTGTATAATGTCATTGATGAAATACCTTTAGGTGTTGTTTGTCTAAACTAATTATCAATGAGGTTTGCAATTTTTCATTGATTGCATTTGCAAACTACTCTTAAGAAGAAAGGAATGTTTATCTTCAAAATGAAGTGGTAGCATTCACCATAGGCATTAAATGTGAATGAATGAGTGAATGAATCTAGGATCTACAAGAGGTTTGGAAGTGAGGATCAATTGCCCCCAAGGCTTTGTCATTTGTGATTCTACCATCTTTTTAGTTGTTTGTTGCATGGTTAGCATCGTTACCTTGCTTTGCTAGTTGTTTGACTTTTAATTTGTAATTTAGGAAAAACCAACCCCCTCCCCCTCTTTACTTGATTATATATATGTGTGTGAGTGTGTGTATGTATGTATATATATATATATATATCTAGTCTAGGAAGATCCTTAGGAAGATCCCTTTTCTTTGCGGACGACCCCGACTTGCCATTATCTACTTAGTTATAGTTAGGAAGCATTTAGGGCTATAAATTGTTTATTTGAGAGGTACGGCGACGATCTCCCGCCAGCATAGGAATGTCATTTCCAATAATCAAGATGTCATCGACATAAAGGACAAGGATCACAATCTTGCCCCAACTAACCTTCTTGTATACACAAGATTCTCCAACATTTCTTTGAAATCCAAATTTCTTAATTTCTTCATCGAAACGTAGATTCCAACTTCGGGATGCTTACTTCAATCCATAAATGGACCTTTGAAGTTTGCATACCTTCCCAGAATTGTCTTTGTCTATAATACCCCTAGGTTGTGTCATATAGACATCCTTTTCCAAAATCCCATTAAGGAAGGTGGTTTTGACATCCATTTGCCAAATCTCATAATCATAATGAGCTACAATGGCTAGGAGAATCCAAACATACTTAAGCATTGCAACTGGAGAAAAGTTTTAATTATAATCCACCCCGTAGACTTGTCGATACTCTTTAGCTACCAATCTAGATTTGAAAATGTAAATGTTTCCATCCTTGTCAGCCTTCTTTAAAGACCCATTTCTTTCCTATGGGTTTTAGTCCATTTGGTGATTCAAGCAAGTTCCAAACTTGATATTCATACATAGAGTCCATTTTGGATTTCATGGCTCCAAGTCGTTTTGCGGAGTTAGGACTCGTCAAGGATTGACAGTAGGTCATAGGCTCATCACTTTCTAAAAGCATGATTTCATGGTTTTCAGTCAAGAGGACATCGGTGTACCTTTTTTTAACCCTATACCTTTCAAATCTATATGGAGAATGAGCGACTTCAGTTGTCTCTAAAATTTGTTTCAAATGTATCGTAGCCACTTCATTTGAAACATGTGTCTCTAAAGGGATATATGTTTCTGGCTCTAATTGTTCCTCGAACCTCGTCGAGGTCTATTTTCCTCCCACTTGTCCTTTTGGAAAGATTATCCTTCTCCAAAAATACACCATCTCGAGAAAAAAAAACTTTGTTCTCAGAAGAGTTGTAGAAGTAATACCCCTTTGTCTCGTTTGGGTAGTCCACAAAAACACATTTGTTAGACTTGGGTGAAAGCTTGTTCGAAATCAACCTTTTAAAAAATGCTTTACAACCCCAAATCTTGAGAAAAGACAGACGAGGAACTCATCATGTCCATAACTCATGTGGAATTCTTTCTACAGCTTTAGATGGCGCTCGGTTTAGTGTGAAAGTTGCTGTCCAAAAAGCATGTCCCGAAAAGGAAACTTGAATATAAGCTTGACCCATCATCAAACAAACTACATCCAATAAGGTTCTATTTCTCCATTCGGACACACCATTCCATTGTGGTTTTCACGGAGGAATCATTTGTGAAAGAATGCCACAATCTTTCAGATGGTCAACAAACCCCTGGCTTAAATACTCGCCACCTCGATCCGATTAAAGTGATTTTGTTGCCAAGTTGATTATGAAATTCATTCTGAAACTCCTTAAATTTTCCAAAGGATTTTGACTAGTTTCTTATCAAATAGACATAACCATATATACTTCATCGGTGAATGTAATGAAGTAACTGAATTCACATCTTGTATTTGAACTCATTAGTCCACACACGTCAGTGTGAATAAGACCCAATAGCTCATTTGCTCTCTCATCCTACCCATTGAAGGGTGATTTTGTCATTTTTCCCATCAAACAAGATTCACACTTATCAATCGACTCCAAGTAAAATGATTCCTGAATGCCCTCCTTTTGGAGTCTCTGAATGCGTTTTATGTTGATGTCGCCTAATCGACAATGCCAAAGGTAAGTTGAATTCGAATAATTTGTTTTAGCCCTTTCAACATTTACGTTATAAATATGTCTATCCAAAACAAGCAAGTAAAGACCGTTGCTTAACTTTGCTGAACCATAACACATCTCTTTCAAATTAAATGAACAACTATTGTACTTTATTATGAAATAAAAACCTTCCATGTCCAACATAGAAATAGAGAAAATGTTTTTGGTAACACTAAAAAAAACTATTATTCTCTGAAAAAAATGGCCAGTGTAAGCCCAGTGGGCAAAGGTAAATGATACGTTCCCACGGCTAATACAACAACCCTTGCTCCATTTCCCACGTGTAGGTCAACTTTTCCTTTTTCCAAACTCCTACTTTTTGTTAGTCCATGCATAACAAATATGAAAACCACATCCGGTATCCAATACCCATGACGTAGGGCAGACAAAATGACAGTCTACAACTAAAATACATGCACTGCCAGTAGGCTCTCCCTTTTTATTGTCCTCTAATAACTTGGGGCAGTCATTTTTCCAAGGGCCAGTGTCATTGCAGTAGAAGCATTGGGACTCATCTGACCTTGCACCTTATTGCTTCTTAGTAAGAGGCTGCACTTTAGGTGCATTTGCAGCTTTCTTGCCATTGCCCTTGCCCTTACCTTTTGCTACTTCTTTCTTCTTCCATGACTTCTTGAATCTATTTCCCTTTTGCACCATGAGAACCTATTTCTTGATATCATTCTTAACACTTGGCTCGGTAGTTTTAAACATCTCATGCAGCTTAGTCAAAGTCTTTTCCATTCCGTTCATATTATAATTCAAATTGAAAGCATCACAGCTCGAGAAGTGACTGGAGAATGATGTCAATGGCTAACTCTCGTCCATAGGGAAAACCAAGTCCCTCTATGTTATTAAATAAACCAGTCATTTTTCAAAACATGAGGTCCCATTGTTTTCCCTTTCTCGAGCTTACAATCGAGAATATCCTTATTGGTCTCAAATTTTTCAACCCTGGCCTGCTCCTGAAACATATTCTGGAGCTCCAAGTTGATGTTGTAAGCATCAGATTTCAGAAATTGCTTTGGCAAATCCGGACTCATGCTACCCAACATAAGGCATTTGACATCAGTGGTGGTATCAACAAGCTGCCTGTGTGTATTACTCAGTTAGGGTTGTTATAGAAGAGTCGGCTAGAGTTGAGGAAGATTATGTAAAGCACGTATAAAGCACGTATTATTCGTATAGAACACTTATTACACATATTACTCATAGCAGGCCATATAAAGCACGTATTACTCGTATTCTTTGAGAGTTGAGGAAGATTAAGTTGTGATAACAGATCTTGCATAAAATGTTAAGGACGGATGTTAGGTTTTTAGATTGATAAGAAAGGTGATTTTTGGATTTTGGTGTAGAAAATATGTAGTCAAACAATTAAAAAAATAGAATAGAGGCAATATCATCTTCAATGAACCTAGAGGAAGTTTCTTACGCATTTTGGTGCTTGATATGGGGTTTTAATTATTGCTGTGATATCTTCTAAAGCTCTTTGATATCATGGTATTTTAGTTTGTGTTGGACTGATCATGCTAGTATTAATGTTGGAATAGTGTCCTTTAGTTAATGTGTATTTTCCATAATATAGTTTTTGAATTAATTACGGAGATAATTAATTCAGTTCTTTTGAGTGATCAGAATGTTTAGCTCGAAACCACTTTCGATCAACTAGCATCAGTTATATTGAGCTTGCAGCTTATTATGACTAAACCTATAGGGTCACACACAAAGTATGAAACAGGATAAAAGAAATAACTAATGGGCTAAGAGCCGATATATATTTATATGAGAAACACTACCACAGAGACCCCACTCTAGCACCGGTTTTTAAAATTGGTGCAAAACTTGTAATAGCACCGTTTTTTTTAGCACCGATTTTCAAACCGGAGTTAATTTTACACCGGTTTTTTTAATTTTTAACACTGGTTTTTTTCTATTAAATGGTGTTAAATTAACACCGGTGCTAAAAAATGATGAAAACCGGTGTTAACTTAGCACCGGTCTAAAAGCCGGTGGTAAAAATCAAACCGGTGTTAAATTAGCACTAGTTTTAAAACGGTGTTAAATTAGCACCAGTTTAAAAACCGGTGCTAAAAATGACAAAAACCAGTGCTATGAAAAATTTGGCATCGGTTTTAAAAACATGTACTAAAAAATAACAAAAACCGGTGTTAAAATAAATAGAAAAAAGCGGGAAAACGACACCGATTGATGTATCACCGGTTAAAAACCGGTGCTATTGGGAAAAATGGCACCGGTTTTACGTACTATTCACAAAAATTGGTGCTAAATTAAACATTAAATGCTCCAAACTACCACTAAAAAATTAGATCTGAAATTTTAATCTCCTTCTCTCTTCATTGATGAAAGATTTTTTTGGATGGTGAGCATTAACCCAGAGCAATGAAGACCCATGAATGTAAGTTTTCCTTTTCTTTTGTGAATTCCAATTAAATAGTAGTAATAATAGCCATGAATGCATGCATGGAGAGAGCTTATTTGTATTTATTAATGTTTTCTATGCTTTAAGTTGGTTTATTATCATGTTGTGAGATTGTAAATGATTGTGGATGTAAACATGGTTGTGTTTATTTTAGTAGAAGGTACATATATATATATATAAACACACACACATATATATACACATATATATACACACACACACATATATATATATATATCTCCCAAGAACAAGTTGATACACATACATATACACATACACATGACATTTTTAGTATTGTGTAGCAAATTGATTATGTTTATTTTTATTATGTTTGAACAATGAATATTTGTTTAATTGTTTGTATTATTATGTTTACATACAACGTACTGAGAATCGATGCTTGCATGGAGAAAAAAATGGTTAGTTATCCAAGTGTAGCTAGAGGGAGTGGTGAATATATTGAATTTATGGATTCATTTCTTGATTATGCCTATGGTCGGGAGGAGAGGATACTTTGTCCATGCAAAAGATGCTTGTGTCGTGAATAGTTTGAGGAATGTGGGATTGTTAAATTTCACTTGCTTAAGTACCGATTTGACAGAGGTTAATTTTTTTGGACATTTCATGGAGAGGTAGAGCATCAACATAAGGGTGGTGGGTTTGACAAGGTAGATGGAAACAAATGTACCGTTGATGCTATGTTCGATCACATTGTAAGAGATTTCAGGGGATGTTTGAAATTTTGAATGCTTTGCTTGACGAAAAAGAGAAGCCATTGTATCCAGGATGTAAAAATAAGGATACCATAATCTCCTTTTTTATGGAGGTTTTCAATTTGAAAGCTAGATGTTCTTGGAGTGATATAAGTGTGAATTCACTCCTAAAGCTTCTAAAGGATAAGTTTCCCAAAGGGAATGGAATACCGAATTTTTTTTACGAGGCTAAGAAAATATTGTGTCCACTTGGTTTGGAATACAAGAAAATACACACATGTCCTAATGATTGTGTGTTGTATGAAGGTGATTTTAAAGACGTGGTTGAGTGTCCTGTGTGTAAACATTCAAGATATAAGGGTGTGAGGAATGGTGTTGATGGGTGTTTGGCTAAGAAGAAGAAAAAGAAGGTCCCGTTGAAGTGTATGTGGTATCTTCCTTTAATTCCAAGGTTGAAGAGGTTATTTGTGAATTCAAAGGATGCAAAGAACTTATGATGGCTGGAGAGCAGGAAAGACCAAGTGACGATAAGATAAGACATCCGGCGGATGGTGAACAATGAAAAATTTTTGACAAGCAATATCATGCAGTTGATTTAGAAGCTAGAAATTTACGTCTTACTTTGTGTACTGATGGGATGAATCCATTTGGAAATATTTCATCGAAACATAGTTCTTGGCCTATGATGTTGGTTATCTATAGTTTGCTCCCTTATTTTTGCATGAAACGGAAATATGTTATGATGCCTCTATTAACCTCAGGTCCTAGACAACCTGGAAACGACATTGATGTGTATTTGAGACCATTGATTGATGATTTGAAGATATTGTGGGAAGAAAAGAGGGCGATGGTATTTGATGCCTATATGAATGTGGAGTTTCAATTGTGTGCCATGCTTTTTTGCACGATCAATGATTTTCCAGCCTATGGAAATTTTTTGGGGTATGTTGTGAAGGGGCACAAAGCATGTCCTATTTGTGAGGAGAAGACAGAATTCAAACAGCTAAGCCATGGAAGAAAGACTATGTATCTTGGTCATAGAAAATGGCTGCAAGGAAATCATAAATACCGGGATGGTGTGGTCAATTTTGGTGGGGGGGGGAAGAATGAAGGACATCCCCTACACCACTAACGGGTGTGCCAATTCAAAAGAAGGTTAAGAAATTGAGAGTGGTGTCGGGAAAGCATAAAGGCAACGACAGAATACATTGTGATGGTCCATGGAAGAAAAGGTCAGTATTTTTTTATCTACCGTACTGGGAGCATCTTCAGGTCAGGCATTACCTAGACGTGATGCATATTGAGAAAAATATTTGTGAAATTTTGATAGGTATCCTCTGGAATATTCCGTGGAAGACGAAAGATAGTTTGAATGCCCGGTTGGACTTGGTAGATTGGGGAATCAGAAATGACCTCGCTCCAGAAGTGAAGGGTAAGAGGACTTACTTGCCCCCTGCACCTTGTACATTGTCAAAGGAGGAGAGAATCTCAGTTTTTGATAGTTTGAAATCAGTGAAGGTCCCAATTGGTTATTCGCCAAACGTTAGTCGGGCAGTTACAAAGGATTGTCGGATGATTGGGTTGAAATCTCATGATTGTCATGTTTTGATGCAAAAACTATTACCTATTGCTATTCGCTCAGTAATGGAGGCGGGCATAAGGTATTCAATCACTAGACTTTGTTTCTTTTTTGGTTCCATATTTCGGAACTCTATTGACCAGGACAATTTGGATGTCCTACCAAAAGAGGTTGTTGTTGTGCTATACAAGTTGGAAATGTATTTCCCTCCAGCTTTTTTATATAATGGTTCACTTGGTTGTTCATTTAGTGCGGGAGATAAAGATATTCGGTTCAGTTGGTATGCATTGGATGTATCCTTTTGAGCACATATGAAAGTACTCAAGGGACACGTGAAATGTATGAGTCGGTCGGATGCTAGTATCGTTGAGAGGTATGTTACCGAAAAAGTAATTGAATATTTCTCTAGCTATTTGGAGGAACGTTGAAATTTTGGGGTGTCTCAAAATCGACATGTGGGAAGGAAGGTGGGCAAACTGAGGTCAAGGGAAATGTTATTTACTCCATTAAATAGTGATCTGATGTTAGTTCATTTGTATGTCTTGAGGAATTGTAGGGATACTACAAGTTATGTGACTGAGCACCTGAATTTGATCACAGAGTTTCATCCTACGTGGCCCCCTAATAAAGTTTAGTTGGAGCACAATGACACGTTATTGAATTTCTTTTATGATCGATGCAATGTAGGTGATTACAACCCAAAAATTAGAGCATTTGCAAGGAAGCCTAATTACACGATCTTGAGGTATTTCGGATATGACATGAACGGTTTTTCTTTTGCTACTAGGGACCAAGATTCAAAGAACACAACACAAAATAGTGGGGTAGACCTTGATTCGGAGACAATGTGGCAAGTAAGAAAGACAATAAACCATTTCTGACATTTTATGGTGTTATTGATGAGATTTGGGAGCTTGACTATGGAGAATTCAAGATTCCGGTTTTCAAGTGCCAATGGTTTGATAACACAACTGGAGTTCGAGTTGATGACCTATTGGGATTTACCCTACTTGACAAGAGTCCTGAAGCATATGAAAACGATCTGTTTGTTTTGGCCGAACAAGCTAGACAGGTTTTCTACGTTAATGATCTGTGCAATATAGGTTGGTATGTTGACTTACAAGGTAAGAAATACTCTTTCCGTGACAAAATTGATTTTGAAGTTACAAGTGAAAAGTTAGAGTTCCCCTTTATTTCCCCCCTATTGATTAATGACGGGATTGAGGTGGGAGCAATACGGGGGAAACACATATATTGCATTTGGATAGATGAAGATGGCCAAGAAATTGGTGATGTTCAATCCAAAAAAAAGGAAGATGGTTGAAGACTAGTGGCTTACAAGCAGTGAATTCTATAAGAAAATTATGTATTTTTGTAGTATGTTGTGTTTTGTATAACTATTAACTACTCTAAAACTATGTTCTAATTGGTACTTATATGGAGCAGCTCTGAAAGCGACAGCGCGCTGCCGCTCTTTTGGTAAAGCTTATATAAAATAAGCTTCAATTTCCTTTTTTACAGCTGACAACTACAACGCGCTGTAGCTCTTTTGGTTCAACTGGGATAAAATAAGCCTAAATTAACTATACTTACACTAAGAGCAGCTGTTTGCAGCTGCTCGTTCAGTTTAACTGAGACAAAAAATGAAGATGATACACGCCTAGAACTGACAACATCCAAAATCAGAGCAAATATATGCCCACAACTAATAGCATCCAAAATCAACATTCATAAACTAACAAGTCAAATCCACAGAAAATTAACAAACGTTTTAGAAATCAACATCCCAAAAAAATAAGCATCCATATTAAGCAAGCAAAATCAACATGTACAGAAATTTAAGATGTGAGCTCAGTGAGGGTATTATATCCCCGCATGAGGTGTCCTCCCCAGTGTTGGTAGATAGAGAATATAAAGTAGGTATTGGACCCACTTCCTTCATTCTCTTGCCACACATGGCTATCAGGATCTTCCCAACGTGCTCAGTCCATCGCACCAAGTGATCCACCTTCACTTTCAATGCTGCCATATCCCCATCCGAATTCTCCGTGGAAAATTTACTTGTTGAATTTACTTGTTGTTAGCCTTCATGACATAGCAATTTTCTTCTTCTTCAAGAATATATGAGGATTAATGGGAAGCTTTGGCATCAGTGTAAAATTATCATCTTTAAATTTGCAACCAGCTTCCACCCATAAGGCAGTATTCAAGGAGAAGAAACCTATACCGTTGTGCGCATTAATGCAATCCCAGATATATGCCATAATCATACCCCCAACATCGATGCTCAAGTTCTTCTTGATCTTTTACAGCAGCAACATATACGAACGATGCACTTTACTGTTCATTTTCACCGAAAGTAAGCGAGCAGCAATGAAGTTGTACAACACATTCATCTCGTCACTCAAATACTTCTTCTCAATGCTAGACCATTCTGGAGGCAGGTTCTCGATAACTTCATCACTATTATCACAGATTTCTTTTATGATCTGTTCCCAAGAAGATTCTTCAACTGCCTTTTCTGTGGCTTGGTACACACTTACTGGCTTCGGCGTGATTTTGTAGAACTTGTTGATCACATCTGCTGCAAGCACAATGTATTGCCTACGAAAGTAAATCTCAGCTGAATTCTTGTACTTCATGAGGAACAAGACCTCACATGTTAGCGTCTTGTTGGCACGATCGGGTTGTGCGAATAAGTGACCCCATCCGTGCTGGTTGACGTAGTCAGTGTAAGGCTTTTCAGTTCTCAACCCTCTCTCCAGTATAATTCCCCAACTAATGAATTCTTTGTATATATTCATTACCTTGGGACATTCGGCTACTGTCAATTGAATTTCTGGGTTCCCTAGTTGCATCTAAGGATCGTTGTGTCACACCTTAAGATCGTTAACTCTAGGCTTCTTTCATGATTTTTTAGTGTCGGTCTTACCTTTGGGTGCATTTTTTTTGGTGCCATACCTGGGAAAATAAATGCTTAATGTGACTAAAGGGCCAGCAAGATGTAAACACATGTAAAATTTGCATCAAGATGTAAACACATGTAAAATAAATGCTTAATTCGACTAAAGGGCCCAACAAATGAAACAATAACTAACGAACATATATGATTTTAGGCTTATATCTCTATTTCTAATGTTGAAATAATGTAAACTTTACCCTTATATATTCAGAAAACTCTAGGACTCATTCAGGTAACGTCATAATATGAAAGTTACATAAAGACATACTAATTCAGGGAGAAACATGGGGCCTGCCCATATATGAACTCATTCAGGGAAAAAACACAATTAGGAAAAGAATATACTCATTTAGGGAAAAAAACACATATCAACTACAAAGGCATTATATCCGCAAACAAACCCAGATTGGCATAACTAACTGAAAATGAACTACAAAGGCATTTATGATATGCTATTTAAACCACATAGAAAAACATATTCATCCTTACATAGATTTAGTTTATCTAAAATCACAGATTTAGTTCTTCACTTTATTGTCAAATTATACAGATTAAGTTCATCACTTTATTGTCAAGCTATACAAATTTACACAATGCAACTAATAAAAATTTATAGCTATACAAAATGCACCCAAGGTTCATTCGATCCCTACCATAGAGATTTACAAAATGCAAACACAAACAAGATTCAAGTCAACAAATTCCACAATCAGCCTAAGAAAACCGAAAGGAAAAGGGAGATGGTTAAAATACCTAGTTTAGACGGAGTGTGGAAGGACGGCAGAACGGAGCAACACCTTGGTGGACTGAACACGGACGGAGCGTGCTTGTACAGCGGATGGAAGGTTGACAGACGACAGACGGATGCCACACAGAGCGTTGCTTGGTGGATGGACGGTGGACTGAGTGTGGCTTAATGGACGAACAGCGAAGTGAGCGTGTATGGATGGCGGAGTGATCATGGATGGATGGCGGAGGGCAGATTGATGGAGGGTGGACGATGAAGGTAGAATGGATGGATGACAGAGTGATCGTGGACGGCGGAGGGAGCGAAGACGGCGGAGGGAGCAAAGACGGCGGAGGGAGCGAAGACGACAGAGAGAGCATGTATGGACAGAGCGTGGGGAGGTGGAAGGGAAGGGTTTTGGGTAAGTGAAGAGTGAAGAAAATTTAATAAATAATAATAGAACCATAAATAATATTAAGTCATTGACTGAAATGAAATAAAGAATAATACAAAAATATGGGTTGAAGACATTTGGGCCAATGGGCTGAAATGTAATAAAGAATGCTACAAACATAAAGAATATTAACATAAGTACCTTCACACATACAAATTACTATAATAAATATTAATAACATATGTATAAATTTGATTTTCCCAAAAATATATATGTATAATATATTCGTAAGTTAGGAAATTAATTTACATATCAGTATTCTATATACACAAGTTAACTATATATGATTGTGTTCTTTACAACTAAGGGTTGGTCAAACCCTAGTCAACATACAAGTGCACCTACTTTAACGTATCCATAACTTAGTAAACCATAAAGTTGTCTACAAGTCAGCCAGAGTTAGTTAGCGTTCCATATACACTAGTTGATCGACTATTACTTAATTGGCGATCCATATACACTAGTTATCTAGAATCGTACAATACAAGGGTTGGTCATAGTCGACATACACGTGCACCTACTTTAACATATCCATAACTTTGTAAACCATAAAATTTTCAAATTGGTCGGAGTTAGTTAACGTTCCATATACACTAGTTGATCGACTATTACTTAATTGGCAATCCATATACACTAGTTATCTAGAATCGTACAATACAAGAATTGGTTATAGTCAACATACGTGTGTACCTACTTTAACGTATCAATGAATTAGTAAACCATAAAGTTGTCTACAAGTCGGCTGGAGTTAGTTAGCATTCATATACACTGGTTGATCGACAATTACTTAATTAGTGATCCATATACACTAGTTATCTAGAATCGTACAATACAAGAGTTTGCCAAACCCTAGTCAACATATAGGGGCTCCTACTTTTATGTATCCATAAATTAGTAAACCATAAAGTTGTCTATGAGTCGGCCATAGTTAGTTAGCATTCCATAAACACTGGTTGATTAACTATAACTTAATTGGCGATCCATATACACTAGTTATCCAGAATTGTACAATACAAGGATTGGTCAAACCCTAGTCAACATACACGTCCACCTACTTTAAAGTATCCATAACTTAGTAAACCAACAAGTTAACGAATGTCGTCCCTTACTTACTCGGTGATGCAAATACAATCTTCTCTAGTGCAACTATGTCAGCCAGCATTATTTTAACATATCCACACATATATGTTTGAATTGACTTGTACTAATTGATGTTTGAACCATAAATCTCTGGGCATTCTACATATCCAAATAATAATATGAAACACTAAATATAACTGTACAATATAATTTGTGGGTCTAGTGCAAGTAAACAGTGTCCAGACCTTAATTAATCTGAATAGAAATATGTATTTTTTAATTTGACGCAAAAATATATCTACTCCTTATTTAAAGAGCTCGTCCCTCGAAAGACGGTCTTTCCATAAGTCATGGAAAGACCAGGGTTTAAAGTACAAATTACAAGAAGTGAAGATAAAATTTTCTAGCTGCATGAACCGGGTTATGAACTTCATAACTACTACACATTACATAATATATGTTTAATATTGCAACTAAGACCTTATACATTTTATTATTTCAATTAAACCTCATCTGTCTTTGAGCCTATAGAAAGATAGTCGTTCCCTATACTTTGCATTATTTAAAATTCTTTACCAAACTCAATACAAAATATTTGAAAAATCTCATGGAAGGCTGTAAGTAGGGCAACAAAACAGCATGAAAAAATTGAATGGTCAAACAAAAAACATAACAAATGATTCCACACAATCATTTCAGTTCCCTCCCAAATTTTCCATCTTCCCTCCAAAACCCTATCCCAAAATTTTCTGCCTTCCCTCCACACTACCCTCAGCCTTCTACAGCTTTCTCCCAATTCTTTGCTCATCTTCGCCATTTTTTCAACAACTAATGAAGCCATAATCCAGTTGCTACTTCCCCTTCTTGTTGTCGTTCATGTGTTCATTGTTGGACTGATCTTGTGCGAGGTGTGATTCTTCGACTTGCCCATTTCTTGCTCTCTTGGTCAGAGATTCGGTGATGCAGATCCAGTGGCAAAAAACATTGCAGAGAGTGTGTATAAATAAGGTATGAGTGATTGATTTTTGGGGAATTCTACAAGAACTTGTTATATGGGTGTTAATTTGCTATTTATTCCAGGTTTAATGAATAGATATATGAGTTGGTCTGTTAGTTTGTAAGTTTGTGATTAAGTTTGTTGGGATATTAGTGTTGCTAGTTGTTTAATTTGATAGATGATTTGTTTGCTAAGATTTATATATTTTTCTCCAACTATGTTTTTGGCCCCATGTGAATTATTTGCATATTATCTTGTTAGGTAAATTTGTTCTGGTTGGTTGTTTGAGGGTATCCATCTTTGGATGTGTTCTGTTATGATTTCTTCTTTTTTTTACTCATACAAGCGAGTGAATGGCATAGGCGAAGAAGAAATTGTTTAACTCTGGTACTAAAGCCGTAGTAGACAATTGTTTTACCCCCAAAAAATGACAACTGTGAAGTCAGTAACGAGATGGTGGATGATGCATCCAAGTCAATCTTGGGATCTGATAAGTCAGGGGAGGAAGAAGGAACTATATCAAAAGATGACAAGAGTGGGAACTTTGACAAGTTTGAGATTAAAGAGTATTGCAAGCGTAAAGGTACAGCCACGTGCAAGTCAGTGTTGCTAGCAAAAGAAGCCCATTAAAATATTCTTTGACAATGACTTCAAACCTTTGGTTATGTGAAGCCAACGGTCAATGTATGTTGGCTATGCTTTTCGACGACGAATCCATTTTAGGATATGGAATAATTGGAAAGTTGTTCCATACCATGTAAAGAAATATGCATGGGAAGACATTCTCGTAAGTGTGTTCAAATCCTTCATTATCATTTATTCATTTCAAGTTCATTAAAGTTTTCCATGACAATACATATTTTTGTCCCCTAGATTAGCTGGGATATACAAACCAAAATGACATTCAATGAGATGAATGAGTTCCGAAATAAATGGACAATTTATGCGGGTGAAAAGTGAAGGAATTGGAAGGCTAAGGTGGCTCAAAAAAACATCGTGCAAAAAAATCCAGGTATTTGTGCATGGACTGATATTCGATGGGTGGACAAAAAATAATGGGAGCTATTTGTGAAACAGCAAGCAACCCCTGAATTCAAGTTTATTCATTAAAAATTCTTCATTTATCTTCATTACTTTGTGAGCATATTACTAATCAATGAACATATAGGCATTAAGTGATGCAGCAAAAGTAAGCGCTTCATATAAGGACTTAGTCCATCACATGGGAAGTGGAGGGAATTGTAGGCTTGCTATTGAACTCGAGAAGAGGAAAAGAATTGCTAAAATTGAGGAGCTTATGGATCAAGGTCAAAGTGTAGAAGAAGCAGAGGCTTTAGTTGACATCATGGATTTCAAACCAGATCGCTCAGAGGTGTTCCTAGAAGCTAACTGGGACAAGAAATTATCGATCTACACCAATGACTTTGTTAAAAGAACAGTCCCCACTATTGTGAGCCAAATTCATAACTGATTCATTCTCTACTTATATTCTCATATCCAATGCATACTAATGGCTTGCATATGTTTTGTTGAGTAGAAAAACCTTTTGGATAAAAAGTAAAAGGGAGAGTTGGTTGTAGAAGGAAAAGAAGATATTCTTGTTCAAGCAACAGGTAAGAAGGATCATGAAGGTCGTTTGAGAGGTTGCCCCACAACGGCCAAGTTGAACAAGGCCCTACCACATATTGTTGTTAGTTGTTATGCATCTAGTCGATATGGGAGCACAAACACAAAACCATTTGAAGAAACCTGAAATTCAAAACATGTGTCCACGGAGGTCATCAAGCTCAACGAAAGATTTGTTGCCTTATTTGAGGCCCAAACAAATTGGTTGGCTGGACAATTGGGTAAACCTATTCCCTCACACTTGGATGCCCGCAATTTCCTTGCTACATCATCCAAACCCATGAATAAAGACAATCAGGTATTCATTCCTTCAGCATCTGCATCTAGTGACCCACAAGGATACATTGATGATGACAAGGTATTCTATACCATGAACCTTGTCACACACTATGTTATGCAAAAGGTGATAATAGCAACGTAGTGTGTTTAGCTGTTGTTTCTTGATAATACATTTAAAAAACATACCCGTTCGTTTCTCACATGTATGTGAGGATAATGAACATTATGGATGTTTGTTGATTTTGGATGTTGATTGTGGATGTTGATTTCTACGTCGTCGTTAGTTGCTTTCTTGTGGATGTGGATTGTTAGTTTCTAGATGTTGATTTCCTGTCATAGTGATTTTGAATGCTATTAGTTGTGGCTATATATTTACTGATGTCACATTCAATTTGGATGTTGGTAGTTTGGGGCTAGTAATATGTTCATGTTGTTCTTTTCTCAGTTGAACTAAGAAAATGTCTCTTTGGCAATATATATAGTTAATTGAGGGAAAATTTATCCCAGCTGAGCCGCGCTACATCTTTCAGTCACAAACTAGTACTTCTAGCTTATATTATCCCAGTTGTGCCAAAAGAGCAGCATTGTGCTGCTTCTTTCAGTCGTGAAAAACTAAGTTAAGGGTTATTTTATCCCAGCAGGACCAGAAGACCGGCATCACACTGCAGCCTTCAGCCACTATAGAATTCATTTTTTTATAATCAACTTTCCGGGCCATAGAATCTTTAAGAAACCTTGGTCCCAAATCAAATTGATTACATTGATAACATTATTTAAATTAGATTACTTAATTACACTTACTTGTGTCCTACTGATGTTTTTTCCCTTTTGTAAATTTTGTTTTTAGAAAGGAAAAAAGTGTTGCCTATATGTTTTGAACCATATTGAAGAAAGGGACGTAGCTGCATTTGGTATCTTGTTTCCAAAGGATAAGGAAATGGACTTACCCGTCAAGTGGGAGCGGGTTAAGCTTTGTGGACCTGTGATCATCCCAAAGTCACCTTTGCCAATTGAACACGGAGAATTTGAGTTTGTCACTGAGGCTATTGGACATAACATTCTATGGCCCGGAAATTTAATCAGTGTCATTGGCCAACAGGATTATGAGGTGTGATAAGTGTATTCTTGTTGTGATCCTATCATATATCTTTCCAGATATTACTTAAACATAATTTATTGTTCATCTGCTTACGTAGGAGAATGAGAAGCAATCACCTCGGAAACAATTGGTAGTGGATGAAGATGGGTGTCTTGAAAAAACCTTACACCAAAAACTACCATGGAGAAAGAAGAGGTTAAACAAATACTTATATTAACTAACTTTGACTTCCAGATACATATTAACACACTCTTGCTTACATGAGGTGGTTGCTCACGAGGATACTCCTAATGGAGAGGTGGTCACTCGATCAGTAAAAGAAGAGGTCAAACATACCCCCAGACACTTTTTTATTCTGAACTATTTTTTTTAATGCCTGACTAACATTTTACCCATTAGCAAGTAGCAAAAGAAAATACTACATCAATGGAGAATGGGCAATAAAATTCTCCCATGTCGGTTTCTAACCATTACATTTTCGTGAGAACTCATTTAAGCCTTTACAATATGATTCACTACTAAATTATATACATACACAGCTTAACTAACATTATTAGATTCTCAAATCTAATTACAATACCATGTATCTTTTAGGGGGTCACGGAAGACAAAGAATGTATTCCTGCTGTTCAACAAATTAATGATGTTTTAAGGGTATCTACACAAATATGTGGACCTAAGAAAGTCTTCCACATCAATTTCAACGTGGAGGTGTTTGGATCAGAAGAAGTCTACACAACCATATTTACTGACAAGCTAAAACTGTTCATGAGCAGCTTGGACAGAGAAAACGAAATGGAGTGGATCAGTGGGTGCCAACTTGATATATGGGCATCGTAAGAATTTCATGCTTACATCATTTATAGATGTTTTATTATATTTGTTTCATTTAGAATATTATTTTTCCAGATACCTATGTGATGTGATGGATGATCGAAGCCACGTCCAGTTTATTTTGGCTGGTTCAAATTCTCTTGCTTAAAAGGTAAATCAAAGGGTCGAATTAACTGCGGACGAGGTTTCAACTGTCATGTGCCGCACTCAAGCAAGGATGTACATCTTCCCGTACAATCGAGAGTAAGTTTTATTCTTTTTTATGTTGGTTTCCCCACTTGAAGCAATAGCACCCATATGTTGTGTTTTTTTGTAAAAAAAGTTAAAGTGTTCAAAACCGCATTAGGTATTTTGTTGTTTATTTTTTTTATAGAAGCCATTGGTTTTTGCTAGTCTTCGTACCGGAAATCGATCGAGTATATTGCATCGACCCGATGAGTGGGGGAATTTGCAAACGTAATATGATATGCCTTAAATTGATTCATTTGTAAGTAGAACACATTTATGTCAATGTATCTACTTTAATGTTCAGCACAATTGTTTGTTCCTATAATTTTTTCTTGTAAGTAGAACACATTCTTTGCTCGATTATTTACAATTACTGTTAATATTCGGTACAATGACATTCATTGTTCTATTCGTTACTTTCATTTATTATTACATGTAGGGGAAAGTTAGACCTCATTAAACTATTATGTGTGATTCCCATGTTCTGAAAATATATTTTTATATGTTGATATAAATATTTTTTCATTGATTGTAGGATTGCAACAAAATATCGATGGTTCAATTCCGAGAAAATTAGATCTTACCCTTCCAACTATACATGGAATGTCATAAAAATCAATGTATGTATTATCTCGTAACTTCATATTTCTTATGTCAATTTTATGTTCGTAATCATTTCAGCAAATTCTTTTTCATATTAGCACAAGATGCAAGGTAGTACTTGGGAATGTGGATACCACTGCATGTATTATATGGAAAAATTTGTTAAGAAAGTGCATGACATTGACATTATTCCGGTATGTTTTCCTATATTATTTTTTTTGTATTTGTACTGTTGTCTCTCACATATATCTTTTTCTAACATGCAATTCAATACATGTTTCAGCAATTTCCAGAAGATTGTACTCCTCTGGGGAGCGATCAACTACGGAGCATTGCCCTGAAATGGGTTTGTATTTTTGCAAAATGTACTCTGCCAAAATGCATAGCTCAATTGAATGTTTTATAGGGACTTGCTTCCATACTTGGATAGTAGTTAGTAGCATCTCTTTATGAAAGGTAATTTTCCTCCACTTTTGATACTCATCATCTCCATGAAGATGGGGGGTTCCCGTATTTTATGTAGGGTTGTAACCCAATTTTTGGCCACTAAAAACCACATTCATGTACTTCTTTATCTAGTAAAAATTACAGTTGATCATATTCAATGCTTTTAATTTCTACCTACTTGTTGTCCATGCTTGATGATTGTTGTATTTATTGGGAATTGTTGTTGGGAATTTTTGTTGTTTAATTGGTGCACCGATTTAAGTAATCTATGCACACAGGAAAATTGGTGCCATCTATGAAAAAGATAGCACCGGTTTGGAAAACAAGCGTAAATAAAAAAAAACCCGCTGCGTGAAGATGCACTAAAAGAGCGGCAGCACGTAGCAGCTCTCAGCGACAAAATTAGTAATCAAGTTTACAACTGTTTTTATAAACTGGTGCTAGCAGGTCACACATTTAGCACCAGTTTTTTTAAACCGGTGCTAAAAAACCGGTGCAAATGGGTCACATATTAGCATCGGTTTTCAAAATTGTTGCTAAAAAAACCGGTGCTAACTAATCACACATTTAACGCCGATTATTTTGAAACTGGTGCAAAAAAACATGTGCTAACGAATCACACATTTAGCTCAAGTTTTCAAAAAAAAACCGATGCTAAAAAAACCAGTGCAAATGTGACACACATTTAGCACCAGTTTTCAAAACCGGTGCTAAAAAACCCGATGCTAACCAATCACAAATTTAGCACCGGTTTTAAAATGGGTGCTACCGAGTGACAAATTTATCACTGGTGCTATCTCGGTACATATTAGCACCAGTTTTTAAAAACCCATGCTAAAAAAACCGGTGCTAAAAGTAGGAATTTAGCACCAATTTTTTCCAACTGGTGAAACCGTTTCATCGGTTACTTAGGCACCCTTTTTTTACGAAAAAACTGGTGCTTGAACAAAAAAACCGGTGCTAAAGGAGGGTTCCTGTGATAGTGAAATGAGTTTAGAACTCATTAAATCCAATTGGGATAGGCCCAAATAGACTTAAGATTTGGGTTTACTGTTATTTTTATTTGTATAAGTAGATACTTTATAGGAATAAACACTACAGAAAAACATTAGAACCCTGGCTGTTCCAAATGACAGAAACAAAATGATCCTACCATTCTTATAAAACCAACCATGCCGTAAAATAGAATAAGGAAAACGCGAACTTCTTTTCTTGCTGATATGTTCTAAGCTAACAACGGTGAAAGTGGCCTAATCGTGATGTGTGGATATGTATAGATGGATAACATATAGGATTGTCGCATCTGTGATTGAACGTTTTTCCACACGGTTCAAAGGTAATGTAAACCCTTGGATAGATTCAAGATTGGTTACAGGCATGCGATCTTGGATATGGTTATTGATATTTCGCTAAATTAGATTTAATCAATTCCCAAGAGTGCTATCAGATGTTCTTGCATGTTTTAGTTTGATCTAGACAATATGTGAATTAGATTTACATAATATGGCGTTTAGACTCATGTTCATGTTTTAATCAAGTTTATTATTGGATGATTTAATTTAATTTATTCCCGCTCATAAATATTTTTTAAAAAAATTACTGTTCACTGGCGGGTACTGTAGCGCCGCCTCCAGGTCGATGACACTGGGCTCTGGCGGATGCTGAACCCTAGCAGAAAACCCTAATTGCAAGTTTGTGTTTGCTAGGCTAAAACTAATTGGTTGGGCATTGACTTGGTCAAAATTAATTTGGCTGGGCCTGATTGATTGAAATAATTGGCTGGACCAACTTGATACTTACTGCTAGACGATAGGCAACTTAAGGCCTATCATGGTTTCTGCCTGGCCAGTTTTGACCAGACCAGGATTTCTTGTCTGGTATGGGCTTAATCGGACCAGTCGGTTCAAAAAGATCTTTGAGAGTTTTACCAGAAGACCTTGTTATAAGGAAAAAGAAGAAGAGTCGGTGAGAGCCTGATGGAAAGTTAGATGCAAACTGGTAAGGGCCTCACTGAGTCGTCGAAGCATATTCAGTGAGTAGCTGTGTGCTAGAAATTGTGGGGAGGTTTGAATCCCCAGGAGATGGATCATTGTCAACCTTCGCATGTATCATCAGCTCTATATGGATCTGCTACTGCCATAATGATGAAAAGTGGCCACATGTTTTCTGGTTTTCCTTTGTGCCAATAGCCTAGCCAAGGAGTAATTTTCCCAAAAAGAGCTATAGGCGATGACTGGTATCCTTCGATTAGAGTGTAGCGCACCCAAAAAACATCGTTGTAAATTGAAGGACACCCTCCTCGACACCAGAACATTTTATGGATTTGTACGCTATGCTCTGCATCCAGTTATTTAATTATTACTTCAGATCTGCATGTCATGTGATGTGTCTGATTGAATAAACATTTGTACGCCATGCATAGCATCTTATTGATTTTGAATTGCACGCAAATGCTGCAATCAATTTTTAATTTGTACACCAAGTGTTGTTTATCAAATGGTTATCAACAAAAAACAACCAACTCCCACTTACGTCAAATATGATAAAGTGAAATAAAAAGAATGGCTCTATAAGGTTAGTCAACAAATATCTTTCGAGATAAATATTAACTATGCATTATGTTAATACCATAATTTTTAATCTCCCTGTTCATGACCCACTCTAGTCCGGCTTGCACTTGAACTTAAAAACAGACAGGCTAAGGCCAGGCAGGCAGGCGCAGGGTTGTGCTTGCTCTGACACTCCAGTCAGTTATGTTTATTGTGCAGGAGCGTATCAAGGGTGAATAGTATTATGATTGTAATCTTACCTCATTTCCTGTATATTCCCCTTGTTATATGTGAGTTTTGTGGTTGAAAGGATGTGTCATGTCTCATCCATGTCCTATTCATGTTGGTTGTTGCCTTCTAGAGCAAGCTGGGCTCTCTCTTGCCTTATTAGGCTGAAAGTCTAAACTTTGGGCCGAATTGGCCAAACCTTATCAAGTCCCTCATCTCCAAGACCTGATTGTAACATGGTAATTCAAGCGAAGGGGTGAATTTCATCTTTGGCCAGGTTCAACTTTGATAGAGAAGATCCCACGCCTGGAACCTGTTCCACATGTTCTACTTGAATTCATATTTCCTACCTTTCGGAGGGAAAACTGAATAGTCTTGGATCGCCTCGCCTTTACATCATTTTTTCCTTAATGGGCGATTTGGCGGTTATGCTGCCTGCCTCCCAGCCAGCAACATCTCCGCCTTCTGACAGTTCCTCGCATGCATCGATCATTAAGACTCACTTTTTCCAAGAAGGTTCATTAATCTCTTGTCGCCTCATTACATTGGGAATTTCTTGGGTCTATTGCAAGTGTCTTTTCATTTCTTCTTCTTCTTATTCCCTTTGTTTCCTCTCCACTTCTCTCTCGTTTTTGTCCAAAGCTTTTCCGGTGATGTCCTCGTCTTTCCAGGTACCTCCTTCCTGTCTTTTCCTGAATTTCCTTTCTTTCCATCATGGTTTCTAATATTGGTTCCCCAAAATGTGATTCGTATTGGGACACCACCCAAAACGAGTATTGGTCTGTCTGCACTTTACTTGAAAAATCCTTGGCCACCAGGGGGGCTAGTTTTGTTGACATAAAGGAACATGTTTCTTTTCCTAGCGGCGGTCAGACTATAATTAACATTCCTGAGGGTATGGTTTCTCTTTACCTGAAGACTCTAGATGCATGTTGTCTTACATTCCCTATGCTATCCTTTTTCCAATCTGTCATTGGCTATTTTGGTCTTAAGTTGACCGACCTTCCCCTTAACTCCGTCCAGGTCCTTTTGGACTTTGAAGTCCTGTGACGGCTTTTCAGGGTTGATTCGTCCATTACCATGTTCAAGGTTTTCTGTCACTCGGCTTGGATGCCTCTGGATTTGACATTTTTGAAGTTTCGGCAGGATGGGGTTAAGCTTTTCACTGATATCCCCACTCGCATTAATTGGAAATAGAAATTTGTCTTTGTGAGGGAGGAAATTGTCTTGGGCCTTGAGAAAGAGCGGCCCGATTATCCGCTTGACCCAGAGAAAGGGCGAGGTGCTCGTCCCAGTGCCACAAAGATAGCAACCCTGCAACCTCTCATTTCCCACCTAGAGGTAGTGAGTGTGAGGTCGGACAGGGTTCTCTAAGATTCTGTTCTGTGGCTTGTCGAAATGCCTTCTCTGCTTGCTAACCTTTCTGCTAATGATGGCCCTGCCAATCTGAGTGGTATAGGCCTATTAAGTCTTGTTTGTTTGTTGTGCTAGTTTTCTCCTTAGGATTGCTTTTACTTTCCTGGTCTTCTTACTTGTTTTCTAATTTTTCCTATGATTCACTTGCCCTATTTTCTTTTGCAGAGATATTTGTCACTAACTTCCTTAGGGATCTCTCTAAGTTTCCATGCTACACCGCTAGTTCCTATCTCCCACCTGAAAGCAAGGATACGGTAGGTGTTGTTGACCAGAGAGAGAAGGTCATCCACTTGTCTGACGCCAAAGCTTCAGATGAGAAGCCCTTACAGAAGAGGCCTTGCCATTACCTTATCCAAGAGAGGGGAAGCTCTGTTGTTCAAACCTCCACCAAGATTGTTCCCAATGTGATTCCAGAAACCCAATCTTCTCAGGCCGTTGGTACGTCGCAAGGCAGTGCTTTTATCGTTCAGTCTGTTTAGTCGGTCCTGGTACTGCCGCCCTTTACTCACAGCTCTTCTGCTCACAGTAGGCCTATGCGTAACCCTAGAGTGTAGGCTAAGATCGTTTCTCAAGCCCTACCTATTCCTCACTTTAACGCTTGTCTTAGGGTACGCTCTCTGAATGTGGCAGGGGCCACTTCTCTTGCTGACCGTTCCTTGTCTCCTGTTCTTGAAGTATACTCCTCCATTTTTTCCTTTCATTTTATCCATGCGGGAGGAGCTTGACAGTGCGCAGGCTGAGGTTGGTGAACTTAAGCGCGAGCTTGACTCCCTTAAGGATAAGGCGCAATGGGTCTCTGAGTTAGAGAAATATCTTGAGCTAGAGAAGGGGGTGTCAACTTTTTTGTAGTCTTCCTTGACCCGGGCTGAGGCTGATATTGCTAAGCTGCATGCTTTCCCTGATTGGGCTTTCTCTTGTGGCTTCCTGAGCCTTTATTCCTGTGTTGTGCAGAGTGACAAAGATTCTAAGATGTTGAGTGAGGCTTGATGAAGGCCATTGCATTCTACTCTAAGACTGGGGACCCGGAGGCACTGCGTGTTGGGTTGGGCGTACCTTCATTGCTTTCCGTGAGCACAGCTTTTCTGAGTATTACTTCGGCCACTCGAGTCTGACACACACTCTTCCAGTGGGAAGATTCGCGATGAAGATAACGAGCTCAAAGCTACAACTGGGAAGGCTCAGGATGGCGAGGGGGCGATGCTGGTGCTGTGAAGCCTTGAAAGCCTTAAAATTTATTTCTTAGGACCTGAACTTTTATATACCTTCACTTCTTTTGTGTATTCCCCTACTGAGGGATGAAACAATATTTACTTCATTTTAGGGTGTGTCTTCCCTCTTTAACTTTGTTTTGGGGTATGTCTCCTCCCTCCTTGGACATCCTCTTTGAATCATCAATGTTTATTGTTCTATTTTTCCTGTTGTCTTTATTTTCATGTAGGGAATTACCCCCCCCCCCTCTTTCCCCTTTTTTGAGTGTTGTCTTTTAACACTATTCTTCAAGTTGTTTCTAGACTGTCACTTTTTCTTTCTGCAATTGTCCGTCTGGAATTGTGTGTTTAGACTAGGCATTTTCTATGGCCAGCTTACCATGAACTTTATCCTAGTCCCTTTTTATCTGTCCTGCAATTAACCAGCTGCTGGGATTGAGATCGCAACTTTGGTTTTGTGTTAGACGCGCGTATCAATGGTTATGGATGTGGTCGGGAATCTTTTCTTTGCATATTGATGACCAGGCCTGCAATCTGGTGGTTGTTGGTACCACGATTGCAACTTTGGCCTGGGCCAGGCTCATTACTCATAGGCTATATTTGTGGCAAGAGTTCTTTTTCTTTGCCTATTAGCGGCCAGACCTGCAATCTACTGACTGTTGGAGCCTGGATTACAATTTTTAACCTGGGCTAGGCTCATTCCTTTTCGGTTATGGTTGTGGCCGCAGTTATTTTTCTTTATGCAACATCTTGGCTATTGAATTAAGGATTGCAATTTGGGCCTGGGCTAGACTCATTACTCATCGGCTATGGTTGTGGCCGGAGTTCTTTTTCTTTTCATGTTGGTAGCCAGGCCTGCAATCTATTGGCTGTTGGAGCCAGGATTAAAATTTTGGCTTGGGCTAGACTCATTACTCATCGGCTATGGTTATGGCTGAAGTTATTTTTCTTTGCTTTTTGGTGACCATGCCTGCAATCTACTGTCTGTTGGAGCCATGGTTGCAATTTTAGCCTGGGCCAAGCTCGTTGACAAGCTTTTTTGACCATATTCTCCCTACATTGATAATTAAAAAATAGCAAAAGACTAGAACACAGACCAGGATTTCCTTAGGATCATGACCCTTATAGGCTTAGAAAATACTTGATCCCTTCAAGAATCCTACCTCGCCTATCTGAAAGTAATATTGTTGGGCACTGTATACATATACATACTTAAAGTATTTAAGTGTAGAACCTCCTTAAATGAATAACGTTCCAAGTGCAGGGGATTGACTTCGGTCCAACGTCTCCAGTTTGTAAGCTTCTTTTCCCAGCACCTTAACCACCTTGTGTGGACCTTTCCATTCCGCGTCTAATTTCTTCTATCTCTGGGCTCTGTTGGCTTCATTTTCTCCTTAGCGCAGGCCTGACCTTACTGTTGTAGTGTTGCTCCATCCGAGACTTGTATGTAGCCTCCAACAGTGTTGTCTTCTCTCTGATTTCATCCAACCCCTCCAATTTTTCTTTGATTGCTTGATCATTCTCGTCCTGACTCATCGGTTCAATTACCCTCCTTCTGGGGACGGAAATCTCCGGTGGAATAATGGCCTATGTTCCAAAGCACAGCTTGTTGGGGGACTCCCTCGTGGCTGACCATGGTGTGATTTTGTATGCCCACAACACACTCATCAGCTTCTCCGTTCATTCTCCTTTTGCCTACCCTGGCCTTTTCTTTAGACCTTGGACTATCGTCATGTTCGTTAACTCTGTCTGCAAATTCCTTGTAGATGGGCCACTGATGAGAACTACTGCCCTATGTTCAAGACAGCACACTAGGACCCGAAGGGTTCATTAACAAACAACTTTCCATTGTCGCTCACTATCACTTATGGAATTCTAAACCTTCACACTATTCTCCTCTAGGCGAAGTTCATAATTTTCTTCCCTGATATACTTGTCATGGCTTCTGCCTTCACCCACTTGGTGAAGTAATACATTGCCACCACAAGAAATTTCTTCCTTTCTTCAGCCTCTAGGAACAGGCCTGCAATATCACTTCCCATTTAGCGAAAGGCCAAGGTGATCTTATGCCATCCGCTCTACAGGGAGCCTCGGTATTTAGCATGCTCTTGACATCTGTGACATTCCTTGATCAATTTCTCTGTGTATGTTCTTATCGTGGGCCAGTAATAACCTGCTTGCAGAATACGCGTTTCCACTATCTTGGGTCTTTGATGGCTACCGCAACTCCCATCATGTATCTCTTTAAGGACTATGTTTTCCGGTTCATGATTTACACATCTGAGCCATGGCTCTATGTAACCTCTTTTGTACATCAGTCTACTCTTCAGGATAAACTATAGTGCTTTCCTCTTAACCGTCCTTGCCTCTTTATCATCCGATGGTAGCATTTCATGGTCTAGGTAGTTTTGATAGGTGTTGTCCAGTTAGTCCCCGCATCCTTTATTACTGCCACCTGATTCACATCCGTTGATCTGCTTGTCAGTTCCTCTACCAACACGGACTTTGTCAAATGCGTGTGTGCCAAGGATGCTAACTTACTGAGTGTGTTTGCTCTCATGTTTTGCGACCTGGAAACCCTGGTGATGTCAAATTCCTCAAACTCAGCTACCAAACTTTCTACTTTGTCTCTATATTTCATCATAGTTGGCTCTTTGGCAGTGTACTACCCATTGTACTGATTGGCCACTAACATTGAGTCTCCATGGGCCTGTAATTTCTTCACTCCCAGCTTCCTGGCTATCTCCATGCTTACTATAAGGGCCTCAAGCTCCGCCTCATTGTTCGACGCAGGGAACTTGAAACGCAAGGCGTAAGTTGCTTCTACTCCTTCCTGATCTTATATAACTAGGTTGCACCAGCCCCTTCCACTATGGATGCTCCGTCCACATACAACTTCCATGCGTCTGGCCCTGTCAGTCCACATGTATTTGCGGCTTGGACGGGGCTCTATGCTTTTTCTATGGCTTTCATCTTTTTCTCCTTGGGCATTTCCTCCAGAAAGTCTGTCATCACCTGCCCCTTTATTTCCCTTCTTAGGGCATATTTGATGGCGTGCTCTCCAATCTGCACTGCCTATTTCACTAGTTTCCTTGAAGCCACTGGCTTGGTAAGTATTGCCTTCAGTGGGTGATTGGTTAATACTATCAAAAGATGTGCCTGGAAGTATTGTCTTAGCCTCCTCGCCACATTGACTAAAGCCAGAGCGAGCTTTTCCAGACCTGTGTATCCTCATTCTGGGCCTTGCAGGGCCCAACTCATGAAATACACTGGCCATTGCACTTTTCTCTCCTCCTTGATTTGCACATCGCTGATTACTTCCTCACTTGTTGCCACATACAAGTACAGAGTCTCCCCCTTTTTTAGGCTGCTTAAGGTCGGAAGGTCTTTCAGATAGGCTTCAGCTCTTCGAATGATTTTTCTTCCAGTTCTCCCCATCGTATTGCTCCCTTCTTACCCATACTCACTTTCAAAGTTTTGAAGAAAGGTAGTGCTTTTTCTACTACCCGGGATAAGACACGGTTCATGGCTGCCAGCTTCCTATTCAAGCTCTGAACTTTCTTAACTGTGCCCGGCAATTTTATCTCTAGGATTGCTTTTATTTTCTTGGAGTTTACCCTCAAACCATCATTCAAAACCATGTATCCCAGGAAATTCCCTACTCCCACTCTGAATTGACACTTGGTTGGGTTCAGTTTCATCCCTGTCTCCCTGAACTGCATCAGGGTCTCCTTGACATCTTTCATGAAGGTTTCATACTAGCTGATCTTTATTACCATGTCGTCCACATACACCTCTAGGTTCCTCCCGATGTGCTTTTGAAAAATATTGTCCAACAGCCTTTCGTACGTGGTTGTAGTGGTTCTATGGCCGAAAGGCATTATTCGGTAGCCAAAGTCCCCTTTCTCTGTCATAAAGGCGATATTTTCTACATCACTTTCTAGCATGGGGATCTGATGATATCCCTTATATGTATCAAGAAAACATTTAATTGGGTAATTGGTAAGAGCATTTATCATTTGGTCGATGATCGACAGTGGGTAGCAATCCTTGGAATATGCCTTGTTCACGTATGTGTAACCCACGCACATTCTCCAGCTGACATCTGCCTTTTTCACAAACACATGGTTGGCCAGCCATGTTGGGTAGGGGATTTCTTATGGGATCCCCACCACAACCAGTTGGCTTGCCTCCCTGTTCACTGTCCCGTTCTTCACCTGGCAGAGTATCATCTGCTTCTGCTGGATAGGCTTGTGAGACGGATCTACTTTCAACTCATGACACCCAACATCCTTGGGGACCCCGATCATATCTTTTGGCTTCCATGCAAAGGCCCATCTGTTTCCCTTCAACACCTTTACCAACGTGTTTTTCACCTCAGGGGAGAGGGATGTCCCCACCTGTATTGATTTCTCGTCACTCAGCTTTACTTCTTCCACCTCTGTGCCGAGCTCTGATGGGTTGTATATTCCCGTGACCATCTTGACAGACATGGCCTTGCCTCTATGTCCTTCTCGGCTCACACTTCCTTCATCTTGTTTATGTTTACTAAGAGCGACTCTATAACATTCCGTAGCCTTATGTTGATCTCCTTTGACCGTTGTTATTCCTCCCCTGGTTGGGAATTTCATGAGCAGGTGCATGGTTGACGCGATCTCTTTCAGCAGTGCTAACTCTGGCCTACCCAATATCAGGTTATACGGGCTATTTTCCTTCACAAATACAAATTCCATGTCCACAATCTTTCTCTACTCTCCTTGCCTCACCGTTACCAGGAGAATTATGGTTCCCTCAGGCCATATTATTCTGTTTACAAAGTCCACCATTAGAATCTTCATTGGTGCCAGTTTCCTCCTCGTGTTCTTATCTAGCTTCTTAAAGCAATGCCAATACATGATTTCTGCCAAACTTTCACTATTCACGTATGCCCAGTGGAATCTTGCGTTCATCACCCTTAACATTATTACTATTGCATCTTCGCCCACCAGCCTGTCCAGGATGGGTTCGTTGGTATCGAACATTATTGCTTTGTTCAGCCCCCACTTCTTGTCTACCGACATTTACTCTAGCTTCTTCCTAAAGTGTGCCTTCCACAAGGACTCTTTCCTCCCTCCAGCACTTCCACCTAAGATAGTATATATGTCTATCACCGTCACTGCGCTGCTGTCATCCGCTGGGAAATTCTCTCTCTGCCTTTTACCTCGGTCCTCCCCACCCTTAACTGTGGAAACCTCCTTCCTTATATCGCGCATGTGCTCCCTAACAAGGTTTCGAGCTATGGCATGCCCCTCTTGCTACTTATGGGAGCCTTTGTGCTTATTCTTGCTCTGATAAGTGGCCTTGTTATGGGCCCCTGCACTCTTTTCCATGTGCGCTAGCTTGCTGGTCTAGAAGCAGTCTTCAATGTTGTGTTTCATGTGGATACAGTCGTCTGTGTCATGACTGTGATCATCATGGTAATCACATAAATGGGATTTGTTTCTCTTGTCAGGGTTCTTCTTCATCATTAGTGGGACGTCCAGTATACCCTTCCCTGCGTACATGGCAAAAATTTTCTTGGGTGTTTTAATGAGCGGAGTGAAGACCCTTTCCAACCTATTGAACCTACTGGGCATCTGCTGGCTGCCTGTTTTGGTTCGCTCAGCCTTTCTCTCTTTTCCATCCCCTTCTGTATCAGCTCTTCGATGGCTGTGGCTGCCTTGTGTTTCCTTTCTCCTCTTGTCGGCTAGGTCTGCTCTGTTAAAGTTCCCAACTCTCTTCATCAATTCACCAACCGTCCATAAGGGGTCTAGGGTGCAGTCCCTTAGCAATACTTTATGATTTTCCTCTTCGTTGAATCTTTCCCAGGTTTATCGGTATCATTAGCTTTGTATCTGGCATGAACGTCTAGATCCTCTTAGTGAGTATCTGGCGTGAACGTCTAGATCCTCTTAGTGAAAAGTGAACCACTGCCTTCTATCCTTACTTCCTGCTCTATTTCTCTGGCTATGGTCTTTCCTCTGACATGATCTTCACTTTTATTGGTGGTACGTAACATGACTGCCTCTCTCGATCTGCGGTCGTCTCCTCCCCTTCGAAGTGTGTTTTCTTTCTGGAGGCGGTCCTTCTTCGTGCTATTTTTGAGCCGTTCTTCCTTTGGTTGGGTGCTTGACTATCACTCTCCTACTCTAGAAACAACTAGGTTGGCTATAAGTCTCACTCACTTCGCGCCCCTTTGCCATTTTGATGATCCTCCATCTCTGCCAGCCTCCTCATCATCTCCTTGTGAGACGCCATGATTGTTTTGATTATATCCAAGTTGTTTGTGAGCTCTGTATCCGTGAGAAGCTAGTGTTTCTCTCCCATCGACGTTAGCATCGAGCGAAGTCTTCCTCCAAATGTGTCACATCTTCCATGACCACCTGGTTAAATAGGTTTCCAATTGTTTGTGCTTCCATATCGTTCAAGCTCTATGGATGCTATGAAAATGATGTGATCCCCACATTCGGAGCCAATGTTAATACCAGAATTTGTAATCTCTATGTTCACAATCCACTCTGGTCGGGCTTGCACTTGAACCTACAAAATAGACAGGCTAGGGTTAGACAGGCTAGGGTGAGGCAGGCAGGTGCAAGGGCGTGTGTGCTCTGACGCTCTAGTCAGCCATGTTTGCCGTGTAGGAGCGTATCTAGGGTGAATGGTATTATGATTGTAAGCTTACCTTGTTTCCTGTATGTTCCCTTTGTTACATGTCATGTCCAACCCACATCAAGTTCATGTTAGATGTTGCCTTCTTGAGTAAGCTGGGCTCTCTTCTTGCTTTTTGCCCATTTAGGATGAAAGTTTAAGCCTTGGGCCAAATTGGCCCAGACCTTATCACATTACAACAAAATTATACTGTGTGATACAAGATACAACAAGATGAATGCACCTAATCTGACCATACAATATTTTCAAAATTAATGTCTGTGACTTTTTCGAAGTCATGATTCATTTCATCCTCGAAATAGTCAGAAAACTGGTTCAAATGACAGGCATGATCTCGACTTAGACCCTGTACATTTTGGTAAATTCTCAGCTTTGACGTGGGAAAAGGCATTTCTATTGCAACCCGGATCTCCTTGGGAAGCCTCGTGAGTATCGTTTATGCCATTGACATGCTTCTTGGTGCTTGTGGGCTTGTGAGAAGTTTTCTTCGAGTAATTCTTCGTGGGAAACAGTATAATATGTCTAGGATTGCTAACTTTGGGATATCAAAAATGAAACCCATATTGAGAAATCAATGAGAAACCCCATAAATGTGAAGGCTATCAGAGAAGGCTTTGATGATGGAAGCTTGCTCGAGTACTTCGTCCTAAAACCGATAATTTATGTGCTCCCCACACACTCAAACTTGTCGTAGATGGTTTTCTGCAAATTGGCAATTTCTTCTTCTGAGCGTCGATTTTGCTCTACCATTTCACAAACTTGGGATTCAAACTTCTTAGCCTCTCTCTGATAATAGTTGATGTCCTTCCTTAACGACAATGTGTGATAAAGTCTAGCATCAGTGAGGCAATGTTACAATGTTGGAAACTCATGCATTATATCATGAATGACCTCTTGGTGACGCATCTTGTGAGAGTTACACTCATTTTCTATGATATCAACATAAACAATAGTGTGCCCCTTGTTATTCTTCTCGCGTAATTCCTTCAGGAGACCCTGTGTTAGACATATATTGATTATATCATGCAAAAAATTAAATAACAAAAATTGAATGAGCAATAAACATATGCAAGAATAATAAAATTTTATTAATTATTCAAGCATACAATCGAAAGGCTTAAATTACTAATAATCAAAGCATAAATCATGTTTCAAGTAATGATGGAGTCACGAGTAACACTCGCTGCCCTTGAAACGAATGAGTCCTGTCGTGGACATCGCTCCCTAGGGTAAAACCATCGAAGGTAACAATTAACACGTAAGAGTTACCTCGGATTCATGTAAGGCCCGAAGGACTATCACCTCGACAGAGTATCAACTGGAAACTTTGAGAAAGACAGAAAGAAGACTCAAGTTTAGACTATGGAGGGACTTGAGAAATGGTGTGTGTTCTGACTGACTTAGAGGCTCTATTTATACTACTCTAAGAGACCCTAATCATGGAAACATGATATTCTGATTTTCTGTAATTAGAGAAGAATATACTCCAATCACCAACTCACCAAATCCGAGACATTCCATGAGCAGTGCTCAACCCCGATTCAGCATATACCTAGAGAAGCTAATTTGGCTACTGATTTCTTGGCAAAATTTGCTAAGGAAAACCTCCTACAGGGTGATTTAGATTACAGTTCAATTCCACTCTTCCTTAGAATATTATTGTCACTTGATTGCATAGGTTATCCAGCAATTCGTATCGGATCCCGTATGGATACCTGTATGACATAGAAATGGTCTATTCATTTAGCTACCAAGAGAATATATTGCTCTTGGTATTATTCCTTAGGGTATTATTCCACTCTTCCTTAGGGTATTATTGTCACTTGATTGCATAGGTTATCTAGCGATTCGTATCGGATCCCGTATGGATACCTGTATGACATAGAAATGGTCTATTCATTTAGCTACCAAGAGAATATATTGCTGTTTTTTTTCATTACTTTCGCAGCCTGTCTCTCTGTGAGTATTCCAAATACTGCTAGTTTCTTTCTTCTTCTTTTCAGGTCGTCCACCTGATGCAAGCATAGGGAGCAGGGAGCTACTTTTGGTCAGAATTTCACCCTCTTCTTCAAGAGGAATTTACAGCTATTTGCTCGACACTCCGGAGGAAACGTCTAACTCCTCAACTACTAAATGAAGACACCATGCTGGAATGCAACATCAATCAGGAACAAAAATTCCATTCCGGCTGGCACAGCGTTGACAAATAGGGGTTTCGAATTCTCGATTCTCCGACCTGTTCGCGGTGTACTAGCCATATGGTTTCTTAGACCGTACAATATGTTTTAGTTAGTCTCTTTGTTTCTTTGTATGTAAGAGGTGGAAACACCGCTTTTGGAAGCAAACGTTGTCTAGTTTCAGGAGCTTATTTTAGCTCCGGGATCATCATAGGGATGATCTTTTTTGTAAATTGTAACGTACCAAGACTTTCAGCGCCTAATTTGGCTCACCTACTTTGGCCCGGGGAGCCTAATATATTCCCCACATCCTCGGATGGTCTTTAATTTTAAAAAAAGAGACATTCCATGAATACTCGAATCAAATCTGCTGGAAAATGAAGAAATATTTGCACAAATATTCTTCATCATATTAAACATGGTAAACCGCATGTTTATTTAAGACAAGATATCTCACAAAATATGGAAGTATTTTGTTCTTATCTCTTAAGAATTACACACAAGCAATTCCATATATACTATGCGGTTAGGCCTTCCAGAGACTTCCATGCGGTCCATATGCATTTTGGACAGTCCAGAGAAAATTACCCAGGCCAATTTTCGCCCATTGTTTTTCTCTTTCAAGAGTGATATTTCAAACATCCATATCTCATTCACCCTTGATCCGTTTTGACAGTTTAAATAGTCGATTTTATAGTACTCGCAGAGGAGAACTCAAAAATGACATCCACCGACCCAAAATCCATTTGGGTCCCACTCAAACAAATCCCAAAAAGTTGACGAATTTCAACCTTTTAACCATCATTTTCCAGGGATTGGATTGTGTCTGAACTCTGAACTCTCTCTCTCCCTCAACAGTACTTCTTCTTCTTCATCTCGTTCCAACGGTAACATCTGAAACGTTTCTCCAGATTCCCTGGGGAAACCATGGCGTCTCCGACGCCTCATCCGCCGGTCCCCAATCCCCCTATCCCCCGAGGCCACAAAAGCTTCATCCAAGCTCTTAACACAAAACAAACTCCCTTACTCTCATCACTCCCAGACACTCCAAACCTACATCCGATTACTGAATTCAAAGGCAAAATTGCATATATTCTCCCACCCGATGAAGGAGAACTCCTTGCTTCGCACTACCAAAACGCCCTAGTTGGGAAATTCTCCCGGGGGAAACCTCCAATGGATTCTCTGCTACAAGCCTTCAAATCTATAGGTTTTAAATCCAAATTTCAGATTGGTTCAATAGATTACCGACATGTGCTAATTCGATTTCAGGATAGCGAGGACTACCAAAGGTGTTGGATGAAAGGGCTATGGACAATCCAAGGATACTCGATGAAAGTACAGAAGTGGTCGACCGATTTCTCACCCTCGGTGGAATCCTCCATTGTGCCGGTCTGGGTAACGTTTCATAATTTGCCCTTACATTTCTACAACAACTCTGCAATAGTAGGTATTAGCTCACAGGTTGGAAGATTTCTTAAGATGGATGCAGCTACCAAATCCCTAACTAGACCATCGGCTATAAAAGTTTGTGTAGAGATTGATTTGTTATCTCAACTCCCAAACTCAATTGTGGTAGGAATAGGGAACAAGGTGGCAGATTACCCAATAGAATATGAAGAGCTGCCTCAATACTGTTCTCATTGTAAAATGTTAGGTCATAACAACTTAAAATGTAACCAGCTGCACCCTGAGTTAAGGAAAATAACTATGAAAAAGACAGAAATTCCTCAGGCCAAACTTCATATGGAGAACAAAAGATCAGAAGTACAATTAAAAGAACCTAATATGGAAGGATCCTCTGATCTAACTGTTCTTCAAAAGGAAAAGGAATCTCAAAATCAAAAATCCTTTTTATTGCAGCAAGAAATTTCCAACAACATGCTTAAGTTTAGTCACAAAAAGAGAAATGCAGCTTTTTACTCTCTTGATGATATATCTAAGCCAATAACTACTTCTATTTGGAGGAAAAAGAGTCAATTAAATGAAACACCTCAACCCCAGACAAAAGCCTCACATGAACATGTAATTACAATCTCTAATGTTTTCCAATCGTTAGATGACTTACAGGAAGAATTGGAAGATGAGGTAGTAGAAGCTCTTCATGAATCTGTGGAATCACAGGATGTAATTCCTCAAATTATCTCTGATAATATAGAGACCCCTGCTACTAATCATCTTTTTGTTGAGAAATCCCCTGCAGGAAACACAGAGCAGATTACTTCAGAAACAAACTCAGGAGCTAACAAAGGGGACTCACTCAGAAATGAATCTGAAAAGGAGGAAATTATGCAGAATAAGGTTAGCTCTCCTGATTTGGTTTCCACCCTGGATAACATAGAGACAAGTAATGATAAGTCTGGTGAGACAACAGCAAAGAAAGCTAGAAATTTAAGATCCTCACAGAAAGCCAGCCTCAAAATTTTTAAATGATTAGATACACCAAAATAGGAAATGTTTTAGTTTGGAATGTTAGGGGTATTGGGACTTCAGTAGAAAGATTAAAGGCCTTAAAACTTAAACATAGAATAGATATTCTGTGTTTAATAGAACCATGGCAAGATAAAAAAAGACTCTCAGTATTAAAACATGAGCTAGGATATCTTAATGCTTTAGCTGCACAAACTGCCAAAATCTGGATTTTATGGGAACCTTCCTTCCAAATTACAGTTTTAAATGAGTCAGATCAATATGTTCATGCTAACATAACTGATTCAGCTTCATCTTTTACCTGGCATTGTTTCTTCATATATGCAAGTGTGCATAGAGAATTGAGAGAGGACTTATGGAAGGATCTAAATGACACAGCTCATGCCCCCTCTTTATACATAGGTGATTTTAACACAGTATTGTCAGTTTCTGATTATAAGGGAAGAAAGTCCACACCTAAAAAGAGCATGAGACAATTTAAAGACTTCGTAAACTTTAAGGATTTGCATGAAATACCCACTGTTGGGAATTCCTACACCTGGAGTAACAACAGATTTAAGGATAAATGTAAAGATTTGATGTTTCAAAGATTAGACAGGGGATTAGCTACCATAGACTGGTTGGAGCTTTTCCCTAATAGCTCCATCCATGTATTAAATAGGATGACTTCGGATCACTCCCCCTTACTTTTATCTGTCCAATCATCTGAGGAACAAGCTCCTAGACCTTTTAGATACCAAGACATGTGGTCAAACAGACAGGAATTTCTTGAGCTGGTAGCTAAAAACTGGCAAATAGCATCCCCCTTTCAAGGAATGTTTAGGCTTGTATTTAAATTGAAAAGGCTAAAGATGGAAATTAAACAATGGAATAAAATGCATTTTGGTAATGTATCACAGAATCTGGAAAAATATGAAAAAGAGGTCAGTGATCTGGAAATTACCTTTCAGCAAACAAATGATGATTTAATCCTTAGTGAGTTAAATAACTCAAAACAGTTGCTTATGAGGGCTCAAAAAGAAAACTTTATATATCTTAAGCAAAAAGCTAGGATTAATTGGTTTAAATTTGGTGATGCCAACACTAGCTATTTCCACCATTCAGTTAGAGAAAAGAGAACCAAAACCAGAATAAGCAAGATTAAAGATGGAAATGGTATTTGGATCTCTGATCCTTCTCTAATTAAAGAGGAAGCAGTGAGATTTTATAAAGAACTTTTTCATGAGGAGGATAATCACATAGAGGGGACTTTTATCAATCACTTTCTCAAAGAAATACCTAGGATAGTTACTGATCAGCAAAATGATCAACTATTAACTCCCTTCCAGCTTCAGGAATTAAAAAATGCAGTTTTTGACCTAAATCCATCTAGCTCACCTGGACCTGATGGATACTCAGGAGCATTTTTTATCACTTTTTGGGAAGTAATCAGTACAGATCTTTTGGAGGCTGCTAATGACTTCTTAAAAACTGGAAATATTCCTAAAGCTATCTCTAGTACTTGGATAACATTGATTCCCAAAAAATCTGTTCCAGTAACCTTTTCTGACTTCAGGCCTATAAGTTTATCTAATTTTGTGAACAAGGTTTTCTCTAAGATGATTATGGAAAGGATAAAACCACTAATGAACTCTCTCATATCTCCTGAACAAAGTGCCTTCATAACAGGGAGAGACATATCAGATAACATAATTATGATGCAGGAAATGACCAAAATTTTAGTTAGGAAATCAAAAGCCCCAAACCTCATCCTTAAATTAGACATGCAAAAAGCTTTTGACAGGGTCTCATGGTCATTTCTTAACTCTATCCTGCTGCAATTTGGATTTCATGGATTATTTGTGCATAGAATAATGCAAAACATAGCCTCAGCTCATTTTTCAGTACTAATAAATGGTGTAACTGCTGGTTTCTTTGCTGCAAATAGGGGCATTAAACAAGGGGATCCTTTATCCCCTTTTCTGTATAACATAGTCTCTGAGGCCTTTTCAAGAAGCCTTAAAAAATTGTTTCATCTAGGCTATATTCAGAATTTCAGATTACCCAGGAGTTGTCCACATATTACTCATCTTATGTTTGCAGATGACACAGCTGTGTTTCTGAATGGTAATCAAAAGAATCTGAAAAGATTTAAAAAATTCTTGTATGCATATGAACAAACCTCGGGACAGAAGGTAAATTTTACCAAATCTAACTTCTTTGCTGATCCTAAAACACCAGAGGATAGACTGCAATTAATTTCCAGGACCTTAGGTATGACAAGAGGCACATTTCCCTTTAAATATTTAGGGGCTCCTATTTTTGTAGGAAGAAATAAACAAGTTCACTACCTACCTGTCCTGGAAAGAATGGAAAAAACCTTAAACAACTGGAAAAATAAGTGGTTAAGTTCTGCAGGAAAAATCGTTCTCATTAATCACTGTTTTCTATCCATTCCTATACATCTGTTTGCAGTACTAAGTCCACCTAAAGTAGTCATAAGAAAAATGGAAAAACTAGCATCAGGACTATTTTGGGGGCAAAATGAGATCACTGGTAATAGAAAGAAATGGAGATCATGGAAAAAAATGAGTTTCCCAATTCAAGAAAATGGAATAGGATTTAGAGATATTAATGCAACAGTAGATTCCTTCTCTTGTAAACTTTGGTGGAAACTACAGCTCAACAAGTCTCAATGGACTCAACATCTGTGGTCTCTCCCAAATTCTTATAAGAACTCTCACACTTGGCAGAGAATTTGTAAGGTAACAGAAATAGCTAACAGTTTTACTAGAATTCTCTATGGAAAAGGTTCATGTTCATTCTGGAATGCAAACTGGATAGGTAGTGGTGCTCTATTTTATGAATGGCCGGATGGAATGGAAGTTCCTTTCCCTCAGATAAGCTTGAGCTATTTTATAGCTAACAAAAATCTCTACTTACCACAATTGGAGCCTCATTTGGCTACCACTACTATTCTAATTTTGCAGGAAGTGGCACTTCAACACAAGCATGAGGATAGACTGATTTGGACTCCTACAATGGATGGCAACTTCTCAACTAACTCAGCCTATAAGAATCTTAGACAAAAAGGTACACAAATCTTAAACCTTCATAACATCTGGGCACCTTTCATCCCTTCCAAAATGTCTGTGCTAATTTGGAGAGTGCTTAATGGAATCTTACCATTTGATAACATTTTATGCAAATTTGGTTTTTCCATAGCATCTACATGTCCTTTGTGCAGAAATCATTCGGATACTATTGATCACTTCTTCAACTCATGCCCCTCCTCACTTGAAATTTGGAACAGATTTAACTCTATCATACATCTTCATCCCCCAATTTTTACTAGATTCAGAAACCGGGTTGAGTTTTACTTATCTAATAGAGCAGACTCGAAGTTAACCTCCACAGTGATTAAGGCAATCTTAATAGTCACAACTTGGTCTCTCTGGACTCATAGGAACAAATGCTTACATGATAATCAGCTTTTCTCCCTGGATGCATGTTTTCATAATGCTATGAATTTGATCAAGCTCATCTTTACTGCACATCCACTTAGGGGCAAAAAAGAGAAACATAAAGACTTAATAAAAGCAGGCCTCATACCTGATATAGTACACAAGAAGAAAAAAGATTTGGTAGCAGTAAGATGGGAAAAGCCACAAGCTGGATTTAAATTAAACACAGATGCTACATGGATATCCGGGGGTACTTCTTCATGTGCAGTAATTGTGAGGGATAACAATGGTCAGGTTTTCAAAATGAGAGTTAATGTCTTCCACTCTGAATCACCAATTCATGCTGAACTGATAGGAATTCAAATGGCATATGATTTATGCACAGAGCTTAACTTATATGGCTGTTTGATAGAGTCAGATTGTCAATCTGCAGTTAAAGGAATTCACACACCTCTGGCCTGCCCTTGGACAGTTTACTCTACCTGCATATCTTTACATGAGCTTCATAAAATTAACCCAATCACATTCATCCCAAGGGAGGCCAATACAGCTGCAGATTATTTAGCCAAATATGCTAAGGAAAACAACCTGCATGGAGATTTAAACATGGACAGCATCCCACCCTTTTTCAATGGTCTAATTCAGCTTGATAAAATTGGAATGCAAGGCATTCGTTTTGCCTCTTGAACACAGATACTAGTTGTTTCATTAGCTACTATGGATACTGCTGCTGTTTTTCTCTTGTTTGCAGGAAAGGAGCAAATAAAAAACGGAGGAAGCAAATGCTATCTCATACTGATGGTCTCACTGATGGTGGTACTGATGGTCATACTGATGGTCTCACTGAAGGGGTGGTACTGATGGTACTGATGGTCATGCTAGCTCAACAAATGAAGGACACCTATTCAGCACATTTACTAAGGAATTTAGCTAATACTCTTTAATATTGATACACAATTTCATCTTAACGGTCGCTTCATTGACAAATAGAAGTCTCGTACCTACGATTCTTCGCCCTGTTCGTGAAGCGATCCGTTGATAATCTTTTCAGAATAGATCCACCTCTCTACCAAGGGGATCTCATGCTCTTTAAATTGTCCGACAGGGGCAATATTAGCTCTAGGTTCATATTTTTGTATGACCTTTTGTAACTCCTACATACTTTCTGCTTATTCTGGTCTGGGGAGCCAATATATACCTCCCATCTAAGGATGGTTTTTAAAAAAAAAAAAAAAAAAACCATCATTTTCCAACACCCTGAATGGTGGGACGGTTATTGTCACGCCAAGAGGACAGTTCTTCATTAGCCGCAGCTAACTCGATTGATTGGAGCCAAATACTACAGGCTTTGGCCAGTTCAAGTCAGGCCTTAGCCAAATCTTTGTGGGACCTCTCTAATTCCTCCCTTATGTTCGAACACTATAATGGACAGCAAAGTAAAATTACTACGATGAAAACTAATAAAACCATAGAAGAAGTTGAAGTTGCATTCATAAAAATCCCAAAAGTTTACATGCAAAGAAAGGAGAAATTCATACAGAGCTTATTCTATGGGCAACATTCTCTTCGTTTGCGCTTCACACTTGATGGGTCATATCCATCATCACTTTTCCTCCTCCTACCTTCTTCCGGATCGATCCTTCAGCTCATATTTCCTGAAATTTAATTTTACCTAATTAATTCAATTATTACTACTGTATTCCAATATAACCTATCTAAACAAGTATGCAATAAAGTAAAGCATAAAGACACAACACTTGGTTACGCAGTTCGGTGAAATTCACCTACATCTACGGGGTCTGACCCAGTTCAAAATTAATTCACTAATTAGAAAGATGCAGTACAAAGTACACCATACAATTATACTTATCTTATCTAACTATAATGTGAATCCTGCAAGCTCCTCTTGCTACTGATCCGCCTTGATCAAACTCATTCTGACCTCGAAACTCGTCGACGATGGATCTCTTCCTCCCGAGGAATTAAGGTATACGATTCTGAACTTTGAACAACAGGTTACGTATGTTGGAACATAGAATTCTGGCTCTTGCAATACTCTCGAAAGATATAAAATCTGTATGAATATTTTTTCTATTAAGTCTGTGGTATTAATGCAGCTGCGATGTCCTCTATATATATAGTCCATGAGCAGATCGGAACTCTCCATAATTGTCTCCATAATATTCTTATTCCTTATCTGCTTCTGAAGCACATCCAAATCCCTTAAGTAAAAGGATTTTCCTTATGTCAAATATCCCATAAATCCCCTTTACATAATTATAGGGATTTTGCATAAATCCAGTATGCTTCTACCACACGCCTAAAATACCATATTGTTAAATCTCCTTTCTTCCAAAAATAAATATCCACTCAATATTCAGTCAACGGTTAAAACCTTTTAGGCCAGTTTTTCATATGTTCCAACATGGAAAGTCTTTGCACACATGAAGTTTATTCCATCTCCAATTCTGATACGTATGAAGTCATGTGCAAACATAATTCCTTCTCCACATAATATTTAGATTACAATCAAATCCCTTGGAGATTGGAATTATCAAATCGAATCCCTTAAAGAAAGGAATTAATATATTCCGTCCAAATCCTTCACAAAGGATATTTATCAAATCAATTCCAATTATCATAAATTCAATCTAATCCCATAGGAATTGACATGTTCTAAATTTAAACTCCATGGGCGAAATATTTCCTTCTCAGATTTCTTCGCAGACTTCTATAAATCTTGATCATTCCTTCTTTGATGTTTCAATACAACAGTTCCATATTTGCATAATTTCCACAAATTACCAACCAGATAAATCTAGACTTTACATTTCCTAATGCCGCTTGTCGAAGAGCTCGACGAGTAATAAGTTTGTGCACAAACTTGTCATAAACTCCATCTAGCCAGCTAAATCATCCACCGCTTGTGGGACTCCGATGATAATCTCTCACATCCAAAGCTTTGGGTTCTTAGTGACGTGAAACGTCTCCTCAAAGATATAAAGGAATCGTGTACCCTCCCTTAGTTGACCCCGCTTTAACATTTTAGTTCCACCGAGGGACCGAATAAGCACCACCATAATAAAAGGTTAACCCTCTATCTCGCCATCCTGAAGTATTAGAAGGGGGAATGATAAAGCTCTTCCATGCATGCCTATTAAGCAGAGTGTATGTCCCCTTCTGATCTTGATTATGGGACATATAGTGTTCTGCTTAAAATAATCTATATTCAGGCTTGACCTCGAGCTCCACACACCTGGTTATAAAGGCAATTATGACTACAACGACATTGGGACGAAATTGAGCTAAGTTAACATTGAACACCCTCATTAGTTTCGATAAGTGGGGAGTAAAAGAGAAACGTAACTTAGACCTAAGGTTTCGATGGTGAATGCTAGCTCTCCCTACTGGTAGAGTTTTAGGAGATTTATCCTCTGCATGTATCTTTACTTGGCATTCACATGGATGCGATGTTGTGTTGGGAGGGTTTTGAAGCACTTTAACACCTTGTCGGACATGACGTAGGGCTCCTCATCTGAGCTATCGAGAGGTTCGCCCTCAACCGGAAGAGTCCCCTTCCCCTTGTGTTTTTTAGCAATAAACTTCCTCTTCGACTGGACCACATGGGGGATAGCTTCTGGTTCTCCAGTTGCCTCTTGGAGCTCCACAAGTTATGGGCCTCCTGTCTTCAAAGACTTCATCAAACCCTTACCCCTTCCATGACCTAATCTGAGGGGACACTCCCTCACTAAACAACTCTCTGGCCAGAGAATCACCGGAATTCAGAGACTGATTAAAGATTCTAAATTAACCCTCACTACCCTCTAAAATACTTCTCTCATATTATTGGTTTTCAGTTTTTGGATGAAGATCTTCGTAGCTAGGACCCCCTCATGAGATCTCATGAGGGAGAGATGGAGATTCCTCACCTTGATGAGGTTGTGGGAAGGGGATGTCGATACAGGTTTAAGTGAGCTTAGAGAGGAAAAGAACTTACTTGGTTTAGGAGGAAAAATATGGATTTCTAGGTTTGGACATTGAGAAGAGAAGAAAAACACTAGGTAGCACTTTCTGAAATACCTGCGAATAAGAAGTTTAAAAAATGAAAAATGGTTTAAGGTGCTAGTTATGGGGGCTAAAGAGACGTGAAAAAAGGTAATTATTAACCTTGGGGAATAGAAAGTTTGAAAAGGTAATGACTAGCTTGTACACCTTCCATTTTCCTTTTCCCTCACGCATCACGCGCACCCCTCAAATTCAAAATCATTAGAATGGTGATTTTCTTCCGTTCTTTTCTCTTCTTTTCTCTCAGGCACATTTCCCAATTAACGGAAACCAGTACCTTCTTAAGCTATCCGCTGCCGTTAACGGCTCCTTGCCGGTAACGGCTTCTTGCCGCTGCTGAATTCATCACCGGAGGCCATCATGGCCGCGAACGCCAATGACCAAACTCCACCAAAAACCTTTGCCGCTGCTCTACAAATCAAAGCCCCCCCTCTGTCCAAAATTCTGCCCAATAACCCAGAAATCACTCCCAAAACAAACCACTTGGGTGATCCATCTTGTTTGTACTCGGAGGAACATATTGCAACGCTCTCTGCGCATTACTCAAATGCACTAGTGGGGAAGTTTACCAGGGGCAGAATTTCGATGGAGCTATTGGAACAGGCCTTCAAAACGATGGGTTTTGAAGGTAAGTATCAATTAGGCTCACTCGATTTCAAACATGTCTTGATTAGGTTTGAATTGCTTAATGATTATCAAAGATGCTGGATGAAATGTGTTTGGAACCTTAATGGAATCTCACTGAAAATCCTGAAATGGACACCTGAATTTTCTACTCATATTGAATCTCCAATTGTTCCAATCTGGTGTACAATTCGTGAAGTCCCATTATACTACTATAACTCAGCCTCTATAGAAGCAATTGGGAATAGTCTTGGCAGTTTCATTAAGAATGATTTGGCCACAGATATGCTAACCAGGCCTTCTGCCATTAAATTCTGTGTAGAAATGGATCTCCAAAAACCAATGAATCACTTTATAAGGCTTGGTTCTGTAACCAATAACAGGAAATATAAGGTGGAATATGAGGATGTGCCACTGTACTGTGATTATTGCTTGAAACTTGGACACTCTTTGCCCCAATGTAAGGCTAAGCATATGCCTAAAGATGATCTAATCCAGGATACAACCCTAGAGCCAATTATATCCCAATCAAAATGGCAACAAACTGGGAAAAAATTTGAGAAGGCCCCCCTAATAGTTGACTCTCAAGATCAATCTCTATCACATCAGATTAACAAGAACATTGGTACATCTAGTGGATCTGAACACAACATATCACATAGCCCCCCCCCCACAGGGTACCATTAATATCCAGAGTTCTCCTAATGCCATCTCACACACTCAGGATAACTTTGACAGTTCTATATCTAGGCTGTTAAGGGACACTGCTACCCACAAATCACCTATTATGACATATGCTAAAGATGACATTCAGATAGGATCCTTTTCTATTCCTATGTACAGCCCAAATCACAATCTAGTGCTCTCACAGCCTGGAATTAGGGCAAACAGGTTTTCTGTTTTGCAGAATTTGGAGGATGGTTCCAAGAAAGAAGGTAATGCTACTGAGGAATTTAAACCTATGGAAGATGTTCCAAACCAGCAAGTCAATACTTCTCCTTCCATCACAGGTATGCAACAAGGTAAGGCTAAACTAAAGAAAAATAATTATTTGAGTCAATTAAATAGGATGATGCTGAGATCAGCAACAAAAAGTGCCAAATCAGGTGAACAATGTTAGTCAATTCACATGTCAATTGGTTAGTGTGGAACATTAGAGGCATGGACACATCAATGCTTAGATTAGCTAATTTATGTAAGATTAAGAAAATTCAGATGTTGTGTATCATAGAACCAATGCATGACAACAGTTCTTGTCAATCATATATGCAGAAACTCCACTTTACTCATAATCTCACATTGTATAATGGGAAAATATGGTTAATGTGGAATAACTCTATTTCTGTTACACTGCTTTCTACTCATGAACAGTTCCTGCATGTTAATGTCTTGCATCATACCTTCAACTGGCATATGGAGGCAGTATTTATATATGGCCTTAGGAATAGGGAAGGTAGGAAGACTCTATGGACTGATCTGGCCCCTATTTCTAAAGGGGATATAATTTTCATTGGTGATTTTAATTCAATAACTTCCCTAACTGAATATAGAGGCCCTTGCTCCCCAGCACTTGGTAGTATTAGGGATTTTAACTCATGGATTAACTTAAATGGGATACAGGAAGTAAACACTGTTGGTAACCTTTTTACCTGGTGCAATGCAAGGCTTAGAAACCCGACCTCTAAAAGACTAGATAGAGGCCTGTGCACAATTTCCTGGAACTCAAGATTCTCTGCCTCTTCCATTCAAATCCTAAATAGGCAGACATCTGACCACTCTCCTCTTCTTCTCCAAATCTCTTCTTTAACATCTATAAATCCAAAACCTTTTAGATTTATAGATGCATGGTTTCTCAGAATGGAGTTTAAAGACATAATTAATGAATGCTGGAATTTACCAATGGTTGAAACAGGTATGCTTAGGTTTTACCTAAAGCTCATTAGGTTAAAAAAAGTTCTTAAGAATTGGAATAGGGTCAGTTTTGGTAATATTGACCTTAATGTCAAGCTAGCAGAGGAGGCTTTAAGATCTCAAGAAACTATCTTTGACCTTAATCCCACAATTCAGGAAAGAACCATACTAAATGAGAAAAATGCATTACTGTTAAAAGCTTTAAAGGAAAAAGAAAAGTTTTGGAAACAGAAGGCAAGATTTAAATGGCATAAACTGGGGGATAACAACACTAACTTCTTTCACAAGACTGTGATTGAGAAAAACAGTAGGTTGCAGATCACAAAAATAAAAAATGGTGCTGGTAATTGGATTAACTCCCAGGTGGAAATCCAGAATGTAGCTGTTGAATACTTCACTGATTTACTTACTAAACCCACACAGGAATCTGATATGACATATTATCCTCATTTCCTAAGTCAGATCCCAAACATTATTCAAGACAGTGATAACCAAATTCTGGCAGCATTAGTTTCTGAATCTGAGCTAGAAAGAGTAGTAAAAGGACTGAAAAAAAATAGTAGTCCAGGTCCGGATGGCTTTTCACCTAAATTCTACTCAAAGTGTTGGCATATCATTAAAGATGATCTGATTTCTGCAATTAATGATTTCATAGATGGAACAGCTATGCCTAGGGGCATTACTAGCACTTGGATTACATTGATTCCAAAAAAGACTACCCCCTCCTCCTTTGATGATTTTAGACCTATTAGCCTTTCTAATGTACTGAATAAAATCTGCTCTAAAATCTTAATGGAAAGGCTAAAACCTTACATGGATAGGTTGATCTCACCTAACCAAACTGCATTTATGAAGAACAGGGACATTTCGGATAATATTTTATATTTACAGGAAATGCTTAGGTTCTTGGATAAGAAAAACAGAACCCCAAACTGTATACTTAAGCTTGATTTAAGAAAGGCTTTTGATAGAATTAGTTGGAACTTCCTTAAACATATTTTGCTTAAGTTTGGATTCAGTGGGAAGTTTTTAAATGCAGTTTTTAATAACTTGTCTCAAGCATACTTTTCTGTTCTAGTCAATGGTAATCCTGCAGGTTATTTCAAGGCATCTAGGGGCATTAAACAAGGTGATCCTCTATCACCCTTCCTATTTAATCTATTTTCAGAAGCATTTTCAAGGAGTCTAGCTTTCCTATTCCATACTAATAAGCTAGCTAGCTTTCAGACTGCTGCATCCATTCCTTCAGTGTCCCATCTAAGCTATGCTGATGACACCATTTTATTCATGCAAGCTTCAAAGTCCAATTTAATTAAGATCAAGGCATTCCTTGAAGTTTTTGAATACACTTCGGGACAGAAAATCAATTTTGACAAGTCTGAATTCTATCTAAGTAAAAGGGCAAGCACTGCTAAGCTTCATCAAGTTAAAGCTGTCTTACAAATGAAAAAAGGATCCTTCCCCTTTCAATATTTAGGCTGCCCAATTTTCAGAGGTAGAACTCTTAGGAGATATTACCAACCTTTGCTAGCCAACATGGACAAAAAGCTGCAAAATTGGAAAAACAAATGGCTAAGTAATGGGGGAAAAATGGTCTTAATTAAATCTTGTCTCTACTCTATTCCTCAACATATATGGACAGTAACTAATCCACCCAAAGGAACCATTAAATTATTTGAGAAAAAATTGGCTCGATTCTTTTGGGGGAAAACAGAGGACAAAAATAATAGAGTATGGAAAAAATGGATAGATCTTGCTAAGCCTACTAAGTTTAATGGCCTTGGTTTTAGATCCATTACGGCCATTGTTGATTCTTGCTCCTGTAAACTGTGGTGGAAGTCTCAACAAGGCACTGCACTATGGGCTAAATTCATATGGGCACTCCCTATAACCCATAGGAAATCTGTCACATGGAAGAGGATCAGTTTAACCAACACTTTTGCTGAGTCTAACTCCTTAATCATACATGGGAAAGGGAGCTGTAGTTTTTGGCTAGCCAACTGGTGTCCACATGGTCCCCTCATAAACCATGTCCCAGAAAATATAATATCCCTGATGCCCTACATCAGTGTGGCAGATTTTATCAACAATAGAAACTCTATTCTGGATCAGATTTCCTCCTTCTTGGGACATGATACTCTTCAGTTTTTACAGGGGGTGGAAATAACTAATGATAGGGAAGACAGAATGGTGTGGAAAGCTGAGTACTCAGGTAACTTCACATTCAAATCATGTTATAAGGCCTTAACCTCACAGACAGGTAATTCTTTAGCAAACTGCTTCTTATGGAAAATACCTGTGCAAACAAAGATTCTTATTTTCACATGGAAATTACTAAACTCCTTTCTCCCCTTTGATGAGGTGCTTATTTCATGTGGCTTTAGTCTTGCATCTAAATGCCCTATCTGCAAACACTCTGATTCCATCCAACATTTCTTTGTGAACTGTAATTTAGCTCAGGCAGTATGGACTAATTTTGCAGCTCTGTTACAATTCAACCTAAATCCTCTGCAAGCTATTTCACAAAGATTCTACATGTTTTGGAATTGCAGAGATTTAACAAAAATTGAACAGATTTATTGCAACATCTTACCATCCTTGATTTGTTGGAGCCTATGGAAGGCTAGAACTGGTCTCCTCTTTGATAATAAACCTTTTTCACTGAATGTTATCTGCAAGGAGGTTGAAGAACTGATCAAACTAACCTTTTTGGTATATCCTGGTAAATTGACAACAACTGGTCATATATCTTCCTCACTTAGACAACTTGTTACCCTATCTAGACCCCCCCCCTAAGCCAAATTTTGCAAAGATTATATGGGAAAGGCCTGGACATGGTTCTATAAAAATAAATGTTGATGCATCTTGGTCTAATGGTAATGCTTCAATGGGTCTTATTGCTAGGGATTCTTCTGCTTGCCCAATTCTGATTTCTTCTGCTACTGTGTTAGCTGATTCTCCCCTTTCAGCAGAAATAGAGGCAATATTATATGTTCATCACATTTTCCCTCACCTGAATCACACACATGTAATTGAATCGGACTCTAAATTGGCTGTCTCTATGATTAATGATCCTTACAATGCTCAATGGGAATTTTTTGACAAAGTTTATAAAGCCAGGGCTTTGTTAGGCCAGGCTAAGCTCCAACATGTGTTTAGGGAGGGGAACCTTGTTGCTGATGCTCTTGCCAAAAACCATATTCATCCGGGGTTTTCTTTAGCTAATCTGTCCACGCATATTAATGGTCTTATTACATTAGATAAACATTCCTTGCCTTCCATCCGAGTTCGTAACATCAATTCGAATTGATACTGCTGATGGAGTTTTCAAATATGCAGGTACGGATATGATTTTACAGAAGAAGATACAACACAATGGCTAAACTGGTCCATCAATGTGGAGGAACTTTCTCCCAGTACCTGCATTACTTCTAACATGGATATGATGTGAACATTAGTTACATGTAGAAGTTGCCTGGCCGAGGGAGAAAATTAACACAAGGGGTGGAGATTTTCTCCCTCGGATCGCAACTTCTTCAGATACTGATTTTATACAGTATAGATGCACATATAAATAGGCTAACTTTTGGAGACAACATTGTTGCCTCAAGTCTAGTGACCTTGACAAACTCATGTACATTCTGTTTCTTTTGATATAGGGCATGGGGAACCCAATACATAACTCCCCCACCTTAGGGTGTTTTTATTTAAAAAAAAAAAAATTCAAAATCAGAGAATAGTTGAGAAAACTTAAGTGTTCTTTTTATATCAATGGATTCAAGGATATAGACATTAGATGGCTAAATTTACTTTAAGGACCCCTCGCTATACTTCTCATCCTTCAATGGGCTGGGTTTCCTCCAAAATCCTTCAATTAGAAATCATCCTTCAAACCCTCGAACTCATCCTTAGTTTTCTGGGGGACTCTTGATGATATCCTTATGTGACCTATTTGTTATGGGCCACAACCTACCATGTTAAATAATACCATTGGGCTAGTTCAACCCAATAAGGTTTTATTATGTCTTGATCAGCCTTGACATTTGTTATACAAGAAATTAGAATTTAAGTTACTTTTTTTTTACAACATATGAAATGGGATTGACCCATTATCACTGAAATGCTAGCTAAAATATTACAATTCTAATATAAGGTTTTAGTGGCATTAGGAGAGATATACACATAGGTTCTAATCGTTATTACAATAATAAGCAAAAGCCTATGTGGCAATGATAAGAACATGTAATATAAGTGGTTTCCACCGTGTCGCCATAGCGCTGCCACAATAAACTAACCCAAGGCTACCATCAGAACAAACACAGTGAAGTATTGCAAGATACGCATCCAAGCTGAGCCATCAACACCTTTGATCAAACACCCAAGGCAATCAAAACAAAATAAATGAAGTTCTCCAACTAAAGATCAAGTCTGCCTCCATCACCACCTAATGTAGGAGACTAAGGCCCATCATTTTAATTGCCACAAATATGTTCCACCAGTGTAGTGAAATCACTTATATTGAATAGAATTTTTCCTAACCTGACTCCAAAAGGTATTAGGGACCAACTTAATGATGTCCTAAACCTCCTTTTGGACCAAAGTCTACAAATCTGATTTGCCTCCATATAAGAAAAGCATCGCTATAAGTTCGTACAATACAACTTTGACTTGGAGTTCTCCTCACCATCTCATATGGATATCAAATCTGAAATCAATCATATTTTAAAGACTTAGGCTGTCGGAAAAATACATATTGACTAAAAAAATTCCTCCCAACACTTAAATCAAAAAACCTTTTTTTAAAACTGCCCAATCTAAAATCTAAAATAGTGAAAAGAGAAAAATAAAATAAATTAAAAGACTGAAATAAAGTAAAAGACTCCCACCCGAAAAGAGAAATTAAAATGTTGAAAAATTAAAAAAAATGGAGAATAAACCCTCGTGACTTTGCTATCTCCGACATCTAACCAGGCATTCTCTGACAGGCTGACCTAAATGGTCATTCAGGATGAGTCTGTACCTGAGTTGACTTGTAGTTGACTCAGTTCTGAGTTGAGTTCACCTTTACCTGAGTCAAGACCGAGTTGACTTGCAGTTGACTCAGTTCTGAGTTGAGTTCACTTTTACCTGAGTCAAGACCGAGTTGGCCACTACTGGATCTGAGTTGGCCAACTCAGATCCAAGTAGACTTGGCAACACTCAGTGATAGAAATCTCATATCTGGAATCAGCTATGAATCAGGTCTCAAAAACTTGCCGGCATTGCTTGAAAAAATGTCGGCTCGGAGCTAAATTGCCTGAAGCACCTCCATCCACTGGAGCACCGCCGTCCGATGGAGTTCCACCAAAGCTCCACCAGAGTACCACCAGAGCACCACCAGAGTAATCTCTGCCAGAGAGAACTACCAGAGCAACATCGTCGCATGCCTAAGAGCGTCGGTGCCGCGTTGTAGCTCCCCACCAGAGTCAAAAAGAGAAACTGGAGGAAAAGAGCCATTGTTTTGGCCGACACTTCCATGCCAATTTCAACACCGGTGTTTTGCCAGCCTTTCAACTCTGGCGCTCCGTTCACCACTGTTCGCCGAATCTAGCTGGATCTGTCAGGTATTGCTAAGAAAATGGGGGGTAGCGGTGTTGGGGTGAGATTGGGAAGGGGTAGCCACCGTAGGCAGAAGTTTCCAACGGTAGCATCCCCCCCATGATAGGGTTAGGCCCAAGAGGCCATTGGGCCACAGGTATAGCAGCCCGATTAGGGGAATATTTAATACTCTAACTTAATTACCGCATTCATGGGTAATTAAGGGAGATAATTAAGGAGTACATTATTTAGGATACTGAGTATATATACAAGGTACACGTTTACTTATCATTCATTTTGTCTTAATCATATTGGATGCTTGGACTAACTTAAGCATCGGAGTGCTGACCCCTGGAACCCTAGGGATAGTTTGATTGCAGGTGAGTTCGAGAAGAACCCAAGCCCACCCAAAGACACTTCAAGTGGCACCGTCTGTGGGGATGACTAAGTTGGATCAAGGTTTGGGAGAGTTTATGTCCACGGTAGTTCAAAGGAGTGAAATATTGAGGTCAATAGGTACGAAGGCTGGATCTCCATCAAGGTTAACATCGGGGAATCTAGAAGGAGGAAATGACCCCCGCATCGAGGACAGTGACATGGCTAATATTTTAACGTCGGGAGTAGAGTTGCCAGTGGAACCTAGTATAGGCAAAGGCCACAAGGGGGGACAAACCTCAGTGGTTATTGGTGCAAATACCCTGGTGCCAATCCACAATGATATGCCGGGAGGACTTTGGAAGTTATGGGAAATACTGATCCTCTGCTCGAGGGAGTGGTTGATTCAAGGGATGGAAGGTTTACGGAAGTTTTAGGAGATTTGTATGTGAAGCCTATGGCTAAAATGGGCAAAAGAATCAGAACATGGGGAGAGCAACCCTAAGTCAAGATGTGGAAGGAGCAGCTCAGGTCCGGGCTGCGGCTAGTTATCGAACCACCCCTCCTCCGAGGGATGATAGAATCACAATGGGGGCAGTACCACCCTCGCCTTTGGGAATAACTATGGGGTGGGCCTCTCAACCCCAACCCCCAATAGCCTACCCATACCAGGGATATGTTAGAGAACCGCTACAGACTAGGCACCAACCTTCCATTCCCGGTTATTCCCAAGGTCTTATACATGTACTACCTCCGCTAGCCCCATCTGCTTCTACCTTTGACCTGGTCGATCCTGGAGCAACATATAGATGATGAATTCTTCTGGCACATAAGGCTATGTGAGTATAGGAATCAGCCAGGGGCTATACAATCCCTATGTTCAACCGCCACCACCACCAGCACATCCGAACCTCAGACCGCATTGGATGAACCCGGGGTATGGAGAAACCCAACCTCTCTATATGCCACAGATGGGTGGTCATGATAGGGAGTTAAACCTGCCGGTGGGTAAGCTCAAATTCCCCTCGGATGCAAGTGAATCGTTAAGAAAGGAATTTGATAGATGTATCGGCCCCTTGAGCTAGGCTGTGGGGTCTCCTTTCAGCTCGATGATCACCGGGGTTCAATGGCCAATAGAAGTGAAGCCCCTGGAAGAACTTCCCACACACAGTGGTGAAAATGACCCTCGAGAGTTCATACAGACATTCTTGGGCTTGATGAGTTCGAAGGATTTCGATGAGAAATTGACATGCAGACTGGTAAGCAGCTACTTGTGGGGAAAGGCACAGGAGTGTTTTAATAACTTGCCAAGGGGCTTGCTTCAATCGTATCGGGACTTCAGCGTAGCGCTGTTGAGCCAGTACGCTCAGAAGAAGAAGTTTACCCAAACTTTGTTAGAACTTTACCAGATGAAGCAAAAGCCAGGGGAAAGCATGGAAGCCTTTTATCCCTGGTATGTAGATGAAAGTTTGGGTGTGATAGAAACTACGGAGAATGAGGTGATCCAGGGGTACTTGCTAGAGATGCAGGACCTGGAATTATACAAGAAGCTGAGTAATAATACTCCTAAGACATTGCAAAAACTTTAGGAGGTCGTGGAGAAATATTCGAGGGTAGATGAGGCAACTAGAAGAAAAATAGATAGCCTTGCAGAGAAAGCAGGAAGAAATGTAGAGCATAGAGGAAAAAGGCCGGTCGAACCCATAAGAACAATATTCAAGAAGTATAATACATTGCCTCTAACGCTCGGTGGAAGAACCCCTGCATAGATTTTAAGCATACAAAGAGGGTTGTTCCGGACCCCCCTCCCCCCACCTTTGCATAGTTCTCATAATTCAGTTATAGCTCGAAAGGCAAAAAATTGGTACCGTGATCATCATAAGGATTATTGCCATGACACAAATGATTGTATGCAGTTAAGAATGGAGATTAATAGGTGTGAGCGGGAAGGGCGGTTTCAAGGATGAGGAATAGGAACCATGCCGTCCCATCAAGGCCCCGGATGAATCAGTGGCAGCCGTATAGAAGGAACAATAAAAAAATGGAGGTAGAGGAGATAGAAGGCCTCGAGAACAAGTGGTTCAAGACAGGGGGCAGGAAGAGAGGCGGGATAGTCCCCAGGAGAAACAGGGGGGAAATCAAGGAAACCAACATGGAGAAAACCCACCCGTTCAAAGGGTAATTAACGTCATCAATGGCATGGTGGGGGAAAGATCCTTGAATGCTGTTATAAGGGCTGAAGCTCGAAGGGTTCCCGTGGAGAAGCCCAATCATAAGAGGTTTCGACCAGATGTGACTATCACTTTCTCGGAAGCGGATGCTGTGCCGGACCAAATGCCTCATGCAGACCCTATGGTAACTTCAGCCATTTTTGGAACGTCCTTGATTAGAAGGGTGTTTGTTGATGATGGAAGCGTGGTGGAAGTGATATTTTCTGAATGTTTTGACTAGCTAGACATAGGGCGTGAGAATTTGAAAAAAATCAACTTCTCCTTTATTAGGATTCACGGGAAATCAAATATTTCCCATAGGAGAGATAACATTGCCTGTTCGAGTGGTAGATGGCGACAAGAGAGTGACCATCAGGTGTAGTTTTGCTATTGTGGATGCACCTTCTCCTTATAATGTGATCTTACGAAAGCCATGGATGTGCCAAGCTCAGGCGGTCTGGTCACCCTACCACCTGATGATGAAATTCCCAAATGAAAAGGGGGTGGCATCTATTTAGGGGGATCAGACTATTGCACGAACATGCAACCTAACAACAGTACGGGAGGCAAGAAAATAAAAGGATGTAGCGATAGTGGACGCAGAGGCAGGATTAGCTAATACAATACAGATACCCATTCGGAATAAAAGGTCAGTGGCTGTTGGGAAACTAATCCCTGAAGATGTAAAAAAGGAATGCAAGACTTGTTAGGAAAGTATGGAGATGTGTTCTCATGGGATACATCTGACCTGGCGGGGGGTCTATTCGAGTCTTGCGTTGCATAGGCTAAACATCAACCTCTTGATTAAGCCAGTGAAGAAGAAAAGAAGGGTGTTCACTCTCGAATGAGCGGAGGTAATTAAAGAAGAGGTGGAGAAATTATTGAGGGCAGATGTGATCGAGGAGGTATTCTATCCCGATTGGATCGCCAACCCAGTCATGGTCCCAAAGCATGATGGAGGATGGAGGATGTGTATAGACTTTACTGACCTAAATAAATGTTTCCCCAAAGATAGTTACCCATTGCCACCAATCGATAAGTTGGTGGAAGCCATTACTAGATACCGAATTTTGGCATTCTTTGACGCGCATAAGGGGTATCACCAAATTCTCATGGTGAAGGAAAACAGGGAAAAGACATCGTTTATTACAGATGTGAGCACATACTGCTATAAGAACATGCCTTTTGGGTTGAAGAATGCGGGGGGTACTTATCAGAGGTTGGTCGATAGATTTTTCAGGGAACAGATAGGGAAAAATATGGAGATATATGTGGATGACATGGTGGTCAAAAGCAAGAATTATGAAGAATTTTTAAGTGACCTGGAAGAAACATTTAATAAGCTTCGGGGAGCTAATTTGAAGTTGAACCCGTCTAAGTGTGTCATTGGTGTGGGAGCATGGAAGTTTCTTGGATTCATGGTCTCAGAGAGGGGGATCGATGTAAACCCGGAAAAAGTTGACAAGGACAATGAAAACCCCACAATCGATAAAGGATGTGCAGAAGCTTACAGGATCTTTGGCAGCATTAAGCAGGTTCTTATCAAAGGGGGCCGAGAGGCGCTTGTCTTTCTTTGATGTTCTTCGAAGGGCAAAGAAGTTAGAGTGGAATGGAAAATGTGAGGAAGCATTCAAGCAGTTGAAGGATCATTTGGGGACATTGCCTACCTTGATGAAACTAGACAAGGATGAGACGTTGTACTTGTACATTTCCGCATCACCGTTAGCAATTAGTACGACCTTGGTAAAAGAAAAGGAAATGGTTCGGCATCCAATCTACTTCATTATTCGTTCTCTGTATGGGCCAGAGATGATGTATACGGTCCTCAAAAGGTTGATTCTAGCTCTCGTGCATGCAGCCTGAAGGTTGAGACCTTACTTCCAGGGACATAAAAAAGTGGTGCTCACGAACTACCCTATTCGACAGATCCTGCTAAGGCCAAAGATTTCCAGAAGAATGATGAGGTGGGCGGAAGAGTTGGGAGAACATGATATCTAGTATCAACCTCGAGTTGCAATTAAGGGGCAGGCACTAGTAGATTTTATAGTGGAAACAATAGAACCCCTCGAAGGGTGTTTGGATCCCATTCAGAATGAAGAAAAAAAGTAAAGAAGTATATGGAAGTTGTATGTGAATGGTTCGTCACATTCAGGAGGAAGTGGAGCGGGGATCCTACTGACTAGCCCCGAGGGCAGAGATTATCCTTATGCATTGAAATTTTCATTTAAAGCAACTAATAATGAAGCTGAGTATGAGGCATTGATCACTGGATTGCGCGTCGCGAAAGAGCTGCAAGTGGAGAAACTGGAGGTTTTCAGTGACTCTCAAATTGTGGTTCAACAAGTGAATGAAGAGTACAAGGCCAGAGAGCATAATCTGCAGAGATACCTCGAGGTAGTAAAGAACTTGTTAAAAAATTTCAAATTTTATACATTAACGCAGGTTCCGAGGGAAAGCAATCATAAAGTGGACGCTTTAAGTAAGCTCTCTTCTTCAGATTTGGGAACCCAATCCCAATAGCTACTACTTATGGAAACTTTGAACAGGTGAAGCTTTGAAGAGCTTGTAGTGATGGCGGTTGAAGTAGCAAACTCCGGGATAACATCGTTCGTGACATACCTTCGAGAGGGAGTCCTGCCAGAAAATGAAGTGGATACCAGAAAGATAAGGTTGAAAGCTCCAATGTATCTATTGCAAAAAGAAGAGTTATATAGAAGAGGCCATTTGCAACCATTACTTCAATGTGTTGATTCTCATGAGGCAGATTACCTCGTAAGGGAGGTTCACGAAGGGGTATGGGGCAGCCACCAAGGAGCTAGGTCCGTGGTAAGAAGGCTCATTCAAGCAAGATTTTACTGGCCTGCAATGTTCGAGGACACGAACCGGTATATTCAGGCTTACCATCAGTGTCAAAAACATGCACGTATTAAACATGTTCCACAGGAAGAAATGAGAAGCATCTATAGTTCGTGGCCATTGGACAAATGGGGGATCGATATGGCGGGCCCTTTTCCGGAAGCTCCAAGAAAATTCAGATATCTAATAGTGGTTGTTGATTATTTAACCAAGTGGGTAGAGGCTGAGCCATTGACAAACATAAGGGGAAAATGGTTATCTCTTTTTGCTGGAAGAACAATGTGTGCCACTTTATAATCCCAAGGACAATCATTACAGACAATGGAACGCAGTTTGCTCAGGATCCCTTCAAGAAGTGGTGCGAGGAGTATATGATCAAGCAAAAGGTGACATCTGTTTACCACCCCTAAGCCAACGGGCAAGTGGAAGTGACCAACAGAACAATAGTGAATGGAATACGAACGCACCTTAAGGGCACAGAAGGTAACTGGATATGGGAATTACCCAATGTGTTGTGGGCACATCGGACAGCCGAGTCTTCCGCTATAAGGGAAATGCCTCGTATTCTGGTATATGGCTCAGAAGCAATAATTACTGCAGAAATAGGGGTCCCTAGCCCAAGGATGATGGTTGCTGCAGATGAGATGATCAATTAGCAAAACCGATGTCTAGATCTGGACCTGGTGGAGAAAAGAGAGACCTAGCTTCTCTGCACGAGGCTAAGGTCAAAGAACGGGTCAAAAGATACCATGACAGAAGGGTAAAGAATGTGTTGCTTAATCTGGAAGACTAGGTCATGAGAAAAAATGAGAAAAGCATAAAGGAACCTGAGGGAAACTTGGCTGCAAATTGGGAAGGACCTTATAAAGTGATCAAATCGTACCCGGGAGGAAGTTATGTTCTCGAACAGATGAATGGATTTCGAGTGCTAAGAAGGTGGAACATTACCAACTTGAGAAAATACTACCAGCTATGATGTTCGAGTGGTTTTCTTTGAAGTGGCACTCTAGTTGGTGTTCGAGCTGGTTGCTTCAAAACGGCGCTCCAAATAATATTTCTAGCTATGGCTGAGGTTTGAGTGGTTTACTTTAAAGCGGCACTCTAGTTGATGTCCGAGCGGGTTGCTTTCAAGCAGCGCTCCAGATGATGTTTCCAGCTACGGTTGAGGTTCGAGTGGTTTGCTTTAAAGCAGCACTCTAGTTGATGTTCGAGTGGTTGCTTTAAAATGGAGCTCCAGATAATGATTCCAGCTACGGCTGATGTTCGAGTGGTTTTCTTTAAAGCGGCACTCTAGTTGAGGTTCCAGCGGGTTGCTTTTAAAGAGGCGCTCTAGATGATATTTCCAGCTGCAGCTGAGGTTCGAGTGGTTTGCTTTAAAGCGGCACTCTAGTTGATGTTTGAGCGGGTTGCTTAAAAGCAGTGCTCTAGAGGATATTTCCAGCTACAACTGATGTTCAAGTGGATTTCTCTAAAGCGGCACTCTAGTTGATATTCGAGAGGGTTTCTTTAAAGCGGCGCTCTAGATGATGTTTCCAGCCGCGGCTCATATCCGAGTGGTTTGCTCTAAAATGGCACTTGAAGACTATGTTGCACTCTTGAAATGATAAAATAGTGGGAAATTTTTCAGGATGTAGGTGGAAACACTGAACCTGAGTGAAATACTTGTGTCTCTAAATTGCTTAATTTCTACTTACCAGTCATGTTCACACTTTTCTCTAACTAAAGAAGTTGCACAAGGCACCCATATTCGAGGGGTGAAATATTAAAGATGGCCAGAATATTAAGTTTCATTGAAACTCCAGCAAATATAAAGGATACGATATTTACACTAACAATCATCCAAATTTATTCATCTACATGTATTTATTCATTGGGGGCAAATCCTGCTTGAAACAATTCCTTAGTGGAAACAGGCTTTCTTAGCTTCTTTACGTTTGCCTCTATTTCTTCGAGTTCTTCAAGCTTTATACCAGCCGCCCTTCGGATATCCTTCATTTGCTCCTCCACAAAATATTCTGAGGAATCAAGGGGGGTGACGGCGATGGTTCTACACCATTTCTTCGTGGAAGGTTTGAATGGGGCCATCGAGGATGACCCAGCGCTTTTGTGGCATTTTGAGGAATACCCTTGGTTAATTTTATTCGATGGGACAAGGTGCCTTTCAACTTCTTTAGCGGAAGACTTATGTGACCGAGGGGCGGAGTGAAAACTCAATGGGGTAAACCCCTTTAATTCCAGCTCTGCTAGCCAATCGAGAATGAGGTCAAAAGCCTTCTTCTGCTGTGGAGTTCGATTCTCATGAACATCAACCTCTTCCATCCAGTACTGAGCAGCTTTAAGTAAAAACTTTGGAAGATGATCGTTGCTAATCAAGTAAGAGGTAGGAGTGTCGTGGGAAAGCATATGGGCACGAAGGTTGACTTCGTGTGGAGTGATTTTTTTCTTCATATTCGACGAAGAGCTTCTCCATTTCTGTGGCTTGTACCTTCCATCCCTAGATCTCCCTGGTAATTTTTGCATTTTCAGATAGAATGGATTCCACTAAAGAGCTATCCTCAACCGGAGGGCTCCCTCGAGGGGCTGAAGGGGGTTCGCCTGAGGAGGGGGATCATCTCTAGCTATCTTCCAAGTGAGTAAGTCCTCTTCAAGACTAGCCATCTGCGTTGAGCTAATAGGTGTTTTTTAGCAATTAACTCCCTCTAGGCTACCAGTCTGCAATTTTTGCCCAAGCAACTGATTAGGCGCCCTTCCAGTACTGAAAGTCTAGTTGCAGTGGCAAGATAGGTTTTCAGATAATCGAACTTCAAATAAATTTGACGCATCAGTTCTTTTTGTTCTTCATCAGTGGGATTGCGACCCTTAACCACTTCTAAAGGATAGGTGCCATTATATTCCTTGCTAAGGAAATCCTTGACAAACCCCTTGAAAGTAGGATGATCTTTAGATTGCCACAGCTTCATCCCAGCTTCAAGGTGGTGGAGCTTGTCTTTCAAGGAGTCTTTCTCTTAGCTACACTCAGAAATATCTCGAAGAGCGATCAGTAGCTGTTTGCTTGTCTCATTTAGCTCTTTTTTAGCACTCGAAAGCTCCTCACAAGTGCCCTCTAGCACCATTTTCAACGAATTATACTACGAAAAGAAAACAGAGGTAAAATCAATAATTTGCAGCATGAAGAAAAAAGAAATGTGTTTTCATTGATTCTCAAGAAAATAGGGTTACAATTGAGGGACAAAAAAAACACAGGGAAGAAAAAAGTATTTTACAATCAGGGACCAACCCTAGAATCATCCTCTTTTAATGTGGATGAAATCAATTCTTCCACATGGTTGGCAGGGGAATCCTGCTCAGGGAAGGCATCTGTAGCCTCTGGAAGGGGGACCGCTCGAATCTCCTCAGCTAGTAAAGAACTTCCCTTTGGCCCTAATGAAATCCAATAGGGTAAAGCGGAGACCGTTGTGTTTGATAGCCTCATCTCATTTTACATCTAGGGTGGTTTCGAGCTCTGGATTAACTAGTTCGTCCACCTGCTTGGCCAAATCTTCAGAAAGAGAAGCGGTCACTTGTGGCTTTCAAAATTCCTCAGCTAATTTGTTGTAGCCGATTTCCTTGGCCACCCTTAAAAGAACCAGGAAAAGTTCCTGCAGCTCAGGGCTATTCAATAACTTTTGTTTGAATGCCTTGAGCAGTTGCACCTGCGTGGCTGGATCTTATGCAACTCAAACCCTCTCCTCTGCAGCCTGAACCCCCTCTTCTGCAGCTTGTACCCTCTTGTCGAGGGTATCTTTCGCTAGTGACCATTAACGCCTCTCGGCATCAACACCTTGCCTCTCACTTTCCAAAAGATTTTTATTTTCTTCTAGGGCCCTGTCTTTTTCCTCTAGCACCTTCCTTAGCTGCAAAATCTCAGCACCTCATTTGCTGAGCTCCTCACGAAGGTTACCTTCGCCAGCGTAGCAAAAGGAAAGGTAGGCCACCACTCTCTCGGCGGTCTCGCACAAAATTTTAGAGGCCTGACAAAATAACACGGCTCAGATCAAGGCTACAAAATAAAATGATATGAGAGAAAAGAGAAGGGATAAAAACCTTGGGGTTTGGGGCCATCTTTGATAGTTGGTGCTCGATCCCGAATATGGATGCTGCATCAGTTGAAGGGGGCTGAGATTTTTTATGAACATCCTCACTTCTATGTGTCCCCATAAGTGGTCTTGTTGAGGAGGAGCCGATAGTATTGTTGTTCGCCTTTGTCTTCTGGTGAACGTTCCGGGTGTGAGAAGACCGCTCAGCACCAATGGTTGAGATAGGCCTTTCAAAGCCTTCTGCAGGATGGGAAATCGGGTTCGAGGGGAGAGACTAGAATGGAAGCCTGGTTCGAGGGATCAATGATCCCCCCTGATGGAGCCTGGCCTTGCTTCGAGGACTTTGGCTTCTTTAAACCCTTAGTGAGACCCACTGAAAATGGAAAAAGAAAGAGAGTCAGTTAATAGTAATGAACATAATAACACAACAAATAAGAGAAATAGATTTCTATTAAGGCACCTTCGGAAGGTCCCAAATGCCTAGGATCACTATCAATGATCTCTAGGGGAGGGCCATCTCTGGGGCCCTCACGTTCCCTTCGCTTTTTCTTGTATCTTTCCGGAGTGGGTTATACAAGTATTCTTCATAGATTCTGGGCGGGAACGCAAAATCGCCAATCCAGGGGTTGGGGTTATTGAAGAGGCTGTACTCGAGGGAGCTGGACAACAGTATTTGTCTGTCCCTCTCGAGGGCATCTAGGCAGATGTATTCCCCAGGTTTGGGAGATTCAACTTGCACGGCCCAATTCCACGGAGGGACTCGATACCTCCTGCTATCAAACGAGGTGCCTTTTTTCCAGCTTTTCCAATCTCCCAAATTGCCAGGAACACCAAAACATTTACAATGTACTTCTCGATGGGCAAACGTGACGATCAATCGGTAGACCGCCCACTATAGGACACACTTATAACTAGGTTTAATACCGAATCATCACATCTAGTCAAGAACATTATCATGATCACCAAAATGTTGGGGTGGACTTATGCAGGGCTCACCTGAAATTGCCTAAGGAATTTGAAAAAAGGGGGCGGAAAAGGAAAGGTGAGCCCGCAACGAAGGTGTCGGGGAGAGTTGGACAATCTTCCTTCGAGAAAATTATGGGGGGGGTCACCTTCTTGAAAGGGTTGAAAATAAGCATCTGGAGCTACTCGTTCGCAAGGAGGGATCGAGTCTAGAATTTTGGAAATAGTAGATTCCGCTACTGGGACTGGAGGCTCCCTCCCTAATTTCTTGAGCCTTAATCTTCAACGAGTCCCTTTTTTCTTCTCTTGAAAGGGCTCAGCCATAGAAGATTCCCGAGTTCCACTCAAGGGTGCTCCCTCCCTCCCTCCCCCCCGGCTCCTCGAGGATTGCCTTCTCCCTTAAAGGAAGTACTTCTTCCTCCTCCCCTATGGCTTCGAGCCATGGATTTGGGGGAGGGTAAAAACCAATCTTGCCGCTCGTAGGGGACCTCCTTATGTAGGGTTTGCCCATGCCCGGATTTCAAAAGCTTCTTGAGAAGGCGTATCAGTTATGGGAAAGATCCGCTCTTCCCCATAACTATTAGATATGCCCTCTCCATCATCTAAGTCGCGTTGGATTTCTTAGCTAATGATTCTCTCTGGTGTACTAACCCCTGACCGCCTACCCTAATTTCACCAAAAAGTTTCTCGGAGACAGAACCCTCATTAGAGTGGGCCATAATGGAAAAGGTGTAAACGAGAAGATTAGAAAAAGAATAGGGATGAAAGAACTTACTGATTTCTGGAAAAAGTGATGGAAGTTGGATCGCTCGCGAGAGAAATATAGAAAGAAATCTTGTAAGAAGATGCCTGCAAACGAGAAAAGTAAATAAGGAAGTGCGGATGAGGGGTAAATATGGGGGCTGAAGTGAAAGGTAATTATTTTGGCATTGGAAATATAAAAAGTTATGGAAAGACGTGATCGCATCTTCCTCTTCCGACGGCACAGTGTTTGGGGGGCAGTGACACGCGCAATTGTATAGCATGCGCACGCCCTTTCAAAATCTTAAATGATTAAGTTGATTAGAAAACCAGGTTCTCATCCTCGAAGGCAGGAACGCAACGTGCAAGGTTCATTTCGACCCCTTCCAAGTCCTCGAAGTGTCCCATGCATTCGAGACCTTGAAAACTTTCGTGACGTTCCACCTTTCTAAGGTTGAGAACCTGCTTTTCTGGGGGCTCTTGATAGAGGTTAGGCCCAAGAAGGCCATTGGGCCACAGGTATGTCATCACGGTTAGGGGAATATTTAATACTTTAACTTAATTACCACATTCGTGGGTAATTAAAGGCGATAATTAAGGAGTACGTTATTTAGGACACGGAGTATAAATACAAGGTACACATTTACTTATCATTCATTATGTCTTAATCATATTGGACACTTGGACTAACTTAAGCATCGGAGTGCTGACCCCTGGAACCCCAGGGGTAGTTTGATTGCAGGTGAGTTCGAGAAGAACCCAAGCCCACGAACCGATCGGTGGTCGAAGACGAATCACCCCATAAGGCAGTAAAATTAGGGTTTTAGTGAGGAGGAGGAGGAAAGTTTTTTAGAGAGAGGAGTCATCTGCTTGAATTTAAGTTACTTACAATAACTATTAGAGTTTCAATGATATAAATACCAAGATTTGTCATTTATTTTATTCATTCACTATTTCCTATTTTAAGACTAATGATGACTTAAACATCATAGAGTTTTCCTTTAAAATTATTTGGGACTTGTTTCTTGACCGATAATGACTAAAGAATTGGAGGGGGGCGCAACTTGATTGAATTCAACGGATCTCCATTCTCATTAGATGCAAAACATACTATTCTTTAGAGCGAAAACTTCTTTTCGTGTAACCATGTCATACTAAAGAATTCTAATAAATTCTAATAGTACAGAAAAATTAAAATGTACCATGTAGTTGAAAAAGTAAAACCAAAATACTTTTTGCCGAGTAGAGTTTTCGTGAGGCAAAGATGAAAAGCGTAAGTGAAGTCTACGCTGCCATAGACATTTATCTGATTAAAAACAGCTCCAACTTGGACATCTTTTCTGTACACATATATTCTTAATTATACTTAATTAGTTAAACTATTAGAGACTCAAAACACAAGCTTCAAAGGGCTAAACTTACATCATTCTTCAAATTCTAATCTAATCAAAGAAGAAAGTAAGTCAGCACCAGGCTATAAACTATAACTACGCATCCAGATTGGTTGGAGGACATATGCACTTTGCCCTGGTCTCCGTGAGTGCCTGAAAACAGATCAAAAGAGTACATTTTGGTAAGATTCACGTGACTTGTGATTAGCCTGCAAAAGTAAGGTACTGGTCAATCTGTACCTGAACTTGAGTTTGAAGGTCTTTAATGTATTCAACTGCCAAATCCAACATGTCTGCCGTGTTTGCTTGCTGCAAAAAATTATGCCAAAATGGGACACATCTCAGCACCTAACTTTTGTCAAAACAAGTAACGATCTACAATTGAAAGAGTTGCCTAAGATTGAGGTAACTGAAACTCACCTTGTCCAAATTGGGGAAGAGATCTGTTAGCTTCTTCATTTTCTCACTTATGCGAGTTCGCCTCATCTGCATTGCACAAACAATGCTTGTCATAATCAGTACTATTTGTCTTCAATGACACCAATTTATTTCACAATTTGGTGGAATGTTTCTTTACATACCCGCTCGGCAATGCTGCGTGGATGTGTGGCAAAGCCTCTTTTAGCACGGATCTTACATGGAACTGAATCTTGTCGGAACTGCAAGTATTTGTCGATGGCAGACGCATTGCCAGCAGGTTTAGGCAGACTCAAATGATGAGTTAAACCAGGACCGTGATTCCTTGGTTCAAGATCCTGCAAGGTAAACGGTAAACAGAATCAGATAGCTGAAACCTAAAAGCACAGAAATATAAGTACATTTCATATACCAAAGCATTACTAGATTTTCAAGTGGATTGAAGGCAGAGTACATCTTCAGGTCATCATCCCTGCCATTGAACGATGGACCATTCCATGGTTCGTTCTGATAGCCGGAGACAAAGCCTTGGTTGGCTTGCTTCCCATTTGCATTTCCAACTTGTCCGTGGTCCATGGCTGCAGTCCCTATCGCCTCATTTCCATTTTCAGCTATGGTAGGCATGAACATGGAGCTAGAAGATGGAAAGCTCAAGTTAGTGAGCAATCCACTAGTTGATGAGCTGGCTTCCCCATTGGTCCCATTGCCATTTCTGAAATTCGCAACTTCCCTCATCACATCATACCCTGTGAAGTCCACCAAACAAAATGTGGTTAAAAGAACCGAACTCTCAAGGCCTAATTCAAATCAACAAAAAAATTTAACAAATGATCTTTCAAAGCACAACTTTATTCAGTGCTCCATCAGCCATCATCACCAAAACTACCATTTTCCTCAAACCATAACAGGAAAAGGGACAAGGAAATAGAAGAAAAAATACACAATCGTTAGGGCCCACCGTATTCACAGATTCTAAAGAGAGCATAAACCTTCAAGTTGTTCAACAAACAAAAATAAGCAGAGACGGGGAATACATTCCTGAAAGCTTCCACTTGACAATAAATTATACAGTTATTAAGTCAAAACAAATTATTCAGACTTTTTCCTCCTTTCTTTCTGAATGAGAGAGAGAGAGAGAGGAAGTCAACCCCAGCTCTACATCACAAATCATGAATAAAGAAGCTACATAAAATTGAATTCATATACTGTAGTAAAAATTATCCTATATTCCCAAGATTTCAACGTTTTATAAGTTTATGATTATCCTAATCAATAGTCATCAAGAATCAAACTTTTTCGAGTCAAATTGTGAAGCTATTTTTGGGACAGGGGAGTACCGGCGAAAAAACCAGCAGGGGAGCTGCTTTGTCTGAGAAGACTGGAGCTGTTGGACACCGCATAAGATCCAACCACCGCGCCGCTGCCAGCGCTCACAGCAGCCTGGTACCCTACCGGAGCTACTAGATTGCTCTGCAAAAACCTCGACGGGTTCGATTCAGCTTCATTAACTTCCACCTTCATCTGCAGCTGATGAACCCGCTGCTGCGGCTCCTGAAATTGATTCCTGTGATGTGGAATTTCGGTACCAGCTTCGTTGCAGTTAAGGAAGGCAGATAGAATCGTGTCGGATTCAGAGCTGTCGCTGTTGTTAGAAGTGGTGTTGTTTTTCCCAATCCCATCTAGATAGCTAGCGAAGTAGGAGCTGGGAGCTGATCTGTATCTTGCTAATCCAGTGCCAGAGTTGTGCTGCTGAAAAAGATCTGAGCTAGAATCACACATTTCTTTGGTCTTGAAGAAATCACCCTCGAAGTAGCCGTTCTTGAAACTATTGTTATTGGTGGTGGCGGTGGTGGTAATAGCATCACCGCCGCCAGAAAACATGAGATTGCTGCTGAGGTCTCTGGAGATTGCCTCTGGGCTGTACATGTTAATGGCAGGGAGGAGAATGAGGGTGTCTGGTGGGATGAAAAGGGAAAGGGAATCTCTGTGTGAGAGTGGATTTGTAGAAATGGTATGATGAGAGTCTGGGGAATGGGAATGGAAGTGGACTGCTGAATCTGGAATATTTATGGACTTCCATTTCCTCAGAATGCCCTCCCTTTTTATCCTTTTTTACGGATATGAATTGCTGACTAAGCTGCTGCCAGTTGGGTCCATCCCTCACCCCACCATGTGAATTGACTATTCTCACCCGATTCCTTTTTCATCTTTTCCTGCATTTCTTCTTAATCCTTTTCAACTCCACTCCATCCTATTAAACGTTTTTTCAACTATTTTCTTCTACTTCCTTCGTTATATTTAGCACCTTTTTAAATACACATATGAATAATGACTCTATTGTGTTTCTGCAGAATGTGTCTCCCAGTTTTTTGGATGCGCACGTATCATCCTAAGTTCACCCGAAAATTTTAGTTTTGGTCTGATTTAAATGAAATGTCATTTTTATCCCTAGTAAAAATATTTGAAAATTTTAAAATTATGGAAAGATCATTTTGACTTCTCTAAAACCCAAGAATGCCTATTTAGATTTTTCCCTCTGCTACCATAACTCTTCTCCATCCAGCAAAATTCTTCCAAACTCGAAGTCCACCTCGAATCAACAACGCCTCCACTGTGGCTGGTAGATTGAGAGATGGGGGATAGTGTGCGCATCCACGGCTTCATGGTGGGGAGATCAACAATGGTTACGTAGCTTCTACTACCATCGGTCTTTTCGTTGAGCTTGGTGGGCTTTTCGGCATGTGAGGAGGACCAGGCAGAGGAACCCAAAATAGAGTTTATCTGAGCACCGCCGCAAAGGACAGACCTGAACCTCGAGAGGGCGACTCTGGAGATCAGGATCACCTGGATGTGGTGAGCTTCAGCATCTTTCGGGGGAATTTCTTTTAATTCTCCCCATTCATAATTTAAAAGGGTTTTATTTGATTCCTGAAGTTCGATTTGAGACTTGCATTTTTCAAATCAGTTTTGTTTTTATGGTCTTCTACTTTGTTTGGATTGTGCATTTCCAAATTTAGGAACCGTTGTTTGCTTCTTTGATTAAACTAGGTAATGCAATTGAAAATATTGTTCTCTTTCATATATAGGATCTTATGTTTGAGGTAATAATATGGATAAATGTATCCTTCATTCGATTGGTAGATAGTGGTCCAGTCTATAGATTGTTTATTTAATTTACAATAATCTTTTATGCAGCTCTCTATGTGGTCCTGCATTGAAGAACTAAGTTTTCGTGCGCATCAACTTCACAGGTCTTAAAAAAAAAATGCAAGTTAAGGGTAAGTCTATAAGTATTTGCATTCAGACAAATATTTGTGTGAGCGGTTTTTTTCTTGAGTAAAGTGCTCATATAATCCTATGTCTTTAGGGTTTGTGCTAATATGACCCTGTGAAGTTGGAAAGTGCAATTGTAGCCCTGTGTTTTACCAAAATGTGCTAATATAACCCTGTCAACCTGAATTTGGCTGGAAAGACATGAAATGACTATTATACCCCTGTTTAAAAAATATTAAAAATTCAAAAAATATGAAAATTCTATATTGCCCACGCAAACCCTATTTCCTTCCATTTTGTGTTGTGCCATTTTATGTTGTTCCATTTTGTGCTGTGTTATTTCCTTCCGCCGCCGCTTCGCCACCACTATCTTCATTTTGTGCTCCGCCACCTCCAACACCCTACTTCTCGATTCCTACCGTTCCCGTTCTCGATTCCTACCGTTCCCGTCTTCATCTCTTCCCAACTCTCCTCTTCTAACATTCAACCTAGATCCACCGTTCCTGAATCTCTTCCTTCCTCTCATTATCCGTCGTTCAGCCTAAATCGTCGCTCATGTCCTCTCCTCTCGCCGTTCCCCTCCTCATCTCTTCGTTAGTGGGTGTTGCTGCTCAATTCCCGCAGCTCTTTTGCAGGTGCCACTGCTCGATTCCTTCCGTTCCCGCTCTCTCCTGCTCGATTCCTACCATCTCCGCCACCAAAGAAGGAGGTAGGGTTTAGGGGCGGAGGAAGATCCATCTCCGTCGGATGAGGTGGAGTCGGCGGGCCAGGGCGTTGTGGTGGCGCTAGATGGGATTCACCGGATTTAATGGTGGTGGTCGATGGAACAGGGTGGTGGTGGCAGAAATGTGCAGGAATGGTGTTTGAGGTGGCGGATGGTGAGGCACGGTGAATCGAGCAGGAGAGGACGGTGGTGGAGCGGTGGCTGCGGAGGTGGCAGAGCGGCAAAGGTGGCAGGGTGGCGGAGGTGGCGGGGCGGCGGAGGTGGCGGGACGGCGGAGGTGGCGGAGCAGCGGAGGCGAAGATGAGATGATGCTGAAAGTGGTGAGGTGTGGAGAAGGAATTTCGGCAGATTCCGGTGAACTACGGTGGCTGCAGTGGCAGAGTGGCAGTGGTAGAGCGGCGAAGGTGGAGATGGTGCTGGAGGTAGTGAGGTGCAGAGAAGAAGAACTAGGGGTAATTTTGTCTTTATGTTTTAAGACTAGGGTTATTTTAGTCTTTTTAGTTATGGTCAATACCAAAAAATGCCAAGTCAATGTCGGAATAGTGCCAAAAGGTTATATCGGCACTTCTGATGTAAAACACATGGCTACAATAGCACTTCTGATTCAAAACACAGGGCTACAATAGCACTTTTTAACTTCACAGGGTCATATTAGCACAAACCTCCAAAACATAGGGTCATATCAGTATTCTGCTCTTTTTTCTTTAAAAAATTGAGCCTACATAGTCCCGGGAAAAGGCGGGAGCCCAAATTGGAGTCACCACCGAATCGAAAAGCATTCAAGAGATAACCCACCCAATTGAGGCTAATAAGAAGCGAAGTAGTGCAGTACAACAACGTAGGTCGCAATAACAATACATAATTGACGTAAAACGATAGGTCTCTAGACTCAAATGATTGACGTAAAAAATTGTGTTTAATGCAAGTAAAAAATATAAAATATAAATTAACTAATCTTGGGGGTTATTTGCACTACATGATTGACGTAAAAAATTGATCTGAGACTCTAATTCACATAAGAAACTATCAACCTATTTTCATGTTATATCACTTACTGTGGATATGTTAATTCCCCGGGAAGTCCCATTGTCTGTCACACAACTGGTTCTTCCCCCTCTTTAACATCTCACCTCCTCCGCAACTTGCTAGGGGTGTGCTTCTCTACTGACCGCTTCTAGCTCACCTTTAGGGCTAATCGGCCCCTGCTTAAAGGAACGATGGCTTGCGTAGGTCGCAACAGTTAGAAGTGGGAGTGAACCCAATCACAAAGTTGAGACCTCCACTATGAACACTCATCCTAGGCCTCAAAAGGAAAGGACATAAGTACCTCCTGATAACTCTAGAGTCAGCACCACCCTAGTCGCTCCAAACTAAAAGTTCTCAATTATCAGGGTAAGCCAAGGTTTCCCTCGTTAAGATTTTAATAACATCAACTCGGTAGATCCGATGATCCTAACATGCAATTCCTCGCGCGACTAGCCAATTAAGATTACTGTATATTACCATCTCGGCCCTCACAAGGGGGATCTAAGACACACATCCTCTCGGTACTCACAAGACTACCGTAACGCCAATAACCCAACATTTCCAAATTAGAATTTAAATCCTAGCACGATATCATGCAATAAATAAATCAAGTGTGCATCTTAACATACTTACGAGCAATCTATAAATAATCTCATAAAACAAGACCTAGATGCTCGTAAGGACAAAAATCCATTAGGCTCGTAATACAAAATAAAGGATTTTGGTTATCTAAACCCTTTATGATGTAAATCTATCTAAACCTAGTAATCTACCTACAAGAACATAACAAAAGAGATGTTAAATGCCTCAAGATATACATGCATTTGACGTCTCATCGAATTCCCCACACTTAAACCTTTACTCGTCCTCGAGTTAACAAAAACAATCAAAGATCTAAGTGTGTTTTCCCAAAACACTAAACATTTTATTCCTAGACTACCCTAGCCCCCAGGACATAAGAAGGCCTCACATTGCATTAGGAAACATAATTGTGCTATCCCGGTATTTCTAGCTTGTAGGACAATGTGTTAGTTGTATTGAGTCTCCATGTTTATTTCTATCCTCGAGGTATTCTATGACGCCGATCGTCTAGAGTGACCAGAGGGTAAGGGTTATTGTGTGGCACCGATCGTCCATTCTAACTACAACCGAGGAGAGGTGAGAAATGTTTTCACTCAAAAGGTGTTGACAAGTTCTCCACAATACGTGGTTAATGCATGAAAATAGGATAATTAGTCGATGATTAAAGTATAACTAGAAATGTAAACCAGTTGAGCCCAAGACTCATTATAATCTTAGCTATATCTTTCGTGCTAGTTGTGATCGTATTTACATCGTTCATTTTAATTGTTTGTTAACTTAGTTTCTTAAAGTAGCCATAGAGTTTTCTAAACTCGAAACCCCCCAACTTTGTTACCACACACTTAAAGTGACATATCTATGTGCCTTTTAACTACGTTCAACACTCAATAAAACCCCATTTTCTCGTAAACGACCCCAACTTGCCACTAGCTACTTTATAGTAGTTAGCCGCAGTTAGGGCCTATAATATTATCTTTGAAAGGCACGGCGATGTCCTCCCAACTACCAACCTCTATGCCATGATGACCTAAGGCATATCCCAATATCTTCACTCAATTAACTAATAGTCTCAACTAAGGAATCTACCCCAGAAGTAAAATCCCAATTATCAGCCAATAAGAAACATCACCCTCAAGGAACAGAATCACATTATAATGCTACAAAGAAACATAGAAAACACAAGCCACACCATGCACAAATACAAAACAACACACAAAGTCTTAGTTGTAAAAACTACAAGTCTAAACCTTTCCATCCTAGTCGTACAAACTACAAATCAAAACCTTTCCATCCTTCCCACCACCCTGCCCAGTGGAAAAGTAATCATCCATCTCTACATAACTCCTCCTTGGTGTACTGGTATAAAAACATTGCTCCCAAAGGTTGGAAAGGCTGCTACGGAGTCTCAGTATCCACATTGGCTTAAACAGTTGCTACATAGGCATCATTGTATTTGTACATATCAATCTTATACCTCTCAAGCTCATCGAGTGAGGTCAGTGAGGCCATCTTCCCTAATTCCTTAAGGAGGAAAAAATAGTTACCGCCATTTGCAACCTTCCGGCCATAAGTCTCATCCATTTCTAGCTTAGCGACCACCTTAGACTCAGCTATAGTGATAGCACCTTCTAACACCATAACAGCCAAATTAGAGTTTTGGGAACAAATGTACGCCCACGCACACCACCACTTCACATCTGTTATCTTAGTGTACATTTCAGCGAAGAAGTTGTAAAAACTCTTCGTCTTTAGCAACTTGTTCAACAAAACCTGAGAATACGTAGGATCTAGAAGACTTTCACGCCACAACTTAGTGAGTTGCTCATCTAGCACAAAGTTCACTCTATCTTTCCGATCACTTAAACCCAGTGTTGTTGCAACCTTTGTTACTAACACAATACACTTTTCCTCATAGTGTTTCACCCCCCCCCCCTTAATCAACCACTCGCTTATACAAACCTTTCATTGCCTTGGAATGATTAGAGGTGTGTTTAGCCATAGTTTCCATGGCACTGCTCAACCGAGAAATAAACACAATTATCAACAAACGTAACAATAAAAAACCAGCACACATAAACCCAATCCCCATACCCACTGAGCCAAACATCAGCAAAGAATCCCTCATGTCCGCTAGACTAAGTAAGTAGGATTGGTCACTATATGACCCGTCTCCACCTGGGGTTGTTAAAATCGTAGCTTAGAATTAACCCGAGCGGAGGCTTTGAGAAAGGTCAAAGATAACATTTATACTTCTACACCCTAACTCACTACACCCTAACTCACTGTTACGCTACCGATAGGGTAGTTACCGATAAGCCCTGGGTTTGTCCACAAAGATGCTAGGGCCTAAGAGTCAATGAAAACACAACCTCGTACGGGTCGTCAATCCAAATTACCAACTACAAAGCATAAAAGTAAAAGACAAGTAATCTATATAGCTAAGCCCTTGGGGAATCATTGTGAGACATGAATGATTTAATGCTTCGATCATCGGTTCATTCATATGTAAGATTTACTAAAAATACTAATAGAGTGGTCACAGCATGTGGTGTGGTCGATAGCATACACTTCCGCGTACCTATCACGTCGGGTTCACTCGCAACCCTCCATCGACGCCTCCATCATAATTAGGGGAGTGCAATAAGGTCCAACCTTTTTTGTAGGTCTATTTCTACCCAGTGCAATTATGTCATGGGCTTCCATCATGAATGCACTGCTCCCCAATCACCTATCAATTAGGTCAAGGGGTCGTTGGCACCTTATCTATGACACTAGGGCCTCTTACAACCGTAGCTTGCTACTTTTTCACTATCTCTACCCATAAACTCTCGAACTTCTTTACATAATCATTTAAGACTAGTGGGATGCCAAGTAAGTCAAAGCAATACTCGGTTCTCCTGTGCACACATCGACATAGACGCAACGTACTCTCTTACCCATTCTAACATCCAGGTTTCCCTTCCCAATGAGGCATCAATATTTGCACCATACATGAATATAGCCCAAAGTTTGTGCTAATGTGGTGTACTATTCATTCAATTCAAACATTCAAGAACAAGTCACAATAATATCATGAACACAAATACTAGAAAGAATCTAATAAATCTCACATAAGCTTTAATCAAACATGCCTACAATTTATCCCTAATCTATGCAAACTACTCCATCGATATGGAATTCAAATATGGATTTGAATTCCACATCGTAGGATCAAAAAAAATAAAAGGAAAGAAAAGAAAATGAGAGAGTGTTTCTCTCTCTAAAGTTGCTCTCTTTAAATGAATAAAAATGATCCAAAAACTATCTACTCTTTTTAACCTAGTAGACTAAGGATATATTTTTAGGATCGGGGGATTGGGCCTAAAAATAGGCCCAAAATAGGCCAAAAATGATGAAACCCTAGTTCACCCTTCGCCCAGCGCAGACTGTTGCGGATAGCGCGGTTCGCGCCGTGTACTTGTCACGGGGAGTAGGATCTAGAGCAGGATGTGCCGTTGCCTTGGCATGGGGGCACTACATATGGAGCAGGACATGGATCTATGCTGCTGCTGCCTGCTGAATTTGGTGCGGTCCGCGCCAACACCTTAAGCACGAAACCTGGCTTTTGGCGCAGGCCATTGTTTGGAAGGCGTGTCTTAGACTTCTGATCGTGCGGGACACTGCCCTAGGCGCAGACCATGGTCTGGAAGGCTGATCCACTTAGAAACTTGACACATGTCGTGTCATTCTCCACACCCCACCGACTGGTCTTGATTTCTTGGACTTAGAACGGTGCCAGCCTTTGTAAATGGGACAGTCAGTGCCCATATTTAGCCGAATTTGAGTGAATTTTTGAAATCGTGCGTATGGCCGGTGAGATTTGGTGTGGCCCATGCCATAGCCTTATGCTAAACACTGTTGGCATGGGCCAATTCCATTGGCGCGAGCCGTTGCTGCCAACAATGAATGACCCGCGCCTTGGCCGGTTGAACTTGTTTCCTTCGTTAGTCCAATTTGAGAGTTTTAGTAGTCTAAAGCGCTTGAGAAGAAAAATTCAATGGAACTAGCTTTGAAGGCTAACTCTTCTTAGATCGTTCTCAAACTTTGGCACAACTCATCAGACCACAACTCCCCATTTCTTCATTGGCCACTTTGATCTCCGTTGCCACCTATCTTTGATTCCAATCTCCTTCTACCATGAATTGATGTTTGTGGCCTCTGTCTACTACCATTCTAGAGGTGAATGGCATTCGATCTCTTCTATTATCTTTGCAACGGTCTTCAAAATCTTCTACCTCCCTTACGAACAGCCTTCACATAGAATGTAACCAAAAAGTATTCACGGGCGGCCTACTAAAGATGATCACATGGAAGATCTAGGAGCTCGTGGATACAAGATGTGCATTAGTACTAATTAAGTCTACAAAATGCGGGATTTAGACAAGAAAACCAAACATGGCCATCTAAACCCCTTGTCACATAAACTCAACTAATACTAGAAATCTACCAAACAAAACAAGTTAAGAACTATGCTGAATGCAACAGTTAACGCAAGAAAAATGAAGCACATCAGACTCCTCACACTTAACCCTTTACTCGTCCTCGAGTAAATAAGGACAAGAAAAGAATTAAGTGAAGCGCAGCGTGCAAGCATAAGCTAGCCGAGGCATCCAACTTATTCCTAGATTACCGTGTTTCCCCCAAAAGAGTAAGAATCTCACAACTCTCACACTTCTCGAAGAACATAAGCAATCTAACCACCCAAAAGTAAAATATGGAAAAAGGTAAGCCAAAAAGATAAGTTTTAAGCTAGCTTACTTTTCCCAAAATGATCCCCAAAGAAATCAAAGAGTCGTCTCCCAAAAACAATCCACCAAGGAAATCAAAGAGTCGTCGACTTGGTTGTAACATAAGGATAATTCGTGATTCTCAACCTAGCTACAACCAAGGAAGCAAATGAATCGTCAACCTAGTTTTTTGTTTTCTCTCAATTCCTCTCATTTTTCCTAGGAGCCCTTTCGGGTTTTTATACTAGCTTTAACAAATAAAGGATAATCACTTCTCACTTTTTTCCACATGGCCTCTCATTTTTTCCAGGCTCGTAAGCCTAGCTGAGCCTAGCCTCTCATTTTTACCTAGGTCTTTCAACCTATCCGACCTTTTCCCAATGTTGCCCAAGTTTCCCTTTCGGGTTTTCAACTTGTCCTGGTTTTGGTATTTTTTCATTTTTCAAAATTTTCAATTTTTTTGTGTAGCACAAAATTGCCCCAAAAGTGGGCTTCATACTACAAAATATAAGATCAATCACAAAAATACACCACCAATAGCTTCCCAAAAACATCCCAAAAAAACTAAAAAAGGTGCCCTCACACCAAAAAGATAGTCATCCGAAAATCCAGAACAGTGGAACATAGGCTGGAAATGGTACTAGCAAAGGGAATACCATCATAGTAGATGTTCCAACCCCTCCCCACACTTAGTTTATTGTGTTGTTTCCAAAGAAAGTAACTAAGGTGAAGGAAAGGTTTGAATCACAAGAAAAATTACTCCCTCTTGCGACGTCTGACTCCTAGCCCCTACCCGTGCGGAGGATCCGTATAGCCCTCCCCTATGGCTGTGATCCTCAACCTATCACTAATATGGAGAGCTCTCATGCCTTCCGTTAGATACTGCAACTGACCATCAACTCTGTCAAATCTGGCAACTGTATCCCATTGATGGTTATCTAGCTGAGCTCTAGCGGTGACTAAGTCCTACCTCACCCCAAAGATAGAGTTCTCCAAAGATCGTACCCAATCCGACTGGTGCTGCTGAGGTGGCACGGTCTATATGGGATAAGAAAAAGAAAACCAAAAACCCGGTGACTCGTGCTCTTGAAAAGGGTTGTACTCCAGATGCTGCCATGAGTGAGCTCTATGATGAGAGTGGCTGGAAATGCTGGACCCATGGATGCTGTGCCTACTAAATTCTGAGAAATCCCGATGGTGAGATAAAATGCTATATCTATGTGCACTATTAGCGTCATGCCCTGTGGAATGATAAGAACTCACGTGCATGTTGGCCCTAGAAAAGGGGGTGGTCCTCCCGATACCTGCTGAAAAGGTGGCGGTGGCACTATAGGGTGCTCCTTAGGTGGTGGCATAGCATGAGGCGGAGATGGCTGCTCTATGATAACACCAATGTGAATCTGCTGCTCAGACTGCTCATGCTCTTCCTCATATTCCTCATATCTCGGGTCGTACTCCCTTAAAACTGCGTCTAAACCTGCATCCGGCTCAATACAGTCAACTCCCCATTAGCAACAGCATGATACACCCGATCTGAAACAACAGGTGTCTTACCTCCAGCAGTAAAACACCATGGTACTTGACAGGCTAGCTCATAATTTGACCAGTTTTAGCTGGATGTCGGCAAGCAGTTCCAGAAGGTCCATAACATGCTTGGTGGATTGAAGGAGGGGGTTGGCACTATCATCTTCTTGATGCATTCCCCTAACATTCTTGACCCTTCCGTTGACCCGGAGGTTCACCAAGCTATTCGCCAAGGGGGACCTGGACACTTATCGTCCTAGTTGTGAATATTTTCCTTTGTCCTTTGTTCTACACTTATGCTTCGATAGTTTATATGCATTGAGGACAGTGCTAGATTTTAAGTGTAGGGTGGGGGAATTAGTTAATCCCATTACTAGCATATGTTTTTGATGTGATATTGCTCATTTTCCATTGTAATTAATTACTTCTTAGGAGGTTTAAAAATTGAAAATTGAAAAAAAAATTAATCTCGCTAAGTTGAAAACCCGCTTGCGGGCAACTTAGGCAAACATGAAGGCCCAGATAGATTGAAAACCGAAAAGGGCAACCCATGCAAAAATGAATTGCTTAAATTATGTTGATAAAGGTAAGGTGTGAGGTACAAAGAACGAGAAGCTAGGATAGAAACCCAAAAGGGTCCCTAGGCAAAATGCGAGAATTTGAGAGAAATGAAGAAAATTTGAAGGCTCATTTTGCCATTTTGGAAACCTCTGGGTAGATGTAACTTCTTTTACCTTATTTTTTTATGATGAACATCTCACTTGGATGCAATATTGTTTTGAAAATATTGTTGGGTGGAATCTTTTAGGCCCAAATATGAGGATGGGTAGTCTCTCATGTTTAGGGTTAAAATAATTCTCAAGGAAATGTTTCGAATGTGTTATGGAATAGAAAAAAAATTAAGAACCACCTTAGGCCTTTATTTTCTTCACTCAAGGACAAGTGAAGGTTTAAGTGCGGGGTGATTTGATGTGCTCAATTTATATCCCATTTTTAACACATTCAAAATCCAATTTTGTAATAGCTTAGGGACTTAATTGAAAAACAATTTAACATTTTATCAATTAAGGGGCTAGGATGAATTCATATATTTTATATCCTAATCCTTTAATTTATGAAGTGTTTTAGATCTTGTTAAAGTGATCAGATTTGGAAGAGTTCAAGTGTTGAAGAAAAATTGAAGTAATTAGGGCTCTGTTTGGCAGAGCTTTTAAGCTGATGTGCTTTAAGAAAACACTTTTTAGTGTTTGGTAAAGTGATAAAAGACTGTTTATTTTGAAAGCGGAAGATATTTTTTGGGGAAAAGCATAAGTTAGTTGGGAGGTCGTCGTCGTACCTCTCAAAGTTAATACTTTGAAGCCCTAATTCTTCCTATCTAAAATAAAGTAGATAATGGCACGTCGGGGTTGTCCACGAGAAGAGGGATTTTTTCAAGTGTTTAAACATTTATAGGAGAAGACATACTAGGCATATACATACATAGATATATATAAAAGCATGTAAACAAGGGGGGGGGGGGTTGGTTGGTTTGATCCTAACTTATCAAATTGAAATACAACAACTAGCAAAGCAAGAGAACTATGCTAATCATGCAATACAACTAAAGATATGATGTAAATGATAATTAATGGAGCCTTGGGGGGAATCGATTTCCACTTCCAAACTTCATATAGCTCATTGATTCATTCACTCATTCAATTACATTTATTGTCTATGGGGAATGTTATCACTTCTCATTCAAAGTTCAATATTCATTCCTCCTTAAGAGTAGTTTGCAAAGATAAACAATGACCATTTGCAAACCCATTGATGATCACCCTAGACAAACAACATCATAGGGGTGTTACATCAATGGCATTTCACCCAAAGGACCATAGGTTTGATAATAACAAGCCTTCTACCAAAGACATAGTCATTTAACCAAACAAAGCATTCATTAGGTTAAACTTAGAGCAAACAATATTCAAGGTTCAATCTCTCTTTGCATCTATATGAAAAATATGAGAACAAACCACATTAACATACTCATCTAGCAAGAATTACCACACATTATACACAAGAAGTTCTAAATCCTTGCTTTTGGATTTCCGTATCAAATGAGTCAAGAAATTTGCAACTTTCCTAACACCCCAACATTTCAATCTTACAAACATTTCATATACTCAAACAACTCATGGTATAAATGAGGTACAACACAACATTAATGGCATAATAAATGCTCTCCAATAAATGTTCATAAATGAGTAAACATAGAATCTTACTACATAAGCTTGGAAGCTTCAATCAATTTCTCCCAAGAACTAGATTTAGCTACAAGAGTTCATACTAATTAATGCTAAACAACCAAACATAATACAAAAGAATTCAAAGATTAAAATGGAATAAAATAGGGTTCTAAACAGTACCAAAAATGCAGATGAAGAAGATGTGAATGAGAGGAAAGATAGTGCTATTTATAGTACAAAAACGATAAGGTGAAATTATGGCCACCCGTTGGTCGTGACTCGCGACGAGCTCCCAACGAGACCATCACAACTCGCAACGGGTGCCAGAATTTTGTCTTGTTTCCTTTTCTTCTTCTTGTGGTACACATCCATCTTCATAACAATTCCTCTCATTTTTCAAGTCTTCAATGTCTCCAGAAATGGTCTTCAATGGCCTTCGGTCTTCATGTCTTCGAAGCAAGTCTACAAAAGTCTTCAAAAATGTGATCTTTAATGGCCTTCGGTCTTCATGCCTCCGTGTTCTTCCCTTGTCACGCAAAATCCACTTAGAAGAGGTACAAGAGCTTAAAGTTGCTCTTACCCCTCCTAAGAGAATTTCAAGGTAAAACACAAGCTCTTGATAATAAAAGAGCACAAAAGTGACCCAAAACAATATTAAATTATGCATATAAAATGGAAATATGAAACCTCCCCACACTTAAACCTTACTCGCCCTCAAGTAATAAAAGATCCAAGCATACAAAGGAAATGATGTATCCACATCCTAACTACTATTCCTCCAAATCAAAATCTCACAAAACTCTCAATATCACTCATCCCAATGTTAAGGTCAAATGAGAAGTTTCCCACAACCCCTATTCCTAAATCTACCCAAACCATTTCAACCCATCAATTCATTGATATCCCTAAAACATCTCCAAATCCCAAATTGATAATCCCAAATCCAATGATACAAAGTGAAGCTAAGGACGTGTATAAGGTTCAAAACACATGCTCCACTTTATATCAATATATCAACCTAAAAACGAAGCATATTAAACATCAAGAATTTCATAACTTACTTCATCTTCTTCCGCTAAATTTTCCACTCCCAAAAGGTCCTCAAGATGTCAAGCTACCCGATCCATCCGTATGGTCACCGTAACCTAATGACTCGAACGCCGGCAAATGAGTGAACACTTAACGTTTTTCAATTTCTCTCATTTTTTCTCATTTTTCCTAGGAGCCCTTTCGGGTTTTCATCCTAGCCACACATCGTGTTTCTTTGGCTCACATCTCACCTTTTTCTGCACATTTAGCCTCTCATTTTTTTTCTAGGTTGCCCTTTTGGGTTGTTGACCTTTCCGGGCCCCCAATGTTGCCTAAGTTGCCCTCTCAGGTTTTCAACTTAGCGGGATTCTTTTTTATTTATTTATTTTTTTCTTTTTCTTTTTCTTTTTATTTTTATTTTCCAATTTTTTCAGCATTTTTCACGTGCTCCAATCCAAAAAGTAGCAAAGTGCTTTCCAAATGTTAAGGCTAAGAAAAGTATCAAAGCCAAAATTATCCAAGTACATCAAAAGAAAAACATCCCAACACAAAAGGGAAAAATATCCAAAACCAATCAAAAGAGTTATGCAAAAGTGTCTTCAATCTCAATCCTCTCAAAGTAGATACCCCTCCCCATACTTAGAACACTACATTGCCCTCAATGTAGACAATAGGGTAAAAACGTACAAAGCGAAGTATGGAAAGGGTAAAGACATGGTGCTCACAAAATTACTGCTGTGGTGAAGAAGGGCTGCCGCCAAAATAACACTGCTGATACTGTGCCAGCCACTCCATGCTCCTCTGCCTCTCCTCTACCTCCCAGCTCTCCGCTCCTAGCGCCTACCTGGGACTGCATCTCATGGATGCGAGCTGACAAGTGGTCAATCTCCTCATCCATGTCGATCAAGATCTGAGAGGCAAATACATTATACTCCAATATCATGTTGTCCTGGCGGCGGAATCCATCCTGCATAGTCTGCATCATCCGCTCGTAGAAGTTCTCTGGAGGCTGGGAATAGTGAGGTGGCATATCATCCTCCTGCATCGGCTCTGTCTCTGGTGGAGGCTGCATGGAGTGCTGCTGCTTCTGTCGCTCAGAGGGAGGTAGACTGCTATCATCATGCTAGACAGGAACTGGGCCAAGGTCGCGGAGCTCGCACTGGAAATCATCTTTACATGAGGAGTCAGGTGAAATCGCCAAGTCTCCTAGAGGTGTGTCAAATTCCAACTTCGTCTTGTTGGGCTGAGGAAGTGTCATGAATGTGACCTTCCTCGCACCATACAACTAATGGAAGAACCCTGTGGTCCATGTGGCACTGAGCATCTCAAATCTAACTAATCTCTCAGAAGTGATAAGATAGGACGTGCGCCTCCTTAAGCGCGAAAAGTCAGTCGGAGGAACCAATTCCAAGTACTCTGCTAAAAGGCCTATCATGCCTCCGACCATGATCTTCCCCTTGGGCTTTCCTTCCACCTCCATGATTCTCTTCATCCACAATTCTGGCCACAGCGCGTATCCTGGTCCCTCACTCGTTAAGTGCCACAGAAAGTGAATGTCATTGTCTGGCATATTTGTCGGCTTCGTGGAGCAAAGTACTGTGCTAGCCAACAGTCGGTGCACATAACGGAGTGCAGGGTGGATAATAGCGCTACTCTTATCGTGGGAGTTCTTCGGCCTCATGCTGATGGCATTCCAAAAGTGCATGTCATCCTCAATCGATTGCTCCTGGGCCTGTGGGTCCAGCCTGGCACGTATCTCCACGGTGTCAAATCTAAACGCTTCCTCAATCTGTGAGACGGTCATTTGCCTAGATATATCATCTAAGTGAAAAGCAATGTACCTCTCGCATGGTTGATCACCTCTCATGTTGCTCATACAGACAGTGGACAAGAACTCCAGCGTGTACCTCCGGTAAGAAGGTGAGCTCCTACTCATAAACCTTTCCGTTCCCCCTTTTGCGATGAGGCATCTGATAGGCTGAGTGAGCCTGAGAGCATCTAATGTGGGCACGTCGACAAAGCTTGTCTCCTTGATTTGGCGCCTCTCCAGGGTCTCTCACCTTTCCGCATAGGACCCGGTGATCCGGGTCAAACCCATGTACCTGTCCGGAGGGGGAGTTACATGACTTGATTCCGGAGCCGGTGGAGGAGGCGGAGGTGAAGTGGCAGTGCGCCCACCTCGGGGGAGAGCCCTAGGTCTCTTTGTGGGTCATATCTAACAACCACAGCAAACAAGTCAAATGCACAGGAATATGTGTATATATAATATTGCAAATTCATACTCAACCTTGAACTAGTTTATCATCACAAGCCAAATCAAAATCAAGCCAACTAGTTCAAGTCCTAATCACAATTGCATGTACAATCCATCTTATGTCCACCAAGCCCATATTCTGAAGTCCATGAAGTTCTCACATAGTTGAAATCAATATGCTATGTCTCAAAACCACAGTTGTGCTCAACTAGATTAGCCACCATTAGTACATTCACAATGTCAACATTCACGTCACATGGCTAAACTACCCTAAGCAACATAACACTGCAAAGTGCAATAACATTTCATCTAAATAACAACTATGTTTAATCAAGGGCCAACATGCCTCCTGTCTAGCATAAGTCACAATCTATTCTCAGCCAAAGCAACACAAATGCACACAATCCAAACTCAAACAAGCACAATACAATCCAAACCTCAACCATAAAACATGCACACAATATCCATCAAATTAAATTGCAAGCATAATTATTCACCAAAATCAACCAAGATCCAACAATTCAATTTCCTAAGGCATCACACATAATCTACACAATATCCAAAAAAAAATAAAGTATACATTCGTAATCACAATTGAAGCTCAATAAAGTGAAGAAATGTACCACCAAAAGGCGTAACTCCTACAACACCACCATCAACTTTTCTTCTTGCTCCTTGGTGAGCTTGCTTAAAATGATAACCAAAAGTATCTCCCCTTCCCCAAGAAATGCGTACTTGAGGTCACTTGGCAACGGTTTAAGCTCGGTCACCAGAGCCTTCACAAGTGATGGGAGGAATTCCAGTTCTTTGGGTTCCTCTAAGACTAGAGGGTCGGAACTTTGCACCACTTCCTCAAGAATGCTTAACTTATTAATGCTTTCCTTCAAGTTAGTTCTCATGGAATACACAAGACATGCATTTTAAACATCATTTTCCAAAGCAACTAACAAGGAATCATCACCACTCAATTCAAAAACATCTTGCACCACTTTGTCAACAAAATCAATAGTATGGCAAGAATACTCTTCAAGAGGATACTTCATAGAATCATTTATGCTAAACTCTACTTTAATCCCATCAAATTCCATGGTAAGGGTACCGTTATGCACATCAATGATAGTCCTAGAGGTCTTCAAAAATGGCCCCCCAACAAGATTGGGGTGGCATGTTTATCATGCTCCATGTCCAGGACATAAAAATCCACGGGGAATATTAAGGAATCCACCCTAAACAACACATCCTCGACGATACTCTTAGGGTATGCACAAGAATGATTGGCTAGTTGGATCACCACCCTAGTTTTGTGCAAAGCACCAAGATTGAGGCTTTCATACAAAGAATAAGGAATCATATTTTTCGATGCACCTAAGTCAAGCAGTGCTTTTTCAAAATGTTTATTTCCTATCATGCAAGGGATCATGAACATGCCAGGATCACTACATTTAGGGGGGTAACTCCCTTTGGCACAAAGCGGAGATATGTTCACTTCTCCCATTTTTAAGCTTGTTCTTCGTTTCCTATCTACTACACATAATTCTTTCAAAAATTTTGCATAGCTAGGAATTTGTTCAATCGCATTCAAAAAGAGGGATATTTACCTCACACCTACGAAAGACTTTGTAGATGTCTTTGTTGGATTCCTTCCTCCTTTTGTCTTTTAGAGCTTCCGGGAACGGTGGCTCCGGCACATATGGAGGAATTTCCACTACTCCCACCTTCTTGTGAGAGGGGATGAAGGTTTGAAAATGGAGGTTTATTTTTGAACGGTGATCTCCTCTTCCTTCCCATTTCTCTTCCTTGCTTGCTCATTGGCCTCCTCCTCGTTCTCCTCTTTCCCTTCTTTCTCAAGCATTTCAAGCTTCTTAGGTTCGTCCTCAACAACTTCACCAACTGTGGGAGAGTCAACCTTTCTACTACTTCTCAAAGTGATAGCACTTGCATGTTGTCGAGGGTTGATCTCCGGTTGGGGGGGTAGCTTACCCTTTTCCCGGGCTTCCATCTGATTCACCACTTGAGCTATTTGGTTCACTTGAGTTTCCAAGTTCTTGATACTCGCCTTGGCTTCATCTTGGAATTTCTCACTTTTTTCCGTGCACATGCCTAACCGGTGAATGGCTTGCATCACCTCATCCTTTGTTAGCCCCAAGCTCTCCCCTTAGTCTCAGGGTTTATCTTAGAGACTTTGAAATTATTTTTGAGGTGGCCTATATTGTTGTTGAGGAGGCCAATATGGTTAAGGGTTTTGGCTTCCTTGAGGGTTTTCATACCGGAAGTTTGGGTTATCACGATTTTCCAAATTGTACGGCCGGTTTAGGTACCCTTGATAACCTTGGTAGCCTTGGTAGCCTTGGTAACCTTGACCACCTTGATATCCTTGGTTTCCTTGGTAGCCTTGGTTCCCTTGATAGCCCATGGCACTTACCTCTTCAACATAATCCTCTTGCAAAGTGGGGCAAGTGTCCGTAGGATGCGCCAAGTAACAAATTTCACATGATTTAACATGTGGCGCATTTTGGGGCTTTGTCATTAACGGTTTGACCATAGATGCAAGGGCCGAGACTTGACCCTTGAGATTTCCACTATTTGAAGAATCACTTACGGGCATTGGATTTCTCCTTCTCAAATCGGCCCTTGAGCTAAAGTTTCTCGATTCTTCTGCTAGCTCTTTATACAAGTGCATAGCTTCGAAGGATGTTTTGTTTCCAAGGGTGCCACCACAAGAACTCCTTACCAACCTTTGATCTTCATCAAGAAGGCCATTGTAGAAGTAATAAACAAAATCACCCTCCGAATAACCGTGATAAGGGCAACTTGCAAGAAACTTCTTGAACCTCTCCCAATAGTCGAAGAGAGAAACTGCATGCCATTGGAGGATGTTTCTTATGTCCTTCTTCAAAGCAGCGGATCTAGAGACCGAAAAGTATTTGGCTAGAAACTTTGTTATCATATCAAGCCAGCTCCTAATGCTCTTGGGCGGTAGGTAATGGAGCCAATCTCTTGCACCATCCCCTAATGTGAACGGGAATGCCTTCAATTTATAGAAATCTTCATCCACTCCATGGGAGACCTTACCACCACACAAGAAGTGAAATTTGGTGAGGTGTTTGTTGGCATTCTCCCCTTGCCTACCAAGGAAGATGGGTAGCATGTTGATGAACCCGGTCTTTAGCTCAAAGTGCCCGATCGGTCCAACCACGGGATACTCGATGCACATTGGTTGTTGATCGAGGTTGGGGGCCATGATGTCTCTTAACAAAGCTTGCCCCAAAGGAATCTCTCTTTGGTTGAGAGGAGGAGCTCGCTCTTGGAGAGGAGGATGCTCATCTTAGTGCTCAATTTGAAGTTTCATAGAGGAAGATGTATAAACAAAATGGTCACTATGGGGGGTGTTATTCACACTTTCCAAAGAAAGCCTCCTAGCCCGTCTCAATTTCAACTCTAACTCGGGGTCGTAGTGTAGGGGTTCTTGTGAAAAGGATCGTGTACGAACCATACACCAAGAACTCGAACAATACGTCTCCAAGCCAAGTGAAAATGGCAAATTAACTAAAAAATCAAAATAAAAGCAAACCAAAAAATATTTACAATTAGCATATAATCACACATAATATGCCCAAACACTTAAAAATAAATGCCTCCTCTCCAGCATCGGCGCCAAAATTTGGGAGGTCATCGCCATACCTCTCAAAATTAATACTTTTAAGCCCTAATGCTTCTTATCTACAATAAAGTAGATAACGGCAGGTCGGAGTCATCCACGAGAAGAGGGATCTTTTCAAGTGTTTAAACATATATAAGAGAAGACATACTAGGTATATACATACATAGATATATATATATATATAATCATGTAAACAAAGAAGGGGGGGGGTTGGTTTGGTTTGATCCTCAGTTATCAATTTGAAATACAACAACTAGCAAAGCAAGAGAACTATGCTAATCATGCAATACAACTAAAGATACGATGTAAATGATGATTAACGGAGCCTTGGGGGCAATCGATTTCCACTTCCAAACTTCATATAGCTCATTATTTCATTCACTCATTCAATTGCATTTATTGTCTATGGGGAATGTTATCACTTCTCATTAAAATATCAACATTCATTCCTCCTTAAGAGTGGTTTGCAAAGACAAACAACGACCATTTGCAAACCTCATTGATGATCACCCTAGACAAACAACATCATAGGGGTGTTTCGTCAATGGAATTTCACCAAAAGAACCATAGGTTTGATAATAACAAGCCATCTACCAAAGACATAGTCATTTAACCAAACAAAGCATTCATTAGGTTAAACTTAGAACAAACAACATTCAAGGTTCAACCTTTCTTTGCATCTATATGAAAAATATGAGAACAAACCACATTAACATACTCATCTAGCAAGAATTACCACACATTATACACAAGAAGTTCCAAATCCATGCTTTTGGATTTCCATATCAAATGAGTTAAGAAATTTGAAAATTTACTAACACCCTAACATTTCAATCTTACAAACATTTCATATACTCAAACAACTCATGGTATAAATGAGGTAAAACACAACATTAATAGCATAATAAATGCTCTCCAATAAATGTTCATAAACGAGCAAACATAGAATCTTACTAGATAAGGTTGGAAGCTTCAATCAATTGCTCCCAGGAACTAGATTTAGCTACAAGAGTTCATACTAATTAATGCTAAACAACCAAACATAATACAAGAGAATTCAAAGATGAAAATAGGGTTCTAAACAGTACCAAAAACGCAAATGAAGAAGATGTGAATGAGAGGAAAGAGAGTGCTATTTATAGTACAAAAAGAATAAAGGAAAATTCTGGCCACCCTTTGGTCGGGACTCGCGACGGGCTCGCAACGAGACCATCGTGACGGGTTCCAGAATTTTTTCTTGTTTCCATTTCTTCGTCTTGTGGTACACATTCATCTTCATAGCAATTCCTCTCATTTTTCAAGTCTTCAATGTCTCCAAAAATGATCTTCAATGGCCTCTGGTCTTCATGTCTTTGAAGAAAGTCTTCAAAAATGTGATCTTTAATGGCCTCCGGTTTTCATGCCTCCGTGTTCTTCCCTTGTCACGCAAAATCCACTTAGAAGAGGTAAAAGAGCGTAAAGTTGCTCTTACCCCTCCTAAGAGAATTTCAAGGTAAAACACAAGCTCTTGATAATAAAAGAGCACAAAAGTGACCCAAAATATTATTAAATTATGCATATAAAATGGACATATCATTGGTCTCCCACTGCTTTAAAAAAGTCTGTTTTTCTTATAAGCACAACTGTACCAAACGGAGCCTAGAAGAAGTGGAAGAAGAAGCCAAATGTTAGTAGAAGCAGCCAAGAAATCCATATTCATCATTGTGGGCCGCAACATATACTCTGGACCACATCCAGATCATACAGGTTGGAGGACGAGTCAACAAAGTAGTCGTAATTGTTGGTTAATTTTCTTGTTTAAAGTAGTCGTAGTGTTTTCTAAAATCAAAACCCCTCAACTTGGTTACCACACATGTAGAGTGACTTCTTCGTGTGCTTTTTAACTACGCTTTAACACTCGATAAAACCCCTTTTTCCTCGTGGACGGCCCCGTCTTACCACTAGCTACTATTTAGTGGTTAGTCGTACTTTGGGCCTAAATATTTTATCTTTGAGAGGCACGACGGCGGCCTCGCAGACTTAAAAAAATGTGGCGACATGGCATGTTTACAATTCCATGCATCATAGGAAACACCATGTTTAGAGATGTCATGCTAGACCTAGGAGCCTCAATTAATGTCATTCCATTTTCATTATATGAGACTCTAAATTTTGGAGAATTTCATGATACCGGGGTGGTGATTCAATTAACCGATGGATCTTATGCTTACTTCAGTGGTATTAAAGAAGATGTGTTAGTTAAAGTAGATGAATTGAATCTCCTAGCAGATTTTTATGTTCTGGACTTAGAAAATGATAAAGAGGCCACCCCAATTTTACTGGAAAGACCTTTCTTAAAAATGTCTAGGACTAAAATCGATGTACATAGTGGCCAGTTAACTATGGAATGCAATGGTGAAATTGTGGAATTCAACATATATGATAGCATTAAATTCCCCATTGATGATCATTCTTTGAATACTATTGATATTGTTGGTGAGATTGTGCAAGATATATTTGATGTCAATATGATGATAGCTTTAGAGGATAGCTTTGCTGATATACAATATGATGATATACATGTCAATATGATGATATACATGTTAACACTCTAAATGCTAGCTTAGTTGAGACTATAGAGGTATTTTGAAATCCTTGGGGAGATCCCTCTTGACAACCCTCTGGAAACTCTAGTTGCACCAAAAGAGTCAGAGACTTCACTACCCCTTGTGAAAACATTGGTGGTAGAGTTAGAACCACTACCCAAAAAATTGAAGTAGGCATTCCTAGGTGCGGGGGAACATTGTCGGTCATTATATCAAGCAAACTCAGTAACGATCTGGAGGGTAGGTTGATCTAGGTGCTAAAAAGGCACAAAAATGCAATATGGTGCACCATTTTTTATCTCAAAGTAATTAGTCCATCCATTTGCATACATTGCATTGTATTGAATGAAGGGGCAAAACCGGTAAAAAAATATCTAAGACGACTAAACCTGCCTCTGATGGACATAGTGAATGGATAAGTCCTAAAGCTAATTCAAGACGGTATGATATACCACATTTCTGATAGCTAATGGGTTAGCCCCACTCAATTTGTACCCAAAAAGAGTGGCATGACGGTTATGGAGAACAATGAGGGTGATTTTGTACCCACTCGTATTCAAAATGGGTGGAGAGTTTGTATAGATTACTGCCGCTTTTTGGGATAAGTGATAGGCCTGCCGCATTAGTATGAAGTTTTTTGGGATAGTAGCAAAATAAAATGTGAAAACTTAGTCTAAGCAAGATATCATATTAATGTGGATTGAAGTAGGTTATGCAGTCCCAATGTGATGTCAATGTTAAGTCTTAAAAAAACTACCCCCTCAGTACCAACCCTTTTTTTGCAAAAAGCAGTTTTTTCTTTGGTTATCAAAAATATCTAAATTACCCATCTTTAATCTCTATGCCACCACCACCAACACCATGTAGCCACCACCTCCTTCCATATTCAACCCACTTAGCACCACCAACACCAGGCCACACCACTCGATACCACCACCATTTCTTCATCCCATATGTCACCCCTTCTTCAACATATCCGCCACCACCCTTTCTTCAACCCACTTGACACCAGAACACTTTCCTAGACCCACTTGTACAGTGCGAGCCCGGGCCACCGGGCCTTTTCCAGAACCGGGAAAGGTTGGAGAATATGAATTCATATAGTTTCTGGTAATCCCTCTTCACTGATCCCGGTGGTAGGGGGATGGCGTAGATGAGAGGATTCTGGTTCGTCGCCGAAAGGCCAAGAGTTAGAAGGTCATGGAGGTTGATGATAACCCCTTTGTTAATGAGTTAGTCCCGTCGGGTCTAAGCTTGATTTCCATCGGGTTCGTTCTGTAGAAAACCCAAGCCGGGAAGTTGAATGTTGCATGTTCATTAGTTTCTTCGAACAGTGTTTTCCCCTTTGACCCAAATTCTTTCTCTAGCGTAGACTTGTTAATATAGAAAGATGACTTTTTTTAAAAAAAAAATCTTTTAACAGTAGATCAATTGTTTGTTGGGCGGATAAATTGAGAATGTGTGTGTGTGGGGGGGGGGGGGGGGGGGGGGGGGTTGGGTTTTAGAGGAAGATAGTGTCAATTTTTAATTTTGCAAGTGTAATTATGTCTTATGATTTGTTGAATATGTCTTAAAATGATAAGTAAATTTAATTGAAATTTAATTAAAATAAAAAATGTACAAATTCGATTGGAATTGAAGGAGTAGTGTACATGCTGAAAGGTTTTTTTTCCCAACATGTGGAAATTATTGTGTGTGAAATGGATTTTACTTGGTCGACATTTTTTTTTACAAGATTGCAACTTGCAATATATGACAAAATAGCACTTTTCTTATCGGAGGTGAGAGAAATATAAACAAGGGGGAAGGCTTCAAATGCATTGAAGATTGAAAGCAAATCCTAGCTTTGTTAGCTGAGTTTTGCTGCACGTACAAATATGCATTGAATTTGACTCCGAAATGATCATTTGGAGGTTATAATAAAGACTTGCAAGTTGCAACTATTCTTGACCGCACACCGCATACCGCATTTCAACACTCTTCATACGCATGTTTGGGTTCTCACTTCGACTGCGATTGTTTTAGTTATAAAAAAATGAACTCGTTAATTTCATTTACTAGTATTATTTGAACATTTTAACTAAAACTCGTTATTTCATTTACTTATAGTATCATTTGAATACTTCAAATATTAAGATATATGGTCTGCCTCCATCTGGGGTCATTAAAACTGTAACTCTAACCTGGTTGGAGGTGGTGCGGTCAGAAGATAGAATTTATAGTTCTGTTCCCGTTCCTACTGCTACACTTCCTATAGTGCAGTTAGCAGTAAATCCTAGATTTGTCCACATAAATGTTAGGTCTAATGTACCAACTCAAATCACAACCTCGTACGGGTCGTCAATCCGTACAAATGAAAGGAATAACTAGAAAAACACATGCAAGTAGGGGGGTTGGTTTTTCAAACTAACAACTAATAAACATAAAAGTAAACACAAACTACAATATTAAGCTAGCACTTGGGGAAATCATTGAGTGACTTGGTCAATCTAATGCTTCTATCCTCGATTCATTCACATAAAGATCTAAACAAACCTAATAGAGTGTCCATAACATGTGGTGTGGCCGATGGCATACACTTCCCCGTGCCTGTCATGACGAGTGCTTTCGCAACCCTCCATCGACACCGTCATCGTAATTAGGAGAGTACAACAAGGTCCAACCGTTGTTGTAGGTCTGATTCTCCCCCGTGTGATTACGTTCCGGGCTTCCACCCCGAATGTAGCTACTTCCCTCGGGTCCTATCACTTATGCTCAAGGGTCGTAGGCACCTTATCTATGATACTAGGGTTTCTTGTAACCCTAGATTGCTACTATAAAACTATCTCTACTCGGAACCTCTCAGACGACTTTACGAAGTCAGCTAAGATGGGTGCGATGGTAAGTGGATAAGAGTAACCTCGAATCTCCTATGCACACACCCACGCAGACGCATTCTCCTCCACCCATACAAACATCCAGGTTTCTCTTCTCAACGGGGCATCGATATTTGCACCTAGCATGAATACAACCCAAAATGTGTGCTTATATGTGGTGTAATATTCATGCATTCAAACTCAAAAGTAAATCACAATAATTTTATGAACACAAAATTAGGATGAACTATAGAATCTCAAAAAGCATTTAGATAAAACCAAGTCACTACAATTATCCCAAAGCTATGGAAACTACTCCCTTGATAGGGAATTCAAATAAAGATTTGAATTCCACATCTTACGATCAAAGCAAAATAAAAGATGAAAAGATAAAGTTTCCTAGGGAGAGAATCTCTAAACTACTCTTCTAAATATGATATAAGGTATGTAAGATATGAAAAACTAGTAAACTAAGGTTCTACATATAGTAGGAGATTGGGCCTAAAAATAGGCCCAAAATAGGATAAACCTTATCTCAGCCGCCGCTCGGTGCGGGGCATCACGTATGACGCGGCCCGTGGCACGTATTTGTCGAGAGGGTGCAAGGCCTGGCACGGGTTACATTGCTCAGGGCGCCTGTTCACTAGCGTGGCGCGAATCTTCATCCTAGCGTGAGCTGCGTCGCTTGCTGCGGGGCATCGTCTAGGCACTGAACTTGAAGTTATGATCTGCGCCCGTGGCCATTTACACGGGCCGTAGTCAAGCTAGGTGCTTTGCTTGGAAATTTGGTGCGGGTCGTGTAAATTCCCACACCCCGCCGGCTAGTCTTGGTAAAATGGACTTGGGATGGCGCGTGATGCCTAAAATGGGACATTGCGCGCCCATACTTAGCCACGTGGAGGGGTCCTTCGTTTGTGCTTGGCTACCTGTCGTGTCTGGCGCGGGTCGCGCCATGGCCTCATGGTGGTTTCCTTGGCATGGGCGCCTCCTCTAGCACAGGCCATTGGTGCCAAACCATGCACGGCATGCGTCGCCCCGTTGGTGCCTTGGCCGGCTGAACTAATTTCCTTTGCTACTAGAGAATCGTTAGTCTAATTTGAGAGTTCTAGCAGTTGATTTTATAGTACTCGAGAAGAAGAATCCAATGGAACCAACCTTGAAGAATAATTCTTATTGGATCATTCTCGGACTGAAGCATAACTCATCAGACCACGATTCTTTGTTTCTTCGCTTGCCGCTTTGAATTCCGTAGCCGCCTATCTTTGGCTTCAATATCCTTCTACCATGCATTGATGATCATGGCCTTCGTCTACTACTATTCTAATGTGAATGGCCTTCGACTCTACTACCATCCTTGCGAACGGCCTTCAATATCTTCTACTGCCCTTACGAATGGCATTCACATAGAATGTAAACAAAAAGTACCAATATGCGACCTACTAAAGATGATCACAAGGAAGATCAAGGAGCCCGTGGATACAAGATGTCCATTATTACCAATTAAGTCTACAAAAAGTGGGTTTTAGACAAGAAAACCAAGCATGGCCATCTAAACCCCTTGTCACGTAAACTCAACTAATACTAGCAATTCGCCAAGTAAAAGTAACTAAAAAGTATGTCAAATGCATCGGTTAACGCACTCAAAATGAAGCAGGTCAGACTCCCCACACTTAACCCTTTACTTGTCCTTGAGTAAATAGAAGATAAGAAAAGGAATTAAGCGAAATGTAGCGTGCAAAAGTAAGTTAACGGGTGCATTCAATTTATTCCAAGATTTACCTGTTTCCCCCCAAGAAAGTAAGAATCTCACAACTCTCACACTCCCCGAAAGACATAAGTAATCAAACCACCCAAAAGTAAAGTGTGGAAAAATGTAAGCCCAAAAATATAAGTGTCAAGCTAGCTTACTTTTCCCGAAATGATCCCAAAAGCAATTAAAGTCTTCTTTAAAAAAATCCACCGTGGAAGCATGCATTCAACATAGGTTTTTTTTTCTCTTACTTTGCCTGGGAGTCCTTTCGGGTTTTCATCCTAGCTTTAACACGCAGAGGGTACTCACTTCTCACATTTTTCACACGGCCTCTCATTTTTGCCTAGGCTCGTAAGCCTAACCGAGCCTAGCCTCTCATTTTTATCTAGGTCTTTCGACCTATCCGGGCTTTTACTCATGCTACCCAAGTCGCCCTTTCGGGTTTTCGACATGTCCAGGTTTTTGTATTTTTTTATTTTTTCAAGTTTTCCAATTTTTTTTGGCATAGTACAAAATTTTCCCCAAAAGTGGACTTCATACTACAAAAGATAACCACATATAAAAATATAGCACCAATTTCCTAAAACATCCTACCTCATGCAAACTAGAAATTCCTAGCATAGCATGTCATACCACCAAATGTTCATCCAAAATCAACCCTTAACAAACAAAAATCAACATCACAAACTAACAAGAAAAATAACTACCAAAGCAAATCATGAAATGCACCAAGGAAATCAAAGAATGAAAACTCCCTAAGTACTCAATACTCCCTCCCCGGACTTTGCCCATGCAGCAAAGTGTCCAATGCACAAAAATAATATCAAAACATAGGTGAGGTATGGAGAATAGTGATACTCCTTAATCTGTTTCCAATGAAATTGAAAAATCCTGCATGAAAAAACTTGAAACCCAAGTGTAATGCCATTCTAAACAAATTTCTCAAAAACACACACTCATTCAAGAATTATGTGTTAAATAACACCACCGCAATGTCAGAGCACATATAGACATAGCATTCAATGGTTCCCCCAAAATGTGAAGCTATGACTTGAAAGACTCACTCAAAAGAGGCAAAATTGTTAGTTTTTATTTTGGAAGAGAGCTTCACTTTTTGGGTTTTTTACCTAGAGTGTATGAGAATGAGTGTTTCTTGAAAATGAAGAATGTTTAAGATAGGGATGGGTTTATAATTATCAATCTATAGGACAATAGGATGAAACAATCAATTTCCAAGGGATATTGGAAGCAATTCTCAAAAATCCTAAGGAATTAGGGAATTCAAAAATCCTTGAACCAAAAATGCATTTTTGAATTTGAGAATCAAAATTTTCAAAACTTTGCATTATTAGAGAGAAGAAAATTGAAAATTTGGTGTAGTACGCAAAAAAGGGTGCGTGGAGCGAAGCATAGCCTCGGGCCAAACCACCAGGCACAAGACCTAGCCTCGTGCCGTTCCAGTCCGGCACAAAGCATAGCCTCACACCGGCCTACTTGGGGTGAGGCATCCACCAATGTTTTCCTAATCCTTGGTTTTCCCTTTTTTTCAAAAGTCTATGTCACCCGTCCAATTGAATTCCATTTAAAACACAATCACGAGTCTAAAAATTAAATTTCCAAACCAACAAGAGTTTCATCTCAAAAATCCACATTGGAAAACAAAATTCATGCAAAAACTATCTACTCGCTAATCAAAACACGAAAGCAAAAGAAGCACTATATTTTTATTGTCGTCCACACGACTTATTTTACTAAAATTGAGTTTTCAAGAATTTGGTTCACCAAGGAGATCACCCTCCTTGTTCATGGTCAAAGATCTCCACTCGAAATAAGGTTAAAATCTTTGCCCATTAACCACCAACTTTGTGCCATCTTTTTCATTTTTAACCTCGATCACTCCTTGATCGGGTACCTTTGTCACTTCTTACGGTCCTTCCTATCTTGATCTTAGTTTGCTCGGAAAGAGATAGAGCTTAGACTAGTAAACAAGGACTCTTTGTCCCACAAATAAGTCCTTCTTCACTATACCATTATCATGTCTAGCTTATTATTTTTCTCTTTATAGATCAATATGGTGTCATAGGAGTTGCGCATGTCTTCTTCAAGTTCCACTAACTGCGACTCCCTATGCTTCCCAACTTTATTCAAGTCTAAGTTAAGACGTTTAACTGCCCAATGTATCTTGAATTCAAGCTCAACGGGGAAGTGGCACCTCTTGCCAAAAAGGATCTTGTAAGGTGACATGCCAATTGGAGTTTTGTATGCAGTGTGGTAGGCCCAGAGAGCATCATCCAACCAAGCACTCCAATCCTTTCTAGATGTATTCACTTTTTTTCAAGGATGGCTTTGATTTCATGGTTGAATATTTCTGCTTGGCCATTTGTCTGCTAGTGGTAGGCAATGGAAGTCCTATGGGTTGCTCCATATTTTACAAGCAATGTTCCCATGTCTTTGTTGCAAAAGTGGGTTAATCTATCGTTGACCGGAAATCAGGATACACCAAATCATGAGAAGATATTAGATTTGAGAAAACTAACCATGGTTCCTGCATCATTTTTCTTTGTAGCATTGGCTTCTACCCACTTTGACATAGAGTTTACTAGCACCATTATGTAGTAATTTCCATCGAATTTTGGAAATGGCCCCATGAAATCCATGCCCCACATATCAAAAACTTCCACTGGCATCGAAAAGGTTTGGGGCATCTCATTTTCTGACGAGATATTCCCTATCCTTTAGCATTGGTCGCATGATGACACTAAACTTTTAGCATATGATAGTATCGTAGGCCAATATAGACCGTAGTTAGTTACTTTTTTTTGCAGTTCTTTTGTACCCAAAGTGTCCCCCGACTTGGGAAGAATGAAACATTTAAGGACACAGCCTATCTCATCATCGGGGATGCATTTTCTAATTTCTTGATCAGAACAGTGTTTCCATAAATAAGGGTCATCCCATACGTACTCCTTTGCTTCATTTATCAACCTCTCATTTCTAGATTTGTCAAAATATGGGGGAAACTCTCCAGTGGTGAGGTAATTCACTATGTTGGCATACCAAGGCTGGCTAGTTGTTATCCTGAATAGTTACTCATCGGGGAATTCTTCTCGAATAAAGTTCCAACTTTGCTTATTCCTTGGCTGGTTCTGAGTCACTAAGGACTGGTAGTCTACTCAGGTGGTCTGCTACTATATTTTCAGTGCCTTTCTTATCCCTTACCTCTAGTTCAAACTCACTTAAAAGAAGTATCCACCTAATGAGCCTCGGTTTAGCTTCATTCTTTGTCATCAAATGACAAAGTGTCGCATGTTCTGTGTATACTATGACCTTGGTTCCCAAGAGGTATTGATGAAATTTTTCTAGGGAAAAGACTACGGCCAGTAACTCCTTATCAGTGGTAGAGTAGTTGCATTGAGTCTCGTTGAGAGTTACTGACACATAGTATATGACGAGTGGTGCTCTACCTATCCCCTAGCCTAAAACAACTCCTATAGCATGATCACTCGCATCACACATAATTTCAAAAGGAAGAGACCAATCTGAGGGCCAGATGATTGGGGCAGTCACTAACATGGTTTTCAAGGTGTCGAAAGCCTTTTTGCACCCTTCATTGATAATGAAATCGACATCCTTTTGTAGTAATTAGCACAGAGGTGAGGATATTTTAGAGAAATCCATAATTAAATGACAGTAAAAACTGACGTAACCTAAGAACGATCTAACATCCTTGACATTGGTGGGGTAGGACAGGGATTTGATTGTGTCGATTTTAGCTTTATCAATTTCTAAACCTTGAGTCGACACAACATTCCCTGGAACTATACCTTTCTCCACCATGAAATGGCATTTCTCATAATTTAGCACGAGGTTCGTGTCCAAACATCGCTCTAGCACTTGTGCTAAATGATGTAGGCATGAATCAAAGAAATCCCCATGGATGGTGAAATCATCCATAAAGACTTCAAAAAATTTCTCAATAAATTCTGAGAATATGCTGACCATGCATTTCTGAAAAGTACCTGGAGCATTACAGAGACCGAAGGGCATTCGCCTATAAGCAAAGGTGACAAAGGGGCAAGTGAATGTCGTCTTCTCCTGGTCCTATGGATCAATAACTATCTGGAAGTATCCTGCATATCCAGCAAGGAAACAATAGTAGGCATGGCTAGCTAGCCTTTCAAGCATTTGGCCAATGAAGGGTAGGGGAAATGGTCTTTATGAGCCACCGCATTTAAGTGATGGTAATTTATGCACACTTACCACCTATATGGAATATGGGTGGGCACCAAGTCCCCATCCTTGTTCTTTACTATGGTGACCCCACTTTTCTTGGGCACCACTTGGGTGAGACTCACCCAAGTACTGTTAGAGATAGGGTATATTACCCCAGCCTAAGTAGTTTAAAGACTTCACCTTTTACTACTTCCATCATAAGCGGGTTTAATGGCCTTTGAGGTTGGCGCACGGATCTTGCACCCTCCTCTAATAGGATGCGGTGCATGAAAGTTGAAAGACTTACACCCTTAATGTCAGCCAAAGTCCATCCTATTGTTCCCTTAAATTTTTAAAGCACATCGAGCAGTTTACCCTCTTGATCATCTGTCAACCTACTCGAGATAATCACATGCAAGGTTTCCTTTTCACCTAAAAAGGCATACTTAAGGTAATCAGGCAAGGGCTTAAGCTCAATTGCTGGTGGTTCCTCTATTGAAGGTTTGCTCTCAAGTAGAACCATCTCATCTAGGTTTTTGGGTAGGGATTCCACACAATTCTTATCAAGAGGATCAATATCTTCCACGCTCCCCACTAGATTATCTTTTGAGGTATTAACAGGAATATCACTCAAAGAATTATCCTCTAAAGCTAACTCCTTAAAGATATCTCGTAGAATCATGTCATACATATCAACAAAAGGAGGATGACACTTCACATTTAGATCAATTGATTCATGCTCAAATTCATATTCAGGAGCACCCATTTTCTTTAAAAATGCTCTACACTCATGCAATACCATGCTGGTGTTGAAGGAAATAGGACTAACATTGTCGTGATAAACTGCATCGCATCTTGGTGGAGGTGTTTCTTCATCGGTGAGCTTACACCTTCTTATCAACCGGTTCACTGTGCCCATTAACTCATTCACATTTCCACTTATCTTGTGAACACCAGAAGATATTTGAACCCCGCAATTTTTCATACAAGAAAATACTTGGTTTTGCAAAGTTTTGCTAGTCTTTGCAAAACTAGTCAGAGCTTTGAGTATTTCTTTGCTTAAAGACTTGGGAAATGAGATCGATTTGGGTGAGTAGTGGTATGTGCACCACTCTCACTCCTATTGAGCTTGTTGAACCGCAAGCTCCATGTCTCTCCCATAGTCACTTAACCACATGCAACACTCTGTAGGGTGGTCAAAATGACACACCCAGCACAGTTTCATCTGATGAGTGGTATCCTTCCACATCAGTAAATTCCAGCTACCAAACAACTCCACAAGTGAATTAAGCTACAAAAATAAAAGCAATTACTAACTACACTACTAAAGTGTTTCCTAAGTTAATACCTAGACATATAGCATCCCCGACAGCGGTGCCAAAATTCTGACCTGCCTCCCTTTGGGGTCGTTAAAATCGTAGTTCCAACCCGGTTGGAGGTGGTGTAATCAGAAGATAGCATTTTTAGTTTTTCACCTGTTCCTACTACTACTCTACCTATAGGGTAGTTAGTGGTAAACCCTAGGTTTGTCCACAGAGATGCTAGGTCTAATGTACCAACTCAAAACACAACCTCGTATGGGTTGTCAATCCGTACAAGTGAAAGGAATAGCTAGAAAAGCACACATGCAAGTAGGAGGGTTGGTTTTTCAAACTAACAACTAATAAACATAAAAGTAAAAATGCAACTACAATATTAAACTAGCACTTGGGGAAATCATTCAGTGACTTGGTCAATCTAATGTTTCCATCCTCAATTATTTCACATAGAGATCTAAACAAACCTAATAGAGTGTCCATAACACGTGGTGTGGCCGATGGCATACACTTCCTCGTGCCTGTCTCGATGGGTGCTTTCGTAACCCTTCATCGACACTGCCATCGTAATTAGGGGAGTACAACAATGTCCAACCATTGTTGTAGGTCTGATACTCCCCTGTGCAATTACATCCCAGACATCCACCACAAATGCAATTACTTCCCTCGGGTCCTATCAATTAGGCCCAATGGTCGTAGGTACCTTATCTATGATACTAGATTTTCTTGTAATCCTAGCTTGCTACTATCAAACTATCTCTACTCGGAACCTCTCTGATGGCTTTATGAAGTCAGCTAAGACTAGTGCGATGGTAAGTGGATCATAGTGACCTCGAATCTCCCGTGCACACACCCACGAAGACGAGTTCTCTTCCACCCATACAAACATCCAAGTTTCTCTTCCCAAGGGGCATGGATTTTTGTACCTAGCATGAATACAACCCAAATTGTGTGCTTATATGTGGTGTAATATTCATGCATTCAAACTCAAAAGATAATAACAATAATATTATGAACACAAAATTAGGAGGAACTATAGAATCTCAAAAGGCATATAGATAAAACGTAGTCACTACAATTATCCCCAAGCTAGGAAAACTACTCCCTGGACATGGAATTCAATTAAAGATTTGAATTCCACATCTTAGGATCAAAGCAAAATAAAAGATGAAAAGATAAAGTTTTCCAGGGAGATAATCTCCAAACTACTCTTCTAAATATGATATAAGATATGTAAGATATGAAAACCTAGTAGACTAAGGTTCTATATATAGTAGTAGACGAGTGGGCCTAAAAATAAGCCCAAAATATGGTAAACCCTAGCTCAGCCACCGCTCGGTGCGGGGCGTAACGGATGACGCGGCCTGTGGCACATACTTGGCATGGGGCGCAAGGCATGGTGCATGTCGTGTTGGTTTATGGGCGTAGGGCGCCTGTTCTTGAGCATGGTGCGGAACTTCATCTTGGTGTGAGGCACGAGAGTTGGCGCGGGTCGCTTCGTCTCCTGGCACGGGTTACGTCGCTTGCTGTGTGGCATCATCATGGCGCTAAAACTTGAAGTTATGATCTGTACATGTGGTTGTTAGCACAGGTCGTGGTCAGGCTAGGTGTTTTGCTCAGAACTTGGCGCGGTCCGTGTAAATTCCCACATCCCGCCGGCTGGTCTTGGAAAAATGGACTTGGGACGGCGCAGGACACCTAAAATGAGACGCCATGCACCCATATTTATCTGCGTTGAGGGGTCCTTTATTTGTGCTTATCGGCACGTGGTGTCTGGCGCGGGTCGTGCCATGGCCTCATGCTGGCCTCATTGGTACCAAACCATGCACGCCCCGCACTGACCCGTTGGTGCCTCAGCCAGCTGAACTATTTTCCTTCGCTATGGGAGAACTGTTAGTCCAATTTGAGAGGTTTAGTAGTTGATTTTACGGAACTCGGATTGAAGCATAACTCATCGGATCACGATTCCCCATTTCTTCATTGGTCGGTTTGAACTCTGTAGCCACCTATCTTTGGGTTCAATCTCCTTCTATCACCAATTTATGACTGTGGCCTTTGTCCACTACCATTTTAATGTGAATGGTCTTCGTCTCTACTACCGTCCTTGCGAACGTCCTTCAATATCTTCTATCGCCTTTACGAACGGCCTTCACATAGAATGTAAAAAAAAAGTACCCATATGCGACCTACTAAAGATGATCACAAGGAAGATTAAGGAGCCCGTGGATACAAGATTTTCATTAGTACCAATTAAGTCTACAAAATGCGGGATTTAGACAAGAAAACCAAACATGGTCGTCTAACCACTTGTCATGTAAACTCAAATAATACTAGCAGTAGACACTCACGGTTCTTTTTCTATTTACCATTACCTTTAGTCAAAAGAGCTCTTAGTAGTCTCTCAGTAGTGGGACGCATTTTTTCTCTCTCTAAAAAATGCTCTCTGGAAGAAAAAAGGACGAAGTCCTTCTCCTGAACATCAAAGCCTTTTTCTTCCAGTTCCTCTCTTCTGATTCATAGTTTCCAGGGAGGAATCCAACAATAATGTTGAATTCCTCTCCAGGCATCTTTTAACGTATGGTTTGTCCCCTTTTTTAAAGACCCAAAATCTTGGTTTCTTGGATGAAGATCGGCTCTTTTAGGTTTCTTGGATGAAGATCTGCTCTTCGATCTTGAATGTTGGAATTTCTCTGATGAAGACTTACGCACACCACAGAGAAGAATGGTTTCGAATTTGGAGTCCACCGATGAAGATCTATCATTGTCCTAAGTAAGTTTTCATCTTTCGTTGGTAGATCTAATCTGGATGAAGAATTTGTGTGGATTTGTATGGAGTAACTTTATGAAGAATCTGGGTGGATTGGTATGGTAGAATTATTTGTCTATGGAGGATAGTAAATGTGATGTTCATGTTGGATTGGGAGTAGAGATGATTTTGAGGCGTAAAAATTTTAGCATTTGGGAGAGTTCATAATGGATTCGATGAGAGGGAAAACTTGTGTTCAAATCCCGAGTACCCTTCCAACCTTTCTTGCATTCAGATCCCGGTTACCTTCCAGCACTTGCTTGTGTTCAGATCCCGGTCAACCATGGGCCTTGTTTGTGTTCAGACCCCAGTAACCCTCCGGCCTTGCTTGTGTTCAGATCCTTGACAGCCACTGGCCTTGCTTGTGTTCAGACCTCGGTACCCCTCTGGCCTTGCTTGTGTTCAGATCCCGGTCACTCTTCGACCTTGCTTGTGTTCAGATCCCAGACACTTCCCGGCCCGTTTTCTTGTTTTAATCTGAACCTTCCACCAAATTGCAATATTTTTATGCCAAGAACTTAGATTTATTTTCTTGTCCGATGAACACTTATATGGAATTCAAGATTTGGGTGTTTGAATGTTATTGTTAGATAGGATTAATGTCTTGGGAATAGTCGGATTCAAAACAGAATTTCAGAGAATGATTTGCTATGTGCCCAGATCATGGTAAATTGGTTTAATCGGAATCTTCAACGATGGTATGCCCAATGTGTTGTCCTCATGTTTTCAATTTCATGATAATGCCAAGATCAAGATGAATGGAGGAGCAGATTTTTCATAATGGATGGATTTTTTTGGAAGTTTTTGCCAGATTTTGGTGACTAACCGGCAACGGTGAGTTGAGAATCAGGCAAAGAAACAAATCGGAAAGCTAGACCCATTTTGGAGCACTGTCGGGCCACTTAACCCGAGAAAGAACAAACGGGGTGGAGGCTCTCTAGGGTTTCGACCCAGTTTAAGGCGGTCGGGTAAGATGACCCACTAAGGGTGAAGGCCGGGTTATTGGTCCTAAACCCTAGCTGCTCATTCCCTCGAGTGGTGGTTCGAGTAGTGGGTGGAATGATGGACGGCGGGTAATTCGAGAGGTAGAAGTTGTCCTCTCGAGGAGTGGATTGTCATGGTTTGAGTACTCCCGATGGGTTTGAGTGGTGGTCGCTTGTATCCTCTCGAGTGGTGGTTTGAGTCGTGGGTGGAAAGATGGAAGGTTTCGAGTAGTGGATGCATGTAACCTCTCGAAGGGTGGTGATACACCCTCTCGAGGGGTCAATGGTACTCTATCCAGTGGTGGATACTTCTAACCTCTCGAAGAGTTGTGGTGCACCCTCTCGAGGGATGAATGGTACTCTCTACAGTGGTGGATAGGCTCGAGCAGTAACTACGGTTCGAGTTGTGGATGTGTAACCTCTCGAGGGGTGGAAGGTATACTCTCTCGAGGGGTGGATGTTTAAGCTTTCGAGGGATGAATGATACTCTCTCCAGTGGTTGTGTTTAACCTCTCGAGGGGTAGATCTGTAACCTGGAGGCTCGAGCGCTGGATGGTCTAATGACCCGTGGTTAAAAAAAACCTTTCTCTGTCTAGTTGCACGGCTTTCTCAACAGCCTTTCTTCATCTGGTTGCACGACCTTTCCTCATTTAGCTGCAAGGCAATACAGGTCGGGTAGGGGGTTAATTAATTAGCATAAGCAAAGTTAATTAACTTACTACTAGTTGTTACTTGGAATTGATGGTTGCGCAATTTTCCTGCGCTGCACTGTAAAGTGTAATATGGCCTTAGGCTATCCATTTGCCTAAAATGGAGGGGACAATTACAAAACTGTTACGCGGGGCATGCGCGATAGAAGTCATGCACGGTCTCTTCATCATTAGGAGGTCTATCTGCGGGGAACTTGGGAGCACCACAGACTATGGTTAACCTGCTCTCGGGCCCAAAGAGAAAACCTCGGCTCTCATCCAGAGATCGTTATTGAAGGACAACGCCTTTTTCTCTTCATCTTAGAGGTGTACATGGTAGAAGCGGTGTGCCAGCTCTTCCTAGAGTCAACATACTACTTCATCTAGTTCGCAGAAGGCCGAGTTCACTCACTCAATTTTCAAGGCCGAGTCCAATTTCTTGGTTTGGAAGGCCGCCGGTTCTCTATGACCAACAATTATAATCAAGACCCGTTGGTTCATCCCGAAGCCGACGGTTGCGGAAGGCCGACACTACACTTTAGCAACGGTTATGGAGATGGCTGTGGGGAACAAACCATGACCCAAGAGTCGGTTTAACTCTACCGGTTGTATGGAGCCAGCCCGGTTCATCACTGGCCGGTTTTTTGCATCACTAACCGAGGACACTCATGCTCGGTTGCATTGAAGGCCTGTTTGTTAAGGCAGAAGATGTATGTAGTGAGGGACTAGTGTGTTTGTTCTCATGCCCTCTATATTTTCTTGGTTGGTATTCTACAAGCCTTTGTCATCACGAAGGGGTTAGCATCTAGCCCCCCTGGACATAGCATCTAGACCAGGGGGTTGTGTATTACGTTTTGTTGTATTAACGGGAGTGGACCAATGTGCTCATTCCCGTAGACACTCAGGGTTCTTTTTCTATTTACCGTTACCTTTAGTCAAATAATACTAGCAATCCACTGAGTAAAAGTAACTAAAAAGTATGTCAAATGCATCGGTTAATGCACGCAAAATGAAGCAGATCAGTTTATTGCTAAAAACAATGAAGTAAAACTTTTATATTTCAATATTCTTAGACACAATTAGACAATAAACATAATTTTGCAAGTACAAATTATAAGAGGGAATTGTATCACAGATAAATGTCTAAATTTGCAGTAATTTTACCCATATAATTAAGCCTAACGTATATCTATGTTATCTTAGACTATGGATACTTCTAACTTAATTAAACTTTTTTTTCAAAATTTTTTTGATTAAACTCTTAGTTTAGTTTCGTTATTTTAATTCTAATTTTATAAAATTTATTGCTATTATTAGTTAATTTAATTCAATTCATGCGAAACAAATGATATTAATCGTATTCTTTGGAGTTGTCAAATGGCCATGGAAGTGGTGGAAGGACAGAGTTTCTATTCAACCAACATCTTCGATTTTGCATTCTCGGAAACAAAAAAAAAAAGTCAAAACTGAGTAGTGTCTTTTGGTTATAAACATATGATCTCAGTGGTGTCTTTTGGTCATAGCATTGCTAGAGTTGTACAGCTTGCCCTTATGCGAACAGCCGAACACATAGGAATACCAAAAACTAAATAATATACTCTAATACAGAAATAGAACTGACTAAGTCGTCATTGACCGCTCTTATTTACTCCCTTCTGACTATTACTAAATTTATTTTATATTTTATGTATGACTATTAACTACATTAGAGATTAGAACCAATTCAACTTCTTTCTTGTTCCTAGGTATTGCTTGAATGTTTCTGTATTGCTTACTTTTCATGTGTTTATCTGACCGTTTTGAACAGTCAAACAATTGTTTTTTCCTTTTCTTCTTGTCAGATTATTAATTAAATCGAACGATCTCACATAGCTCATAGGGTTAAGAGTTCCGTTAAGTACGAAAAGCCATTATCTTATCATATGAGTAAACGGTGGCGAATATTTTTCTCAAAAAGAAAACACCACCAACTATGATGAATGATTTGATGGACTACTACATGTTTATTAATAAATTTTAAAAAAAATATACATAAAAGAGAGAGACGTATTACCTTTCCTCTTGATAAATAATATGTAGCTTTGAATACATAGTTTTTACATACTACAGAACCTCGGATCAAAACGAAAAAGAAAGGAAAATAGATTTGTAGTTTAATTACATCGTGGAAAGCCGAACAAATGAAGCATAAGAATTTGATTTCATGCAAATGATGTACAATAAAAAAATAAGTCATGGCATAAAGAAAATTAATAGAGTTTGTGTTGTAATAAATTACATAGTTTACGTAACTAACTTAGTTACGTCATATATATTTGGGTATAAATCACCCATGATCTTGTGGATATATGATCAGAACATTATTTCCAAATCACCTAAATCTTCCTTGTTTCATAGTATCAGATCATACTCTCTGAAAACCTAAATTTTTCCCGTCCGGACCATCTCCACCGAATTGCTTTCGCCGCCGCCACAGTCATGAGCGACTCGGAGAGTACGGTCAACCCTTCCCAGGTTAAAATCCCACCGTCGGTGAGACTCCAACCACTCTGCCACTGCCTCCACCGCCAATCAACAATGATGTCAGCCCTCGGCCTCGGCCTCTTCCTCATCCTCTTGATCACTCGTCTCCATTCTACATTCACCCTTCAGATCATCCAAGATTGTCTCTTTGTCTGGTTGTTCTTAAGGGCAACAATTATCAGGTATGGACCACCTCGATGAATAACACTCTCAAGGCAAAACGTAAGCTTGATTTTATCGATGGTCGTATCTCTCAGGCCGGTGTTGCTTATGTGGATCTTGGTGACAGGTACAGTGTTAACTCCATGTTGATCGGTTGGGTTGTTCAGTCTATTGACCCATCACTGCGATCATTTATCACCTACCCAGAGATTGTCTTTGAACTCTATGAGGAGTTGCGCTATCGTTTTTCTGTAGGTAATAGCCTCGCTGGCTCCAACTTCGTGCGGATTTGGTGAATTGTCGCCAGGGTAATAAATCTCTCGTGTCGTACTATCGGGCGCTCAAGAAGATCTGGGATGAAGTCACTACATATGTCCCCCTTCAAGCATGTCTCTATAGTAGTTGTTCCTGCAATATCACGTCCAAGCTTCAGAATGAACGTGATGTCGAGCGCACTCATCAATTTCTTCTTGGCCTCAACAACACGTTTGGTACTATCTATTCCAGCATCATGGCGCAAGAACCATTGTCCTCTCTCAACAGAGTATATGCTTTTGTAATTCAGGAGGAACGTCACAAGACCCTAATGCACGAGCATGACACTAATTCTGGCGGCATGGCATTCGCTGCTCAAGCCAAACAATTTTTTCGTCGTGCCCTACAGATTTATCAGCGCTAAAAAATTCACCGCCTTCAACTAATCATCCGGCATGCACACTCATTGTGGGAAACTCATCCATGATGTCTCTCGGTGCTAGAAAATTCACAACGTGCCCGAAGGATTTTTCCACCGTTCAGCCGCCCGTGGCAATTCCAGTGTTGGTCGCGGACGTGGCAATGCAGGCGGCAGTGTTGCTCCATCAGCCTAGCAACAGCTCTAATCTTCAGCGTCCGACGTCATATCTCTTTTCAAGTCCGCAGCTCATGGCTCAAATCTCAGTCCCGATCAATGGCAGGCAGTCTTGCAAATGTACAACTCCATGAACACTTCTTTCGTTGATGCTACTGGTAATCATTCCTTATGGATTCTTGACACTAGTTCTTCTTTTCATATGATGGGTAATCTGGCCTTGCCTCGTGATATTATTGATATTGCACATGTTCCTATTAAGCTTATGGACAATCGTGTTGTTATAGCAGTTCAGGAAGGTTCTTTGGTCTTCTCTCCGTATGCTAGGATTGATCATTTTCTATATTTTTTGACATTGGAATTCAATCTTCTCTCCTTTTCTAGGTTGCTTCTAAATGCTCGGTGTTTCTCTTTCTTAACCAATCATTTATGTGTCCTTTAGGAAAGCGTTACGAAGATAGTAATTGGTGTGGGTGAGTAGAGGCTATGCGTTTACTTGTTGCGGCACTTCTCAACAACCGCATATGTCTGTCATGCGACCAAGTTTGAGAGGTTGACCTCGGCTAAGCTGTGGCACAGAAGGCTAGGGCATCCTTCATTTGAAGTTTTAACATCTTTATCTATTCCTTGTGATTTTGTTCGGAGTACTGCTCCTTGTGACTTTTTTTTCATTACAAACAACAAGAGCTGTTTGTCAGTTAAGTTCTAATAAAGCCACACACTTATTTGAACTTGTGCATTGTGACATTTGGGGTCCGTACTGCACTCCTGCTTCTTGTGGTGCTACTTACTTTGTAACTATTGTCAATGATTACTCTCGTGCTACCTGGGTTTATTTATTTAAATCTAAGTCAGAAGTTCCGCGGTTGATTATAGATTTTTGCATCCTGACAGTTACTCAATTTCAGTCATTCGTTCATCATTTTCGATCAGACAATGGTACAGAGTTTTTTGGCCTTAAGAAATATTTTGTTTAACATGGTATTGTTCACGAGACTTCCTGTGTCTACATACCTCAGCAAAATGGCAGGGTGGAACGCAAGCATCATCATCTCTTAAACGTGGCGCGTGCTTTGCGGTTCTAGGCTTCTATTACCATTAAGTTTTTGAGAGAGTGTGTACTTAAAATTTTTTTTTATAAACCGAACTCCTACACCAATTCTTCAAAATAATATTTCACTTACTCTTCGAGACGGATCTGAAATACTCTGATCTTTGTGTCTTTGGCGGCCTCTGTTTTACCTCAATCCTTCCTCGGCCTACTGACAAGTTTGCTGCTCGTGGTCGAAAATGTGTCTTCATGGGTTACCCAAATGGAAAACAAGGTTGGCGTCTATATGATATTGAATTTGAAACATTTTTCTTCTCTAAAGATGTGGGGTTCTTCAAAGATCATTTTCCATTTCGGGTTCAATCTTCTTCACAGTCACCTCCTCCGCTATCTCTTCTGCCTCATTCGACCATCTTTGACCAAATGGACCTCACCTCCTCTACGGAAAGGGGGAGCCTTCCACTAAAGCTCCCCTCCTTCATAGAAAGGGGGAGCTTTTCACTGGAGCACGATGCCTCATCCACGACCATGAACTTTATGCCAAAACCCTCCACGACCGTGCTTAGTCCCGATGGTGCCATTCCATCGGCGCCTCTCAGTCCAACCGCCACAGCTAGTGCTCCAGACGAGGAACCTCACATGGACGTTCGGTTCAGCTCTTGCCAACGCCAACCCAATGTTTTAATCAGGGACTTCATTTACAGCTACATGCTTCATGATGATCTCAAGTCGGATGTCTCGTCCACTCCGTACCCCATCACTGATTTTTTTTCTTTGGCGAAATTTTCTCCAGCATATGCTCACTTCATAGATGCAGTCTCCTCCATCCATGAAAAAATCCACTTCTCAAAGGCCGTATATCAGTCTTGTCAGCGGGATGCCATGCATGCCAAACTTGTGGCTCTCGAGAGAAATGGTACTTGGTCTCTCACATCGCTTCCCCCTGGAAAGAAACCAATCGGTTGCAAATGGGTATATCGCATCAAGCACAAGTTGAATGGCGACATTGAACGCTAGAAGGCTCGTCTTGTTTTGTTAGGAAATTGATAGATCAAAGGCATTGATTTCAATGAAATTTTTGCTCTAGTTGCCAAGATGATCACTCGTACATTCTTATCAGTTGTTGTTGTTCAAGGTTGGGAACTGCACCGAATGGATGTACATAACGCCTTTCTCCATGGAGATTTGGATGAGCTAGTGTTTATGACTCCACCACCGGGTTATTCTAAGGCATTTCCTGGTCAGGTATGTCGCCTTCAGAGGTTTCTTTATGGTCTTCAACAGGCTCCACGTAATTGGTTCTCTAAGCTAGTTCAGGCCCTTTGACAGTATGGATTTTGTCATAGCTATGCTTAATGCTCTAGTATTGGTCACACTCTTCATATCTTTGTGTACGTTGACAACTTGATTATTATTGGAGATAGCCCTACTAATACATCTACTTTTAAGCAGTATTTGTCATCTTGTTTTCATATGAGAGACTTCAGTATTCTCAAGTATTTTTTGGGTCTTGAAGTTGTGCGCAATCCCTCAGGCATATTTGTCTCTCAATGTAAGTATGCCCTGAGGTAGTTGCCGAAGCTGGTCTTCTCTGCTCCAAATCGGTCGCTTCACCTATGGATCTGATGCACAATCTCTCCAAGGTCGTTGGTCTAAGTTATGCCCATCCTTATCAGTATCTTCGTCTGATTGGGAAGTTGGTCTATCTTACCATCACCAAGCCTGAGCTCAGCTTCGCAGTTCACAGCCTCTCACAGTTCATGTAGCAGCCAAAGTTGGATCATTGGACCGCAACTTTGAGAGTTTATCACTATGTTAAAGGTAGTTCGTGCCAAGGTCTGTTTCTTTCTCAAGATAGTAGCTTGGCTCCGACTGCTTATTGTGATTCAGATTGGGCAACCTGTCCAGTCACTCGTCGCTCTGTCACAGGATATTTTATCACACTAGGAGTGTCGCCGATTTCCTTGAAAAGCAAGAAGCAACACACAGTCTCGCGCTCTTCAGCAGAGGCCGAATGTAGAGCTATGATGAATGCTTGCGGTGAGATTTTGGCTTTGTCCTCTTCTTCGTTCTCTCAGTATTCTACATTCTAATCCATTTCGTATCTTTTGCGATAGTTAGGCTGCTCTCCACATTGCACCAAATCTGGTTTTCCATGAAAGAACCAAGCATATTGAGATTGATTGTCACCTTGTTCGTGATCTAGTGTCTTGGCGTACCACAAACACAACATTATATTTCTACTTTGGACTAGCATACAGACATATTCCTTAAGGCACTAGGGCAGGCAACTTTTCTTCTTCTTAGTTCCAAGTTGGGCATTCTCGACCATAATGCTCCAACTTGAGAGGGAGTAATTGAGTGTGTGTTGTAATAGGTTACGTAGTTTATGTAGTTACCTTATTTACGTCATGTATATTTGGGTATAAATAACCCATCATCTTATGAATATACAATCAGAACATTATTCCCAAATTACCTAAATCTTCCTTGTTTCAACAATTAGTAGTATCAAGTAGACATAAAATGACCTTCTCCGGTGACTTCTCAACTCTCTTATGTACTGGCGTCTCAATCTGGAGACTCTTCGCGGTCAGGAAAATCCAAACCTGAAGGGAGTTTTAAAGATCACAATTGCACTTGTATATACAATAACCGACGTCGCACCTCATGTAGATATGAAATGACCGATGTCACAGCATTTCTCGCTTACCGTCATCAGTTGTTTATGTGAGAGGCGTCGCACAACCCTCTTGGAAACATGAAATGATCGACGACGCATGCATTTCTGGCTTATCGACGTTAGTTGTTTATGTGACCACCATTGCATGACCCTCTCACAGATATGAAATGATCGACGTCGCATGCATTTCTCACTTACCGATGACAGTTGATTATGTGACTGACGCCTCGCAGACATGAAATGGTCGATGTCGCATGCATTTCTCGCTTATCAGCATCGATTGTTTATGTGACCGACATCGGACAACCCTCTCGCAGACATGAAATGACCGACGGTGCACACATTTCTCACTTACTGACGTCGGTTGTTTATGTGACCGACATCGACCCTCTCGCAGACATAGGCAATAATCCTACTTAGGCCCATTTCCTAAAATAGTAATATTTTAGGCCTTCACCCCAAACCCAACGTACAGTGTCGGGTCGGGTTTGGTTGTGCTACCAAAAATGATAACAATAACAAGCAGATAGATTATATGCGGAAGCGATTTAGATAAGTTCAAATCCTAACTTACTATTAAAGTGAAAGTGTTAATGTTAAATGAAAGTTTCACCTAAATATTACAGATTCAAAATTCTTATTAAAGTTCATCCAGGATCTCACTCAAAGTAAGTAAAGACATCAAAGGGCTTTTCTCTTACAGTTCCTCTTCACCTGAAAAAGGGTTGTTAACTAGGTAAGCTCCTTGCTTAGTGAGGTTTCATTGCCAGTATTTACGCAGTTGAGTTTTAGTGATCACAAAATAACAATTAACAATTAGCCATGTATATCCTAGCACATAGTAAAAAGGATACGAGTGGTTAATGTTGAGTTGCTACCAAGTGCCTATATGGCAACTGTGACTAACAAACACAACATAACCTAGTCAGTGATGCCCGTAGGCTATCAGCTCAAAATTCACTTTCCTATTCATGCCGGTGTTCCATTACGAGCTCGTATCAGTAAGGTGGTTATGCTAGCATACCAAACTCCATGTGTAGCCGGTCTAATCAGACGGTCCGGTCAGTACTGTTCCTCGCTGACTTCGACCAAACTACAATCGCATCGGGGGCCCCGAAATTCATAGACAGGTAATGAGGTAGCAGATAATTCACATTTGACACGGCAAGATAAAGTACAAGCCGGTCATTCACATAACATATCAAAGTAGTATATAATTCAAGTTTGACACGGCAAGATAAAGTACAAGCCGCTCATTCACAGAAAAATATCAGAGCAGTTCATAATTTAGTTTCACGATAATTGAACACAGTAATATACACACTCAGTTTAACATTCAACATATATTATCAATTTAAGTCTAACAGGTATGTCCCTTTATAATAGAGTTTGAGTACAGGTTCAAGTGTGTATTTTGAGTACAGGGGTTCGAAGGCAGAAGTAGGGGTTCGGGGGCAAAGCAGGGGTTCGAGGGAAAAGTAGGGGTGGTTCAAGGGCAAAGTAGGGGTTCGAGGGCAGGGCAGGGGCTCGAGGGCAGGGCAGAGGTTCGAGGGCAGGGCAGGGGTTTGAGGGCAGGGCAGGGGTTCGAGGGCAGGGCAGGGGTTCGAGGGCAGAGTAGGGGTTCGAGGGCAAAGCAGGGGTTCGAGGGCAGGGCAGGGGTTCGAGGGCAGAGCAGGGGTTCGAGGGCAAAGGCAGGGGTTCGAGGGCAAAGGCAGGGGTTCAAGGGCAAAGGCAGTGGTTCGAGGGCAACCTGTACCCATACAAGATAAATATATATATTTTACTTCAATTCATGCTAAGGCAATGAAAACACTCACTGTGGTTAGACTTGGGCTTAGCAACTTCCGTCTCCTGCTTTATCACTGCTCACCACTATTCTTTTGGGAAGAAATTTTTCTTAAGGTTGTGTGAGAAGTAAGAACTGGGGATCAACTATTTATACTGGATAAAAGCCTAGGTTCTGATACCTACCAACCTGAAATTTTATCCTGTAACCTATGTCCACTTGCCCAAAAAATTACTTTGGAAAATTCTCCCTCACATCCGTCGTTCATTTCCTCTTCCCAGTAGTTCCATTTGCCCAAAATTACTTTGGATAAAATCTTGCATCCGCCGTCCACTTGCCAAAATTACTTGGATTAAATTCTTACATCCGTCGTTTATTTTCTCTCCCCAACAATGCCATTTGCCAAATTACTTTGGATAAATTTCCTTACGTCTGCCGTCCATTTATCCTTAATTTTTCCTTACTTGTTCATTCATTCACTTATTTATTTATTTGTTATTATTATTATTGTATATATATTTATACACACAATATATATATCTTCTTGACAACACTAACTCTTAGCATTTAATTATAATTAGTCAACATATGTATAGTGGTAATATACCGGCTATAAACGGCTATATTTCCAACGGTAATACAACAGTTATAAACGGCTATATCTTATAGTATATATACATGAATTTATCCGACATTTCAAAACCACATTTCCTCTTCTATCTTATATCCTTCTAAATTTTTGCTTGATAACATGTCGAGACTAATTTTAGTTTTTATTATGGTAATTATCGTGGTACTGCATGTTAGTATTCTCAATGGGGATCTTACGCCGGAAGATTTTGTTAATCTTCAGTAATGATTGGATTCATTTATTACCTTTTATTTTTCACAATCATCATAGATTTTTGTATTTCTAATCGCATTTAATAAATTATTTTATTTCCCTATCATACAATACAGTAACACAAATTGTTAGTTTTGTAGACAAAGTTCAACTATTACGATTGCAAATGATAGACCTGCCAACTTCTACATAAAATCATGGGATATTATTGCAAATGATTTACTCTTGGCTGTTCATGATTTTCTTTCTGCTAATTCTATGCCTAGGGGTATTGGGAGTACATGGATAACCATAATCCCCAAGAAAAAAACCCCCATTACTTTTGAAGATTATAGACCTATAAGTCTCTCTAATGTCATAAATAAGATTTGTTCTAAAATTCTTATGGAGAGAATGAAGCCTTTCATGCCCAAGATCATTTCTCCCAATCAGACAGCCTTCCTTCATGGAAGAGACATCTCAGATAATGTAATTTACCTACAGGAGATGTTCAGATTTCTGAATAGGAAAAGAAGGGATCCAAATTGCATTGTTAAATTAGATCTTAAAAAAGCTTTTGATAGAGTTAGATGGTCTTTCTTATATAATGTCTTAGCAAAATTTGGCTTCCATGCTAAGTTCATTTTTTACATTATGAAAAATCTGTCATAGGCCTGGTTCTCTGTTCTTATAAATGGTAAGCCTGTTGGTTTTTTTCAATCCACTAGGGGAATTAAGCAGGGCGATCCTCTGTCTCCTTTTTTGTTTAACATTTTCTCAGAGGCCTTTTCTAGGAGTTTGGATTTCATCTTCAACAATGGTAAGTTGTCCTTTTTTGACCTTCCAGGTAATCCTCCTAGAACCTCACACCTCTCATATGCTGATGACACTGTTATTTTCTTTAAAGCTACTAAACTAACTTTGATTAGGCTAAAGGCTTTCCTGTCTACCTTTGAAGAAGTCACTGGCCAAAAAATCAATTATAACAAGAGTGATATCTTCATAGGGAAACATGCATCTGTACAGAAAGTTAACTATATTAAAAAGATTTTGGCAATGAAAATTGGGGCTCTTCCAGTTTCATACCTGGGAGTACCCATTTTCACAGGGAGAGTAAAGAAACTTTATTTTCAACCTCTCCTTGAGCAGATTGACAGTAAGATTGGAAATTGGAAAAATAAATAGATTTCCATGGGAGGTAAGATTACACTCATTGAAGCATGCATTTACTCTTTACCTCAACACATTTGGTCAGTTTTAAAGCCTAACAAACTGATAATTAGACTCATTGAAAGAAAACTGAGTAAGTACTTTTGGGGGGATACAGAATTGAACCCTAAGAGAGTTTGGAGAAAATGGTCTGCACTTTGCTTACCAACTAATCAAAATGGTGTAGGATTCAGATCCTTATCCACCATTATCAAAACTTGCTCAGTTAGGCTTTGGTGGAAATACCAAAAAGCAGAGGCCATGTGGACTCACTTACTGGCTGCTCTTCCCCCCTCACTTAGGACCTCCCCTAATTGGAAAAGAATTTGCTCTGTCAACTCTTGGGCTGAAGCTAATTCTAGAGTTATTATAGGGAAGGGGGAATGCAATTTTTGGACATCGAATTGGCTAGATATCGGTCCGCTAATGGATCACTGTGACATAAACTCGATTGATATTCCAGCTGACTGCACAGTTTCTGATTTTATATCTAATAAAATCCATTTTATTAACAATATCAAGCCTTTTCTACCATCTGAAGTAACTATTCTTTTGCAGGATGCAAATCTATTTCCACATAGGGATGATAGGCTGATTTGGAAACCGGGCATCAATGGGGAATTCTCATTTAAAGCTACTTACCTCAGACTTTGCAATACATCAGGTTCTTCTGCATCTATTCAGCATTTCTGGAACTAAAGAATTGAAAAAAAAAGTCTCAGTTTTTATGTGGAAATTGACAAACACTTTTCTTCCTTTTGATAACATCCTCAAGAATCTGAGATTTAGTTTACCCTCTAAATGTTGTATGTGCAATGTGCATGAAGACTCTTTGGAGCACTTCTTTAACACCTGTAGTTTTGCTATAAAAGTCTGGAAGACAATTCACCATTTTATGGGAATTAGGGAAAGAAGTTTTACATCCATTTGGGAGAGATTATCATGCTATATCACTTTTCCAACCCTAAGTTCACTACATTCCAATATGGTTCGAATTGCTGCTGTTATTACCTGTTGGAACTTGTGGAAGATGAGAAACAAATACCTTCATGAGTCTATAAAGCCTTCCACTGATCTAATTCTTCATCAAATTAGGGATCAAATATTTTACACATTTTGCTCTAAACCAGTTTTCATTAGATCTCCTATGGATGTGAGTATTGCTCATCACTCTTTCTTGCCTCTGATCAAAAGGCCTCCGAAGCCAAAAATCTATAAAATTGCATGGGAGAGGCCTTGTTCAGGATTTAAGATTAATGTTGATGCTTCTTGGTGCTGTCATACAAATTTATGTGGGATTGGACTGATAATTAGGGATAGTAGAGGATCCTTTATGGGAGCTTTTACTGCATATGATAGTGCATCCTCTCCTCTTGAAGCAGAATTGAAGGCAATTAGGCTGGCCATTCAGAAATTCTCACATATTTCCTTACCTGTTGTTATAGAAACTGATTGTCTCAGTGCTGTTCCATTTGTAAATGATCCCAGAAAGGCTAATTGGAAGGTGTTTACACTGGCTGATGACATACACCAATCTCTAGGTGCTTTTAATTTAGTTCATATTTACAGAGAGGCAAACTTGGTTGCGCACAACCTAGCAAAAAATAGTCTGTCAACTCAATCTTCCTCTTATTTTCTTACTTTCTCTGATCTTCCTAACTCTACCCAGGGGCTTATTAGACTCGATCAAATGGGTACTCCGACATTACGGATAGTGAACTAGTTCGGATGCTGCTGATTATGCTCTATTGATGCAGGATATATACTCGGGGATGTGACATTGCTCCAGGTTTACCAAAAGGAGACTACATACTGTGCTCCAGTTTTGAGGGCAAATGAAGATGGATTTTTGGGTAGCAACGGATGGTGCATCTGATGATGTTCTTCCTCTTCTGCATGGACTGACATATACATCCTCCTGATCTCTCCTGATAGGAATTACATTAGTTAGGGTGTTCTAATAGCATTCACCATTAGTAGAGGATATGCTATTAGCTCTATGTAGAAGGATTCGGACTGCCTTGTGTTTCGTTAACTCGATTCACTAATAAGTTCTGATGACCTCTAAGACTAAAAGCTTTTCTCTTTCATCGTTTTATGTGTTTACTGCTCACATCTGTATATTAAATATTAGCTACGGCTACAACTAATTTTGGTTTCTTTTTAATGGCTTGGGAATGCCTAATATAATTTCCCCCATCCACGGATGGCTTAACCTTAAAAAAATATATTACGATTGGGGTTTTCACTTTCAACATCTACAAATAATATATATGCAATGTAAAATAATATTCAACATTTTGAATGAAATGTCAAACTTATACATTCACTAATTCACATTAACCATTTGTATTTTATTATTAATATTATTATTTTAGTTATTAGTATATGAATAACTAATACTTTACTTTCTATATATAAATACTAAAAAATAAACTTTGACCTTAATTAATCATCGGTAAACCCTTAATTGACCTTTCATACATAAATACTAATGAAAATGTTTGAACTTGACTAATAAACGGTTAAACTTGACTTACCATGTATAATAACTAATAAAATAGTTTGACTTTAACTGATCAACGGTTAACCCTTAATTGACTTTCCATATGTAAACACTAATAAAATGATTTGACTTTAACTGATCAATGGTCAATCCTTACTTGATTTTAACTAATCAACGGTCAATTCTTACTTGGCTTTCTATACATAAACACTAATAAAATGGTTGGACTTTAACTAATCAACGGTGAAACCTTACTCGACTTTCTATATATATAAACAAGAATGAAAAGGTTTGACTTGAACTAATGAACGCTCAATTGTTTGACTTTAACTAATCAACGGTTAACCCTTAATTGACTTTCACATATAAACACTAATAAAATGATTTGACTTTAACTGATCAACGGTCAATCTTTACTTAACTATAGTAATCAACGGTCAATACTAACTTGACTTTAAGTAATCAACGGTCATCCTTACTTGACTTTCTATATATAAATGCTAATGAAATGATTTGGCTTTAACTAATCAATGATGAAACCTTACTCGACTTTCTATATATAAACACGAATGAAATGATTTGACTTTAACTAATGAACAGTCAACCCTTACTTGATTTCCCATAGATGAATACTAATGAAAATGTTTGACCTTAACTAATTAATGGTCAAACCTTACTCAACTTTCTATATATAAACACTAATGAAATGATTTGACTTTGACTAATTAACGGTAAAATTTTACTCGACTTTATATATATAAACATAAATGAAAAGGTGTGACTTTAACGATTGAACGGTCAACCCTTACTTGACCTTATATGTATGATAACACTGCTAAAAATGCCTGACTTTAATTAAACAATGGTTTACCCCCTTAATATTTATTTAAGATAAACTATGACACACATACACTACTTATACCTCATTATTTTAGTTAAACTATTTTGAATCACAAATGTAATATTATCATTATTACATATTCTCGTATGGAAAATATTTTCAAAAATTATCACATAATAGATAAGTAAAAATATTATGGCATCAAATATGTTTGTAATATTATTATAATAAAAATAATAATTATTTAATTAAATTCAAATAATTAAAATTAAAAATCAAAATGATAAGTTAGTTATTTTCACAATATTACTTTCAATTCTTTTTCTTCCATTTATAACCCTAAATTTAGAAATCAGTCCAAAATCTTTTAAAAGAAATAAATTCAGTCCAAAAGGCCAAAACCATACTAATCTAAACCTAATATATAAACAAACACATACTCTTCCCTTCCAAAAGCTACACACAACCTTCTCCCTCACCCTATACACCGTCCTCCACCTGTCCACCACCGCCCTCTACCAAATCTGAGCTCCACCAGTCCACTCTACCACGCTTCATGGGAGGTCATCGTCGTACCTCTCAAAGTTAATACTTTTAAGCCCTAATGCTTCCTATCTACAATTAAGTAGATAATGGCAAGTCAGGGTCGTCCACGAGAAGAGGAATCTTTTCAAGTGTTTAAACACCTATAGGAGAAAACATACTAAGCATATACATACATAGATACATATAAAAACATGTAAACATAGGGGGTTGGTTTTTTTTATCCTAAGTTATCGAATTAAAATACAACAACTAGCAAAGCAAGAGAACTTTGCTAATCATGCAATACAACTAAAGATACGATGTAAATGATAATTAACAGAGCCTTAGGGGCAATCAATTTCCACTTCCAAACTTCATATAGCTCATTGATTCATTCACTCATTCAATTACATTTATTGTCTATAGAGAATGTTATCACTTCTCATTCAAAGATCAACATTCATTCCTTCTTAAGAGTAGTTTGCAAAGACAAACAACGACCATTTGCAAACCTCACTGATGATCACCCTAGACAAACAACATCATAGGGGTGTTTCACCAATGGCATTTCACCCAAAGGACCATAGGTTTGATAATAACAAGCCTTCTACCAAAGACATAGTCATTTAACCAAACAAAGCATTCATTAGATTAAACTTAGAACAAACAACATTCAAGGTTCAACCTTTCTTTGCATCTATATGACAAATATGAGAACAAACCACATTAACATACTCATCTAGCAAGAATTACCACACATTATACACAAGAAGTTCTAAATCCATGCTTTTGGATTTCCATATCAAATGAGTTAAGAAATTTGCAACTTTCCTAACACCCTAACGTTTCAATCTTACAAATATTTCATATAATCAAACAACCCATGGTATAAATGAGGTAAAAAACAACATTAATGGCATAATAAATGCTCTCCAATAAATGTTCATAAATGAGCAAACATAGAATCTTACTACATAAGCTTGGAAGCTTCAATCAATTGCTCCCAAGAACTAGATTTAGCTACAAGAGTTCATACTAATTAATGCTAAACAACCAAACATAATACAAGAGAATTCAAAGATTAAAATGGAAGAAAATAGGGTTCTAAACAGTACCAAAAATGCAGATGAAGAAGATGTGAATGAGAGGAAAAAGAGTTCTATTTATAGTACAAAAAGGATAAGGTTAAATTCTGGCCACCCGTTGGTTGCCACTCGCGACGGGTTCCAGAATTTAATCCTATTTTCTTTTCTTCTTCTTATGGTAAACATTTATCTTCATAGCAATTCCTCTCATTTTTCAAGTCTTCAATGTCTTCAAAAATGGTCTTCGGTCGCCTCCAGTCTTCATGTCTTTGAGGCTATTCTTCAAAAGTCTTCGAAAATGTGATCTTTAGTGGCCTCTAGTCTTCATGCCTCCGTGTTCTTTTCTTGTCACGCAAAATCCACTTAGAAGAGGTAAAAGAGCGTAAAGTTTCTCTTACCCCTCCTAAGAGAATTTCAAGGTAAAACACAAGCTCTTGATAATAAAAGAGCACAAAAGTGACCCAAAACAGTACTAAATTATACAGATAAAATGGACATATTACCTCACCTCTCCAACTTTGTGTCGCAACTGCTCAGTCGTGCTTCGCCTCTCCCTTTTCGCAGTTGCTACAATCGCGCGTCGAGCTCCGCCCACCTCTGTGCCACGCTCCAGATCTAGCCGCATCTCATATTCGTGGTAGCTTCGCTGAAGTTCCACCATCACCGGAGCTCCAACCTCGCCGCGCAGGATTATTAATCCGTATATGTTTTTTAGGGTTTTAGAGTATTTTCAATTAGTTAAGGATTGACCATTTATTGTGTATTTTGGTTGCTAAATCATGTTAATGAAATCTGATATTAAATTATGATATTAACTACTGAAAGCAGGACCGACATCAGTTCTGCTTTCGGTAAAAAAAATTAATTCACTAAATAATGTGTGCGATGTCGCACCGGTATCGGTAGCGGTTTTGGTATGACCGACAGGAGGTGCGGTGCCGCATGCACTGTCGGTCATAAACATTTTACCTCAATTTTTCGTGCGATGTCACACCACAGTTGGTAGCGGTCTCAGTATGATGGACAAGGGGTGCGGCGTCACATGTGATGTTGGTCACAAACTTTTTACCTCGGTTTTTTCTGGAAAAACTGAGGTAAAAAATACTTTTTACCTCGATTTTGAACCGAGGTAAAAAATATACTTTTTTACTATGCCTACCTTTACCTCAAATTTTAGGGCTGAAAACCGAGGTAAAAACTCATGCAGAACCGAGGTAAAATGTGTTATTTCTTGTGGGTGTAGTGGTTAGTTAAGTAAAAAGACCATAGGAATCTTAGTGAGTTGACTTTTTGTTTTTTATGGTGCAGAAGTTCATAGGCATATTTCAGTGTGAATTTGCCATTGTTAGTCTATTTCCATACCATTTTATCCTTATAATCTTTCAGATGTGATAATATTTTTCAAGTTTGTTATATATGTGATTAGGAAATTTATCTTTTAGAGTCAGATTATAAACTTTTTTATTGTTAAAAAATTTAGTCATTGTATTGTCAGGAAATGGTTGTGTATTATCTGAGTTCTATTTTTCAGATAATGAACTTGTACCTGTCCAATTTGGGTTTCAGAAGGAGACTAATCATTTGCCTTCCTTAATGAATGTATTTTCTTAGGCTAAGTCATTTATTTCAATTTTCCTTTTCCATGTTTTTGAATTTTTATAGTTATCAAGAGTAGACCACATAAATTTTGCCCATAGAGATTTACCTTGTTGGAGCTTCCACGATAATTTCATTTAGAATTTTTTAGTCATTATATTTAAGTTTTTCAGACCTATACCATTCTCCTCAATTGGGTAGCATATGTTCTGAAAAGATTTCCAGTTTCTTCAAGTGGTCTCAAGTTGTTAGCAATCCATAAGAATTACACAATCATTTTATGGATTTTATCAAGGATGGTTTTGTAGGTTTCAAAACGGTTAATAGATGGAGTGGTACAGATGACAAAACATGTTTAATTGAAATTATTCTCCCAGTTGCAATTAGTGTTTTATTTTGCCAAGATTGAATTTTTGAAGTTGTATTATTCAGAAGACTTTGAAAATGCGAGTTCTTTGATCTTCCAGTGAAGATAGGGCATCCCAAATATTTGAAAGGTAAACTACCCAGATTCTTTTTTTTCCCAGCTTTGATGGTTGATTCAATGTGTTTTGAGGCATGTTTTGAAAGATAAAATGATGATTTTTCGAAGTTAAATTTTTGGCCAATTGCTAATTCATATGATTTAGAAAACCTATTAAATTTGTAGTCCCATTTTAGAGTATTGTAGGAAAACTGATGTGTCGTCAGCAGATGAAAGATAGGAGATCTGAATCATAAAGGCTGGAAGTTTATATGGTCTGATGTTAGAGTTTTGGTAGGGGAAAATAATATTTTTTTAGAATGCTTCGCCCATCAAAATGAAAAGTAAGGGGTGGAGTGGATCTCCCGGTTTCAAACCGTTCGTAGCTTGAAAGGAAACCATTTGGAGTTCCATTGATTAGTATGGAGAAATATGTTGATTTGATGTTTCCCATTAGTAGTTGGGTCAAGTGTTCAGAGAAGTCCATTTTAATCAGCAATTTAGTTTAAAATCCCACAGAACCCTATCAAAACCTTCCATCATATCTAATTTCATGATCATATTATTCCCTTTGGTTTTTGAATGCAAGAAATTTGTAATTTCTTGCATTAATAGCATATTATCTGCAAGTTCGCTTCCAGTAACAAATGCAGACTACTCAGGGCTGATTATGGAATCCATATGTGGTTTTAATTTTTCAGCTATTAGTTTAGACATGATTTTATTTGAGAAATTACAAAGACTAGTAGGCATGTAATCGTTGAAGGAAACACGGACCCTTTTTTTAGGGATTAGAACAATTAGGGCTAGGGATATTGCTTTAGGTACAAGTGTTAGGTTAAAGAAGTCATTGATTGCTTCTACAGTGTATTCTTGTATTATATCCCAACAATTTTTTATAGAAGTTTCTTGGGAATCCATCAGAACCATCCATTTGTTAGATGATGGATGTGAGTTCCTAAAGTGTTACATGTTTAATTAATTTTTTTTGTAAATTATTTTGGTATCATTTCAAGAATATTTTCAAGTACCCATGATGTATTAATTCCTAAAGGGTCATTATTCTCCTCAGTAAGTAGTTCATAGTATAAATTCACAGCTTCTTCACTTATTTCTTGTTTAGTGTTTAACCATTGGCAACTTGAGCTTTTAAATTTAGGTATTAACTACTTTTTATGTTTGGATTTGATGGAATTGAGAAAGAATTTCGAATTTGTATCTCCTTCTCTAAGCCATTTAACTCTGGAGTTCTATTTTCATAAAGTTTCCTGATTGGCCAAATCTAGTGTTAAGTTGGCTTTAACTAAGTTGAAGGCTATAAGGTTCGTTGCGTTTTCATCTCTTTGCCAATCTAGTTCTGCCTTTAAGAGTGCTTCTTCATACTCATTTACCTTGTCAAAAACATTTCCAAAAATATTTTTATTCCACAATTTTAAAGCAGCTTTCATATATTTTATTTTAAAGGCAAGTTTGTTTTTCCTTTTAGATAAGTATGAATATTCCATGCATCTTTGACCACTTGCATGAAAGTGTGGTGTGTAAACAAACAAATCTGAAATGTAAAGGATTTTTTGGTTGTGAAGGTTCGTAATCTCCTTTTATGTTAAATAGGAGAGAGAGTGATCGGAGTCTTGGTAGGGTTTTAATATAAGAGGAAGGAAACATATACCACCATTTTTTTATTTGAAAGGGCTCTGTCAAGCCTTTTCCATATCCTCCCCTTGGATCTCATTCATGTCCAAGTGTATAAGCTACCAGAGGTGGGTATTGTGGTGATTTCAGCATTTGAAATGAATTTATTAATTTTTTTAATGTTTCTTGGATTAGGTATTGTTGGGCCAGGATATTCCTCAAATTTTTCAATGACATTGAAGTGAACAATTAAGCTTAAGGTTTCATATTTTAATTTTAATAGCTCAGACCAGAGAGCAGATCTTTATTTAATGATATGTCTAGCATACACAAAAAAGTTAAGTATTCATGTTGAAAAATGGGATGTTTGAAAGATGTTAGGATATATTGATCCTGTTTTTGTATGACTTTTAGTGTGATGAAATCATCCCAAAAAAGCCATATTTTATAGTCATCATCTGAGAAAGAGTTATTAAACCTTATGACCTTTGTTATTTTTTTTTATGAAATCTAATTCAGCCATGGATTCTATTATAGCAAAGAGGGTTACTTGAAATCTGTGTTTAATGTCTCTAATCATGATCTGAGTTGCTTTGTTACTTATCCCTGATACGAATTAGTTTTCTTTATTTATTTTTATTTATTATGATTTTTAGAATATAACATTATACTCTTTTTTCCATTGGGTTTTTTAATGAGATAGTGTGATCATTTATTTTATTTTAGAATAAGGTACATTAATTCAGCCATGTTGGCCTTAGAAGAATTAATGTTTCGGTCATGCATTTATTTTAGGTGTTAGAATATTCAGTTCTGATTTGATTATAATTAGATTTTGTAAGATTAAATAAGACAATATTCATTCAAGATTTATCTTGAAGAATATAGTAATTTATTTTAGGTAGTCTAGTTAAATATGATTTTAGTTTATTAAAGCTGTCATAATCCTTTTCAGTTTTTTGTTTGTATTTTTTTAAGATCATACCTATGTACTATAAATAGGGGTGGTTTTCAACATTATTATTGCATAAACTTTTCATCAATCCAATATACAACATTTTGATTTCATACTCTTTGCTTGCGAGCTATTCCATTGTTGCTTAACCCCGATGGCTAGTTAAGTGTCAATAAACCTTGTAATCTGATCTCGAGGGCTAGTTAGAGAGCGAGTCAAAATTGAGTGTACTCCGAGTGCTAGACCTTGAATTTCGTGCGGCATTGAAAGGTTTGCGAGTTCCCTTGTTTTGTCAAAGATCTTAATTCTGCAATCCAGATTTTTCGCAAGGGGATTCATATCAATCCCTCTTGCATTCCATACACATAATTATGTATCTATCATTTAAGTTTGTTTTGAAGTGTTCAAAGTGGAACGGATTTGGACCATTTTTGGGGTTGAAGTATAATCCTTCTTGATATACCTTCTTGGCCTGTTTGTGTGTGTGTGTTCCGATATTTCAGGTTCATTTAGATTATCTGGATGTTTTATTAATGAATTAAATCTCTGTTGTGATTCAGCAAAACTGGTGTTTGATGTACTTGCAATTAACCAATCCAATCTTTTATCTTTTTTACCGTTTGGAGTTAAAAGAGGTGATTAACCTGCATTAATTTCAATGTAGTTTTCCTTATCTAGGATATTTGAGGTAAAACTTTTGGGCTCATTGTTTTCATCAATTATTCAGTTCCTGATGGTGTTTTAGGTACTGAATTTGAAGTTTTTTTAGCAAGCATGACATCCGAAAAAAAATATTTTTCTCAGAGCATATGTCAGGTAAATTCATATTCATAGAGCACATAGCCTTAGTAAAATTATTTTCCTCAAAACACATAGCATCCGCATATATCTTAGATGAATTCTTATTCATAACATTTTGTGCATTTTGAGCATCAATTTGAGCTATAACACCATGAAATTTGGTTTTACCTAATTAATTCAATTATCATTACTGTGTTCCAACATAACCTATCTAACCAAGTATGCAATAAAGTAAAGCATAAAAGACACAAGACTTTGTTACACAGTTCGGTGAAACCCACTTACATCTGCGGGGCCTGACCCAGTTCAGAATGAATCCACTAATCAGAAAGATACAGTACAAAGTACACCATACAATTATACTTATCTTATCTAACTATAACGTGAATCCTGCAAGCTCCCCTTGCTACCGATCCGTCTTGATCAGACTCCCTCTGACCTCGAAACTCGTCGACGCTGGATCTCCGCCTCCCGAGGAATTAAGGCATATGATTCTGAACTTTGAACAGCAGACTATGTATGTTGGAACATAGAATTCTGGCTCTTTGCACTTCTCGGAAGATCAAAATCTGTATGCAGATTTTTCTATTAAATTCGTCAATAATGCAGCCGTGTTTATCCTCTATATATAGTCCATGAGCAGATCTAAATTCTCTATGATTATCTCCATAATATTCCTATTCCAAATCTGCTTCTTGAATCATATCCAAATCCCATAAATAAAGGGATTCTCCTTACCTCAATATCTCCATATATTCGATAATAACAACTCCATATTTATAGAGATTTTCCATAAATCAACCATGCTTTCATACGTCTAATATATAGCAGAATATTCAGATTTCCATAAATTACAAATACCATAATATTCTGTCTTCTTTTTTCGTAAACATCTTGGCGTAAATATGTTCATCCGTATATTCACATGAAGTTTACTTCATCTCCAATTCCATAACATTAATCTAATCCCACATATATAGGAACTGATATATTCTCAAACTCAAATACAACTTGGCCTGGATGTATCCTTCTCGTATTCAGTCTTCAACCTTTCCTTATTTCACCAAAATTCCTTCTTTGATGTTGCAACTCAATAATACCATATTTGCATAATTTCCACAAATTGCCAACTAGATAAATCTAGACTTTACACACCCATTGGTTCCACAGTATTTATATGAGATGAGAAGAACTAGAGCAAGCGTCTTCTTTGCCACTTGAACTATCACCATCGTCCACATTTGGCCTTTCAAATTTTTTTCCAACACTTTTAGCCACTAAACTAACAAAACTGGTGGATTACGACCTTTCCGTCAGGTCAAACCGTTAAGCTTGATCAAAACGTTAATTTTAAGGGGCAAAATTAACCAGTCTTTTCTCTTTTCCTTTTCTTTTAATTTTACTTCCTTTTCTTTTGCTTTTAATTTTCTTTTTTCCTTCCCCACCCCATTTCCCTTCCCGCTTCCATGCCCCTGCGTCTTCTTCTTCACAGCGCCGCCGCCGTCAACAGAGGCATCAGCCTGAGCGACGTTCCGAGCCATTCCGGCTAGCAGAGTGATCCCGTACTCCGTGGCACCCGCCAGATCCACGTTGTCAATCCCGACGCCGGCGAGTCCGACGAACTTGAGGCGCCTGCCGTAGGACTCGAAAACCTCGCGTGTGACCTTCGTCCCACTTCGAACAATCAGCGCGTCGCTCAACGAGATCTTCGTGCAGCGAGGTTGAAGGAAGATGGTTCTTCCGTGAGAGATTGGTCGGTTGTGTTGCAATGAGGCTCGTCGACGAAGCTGCCATTACTGAAATAAGATTCAATTTTCCATTCCGGTGAAAATGGCGGCGGCCGGCGGGAGTAAATTTTAGGGGTTTTAGGGTTTGGAGGAGGTAGAAGACGACACTCTCCCAACCACCTATTCCTCTGCCCGGAGATGACACTCGCCCAGCCTCTTCTCCGTTGGACGCCGCCAAGATTTCGCCGAAAATTTCCTCAATCTCCCACCACCACCATAGCCTGAGTCAAGCACCAACCATAAGGGACTCTTCAGTTGAAGAGACTGGATTGACGGCGCCTCACCTCTTGGCGAGCGGAGATTCCCAGAGGACTGCGGGGAGTCGAAGAACACCGCGACGGTGGCGGCGCTGGAGGCCACGGCGGTTTCGGGCAGCGAGTACCTGGTGGATAATAAGAACTACTGGAACAGCATCCTGAATCTGGTCAACTCATCACCATGTGCTGATTCTCCCATGTTTTGAAGCTTCAGTTCGGTAGCAATAATGATGTTTGTTGATTGTGTTAGGGAAGAATGTTCATGAGTTCCATGTCTTTTTTTCCCCTCTTTTCTCATAATCTGGAACCGGATCGTGTATTCATGTTAATAGCTAGCTAGTGCTCTGTTTCTCCAGCTGAATTAGTAAACCTTTCCAATCCAAGTGCTCTTCTTCTTCTTCATTTTGAGTTTTTATAATTGGCTATGGTGGTGGTTGGAGATTGAGGAAATTTCTGGCAGAGTTTTGGCGGCGTCCAGAGGAGGAGAGGCTGGGGCGGTGTCGTTTCCGAGGAAGAGGAACGGGTGGTGGGGTTACGGGAATTGCGCAGGAAAGGGGAAGGTGGAAGGGGCAAAAGAACAAAGCAAAGAGAAAAAAGAAAGAATAAATGGGGGAAAAAAAAGGAAAGATAAAAATGGGAAACGTTACTTTTGCCCTTAAATTTAACACTGAAAATTTACCCTAATGGGTTGACCTGACGGAAGGGTCACAATTCACCAATTTTGTTAGTTCAGGGGCCAAAAATGTTGGAAAAAATCGGAGGGCCAAAGGTGGATGATGGTGATAGTTCAAATGCCACAGAAGTCGTTTGCTCAAAGAACTATCTTGATTATTGTTGGAACCAAAATTTTCGGGTAAGATTTCGGTGGGCTCCAGCCACCGTTTGCACTGGAATAAGGGAGCGTTGGTCTTGTCTCTGCGAGTACTGTATCGTAGTATAATCATACATTAAATTTGGGTTGGTCTTGTCTCTGCGAGTACTGTATCGTAGTACAGTCATACATTAAATTCGGGTTCCGTTCGAATGAGAAATAAGGACTCAGAATTGATTACTTAAAGAGTAATATTTTGGGTTACCACATTGGAAATGGGAATGAGCTGTTAGTGCCCCTTTGTCTATAAAAGGTTTCTCCCACACTGGAAATGGGTAGGAGTTGTTAGTGGCCCGTTGCCTATATAATGCTGCTTTTAGTCTCAGTCTAAGACACACTAAGAATACAATCCTCCACTCTGTGAACAAAGGTAATTCTCCCTAGAATAATGTTTGTGAATAGTGGAATACATATTGAGATACTAGCTCTAGACATACAATGTATCTAGACATAAGATCCCTACCAAATCTCAATCATATATCATCTTATCTTAACACCCCCCTTAAGCAAAGCATCGGGTTGGCTGAGACGCAAAGCTTGGACCTGAAAAACTCAAACAAAGGGAGAGAAAGACCCTTAGTGAATATGTCAGCAACTTGGAGAGATGTCGGCACATGACGAACACGCAACTTCCCTGAGGCAACCAGCTCCCGAACGAAGTGATAGTCGATATCAATATGCTTGTAGCGCTTGTGAGCCACCGGATTCTGAGCAAGAAAAATTGTGTTGTTGTTGTCACACAACAGGATGGGCGACTTAGAAAGTAGAAAGCGAAGATCATGAAGCAAGTGAGAAAGCCAGACAACCTCTGCCGCAGTGTTGGCCAAAGCGGGACACAGTAGGCTGCTTCTGGGCACTCCAAGAAATGAGATTACCCCCAAGAAAAACTGCGTAGCCATAAGTCGAGCGCCGAGTCTCTAGGCAGCGAGCCCAATCAGCATCGGAGTATCCTAACACATCCGTGGAAGTGGAAGAACGAAAGGATAATCCAAAATGAAGAGAGCCACTAACATAGCGAAGAATCTGGGTGACAGCCGCAAAGTGATCATCACGAGGATCCTGGAGAAACTGACTAACAGAGTTCACAGCAAAGGCCAAGTCTGGTCGAGTAATGGTGAGGTACTGCAGAGCACCAACCAAAGACCGATACAAAGTGAGTTTATTGAAAGGTTCGCTCAAACTACTGAGAAGCTGAGAAGAAGGTATAAATGGGGTGGAAACCGGCTCAACATTAGTCATACAAGCTCGACGAAGGATATCCCTAGCATACTTAGCCTGACCCAAGAAGAGACCAGAGGCAGTGGAAGAGACCTCAAGACCAAGAAAGTAGCTAAGGGAGCCAAGATCCTTGATGGCGAACTCCTGATGAGTGAGAGAAATGAAATGACGAATGGCAGCAGAGTCATTGCCAGTAAGGATGATATCACACACATATACCAGTTAATATAGCAGACCGGTGCCTCGAGAAAACACAAATAGAGATGTATTAGTAGAACTGCAGACAAAACCAAGTTGGCAAAGAAATGAACTGAACCGATCGAACCAAGCCCTCGGAGCCTGCTTAAGCCTATAAATGGCTTTCCCCAGACAGCAAACATGATCAGGGTGAGTAGGATCCTTTAAGCCAACAGGTTGAGCCATGTACACTGGGGCATCGAGAACACTATTTAGGAACACATTCTTCACATCTAACTGGTGCAAGGGCCATTTCTGAGTGGTAGCAATGGCAAGAACCGTATGAACAATGGATGCTTTGACCACAGGACTGAAAGTGTGGTCAAAGTTAAATCCAGGTAGCTACAAAAACCCTTGAGCCACAAGTAGGGCTTTGTAATGGTCAACAATGACGTCGGGCAAATATTTGACTCAGAAGACCCATTTGGAGCCAACAACGTTTACATTAGATGGTCGAGGAACTAAATCCCAAGTGTGTTACTTTCAAAGAGAAAACATCTCTTCATCCATGACAGCAACCCACTGAGGATCACGAAGAGTAGCTCGATAATCCCGAGGTTCAGAGTGGTCAAGTACAGCCGCAGTAAGGCCAGTGACAACATAATCATCAAGATGTCGAGGTCGGCGCAGAATGGTATGAGGCTAAGTGACCATGTGATGAGGCCAAGATGATGGTGAACTAGGGGAATTGTCATTTGAGTCATCTGCAGTAGACTCAGAATGCACCGGAGAACTGGGGATTTGATCAGGAGTAGCAGACGGGGGGTCCGAAAAAATAGGTGAGTCAGCAGAACACAACGAGCAAGGTGCTAAAGGAGAAAGTGATGGTGATGGCGGCATAGTTTCGGGAAGGACTGGATCAATAAAGGAAGATACATCAAGAGAACAAAAAGCTGAAGAACTCGAAGATGACGCGGCAAAAGGATGGGAAGTTTCATCAAACCGGGCATGACTGGTGATGTAAACTCGACCAGAAGTAGGTTCCAAACAACAAAATCCCTTGTATCGATAACTATACTCGACAAACAAACAAGGAATACTTCGAGGTGATAGCTTGTGCTCAGCATCGGGACGAACAAATAGATATACTTTACAACCAAAAGGATGGAAGTTAGAGTATGTTGGTGCCCGGTCAAACAGAATACCATAAGGAGAAGCGCCATCAAGCACCGGGGTGAGAAGACAATTAATGACATATACAGCTGTCGCAAACGCAACATCCCAAAAAGATAGTGGCAGATGTGAATGGAAAAGCATAGTAAGCCCCGTTTCTGCCACATGACGGTGTTTTCGTTCCTCACTCCTATTATGCTTGGGTGTGTATAGACAGGAAACCTGATGAAGGATTCCTTTTGTCTCAAAATGAGTTCGGAGACGTGTGTTCAGAAACTCTGTGCCCCCATCACTCTGAAACACTTTAATCCGAGAGGAAAATTGATTTTCAACAAACGCCTCAAATTTCATATATACATTAACAAACTCAAATTTAAGACAAAGAGGGTAACGCCATGTAAATCTCGAGAAATCATCCACAAAAAGAGCATAATAAACAAATTCATGACCAGATAAAATAGGAGATGGTCCCCAAAAATCACAATGAATCAAATCCAAGACATGCATAACTCGTTTAGAGTTTTCAGCAAAGGATAGTTTATGGCCTTTTGCCATCACATAAGAGGCATAGGCATTAGGTTTAGGCAATAAAGAGGAAACCGATAGTTCACCATTTTTTGCTAACAAAGAAATGGTACTAGGGGACACATGTCCCAAACGGGCATGCCACAGTTCAAAAGAAGCCCAATATTTATTTTGCTTAATAAAGGAAAGTAAAGCTTCTTCACCACGATCCAACATATATAAACCATTCTCACTGTGACCTCTGCCCATGACTACCCTGGTGACTTTGTGTTGAATCAAAAAAGAATGGTCATCAAAAGTGATCTGTACACCAAAATCTCGGGTAAGCTTGCTTATGGATAATAAGTTTTTGGTTACATTAGGAACAACCAAAATATCAAACAGATGCAATGAAGGCGTAAGTTGAGAATCACCAATAGCAGAAATACATATATTAGAACCATTTTCAACAGAAACAAATGATTTACCATTGTAGGGCGTGACACTCTCAAGGTTCAAAGCAGGCAAACTCATATGAGCAGAAGCTCCAAAGTCAAGGTACCAATCAGAGATGACGGTGACCGACTCAAGCTGAAAGAAAGACTGAAATTGGTGAGCAAGATTAGAAGTCTCAGATGGACGCTAAACCAAACGATAACTGTGAGCAGCATCATGACCCATTTTGCGACACCACTGGCATTAGAGACCATGACCCCGACCACGTCCACCTGAGGACAGCCCCGGAAACCTGCCACGTCCTCGGCCTGAGAACTGGCCAAAAAGCTCAGCGTGTGTGTCAGATGCGCCACCATCATGCGCTGCACTTGCCCGCGTGTGAGACCACTCGCAACCACCGAAGTTGGATTTTGACGCCGTGAATGCGACCTGCCCAACTGCAGTACCACCAGAACCATATTGTCCTTGAAAATTGTTCAAAAATGCTTCGTGGTCCTTTGAACGATTAACTATCTCGGCATACAAAGGAGTCGGAGAAGCAGTGATTAATGGGGCAGAAAAATCCTTAAATTCAGAACCCAAGGCAGTCAAAAACCAAAGAAGTTGATCATCATTTGATGCAGGAGCACCCAAACCAACAAGTTGATCGAACACAGTCTTAAATTGAAGGTGTAAATCATGCACCAAACCATTCTTACGGATAATAAAGGCAGTGGAACGAAGGCGTATAATGGTCGACTTACTTTGGTTCTAATGAACAACAGCAATGTTCTTCCACATTTGTTGCGAAGTCTTATAATCATCAAGCTCAGCCAGGGATTCCGGAGACAGGGATGAGAACAAGAGGCTATAGACTTGCTGATTCTCGTAAAGCCATGCTTCACGTATAACTAAGGCTTACTCATAAGCAGCCTTCTGATCATCCTTCATGGAGCCAGAAGAAGATCAAGTGACCGTTGCATAGGAGGAAGATAACAACGTGGAATCCGATGGTGGTGGAGGAAGAATCAGACATGGCTTGGTGCCGTCAAGAAAATCGTATGGTCCCTGCGGTTTGAGAATATGAACAACTTGCTGTTTCCATAGAAAGTAGTTTGTTGAAGAAAGCTTGATGGTGAACATATGTAGAAGAGTATTGTAGGAAAGCTTGGATGATTCAGCCATGGTGAGAGGAGAAAAAAAATGCTTGAGGAGGAGAAGGAAGTGGCCGGCGGGTTGGAGAAAAGAAAAGGAGAGCAGACGCGGCTGCTGTGGAGAAAAAGGAAGGGATCGTAAACCTATTCGGATACCATGTGAACAAGGTAATTCTCCCTAGATTAATGTTTGTGAATAATGGAATACATATAGAGATACTAGCTCTAGACATACAATTTATCTAGACATAAGATCCCTACCAAATCTCAATCATATCTCAATCATATCCCAATCATATCTCATCTTATTCTAACACACTCCCCTCCCGTGTAATTGTCTCAAAAGAAGCTTTGTTGCTATTTCATGTATGTTCCTTGTTCAGTATTTCAAAGTCTTTGTGAATCTGAACATTTGGGTTAGCTTTATTTTTTATCACAGGAACATATCTCTTTTCCTGGAAGGAAAGACCAGAAGATATGATGGCTTCATTCCATTACCTGCTGGCCTTCTCGGTTCATCTTTGGAATAAGCCATTTTACCTATGTTTTTGGAAGATTTATAAAAATATGTTGGTCTCTAAGCATTAATAGTGAACATATTTTTCTCATTCATGCAATAAGAAATCATATGGCCTAGTTTAAGGCAGTTAGCGTAGTAGTTTGGTAAGCATTTGTATTCGAAGTACTGCCAAAAATCTATGTCTTTATAATCTATCCAGACTCTTTCTACCAAAGGCTTAGTTATACCTATTTCCACGCAGACTTAAACAACACATGGTCTATTTTAACGCACACTCAAATGGTTGCAAATTCATAATGTATTGTGGGGCTCCTCTAAAAAAATAAATTATTGAAAAGACACTACTCTCTCCATCCCAATTAATTCTGCACACTTTGACTTTCATCAATTGACTTAAAATTTTTTTGATCATTGATATCTATAATTGTGTGAAAATACAATTTATGAAAAGTTGATATTTTAAAAATACACACTATTACAAATTTAACAAGATCGCATACAAAGATATCCTAACTTATTTATCAATTCAATTTTGAGGTCAAATTTAAGCGATTTTTACTAAGTGAATAGTTAAATTGTGGATTGATCTGGGACGTGTAATATTGTTTTTTTAAAATAGGCTAAACATCCACTATTAGTGGATGGAAATGGTTAACTGAACTTTCCACATTCCAAAAAATAATAAGAATCAATACATTCATCTTTTTCATCCTTAATGGATGATATACATATATATATATATATATATATATATATGGTTGTTTTGGATGTATTTCCTATATTCCGCCTTAACCCATGTTTTAGTGCGATATAGGCTAGACATCCAATGAAACCATACTTCTGCCTGACACTTCTCCCAATCATATGTTTTTATCTGGTACATCTAGCACAACCGTTGGGCATCCGTCTGTGTGTATCTAGCTATTTGGAGATTATGGGGAGATTTTTATAATTGTATTTATATTATTTTTGTTTGATTTTTGGAATTTTGAGTCTAGGGGAAAATTGTTGGAATTTCAAGTTGAGGGGATTGATGACATAAATTTATATCGTTGAACATGATGGTTGCAGATGAAGAATGAAGGTTTAGAAAGTCATAACTATGAATTGTTGTTTGTAATGTAGAAATTGTTTGTTAGGATTTGCAATTGTGATGAATTGTGTGTGGTTGATTTAAATTTATAATTTGATATGTTTGACGAATTTGATGAACTGATGATGTGTTCATATTCTGTTTTGGCTTAAACAAACGCATGGTTTAGCTTAACAAGTACAGGTTGTAAGCTATGATATACAAGTTGTATAAGTATTGTTTTCAAATCTATTATATGCGGTTTAGTATTTCACGTCATTGAAATCATGTGAAACAAATGGTAACATTTGGGTTAATAAAAAATGGTTGTAAGCTTAGTAATACAGTTTCTAATGTAGGATATGAAGTTGATTAATTCTTGTCAATACAAATTGTATGAAATGGATGCAAGATATAGGCTTAGAAGTTTTAGTTGTAAGCCAACTTAGACAGCATTGTATTTATGTTACTCAATTGAGTAATATAATTAACTAAATTTATATTTTTAAAAATGCAGTATTTAGGTTATCAAATACAATGTGTAAAGAAATAAATATGACTTTTACAGTGGCTTTACAGCAGGTGTTTTTGTGCCAATTAGTAGTCTTCCTCTGTGGCTTTGGCATTTTCTTTTCTAAACTTGACTTCAACCTTTTTCTTCTTCCTTTTGTCTTTACTTGGGATATATTAAGTACTTTTGGTGCACGTGTTATTGTCGAGTTGGTTTGGCTACTTGTGACGGATTGCTCAATGGCATTTGTCTTTGAAGTGGCCATTTTTTCAATTTTCGTTGAGCATGTTTCAAGCATTTCTTCAAGAATCCTTCTAGAATTTTACTTTCCTTCATTGTTCAGAACTAAATTTTAGCATTTGCTCGATGATATGACACAAATATGTTATCTTTTTCACACAATTGACACTCACTTATGCTATGTTTTGTTGGTGGTTAGCTAGAAAATTGCATGCTTTGCCGAATAGGGGGTTAGAATCACCTTGTGTGGTTATTCAACCTAATTTCCCTATTTTGTAAGTGTTTAGTTACCAAATTTTATTTTCCTCCATGATTGGATCAAGAATAGAAGATTTTGTATGCTTAGCGGAGATCGATTCATCGGAGAAGGTTATTCGCTAGGATGGTAGTATATTGAAGGTCACTAAGTAGTAGAAGATTACTTGAAGTAGGGATGAAGAAGAGAAGAAGCGGAGCGAGAAAAGAAGCCAATGGAAAAATTAAAGACCAAGGACACAGTCAATGCGAATAGAAGGGACCGTATTTTTCAAAAAGTAGCCAAGGCTAGAACTCAAGCCACAGAGCACAGATCGTGCAATTCGGCATGGTACATATTTTTCAGAAGATCAAATGGCTAAAAATCAAGTCCTAGAGCACAGGCCGTGCATTTCTGCATGGTTCATATTTTTCATAGCTTCAGAAGATGAGAATCCAAGGCCCGGGGAACGAACCATGCAATTATGCGTGGTCCACATTTTTCGAGAAGACATAAGGAGCAAAACCATAGTTCCATGGTGTAGGGAATTGATTAAATCTAATTTAGCGGAATATCAATAACCATATTCAAGATCTCATGCATGTATTCAATATGAATCTACTTAAGGGTTTAGATTATCTTTGTAGCGTGCGGAGAAACGTTTAACTAGGGAGAAGTGAATCTCAGATGCAATCCCTCCATATGCATCCACACAGCATGATTAGACCGCCTACGCCATTGTCAGCTTAGAACAGATCAACAAGAAAAATGGTCATGTCTGTCTTCCTTTTTCTCTTTTGCGGCGAGGTTGGTTTTATGAGAATGATAAGGTTATTCTGTTTTCGCCGTCTGGAACGGCCAGGTTCAAATGTTTTTCATAATGTTTATTCTTGTAAAGTGTCTACTTATATAGAATAAACAAGACAGTAAACCCTAACCCTTAGTCAATCTGGACCTAGTCCAATTAGACTTAATGAGTTCTAACCTCATTTCTCATATTATTACTATCTGGGCTCTAAGCCCAACAGTTATCTCTTTTATCTAATTTCATGCTTTTTGTGTGACCCTATAAGTTCAGTCATAATAATCTGCTAGCCCAATATAATTGTTGCTATCTGATCGAAAGCGGTTTCCAGCTAAACATTCTGATCACTCAAAATAACTGATTTAATTATCTCTGTAACTAATCCTCCAACTATATTATGGAAAATGCACATTGACTGAAGGACATTATTTCAACAATCTCCCACTTGTCCTTTAGAACAAGTGTGCATTTGTATCCCTTTATCACTTAATGTCTTCATCTGAACATAAGGTAAGATAATGTGTCATCCTTATCAAGTTCAAATGCATTTCTCGAATTCCTGAGTCAAACTATTAAGACGGATGATTAATCCTTAATCCATCTGAGCACGGTCATGCATTTTACAGTCTCAACTCTTCGAGGGGCCAATAAGACAAGAATCTCATGCAAAGGAGAGGAAAATCCCACTCTTGTACATTCAAGTTTTCTCCACTCGATTTATGGCAACCCAAAAACTGCCTTTATAGTCTCCTTTTATGGTGTGACATTTGACAGGCTCAAGGTACACCAATCCACAAGCAAGCAAACACTGAATTACTCAGGTATGAGGTATACAATCCTATAGTAAATGAGACATACTTATGACATTATGAGTATCTTAAAGTATTCTCATGGCAGGTCTGTCCAATACAAGTTCCCAACTTGCATCCATGCAATCGATTCATGACATCCCACATCCTTCAGCCCATGAAATAGTGCTGTGAATCAACTTGCAAACTAGTTTTTCTTCAGTCAAGAGGGTCCACTCTCAATGACCTAAACTGGGGACATACTCAATCTTACACTCCAGTTCACTAAATATGGTTTCATTATCCAAGACATATTCTTGATAACCTATTTGGAGATGTAAATTAATTTTGGACTTTCATTTAAAACTAAACTAAGTTAAATGAATATGAATCATAATATGTTAAACGGTTCAATCTTCGATGTTTAAAATCACAGAACTATGATAACTAGAACATCAAGGAAATCACAGCCACTGTCCAAAGTGCTAGATTCCTAACCCAAATGTGTGAGCCCTAGGCTCCATATGTTGAAGAGTTTTAGATTCCGGATCAAAAAATTATCATCCTTTCTCACATGCATATAACAACTTCACCATTCTCGATATATTCTCAAAGAATGCAAAATTTTTTAGTACAAATTTGAACTCATTAGGTTCCCTTGGCTCATTTTTCCTAAGAAACTACTCTACCATTTACTCAATAGAGAGTCACCGAGTCAGCTAAGACAAGGACCACGTCAAGTTTAGTGATGAATATCCTAATTCAAACACCTTCCTATGCAGCTTCCAAAGCAGCAATGTACTTAGGTTTAATTGTAAAATCAAACAACAGTGATTTACTTATCATTTTTCACAACTAACTCATTTTCAACATAGACTTGGGAATATATCTTTAGTCTATTTCAGGCACTAAAACCTTTTCTTGACTGCACACCAATGCGCCTCACCTTAGTCTATTTTATATCTCACTTTCGTGCTCTAAGCATACGAGATATAACTGTGAATACATGTCATAACATACATAATAGACCCTATTGCATATGCATAGGAAATCATACTCATTTTCTTTTGCTCATAGGATTTCGATAAATGCCGAGTCTTACTAAGAGCTATGCCATGAATCATGGGTAGAAAATCTTTTACAATCTTTCTTATTGAACCTTATCAAACACCTTACCTAGTAAGTGTTATATCTAAGGTCAATTATCTTCTTTGATCTACCTGTGTAGATCTTGATGCCCAAGATGTACTTTACCTCTCCTAAGTTATTCATCGTAAAACACTTTTTGAACCAAGTCTTCACAGACTCCAGCTTCGATTAGTCATTTCCAATGTCATCGACATAGATGAGTAGGGATTCAATCTTGCTCCCACTAACTTTCTTGTATACACAAGATTCCATGACATTTCTTTGAACACCAATATCTTAATTACTTCATTGAAATGTATATTCCAACTCCTTGATACTTACTTCAATCCATAAATGGACCTCTGAAGCTCATATATATTCCCAGCTATTTTGGCCAGTAAAACCCTTAGATTGTGTTGCATACACATCTTCTTCCGAAATCCAATTAAGAAAGAAGGTTATGACCTTCATTTTCCAGATTCCAAAATCAGAATGAGCTGCAATTGCTAGGAAAATTCAAATAGACTTACGCATTCCAACTGGAGTAGAGGTCTCATCACAATTCATCACGTGGACTTGTTTATACCCTTTAACTACCAGCCTAGCCTTGAAAATATAAATGGCTGGTTTCATTTTGAAGACCATCATTTTAGTCTTACTCTTTTAGTAATCCAACCAAATCTAAACTTGGGTTTCATACATACAGTATATTCCAAATTTCATGGCCTTAAGCCACTTTGGGGAGTTAGGGCTTGTCAAAGCTTAACTTTAAGTCACAGGTTCATCACTTTCTAAAAGTATAATTTTATAGTTTTTAGTCGCAAGGACATAAATGTACCTTCTTCAAAATCTTATACCTTTCCGACCAACTTGGGGCATGAGCATTTTCAGTAGTCTCTAAGACTTTTCCCGTATTCATCTTCACCACTTAATATGAAGGGATCGATGTTTTCATAACTAATTGTTGCTCACCTAAAAACTTATTGAAGTTTAAATTCCTTCCACTTGTCATTTTGGAAAGATAACATTTCTCCAAAAAGACACATTCTCGAGCAACAAAACACAGTTCTCAGAATGAGTGAAGTAATGCCCCTTTATCTCTTTTGGATGTCCCACAAAGAGACATTCATCAGACTTGATGCAAGCTCACTAGGAAACCTCGTTTCACATATGCTTTGCTAATATAAATATTTAAGAGAAAAGACTTTCAAGGAACCCTTCCTTGCATATCCCATGTGTTGTCTTTCCTATCGCTTTAGACAATGGCTGGCTTAGTGTGAACACTACCTTTTTAGAAGAGCATATCACTCATAAGAAAATTGGAAGACTGGCTTGATCCATCATTGAACTAACAATATCCAATAAGGTATCATTTATCCTTGCGGACACACCATTCAGTAAGATGTTCCTACATGATTCAATTATGAAAGAATGTCACATTCTCTCTGATGGTCAACAAATTCCCGACTCAGATATTCACCACATCAATCTAATTGAAGTGTTTCAATTTTGTTACCAAGTATATCCTAAACTTCATTATGAAATTACTTAAATTTCTCAAAAGAATCAGGCTTGCCTCACATCAAGTAAATATCAAGCAGACAACTACATCCACTCAAATTGCTGATTAAGCTAATGAAGTAATGAATCCACCTCTTACAATCGAACACATTTTGGTCTACAAAACACTTTGTTAATAAGACCTAAAAGTTCACTTGCTCTATCATCCATCACTATGAGGGGTGATTTTGTCATTTTTTCATCACAATATTTGCAGGTCTCAATCGACTCCAAGTCAAATGATTCCACAATACCCTCTCGCTGGAGTCACTGCATGTTCTTTATGTTCATGTGGCCAAATCGACAATTCCAGAGGTACTCTGGACTCAAATAATTTATTTTTAGCCCTTTTGATATTTACACCATAAACTTTTTCATCCATATCAAGCAAATGAAGACAGTTGTCTAATTTTGCAAAACCACAACACTTCCATTTAAAATGGAACAACCATTGCTCCTATTACACTGGAAAACTCATGTGTCCAACACAGAAATGGTAAATGTGTTACAATAACACTTTGATCAAAATAGCTATTATATGACCCAATGTAAGCCCAAAAGGCATAGCTAAACTGTAAGTTCCTACGGTCAATGGAGCAACCATTACTTCATTTCCCTCATATAGGTTGACCTCTCATTAAGCTTAAATCCTACTTTAATCTCTCCACAATTTTGAAATTGTGAGAAACATATGTGGTATCCAATACCTATCAGTATACCCATAAGTAAAGTTATTAGCGATAGAGACTGTCTATGACATATATAACCGCAATGTCATCTATTCGCCCATTCTCTGTCCTCTAAGAACTAGGGGTTGTATCCTTTCTAATTGCATGTGTCATTGCAGTTCAAGTATTAGGATATTTCAGACTTGGCAACTTTCTGCTTCCTAGCAGTATATTGTGTCTTAGGCGCATGGGTTCTATGGTTACCATTGCCTTATCTCACTTCTTCATTCTTCTATTTATGATTCAGATCCCTTTCGCTTCTGCTCCAATAGAACCTTGGTCATGGTCTCAATCTTAACACTTGACTTAGCTAATTTTAAGCATCCCATGCAGCTAAGTCAAAGTCTTTTCCTTTCCACTTAAATGGTTTTAAACCATCATAAAGTGAATAGAGATAGATGTCAGGGGCCAACTCTCAGCCACATGAAAAACTAAGTATCTCCATGTTATTAAATGATCCAATCATTTTCAAAACATAAGATCCCACTAGTTTCCCCTTCTCGATGTTACAATCAACAATGGTCTTAAAGGTCTCAAACCTTTCAACCCTAGCCCGCTCTTGAATTATATCTCAGAGTTGCAGGTTGATGTTGTAAGTATCTGAGTTCAAAACTTGCCTTGCAATTTTGTACTCATATTGTTCAACATAAGACACTTGACATCGGGTATTTGAATATCAATGACATACTCCTTCTTTTCTTATATTAGAACTATAATCAAGTTCCTTTTCCAAGTAACTGCCGCTCAATTCATCCATCCAAAGGATTGAATACGGATTATAAGAGTTGTTGTTTGTTGTTATACATGATTACTACAATATAAATAAATGCAATAAAAAACCGTTTAAACAGAATTACTTAAAGAAAAACATACATGCATTATTAGAAGTTATTCATCATTTTATTCTATCCAAGCTTGTCCATGAAAAAATGATTCCAAGACCCTCAAAATCACAAGGTTTTGGACATACTTTGGCTTGTCTCAATTCCTTTGATTTTAGGTAAGCAATCTCATTGCTAATAGTATCCAATACTACTCTTGGTTGAAAGGGTACATCCAATGTACTACCAATCTTCTTTTACCCCAACATCTGAGAACCCCTCACTGATATTGACGAGCAAACCAAAACTAACATGCAGACCCCTTTCACTAGGTCTACTCGCATTTGTCCCCATATTAGAAGTGTCAATATCGCTTTGGGGAAATATGTCACTAGTGATCGAGGGCTTAATGGGTGTTCTTCAATCGGAAAGGCAAGTGTTTGCTCATTATTGCTTTTGGGACCTTGGTTCGTTATGTTGGTTTGATCATTAGTGAACTAACTTCATAATCATCTCACACATAAAACCAATCGCATGCATTTATAATATAAAGCAATAAATAAATGCGATAAATAAATTCATCTAAAGTGATCCTAGTATGACCCCCTAATCTTGACAAAATCTTCATATTGTCTACTGGATCCCATCCTTAGATCTTCTCATCGAACTTGCAATTTATTTCAATTTAAATAATAAAACTGAAAATAAATTTACAACATAGCAATAAATGGTACGCAGACTGTATTTAATTACAATATTCAAAAAACGGCATGCAGACCGTATAAATATCTAGTTGGGTCATACTAGTCACTGATAACCTTGCACATAATCCAATTTATATATGCATCCATTCATTTTTAAAATGAACGGCCCAATAACATATAAAAGTAAATTGGAATAAAATCACATAATAAATCATGCAATTAACCATACCAAAATAATTAAGTTAACTAATTTCTAAAATTATTAACCTTAATTATTTTCTTTTTTCATATTTAATAATTCTAAATTACTAAATACACTAAGTATATTAGGCAATACATATACCAAAAATAATTAAAATAAATAATTTATAAAATTATTAACTTTAATTCTTATTACCTAATATTTAATTATTTTAAATTAATAATATAATTATAATTTAAGCATATCCAATATCCAATATCTTAATTAATAAAAAATGTGTTCATATTTAATTTTAATTTCTAAAATTAAAATTACTCCCACTCAAAATCAAAATCAAATTAAAAAAAAATTGAGCCCAACCCAGTTTAGAGAAAAATAAAAAAAAAATTATAAATTTTACTGGACCGGGTCAGCCCGGTCCTACCCAAAACTAGCTGGTTCGGTCAGACCAAAGCCTGACCAGACCCAGTTTGAGTATCAAAACCAAGCAGGCCAAAATATTATGGTCCAAATCCAAATAATTCAGCCAAGTTATAATTATGGCCCAGCCAATTTAAACTTGAGCTAGGGTTTACTGCTGAGGCAGCAACCACCAGCACCCGTCACTGCCTGCCGCCACCGACCTGGCGGCGTTGCTACAGTACTTTCCGGCATGAACAATACTCCGACAGGAACAGTACTTTTATTATTTAAAAAAAATCAGAGTGGGTTTAAATCAAATTAAATCATCCAATAATTAATTTGATTAAGAGATGAACACGAATCTAAACACCATATTATGTAAATATAATTCACATATAGTTTAGATCAAACTAAAACATACAAGAGGCTCTGATACCACTACTAGGAATTGATTAAATCTAATTTAGCGGAATATCATTAACCATATTCAAGATCTTATGCATGTATTCAATCTGAATCTACTTGAGGGTATAGATTGCCTTTGTAGCGTGTAGAGAAACATTTAACTACGGAGAAGAGAATCTCAGATGCAATCCCTCTATACATATCCACAAAGCACGATCAGACCGCTTACGACGTTGTCAACTTAGAACAAATCAACAAGCAAAACGGTCATGTCCGTCTTCCTTCCTCTCTTTTGCGGCGAGGTTGGTTTTATGAGAATGGCAGGGTTATTCTGTTTCTGTCATCTGGAACTGCCAGGTTCAAATGTTTTTCTTAATGTTTATTCTTGTAAAGTGTCTACTTATACAGAATAAACAAGACAGTAAACTCTAACCCTTAGTCAATCTTGGCCTAGCCTAATTAGACATAATGATTTCTAAACTTATTTCTCATATTATTACTATTTGGGTTCTAAGCCCAATTGTTATCTCTTTTATCTAATTTCATGCTTTGTGTGTGACCCTATAGGTTCAGTCATAATAATCTGCTAGCCCAATATAATTGCTGCTAGCTGATCGAAAGCGATTTTCAGCTAAACAATCTGATCACTCAAAATAATTGAATTAATTATCTCCTTAATTAATCCTGCAACTATATTATGGAAAATGCACATTGACTGAAGGACATAATTCCAACACAGGGCACATACTGTGTAGTTCTACACGGTCCGTACATGACACCTTAGGAACGGTATTTTTTTGCTGGCACGGTCCGTAACAGATGCTTGACTAGGGTTTCGTAACTGAATTTCTTTTTCTCTATCTCCCCACCTATAAAAGCGAAATTTTATCCAATAGATTAGAAGGAAAACTTCTAGGCAAAAACCTACTTCACTTCATTTATTGTTCATTTACTTCTCTTTGTTTAACATCTTTAATCCATGCTTTGTTACGGGTTTTAGTAGATTATCCTAGATTAGTGTTTGAGAGAATTTGTTAAACATGTTTAGGTTGTCCTCCAATATACTGACTTTATTATCATGATAATTAAATTTATTGTTTATTATTATTGTGTGATTATGGTTAGGATGTACAACTAAATATGGTTACGTGGTCCCCACGGTGGTTTTCCAACCTACAGGTGGTCGATGAAGGTGAGATCATGGTGGTTCTGACTTTGGTGACGGTTCGTTGGTGATGTAGTGTTTAGATGATCTTAGGAGGGCGTCTCTAGCTATTCAAATTGACGGAGTTTCAGAATTCACTGAGCTTCAATAGATTCAATGGTATTGTCTCCTGGTTAGATACTAGAGTATGATGTTCTAATTTGGTTGCTTGTATCATTGGATGTACTCTTTCAAAAAAGTTGTGATAATGTCATGATTTAGTGCTAGGCTTAGGAATGAACCTGGGAAGATTTAATCTTTTTGTCGATTTGAACGTTGATTAATGTGAAGGCTATGTTTAGGAGTGACAACTAGGCATAATTGTTATTTGGTGAATATAATTAGGCCTAAATATGAGGTTGGACTAATTTTTTACTAGAGAGTCTCAAGAAAGACGATCTTTCCATGAGCTTATACCTTAAACGTTGTAATTTTTTATAAAATTTAAATATTGTATTTTATAAGTCAAAAAATTTTATAATATGTATTTGAAGGTGAAAATATAAAAATATATTTTAAAAAATTCTAAATTTTGTATGTGCACTACAAGAAACGGGACCTATTACTTCGCCCCTTTTACCTCGGTTTTTTTTGTTAACACCAAATAACCGAGGCAAAAAGTTCTTTTACCTCGGTTATTTTTTCTCAAGTAAAATAGATTATTTACCTCGATTATAAAACAAACGAAGTAAAAAAATTGTTTTTTACATCGGTTATTATTTGAACCGAAGTAAAAGGTTAAAAATGAATTAAATAATGTTGCCGAATAACATGCGATGTCGCATATGTTCTTTGAAAAGGTTTCCCGACTTCGCTAGACACGTCGTTGATGCCGATAGGTATTGCGAACGATTAGCGAAGTCGCATACATGTAAAAGACAAGTTAAAGTAAAGAATTTGAATGCAAACGACCTACACGGCACACTCTACTGTTACTACGTGCGAAATATAGTGCGAAATACACACACACTCTACTGTTGCTTCTTATACTGATAACGGTCATATCCTAGTTCTTAGTTCTGGTGGCCGGCGATGGCGTCTCCGACGCCGATTCTCCCTCCAGATCGTCCCCCTTCTGCAAATAAAAGCTTTCTTCAAGCTCTCAATTCGAAACCCTCTCCTCTCTTAGCAACTCTTCCTGATACTCCCAACCTCCACCCAATTATAGAGTACAAGGGTAAGATCGCCTACATCCTCCCTCCGGAGGAAGGCGATCTTCTGGCAAAGCACTATCAGAATGCTTTAGTTGGAAAGTTCAACAAAGGGAAACCATCAATGGAGACCCTAGTCACTGCCTTCAAATCTATCAGTTTTAATGCCAAATTTCAATTAGGCTCAATTGACTATCGTCATGTGTTAATCCATTTTCAGGATAATGAAGACTACCAGCGCTGTTGGATGAAAGGTCACTGGATGATACATGGATCGACGATGAAGGTACAGAAATGGTCCCCTGACTTCTCTCCGACGGCAGAATCCTCAGTAATTCCGGCATGGGTAACGATTCATCAACTTCCAATTCATTTCTATAACACTTCGGCTATCATAGTAATCAGTAGTCAGATAAGTCGTTTTTTGAAAATGGATGCTGCTACTAAGGCTCTTACTAGACCCTCTGCTATCAAGGTCTGTGTAAATATTGATCTTTTGTCTCAGCTTCCTTCCACAATTGTGGTTGGAATTGTAAATAAGGTTGCAGACTATCCTATTGAATATGACCAATTGCCTTCTTACTGTAATCACTGTAGGATAATAGGTCACAGTCACCTAAACTGTAACTTCTTGCACCCTGAACTGAGAAATAACAAAAAAATTGATACCAAGGAGACTAAGTTTAGGAAAACACCAGCTCATAATGAAATAAAGTCTATTTCAGGCAATCCCCCTAAGGCTAGAGTGGTACTAGAAGGATCCTCAACTTTAACAGTATCCCAAAAGGTAACTGATATTCATAATCAGGAAAATAACTCAGCCTTAACTGATATTAATACTCACAAAGCGAACCATTTGAAGAGGAATCCTCCTTTCTACTCACTGGACGACATTTCCAAACCAATCACAAATTTCTTTTGGAGGAAAAAGATTCAACCTGAACTAACTCCAATAACAGAAGCTTTAGGTCATAACAAAATGGTTTCAATATCTAATGCTTTTCAATCTTTGAATGATCTAAATGATGATGACAAATTGATCAAAGAGGATGATATTGTTGACGTTTTCCATGAGTCTCTTGAATCACAGGAAATGGTTGAAATAACCACAAATGTAGAAAATGCTGTTATGGCCTTAGAAGAACAGGTGGAGTCCTCCAATGAAGTTGTGCAAGTTGAAGTTGTGCAAGTTGAAGCTGTGCAAGTTGATCCCTCTGACCAAATGCCTGGTCCAGTACCAGAAACAATTACTCATTCCCCTGCACCAGGTAGTAATTTAGACCTCAGCAATCATCAGGAGGTAAGTATATCAGATTCTGCAACTAAAGAGATAGCTGAGGTTATTTTGAAACAAAATAGTAAGGCTACTGCAACTCAACATAGAAACCTAAGATCATCACAAAAAGCTACCCCATCTAGTTTTAAATGATAAAATACACCAAATTTGGGAATATTTTAGTCTGGAATGTTAGGGGTTATGGCACTTCAATTGATAGATTAAAGACTCTCAAAATGAAACAAAAGATAAACATCTTATGTTTAATTGAACCATGGCATGATAAGCATAATTTGGTTAAATTGAAGCATGATTTAGGTTTTGACAATGCTCTCTATGCTCAGAATGCTAAGATATGGCTCCTATGGAATCATAATTTCAACATAGACAGTCTACAAGAGTCTGATCAATTCATAAAAACTAAGATAACAGAAAAAGAAACCTCTACTTCCTGGAACTGCTTCTTCATCTATGCTAGTGTCCATAGACATCTAAGGGAAGTTTTATGGTTGGATTTACAATCTTCTGATTCTGACCCAGCAATTTACATAGGAGATTATAACACTGTAGCCTCTGTAACAGAATATAAAGGTAGGAAGACCACTCCCAGGAAAAGTATGAAACAATTTAATGAATTTATATCTAATCTGGACTTGCATGAAATAACTACAGTAGGAAACTCATACACATGGAGTAATAACAGATATCAAGATAAATGCAAGGATCTGCAGTTTCAGAGATTAGATAGGGGACTGAGTAATATGGAATGGTTAGAACTTTTTCCCAACAGCTCCATTCAAGTCCTAAATAGACTAACTTCTGACCATTCACCCTTTTTACTTTCAGTTCAGTCCGCTATAGAACAGGTCCCAAGGCCCTTTAGATATCAAGTAATATGGGCTAACATAGTAGAATTTCAGGATCTTGTAGTCTCAAATTGGAATATGATTTCTCCTTTTATTGGAATGAATAACCTGGTCCACAAACTTAAGAGGTTAAAGACTGTAATAATAGAGTGGAATGGGAATAATTTTGGAAATGTGAATCAGAATCTTGTCTATTCTGAGAAGAGAGTCAATGATCTTGAGATACTTTTCCAGCATTCTCATGATGATGCAACCCTAATAGAACTCACAAAGTCCAAAGCTGATCTTTTGAGAGCTCAGAAAGAACACAACATCTTCCTTAAACAAAAGGCAAGGCTTAATTGGTTAAAATATGGAGATGCTAATACTAGTTTCTTTTATCATTCCATTAAGGAAAAAAAAAAGCAAGATCTAGAATTAGTAAAATTAAAGATGGCAATGGTATTTGGATTTCGGATCCAAAACTGATCAAGGAGGAAGGTGTAAGGTTTTTCTAGGAATTACTCAATCAGGATGTTTCACAAAAAGAGGGTACTTATCATAACCATTTCCTGAATGAGATACCTAAAATTATTACAGAACAAGATAATATCCTGCTACTGAACCCCATCAACTTACAGGAGCTTCAATTTGCAGTCTTTAATCTTAACAAATCTAGTGCTCTAGGCTCTGATGGTTTTCCAGGAGAATTTTACACTCATTTCTGGGAAACTATCAAATATGATCTCCTTGCTGTATCAAATGATTTCTTAACCAATGGTAACATTCCAAAAGCCATTTCAAGTACTTGGCTAACTTTAATCCCAAAAAAGCCAATCCCTGTATCTTTTGCAGACTTTAGACCTATCAGTCTATCCAACTTTGTAAATAAAGTGTTTTCTAAACTGATGATGGAAAGGATTAAACCTCTTATGCAAACACTGATCTCTCCTGAGCAAAGTGCTTTCATGAAAGGTAGGGATATCTCGGATAATGTGCTTCTAATGAAAGAGATGATCAGATTATTGTCTAGGAAATCTAAAGTCACAAATCTGATAGTCAAATTAGATATGCAAAAGGCATTTGACAGGGTCTCTTGGTCATTTCTAAATTCTATTCTCCTTAAATTTGGTTTTCATGGTAAATTTGTAGGACTTATAATGCATAACATTGCTTCTGCTCAATTTTCTGTCTTAATAAATGGAGTAACAGTTGGTTTCTTCTCTTCTTCTAGAGGAATTGAACAAGGGGACCCTCTTTCCCCTTTTCTGTATAACATTCTATCTGAAGCATTTTCCAGAGGTCTAAAGAAAATGTTTAGTGAAGGTTTTTTGCAACATTTCAGTCTACCAAATAATTGCTCCTCCCTCTCACACCTCATGTATGCTGATGATACTGCTGTATTTTTTAGCACTAAGTCAAGTAATCTGAAACTCTTTAAACAATTTCTGTTAGCATATGAGAACACTTCAGGTCAAAAGGTCAACTTCTCCAAATCTGAATTCTACACTGCTCATGACATCTCCCCTCAAACTGTTTTCAGAGTTAAGAGGATCCTGGGTATGGAGAAAGGTTCTCTCCCCTTCAAATACCTAGGAGTACCTATATTTGCTGGTAGGAATTTACAGGTTTACTATCTTCCTGTACTTGAAAGAATGGAGAAAATGATTCATAACTGGAAAAATAGATGGTTAACTACAGCTGGTCGTATCATTTTGATAAATCACTGTCTCCTTTCCATCCCAATTCATCTGTTTGCAGTTTTAAGACCTCCTAGGATAATTAAAAAAAATGGAGAGATTAGCATCTAGTCTATTCTGGGGGGAGAGTGAAAATGGTGATAGGAAAAAATGGAGATCTTGGAAGAAAATGTGTCTCCCAGTAAAGGAAAATGGCTTAGGACTAAGGGACATAAATGCTACAGTGGAAGCTTTTTCTTGTAAACTCTGGTGGAAGCTACAGCAGAACAATACCCAATGGGCTTCACTACTGTGGTCTTTACCTGAATCTTATAAAAAGTCTCACACATGGTCTAGGATTAAAAAAATTACTGCTACAGCCAATAGTTTTTCTAGAGCCATTTATGGAGTTGGTGAGTGTTCATTTTGGAATGCAAATTGGATGGGTGATGGAGCTCTATGCTACACATGGCCAGAGGCTATTGATATACCTTTTGAGTATATATCTCTAAGGTCTTTTATCAATGATAAAGCTTATTTTCTTCCAATCCTGGAGCCACATTTGGCTACCAACATTATCTCTACCTTACAGTATGCTACTTTGGATCACTCGCACAAAGACAGGCTTGTTTGGACACCAACCATGGATGGAAACTTCTCAATCAGATCATCATACTCCATGTTCAGAATCAGAAGACCTGAGATCAGAGATTTTTCAAAGGTCTGGTCTCCTTTTCTTCCAGGTAAAATGTCTGTTCTGATATGGAGAGCTTTAAATGGTATATTACCATTTGATAATATCCTTAATAGGCTTGGATTTTCTCTAGCCTCTAGATGCCCTATATGTATGAATCACTCAGACAATCTTGAACATTTTTTCAATTCATGCATAGTTTCAAATGTTGTTTGGCTAAGGGTCCAGTCTATGTTACAGTTACAATCTCATGGATTCAGAAGGCTAAAAGATAGAGTTGAATTTTATTTAGCATATAATGCTGATTCCAAGATACATGACAATTTGATTACTTTCTCCCTGGTAGCTACAATCTGGTTTTTATGGACTTATAGGAACAAAACCATTTATGAAAACAGAGTTTTTTCTTCAGATGCATGTTTTCTGGATATCAAAGGGTTGATTTACCAAGTTTTTGCAGCTCATAATTTCTGTGGTAATATTGTAAAGAACAAGAGATGGATTCAGGCTAAAATTATCCCCCACATTGCTAGCAAGAAGAAAAAAGTAATTTCTATTGTCAAATGGCAAAAACCACTAACTGGCTACAAAGTAAATACTGATGCATCATGGAAAATGGGTGGTTTTTCTTCAATACAGTGATTGTAAGGGACTGGAGGGGAATTTTGATCAAAATGAGAGTTAAATCATTTCAAAGTCTTGATCCTTTACATGCTGAACTTAAAGCTATTCAAAGTGCTTATGAAATCTGTTCTGAACTCTCAATACATACATGCATTATAGAATCAGACTGTTTAACTGCTGTTAGGGGTATTATTAACCCCTCATGCTGTCCTTGGAAAGTTTTCTCTATTTGCAGTACATTACACAAGGATCAGCTCAAAATCCCCCTCCATTATATCCCTAGGGAAGCAAACCACCCTGCAGATTTTCTTGCCAAACTTGCTATGGATAACCACCTTAATGGGGATGTGGATATCATGTCAGTACCAAACTTTCTTAAAGGCCTCCTTTCGATGGATAATTTGGGACTCCCGGGGATTAGAGTAGGAACCTCTCAGAGCACTCTTTAGTTCTCATAGACTATTTCCTTGATTAGGAATAACTGTTTATAATTAGCAGCTACACCTCTGGGCTGCTATACTACCATCACTATTAGAATAGATACTGCTTTTTTTT